>OY728122.1:687595435-692595435 GCA_963277665.1 Viscum album
AGGGAAGTTGGGAGAATATTTGGGTAGGGGTTGGCAGAACCAAAAGGCTTTTATGGTGTGAATAATTGGTTAGAAGTGGTGTCCTTTTATAAGAGGAGTGAGGGGCACCATAGGAAAAGCTAGAAATATTATTTTATTATAAATTCATGTTCAGTATATAATTTCTCAAAAATGGATTATTCAAAGTATTAGGTGGGGATGGGTCGAAATCCTTTCAACCAATATATTTTATCTAGGTTTCGGTCATTATATTAACCTTATCTGTTAGTTTTAACTCTTAGTTAATTAGTTTGACATTTACCAGGTCACTTTGTATTTTTATATTATATAGTTAATAAACATACTATATACATCCAAGAGACCCCCAATTAGTCCATTAATAATAATTAAATCATTATATAAGTACTTTGTCCAATCCTTAGATTTTTAGGAATAGAATATGAATTAATAATATAATATTTGTTTCAAAAACACTTTTATGTCAATTTTGACACTATTGGGTTTTTTGTTTTTGATAAATTCATAACATCATTATTACGTCAAAAATATTTCATATAACCTTTCCTAATACATAATATTAAATTAAAAAATTAGTTTAATTCATATAAAGTTTTAAATTACAATTATTTTGATATTTATAATATCAATTATTTGGTTCATTCATTAATAAGAAAAATATTGCATCGTTATTGTGTCATAAATAAATTTAATTATTAAATGTCTAAAAATTATAAATAAAATACCATGATGTATTAAATCTTGTTATATTTTTAATTAATATTTATATTCGAAAATATAACCTATATAACCCTATGTAAATTTTTTTTTATAAAAGATATATTCTTATCGCATTTTTTGTATTTACTTTAACTTAATTAATATAAAGTGTCCCAATCACCTACAAGTGGCTCCATGGGGTCCCCAAATCGACCCAAAGATTCCCATGGTCAGAAATGTATCCACCAATAAGGTTACGACACGTTTTAGGATAATTTATAATTATTTGAATATTATTTTTTATCATTATTTACCAGATTTACCCATTTAACATGGTAAATAAAATATTTACCAAACTATTCAAAATTTCTAAAAATAAAAGTTATCTATTTACACAATTTGGACATCCTGATTAAAAATATGGGATCCATTTTTCCAAATTCAAACCATATAAGTGGAAAAAATTAATTTAAAATTAATTCCCGCTGTCAAAATAGAAAGCGTGTTTTTAAGAAATAATAACTATCAAAAGATTGGCACTTGTTTATGACTATTTTAATTGTTAAATTATTTCCAATGACCAAAATTTTATTAAATGGTAAACCTATATTCTAAATATATTTTAAAACCATTCAAATTCATAATTTATCACTATTTGATATTTTTATTAAAAAATTTGTTTCTAAATAAAATTTAGTAATTTCACTATTCATCAAAATATAAAAGTTATCCTAAAAGTACCAAACATTCACCCTAGGATAAATTCGATATTTTGAATCCAAAAATGATTTCCATTTTGAGACATAAAATTTATAAAATTTCAAAAATTGGGTATTACTATTCATAAAGGCTAGTTTGATTGGTTGGGGTGTGTGTTTGAACTCGAAGTTGCGTACAACACACGCTACAATATTATTCCAAGAGAAGCATATTGTGGATTCTTGGGTTGTTACAAATGTCATTTGAATCCAACATTACAATAATTTTTTAGGTTCATGTGGTTATATTCAATTATCCAATGTCAAATAATCTTAAATTATATATCCAAAAAACACTAGTTTTTCACCAATTTTGAAATCATAAAATTGTTACATCAAGAGGGAAAAAATCTATTATTCTGGGTAACAAGGACCTTATAGTTGAAAAATATTTCTTGATGTACCAATACAATATAAATCACAAACTATAGATAATTTCTACCCCACCTATCTTATATATCATCAAATCATAAAAAATCAATTCTCTGAAACCACATTTTGATTCCCTACCTCATTCTACTTGACAGTTTCTAGAAAGTGATCTATATATGGAGTCATTCTTCACACCCCATAAATATGATTTTACCAAAAAGATGAATGAGATTAATCCATATAATGGGGAGATGATTCCATTGACTGACAGTGAATAAATGATGTAAGAAAAACCAACCATATTAAGCATCTAAAAAATAATATTATAAAGAACATAAAAATGTGATATATCATATGTTTTTGTAATAAAATCATATAAATGATTCCCGACTAGACTGATCCAAAATAAGATATATGAAAAATATAACACAAACACACACTGTTACTACAATAATCATCAGGACTCATTCTAGTCTCATGAAAGCCATGAATTATCCCATTAATTCCATTAAACCTCATGTTATATGACCTCAAGAAAAACATATCCTTTGGATATGCTCCAGTATAACTAAATAGGCTGTGAGAATATATCAAATAAGATCTCCACAAAAACCAATAATATAATCCACCAAAATTTCTCTTAATAAATAATTAACTTAAATAAAAACATTTGTTACTAATTAAGTATCCATCCTATCTCTAGGTTGTCACACACTCCATGAGACAGAGATGGTCATCAAGCCACCATGTTGAGAACATGCCACTAGAATAAATAACCATACTTATATTTGAACTATTTTAGAACATATTAACTACTTAATTTTTTTACAAATGGACTTGATTCCCAACCATTATCTATATATTCATTGTAGAATGGTTTACAAACCTCTAACTAATACAAGAACTATATTGTAATGGCCATATGAAGAAATCACGACCTACTACCTAAAAAATATTGTGGAGTTCCATTGGTGATGCATCACATCACATCATGATCTATTCCACTCCTCAATATCCCTATAGAATAATCCTCAAATCATAGGGAAATGTTCAATTCATACCCATTGGATGATCCCTACATACATTAAAGAGGTAAATCTCACCCCCACCTACCCACAACACCAAATATCAGTTGGTTACATCATCCAAAACAACCCATAACCACCGAATCTATGTATTTCACATCATAAACATTGACACACACACACCTATGGAATTTCCACCTAGAACATATCCCATGAAAACATTAGCAATGTCCTCAACTCATGCCTCCATAAAGTGTGGTACATCATCCATTTCATAAATTATGGAATGAAAAATTTTAAAACCCTAATAAATTTTAAAAATTATTCATCTTTAAATAGGTTTGTTTAATTTTAATCTGAAATAACAGATAATAAAGAGTTCAATTTAACTATGATATACTATTTAAATATTTCTAATTATAATTAAAATTTTTAGATAGTAGTAAGAAATGGGGATATTAATTGGAGTGAAAATAATATTAATAAAATATTTTTATATATATAGATGAATTTTTTAGTGGTTATCAATATATTATACATGAAAACAGAAATCATTTTAATGGAAATGAAATATTTTTTTGTAGAATAGTTTTTATATGTGTAATGTATTTTTATCTTAATAAATTAAATTAATATATACCAGAGGTTGACTTTATAAAAAACAAATAATATAGGTTGTTTCAATTATTCACGAAATTATTTTTCTAGGAATAAGAAAATAATAAATGTAGTTTTATCCTTAGAAATGCCTTTTTTCCTTCAAAATAGAAGTTTTTTTATTATTTTGAATAGTTACATTAAAATTAATATCTACCGGTTATATGTATTCAATTAGATATTATTTATTACATATTTTTTATTTGTATGGGAAGATTTGGTATATTCCCCAAATTTGTTTTTTTGATCAATATGAATAAAAACCAAGGAAATAGTTATCAAATAAGTAAAGAGTAAATCATGTTCATCATGGAAAAAAATATGGGGAATTTCCATATTATTTTGATATTAAATATAATGGAATATATTTATTTATACACATTTCTTCTTATTATTTGAAATTATTTTTTAAAAGGAAAAATTCTATGAAAAATAATTTATATATTATTTATATTTATGATGTTTAAAAAAATGTCACACTATTATTTTTAAAATTCTTTAATGTTCTCACCTAGATAAAAAAAAATGTTATAAACGAATTTTAATTATCATTTTCTGAATAATGAAACTAAATTCATGAAAGTAATTTTATTATGTTTATTATAAATAGTATGTGATCTTAGTATGATTACACAACACTAAAATAATACTTATTCAATTAGAAAAATAATGATTTTGATTATAATAGAAGTCATATAATTGGAGTATGTTATTATATAAAATAAATATATTTTTTAATATGACATATTAGTGTTTTTTAACATCATATCCAAATTTAATTTTTTTCTTTATTTCATTTATTTCCGTTTAAAAAAATAGATTCAACACTTTTCAAAAATGATATTATATGGAAGTAATAATTTTTTAAAAGTTTTGAAATAATAAAAATATTTAAATAAGAAATGGTGGAAATGATATGGTGAGAAATTTCATTTTTAGGGGCCAATTGCAACCAAAGAAAAAAATTAAAACCCTTTAATTTTAAGAATTTGTTAGAGTAGTTAATGTTAACTTTTGTAAACTTATGGTTATTAAAATTGATATGGTTTATAATTAAACAAAAACCATTCTAAATAATATTTTTTTATGGGATAAAAATCTTGAACAACTTAACACCGATATATTTAGATATTTTATATCAATTTTCTAGAGAATTAATTTATTTTAAATTAATAAATTCCAAATTCCAAATTTTCACATCATCACAATTATAAAAGGGAACATCCTCATGAACATATTCACCCCATATTGAACGTTTTATGTAGATCATCCTCTATAAATTACTCTTTTCAATGTCCCATGAAAAAATATAATTTTTACTTTTATTACCTAAATAACAATGGTAGTTCCTTTTGTGGAGAACTAATGGAGTTGTGTCAAATAATATGGTTTATAGTGCTTTCAATTCAATTATAACTCGAGGTAAAGGATTTATAGTAAAATTACATATCTTATCAATATTTATTATGATTATACATTAAATGATAAAAATGATCAATATTTCATTAAATATTTGAATTTTCTTTATCCCCTAGTTATTTCATTGAAAAAAATTTCCATTTAATTTTCCCCAACTAATATACAAGTGGTCAAAAAAACTTTTATATAATATTGACTTCATTTCTTAATTAATTTGAAAATGAAAATTCTTCTGTATCCATGTTTTCTAAATATGGTAAAAATAAGGGTATTTCTATTATTATATAATTTTTAATCTAAAATTTTCATCAGGTTGATTATTTTCAAATAAGTTTGAGAGGAACCTTTTTGCCACATTCCGAATGAGGTACATTGTGAGTCTTACACTGAATATATGTAAATAATTCTTTTTTAAATTTTATGTTTTGAATTGTTGTTTCTTCCATAGTGAATAGTATTTGATTATAAGATTACTTTATAATTTTAAAAAGTTCTTTTAAAAATATATTTTCTTTTCCATTTAATTTACAGAATGTTTTACATTATTGACTTGAAAATTGAATATCTATTTTATTAGAGAATAATTTTTATAGAATTTTAACGTTATTTCAAATCATTATAGACAACCACCATTGATTTCACTTTGTCATTATAATGGATATAAAAAAATGATACCATTCTTTTCATTTATCTAGATGGTTTTTGTTTATGTTGCATGATTTTGATGATACATGTCAGATTACATGAGTTATGTTATGAAGAAAGTTTTAGGAAAAATATTCATTTTAGGAGTTCTAATATGATGAATGGTTTGTGATTTTATGGAAAACATGTGTACTTATTATATTTTGAAACAAGTGAGACCTATACCAACCACTAATGCATTAGGTATTGATTGATATTACATGATATAAAAATTTTATGAAGGGTAATTGAAATCATTTTAGTAAAGGACCATGTCAACAATTATAGTCCTATGAGTGGACCATGATATTGATCTTTTTTGGGAAGTGAAACTATTACACAATGATATGTTTTGGAATACTTACTTGACTACTGAGATAATTATTCTCTATGTTCATTTGTATTCCACAATTACATGCCTTTTCCAATACTATTCACTCATGGATCATGTTAGTATATTACATAGTGATTCATATCATATATAGTATCATTATTTATGATAATACTCAATATTATGATCAATTATATGTGGTGTATTAATTCAAAATGGGAAATTAATTTCTCATACCATCTGTCTCATGATATGATTATATGATCATTGATATATCATTTATTCCATTAATTAGAATAAGATATCACACTTTTTTATGTTTCATTGACCAATGTTATGAATAAATTTATGAAGCATTAAATATATTTGAAGGGTGTTTCTTATTAGGAAATACGTTCTGGACTATGTAGATATTTTACCTATGTGTTGTTTATGATTCGATAATTATAAATATACTATAATAAAATGATTCTAGAAAGGATAGAAATGTTATGTAATAAATATTTATCTATTTAGAATTTATGTTAATGAATGAAAATAATTGGTCTCTATAGTTGGTTTACAAGAATGATATTGATATCATTTGGAAACATTAATGTGATAATATTTTTTAAGAACCATAGAGATAACTCTAACTATAAGATTCTACATTATTTTTTTGTAATAATAATGATTGTTCAAGGTTAAATTAAATTTTTTATAGAATTTGTTTTCATTATTTAGATATCAAATTAATTATTTCTTATGATTATGAAGATCCCACCATGATTATTATTTCACCAAAATTATTTCTAGTTTTATTCCATGGATTGATCCTAAAAAAATCATAATAATTCGTAATGAGATGGAATTCATTGTTATTTTATTCCTAAGTAGTTTAATTTTATAGGAGATGGAATTAAAAATATCATTCTTATACTGACAAAACATTATCAGAAAATGTTTCACATAGAGATTACATACATGAATTATATGAAAAAATATTTAATTTATCCTTTCATAAGGAAACATCAACATAATTTTAATGGGTCACCAGTTCTTTTGTCCCAGAGTAGTGGAATAGTACTAATGAAAATATAATTTTCATTATTAAATGCTACAAGAATTAGAATTTAATTCTAGATTCTTATCATTTAGAGGTAATATTAGAACTGCGATGGAATATTATCATGACAATTAGAGAACACGATGAAATTAAATCTATGTAGTTATACGAATTTAAATGATTATTTTTTAACAAGTAATGTATTCATATTATTCTTTTGAAAATTGATAATGAATTCATTTATTTATAAAATATTATTCATTAATCTATAGGATGTTATGATAAAATTACACTATATATGTGAGGTGTGATTGTTGTAATATCTTTCTACCTAAATGTGTGGGTGCCCGACAATTCAGTGGCTTTAAAAAAATCTCGCATGAGGTTTATCCTTTAAGGAATTTAGTAGCTATGATTTTTTTAATGTTCTATGAATATTGATATATATAATGGAGTTACTCATAAATATAATTTCTTTGAAAAGAAATGAATAAATTAAAAAAATTAAATTATAAAAACCATATATAGAATATGATGATAAATCCTTTATTATTGATGTAGGTAAGGAAACATGTGGGAAATTTTCATAAGGGAACTCATAAAGGATTCATGTGTTGAAATGTAGGTCATTGGGAAATCAAATGGTAATGTGATGGAAATAAATTATCTAATTAAATGAATATGGAGAAAAATACATATAATTCAAAACCGACATTCATTTTTTTAAATGTATTATTTATTCATATTTTGAAAAATAGTTACCGAATATCATTTTTAATGATGATTATTGATATCAAAAGGCTATTACTCCCAATGATAAATGGAAATTCATGCTACCTCAATTTTAGTTGTGGGGTATGATATTAAAATGATTAATGGAACACTGAATATCCATTTTATAGAAACTACCACTATATTTGATTATACATTTACCCAATATTTTATATTTATTGTAATTTATATGATAATAACAATACTACCTCCAATATTAGATGTGGAGTTAGTAATAAAAACCCAGAATGATATGATGAAAACATTATATGTGTGTAGATCTTCACAGTTTGATGTTGTTGGGATTGTGTTTCTCTCAAATTAGGTAATCAATCTACTAGTTTAATTCAATGATACATTGAAAATGGATTTGATTTTTATTAATTAACAACTATATAAATTTCCAAGTAAAGAATGTTGTGTTATAAATTCCCAAATAAAAATATTATCTCTTATTAAATTGATGAAAAAAGTTAAATTCAACTAGAAATTACATCAGGAATATAGCTCATGATTCTTTTTTGTATGGTGAATTTATTTTAGATGGTTGTAGAGAAAGTCAACATCTAATATATACATATTGTACGAGAGTGTATTAAACCTTTTTTGGATTAGTTTTCCAGTCTTTCCCAGAATACTGAAGACCAGTTTTAAACAAAACTAATACCTATTGAAATACATAATTCCATGAAATCATATTTAATTTTTTCCATTTATTTTCATGAATTAATGATTAATAACATAGATATTCATGAATGGGTAATCATTCGGCCATGTGTGTCACCACAGGGTTAACATATTTATTGTATTAATATGAAATATAGATTAATGTGTATCTTTATTGATTATCAATAACATAACAAGATAACTACCATGTCCAAGTCTCATATACTCTATATTTATTTATTTATTAATAAATTATATGTATCTCATTACATATCCATGGTGGATCTTCATTCATGATATAATTTATTAATGGTAAAAAAATATAATATACTGAAGTCATTTTTTAAAAGATATAGATACTTTGAATAAATAGTGACACTATTTGGACTTTCTAATTCCCTTGTTACCTTTACATATTTAATGATTAGAATCCACATAGATTACCTTAATTAGGTTTTTGTGGTCTTTATATATGATATTATTATTTATTAAATGATAAATTTAGAACATGAATATCATTTGAAAAATATTTTGGCGACCCTTAAGAAGGATAATATTTATGAAGATTTTACTCTGTTATAATTTTTGATTCAAAAATATTCATTTTTGGGTTATATAATATCATGTGTACTTATATCAGTATACCATTTAAATATAAAAATTATTGGATGTTGTCCATGAAAAACCACTTTTAATGATATCCATAGTTTTCCTATGGTTAATGTATATTTATTATACTTTGTGGTTAATATTTCCATACTACTAAATCTAGTTACCATTTTTTGATGACTTGAAGTGATGGGAATTTATAAATATGAATTTGATTAATACATTAAGAAGTTGATGTGAAGGTTAGTTAGATAATTCGTTATTAAATTAACATGTAGTGGATAATGGTTAGAAATTTATATCAATAAATCAAATAAACTTATTTAAATTAATCCTCATTAAGAATGATATGATAATAACCTATTCAACGTTTAACTTGAATGTATAAGAGAAAAAATACCAAATTCAAAATTTACAGTTAGATAAAGTTATTTTTTCATTAAATATATAGAGTCATTATCTCTATCTAGAAAGGAGCATCATATATCATAATAAATAAAATATAATGGATGTTTACACTAAATAATAGTCATATATGCATTAATGAAAAATGATGGTCTTGATGGGTGATTATGACAGCTCAATACACTATCATTCCTAGGAATTAAAACAAGGTTCTGGTTTCAAAATGTTTAAATAATCATGCTAATTTTTTTATGAGGATGATCAAAACCGTTCAATTAAATATGTAGATGAAAATAATAGAACATGATATCATAATGTATCTTGAGATATCATATCATTCTCATATGACTGTTCATATGTATATTTATGTAATTATTAAAGAGGAGTAGAATGAAAATGGGGGGATGAAAAAATAGGTGAGAAAGTTTTCTGAGTTCAAACATGATTTGTACAGAATACTAAGGATTAGGAATCACATATGTGTGCCTAAAATACGAAATTTTGAGGTGTTAATGGATATAGTTCTTGGTAATCATTATCTATTATTCACATATGTTTGATATATATCGTGTATTGAAATTTTATTTATATAGGGGTTTTCTAAAGATAGATTCTATATATTATTTTTCTCAATGCAAGGTAAAGAACAAGTTAAGGATGAGAATTATAATTATATGTGTATTATACAACCATTACTAAAAAAATAATGAAATTTAGAATAAATAATGTAGGATTATGTTTTTAGAATCCATAAAAAATCTAATTGAATTAATAAATGTTTTTTTACTCAATCATCTTATAATGTCTTCTAACTTAATTTCCATTAGATAATATTTATATCTTGATCACATTACACAGTTATACATAATTCTTATTGAAATAATTCATGGAGTTCCACTATCAATTATTTATGATTGATATATATGGATAACCAAATAGTTTTTGAGAGCACATTAGCACGCTCTTGATATAGCGTTATTTTTTAGAACTACTTATCATCCTCATATAGATAGTAAATAATAAAAGAAAATTCAAACTCTTTATGTAATGTTGATATATTAATTTATCAATTACTTATGTTTTTGGGATCAACACAATCATATGATATAATTTTATTAAAAATAAATTAAACTTTTTCTTTAATATGGAATGTTACCAATCCCAATATTTTAGGATGTAATGAATTACATCATCAAGTAATGATGTTGTAGAATTAACGATATTAGTACATGATCATTCTGAAGAGAACTTCATCCTGTTTTAAGATTATTATTCACACTTTTATTGTTAAATTAAACTCCAATATATGTATGTATGAAATTATAAAAAATTATAGTAGTCCATTGGATGATTAAAAAAATATATTAGTTCAATAAATAAAATAAAAAAACAGTTTTCCATTTCAAACAAGCCAAATAAATTATAAAAATTCCATTTTCATAATAAGAATTTTACCAGAAATATGCATTTAATTTCTAATTAAATAAACTAAATTTTAAAATATGTTTCATTATAAAATTTATATGAAAAAATAAATGATATATCATATTCCCCATGTTTCCATGTAATCTATTAAAACTTGTGAAAAAAAATCATTGAATAGACAATCCGTACACCTTTATTTAATAAAATGCATACAATTTCAGTAAAAACATAATATCACTTGATTAACTTTTGAAATAAAATTATTTACCTTATAAAAAATTTAAATCATATCATCTCGGTTAAATTTTAAAATATAATTACATTTATAATTAAAATAAATCATATAAAGGCATCACAAAAATTCATAATTGTGATTTCTATTAGGAGTAACCTATCAATGGTAAACTCTTTAACATTACCCCATTCATTAGTGATAAATATTTATATCACCCACCATCAGATATATATTGAGTTCGCCAATAATTTATATAAATTTTATAACAACAATAACATGATTAATAAATTTTTAGAATTCAAATTAATTATAAATCCCATTTCAATCGAAATTAAATCACATAAGTATTAACACATTGATTTTAATTATAAATACAATAAAAATAAATATTTCAATAGAAATGATTTTTATAACTAAAAATTCCCAAAATATAAATTTAATTACTCTCATTTAAAATAACAATTGGATCATTCAAATAAATATTGTTAATAAATTAAATATACGATTATAAGAAAATGTGGTCAACATGTATATAATAAAGAAAACATTATTTTTTCACATTGGTAAAAAATCAAAATGTCTAATACAATATTGGATCCACAGATTCCTTTTTTAACAATTAATGAGAATCTAAAAATTATATGAAAATTTTATTTATCAACATATATAATATTTTTTACATAACAAATAAATGGAGGAAAATTATTTGAATCAAAACATTAAAATAAGGTGTTAAAGAGAAATATAGTACATTCTGCCTTATCTTTATTCAATCAATAACTACATCAAAAATTATAAAATTTTATTATATTTATATAAGAATAATAACATTTTAAATTAATAAATCATTATAATTATAAATTTAATTCATTTATTATATTGTTCTATTTAGTTTCTAAAATTGATATGTTCACGTTGTATGTGTTGGGATCATTTTCTTTATGACATATAAACCAAATAATTGTGTGACTGTGGTCAGTGAAATTATTTTCATGATATCTCTATATTTATGATGCTGTTTTATTAATCCTATTTTTACAATATATACACATTTAAATAACATCCATTAATGCAATCATTAAAAATGAACCACATTTTTTTATTGGAGATGGTAGTCTATGTGTTTGAATGAATAACATACAGAATTTTTTAACTAGTGAAGAAGAAATAATATATAATTTTTTTTAATTTAATGGAATCATTAATATGTTATAAATTTTATTTTTATTAATTAGTTCTATCTATATGAATATCCTTATAAGTTGGAAATGAAAAATGAATTAAATCACTTCATGGAGGTGATTTATACATGTACAGATGAGTTACATTATCATTTATCAAAAGATATAAAAACGTAACATGGTATGTGATATAAAAAATTTCATGTATCATAATTATGTAATAAATAACAAATATATTCATTTTCCATCATTTTAACTATAAATATGATCTGATGTTGAAAAATGAAATCGATCCTTTCAAGGAGGAGAAAGACCACTGATATGCCTTAAATATGTTATCATTTCCAATAATATCCAAATGGTGATAAAAAGATCCAAACATAATAATAATATAATACATTTATATTTTAGATAGTTGTGTTGTTAATTTATTATGTTTTATGAATACTTTATTGGGGTTCGTGACGAAATAAACATGAGATAGGTTATCAAGGACTTACACATTCTTCTCTTAGATCACCCAACAGATAACAAATTAATCAATTTGTTTTGATATTTTGATAATACTAGGACCAATATGAAATGAGTAGGGTGTATTAGGAGATTTTTTTATTACTGTGAAAAAACTGGAGATCAAAAAAAGTGTGGGGATGTGAGGAAACATGGTCCCATTTATTATTAATGGGATTGTAAAACTTTATTTTTTTAACATTTAATGTATTATAATTTATTATTCATGGGAAGGTGGATCAAACACTATCAGACATGATAGATAATTTTATATGAGTCTAAACAGAATCATCTAATAGTATATGAGATCGCATTTAGGGTCGTAATTTATTTTTTAACTTATTTATCATGAATAGACATTTACTATGGTGAAATATTTATTCGATGGTTAATATGAAAAATAAAAAAATAAGTTTACCAAAATAATAAATTTTGACCACTTGATTACAAATATAAATTTAATTTTACATTTTTCAATTTTAAATGTTGTTAGAAAATAATTTTTTGTATATGTTTGTAAAACACAACAAAAGTAATTTTCGTGAATAATATGTATTTGAGAATAAAATCAAAACCACACCCATCTAAAATATATTTTTCATTAATATAGATTTAATTACATTATTTTTAATAAAATTGATTTTAAAATTATTTAAAATAAATTCTGAAAAATAATTTGACATTTAAATTACATGTTTTAAAGAGAAAAATGTTTTTCAAAAACATCATTTTAACTATTCAAATAAATTATATATTTATAAAAAAATCCTAAAAACTAATTCAATGATATATCTGATTTTTTGATTCAAAAATATTAATTACTTTTCACTAAATTATAAATTTCGAATCATTAAATTAATCTTTTCTATAAAAACATGTAATTCATGGATGAAATATTTTGTCCAATAAATCTATATATTTATAACTAAAGATTATATCCAATTATTTATAAATATATGATGAATAAATTTAAACAATTGTAATAATAATAATTCATAATATTTATTTAATTCTAGAATCACCTATACTGTCACATGATACAATTTTGAAATAATAACGATGTTTAGTCCACATTATGGATGACTATAAGGGTGATTTTAATGATGATGCCCCAAGATTTTTTTATTGAATTTATATGATTTATATGAGTTCAAATATAGGTATTTTTATTTAATGAGTTATGTAAATTAATTTATTATTTTTCTTACGTTCATAATGTTAGATTATTTTTTGGAATGGAATTTTTTTCAGGTGTACATGGGTTATATCTTGAACTACAATGGTTACGATTTCACTATTATGATTAATATAAAATTATTTAAGAAAATTATTTAAAAATAAATCCTAATTCATTAGTATATAAATGAATATTTTAACTAAATGGATATTTTTTAAGATGGGAAACAATTATATATATTTTCAATCATTTCAAAGCCACTCAAAATTTTAATTTCTTCTTATACCATGTAAATTGATTTTTTATCTCATTAGATATTACTAAATAGCTTCCACATAAAATAAAAATGTTATTGAATTAAATATAGTTCAATGGGTATGTGTATCAAAAATAGAAAATTGTTCATGATTTAAATAGGAGCGTAAACCAAATAACAAATTTTCTAGAAAAAAATATCCACTGTATTAAAATGCCTACATTATGATATAATGGAATTCTTAATTAAATTATAATATAATCATAAATGATCATGAAAATATGGGAATGTGAAATCAATGTTATAACTAATGTAATTATGGTTATTCTATAATTTGATGTGTTATAGTTTCTATTATAATAATTTTTTAAATAACTATGGAAGCCATGGTGATATCAATAGAGAATTTAGTAAAATTATTTTTTGATGTAATATAATCATTATTTTTCATGTGTGGATTTGAGAAATGCATCATATGATCCTCTGATAATCATAACGGATTTACATAACTGAAATATGGAGGTTTTTTATGAGTTAATCATAATCCTTATTCATTTCCGAACTACATTTTTGGAATGGGTACAGTCAGAGATAATCTGTTTGCAGTAATGGCACAGTTGACTCATACGATAAAGGGTGGTGGTATCCATGCACGAGATCAGCCAGATCAACCGCAGAGGAACATGTCAGTGGTGGAACATTTCACGAGTCAACATCCCCCATCATTCAGAGGATAATCTGACCCTGTGCTAGCTGAAGGGTGGATTAAAGCACTTGAGAAGATTTTCGATGTCATGGGGTGTTTAGAAAATCAAAAGGTTAGTCTTGATATTTACCATTTGGAGGGTGAATCAGATCACTGGTGGTCGTTGGTTAAAAATATCAGGGACGCTGATGAGATTGATTCTCTCAATTGGGATGAATTCAATGGTATGTTTCTTGAGAAGTATTTTCCTAAGGCAGTTCGACTTAGGATGGAAAAAAATTCCTGGAATTGATACAAGAGGAAGAATCAGTGGCTGCCTATGAAGAAGGGTTCACTCAATTGGCAAGGTATGCTTCAAATTTTATCCGAGACCTTGATATTAAAATCAATCGTTTTTACTCCGGATTAAAGCCAAAATATCGAAGGGAATTATCTTCTTGTGAGTTCAAATGTTATGAAAATCTTGTTCGATGTGCTGAGAAGGAGGAAATGGAGTTTAACGATGATCAAGTGTTCTATAACAACCAATAGAAGAAGAGACCGAGGTGGCAGGAGAAATTGAAGAATTCTTCAAAAAAGTCTGATGGTAAGAAAACTAAGATTCAAGTTTGTGATAAATTTCGTAAAAGGCATGCTGGGGAATGTCTTATGATTCTGGAAAGTGCTACTGATGCAGTAAGATGGGACATAAGGCTCATGATTGCACTAAAAAATATCAGGGTGATGGTAAGACCAAATTTCATTTACAGTTAATGAAATGTTTTAAGTGCAATGAGATGGGCCACTATGCAAACGAGTGTCCGACAAAGAGCTTGAGTGATGGGAAGAAGTTAGACTACAAGTAGAAAGGGGTGGTGAAATCCATTGCAATTACTTCAGCAGATGTTGGGCCATCAAATGAAGTGGTATCTGGTACTTTGTTTGTTTTTTCAGATTATGCCAGTGTGTTGTTTGATTCGGGGTCTACACATTCTTTCATCTCTGAAAACATTTCTAGTAAAATGGGAATAACATCTCAAGAAATGACTCATGGACATGTGGTAAAAACACCTGGGGGAAATGTTAAGGTAAGAATAATTTATGAGAATCTCTATATCCTTATCTGTGGAAATAACCTACTTGCAAAATTTATTGTTTTACCTCTAGTAGAGTTTGATGTTACCCTAGGTATGGATTGGCTCTCTATTTACCATGATAATATTGACTATAGAGGTAAAGAAGTTTTTTTCAGAAACACATTATGTTTGGGTACAAGAATGAACCCTTACTCTTGATAACATATCAAGAGGACAAGAAACATGTAATGGATGGAAATGAATGTTACCTTGCACACATCGTTGAAAACAATGAATTGTTCAGATTAATGATGTGCCAGTGGTAAATGAGTATCTTCAAGTTTTTCCTAATGAGTTTCCTAGAATAATACCAGATCAGGAAGGTGAATTTACCGTTGACTTAGTTCCTGATGCTAAGAAAATTTCAAAACCCCCTTATCGAATGGCTCAAACTGAACTTTTAGAGTTGAAGGAGAAATTGAAAGATTTATTAGAGAAAGGTTTCATTCAACCTAGAATATAACCATGGGGTTCTCCTATTTTATTTTTTAAAAATAAAGATGGTTCAATGAGACTTTTCATTGATTATATAGCCTTGAATAACATCCCTATTAAGAACAAATATCATTTGCCTCATATCGATGATTTGTTTGATCAGCCCCAGGGAGCTCAGTATTTTTCAAAGATTGACCTGAGATCGGGGTACCATCAGTTGAAGATAAAGGAAGCAGATGTTCCGAAGGCCACGTTTCATACAAGATACGGCCATTATAAATTTATAGTAATGCATTTTGGGCTAACCAATGCACCTGCTGTATTCATGGACTTAATGTATTGAATTTTCCATGAGTTATTGGATAAGTTTGTGGTGGTTTTCATTGATGATATTTTGGTGTTTTCTAAAAGTAAGGAGGAGCATGAAAGGCATTTAAGGGTTATTTTGAAAACTTTGAAAGAAAATAAATTGTATGGGAAATTCAGAAACTGTGAGTTTTGGTTGCAAAAAATTTATTTCCTTGGTCACATTGTTTCTAAAGATGAGATAACTATTGATCATTCAAAAACAAAGGTTGTTGAAGAATGGCCAAGACCCACAAATGTAACTTAGATTCGTAGCTTCCTTGGTTTGGCAGGATATTACCAAAGGTTTGTCAGAAATTTTTCATGGTTATCGAGTCCAATGACTAAGCTAACATGGAAGGGTGTTAAGATTATCTGGACAAAGGAATGTGATGATTGTTTTCAGGAATTGAAAAGAAGATTGGTGAATGCTCCAGTTTTGACACTACCTTCCAGGAATTGTGAGTTTGTTATATACAGTGATGCTTCACTGAAAGGACTTGGTTGTGTCCAAAACTAGAATGATCAGGTAATTGCTTATGCTTCACGTTAGTTGAAAACTCATGTGGTAAATTACCCTACACATGATTTGGTATTAGCTGCTGTTGTTTTCAGTTTAAAAATTTGGAGGCATCATTTATTTGGAGTAAGGTGTGAAATATATACCAATCAAAAAAATTTATAGTATATATTCACCCAGAATGAATTGAACATGAGACAGAGGAGATGGCTAGAATTAATCAAGGATTATGATTGTACAATTCATTACCATCCGGGAAAATCAAATAAAGTGGCTGATGCTTTGAGTCAAAAAAGTAATGCTACATTAACAATGTTGCATTTGGAACGTGAACTTTTGGTTAATAATTTGATTACCTTTGGAATAGAAGTTGTTGGTGCAGGAAGTTCTTCTTTTTTGTTTTATGTATCAGTGAGATCATCTCTATCAGACAGAATTAAGCAAGCACAAAAGCAAGATAGTGAGTTGTAGAAAATGGTAGAGCTATTTCAGAAGGGTAAGTTGCCTGAATTCAACATTGATAATGACTGTGTTTTGAGATTTGGGAATAGATTTTGTGTGCCTTGTGATTCACAATTGAAGGTAGATTTGTTATGTGAAACTCATAGTTCTCTGTTTTCAGTTCACCCTGGATGTACTAGGATGTATAGAGTTCTTCAGAAGTATGAATGGTGCGACGGATTGAAAATGGATATTGCTGATTTTACTATGAAGTGTTTGACATGTCAACAGGTTAAAGCAGAGCGGCAGTTACAGAAAGGTATGCTTCAGCCTTTACTAGTGCCAGAGTGGAAATGGGAAAATATATCTGTGGACTTCATTATGGGATTGTCGATGACACCTTGAGGTAATAATGCAATCTGGGTTATTGTAGATCGCTAGACTAAATATGCTCATTTCCTTGATATACGAGATACTTTTTCCCTAGATCAACTTTCATATTTGTATCTTAAAGATATAGTCAGGTTACAAGGAGTTCCCCTCTCTATTATATCTGATTGTGATCCCAGGTTTACTTCTAACTTTTGGAAATGCCTTCAGAAATTGTTGGGTACTGAATTAAATTTTATTACAGCTTTTCATCCTCAATCAGATGGACAGTCAGAATGAAAAATTCAGACATTGGAAGATATGATACGTGCTTGTTCCATGGATTATCAGGGATGTTGGGACCAACATCTTTCTTTGGTTGAGTTTTCTTATAATAACAGTTTTCATTCCGGTATACAGATGACACCATTTGAGGCGTTATATGGGAAGCAGTGTCGAACTCTAGATTTCTGGGATGATGTGGGTGAAAGGAAGCTGATGGGACTAGAATTGGTATAAGGGATGGTAGAAAAAGTTCAGTTGATTCAGAAACACATGATAATAGCTCAGATCAGGATGAAGAGTTATGCGGATAACCGGATGAAGGATCTATCTTTCGAGGTAGGTGATCATGTTTTTCTCAATGTTTCACTGTGGAAAAGTGTGATGCCATTTGGTATGAAAGGAAAGCTGAGTCCAAGGTTTATTGGACCATATGAAATTTGGGAGAGAGTTAGATCAGTTTCTTACCGAGTGGCTTTACCTCCGAGTTTATCTCAGGTACACAATGTTTTTCATGTTTCAATGTTGAGAAAGAATATGCCAGATCCGTCTCATGTTTTGAACCCAGAGGTAGTTCAGTTGGAAGAGAATCTCTCTTATGAAGAAAAACCATTCCAGATTCTTGACCAAAGAGAGAAGGTGTTTCAAAATAAGGTAATTCACCAGGTAAAGGTTTTTTTGGAAAAACCATATGGTTGAAGAGGCAACGTGGGAATCTAAAAATGCTATGAAGGAAGAATACCCCCACTTATTCGATAAATAAATAAATTGCGGGGGCACAATTTTCTAAAGGGGGGAAGGATGTAACGTCCCAAGTAAGTAATGAATAATATATATAGTTATCTATGTCTATTTATGAATTATATAGTGTTTTAGAGGCTTAAAATAAGAATAAATCCAACCTAAAGTATGAAATACTCTAATATTTTTAAAAGATTGTTTTACCGCCTTTTGATGGAGAAACATTTATAAATCTATCATTTCACATTTTTAAAAGCTATATTTGTCAAAATAAACATATTCTTTATTATTTGGACATTGAAATTTACATTGGATAAATTTCTGGTATTTTTCTGATAATGTTCATTTTTTAAAGAATAGTGAAAAATGTTGTATTTTAATTCAAAACCTATTTTTAATCTAATTTATTTGTATGATTAGATTTTCTTTTTAATTGGTTCTAAAGTGAAATTAGAATATATTTTTATGATTTAATCTAATGGCGGTCGTTGGAATTAATTTCACATTGAAATTGGACTTAAACTTCTGTCAATCATTTCATATATATTGTATCATAAAAACACGGTATTTGTTCTGACAGCGGGAATTAATTATTAAATTAATTATTGTAACTTATATTTTTTTAATTATGTAAAATAGACATCAATTTTGAATTCGGAATATCAAATATAGCTTAGGGTGAGGTTTTGGTATTTTTATGAAAAAATTTAATTTTTGATGAATAGTGAAACACCTAAGTGGTACTTAAAAACTGATTTTTCGTTTAAATGAAAATTTACCACCTCTGTGTTTTGAATTTAAAAATTCTAACAAACATGGTTGTCATCACCAATTAAAATTTTGTTCAATGGGATTAAAATAATTTTTGGTAAATAGTAACTTTTAAGTTTTTAATCGCGATTAGAGGTAATTAGTTTCATTTAAGGTAAAAATAATGTTTTAATAATATGAAATGACATTGAAACATGTCCTGCCCTTATTGTATGTGTCATGTCCTACCAAGAAAATCCATGGGTCGATTTTTGGGACCCCATGGGGCCACTTGGGTAAGATAATTACATTAGTCCCTTTTATTGAAAGGAAAAGTAAAAATGACACAAACATGTACTATTTTATTAAAACAATTTTTTCATGGGGTCATAAAAGTCAGATTTTAGACTATAAATAGTAATTGGAATGATAAAAATATTTCCTACATCATGGTATTTTTATAATTTTTATACATTAAATAAATTAAATTTTTTATGACATCATGGTGATGCAGTGATTACCTCATTATTTAACGATTTAACTAAAATGAAAAGGTAATGTCAAATGTAAGACCTAAACATGTCAAAAACCTATTGGAATAGTATATTTAAAACCCTTATCTCATTATACTCAATATACATCACTGTGAGACCTTCAAAATCTGAAACGCATTTGAAAATAAAGTAACATTTTATACCTTTCCAAGAGTGGCCCTCCTCTCCTCTTATAAAAGGCCCCCACCTCTACCTCCTTACCCACACCTCTAAAGACATTGGATCGGCCAAACTCTGATCATTTTGTCTCTCCACATACTTCTCCCCACATTAGAAGCCTTACCTTAGGAATTAAGCTCTTGAAGAAACCCTTTTGGTTAAATCCAAAGAGAGTTAACCGATTTTAAGGTAATGACTTCTCTTGTGTTCTTTTGTTTTATTTTGATTCTCCAACCCCCTAAACTCTTTTTATTCATTTATTTTGTAAAAAATCCAGTATAATCAATATACTAGGATGATTTTATTAAAAGTATTCGAGCTACACATACACACACCTACATCTAATGGTTAAAGAACATACTATTTCCGTGGATGGTGAATTTCTGTCTCACGAAACGATGAATGTTCAATATTCTTTTAACACCTTCAATGGTTTCCATTAATATTTCACTATATTTATATATGATATATAATATGTTTATGTTTTTCTTAAGCTTCTGTATTTTTCATTTATGGAACAGCATTATGGTTTCCATTATGGGTAAATGTGATGTCTTCATTTTAGGAAGTGCGGACTACCGCCCCCTCAAAGTGATTTGATTCGTTAATACCATATGTGGTACGTATAAAGGATAGATTTAATGATATTATATATGATACCGTACTGGAATTATAATTCTATTATGTATCATTATGTTTTAATTTCAATAAATATGAAATATAAATGGAAGTAGCGTTCATGCGTACGTACGGCTTACCGTCTCCATGAACCGTGCATTTCATTTCTTACCTATAAATGTTATGTAATATTATAAATTCATGTATATATTTGATATATATAATATATATGATATCTACATAATGAATATAATTATGTATATAATGGATATTTTACCCCATGAACAACTTTTAATTACAAGAAGTTTTTTTTGACTCAAGTTCCCAAGGTCGACAAAACGACCAATATTATCCTAAATAATTACATAGTGTTCATGACATGGTAATAAGTGATGTAAAAGGAATAATGAACTTGAAAAAGGTTCTTAAGCAAGTAGAAATTAACTGAAGTTTATTATTCAGGAGTTTAAAGAACGATCGAGTCTAGTCGGACACGAGGTAAGGGAATCCGTCTCAATCTCCTTTCATTGAGGCATATTTTGATTTATACACAACATTATTTTATACGGTGTATAATACCCATTGACTTTTACAATTATTAAAAAGGAATATTTTTATACGAAGAGTTTACTCAATGAAAAAAGGGAATGTTTTTTTGTCGTACGTATGGGGCGACAACGACCTCTCCACAGCTGTGACCATTATTTGAGTTTCGGCTCCATCTACAAGACAAAACATTTTTTGAACGAAAAATAAATACCATGTTTTACTTTGGTATTGTAAATGGTTTTCATAATGTTTTTATATAAATGTTTTGTATTAATATCTTGTGATTGAATGGTGGAAATGTTATGTTTCCTTTATGCATGTTTTATGTGATACGATTATGTTATGGTTATTGGGCATTGTTATGAAGATGGGTGGTTCCAAGATAATATAAGGGCGGGTGATCCCGATATATCTCTCCAATGCATTGGGTAACACGAAGGAGTTAAACGTTAAGGTTTCTTCATTTAAATTTAGGGAATATACTTTTATGTGTATTCCAAACGTAACCAAGAGGGTTACTTCTTACATAAGAATGTTATGAATGCGTCATGTTACCTTTATGTCTTATGATTTCTATGATTTATTAATGATTTTATGAGGTATGTTAAAGTGCTTATGTTTTATGGGTAAAGTATGATTTCATTCTTATGTATATATGAAATCATGTTTCCTTTCGATATTTTTATAACACTTACTAAGCTTTTTATGCTCATCACATGTTATTGAAATGTTTTTCACAGGTCAAGGGAATAGTACATGATATGATGATAGTGTCAAGGAAGTGTCAAGAAAGAATCCATGTTTTATTTTAAATATGTTTCTGTTGATGGGAAAAATTAATACTATCTTTTATGTAACCACTTTGTTTAAATGTGGAATGTAATGCAAGTTTTATGATATAATTCTCAAAAACTTTAAACCTGAAAAGATCCCCAATGTGTAATCTTGTAATAATTCAATATTAAGTAAGGATTAAGTCTGGGGCCTTATATCATGAAATCTATAACACCAAGACCATTCTCTATATGGTTTAAAGCTATGGGGAAACCCCATTTAATGTTATCTTACTAATTCAAATCATTACACAATCGATGTAATTTTGAGAAATGAAATTTTTAATGAATCATATAAATACATGTTTCAGGAATTTCTAATATATCAAATAATCAGTATGATTCATGGATAATATATCTTAAAAAAATTACCATATTGAATAAATAAAAATAAATATAATAACTTCCCCATTAAATTAACTAACATTATTTATAAAACATTATAAGTTTAAAATATATGTGGATTCATGAAATAATAATATCCAGGATGAATAATATAAGTATTAAGGAGAAGTGGATTTTTATTGATCACAATAATGTGTATATTTCAAGGGAATGTTACTGATTCCAAATATTAACTAATATAGAAAAATTCCAATAATTAAATTGTAAAATTGTTCATAAACCATTCTGATAATGTATAAGTATGGATTCATTACAACATAACTATATTGGAGTATATTTAAAAGAAAAGTGTGTTTACAATAATTAATGTAAATATCATAAAATTATATTTAAAAATCATTCTTCGGGAAATTCTTATTTAACAGATTAAATAAAATCTAAAAAATAATAATTTATAGAACATTAAGAAAAAAAATTTATATATATATTATTTCAAAAAATGAGAAGAATTATATAAACTAATGAGTGTTCATGATTTTGGTAAGGTACTCCTTATGGCTAGTATGTTAAAACATGGACTCCATTCACATTTTTTCAAATAAAAGTAATAAGTACCTTATTTATAAAACATACTATGAAATTCCATTTTAAAAAATTTATAAGGATAAAATTATGGGATAAAATGTCTTGAAAAAAACATTGTAAAATATATTTTAATTATTTCATTGAAATCCTAATATTGAAATTAAAATTATTTTTGACCAAGTGGATAAATTAATTCAGATTTATTTGAAAACAATTTCTCAATAATTTAATATACCAAATAAGGGATAATGGTATAATTACATGAAAACACCATGAATATCTAAAGGATATTTAAAAATAATGTGATTTATTTTACAATTATCCAATTTATTCATCCAAAGGTATTTATTGTGTAAAAAATTCCCATTACAATGAGATTGAAACCTAAATATCTTACAAAAAAGGTTACTTAATAATTTTATGACCTAATAATGGAGTAGAATAAGTTGGTTCATTTAATAACATGAGTTTAAATAGATTCAGGATAAAAAATATAATAAGGTATATATATATATGACATAGAAAATAATATAGATTTACAACAAGAAGTATGTCACTGAATGTAATTCTAAATTTTTCACCTATAACAATGATTATAACGATGAAGTAATAATTCATCAATGAATCGATTATTTGTAGCAAATGTATATTCACATGAAACATGTGAAAATATGAAAAAATACAATAACAAATCATAACATAAGTATTCCTAGAATATGAAAGACAATAAAGAAGATATATAACCATTTTAAAATAGATTGAGTTATGAAATTCCCTACCCCGTGGTAATTTCGGATTCAAATCCAATTAGATAATGTAATTAAAAATAGAAAATAAAATATCATGAATAATTATGGAATCATGATAGACCCTAAGCGGTTTCTATATATACACTAGAAAAATAAATTAGATTTATAACATTACTATATTTCTCCTAGAATGTTAATTGAGAAAAATATTAAACATTACACATCCCATTATTTGAAGACAAATTTTCTAATGTATAATGGTTTTTTAAATATTATTAATTTAATAAAGAACAATATACATTTTTATAATATAATATTTTACCCTCTAATAACATATTACCATCCATTCCTTAATAATAATTTATTTGAATTGTTGTTAATTGTGTTAATTCAATTATTTTCACATTCATGTTTTTTCATGAAGGTTATGAGTAATGTGAATAGTATATTGTATTAAAATATATAGATTTAAATTAATTATTAAAATTTACTATTTATTTATTGGATAAATTTTTAAAACCAATCATGAAATTTGGGCATGGAAAATTATTATCATTACTTCATGCAGATGCCAGATTGTATGTATGCACATCCAACAATATCATTTTATTAAAGTGTTTAAGGGTATGGTAGTGGATGGAACATTAATTTTAAATATTTTAAATAATTTTATATGTATCATTAAATAAAAATATTTTCATAATCAGGAATATAAATGTGATTCTGTGATGGAAAAAATGAAATTATTTCATTACGCGGTGGTCCACAGTGCACATGAACAATGCCTTTGTGTCCCATTATATAATGGTGGAAATGGATAAATATTATCCCATAAAAATAATGTTATATTATTTATGTATAATATAATGGTATAAATATAATTAAATTTTTAATACTGTATTTATGGTGGTAAGGGTGTAATAAAATGAAATAGAATCATGAAAACAATTATCTTTGTTAAGAAGAAAATCCTTTGGATAATTATTAAGGACCCTAGTTTTTGAATTTTAGGAAGAAATTAACCACTTAAATATTTACATAGATTATTGGTAAAAATAATTTAAGTCCTTTTAAGAAAAACATATTTATTTGTTTCATGAGGTGGGGAGAGGGAGATTCATTTTATAATTTAATAGTAGGATACACATGAATTTTTTGGAAAATAATAAATCATACGCATATTTTTATCCTTCCAATAAGAATCAAAATTTATAATTATAGAAAAATTTTTAAGATAAGGTTTAAATATTCAAATATAATATTATCTAGATATGTTTTTACCTCATTTTAACCATTATCATTTGTACGTTCACCCACCAAAAGCCCATTTTGACTTTAACTCTGTTTAAATATTTTCACAATTTTCACAATTCATTATGACCAAAAAAATATGTTGAGTCTAAAATAGGACATAATATATAGTAATTTAAAATGTCGAATAAATTTTCCAAAATAAAATTAACACTTATCACTTTATATAACATAATATAAAACCCATAGACGAGTCAAATAACAATATTTTATGAAATGAATTATTCACCAATAAGATGTTTTTATATTTACTTTTAGACTGATAATCATCATTTGATATATAAAAATTACATTTTATATATAAACAATATATATATTTAATTTATATCCTTAATAATTATATTTTATTTGATTTAATTAAAATCGATTAATATTATACATTTAGAAACATTTTTCATAAAAATATATTTCTAAACATAAAAATAAAATTATATATAGATCAGTTATAAATTTGATACAAATGTAAATAGTAATTTTTTTGAAATAAATAAATAACTATTATTTTAAATTTAAATATAATTTAAATAATATGTCACTTTTAAATTAATTAATTTACTTAATTGGAATGACACAAAAAAGCCATAATTTTACTATTCATTGTAAAAATCCAAATTTCAAAAAAAGCCCCAATATTCAACTCAATGATAATTTCGACTTAGTAATTTACATAATTTTTTTAAATTTTAAAAAATTAATTTTATATTAGAAGAATTAATTTGTTCTATTTTTGTCTCACAATGAGTAATAAAAATCTTTTTTTATGAAAATGTATTTTTTAAGAATATTTGACATTACAAAAAGTTGAGAAATTCTCATCAATTAATTTTATTGATTATGACATCTAAATATATTTTATAATTAAATTAATACAATTTATATCCTCAAATTCAATTAATATGTTATGAAATTCATATTTAAATAAGATATTTTATAGTTAAATTATGTTTGTTATTGCATGTCATATGCACTATCAAAAGAAATGTAATCATTTTAAAATATCAGGGTTTCATGTAAAATATGATATAATATACATTAAATTTATTTAATATAATTTAAAATATCATGGTGTTATATTATCCCTACCATTAATAAATGTCATCATCATACATTGAAATGAAATTGGAAATCAGGGGTTTTGAATTTAAAAATTATTTTTTTAGTCCCCACATTATAAAATGTATCAATAAAAATATTCATTCAGAAGGGATAAATTGAAGTGTGATCATCATCTTGAATAATTAAAAACAAATTTTAAAAATATGATAACAATATTGGGAACTGAAAATATTAACATGGAATATAATTGTAAATAATTAAAGAGAGTTATTGGGATCAATAATTATAAGAAAAAGAATTATCAGGTGAATGTTATGGTCCAAAAAACCATAAATATGTGGTGATATAAGACACCATTTAGTTGATTTGATATCAGGGTAAAACGATAGTTTTTTTAAGATCCATTTTAAAGTGTTCTGGAAATAATTTTCTATATTTGAATACATGTAAATAGATATATTTGATATCATTTTATTTCAAAAGTACCAGTCATTCATTTGGTTGTTCATTGATTAAATTACAATTTATATTTTACATCAATTTGTAAAGGAAAAAAATTATATCATTGTAAACACACTTATTTTTATTATTTCATATATTATAAACCACATTATGTCACATTGAGAACATAACAAAATCTTTATAAATGTTCAATAAATAAAATAATAATTATTTCTAGATGTTAGGGAACCTATACCGATGAAATGTTTACTTGAACATTGGAATAGTA
Organism: Viscum album; assembly: GCA_963277665.1. Taxonomy (NCBI): domain Eukaryota; kingdom Viridiplantae; phylum Streptophyta; class Magnoliopsida; order Santalales; family Viscaceae; genus Viscum; species Viscum album. The sequence continues at coordinate 687,622,872 of OY728122.1, forward strand.
ATGGGACCACTATTAATAGTAAACTAGAAAAATCAAGTGTAACCTCACCAGTGAATGTATAAATAAAATTTATGCATCTTATATGTGACCATATGATATAATTATATCATAGTAAAAGTAAATAAATACTATTAAAAAAAATTATTATGTATTGGTGTTTTTTAATTCATAAATATTTAAAGATACTTTTATGATTATTTTATAAATTTAGGATGAGATATATATTAATCAAATGTATTCATAAATAAAAATATTTTTTTCTCATGATTATTATATATTTTTATGAGACCATTGTAAATTATTCAAACTATTATAAAAAGATATAATTTTAAAATCAATATTTTTCAGGAAAATAATGATTTTAAATAAGAGATAAAATTCTCATATTTAGAAATTTATTTTCAAAAAATGTGGTTCTTTTTTTTAATTTTATATTTCCAAAACTATTTGGGGATATTTTTTTGTATATTTCTAAAATAATTAAATTTTATATGAATAGTAAAATACAACAATATGTGATAAATGATAAATAAATGAATTATAGAGTCATAGATGATTTATGTATGACATGAGCCCAAAATATCAAATTATAAGTCATTGGTTTAATATATTTATTGATAATTGTTAATCCACTCACAGTCTTGAATCATAATAACAAACTACATAATCTTTTTTTTAAAACACCCATGTCCTCGATTATAAATTTCATCTCTCACCACCTCTTCTGCTAAAACATTCTTAGCATCAATTCTTGTCCAAATTCAACCCAATAATCATTATAAGTCCCTTACCCATTTCTAAGAGGTCATTTTCTCATAAATATTCCAAAATATTTTCCCTTAGGAGTTTTTAGGGAGGATAAATTCAAGAGGAAAATTTCACATTCCTTTTCATTTAATTTATTTTCGTGTAATTTAATTATTTTGTTGACACCTACCCTCATTAAAATTGAATGATAACTATATGAACTCATAAATACTAAAATTTTATTATTATTATGTAATAATTTATCAATAAACCCATATCCTCTCTAATTTATTATAAATATTAAAATTTATTTATGAGGTGTTAATTTATCAACTTCAAGGATGAAATTTTTTCATTTTCCATTAACATCATCATTGAATGTCATAAAACAATTTATTTGGATAAAAAATATTATTATATATTTATTATAGACTATTTTATGTTATAGAGTCATTATATTAACATAATGTTACATAGTAAAACAAGAAAATTCATTTAGAGTGAAAATAACCCAAATTAATCAAAATTTTTATGGAAAACATTTTATCCAATGAATCATCCTCACTCAATATATCCATATTAATTATATGATAATTTAACCTTTTATATGTTAAATAATAAATTATAAATTCAGTTATGGTTTTCAATTTCAATTTTACATGAACAACCATACTATTATACAAGTGAATCTGACATCAAAACTAAGAAAATGAGCACACCTGAATGATGAAATTGAACAATATAACACATAAAAATGAAACAAAGGAAGTTAATAAAATTTTAATAAATAAGTTAAATGCATAAAAGTTTATTTATTTATTAATAAACTAATATAACTTAATTATTCTTGATATTAAGATGAAATACAAAATCATTTCATGAATATGGTAAGAGATTCTACCGGAACCTCTTTTTTTTTCTTTGGGTTACACATTATCTATCATTTATAAAATGTAATTTTGTATTGGATTCATTTAAATCATATAAATTTTATTTATATGATTCAAACTCAGGTATCCATATCTAATCAGAAATCATTGATGAGTTTATATGTGTTTTAGAATGATTCCCTTTTCAAATTTTCTTGATAAAAAATCCCAATTCAATGGAACATCATAACTTATTTCCCGATTCCATTTTCATACCATAATATGATCAAAGAAGCAATTATTTATCAAAAATTAATCATTGTTTCATGGTAAAATATCTTAGTTCATTTCTGGTTTTAGGAAATCGAATATGCATTTTTGGCAATAAATTCTCTTTAATATTTTCAATAAACTGCACTAAAATGATTCATTTCTAAAATTTATCAATCATTATACATGTTTTCACATCAGTATGAAATATATATTCAGGATCCATGAATATTGTATCTTATGAATTTACATATCTCTATGGAATAAATTATTTCATTGAAACATTTATTATATCCTCTTTTATTATTCCATGGGAAAAAATTATGATACCCATTCACTTTTCAGGGAAAACAATGTGTTTATTCTCGATGTGACACACATATTCAGAAAAAATTTATAATCTGTGTTCCTAGATATTTCTCTAATGTATTGGGTAATTCTTGGTCTAATTAGACATCTTTTTTGGATGGGGAGTAAACTTGATTCCTTTACGGGACATTTTAAACCTTGTTATATAGTAATTTCTATTATCCGTTACTCATTTCTATGTCATTTTATATGTAAATTCCGCATTCCATTAAATCCATGTTATATTTTCCATGTTATATGTCTTATTCTTCATTAGGTATATTCATGTTACATGACTTTTATGCCATCTTATTTTTCCTTCTGACCCATGTGCTATATTTTATTCCTATTTTTATTTCTATAGTGGGACTTTTGGGTCATCCCTTTGGCACATTTATTCTCCATGTTATCATATACAGATATAGGAGCTCAATGGAAGTTATGATTTCTTTATGGATGATTAATATAAATAGGTTTATTTTTTCTATGTTATCATTTTTATGTAACAAATCATCCAAATACATCAGACATTATGATCCCAATCTTTTAATTTGATAATTATTTATTCCTAAAATAATTTAATGATATGTGTAAAAGGCTAGGGTCACTATTGTTTTAATCAGATGATGGTCTAGTTTTTTGGTATTATGATTAGAAAACACTAGTGAAATACATTGGGATAATACATATTATAATGAGAAATACATTTTTTTTGAAATAGAGTTAATGGATTATAAAAAAATTAAATCCATGTTTGGAACCTAAAATTAAATGTGGTTCCTAGCACTTATATTCTTATAAGTACAAAATCCAACATACTTTTCTAGGTCAGACTCGGGATATCATGATAGATGATTACAAGACATAATGTGAACCAATTTGACACTCCTAAGGCATGTTATTTTTTAATTAATAATCTTATTTTGAACCATTATTAAGTGATAAAAATTATAGTAATGTTATATCTAATGAAAGAAATCATTTATAACCCAGATTGAATCCTCAGGAATAAAATGTTAGAATATACTTTTAATTTTCATGTTTTTTCTTATACATTAAATGGATTAAATTTATATGATTAGTAGCTTAGAATTCTATTACTATAATTGTACATCCATTTTCATAGTAAATTTATTGAAATATATGAACTCATTCCAAAAATAATTTTGATATGAAATTTCATTATTTACCTAATGATAAGAAAAATAGGATGGGAATTAGTGCTCAAAACATTATGACAGTACTTCCTCATCTTTCTTATGTTATGTTTGATAACATGAATCATGTAGAACACACTAAAACTCCATAGAATGTTATATTTTGCATTAAATACTTCATTTAAAAAATGAACCTCATTTTTAGGGGATCTTATATTACCCTCCATGTAATAAAATTGATCTACTCCATTGAAAAAATATTGTATGTCTTCCATTTCTCAAAAAGGAACAAATTTTGTATAGAATTTCTATAGTTTTTGTGGGTAAATTGATTTGTAGTGGACATTAATAATGAAAATATAGTCCAATGTGGGAATTAATTCCATGGGTTAGGAGTAAATCCAAAAAATATTTACGAATAAATATTTTCCATTAACCATCCATCTCAAGATTGAAATTGAATTCTTTATACTAATAAAGTATGGAGACGAATCTATTGAAAATTTTGCGGAAAAGTATACAAGGCTTGCAAGATATAAATTTATCTTAGACAATAATATAACAAGTAATTTGGATTTCTTCTCTACCTAACTGCAGATGGGTCTACAAGAATAATTATTTGTTTGATACAGTGACTGTTAAGAGGATATTGTACATTATTTCACAATAGTAGAAATGAACATCATAGACACTCAACGGTATCATGGGACTTGTGATTGGTAGATGAAAATTGAGCTTAATATGTGTGATAATTCCCAAAATGGAAAGAAGACACTACATACCACTTCATAAAAGTGAGGGAAAATCATCCTAGAAACATATTAATTATAATTAGAGATGCTTCAAATGTTGTAGAAAAGAGTACATGTAAAATAACAGCGGAATGGATATGATAATTCCCCTAATGTGAAAGATAATATAATGTTTTAGATCAATACTCACCTATAGTGATGTGTTTCAATTTAATTTTTCATGGGAATTTTGAAATACATTTCCCGAAGACAGTGGATGTTGGATGAAATCAATGAAAACAACTTCTTTAGAATCTAAGAAGTTCATACGATATCACTACTACTGAGGTAGAGCTTAGAAATGATGTGTTGGTAGGTACGATTTTCATTTCATCAAAAAATGGAATAATTTTTTTATCCTCATACTATAAATTCATTTATAATAAGAATTTTTAGTAGAACATTTCAATATCCACCACATGATTTGGACATTGAGTTGTCCGTAAATTCATAAAATTGAGCAATTATTGCATCCAATGTTTAGAAATCCTCCCTAGTTATGTTAGTGAACTAAACCTCCCAAAAAATCTTGTTATTATCCATTAGATATAGTTTGATACTATATTTGAATTTTATTGGCTATAACTATATAAATATGTCATCAAATGATGGGAAAAGGAGATCAATATTTTTATCCTGAATTATCTTCTAGTTCTATTCATGTGTGTAGAGAAAGTTGAATCAACTTTATAATTATCATATCAAGAGTGGATATTTTTTCCTTATCAACATATATATCTACATCAAATGCGTGACTCAAATGAGGTAATAATATTCGATTTGATTCCCATCATGACAGATTACACTAATGTGTTCCATGAAACATTTCCTAGCCATCTTCAAAATCCAGTGGTTTAGATCCTAATAAAACGTATTCCAAGATCTTTTCTTATATTACAGACACCTTATAGAATGGCCTCTACTGAGTGGGACATACTAAATATGTTGTTATAATAGAATCTATAAAATAGTTTTATACACATAAGTTCATCACCATGTGGTGTTCCAGTCATGCTCATTATAAAGATGAATGGATCAATGATCCTCTACATTGATTATCATCATCTCAACAAAATCATGAAAATGAAAAATAATCGCATAATAAGGATAGATTAATTTTTTGATCAAACATGTGTGGCCAGTTATTTATAATATGTGGACCTTTAGTTAGGATATCACCAATTAAAGGCCAATAATGAAGTTATTCCCCAATCTACCTTTTGAACATGGTATGGACACCCTGATATCATATTGATTCCCTTCGGACTCACTAATGCTCTATAAATTTTCATGGACGTAATTATATGATTGTTTTGAGATTACCTAAAAAAAGTTATCATCATTATTGATTATATTCTAAAAAACTACAACAGAAAGTAGGAACATGATGTTGATTTGAATGTTGTGCTAATTTATTTTAAGAGGGATAATATATTTTAAATATATAATAAATGTGAGTTTTGTATGAATGGATTATCATTATAGGGTAGGTAATCAGTAGAAAAGGGAAATCTGTAGACCCTTCAAATATATTGGAAATCGATGAGTGGCCCATGAAAATAACTATAATGTATATTTGTAGTTTACATGGTCTAAAAAGTTATTACAAGATATTTTAGAAGACGTATAATTATTTTGAGACCCAGTGACCAAGCTAAACCCGAAAGGAGAAAATTTTTCTTAACTAGTGACTGTGAACACTGATTTAAAGAGCTAAGAAATATGTGTATCACTGCACCAAAGACTTCCCTAAAAATAAAATTTGGGAACTCATTTTGGAGTTAAAAGATGCATAAAACTTGGTAATATGATGTTTAATGATGATAACGATAATGTGATAGCCTACTCTACATGGAACTTCAACACCCAAGAGAAAAATTATCCCACACATGATATGATGTTTGTAGCTGTGATCATAGCATTATAAATCTATAAGCATCATAAATATGAGGAGAAGTGTTATATATATAATAATCAAAATAGTAACAAATATATATTCATAGTGAAGGATTATAATATGTGGTTGTAAAACTGGTTAAACCACTTCATTAATTATGAATGCTCAATCCACTAAAATCATTATAGGTAAAATATGGTAGAAGATGATTTATGTAGAAAGGATTCTGCATCATTATCAACGATTAGAATTAATAAGGGTCTCTTATTCTTATACCATATAATAAATAAACATGGGTATCATTATATAATCATCATTTTAAATACTTTACGAAATGATTTCTTAACCTTCCCTAATGGAGAAAAAAATGGATTATCAAATAAATAATGTTCAAATTCAGAAAAAGGTGGAATCAATCAGAAAAAGAAAAATACATAAAATTAAAAAAGGATGGGTAATGATTTGGGGGATTTGGGTTTTGTCTATGTGTACCATAAAATAAATATATAATAATGGAGCTTCTCAAATACATACATAGTTCTATATTATATATTCACCCATGCAGCACTAGATGTATCGAGATCTCCAAGATTAATATTGCTGGGACAATATGGAAATAGAGATCATTGAATATACATAAAACATAATGTTATGTGAGGAAGTGATGTATGAAAGGAATAAGTTCAAGGAGATAAAAAAACCACTACCCATTCATATATGGAAGTAGGGGAACATTACAATGGGATTTGTCACTGGACATCCGAAGACATTGAGTTGAGATAGTGATATTCTGGTGGTTGTGGATCACCTTACAAAGGCATCAAACATAATGACATTTGAGAGGATTTATTAGTATAACATGTTTCACTAATCTATATGAGAGAAGTGGAAAGGATGCATGGTGTAATACTCTCGATTTTATCCGATCGATATCTAAGATTCACATAGAAGATATGGAAAATTCTCAAACATGATCTATCCACTGAGATGAGATTCAGAACGGCCTATCATCCTCAAACAGATGACTAATTTGAGAAGATTATTAAGACACTGAAATACTTGTTGAAATAGAGTTTTATGGACTTCAAGGGGGTATGTTACTAACATATTCTTCATGTCGATTTGTCATGCTACATCTGTTTCCACTGGGGTATCCAAACCGATCATTATTATACCCTATCTAGGAAAAGATGCAGAACACCAGCATTCTGAGATGATGTTGGAGAGTGTAAGCTTATTGGACCTGAAATGGTTGATGAAATGGTTAAGAAGGTGAAATCCATTCAGTATCTTATGTAGGGATCCCAATGATTAAAAAAGATCTATGTAGACAATCATCTATGAGAACTTGAGATTATGGTTGGAGACATGATATTACACTACATATCTCCATCGAAGAGGGTCATGATATTTAGAATGAAATAAAATTTATGTCCTAGCTACATTGGCCCCTTTAGGATTCTTAATCATGATGGAGATCTATCTTATCGACTAACACTTCCGCCAACAATGACCCATGAATATGAGTTATTTTACAAATCCCTATTGAGGATGTAAATAATGGATCATTCAAATGTAATAAATTAATGGGTGGTACATATGGGAATTGATATTATTGACATGTACCGCTAGGGATGATATTGGATTGTTGAGATAATATTCTAGATAAAAAATTTACTCATCTGGTCAAGGAACTATGGTGGAACTATTAGTATGAAGAGGAAACATTGGAACCGAATGAGAGAGTGATGGTAAAGTACCATCAATTTTTCTCCATATTATGTAAAATGAAATTCTGAGATTGAAATAACATGTGAGGGGGGTTGAATGGAATGGCCAACAATTTTATCATTGGTGACCCCCTTCTTATAAATATTTGTAATAGTATAAACCACATACAATCACATTGCGAACCCAGTACAATCTTTATAAATGATGAATTAATTAAATAATAGGGTTTTCTAGATGTTAAGAATCGTATACAGATGATATAGTAAATTAGACTTCATAATAGTAAGATGAACATTAAAAATATTTATAGAAAACAATTAATAGTAACCTCAAAAATGAACATATATAAAATTTTATCCATCTTATAATTGAAATTATTATATAATTATATCATATTAGAAATAAGTAAATAGTTTAAAATAACTAATTAATATTTTCTATATTTGGAATTCATAAATATTTAATTACAATTATATAATTTTTTTATTAATTTAAAATGAAATATATATTCATAGATTTTATTTATAAATGAATATTTATTATAATCTTGATTATGAGATAATTTTGTTGAAATATTCTTAATTATTCAAAATACTATAAAAACAATTATAGTTTTAAAATATTTATTTTTTTAGTAAGTAATTATTTTAATTAAAAATTTAATTTATCATATTTAGAATTTTATTTTAATAAAATGATGTTTTTTTAATTATACAAGTCAAATAAATATTACGTATATTTTTTTATATTTTTCTAAGGTTGATGAATTTTTTGTTAGTAGTAATATATGATAATTTACAATAAATGCAAAATACCATAATTTTTGATTCATAGAAAATATATTGTTAATATAAAACCAAAATATATAAATATCATTTATTATATTAATATATTCAGTGAAAATATTAAATATATTAATATTCATGTCAAAAAATAATAAACTAATGAATAAAATATTCAAAAAAATCCCTTCTCATACATTTTAAATGCCACCCATCACCACCTATTATACTCACGCCACCCATGATTTGAGGAATGATAAAATACATCCAAATTATATTCTTAATCCCCTCACCCATGTCTGATAACTATTGGTCACATATTTTTTTCTATACGGGTTTTCAAGGAGGATAATCCGTCAATAAACCCCTTATAATCTCCATTTTATTCTAAAAATTAAAAAAATCATTCATGATATATGTTATTTTTTTGTTTTCTAGGATGGAATGTTTCCATTTTCCAATAATAACTATAAAGGTGGTCATAAAAACATTTTAATTGTAATTAAAATTTAACATATTAATCATATACTACGAAATGATCAAGAATAATTATATACAAATGATGTTATATAATAAAACAGACATGTTTTTTTGGGAATGAAAACCACCCAAAATTATCAAAATGATTATCATAAACATCTTATCAAATGATTTATCCATGGATAAAATAAAAAATTGACTTATAGGATAATATGACCTTGTGTATATACATGATTAACATATTGCTTAAATTTTGGATTTCTATTTGCAAATACATGAACATGCATACTCTCATTCTAGTGAATCTATCATGAAAAATATGAAAATGAGAACTCCTAAATAATGAAATTGAACACTAAAACTCATAAAAAATTCCATAAATGAACATAATAAAATTATAATAAATAAATTAAATTTATAAATTGATATATACTTATTATTTAATGAATTTAATATGATTATCGGGACATAAATATCATCTGAAGAACCATTTAAGAAATAATGTAAGGTATTTTACATGAACCACTATTTTTTCCATCATGTTACTCTTTCTCATTATTTTCTACAATTTAATTCTACGTTAATTTTTTTCAAATATATTAAATTTAGTGTATATTTACCAAATTCATGTATCCAGATCATATTATCCATATTTTAATGCGTAATATGTGTTTTAGAACAGTTCCCTTTTTACTTATTTCCTTTAATAAATGATGATTCAAGGGAACTACATGATTTATTACACAAATCCATGTGTAAACCATAATCTATATTAATACCCCATTATATTTCTAAAATAACTCATTTAACCATGATAATATATCTTGGTTCATTTCTGGAATTTTGAAAACAGATATTCATTTTTCACATTTACGTCGCATTATTATTTTATGAAATCTCTACTAAAATGAATAACATGTAATGATTCTTAAACAATAAATTAACATGTTTCCACTTAAATTGGGAAAAAATAATCAAGATGCATGATAATTTTACCTTATGAATTTCTATCTTGGTTTTGAATCCTATATGTCCTGGATAAATTTTCAATATGCTTATTTATTATTTCTAGTGGCATGATTATGATACCCATTTCATTCCATGGGTATCACTGATGTTTATTCTACATTTGGAACACATATTAAAGAACATGTTATTATTAGTCAACCTAGATAGTGTTAAAATTCATTTGTAAATTATTACTCACATGAGATGTCGTGTTTGGATATGAAGTGAACCAAATTACCTTATAGGACTTCCTCCACCATGTGATATAGTCTTTGTAGTTATCCAGGACTCATTTTTATGACAAGTTATATGTGAACGACATATACCTATGAATCCATGAATATATTTTCCCTTGTTCTACATGTTATTAACAATTATGTAAAATAAGTTTCCATTTCATTTATTCAATCATGGTTTTCCTTCAAGCCAATGTGCAATGTTTTATTCATATACATATTTCCATACAAGGATTTTCATATCATCCCTTTTGTTCATGTATTCCATAGTTTATCCTATTATTATATAGGATATAAATGGATGTCTTGATCTCTTTATGGATGATTGAATTAAAAATTGTCTATTCTACTTCATTGTTTTCAATTTTATGTACATAATTCTCCAATGAAAGTAGCCATTATGATCCTTGGATTGTAATTCGATGTTCATTTATTCATGATGTCATGTAATGATATGTGTCAAATTGTTGTTTCATTTCACAATGAATCAATATCTAAATTGAATTTATATTTTGGATTCATAAAAATTAACTTTTAATAGATCATAAGTTCTATAAATGGGTGACATGTTTTTCAATATGCTTCTAAATATTTTACAAAAAATGGTAAGCATAACTTAATATAATACATTAGTATCTTATCCTCCTTATTAAAACCAAATGTTTGACATAAAATTTGTTAATATGATTTTTTAAGTAAAAATAAGGGCATATTAAAAGTTAAATCATGTAGTCATTTGGTATGAATTTTACCCTTATCTAATTTTGGTTGTGGGTTCATACATTGTGGCCCTTACAAATGAGATGGGTTTCATCATAGCCTATGCGATGAACTTTTTCTAAAACTATATTAATATAACATCAATTAAATTTCAAAATTAGTGATGAACCTTCACTAGTACAACATAAAATAAATTATAAAACATAAATATTACCAATGACATTAATCGTATAAAAATGAAATGAAAAGGATAGCTCTAATACTTTTTTCCATATCATTAACCAATGAAATATATTTCCATAAATATCTTCAAAAATATATTTATTATTTTTATATAATCATATAACATATAATCATAAAAACATCTATTTATGAAATATAACATATGATCATACTTATACTCATTAACGCATAATGGAATCCATTATTTTATAATCAATTTTAGATGATGAAATATATTATTAAAAAAATAATTGAATCCTTAGATGTTGAATTTTTATTATAACCAAAATACCATTAAATAAAATACTACTGCAACTTAATTATGTAGATAGTAATATATAAATAATTAAAATCATTCACTTCAACAAATGTATTTCCATATTTTAGGAGATAACATTTAAATGATGAAATTTAATCATATAATTCCCAGGATCAGAACATTAAGTAAATAAAACTATTAATAGATTCATGGGATTAATAAAATTTATCTCCACTAAAATTATCAGTTTTCCTCTTAATATCATTAGTCTTTACCTTTATTTTGTGTAACAATATGTGTTTTGAATAAAAAATAAATGCAACAGGACCATAAGATGGAACATTATTATTTTTGAATAGTACTACCCATAGAAATAAATGATGTTAATATAACACCGGATAGAGGTTGTCATTGGGGTTGTGCTTAGTTTACCAAACCATACATATATTAAACATGGGTAATTCCACATTGTAAATACATCAATATTATTCATAAAATAGTTTTCACATGGTTAGTCAAATAGTGTGATTAAAACCATGCGGGGTTTACTAGGTGCCAAGTATAAGATGCACAGTTGCCACACGATTTGCCAAACCATGCAGCCCCAACTGTGCATGATGATCCATTTTTCAAAAATTGAATTATTTAATTAAATAAGGAAAAAATAAAAACATAACACTCATACTCTATCTCTCTTATACTGATCGTGACACCCCACCCTAGTTTCCTTACCGTGTTCAATGAACCCCCCCTCTATCTCCCTCATCTCCATTAACTTCTATTCGGATTTTTCCTGGTTCTAAATATGAATATCCAAGGTGAATCTCCTCCTCGTAGATTCTTTCAATTTTGGAAAAAATTTTAATCTCTCTATCAGCTTGTAAGGTGCAGCCTAACCCTAGGGTTCAGTTCTATACTAGGTATTGGTTCCTACCATTTTTAAGGTCAGTGATGCTTCTCATAGGAGCCCTTTATACGAGTTCTCACATCTAATACTGATGGTGAAGCTGATTGACTTTGATTTTGGTCACCGACACCATCTGAGGTGGTGTTTTACTCTATTTTATTTATATCTCATTGTTTTATGAGCGATATATTAGTTTTTTTGAGTCCTGTGTCTAATTTTACTTTTTTTGGTGGCTCCTTCTGGTTATTTACACATATTCATAGGATCATGTATATATATAGATCCTTGTACATGTCCTTAGTGGTTACGGGAATGTAGAAGTGGGTTTAAATAGTGTACATATTTAAATATGAATAAATGTTTGTGCAAGGGTGAAGAATTTAATTCCACCATTTATGTTTTAAAGGGATATGTGGTCAGATGTGCCTACTTTCAAAGGTAGGATTACTATCCTTGAAGCTTTAATTAATGATTTAAATAATTTTAATTCATCTTCCAACATAATTATGATTTTTTATAGTGATTTGAATTTTCAATATTAGGTTGTTTGCTTATTATGCTCAATGATTTTCCTGTTAAATAAAGTCAAGGTTTTGAAATAAAACTCATCCAATAGAAGTGAATTTTCAATGAAAAATAACCCTGATTATTTATTTTTTATTTATCTTAATGGATTATTGAGGTTGATTTTATTTTATACATTTATGTTATGATTGATAAATGGAATGTTTATATTCTGGGCCCCTTTTGTTGTAGTTTTCCAATGTGGGAATATGTTCATGGTTTCCATGACAACCCATCTTTAACCATAAGCCCTTGAAATGTATTGTCAATTTCATAGTGAGACAAATAATTTTTTTTACTGTAAGTAGAGTGGTTAGAATTAATTATTTATAATGATATAATCATTTTAATTTAATAAACATGATCTTTTCTATTGGATCATATTCCTTAAATTAATATTCCATGTTTTGGAAAAGTGATTATGATGACTCTGAATATGAGGTATCAAACATGATGGAATGCCTTGATCTAATGTATATGACATAATGAAATAGATTCCTTTTAATAAATGGTTCAAATGAAATAGATCCTTGACATTTAAATTGAACGTGATAATGGATAAGAATTAGAAATATTTCCAAATGTATTCGAATATAAATTTAAATAACGGATTCTTAAATGTGATAACAACATTATTTGGTTTGTATTAACTAAATTAATGATATATATATTCCTCCCAATGAGAATTATATTTTAATTCAACTAATACTTTGATAATGATTAAATTAAAATTTTTAGGAAGTTTTTTCATAAGTATGATTGTGATAAATGGGTAATCATCTTATGTTGTTAAGGAAAAATAGAAACATGAGGGTTTATGACTCATTCCTTATGATATAAATGAAATTTTCTGATGATATGGACATGTTTTTAATAGATAATTCATTTTTTATGGTAAATTATAAATCTATGTATTATTTGGAGAAAAGGGGGCCATGATATCCCTTTGGGTAAATAAGTTAGTGAGTGTTTATTTATGGATTGAAAAGGGGATATGGGATCCCTTAGGAGGGATAATAGTGTTATCTTCCTAGATAGATCCAGAGGATTAGCCATGAGAGCTCCCCTTTTGATGGATGATGGTCGGTTACATATCAGTCCTTACATCATGTTTATCCCAAGAGACCGTGAGATATCTTGGAGTTGGCCTATTGGTTAGACCATGTGATCTTTCCCTGGTCAGAGATGTTTGTGGGTTATATCCTGGTAAATAACTGCATATATAAATGTAGTTATAAATATAATGTATATAAACATACATATATATCTTTACATGATCGAAGACACATTGTATCTATGAGCTGAAGAAAGTATATTCATAATTTGTCCCTTAAGAAATTAGATGGTTGTTTATTTTCTTATTCCTTTTCTATATTATTCAATTACACCTACACACTATTAAAAATATATATTTCACATTCTAGATTAGGTAGGATAGTATATGTGCTGGCCAATGGAGATTTGTATCTCACACCCTACTCAGGCCACCATTGCACTAGAGTACTTGAGTAGACCCTCTGGTATTCATAACTACGGACCTTAGTTGATTACATATAGTCATGTGCATGAACCTGGTGTTTGGAGAAATGAACTGATAGAGGGCTCCAGATGCTCCTGGAGATTTCCATTTGGAATTTTCAATCATACCTATTATTTTTTAACTATATTTTATTGAATGAAATTTTTCTACTACATTATCTTATGTATCATCCACAATTTTTTCATTTTATAAACTTGAAATGGAAAATATTGTTCAATTATATAAATATATCATCCAATTATTGTTTATGACTATTTACTAGTTATAATATTATCCAATTGTATTTATTCTGTTATATTATTGTGTTAAATTGATAACAGGTTATAGTATCCCTACTATAACCTCTCAAGACTATCGTTGCAAGTCAGCAGCCTATGGAATATGAAGAAATGAACATAAATCCATGTGACTCAAAGGTCTGGGAATCATTTTTATGGTATGATAGGTTGGGATGTTACAAAATAATATCTGAGGATAAATTTTTTTTCTTATGTCTTGCTGTATTAGGATGGTAGACATGAAACTAGGAATGTGTCAGTGCTTGGATATTAGTTATGCTTGGGGATAATCATCCCATGTATGGGAAATGAATAAGTGGCTAGGGATGGTAATTTATATTCATCTTGTTCGATGTTATAGTTGATTTTTATTTCACATAGAGTTATTTTTATATTTTTCCAATGCTTATTAATTAATGTAATTCCTAGTATTTTTACCCTTACCCTCATATAGAATAGATGTTTTATTCCATGCATCATACTAGGCACACTGGGATTCATAAGTCATGGATATTGTCTTTCTATGGAGTTTCATCTGTCTTTTTCTTAATGACTAGGCTTTGTGGATTTCATATTATTCCATGCTGTTATTTTTTGTATCATGTAATTTTCAATTATATTCCATGATTAATGCTTATTTAGTATATTTTTCCTTTACAAAATTATATTGTGTTTAATATAATGTGTTTATATATATATTGTCATATATTTCATTCTTGTAATGTGTTTATAAATGTTAATGGTTACATGTATGAAAAAATATTATTATCAATTGTATGGTGTCTGAGTTCCTTATATCTTAGAAAATAAATCCCATGAATTAAAACAATTATAAAACGCTGTGAAAATAAAAAGGGATATGGTAAAATTGTTTTGACTAAAGGGGTCTAAATGATAAACTGTGAAGTGTCTGTGATTTTTATAGGTTTTTAGGAGGCAACCCTTATGTTTCATCATTTTTTTATGATACTGTCAAATTCTTAATTGATTTTTTATTAATAAAAGCCAATTTTCAGTAAATTTACTATATTTAGACTTTATGAATTGGGAAATTGGAACCCATGTATTCAAACTACTTTTATGTGACTATGTAGTATTGAGAAATGATAATAAATGTGAAAACGGTTTGGTTTTTGATCTGTAATGAAATTATTTCCCTTTAAAATGATGAAACATGACGCATGTATGGAGTTTGGATAATTTTTTTATGACATGACCAAATATGGTTTTTTAACAATTAAATATTTGGGAAAATGATATCGGGTTTCCATGTAGAGATCCCATGTATGCTCAGTGGGACCATAATATGTTTTAATTTATATTAAGAGGAATGTACGTGATAAATTACTTTAAAATGATGATATTACACTGAGAATTATGTTTTTAAAGGAATATTTGTGAAAATATATAGTTTTTTCATGGGATTCTGGTTAATATCAAGTTACATGTGTTTTTATTTAAAAAATGCCACATAATGTATTATTAAATAATTTCTGATTAATGATTAAATGTGATTAAAATTAAACGGAATGGACATGAATTATTTAGTGTTTACCTCTGTTTCAAACCCTCATATAAGCATTTTTCGTACATCTCATCGAGTTTACTTGGAATAGAATCATGAGCATTCTTCGTATGCATTTTTTTCTTTGAAATGGGTTGAAGATCAGATTTTGAGCCCGGTAACTTAAGTTTTTAATGAAAAAGTGGTTGGTTTGATGATATTGTATAATAAGAGGATATCCTGTAGTAGGTATCTCCTTTATAGATTTCATTTTTTCTAATTCATGGGATATTTATGACATTTTTTTATGTTCATGTGTTGTTTTCCCAAGTAAGACACTTTGTTTCGAAATGAAACCCTTTTATGGATTGTTGGTACTTGTGTACTTATCTTTTGTTTTAGTCTTGGTAATCAGGAAATGAATGGTTTAAAATATATAGACATTCCTTGTGAATGGTTGGTTTTAGGATAGGTT
Organism: Viscum album; assembly: GCA_963277665.1. Classification (NCBI taxonomy): domain Eukaryota; kingdom Viridiplantae; phylum Streptophyta; class Magnoliopsida; order Santalales; family Viscaceae; genus Viscum; species Viscum album. The sequence continues at coordinate 687,639,657 of OY728122.1, forward strand.
TCTTTACCCTTTATTTTCTTCCTTGATGGATGACATGGCATGTCGTCTTATAAGATAATGTTTTATGAGTAAATTCAACTCTGAAATAAATCTATGTTGTTGTTGAGTATGGACTCATGTCATGTAGGTAGTAGAGTGACGTAAGAGTTAATGATTTATGTCATTTCCAGTGCTCATGAGGAAATTAGATAGAGTCAGGGATTATTACAATCTGATCATTTTGTTGTTTTCAGGTGGATTTTGAACTTCATTTATGCTTAGACATTGTGACTATATCTTTGAAGTGTATAAAATGTTTTTAAGGTGTTTTTGATCTAGATCACCCATGTATGACTAATTTATATTCTATATCCTCAATTATGATAGTCATGAGGTTGGGAGAATAAAATCAGTCATAGTAGAATCATGTCCTTAATTGTATATGGGACCCTGAAGAGGAATATTGAATAACGGTCTATTCTGTTGGAAAGACATTGAGGATTCTGGCTCTTAAATCATTTCGGTAGTTGCCCGGTAGCATGATTTTTTTTGTTTCAATGTCTACAACCCAAAAAGAGTGTTGTTGATTGTGGTTGGTATTTGGTGGCATAATTTTATCAATCATAGAATTTTGTTGGGTGGAAATGACTTGTTTTTGGTTATTGAAGGTGTATGGACAAGTGAATTAGTGTTCCTATTTTGGATCGACCTGTAGTGGTTAGAATACTATTATGGTAACTCATGTTCTACTCTATGTTTATTATGCTAATCCAAAAACATTTACCATATAATGATGTCATCATTTATGCACTATTACTTTATTAATCTTATGCAGTTCTAAAGTTTAAAAAGTTTTGTATCATATTACATGGTTTTCTTTTTTGGTGCTTCATGGTGGATTTGTGGAATCCTTATTGTTTTTGTTAGGAAAATCATCAGAAGTTGGGTATAAACATCATTGGATGAGATTTTGGATCATGTGTTAATCCTTGGAAGGAGGAAACAATTTTTTCTACTAAATATCTGACTGTATAAATTTTTTGACTTTATGAATGGTCAACCACAGTGGTCAAAAATGTCTCCCATTTCCATGATGTGACGATAAGTGAAGGAACATCTATGAGCATGTAATCAGGTTGAGATTAGTGTAGTTTTTTTGGCCAGGGTCGTTCATTATATGTTGGATTCACATTGGTAATGTGTTTGATGTGGCATCAACCATTCTATTTGCTCAAAATCATGGTATCTTCATCATTAGAACACTCAAGAGCATGCATTGTAATGCAATTGTGATAGTGGGAAGTGTTGTGACATTGTATAATACCACTAAATGTTAAATAATATGGTGGAAACAACCATTTAATAAATATTTAATGACATGATGATGAGATCATGTATCAATCTATATGGTACAGGTTAAAATTTGCCTCATTTATTCATTTGAAAATAATGACTGTTTGGTTGAGTATCTGGGTAGATTTAGTGCCATTTGAAAATGAAATGATCAATGGAACATTGAGAATTTGGGAAGCTAACAAGTTTGTTTTAAAAATTATTTATGACCCTTTTAGTATAGGTGATTTGTATGTTGTTAATTTAGGTTTCCAGAGGTTGAGAATTTCTATCGGTGGAAGGTTGTAATGATCCGGGTTTTTTACTAGAAGAAAATGTAATGCCTTTTGTGTTTTTTCATTTACAAGATGGTTTATTATTAATTCGAGTTTTATAACAAAATTATGAATGTTGGATGACTTTACTGTGTTGTTTTTGGATTTGGGAGAATGAAAAAGTAGTTACCAATGTGTCTTGAGGAGATTTAGGAATTCTTGATAAGGAAACCCAAATTTCAATGGACCTATAGATGATGAACAATTTTTCTAAAACAATGATTCACATTGCAAGAAACCATGTAGCTTATTTCTCGTCGAACAAAGATGTTACATAAGCATCACAATTTTTAATAATGCTTATTTATAGACCACATATATTGTTCCACAAAGGTAATACATTATCTTTATTCATCATACTGTTTATGCACGGTTAGAAAAAAAATTCATGAAACTCTAGGTCCCCAGTAGAGGGTGCAAAGTTGGCGCACAATTTTCCAAATAGTACGGACCAACCCATGTCAGATAACCTATTTTAAAAAAAATGAATTATTTTAATTAAAATTAAATAAAATAAAAACATTACACTCATCCTCTACACCTCATTACCCAATTGTGATGCCCTACCCAGGTGCCCTAGCTATACATGAGGAACCATCCTTTTTCAGCTACTTCTCTCATCAATTCTTGTCAGATTTCATCTTATTCATCATTTGAATCTCCATGGTGATTCTCCTCCCCCTTCTCATTCTTATTTTTGGATGTTTTTAGTCACCCCATTTCTTAGTAAGGTTCAGTCATATAGTATGTTTTAGGTCAAACCTAGTTTCTGGTATTCCTCCATTTTTACAGTGTTATGTGCCTATCCTATGAACCTTTTATACAAGCTACAGAATCCACCATTGAACATGATTTTGATTCTATTTGAATTGGGTCTCCTCCACTATTGGATATGAGGTATTACTATTGTTTAATTTTATCACTGTATTTTATTTGGTAATCTTTTTTTGGAGTCCCATGTATACTTTTTTTTGGTAGCTTTGAGAGATCTCACACACTCATATTGAGGTGAATGAATATATATGTTCCCCCTGGTACTTGTTCCCTCTTGATGAGTGGAATGTGTTCATGGATTTATGGTTATATATATGTGTGTGTGTGTGTGGGAAAGGGTTATGTGTTTTTCCCATTGTTAATGTAATCAAGGGATGAATGGTGATCGTGTCTACTTTCTACAGTAGGTTTTGTATCCTTGCCTCTCCAATTAAAGAGTGATTTTAAATTCAAATAGATACATGACTAATTTTTTTTTCTTTATTGAATATCATATCTAGAATATTATTTTTAATTATGATTCTTAATGTTGTTCTTAATAAATAATAAAACAATTTTTTATTAAAACCCCTCCAACAAAGGATAAAAATCATTGAAAATGTGGTGTGATGATTTGTTATTTATATAGATTTCATGGATTATTTAGGTGTCCATCCTTTTATGTATTCAATAAATAATAGATGTATTTCATTTTTAGGTTAATATCCTCTTTTAATTATATTTTACAATGTTAGTATATAATTTCCATTTCCATTACACCATTATTTTACCCATTATCCCTTAAAATGTAGAGTCCATGCCTTTTTTAGTTAAATGAATATAGTTATCGTTAGTAGAATGGTTATAATGACTTATGGAAGATTATATCACCCTTTTAGTGTAATAAAAATGATCCCTTCCGTTGAAACATTACCCTTAAACCAATTTACCATGACTAGGAATATTTAGTGTGATGGCTATAAATAGGATGGATCACACCGAATGGAATGTCATGATTAAATGTATTAGTCATAATTAATTACATATAATGTATTTAATGTTAAAAAGGGAGTAAATACATAAAATCGAAATTGATCATGGATATTTATAGAAAAATGAGACTTTTCCTTGTGAATTATAATACAAATGTAAATGTTGGATTCATGAATGGAATAACACCCTTATATGGGGTTGATAAATGACATTCAAGTGAGTTTTTTTTCCTCATGTATTAATTTTCATAAGAATATAACTAAGCCTACGAAAATGGTTAAATTGAAATTCTTATGTTGTTATCATTTATGTATGATTTTTATAAATTTGTATGACTCTTATATTGATATGGAATAATAAGATAAGGTTAGGTTTATGCTTCCAATTTTATGATATAAACAAAATATTCTAATTATATGACTAAGAGGATAATTCCTTGTGCATTATGTATTGAGAATGATTAAGCCATTTTGGTTGTGAAGTAAATGGTACTGTGAGATCTCTTTGATTAAGGATGATAGTGATATAATCCATGTTGATTTCAATGGTACGATGAGAGCCATATGGAGGGATAGCTATGTGATATTCATAGTAGGAGTTATGGAATTCACTGTGAGATCTCACCTAGTGATGGATTATATTGGATGACATCATGGTTTTTAAAGCATGTGTTTCCCAGGAGACTGTGATAGCTATTGGAGTTGAGCCAAGGGTTAGACAGTGAGTGATTTTTGTGGTATTAGATGTCTGCGGGTTACATCATGGTCAATCCCAACATATTTTAAAATATGTATATATTATATATACATATATATATTAACACAATCAGACAGACTTTCTAGCTAAGATCCGAAATAGGTATATTTGTCAGCTGTCCCTTCAGAACCATGATAGGTGGTTGTTTACTTATTCAGCATTCTTAAATATTTTGTTATACCTAATAAATATTATATATATATATATATAATAAACTATCTTTATATGGATAGAAACCATGGGTGATATGCTACTAAGATTTATATCTCACACTCTTCTTGTGATACCATTGCACACGGGTACCCATGTTGACACTCTTGTTCAAACAACTACAGACCTTTGTTTCCTACTTGTTGGTTTGTGCTAATTCCTAGGGTTAGGATGAAGGTATAAATCTAGGTATTGTGATGCTCATGGATATCACAGATGGGAATTTGCATCCATTTCATTATATTTTAAAGAATTATAATGATTGTTCTTTGTCTACTACTTTATAAAATGTATAATCCATCATCAATGAATTATATAAAATGGAATGGGCCTCTTTTGTCCACTTATATAAATAATTTATTCAAATCTTTGAATTACTATTTACAAATTCCAATTTTCTATTTTTTAATTTATTTTTTTATAATACTATTAAAGTATTCTAAAAGGGTATTCTCTCTCCACTATTACCTCTTGATACCCTCTGTGCTAGTTGGAAACCACTGGTCTATAAGGAGGCATGCTTGAGGCCATCTGACCCACCGGACTTTCAACATATTTGATGATAAGATGGGTCAACATGTTACAAATTTCAAAACATAAAATATTTACTTTTCTATTGATGCATTATCCTGAGTGTCTCATTCAGCATTTCTATCATGGAGAAAATCAATCCCTTTTCCCTTCATGGACACTACCATTCGAGAACTCATCTAAATTCATCATTCTCTTATTGGTTGTGTTTTATTGTTGTTTAGTGTATGTTAAGATAATCATATATCATTATTAATAATTAGGTATAGTGATAAAATCATTATCTCTAATATTTATCCAGTTTGGCTTCTCATAAACACTACATTGTCCATTCTATTTAATGTTTGCACAATACCATTCTTTTACAACCATTGTTTGATTCCAAATGTCATAATCTATGAAAAAATAATCAATGTGGTAAAACCCTATATTCCATTATACTATTTTTATAATTCCAAAATATGTTGAATTTAAGACACCACATGTTTATCCAAGGTCATCCATTTTCATAATATATTCAAATCCTTTATAGCCGTTCATAATGAAAATTTTAAGTATACAATGAATATTCCCCTATAATGTCACACTAAGAGAACATTATGGCCAATTTTCATGGACAAGGAGATGGTTGAGTCAAATTAAAATGCTCCGTTTTTAGATTTACTAACTGATGGTATAAATTGTCCAAAACGTTGTCTAATTTTAGAATCAATTTATGGATATACATATAAGAAAAAAACATGTAGTACATCCATTACCAAAATAACAGTATGGTCCTCGATACATATATTCAATGACTACAAAATTTTTTTGTTCTCAAATTTATGTTTTCCTAAATATAGTCCAAAATGATTCTATTTGAAAAAATTTAAGACCAATTATAAATACATCGACCCCAGTAGCCCAGATTCAATCTATGCTTTATTCTATTGGTTTTATAAGAATGTTATTTCATCCAATGTTATTTTATTTTTAATATTATTGGTATGATAGACACATAATTGATTCATTTATTAATTTTCATAATATTAAACACAACATAGTTAATTAATGAAATTATGCATCCTTGAATACATTCAAGGAGTCTTAATTTATATCTTATGGAAAAGAATAAAAACATGGGTGTGATCAAATTATCTGGAATATTTTTGATAATTTTAATATATGATTAATAAATTAAGAAATATCAATATGTAATAATCAATATAAAAATGTAAATATGTAAAGAAAAATACCATTTAATCACTAACTATAATACCTAAATTAGATATGGGAAAATAATTATTGCATGATAAATAACTGAAAGCCCATTCCATTTAATCAATAACATGAATAAAAATTCCATCCTTTGAAAATATTAAGTGATTTATTTCATCTATAATATTAACAAAAATGTTAATAACGTAAATAATTAATATTGGATTTCATGATCTCATGCATTCTGGTATCTATGTTGTCGATACTTTTTGCAAGATTGTTTAAAACTGTAGTTAAAACCCATTTAATGCTAGATAAGTAAAATACTACATATAATAGTTATATTTTATTATAAATGATAAGAAGTTACATTAAATCTTGGGGAATATTATGAAAATTGAAACATGAATCATAAAACATAAACATAGGTAGCCATTCTTTTTTGTGGAAAAAAATAGTGCATCCTGAGGTAAAATTCCTCCATGTGGTTCACTGCCTTATCTATTAGGGAAATCATTCTATAATGTCAATTAATCCTTATTCATTATCTCACCTTTGATTCTGGGATGTCTTCCACCTTTTTACAATCATGGAATATGGGAATGATATACATCATGTTATTAATTATACCCATACACCATCAAGCTATGTTTGCAATCCACCAAAGGATGGTAAATGAATTAGGTTGGTGTTTTTAAAGAGTTATGAAATCAATTCCAATATCCACTATTCTAATATTCATCAGTATTCATAGAAGGATACATTTTAACATTTCCATAGACTCTTCTTAGAGAGATACTCCTGAGCTGAAAACCAATATTAAAGATTTGATAACATATCCCCATTTGTCCTAAACCATACCCTCTCTCTTCATCAAAACCATATTTTATGATACATCATGGTTATTATTATAACTAGTGAGGGTATTTTTCAATAATAACTAGAGGCCCTAGTTAGTGTTCATGGAAAGAGGATTTGAGGGATTGCCTTCCCTGGATCAGATGAAGTGTATGTGCAGTTTACTAGTTATTAAAGAGGTAGATTAGATTCTAGCATACTAATTAGCATTATGATATTATCAATGAATATAAGATCTATATATTACCATTACACATCCATAACTTCATGTTAAACACCTTCTTTATATATTTAATTCTTTGATTTAATTCATAAAAATTATGCTTTATCAATATTTTTTTAATGAATGAAAATGATCTATATTTCCCCATCCCATGAAATAACATTCATTGTAGGGAATGTAATAGAGGAAAAACATATGTTATAAACAATATATATATCCATGATAAATAATATGAATAGTTTGGGGAATTTTCATACCAAAAAGCTCAAAAAGTGAATATTTCTTGGTAACATTAATGAATTAAAAAATTTATCTATAAAGAAAATGTGATCAAATTCAAAGGATAAACTGATCATTAAACACATATTTATACAATTATCATAGAATAATTATCACATATTCCTAGTTTATTCTAAGTAGAATATAGGTTTTTGTTTTTGATTAATAGAAATACCATAAAAATATCTATAAAAAACAATCATTAGGAAAACAACCTTTTCAATTTAAAAAATAAATTTTAGAAAATGTGAATTTCATGAATATTATGGGAAAAAATATTTTTTAAATATTACATTACGATATGTAATGGAATATTCAATTCAATTAGTGTTAATTAATCTGATAATGTTCAATTCATGCAAAGTACATTATAATAATATTTCCTTTCACATTTTTATATGTTATGTCAAAAGTACATTTTTATATAAGGAATGGAATGTTCCATTAAATAAAATTTATGTCCATTTATAGGATAAAATAATTTTAAAAAAATATTAAATTCATTTTTCAAAAACATAGATGTGAAACAAAGTTGATTTTTAACAAAACAGTTAATTGAAGAGAAGTTTATTTTCAAACATTTCACTATTAATTTTTGTAACCAATGTGGGGAAAAGGTTATTAGTACATAAAAAACTCATAAATAAAAATACGAGTATAGATTTAATTGTCATTTTTATGTAATTATAATATAATTTCTTCTAATGTTAATCCAAATATTAACAACGCTGATTTTATTAAAACTGAAACATAATTTTCTTACCATATTATAAATTTTGATTCATAACAACCATGAAATGAATTATAAAAATTAATAAAATTAATAAAATGAAAATAAATTTATTAATGACATAACATATAAAATTGGTGTAAAAATTACCTAATTAAAATGATATCTTTATTATCAAATATATCTCCTAAAAAGTAATTTTTATATAAGAAACCCGAACAATGGTCATACCAATGAAACGATAATTAATCAATGTATAAATGAGGTGTATCAAATATAGATCATAATAATATTTCCAAAAAAATTAATATATTAAAATTTTACAAGACACATAATCATATAATATCAAATATAATTATTAATTTATATATCTCATTGAAAAGAAAATGATATAAGAGTTTATTTACTATTTGCTAATCTTGAAGCCAAAAAACCATGTATGAAATAAAAAAATGAAAAAATAAAATACCATGATGAATGTTTCATAAATCATATTTCATGTAAAAGGATCATAATAAACCCCATATAAATAAATTAGGGGTATAAAAATATAATATGCCTCCATGAATGTTAATTGAGAGAAATTTCCATTCCTCCAACCTACATTAAGTTAAATAACCATAATCCTTAATTATTATTTTATTAGAATTCTTATTAATTTATAATAGAAAATTGTTCATGATTATAATATAATATAAATTATTTAAAATATATTACCCCCTTCATGAGTAATTTTTATTAATATGGTTGTTGTTTAGGGTGTTAATTGCTATGTACTGTGCTGAATGATTTGTCAAAATTTTCTAGTTATTATCTATAGGATATAGTTCCATTATATATAGAATTATATTAACGTTTTAAATATAATATTTAATTATTTTATGATTTATTTATCAAATATCGAATGGTTTAAATTTAAAATGATTCACATCACATATTGGTGACGATATGTCGTATGTACAGTGAGGGATAACATCTTTTCCTTCTTTGTTTAATTTTTTAATAATTATTTGTTATATCAAAATTAAATACATAATATCTTTTTTATTTTAATATATGTTTTTATTTTATACAACATTATTTCTATACATGTGAGTCATTTATTGAAAACTGTTCAAATTAGTTTGTATGGTGGTCATCAGTTGTACACAGAAGTAATGTATTTGATTCCTATTTTTCGGATGAGGTTATGAAAAAATATTATTGTATTATCATACTAAAACCTATGTATTTTTTATTTTATGGAGTTATTATGTCTCATGTTTTATTACATAATTTAATATTGAAAAATATTAATAAAAATCTAATATTTCTGAAGACAATTATCATCACATAGAAGAACTATTTTTTTCAAATCATATTATGGGCACTAGGGTTTGACTTTTCGGAAGAATAGATCATAGAGAATGATGATAAGGATGTTAGTGAGTAATTATTGATGGGATTTATCAAACTAAATAGAATGGTATGTTCAAATAATATAGGGATGTAGTTCCTTTTTATAATCGATAAGGAGGACAAACATTGAATTTTTGAAAAGAATAAATCATACCCTTGCTTTTTAAATGACATAATGATACCGAAGAGATTATTCTTGATCCATATATTTCATTCCATCTAGAAACTACCATAAAATTTTATTCAAACTGTTTTTATTTAATTCTATCCCATGTCACCATATTTTTACCACTGTTAATCCTATATTCACATAAACCATGGAAAAATATTTGTATTATTTTCACTATTTATCATGATTAAAAATTATCTTGAAATTAATATATAATATAAATTAATCCAATTAAACATATGGATACAATTTTACTTATTCAATTTCTATAAATGTGAGAATCAATTTTAAAATAAAATCCATAGCTTTGTAGTTAATGGAGTTTTCTTCAAACATATTTATCAACCATTAGATGATCTTATATTTACTATAAGACTAGTGATAATTATGAGTTTTATTTAAGATCATATAAACAGATATTTTACATATAAATTTATGTTAAGTAATATATAATAATAATTATTAGATATAGATGAAATGGGGGAAATATATTCAATTAAATATAGTTTTAAATTTATTTTAATTTTAAAACATAATTATATTCAAATAGAGTATAATTATGATTCATAAGTAATTAATAATGTTAATTATAACTATATAAACATTTTTTTCATTGATATAAAATGAATTTCAAAGTTGTGCTTTTATATTAATTATTTTATTGAAAACAAATTATTTTTTTATAATAATATTAATTTTTCACTAACTATTAAAAATGAATATTCCTTGAAAAAATGAAAGTATTTCACCATATGATAACATTAATATCCTTATTTAAAATATGGAATTAATTTTTTTGAAAAATAAATTATCATTGTAGAAGATATTAATTTTAAATTTTTATCAGGATTAGATTTTAAACTCCTTTTTAAAAAATACATTTTTTTATGAAAAACTAACATAAATGAAATTCGAGTAACTATTAATAATAAATTATATTTATTTAGACCAATAAAAAATTATAATGTTGTATTTAATAGTATTAAAACCCCCTAATTAAAAAACTAATTTATAATGATAAAATGTAAATTATATATTTGATGGTTTATTTAATCTTGAGGTTTCTTGTTATATACACTCTACAACATAGTTTTTTTATTTCAAAATCACGAGTTTTTTGTGTACGAAAATAAATAAATGAGATTATATTTATTAAATGAAATTGAAAAAATTTGGGGAATTATATAAATATTCTTTTGTCCATTATATTCTATCGTCAATATTTCCTAGAGTTTATGGTCTCACCAAAATAAAATCATACAATGCTTAATGTGTACTCAAAATAAATATATCCAAATAGGAGTGTTAAGTGTCATTATAATTGTTTCATGATTATTTAATTGTATTCCTCCTTAAAATATATTCCAAACATAATAATATATGTTCATTAGTATCATTACCTTACTAAATTGATTTTTATAATGATGGGAAAAATATTTTATAAATCATTTCTATCCTCTGTGAATGAAAATGTTTTTGGGAACATGTGTGGAATAGCCCAATATGTGGTGATGTAAATAATTTTTCATCACAAATTCACTTGGATGGTAATTAATATTGATTTAATTGATTTATATAATTTTACAATGTAATTTTTTTTTTAAAATTAATATTATTATTATCTTTATTACACTACAATCCATTACAAAATAAAAACATACAACATTCATACATATAGAACACCGCCACTATGAAGAGACGATATTATTTTTAATTCCCACATAATAGGGTTGGTAAAAAAGTTTTATTATTTAATAAAAATGATTTATTTTATATTATAATAATTATTTAATGGAAACCCAATCTATACCTTATTTCCTCATAATTAACAAGAAAAATTAAAATTTTGATCACTTGTATGTGTGGTCATCCATCTTAAGGAATGATGTATCTACATTTTCCAACATCTCCATAGATGAATCATTTAAAAAGTATATTAAATGCATAAAATGATAATTATTTTATTTTTATGATTATTTAGAACACTGAATCATGTCCCTTTTTTCCCTAGGCGAGACACTAAAGTTGTTTCTTGACTGAATGAGGTCAGTATGTCAGATGTAAATTTAGCTGAAATTGTTACTAAATATAAAATTATGATAAATGAAATAAAAGGAATAATGAAAATTTAATTCCTGTGAATATTATTATAGATAATTTATCTAACTAATAAATTATTATTTCAATAAAATGAAATTGGTTTATGTGGTGTCTTGACACTCATGTAAAGGAATTTTAAATGAAAAAAATTAATAATTTTTTCAGATTATTTATATTCTAAATCCTTATTATTTGAATTTTTTCATTTTTTTTTCAATTTTTAATAAATAATTTTTAAAAATTATATTATAAAAAAACAACATTTTTATGAAAGGAATCATTTCATCATTTTATGTATACATTTTTTTACATTCGTTACAAAAGATAAAAATGTACAGCATTAAACGTTGAACACACGACTAACGTTTTCCTACCATTAATTACATTTAAATATAATAATATAACTCCGTAGGATTATATGGTTTTAAATTAAGATACATGTCCAATTATGCTTTTAATTATTTTATTTAATAATTTTCAAGTGAAAATGATATTTTTCTCATGAGATTACATAAAATACTTTTCTGTACACAACAAAATAAAAGTTCGTCAGAGTTTTATTATGGATGATAAATTTTATATGTGTATTATTCAAGATATGATACTTGGGAATTTTATATGATGATGGTTTCTCTCGATATATCATTCTAAAGTCCTGGGTAATTTTATGTTATTTAGAAGATACATGTTTTACTTATTTGATAATGTTATTGATTGGTATGGGTAGTTGTATGGTTATAAATAAGGATTATTTTAAAAAAATATTAGCTTATATTATTTATATATTTTTTATGTAATTAATTTGTGTTCATGAGATATAAAAATGGGGTAATGAATTTATTTGGACCATACAATGTGGTTTTTTCAATAAATAATGGTTTCCATGTATTCTTAGCTAATCTAAATGAAATATCCAGGTTATGATTTTCCCATTATCATTACTATGAAAATAGTTTAAAAAATTTATGAAATAATTATTATTTCATTTTTATATTCGTAATTATTTGAGCTGAATGATTATATTGAAAAAAATGAAATCATCCATATGTATTATCAGGATTTGTAATTGGACTAATTGTATATACATTTATTTTCTATCCATTAATATTCCTTTTTTCTCAACTAATGATTCCAAATATTTTTCATATATCCTATGTAGGTGTAGGATTTTTTTCATTGTCTATATTGGAATTATTTACTGAACCAATAGTGTGAGGAATGAAATAGTAGATTAAAAATAAGAACCAATTTTTAAGAAACAATAGAAAATATAAAGAAATGTTAAATTTTTATATATTATTTTTTCATAATTTTACATAACTATATCACTAAAAGACGATATAAATATTTAAAAATTAAATTATTTTTATAAATCAGGTAATTATGTGCTCTTTATTAAACCATGATTTATAATATTATAAATCAGTATCTATGAACAAAAAAATAAATTCACTATTAAGAATTAATGTTCCAAACATTCAACCCTAAAATAATTTTTTAATGTAATTATAAAAACCATCACATGATTGTCTCGCTAAAATATACTAAGTTTCACATACTATAATACTCAATATAATATAACTACTATTTTTAATGATTCAAAAATCATGAACATTAAGTTCCTACTAGAAAACAATATATGATAGAATCTGCTTTCAACCAATATTGGGAAATCGGGAAAAAAATCCATCAAATACTAATTTCATATTTTTTTCTCAATATCATTATTTTCTATTTTTTACACAAATAATAAAATATATGATTTTCATTTAATTATGTATATTGATGTTCCAAGAGGCATGTAACATGATACCTTTCCAACCATATTCATAATTAATATGATTAATTTTGGGAGAATGATTAATTAATATATTTTGGTATATGTATACATTAATGAATAATGTAAAATAATAATTACTCAAGATTATTGGGTAAGTTACTATTGTAACAAACTCTATATTATAAGTTGTTTCATTATCTTTTTGAGGATTTAAATTTCACAATATACATGTAATAAAATTATCTTAATGAAAGGGGACACTACATAAGCCTAAAAAGGATTCATTCAAATAATATAAAAATCTATAACGTAGTACAATTTTTTAATAAATAATTATTTATTGAAAATAATTTTAAAAAATATAATATCATCATAATACATGATTTTATGAATAAAAAACAATTATATTTGTGTTTTTTTCATTATTGATTCTTATTTATATGTATTATTAAAGAATATATTGGAAAATCATTCGAAGGTATGGATGATTTATATTTCCAAATAATCCTTGTTATCCTTTTATGAAATAATTTATTTATTCACATAATGTCTTATATAGAATAATTAATTTAAAAATCAATAGGGAAAACACTTCAATAAATCATAAATGTTGATTAATTAAAATTTAATTTTTTTTATTTTTATTAAGAATCTCATAATATTTTAAATAAGTCTATCATAATCATCCCTTTGTCTAAAATATATCATAATATCATCCTCAATAACTGTTATAAATAAGTCTTGACATATCTAAGAAATAATTTTCCTCCTTATGTAAAAAACATAATTTTAGATTCCCTAAATTTTATTATGTAGAAATGATTGTACACATATTGATTTAAAATCCTAGAAATTGAAATATCATCCTCTATGATCCTTGGATAGTAGAAACCTATAATTTATTAAATCAGGAAAAATAACTAATATTCCAATAAATGATAAAAATAATCAAAATAATTCAAAAAATTATATTTATTATTTAATTTTTATATATTTATCTTCTTTTAGTCAGCATATATGTATAAAATTTCATTAGGTATCATGTTGTATGAAAATAGTTATCCCTATAAAAAAAACCATTGTCAAATAATTTTTTTTATTAATGATCATACCACGATTAATTTTAGTCCTACAATTTTATTAGTTTCATATTATAGGACTTTTAGGTGATTAAACACATTCTAGTTAAATTATTCAACAGTTGTTTATATATTTCATTAGATATAATATTTGAGGATAATCATTAAAAAAATAATGATATCTATTTTGAACTACTAGAAGGTTTTAATGATCACACTAACACACACCCACATATACAAATATATATATATATATATTTAATAATAATTCTAGTTAATTAAATACATTTTGAACTTATAACCCCAAAAATTAGTCATATGCTAATTAGACTAATATCTTACCCTCCCAAAAGTTTGTAGAACATTAAATTGGTTAGATTAAATTTTTATAATTGATAAAAAAATATAATTCTTCCTTATATATAACAAAAAAATATTTTTTGATTATACTGTCATAATTGATAATATTTAAAATAATAAAATTTATATTGTGTTTTACAAAAGCCATCAGGTTGTTCTGTGTTTGAAAATTTGAACCCATACAAATTATTCTAGAAAAAACCCAATATTATTTGTCATTGATTTTTGAAATACCTAAATCAATAACCATAACTTCATTCTTATATGAGTAAGTAAAACTTATTTTGAATCCAATGTATCAATAAAATTAAACATCATGGGTTTCTGAACTAGAATAATAATATAATGATCTAAACTAAAATTACATGAAATGTCACCGAACCTAACCCATCACAAGGTCGTAATGGCATTATAGATAATCATGGGATGAAAAATACTGATAGTGTACAAATTATAATATATTGGGAATGAATTTTTACAAATAAATTAATAAATACCAGAAGAACAAAATATCCTAGAATCCATCATATTATGTATATATAATAGATTAAAATACATAAAATATATAGTTTCTAATTATATCTTATCAAAAAATGGAAGAAATAAAATAAAAATCCAAATGAGAAATAAAATTTAAGTGTGAGTATTCAAATATGGAAAAACAATATAATTAGCATAGAATAACATTAATATATTATATCAAAAACCAATGTGATGCATATAACGATACAAAATCCAAATATAAATTCCCAACATGCCAACTTGGCCGATACTCAAGAATCCCAAAATAAAAATGAATTGAATTACCACTATTAAAGATCCTCCATGGGACCATTTGCAATTATAACACCCTAATATGTAGTTCAACTAATTGAAAACCATCATTCAGGTACGAAATCAATAACTTAGATCATATGAGAAAAAATAAATGATACTTACACACAACCATGATGTATAAATTTTTGAGTGTTAAACATATCCAATTAGATTTAACAAATTATTAATTCAATTTATTTTATCAAATAGTTTATAATATCCTGTCAAAGAAACAAGATGTATATAGATTATTTTTCAACATAAAATATTTTACAGAATATAATTTAAATTATTTTAGCCTTTTATCATTAACATAACAATTATTTTCAATAAAAAATTGTTGAACCTTTAAATTACATGAAAATAAGCTCATACAACGAAAATTGGACATTTTAATTTCATTATTTGTTTTGAACAAAAATAGTATATTTTAAAAAAATTCCCTAAAATAATTTGTACAAAAAAATAACAATTTTTACATTAAAACAACAATTTCAAAACCATATAATAAATTAATTATAATGAAAATATATCCCATATCTAAAATATAAAATACAAAATAGTTATCGAGATTACAACATAACATAAAAAAATAAAAAATCAATAAATCATTTGATATAACCATGTTTAGTGATATGAGTAACCAACATGATCAAGAATTAATTACAATAAATATTTATTAATGGAATCTATGAATCATGAAAAAACACCAAGATATAATTAATATGTCTTGGGATCTAGAAAAATCAAACCATTAGTTATTCTAAAATTACAAATATTTCATCTCGATAGTCTAGTTTTTCTAGTCATGAGACATATTACATCATTCTACTTCCAAATAATCTGTCTTCATATCCTTTTTCAGAGTGTAATCTAAATTAAGGCACTATATTATTAATAAACAACACTATTATTTCTCTCATCTATGGTGTAATCATTTTATAGGGATGCACATGACATAAATCAATGATATATGAATTCATTATGATTATAAATATCATCATTTGAATAATCATTTAAAACATTAATAAATCTCTTTAGATATCCAATACCATTTCCATTAATTCACCCCTTTCACATTAATCATATTATTTTATAATTATGTCCCACAAGGAAAATTTATATACAAGGAATGACAAAAAAGAGAAACCAAAAATAAAATGTATCTCAAAATCAAGTAATTTTTTTATGTTTCATGATGTCTATTGTCATCATTAAATAATACAAACTCATTATCCTCCCCTATTGAAAATAATTTTTATAAATATATTTTTCATAAAAAATACACATTTAGTGGATCATAATATATATTTTTTATACTACAAATTCATGGAAATATTTATTAATACCCACCATTTTGTTAAATCTAAAAATATGTTATAAACCTCTTTGCAATCCTTAAATTCATTTACGACCAATGTTATTACTAATTTAGTGATTTGTTCCCTTGATTATGTATTTACATCAGGAAAATAAAATATAAAATAATTAATCCCCTTTTAATTGAAGCATAAAAATCATTAATAAAAATATAACAACATTATAGGTAAAAAAATTGATATATATTAAAAGGGATTTTTTTATAAGAGACTGGAAGGCTAAAAAGTTTCTAAAAAGTGAATTTCAGAACTAACCTATAACTAAAAATAAATATGTTCCTTTGATGTTGAATTATTGAATAAGGTAGATGAGGACCTCTATAAGGCCATGATTTGGAAATCCCCAATTAATCCTAATATAAAACACTAAATCTGAAAAACCTGACCACATTGGTATTTTAGAGGAACATAAATTGTGAGGAAATTAATGGTAGAAAAAAATTGAAATTATTTACTAACCATCCAATGAACTTGAATACCAATTTTTGTGTTCTTGGAATCAATGGAATTGAATATATAAGGTATGCCATGTGTTATCTATATTTTGTTCAATAATAGAATAGGTGAAAATGATTCAAAACCCATATACAAATTATAGAGAAAAAATTGGGAGTCATAAAATAAAAATCTAGGTTGAATTGGTCATGGTGTGAAAAAAACTATTATTTCAGAAAAAAAAACAACACATTGAAACATGACCTGACTACTAGGGTCATATACCAATATTACCCAAACATTACATGATATGACACACCACCAATAAATATATCCAATCTAATTGGGTTATATCCAAGCCGGATCCTCTCCCCCCTTATACAACATGATACACCTCCTCTAAATCATAACCCCATTATCTATGTCTTGTTCTAGTATTAATCCCACTGTCCCAAGGAGAACTACATTCCCCTGAAAATTCATCAAAATATAAATGTTTGTGTGTGTGTGGTGATAATATGTGGTCAATACCAAATGACCTTCAGTCCATGTTATTATTTATCCTCGACATATTTAAACACAACATAAATAATTATGAACATATAAAATATAAAAATATTTCTATATTAAATTAATATATTAATCCCTATTGGCATGTAGGTTATATAATTTTTTTGACCATTCCACTATATTCCCATAAGAAATTAGTTGATGAATATAGAAACCAGGAATTTTTTAAACCTATAAAACCAAAAATATTATGTTTGAGGGTTGGGGAATTCATAAGGAGGACCCTATATAATACAAACACTAATCAAGATATCATTCAACATAATATTTATAATAATTCCCCAAACATCACCAACGAAACAAAAAGAATGTTCCAAAACAGATATCATTTAAAATAGAGAATTAATATGTTTTTCCACAATATTTATAATCCCTATAATGTTGTGAGATGAATAGGTAAATATTCCCAAGAGAAAATATATATTAAAAAAACCACCATATATCTATAAAATATCAATGGAATAATGAATCATCTAATATGATAAATTAATAGTGTCAAACAACCAATTTCGAATATCATATTTTATCTCAACCAAAATAAAATCCAACGGACTATAGAAAAGGGTCAAAAATTGTGAATTTTACCTTATAATTGTGGAAAAAATACATATTAGGGTGTCTGTGGTCTATAACTGTGGTACACTAGCTAAAATTCCTCTTAATAAAGGTATTTCAAATTCACATGAACTCAAATTCTAACAATAATAAATTCACCCATATAAGTTACCTATTCTCATGCCTATGGATTCCAATTATTTAATCCATTTAATATTATTCTCATTATATGGTTGGAATCAAAAATAATTCATATAATGAATAAATAATAAAAAAGGGTTTAAATAATAATAACAAAATTTTTGTAAAATTTTAAATCATTAAGGTACACAATACAATACTCTAGACACGATTCACCCTAATATGAACTATACAAGAAATCCTCTTTCTCATGATAGATAATGAGGTTCTATGAGTAACGAACCTCAAATATATATATATATATCATATGGTATGAAATAAAATGTATTCAATGAATGGTGATTTCAAAATTTCATCTATGTAAAAATAAATATCAAATAACACTATTTCTAAGAAATAATCCCATATGAGATCAAAGTACTCACTTTGGGGAATATGTAACGGAAATACCCATAATAATTATAGTAATGATATAAGTGAAATAACCTTTTTAATCAATGATGGATATACTATATATACATCTCATCTGTAAATTACTATGAGGAATATCTGAGAAAAAAAGATCCCAGTAAATTCTTTTTTCACATTTCAAATCATATGGCCACAATTTCAACTATTGGAAAAGTCTAAAGACAATAAACAATAAAATAAAACACATAAAAACGATAATGAAACCATGATTATTTTAAAAAAATTATGAATAATAATTTTAAAAAAATAATATTCTATAAAAACAGACTACCCTTTTCAAAAATTACACCTCATTAACAAAATTAAATGAAATCATTATATCAAATTTCTGACATGGTGAACATAAATCACTTATAAAATATTTATAAAAAATATACATTCATTTCAAATAATCTCAAAAAATAATAAATATCACATAAAATAAATTGTATAATATATAACAATTTAAAATCACAACTCCCTCTCTAGGGAACATCAAAAAAATTACATAATATTTTATTTCAATTTATGGTAAAAAATTTTAATTTAATAATTTAATAAAACATTACTAATGATTATACTTTGAAGGAGGTTTAATTTGTTAAATAATAAAAATGTATCATCATAATAAAAAAATAATACTATTCATTCAGTCTAGAAAAATCATCATTAAAATCAATATATAACAAGTGAGTGAAATAAATTCTTGAAAAAATACAACCCTTCAGGTATCAACAAGACGAAAATACTCCATTTCATTTACCTCAACTGAATGAAAACATTTTTTTTTGATCCTGTAGAGAGATAAAATTGATATTGGACGTAAAAATATATATCAATTGGTTTCATGGCATCATGGACCATTCTCTAGTCATGTTAATTATCTTGAATTTATTTTAGAACCATGGAAAAGTTTTTTGTAATATTTCATTTCATATGAATGAAAACCCTAAAAATATTATTCTTCTTATACTCACCTCCCAAACTCAAGAAAAATCAAAAAGTATCTAATATATATCTCTTTTAAAAAACACCATAAATTATGATCACAGTACATCATCAACATAAAAATAAAGAAAACAAAATAAAGATCTCAATTAGGAATAATTGTGGTAGAACAAATATTTCAACATGAAAGAGTTTCCTATACTCTCCTTGTTATTACCTTTTCTGTACTAATATTTTTATAACCTAAGAACACTAAATCCTAATAGGATGAGTGATACTAAATGAATAAAGGCTTCTGAGAACTATAAACATAAAATGATTTGTAATGAACTAGAATAAATTATTTCAACATGTTACTCAACTCTGTCATCAACTCAAAGTGATATGTATTTTTGATCTAAATAGGTTATAAATTAGTGTCTATATATCTTGATCATTCTCTGGGGAATGGTTTATCCTTTCTATCACAATAAATCTCAAAAGAACGAAATGAAAAATAATATAAAATTTTATTTTCATATATTGGTCTACCATGCATAAAATATAAACTATTTTGAATAAATAATTGAGTAGAAATTGAATATATGAAATAACCATAAGAATAATATATTACTAGTAAGGGTTAATTATATCATTGGAAAATGTATATAATCATTAAAATTTATTCTTACATTTAATAACATAAAACAAAAAATAGATATGACACATAATAAAAAATCAATGACACAAATAAAGGGACATCAATTCAACATAGCTGATTCACAAGTACCCCAATAATAAAAAAAGAAATTAGATCCACATTAAAATAACCTCATTGAAATACATGGAAAAACCCTAACCAAAAATATATATCAATGGACAAAAAATATACATGAATTAATGCAATTAAAAAATGGGAAATATTGTGAGGGTGTGAATTATACATATATAACCACACTGATGTATAACTAGAGTTTCATCAAAAGGTTCCCAATAATATTTATCTAATTGTTCGATGAAATTAATTTCATCAGACATTTAATAAATTATTTTTAACATAGATTTTTATTGTAAATTTTTTTCAATATAATGATGTATGAAAAAAATAAATCACATTATTTTACATTTTTAACATAAATGAAAAACTCCTTTATGCAAAAAATTGTGGAACCATCAAATTCAAATAAAAAACATTTAATTAAATTGAATTAAGACATTTAATATTTATTGATTCCAATCTCATCATTTCAAATTTTTTCTAATGAAAATATATGTCCCCTTTATAAAAAATGCACACAATTTCTTTTAAAAGAGAAATTTTGAAACATATTTTTTTTATTTTTGAATGAACAGAAAACTGTACCAAAAATATTAAACCAATAAGATATGATATGTTAATAGCGAAAATCAATATTAAATGATCATGGAATTGACTAATAAAATTAAATCATGATTTTATTACTCCAATCCCACAATGATAAAACATTTATTTTAGACTGATGGTGACTATCTAAGTCTCACATCCATTAGACATCGAGTTAGTGAATACAACTAATAGTGTTATAATATTACATCTATTGGGAAATATCCTTTAAGATAAAATACATGGGAGTGAGAGAGAGAAATAATTCAGATAAACCAATAAAACTATTCAAATATATATATATATATAATATGTGAAACCATCCAATTTCATATTGTACAAAAACAACTGAACGGAAACCTAAAAGTACGATGAAAGTAAAGAAAGAAGGTACCACAAATCCCAAACAGATCATATGATACTATGATTTTAATTTAAATATATAAATCAAACCTTATATAGATGACATGAAAAAATAATATATTTATGTTGGGTGAGAATACAATATACATAATAGGATATTATGCCAAGACTATCACAAAAAAGATAATGAAATAGATTTAAAACATTGAGGATAATTGAGAAACTACCTTTTCAAATAAATAGATATATGAGTTACATGCCTTATAAAAGTTAACATTCACTAAGAATATCATTCATGTGTGAGTATTATATAAGAACGAAACATCAAGGGTACGTCTCTCCAATTTAAAAACTAGTTTTCCACTCGTCCACAACATCCCATGACATGAGACACCTCTCTCCCAAATAAGAAAGCTTGATGAAACATAGGTTATGGCTCACAACATGAAACTCATGAATCAAATAATAAACTGCACCAATCCACATATACATATATATAGTAATAAGGTAACTTCAGGGATCCCCCATAGCATGTATGTCTTGCATAATAATTTTGGTATTATATCGCAATCCATCACAATCCATACCCTGAGTTAGTTTCTCGAACCACTTCATCCTATATATGTCATTCTATTAAAAATACACTAGATACTGTTTTTTAGGTACATGTGTGTGAAATGATGAAGAGCCATGATATGCGTTTATAAAGATATATGTGGACACTAACCATAGGTTGTACCAGAACAATTAACTACCAAGATAAGAGTGCAGGGCTAGAGGGGATAGTCTGTCATCCTTCCTCCAACTAGGACACTATAGAAAACAACAATAGAGAGTCCACTGGGTTTTAATCACCCTAACGGACATTTGAGGGTTGTCATATGATGTCATATAATATTAATAATATAATATATCTAACAACCACAATATTGGAATAACCTATTGTATGACCAAACAACATATGAAATCATTCATATACCTGACTTCTATTGATAATACATGGTATACTATAAAGATTTATGGAATTAGAAGACCTATATTAGTTATTTCATTCATTTTTATAATTATTCAGTTGTTAATTAATTAATTATACAATAATTAACCATTAACATTATTCCACATTGCATTACATTGATCATTATTTTATTGTACATTCCCTCTTGGGATAATCTAAACTGATTCCACTATTTATCAACATTATCAAATAATCAGTGCTGTTGTTCAATAATCAACTAAAACCAAATATTTATCCTTTATTATAATTTTTTAGAATCATTCCATAACCCCAGTACACTAGGAAATCTATCCTATGTTACCATCAAGAGGAAACAAGGAAAAAAACATCCATAAACCATAATCAATTGGGAATGGAAAACATATTAAAAAAGATACTCATTAATTGACCATTAAATAGATTCATAAGTTTGAATCATAAGTCTCCTCTTAAAATCATTGGGTCAGCGGAAATTCCACCCATCCCATCACCACCGGTGTCATCCCGGATAGCCACATGCATATCTTGATGCATCTTGCTATCACGTGCATCAAATGGGGACACATCATCTAAGAATCCCTAACCACATAAAATTATATATCCTAGTTTCAGTCATCAAAACCTCATAAAACATATATTCAACCCCTCTCTATATCAATT
Source organism: Viscum album (assembly GCA_963277665.1). Lineage (NCBI taxonomy): Eukaryota > Viridiplantae > Streptophyta > Magnoliopsida > Santalales > Viscaceae > Viscum > Viscum album. The sequence goes on from OY728122.1 coordinate 687,663,372, forward strand.
TTAATTTAAATGGACGTATCTGAAGTACGTAATAAAAGACATAAACAAAGCATAGAATATACAGAAATCTATAACCTAGAATAATGGAATCTGAAAATCAAAAATAAATAATCTCTCACAGCTCTATTCATAATCCACATAAACATCCAATGAAAATCATAATCATTGGCCCTAGAATGTTATATTTCTCATATAACAACTTTTTATTCCATTTTATGTAACTGATTCACTATTCTTTGCTTCCAACTACTCGAAATATATTTCACCAGTCAAACACAATCTATCGAATGTTAATCATACTCTTAGTAGTAAAATAATTCTCATTATGAATCCTTTTATTATCATCAATAATCAAAATTAACAATATTCCCATTATTTATCAATTATATTAACACTTGGATGATCACATTTAATTAATTATGTGCATTAAATCAATTTAAATTTCTATAAAATTACTTCACCCATAAGATTTCAAACATACCAGTTCAATAATTACTCAAAAAACAATTAATTATAAATTATTTTTAACATTACATTATTTAACAATTGAACATTCTACTCAAGAATATGTACATGATAAAAAACCATATCATAGATATTACACTATATAGGAAGACAAGAGGAATCCTATTATAATATAATAAATCACAACAATATGAAATCACAACCGAGTTCTTTTTAATATTGTTCAATATTTATTTGGTTAATTCCATTATCATCTAAAGGTCTAATACTTGATCAAGTTAATACTTCACATAAAAAAATACAGATGAAACAAATCCACTAACTCAAGGGTATCAATGCTCTTCTTTTATAATGGACCATTTTCATAGATCCCCATCACCTCCCCCATAAGAAACTATATCTACCCATTGATGATGCAGCATAACCGCATGATAAAACCAACTAAGAACACTCATTTATAGTAACATAAAATATCCACCATTAATTGGAATAAAAATGAGTATGATATTTATTAATGGAAACCAATAAGATAGGTATAATGTCCCAAAAATCTCTACAGATTTATGATCGAATACAAGGAATTGATAATATAAAAATGTAATTCAAAAAATATTAGGAGAAATCTAATTGCCTCTAAATAATGACATAAAAATGTAATGTTTGAGGAAAACTAGAGGGTTTTTAGATTTTATAGGAACAATAAACGGTTATTCTACTTGCCATGAAGTGATTTATACATTGAATAAATTTATATTTTTAGATGTCACTAGGATTCTTGGCACCTTAATCATTTTTACCAGGGATAAATACATACAGTGTAACATCCCATTAAATGGACTCTACTTGTAATTGAAATATTCAAATAATGAATCATATCATATAAAAATTTGGATCTTGGAATACGTTGAATCAAACATTTACATTCCATGTATTCTTCATAGATATATATGTTTAGAAAAAAACCCCACTAGACTAATTCCATGCCACCGTTGATCTCCATGAGAATTGGAAACATGTAAAAGACCACTCTAAATGTATTTTGTTGTATAAAATGTATAGATATTATAGAACTCCGCATTATTCTAAAAGAAAACCATTAGTGAAAGTAAAAGAGTGGTCATTTTAATAGTCAACCAGTGAGATACATCTCAAGGATATAACCATCATAGGAGCTAAACCACCTAATCAGAGGAATAGTGAAAAACCACTCAAAGGCATCAACCATCTCAAAAATGCATGTAAATGGAATATAACAATCAAAGGTTTTTATCTCTAGAATAAGAAATAAGTGTAAATCATCTCATAATCCAAAAAGTTCAATATACACATGTGAATAAATTTAAAAGAGAACATTGAAAAATCAAAAAGCATAGGGTAATGAGTGTGAATCTGCAAACCACAATCTATGATATTCCCATCTTCACCCCAATAGTACCAAAATACATGATGTAGCATAAAATCAATCACACATGAAACATTATACTAGAGGTCCAAGATCTACATGGGTCCCTCCTTAATGGTCACATCATCATCAAAATATTACCCCCCCATTGATCACAAGAGATTAATCATGAAGATAACAATGGATATTCAATACATGAAAAAAATCATGTGTCTATATCATTGGTGGGGGAATTTCTACCTGATATGACACTGATTTGGCATGAGCTAACACATAGAAATCCATATAATTGGTGTGGAGGAGTTGAATCATACTCCTCTTACTAAACCTTTACTATACTTGTAGTGGACTAACGCCCAAGAACCCATTATCTCCAACATAGAACAAATTATCCTTCTCTTATGATTAGTATAATATTTTTTATTTTATTTTCCTTCTTTCATCCAAATATTAAACATTTCAATATAAATGTTATTGGGAATCAATTATTATAAAAAAGTCAATTATGGGATGGATCCATAAAAAACCCCCCAAAATCAATGACAAATTAGTGAGACAAGTCATTATGAGTCTAGACGGTCCGATCCATATGACATTGCATATGTGGAAAAAAATTTGTGTTAATAAAATAATAACCTATACCTTTATAGAGAATAATCCACATCATTTTTGTAATATGAGGATCTCGATCAGAGATGATCATCCTAATGATTCCGTTAATTCTCTCAACCTCCCCCAGATACATGCACATCAAGATCTCTACTATGACAGACTCCATGATCTCCATAACATGTACTAATTTTATTAAGTGATACACCTTAACCCACAAAAAATAATATCCTCAAATATTTCAAGGTAAAATGGTAATTGAGTCCATTTATTTGTCCAACCACTTCCACTAGGGAACATCAAATAGTAAGACAATTGAACTGGGAACACAGTTCTCGGCCTTCAATTTCTAGAAGATGATACATCAATAAACAAACCTGGAAGTTGCACATCTCAACCACATGCACTAAAATAGTCCTATCTATTCGTGATAAATATTTTTCATTCTAGGATGTACCTCTAATGGAGTTATATGTAACATATAGCAAAACAACACACACATCATTGAAGAAATGAAAGGCCTTCCCGGAAACATCACCCAATGATCTCAACCCCCAGACCAACCTTCACGGGAATCAACAATAACAACTCAACCCCTCCGTATCTCCAACATAGAATGCACTTACTTGGAATCTTCTACATGGTGTACTGATGATGAATACACTATAATTTAGAAAATAATATCACTACCCCCATCCTCTCCCATATATAGATGCATCCACAATAGTTCTTTGGTCACACCCCATTGATCTCCAAATTGGGGAACATAATCCCTTCACAACATCTTACAAAGTGTATTAGTGAAAAAATCTCCATTATCATTGGTATGTGAAATCTCAATGTTATAATGAAATAACTATATAAATATCCCACCCTGATGAATGTTCATTTCATCCTAATAGAAGACAATAATTGAACTCTTATAGTTAGAAAAAAACCAAAATACACTCACTAATAAGGTAATATCACCCCAAATTCAAATATATCTCATCTTTAACCAACTCATGCTCATCGGTGGAATTTTTACTCTCATAGTGATAGAAGTATTGATACCCATAATAAACAACTAATATATTATACATTAGAACATAAACAAATCCAAGATGTTTAGAATCACAGAATAAATCAAATAGATTGTTTTCAACTCTTCTAAAAGGAGAAAGATGACATACTATTGAAACAATATCCATTTAAAAATATTATTAAATGATTTTAAGCCTAATAATCCATCAAATTACTGGTCATGGATCATTATGTCTAGCATCATTAGATTATTTTTTATATTAAACAGAAAAACCTAGAAATAGAATAAAACATATTTAGACTAATCACCCATTAATATATCCTACATTCAACTAATTTACTACATTTTCATAGTATAATCACTGTAATATGTTAACAAAAGGGATGTTATATAATTCCCAGTAAGTGTATAAATATATGAATAATGTAAAGCGTATGTGTAAGATAATATAACGGGATGATGTAAAAAATTGAATCATGAATAAAAAAAATGAATTCTATCATGTATATCATGGGAACATGTAATAATTTGATGAGTATAATTTTTTAACATACCTAAAAAATGACATAATTATGAGTTGAGGTTAATTTCGAAGACTATTTCATGTGGAAGACAATGTCTGATAAAGGAATCTGGTTCAGTCCTTACCCAAACATGATGTATCATCTATATGAACATTACCTAATGCATTTGAGAGAAATATTTTTTCTCCCATTGTAACATTTTAATTTATTTTTCTTGTAAAATAAAAATATTACATGTTGTTTAAACATATATGTTACCCAGTTAATGAATTTGGTATCATAAACATGTCATAAGGAATAACAAAATTGCGTATCAGAAATGGTTTCATGAATGAATGGATTTAATTAATATATATATTAATAATTTAAAAATAGGAATAGAAAATAATAAATGATTTCCACATGGTGTCTATAAATTTATAAATTGGTTTTAGGAAACATTAGAAATGATTCACTTTAGTGAGATTTAATGGAAAACATTAAAAATTAATTAAAATATTAATGTCATAGTTCTTTTTATAAAAGCACAAATTAACCTTGTTTTTATTTCCTTATATTATTATTTATTATATAAAAATATTTTTCTCTTAAAATAGAATAAATATGGTACTCTAAAATAAGTATGAATTTGGGATGTTTCATTGAACCGGGCTTTCATGTCAGTAGAAAATGGGGATGAAAGGATATAAAAAATATATTTATGCATAAATAAAATTATATTTGGGATATAAATATATTTTTTAAATAAAAATATATAAATTTATAGTATTAAATAATAATTATTAAGAATTACATTAGAATAATGTTAGATAAAGCATAACAAGGAGGAAAAATGGTGGTTTGGATAGAATCCCATAACATATGATTGAAAGTGTACTACACTGGATCTTAATATCCATCATAGTCAAATTATATCCAATAATTAATTCATTAAAAACATGTTTATATATTTATTTCATTTAGTATAACTTTATAAAGTACATTTATGGACCTTTTGAAGAGTTATAAGATACAATATCATCGTTTAAGAGTGTTCGTTTCCTTGGATATCATGATATGATCACTTTTATAATTGAATTAATGATCAGGTAAAATTAGAATTGATATATTGAATTAATATTATACATTATTAATGAAAATCCATAAGATTAAATTGTTATATAACCAATTTGGGTATTTGGGATGAGGATAAATAATTTGATAATTCATTAGTGGTGATATTTTTATATTAGTACGGCTTTCTTCAATCATCACAATTTAGTTATGTTTCATTTTTCATTATATTTTACAAATAATATATAAGAACATAAAATTTATTACTATATTTTGTAACAATATTTATCACTATTATAATGTTTTTATGTCCTATCTTGATATTAGTAATGGAAAATGAAGACTTGTCATCCAAGAAGGTTGTAAATCGACACCTCCTCGATGATATTTCTATTTTTAGATTAAGAGGAAGTTTAGAAAAGGTGTAATGGTTTATTTTATATTATCATATTAGAATTTTATTATTCATGTATACTGTATAAATAATTCTTGTTTATATTGAGGTGGTTAGTGAATTAGATGAAAATAAAAGATGTAAAATGAAAAGAAAGAAAGCGAAAAGCGATTTTACCTTTGGATTTCAACTCCGTGAAACCCACCTTAAGGAAATTTATTCAGCCTTTTGTTTCGAAAAGAACCTTCTATTAATGGGTAAGAGACTTCGGATGTGGATTGGGGGGTAATTTGACAAGAATTAAGGCTTAAGATTCATGAGGAGATTATGTGGTGAGGGATGGTATTTATAATGTTGGAGATGGGTGTTTATTAATTATTTTATTCATATGATTATTATTATAGATCAGGACTATGAATATATTGTATTCTATTGACTAATTATAGTAACTTGTTCATTTTAGTTCTAAAATATTGTTTTTAATCATCCATACATCATCCATGACACAATAATTCCGGTATTTCTCTTATAATGTAAATTTTTGTATTTCACAATTCAAAATGAATTCAATTGTTTTATAAAATTCCCAAAATTATTTCTAACAATTTATTAGGTATATAGAAATAATAAAATAAATAAATTTTTTTAAAATATTTTTCCATATATGTGAAATTAAATTTTTAATCCAAATCATCATTTTCTGAAAAACAAATACAACTTTTTAATATATAACTGATTTTATAACACTTTGAAATATTAATTCAGGTCGCATAATATTAGTAATATAATAATAGGACAAAAAATATTAATTTTGTAATCTATTTTTGTACACAAAATTTTATTTTAAATCATAATTATATTTATATAATTTTTAATAATAATTTATGTTTATAAACATTCTACCACTAAATTTATAATTTTTAAAAAATTTAATTAATTATTCTATGATATAATTATATCTATTTCTCATATATGGGATTCAGAATATTATTTATTCATTAATTTGTGATATTACTTTTATTTTGGTTAGTTTTCTACTCACATGGGTCATATTACTACTCCAAAGCTCATGTTACTCTTTTATGGGAATAAGTTCTTTATATTTGAAAAAGAGTTATTTATGTGATTCCACATTTATAATGATTTTATTATATTAATTGATTTTATGTGGTTTTTACTATATTAAATTATTATAATAAGGGAAAATTCATCTATATAATTTGAAAACATTAACTTCTTCCCCCTTCTACATATTCACCCTCGAAATTTAATTTTTTAAACTATTAGGAAAACGAGTGAGGGTAGTTTCCTTCACTGCCTCCTATAATCCCATGTTTCCACATCATACTTATGGTTAATCTAGAGTACGTTGACCTAGAGGGTGATCTTATTTTGTAGAAAATTATATCATTGTTCTAAGATATTCTTTAGCCTCTCCTAATAAGATATATCATGATCCAGCAATATTACCTTTGAATTTATTACAAGTGATGGATCTATATTTTTCCTCCAAAGAGGGATGCATAGAATACTAAGAGTGATGGATACAAAGTTGGTGAATGTTCTAGTTGATAGGACACACCACTAACATGGTCATGAATCTCTAATAGGCCTATATACATAGGAATTTTCTTTCCATTCTTCCAAAATCATAGGACCCTATTCTATGGAGATATGAAAATGAACACAAATGTCAAAAAATAAACTCATGGTCACATCGATGATAATCCACATAGCTGTTCTTCAAAATTGGGGATGCATTGATGTGTTATTTAATTTTTTTCATTTTTTTATCTATTTATGTTCTTACAATCTTGTGTTCATAAACAACATCCCATCATTCCAGTTTTCTTCATCTTTTCTCATAAAAGGATTCATATTGAGTCATTTGGATGCTCGAGTGGAGAAAATTGTTGTAAAAGAACTTGTCTTGAGAAAATTGATAGTCACACCCTCATTGGAATTTAATATAACATTCCTTAAAAACTTCATCATGTGTATAAATAGTAGGCTCAGATTTTCCGACTGGTTGTGGATGATGATCTGTACTAATGTTCAACTTAATTATTAAAACATGTTTGAGGTTTTTTCAGTTAACGAAGATGAATATTATATCTCAATCCGATAAAATATTTTGTTTTACTCCATAAATCATTAACATATATCTAATGTATATCTATGAAATATTTTCTTATGATAAGTCCACTAAAATTTCTATAAACAGAGAAATCATTGAAAGATGATCCATAAAAACCCATATAGCATGGATTCCTCAGGATGTATTTGGAAGTCTAGTTATAAAGTCAATGGAGATGTTTTCCCATGTCCATATTGATTTGAGTAATTTTTTCATCATCCCCAAAGTTATTTTCATTTCATCCTTCACATAATGACATAGTTAGAGATATTACTTATATTCAGTGATCACATTTTTTATATTTTCCAACAAATATTACTCTGGGAGATCTGGACAAATCTTTGGGCTCCCTGGGTGAATTGAAAATGTTAAGCTTTATATTTCTGTCAAAAATGTTGGTTTAGAGACTATAATAGTGATAAGAACATAGTTTTTTATCATACACATTTAATTTTGGAGGATTATATAGGAGTAATTAATAATTTCATTAGGGGAAAATAGAGATAAATCCAACCCTGATTAAAATAATGTTGGTTTAGAATGAATCCATTACCAGATATATGAAAGTGTTCAGAACATGATATTAATGTCCATAATAATCAATTGAAAAATATTAATTAATTGTTTTTTAACCTTTTATACATTTATTTTATTTAGAATAATTTTATTATATACAATTATGGCACTTTTTATGCATAAAAATATATAATTTCATCATTTGAGACTGTTCTTTTCTATGGTAGTCATGATTGGTTCACATGTATAAATGAATAAAATATCTGGTAAAAGTAGAATTGATTTCTAGAAGAGAAATTATAATTTATTAAGGAAAATAAAAAATTTAAAATTTTAATATAAGTTATTTAGTTATTTTGGGTGAGGAAGAATCATTTGATAAGGCATTAGTGATAATCCTTTAGATTATTTCCATAGGTTTTCGTTCATCACAAACTATATTCAATTCATTATTCATTATTTTTTAAAAATAATTTCTTTAGAACATAAAATGTTTTATAATATATAATTTTCAATATTTTCCAACCTTCATATTGATATTATGTATATCCATCATGGAGGAAAAAGAAAATGAAAACAATTCATCCTTGGAGGTGGAAAATAAACAGCTCAAGGATAATATTTTCTTATTCAGATTTAAAGGAAGAAGAGAAGTTAAATTAAGCTGTATTTTCATTTAACATAAAAAAAATTTATTACATATATGATTCTGGAGTTATAATTAATTTTTGGACAGTGGTAGTGGTGAGAGTAAATGAAAATAAATGAAATTTAATTTAAAATAAAGAATGAAAAAATCTGATTTTTCATTTTGGAATATTCTCTATGAGAACATCCTTAGGGAAAATGTTTTTGGTCATTTTTGTGAGAATATAACTTTATATACATTCGAAAGATACATGAGAATAATATTTTTATGAAATTAGAAAATCAACATGGAATAAATTTTTTGATTTGAGGAAATGGGGTTGAGTTCTATTTTTAGTTGAGGATATGGGTGTTTTAGGTTTATTATATCCATTTGATTATTATTTTGGATCATGAAATTGAAAATTGTGGACTCCTGTGAATAATTATTATAACTATGTCACGGCCCTTCCTCGGGGCTCGTGTCTTGACTACCCCAAGCCCGCCTTCCATAGGCCAGGGGCTGGCGACTAGCACCAAGGCGTAATTTCCGGTAAAAAGGGAAGGCATTGCCTTTGTAATGTAAAAAAACACCACAGAGTAAGCAACAGAAGAAGTAAACACTAAGTAAAAAACTGAGTACAATAGTAAGTGCGTAAAAGTAAGTGGGCCAGTATAAAAACCCAAACTGAAAGTAAAGTACAACTCGAAAGGGAAAACAGGAACTAAAAAGTAAATTCGCAACGCCGAGCTGTCCACTGGAAATCCCACCTAAAGGGTGGGTACAGATAGCCTCCACTGGTCCCCAGGTCCCGCCGTCCGCTCCGAGTACGTCCCGCCCAGTGGTCTACCTCCAGGTACTGTCCTGCTCCACAAGCCTCAACCACGATCAACGATGTCTGTCATCTGCAACCAACACAACTTAGTGCAGGCATATCCCATGTAGGGGTGAGTATAAGCTACTCAGAAGAGACCACGAGACCCCCGAAGGTCTCCCAGTATCCACAAAGGATAAACCACAATGGAAAGGTAAATCACGAAGTAACATCCGACACTGCTTAGGTATATGACCATATATATACCTAGATCATCAATTCTCATTCGGCTCCAACATCCGAGCACAAAAACAACCCAGTCCACACAGGAAAGAAAAATGTAAATCCACACAGGATAGCTCAACACAATCCACATAGGAACGAAAAATACGATTCAACTCACACAGGTATACTTCTTCGTATGATGATAGAAATGATCAGATGTATCCACTGATTCATCTAAGTCGTCGGACCCACAAATGATCGATAGGTACTAACCCCCGCAATGACCCAGGAAGGGTCTGACCCACACAGGATCGATAGATAACTAACCCCTGCAAAGACCCACACAGGATCGGACCTACACAGGATCTGTAGGTGCTGGCTCACACAGAACCGCTGAGCGCTGACCCACATAGGATCAGACCCACACCGGATCGGTAGCACTGATCCACATAGGATCGTTGTGTGCTGCAGTCGTCGCCATCGAATCCACTGAGGATCTCTGTACAGTCGTCGTCGTCGTCACAGTCGCAAACGCAGCCAGCTCTAGGGTTCCCGCACAATGCAAGCTCATTCGGGAGGGTCCGCTCCACGAGCCGAGAGGATGATACATCAACTATCACAATGTCCGGAGTTGATGTGTCCATAAGTTTTGAATAGTCAACAGGAACTCAACGCAACAGATGACGCGTCAATCGGACACCCAGTCTGAGAGTTATTGGCTTTTCCGTCCTAGGGGCCCGGTTGGTTTTTAAGGCAAAACCAACCTGATCATACTCCACAAGCGTCCAAACCTTGGTTAGAGTAAGCCAAAAGATCTGTCTCACATAGAGGAATCCAAAAATGTCGATGGCACGTCAATTGGACGTCCGGAGCTTAAGTTATGAGCGTTTCCGCTCCGAGGGCCTGATTGGTTTCGTGTACGAACCAACTCGGCCGAACCCAAATATTCTGAAACCTTGAGTGTGATATTCCAAAACGACCGCCTCGGTCTAATGATCGCATCGCAACTGACGGTGCATCCATCAGAGATCCATAGACCAAGTTATGGGAAAAAGATCGAAGAGGGTCCGAAAACGGGGGTTTCGGGCCCGGACCGACCCGGCTCGAGACCCCTGGGGTCGACCCGACCCGGGTCTGGGTCGGCTCGGTGGGGCGCGGCCCGGCCCGGCGCACGGTGCCAGCTGGCTCGGCCGAACTCTCCCCCCCCCCCCCGCATTATATAACTGAGGTCCCCCTTAATGGGGACCACTAGCTGGCCGACCGGGGGTTTGAACCCTCAGATCCTCTCCTGCCCGGCCCGCCCGCCTCGCCCGGCTGGTTTTTGCCACCATGGGACCGGTGACGACCGGTCCCCTCCCTGCTCTGACACCAGCGGCCCGCTTCTGGCTGCCGGATCCCATGCTCCGCCATGGCCTAGTATCGGGCGCGACCTTCATTCGTCTGGCGCGGCGTGATAGCGCCGAACCCCTCCGCCGCGGCCCCGCTACGGCCGCGGTGCTTTTGCGGTTCTCCAGCACGGCACGACGGCACCGCGACTTGGTTCAATTTCATGGCACGGCGTGACGGCTCCACGCATTACTAGCTGCACGATCCCGCGCGGTGCGACGGCACCGCGCCATTCCCGTTCCAACCACATTAGAAACAACAACATGGATAAGGGAGGAGGGTTGGCAAAGTTTGTGCGGTCTGGCCCCCTCTCGTTAATTGATAGCAATTTGTTGTATTTTCACGAAGAATGACAAGGTAGTATTAATGAACAAAATAAAAAAATAAACCCCTACCTCGAGAATAGCTTGAATGGAGGGTCGTCGAACGAGAATTCGTCGCGGAAAGAGATGTCGTGAAAGAAGACGTCGTCGGCGTCGCGGTACATGGAGTCACGTAATCGGTTTCCGAGAACTAAAAGTTATTTGTCGGAGACCGATGTGTTCTTTGCGTTCTCCGTTGAAAATGAAGAAGTTCCTCAAGTCCTTAGCCTTTTCTCCCAAAGGCTCCACCACAAGAAACTAACCCAAAATTAATTAATCCCTCACTGAATTTATTAACAAGACATTAGTTTGAATTTCAAGAGTTTGAATTAATTCCACTTAATTAATTCATGACAAGTTGTCTTCCATAATAGTGAGTTGAGGGGGTTTATGAAAGTGAAGGGGTAGGGTTTGTGTGGGCCCCACCACCCTCATAACCTCCCTTTGGAAGTTGGGTAGTTACCCAACTTCCAACCAAAGCTAAAAACTAACAAGAGAAAATAAAAATTTCGTTAAATTATTAATTAAACTTCCACAATTTTTTATCATCTTCTCTCAAGAAAACGCAACTCCGAAATAGGTGTTGCTAAGGAATTACCGGCGATGTGGTTCCATCAATGCCCTTGTAATTCGATTCCGAGCACTAGTTCAAAAGTTAGAATTTCCTGCTTGTTCGTTCACTGAACGTACCCAAGCTAAACATCAGATAGAAATTCCAGGCACACCGGGCCTCAGAATCATGTGCCGTCAGAAACCGCGTTCTTGTAAAATCCCAAAGAAAAATAAGAAAAACGTTTCCTTGAATTTTTACGGGTCGTTACAAACTATTTCATTTTATTTAGATCCAATGGTGGTTACATCATCCATACATCATCCGAAACAAAATAAATCATGTATTTAGCTTATACCTTACATTATCATAGTTCACTATACACCAATATTCAATTATTTTAGATAATACCAAAAATCCCCCTAACCATTTTTAATGGTTTAAAATTTAAACATTAACACATTTTTTTGAAAATAATTTTCAAAATATTATAAATTTATTTTCTAAATAATAATAGATATTTTTTATAAAACCAATTTTAAAATTATATATAATTTTATAACACTTTTAAAAATTAACTAAGGTCTCATAAAATGTATCTTATCATCATAAGATGAATAAATATTAATTTATTAAAATAAATAATTTAAATCATTATATTAATTATTAATTATTAAATAAATATTTTTGTTTTATAAAAATATCTACAATTATTTTATCTTTTTGAAAATATTTTATTACTTTTAATATGATAGTATTTTAACATATTTTATTTTATAAGAAACCAACATTTTATTAATGAATTTAATCATGATTTTAATAATCTATCATTTCATTTACAATTAATAAGGGTCATATTACAACTCCAATGGTTATGTTACTATTCCATTTTTATATGTTCCATAATTTCTAAAAAAAGCATTTTCTTTTAATCATTCTTCATTTATTATATTATCATTATGTCACTTAGGTGATTTTATATGATTTATAAATTATGAAATAATTAAAATATTATAATCTTAATTGATATAGTTTAGGGTTGTTACACTAACCCACTTCACTTTCATGTACTGAAATTTTTCTTCACAATGGTTAGATGAAAATAATGAATTAACTAGCCTGGTCAAATATGTGAGTGGAGTCCTGACATACTATGTGTATGTTCCAAACAACAACTCATGAAAAAGAACTCTCAAAATGTTACAATGATTCTATGCATTCTCCTCTTAATAAATAGAGTACGTAAGGGTGTCATGGACGAACCCAACCATGAACTTATCCAAGAACACTATGAATAGAGAGTTTATCAACCCCATAAACATATCTAGATAATTAGTCACAATGAATGGAATATTAATAAATCGGTAATTCACATGATGAAAAAAAAGAAGTCTTCAAAATATTATCATCCTTCACCATATCTGACAACAGAGAGTACCTACACATTTACACATACTATTATATGATTTTTATCAAAATTAAACATAAAATAAAACTATTTTTCATAATGTGTTATGTCATAGAATGTTTGGGTAAACATTTAGCGAATATGTAAAAAAAAACAAAGATACATTTTATTTAATATTCTTAATGGGATCCTAATATAATTGATCCATTACATCTACATAAGATAACCAGTGGAACATATGAACCAAGCGATGAGCTAAAATCCCTATAAGGGTAATAACTTAGGAATAAAGCATAGCGTATGAACATAAAGTTGTTGTATAAAAGGAAATGGAAAATGAATAAACATAAAAAATAACAACATGTAGACAATGTGATCATGTAATCATAGGAATTTGGTAACAATATACAACAAGGCATGACCATGAGTTAATGATAACTACCAATAGCATTTCACATTGAATATAACGTCCCACAATGGAATCGAGTTTACTCATTATCCCAACATGATATCCCCTGAGAATAAAAAATTACCCAATTATTAAGAGAAAAATCTTGGTAAACCCATAATAACATGTTCATGCATATGAGTTCCACATGAAGAATCAAATGTAAGGGATAATCCTTAAGGTTTTCCATAGTAGGAAATAGATATCATAATTGTGTCATAATGCATAACCAATTAGTGTATCATTATGGTTTTAAAGAAAAAATGGATTTAAATAATACTAGACATTCATAAGGTAACATAGAAATAATGAATTGTAGTCATTTTTCAAATAATGTGAAAAAATGTAAATTCATATTTAAGAAACAATAGAAGTTATCCATTTTAGTGAAGAATAAGGGAAAATAATATAGATATTTTAAGAGGAAAAATAGATAATATTCTATATAAAACCTGAACAAAATATAGTTATAGTTTCAAGGTAAATATTGTTTATTTTTAAAATAAATTTTTTCAAAAAAAAGATTATGGAATGTAGTTAAAAATGAATAATAAATTGGATGTTCCATTTAATTGGATCAATTTATCCTAATTAATTGAGAATAAAACCTTATATAAATTTATTTAACCTTAAAATAATAAATAATTGTGTTTGGTACATATTTTTGGAACACATGAACCTAATGTAAGAGGTGTATACAAAAAAAATTAAGAATAATTTTGGGATAAATAGAGGTAATGCATAAGATGATGGAAAATTTGTTTTTTTGTTTAAATCCCTTAACATATGTCTGCAATTGTTTGAAAATTTAACATAATTTCTTAGATACTAAAATTAGATTCATTTATAATTAGATTTAGATTTAATTAAAAGTATAATTATTTTTTTATTATTTTTTTGGATCATTTATAAAAAATTTACTCGGTAAGAGTGTTTACATTTTTCCTCTGGGGGTGTTAGTTTCATGTATTTTGTGATCAGTTCCTTGAGTTTTATTACAAATGTACTTGTCAAATTGTAATAGATCTCGTGATGTTAAATTATATGGTCTTAATAAAATTATATAAATATAAATGGTTTTATATATCATTTTATATTATGAAATGATGATTATTCATTTGATAAAATGTTATTCATAAATAAATAGTTTATTTTTGTGGGTTTTATAACCATTATTAATTTGTATCATTTTATCTAATATTATTTTTTCAAAATTTTTAGAGAAGAATAAATAAAATTTATAATACATTTTAAAATTTAGTTTTACCATTATAACTATTTTATGACCATCCATGATCGTTGTATTAGAAAAAAATCATCATCCATGAATGTGGTGAATTGAAACCTTACAGGTGATGTGTTTATTTTTTTAAAGGGCGGTGGAAGTAAAATACCAATGAAAAAACCATAATAATAAATAAATGAATTCATATAAATTATACCATATTTATTATTCTTTTTTTGATAGGGTAGATGAGATTAAGATAATTAAAAAAGTGAAATAAAAATCAAAGGAAAGAGGGTTTTACCTCTAGAGTGTCGCCTCATTTAGAAACTCCATATGGAACATTGAAATGGTCTCTTTGTTAGAAAATAATGAAAAATATGTATGGACGTTTTTTGAGAAAGTAATTTAGTATAATAAAATAATGGCCTAATTTTTCTTTGTTGGGAGGACAAGGGGTGGTGTAGTGTGTTATTTATAAAGGAGTAGAGGAGTGTTTTTTTATTTTGTTCATTTATTTATAATTTGTTCTCAAATAGTAAATACTATTGACTCATGTGACAAATTATAGAAAATAAAAAACATCATATTAAAATAATGTCTATTTACATCATCGATAAATCATCCTTCATTAAAAAATTATTTTGTTTGGATAATTTTTTAAATAACACAAATTATCATATTTCATTATTCAACAAAAATTCCAAAATTTTATAAAAATCCCAAAAATTCGACCCTATTAATTTTCAACATGTAGAATTGAAAATTGGAGTCCATTTTATGAAAACAAATTCCATATATGTTAAATTTATTTTTTAAAGTTAACCATCAAATAGATGATAAAAACAAAATTTAATATTATATCCAAGTTTATTATACTTTAAGTAATTAATTATGTTCTCATAAAATTATATTATAATCATATGAAAAAATATTAATTTACGAATATATATGTTTAATAAAAATCCTTGAAGTCATTATATTATTTATAAAACAGTAAATTTAAATTTTCGTTTCATAATAATACCTTAATTTATTTTATTGTTTTTAAAACATTTAGTTATTTATCCTATGATATTAGGAAATGAAATTTTCATTGATAATATACCATAATATTATTTATAAATTCATAGGTGAGGTTATTATTCTATTGGTCATATTATTATTCCAACAGTTGTACTACTATTCTAATTGTCTGATTATTATTACATTGGTATAGGGTCATTAATTTCGATAAATACCAAATATATCATCAATTATTCATTTAAAAATTTTGTATTATTTTATCTATTTGATTATATGGGATTTAAATTATATGACATAACTTTAACAATGTAATTCTCTTAAATATAATTCTGGGTCATTATATTCTTCCCTTATTATGAAATTTCACACTCTAAATTTCATATTAAATTATAAGTTGAAAACATGTGATGATACTTCTCATTTATTTCATTATTTTGTTCCCTTGTTTCGTCTTCATAATTTTGGTTCGGCAACACTTCCTTCAAAATGTGAGTAGCATTGTTTGGTATAACCTTATCTATACGTTCCATGATCATCAACGGATCCTCTTTATAAGAGTGATCATCTTCCAAATATATAATAGTACTTTTGAGGGACATAATATATACTTCTTAAAGAGGGATATGTGGAATAAATCTTGTTTTAGAAAATTGGTTGGTGGTTGATTTAGTAGATAATCCATGGCTCTCACAAGATCAAGAATCTCTCTGTGGATGATGTACCTGGGACATATGTTCCAATTAATCCAAAGTCTCATGATCAGCATCCATAGAGATTTGAAAAGGAATATAATGTCCATATATTCCATATCTATGTCTCATCAATGATTTTATTCAGAACTTTTTTGACAACTTTGTTTTACCATGACGTGATATTGATTGGTTTTCATCTTTTCTACCATTTGGTCAAACATTTTAGGTCCAAATTTCATATGTTCACCAACATAATATACCCATGTTGGTGTTCTATATATTTTCTTTTAAATGGATTCATATTGAGTCATTTGGATGCCTAAGTAGAATCTGTTATTGTAAGAGAAACCAAAATGAGGAAGATGTTGGTATGTTCACACATCAAACTCTATAGAACATTCCTCATAATATTTTCCAGTGTCTGAATAGTACTCGTAGATTGGCCATCAGTTTAGGGATGATATGCCATACTATAGATCAACTCAGTGTTATGAGAATGTTGGAGACTTTTCTCAAACAAGGATTTAACTCTCAGACCTCGATCAGGTACAATAGTTTTCATAACTCCATATATCCTAAACAATTAAATAATTTTTATCTAAGCATTTGGATTAAGTGAAAAGTCATATTGACTGGAAATAAAGTGATATGTCTTTATTAAATGATCCCAGAATGCCCTATATCATTATCTCATCTCGAAGACTTTGTATTTCCTCTGTTAAATTCCTTGATGATGTTTTACCACTTATATTTAGGCATGGGCAATGGTTTCATCGACACCATGTAATTTTTCATATAATACATTAATTGATAACATACCCGGAACATTGATGTATACTCAATATTTTATATCTACATATTTTTCATCCAATAGTGATAGCAGTGATCTTTATACATCTTTGTCGTTCTAGAGTAAACAGGGAAATGATTTCATGAACACCATGGGATTTTTCATATAATTCTTTAATTTATAACATACATGGAACATTGACTTATACTTAGTATTTTTAATCTATAAATTTTCCCTCCAACAGTAATAGCAGTGTCCTCGATACATCTTTGTGTTTCTAAAGTGAATAGCGAAATTTGACCTTTGTGTATAATTTTGAAGCTCTTTCTTTTCTCTGGAGTGGATGTTACAAATAATAATGACCAAAATTTAATAACTCAATCTTCATAGATATTAAACTATGTGCATTTCCCATTTCTGATAGCATAAAACATTTTAGGAATTTTCTTATCATTTCCCCATGAATCATTTTATTTTCTCGACGATGGATGGATAATAAATCACTTGAGAAAGGATAGATGGTGTTCCTTCTTTAATTATTTCCAAGTAAATCAATGTAACGTCTATGATGAATATATCCCTCTCAAAAATAATCATTCATAATATAATTGGATCCTTTATACTCAGAGATACCCCAAATTTATCATCATTTCCAGTATAGTGGTTGATTGAGAAGTCATGTTCCTTGTTGTGATAAAACCATCATCATTGTCACATATTATTCTCATTACATGTGATTATATATTTGTGTCTTATTGTTAGTATATATCTCACACATCAACTAATAGAGATAATACCTATATATTTTCCAACACTAATATCATTTCAACCAATCCTATGTCTTGCGTAGGATAGTTTTTCTAATGAAATATTTTCTACCATGAGGAATTATCTATCAAAATATCATTTTCCCATAGTACACAGACTAATCGTTTCATTGAAGCAATACTATATAAAATAATGTGTTCCCCACATGTTAGATGTGTGTGTACTGCTGTACTTATAAGACTATTTTCAACTCACAGAATAATTCTTTATGTTAATTGGTGCAAATCAATATTAACCCCATCTGAGTCATCATAGTTAGTGGGTTTCACAATTGGGAGATTTTATTCATAAAATTTCAATAATACACATCACCACCAATGAAGATACATATATAATTGAAAATATTTTTCTTAGGAAACACTTTGATTGACTTTATCTTCGAATGGTCTACAGATATTCCTTTAATAGTGATATCATGCACTAGGAATGATACTTTTTATAGGTGGAACTCACATTTACTATAAATTTCATATAGTGTATACAATCACCTAGACATAAGAATATTATTCAAATACATTTATTATTAATCCTTTAACATAGAGATTATCATAATATCATCAATTAATACTTACGAAAAATTTTGAGGTAATTTTTAAACATTCTATTAATTATTTACATAACAATTGATGAATCATTAGTGAGTCTAAAGGGAATCACAATGAACCCATAGTGTCCATACCTTGTTCTAAACGAAGTCCTTGGAATATATTCCATATTGACAACTAATTGGGGATACGCAGACCAAAGATCTTAGCGTAGTACTTTTCACCACTATGTAGATCTAATAAGTCATTTACCAATGATAGAGGATACTTTTTTCTTTATGATAATTTTTTTTGAGATCATGATAATTAATATAGATGAACATCTACTCATCCATCTTCTTCGATAAGAGGACAGACACCCCCTATAGTGATTAAATTAAAAATTTAAAACCCTTGATCAAATTATATTGTATCTTATTAGTTATTTCTTCTAAATAAATGGGGTCCATTCTATAATGTTTATTTGATATTCGTATAGATCCATAAATATGTTCAATCGAGAACATAATGTATCATTCAAAAGGATGAAATGAAAATTATTCAGCGACTATATCTGGGTGGTCCCTCAAAATGGGCATGTATTTAATAATGATTATATCCATTGTGTCAATCATTTGAGAAATAAATTTTTTCTAAAAAATAAATAATATCCACAAATTAAAAGATGAATCTAAAATAGATTCATCTTCATATTTACACATATACATAATTAGAGGATGAATCTGGATATGAAGTGTGATATATATTTCATGACAGTCGATGTTATATTTATATAATGATATAAATTAAATGTACAATATAGAATCAAAATTACCCGAATTAGGTATTACAAGATATAATCAGAGGTTTATTTCGTAAACCGTAACTAGGGGGATATATATACTTTGGATGCAATAACATACCCAATTAATTTTCTCACAGGTAACTCAACCTTGATATTTTGGGATGTTGTTTGAATAGTTCAATTAACATGAATATTAATTAATTCATAGAACTAGAATAAAATTGTACTTTATCTATTATTGAGTTGATAACTCTTATACCAAAAACCATATAATTTTAAATATCCACCTCTACATTAGTGAATGTATAATATGTTCTTTCTACCTTTGAGGTTGTTTTTGTTTGCATTTGAAAACCATGGGCATATGTAATTGGATTGAAAAATTTCCATGTTCCATGAAGTTGAAACACTAGACTATAAGATGACTGTTAATATGAAATTTCCTTTATTCCTCCATTTTTTTGGGATTATTCATCTCCTTTCAACAATTATTAGCTAGTTTTCTCTCTCTTCTACATTTTAAATATTCCCTGGTTCCCCATATAGGGTTACCAAGAATCTTGTTCTAACAAAGTTGACACATGTGATATTGGGTTATCATTCCATCATGGTATTTCTTTTTTTGTTCATCCAATATTAACCTCCATTTTCCTATTTTTATCACTAGGAACAATTAGAGTCGCTGATCTCCATTTAAATGTTAAGGTAACAACATGCAATATCATCATAACTGTTAATGTCATGAATCTCTAAAAATGTTCACAAACATCACTTCATCCCAATAAAGTAGAAATCCATATTGCTTTCATTGTTCATGACAAAGACAAAGCCATATTATGTATGGCTTGTAATTGTTTACTCCATTTCCATAATTGAATCATAGTCCTTATGATTTTTCTTGATGAACTTTGTTTTCATCTTAATATGGAGAATTTGAAGAAAATATTTATCAAAAAATATTTTATTGAATGCTTCCCAATACATGGAATCTATTTACACCTTATAAATATTTTTTTGATAATTTTTTTGACTGTCCAACTTCTCCTTCAAAATGACCGACCATAATTACAACATCATCTCATTCTGATCATTGGTGGACACAAAATATGTTCTCAACTGAGATAATCCATTTTTTCGGGATGATGGGATTAACATATCCAAAAAATGTGGGAGGCCTTTTCAAGAAAAATAATTCAATTGTATCATTAAATCTACTAGGAGAATGTGATAATTACAAACGATTCATGTAAATATATATAAATTTATCAAGTTGTGCTAGTAAATTGATGAAGCATTGAGTTCTCATTCCAATAAGATTTTGAATTTTCTAAGCTAATTTATCAAATTTAATATCACGTTGTTTTATGTATAGTTCTCATAATATGTTAATTAACTAAGAAAAATTAATAAAATTTAATGTGGATTTAATAATATCAAATATGCATATAAAATAGAAAATTTGATGAGAAGAGATAAACTAAAAAAATGAAACATATATCATAATAGAAGATTTTTTATGTTTAAATCTAGGTTATGCATGCGGACGAAAATATACATGGGTTACATACTAAATTTTTCCAGTCCTAATTTCCAATAATAAATTTCCTCTCATAAAACTACATAGACACTAGACTTTGACACATATTATTAATTTATTTTAAATATAATTAACAAAAAAATAAATAACATGTGTCATAATGTGTGGTTTCATTTGATGATTTGGTAATTAATTAAAATGTCTAAAATAAAATTGTACAATTTATTTAATGGAACATCATAATGAGCACCTAAAATTATTTGAGCATTTATATATGTTTATTATAACCTGATTAATACATGAACAAAGGGTTGAGTTAAAAATTTCTATAATGGAAAAATATAGGGAAAAAACAAAGAACATGGGTGTAACATGATGACATTAAAAGAAATAGAAAATGAAAAAACATATGGAAGAATAACATGTAAAAAATTAGATCATGTAATTATAGAATAATAGAAATTTGGAATCAATATACAATATGACATAACCATGAGTCAATACTAATTTTGAAGAACATTGCACATGGAAGAAATGTCCCATAAAAGAATCACATTTATTCTATGTACCAATATGAACACTCATGATAATAAATGATAACAAATTTAATTATAGAAAAATATTAGAGAATCCATAATAACATATTTATTAATTTGTTTACAACATTAAGAACAAAACATAAGTTTTATATATATATTGGAATTGACAACAAAATCATTTCATAATGAATAACATGTGGGTGTATCACAACAGTGACTATGATAAAATGTATTTTAAATATAAATGGATATTAATAAAGGAAAATTGGCATATATCATTAAAATTTATGATGATATGAAGTTAAAACATGTAAAAAGTATGTTTAATAAATATTACAATGATTTGAATTAATGGTGTTTAAGGGTAAATATTAATGGGAATTTAAAAGAAAAATGGAATAATATTTTGTAAAAATCCAAAAATAGAAAAATATAGTTTTTTATGAAAAAATAGTAAATTTAGAAAAAAAGTTGTACTTAAAGTAATTATGGATGATACATAAAATTGGAATGATGTAGGGATGTTCCCTTTAATTGGGTTTTCTTATCTAGAGTAATTAACAAGAGAACCTTTAAAAACAGTTTTTCCTCCCATCAAATAGGGAATAGGTGATATATTTAAATATTATAGGAGCATATTAGAATAGAATAAGAGGAGAAAATATTAAGAATCAACAATTATATTTTTTTAATGTGAGATATAACATAATCAAATGGAAATAATGGTGGTTACGGGATAATCGGTTACCATATGTATGAATGTGTTCTCCAACTGAAATTATTTTCAAGGATAATAAAATTAGATTCATAAATAATTATATTAATTAAATATTAAACGTATTTTTTATTTATTTTAGCTTTATTACGTTCATTTATAAACATTTCATTGATTTAGAGTGTTTTATTTTTTCATTTTGGGAGTATGCGTTTCATGGATTCCATGATCGATTCCCTTCAGTTTTATTATGTATGTACTTGTAAAATTGTACATAATCCCCATAATTTAGATTATATGGTATTAAATAAGATATATAAATTTAAATGGTTCGATATATTATATAATTTTTTCACATGAGTATTATTCATTATAAAATACATTGATGAAAAAGAATAGTTTATTTTTGGTGTTTTTATGACCATCTTGAATTAGTATCATTTCATATAATAATATCATTATAAACATGTTATAGAAAATTAAATAAGTTTTTACCAAAATTTTAAAATTTGATTTATAATTATAATTGTTTTATGACCAACCTTTACTGAGGTATTAGAAATTGGATAAACATCATCCACGAAGGCAGCGAATTGACAAAACATAGAGAATGTTTTCATTTTTTATAAAAAATATACAAGTTAATAGAATTGAAGATGGATATATAATTATAACAGTATCATTTAGCATATATATTACATTGGGTAGTCAAGTTATTTTTATATTGGGTAGTTGAGATGAGGATAATAAAAGAAGTGAAATTAAATAAAAAAGAAAGTGGGTTTTACATTTTGAGTGACGTCTCCTTGATAACATCATTAAGGAATATCAAAATTTTCTATTAGTGAGACCAATAAAACCAAAATATGGGGAAGAGTTTTTTGAGAGGAATTGTGTAGAATATAATTATGATCCATTTCATCGATTGTGTGAGGTGAATATGTTGTGATGTGTGGTATTTATAGGGGTAGAGATGGATGTTTTTTAATGTTTCGGTGATTTGTTTATTATTTTAGTAGAAGACATGAAATATTGATGAATGTTATGAAAATTTATAATAAGTAGTATATTTGAGTTCTAACTAATCAGTTCTTACCAATCCATACATATCCTATGACTACAAAACAAATGTATTTGTCCAAAATATTAAATAATGTAAATTACCGTATTTCAATATTCACCAAAAAAGTCATCTATTTTAGAAAACCCCCAAAAAATCAAAAAAAAAATTCTTTTATGTTTATAATAAAAAAAATGTGATCTTTTTTGGAATGTATTTTTATGAATAATTTTTTTTTGATTTTTAACTAAAATCATCATTTCATAAAAAAATAATAGTTTTAGTATTATAAGTGAATTGATGAGAAATTCCAGTATTAAATATGTCCTCATAAAAAGAATTATAATATTAATATTTAAAAATATTATATTAGAAATATATTTCTAGAAAATAAATTATCTTTTAAATCATTATTTTACTTATATAATTGCAAATGAACATTAACTGTTCAAAAAATACCATGAAATAATTTATTATTGTTAAAAAATTTATTTACTGATTCCATGATATAAATATATCACATTTTTATTTTTATGACACAATAAATTTATTTATACATTCATATGTGAGGTTAATTTTCTATTAGCCTAATTACATTTCTAATTTATCATAATAAAATACCAATGGTTATGTTATTATTCCATTGTTATAGGTTTCTAAATTTTATGAATCACCTCTTATTCCATTCATTATAAATTTATAATGATTTTATTGCCTTATACATGTTATTTTATGTGAATTATATTATAAAAAATAATAACGAGAAGTTAATTTCCATAAATATAGTTTTGGGTCATTACAGATAATATCCTGACTGAAAATATATCATCGAGGACCAACTTTATCCTTTCAGCTGATCAAACAAACCATTAATCCAATGATGTAGATAGAAGATCCTCATTCTAACACTATTAATGAGAAATTAATTGATGCAAATACAAAAACTACCAACATCCATCCTCGTTAACAAAACTAGTTCATCTAATTGTTATACACTTGTCTAAACAAAATCTCACTAAAAGAGATCATAATTTCATACTCACATCTATAAAATCCCAAAATATGAAATCCTATTTTGAGTCATCAATATAAAAGAAACTCCTCGATGTTGCTAGATCCCAAAATAAAAATCTCATTGAGAGGTTCATTTTACAACCTCATCTAGAATGAAATTAGGATAGTCTTCCACATATATGGAAAACGACTTAAGAGACTCTAATGAGCACAACATCAAATAAGAAATCAATAATGAAAATTGGGGACCAAGCCTTTGACCCATTTGAGGCTATTTAGTGCCAACAGACACTGATATCTCTCTATGTAAATCATTAAAAACCATAGTTCTCTTAGAGAAATCATTGTGAGACAGCACTGAATACAACCAATCCATGTCAATGATGTTTTCTTAGGACCAATTGTTAGACATATGAAATCCAACCAACATGGTTGTTTTATAAACACCTTCTCACAATCTCTACATACTTCATACAAGTCATATCAACCTCTACCTAGTATATTCATTGCCAAAAGTATTAGTACCTCTCTACCTCATGTACTATGGAATATATTCTAGTAATTTATAAAAAATATTGTGTCCTTCCTGAATCAAATATTCATGTACCCTTTTATAAAAAATGAAAAGGGTATGTCAAATTATGTATGAAACATGTAGATCTTAAATATCAAAATAATTATGATGATCAAAACCTACTCCTTGACCTCTTAGATACCATTTTAAACCAAATTAATGATAGTTCTTCAAACATGGTGGATGAGGATCATATCAAGTTAGTAATTTTCCTACATCATCACTTCACATCTAATCAAAAACTAGAGCACTATATTGTTGTGACATTTGTTTAAATTTTTAAAATGGGGGATCCTAAGGTGGATTACCTAAAGTGCACAAAATTTTTAGAAATTTTGGGTAATCATACCATTTATTACTGTGGCCACTATAAGAAAAAACATTGTTCTGACCCAATGGAATAGGTTTATGATCCACCAACCCAAGAGATATGATATGAAGAGGGCTTATAAATACCCCTTGTTGACTAGAAACGTTATATCATAACAACTACGTATCGGGGACCAAAACTCTTAATCATAGGGAATCACAATGACTCGACTCTAAAAGAGATATAGCTCTAGACAATATCCTCTCAATAACCACTACCCTTAAGAGAACCTTGATATAAATTATCATGATGAGTGGGGTGACAAGGTATTCGATATTAGGATGAAATCCTCATATAAATAAATCACCCTAGAAACCTCACATGGAAATATGCCTAAATAATATCATAGAAGGGACAGAAAACTGTTCCAAAAATTATACACCTTAGAACCCCTACGTTAAAGGGTATGATGCCTCTATTGAATGGACACATTCATGGTTAATGAAATGAAATCATCTTGGAACTGTAATGAAAACTTCTCATTTGATACTTATCACTCCAAATGATCCCTGAGGATCAATAAAAACCATATCCATGCATCTCAATGTAGTATTTTCATATCCATCGAAACCAAGTGGTCTTTTCAAGCACAGATCAAACTGAAATATATATGAAGCTCCTAAAACCATTCTTTGTAAAGTTAATCATAAGAAGATCCCAAGTAAATCAATAAAAATTATCACTAGAACTATTGTATTTCAACCCCCAAGTGTCATTTCTATATAATTATACTCTATAGAGATATGATGAAATGTCCTTCTTAAATCCTTAGTGAAATACAGATCAGGCAATCGGCCAAAATTCATGACTGAAAAATGTTAGAAGAATTTAGATCTTCTAAACAAGAAATGCTGAATATTTTTCATTAGGTAATTAATTATTTTAATAGATTTTTATATTTGTTACCAATTGTGTGGTATACCCATTTAAAATATAGACACAATGTAGAATGATGCATGATACATTCCATGTCCTAAAAACTACAAATAATATCAATTCATTTAGTAGGATCGGTAAAAATAAGGGTTACTGAATCAGATAACAAGGGGGCCTTAATACATACGTCTCTTCCAATATCCCATGATTTCATCAATCACTAAACATATCTGACACTATTTCCCTAAGAACCCACGCAACCTCAAATTTTTCCATCTCCAAACTCTAACAAATCCATGTACCTGTACATATGATACAAGAACATCTCGAACATATACCAAATGATTGATACACTAATGAGAGGAGAGTGATGGTGAATACCCTAGTCCCACCCCCCCATAGGACTTTGGTTGGAGACTAATAGGGAGGGTATAATTACTATACATATTGTAGTAAATAACTCCAAGAATACATGGTGAAGAGAGAGATGGGATAGATACACCAATCAAAACATTTTTTAGACAAACACACCCAATCTAACACACACATAATCACAATATAAATATATATACATTTGGTGACTATATCATAAATCCCATAAAATATCCTACATAGATTCTCTCTTACAAAACATAATTAATAAATTCTAATGAATGTTAACAATAGTTAAGCTAACTCATCACCAATATAGGTATACTATGTACCCAATATCACCATTTCAAAAAATTACACATATTTAACAAATATATCATATAATATAATAATGACACATTAATGGAATCCCACTCTCTCTCCCCACTGTTATTCCAATCTACCCTAATAGTGGTCTTCATGTTCAATCTCACTCTAAAATAAGATATCCTATAGAAACCTAGGGTATGTATCCCAACATCACCCTTTTAAATTAATTCAGAAAATTAACCAATAAACATATAAAAATATATAGTAACAAAGTATTTTTTGGGATACACCATAGCCCATATGACATGTATAATAAATTGATTTGTATGCCTCAGGAAATCACGTCACATATAGTAATTATGTACCTCAAGTCCTAAAATAATATAAAAATTATAGCTAAAATATTATTTTTTATTCTGGAGATAATTGTGTGAGGAATTAACAAAACACATCACAAAACACTTTATATATATACGGGGAAACAAACAATTTCACATACCAAAACAAGTAACTATGAATAGAAGTGAGAGGGGTCAGTGGAGGTAGCCATGCATCCATCCTACCACTAGTATATTTGGAAAATCACCCTTCTAGTGTTGATTATGTGTTAGTATCCCTAACCAATACGGGTGGTGTACTGTATAAAATAAAAGATTATACAGATTATAGTATAGCTTAAAACCACACTATGCACATAGCATAATATTATGCTCAACTGAAGCTAACATTTCACAAACTATCAGATTCCACTATTTAGAAAAATATCCTATAAGTAATAAAGAGTTTTAAAAAATCAATATTAAATAAAGTTTCCTATTTATCTTTTTTTGGTTTTTTAATTAATTAATTTTCTATTAATAAATGATTATCATTATTCAATACTATATTACATGAATCATTAGTGTAATCTACATGAACTCGAGGGATAATCATAACTGATTCCAGAGATTTTCAACAGTCAAATAATATTAGAATTTTGATTCCAATATCAACCAACATTATTGTTTAATTTTTTAAATTATTATTATCTTCACTCTCCAAATTAGGTATTCTAGGAAAGACATCGTAAGATTCCAAAATTGTGAAACATGTTTACATATTTTA
Source organism: Viscum album (assembly GCA_963277665.1). Classification (NCBI taxonomy): domain Eukaryota; kingdom Viridiplantae; phylum Streptophyta; class Magnoliopsida; order Santalales; family Viscaceae; genus Viscum; species Viscum album. The sequence continues at coordinate 687,691,677 of OY728122.1, forward strand.
ATTCTTTTTTAAATACATAGAAAATATTATTTTTTGATCAATTACAATAAATACACTTATATAAATTATCAAATTAATTTATCGATTATTTTAATTAACATTGTGAAATTTTAAACTGTTGTAATTAATTAAAATTTTTAATTGCATTTTATAAAAACTTAATGAAAAATTAATTTTTTTTAAATTCTCAAGTGTTTAATTTAATGAAATAAATTTGAATAATATTCTATAAATAGTTTTGTTACAGAAATTTAAAATTTTATAATGATTCTATGGTAATAAATTTTTTTATCTTATCTGTAAATTTTTATTAGTAAAAATTTTGGCCCTACTAATGGGGACCATATCCTATGTCTAATCATATAGGGGGACCTTATAGAAAACTCGTGGGAAGTCCCACCTTTGAATTACATACATGTAGTCACTGCACTCATGTGTACAAAGTGCATGATAAATTCATGTGGGCCTGTCTATAAGGCCCTATAGCTCTCTTAAAGGCATTTATGTGGGCTACAACACCCACTTGTATGAATTTTGGTTTTTCCAAAATCAATATTTTCATGCGATGATTGATATAAAACACATCCACCCTATAATAAATTTTATGTGGGATATTATTACATTTTTTTTGGTTATATATTATTTCAAAATCAGATACACGCTCCTAGATTCAGATAAAAATTTTCTATTAGATTTCACTAATCATCCATTCTTATCAGAAACATCCAGTGACACTGACATTCTTCAATGTTGTTCACACATTTTTTTATTATTTTTCTCAAATATTTTTCTCTTAGAAATAAAATCATACAAGTTAAAAATAAATCCTTCACATCTTATATTATTCTCATCATCTTCTTTTGAGTTTCCTAAATATTTATATTCTTATTCTTACATAGTTATTCAATAAGATAGATTATTTCCTTCCAATTTTGGTTTCAAATAGAATCACCAATGAAACAAAATAAGGGGGGGGGGGTTACATCAGTCACCATTGGATACAAATTTTGTGTTATGAATAAATAGTAGATACCAATGGTGGGGGAAAGTTAAATTTCGGAACCCAATGGTTTGTTAGTGACCAACATCCAACTATAAATGGCGGGTTATTTTTACCCAACAGTTGATTTTTGAGTTTTAAAAACCATTATCACATGTTTCTAAAAGATCCAACAAGACCATTTCCACATTTCATTGTTTGACTATTATAGATATTCAATCAGTTTACTATTTGTTTTCTTATAATTTTTTGTCTATTTTTTTAACTTTTTCTACTAATTCATTGAGTATTTAAATTTTTAGGCATCCCATTATTTTATTTTTAATAGTACATATGTAAAATAATTATATTTATTTTTATTAGATTCATAGTTGTTATCATTTTATATGATATTGGTTTATTATTTTATCAGAACAATATATTAAATGTAGTACAATCATATTCTTTAGCTATTTATTTTTATATGTTTTTATTTCATTACTTATTGATTAATTTCAATCTCCAATATGTGAAATTTATTCGTTGTTAATTTGTTGTTTATTTAATATTTTTTTTCAACTTATTCTTTCAATAATTATCAAATGATTAGTCATATAAAATTAATTTATTTTGATTAAAAATATTTTCAATTGAACTAACATTGGATCCCAATGGTTGGTCCCGTGTCATCGCTTGAAATCTCCAATAGTGATTCATGAGTCACCATTGGTCATATAATGATAGAAATTCATTTATTTCTTCTCATAAAGCCTTTGAATTCTTAAATGCTCTTAATGAAAATAAATTTTATTTAATGATTTTAATTTGGGTTTTAGTTGGAATTTTAGTTCATCCTATAATTAGCCTGTATTTTTTTCTAAGAGATGGGTAAGGAGAAACAACTCTTTGTTCCAATGGTTGGTCAATGTTTGACCATTAGTTAAAATTTTATTAATATATTTTAATTGTTATTAGTTTTAATAAAATAATTTTTTTTGAACATATCATAATTATTTTTTTCATAAATTACTTTTTAGAGTGTTAAAAATTAAATTCTACAATTATTTTATTCATACACGTGTTTTGAGTATTTTTTTGTTCAATTCCCTAGTTTTAATAATTTTTTAAATTATTTTTGATCAATATGATTATATATTAATTTTAGTTTTTTTATAAATATTTATTTATTAAAATATTTATTTATACAATACTAAATGGTTTATTTTTATATATCATTAAAAAATATAAATCCTAAATATTTTCTATATATTTGATTGTTGTTCTAAAAGGCAATGGAAATAACCATATTATTAAATTAAAATTAACTAACAATAGTTGGGTTGATATTTTCAATGCACATACTCCTCAATGGTTTTTTTAATGATTCAAGGGATCACATCAATGAATAAGAGGAATACAAATTGGGATCATTAAAAAATCATAGAAATTAAAAATGATTCCTCATAAACATCATGTTATTATAAATTATTTAAGATCAATTGTGACTTATACATTATTGTTATGATCACATAAGGAACCGTCATAGAATAATATTCTTTACAAGTGATCAATGATCAATGGACTTTAACATCTATGATATTATAATCATCATATTTGTTTCTTGTATTTCTATTATTCATGTAATCAATGTCTATTATGATTGAATATATTTTTTCTTGCCTATAAATTTAACATCAATGAATATTCATTCCTTTAATGGGTTATTGTACCTCCCAAGTGGCAGTTTGGGTTGTAACTCTCAATCAGAATTTGGGATACGAACTAGGTTGTGTATACTATTAAAATAATGGGTTATTTATTTAGGATTCATAAAAGGTAGAGTCTACAAAAAAGGATCTAAAACATTTAAATATGATGATTTTATTAGGTACTAGTCTCTTCTATGAGTAGAAGAGTTTGAGGACTATTCTTGGATATTAGTGATAAAAACAACAGTAAATATTTATTTATTTAAATTTTAATTCCACTACATCTCTGATTAATAACACCACACTCACTATTGATTAATATTTTATAAAAAAATTATTTTTTTTCATTAAATTTTAATATGAATTTTCATCAAACATTCTAATATTATTTTCAATTAATAATTATCCAAAAAATTGTATCGTAGCCATGATTAAGAAAGGTTAAATTCTGTATCTATATTAATCATTATAATGAAAATCTATGATTCTTGTCTTTTTCCATTGAGATAACATGATACCATAGACGTAATAGTATATAGAGAAGAAAGATAGTTTTGTATTCTAATAGAAGGTATACATGTAAATTATTTATGGATTCCAAAAAAACCCCATTATATGGTTGGAGAGATGATATCTAGTGGAAATATATAATGGAAACCCATATTAAATGACAGAGTGTGTATCAATGAACCATAATAGAAAATCAATATGATATACACAATGATGATTTGGAAACACTGGTTGGTGATGACGATTTTAAATATGTTTTTAATTATAATGATGAAAATATTTTATATTCTAGTAGAAATATAGGTGTCAATACCCATGCTTCAACTTTTTATAAAACCCCAGACATATTGACAATAATTATAGTGACACATTATAGTTCTATAATATTTAGGATAACAAGTCATGTCACACACTAAGAAGAATACTAGGTCTTCAATATGGGAGATGAATAATCTTTAAAAAAGTTTCTCCATTGGTTAACTAGTATATTAAATGGTATATGTTCTCCTAGAATGTCCTTCGAAAAAAAATTTCAAGTGGAAGGAGTACTGATATATCTTATAATATGATGAAATTTGATGAATTAAGAAGTTAACGAGAGTAGAAATTTTATAAAATATATATATATATGATCTAATAGGATAACTATGATTGTTTGAAATAGAACTAGAATATATTGATGAAGAGTTATGCTAAAAGAAAATGTATTTCTTTTAAACCAAATATTATTGAAACAATTAATATCTCTTATTATTATTTCATAGAAAGTGGCCATAATATGGATTACTCCATTACAAAACATAAAAAATTTATAAAAATTAATAGTTGAAAGTGACTGCTCCGTGGGAAGAATCCTAATTTTTTAAGAAATGTAATTGATATCAGAATAAAAGTGTTTTAAATTTAACATGATTTGACCATATTTATAAAGGTAACATAAAATGTGATTTAAACAGAGATCAATCACTCAATGATGTAAAAAAGAAAAAATGAGGAATGAACACAAGGTCTGTTTGGACGACCAGACTACTCAATTAGTTCTAACTCCAACATTGACTCTATAAGGGAAAATATAATTGATAAACTTTACATGACTGGTATTACTTGTGATGATAGTGATTATATTTTTTACTAATTGATATCTCATTTATATATTGATCATAATGTAAAATCTAAAAATGTAAAATATATTGATACTGAATTTGATTATGATTTTAATTCTATGAATTCATCAATTAACAAATTGCATAATGATATGGGAAAATTGGTTAATGTTACTGAAAATGATAAAGGTCAATATAAAGGATTTAAATTTTCTGTGTATAAGTTAACTATTGTAGACAATAAATTTTAAAAAATATATTAAGAAAATAAAAATTTTAGAAACAAGCTTTTCGATATAATGAAAATATTTTTATATATTTTTAAACTATTAAAATATATAAAAAAATTTTAAAACAGAGTTTTTAAATCTAAAATATGATTTATCTTATTATTTAAGATATATAAGACAATATTATTATATGATGATAGTAGTAAAATTAATCAGAAGATAGTGTTTTTGGTTATAATAATAATACTCAATTTTTATATAAGGATAATATTATTATAAGTTCAAAATGAAATATTTCAAATATAAATTTCTTTAAAATATAATGATACGTAATTATTATAATGACTTTTCAATGTTACTCACACAAGATTCTTGTCAAACTAGAACTATTATATATATATAATATATAAATACTCACAAAGAAATAATGTTTTGAAATTTGACATCATGGTCAATAGAACTTATAATAATTTTTATTTAATTATGATATCACAGTTTAAAAAATGGTGTAAGTAAAGTATTTTTAAACTAATATAGTCACCATGACAGTATTTGTATTATTTTTTAAACCAGCATTAATAATATCAAATTTAACAAATCTTGAAATACAGACATTCCAGATTTATAACATATTTTTAATAATAACTATTTTTTATTCAAATTATGTGCATTAATTCCTATTATTTTCCAAATCATGTAAAAGTGATAGATTTTAATATAGAAATTTCTATTTAGGATATTCTATCTATATTATTAATGTTATATAATGTTATTTAATAGTTTGTTTATATTTTAATTAAATGATTCATGAACTTAGGTGGATTTACCCATTGTTTTGCAGTTAAAATACTATTCATCTATGTATAGATTCAAATTTGTGATTAATAAATTATATTATACAAAAATAAAATTATATATCTCTAGTTTGATTGAAATTATTTTTTTAATAATTATTTAGTAATTCTCTTACCAATTTCCCATTATATTATAATTATTTTTTTCATAACTCACTGTTGAAATCGGTATAAAATTATGAAATGTTTTAGACAAATAATACAATCATGAAAAGTAGATTATTTTTTGGAAAATACTTTCGTTCTTGAAATCTCTATATTCTAAAACATTAATTCTAAAACAATGGGGTGCTTTACATTACAACCCTTTTAATGTAAAAAATTGTTCATTATCTAGAATCATTTATATATATATATTTGTTTATACAAATCATTAATATTTTTTCATTGAATATACCAACATTTTTTTTAAAATATATGGTTTTTTATTTATTTAGAAACATCTTGGATGTTCTATATAATTCCTCAGATTTTATATTTACTATTCACTTTTTTAAAATGTAATTAATTTATACTATTTATTTTTACCATTGTTAAATATTTAAATTTTTTTAATTCAATATTTTTTGTTTGTAGAGTTACTTAACGATTTAATATAGTGAATTAATTATACAATTTAAGCATGATTATTTTTTTATTAAAATATAAATATAATTTATCAATTAAACATCTATTATAAAAATTGATAAATTTCCAAATGGGGGAGATTTTTGTTGAAAATATAATATTTTTTTTCTTTTTTCAATCTATAAATATTAGGTTCTTGTTTTCATTAAATTTATTTTTTATAATTCTAAAATTTTCTTTTATTTTCATAAATTACCTTTAGTAAAAATTTATTGAATATAAATATTAAATTTTTATGAGATTTAATTATCCTTATTAAATTGTTAATTGTATTAATTAATAAAATTTTTGTTAATTACATGATCTGAAAAGTATATAAAAAATTCATGTGTTTTAAATTTCGAAGAGTTTTATTTAATTACTAAATTTTTTTGATTTTTCAAAAATTATTATTGAAATCATTATTTTTAAATGTTGTAATGATACTAATGTTATTATAAATTTTTTCTTTTAGACTATTTTATGTGCAGTAAAAAAATTCAATTCAATTGAGGACATACAGAAAGATCTTAACCATATAAGAGACACATATGGAGAACCCCATGTGAATTTATACTAAATAATTCATGACAAAGAGGATCTAGACATAGTTGTGCATAATGGACAACAAAGGCATGATAGCCCATGTATATGGCCCTCATAGAAAACCCATAGATGCAGAAGTGGGATAGTTCACCTATTGAGCCGACATGATATATGTGTGTTTTGTAACTTTCTAGATGAATAGGGACAAGGTTTCATTGATATTAATCCAATCAAACATCAATTCATTTCAATTTGGGCTGTTAAATCATGCATTATTGTTCATCCAATCTGAAAAAATGAAATAAACATTGTGTTTTTTGTTATTATTTTCATATTTTACTCCATATGTTATAAGGATCTTATGCCCAATATTGAAATTATATGTGAATTATCATATTTAATGTTCAGTATTCTTCATTTTTTGAAAGACCCTTCTCAGTGTCCACTTGAATTCTAGTCTAACTAGCGACGTACAGTAACTCAAGATCACTTCAAAGTACAAAGAATATGATATTCTTCATCATTTTTATTCATCCTACTAACTTGTCCAAATTTCTAGTTCACTAGAAAAACTACTCAGCCAATAATTTTTGAATCATTTTATATAGGGTTTCTTATAGTAATCTATTATTTTTCATATTCTTTGGATTCTTATTTAGTTCAAAATAATCCATCCCATGTTGGTTTCTCAATGAATAATTGTTGAAAACATTAATGGTGGGTGACATCAGTCACCATTGGATTCCAATGAGGGTTGATGGGTCACAATTAGATTCAAATGCTGGTTTAATGAACTACTTCCAAACATCATCAATATTTTATTTATTACCCACTGATTTCTTCTTTCTTGGGCGTACAGAACCATAGCTGTTGTTTCTTCATTCTCTAAAAAGTGATTTCCAATCATCCTTTATTTTACTACTTTTTATATTAAGTTGGAATATATTTTTTTTCATTATATTATAAGTAGTTTTTTTATTTATATCTATAAATAATTTGCATGATTTAGTTTTATGGTATCCCCTTATTTATTTTCACTAGTAGCTACATAGTTTGAATTTTTTTCATTGATTATAAATATTTATATTTATATTTGTTTCTGATTTTTTATTTTATCCTAAGCCTAATTTATATATTTAATCACCCTATTATTCAGTAATTTATTTTTTTTCTTTTATTATTATTTTTGCTGGAAGATGTTTTTCATTATTTCACATGAGCTCTTAATTCTTGGGTCTATTATATATGATTTACTATTTATATTTTAATTATTTAAAATTTAATTATTAAAAGAAAATTCATAGTCTATTTATTAATTATTTTTGAAAATATTTTTTAATGGGAAACCATGTGAACTTATTTGTAGGTCATGAGTAACGTCTGGAAATATCCTATTGTGAGTCGTGATTCACTATTGGTCATCCAATAGTAGTAATTTTATTATTTCATCTCGTGAATCCATTAACCACATTGATGGTTGGAGTGAATTTTATTCAGATTATTTTTTTAATTATTGATTAAAATATTAATGTTAGGTCGTGATCTATATATCAACCATTGTATCCTAATAGTGCGAATTGAGTCACCACAATCTATTCAAATAGCATGTCTATGACTGACAATTAGTTACATTTTATTAATTCTAATTTTTTTATTTTATTTTTTTATTAAAATAATAAATTTTGATCATAATGTTATTATTTTATGTTGAAAAAAAATAGTGTGTCAAAATTAAATTGTAACATTATTTTATAAATACTCTTGCTTAATGTTTAATGTTCATACAATGCTCTATTATTACTATAGTTTTAGTTTTTCATTAATCTGAAATAGTATATTTTTATTCAATTTTTTTATAATTATTAATTTATTGAAATTATTATTCATAAAATATTATATCATTTACCTTAATAATTTACATAGGAATTCTAGATCATGAATGTATTCTATGATTTTCATCAGGGCTTTAACAAATAAGGTATGATTTATATTATTATATTAATTTTAACTAACAAGTGTCGTCATGATATATATTAAGTTCCTATTCATTGTACATTTTGTTTTAATGATCCATGATATCACTTCAAGGAATAGAAGAAACACTTGGGAAAATCAGTAAAATAAATTTATAAAGATATATATTTATTGATCTGTAACATTATTCTACTATAAATTTATCATTATTATCATTGAATTATGTGTTCCTTTTGTGTTCACAGAAGGACCCAATCCTCAACATTTGTTAATTCCATGTGATTTAAAATCAGTGAGATTCAAATTTCTTGAGATTATCATTATACTACCCTTTTCATGAATATTTTTTATTTTTGTAAATATTATTTATTCTATTTTCTATGTTTTTCATGGTTTATTATTTTCCCAACCAAATAAAGATTTTTTTCAACATCTGGTTATTCTCTAACCCTAAGGAAAGTTGGGTTAGGGAATCCTGATGATAATTCCGGACACAGACTAGGTTGTGTCTCCTATAAAAATACTGTTATGTGCCTTCTATTTTTTAAAAATTTAGACATAATAATATAGTTAATCATGGAATTAAAATTTATGTTCTTAGTTGGAACAATTATTCATTTAGGTAAAAGGAGATTTAAGAGTTTACATTGATCCTAGTGATCCAAAATATTATAAATAATTTTTTACTTCTTATTTCTAGTGGATCTCAACTCAAGAACACTTGACACATTGTTGATTAATGTTTTATAATCTATGGAAATTTTTTCATTAAATTTTAATGTGAATATCCACCCACTCTATAGTCATATTTTCCATCAATAATTATCCAAAAACATGAAACCAACCACATAAATCCTCCTTATGAAATGTGGAAAGGATTGAAGATAAAACAAACATCCCAAATATCAACCAATTAATAGATTCAAAATTTATCATCCTATATCATATAATAACATCAATGGGTAATCCTAAATTAATCATATTCCATCACCTCATGATTTACCCTTGAATCCTGTACGAATATCCTGATTCTTCTCAACATTATAGGCTTCAGCTTCTTCCAAATCATTTCGGACTACCCTCCCAAATCACACTATCAATCCCAAAATCATCCATCAAATTCTCATAACATATCTCTCCCTCCATGCTCTATTTCTCATTTCTTAAAAAAACCCACACCCGGGTCACAACATAAAGGTAATAAGAAACAAACAATCATAGAAAAAAATTAATGTGTTTAGCTAAAAAAAATTCATCCATCCATTACACATAAACATGTTCTCATGGCTCCAATCTGATGGCTCTTACTAAACTTAGGTAAATAGGACACATATGCGCTAATAATTATTATTTTAACATAAAATTTTCATATTACCTATTGAATTTATCTATTCATTGTTCATAAGATCCATCTACGAGAAACATAAGGAATAAATCTATAAAAAGATATCTACTAAAAATACGATCATGTAAATAAATAAATTATCATTATAAGGAAATTAGTTGTTATCATCAACAATCATTAACATAATTCACATTATATATTAATTCTGAAAAAATTTGGAATATCAAAACTAATTAATCATTCAGATTGCATCAATTGTAATTTCCATAAAGCTATGTAAACCACCATATTACAAACATTCATCCCCATTAACTATCGTTAAGATAGTTCAATAACAATTTTTCCTAGATTTATGTTCTTCACCAATTTCAAAATAAAACCCCATGATTTGGAATTATCGTAGAAGGAATAACACAAGATAACACATTATCTATAAAATCAAGAGTTATATTTTCTTAATTGTATACAGAACACCAGCATGATATCACAAACCAATTTATTATTATTCTAGTTTCATAATTATTAGGACATTCCATTTCCATAAAAAGTGATAAACAATGATAAATTTACAGTTGTAGGTTAATAATATTGAAGAAATGAATCCCATATCTTATAGTATTCAATGTTCTTCACATGAAAATAGGCCAAAAATCATTGATCCTGGCTAGCATCCACACAATAAGATGCATAAATGCAAGGACATTGGAAATTAACCACACTATCAAGCAACCATAGAATATTAATTTGAATCATGAGGACATTCAACCATCACATTGAAGGAATAATAGGGATGATCCAAATAGAATAACTAGGATTATAGTGGTAAAACCCACCTATTTCCACCATAGGTTTAAGACTAAAGGACGATAATCAATCCCCGATGAAAATATTACAAAACGAAAAATGAGAGAAAGGTTGGATGCTGAAATTTGATTGGTAATGGTAGGGTTTTTTGAATAATTGAGGCATTTTAGCCTTTTTAGTGGAGCTGAACTAAGTATTTACATAAGGTGCTACAATTTACACGCCCTGTAATTGTTATTTCTTGTATCTCAATGTAGATTCATCTCATAGAATTTTTTAACCCAAAATAAATCCGATTCGAATAAATTCCCATGAAAAGTCCATATTATATTTTGATCCTATTATATGCCATGAATATGTTCTCACACTAACCATTTATAAGGAATCCATGGCCTAGACTTTTATCATTCCTAGAATTATCCATGCATCCTTATTATTAATCGCAAAATTATTCTAGGATTATTATAGGCACCCTACATGATCAATAAGCTCCAAATGATTGTAAAGATTCAAACTACCCATGTCCTGACCCATCCCTATGGGACCATGCCATGACAACCCCATGATCACCTCTCGATGGATAAGGGTTTTCAACTAATATCAAATAAATTGTCCTATATGTTGGGTGAATTTACCTAAATTCATGTTTGCACATACACACACACATCCTAACCGAAAATTCTAAAAAGTATACAACGATGCCTATAAGAAAACCTTGAAGAATAAAAGTACATACAGTACGTAAAAAATGTGAAAAAATATGACCTCAACAAAATAGACACTGTAAACAATGGAGTAAAATGTATATGATAATCCTTCTGTAAAGAACCCCACCAGAAGGGTAAAAGAAACATTACTTGCAGAAGGTATGGAATTTCACATCACCTAGCTATCGTCATTCAGTGTTTCCAAGTCTCTTGAAACCAAGGTCTCCATCAGGACGTCGGTCATATGCACAAGAGAAGACAAATGTGGGCAGATCCCGTATAGGGGTGGGTAACACAATACTCAGTAGGGACCCAAAACCACAAATAAAATTCCGCAAAGGAAATCATGCATGATGTAATAGACAACTCATACATGAATTACCTAAATTATAGAATGTAATATTATCATTTGTAATGATGAACATTATGAAATGTTATGTGAATAATTCATGATGAGTCACTGTGGTCTACTAATTTATCATCACAATAAGGTACCCTCAGATACTATGACATAGAGGTCCACTCGGCTACGACTCAAATGTCGGGCCACATTGGTCCTCTTGGATATTTGTTGTCTGTCAGGACAATGAGGTCCACTCTATTACTGATCATCTTTCGGTCCACTAAGGTTTTCTCGGATATGGCATGTCTGTCGAACCAATAAGGTCTTCTTGTCTACTGCTCGTATGTCAGAAAGCTGAGGGAGAATCGGCTATGGATCATCTTCTCGACCACAATGATTTTTTTGGCTACCACAAGTATATTATGCTACTATGGTACCCTTAGCTAAAAATCACCCCAACTGGATTCATGATTCTCGATAGTACACACACATGATTTCTAGAAAATTCAATCCTCATGTCTTTAGTTGTATACCAACATCAATGAAATCACACTTGGACTATGTGAAAAGTTCCACCTCATCTTGAGATTCCCAACACCACAAACAACTCATTAATTGGGCATACATATTGGATGTTGTGAATGTTATTTTAAAAAGGGGCTGGTTGGGTCTAGGTCTGGTCCGACCAGTGCATACTGACCTGACTCGGGTCTGACCTAGTCGTCTGATCCTAGGCCAATCTTGATGGGAATGGCCTTGACTACCTAGGATGATGGTCCATCCTATTGTGGTGGTCAATCCCATCTTCCTCTTCCCGCCCCAATGTGAGCAATCTGGCTAGCCTTGATCGGACGCTGTAGACGTCACTGAATATTCTCCCAGTCAACGTGGTGGGTTCTCCACATGGTTGCCCCGTGGGTTTCTATTGGAACATACATTCAAGGTCCCGGTGGACCGTGTCATGATGTTTCATCCACCAAATACCCCACTGTAGGTAGTTTCTGGTGGCCCCCATCTGTCTCCCCGTGATCGATGTCACAGAGACCTACACCACTATAGCACGCAGCTGGTGTGTGTGGCCTCCCACACGCATCCATCGTTAGGTCCTTCAGTGGGCCAATGGTTTTCTCCGGTGCCCCTTTTGATAATCCATGAGTGCTTTTGGGATCCTTATCATGTTTTCGTACCTGGTATGGTTTCAATGTGGCCTCGTCGTTTATCCGAGTGTTCAGTAATAAAGAAAAAAATAATTCCCACAAAAGAATTATTCAACAGTGTTCATGATAGCCCAATTTCTCCACGTTATAATTAAAGGGAGATAATCATCACTATGTTTTTATCTGTATGTGTCGATCATAAAAAAATCCTCCCCATAAGAACAAAACATCCACTGATCAACTAGTTAGTGGGTTGATCCTCATTTGTTGTCTAAAATGAAAGAAAAGGGAAACAATCCTCTCAAAAAGGAACCACTAAAATGATGTCATATTGTTCAATAGTGAGGAAGAAATAGCTACGTTCATCACAACACAGTCCATTGTTGATGAATATTCATCTATCATCGCTCTCCAAATCCAAATCACCAAGGTATCTAGGAAATTCCCCTACATAGAAACTATCAGTGTTTGGTCGAACCATTAGTGGTAGAAATTGTGTTATAACATTTCTATTACATATCATTGTAGAATTTATACATTGATTCATAAATGAAAAATCATTTCAGTATTTATCGGGTTTCAATGCCATTATATTGCAATGAATTCATATATAAAAATATAAATATATTTGATATATTTCTATATTTCCTTAATTTATTCATTTAATAAATTTCTTAGAATATACAAAAACTAACTTTTTTCCTCAAACCATAATAGTCAAGGTTAACCCCTTTAAAAGGTTATGAATGCATTCTGGACACAACGGTGCCCTCAGATTTTAAATTTGGGCACCAATTTATATGAGTCCAAAACCTATATCATGTAATCTTTTAAATAAAATTAAAAAAACTTCAAACAAATATTCCAGGCTCAATGGGCCATTGAATCATCTTTGGTCTGAGTTTATGACCTTGAAATAATCCCATAATATATTAAAAAATTATGGAATTTAAAGACATTATATTACACCTATCTTTAGGTCTTTACATCCTCCTAATCCAAATAAACGGATAAAAAAATGGTGTAACACCCAAATATTTCATAGTATGTTATTTTCTTTAAATTCAATAGCTTGTGCTACATGCAACACCATGTTCGAGCGCACCATGACTTACCAAACTAGAAGTTCAAAAGTGGTTATGAATAGTATTAATTGGACTTGGAATTCTATATACTCTATATAAATATATAATACATATTATGTGTTTCTTAGACATAATATAAGAACAAATTCAATTTTATAGAAAAATGAAGTATTTTTCAAAAAATGCAAGTTTACCACCTTTTAATAGTAAACCCTTTTAGAAACCAAAATTTGAAACTTTTATATATTCAATTTAATGAAATGAAATTCTTCTTTATAATTGAGACATAAAATTTTATTTTGGATGAATTTTTGGTACTTTTCTGATAACATTCATATTTTGATGAATATTGAAAAATACTTAATTTTAATTGAAAAAAAACGTTTTTAATCAAAATAATTTCTACTGATAAATAATGTATTTTAATGGTTCTAAAGTATAATTAGATTATATTTTTATCATTCAATACAATGTAGGTCATTATATGTAACTTTACATTTAAATTTGACATAAACACATGTCAATCTTTAGATAGTTTTGACTTTATAAAACCTCGTTCTTTGGTTTTGACAATGGGAAGTAATTTTAAATTCATTAATGAATCATATATGTTTCATATTTGGTAAATTGAATTCTTTCTTGAATTCCGAATATCATAATTATTTTTGGGTAAATTTTTGGTATTTTTCTGAAACATTCAATTTTTTATGAATTGTGACAAAACACTGCATAATTGGTTAAAATAGAATTTTTATTTAATAATTAGATATTTTATATTATTTTATTTTAGGTCAAAATAAATACATAATACCTATATATGTTCAATGTAATTCATTACTGTAATTTTATTATATGATTAAATATATAATATTTTATCGAACATCTTACCGTCTTTTTCCCACCTCCTATGAGCATTTGAAATTGTGTATAAAACATAATTTTTTCAGTTCTGTGAATTGAATTTCTAACATTTGAAAGAAACAGTTGATATTAGTATGTAAATTTTTTTTCAATAAGATAAAAATAATTTTTGGTGAATAGTTACTTTGTTACTTTAATTTACCACAGTTATAATTAAATAGGGTAATTAATGGTAAAAATCATATTATTATTACCATAACACATGTCATAATTATATTGGATATGTGTAATTCTACAAAAAAAACTTTAGGAAGAAAATATTATCCTTTAGGTCCACTTATATTAGATTAGGACATTTATTATAATTTAATTCAAAGAATAGTTAAAAGTGTTAAATTCAATGTTTAATAACTAAACCATTTTTAATATAGTGTTACACATAAGATAAATTCCACTATAAATATTCATTAGAATTCCCAAAATATTTCCTACATAGTGGTATTCTATTTATATCTTTTAGACCTTAAAAAAGTAAATTTATTTATGAAACAATGATGATGTTGAAATTACCATATTAATGAAATATTAAAATAATTGATATTATAAATATCCAAATAAATATAATTTGATGATTTCAAGGAATTAAACTAATATTTTAAGTTATTAATACATTTTTGGGTATAATAAATGTATTTATTTCTAATTAATAAATTGTTTAGGACTTTATCAAAATAAATTATTTAATAATGTCAAAATTGGCATAAATTAGTTTTAAAAAAACAAAATTATTGGTTGATATAATACTCTTACAAATATAAGGTTCAAAAAAAAGGCTTATATAATGATATTTGTATCATTAATGAATCACCTTGGTTTATCTTGAAATTTTATTGTACGTTTATTAATGATATAATATAAAAATACAAAGAGACATGGTAAATGTCAAACAATTTAACTAAGAGTTATCTATAAAATATATGGTTAATATATTGACCAAAACCTGTCTAAAACCTATTGTATTAGATTTTTACGACCCATCCCCACCTTATACATTTAATAATTTATTTTGGGGCCATTAGAAACTAAAAATTAATTTATTATAAAATATTATTTCAATCTTTTTATAAGGTGTCCCTCACCCCACTTATAAATGGGAACTTCCCTTTCTCTCAAATTCAGAACTTCCAAGAAACTTGACTCAGCCAAACCCTACCCAAATATCCTAAAAACGTCTCTACCTTCATTCTAGAGGCCTTACATTATTCAGAAATCTAACATATGGAGCCCTTTTTATCAAATCAAAATGAAGAATCTGAAGGTGAGGTAAATATTTCATCACCTCTTTCATGTTCTTGTCTTCATCCAATTCCTCTATCATTGTTGTTTCCATTGTAAAATAATAAATACAGTATCTTCTATATAATTTTATGTCATTATATAAATGGTACAACCATATTCATTATTCTATCCATCCTATAAATGACTAAGTCACCATACGTGTGTACTTATGGATTACCATCTCCACGTCGTGGTGTAGTTTGTTATTCAAACACTTCATCATATGGATGTGTATAATAATGAGTATTAATGATAAAAAAAAAAATATAAAAGGATAATAATTATTTATATGATATACCGTCTAATGATATTTGATTTTAATATCAAAATAATGATATTGTCACTCGTGTGTACGTATGGATTATCGTCTCCACGAACGCGATCTGATTCATTCCCCATCATATACATTGAAGAAAATTTCTATTTTATAATTAAAAATAACTTTTTTTAAATATTTAATATCATTCTTAAAATTAATAGGATACATTCCATCCATAACAAACTTTACTTACGTAACAAAGCATATAAAGTAAAATTAATCAGTTAACACCGGAAACGATGATACTACTGAAATATCATTAAAAAAGCAATATTAGAAGATCATATATGATATCATATAAATGTATATGGTTCTTGTATAATTTAATGAAAATTATATCACCATTATACAGGAGGTTAACCTACCCTTGACCATGAAAAAGTTTAAGGTATGGGGTTTCTTATCTCACTTTTAATTCCGTGAGATTTCCATTTCTCGCCACCTATTTATTAAATGTGGTGATTTGTGTAATACCATTTGATATATATTTTCATGATTGTCTTTATATTCATGGTATTCTGTAATTAATTAGGTGTTTATTCACTTTTGGTTATGAGACCCGAGTGATTACAATGTAGTAAAGAGTTTTCACCTCACTTCTTATTCCTGTGAGATTCATGCTATATTTCCACTATTTCATTTTGTGTGGTGTATGTACTATACCATTATTTAATTAATGGGGTAATATAATTTAATTTATGGGTATTTATATCTCAATTTTATGATCCTTCTTTCATGGGTTGTATGTTTCATAAGTTACCTAATTGGTAAAGGAATTTCAATTTTCAATTTTCACTCATTCAGCATTACACATACTTCATTGATTATTTTACTCCATGATTATGTGTGGAATAACTATTTATTATTCATTTAGAAATTTCAACTCCCCTTTATGTGGATAAAATTTTGAGACACATAATCACTCCATTTATAAACTCTCATGTGATCGAAATGAACTTTATAAGAGTCATTTTAAGTCAATCTCCATTCATTGAGTTAAACATCCAATTCATTTATGTTGTTTTTAAAAAAATCTGTTTTAATGCCCTCTGATTGATTTACACTGAATTTCCAATCATATTGAGTGTATTTATATTTTTCACACATTATTATTTCATTGATTTATCCTTCACTGATGGGTACTATCTTTATAATGGAATTCATCTCAACTTACATTCCATTGAGTCTTCTTTGTGGTTATGTGCCAACTCACTTTTGTTTGGTTTATATACTATACTTTGATATAGTATATCATGAAATAATTTAATCTCATGACATTATAATGTCTTTATGACCTCAATTATTTTTATTCAAGGGTATCTCATTTGGTTAGAAACTCTAACTAAAATATAATTTTTAAATGTTTTTAGAATTTATTCATCTATTTTATTCACATTAATGTCCATGTTTTAAAAATGTGTTTAAGGATTTATTTATATGGATGTTAATTTTTTAAAATTAAATTTCCTTTTAAAATATTCAAAGTGGTATGGGACAATTTTATTCAAAAATCTATTTCAGATAACTTCCTAATAAATAGTGAGACTTTTAAATTTTTTCCAGAAAAAGGTGGACATTTCTCTAAAATAGTGTAGATGATTATTTTTGTCTATTAAATATAATTCATTATTCTATATTGAGGTTGATTAAGTATAATACAAAACATCCATATTGTATTGAAGGTTTTGTAATATTATTGACTAAGGATGTGTTATTTTTACACTATTCATAGTTTTGGATAAGGTATAGACATTTTGTATGCTAGTTTTAATATGAATGATTATGTTATGTTTAAACCTTATCATATGAGAAATTCATTGGACATAGTAATTAATGGGTGGATTCCTCTATAGATCCTAGATTCATCGGTAGGTCTCATGAGAAAAACTAGTGTCTTGGCACATGGTCTTGACAAAATATTATTTGTAGTCTTGGAACAAGGCCTTGACTATGTGGTTATGAAGTTTGGCAGTATGCATTCCATCATTATGAAAGTAGCTATTGGTATTTCATGTGATTATTCGACTAGTATAATTTCCATGGGAATAATTAAATTTCATTATTTGATTTAATCTTTTCCATATTATGTTGAAGTTAATGTTAAAATGGCCTTTCTTAATAATTTTTTGTAATAAAATTTATTGAAAATTCATAAAACTAACATTTTCACTCGACCAACGAGGGTCTAGATTAAGTCCATTATTAGACTAAGACTTCATTCCAGAAATAACAATGACCTATGAAATTTATTCTGGGAACCTGTTTAGGTATTGGTAAAACTGATCACATGTGCTATTTTAAATAATAATAAAAAGGTCAAATGCCTATTCCAAGCCTAGTAGGCCTCAGAATCCAGTGTCATCAAAGTGACTGGTATTGAAAAAATCCTATATAAT
This sequence comes from Viscum album, assembly GCA_963277665.1. Taxonomy (NCBI): domain Eukaryota; kingdom Viridiplantae; phylum Streptophyta; class Magnoliopsida; order Santalales; family Viscaceae; genus Viscum; species Viscum album. Next base: position 687,710,543 of record OY728122.1, read on the forward strand.
TTAAAAAATTTACATTGAATTCTGGTTCATTTTAACCCATAGTGGGGACCCCACAAAATATTTATGTTATACATTCATTATGTATAAAATGATACCGTAAATAATCATCAAAAGTATCTAGGAATCAATTTGAAATCTCCAGTAATCATGTAATTACACACTATTCATGACATCTCATATTCCATGTACTCAAAAATGAAATATATCATTCTCATAGATAGTCATATTTAACTAGTTTATGTACATTAATTATCCATTTGTACATATATAATTCACACTAGGATCCCCTTGACATTACAGGACATTGTCCCATTCCTAGAGAACTGTCGAAATTTTTGAACTATCTAGTTCACACACTTCATATTGTACCTCTAATATAGTACCTATATAGTTACACAGTATTCCAATGAAAAATAAAAAAATTGAGGCAATGAAATAATTTATCTCATGAATAAAAAATATGTTAAATTTTAAAATATAATTTAAACACTTCTCACATGAATCACACTCTTAAAAAAATAACCATCCAACATAGTCCATGAATTTAATAATAATCCCATTGGTGTAAATTTCTACACATGGAAAAAACATATCCTTACAAATGATGGTATATGTAATTATGTAAGATCCATTTTCATAAAATTGGATGATGGTCATTAATTCATAATAGTAATTCCAGGCCATTATAAAAATTATTTCAAAATAATTTAAAAAAATATTTTTTAACACCAAACACCTTAAAAACGTCATACAAAATTTCATAGTCCCTATAATCTTGAAATATAACCATTAATATCAATAATTATTCTTTAATAACAAAACTAGTTGTATTTCTATGACATAGATTCCAAATTAAACAATTCTCTGGGCTGGTTGGACATCGGGCCTTTCTTGTGCCTCCCCATATGTTGAATGATGGTAACTAGTAGTATTTTTGTTGAATATTGTGATAATAATAACAATCCATATGTATATAAAAAACACGATAATGGATCATACTCATCAGAAGAAAATTAATACCAATAGAAGCATAATGAAACAGCTACGAAAGAATAATATGTATACAAGGACAAAAGAAAAAATACCATTTTTATTCACCATACAATATTGTAACAGGTCATATATAGAATTAAACAGTGGTGTTTCATAGGAATGAATGTATCAATTTGATCAAATATAATGAAGACAAACAATTCAAAAGGAAAAAATTAGGTTATAAAATGTATCCAACATGGTTCAATATCATCCATCCATGCAAATCATAATGATACTATCATTATATTCTAGCTTTAGATCTAAGCCCCATACATGAAATCAGTAACAAAATGACAAAATGAAATTTTAGGGGTCCTTGTAGGGTGTGTGAATAAATATCAGACAGATACCACAAACATGTTTCTATATTATATCTACAATTATAAAAAGGGTATTCTAAATATATATTAAATATTTATTAACAAATGATTATTAAATAAAATTCTTTCCATGTGCATAGTAGCCACACTGATGTGATATCTGACTTTGGAAATATCTGATAATCTCAAAATACATGTATGTAGTTATATATATATATATAGTGAAACATATTTATGTATATATATATTAGTTGAGGTGAGGATCATGGGCTTAACACCCATAGAATACCAAAATGAATGGCATACAAGGTGAACCATCAGGTTCCACCTTAAATCATGTAACCTAATACCCTATTCTATCAATCATACATCTGGCATCCATAACGAATGCCAAAATAATATATACCTAGTAATTCAAAGCTCATCACAAAAGTCCTTGTTAGGTATAAGAATGGTTTATTGAGGGACAATGATATCATTAATATAAGTATTTAACACTATCGACATAAGAAAAACATTCCCAAGGGACAATGACATCTTCCCATAGAATTTCAAATCACAATGGCCCCATGTGTTACATAATTCCTCATCCCCAAAATGATGGTCTCATCAAAATTAAATGATATCCCAACTTCATCTATGTGGATTTCCCCTGGGAGATCCTGAAAAAAATAAATGATGGTTGACAAGATCACCTATGAGGAAAAGTCTATAGAGAACGTCACACCTAATTAGTGGTCAAAAACCCTTTGATCTAAATCGTATCTATATAAAAACGTATCCAATTGCATGACCACCCACAAATTAGGGGTGGAAATCACCGAACAGATATTCCTCAAAATATAACACCTTATGCGCCTACCACAATGTTGCTAAATAATGATGGTAAAATCCATATCAAAGAACACAGACCCTGACCCCATCATGACAACCTCATCATCATAATATGACTGCCATGTCCCCTGAACATGTTATCAACATCACCCATGTAAACTAGGTTAATCCCATCTGGATGAACCAAATTACCTCAGTCCAGATGATTTCCATCACCTCAATCATTTATATTTACAAATAAAGTTCTAATATAAATCACACATTAAATATACACAATTAAATTAAAATTGAATTTTGGATGGCCTAATGTACCACACTGGTCCAACCCTCTTACCTTTCATAACAAATTTTATCATAGAATGTTAATACACATAGCGATCTAAATTTATCAATTGAATCAATTTAAAATTAGAAATTATTTTACCGGACATTTGATTTGGCTAACCATATGGTGTATATAGTGGGTATCCCCAAAACACTCTCAAAATATAGTATAAATATAGGAACACCACTCTGATACTAGTTGTCATTCTCTCATTGAACATAAACCTTTAACTAGAGATCTATTAGAAGAAATTAACATTTTAGATGGAAGCCCAGAAAGTATGGTAAAGGAGATCGCATGGATTTAAAATTATATGTGTGGATACAAATTATAAATAAAAGGAAGTGATTTTAAGGCCTTACCATGACGAATCTGTACCCACCAATAGATTAATGATCAAAGGGAAAATTAAGATGTTGACTAATATCATATCATTAGAGGAAATGGAACACTCTAATATTTGAATTAAAATGAGGATGAATGGGGAATGAAAACATAAATATAGGGATGGTAAAATAGTAATTATTCTATTTTTAAATGAAATCATTGTTTGGATGCATGGTTTTACTAATAGTGCAACAAACTTATGGTACCCACTACGTAAACACCACACTTCACAAGTTTAGGGGCATGTCTTTCCAAACATTATGGAACCCATGAAGATTCCCACCAATATAAACAATAGATCCGCCCATGTCTATGTTCTGCAACTATAAATTTTTTCAAACTGTGTCTAGTATTAATGGTGGGATACATGTTTTCATTTCAGAGGCCGCACAATATGAATGAATAGTGCATCTTAATATGGTCTTTCCTGAAAAATATTTTTTATTCCCCAATGCACATAAAACTCACCTGAAACCCAGATATACAGTCTAGGCTATAAAAATGACCTAAAATAAAGGTAATGGGTCATTAAAACAACTAAAATTGTGTTCCAATGATAATTTAAAGGGTTTTAATTATCACCAACATGAATTATTCCAAATAATTTGGGGAATTTCCAATATGTTAAAAAACCTAGGACATTTGAGTCTCCCCACAATAACATCTCACTTTCCAAAAATACATGTAATTACTTTTATATGTTAGTAAACATTCCAAGATATTTTAAAACAACCCAATCTATATGGATAAATATTTTATAGGTCAGCTAGCCCCAAGGTTCTCTCCACTGGAGGAGTTACTTACTCGGTTGCTTCTAAACCCAAAATAACCAATCGAATACTCAACCAAACATCCATAGACTCAAAATTCCTCGAATTATGAATCTCCATTCAAGTAACTCATCTTGTGTTCAAACCATGAATATGTTGCATCTGAAATCTATTTGGTCCTACATCTAATAAGATCCCCATAGATCCCGAATCTCAAAAAAATGATTAAAATATTACTACATTATATATATATATATATGAATACCCATCAAAATATGGATTCCTAAAAACCTCATATGGAACCCTCATCACATCGATGCCAATATATCAACACACCTCAAAATAAAACCCCCACCACATTGATTCTAATAAAAATTTCTGGTTCCAACGAAACTCAAATATAAATATAACATAATAACTAATAGAAAACAACCAATGAGTGCATGGTTAGTCTTGAAAAATAAAGATGTGAACATCATAAACCCGAAATTAACTAATGAAAAACAATGAAATATTGGTCATTCCCATAATCATGGAATACCTCTAACCATTCTTGAAAGCATCGCTCTCTCAATCCTTAGAAGCACAAAAACAATCACATTGTTTGAATCCTATCTTCCAAAGGAATATCCTCCCTATGGAGAAGCACTCTCTCTAGGCTCCTTATCTCACAACAGGTTCCCACTATCTCTACTAGGGCCTCTTCTTGTTGATAAATCCCAAATACCATCTCTGGGAACCACTCCTGGTCTGAAATCTTTTCAATTTGTCTTCCACATTCCCTAGATTCTATAAATCTAAGAAGTCTTACTCTAGAAACCCTCTACATCGCCCATATGGCCTCACACCCAACAATATCTCAGAACCTAGTCTCACATTTCATTAATTTACACTTATATACACACTAGATGTACAGAACTAAAGTCCCACTCCTCACCGGTTTGCCTGTATCCCAGGTCTGACAGCCCAAATGAGATTCTCAGTTTTCCAACTTCTTTCTACCTAAAGAATCACATCTAAATTCACATGATACCTTCACCTGACTTACATAAGACCGGTCAATCAGATTTACCTCTATTATCATTTCTTGACTGATCACCTCTAAAAAGGACCATAGACCGACAATATTGACATGATCCTTTATGTCATTCCATATGAAATCCCAAAATATCTACTCCCTGGTGATGTCATAAACCACCATTGGAGATAGAAAACGAGTTAGGTTAGTTAATTTAGATGTGTAGTCCAATACTAATGTACCCCCCTACATGATATTCAAGATCCCATGATCCCTATCCACCCTCAACATCTCTCGGAAAATATTCTATAAGAACCTAGAGTTGAAATACATCTAGGATAGTCACACATGTCTGCCAACCCAAACTAGTACATCCCACCAATTAATTCCTTTTCCTCTCAACATGTAACTTATTGATTCAACATCTATTTTATGGTGTCGTAGGATAGTCATAGATGTTTTGGAAATACCTGATCTAGTACTATTAAACCATTAGTTTACCCTCATCCTAAAATAGTGGTTGTTGTTGAGACTATACCTCATGAACCAGATACACAGTAGATGAATCAACTCAATGTTCTATCATATAGACAAAAAGGATAATACTTACATGAGTATCCAAGAGATTCTTTTCTTAATATGGATAAAATATTCCAATATATTTTTTTATATCCTTTATTAGATATTGTACATGTGAATGTTCCAATTACTCATGATCAACATGACCGTCTAGAGACTCAACCTAACACCTAGGGGTCTCATCTCATGACCAATCATATGGAACCACATCACCACCCTCCCAATATTCCATCATACCCCATCTTGGAGGAATCCCACTAAATACCTATTCAATGTTAATATTGAATAATAGTATTTATAAATATAAATATCACAAATACTGATTGTTGTAATAGGTTGTGCATCTTATGACACAAACAGTCCCCTATAAATCAATGTCATTAGACAACCATCCCTAAGGAAACTTTACTACATAAATCAGGGTAATGAAACACATGTTTCCAACCTCATCTCACATTTTATACCCACAATAGATTCAAGTATCAATTAAAATCAGGCATCATGGCCCCTGGAATTCCAATAATATGGTCAGTTATCACATACCACTTATCAATATAGGGAAGCTATGTAGAATTCCACCAAATATACTATACATGAAAAAATGGTTTAGTTTCTTTTTGGAAACACTAAAAAACTTTCCCACTATCATCATCATCTACACGTACAATTTCCAGGGTCAGACCATATATAATATTCATATAGTATCACATATCATCACATAAAGATATCATTGGAACACATTCAATTGTTGAAATAATTGAATTCCACCAAAGAGGATATATAAGAATACACATTGTTATCTTAATTTTTAAAATATTAAAGAGACAAACCCCACATAGTTCATTCCACGTTCCCAATAAAAATCAAATGGAAAAAAATAAAATTATAATAATTTCCCATCAGAATGCCTAATCAATCCTAACATACCATACCAGGACTATGATAAAAACCATATAACAAAACAAATCACAGCCATGTGAACCTTATGATGATGAAATTAGATAAAATATCAATCGCATATAATGATAAGCCAATTCTGATCCCCAAAAATCTTATTCATTCCCCTGTGCATGGTCATATAGTGACCCACAGTCAAGATCTATACCTAGTCTTGACTATATCATAGTCTCTGGTATACTAAACCAAAATATTAAGAACATATTAAGAGTAGCAAATACATTTTATACCCTTAGTAACAATCCTAAAACTTCTATATAATCCCATAAAATAAAACTTCTCTGATACCATTTTTGACCCCAATACATATCATAACATGTCATACAGTGAAAAAAAAATCTTATTCACTTATAAATGAACATATAAATATATAACTATATAAATCATGTTGAATACTAAAATTATAAATTCCAAATGAAAACTAGTAGTAATCATGGTACAATTTCATCCATCCATGTTAAGAAGTAAAACATGACCACAAATGACCAACTCTTATTCTTGGTCCCTTGCATGATACTATATATATATAGTCAAAAAATATGTTGAGGTTCCCATATAGGGTGTTATAAAATATCTCAATGGGCCACCACCATAAACTGTTTTTCTTATATATATAATTAATTTTTATTATGATGAATATAAATGACTGATTAATGAAAGAACATTTAGAAAAAAACCCACTTCTCTAGTGCTTAGGAGACCCAAGGAAGAAATCACCTGCTTCATCCATAACTATTAATATTTGAATATATTACACTATTTATATATATACAATATAGACCCTATTTGTATATATGTTACTATATTGGTTACTATCCATGGATTCACACCAAAGGAATTACCAAATGAATTTCATTGTAGATAATCATTAGGTAACACCTAAAATATATTCACATGGAACCACATTCCATCAATCTTATTACCAGAGTGTATTTGGAACACACAAAAAATATGTACATAGTCCCTCAAAAATCAGTATATGATTACATTTTGGCTCGATGGACAATATCCCACTGAACATAGATTCTTGTAATCCATAAAATAATCACCATCAACTCAATATCCAACATCTAGTGGAATAATCCATGTTCCCTCCCAATTTACATGTGAAACAACCTTATTTGTGAGAGAAATTCTCTACTCCCAACCAATGGTCTCATAACCATCATCTGAAGTCCCAACACCCTCAACATGTAATTATACAGTGATCACCCCAAAACATAATTGATCGTCCACACCATCACCTATGATGAATGGTCTAAATAGGCCTTTATCAACATGGTGTGGTCAACACCACATTGATTTGGGTCTTATCTATTTCCTAATCACTCTAATGATGTGGCATCAAATGAATAGATAGAGGATATCATCGACATCAAAAGCTACATCATATGTATCATCATTCACCAGTGAATGTGTCACTAATGAATTATGGTCAACACCATCTCATATCATATGACATAAGACCAAATATTCCATACATCATCATCCCGATCTTATTACCATGTCACCATTTCCCATGATCAAATTATTTGAAGAAACTCGTGCTTATTCCATCTTGAAGAACCATTTCTCCTCGGTCCTAGGGATCGACATCACATTAATCCTCCGGCCTTTCCCATCATGTTCAAATCGAATCATAACATTAATATAAATAATTTAATTCTATTCACATTATATTCCCTTCAAAAACATCCCATGCTAGTTCAATCAACTTACATGACTTAAACCTCTATTGTTTATCGGGAGCATGCACATACGCATATCACTTAATTAATTTAAACAATTTATAATAAAAAAAATTATATACAGCTTACTCAAAATACGTATAAGAAACATATAGAAGACACCCCATAATAGTCACAAAATCAATGAGAAAGATATAACCCTCTAAACTCATACAATTTGGGTGATCTCTTTTCATAGATCATCATCAAACTCATGTGAAATTAGAAGAAAAATATATTTTTGGAAGAAAAATGTAAAATAGGGTAAAAATATAACATGTATTTAGAGTTATATGTCATTATATAAACAAAGAAAATATTATAGTGGATCAAGGTCCTTACCATGAGAATTTTTTAATCTTCAAAAGATCAATGATCAGACCTAGAATTATGTTGTTAGATCATAGATAAGTAAAAGAATAAAAATGGAATCCAATACTTTTTTCCATGAAGCAGAGGAGGGAATGATAATGAAAACATAACATGGGGGGAGTGGAGAACTGAAATTTTTCAATCTTGAATACATAAAATATTTGGTTCAGTGGTTTGGATATCCATTCTTTATCATTGGGGTCCCCACTGCTTGAACATTACATTGTGCACATTTTGGTAAACAATTTTACAAATAATAAGAAGTGATTAGGATTCATTATAATATGAAATATAGTCATTTCCTGGGATTTTGAACCACCTCTTGTGAATTTTTTGAAACATTGTCTAGTACCATAGTGGGGGGAGAACATTTTTAGAAAACCATGCACCTCAATCTGCAATTTCATGAAAAATATTTTCCAGGCCCTATCACACCTAAATGTAATCCAAAATACATAGAAACATCATGGACCGTCAAAAACCTTTGAAAATGTATTGAATCAATAAAACACAATATATTCAGTTCCAATGAATTTTAAATTAGATTTACCACACTCTAACATAAGAAATGCAAACAGGTTAGGAAATTACCAACCCAAAAAAAAATCTGATAAGATATAGTAGATACTAATTACTCATTATGATCCTTAAATTTATTTGAAATTTACCGCTCATGTGTTTTAATAAACACATAGTTTTCATTGAAATTGTTATTGCAAAAAAATAAGAAAATCCTGAAAAACTCATTATTAATATCATGGAAATCATAATTTTTATAATAAGACCATTTTAGTTATCAAAGATTGATTTATAGTCATTGGAAATGTTTTAACACCAACAATGAATCACCTAAATTTTTTACAACATTATTTTTTATTGAAAAAATACCACTATCAGAGTGGAACAAGACTCCACTTATTGTGAAATAGTAATCAAGGAAGTCGATTAAATTGACAAGAACTATATTTATTTATAACCCCAAATCCAAATCAATGAATCTGAAATCAAGGGTATTCAAGATGATAAAGAGTGATAGGTAAGGAAATGATGTGAAGAAACAAGTGGAGAACGATTCTAATCATACAATACACTGGAAAAAATTTGGTGGGTGTTGGAATCAAATGAGAACAACATGTAGATCACCCCTTTAGATATCCTTGATTTGGATGGGGTTAGAGTGAGAAAAATAGAGGCCACACAACTATTAAAATCTAGATGTCTTAAAATGGAACATCACATTACTAAAAATAGTGTTGATTTGGTCACATAGTGATATCCTCTATCATGGTTTGTGAAATTTACCACAAAACACTACCACAATACATGGGTGGAATTGTGGCATTCCACCACCCTTAATTTGTATAAAACCCTGAGTATGAAATGATTTTATTAATCTTATTATAATTTTTTATGTTAATTTTATTTTAATAAAATTTGTAAATAAAAAGTAAATTTTGAAACCATAAAATTAAAAAAAATTATAATGAGAATTTATTAAATAGAGATTAAATATATAATTAAAATACTCAACTAGATAAAAAATAAGATATTCTAGGTTTCATAAATATTCTAATTGTATAATATATAATTAAACAATTAAATTAATTAAAATTATACACATTAAAAAAATGATTGATTTTATTATCATTAATAGTTAATTTTATAAAACATATAAAATTTTGAATATAATTTTATATCTATCAATAAATTTATATTTAAATCATGTAAAAGTAATTAATATAGAAGAATAATTACAACATCAATTAATTAATATAAATGAAACTAATATGAAAATAAAAATAAATATGTTCATAAAATTCCTAAAAAATTATAATTCATAGAAAATATTTTACATTTAAAATTTTTAAAATAAAATAATATATAATTGAATTATAAATTATTTTAATATTAGTGAATTTATATATATATGATTATAAAAATAATAATAGTCAAATTGTATCAAAAAAGGATGATAAATCAAATAAGAATAATGTAAATGAAAACATGAAATCTGGGTTGATGGTTTATTTTTGGGGATAGATTTGTGCATAGGGGGAGATTGAAACAAAGGTAAAGTTGGGTGGGGTTCGATGAGGCTGAGAACAAACATATCTATGTCTTCCGTAGTAGAGGTTGATGGAGGGATCTTCAAATAGGAGAGCTTGGGCATATAGATGAAGGAATTTTTGAATCTGAGTAGTTTTGGGTATTCATTTTCAGATGTGATCTTGAATTCGAGTGGGAAGTCAAGATCAAGATATGCCTTCTGTGGAGTATTTGAAAAATATTTTTGTAAAAAAACCATTGATTTTTCTAAAAATTCATGTAGGATATGTTTATGTATCTTGGAGTCGTGTTTTTGGATATTGTTTTCGGTGTACTAAATACAAAATTTTCATTTTATTTCATTTTTATTCTCCAATATAGACATATTCCTCTCTCATATTTTTTTGATCTGAAAATTGAAATAGTTTAATCATGATTTTTGAATTATATAATGTATTACCTTTTTCATATATCACCTTCTCATCATTGGATACTATTTTCCATTATTTTCGATGATAGTATGTGCATAATTTTTAATCATTCATTAAATATGACATGTTTTAAGAGAATATGATCATTTTTATGCCCAAATCCATTTTGAGTCTTTTTCATGAATTTTTTCATGTTTTCATCAATTTTGGTTCATTGAATTTATTTCATTTATTGAATCCATTTTCATAATTCAGATATTTTTTCTAATAATTTCTGTTATTTGAAAACACTGAACTCGTTCACAATTTCCACATCTTGTTAGTAGAATATAAAGCAAGTAATTTAGAGTGTTAATTTAATTGATTATGTCAATTCCCATTTGTTTCCAATGTTGACACACCAATTTTCACACAAAAGACAAACAAAATTTCCTATTGTTATCAATTAAAATATCATTTTAGAATTGTGATGAAACTACATTTATTTATTTGTTATAATTGTAATCATTATCCTGTCTAAAAAAGTGTATGCAGAAGATGATATAACTTCTATATATGAAGATCCCATGATTTTAAATTAGGGGGAGGCAGAAAGATGAGTCAGATGTGTCTTGTGGAGTAGTGTGATATATCTCATATTATAATAAATTTGAATATCTATGATTCAACCTATGTTGATTGCATTGGGATCTCCTCAGTAATCTCTCTCTTCTTCTTGAGCTTTGTTTCCCAATTACCCTTCCTTCTGATGTTATCCTTAATTGAATGTTTTAGAATTATTTGTATATCTTTGGTGTTCTATGGTGATTCATGACCCAAGAATGAAGTATATCATTATTTCAATGATGAGGTAGGTTGTTTGTGCCTTTCCGTTGAATTTATTTGAGTGTTATATGAAAATTTTCCCAATACCCTTGAACGAGGTATTGTGTGTTTACCATTTTAACCATGATGATTGTCTTCTATGTTGCTCTGTGTAAATAGAGGTTATTTTTATGTAAATAGGGTTGTTTTGTATTATATGGATTTGTATTCCCATGCATGTTCTGTTTAAGGTTGTTTAGTCATGTTTAGCCATTAGGAATCCTTGATGTTTCCCATTCCTAGTATTGTATTATGGAGTGATCATTTTTTATGACATTCTTGAGATGTCATAGACTTTTATCCATGTATTTCATGAGGTTTTCCTTGGCCGTACTATATTTTAATGCTCGTTTGACTGACACAGGTCCATGAGAACCTATTGTAATAGACTATTAGTGTAATTGACAATGTGATCTTCCTCATAACGTCTTTATCAATTTTAACAATATAGGGAATTTACTGTGTGAGCTTCTCAGGGAGTCTTTATCACTATTCACTATATAGGGAATTGACCGTGTGAGCTTCCTCAGAGAGTCATTATCACTTTTGACTATAAGGAGAACTGAACGTTTGAGAATCCTCAAAGTGTCTTGTGTTATTGGGACTATAAAGGTAATTGACTGAGAGATATTACTCAGAGTGTCCTTGTAGTATACTTGTTTCGATTGAACAAGAGGGGATAGGCAGAGAGAACTACCCAGAGGGTTACCTACTTATTTTGATATTTTTGTTATATGGAACTGTTTTCATTGAATCTATAGGATTGGTTACTGCTGAGTACTTCCTTTTTTACTGTTTCTTCTGTTTATTACCTTCCATATATTCACTGATAGTTAGGCATAGATATTGTGGTGATTTTCTATTGGGATTTAGATTCACACCCTATTTGGGATAGGCATTTGGTCCCAAACAAATTACATTGCTACATGTATAGATAAGAGAAAATTCCATTCTACTTCAGGTACTTGATATATTATAATGCTAGAGATCATGGGACTATGCTAAGACTTGCGATGCTGAGGAGTTCTTAATATGTTTTCTTTTGTACTTTGGTTTAGTATTGTTTTGTATTCTAACATTGTGATGTGTTTGGTTGTTTTCCTATAAATTTGTACCATTCATCATTTTTCAATATAAATACACTCCATCTATTTATTTCTGCAGACTTCCACCCTTTAATTTCATATGGATTATTACTGCTTCCTCTATTGTTATCTATTTTTTCTCTTCTACTGTGTTACTCTACCAATGAGGGCATAGTTTCCCCACAATCACACCCATGTCCCTCGCATCCAGTCGGTAGTCTCTGGCGTAAGGGGAAATGCACTTGATTCAATGTGACAAACAAGGTATGGGGCGCCTCTAGGTGGCTTATAGAACCAGGAAGTTACAAAGTGGTATCAAAGGAGTTTCATTTAATTAAAATATTGTTTGGGTCATATATTCTGGGATAGGATGGAATAGTTAATTGGTAATATGTTGTGCCCGAGAGTAGCTACCCTGTGTACGGGGAAACAAAAATTTACCTCATGTTGCAAATTTTATAGTTTTTCTATTATTACAGTTGATTTGATTTCACCTTGAGTGATTCACATGTTTTGTGTTGTTATTGTTGATTTTATTGAGGATCTATTTCTATTGCAACCTGATGAGATGTGGGTACGCCATCTCATGCATCATATTGGCACTTGATATGGATCACATATCATGCATTCTTTTTATTCCATATAGGATGAATTAGTGATTGCATGTTGTTGTGATGGGTGTTGTTCTAGATATGAATGCAGTTGTGATTGTTGTTGTGATAAAATTACCTTCCATTGGTTGAGTATTTTTTGTGTAAGGTTTTGTTTGAATTATTTCTAAACATTAGATCTTGATGTGTTATGGGCCCTCATGTACTGGAATTTGGTGGATCATTTCCCTATTTTTCTTGTTATAACATGTATAAGATGCGAAGCTTTGATTCCCGTGTAGTATGGCTCCTCAAGGATCAAAATTTGGCACGTTGGTGTCCGTTTCGGAGTATTTCAGGGCTCCGAAGTAGTTTATGAGACTTATTATCTAGAAAAACCTAGAATACATGTCGTGTAGTTTGGACTACACCCCATGTATTCATCTTTTCAGGAAGAAATTGGTTTTCTTATGTACATGCCATATACCTTATATACACGCTGTGTAGTCTCAAACAATGTCATATTCCATGTGGGCAGAGACACGGGGTAGTGAAATTCTTCTGGGAACATGCCATGTACCACTTGTATACATCGTGTCTTATTGACCCTCTGTCTGCCGATGTGAATAACAAAAGGGGCGGAGAAATATTATGTGATACATGTCGTGTCTTTTCTAACTACACTATCTAGTGTCAGCCGAGAATCTAGCCATCTGACTGAAAACACGGTTCGTTGATATCTCTTATAGTACACACCAATACCATATGGAGCACACCGTGTAGTGTCAGCCGTCTATTTATCCGTTTCACTAACAACATAGGTAGTTGAAACTTAAGTGGTACATGTTGTTTCCATATGTAACACGTCGTGTAGGGTGAGCTGTGTAAATGGTCGTGTGACAAAAACACGAGTCAGTGAAGCTCGTCTTGTACACACATTGTCTAGAACAAACATGTCAGGTTATTTCATTCTAAGGATGTCACGACCAGTCCCTCAAGGCCCATGTCATGACTACCCCATGCCTGCCTTCCATAGGATAGAGGGTGGCAACTAGCACCGAAGGTGTATTGCCTAAAACTGGGACAAAATTTCCTTTTTATCCTACAAGCACACACAACCAAGCACCCAACAAGATACGAACTCAAGTAAACTGAATAGAAAATAGAGTGAGTACAGTATGAAAAAGGGCCCAATATACAAGCCCAACTAGAAAGTATAAGAAACTGAATGTACAAGTAAACTGGAACAGCTCCTGTGATCACCCGACTAGGATCCTACCTGAAGGGTGTGTATAGCTCTCGAACAATTGTCTCTATGGTACGCCTCATACATGTTCCACCTCTGAGTTACCTCCAATCATGGTACTCTTTTCCTTATTCAGCGATGTCCATTGACTACACCAAACACAATTAGGTGCGGTCATAGCCCATGTAGGGATGAGTATAACGATACATAGTAGGGACCCCGAGACCCTCAAGGTTCGAAAAAATCCATGAAGGATAAACCACAAAACATGATATCAACTGACAACCCAACATAGGTATATGCCCATACATATAACAAAGTTATCATGTATACCCTTTTCATACATGAGGGAGCATAGTGACCAACTCAAAATCCCAAAACTCAACTGTTCCACAAAGGAAGGAATACAACGAAGGTATGTACCACACAGGTACGCCGCACAGAAGAAAAACACAATGGCACTGACTCATTTCACACCAGGCATTTCATAGTTATAGTTGTAGAGATGATTTGATGTAACTTATGAATCATCTTACCCTGTTAAGAGTTTGACCCCCAAAGGATCCCTAATCATCATCAGACTAATGGTGGATCGTAGAACATCGTCAGACCCACACAGGATCCTAGTACCTCGTCAGTAAGTCGTCAGACCCACATAGGATCTCCAGTTGCTGACCACATAGGATCAATTGGTGATGACCCACACATGATCGCTCGGTGCTGAGCCAAATGGGATCAGTAGGTGCTGACCCACATAGGATCACTAGGTGGAGACCCACACAGGATTTCTCAGTGTTCACCCATAGAGGATCGCTATTAAATCTTCACGTCAGAGCCAGCTACAGGGTTCCAGCACTATTCTTGCTTGTCTATGGGAGGGTACAGTCCTCAAGAAATTTTTCAATACTCCAACTGCAATGATGTCCCATGAAGTAGTAAACCAAAGGACTGCCACGTCATAGGGGTATCTACAAAACCGACAGTACGTAAATAGGATGCCGAGTCTGTATGTTATTATCCTTTTAGACCTAAGGTCCAGGTTTGATTCGTTCTTGATCCATCCCAACCATATCCCAAAATTTTCAAAATATTAGGTTAGGTATACCAAAGGGACCATCTCACTCCAGGGTATCTGGTGATGCAAACGGTATGTCAAATGGACTCTCGGTGCCAATATTATGGCCATTAGAGCTAAAAGTTCGAAGTTGGATGGGGTCTAGTCCGACCTGGTTCGACTGACCCAAACTGACCCATCCTAGTTCAGGACGACCAGGACCGCTGGGTGTGGTCCGACCAGCTAGTTTTGGCCCAGCATGTAGGGTCCGCCCTGGCCCACTGTGTCCGGCCTAGCCACATGGAGGTCGCGAGGGCTGCAGAGGCCGTGGTGGCTGTGGAGGTCACAAGGGTGGTGTGAGGCTGTAGGCTGGGGGGAGAGCCACTGGGTGTCAAGGATGCGGGTCAGAGAGGCTACGAGGAGGCACAGAGAGCGGCGGGGCGGGAGGCCACAGGGTGCCGCGGAGGGGCCCGGTGTGGCGAGGCCGCGGGGCTGCACGGAGGGCCATGAGGGGGGGGGGGGGGTGGAAGTATGTGTGGTGGTGTGGAGGTCCGCGGGGCAGCGAGTAGCTGCGGGGCCATCACCATCATCGTGGACGGCGGTGTGTCAGCTACCACATCCATTCATCTTTGTGGTACAAATCTACATTCTTCCATCACGAATGACACACTATTCAAGAAGAATGTTGTAGGGGTCGTACCATGTTTTTTTTGCCCACACCCTCCCTGTTAGTGTGGTAGCAAGCTGATGAACAAAATCATGAATGAGGAACGTCAAACCCTACAACCTCCCACAATGATTATTCACAAACCCCCAAAAGAAAACATTTTAGGATTAACTAATTGGAGATTTGATCCGAATACATTGTTTTATAAGGGAATGACAAGGGAATATATAATCATACACAATTAAAACCCTACCTCAGAGTTATGTCGATGTAGGTCATGAGAAAATTGACGAAGTCATCGAGGATAGATAGATGATGGTGATGTCAACATTTCCTATATCATGGGTTCATTGTTGTTGAAGACATTCCTCTTTGGTGTGAGAAATCTTCATTGGGGAGCACGTTCTTCGTTAGATAATGCGTTCTTCGTTTGAGAGAGTAATCCTCCAAAAGGATCTCCTCTCCCAATTCAACAAATACGTGAAAATTTCCCCCTTGTTAATTTATGTTTACCAAATTAAAATGATGGAACAATTTATTATTGGAATAATTAATTGTACCACATTGGAATAATTAATTATCTCCAATTAATTAGAGGAAATGATTAATGGGGAGTTGAGAGGAATCTCCCCCATTAAGAGGGGTCGGGTGGTCCCTGCCCCTAAATTCAAAATGGGGGATAGTTCAGGTGGTCCTCACCTCTTAACATCCACATGTGAGGTTTAGTCTCAGGTGGTCCCCACCACCATAACACTTGTTGAGGGGTTTCAAAAAATAAAATAAAAATGAATTTTTTTATTATTTCATTATGTCACGAAAAATTCAAAAACTATTTTTCACTCTCGACCAACTGCGGTCGAGGTGAAGGTCTCTTTAAGAGAATACCAGTGCTGTGAGTTCAACGGTGCCCTCAGATTTCAATTCCAAGCACCATCTCAAAAGATACAATAACTCGCTCTCACGTTTACTGAACGTACCTGAAAACAATTCAGAAATTAATTCCAATCACACCGGGCCTAAAAATCACACGCCATCAATATTATCGGACTCATAAACTTCCCATATATTTAAAAAAATAGATGGAAATTTCTGGGTCTTTACATTCTCCCCACCGTAGGGATTTGCATCGCTGAAATAAACATCACAAAACAAGGAAAATAAGTGGGGCTACTGAGCAAAAATCTAAGCCTGTCACTCTCATGTGCTCTCCTGGAGTTTCATGTGCTTCCGAAGAATGCACACCAGTGGTATTGACTGCCCATGAAGGACACACTCCTTTCAATCCACAATCTCAACTAGAACCTCCTAAAATGTCTCCCCATCATCGATGACTATCTCACCATGGTGGATGATGTGGGATGGGTCATGTACGTATCTCCTTAGTCTGGATATGTGGAGGATGTTGTGCACCCAATGAAACAGAGGGTGGAGAGCTAAGTGGTAAGCCTCCACAACAACTCTACAGAGGACCTGAAAAGGTCTGATAAACATCAGATATAACATTCTGCCTTTTCCAAATATCCATAAACCTCATCGGGGTGAGACCCATAAAAAGTCATGGTTACCATCCTCGAACTCTAAAGATCTACATCTCCTGTCGTCTTAAGACTTATGCATGCACTATGCAGCCTTCATCCACTCTTGTATGATATGCACTATCTCTATGGTGGCCCATACAATCTCTGGTCCCAATAGTGCTCACTCCATTGGGTTAGTCTAGCACAATGGTGATCGGCAATGTCGCACATAAAACGCCTTGGAAGGTGCCATCCCAATGGTGTAGTGATAGCCGGTGTTGCATTCAAACTCCACCAAAGGCAATTGATCCTCCAAGCTACGACCAAAGTCAATGATGCAACAACTAGCATGTCCTCGAGTGTCTGAATGGTCCGCTCAGTCTAGCCATCTATCTGAGGATGGAAGGTAGTGCTCCAACAAAGCTATATCCTGAAAGCATCCTGCAACCCCATCTATAGTCGGGATGTAAAACATGCTTCATTATTAGAGACAATCTTCAAGGGTAATCCATGTAGCCACACAATCGTCTTCAAATAAAGGCATCCCAAGGTCTCTAATGAACCGTTCTCTCCTATAGGTAGGAAGTGGTCTGACATGATGAGTTGGTCGACGATCACCAAGATAAAATCATGTCCTCTAGATGTACATGGATTTTCTGTAATGACCTCTATGGATATCTCCTCCCACTTCCACTTTTGGACCTCTAGAAGTTTAGCTAAACCTGCTGGTATCTGATGATCCACCTTCACATGTTGAGAAGTGAAACACCGAGATACAATATCTATAACTACTTTATTTATTCCTGACCACCAGTGTTGTCATCAGAGGACATGTTACATCTTCTCCACTCTTGGATGTACCGCTAGAGGGGATGTGTGGAACAATATCATTACTTCCTCTTGAAGAGACACTAGCTTCATGGTACATCCTATAAAGAGGATGATGTTCTCCCACACAGTTAAAAAATCCATCATGGGCCTATCCTGTGGATATTTGAGCACATCGTGCCTCACAATCAGTGTCCAAATATTGTGGCTCCTTGACTCAATGAAGAAGTTTGGGAGTGACTCTAAGAGGATGAAATTTTTTTGCCCCATCCCGGACCACAAATGATATCAATAAAGAGGCCAGCTTCTCTGTCCCCTCGCCTAATAACTATATACCAGATCATCTGTTGAGGGAATATACTACAACTTTCCCCTTCCCAGGAGAATATAATATCTAAAATTAATAGTCATGGAGGAACTCAAGACATGGTCATAGTCTCAGATTCGTGTCCTTCTGTGATAATATATACATGAGTCTATTATTATCCAAGTAGACTATAAAATGCCTGCCCATCAGGTAATGTCGCCACATCATCCAGGAAAATACCACTGCTGCTAACTCCAGGTCATGGGTAGCATATTTCTTCTCATGTTGTATCAGATGTCGAGAACCATATGTGATCAATACTCACATTGGAATCAAGACACATCCGATCACGGTCCCTAATGTGTCACTGTAAATTACGTACCCTACTCCCCCCCTCGGTATCCTCCAGATGGGGGAACTAGTCAGCCTATACCTCATCTGCTGAAAACTCTGCTAGAATCTCTCTGACCACACGAAGGGTTTGCCCTTTTTCTTCAACGCTTATAGAGGTGTGGAAACACAAGTAAAATGTAGCACAAACCTCATGTAGTATCCAACCAAACCCAAAAAACATTGTACCTCCATATCACTCATTGATGGCTCCCAAGAAAGTACCACCTCAATCATCATTGAATCAACTAGAAATCCAAATTCCAATTTGAAATGCCCCAAAAAGTGAACCTTTCGGATCCAGAAGTGGAACTTTGAGAGCTTACCATAAAGTTTGTGCACTTGAAATTAGTCCACTAATATATGCAAATGATAGGCATGCTCCTCCTTAGTATTAGAGTAAATCAGTATGTCGTAGATGAAGAAAACTACACAGAGCTCATGATATGGCTGAAATATCTTCTTCATGAGTCCCATGAATACAACTGTAGGATTGGTCATGCCGAATGGCATTACCAATAACTCATAGTGGTCATACCGACATCTAAAAGTCTTCTTCTGCACATCCTCATCTCATACTCTAAGATGGTGATATCCTATTATAAGGTCTATTTTTGGTAACCACTGTGCTCCCTTCATCCGATCAAGGATGTCGTCAATCCTCAAGAGCGGGTACTTGTTCCTCACGGTCACCTAGTTCAGGTGCTGATATTCAACACAAAGCCTCAAGCTCCCATATTCTTTATTGGCGAACAAAATTAAGGCTTCCCAAGGAGAAACACTGGGCCGAATGAATCCCTTCCCCTATAAGTCCTCTAGCTCTACCTACAGCTCTTGAATCTCTTCATGAGTAATCTGATACATTGGTGTAGATATCAGTGTCATCCTGTGGCACAAGTCAATGTTAAATCCAACCATTCTTTAAGGAGGTAGATAGGTAATATCATCAGGGATGAAATTCGTGTACCGGTCCACCACTACAGGATAACTTAGACTCCCACATCAACTGCCCTGAGGGAATGGCCCACCAACTAATGAGTGATCACCTGCACTCTCATCCGGGTAAGTCCATCCTGTGCTACAAAGGATCCCTTATCGCTTGTGAAGGTAAACTTGGTCCCATTCGTGTGTAAACACATCACTTTAAACCTAATACTGTCAATGTGAGAATGAAATGTAGATAACCAGTCCATACCCAATATGACATCATAAGGCCTCGACACCACTACTAAGAGATCCCAACCGAAGCTCTCAGATCCTATTATAATCTCACACTTTCGGCACCAGTGTGTAATCATCGAATCTGCTCCCATAGGAGTCTCTATCCATAAGGATCGAGCCGAAGGTTCCGTCAGAATCTCTGATCTCCTAACAATGTTAGTGAAAATAAAAGAATGACTTGAACCTATGTCTATAAGTACTGCAACTAAGGTGGTGTAGACATAGATCTTACCTCATATAATCTCCAAAGCATCATGATTGCAGGCCTCAGCTTCCTGCAGCTGAGCATTCTAATGTCCTCCTACTCTTTGTGGTTGGGGTGGATAACCTGGGGGTGGTGGCGGTAACATCTCGAATCATCGCCCAGCGCAAACTACACGGCCAGCTCCTCTGCCACATCCTCCAGCTCCATGCAGACTCTTTGGTCAAACCTATGTCTCTACCTGGGAATTCCATAGAACATCTACTAATCCTCCATACGGAGGGTGAGATAGTCATGAGTCATCTGACCTTGCCCATTGCATGTGTAACACTTCCCACTCCATGCATGACTGGATCTGCCTTGGGTGCCCCACACAACTGACCCTGATTCCTACAGTCGTCAACTTGTAGGTCCAGTCCTCTTTGACCTCTGTGACATCTGTCTATTGTAACCTACAGAAGAATCCTCTATGTGACGTTCGGTGGTGGGTCTCGCTCCTGGTGACTACTCATCAAGGTAACTCTCTACCCAGAAGGCTCGCTCTACCACCCCTACCTACGTCGGGATGCTAAGAGAAATCATCGAAGCCATGATCCCCCACCTGAGTCCATGCTAAAAGGTATGGGCCCTGAACAATGGGTCTCACACTATATCTGTGGAGTAGTGTGAGAGGTCAGTGACCCTCACTATGTACTGAGCCACGGTCATGTTACCCTACTGTAGATAAAGAATCTTTTGTATACGCACTGCACGAAGAGTCGCTAGAACAAACTCTGCCCGAAACTGGCTCTTGAAGTCTACCCAGAGATTCTTCACCTCATCATGAATCTGGATCATCAAGATCCTCCATCTTCCTATTTCTACCTGTAGAAGACTAGCGGCAAGGATAACTATGAGATCAGATAGTGTCCCTACCAGTCAGAAGACTCTCACCACAACATCCATCCCATCCTCAATTCCATGTTGTTCCATCTCTCCCATGATCATGGGTTTCCCCTATTTCGGGAACTCATGAAACGTGCTTATGCGGTATTCAACCTCTGTGGTTAGGGCCGGTGGCATCAGTGGCCCAATAAGTAACGGTACCGCTGGTGCCTCTACTAGATGGGGGCCCTGCTCCGAGGCCTTGTCAGGCTGTGGGCTATCTGTGTGTACTATATCTGAAACCCTAGATGGATATCTACGTGGAGGCATCCTGAAATGAAACAGGTGAACCACAGTAAATAAGTTGTATCTGGGGAGCAGGCTCAAAGAGATCACAAAGAAAACTCTTCAAAACACACATGCAATCAGTGTTTTTGTGCATTGATTCAGAAATCCGAAATCAAGATCTTGGTTTATAGATATGTTAGCTTCCACACCAACACTGGATTCCATAAAGTGATATCCACACTCACTACACTTAACACTATTTCATTTAAAAAGAAAAATCAGAGTCCTAAGTTCAACGATATAACTAACTCCTTTGATACTAATTTGTCACACCCTTCCCCCAGGGCCCATGCCATGACTACCCCACCCCCTTCCATAGGATAGGTTTTGGCGACTAGCACTGAAGGCATATTTCCTAAAACTGGGAAGGCATTGACTTTATAACCTATAAAAACACGCAACAAATCACACAACACGATGTGAACTCATGTAAACTAAATAGTAAACAGAGAGAGTATAGTGAGAAAAAGGGTCTGAATACATTCCCAGATGGAAATTATATGAAAATGAATGTACATGTAAACTAGAAAAACTCCTATGAACACCTACCAAGGATCCTACCTGATGGGTAGGTACAGCTCTCGAACTATTATCTCTGTGGTATGCCTCATCAGTGATCCACCTCCGAGATACCTCAAGTCCTGGAAATCTTGTCCTCGATCATCGTTTTCCATCATCTGCACCAAACTCAACGAGGTGTGAGCATAGACTGTGTAGGGGTGAGTATTACGATACTCATTAGGGACCCCGACACCCTCAAGGGCTCACAAAATCCATGAAGGATAAACCAAAAAGCATGGAATCAACTGACAACCCTACTAAGGTATATGACCATACATATAACAAAGTTATAATTTATAACCATATAAATCACGAGAAAACACAGAGTTCGGCTCAAAATCCCAAAGTTCCACTATACCTATAATGAATGAATACCACGAAGGTAAGTACCACGCAGGTATGCCACATAGAAGGAAACCAAAAAGGTACTGACTCAGCTCACACCAGGTATTTCATGGGTACAGTAGTAGAGATGATTATATGTAACTACTGAATCTTCTTAATCTATATAGAGGCAGAACCATGAAGGAAACCTAATCATTTTCAGACCCACGGAGGTTCATTGTACATCATTAGACCCAAACAGGATCTTAGTACCTCAGTAGTACATTGTCAGAACCACAAAGGATCTCTTTTGTTGACCCCAAAGGATCACTAGATGATGAACCACACAGGAACCCACGATCCGGATGAAAACATGATCTCTTGGTGTTGAACAATAACGGATCTCTTGGTGTTGTCCCACAATGGATCGCTCGGTGTTGACTCACACATTATCATTATTCATTCTTCACATCATAACCTGCTACTAGGTTCCCGCACTAAGCATGCTCGTCTCCAGGAGGGTCCGCACCACAAGCCAATGGTCGATACTCTAAACACCATGAAGTCTCATGATGTAGTAACCCAAAGGACCCCCAGGTCATAGGGGTCTCAATGCAAAAAATTGTGCATTAATCGGATGCACGATCTGTATTTTATTAGCATTTTAGTCTCAAGGGCCCTGTTGGATTCGTGCTCAATCCAACCCGATCGTATCCCAAAATTTTGTAAATCTCAAGTGGGGTATACCAATTGGACCACCACACTCTAGGGATTCTGTTACAATAGATGGTTCATCCAATGGATGCCCGGTACCAATGTTTTGGCTGATAGAGAGAAAATGTCGATGTAGGCCCGTGTCTGGTCCGACTGGGTGAGACTGAACTGGCCCATCCCAGTTCGGGTTAACTCGGACCGATGGCCCTGGACCAGACCACCAGATCTAGCTCGGCCCACTGTGTCTAGCCCGATGTTTGTTGGGCGGTGCGGATTCCCCGAGGCCCGCTGATTTCGCAGGGGACACAGAGGCCGCAAGGGTGGCGCGATGCCACGAGGGGTGGGGGGGGGTGAGTGCTGAGGGTTAGTGAGGCCACGGTGGCCCATGCAGGCTGCAGGGTGGTGAGGATGTGGGGCACCGCGGAGGGCCGGACAGAGGTGTGGAGGGACGTTGGGTGGTGTTGAGGGCCACGGGGCGGCGCAGAATGCTGCATGGCGGCGCGGAGGGCCCCAAGGCGACGAGAAGCTGCGAAACTATCGCCATCATGGCGGCCAGAGGTGTGCCAGCCGGTACATCCATACGTCACCATGGCATAATGATTCCTTCATCGATCATAAATAAAAAACCATTAATGAAGAACGACAGAGGGTTCGGGGCATTTTTTGTCCCGCACCCTCCATGTTAGAGCAGTAGCAAGCGGCTCAATAAAATCATGAATGAAGAATGTCAAACCCTACAACCTCCCATAATGACTATTACAAAATCCACAAAAGAAAACATCATCGGATTCAATAATTATAGATTTTTTCATCATTCTTTGTTTTATAAGGGAAGAACATGTGAATATATAATCATAGAAAACTATACCCTAGCCTCAGAGATTTTTCAATGAAGTTCATGAGGAAAGAGACAAAGTCTTTTGGAATAGATGGCCCTCTATGACATCAGCATTTTTCTCAATTTTCTATTCATGGACGTCGAAGACGTTCCTCATCGGCATGAGCATTCCTCATTAGAGAGCGCATTATTCATTGGATAACACGTTTTTGTTGGAGAGATTAATCCTCCAAAAGGTTATCCTCTCCCAATTCTACAAAAATGGGAAAATAACCCCTTGTTAATATAATTTTATCAAATTAAAAGGTTGGCATAATTAATTGTTGGAACAATTAATTGTACCACGTTGGCATAATTAATTGTCTCTAGTTAATGGGAGGAATGTATTAATGGGGAGTTGAGAGGATTCTCTACCATTAAGTGGAGTCGGGTGGTCCCCACCCCTAAATCCAAAAATGAGGGTTAGTTCAAGTGGTCCCCACTATATAACAACCACATGGGAGGTTTCATCTCCAATGGTCCCCACCACCGTAACCCATGTTGATGGGTTTCAACAAATAAAATAAAAATGCTAACATTTTTATTTATTTCATTTTTTATTGAAAACATAAAAACTATTTTTCACTCTCGACCCACTGTGGTCATGTTGAAGGTCTTTTTAAGAATATACGGGCGCTAGAAGTTCAGCAGTGCACTCAGATTTCCATTTTGAGCACTGGTTCAAAAGTTTCAAAAACCCACTCAGAAGTTTATTGAACATACCCCAAAAAAATTCATAAATTCGTTCTGGGCACAACGGGCCTCGGAATCACGCCCCATAAATTTTCAAAGACTTGTGAAATTCACATATATTTAATAAAAATTACATGAAAAAATCCGGGTCTTTACGAAGGAGAACCGTGGGACATAGCCGTGTAGAAGGACTCGGGAAGGGGAATAGGATTCAAGTACACACAGTGTGTAAGGACAACATGCCTTGTTTTATGTGTATTACATGACCAATTCTGGAATAATTACATGCCAATGTGAAAGACATAAGGGAACACGCCGTGTAGTAATTATACACATATTATAGTCTTGTTTTGTAAAACATGGTTGTTTTTTCTCCCATTCCCCTATATGGTTTCTAGTTTTTAGTCCTTGATGGTCTTAATCTAAGGTTTGCGCTTGAGCTTCTAATGACATGCCACCGAGACATCCCCCGGTCGTATGCCAGTTGCAAGGCGATGATCAGACACCGGATATGGCTAATCAGGGACTGTCGGTAGAAGATCTTGTTGTGCCAGTCTTGGCACCAGCAGTTATACCTGACACACGTGTCGATGCACAGTACAAGGAAGGATTCATATGGATGATGCATACCAACTAGGGAGCGCAGCATCCTACCCCGTCGATGGAAGAATTGATGCAGGTCATTCAGTAACAGCATCATCCCACATTCTCAGGGCGATTGAGGACCATAGACTACAGATTCATGGCTATAATCCTCATCGACAATCTTTGAGCATATGGAGACTCCTCCAGAGAGGAGGGTCAAGCTCGATACATACATGCTTTGGGATTCCTCCAAGAGATGGTGGGATGGAATCTCACCAAAGGGATGCCAATAAAATATTGCTTGGGATGAGTTTCAGTGTGCCTTTCATGATTAATTATAACCTGAGACGTTGAGGAAGAATCAAACCCATGAGTTTATGTGTTTGGAGCTGGGTACTCCTTCTTTTTTGGAGTATTCCTCTAACTTCGCTAAGATTTAGAACTTTAAACCCATTCCAGGAGGTGATGAGTTATTCCTTGAAAGGATTTTTGAGGATGGAATGAGGAATAAAATACAATCACAGGTGAATATATTCAGATTGAATTCTATATCTTTTATAGTCAACTAGATGCTGATTACTGAGAGAAATCTGTGGGATTCTGGAGCTGTAAGCTAGGGCGGTTCGGTATCCAGAGATAGTGCTCCACCATTTGATAGTAAGATGCACCGTAGGGAGATTCCTCAAGGATATTAGAGTATGCGGGATGCATGTTCTGGTAGCCATCTATAATGCTACCAGTGCAGGAGGAGCAGGAATATGAGGCCACATTGCCTAAGAGACCCGGTAGAGTGCCAATTATGCATCAATATTGGTCATCTTATGCCTTTATGTCAGTTCATTTCACCATTAGCTGGTGTCTGGGGTTCTTCCATGACTCCTTGTTGATGAGAATTACCACCAGTTTCCCACCGTTCTTGGAACTCGAGATCTTCCGGCCGTTCAGACCGAGGTTGAGGTCATGGAAGTGGTTCCCAATTGCCATGTTTTTAGCGACATAAGTGCTGATCATCTTAGAGTGGTCAGGTAGGGTCACGGGGTAGTGGTACATGCCAGAATTTTTCCGTGGAGTAGACCCAGTAAGAGCAGGATCACAAACCATATACAGTTCTAGGTACAACATTATTAGCCTCAATTTTATCTTATACTATATTCGATGTAGAGGCTTCCCATAGATTTATATCTGTTGCGGTTATGGAGATCCATGGTCCCTACATATTTTCATCTGTTGATAATTTGAAACTGGACACTTTTTTGAGGACTATAACAGCTAGTGTGCATTAGGTCAAGTAGTTCCCTCTTGAGGTTGGTTGGTTTTTCTTTTTATGGGACCTCTATGTTTAGAGATGATGCGTTATGATGTCATTCTAGGAATGGACCGGTTAGTTCCCTTCCAGGACGTTGTCAAATTCTATAACTGTAGGGTGAGTTTTACATCACCAGAGGGAGGATCTTATCTTCATAAGGGAAAGTCGGATACCTAGGTGAGCAGTGCGAGATCTGATCATCACGGGTTAGGAGGAGTTACATCCCAAATTGTTAGTCTTTATTTGAATTACCTGGGGTTTTCATAGTTGGAATTTCCTCTAGTGGTGGATCGTTTCAAATATGCCTTTCTAGATTTATTTTTAGTTTTGTATCTGGAGTAGGAGGTAGAATTTTATTTTGATCTTGTGCCATGGGAGGCATCGGTGTACATTCCTCCTTAGAGGATGGCTACACCGGAGTTACAAGAACTGAAGAAGCAGTTGGAGGAGTTGTAGTAAAAGGGTTTCATCTGACCCAGTACTTCTCATTGGGGTTTGCATGTCCTATTTTCGACGAAGGCAGATAGTACCCTCAAAAATTGAGTGTATTATCATAAGATTAACTTGTTGAGGGTCTAGAACTGATATCTGTTTCCGTGGATTGATGACATCTTTGATCAACTTCTAGGATACTGGGTGTTCTTGATGATTTCCTTAAGATCTGTTTAACATCTGTTGTGCATTAAACCATCTGATATACCTCTCACAGCCTTCCAGAGCAGGTATTGTCTATACGAGTATACGGTTATGCTGTTCGATCTCACGAATGTGCCTGCAGTTTTCATGTCACTGATGAACCGAGTGTTCCATCCATACTCGGATTTCTTTTTGGTCGTTTACATGGATGTTATTTTGGTGTACTCTCACAGTCGACATGACCATGATTCCCATTTTGAGATCATTTTCAGTACACTAAGAGAGCATATGTTATTTGATGAGCTCTAAAAATTCCACTTTTGGATGGAAAATATTCACTTCATGCGTCATGTTGTCTCAGAGACAAGTGTATCAGTAGAGCTAGAGAATTTGATAGTAATAATTTCCTGAGAGCAGAAGAAGAACATCATTGAGGTAAGAATTTTTCTAGAGATTTCTGGATACTACAGACATTTTATATAGGACATTTCATGCATAGAAGTGCCACTAACGAGCCTGAATAAGAAGGGTGTGATGTTCTTGTGGTCAGATTCTTATGAGTCAGGAATTCAGGAGCTAAAAGGGAGGTTGAATTTAGCATCGATAATAGTTTTTTAGAGTCGTTCAAGAGTTATAAAATGTACTTTGATGCTTCTTGTATCGGGCCTGGAGTTGTGATTATGCAGGGAGAAGGAGTCATTGTGTATGGGTCATGGAGGTCGAGGCCACATGAGAGGAATTACCCAACACATGATCTCGAGTTGGATGTTGTTTTTCATGCCTTGAACTGATGGATACATTATATTCTGGGAGAGAATTTTGTGGTTCTGTCCAATCAAAAGAGTCTCAAGTACATCTTCACTCAGTGTGATAGGAATTTTTGAAAGTGAAGGTGGGTTGAGTACCTTCAGTCCTTTGACATTGATATTTCCAATATTCATGGGAAAGGCAACACAATGGATAATGATTTGAGCACGAGGACTCAGATACAAGCGGTTCAGGAGGCCAACAGTGAGTGGCAGCTTAGGGATCTGTTCTCTGAGATGAATTTAGAGGTGCACGTTAGATTGGGTTAGTCCTTTATTTCTTCTGTGTCATTTACCAATACACATCTTTATCGAGTGAAAATGAGGCAGCTATCAGATTCGTAAGGCCAAGTCCTACGGTATAGTATGTCAGGAGAGTGCCCTATTCCTTGATGGACCATGGGTGAGGATGAGATCTTGCATTCCAAAGGGTGCATATGGGTTCCATCAGACATACGCAAGTAGCTAATGTAGGACTTTCATTACACAATTTGGGCAGTTTTTCCAGGTGTCACAAAGATGTATCGTGATCTACATCGTCTGTATTGGAGGAAAGGTAAGGAGAGTGATGTTGATGATTTTTTTCAAGAAGTGGTCCACCTATCAGCATGTGAAGGTGGAGCAACAGCGATGAATAGGGCTTTAGATGTAGTTACCCACTCCTAAATGAAAGTGGAATGATGTCAGGATGAATTTCATGACATGTTTATTGAGGTCGGCTCGAGGGAATGATGCAGTTTTGGTTTTCATTGACAGATTTAGGAAGGTTGCTCGATTTTTACCAGTCAAGGAGACCTTATGTGTTTACGAGAAGGGGAAATTTTATTTCCATGATATTTTACATCTACATGGAGTTCACACTACATTTATTCATACATGGATGCACATTTTACTTCTCAGGTCTGGCATGGGCTTCAGAATGATTTGGGTACACATGTACTTTTGAGTACAACATACCACCCCCCGAAAAATGGACAGTCTGAATGTACAATCCAGGTGCTAGAGGACCTGATTCGTGCATGAATTCTAGAATTTTGAGGTTCTTGGGAGAAGAATATACGTCTTGTGGAGTTTCCCTACAATAATAGTTTTCAAGTGACTATTCAAATGGAACCTTATGAGGCTCTGTATGGTAGGCCATGCCGATCACATTTATATTGGAATAAGGCATGAGAGGTGGATATATTGGGACCTCTTCTTATACAGAAGACCACATAGCAGATATAGTTGTTTCTGAAGATGATGGTGACTGCACAGTCTCAAAAGAAATCTTATGCTGATCTGTGGAGAAAACCTCTAGAGTTTGAGGTCAGGGATCAGGTTTCCCTACATGTCACGCCGTGGTTGGGGCCCATGAGGATTAAGAGATATGGTAAGCTTTCACCGATGTACATTGGGCAGTTTGAGGTTTTGGAGACAGTTGTGCTGGTTTCGTATTTGTGACAGTTACCTTAGATGTACTAGGATATAGACGACGTCTTCCAAATTTCTCAGCTTCGACGTTACTTCTCAGAACCATCTCATGTCTTCCCACCTGAGGAGGAAGAGTTGGAAGTGAATTTATCTTTTCATGAGCATAAATTAATGATTTTTGATCGATGTATGATGGTTTTTCATGGCCGGTATGTCCCTCTACTATGAGTGTTATCGTAGCACAGGTGAGTACAGTACGAGACTTAAGAGAGGGAGGCAGATGTACGATTGTAGTGGCCGGAGTTATTCGGTATTTCTTCATCTACGCCACCTTTCTAGGGAAATTTGAGGATAAATTTTTTTAAGCTGGGTAGTATATAAGAACCTAGATCTTTTTTTTCTGATATGTTTTCCTTTTCTGGTCAATTTTTGGAAAAATAGGAATTTCATGAAATTTTTGAAGTACATTCCATGTACTTTATGAGTACCCGTCGTGTACTAGATCACTTTTATGAGACCGTGTGCTGGTCATGTAATGGCCACACCCAATGACCATGTGGGGGTGACTTGGAAGTCACCTAATGCAGAGTATGGAAATTTAATGTACATTCCATGTATTGTATTTTTTTCATTAAATCTACCGTGGTCGTGTCTAATAGCCAGAAACACAATCTTCTTGGTCTCGTTCCACCGAGAGCTCCCATACGGATGTGATTCTTCTCTGATATCCCTACCGAGAATCTGATCTACAATTTACCCACCATTGATCTCCTTGGGATCTCCTTAGAAACCTATGTCATCTGCTTGAGGCTCATTTCCCAATTCATCCTCCTTCTCTAGTTAACCTCTATTGAACGTTTTAGAATTTTTTTATAGATTTTCACCATTATAAGGTGTTTCAAGCCCTGATTCTCAAGTATATCGATCTCCCAATGCCGAGATAGGTGGTTTGTGCCTTTCTGTTTAATTTCTTTGGGTATTATGTGAAATGTTTCCCAATATCCTTGAACGGGGTATTGTTTCTTTACCGTTTCAACCCTCTTGATTTCCTGCTATGCTGGTATGATTAAATACTAGTTATTTGGATTTGAATATGGTTTTTTGATATTCTTTGGATGTTATTTCCTATGCATGTTTTGTTTTGGACGTTTGGTCATGTTTAGCCATTAGACATTATTGATGTATCCCATTCCCAGTACTGTAGGATGGAGTGATTATTTTATATTGCATGCATGAGATGCCACAGACTGTTTATCCAAGTAGTTCATGAGGATTACATTGGTTGTATTGAATTTACTTAGAGAGACTTTATCACTTTTTACTATTTGGGGAACTGACTTTGTGATCTTCGTCGGAGAGTCTTTATCACTTTTGACTATATGTGGAATTTACCATGTGAGGATCCTCAGAGATTAATTATCTCTTTTGACTATAAAGGGAATTGACCATGGCAACTTCCTCATAGAGTCTTTAGCACTTGTTACTATAAGGGAAATTCACTAAGAGAGATTCCACAAAGAGGCATTGTAGAATAATTATTTTTATTGAACCAGAGGGGTTATGCTGAGAGAACTACCCAGAGGGTTACCTGCTTGTTTTTTTGTTATTGATATATGGAACTGTTTTCATTGAAACTATATGATTTTTTAATACTGAGTACTTAATTCTTTAGTACATCTTTTTTTATAACCTACAATATATTCACAGATTGTTAGGCATAGATATTGTGGTGATTAACTACTAGATTTAGTATCAGAACATATTTTTTCTATGCATTTGGGCCCAAACAGATTACATTGTTGTCGATATAGATAAGGGAAAATTCCCTTCTACTTCTGTTACTTGATATGTTGTGGAGATAGAGAGCATGGGACTAAGCTGAGGCTGGAGATACTGAGTAGTTTTTTTTATCTATTTTCTTTTGTACTTTCGTATAGTATTGTTTTCTATTCCATCATTATGATGAGTTTGGATGTTTTCCTAGACATATGTACCATGAAAAATTTTTATATGTATATACACACTCCAGCTGTTTATTTCTTCAGCCTTATGCTATTTACATTTATATGGATTATTAATTATTTATCTATGTTTATATTTTTTCTCTTATACAGTGTTAGTCTGCCAATGAGGGCATATTTTCCCCACTATCACACCCAAGGCCCTCACTGTTAGTCATTAGCCTCTGGAATTAGGGGGAATGTGCATGAGGTTATGTGACCCACCAGGTATGGGTCACCTCTGGGTGGCTTTTGGAACTGGGACGTTACAATGTATCACATAGGCACATACAATGTACTATTTTTTAATAAACCATGAATTAATTCAGAAATAAAAAAAAATCGATTTTAATTTATTTAATTTATTGTATTTAATTATGCCTCATGTGTTGACCAGGCTAGCTAGGAACATGGTCATCTATATTACACACTATTTAATGTCTATACATGATGTGTAGTTCCTTAGTCCCAAATAGACCATTTATCTATTAACACAGACTACCTGACTAGTAACGATGTAACATGGAAACCACATACCATATAGCTAATTTACATGTCATGTACTCAATAATGTTCCATCGAAAGGTTACACGTTGAGTCCTATTGTATGTGTTGTGGATAGACAATGAGAATAACACAAACCATGTATATTGGAATATAAATTCCTTATACTTTTACCTATTTATACTGAAGTAAAAAAATTAATTTAATGTATTTTGAAATAATAATGTGTTCAATGTGGTGATTATTTTTATAGTACACAACATTGATGTGTTATATATATATATATATATATTATATAAGTTTTTTTGGGTAATCATGGGGCCAATATATCATGTATAAGTCTTATTATAGTTATTACTCTACAAAAATTGAAATAAAACATTATATGTAAATACAATGTATTCTATGTGGTCATTATGTTGATAGTATAACACAAGAAATTTCCTGACAAAATGTTGTTCCCACATGTGGTGTAGTAAAAGGTGTACGAGTATAATACACATAGGTTAATTCAAACAATTACTCATTGTGATTATTAAATAGTATATTTTTTAACGTAGTTAATTTTAAATATTTTTTTCTCTATTTTTATAAATTTATATGGAAGATAATTTCAGGAAAATGTAGATGTTAATAAAGATAAAATAATAGATAAATTAAATAATAGAATTAATTAATTATATCATGATTTATCTTAAAAAAATGATTAAAAATGAATGTTAATTTTATTAAATCTATAATTCTCCACATGGATGTGGACCTCTTGAGTCGACACCTATCCCCTGTTTATAATTGGATTCATTTAATAAATTATTAAATTAAATATTTTTTCTAGAATTTCATCTATCATCTCATTATTTAAGGGTTTTTTCCACGGTTTCAATTAATGAAACCCCCTAATCAATCACTTGGATCTCCTCACCTTCAAGTAAGAAAAATCATATGTATGGGAGAAACTCCCAAGGTAGTGAGGTGGTTCATGTTTAGAGTTGATGAGATACTTGTCTAAGATAAATACTTAGCTATATTTCAGGAATCCTATAACGCAAACCATACATGTGTCAATGTATTTTTCTCATAGGTCAATAGTTATTTTATCTTCCACTAGATAAACTAAAAGTCACTAGAATCTCAAGATAATAATAAATTATTATTTTATTTTAATCATATTTTATAGATATTTTATTTTTGAATTATTGCCATTGTCACATAAATTATTTAGTTAACATGAATGAGGGATAAGACTAAAATTAACAAGCTTATGCATAAATAATATTTAGGACATGGCTAATCTCTTATTTAAATCCACATCATATTAAAAAGCATTAAATATATATAATAATTGTAAATTTAAATATAAAATATATAATCCGTTACTGATATATATTATATTAGTATAACCATCCCCTACATCAGTTAATATTTAAATATAGTTTAATGTGCCTGAAAAACAGAAGAAGTGGTTCTTTCAATTATTGAGGAATTTTAACATGGTGTTTTGGGTTCAATTAATATAGTTCACATTAATGGTTGACTAACATATCATGATATTGTAAAAATAATATGAAAACGATGAAGAAATAATATATATATATTTTTGGAAAGGGTAATCCACTAAAATTATCAAGGAACTATCTGCTAATGTAGTTGGAGTTTCTATTTCCATCATAAAAAACTCAAATTTAATGTGTTGAAAATTTCAGGGTGATGAGAAGTGGAATATTGATATTAGCTTAATGAATTTCTGAGATGTAGGATATTCTAAATCCAAAAATCTGGGATAATATGTATCTATAAAATATTAGGAGATTAATATACATATACATATATATATATTGAATAATAATGTTTCTAAATTTTATTATATTATGTTTAATAAAATTTCATTTAATTTATACAAAAAATAATATAATGAATTCAAAAATTTCATTATGATACACAATTAAGAAGTATAACCATATAAGTAGATAATATATACAAAAAATTAAAGGGATGTTACATGTTATAATTCACAATAAAATGAAATTATTGGTGATGGATGAACTAAATATTATTTATCCTAGCAAGAATGGATATTATTAAGAGTTATCACTCTATGAGAAAAATTTAAATGATATTATATATGTTTAGTGTATCATTATATCGATAATAAAAAATGATATTTTGATTCGAAATTAAGACATGGAGGTGCATATAATGATGTCTCGCCTTTGTGATCTCCATCAAGAAAATGATATTCAAGAGTGATATGGTTTTTTAAATTCTATAATTAATGTATTCTTACTGTATCTGCCCGATAAGGGCCAAATTTAGTCGATCTTATTGTCTATATTTAATACATAGAAATTTCATGATTCAAATTCCCATAATATTTTTTTCTATAATAAAATATTTTTATCACAATCTAATTCCATATACTATTTTATTATTAAATATATCATCAAAAACAATGAGAATATTCCTTCATTCCTTATTTAACTTTTTATGAAAGTGGATATGGTCATGTGGGTAACAAAATTGTGGTCCCCATGGTGAATTTAAAATGGAATTAAATAGTGAATGGGACTAAGACTCCTAGATAGGATAACGCTCCCAGGAACCATCCTTATAAAAAGTGGATGATGAAAAGATAGGGAGGGAAAATGAGGTAGAATTTTCTTCACGTGGAGAGGAAGTCATCTAGAAATGGTAGTGCACCCTGAAGCTAGGCGAGGTAATGGTACAGTAGTTATCGATTGAAACCTTTAAATATCTACACATTGGCTATTAAATTTATTATTTTGGGTTTGAAATCATTATAAAAATGTTAGAACCAAAGAGATTTTGGGATATTGAAAGAGGATAGGTGTATTTTCAGTCCTCAAATAGTGTGAGGCTAGATTCTCCACCCATTGGAGACAACCACATTTAATCTGCCACATGAATGATATTTGTTTTAAGGGATTTATATTATGTAGCAACTATAACCAATAACATAATTTAATAATAATTACTATATGTTTATGTTTTTATTGTCATGTTTTCTAATTAATGTTGTTTCTAATATAAATATATAATATGCTATGTTATATAGAATACAAATAATGGTATTTATGTATTAAATTATGATAAAAAATATTGAAAATAGATAGTGGATCATGTTCAAATCAATCATGTCAAAGAAAGCTATGGAAGAATTATATTCATCATGTATCCAAGAATTTGTTGAAAAAACGCAGTCAATGTTGATATTTGGTCTTTTTTGAGCAAAACCCACTCAAAATTTTGGCATGCATGTTTTCATGGAAGATTGTCCAAACCGACATTCTATGGGTAGGGTGAAAGGGCCCTAGTTATAATAGGATTTCTACACACTGATGTGGGAGGAAAATTTCAAATAGAATATATATGATAGTCTTCTTACATTTCATCTTTTACTGATGAGTTGAGTATATAGGGATATGCTTACGTGATAAGGAATACATATGATTCCAATGATAAATTCAGTGATTTCCTTAATAAAGAGGATATTCAAATTGGAAAGACGATAAATAATATTCTATTAGATTGAGGTGGTGAAAATAATAACCAATAGTTTATCAACCATTTATGGGAGTTTGGCATTCTATCTCAACATTCTTCACCCTACAACCCATAGTGGAATGGAGTTTTTGATTTTAAGATGTGTTCCTTGTTAGGCATATTAATTTCCATGCTGAGTCATATAGAACAACCATTACTTTTTTTTTGTAAATGCATTGACAAATTAAAAATAATCAGTATACTTAGAAACAAATAAAAATTAAAATGAAATTCTGTTATAATATTTTATCAGATAGAATCCTATTATTGATAGACACATGTATCGGGTTATGAGACATTTTTTAATGCCCTCTTAGGCAAAAAATAGCAGACATGGGTACAATGTTTTTTTGTTATTGAGTATGAAAGGGAAAAAAGTTATTGTACCTATAAATTCCATTATAAAATAATGGTATTATAACTTGAAAATCTATATATCTATAGATAGTGCACATATTAAAAATGTGTAGTGGGAGAAAGTAGGATTTCGATGATTTTGATGCTCAATATACAAAATAATCATTAGAGGAATAGATTCCATAGGACCCCATGGAAGAAGTTGTTCTTGAATCCAAAGTATTATATAAGATAACTAGTAATGAAATATAAATATAGGGTTATGTTTTTATAGTCACATAATATGGTGAATAATTATTAGTATTCAATGATGAATTTATATCCATAAAAAATGATGCAGAGAACTCAATGGATGAAACATAGTATGAAAAATTGAATTCTGAAATTGATTCCATGTATTAGAACCATTTTTTTCCTAGTCGATGTGGGAATTGATATAAATTCCATAGGTTTAAAATGGATATTCATGGGAAAGATATACATGTAAGGTAACATAAATAAATCTAAATAAATGGGAATTTGTAAAGGGATTAAAAATCAATAAGAAATTCTGTATGATGAAACATTTCTCTAGTTTTTATGATTATGTCAATAAAAAACCTCGTGGATATATTAGCATTTTATGGTAATGAAATTTTTTATATGGATGTTAAATCTTCTATAATTAATACGAACCATTTGGAAGATTTCTATATGATATATCATGGTGGTATTGAGACTCCATGTGATGTTAATAATATTTTCAACATGCAAAAATTTATTTATACATTGAAGAAGTCATCTAGGATAGGATACATTCGATTCGATGAAGTCATAAAATACATTTGTTACATTAATAAAAAAAGTGATCTAGGTTTTATCAATTGGTTTAGTGAGAATTTTTTCTATCTCATAGCAGTATATGTTCCTGAAAAGTTACATATTACAAATTACATAACACTCTTATAGTCTATTTAGGACTAGTCGAACACATGTTCTCAATGAAGGACATAGGTGATCTTTTCTATAATCATTGGACCATGATAACTCTTGGTAGATCCAAGATAATTTCTAGACTATGTCAAAGTGAATACATTGACTAGATACAATGAATAATTAGTATAAATAAACAAATATTGGGGTTGGATCCAATTTAGCTTGTTATACATCATTATAATATAATGATTCCCTAGATAGAAAAGTATAAAGAGAAAATTATTATGATCACATATAGTTGAATGATAGGATGAATCATATATTACATGTTATATACAAAACATGATGATGCCTAGGAATTGAGAATTTTAGAAAATTATGAAATAGATCTAATGGAACAACAATGGTCAATTGTTAAGGTTATTATTATGTATCTATGAAGATCTACTGATATTATACAGATGTGTGGAGGATATGAGAATATATATATTGAGGTTTATAAAGATTATTGTTTTCAAATAGTTTATAATTATTTGACTCCACCTTTGGGATAAGTATTCCCTCTCAATAGAGGATATGTGATTTAAAAGAGATTAAAGCTTCCATACATCATTTATTATAGAGAGAAGTCCATAAATATATACACTTCTGATGTATCCATGGAAAACAATTACATATGAAACTCTTGTGAAGATTATGAAATTGTACCCATTTTTAATGACCCTTTCAAATGGGTATTATTATTATACTATAGTGGTTGATCCTTCAAAATAATAGAGGTCACACCAATAGAAGATGAACGTTATCTATATGTATAACCTATTCTTGGGTTTTTCTCAAATGGGTAAAGTTAAAGTATCATATTTACCATATAATAAACCATATAAAAACAGTAGAATGAAGGCATATTTCTATAGAAATATGAGTTTACTGTGAGATCTAGTGGAGAATAGTTTGTTTGTAGTTGGCTCTAGTGGATGTGGGAGGATGTTGGATTTTGTACACTTGAACCAAAATATAAATACATTATGTTATTGTGTATTCATTATTTCTAATATTAATATATGAATTATTAATTAATTTCATTTCACTATTTAATATATTATGTGATGATTTCCAAAGAGTATATGTCTCACTGAAAGGTTAAAGATGTTCCCTACAATTATTAGAACCCAAAAGTTCCATGATAGCAATTTATAATATATTTTCTATAACAAAATTAAATCATTCAAGGGATGCAGTCATTAAATATATTGGGGATATAGACTTATAGGTAATTGAGGGACATTAAAATTTAAAATATACATGGTAATATAATCTGTTGGATATTATAAGAATGAGACCTTCTAGTAGTAAATCCATATGTATATGTTTCATTGGATGATCCTATCTGTGGACATGTGTATTGACCATAAACATCAATATTTTGTTAATGAGTTTAATAAGTCATAAATAATTATGTATTTATAAATCCTAGGTGGTTTATATTAACAATTAGTTAGGATACATTGGTTGTATAAAAAGTAATATTTCATTATTGAATAATGTGAAAAAGTATTTTTCCCTTCTATTATTTATTTGATAGTGGTATCTTATCCATCAATCCAATAGTTATAAATTTTATTGATAATGGGAAAAAGCATGGAAGTTCATGGGGGTATAAAATAATGAATTCTGAGAGCATATAACATTTCCTGGATGACACACATAGATTTGAGGTGTCAAAGGGAAGAAAAAACAGAATAGGATTTGTTTGTGGTTGTCTAAGAGGACAAGAAGTTAGAAACCTTGTTTCCCTCCTACTATGTATGTGAAATATCTATGTCGAAACATAGAAGACCCTTGAATTTGAAAATGAGATAAGAGATTTTCCTAGGGGTTGATTTCATTGTTGATGGACTATGGTAATGTAATAGAGTCGGTCTCCACCAAATATAGGGGAATGATGAGAGGGTGAAAATTATATAGACCCATGATCAGGGCTATTGTTTCCTCTGTAAGGGAGTCCCCCTATCTAAATAAGCCACCGATTTCTAGCATGTCAAAACCTCCATGATCAAGAATCACGCCCTCTCCCACCACCCAAAAAAATCATTCCCACATGAGCTGTAAGAGTTGATATTTAGACCCATAGCAGAGGAGTCCATCTTAACCTGTTTACAAAAAACATTGGAATACAGAGTATCATGTCATTTGGAATGAGTGTGTATATATAAAGAGAGCATTTCCATTGTTTTATTAGAAGTATGAGATTATCTTCTATGGAACTCACCCAGATCATTTTAGACATGCATGATCTTAGATTACCCGCTTGTCTTGCCTTTTTGTCGGAATTCCAAATGTTCTAGTGGCCAACAAGAACAAATAAGAAATGATATTTCTATTAGTAAGGGTTTTCCTCCATTGCATGAAACCAAGAGGGAAAGATGTAATCACCGATAAGACCGTACTACATGACCCCATTAAAAATTAAAAACCCTTCAGAACTTTAGATGCCACATTCTATTGAAAAATATATGGGAATCAGATTCTTCCTTTGGGATATGACATCATGTGCAATTGTAAACCATGTAAATTCAATTGCATCATACCCCATCATCAGTTTGAAGAGCATGATTGTGAAAAATTATGACCACAAAGATGTGTTTTGATGGGATTTCATTTCACCTGAGAGATAAACCCCATGTATCCTTGCTCGAGGTGGAATACATAGCCTGCCGATATTCCTTGGAGGTGAACACACCTAAAGAAGTACCTATAAATATGAGTCTGTCAAACTCAATATTGAGTAAAATACATTGTAGGTTATCTAGTTGATCAGTATTAAGAACAGTATTAATAAGGCCCACAAAATTTCTCCTCCTGGTAGAGGGGTCTACAAAGAATTTTATATCTATAGAATCCATGAATGTGCCTTACCCAATTATTCCTCCAAAATATAAGGTATCCTTC
Organism: Viscum album; assembly: GCA_963277665.1. Classification (NCBI taxonomy): domain Eukaryota; kingdom Viridiplantae; phylum Streptophyta; class Magnoliopsida; order Santalales; family Viscaceae; genus Viscum; species Viscum album. Next base: position 687,750,731 of record OY728122.1, read on the forward strand.
TCCCACAACTCATCTAGAGAGCATGTGAGTTACAAGGAGGTGGCTCCTGATTGAGTCCCAACAGTTTTATCCTCTACCTCCCATGCCAGAATTTAATCATATAAAATGAGACCATACATAATTATTTACTATGAAATCCCACTAAAGTTTTCAATTCAAGAATTTCATAGTTTCTTTGGAATTTTTAATCACAGTATTCCCATTCTCCACTTCTCTAGCCAGTCTATACCTTGAGGCCCATTGATACATATCCTTACCCTACACATCGTAAATTAAACTGTGATTGATGTTATCAATATTATGAATCCCTATCATAGGGGCCTTGATAAATGATACAAAATGCAATGATATTAATTTCAACACATAGTTAACAAGGGTGATGCGACCTCCAAAAGAAAGAATATTTCATTTCTAGTTGAGGGAATGAGAATATATTTTATCCACTAAGATATTGAAATTGAGGATCCTGGTCTAACCTGGGGATGGTAGAGTCTCTAGATAATCCATCAAAAATTGTCTACCATGAATTCCTTGTTTGTCTTCAATCCTCTCCAACTATTTTACAGGAAGATTTTGGAAATAAATTAACAAATCTTATATTTTCTTATAAATTTTCCACTCCATTTGATGTTAGAGTCTAGGACATAGATGATCTCATTAATGGACCAAATGATTCCAATAAGAGACTATGCATCAACAAAAAGGTCATTAGTAGCTCATAGGAACACATGCACCACATAACATTAATAAAAAAATTACAATCCACCCTGTCATATTCCATGTACATTTCATATTTAATGGAAATATAAGACCCCATATTTTTATAAATATTTATTTAATATTTAGTGAATATTATATTTATTTCTATTTACATGAATAAAGAGCTAATATATATATATTGAAAATATAGTGATTATTCAAGGAACAATAAATATTTTTTTGGAATATCTGACGAAGTTTAATTTGACTGTGAGAAATAATACATGTTAATTATTATTTGAATAAATAAAAATGAATTTTATTTATGAGATTTACGCATGTTATGAAATAATTACTATAATAACAATAATAATATTATTATTATGGATATGGGCTTCTGAAGGGATTACAGAAATAATAATGGTTCTTGTGAAATTTTAATTGTCTATCCCTAACATTAAGTAATCCAAATTATGTCGTTTTATTATGAGAGGAAGTTCATTTTTTGTACTCACAATGAAATCATTATAGAATCATCTAAATTCATAAAGAGATCTCTCTCAGATAACACTCTCAAGAATGTTGGGAGAACCTCCTCCACCTTCTATACATGAGGTTAGAGAGAGATTAATGATGACCTCTCCTTGAATTAGTTCTTAGGGTGATCAAAGGAAATTGACACAAGGGTTTGGATATTCTTTTAATTCACCAATAGATTTTTTTGTGATGTTTTGAGTTTCATGGAACACATTTTGATCACTACTATATATAATATATCATTGATATAAACTATGAAATGATGGCATTCCATTAGGTTGTTTTCAGATCCATCAATAAAGGGTAAATTTTATAGAATGTAATTATTTAATTTCTATAATTTATTATAAATATTATTTGGTGATCTTACGATTTGGATATAGAGTTTATCCACTTTCCATATTCATTGACTTAATTCTATTGATCATTGAATTAATTTTCATGAAAATATCAAATTAATCATTGATCTTGGTGAAACAATTTTCATAACAACTTAATTAACACTTCTACTTATCATGGAACCTCCAATAACCATATTTATTTTGAGTATCCTGTAACATGTGGAAGTATAGCATGTTAATCACTTAACATAGAACATGTAATTGTGTATGTGTTTTATTTTTTTTATTTTTTTTCAAATATTCTTTATGTAAACTTTAACTATAACTATATTAAATTTAATGTCGTAATTCAGTTTATTTATTTGTGATTATATTTTTAACATCAATGATCAGTTAGTAAAAAATATTATTCTATTTATATGTGTATTCATGTTTATTCAATGAAATGATTTTTAATTAAAATTTATTTTTTTATTTTATGTTTTCTTTATGGCTATTACATATAAAATATACTATATAGGGATGGATATCTTAGTATAACCATTGAATTACAACTATTGATCATTTAAAAAATGTATTTCTTCTAAAATTGATGATCTAATATGAATATTGACATAAATAATGAATTTAAAATCATGAAAACCACTTATATCCATAAAAAAGGGAATTATAATCACAAAAACATAAATGGGAAAATATTGATTAAATTAAGAATGTGATTCATAATTATTGTTTCAATTTAGTTTTAAAAAAATGAAGATTTATAAAGTTAGATTTGCAATATTAAAGGAAACCATATTGTCATCCAACAAAGGTTGGTGCTTAGTAGTTACGATTCTAAATGGTTTCTTGTCTAGTTTTATTATGGGTGTGAATAAAAGTTATTTTATTATTATGGGTGATTCTAAATATGATACAAGGGAATTATTTTATATCAAATGAATGACTTTTAATTTAAATATTAATTGAATGAAAATGGTTATATTTGAATTTATATAGGTGACCAATGTTATTTGGGATCCATTAAGGGGATTTCAATAATTTTTTATTTCAGTGAAATTGTATACAAATTTGGGGCAAAATATATGTTACTTATATATCATGTAAAAGAAAAAATGGTGATTAGATCAAGGTATTTAATGTATTTAGTTATCATATGTAACTATAATTCTCTTTGATATTATATTAATTAAAAAATAATGTTTCTTCTCATATGGATGTGGGTCATAATATATATAAAAATAAATATAATTTTTTATTTTCATTTATGTTATTTCTATTGAATGTTATTGTTAGAGTATTTCTAGATAATGACTAGATTTGGGGTGGGGGAAATATTTTCATACCTATCAACTTATGGTTTGGGTTCAAGGGTTCATTTTGGGTAGGGATATTCTATTTTCTTATTTAGTTGTGACAGATGTACAAGAAAATGTATCATTCACTGATATTTTTTTAGAATATCAAACATGTGGTATCAAAAACTATTATAAAATTTAGAATAATTGGTAATATTTACCTTCCTATGTCGAAATTATATTTAATTAAGAGGGATACATTGGATTGGATTTTAGGGATTCATTATATGTAATGGTTAATATATATATATATATGATTGGAATAAAAATAAATAATAGATAATAATGATGGGGGATTATCTTATTCAGATTATTCGGGATAGTCTATTGAATAGGCATGATATATAAAAGTGGGATAAAGTGGAATAGAAATGAATGGATAAAATTTAATTTAATTTTATCATTTTATTTTTAGATCAAAATTTAATCTTTAACATCATTGAGGATAATATCAAGAATAATCTAATGAATGGTCCGAAGGGCAATTTCCGGATGATTTAAATATGGAAAAATTATTCCATGATAAATTGATTGTTCGATATCGTAATATTTAAATAAGTACCTATGAAAGATCATGTTAAATAATTCATAATTTCACAGTGGAATCAAGTATTAGTTAATGTAGTAATAAAAAATTATGTGTGTGAAATTCTATAGTTATAATTAAATTTCCATTTTTTGGGAAGTGGCGTAAACTAATCAAGGAGACTCTTTTGGAAGAACTATCATTGTGTTCAATTATTTTAGGAATATCATCCATAATAAGTATAAAAATGGAGTGATGTCCAATAACGTACCATAATAGTTAAAAATTCTAATATTTTATGTTTGTCACCATATTAGAATACATGTAAAATACAATAAATTGTCATATATAGAGATATGATTCCTATGAAATGAATTATCCTTGGACTATATGTTGGAACTATAGGAAAAAATTAATCTCAAGAATAATCATAGGGATAATAGAGTGATCAATTGAAGGTTATATCTTGTATATTCAAGTTTCATTAATTCAAAATAATGTTATTTTTTTGTAATTGTTGAGTATAAATATTCTATTTTAATCAGGGGTGATGGATTTTGGAGAGACATTTCATTCCATTGAATAATAATGATTCATTTTGACTTTTTAATTTGGGTATTTTAGAAAATCACACTTAACTAATGAATTAGTTGGGAAGTGATATTTAGTCTTTAAAATTTCAAAATTCATCAAATCATTGATGTATATTAATAATAAACTAATTATATAAAATGATATTTATTTTTCTAGTAACATTGTTTTTAGAGGACAAGGAGTAATTTATAAAAATATTGTATGTAATAATAATTAAGGTAAAATGATCTATAAGAAGTAGAGTATTGAATGTAACAATGTATATATCCAGCAGATAACATTGATAGACAATCTATTTAGATAAATCATTTCAATGTAATAATGTTTTGGAACTACTATATTAGCCACATTAGAGATAAAAAACAAAATTTTATTTTAGAAATGGTAATAGTTAAAATTGATCATAGTGCATGTAGATATTGTGAGATCTGTGTACATTGAATGTAACAGAAGATATAATAATGTTTTAATCGGATGAATCTATGATTTATGATGATCGAATTTTTTAAAATAGAAATGCTAATTGACCTACTATTTATCATTATTGTGGATTATACTTATAATATATCAATTTATCTAATTAAAAAACAAATAAATGTATAGTTTCACATTCTAAAAATTAATTGTCACGAACCAACCTGGGTCGACCCTGAACCGGTCACCCGAGCCGGTCCGCGACATGGCCCGAGAGGCGTTCCCGATCCTCCCGGGCTGGCGACAAGCGCCAGGGCATCAACAGAGGCTATGGGAACGATTTCGCCCAATATAAATAAATAAGACAATGAAAATAATACAGAGCAGCGCAAAAAAGATAAACCAAATAAAGTGACAAAACAGGAACAAACAAGAATCAAACTAACCAAACACGGCGTGCGAACAAACTCCGTGCGACCTCGCGGGTCGCTCTCCAACTCAACGATCAAGCGTCGCCCTAGGCGAGCACACTCAAGCTATAGCCGGCACAAACACTAAAAATATAAAAGAACTATAGGCGTGAGTATTAAAACTCAGTAGGCTAGCACGATGTCTATTCCCAATGCACTACCTTTAAAATAAAAGAAACATCATTTCAAGTTTGAACTACAATTTATAAAAGTATGTTTTTCTAAGCATTTTACTTAAAAACAAAGTACGAACCATTGCCCTTAGCCATTTCAAAATCCGCGTTCATTTCATTAGTGTCAATGACATTTCAGGAAAGGGGGAAAGTGATGTTTAAATTTTCAAATTTGTACAAAAGGGATTAAACACTTTTATTTGAAAATAATTTTTAGAAACCTAATCAAAAGCAATTTACCATTTTCCCAAGAAAACAATACACCATAATGCACAAAGTAAAGCACACAGCAAGGGAAATGTAGGTATACATGTGAGCATCATAATCATTACTGCAAGATACAAAAGCTGAATAGACATGGGTGAACCTAGGAGATCGAGAATAAACCAGAAGACACCAATACATGAGAAATCATCCTCATTGACATGTCATGATGAAATAAAAACACACAAAACGCTCGACCATCCACTCACAGGTAGGTCGAGGGCAAATCCCATAGTAATAAACCCAATATATCCACCTACTATGGGTCACTGGTCAGTACCATAACCTACCAGTGCAGCAATCGTTCTTAGAATATTCTCTCAATATGCCAGATTCCCATCTCTCAAGTGTTTGAAAAAGTGGTGAGCCAACTAATGCCAACCGATAATCCAATCATATATATATATATATATATAAAGAACAACAGGCATCACCCGAGCCACTCCATGGAACAACCTCATGCCTTTTTCTACTCAAGTACCCGGGAGCCTCTAAGCGCGGCCTCCCAAACAATCCATTGCAACCAAGGCATGAGAGTCGCCCTAAGAGGGTTTTTATCAAAACATTTTTATCGCTTTCCATAAAGTTCCAAACAGGCATTTAATACATTTCCCAAACACTACTCAAAGACAGGTACAACTTCTTTATGAGACAAAACCCAGTTTAAAACTGTTAAAGAAACCCAAAACACTACGCCACAGGCTAACAATATTTTTATAAACCAAACCAAACCATTTTCTTTTTCCAAGTAATCTTTAAGAGCCAACCGGGAAATTTCTCAAACAAACCAATGTATTTGTTCTTTCTTCAAAAGAAATCATTTCTCATTAAACCAGAACTCTGTTTTACATTCCGTGAATTATGTTTAAAATCCAAATGGGCATTCTTTCATTATTGGGTGTCCGCTCGTCAAAAGGATGTTTCATGTGTCGTGTATAAAATAAACGGCTCCTTTTGACATTAAATAACCATTTAAAAATTTACCATCATATATTAAAAAGTAATTATCGTATATTATCTCATATTTATTACAATTAATAAAATGTTGATTTTGAACAATTAGGGTGCGCAAACACCATGAAATAATATAACTTAAATTTTAAAAGCAGTGCAAAGGGGACCTACCTCAAAACCAAGCGCGTCGACACAACATCCTCGGATCCAAGTCGCGATGACACGACGTGTGTCCGAAACCTTGTGACAAGGTCTAACACTCTGCATAGTCAGTACCAAGGACTCAGACACATCTAAAAACTCACCAGAGCATGCCAAACCAAGCGTCGGAAAGAAACGCTCACCTCGGAACTAAAGCGCGACAACAACGGAACCTCGGAGACAAGGCGCGGCGATGGCGCTCACTCGGAAACGCCCTGCGCGGGTCCTAAAAGTCCTAAGAGAACAAATAAAAACCCACCGTCAACAAGAGTACGATGATAATAATAAAAATAAAGATAATAATAATAATAATACTAATAATAATAATAAGATTAGTAATAATAGAAATAATAGTAATAATAACAATAATAATAATGATGATATTAAATAATAATATCAATGATAATAATAAAAATAATAAAAAATTAATAATAATAACACTAATAATAATAATAATAATAGTAATTGTAATAATAATATCAATAATAATATTATTAATAATAATAATAATAATAACAATAATATGAATTACAAGATTAATAATTATTATAATAACAACAAAAATAAAAATAAAAAAATAATAATAATAAATTTAGTAATAATATCAATAATAATAATAATATTAGTAATAATAAGAATAGTATGTATACTAGTAATAATAAAATAATAATAATAATAATAAAATAATAATAACAACAATAATAATAATATTAATAATAATAATGATAATAGTAGTAATAATAATAAGATTAATAATAATAATAATAATAACAATAACAATAATAATAATAATAATAATAATAATGGTATTTATAACAATAATAATGCTAATAATAATTAAGGTAAAAATAAAATAAATTAAAATAAAATAAAAGAGACCTTAGGGGGGTATACGGCTGGGCTGGAATGAGAGGTAGCTGCGCGGGGGAGGCCGGGACGCCGGCTGGGAGGAGGCGCGGCCGGAGGGAACGAAGGTAGAGGGAGGAGCCGGCAGGGGGTGCTGCTGGAGATGGTCGAGCGCAGGACTGGGTGGGCTGCAGGCAGGAGATGCGTTGCAGCTACAGGGAGGGATGTTGGGTGCGACGACGGACAGAGGAAGGGATGTCGCCGGAAAATACCGCGCTGCGGCGGCTGGCCGGGGGGGTGTCGCGCGGGGCTGTTGGGCGGAGGTGGCATGGAGCAGACCAGGTCGAGCAGGGGGGAGACGCGAGGTGGCGCGATAGAGGAGGGAGGTCGTCGAAGGTGTGGGAGGAGGGAGCAGGGGCGGCCGGTTGCAGCAGGTTGGAGCAGGGGAAGGAGGCCGAGGACGCTGCTGCTACGCGGCTGGACGCATGCCAAAGGAGAGAAAAAAGGTGCTGGCTATGCGGCGGTGCTGCAACAGGAGGGGAGGCGGCTCGCGGAGGAGAGGGAGGTGCCGGGCAGGGAAAACCAGGGAGAAGAAGTGGAGCGGTAAGAGGCGGAACCGAGGGAAGGAGAAGGGAGAGATGAGGCGTGGCGGCTGCAAATGGGAGAGAGACGAGAGTAGTAAAAAAAGGAGCAGCCTGCTAGGGTTAGAGGAAAAGAGGGGGAATTAAAAAAAAGAAAAAAAAAAGAAAAGAAAATAAACAAAACAAAACCAAATCATAATAATAATAAATTACAATATTAATAATAACAATAATAATGATTAATGACAACCCATATTTAATAATGATTATACTATTATTCGCAGCGTTAACAATTTCATTAATTATCTATTTTTAACATAATGATAAAAATACAAATGATAAAAAAAATATTAATTTCGTCTTACACAATAAAAATAATTATTTATATCCATAAAATTTTTAAAAGTCAATCTAAATTGACAATTTCTAATTTATTTTTCATTCCTCTAAGCCAAAGAGGCCACGCAGTTGCATGGGCAAAGCCGCGCGGTGTCGCGCTCCACCCGTGCTTCCGACGACGTCAAACCCAAGATGCGTACTTTTTATCAAAACTCAAAACTTTCATCCGAGACTGAACGTGAACTACAGAAAAAAACAATTTAAAGCCAAAGAAATCATAAAATAAAATAAACGCACGGTTTGGGGTGCGACATTAATCATGTGTTTTTAACATTGTTTGTTCACTATAATTCCATAGATCGAAGGGAAACAATATAAAATATAAAATTATTAATGTCCCATAAATGTGGTGAATATAGGATAATATATTTCTACAACTAATATAGAAATAAAAGAATAATAATGGCTAAGAAAATAGATAGGAAACCTTTGTAGAAATGTGTGTTTAAACACATAAAACATACATCAATTGAAAACACATAGAGCATGATGTATTGTGAAGAATATCTAAGGATATATGTGATGCATCCCCCAACTATGTGATATAAATATTGAGAATATATCCAAAATTAGTAGTGTGAACATAGAATCTAGAGTGGTTATGGTCTAAAAATAGGAATAAAATACACATTTTATTGTATATGGATATTTATTTTATGTCCATGTTTATTAGACATAAAGAGAAAAAAACGTAAAATAGTTATAATAAATTTTTTCTATGGTATATGATTATGAAATCATAATTTTCTAGGTATGGAAGTAAGATAATCATAAGATATTATTATAAATTATATTTTATATAATGAGAAGGTGTTGTAAAATATATTAAATTTATTAAAAATTTATTTTGAAAAAAAGATTAATGTATAATTTCCATGATAATATAAAAAGGAATTTTTGGAAGGTCACAAATTTTATGAAGTTCACTTGGAATAGTGAGTTCTAATAATAGTGTAGTAGAATATGTACAAAATTTCTTGAGGACTGCTAAATATTAAGACAATGATTTACATGATGATGTTATAAAATGAAAAATAGCCAAAAAGTAAATTTAGCTGAAGTATTATAATGATCAACTTGAATAAAACAACATATATATAATATTTCCATGACACAAATAAATAATTATAATTTATAGAGGATTTCTCAATATCTATATTGAAGTGGAATTTCTCAGTGATTTTTAAATGATTATGTTATCCAAAAATTTGAGTAAGAGTTGTTATATTCGAGTGAAACATAAAAGATAACCATAATACCATATGGGAATAAATTAATTGTTTACAATTTATTCATCCTATTAAAATCAGTTGATGATAGTAGGAATATGTAAATTACTCATCCAGTCATCACGAAATTTCAATATAAGGAAGCAGTTGATATCTATAAAATATTTTCTCTTATTATTAAACACATTACCATGTGGTCTATATAAATTAATGTAATTAAAAAATTTATATATTATTCATTGTAAAAAAATAATTACATGAATAAAATAATTGGTTTTCCATAAAATGAGAAAATATACATGAATATAAACACAACATAAGTATATCATGAATTATTTATCATGAAAATTGTGTGGATGTTGAATGCATTTATAAGCGATTAATGCTGCATAATATTAATGTTTAATAACTTTTTAAAAAAATAATAATTATAGGTAGGGATTCTTCATGTTACTCATGTACATGGATTGTATACTTCTTCATGATATGGAAATTAGGAATATTTAGATGATGAAAATTTACTTCACTAGATGATTTTCAATGAATGATCTTTTGAAGGACAAGAAAATCCTGGGAATTATATTTAGGAAGATATGAATGAAAAATATTTACTTTCATATTCAAGGGAATTTAAAAACAATATAATTGAAAAGATTTTAATATATGTTGGTAACCCACACAATAATCTATTGGTTGGAATCATCATATTTCCCAATGATGAAGAACCAATAATGGAAGATGCATAAAAGTAAATAGAGAAATCAATTTTTTCATTCGCATTTGACAGTTGAATATGAGACATCATGTATACTCTTAATGAAATTACATTCTCAGTGGTCATTATTATCTTGTTCATTTATATATGTGAATATATTTTAAGTAAAAAAAATTGTCAGAACTTTCAATAGTGGTAATAGTATAAGAAATTATAATGAAACAAAAATCCACAGTGACTGGAATGTTAGATGAACCTGGTGGAGACAACATATGTTATCATATTTTATTTTTACGTTTTTAATCGTATATTATTATGGTTACCATTTTTTATATGAAGAAATATTTTTATGGATAATTTTTAATAATTTCAATTCAAATTCATTTTTTGATTCAGTTTTACCCCAAAATTATACAATAGAAGATGTATTTGGTGTATTGATGTAAATTAAAATGAAATCTTTCGGACATATGTATATAGAAGTTATGATTGTGGATTTTTTAAAAGTAGGTGGTATGATAAATGTGAATAGTAGGTATGAGATTGTATTAGGTATCATTTTTTATGATATATAACATTCAATCAGCTATATTTATTAGGGTAACATTTTTAATTCACAATATATCAGTGGTCAAATTAAATTTTTTAAATGTGATTGGAGGATTATTGTAACATCCCAGGTAAATGAAGAATATGACATATTTCATATTTATTAATATTTCTGAATTAAATATTAATTTTACTTTAATGGGGTTTCTATGTTCGATAGCGTACCCGATTTGCAACAATGGGTTTCATTGAAATCTTACACTACAAACTAATAACATAATATTATTATTTTAAATTATAGCTAACTCCTAGAAGTTGTATTGGAGGGAATGAATGAAACTAAATACAATATGATTATACATGATGGCTAAATTTATTTACATTTAACCCATACAATGTTAGAGGCTTAAAATATGAATAAATCTAATTTTAAGCATAATTTACATTAAAAGGCTGATTTACAGACTTTTAATGGAGAACCCTGTTTAAATATAGTTTTGGTCATTTTAATACATTCTAATTGACCACATATAATCCTACATTAGAATGGGGAAATCAAATTTTACTTTGGGTAATTTTTTGGTATTTTTTCTGATAAAGTTCATTTTTTAATGAATACTAAAAAATATAGTATTTTAATTCTAAAAGGGCCTTTTAATCTAATTTATTTATACGGTTATATTATCTTTTTAGTTGGTTTTAATTTTAAATTGAAATATATATTTATCATTTAATCCAATTTTGTTCATTGGAAATAATTTCACTTTTAAATTGGACATAAACAAGTATAAATGTTTCGATAGTAATTGTTTCTTAAAAACACGCAATTTGTTTAAAAAACGAGAATTAATTTTTAAATTAAATAATTCCACTTCTATGTTTTGAATTTGAAAAAATAGACATCAATTTTGAATTTTTAATATAAAATAATGCTTAGGCTGCATTTTTGGTATTTTTTTGAAAAACATCAATTTTTGATGAATAATGACACCACTTAGTGGTAGATAAAAAACCAACTTTTTCATTTAAATGAAATTTTACAACTTCTATGAATTTAATTTCAAAAATCCGGAATACATGGTTGTAATCAAGAAGTAAATTATGGTTCATTAAAATGAAAATATTTTTTGATGAAGAGTAACTTTTGGCTTTTATTTACCACAATTAAAGGTAAATAAGGTAATTCAAGGTAAAAGAATATTATAATTATTCAAAATTACCTTAACACTTGTCCTAACCTTATTGGATGAGTATTGGCCGACTATGGGCATCCTTGGGTCGATTTTGGGACCCCATAGAGCCATTTATGAATGATAATGACACATTAAATTAATTAATTCAATATAAAGACAAAATTGAGAATAACAATAATATTTTATTAAATTAATTTTTATATGGTGATATATAAGTCATATTTTTGACTATAAATTTTCATCGTAATGATTAAAAAAATTTCCTACAAGATTTTTTTTTAATTTTTAGGCATAGAATATATTAAATTATTAATGACACATTATGGATGCAGTATTTACATCATTAATAAATTATTTAAATAAATAAGATTATAAATATTAAAATATTATCCAAAACATGTCCAATTCTGATTGGATGATTTTATTTCGACCATGAGTCATCTTATCTTTGACGATAATGAATTTTTGACCTTCATAAACTGAATATCATTATATAATAAACTAATGTTTTCACACTTTCCTAAAGAGCCCCACCTCTCCCTTATAAAAAGAGACCACTTCTATCCAATTCCACACACATCTCAAGCCATTAGGCTTTTAAAATATCTTCCCAATTAAGATCTCAACATTCCTATCCTCTTCTTAGAAGACATACCTTAGGCAGAAGGCACTTCAAGAAGTCCTTTGGTTCAAACGAAAGGGAGTTACCCAAATTAAAGGTAAGAGTTTCTCTTAAATTGTTTTCTTTTATTTTACTTCTCCATCCCCTAAAATATTTTTATCTCGTTCTTTTGTAACAAAACCAGTATCCTCAATATTCTATGTTGTTTTTATGAGAATAATTCAAACTACACTTACACACACCTCCATCTAATGGATGAAGAACATAATGTTTCTGTGGATGGAAAACTAAGGCCTCACGAAACGATGATTGTTCAGTTACATCTTACCACCTATCATGGTGGCCATTATGATGGAACTGTATTTATATATGATATATATTATTTTTATGATTTACCTATGATTCTGTACATCCCATTTATAGCATTCCATTATTGTTCCATAGTGGGTAAATACGATAATATCATTTGAGGATGTGCGGACTACCGCCCCCAGAAAGTGATTTGATTCGATAATTACTTATGTGGGATGTATAAAGGATAGAGTTAACAATATTATATATGATGTTATACTAGAATTATAATATAACTATGTATCATTATGTTTTATTTCCATTAAAATAAGAAATAGAAATGAAAGTAGTGTTCATGCGTACGTACGGCTTACCGTCTCCATGAACGGTGCATTTCATTTCCCACATATAAATGTTATGTACTATTATAAAAACATGAATATACTATATATATATATATGATATATATGATATTAAAATCATTAATATCATTCTGGATATAATGAAACTTTGACCACATGGTCAACTTATAAATATTATGTGTTTATTTTTTCTCAAGTACCAAATACCGACAAAATGAATGTTATTAACATAAATGATTGAAAAATGTTTATAACTTGGTAATAAGTTATATAAAAGTAATAATAAACATGAAAAAGGTTCATAATAAATTATAAATTAACTTTAGTTTATTATTCAGGAGATTAAAGAATGATCGAGTCAAGTCAGACACGAGGTAAGGGACTTCATCTCAATCTCCTTTCATTGAGGCATTTTTTATTTTATACATGACATTATTTTATACGGTGTAAAATCCCCTTTGACTATTAAATTTATTCAAAGGGAATATTTTTATATGAAGTGTTTTACTAAACGACGAAAATGAATGTTTTTTAACGTAGGCAGTGACAACGACCTTTCCGCCACTGCGAGTATTATTTGATCTTTGGCTTCCTTAACAAGCTGTAATGTTTTTAAAAGGAAAAATAAATACCATATACTCTTTTTATGTATTTTGTTATTTAAAATGATTTTACGAATGGATTTATTATTTCAATATGTTGAAATGATATTTTATTATTGCAATGTGGAAATGTTATCTTTCCTTAATGTTTATGTTATTTATTATGATCATGTTGTGGTTCTTGGGAATTATTTATGTATACGGGTGGTTATGTGATAAACCTAGGGAGGGTAAACCCGAGATAGCTCTCTAATGCATTGGGTAACGTGACAGAGCTAAATGTGAATGTTTCTCCTAAGAGATTTAGGGAATATACTGTGATGTGTAATCTAATGTAACTCCCTATGTAGTTGTGATAGCTATAATGTAAGTATGATATTTATGCCACAAGTTACCTTTATGATTAATGATTTCTACGTGTCTTTCATAAATCATATGACTTCATGAGGTAAGTAAAAAAGTTCATGTTTTGTATTTATTTATTAACAAATGTTTTCATTCAATGTTTTATAACCCTTACTGACCTTTTTATGATCATCCCAAGTTTTGAAATGTTTTCACCTGAAATAAGGATGAATAAGGTCATGGATGGGATTAGTGAAAAGTCATGAAATCTAAAACATGGAACTAGACATTACGATTTTTTTTCAAGTGTTTTTATTTTGTGAAAAATACAAAAAAATGTTGATATGTCTACCTTGTAATCTTTTAAGATGTACTAGTTATGTCCTAATTCTCTAAAAATCTAAACCTAAAATGATTCTCAATGTGAATTATTCATTTAATTCAATATTATGATTGGTTTAAAGCCGGGTCCTTATAGTTGGTATCAGAGGGATGTTTAGATAACTTAAGGATTTAGAGTATTGTTAAATTAATATCCATAAAGTAATTTATATTAATATTGACATCATATAGAATTTCCAGATAACCATGTAGCTTCACCTAAAATATTTCTATGTTCAGAATTGTTTTCCGCAGAGGAAACAGGGAAGCTATGTTGGGATGACATCAGGAGGAAGAAAACCTTCTAAATCAGCAACCTGGGATGGTTGAAATTGGAACTGAACAGTTTGTTGTAGCGATGTCACAATTGACTCTGTCTATAAATGGTGGTGGTATCCATGTATGAGATCAGACAGATCAACCACAGTGGAACATGCCAGTAGTGGAGCATTTCACCAGACAATATCCCCCATCATTCAGAGGATCATATGACCCAGTGCTATCTGAATGGTGGATTAAAGCACTGGAGAAGATTTTCGATGTCATGATTTGTTCATAACCTCAAAAGGTTACTCTTGTTGTTTACCGTTTTGAAGGTGAAGCTGATCAGTGGTGGTCGATGGTGAAAAATATTAGGGATAGTGAGAATATTGATGCTCAATTTTGGGATGAGTTCAATGGTATGTTTCATGAGAAATATTTTCCTAATGTGGTTAATCATATTATGGAAAAAAAATTCATGGAATTGAGGTAGGAGGATGAATCAGTGGCAGCTTATGAGAAAAATTCACTCGACTGGCAAGGTATGCTCCAAATTTCATACGAGATATTGATAGTAAATTCAACAGTTTTTTCTCAGGATTAAAGACAAAGTATTGAAGGGATTTAGCTTCTTGTGAGTTCAAAAGATTATGAAAAACTTGTTCTTTATGCGGAAAAGGTGGAACTGGATTTCGTGGATGATAATGTATTATTTGACAAACAACAGTGTAAGAGGTTGAGGTGGCAGTCGAAAGGGAAGAACTCTTCAAAAAAGTATGATGGCAAGAAACTTAAGTTTACAGTTTGTGAAAATTTTGGTCAAAAAATCATGATGGGGAATTTATTTTGAATTATGCTAGGTTCTAACGATGTTGTAAAATGGGACATAAGGATCGTAATTGAACAAAAAAAGATTAGGGTAATGGTAAGACAAATTTTTATTTTCAATGAGTAAAATGTTTTAAGTGAAATGAAATCAGTCATTATGAAAATTAGTGTCCAACAAAGTACTCCACCGATGGAAAACATCCCGAATACAAGAAGAAAGGGGTGGAAATATCCTTTGCAACTACTTCAGTAGATGTTGGGCCATCAAATGAAGGTGTATAAGGTACACTGTTTGTTTGTTCAGATTATTCCAATGTGTTGTTGTATTTTGGTTCTACGCACTCTTTCATTTTTGAGAAGCTTTCTAGTAAATTGGGAATTCCATCTCATGATATGAATACTAAACTTATGGTAAAAACACCTGTTGGAAATGTTGAGACAGAAAGAAAACATAAGAACATTCCTGTCCTTGTTTACAGAAAGAATCTACCTGAAAACCTTATTGTTTTTCCACTAGTAGAGTTTGATGTTATTTTGGGCATGGATTGGATTTCTGTTTATCATGAAATGATTGATTGTAGAGCTAAATACGTTTCTTTTTAGAATGATTTTAAGTTTGTATAAAAAAAATAAACCCTTGCTGTTGATAACATACCAGGATTCTGAGAAATGAGTAAAAGATGGAAATGAATGCCACCATGAACATATTTTTGAAAAAAAAGGAACAGTTCATATTAATGATGTGCCAGTGGTAAACGAGTACCTTGATGTTTTTCCTAATGAGTTCACTGGTATTATAACTGATCGGTAAGTTTAATTTACTGTTAAATTAGTTCCTGATGCTAAACCAATTTCAAAACCCCCTAATCAAATGGCTCAAATTGATCTTTTAGAGTTAAAGAAGCAAATATAGGAGTTATTAGATAAAGGTTTCATTCGACCTAGAACGTCACCATGGGGTGCCCTTATCTTGTTTGTTAAAAAAATATGGTTCAATGAGACTTTTCATTGATTATAGAGCATTGAATAACATCACTGTTATGAATAAGTATTTGTTGCCTCATATGGATGATTTTTTTGATCAGTTCTATGGAGCTCAATATTTTTCGAAGACTGACTTGATATTTGGGTACCATAAGTTGAAATTAAATGAAGTGGACATTCCAAAGACCGCGTTTCATATTAGATATGGCCATTATGAATTTGTAGTTTTGCCTTTTGGTTTAACCAATGCACCTGATGTATTCATGGATCTTGTGAATAGAATTTTCTGTGAGTTCTTTGATAAGTTTTTGGTTGTGTTTATTGATGATATTTTGTTTTATTTCAAAATTAAAGAGGAACATGAAATTAATTTAATGGTTGTCTTGAAAACCTTAAGAGAAAAGAAAATTTATTGGAAATTCAGCAGGTGTGAGTTTTGGTTACAAAAAATTTCTTTCCTTGGTCAAATTGCTTCAAAAAATGGAATAACTGTTGATCCTGCTAAAATGAATGTTGTTGAATAATGGCCAAGACCCACAAATATAACTGAGATCCGTTTTTTTCTTCGTTTGGAAGCTTATTACCGGTAGTTTGGTGAAAATTTTTCATGGTTATCAAGTCCAATGACTATGTTAACTCGAAAAGGTGTTAGGTTCATCTGGAAAAAACAATGTGATGATTGTTTTTAGAAGTTGAAAATAATATTGGTGAATGCTCTAGTTTTGGCACTAACTTCCAGAAAAGGTGATTTTGTTATCTACAGTGATGCCTCGTTGAAGGGACTCGGGTGTGTCTTAATGAAGAATGATCAGGTAATTGCTTATGCTTCACGTCAGTTGAAACCACATTAGTTAAATTACCCAACACATGATTTGGAATTAGCTTATGTTGTTTTTTCTTTAAAAATAAGGATGCATCATTTATATCGAGTGAAGTGTGAAATTTACACTGATCACAAAAGTTTAAAGTATATATTCACTTAGAAATAATTGAACATGAGACAAAGGAGATGCATGGAATTAATCTAGGATTATGATTGCACGATCCTTGACCATCCGAGAATATCAAATAAAGTGTCTGATGTTTTGAGTTGAAAAAGTAATACTTCATTAACCATGTTATATTTGGAACGAGATCCTTTGGTTTTTGATTTGATGAACTTTGGAATAGAGGATGTTGTTGTAGGAAATTCTTATGTTTTGTTTTAGGTATCAGTGAAATCATCTCATCAGATAGAATTAAGCAAGTGCATAAGGAAGATAGTGAGTTGCAAAAAAGGTTGTGTTTGTTCAGAAGGCTATGTTGCCTGATTTTAACATTGATAATGATTGTGATTTGAGATTTGTAAATATATTATGTTTGACTTTTGATTCAAATTTGAATAATGAGTTATTATGTGAAGCTCATATTTCTCTATTTTCAGTTCATCCTGGCAGTACTAAGATTTACAGAGATCGTCAGGAGTATTACTGGTGGGATGGAATGAAAAGAGATATTGTTGATTTTACTATGATGTTTTTGACTTGTCTGTAGGATAAAGTAGAGAAAAAGTTACCGAATGGAATGCTTAATCCATTACTGGTGTCAGAGTGGAAATGGGAAAATATATCCATGGACTTTGTTGTGGGATTACCAAAGACATCTCGAGGTAATAATGCAATCTGGGTTATAGGTGTCTGATTGACTAAATCTGGTCATTTCCTTCCTATTAGAGATACTTTGTACCTAGATCAACTTGATCAGTTGTATGTTAATGATATAGTAAGGTTGCATGGAGTTCCCTTATCCATTTAATCTGATCGTGATCTCAGGTTCACATCTAAATTATGGAAAGGCTTTCAAAAGTTATTGGGTATAGAATTAAATTTTAGTACATCATTTCATCCTCAATCAGATGGGCAGTCATAATGAACAATATAAACTTTGGAGGATATGTTATGTGCTTGCTCGATGGATTACTAGGGAAGTTGGGACCAACATCTTTCTTTGGTTGAATTTTATTATAATAACAGCTTTCATTCCAGTATACAGATGGCTCCATTTGAGGAATTATATGAAAAGCATTGTCGAACTCCAACATTCTGGGGTGAAGTAGGAGAAAGGATGTTGATGGGACCAGAATTTGAAGAAGTGATAGAAGAGAAAGTTCAGTTGATTCAGAAGCACATGGGAACAACTCTGAGAAAACAGAAAATTGATGCAGATAACCAGAGGAAGGATCTCTCTTTTGAGGTAGGTGATCACTTCTTTCTCAAAGATTCTCCATGGAAAAGTGTCATGTGTTTTGGTAAGAAGGGAAAGATGATTCTGAGGTTCATTGGACCTTATAAAATTATGGAAAAAGTTGGATCAGTTGCGAATAATGTGGCTTTACAACCATGATTATCCTAGGTACACAATGGTTTTCATCTTTAGATGTTGAAAAGTATATTCCAGATTCATCTCATGTTTTCAGCCCAGAGGTAGTTTAGTTGGAAGAGAATATCTCTTATGAAGAACAATCAGTCCAGATTCTTGACCGTAGAGAGAAAGTGTTGCGGAATAAGGTAATTCATTATGTAAAAGTTTTGCGGAATACCGATATGGTTGAAGAGGAAACGTGGGAATCTAAAACAACTATGACAGATAAATACCCCCACTTATTTTGATAAGTGAATAAAAATTGTGAGGACGCAATTCCCAAAAGGGGGGAAGGATGTAACATCCTAGGTAAATAAAGAATAATACATATTTCATATTTATTAATATTTGTTAATTAAATATTAATTTTACTTTAAAGGGGTTGCTATGTTCGATAGATTAACTGATACACAACAACGTGTTTCTTTGGAATCTTACGTTGCAAACTAATAATATAATTTTATTATTTTAAATTGTAGTTAACTTATTTTCGTTGTATTGCTGGGAATGAATGAAACTAACTACAATATTATTATACATGACTTTTAAATGTATTTAAATTTACCCAATAAAAATGTTAGAGGCTTAAAATATGAATAAATAAAATTTTAAGCATAATATACATTAAAAGGCCGATTTACCACATTTTAATGGAGAAACATATTTAAATATATTTTTGGTCACTTTAATACATTATAATTAAATAAATATAATCCTTATTTATAATGAGGACATCAAATTTTACATTGGTAAATTTTTTGGTATTTTTCTGATAAAGTTCTTTTCTTAATGAATAGTGAAAAATACTGCCTTTTAATTCAAATGTGCATTTTAATATAATTTTTTTATATTGTTAGATTATAATTTTAGTTGGTTTTAAAGTGAAATTGAAATATATTTTTACCAGTTAATCCAATTTTGTTCATTGTGATTAATTTCACTATGAAATTGGATATAAACAAGTATCAATCTTTTGATAGTTATTGCTTCTTAAAAACAAGTTATTTGTTTTAACAAAAGGAATTAATTTTTAAATTAATTAATGGCACTTATATGTTTTGAATTTGGAAAAATAGACATCAATTTTGAATTCAGAATATCACATAATGCTTATGATGAATTTTTGGTATTTTTCTGAAAAACATCAATTTTTGATGAATAGTAACACCACTTAGTGGTAGTTAAAAACTGACTTTTTCTTTTAAATGAAAATTTACCACTTCTGTAAATTGAATTTCAAAATTCCAACAAACATGGTTGTTATCAAGAAGTAAAATGCGGTTCATTATGATGAAAATAATTTTTTTTTGAATAGTAACTTTTGACTTTTATTTACCGCGGTTTAAGTTAAATAAGGTAATTCAAGAAAAAAAATATATTATAATAATTCAGAATTACCTTAACACCTGTCCTAACCTTATTGGATGAGTAGTTTTTGACCTTGTTCATCCTTGGGTCTATTTTGGGACACCATGGAGCCACTTATGAAAGATAATGACTTTAGATTAATGAATTTAATGTAATGACAAAATTGACAATAACAAAACTCTATTGGTCAATTAATATTTATATGGTGATATATAAGTCGTATTTTTTATGATAAATATTCAATAGAAATATAAAACGATTTTATATATGATTGTTTTTTTATAAGTTTTTAGATATGAAATGATTTAAATTATTTATTACACAACAATGATGCAGTATTTACCTCATTAATAAATGATTTAAATAAATAAGATTACAATGATTACAATATTATCCAAAAAAAGTCCAAATCTGATTGGATGATTTTATTTCGACCATGAGTCATCTTATCATCGACTATAATGAGTTTTGGATCTTTAGAAACCGAATAGCATTATATAATAAAATAATGTGTCCACACCTACCAAAAGAGCCCCTCATCTCCCTTATAAAAGGAGACCACATATAACTAATTAGACACACCTCTCAAGCCATTTTTCTCGTCCAAACTCTGCCCAATTAAGCTCTCAACATCCCTCTACTCATAATATAAGCCTTAACATAGGAAGAATCCACTTCAAGAATTACATTAGTTCAAACCAAAGGGAGTTACCCAAATTAAAGGTAATGGTGTCTCTTAAATTATTTTCTTTTATATTACTTCTCCAACCCCTAAATTCTTTTTATTCATTTATTTTGTAAAAAAACCAGTATCCTAAATATACTTAGATATTATTATGAGAAGAATTTGATCTACCCTTACACGCACCGCAATCTAATGGATGAAGAACATAATTTTTTTGTTGATAGCAAACTAAGGCCTCACAAAATGATGATTGTTCAATTATGTCTTACCACCTCTCATGGTGGCCATTATGATGGAACTGTATTAATATATGATATATTTTATTTGTATGATTTCCTTTTTCTTCTTTAATTCCCATTTATAGAATGCCTTTATAGTTTCCACATTGGGTAAATACGATATTCTCATTTGAGGAAGTGCGGACTATCCCCCCTCAAAGTGATTTGACTCGTTAATGCCTTATGTGGCATGTATAAACGATGGAGTTAATGATATTATGTATTATATTATACTGAAATTATAATATACCTATGTATCATTATGTTTTATTTCCATTAAAAAAAATATAAATGAATATAGCATTCATGCGTAGTACGGTTTACCGTCACCATGAACATTCATTTCATTTCTTACCTCTAAATGTTATGTACTATTATAAAAATATATATATACTGGATATATATGATATCCAAATCATGAATATCATTCTTTATATAATGAACCTTTGACCACATGGATAACTTTTAAATATAAGGTGTTCATTTTTACTCATGTTCCAAATATAGACAAAATGAACGTTATTAACTTAAATGATTGCATATTGTTTATAACCTGGTAATAAGTGATATAAAAGGAATAATAAACATTAAAAAGGTTCTTAATAAAGTATAAATTAACTTTATTTTATTATTTTGGAGATTAAATAATGATCGAGTCAAGTCAGATGGGAGGTAAGGCACTTCATCTCAATCTCCTTTCATTTAGGCATTTTTTGTTTTATACATGACTTTATTTTATATGGTGTAAAAACCCCTTTGACTTTTCATTTTATTCAAAGGGAATATTTTTATATGAAGAGTTTTACTAAATGACCAAAAATAATGTATTTTTAATGTAATTAGTGACAACGACCTTTCTTGCATTGCGAGTATTATTTGATCATTGACTTCTTTAACATGTCTTAATGTTTTTAAAAGGAAAAATAAATACCATATACATGTTTACGTATTTTGGCATTGAAAATGATTTTAATAATGGGTTTATTATTTCAATATTTTGAAATGATATTTTATTATTAAAATGTTGAAATGTTATCTTTCCTTTATGCTTATGTTATTTGTTAGGGTCAACTTATGGTTCTTGGGCATTATTTATATATACGGGTGGTTCCGTGATAAACCTAGGACAGGTGAGCCCGAGATAGCTCTCCAATACATTGGGTAATGTGATAGAGGTAAATGTTAATGTTTCTTCTAATAGATTTAGGGAATATACAATTATGGGTATTCCAAAGTAACTACCAATGCAGCTATGATAGCTAAAATGTAAGTATGATATGGATGGCATAGGTTACCTTTATGATTAATGATTTCTATATGACTTTCATAAATCATCTGATTTCATGAGATAAGTAAAAGAGTTAATTTTTTGTATGTATTTATGAACAAATGTTTTCATTCTTTTTTTTATAACCCATACTGTGATTTTTATGCACATCACAAGTTTTGAAATATTTTCACAGGACTTAAAGATGAATAAGGTCAAGGATGTGACCAAGGAAATTTCATTCTCTCTAAAACATGGAACTAGACATGACACTTTTTTTCATGAGTTTTTATTTTATGAAAAAATGGAAACAATGTAGATATGTCTACCTTGTAATCTTTTGAGATGTAATAGTTATGCCGTAATTCTCTAAAACACTAAACCTGAAAAGATCCTCAATGTTAATTATTCATTTAATAAATTATTATGACAGGATTAAGGCTGGGTCCTTTTATTTATGTGCTCAGTGGATAGGAGAAATGTGAATATTAGAAGTACATGTAACTATATAATCAGTTGGTGTAGAGACCAATGGATCATATTACAACAATCAGTGGGGTGTGTGTGTCAGTCATATGTGACTTATATTAAAATTTTATTTTTCTATTTTTAATTTTTCACCTTCTATTTAAAACATCAGTCACCACTTTGGGTCAATAGAACATGTATTCAATGAAGAATGTAAACAAATAAACATCATATTATGATGGTTTAATAATAATCCCTACCACATTCAATAATGGTGATACCCCTAATATTATTATCTATTATAATCATATTATACAATAAATTATTTTAGAATAAAATAGTTATACCCCTCAGTAGTCGATAGTTTAGTTACACTGGGTTAAACCACCTATAATCCAAAAATTCTACATTAATTGGAATTACCCTAATCTTGGGATCGGTTGTACCATCTAGTCTCAATTGACATCATAAATTTGTCATACCCACCGGTCCCATGTTCATTTATTCTCTATATTGACCCTTAATATGATGATATCTCACTCTTCCAATGTATATGTATTGGTCATATCTTTCACATTTCCACTTTGATTATTTTCTATGTTTTCTAGACATTCTCAAATATCATTGAATCCCAATTTATGATGTGTTTCCCTTGGAAATGAATTCTGAGATTGAATTAATACATATTTGAATGATTCCCAACCCTCATGAATCTATGTTCATGTGATAAAGATAACCTTCTTTAATGTTTATCCATGAATGATATTATTTTCACATGTCAATTTTTTCTCTTGTTGAATTATGAATCTAAATAAGATAATTTCACGCATGTTGAAAAAATTTCATGGTCAGATCACCATCTTAATCCCCAACACCTAGAGATTTAAATATATTTAAATAATTCCAATAGATATCAATATTGTTACTTATATTTAAGTTTTATTCTAATGTTCTTATTAATTTTTGTATGTATTCATGGAAATAACAGTAACCTATTACAATATGACTTATTCAAGAATGATTTATTCTGGTAATATCATTTCACCCATTAAATTCATTAATAAAATGGAATTTTTGTATTTTTGTAAAACTATTTCAATTTTTTTCTTAGTTATTTATTAAAAACCCAGTTGGATTCAAGGAACATATCTTCTCAAATAACATTAACTATGTGTAACACATTTCAACGATTTATGTTATATGCTTTTCCAATTACTACTAGGATCATGGAAAACTTCTCATTCATCTAAATAAAGTATGTTTGAGGAACTTCTATTTATCAAAGAATATGAAATTTTCATGTTTTCTTCTACCTACATCACAAGTGATAGTGTGAGAAATCTCTATTTAATTTGATGAAAAATCATGGCACTTAATTAATTTCTAGTGACATAAAAATTAATTATCCTGGTTACTTCTCCAATTATATGAGTGATTCTTTAACTCCCACTATTATCATTAGCTAACCCATTCATGTAAATACATCCATTTTAATAACTCATAATAATATTACTTACGATCTTAACATTTAAATATCCCAATTTTTTTCGATCTCATATCATCTTTATCTTAGAAATCATGGTGTCCCTGAAATCTAGGTCATCATAATTATGATGAATTGATGATGATGACTAGAGTTGTAATTTTTTATGATAAAAAATATGTAATAAGTCATATAATATCACAAACATAATAATATTCAATAATTATTTGGTATAATAGACTTCATCTAATATCCCCATTCATGCAAGTCAAATATTTAATACATGGGAACATATATTCTACGTATCTTTACCTCGATCATTCAATAGTTTTGAGATCATATCTGTTTATCTAAGAGCATATCATGATTAATTGTAATGAAAAACATCCCTATAGATGTTCTATGTATAAGGTGATGGAACTGAGTGATTAGAAAGAACTGCCTAGAGATATCAAAAAATGATTATTTTTTTAAAATCATTTTTAACACTTGATCAGTACTACATATTTCCCTTACAAAACATAATATGTACCATATGTAATGGGATTCGTTATGAATAATACTAGGATGAATACATATAGATCTAAAATAGCGGTTCACCATTAGAAACACTAATCACACAATATAAGGGACATGAAACAATGTTATCATCGAGTCATGAAACACCATGTGCACATAACTAGTGTAATGCATCTCCTCATTAACCTCTATGATCATTGGGGGAACTATATATCATCTCATAAATTATGCAATAAATTATGGGATGAATTTCTCAAATAGTAATGTTATCCTTTAAGAATGAGGTTTATTAAGCTGTCCAACTATTCCTTAGTAGCTACACAATTTTTTTTATCCATTATAATAATTTAAGGTATTTCTATATAAAACATATTATAGGATAGAACTCCATATTTTTCAAATATTCTTCATGAAATATATATATTTGAAATAAAATTCTTCATTATTACTCCTGGTTAAAAAATAAATAATATTATTTCACGGTTTTCACCAATTGTTCAACAATTAATTCATTATACACGTATTTTCTCATATCATGGTCATCAAAAATACATCTTTTTTGTAAACAATATTTCACCCAGGACACTTGTCTTCGTGTTTTATGACTGGTTCATCAAGAATCAAAATTCCTTTAAATAATCCTTCTAACAAGACATCCAATTCGACTAACAGAATCTATAAAAGGTTTTCAAGTATTATGAAATCACATATTGAACCATCAACATTATATAAATCACTTGGTCTCAAAAATCACTACCATGGTATATCTTTATCAACAAATATTCATATCATTCAAAAATAGACATCTTTTGTTCCCAAAACATTCCCCCTTTATAGGAAATAAAATAAAAAAGTTATTTTGGTTTTTACCATATCATAAATTTTCACAAGACTTGTCATTCATCCTCTATTGATTATTTGTATAGTACCTTTGAGATATGAATGTTTTCACATGGGTTTCCATTGATATGTGACTATAATTAATAAACACTAATTCTAAATTGAAAAACTATTTTTAGGAATCAAGATATATATTTATATATATATTATGGGTATATAGTAAATCTATAAATTAATATTCTTGTGAAATCATTCTAAAGAATGATCAATTATCATTTTTGGGGTTACATGTAATAATATTTGTCAATAAAATAGAAAATCATGACCACACATTAAAAAAATTATAAAAATTTCTGAATAAGAAGAAATAACTCCCCATTTTAGATCAACAATGACTCCACGATCATTGTTATCAATTCAACTAGTTTTGGATTAAGGGAGTTATTGGAATACTAAATCCTCCCATAAATAATTTTTGATGTTCCATAATCACTATAATTAAAATATTTAAATAGATTCACCTTATTAATGGTCCCCCTCAATTGATTTAGACATATACAAAAATTCTATACATGTGAGTAAATATATAGATATATATATATATAAATGAGAAGGAATATCAATGATTCATAATTAGGGAAACAAGGCTGAGAGATTATTATCCACCAAAATATCATTATAAAGGAGGTAAAATTCATTATAATTTATAGAGAAATAGTTTATATTTTATTTAACATCATTATATTTATAGTATAATTAAATTATTTTTTCTATTGGATCAATCATTTTTTATAGAAATGGTGATATTTTATTTTTTTGGAAACCATTTTCACAAAAAAATCATTACCATAAGAATTCATTGGTGATTTATATTGGTTATTCAATATTTTCTCTTATGTATTAAGCCCAATAAATCATTTATAACTAATTTCCTTAACATTTTACATCTTTAAAATATATTTTAATAATTTACCAAGTGTTGTAAAATAAATATACTTCTCGTCAGTTATTTCATTCACCATGTGAATCATATTTTTTCATTTCAATATTTTTTCATTATTTGATTATATATTGGTTCCTTTTTTATTAATGGTAAATAATCTTTAACAATGTCTAATGATGTTACCATTATAACTACAATAGAATAATATTTTCTATTTTGTTACCTCATTCACATCATTCTTCAAAAATATATTCGTATTTATTTGATTAAATTTTTTTTATATTTACATCCCAATATATTCTAATTTTTATATTCTCTTCCCTACTTAAATTTCTTTTACAAAATTTTCTAAACAGTAATATATTATTTTTTTATAATTGGTGCATATTGGTACACATCATAATAGTGAAAAATATTTTGGAATACTCACAAAAATTTCAAATGTATTCATATTTGATAATAATAGTAGGATTCCATTTTCTATAAATTTTTATTTTTTAATTATGATTCCTCTATTCTCTATCATTTCTCCCACATAATGTTTGATTTTTTATAATTTTCATAATATGAAAAAAACCCACAAATATTTATTTCTGGACTCCAAACATCCAACAAAAAAAGAGTATTTAAGAAGTCATGATTTCATATTCTATGAATCATTATTATAGTAAACAATTCCTTTTAATTTTGTACATCATAGTCAGCATATAATTATTTATTTGGGGAATAAGATCTTGTATACTTTTTTAAATCCATCATTGATGATGTATTTTATTTCTGATAATTTTTCTTCAGTAAATTTTTGTTATATTTTAATGTTATATTTTCTCTATTCATCAAAATAAAATTAAAATTCCTATATTTACCTTGAAAAATTTTCACCATTATCAATGATTATAATGAAAGATTACCCTTATTGAATCACAATCTATTCATTCCACTAGGTTTATTATTTCTATAAATAGGACAATTTTATGATAAATTCTCAGAAAAGATGTTTTCTTAATATCTTTGGATTTCACAACCATTTCAAATTTTATATTCCTCAGTTTCAATTATAAATCATGAAACATATTATTTAGATAAATACTCTTATATAAAAATAATTTTAGGATTTATTAACACTAAACAATATTTTTTTGGATATTATCTTCATTTACCTAGTTAGACATTAGTAAAAAAATAGTCATTCTCCTAAATAATGTTTTCCATATGCTTGTAATGAAAATATTTGAAAATAATATATATATTATAAAGTGGTTCAAGTGCTTATAAACCATAAATAAACAACATTTCCTACATATATTTTATCATATAATTCATTATAATGTTTCTTTATTCATTATCTATTTTCTTGATTTAAGGCCTTTTTTAAAGTTTTTTTCCCACCACAGAGAAAAATTATTTAAATTTCATCACAATCACATAATTTCTTTTTCCATGTTATAATAAATTTTCTTATTTCTTAACATTTTAATAAAATTATTCTTTATTCTAATGAGATTCATCTTCCAATTAATATCTTTATCACGATTTTCAATTAATACACTAATAATTAATGTTTCCACTTCATTGGAAACATTATTGAAATCATATTTGTTTTAAAATTTGTACACATATTCATTATATGTTTTTATAGATTCATCATAATCATAATAAAATGAAAATAGTATAAATTTACCCATCTGAGTGACTTCATTTAATAGTTAATATTTGTCTATCTTTGAGTTCTTCTAAAACTATTCAACTTATTTAATATTTTTTCCCAGAATCATGAATAAAACATTAATATTTCAAATGTTATGTGTAAAAGTTGTATAATACACTGATATAACTTCTAAATTTTCATCAAACACAAATATCCACTTCACATGATTCTTTTAAAAAACTAATATTTTAATATATATCTAATTAGAGGTGGGTCCTTTGATATAATACAACATAAGGATCAAGATTAATCATACAATCAAACTAAGAGGGGGTTATATCCTATGTTTCTTATTTTACTAAATTAGTTTACTTTTTTATTCACCATGTTTTAATTAAATCCCTTTCTAATTTTTAGTATGTTTGTATCCTATATACTATGATATATTTAAATGGATAATATCATACATTATTTAGGTGGTTTGGTTCTAAGGAATACATCATCCCATGATGGTTATACACATTGAAATGGTTTTCTCACAATAGATTATTTATCAATTAAATTTGTTTTTAAAGAAACTAGTTATACCAAAATTAGTCAATCCACGAGATGATCGAGGCTATACACTTAAAATTATAACTCTTAATCTACAGTTAGTTAAATCCCTAACTAGATGACTAGTTCAACCCCAGTATTGATCCTCTTTAGCAGTTTGTAATAGTACCAATCAGAAGCACCATATTCATCTCAATCTTGATCTATTATTGGATTCTATATCGATATACATCTATGATATTTGTGGACCACACATAATCCTTTACTGGTCAATTGACATTGAATCTTAGAGAAATTGATCATATACTTTTTATCAACAATGTGCGAATAGTTCCCTCAATGTTACAAATGATTAGGATTTAATTCATTGTTATTCTAATAAATGAATGACATTAAAATTTATTATGTATGTGGAGAAAACCATTTCATGAATATTATTTTATGAATGATATAACTTTCATTAAACAACCCATTATTTTTGAATGATATTTGATTCCAAAATAATTGTTTGTTACATATTTTATAATATTATACAAGTGAAAAATAAATAGAAACAAACAAAATTTTATCTCATTAACAATGATCATTAAACTAGTCGTCTATGAAACAAATTAAAATAAAAAACATTAAAAATCAAAAAATAAAAATAAAAATAATATCGAAAATGTGATACTATGGATTTCCCAAGTCTACTAAAATCATCACCATAATAGAAAATGATATAAAAATGGGAAAAATTCAATAAAACAATCAACATCTTATCAAATGGAAATATATCCTTAAGATTAAATTTTAGATAAAATAATATGAAATAATAATGTTTTATATATAGTGTGTAAATAGAAATTTGATAGTTTGAATATGACCGTTATATTAGTATTGGTCCACAAGGTCATTGGAATCTATACCATTGAAAGACACCATTTCCAATATAATTACTATTAAATTTTTTTAATGAAAATTTATATTTGAAATAGGATGGAAAATCGATGGCCTCATCTAGTCGAGTCATGTCATCTAAATCCCATTGTACAAAACATGGGAATGAGGTATGATTACAAGGTCTTTCCCTTGACCAATTCAAATATGGAATTTCAAAAATAAACCTTGAATGAAATTTACTATGGGATAAGTTCATATTTGTGGAAATTAGCAATCAGTTGATGTTAGATAATCCCCCTATCTAAATACCGCCATCCCTCAGTATACCCTTATGTAATATGTCGGTGGAATATGGATAAACATTGTAATATTCTGACTTTTTTGGAGTTAAATTGGGCTTAAATTGAAGTAAATTGCTTTATTTATGTACATTTTAATTGGTGTTTTCCTTTGAGTGTGTTTGTCGGAAAATTATGGAAATGGATGAAAAGGGGGTTGTACATGGTTGTATCACATTTAGGAAAAACCATGTTCCTATACTATGAATCCATATAGCATTGGATAGTGATGGTTCACATAGTTGGTGTGTTGTTGGAAAAAATTCACACCCAAAAAAGAGAAACATTGCACCCATAAAAACAATTGGATCATGGTTAGGGGAAACCATGCACCTCTACCCATAAAACCATGCTTGAAAATTAATATGGACCAAAAATTAATTTCAAAATCCATAAAACCCCAATAATTCACATATTTTTACCATTATTATGCCCTATCTATTCATTCACATTTTTGGAAATTTTTAGAGGGATTACAAGTCCATATTACCTTCATTCATCATGATTAAAATCTCAAATAAATGGTCCTCACATCTCATGGTGAGTGGATCATACCCCAATTCATTCCAATCCACCCGCATTTTTAATCTCTTTATTTTTTTGAGGAAATAATTTTTGAGATATGGATCTCTATTTGACAATTCTAGATATACGATTATAGGTATATACACTGATCTAAGGGGTCATTTTTTGTTAAATATTTATTTAGGGTAATAGATTCTGATCTGATCTACATCATTATGCTTCTAAATTCAAGGAAATTTCATTGGGTGACCATTCATCAACTAATTGAGGTAGGTAGTCTAATTTCCTAATGAAATAGTCATGATTCGATTCCATACATGCAAGTAGTTGAATTTCAAGAGTTGTTTAGTAATTGAAATATTATATTGAATAAATTAAGGTGATAAATTAATTTATTGAGATAATTATGAATTGTGAGGATTAATGATAGTTGCAAACGACAATTTATTGGAAAATTAATTCTTATATTAGAGTATTAGTAATTTTATATTTAATTTTGGGAATTAATTTTCAGGGAATTGACATGGTTAGATTAAAAAAAAATATTTGGAATACAGATAAATAATTGGAAAATTAAATATCAGGTTATTGATTTGGGAATTTTGGATTTCTAATAGTTATATTAGTTATCAAATTTGTTGAATAATAATTAATAATAATTAATTGTTAAAATAATTATTGAACGTTGAATAATTGAAATGGTTAATTGATATTTGAATGGATTAATAGAAATTTATGTGAGTTGTTTAATTGTATTGTTAATTAATAATTTTGGATTGAATAATTTTTCACTTAATTAAAGTAAGTAGTGAATGTTAATTGTGATAATGATATTATTTTTCAATCATGGTTTTGAAATGGTGTATTAGACCTGAAAGTCTATTAAAAGTAAATAATGATATAAATAAATTTTTGAGTCTTGGGGTGTAAGACAATGAGATATACACCAATGGTGCGTATGCTCAGGTGAAAAATGGGGTGTTAGACTTAGAGTTCTACAGAAATGATAGATCTATCAGTTTGGATAAGAATGTGGGGTGTTAGATATGGAGATATAGAACAATTATATATCAGCATGGTTGAGAATGGGGGACTAGAAATGATGTTCTATGCCATGATATATATACATAATTGAGAATTGGGGTTTTTAGAAATGACCTTATATAACCATGATAAATACATGTGTTTGCTAAATAGGTTAAAAGACATGGTGTTTAATACCCAAAATAGGAACATTAGTTTAGGGTTCAATGTGTCCATACTATTGAAGATAAAATAAAATTTACAATGAATGGCCATAAGTTAAATTGAATTGAAAATTGGATAAGTAACGTGGTTTGGACCCAATGTGGGATGGAGAAGGTATTTATGTATGGGTTTAATTGGGAACCCAGTTGACTATGTTGTTTGATAAATATTCATTAATAATGTGATAACAGTTTACCAATGTATTATAATTATTTCATTATATAACTGCATAGACATTTTACTTACTATATTGGTTTTAGTAACCATTAGAGTTGGACTGCTATGTATTTCACACACCATACAAAGACCAACTGATCAGTATGAAAATAGATTTAATTGATTTGGTAAATGTTAAGACCAATGGACGGATGTTAGATGGTTGACATAGTATGGATCACGGTTGAGGGAATCAGACGTGGTTTAGGACAGATCGAGTGTTATTATTGTATTTATTTTGAGTTTACTTTATAATAATGTCACATACATGATCATGTCATTCTTTCCACTTTAGTAGGGTATTATTGTGATTACATTGAATATTGAGAGAGATTGGTATTGTTTATTGTTATATATGTTTCTACAGTTCATTTGTTTCCCACATGTATATTACTCTGATAAATGGGGCTATAATATCCCCATGTTTGACTTACCGGACTCTTGATTCTAGTTTGTAGCCTCTGGTGTATATGGAGGTGCGCCTATGGTCATGTTTCTGGCTGACCTTGGGAACCGGTATGTGGACTCAGTTTGAGATGATTCAATGTTTTATCAAAGTAGTTTCTTTTCTTCTTAATTTGAATATCTATTTGGGAAAGGTATATAGGAGACTAGGAAAAAACAAGGAATGGTCATTAGCTCATGCATGGGGGTATATACCTCATGTAGAATGGAAAACCCATGTTCTTATAGTGGGATTGTGGTTATTTCTCTTTTTTGTTATAGTTGGATGTTCTTCCACCTTGGGTGACACGCTTTGGTGTTGTCTGAATATATTTTTGGAGATTAGTTGATTTTGAATCATGGCCCAAAACGAGAATATTTTTGAGTAAGGATGAAAAATTTCATTCACTCTTGACTATTTTGTATTGATTCCTCATTTTGGAAACTCTTGTTAAATAATGTTTTTATGTATGTTGTTGAGCATTAGCATTTTTCATAGCATTTCAAACAAACTGGAAAAATATGCCTAATTTGAATTTCGAAATATAAAAAAATTATTCAGTAATGTAAATAAATCAGGGTCAAAAACAAAAAAATGATCTATGATAATTTTTTTACCATTATTAATCCTTACCTTGTTGTAGGATGTTTAGGTCTAGTGAGTGAGCCTCAGTTTTGACCATGTGTAATGGTTTCGGGGAGAGGCTTGTTGTTCCAGTTGTAATTGTTTTCAAATTTAGTTATGATAATGATATGTTATATGTCCTCATATGTTTTTTTGGAGATTATAGTGATTCCTATACATCAATTCTTGTTGCAAGTATGGCTAGAAGGCATGGTTGTGGATGATATTATATTGGTTGAAGGATAGGCATCGATTGTGCAGAGTGTGGAAGTTGGTGAAAAGTTATATTAGAATATCACTTGCTTCATGAATCTCATTGTAAGAGTCTGTGGATGGGATGAGAAGTAAATTTCTAACCTGACATGGGAGATTAAGTTGTATCACCCTATGACTATTATTGGATAGGGGTGAAACTAGATGAGGTGAGTTTTGAGTTGAGTTGATCATGATGATGTTGGACCATTTTGGGACACCAATAAGGAATAAGATCAATTTGGATACTTATATGCAAAGTGGATCAATTAAGATTCAGTGGGACGTTCATGCGTGAACTAGATAGTCTGAGGGTATTTTATGGATATAATTTTGAAAGATTTCAGTAGTGAAATTTTAACAATAGATGTTTATATAGAAGAGTGTATCTAATTTCATGAGATTGAAAATGGGAAGCCTGTATCTTTTGGAATATGTTGGTCACATAAATGATTTTTTTCTCTTTGTACATGAATTGGGGCATATGAGGAAACAATTGTAGGATCAAAATAATGATGTAGATGCTCAATATACACGAGGGGGAGGGAGTGAATTGTATGATTTAAAAAATTATATTGGAACATTTAATGATGATATAAAACATTGTTTGTTTAACAATGTGAAACATGGTTAATTCACAATCTTTGTTCTAAAAACATGAAAGATTCTGAATATTTTGTTCTTGAAATAAAACATAAGAAATGTTTAAAATGGAAAAATTCAACCATAAAGCATATAGAATCATACCAATCAGAGTACATGTACAATGAAGTAAAAAAAAATTATAATTTCCTTATAAATCAAAATGCAGTGAAAAAAAAACATGAAACAACACATGAAACAACTATAGAATCTTTTAACCCAATGAGTAGGGTATCCAACAACAATGGATAAAGGTCCCTTGATTTATACTTTCAATAAAGTTAGTCTTAACCACCCCAGGGTAAGCCCTCGATAGGTATATCGTAGTCAGTATTGCTATCCCCGCAAGACCTCAAACATTAAAATAGTCAGCACCTCTGTCCTCCATATCAAGGAAGTCCTTGATATTTACGTTAGTTGGAACCTCTGTCATCCATATCATGAAAGTCCTCGAACATTAAGGAAGTTGGAACCACTGTCTTCCTATCCTCGGAAGCCCTCGATTGATCATAGTAATAGTCGTTGTTGCACGAAGCAATGTGAACAAGACTTTGAGTACGCACAATACCTGAGAGACTCTCTATATAGAAATCAATTAAACAAAATGAAATATCTTTAGTTGTATAATAGTCAGTTAAGACATCTATTTGTTTTGAGCTCATTCAAATGAGCTCCTATTTACAGGTATTTCATCAACGGTCAGCTGGCTCCTCCAACGATCATATTTTCCCTTAAATTTCAGAGGGACATGTACATGTGTCACTCAATCAACAGTTAGTTAGAAACAGAATGCATAACAGCATTTCATAACTATAAAATTAGTAAGTTAAATATGGTTTCTCAACCAAATATTTTTTTTGGTGTACATGGAAAAAATAACGTTTGGAGCCTTCATTTCATGAATATTAGGATTATTTTTTTCAAGGAATTTAGAATCAGAATTCTATTGACTTTGGAGTCAAAATTCTAAGGAATTCCTAATCTCAATTATATGGAATTTGGAACAAGAATTCTAAGGAATTCAGAACCGAAATTATATGCAGTTCGGAACCAAGATTCTAAGAATTCAGAACTTGAATTTTAAGGAATTCAGTGGCTGAATTCTAAGGAAATCATATTCCGAATTATAAGGAATTTGGAGTCTGACTACAAAGGAATTCACGGTCTGAATTCTATGGAATTCAAATCCTGAGTCTTAAATAATTCTAAATCCAAATTTAAGAGAACTTGGAATCTGAATTTTTTAGAATTCAGAATCTGAATTTCACATAATTATGAATTTGAATTTCAATGAATTCGGAATATGAATTTCATAGAATTTGGAATCTAAATTTCATAGAATTCAAAATCTGAATTTTAAAACCTAAAAGCGGAATAATTGAAATCAATGTATTTATAGGATTTGAGGGTTTTTAATGGAAATAGAATTTTACACATAGGAATTTAAAAAGTTAGGTTTAGTGAAACTTAATTCTGAACAATGAAAAAAAATCTAGGGTTAAAATTTCATTGGGAAGGAAAATTTTCCTTAATAAGAATAATCTTCAAGGAAATAAAATTTTCCTTGAGATAGAGTATTTGTCATTTTTAACACATAAAATAATGGAAATGTCATATGGAAAACCTTATTGACTCAACAATATTCACCTTTTTGGAAAGCCCAAACTTGTTAAAAAGAATCTAAGGACTTAGAAATTTTTAAGACTAAATAAAACTTATCTCCCTTAACTTAATGATCATAGTGAATACGACAAACTCCCCCTTTGGTTTTGGAAGCACTACGGTTCATATTCATGATTTCCTGAATGATATTTTTCATTTTCATTCATTCAAAAAACACCAATGATAAGAACATTCTTCTAGATGAATTCCCTATTACGTACAAAAATAACTTTTTAACTTTGAATTCTTTTTTAACATTACTTTCCCCCCTTTGTTATTTTCAAAAAGCTATAGAGGGAATAGAAATATTGGTACCTGAAACAATAGTACTAAATAAACCAAAAATATAGAAAACAAAAAAATAATTAAGACTAGAGGTATTTGTACAGTGTGGAAAATAGAATAAAATATCAGAATGAAATGAAATTATACCCCTTTATCCTTTTACATCAACTTATTTAGAATACTTTTTAGCTTCTTGAACTCATTGTGGTCCCCTTCTTCTCTCTTAGACAGTTGATCCTGGTCTTCACTTATCTTCTATAAGGCATTGTTGGACACCTCATGTAGTAATCATGTTTTAATGATCACAAATCCTATTACTATTTATTTATCTCAATATTAACTACACATCATGTTCTAATGCTAAAAAATCTTATTAATGTTAATTACTCTCTTTATTATTTACAAGTCTTATGCATGATCACAAATCTCACTTATATTGTCAAGCCATTATATTTATGATTCAAGTTATCTTACTCTCTACTGGTGAAACGTAATTCATATTCTGCATATTACTGTCTATTTCTAAATATAGATATTCGTCTAAGTATAGAGACACCGTGAAGGAAAAACCGTGACCCAGACACTGTGAAGGACAAAGCGTAACCCAGAAACCGTGAAGGAAAAATCGTGACCCAGACACCGTGAAGGACAAACTGTGACCCTAAAACCATGAAGGACCAACTGTGACCCACACACCGTGACATGGAGACACCATGAACCACATACCGTGAATAAGCCATTTTTTACTTAATCACCGTTACACCGTTTCTCAACATTCTTGTCAATATTAATTAAATAATGCTAACGGTCATATTTGATGTTTTTAATGAAATTATTGTTATTTAATGATAGTTTTTGGCATGTTAGAAAATTGTATCTCGTACCTATGAAAGGGGAATCATTCCTACTGCTAGAACTCATGGAATATAAGGAAGATTGAGATGCAATACACAAAAAGAATGAGAAAGTGTGACGATACAAAATGTAGAACTTATATATGCCGGAGAGCACTATTCTGAATAAGAAGAACAATCCTGATCATGAAGGAGATAGCAGTACATTCTAATAACTCTCATGAGTGCAATCCAACAACAATGAACAGCACACAATGAATAATGAGATCATTTTCACTCCATTAGAACACAATCTAGACTACGACACTCTATTTTTCAACAGAAAAACCAGAGAGGACTTAGAAGCATTTCTGCTGAATCCAACAAGTCTAGAGCTGCATTTCTAATTACTAGAGCTTTATAAAATATTATATGTTCTCTCTAATTGATTTGTTTATTTACTTTCGATCAATGTGGTGTACTCTGTATATCTTACACACACTGTCTCCGAAACTGAACTGGAGGATATCAAAATCCTCACTTCAGAACTCTTAACTTCTATTTACCCACGTCAACTATGGAAGAGGTGCTTGTGTGGCCTGGTCTTTGTTTTGTTTCCCACGAAGAACTGTGGTAGAGGATCCTGTGTGGCCTGGACAGTTCTGTAAACTGTTGTTTACCCCGATCCTATGTGTGGATCAAATTTTTACAAATTTGAGAGGACTAAGTCTTGGATAGAGACTAAACCTCTTGTTATATTTGTTGTGCATATTTAGTTTAAGTTTAAAGTATACTACATAGATCTTTTATATTCTGCTTCTATTACATTGAAATATTAAACTATTTTAAAGTTATTTAATAGTTAAATTAGCAAGTTTATACACTTATTGTAGATCAGCAGGTTAGTTTCAAAAGTTAGTTTAATCTTATGGTTAAATTAATTGAGACGTAATCAATCTTTGAGAAGCTATGTGAACATTTACAATCTGTATAAATTCACTATAGTTTAACTTTTTTTTATAAATAGGGGGATTTTAAATATACAATACTTTAACAGAAATTTTAATTAGAACTCAATTATCCCCCCTCTTGAGTATCCGCTCCGACCAAACATTTGATATTAGAGGATTTCTTTTTGTTCAAGGATTTTTGAAATATGATGTTTTTCAACTGTGCTTTTAGTTGCATATTTAAAGATCGTAAATTTCTGTTAGTTCTAAAAAAAATTTCTCTTTAAATTCATTTTCTAAAATCACGTTATGGATAATAGACTAGAGGGTGCTGCTACTAACAGGACACCTTTCTTCAATGGCACAAACTATGCTCAGTGGAAATTGAAAATGAAAATTCATTTAGAAAGCATGGGTTTTGATATTTGGACTAATATAGAATCTCAATATAAAATTCCAGAAACCAAAATAACAACATGGGATGAACCTACAAATACTTCTTATAATAATAATTGTAAATCCATGAATGCCATGTACTGCGCTTTAGGAGATGATGAATTTAACAGAATTTTTTCCTATAAAACTGTTTTTGAAATTTGGGACACATTGGGTGTTTCCGATGAAGGAACAACTAATGTTAAAGAAATGATATTAAATACTTATACTGTTAAATATGATAATTTTAAAATGAAGACTGATGAACCAATTTCTGATATGTATCTCAGGTTTAATGAGATAGTCAGTATAATGAATTCACATGGAAAAGTTGTTCCTACAATGGAACAAATTATAAGGATAATGAAATGTCTACTAGAACAATGGAAAGGCATATCTGTTTCAATCAGAGAGTCATGTAACACTGCTGATCTACCTGTCAAAGAACTAATTGGTAATATTATGATGTATTTGGAAGAAATCAAGGTGAAAAATGAGGAAGATGATGAACCAAAAAAGAAATCAGTGGCTTTCAAGACTACTGCTTCAAAGAACAAGGACAAAGAAAAAGCTCAAATACAAACTGAAAGTTCAACAAGTGAAAGCTCAGACACTGACAGTGATGCTGAAATGGCTTAGATAGCCAGAAAGTTTATGAAATTTTATAGGAAGAAGAAATTTTTCAAAAAAAAAATTACAAGGGAAAGTATGATAATAAGGGATATTGGAATAAGGACTGGAAAAACCCAGATAAATGTGATGAAGTTGTTTGCTATGAGTGCAAAAGAAAAGGACACATTAAAGCAGACTTCCCAAAGCTAAAATTAAAGACGAAATATGATTACAAGGTATGTAAGTACAAGAAATCTATGAAGGCTACCTGGAGTGCCTCTGAAGATAGAACAAGTGAATCTGAAATGTCTGATTCTAAAAAAAACCTTGCCAACATAAGTTTCATGACAAATACATCTGAGGTAACCTTAGATAATCTTGTTTTAAATTCTAATTATTCTGGAGAGGATGCAGACTCTGATTCTAATTCTGAAAACATGACTAGTGAGGAATTATTTGAATACTGTAATATGCTGGAAGAGACATTCAATGAACTTAAGGATAAATACAAATCATTGATGAAACAACATGCACTCACAGAAACTATTAAAACCAAAATTACTATTGAAAAAGAGAAGAATGATCAACTATTCAAAGAGAACACTGAAATGAAAATGTCTAATGAGAAACTTATAAAAGACTTAGAGGGGTTCAGAAATGGAAATGATACACTAACTCAAATGCTAGTAATTCAATTGGAACCTAAATACACTACTAGAATAGGCTACCAACCTAGATAGAGACAGATTACTAAGATTAGAGTTATTCCTAAATCTGGACAGAACATTTCTAGTTCTATTTCATGTCATTCATATGCTTCAACTAGTTATTCACATAGTTATCAATCAAATAGATTTCATCTCTCAAAATCTTTTGACGCTACAAATTATATGAGACCGATAAGACAAATATGGGTACCCAAAGCTTTGATTGCTAACCTATCTGGACCCAAGAAGATCTGGGTACCAAAATCATTTTCTATCTAAATCTATTTTGTAGGAAACCTACTTGAAGAGTTCCCACAGGAAGACACGGTATTTGGACAGTGGATTTTCAAGACGCATGTCTGGAGATTATTCATTCTTCAAGAGATTAATAAAGGTTGATGGAGTCCACATCACCTTTGGTGATAATTTAAAGGAAAAATCATCGGACTAGGCCAGATTGGTAACACTGATTTAGTTTTAATTTCTAAATTTTTGTTTTTTGATGGACATAAGTATAACCTATTGAGTATTTTTCAATTGTGTGATTATGGTTTTAATGTCAAATTTGAAAATTATTCTTGTAATGTTTTTAATTATATGAATGTTTTAGTATTTTCTTCTTCGAGAGATGAAAATGTGTATGATGTGGATTTAAATTCCTTATCTAAGCAAAATGTTACCTATTTAAATTCTTTTCATAAAGAATCTTGGCTTTGTCATAGAATATTAGGACACTGCAACATCTATTTACTTAGAAAACTGACTAGGAAGAACTTTGTTAGAGACCTATCTAAACATGATTTTCCAAATGACAATGTTTGTAATCCCTATCAAAAGGGAAAGCAACACAAAATTTCTTTTAAACCAAAGAAAGAAGTCTCTACTTCTCAAACTCTGGAGTTGGTTCACATGGATTTGTTTGGACCATCTAGATTTTCATTCTTAAATGGGAAGCACTATGTCTATGTATTAGTAGATGACTTTTCTAGATATACTTGGGTATTCTAATTATCTCACAAAAGTTAATATTGTTAATTCTTTATTAAATACTTCATGTCTCTAGAAAATCTTAGTGTTCTCAAGATAAAATATCTAAGAAGTGATCGTTTTCATGAGTTTGAGAATCAAGACTTTGAATCCATTTGCTCACACAATGGCTATAATCACAACATTTCTTCTCCTAGAACACCACAGTAAAATGGTGTAGTAGAAATAAGAAATATAACACTGCAAGAAATTGCTAGAAATATGCTTAATGAGTCTAATCTGGCTATTTAATTTTCGGCAGAAGCTGTAAATACATCTTTTTATATCATCAACAGAGTCTTGATTAGACATGTTCTTACGAAGACTCATTATGAACTTTGGAACAAAAGAAAACCTAAAGTCAATTAATTTAGAGTCTTTGGTTGCAAAGCTTTTATTCTTAATAAAAAGGATAATCTGGATAAGTTTTCTTCTAAGAGTGAAGAAGGAATATTTTTCGGATATTCTTTAACTATCAAAGCCTATAGAGTTTTAAATAAGAGAACTAAGTGTGTGGAAGAATCTGTTCACATAAAATTTGATGAAACTGATCCTCATGAGTCTAAAACCACTCTTGAAAATCATGAAGAATATTTGAGTGTTCTAAAACTTAATGACAAATCTAAATAACCTGCTATAAAGACAACCACTTTTGGACTTATTCCAAAATCTTCTCCTAATGAACCCAAACCAAGAGAAGAACCTGAAATTTCTAGTGCTACCTTTACTATATAAACTAGATTTCTAAAGAATCATCCTTTAGATAATGTTGTTGGAAATCTGGATAGAGGGACACAGAATAGAGATTCTCTTAGAAATCAGGTTGAACATCAAGCCTTCATGTCACAACATGAACCTAAAAACATTGAGGATGTTATTAATGATGAATTTTGGGTAATTTCTATGAAATAAAAACTCAATCAGTTTGAAATAAATAGTGTTTGGAATCCTGTTGAAAGACCTAAGGACACATTCACAATAAGAACTAAATTGATGTTCAGAAATAAAGTAGATGAATCTATAAACATAGTTAGAAACCAAGCTAGGCTAGTTGCACAAGGCAATAGTCAAGAAGAAGGAATTGACTATGAGGGGACATTTTCTCCAGTATCCAGATTAGAAGCTATTAGGATTTCACTTGATTATGCTGCACATCTAAATTTCAAACTATATCAAATGGATGTCCGAAGTGAATTATTAAAAGGATATATTGCTGAGGATGTTTTTTTGAACAACCACATGGATTTTCAAACCCTCATTTTCCAAATCATATTTTCAAATTATCAAAAGCATTATATGGTTTAAACCAGGCTCCAAGAACATGGTATGATAAATTGAGTACTTTTCTAATTTCTAAAGGTTTTACAAAAGGTATAGCTGAACCTAATCTTTTTATAAAACAAATTTATAAAGATTTTTTAGGTGTAAAAATTTATATTGATGATATTATTTTTGGATCTTCATGAAATTCCTTATGTACTGATTTTTCTAAAATGATTCAAAATTAATTTGAAATGAGTTTAATGGGTGACCTCAATTTTTCCCTTGGATTTCAAATCATTCAAAATGATGATGGAATTATTTAAACTCAAAGTAAATATATTAGAGATCTTTTAAAACGTTTTGGATTGGATAGCACAAAAAGTAGTGACACTCCCATGAGTACCACATGTAAGTTGGATCATGATGAAGATGGTAAATCTGTTGATCAAACCACTTATAGAGGAATGATTGGAAGTCTAATCTACCTATTTTCTAGTCATCTTGATATTATATTTAGTGTGTGTATGGGTGCTCATTTTTAAGCAAACCCTAAAGAGTAACATTTAAATGATATTAAAATGATTTTAAAATACCTCAAGCATACTCTCAATTTAGGACTGTTCTATCCCAAAGGACAATCATTTGATATAGTTAGCTACTCTGATGCTGACTTTGCTGGACTGAAGTTAGATAAAAAATCTCATGTGGAACATGTCACCTTTTAGGCAAGTCACTAGTTTCATGGTGTAGTAAGAAACAAAATTCTGTTGCATTATCTACTGCAGAAGCCGAATACATAGCTACCGGCAGTTGTTGTGAATAAATTTAGTGGATGAAACACACATTACTAGACTATGGAAATCGATTCAGACATTTCCCAATAAATTGTGTCAACACAAGTGCTACTAATATTTATAAGAATCTTGTTTCTCATTATAGGACAAAACATATTGATGTAAGACATCACTTTTTCAGGGATCGTTATCAAAAAGGTGATATCACTTTGTAATTCATTGGTACTGAATATCAACTTTCTGATATATTCACTAAAACATAAATTTCTAAAAGATTAGACTACATCATACATGATCTTGGTATGATTAATCATAAATAGATATCTTACTGATCTTAATGTTTAATAATTTACTGTATTTAACATTACGTTTTCATGCTCACTGTTTCACAGTTACTATTTCATGCATACGGTCTCAACATTAAGACCTTATGCTCATGGTCTGTCAACTCACTGTCTCACTGTGACTGCACATATTTCTCACAGTCTCACTGTGATGACCACCAAATATCTCACTGTGATGACTGGTTTTCATCACATCGTAATGCCTACTCACAGTCTCACCATGAAGATTACTTATATTCTCATTTTAACTCATATCGTGGAAAATTTTATTTCACCAATAATTGATTTCCTGTGTTTTTGTTTTTATGATGTTTGAAATTCTTAAATGATAAAACTTAATGGTTTCATTCGATTCCTTACCCGAACTCTCTCCTGAATCTTCTCACTCATGGAAACCTTCTCATCTCTCACCCAAACCATTAGTGAATGCCATGGATGAAGCGTCTGTCTTCACCATCATCTGAGAAGCATCATTTTAAGAAACATAAGAGAATATCGAGCATAGCTCCCGAAGGACCTCTAAACCCAAACATGTTAAGTTGTACTGTTTTACCTGAAAAAGATATTTTCCCTGAGTGGATTTTGTTAAGCAAGTCATTAGTTTTTAAATTATTAAGAGAACAAGGATGGATTGAATTATTATATGGACAAAACAGATTGATTTACCCGATGCTGGTATCACAATTCTAACAATATGTGAAATTTTCCATTGATTTTGGATAATTATTTATGGTGACCACCTGGATCAATGGTCAGAAGTGTTCTTTCACCTCGAGGCTGTGGGATGCATGCCTACAGATTCCTCATGAAGGAGTTTGTGAAGACTTCTAGAGAGACCCTCCTCCATCATCTGATATCTTCAATCAGGAAAATGCCATGGAAATTTTGACTGGTAATGGAACCAAGAGAAGGGGTATAGCTGCAGAATTAGATGGAGAAACTAGACTTCTATTCAAATTTGTTCAGAATTTAATCAGTCCACGAAAAGGGGATTTTGCTGTAATGAAGTAACAGAATCTGTTCCTGATTCACATGTT
The DNA here is from genome assembly GCA_963277665.1 of Viscum album. NCBI lineage: Eukaryota > Viridiplantae > Streptophyta > Magnoliopsida > Santalales > Viscaceae > Viscum > Viscum album. Next base: position 687,795,024 of record OY728122.1, read on the forward strand.
GAAGAATGGAAATAAGATCAACCTATGCAAGTATGTTATTAACCATATATGTGAGATTATTAAAGTCACATCCAAATCCACCTCCTTGTTTTAATCAAGGATGATTTCAGCCATGCTAGATGCCAAAGGGATGGTTTGATCGAATGAAGAAAATCTAGAGGACTTCGATTTCTGGTTATGGAAGCCTATCATCAGAAGGATGAAGATTAGCTGGAACCCCAAGAAGAATCAGTGGGTTGATGATAATGATCAACTTTATAAAAAGTTTAATCCTGTTGATTACCCAAGAATGCCTAAGAATCTAGCAGATCCTCGTTTGGAACCAGTTGAGGTGGCTGAGTATTCAGAAGAAGAAGAAGAGGAAATGACAGCTAAAGTTTCACCTAGAGAAGAAGATGGAATACCTCTAATGGAAACATCCCCTGTTGAAAAATAAAGGATTGTTGTCCCTATTGTTTTCCCTGCTGAAATACCTCAAGGAGAAGAAGTTGTTATTTGTTTGAGTGAAGAGGAAGCTTCTGCTTCTAATGAGGATGTAAATACAGAAACTCATCCTACGGCTGCAAGAAAATTGGTTTTTCCTGATTTAGAGTAGCAAAGAGTGGTGGAGATAGATCCTGTTGAAGATGATCTCCTTGTTGAGAAAGAATCCAGTCTGGAAGAACAAATAGTGGAACAATCGGTTCCTTAGATAATTGACTCTACTGAAGAGAGGATGGAAATCCCCTTTCAGCTGGCATGGAAAGAGTTTTTTGAAGAGATTAGAGATGATCCTGTGGATCTTGACCATGTTGTTGAGACAATAGTCTCTAAAATATAACCACAACATGAGGGGGAGGAACCTCAAAACCTTGAGATTATGGAAGTTGTATATGATAAACCTTCTCAACCTACTGTCACATATTATGTGTACACCCGTTATGTTTTCCCATGATTTTATTATGTGAATGAGTCAGAACAAGTGACTACAAATGGAATGGATCTCTCTTCTGTGTTTCAACTGAAGTCTGTAGCTCATCCAGAACCAGAACCAGAACCAGAGCCTCAATCTGAATCAGAATATGAGTATGAAGATGACTCTGAACCGCATCCAGAACCTGCTTAACTACCACTACCTGCACTTTTACCCGAGCAATACTCCTTTGTGACTAAAGATGATCAGAATGTTTTTGGAGAGACTCTGTTAGCTGGAGTTGAGAAAATCCTATCCACTCAACCACATCCAGTGACTTAGATAATTCAAGAAGATGCATCAATTCTCTTTGAAAATATTATATTTCATATTAAATCAAGGACTATCTGTGAAATTCATGAAGTCAGAGTAGAAAATAAACTTCTATGTTCTGATGTTGCAAACCAGAAAAGTATGGTAGAAAACATGCAGAATGAGTTGTCTTTGAGATCATATCCTTCTCCTATTTCATCCCCTGCACTTGATGCTTCTTCTCCGGAGCAAACTGATTCCACCCTTTCTAGGGAAATTGTGTCTCAAGGTCATCCATATCTACTATATTTTGATGAAATGATTGAAAAAAGACACACAAACATGATGGAACACATGAGGGGGCTTGAGGAAAATTTGAATAAGCTCACAGATTAGTACACTGGGGTCTGGAAAATGTTCTGAAACAGCTCAATGTTCTATCCATAGCCATAAAAGATTCTCCTACTTCAGGTTAACCTTATGTTCCTCCTTTGGATGATTCTTTTCTGAGATCCATAATCAAGGAAGAACTTCAAAATGCCTTCAGTGGCTTGGATCTATATTCTTTGTCAGAAGTGGTTAAGAACAGCGATCGAGCATTGGACTTGGTTAGAATTCATTCTATGATAGACAATTATCCTCAACATGAGATCACTAAGAAAATAGATTTTTATCTCACCATGATTGTCTCTAAAAGTGATATGACATGTCACTTTAAATATCTTGTGGAAAACCTGAAAATACCTCATGTAACTCAAGCTTTTAATGCTCAAGTTCAGAAGCTTACAGTGTTCACCAGACTGTTGGACAAATTCATGGAGAATAAGAATGATTTTGAAAAGGCTTTGAAATATGGTGGAGAAATAATTACTGATTTTATCAATCTTTTGATGCCATATCTTCTGTGCAGAGTACTGCTATAGTTGCTTCCGCTGCTTCTCCCCTTAGACCTGGTCTGCCTACCCTTGCCACCACTGCCATGTCAGTCAGCCATGCTCTTTCTCAGATCCGGCCAGTCATTCTTAACCAACCACATCCTAGATCTTCTACTGCACCTACTTTGTCTCCATCCGTTTTTGAAGGTCCACCCTTACCCTCTTTATCTACCACATCAATGCCTTAATCTGCTTCAACACCAGCTCATACTACTGATAAAGGCAAGGAAAAGGTGGATCCCTGAAGAATCCAGGGAATGTTTTCTATTTGATGGGATGTCATTTTTTGTTTACTGCTTGTATTCCTCTTGGATATTATATTCTGAACCACTTTTAATGACAAATTTAGTGTTTCATTTCATTTTCTCTACTTTTTCATAATCCCAAAAGGGGGAGAAAAACTACAAGTATTTGTACTATAATGAGATATGTTATTATCGAATCAATTATTCTCTAATATTTTTTATTCTAATATGCTAGTTTCTTTAATGTTACATTTCATTTATATTTTGACTATATATGATTTGTGATCATCAAAAAGGTGGAGATTGTTGGACTCCTCGTGTATTAATCATTTTTTAATGATCACAAATACTATTATTGTTAATTAAAAACAATATTAACTACCCATCATGTTTTAATGCTAACAAATATTATTGATGTTAATTACTCTCTTTTTTATTTACAATTCTTATGCATCATCACAAATATCACTTATATTTTCAAGCCATTATATTTATGATTCATGTTCTATTACTCTCTACTAGTTAAACTTAATTCATATTCTGCTTATTACTGTCTAAGTCTATATATTGATATTCATCTAAGTATAGAGTCACCCTGAAGGACAAACCGTGACCTAGACACCTTGAAGGAAAAACCACGACCCATACACCATGAAGGAAAAACCGTGACCCAGACTCCATGATGGACAAACGGTGACCCAGACACCGTGAAGGACTAACCGTGACCCAGACACCGTGAAGGAAAAATAGTGATCCAGACACCGTGAAGAACAAACCGTGACCCACACACCATAACATGGAGACACCATGAACCACATAATGTGAAGACCATACTGATAAGAAAAAACCATTTACATAATCACTGTGACACTGTTTCTTAACATTTTTTCAATATTAATTAAATAATGCTAAAGGTAATATTTGATGTTTTTAATGCAATTAATGTTATTAAATGATAGTTAATGGAATGTCAGGAAACCGTTTCTCATACCTATGAAAAGGGAATCATTCCTTCTTCCAGAACTTGTGGAATATAAGGAAGATTGAGATACAATACACAAAAAGAATGCGAAAGTGTGACGATACAACAAGAAGAACTTATATATGCCCGAGAGCACTGTGCTGAATAAGAAGAACAATCTTAATCAAGAAGGAGATTGCAATACTTTCAAAGAACTCTCATGAGTGCAATCCAACACCACTAAAGAACACATGACAAATCAAGAGATCAGTTTAAATCTTATAGAACAAGAGCTAGCCTACGACACTCTTTTTTTCAACAGAAAAACTAGAGAAGGACTCAGAAGCATTTCTGCTGAATCCAACAAGTCCAGAGCCGCATTTCTAAAAACTAGAGCTTTCTAAACACTTATCTGTTCACTATAAGTGATTTGTTTATTTACTTTTGAGATGTGTGGTTTACACTATATATCATACACACACTGGCTCATGCACTGAACTGGAGGATCTCAAAATACTCACTTCATAACTTTTAACTTCTATTTACCCACTTCAACTGTGGAAGAGGTCCTTGTGCAGCCTAGTCTTTGTTTTTTTCCCATGAAGAACTGTGGTAGAGGTCCCTGCGTGGCCTGGACAGTTTTTTAAACTATTGTTAACCCCGATCCAGGGTGTGGATCAAATTTATACAAATTTGAGAGGACTAAGTCTAGGATTGAGACTAAACCTCTTGTTATATCTTCTTTGCATCTTTAGTTTAAGTTTAAAGTATACTACATATACATTTTATATTCCACTTCTATTATTTTGAAATACAAAACTATTTTAAAGCTACATTGATAGTTAAATTAGCAAGGGTTTAAAATTATTGTATATCAGTAGGTTAGTTTCAAAAGTTCGTTAAATCTGGTGGTTAAATTAACCAAGACCTAATCAATCGTTGAGAAGAGAAGTGAACATTTACAATATGTATAAATTCACTATATTTTAACTTGTTTTATAAATAGGGGGATTTTAAATAGACAATATTTTAACAGAAATTGTAATTGGAACTCAATTCACCCCCCTCTTGAGTATCCACTCAAACCATCAGGCATAAATTTTCTTTTCCTAAGACTTAATAATGTCTGCCTGAGCTTCAATAGTTCTTATTTTTTAGAAAGATTCTCTTCAATATTTATTATATGATCTCTTTCACTCTTACAATGCATTCCCATATAGTTAATCTTGAAATTATGATCCTTAACTTATTGCTTACAAGATGTATTCTCAAGATATAACTTTTTCCTCAAAACTATTTGTAAGATCCTAAATATTCCCATCATCGGTATCAAAATTATCCTTAAAATTATCATGGAATTCATAAAAAATTATCATATCTTCAATATCATTTTTTGAACAAATTATCATCTTCATTCATGATATTTTATGATCCTCATAACCAATGTGGATGGTCATGAAGTCTGCCTCTAGTGAAACACATTTGTCAATTACCATGGAAACATAATCTGACTTCTGGTTTATGGTATGTTGAAGCATTTGGCATCTTGAATCAATTATTGGAATAAATGAATAGTACAAACCAGTTTCTTCAATGACTTGACCAAAAAATAATGTCTGAGGGAAGATGTTTCTGAATCTGAATGTTTGGGTGGTGAGCATTCTTTTTCTATATCCACAGCATTCCTCTTTGTTGAAGCGCTGACATCATTTTTCCTCACCACTTATTTTCTAGGTATATCTACAACCCCATACATAACCTTTTCTAGTCTCAGAATGCTGTTTTGTTCTTTGGGATATTCATGATCTTTATCATATAGCTGAAAAATATTTTTTTCCTCAACATCTTCCTTCTCTGCTTCTGTCACTAGATCTTCTGGATGAATAAACGCATTATTACTACTTTTATTTATCTATTTTCTTATTCACATCTTCTTCAACCATCTCTTCTTTTCCTAGTGTAGAAATTTTTGAAGATTTTTCTTGGGATGTCCGTATTGATAATTATATAGATAGAATTTCCCCCTCAAGGTATTCATCAACATGTTTTATAATATCATCAGTTTCTTTGTCGTCGTCGTCTTCTTCTTCTTCTAATATATCTTCCTCTTCATGAGAAATTTTTTCTTCTTGATGAAATTATGGAACCACCACATTCTTTCCTAGTGTCTCTGGTCATGGATTTAACAAAAATCATTCTGGTATTAGAATCTGTTCTAAGGCTCTTTTAGCATCCCTGATATCAGATTGAATGACATCATCTTCCGACAATTTATTCCTTTGATTATTTTCTACTTCTTCCTTTCCAAAATTCTCAGTAGCATTTTCCATCAGATCTTTTTCATCAGCAGGGTCCAAGAAAAACATCGACTCCCCTTCCATCCAGTTCTTCTTATCTTCCCTGTACATCGACAATAATTCATTAGGATAATCATTTTTATTCTTTGTATTTGAAGGTGTTGACTATTTTTTCATGGCCATAAGATTTTTTGTCTCTTTTGGATCTTTATATTTTATCTTCCTTCAACCATTAATAATGGTTTCAATCACTTTCGAAATCTCTGATAAAATTTTTATTTCATATTTAGAATGATCATTAAATTGTCCGGATTTACTGGAAAATCCATTTTTCATTCTCCTTAAGGTTTCATCACTTAGAAACATAACTTTTAGTTTCTTGAATTGAAACTGCATGGGATTATGAATTGCTAAAGGAAATGAACAATAATATTTGAAAGAATAGATGGATACATAATAATTTGAGACTTCATATTTCCATTAATGAGATTCTCAATCATTACCAAGATATAATTAACCATGTTTATCTTCCATAGATTTACCATGAAATCAAAAATATATATGAAACTCTTATTCATAGTATCCTGATCCCCTTTCCTTGGAATTATAATGCCTTCAACCCGCAAATCAATAATCCAAAAATTTGTAGAATGATTAATGATCTTTAGAGACTTCACTTTATTCAATATAAGACACTCAATTTCCTTATACTTATTAAAATATCCTTATTCATTAGGTAATTTTTGAGTAAAAAACCATGCTTCCCCTTCATAAGGAATACCAATCAGACTCGATTCCTTCCTATATATAAATGAGTAGGTATTTACATAACACTTGAATGAAAATTTATCTTTCACTCTATCATTGAAAAATCTAACTGTTTCATAATATTCCATAATAAACATTAGATACACAGGATACTATGCCTTGAGCTTCAAAATACAAAGGCTCTCCCAACCATCCGACATAATATTTTTTGAAACAATTAAATCACACGTGTCGACGAATTTCTTAAAAATTTTCATCTCTCAGTATATGTGGCACTAATAGATTTATTTAATAGTTGATATTTATTTTTGAAGAGAATCTTCAGAAGATATCTAGAACTAAGGAATCTTTTGAAGATTTGGATAAGACTTAAAATAGGGAGGCATAGCTTCATCACAAAAAAGCATGAAAAACAATGTGGGACAACCATAAGGGGGGTTTTATAGGTGATTTATGAGACGATTCAACTTCCGTGGTTGATCCAATGGTTGAAAAAATATTCTCATTAAATCTGATGGTTGAGATGATAACCAAAGATGAATTTTCATTGATTCTGATCTTTTTAGGTTTTTTGATTGACATTTCAATTAAAAAAATTAATTCGAAAATTTTAATGTAAAAATAAAATACCAATTAGTTAAACATGATTACAAAAACATAAAAATAAAATCCTATCTTCTGGATTTCTAGTAAAATTATTTGTATGTGGAAAAATTATTCTTGATTAAATTTTGATTCCAAAAAATTTCATTAAATTTTTTTAGAGTGGTAATTTTGACTACCTAGAAAAAACATGATTATGGAAAAAAATGATTAAAAAAACCTAACTATAAAAAATTTAGACTATGGAAAATTTGATTAGGAAAAATTAATTTTGACTAATATGAAAATGTACTCACCCTATGAAAAGTAGTTTTTACTGTAAGAAGATAAGTTTCAAAAAGATTTTTTTATGGAATATTAAATTACAATTTTCAATCTTATATAGAATTTAACATATTCAAATTTATCAGAGGGTAATGATTTTTTGAAAATATCCGAATGTTGATCTTCTGCTCTGACAAATTGATTAATGATATCTCTTTTTTGTGTGTGACCCTATGAAATTGATGCCTAATATCTATTTGTTTTGCAAGATTTTCATGTGTAGGGTTGTTACTAAAGTAAATGGCACTAGTCTTTTAACTCAATATTTTTGTTTTGGTAAAACACATACCATAGTCTGTGAGTGTGTGTTGCATCCCCAACACTTGAGCACTACAACTTCTAGCTCCTATATATTGAGATTCAACAGTGCAAAGGGCTACTGAGTGTTGCTTTTTGAATGACCTAGAAACTAATGAATCTATTATGAAATGACATGTTTCATATGTACATTTCCCATCCATTCTATATCCACCAAAGTCAGCATTCGAAAAAAATTTAGAACAAAATCATTTTCAAAAGAATAAAAATGTCTTAAACCCACGGTTCCCTTTATGTACCGAAAATTCCTTTTCACTGCCTTTAAATGAGATTACTTAGGTTTGGATTGTTATCTTGGAAATAAGTATAATGAAAACATTATTTATAGACGATGATATTTCTAGTAGACTTCCTTTCATACCTCTAAAAGATGTTTAATCTACTAGCTTCCCAGCTCTACCAAGATCAAGTGAATTTGAGGAACCAATGTGAGTACTTATACTCTTAGTGTTGACATATCATTAATTTTTAAGAAGATAATTAATATAATTATGTTAGGATATATATATTCATTTAGGTTTTTGAGTAATTTGAAAACCAAGGAAAAAATTTAACTCACCCATCCTACTTATTTCAAACTCACATTTCATTAGATCTACAGTGGAATCAATTAAAGATTTTTTAATTTGAACTAAATATATTGTCATAAACATAAATTTAAAGAATAAAAACATTTTTAATATATTTATTTATAAAAAGTGTTGGATCAGCATTTCCATTATCATAATTGTTTTGAAGAAAAATCCCTTTAAGACTATCATACTAGGCTTGAGGGGCTTCTTTATGTCCATATGAAGCATTTGTAAGTTTTAAAACATGTCCTGGATGTTTTATATATTCAAAACCCGGAGGTTGTTCAACAAAAAAACCCTCATGAACGTAACCATTAAAGAAATAACATTTAACACCCAATTGAAAACGTTTGAAGTTATAGAATCCTGAAAAGGCAAGTAGTATAGAAATAGATTCAAGTCAAGATACCAGTTTATAGGTTTCTACACAGTCAATTTATTCTTTTTGATTATATCCATTAGCAAAAAAACTAGATTTATTTATTACTATTATTCCATTTTCATCAAAAATATTTATGAAAACCAATTTTACTCCAATAACAAAATTTTCCATAGGTATTTCAACCATGTCCCAGACATTATTCCTTTATAATTATTTTAGCTAATCTAGCATTGATTTTATCCAATAATCACCACCTAAAGCTTCATCATAGCCTTTTAGTTCTAATTTAGAAAATAATGATAGTAGTTCTACATTATTTCATAAAAAAATTAGTCCTTAGAGGTTGATTTACATCCCCAATGATACTATCACATGGATGATTCTTAAGAAATAGCTGATTTGGGTTTTGTAAAAAATGTTCATAAACATATGGTAGAAAATATCCTGGGGTAAATGTTTTAGAAAAACCGTCATGAAAATTTTCCTTATCAGAAGGATATTCTATCAACGATTGATAATTAGTTTTTGAAAAAAAAAATATGTAGATTGACGACATTGAAAAACAAATGGATTGGGTTCATCAAATCTAGCATGTACTCTTACTTCAATAGTACAAGTATTTTTATTTAAAACCTTATATGCCTTAAAAGTTTTGGAGTATCCTAAGAAGATTCCTTCATCATATGTGGGTGAAAATTTCTATAAATTATCTTTAGTATTCAGAATGAATACCTTGCATCCAAAAACCATAAAGTAGGAATGTATAGGTTTTCTAACATTCCATAACTCATAATGAGTTTTATTAGTAAAATTATAATCAATAAAAGATTTATAGTATAACAAGCATTACTTACAGCATCCAACCAAAAATGTTTGGCTACCGAATATTTACTCAACATGGTTCTTATTATCTCTTGAAAAATTATGTTTCTTATTTCAACAACACCATTTTATTGAGGATTCCTTAGTTGTGTGAAGTTGTGAGTAATTAATTTTATGAAACAAAAAGTTTCAAAACATGAATTTTAAAATTCTCCATAATGATCACTATGAATAGTTATCAAAGGATGTTTTTTCTCATTTTAAACTTAGTATCTAAAACATTTTAAATAAAGAAAATCATTAGATTTATTTTTTTTAAAATCTACCCATGAAAATATAGTATAATCATCAACTAAGAAAAATACATAATACTTGCCTCCAATGCTTCCAGTTTGTGTTGGACCAAAAAGATCCATATGCACCAACTGTACTGCATCTGTGGTTGAGACTTCACCAGTTGATTTAAAACATGATTAATGTTGAATGCCATACTAACAAGGATCATAAAATTTTGAAAAATCATATCTATTCTATAGTATATCATTAACTAGAATTTTTTTAGAGTTTGCATAGGTTCCCATGTTTGTAGTGTCCTATCCTCCTATGGAATAACCAAGAATAATGTTCCATTGCACTAAGACAAGGTAGATATTGGCTCCAAAAGTCTTCAATGTTTAATGTGGATATATTTTCATGCCTATCAGAAGAATGAGTACACTATTCCTTGTAATTTTGTAGAAAAAACATTTCATTCGTAAATTCATATGGTAACCTTCATCACATAATTGAATTTTTCTAATAAGGATTTTCTTAATACCATTAACAAATAAAACATTTGAAGTCAATGTTTTTATAAGAATAACAATATTACCTATACCAATAATTTATTCCTGAGCATTATCTCTGAATGTTACATTTCCTGGCATCATCTTGATAATCTTTTGGAAGAAGTTTTTGTTTCCAATCATGTGCAGGGAACATCCATTATCGTTGTACCGTTTATTGTTGTTGGTAGAGTCTTTAATTTCATAAAAATAAGAGTTTAATACTTTTGGAACACAAACATTCTTGGATCCAGAAACCTCAGGAAAAAATATCATATGAATCCTCATTTTCCTTGAAAATTAAGCTTTATAAAAACCTAAAGACTGAGTTTTGTTTAAGGAACAATATTTTTCCCAATTCCCTCCACAATAACACTTAATGTATAATGGAGCACTTTTAGGAACAAAATATTTGTTATTAAAAATTAGTATTGAATGAGTATAACCAAATCCATAATTATTCCTTAGAGGTCGAATTTGGGAATACATCTTGTAAATGTAATCATTACCCAAGGTAATGTTTGACAAACACTTCCTCAAGGAAAATATTTCTGATATTAGTCTAATAAATATGTTTTTATCCATAGAATCAATTTTTTATCATTATAGTTAGACTCTAAAACGTTTTTCTTAGAATATACATTTTCTATATCCTTAAAAAGTTTATCCTTCTAAGAATGAAATTCCCCATTGGTTTTTGAAATAATTTCAGAATCATAAATTTTCTTATGAGGATCTTTTAAAAGATCTGATACATATTTAGTAAGAATAGAAATTATAATATTTTCCGTTTCATGAATTATCTTGACTCTATAATTTTCATTCTCAAGATTCTTAGGAAACCTATAATATTCTTCATAAGTTGGTAAAGTATGATCTTCATCAGAAGAAGATTATTCATCCGAAGATTCATAATATTTATTATCAATATAATTAGTATTCAAGGATACATTGGTTATGGATTCAACATTGTGTACCTTGTCCATTGAATAATGATTTTCCATAGGTAACATATCATGTAAACCAAGATTCTTTTGACCAGAAGATTCATACTCTGAGGATTCATCAGAAGGGTCTCCACCACTGGAACTCCAAGTGTCATGAGCTTTCAAAAAACTCTTAGAATTATTTTGGTATTATTTCTTCAATTCATCTCTAAATGATTTTCCTTTCTATCATTCCTCTTAGGAATAGGAAAATAGGGACTTATATTCCATGCTCTCTTGCATTCATAACAAGTGACTTCTGAGTCTTTCTTGTCCATTCGCTTCTTCTTCTTATGTCTATACTCAAAGTCATTCATCCCAACTATATTGTTCATCATTCGAGATTGATTAGCTATTTCATTATCCGAATGATCACATTTGCATTATTTAGATATACAAATATCCTTCTATGACTTGGATACAGTAACCCTTTTAGATGTTTTGGCTTTCATTGTAGTAAAGGCTACACATAAATTTTCATTTTTATTTTTATACAAATTAGTATCTCTTTACATTTTTTTCTCATGCTGAAAAAGTGTTCCAAAAATTTCATCAAGTTTAATATGAGATACTTTTCTATTCACATCAATATCCATTCTCTTCTATTCCCACTCATTAGGCATGATGTCAATTATCTTGTCCACAAGGTCCTCATAATCTATTCCTTTTTCACCCACGGATTGTAAACTATTAACAATAGTCATAAATCTATGTTTTACCATGCACACTCATTCTCCATAAGGAAATAAAAATCCATGATATTTTGCTCCAAGAATATCTCTTATAGTTTAAATAACCTCGGCTGCACCAAAATAAGTAACCTCCAATTTCATACAAATGAAATATGAAGCTTCACAATAAGAAATCTGGCTATATATATTCTTGTGCATGGAACACGACAATGTATTGCATGACATGTAGTTTAGTTGAAATTCTTACATTTCTTGATTAGTAATTGTTTTGAATTCCTTGTTATGAAACTTGTATTTCTCCAGTATGCATGAAAAATTTGTCAACTCAAATGTTAATAACATAAGTCTTCATAAGATATCTTCAATATTCATAATCATTCCCATCAAATATTACTTCTCTAGTAGGATTAATATTTTCAATTGAGCCCAAATTTATTCCTTCCATCTAAAAGAAACTATCATTCCACAAAAACATGTTAATAGAAAAATTTTGTAAAAAAGGATAAAAATCCTATGCATGGAAAATATAGAATATTGAAAACTTGAGAAAGAAAACAAATATTTGAATATAATTATTTTAGATGACTCCTCTGATAGTAATTGTAGGAATGAAATAATGATGTAGATGCTCAATATACAAGAGGGGGGGGGTGGGAATTATATACTTTAAAAATTCCTTTGGATCTTTTAAAGACGTTATACTACATTCTATGTTTAACAAAGTTAAACAAGGTAAATTAACATAACCTACTAGTTCTACAAACATGATATATTCCAGAAATTTGGTTCTAGAAATGAAACATAAGAAAATTTTACAAGGGCAATGATTATACCTTAAATCTTATAGAAACATACTAATCAATGTACAAGAACATGGAAGAATAAAATAGTTATACTATCCTTATTAATCAAAATGCAGTGGAAAATAATCATTACGAAAAATTCAAAACATGTATAGAATCTTTTAATCCAAAGTGTAGGGTATCCAACAACCGTGGATAAAGGTTCCTTGATTTATACTTTCAAGAAATTGTGTCTTACCCACAGTAGGGTAATCCCTCAAAAGGAATATCGGAGTCTATCTTGATATCCTATAAATCCCTCGAACTTCATGGTAGTCGGCACCTCTATCTCCCTTACCAAGTATATTCTTGAAATGTAAGTTAGTCGGCACCTATATCATCCTTATCAATGAAGTCATCGAACATTATTATAGTCATCACCTCTGTTTTCCTATCCTCAGAAGCCCTAGATTGTACAAAATAACAATAAGAGTCGCATAAAGAAATATGAACCAGATGTTTAGAGTGAACAAAGCATGAGATTCTATATATCTCTAGAATTCACTTCAATAACTTAAAATCTTGATAATTGTAGAATAGAATGTTAAGTATTTTATCAGTTTTTAGCACATTCAAATGATCACTTATTTGATGGCATTTCATCAACAGTTGGCTCTGTCCTTTAATGGTCATATTTTTGCTTAAATTTTGGAGGGACCTCTTCACGTGTCACTCAATCAAAGGTTTGTTAGAAACAGAATGTACGACATTATTTCATAACAATAACATCTGTATGTAAAATATGGTTGCTCAACCAAATCAATTATTTGGATTCTAAGGAAAAAATAATATTCAGAGCATGTATTACAGGAATACTATGGTTTTGTTTTTCATGAAATTCAGAATCGGAATTATATAGACATTTGATGCTTAATTCTAAGGAATTTCGAAACTATATTCTATAGAATTTTGAACCTGAATTCTAAGGAATTAAGAACCAGAATTTAAATGAATTCAGAACCATAATTTTATGGAATTCGGAGTCTAAATTCTAAGTAATTCGGATTCTAAATTCTAAGGAATTCAGAGTCTAAATTTTTAGGAATTCTGATTCAGAATTTTGTGGAATTCGGAATATTAATTCAAAGGAATTTAGTACTTGAATTATATGGAGTTCGTAATAGGAATTTCATAGAATTCAGAATCTAAATTTCAGAGAATTAGGAATATGAATATCAAAGAATTCGAAATCGTAATTTCATTGAATTCAAAATCTGAATTTATAAGAATTTGGAATAGGAATTTCAGATAATTCAGAATCGAAATTTCAGTACCTAAAAATAGAATACATTATATCTACATATTTATAGGATTCATAGGTTTCAAAAATGAAACTGAATATTAATGTTAGGTATAAAAGGCATCAGGTTTAGTGAAACTAAATCATGAATATTGAAAACAAAGATAGGGTGATAATTTCCTTGGGAAGGAAAATATTCTTTAATTAGAAATATCATCTTGAAAATATAACTTTCCATGATATGAGTGTTTTTTATTTTTAAAACATAATGGAATGGAACATTCATAAGAAAACCCTTATTTACTCAACAAATACTTCAAAAAAATGATATTAGGATAGACATAAGTTTGAAATTAAGTTCCTCATGAAAAAAACATGATGAAAATGTTTCCATAAGTGGTTAATCAGGTTATCATCTAGATGGATAATCTAATGGAAGATTCTAGTGGTGGAAATGTGGTTACTTCTAGATTATCTGGAGGTATGTCTTCTGATTCTAGGAACCATCATTAGAAAAAATTTACCCATAGTAGTGAGAAGTAGAGTGTCCAATCAAGAGTTTTCAGTTACTCAGTATCTTACCACGTTCCTTGATACTTGTGTTGTAGGACAAGAAACATTTAAAACCATTATTTTATACCACCATTGGAGTGTCGATCCTTTGTAAATGTGGGATACCAACAAAGGTTCTATAGGAACCAAATAAAGACTGTTAGTTATGGTTGAGTAGGAATGAAATATGGCGAGGGAAGAGGATCATCTACACCATATTTTCTGGAAATTGGATTTATCATGGATGAGGATGTATATGTTGTAGACATGGTTCTTAAAGGAATTTGTGCCCATATCACAAGAGTGGTTCACATAATGGAGTCAGATGATATCATAAGGAATAGAGGAAGGAATGATTCATGATTTTCATCCTACACATGTGGATAGAATGATTGTCCATTGATAGTGAGAGGTACTATTATAATAGATTATATATTAGCTAGTATCATATTTGATACTAATTCCACTCATTCTGTTATTTATAAAAAATGTATTAACTGTTTGTTCGTAGTAGTGGAGTTTTTTATGGAGAATCAAATTTGGTACACCATTTTAAGTTCGGTCTAGAAAATATCTACGTTCAAAGGTGGGTTTATTGAAGATGGGGAGTATCATTTAATGTGGAATATCTTAATCCTTGATATGTCATTATTTGACCTAATTGTTTATATGGAATTGTGAGTGACATACTAATCCCACATAGAATGTTGTCGAAGGAGAGTTTCCTTTATATCTCCTAAGGGGGAAAATTTTGTTCACCATTGGGAGTGGGATATCTAGATAGCCCAAGAAGGCCCAATGACATAGAAACTTGGGGATCTCACAGTATAGCTATCTAGTTTACAACATGATCATGGAGGTGTAAAGAATAATGAATTTCCTCATGTGGTAGAAAATATTCTAGATTTTTTTCTTGAGGTTTTTCCAAGTATTCTGCCTCACAGATTTGTGGTATTCAATATTGAGTTGATTCTAGGGGATGATCAAGTTTCTATTCCACCTTATATAATGAAACATAAATAGCATCAAAAGATCAAGAATTTACTAGACGAGTTTTTTTATAAGGGGTGTATCTGATTGAGTATGCCGCCTTAGGATTCACCTTTTCTATTTAAAAAGAAATAGGATTGTATTTTAGAAATTTTGTGTCGATTACTGGATGTTAATCTTAATTATTAGAAAAAATATATATAATCTTTCATTAATCAATGATCTCTAAGAACAGTTGACTTGATATTTCATTTTCTTGAAGATCAATTTGAGGTCTGGGAATCATCATTTTAGAGTTTTGAATTTTGACAAACCAATGGCTAATTTTAGAATAGGTAAAGCCAATCTGATTTCATTGTAATTCCATTTGTGTTGAAGAATGCTCAAAAATTGTTTATGGCCTAGATGAAAAGAATCGTTAATCCCTACCATGATCTGTTTATGGTTGTGTTCATGGACAACATCATTGTGTACTCCCGGTCTCAAGATGATCATTACCAATATCACTACATCATTCAAAGTACAGTATGATAGAATCAAATATATGTAAATATATATAAATTTCAATTTTTTATTGATTGCGTACACATAATGGGGAAGAAAAAATCTTAGTATTGCGAGTTAGTAGACCTAGAGAAGGGTTAGGAATTTGTTTCTTGGTGGAATCCTAAGAGCGTGTTAAATATCTGATAATTCATTCAATTAGTTGAAGAGGTGTCTGACTTTGGAACAAATAATGGTCCTAACAAATCTAGGGGAGGAGTACACTATGTATTGTGATGCTTCCATGATCATACATGGTGCTGTATTGATACAAAGTGAATGAGTCATGGCGTATGCTACCGAGTAGCTGAATCCGCGTAAATGGTACTACCCTATGAACGAACTCTAGGAATTGGTAGTATTTTATGCTCTAAAGTGCTGGAGACACTATCTGCTGGGCAAGAAGTTAACAATATTTACATATCAAAAGAAATTAATGAATAACTTAACACATAGATATTTAAATTTTCTGTAGTGAAGAAGGGTTTATTATATCTGTTGTTATTATTTTATAAAAGAATACATACTTGGGAATGGAAAAAGTATGGCTGACACATTTAGATTGATTATTCATAAATAGATGGTTTGGGAGACTAGTGATTTTTGAAAAATGATGGATTTACTGGCTGAAATTCATGTGTTGATTCAGGAAAGATAGGAGTATATGAATATTTTTGCAGTTCCTTTGGATTATATAGTTTTACGAATGATCTAAGATATGAATTATAAAATTGAGAATGTCTAAACAAATTGAGAAACCTAGAAGGTAGGTCATCACCTTACAGTTGCAGATTAGATGATAATAAGATCATCTATGTTAGAAATTAGGCTATTGTACCTACATGAATGTAAGAGGAGATCATGCAGGAATTTAATTAATTGAAGTGGTGTTACATCAAGGGGAAACGAAAATGTACCATGAACTATGATGAAATGTCTTGGGATCGTGACATGAAAAATGAGATAGAATTTTTTGTTACATGATGTTACACCTATCAATAGGTAATAGTAGAGATTCAATGACCTCTAGGGTTGTCGATGTCATTTCCCATTCCAATGTGGATGTGAGATGATGTGATAATGATTTTAGTGGTGGTTCATCAAATTATTATTAGCTAGGATGATGATGTATGAGTTATTTTGATTCTATATATCAATGTACTAATTTGTTTACTATTAGATAGACTTTTTCAAAGTCCTAGATGAGAGACTTGTAGGTTTAGGTGATAGTTTGTCTGCATGGGGTTCTATAGACTATAATTTCAGATCATGACTCACATTTCTATCCACACCTATATAAGGGATTGAAGAATGTTCATGGTATATAGTTCTTTTTGTGTATGTCCATCCACACACAAGAATATGGGTAATCAAAACATACTATATAGGTTCTTGAGGATATGCTACATGTGTGTGTGCTTGACTTCGGTCGATTGTGGGAGAAGAAATTATCATTATTTATATTTTCATATAAAAATAGTTTTTCGGAAAAATACATATGGAACCATGAAAGAATCTTTATTATAGGCCATTTAAATCATCATTATGCCTGCTAGAGGATGGTGAGTTAGAGTTTTTGGGACTCAGTCTCATACATGAGTCATTATAAAATGTGTTGTTGATTCAAAAATTTATGGAAATGGATCAGAGTATGCATAAGTCATATGATGAAATATGGAGACTCCCTATAGATTTTAAATAGGGTGATCATGTATTCCTTAAAAAATATCCAAGGATGGGTCACCACATGATATTGATACAAGACATATTGGTGCCTATATTTGTTATACTCTATGTGTTTTTGGTATGAATCAGTTTGGTAGTATAACCATGAGATCATATGTATAAATAAAATGCCATGAATGACCATTTCCATGTATCAAAAGTACTATAGTATCACCCCAATACCTATGATTTGATTTTTAGGGATGAGGTTGACCTTGAGATAGATGTTTCCTTCTAGGAGCATCCAATACGTTTGTTGGATCACAATGAAAAAGTGCTTTGGGTAAATACTATTGTGATTGTTAGTGTTTTGTTGAAACGCGAGTGTGGGTATAAGGAAACATGGGAATGGAATGACAATATTCATTCTTAGTTGATTGATCCTTTTTTCACAAAATATTATAGATGCATGTGAGTTCAGATCAAGGATTGGATATTATAAGGGGGATTATAATATCTTGGTCATTTATAGAGTTGTACGATGCATGAATTCATGACCTTTATATATTTATTTTTGTACCTTACTACAAGGTTTTTCAATGGGGTGTATTACACTTGAAATTAAGAATAATTGATGAAATAGGGGATCTTAATGGTTGACTCATGGATAGAGAAAACAATGCTCATATCCAAGGACACCATGTAGCCATAGACATTGTGGGTTCACACAGTTGGAGGGATTTTTTACAAATGTGAATACTAAGAATATAAATTGTGGACCCTTAAATCAACTCGTATACATTTTTCTCACTATTTGAGAAAATCATGATCCTCTTACTAGGAAACTATGTGCGAAATTCAATGTTCCCTAAATATTAACTTTAAAATCATCCAAACCCCCAAAAGTCATGGAGGTCTTTCTGGTTTTTGTATATTTCTAGATAGATCCCAAGACATTTGATTTCCAAAATCATTATTTGAATCTCAAATTGGGGATCTACTCCTCTACCTATAGGTGGTCCATATCCTATTAGTTTCACATTCATACAACAATGTTATATCCTTCATTTGGTGGAAAAATTCATATATTTTTTCTAGATCTACATGCAGATTTGATGAAGCTAGATCATTGATTGTGGATCTATACCTATATATAAGGGACCATAAGTAGTTAAATCATGATTTTGGGTAATAGATTGTAATTCGATCTATACTTCTGTGCTGTTGAATTATGTGGATTTCCATTTTGAGATCATCCATCAAAAAATCTATGTTGGTTGTCTAATTTCAATTTCCCACTTTCATTACATGATTTAATAAATGAATGTTGTAAAATTTCATGACTTGATTAGTAATTTAAATTTCTAATTGAATTAATTAATGTTATAAATTAGTTGATTGAGATAATAGTAAAATTGGGAGATTTAGGGGTTATTGAACAAGATAATTAGTTTGATATTAATAACAAGACCTTATGAATACTGATTTTATAATTAATTATGGGAATTAATTATGATGTAATTGAGATGGTTGGATAAACAAATTAATTTTAGAAAAGGGATAATTAATTGGTGAATTTTTATCAACTTAATGATTTAAAAATTTGGGATAAGTAATTTTTGGGTAAATTATCTATCTTTTTTAATTGTAATTAAAAATATATAATTGGTAAATTAAATAGAGGATGTATAAATTTTGAATTGGTTAATAAATTTTTGAATTAATTAACAATAAAGTATTTCAATGATTAAATAATTAATTAATTAATTAATTTGGATTAATTGATTTATAAATTAACTATTGTATGTTGTAGTGCTTTATTGTGATATGAGGATTAATTTAGTTTAATAATTTTTGGGAAATTGGGTATTTGACATGAAGATATAATCTGATTCAATAATGATATAAATAAATCATTGTGATTTTGGGGTGTTACACATGGTAGTCCACAAAAATGACTCATATTTCCAGTTTAGAAGGTGGGTGAAAGATAAGGAGTTCAACACTAGTGATAGTTATATTTGTAAGATTTATAATTTGGGGAATTATTCATGGTTATCTACACCATTTATATATATGTAACATGGATCAAATGTATTGTGTACTGGAGCAGGTATTGAGTCATGAGTGTCCTCGGGAACCCAGTTGAATATATTTGTCAATAAAGAGTAATTGATTGTTTGATAACTATTATGTTATGCACTGTAATTATTTATTTATACAACTTTATACACTTTTAATTGAAAATATTGGACTTAGACCCCATTGTCAGTGGCCTACTGAGTTTTCCTCACATCAAACTGCAGCTGCCTGATTGGAAACCAAATTGATTTCATCGATGAATGGAAGGTTAAGGGTAAGTTCCCCAAAAAAGATGGTTGAGTCAATATTGGGAATTATAGAGGGATCCAATCCTGATTCAGGACCCACTAGATAGTTTTTAGTGTCTTCATTTTGAGTTTCAATTAAATATATGTCACACACATTAGCATGAGATGTTTTCTTCTTTAGGTGTATATTGTATTTCATGTATTGAATAACATGAAATATTGCTTTTGTTTCTGGGCATAAATGATTTCACTTTTGTTTTTTAATTTATATAGTGTATGAATCTAATAAAAATGGGTATAGTCTCCCTATGATTATCTTATTAGACCCTCACTACTATTCAGATGCCTTAGATATATGGGGAGGAATTCCTTAGGTCTAGTGAGCAATTGGCTCGGGCCAATGATATGTGCCACCCAGGTTCTGATTTTACATACATGTTCTGATCATAGTTGAATATGTTTTAAATTAATTTGAATAAAACAAATTATTACAAGAATTACTCTTATAAAAATATTTCCATTGTATATTTCATATGAATTTGGTAATTTTATTTTTCGACACAAATAAAAAATAATTTTTTTTCTAAAAATTATATACACTTTTATATCAAACATAAGCATTATGAATAATTTTTTTTTCAATAAAGTATTCTATTTAATCCATCTTATCAATATACAAATGTTAAAATAATTTTATAATGAACAATGAAATTTTATATAAGTGTGATAGATTTTATTAGGTAATAAAATCAAAAATATTTGTATAAATAAATATTTTAATTTTTAAAAGTCAAATTTCTCATATTTTGAGAATTATTCTGGAACATTAATCAATATATTTTAAATCATCATGTCAAAATTTTGTCTATGTGATTTAGTGAGATTATTCGACAATACTATATTATTTCATTATTCATAAAAAATACAGTTTTTGGTTTTTAGTATATTTTATGACATTATATTTTTGTCATAATGTATTGAAAAATAAATAATTACAATCCACAACCTAAAAAGTGTAATTTTAGTAATATAAATTAATATAATATAGTTAATAATTTAATAAAACTACAAGGGATTTCCCAAATTCTAAAATGTAAAGGTTGATTCATAAAAACATTACATTATGGGATATTTACATTTCATTCCCAAAAAGATTATTAAATACTTATGTTCAATTTTTTGGGCATTATTTTTCATAAAATGTGACCAAAATATCAAATACCATGCATATGTCGATGGTTATTCATTTTAAACAACCTTTATTTATAAACATGAAAAATTCCTCATTTTTTATATAAGTTACCACCCATTTTACCATTCCCCTTTACTCCCAATCATTAACCCACAATTTTCTAGAGATCCCCCCCACGTTTTCCCTCAAGGTCTCTATAACCCCCCATTGTTCCAGTACTCAAAATTTATTATTAAATCATCAATGTAATGGAAATATCCACTTTTCATTTCCATCAATGGACCCATTTCATGTGGTATACCTTATAATATCTAGAATTATTTATTTTTCAACTATATGTGATCCCATTACATTGTGAATAGTCTTTCACAATTGGTAGACCTTTGTCGCCTTTAAATATACCATATTAAAAAACTGACTATATACCTATCATGGTCCCAAATTTACCTCTCGAATTTAAATCTTTTACATGTGAAAATATCATACCATTTTTATTTTCATACCAAAACCACTTTTCCTTTCAATCAATATTAAAATTGATTTCAAAATTACATTATTATTTGTTAATTTATGTAAATTAAATCTACATTTACATTAATTGGTTAATAATGACTTAATGATCATGTTTTTTAGATCAATTTTGCATCATAATTTTTAAAAGAAACCCATTCATTATTCTCCATGGGTTTTTAATGAAATGATTTTCAATGATATATGTGGATCACATTAAAATATGATATATCAATGTTGTGCCAAGAATAATGAACCAATGCATTGGTTATATAATTTAATCATGAAAGACAACGTTTTTTATGATAACTTTTTTATAACTTTTGTAATAATCATTTATGAATCCGTGGTGAAAAAAATAAGAGATATTATTAAAAATGAGTCATTTAATCATTAAATCCAAATTTACTTATTATGTTTGATATTCATGTAATTATGATATGCCTTAAGATTAGTTTTCATGATATATTGTTAAGACTCATGTTTATATTGATATTCCTCAGGATCCCAGGATAAATGTTACCCTTGTTTATTCCCATATGAAACTGCATGACTACACCTTTAATTTGATGTATTCCACCATGTTATGAGATGTATTAAATGTAACCAAGGGTGACCACATAAATCTGTATTTAAATATGTTTTAGAATAATATTTTTATAATTTCATATTTTATATAACGAATTTCAATGAAACTAAACATTAAATGATCCTCGGTTTTAACCTTTCGATGAAAAGTTATGTAATAAAAAGGATAGATTCAGTACTATAGAACACAATCCATTACGATATTTAATTCCCATTTATCAAAAAATTACATCATTCATGTAGTATAAATTTTTTTTCTTCCAAAAAATTGTATAATGTATCACATAACCATTAATAATATTCATAATTTTATATTCAATCTCATGTTGTTTTCGTTTTCATTTAATTCTCATGTTTTTATTCATTTATGTATAAATGCATGAAGACACGTTTATCTTTTTGTACCCGTTCTAATTTTTTCTTATTTTTCCCATAATATATATCGTTCTAATTTAAATCTTTCAAAAAATATTGTAACATCCTATTTGAACATATTTTTTTCATAATGTTGTTTCATAATTACTTATTGAGAATAAAAATTGATTTGTAGAGCTGGTCATCACACCATACATTGACTGTGCCTAACAAATGTTAACAGAATATTAAATTTTCTTCATTGTTAAATATGTTTCTTTCAAAAAACATATATGTTTTATGAATGATGAACATGGGAGTCCTTATTTTTTTCATGTATATTATAATGATCACGGTGTTTTCATCATTTCATGTAAGGTAAAACACTTGATTACACTATTTTTATTGAGAAAAAAAGGAGAGTTCGTATGTAATTGGTAGTGGATGAAACCTTACAGTACCTTGGTGATTACAATAATATATGTCAAATTCACTATTTTCCATGATTATATATCACTAACTAAAATACCATAAATAAATATTAGTAAATAACTAAAATTAATATTACTGAATATCACAATATTTAAATATTAGATTGCATGACTCTATATGAGATCATAATGATAGAAGAAATCATGGAATCATAAAGTTTGTGATCATCTTCTTCACATTAATTCATTGATGATCACATGTGTCATTATTTTCAAATAATCATGGTTATATATGAAGATGTAAACACGTACATTCACCTAAATCATTGTTCAACATTTGGATGTAACGACTTCATCAAATAACCAAATACAAAAACTATGATAACAACATGAACGAAAACACGTATTACTCTTCTAAATATCTCAATCATCAAAAAATTATGAGATATAATGTAATTGTGGATAACAACAATATGAAGAATTGTATCAACCTAGAACCCTAAAAAATATATAGGAATATGATAATGACATCAAGTTATCATACAAATCATATTAGAGTAATAAAAGAGTGGTGGATATTTTCATATCATTCTAATGGATAAAAAATATCCAATATCACCACATTCCCACCCAAATTCTCCAATCCAATATGGTATTATTTATAAAATGTACATTGATTTATAATTATCTATTGGCATCAGGTAATAACACCCAAAACACTATACACAAATAACATTGGGTTCATTGTACTACTTACTCCGATGCATGTTCTATAGTGTGAAACATATAGGTGTTATATTCTCACTAAGTCACATAAAAACATTATATTGGAATAATGAATCATCTATGATTCCATGGGGGACCTTTTTTGTCTAAATTTACACGTTATAGAGGCATCAACACATAATGTGGTCGGTTGAGATGGTCGTAATGGATTTCTTGGTTCAACTAATTTATTATAACATGTTAAATAATCATAAAAATCATTATATTAATAGTATTACAAGCTAGAACAAAAGATTAATTAAATTTTATTCATTAAAAATATATATTTTTCATATCCTTCATAATTAAAAAAACCTCATAAAAATAAATAATAATTTTTCATGGCCATCTTGAATTTTATTCTTCTAAATTCTTATCAAAAGTAACTTATCATTGAATGGTCATAAATATTCCTTCAATAATTGTATCTGTATATAATCTCAATTTTTTTTTGATATTTTGGACTAGTTCAACAGTCATATCAATATCGACAATAATTTTTCCTGCATGACATACAATGCCATTAAAGGAATCCATAATGATTCTCAGAGCCTCACCACTATAAATTTTCGACCACTGATAACAAATCAAATACATGGACACAAAATGGTGAATCCACTATATGTTGGTGAGACCCAATGTGTTCATAAATAGAAGAGGTGATTTTGTTACTTCAAGTAATTACTGGTCACAGGTGACATTAGATATGTTATGGTTCTACGAAATGAATAAAATGTAATATATCTATTTTATTGGTAGAAAACATAATGTTTGATCAAATTAGTTCACCAACATTCTTTTTACTATTTCACATGAACGATTATATGTGAGTAAATATTAGTTTTTAGATAAAGTGGGGTGTCAGTTGAGGTTATAAATTATATATTCTAATACACAGTGCTCCATGTGCCATTTTAGTTAGATATATATCCAAGTATATATTCCACTATGCTTTATGATGAAGAGGGATTTTCGTTTTCTGATTGGTGATGGAGGAAAAATGAAATCATTATATCATAGAAGGGATCCAATAATGTCATATTGTTTTAGTACAATGATTCCATTAGTTATTTGAGACTTATGTTGATATGATTTGAGACATATAATGGAATTACCCACCACAATTCAATTTGATATCTCATTGTTGGATTCCAATAAATGATGTAAATGTCCCTCTCATATCATTAATTATCAATTTTCTCACAATTTTGTGATAATATCCTAACTAATCTCTAATTTTCTCCCCATTAACATGAATAACATAACTATTGTGGTATGGTTGTAGGGAGTGGGGTGATGTTTTGGGAATAATTCTAAGACCAGATGATTGAAATTTATCAAAAAAACATAAAAAGAAATATATATTGATATTATTATTATCTTACTGTCAATTATAATATCATTATTAAAGACATTTTAACCATTTTTAAAACCAATATCACCTTTTATTTATGGTTATTTTTATTCTAAACTCCAGTTGGAACATAGAATACTATTATTAGTTAATTTTAATTCTATTAAAGCCATGATAGACCATATTTGGAGCAAATGGGAATGAAATACTTTTAGATAGATATTCTATTTCCCTTGGGAGTGTTGGATATAATGCTAAATTATCTTCCTTTAATGATTATAACAATAAAAAAATATATATATTAATATTTTTTTGATTTACACATATTAGATATATGGAGTTAATAATTAATTTATTTCTAAGAGAAGATCAAATTCTAATTCAAAAACATAGTATGACCCGATGTGATTTTTTAAATGTATTACATCGATGATTATGACACATAATATTTTATTTGTATATGTACTTATACAAAGTGTGATATTTTTATTTCTAAACAAAACTATACAAAAATATAAAATTATATTATGGAATAACATATTTTTTAAAAAGTAAGTATTATTAATTTTTATTCATTTCCATGAATATATAATTTATTTAGCCTACTGTAATGTTATAATATTTTATCAATGATTTCTTTTCAATTGGGTTGTGATCGATTATTGGTGATAACCTACGATATTTTAGAGACGATGTTTTTTGGTCACCTTGAATATTTATTCAAACATATATGGATAAAAATTAGCTATTTATAATAATGAATGAGTGAATTTATTCTATTTTTGTAAAAATTATTTTTTTCCTGGGTGAAAATATTTTATATTGTATATGTTGATAAAAAAACAAATGGAAATTTTGGATTTCGTTATGGTTGTTATCTGATCATTGACAATATTCTAATCATTAAAAATTATCATTTTTTATTCTTGATGGTACATTATTTGTTCATGTAGAATCAATATTTATAGTTTCAATTCATATTAGGAATTTATAAGGGTAATGGAACATGAATTTTTAAATTTTATAATTTTATTTTAATAAATTAAATTAGAGTATTCTAAGAGCCCCTTGATTAGTCTAATAAAAATCAATTATATGGTCTAATGTTTATTCATATGGCGATTATATTAGTCTTTTTTGGGGGTTAATATAACATCAGTATTTATTGTCCAGTGGATCATGGAAAGTTATGTATTTTTAATGAAATTATATACACCATTAATTATTGTTTTCCATAATATTTCATCAGTTTATGTTTTTTGTCGTACAATCATATCAATTGAAGAATCAAAGTATACACTGATCAAAATATCCTTATATATATATACATATATATCTTCTTTCTATTCTATATACAATAATAATAGACTTGGGGGATTTTAAAACGTAAATAGTTTTGTCTTTAGATCCCTTATACTTATGGTTTGTGGAACATCCTAGTGGCCTACATCAGTTAATGATATCAAACATTGAATGTTTGATATATAATTGAAAAATATAGATTTTTTTAAATTCTTATTAATAGAATCATTATTTACTTATATGATTAGAATTATTTGTTAATACATAATCTATTATAAAAGGTGTAATGAAATAAAAAATTATAGAACGTGATTGTCTTATCATATAAGGGAGCCTTAATGGTGGATAAATCAATAATGGATGATAATTGGATCCCAATTTATTTACTAATATAAACAAATGAATTTTTATTCCAACACATATAAGAGATCATGAAATGTTAGAATATCATTCTCCCAGATGATCCATATACCATTTTTTATGAATTATATAAAATGATAATCATATGCAATTTTTGTGAAAAATGAAAAAAAACACTAATATATTTGGTGATTCATTTGCAATGGGTCATAGAATACTACAAGAAATAACAATGGATATGAATTTAACGTAAAATGGTCTATAACTTTATATATAATCCAAAATTCATATACAAATCATAGGCGGTGTGAATTAGATCTTGGTATAGTGATCATTTATTTCTATGATTCTCCCCATAATTGGGTCACTAAATAAAGGAATATTTGGTGAATTTAACTCAACAACTCATTAAGAAAGTTGATACCACAATGTGTTTTTTAGAAAACAATTACATAATGGACATCCCTATATTTTTCAATTTCATAAATATTATATTGAATTATCTTTATATAATATTGTGTATAACCAATAATACTTTTTTTATATTGTTAGATAATATTGAATTTTAATATAGCTGTTTTATGATGAAAAATAAATTCTAATTATTATTCAAGGAATGGTGTATTTATGATAAAACAATATATCCCAATTTTATGTATTGTAATATAATAGTGGGCTACTATAATAAACCATGGATTATAAATCATGGTATCATGTTGAATACATGGACTTTTTATGATTGGATTATTTATGATTCATATAAATGAATTGAATCCATATTGTGGGTATATACTAACACTACTTAATTTGGATTTGTTATTATATTTTTTGTTTTAAAATTTTCTTAATAACAATATAATTATATATGGTAAAAGAATATAGTGAATATTTTTAGTGTAATTGGGTAGGAAAAAGTAATTTGTTGGAGAATGGACGACATCATTCATTTCAATTCGTAATAATTTATGTCCAAGGGTATCTGATGAGTATGAGAAATACATTTAATATCATTAATGGTATATTATTAACTATAATTTAGTGCCTTTTATACAATTACCGTCTAGTTTCCCCCAAAATGGTTCACAAAATGGTTCACTTTATTTTAAATTTATGAAAAATGATTTTTTTGGAATGTGAATTTCTTTTTATAAAGGGTTCACTTTAGTTTTTAATAGATACATAATCCATGACCATGTCTTTGGATTTATCATCGAACCTCTTATCATATCCATGATATATAAACAATGATATTTATTTGGAATACTCATAATTTTGTTTCATAGAAAATCTTTCATTAATGATTAGAATGGATGTTGATCCATTATATTTATGTCTAAATTCCCCTGAACATAACATAAATCCCTAATTGTTTTTACCTAGATATATTGAATATACTAAAAATGAAATATTGTATTCCTTTTTATTCCATCATAGGTTTTAGAGAGTCATTTTATAGTTGTCCACTCCTTTTCCCTCAGATTATTTTTTCAGTGATGACAAAATTTTCATCTGGTAGAGTGAGAAATTACAAGAGAAGTATATCTTCCAAAAACCCTATCTAAACATGCTTTTTATATAAAAAATATTGATGAATATTTTCTCAAGAATTATTTTTATTAGTATTATTATTTTAAAATTATAATTGATAGTAGAGTCTATATATATATATATATTCTAACTTAATATATTATATATACTGATATACTTCCAAATTCCACAATATAAGATTTTGATCTACACTCAGTGCAGGAATAGTTTATTTATTGTAACATCATTTGCACGAAACATGAGATATTTTGGTTATCATTATTCCGAACATTCTAGATAATATTATTTTTTTATTATATCATGTATGAAACTATTTTATATCTTCTATAAATAGTTCATAATATAAAACCTATGTAGCCGTCTATATGTTATTTCCTATATAGTATGATTCAATCACACCTAAATTCATTCTTGTAGGATGTGAACAAACCATGTAGTCTATGATATATAAATATTAATTCTATCAATGAGAAAAGATATTTGTAAGCATTAGAAAAAGTAAGTGATACTTTTGGATAAAATAGTGGGTTAGATTGTAGAGAGGGAGAAGGGGTTGTTGTTGTTATTTTTCATCTAATGTCATGGGGTATCACATTAAATATTCTTACAACTTGTTAAGATTTTATTTTCAACTTTGTAAAATATATTTGAACATTTATTATCATATTTTTAAACACTATTATTTATACCATATTAGATGTTGCTATTTTTTTGTATAGAAGGGTTTATAAACAACACTAAACACATTAGTAGTGACTATGGTGATGTGCTGTTAATGTGCCCTCCTAATGTTATTAAATGCTATTTTGAGGATATTGTGGTAATGTAATTGATAATTTAGGGGCTATTATAATATAAGGGGATAATCCCCCTAAAATCTAACCATATATCCTCATTTTAGAAGGGTTTTTATCCAACCATAATTTAACTATCAAATTAGTAGCGGTTAGACAGTTACATTAATTGATCTATATAAATCATTTTAGAGGGATGTTATTGAAACAACATCTATTTAAGACTAATTTAGAAGGTGTTTAACCCCTCTAAATAAGCCATTTTAGAGGAGATTATAAACCTCCACTAATAGTTTATTTAGTTTTTTAAAATAAAAAAATCACATTCTGATACTTCTCTCTCTTTATAGTTCCTACTATGTGCCCTCTCCAATTTCAATGTCCTCCCCTCTTGTTCCCATCTATGTCACCCACCTACTAACGTTGGATGTGGTTTTTACGAAATTTCTAGTAATGTAATGTCCGGTTTAGGGGCAGTGATTTTATAAGGGGTTAAAAAACCAACTAATATATTAATAGATTCTCAATTTATATCTGGTTTACCCCCACACCAAATAATTTCTCTATGAAATTAGAGGCAGATTGAAACCACCTCTAATTGATATATATGATTCATATTAGTGGTGGTTTTTTTTCATAAACCTATATATAAGTATAATTGATCTGTATAGTCCATTTTAGAGGTGGGTTGTTTAAGCCACCTCTATATTATAATAAATTATTGGGGGTTTTAACCCCATAGAAAAGAGACATATTATAGGTGGTTATAAAACACCTTTATTAATTTATTACGTTATTTAAAATACCCATACCCCCCTATGATACTTCCCACCCCCTATTGTTCCTACTATGAGCCCTCTAAAATTCCTATGCCCCCATCCAGTTCATGTGATCCTTTCCATACCCCATTTATGTGTCACCAACTTATTATTATTAGATGATTTTTTGAGCAACCACTACTATAGTAATGGCTAGTTTAGTGAGGTTAAATTAGAAGGGGTTAAACACCCCTCTAATATAACAACATAATATAAATGTAAAAGGGTTTCAATCCCACTCTAATTTATTTATGAAATTAGTGGTTGTTTGAAATTACTACTAATTGATATATATGTGCCATAATATAGTCGATATATTGAAACCACCCCTATTTAAGACTAATTGATCATTATGACCCAAATTAAATGTTGTTAGTTGAAAGCAGCACTATTTAAGACTAAATTAGAGTCGGTTTTAACACCCTATAATAGAGACATATTAAAGTCATTTATAAACCTTGTCAAATAATTTAATTTATTTTTTATGTACCTAAATCCCCTTATGATCCATCCTACACCCTATAGTTCATATTATGTGCCATATCACATTTAAATTTCCCTCGTCGAGTTCCCATTTCACTTGCCCTAACCCATTTAATTGTCAACCCCCGAATTCCCATCCATATCACCTACCCTTTCCCTTTACTAGGTCACACCCCTATACACCCCTCCCTGTTTTCATGTCACCGACACTCACCATCCCTCCATTTAATTGTGCCTTTGTTAAATCTTTTCCTAAAGGGGATTTGAACTGTGTATCCTCTCCTTGAAACCCATGATCCTCTACCAGGATGCTAGTTGATTTTGTGTAATATCCTTACAAATTAATATATTTATATATATAATAAATCTAAATACGAATATATATTATTTGAATATTGATTTAAATACATATTAACATTTAACCAACATATAAATTTATATAAATTAATATATACATTTTTATGTTGTATAATTATGTATTTATATCATAATACATTCATATTATATTCAATTTATACATTTACATAGACAATATATTTTTTATTTGTATTTACAGTCATTTGATTAAATATATTTTATAATTCTATTTATGTAATGTATATACACAAATATTAATATATTTATGAATGTATTCTTATAAATTTTTCATATACTTAAATATGTATTTACATATTATGTACATATTTATTTATATAACATATATATATATATTTAATATTATTATATAATTTCATTAAAAATCTATTTAAATAATTTCATTAAATATATAATTTTATTTTTATTTTAAAATATACTTATATATTATATTTCAACACATATATTAATTATTACCTAATTTAATATATATTTCTTTTTATGGATTTTATAATATTGTTTATAATTAATATATAATTAAAATTATAAGAAATAAATATATATGAAATAAATATATATGAAATAAAATTTATAAATATATTTATATTATATATAATAAATAAAATTATAAATACCATTGAAAAAAAAATTATGGTTTGTGGAACATCCTAGTGGCCTCCATCAGTTAATGATATCAAACATTGAATGTTTGATATATAATTGAAAAATATAGATTTTTTTAAATTATTATTAATAGAATCTTTATTTACTTATATGATTAGAATTATTTGTTAATACATAATCTATTATAAAAGGTGTAATGAAATAACAAATTATAGAACATGATTTTCTTATCATATAAGGGATCCATAATGGTGGATAAATCAATAAAGGATGATAATTGGATCACAATTTATTTACTAATATAAATAAATGAATTTTTATTCCAACACATATAATAGATCATGAAATGTTAGAATATCATTCTCCCAGATGATCCATATACCATTTTGTATGAATTATATACAATGATAATCATATGCAATTTTTGTGAAAAATGAAAAAAACACTAATATATTCGGTGATTCATTTGCAATGGGTCATAGAATACTACAAGAAATAACAATGGATATGAATTTAACATAAAATGGTCTATAACTTTATATATAATCCAAAATTCATATACAAATCATAGGCGGTGTGAATTAGATCTTGGTTTAGTGATCATTTATTTCTATGATTCTCCCCATAATTGGGTCACTAAATAAAGGAATATTTGGTGAATTTAACTCAACAACTCATTAAGAAAGTTGATACCACAAAGTGTTTTTTAGAAAACAATTACATAATGGACATCCCTAGATTTTTCAATTTCATAAATATTATTTTGAATTATCTTTATATAATATTGTGTATAACCGATAATACTTTTTTTATATTGTTAGATAATATTGAATTTTAATATAGCTGTTTTATGATGAAAAATCAATTCTAATTATTATTCAAGGAATGGTGTATTTATGATAAAACAATATATCCCAATTTTATGTATTGTAATATAATAGTGGGATACTATAATAAACCATGGATTATAAATCATGGTATCATGTTGAATACATGGAATTTTTATGATTGGATTATTTCTGATTCATATAAATGATTAGAATCCATATTGTGGTTATATACTAACACTACTTAATTTGGATTTGTTATTATATTTTTTGTTTTAAAATTTTATTAATAACAAGATAATTATATATGGTAAAAGAATATAGTGAATATTTTTATTGTAATTGGGTAGGAAAAAGTAATTTGTTGGAGAATGGACAACATCATTCATTTCAATTCATAATAATTTATGTCCAAGTGTATCTGATGAGTATGAAAAATACATTTAATATCATTAATGGTAAATTATTAACTATAATTTAGTGCCTTTTATACAATTACGGTCCAGTTTCCCCCAAAATGGTTTACAAAATGGTTCACTTTATTTTAAATTTATGAAAAATGATTTTTTTGGAATGTGAATTTCTTTTTATAAAGGGTTCACTTTAGTTTTTAATAGATACATAATCTATGACCTTGTCTTTGGATTTATCATCCAACCTCTTATCATATCCATGATATATAAACAATGATATTTATTTGGATTACTCATAATTTTGTTTCATAGAAAATCTTTCATTAAAGATTAGAATGGATGTTGATCCATTATATTTATGTCTAAATTCCCCTGAACATTAGATAAATACCTAAATTTTTTTTACCTAGATATATTGAATATACTAAAAATGAAATATTGTATTCCTTTTTATTCCATCATAGGTTTTAGAGAGTCATTTAATAGTTGTCCACTCCTTTTCCCTCAGATTATTTTTTCAGTGATGACAAAATTTTCATCTGGTAGAGTGAGAAATTACAAGAGAAGTATATCTTCCAAAAACAATATCTAAACTTGCTTTTTATATAAAAAATATTGATGAATATTTTCTCAAGAATTATTTTTATTAGTATTATTATTTTACAATTATCATTGATAGTGGAGTCTATATATATATATATATATATTCTAACTTAATATATTATATATACTGATATACTTCCAAATTCCACAATATAAGATTTTGATCTATACTCAGTGCGGGAATAGTTTATTTATTGTAACATCATTTGCACGAAACATGAAATAGTTTGGTTATCATTATTCCGAAAATTCTAGATAATATTTTTTTTATTATATCATGTATGAAACTATTATATATCTTCTATAAATAGTTCATAATATAAAACCTATGTAGCGGTCTATATGAGATTTCCTATATAGTATGATTCAATCACACCTAAATTCATTCTTGTAGGATGTGAAAAAACCATGTAGTCTATGATATATAAATATTAATTCTGTCAATGAGAAAATATATTTGTAAGCATTAGAAAAGAGTAAGTGATACTTTTGGATAAAATAGTGGGTTAGATTGTAGAGAGGGAGAAGGGGTTGTTGTTGTTATTTTTCATCTAATGTCATGGGGTATCACATTAAATATTCTTACAACATGTTAAGATTTTATTTTCAACTTTGTAAAATATATTTGAACATTTATTATCATATTTTTATACACTATTATTTAGACCATATTAGATGTTGTTATTTTTTTGTATAGAAGGGTTTATAAACAACACTAAACACATTAGCAGTGACTATGGTGATGTGCTGTTAATGTGCCCGCCTAATGTTATTAAATGCTATTATGAAGATACTTTGGTAATGTAATTGATAATTTAGGGGCTATTATAATATAAGGGGATAATCCCCCTAAAATCTAACCATATATCCTCATTTTAGAAGGGTTTTTATCCAACCATAATTTATCTATCAAATTAGTAGCGGTTAGACAGTTACATTAATTGATCTATATAAATCATTTTAGAGGGAGATTATTGAAACAACATCTATTTAAGACTAATTTAGAAGGTGTTTAACCCCTCTAAATAAGCCATTTTAGAGGAGATTATAAACCTCCACTAATTGTTTATTCAGTTTTTTAAAATAAAAAAATCACATTCTGATCCATCTCTCTCTTTATAGTTCCTACTATGTGCCCTCTCCAATTTCAATGTCCTCCCCTCTTGTTCCCATCTATGTCACCCACCTACTAACGTTGGATGTGGTTTTTACGAATTTCTAGTAATGTAATGGCCGGTTTAGGGGCAGTGATTTTATAAGGGGTTAAAAAACCAACTAATATATTAATAGATTCTCAATTTATATGTGGTTTACCCCCACACCAAATAATTTCTCTATGAAATTAGAGGCAGATTGAAACCACCTCTAATTGATATATATGATTCATATTAGTGATGGTTTTTTTCATAAACCTATATATAAGTATAATTGATCTGTATAGTCCATTTTAGAGGTGGTTTGTTTAAGCCACCTCTATATTATAATAAATTATTGGGGTTTTAACCCCTTAAAAATGAGACATATTATAGGTGGTTATAAAACACCTTTATTAATTTATTACGTTATTTAAAATACCCATACCCCCCTATGATACTTCCCACCCCCTATAGTTCCTACTATGAGCCCTCTAAAATTCCTATGCCCCCATCCAGTTCATGTGATCCTTTCCATACCCCATTTATGTGTCACCAACTTATTATTATTATATGATTTTTTGAGCAACCACTACTATAGTAATGGCTAGTTTAGTGAGGTTAAATTATAAGGGGTTAAACACCCCTCTAATATAACAACATAATATAAATGTATAAGGGGTTTCAATCTCACTCTAATTTATTTATGAAATTAGTGGTTGTTAGAAATTACTACTAATTGACATATATGTGCCATAATATAGTCGATATATTGAAACCACCCCTATTTAAGACTAATTGATCATTATGACACAAATTAAATGTTGTTAGTTGAAAGCAGCACTATTTAAGACTAAATTAGAGTCGGTTTTAACACCCTATAATAGAGACATATTAAAGTCATTTATAATCCTTGTCAAATAATTTAATTTATTTTTAATGTACCTAAATCCCCTTATGATCCATCCTACACCCTATAGATAATATTATGTGCCATATCAAATATAAATTTCCCTCATAGAGTTCCCATTTCACTTGCCCTAACCCATTTAATTGTCAACCCCCGAATTCCCATCCATATCACCTACCCTTTCCCTTTACTAGGTCACACCCCTATACACCCCTCCCTGTTTTCATGTCACCGACACTCACCATCCCTCAATTTAATTGTGCCTTTGTTAAATCTTTTCATAAAGGGGATTTGAACTTTGTATCCTCTCCTTGAAACCCATGATCCTCTACCAGGATGCTAGTTGATTTTGTGTAATATACTTACACATTAATATATTTATATATATAATAAATCTAAATACGAATATATATTATTTGAATATTGATTTAAATACATATTAACATTTAACCAACATACAAATTTATATAAATTAATATATACATTTTTATGTTGTATAATTATGTATTTATATCATAATACATTCATATTATATTCAATTTATACATTTACATAGACAATATATTTTTTATATGTATTTACAGTCATTTGATTAAATATATTTTATAATTCTATTTATGTAATGTATATACACAAATATTAATATATTTATGAATGTATTCTTATAAATTTTTCATATTCTTAAATATGTATTTACATATTATGTACATATTTATTTATATAACATATATATATATATATTTAATATTATTATATAATTTCATTAAAAATCTATTTAAATAATTTCATTAAATATATAATTTTATTTTGATTTTAAAATATATTTATATAATATATTTGAACACATATATTAATTATTACCTAATTTAATATATATTTCTTTTTATGGATTTTATAATATTGTTTATAATTAATATAAAATTAAAATTATAAGAAATAAATATATATGAAATAAAATTTATAAATATATTTATATTATATATAATAAATAAAATTATAAATACCATTGAAAAAAATTAGATATGAAATAATATTTAATCAAATATTTATATAATGTTATATGGAAAAAAATATAATAAATATATAATATATAATTCATGAAATAAAATTTAATAAAAATATTTATATAATGTATTTCAACACTTATAATTATTTCTATGCACAATAATAAATATGTATTTCAATAAAAATAATTTTATAATGATATTAACAGTAATATATATGTTTTCAATGGATATAAGTGTATAATATCGTGTACATTATAATATATATATATATATATATGTATTTTTATAAATTGTATATCCTATAATATTAATTATATGTAATATAAAATCTAAAACATATTATCTAAAAATATGATTATAAGGATTATAATATAAATTATAAAACAATAAATAAGGGTTTTTTAAATACCATTGGATTAAATAAAATATATATATATATATATAATATATGTGACCTATTATATTATATATAATTAGTATTATATAAAATAAAATTTATAAAAATAAATAAATATAAATTTAGATAAAATTATAAAATTTTAATAATTTATACATAATAAAAAAACTAAATTAATTCATATAATTGTGAATATGTAATATCATTAATAGATTTATAAATATATATATACTAAATTAGTTAATTAGTAATATGGTAAATTGAAATATATATAACATAATTATATAATATATAAAAATTTATAAATAACAAATTATTTATAATAAAATATATATAATATAAGTATACAATATATTGTTATATTTATATCTATTCTTGTCTATATTGCCCGAATAGACCGAAGGACATCTTTTTATTGATTTTTTGATATCCCTACTTTCAAGGGATGGGGGGGACCCTTAGAAATCCCTCAAGCTTAGAGATTACATGACCCAAAAGTCATAGAGGAGACTATAACATCATAAAACTACTCCTCCCTAGCATCTTCTTGATGATATCTTCTCTCCACCCTCACATGGATGATTAACTAGGATTCCCGCACATTCACAGGATTTTCCCAATGGAAATTCCATACCTTATCATTATTCCACATCTATTAGAATCTCCTCTGGTGAATAGACCTGCTCTA
This sequence comes from Viscum album, assembly GCA_963277665.1. NCBI lineage: Eukaryota > Viridiplantae > Streptophyta > Magnoliopsida > Santalales > Viscaceae > Viscum > Viscum album. The sequence goes on from OY728122.1 coordinate 687,832,574, forward strand.
AATCCTCATCTTGGGTATTATCCTTATAGAGTCTTCCTAGACCATTAAACACAATTTTTTTCCCTCAAAGCATTTAGGTGGACCGAAGGCCTTGATGTGGCCTGAAAGCCTTACGTTTCCTATGTCATTGGGTGAACTGGAGTCCTTAGAGTACCTGAGGACCCAGTTGGTGGTTCACAGCCCCCACTACAATATAAAATTAAAATTTATATGTGTTTTATTTTTAAAAATAAATTATTATTTATAGTTGGCCAAAAACCCAATTGTAACACCCGATGTAAATAACGAATATGAAATTTTTATATTTATCCCTATTTGTGAATAAAATGTTATCATTAATTTGAAGGAAACACTATGCTCGATGGCTTACCCAATACGCAACAATGAGTTCTTTTGAAATCTTACGTTGCACTCTAATAATAAAATAATTTTATTTTAAATGGTAGTTAACACCTAGCAGTTGTAATGGCAGGAATGAACAAAACTAACTACCAAATGATTATATAGGTTTGTCAAATATTAGAGGATTAAAAATGCGAATGAATCCAATTTTAATCGTAAATATTATAATATTTTTTAAAAGGTTGATTAACCACCTTTTGATGGTGATCCTCTTTTAAAACCACTTTTTGACAATTTTATGTGTTATATTTGACAAAATACAATTATTCTCTAAAATAGGGACATCAAAATTTACTTTGTATAATGTTTTTTTATTTTTACGATAAAGTTCATTTTTAATGAATAAGTGAAAAATGTTGTATTTTTATTCAAAACATCTTTTTATTCTAATTTATTTATATGATTTGATCATATTTTGAATTGGTTTTAAAGTTCTTTTAGAATATATTTTTACCATTTAATCCAATAGTGGTCATTGAAATTAATTTCACTTTGAAATTGGACTTAAACTAGTGTCAATCTTTTGATACTTTTTGTTTCATAAAAACACTCTATTTGTTTTGACAGTGCGAATTAATTATTAAATTAATTAATTCAACTTATATGTTTTTAATTTTGTAAAATAGACATCCTTTTTGAATTCAGGATATCAAATATATCTTAGGGTGAATTTTTTGTATTTTTCTGAAAAACATCAATTTTTGAGGAATAGTGAAACCACTAAGTGGTACTTAAAAAACTGATTTTTTGTTTAAATGAAATTTTACCACCTCCGTGTCTTGAATTTCAAAAATCTGACATACATGGTTGTCATTAGGAAGTAACTTGTGGTTCAATAGGATTAAAATAATTTTTTGGTGAATAGTAACTTTTAAGTTTTTAATCGCGATTAGAGGCAATTAGTGTAGTTTAAGGTAAATAAATGTTTTAATACTATGAAATGACCTTGAAACATGTCCTATCCTTATTGGATGTGTCATTTCAGACCAAGAAAATCCATGGGTCAGCTTGGGGACCCCATGGAGACACTTTGGTATGAAAATAACATAAATAACTTTTTATTTAAAGCTAAAATAAAAATGTCACAAACATGAGTTGTTTTAATAAAACAATTTTTAAATGGGGTTATACAAGTCATATATTTTACTATAAATATTAATTATAAAGATACAATGATTTCCTACATCATGATATTTTTTTATAATTTTTATACTTTGAATAAATTAAATTATTTATGACACCATGATGATGCAGTGATTACCTCATTATTTGACGATTTAAATCAAATGAAAATATAATGTAATTTCAAAGACCTAAACTTGTCAAAAACCTATTTTATGGGTGTATTTATAACTCTTATCATCTTATCCTAGAAATATATAATTTTGGGACCTTTAAAATTCGATAAGAGTTTTATAATAATGTAACCTTTTATAACTTTCCAAGAGTGCCCCTCCTCTCCTCTTATAAAAGGCCCCCAACTCTACCACCTTACCTACACCCATCCAGCCTATTTCTAGGACAAACCCTTCCAATTTTGTCTCTCCACATCCCTCTTTTACTCTTAGAAGCCTCACTTTGGGCAGAAGTATTCCCAAAGAAAGCCTTTGAGCTCAAATCAAAAAGCGTTACCTGTTTTAAACGTAGTGTCTTCTCTTTTGTTCTTATGTTTTATTTTTATTCTACAACCCTCTAAAATATTTTTATTCCTTTATTTTGTAACAAAACCAGTATCTTAAATATACTAGGATGTTGTCTTGCGAAGGATTCGAGTTACACTTACACACACCTTCATCTAATGGTTAAAGAACATACTGTTTCTATGGATGGCGAATTTCTGCCTCACAAAGTGATGATTGTTCAATCTTCTCATAACACCTTTCATGGTGGCCATTATGATGTAAATATATTATATATATGATATATATGGTATTTATGTTTTCTATATGCTTCTTAATTTTATATTTAAAACATTCCCTTATGCTTTTCATGTTGTGCAAATGCGATACTTTCATACGAGGAAGTGTGGACTACCGCCCCCTCATGTGATGTGACTCGTTCATGCAATACATTGAATGTATAAAGAATGAAATTCATGAAAATATGTGACCTATATAACATATATATTATACTGTAATTATAATATATATATCTCTATACTATTTTTAATTCCATTAATATGACAAAGAAATGAAAGTAGCATTCATGTGTACGTACGGCCTACCGTCTCCATGAACGGTGCATTTCATTTCTTTTTATCTAAAAATGTTATGGAGTAGAATATAATTAATATTTAATGGATATATATGATATTTAAATCAGTAATACTATTATGGGGATGATTTACTTATAACTACATGGACGGTCATTTTCAAACAAAATCATTTTTGACTCTTGTACCAAACATCAACAAAAACATCTGATATGAACTCACATTATTAACATATTATTATAACATTATAATATGTGATATGAACTGAATAATAATATTTCAAATGGATCCTTAAGAAATTATAAATTTTCCAATGTTTATTATTCAAGAATATAATGAAACGAACAAGACAAGTTAGACACGAGGTAAGGGATCCAACCTCTCTCTTTCATTTTAAGTACTCTCTTTTATGTCATTTCTTTTAAGCTCATCTTTATTATGTTTGGGGAAATTATTTTATATTCCTCATACTTTAATTTTTATGTTCATATTATGAGAGACCCAATTTGATCTCATAAATCAATTTTTGGAAGTATTAAGTGGTGTTGTTAGGCTGCCGAGTTTTCGTAAGGGATTTTTCATCTCACTTTTATTCCCATGACATTTATGCTACGTTTTCCACTATTTCATTTAGTGGTGTATATACTTCCCATTATTATACACTTTGTGTAGTATAATTTCATTTAGGAGTATTTACATCTTCATTGTATGACCCTTCTTCCATGGGGTGTATGTTTCGAATGTTACCCAACTCGGTAAGGGGAACTTTCACCCTCCTCTTTTTTAAAAGACTTCCTTTATTATGTCTTTTAATTCACATATTATTATGTTGGGATATGATCTTATATATCCTTATTTATGTAAATTTTATTTCCAAGTTATGAGATACCATTTTCTCTCTCATCAACTCATTTTCTGAATTTTAAAGTGACGCCGTTAGGCAGTCAGATTTCTGAAAGGGAACTTCTTAACCCACTTTCAATTCATTGGGTTAAACCTCTACTTCTTGATTATATTATACCTATATTATTTGTTGAATATCTATGTTTTAATTTCCACAATCCTTTGTGTGGATATACTATTTCTACACATAATCATCTCAATTATAAATTATTACGAACTTGTATGGGAAATCATAACTCAATCTCATTTCATTGAGTTAAATATCTATGTCATTGGTTTTGATTTTCCAAGATTATGTGTGAATGACCTATTATTGTTTCACACTGAATATCCACTTATATTGGGTTTATTTATATTTCTCAAACATAATTATGTGATTGATTTATCCTTAATTTAAGGATACCATCTTAATAATGGATTTCATATCAATTTACATTTCCTTTGAGACATCATTGTTATTATGCACCAATTCACTCTTATATGGTGTGTATACTGTCCTTTGACATATTATATCCTAAATCCATTTATTATCATGATATTATGAAGTTTGTATTAAATGTTATTCCGCAATTATTTTTATTCAAGATTCTCTCATTTTGTTAAAAACTCTTCAACAAAAATATAATTTTAAATGTTTTAAAGATTCATTATTCTAAAACATTATCTTTAATGTCCATGTATTCAAAATGGTTTTCAGTATTTATTTTTATGTACATTGATGTTATAATTCCCTTAAAATATTCAAAGTGGTAAGGGACACTTTTATTCAAAAATCTCTTTTAAATGATTTTTGGAAATGGATTGATTAATTCAATATCTTGGAATTACTTATTGTGATTGGAAATGAAATGTTGTTATTGAAATGTTTATATTTTCAATATTTTATGTGTAATTATGGTACATGGACATTTTATAGGTGGTTCCGTGAAAACAGGATGGGTGGTTATGTTATAACCTCCAATGCATTGGGTATGGAAGTCGGACGTATGGATATTCCATTACGTATGTGTGGAAGTCGATCGTATGGTTATTCCATTTAAGTATGTTAATATCCCAAGTTACCTCTATATGTTATGTGTTATTTATATGAGTTTTATGGTAATATTTTGGTTACAAAAGGGTAAGTAATGTTATTTTATTCAGTGAAGAGTTTTTAATACTTCATAAGGGTGGAAAGTATTACTTTGGTAAGGTACTCATGTTTTACATGTTTTTTTGAAAAACTAACAGTTTTCCTTCTTTGTGTATACTTTACTGGGATTTTTATGCTCATCCCAAGTTTTTGAAATTTTTTCCACAGGACTTAAAGATGAATAGGTTCAAGGATGGGATCATGGAAAGACATTTTATCTAAAACATGGAACTAGAGAAGTTTCTTTTTAAGAATTTTTTATCTTATGGAGACTTAGTAGAAGTGTCTACTTTGTAATCTTTTGAGATGTAATAGTTACGTCCTAATTCTCTAAAACTCTAAACCTGAAAGGATCCTCTATTTGAATTGTTAATTTAATTCAATAATAAGTAATGATTAAGGTTGGGACCTTATAGTTGGTATCATAGGCCGGTTTAGATAACTTTATAGGTTAGGGTATTCACTAAGCATAAGTGACATTACCATTACAGAAAGGATTTCAGAAAGAGTCCTAGTTTTAGATAATGTGAATGAGTAAGTATATCTTAATGTTTATCTTCCTCATTAGTAAAGTATGGTTATGTTGATATAATCACACTGACCTTTCTTGTTTTGGTAAATGGATGGATCTAGCAGGAACCAAAGTGACAAAGGGTTTGAAGGAAACTGTGGTGGTTCTCTGATTAAGAGACTGGATGAAATGGGGCATTCAATGAGAAATCTAGTGGTTATTCTAAACCAACTAACAGGAGTCAGGATCAACCACTTGATCCTTGTTGATTTCTCTAATGCATCTTGTACAAGAGAACCAACTAGATGTGGATGTTTAGGTGAGAATTATAAAGGAACCCATTACGGTTTATATGATCCTTACTTTTGAGGTAATTATGGGTTACTATATGTTATGATGAAAAATGGAAGGTATGAGATAATATTGAGGTTAAAATATGTTATGATCATTTTTGATGATTTTATCTCGTTTTGGGGAATTTTTTAATAAATATGTAGTTTTGGAGAAATGACAACATGCAGACCGGGTGACAACCCGTTGCATCGGACTAAGCTATGGGAATCGAACCCACAACCAAAGTGCGACTAGTATTTTTCAACTACCACAGGACTACGTGAAGTCCCTGGTTTGTTTGACTAATTCATTTTAGTTAGATGATTTTTGGAATCAAGAGTAAGTTAATTTTGGGTTATCTATGGAAATGATTAACCTATCATAGAGGATATGTGATTAGCTTAATTACTTTTCAATATTAGACTTTAAGAGAAACTAATGTTATTTGGAGGTAAATTTTAATTTTTACCTTGGAGGACTATGTGATTAAATCCTTCAAATATTTGGGTTTCAATATTATTTTGGTTTACTTTGAATAATTTTATGGACAAATTGTTTATCGAATGGTCTTTATGGAACTTTAGGTTTTGTTGGAAATATTTTAGAGATTAAGAATAGATTTTCTTTTTATAAAGGGTTATCCTTTTCTAGATTATCTGATCTTCTTCAAACAATTTTGGGTTTGGTAAGGGTCTAAATACATGGGAAATATATTGTTCTCTTTTTTGGATTACGTGATTATCTAGAAGATGATTATATATCTCTTAATGTAAACAATTCATCCTAAATATTCTTCTTTTGGAGAAACTATGAGTTCGTGTAAGAAATCTAGTAAAAGATGAAAGTCAGCATGACAAGTATGTATGTTTCCTTATGTTTTAGTTTTGCTCATAAATTAATTCCTCAATGAAAAGTAACATAAAATCAAAAATGTTGTCTATTAACTTTTCTTGCTGGGGAATCAAATACCGTTTAACAAATCACCAGTTTGTGATTTTTTGGTGGTCAACATTCTTCTAAACATGTTTTCTATCACTCACCCTCAGAACATGACCCTTTTCTTTTTATTCCATATCCATGTTTTCCTACATGGAATCCTAGTATGGGTTAACTCAAGTGACCTATGTACTTATCTTTCTTTCTTTTAAAGTGATTGTTTTATCGACTCTTGTTCCGATGTGGGACTTTCAATGAAATTTCCGAGCCCAATTTTAAAACTGTGAGGACGCAATTCCCAAAAGGGGGGAAGGATGTAACACCCCAGGTAAATAATGAATATTACATTTTTATATTTATCCATATTTGTGAATAAAATGTTAATATTAATTTGAAGGGAATGCTATGTCGATGGCTTACCCAATACACAACAATGAGTTCTTTTGAAATCTTACGTTGCACTCTAATAATAAAATAATTCTTTTTTAAATGGTAGTTAAAACCTATCCATTGTAATGGAGGGAATGAAAATAACTAACTACCAAATGATTATATTTGTTTGTCAAATATTATAGGATTAAAAATGTGAATGAATCCAATTTTAAGCGTAAACATTCTAATATTCTTTAAAAGGCCGATTAACCGCCTTTTGATGGAAAACCTTTTTTAAATACACTTTTTGACAATTATATTTCTTATATTTGAAAAAATAAAATTATTCTTTAAAATCGGGACATCAAAATTTACTTTGTATAAATTTTTGGTTTTTTTACGATAACGTTCATTTTTAATGAATAAGTGAAAAATGTTGTATTTTTATTCAAAACCGTTTTTTAATCTAATTTATTTATATGATTAGATCATATTTTGAATTGATTTTAAAGTGCAATTAGAAAATATTTTTACCATTTAATCCAATAGTGGTTATTAGTAAGTAAAATGTGGTTCAATATGATTAAAATATTTTTTTGGGAGAATAGTAACTTTTAAGTTTTTTATCGCGATTAGAGGTAATTAGTGTAGTTTAAGGTACAAATAATGTTTTAATAATATTAAATGACCTTGAAACATGTACTAATCTTATTGGATGTGTCATGGACGACCATGAAAATCCATGTTTCATCTTGGGGACCCCATGGAGCCACATTGGTAGGAAAATGACATAAATAACTTTTTATTTAAATCTAAAATAAAAATGTCACAAACATGAGTTGTTTTACTAAAAAAATTAAATGGGGTTATACAAGTCATATTTTTAATATAAATATTAATTATAATGATAAAAAGATTTTATACATCATGATTATTTTTTATAGTTTTTAGACATTTAATAAATTAAATTATTTATGACATCATGATGATGCAACGATTAACTCTTTATTTAACGATTTAAATTAAATGAAAAGATAATGTAAAATATAAGACCTACACTTGTCCAAAACCTATTTTATTGGTGGATTTAGAACCCTTATAACCTTATCCTCGAAATATATAATTTTTGGACCTTTAAAATAGGAAAAAAAATTTTATAATAAAGTAACCTTTTATAACTTTCCAAGAGTGCCCCTCCTCTCCTCTTATAAAAGGCCACCAACTCTACCACCTTACCCACACCTCTAAAGCGTTTTTATCGGCCAAACCCTGACCATTTCGTCTCCCCCCATCTCTCTCTTACTCCTAGAAGCCTCAATTTGGGCAGAAGTCTTACCAAGGGAGCCTTTGAGATCAAATAAAAAAGAGTTACCCATTTTAATGGTAGTGTCTTCTCTTGTGTTGTTATGTTTTATTTTGCATCTCCAACCCTCTAAACTATTTTTGTAACTTTCTTTTGTAACAACACCATTATATTAAATATACTAGTATGTTTTTATGTGAAGGATACGAGCTACACTTAAACAAACAATCATCTAATGGTTAAAGAACATATTGTTTCTGTGGATGGCGAATTTCTGCCTCACGAAGTGATGATTGTTCAGTCTTCTCTTAACACCTTTCATGGTGGCAATTATGATGTCACTATATTTTATATATGATATATATGGTATTTATTTTTTCTATATGCTTCTAAATTTTATATTTAAAACATTCCTTGATTCTTTTCATGTTGTGCAAATGTGATAATTTCATACGAGGATGTGTGGACTACCGCCCCCTCAAGTAATGTGACTCGTTAATGCAATACATGGGATGTATCAAGAATGAAATTAATGAAAATATGATACCTATATAACATATATATTATACTGGAATTATAATATATATATCTCTAAATTATTTTTAATTCCATTTATATGACAAAGAAATGAAAGTAGCGTTCATTCGTACGTAAGGCCTACCGTCTCCATGAACGGTGCATTTCATTTATTCTTATCTACAAATGTTATGGAGTAGTATATAATGAATATTTACTGGATATATATGATATTTAATTCATTAATACTATTCTGGGGATGATTTACTTATAACTATATGGACAATCATTTTCAAACAAAATCATTTTTGACTCATGTACCAAACATCGATAAAAACGTCTGATATGAACTCACATTATTAACCAATTATTATAACATTATAATATGTGATGTGAAATGAATAATAATCTTTAAATTAGATCCTTATGCAATTATAAATTGGCCAAAGTTTATTATTCCGAATATAAAGAAACGAACAATACAAGTTAGACATGAGGTAAGGGATCCAACCTCTCTCTTTCTTTTGAAGTACTCTCTTTTATGTCAATTATTTTAAGATCATATTTCTTATGTTTGGGGATGTTATTTTATATTATTCATACTATAATTTTTATGTTCATATTATTAGAGACCCTATTTGATCTCATAAATCAACTTTTGGGAGTTTTATGTGGCGTTGTTAGGCTGCCGAGTTTTCGTAAGGGATTTTCCATCTCACTTTTATTCCCGTGACATTTATGCTACGTTTGCCACTATTTCCTTTGAGAGGTGTATATACTGCCAATTATTATACACTTTGTGTATTATAATTTAATTTATGGGTATTTAAATCTTCATTGTATGACCCTTCTTCCATGGGGTGTACTTTTCGAAAGTTACCCAACTCGGTAAGGGGACCTTTCACCCTCCTCTTTTTAAAAAGACTTCTTTTATTATGTCTTTTAATTAACATACTATTATGTTGGGATATGTTTTTATATATCTTTATTTATGTAAATATTATGTCCATGTGATGAGATAACATTTTCTCTCTCATCAACACATTTTTTGAATTTTAAAGTGACGTCGTTAGGCTGTCGGATTTCTGTAAGGGAACTTCTTAACCCACATTCAATTATTTGGGTTAAACATATACTTCTTGATTTTTTTATGCCAGCATTATGTGTGGAATATTTATTTTGTAATTTCCACTATCCATTGTGTGGATATACTATTTCTACACATAATCATCTCATTGATAAATTATTACGAACTTGTATGGGATATCATAACTCAATCTCATTTCATTGAGTTAAATATCTATGTCATTGGTTTTGTTTTTCCAAGATTATGTGTGAATGACCTATGATTGTTTCACACTTAATATCCAATTATATTGGGTTTATTTATATTTCTCACACATAATTATGTGATATATTTATCCTTAATTTAATGAGACCATCTTTATAATGGATTTCATATCAATTTTCATTTCCATTGAGACTTCATTGTTATTATGCACCAATTCACTCTTATATGGTGTGTATACTTTCCTTTGATATATTATATCATGAATCCATTTATTCTCATTATATTATAAAGTTCAGATTATATGTTATTCCACAATTATTTGTATTCAAGAGTCTCTCATTTTGTTAAAAACTCTGTAACACAAATATCGTTTTAAATGTTTTAAAGATTCATTATTCTAAATATTTATCATTAATGTCCATGTTTTCAAAATGGGTTTCAGTATTTATTTATATGGACATTAATTTTATAAGTCCATTAAAACCTTCAAAGTGTTATGGGACACTTTGATTCAAAAATCTCTTTTAAATGATTTTTGGAAATGGATTGATTAATTCAATATCCTAGAATTACTTATTGTGATTGCAAATGAAATTTTGTTATTGAAATGTTTATATTTTAAATATTTTATGTGTAATGATGGTACTTGGAAAATTTACGGGTGATTATGTGATAAACCATATGATGGGTGGTCCCGTGAATACCAGGATGGATGGTTACATTATAAGATCCAATGCATTGGGTATAGAATTCAGCCGTATGACTATTCCATTAAGTATGTGTGGAAGTCGACCGTATGGTTATTTCATTTAAGTATTTTTATGTCCCAAGTTACCTCTATATGTTATGTGTTCTTTATATGGGTGTTATGGTAATCTTTTGGTTACAAAAGGGTAAGTAATGGTCTATTATTCAGTGATGATTTTTTACTACTTCACAGGGGTGAAACGTATTACTTTGGTAAAGTACTCATGGTTTACTTGTTGTTTTGAAAAGATAACAGTTTTCCTTCTTTGTGTATCCTTTACTGCGCTTTTTATGCTCATCCCATGTTTTTGAAATGTTTTCCACAGTAATTAATGATTAATCTGGTCAAGGATGGGATCAAGGAAATACATTGTATCTAAAACATAGAACTAGACAAGTTTCATTTTATGAGTTTTTTATATTATGGAGACTTAGTAGAAGTGTATACTTTGTAATCATTTGAGATGTAAAAGTTACGTCTTAATTCTCTAAAACTCTAAACCTGAAAGGATCCTCTACGTGAATTATTCATTTAATTCAACAATATGTAATGTTTAATGTTGGGGCCTTATACCAATATTATCCATGGTTTTAGTTATAGTTAAATAACCCAAACTAATATCATATATTACAAGGGGATCACTACACCCACTTCTTTAATAAATTATAAGGTGTTCTAAAACCCCTCTAATATAAAGGATTCACTACAATATATTAACTCCAACTAATTTACGTGATTAGTTGTGGTTGGGAATCCCAAATATTTCCCCAAAAAAAAACAATTTCCATGTTATATATATAAACTATAATATCAAAAAAATATTATACATATAAAATTATACTAATATACAACCATCCATATAGGGCTAATAATTATGAATTTTTCCATTGTTTTGACTCAACTTACACTAACATCCAATTAAATATTTCAAATAAATGATACAAAATTTAGATGGGGGTTTTAACCCCCACTAAATTCGATGATTATCAGGGGTTGTGAATAACCCAATCTAAAATTAATTTCTAGGGTGTAGTGAATAACCTCCTCTAAAAAACTATTGCTAATAGGCAGGTTTTTTATACTGATATTGGATTATATGTTTTTTTGTTATTATATCCTTTTTTCCAACATGTATATAAAATATTACAGATATTTTTTAATATGTATTTCACAAAATATCCATCATAAATTGTTTATTATTATTTATATTACCCAACATAGGAATAAAAATTACTAATATTCCATTCATATATCTTAATAACATATTTAAAAAAAGAGTGTAAATCATTAACAATCACTTGAGAATAGTTCACTCTATATTTATGCATTAATCCAATTATGAAGAATTGTTTAAAGTTATATACATTGATTTAGTCTCGGATCATAGGGAAATCAATAATTTGGTATTTCAAAAAAATTAATATTACAAAAAAAATAGAATCTCAAACACAACTTTTATGAACCATTCACCAAAAAAATAATAACAATACAAAACCCACAATAGCAACATAGAACCATAATTTAAATATTTTTATTTTGAAAATATCATCCCAATGTTCATGTAAATATACATAAACTAGAAAAATATATCATGGCCTAAGCATAACCCATCATATTACCTCAATATTTCTCAATCATACATTGTTCCGCATTAGTTTATTCACCTCTTATTAAGTAGTAAATCAATTTTAACCATAATTGATTCCATTACATCCCTCACTATACTCACTACAACCATTATTCCCACCCAAAACAATACAGTAGATTATATGAAATATAATATAGAAATTAAATATTACCTAATTATTTTCATAAATTCACTTAATTTCCCAAAAACATTACACATTATCATTCCACTTTATAATTTTTCATACAACAATATTCTATTTCAATTAAAAATATTTTTATAAATATAGAACATTTATTTAAAACATATTTCATATATATATTATCATAAATCAATTCTTCTGATCACCACATAAATAGAGGTAAAACATTACTTAACAAACAAATAATATATTATATATCATACCACTACATCAATGATCGGTCTTTTGGATATGAATAATATAAGATATATTTTGTTTTATAAAAAATTTAAAAACCCTTTAATAGGCCTATATAGTGGGTGAAATATTTATACAGTCCAATTGAATCATCAAATACATTTAATTTTTACTATAATGAACTTTTACTAAACATTATTTGAATCTCATTGAATTTTTGCAACATATTTAGGTATCATTTTCATGAATCATAATAAAATCTAATTTTATTACATTTTATTAAAATCATGTTAACGTTATAAAAATTTTTATTTGGGAATATAGGCACCTTATTACATGAAATCATGCTAGTACTCCATAACAAAGGTAATATTGGAACTTCTTATATGCATGTTATTCACCTCTTATCAGAAAGTCCTAGTATATTAACTGAATAATTAACTAGGTTTGTTAAATAAAATATTCATTATTATGTGTATCAACACACAAGGGGGATATCACACAATCCAATAACTAAGAATATATGATAAATAAATTTTTTTATCAACATATATGTTAATTCTGGTGGCCACCAAATTTCACTCAAATACTTTATTAAATTGAATTATGATACTTCACGGGAACACATTTTTTATGGTATCCATTCATTTAATTAAATAGTCATAGAAAAAAATCATGTCCCTCCCATGTTATTCATACTAAATTAATATGTCCATCAAGATATTAATAACATAGAGAAAACCATTATTTTATAGTTAAATATTTCATTATCCTCATATATACTTGTTTATAAAATTATTTAATAATGAGAATATTCCTAAAAAATATGATTTAGTCTCCAAAATACCATAATTTGTATTATATGAATTTTTTTCCATAATTTTTAAAACTCCTCCTCCACATTATTTAACCAAATCTCATCAAAATTAACAACTTCTAGAACTAATAATATAATTTTTTCAAAACATAACATTTTTTTCAAATCATATTGGATTAACCTCCTCCCACAACCTCATAATTTGACACTCTATCCTCCTCACAATTAAAAATCCATAAAAAATAGACCAAAAATATTAATTCAACTTTGGCTTAAAAGGATTCCCATATTACTACAATAAATACTAGGTGGAGAATATTGAGAAATAAAAAAATCCATGTAGAAATATTTACTATAATAATAATACTTTTTGGTATAAGTTATAGGAATCTAAATAAAAGTAACTACATTTAGTTTATTTTAAAATTATTTTTTGTTACTCTTTTGACCATTTATTAGGTTATTTATCAATTTAGGATTTGTAAGAAATGTGCCCGATCATTTCATACAACCAAATTGGACTCTATCATAACATTATTGATAACAACCTCTTCATAAGAAATCAAGCTCGTAACGAAATCCTTAACAAAATCATTAATTTAATAAAAATCTCAAACATACAGTTCATTATACCTTTATTATAATTTATTTATATTTAAAAAAAATTGAACAATAAACCAAATTATACACTTAATGATTGATAAAAGCAATTCTCTGAGGTCCCATATTCTTATACGTGATTCTAATTATTTAAATAATTAAAAAATGGTCATTATATTTATTATTAAAATAGACACAATTTAGGATCTTATTATGTATTTATTTAGTTATATCCATTTACAATTCAACTATAGTATTTTAATGATATAAATTAAGCTCCAAAAAGTTTTCATGGTAAATTTGTAAAACTGAATTATGTGTTTGGTTCTCTCTATGCTATATTTTAGGTCAAGAATCATGGATTTAAAAATATATAAATATTAATTTTTATACTAAAACATTGAATCAATATATTTTTTTTATGAATTATCCAAAACATTATAAAATATCATACCATTATATTTATATCATATTCCATATTCAATTATTTTCACCCCATAGGAATTTGTTGCCCCAAAATTTTTGTATCCTTATAGATTTACCAATCCCGTATTAAAATTGGGGGTTTTTGATTGTTTCGCCTCAACAATTATCTTTTTTTAAAATAAAAAATCTAGAATGTGAGCTTATCATTATCACAATAACAATATTGATTGTATTCCACCTAAAACACTTGGATTACATGAATAACTAGTTCCAAAACTATTGATATATTGGGTGTTTTCAAATGCTCCCAAAAATCATCAATAAGGTATCTTTTTTATAGGAATTTTTCTTATTGTATCTCCCAAACCTCAAAATATTGGAGACGATGCCTTAATTATTAAATTAGAGTGATTAAAAGGAATAAAATTGAAATGTAATGATCAATTTATTATTCATGGAGAAACAAGATGCATACATGTAACAAATAATAAATTTGTAAAGGTAACAAAATACAATACATAACAAAATCTAAAAAATTATCTCCTAGATAAATCAATAGATGGTCTCCTCTTCATAACATATTGAAGGAAAAAAATGAAATGTATGAGTTCAAGAAATATATATGGGTTTAAAAAAGTTCGCATACTCAATAGGTAATGGTAAATATTTGGAAAAACACACACCATTAATAAAATGAGAATGAAACTGCATCAATAGATTTTTTTCATTGTGAAAACCATAGGGTTAATGGTAACTGAAAATGAATTAAGATAATGATTATTAATTTTACTTTTTTATCTAACAAATTATACCAATATAACTTTGAAACAGTTTGTGCCTGTGGGTAGATAATCGTCTGATTTTGTTTTGGTATCAAACTCAAAGGGTTTTTCGCCAACTGACTTTCCTCATGAGACATGTCGATGCATAACGGGCCTATTGGAAGCACCACCCATAACTAAAATTATAAATCAGTATTTAAACATATATTTAATACATTTAAAATATGACTTATCAATATCCTTATGGATTATCGGATACACATTCATCAACATTTCATTAGTGAAAACAACATTCCAAATAACAATCATATGTAAAAGGTCATACGAATTAAGAAAAAAATCATATCCATGAATCTAGATTATGAATATATAATATTTTTACTATTTCGAATTAAAAATTATATCCAAGGGGTAGTAGGTACACCACATAAGAATGATTTGGTGGACAATAACAAGCTAATCATAATGAAATGAAAACAAAAATAAAGTCCCAAACAATTTTATAATCAATGGGGTTAATATTCATCATGTGAACTAATGAATACCATAAATATAATGATAATAATTATATTCTATATTAAATGGATATAAACATACCACCCATAAAAAAATAAATATAGAACAATAGAAATCTCAAAGAAATATATGTGAGATGAGAAACCCCTTAGCTTAGGCCCAAAGGTTTTCTCGATTGATAATAATGACATTAATTATAAAATTTATCAACATTGAATAATATTTAAAGACTATTTTATAAATGTAATATTTTTACTATAAACATAATAGGTTCATTAATTACCTTTTTAATGGGTTTAAGAGGTTCAATATTATTGTTTTGAAAGCATTATCCGCCTTGTTTTTCATAATCAGTTTACTTGTATTTGTGAATGAAAGTTCGTTTGAAATGTTTTTAAACATACAGAATTGATAATATATATTATTAGTGAAATTACAGAGATATAAATGATCCTATGTTTATTTTTTGTTATACACAATGAGGATGACTCATTAGTTATATGTTAAGGATAATTCCTTGGATTAACATGGCTATTTTGTGCATAATAATCTAGTTTTGTATTATTATTATATATTATGACTGTGTAAGGATTACAAATCATTGCACAAGATAAAATAAATATATAATATTCTAGTTCAACAAATAAAATGGTTTCAGGACTATTAATGAATATAGTAATAGAAATTAAAAATTCTTCATCCTTTAATGTGTTTAATGAAAAATTCTCGACCAGTATTTTTATTTTAAAAACATGTGGAAGGGAAAGAGATATAATAGTGAAATATTACACTATAATAGTACATTTATATTTCATTTAATGTTATAGAATTACAATATCATTTGGTTGTGGGTAGTTGAGGACAAAAAAAATAATAGATCTTCTAGAAAGAAGATTAAATAAAAAGGAAGTGAGGTTCACCTTTTTAGTACTCCTCCATGAGAATATCTTTAAGGCCTTTTATGGAAATTTGGTGAGACCCAAAGGACATTGACGTGTAGTGAGGGCTTGAGAAGTGTATATTTCAGATAATAGGCTAGAAAAAAAATGCTTGAGTGGTGTAGGAGAAAAACTGGACGAGGGTGGTTTATATAGTTTAGGGGAGACGAGTTTTCATAATATTTTAATCATTAGTTTATTATTTTAAAATAATATAAGAAATATTGTTGATTCCATGACCAAAAATAGTAATAAGTGCATGTCATTTCTATCCATTTTACATTACCTCTGCATTAAACCATCAATAACTCAATAAATCATGTATTTATCAATGATCATAATTTTTTATATTTTACTATTCACCAAAAAAATTAATGTATTTCATTAAAATCCCATAAATTCACCCAACCATTTTATGATGTGTATAATCAAAAAATAAACAACATTTTTTAAGAACAATTAAATAAATTTGATAAATTTAATTTCTAATTAAAATCACCATTTAAGTGACAAAATACCACCACTTAAAATAAAAATACTCAATTTTCATGTGACTAAATTTAATTTTCACCATAATGGGTAAGGTTAAAATTCATAAGGGTCATATTACTATTCATTAATGTAGGATAATATTAATAAGGGAATGTATCTATTCCATTAAAGTTAAAGTCATTCTATCAGACTCTAAATATCACCCAAATCACAACCATGTACGACTGTTTTTCAAAATTCAAAACTCATATGTGGAAATTTTAAGATTAATTTCTAGGTTATTACTATATCCTATAAATAATAATTATTTGTTTCATAGAGTCTCAATGATTTAGGTAATATAATACATATAATGAATTAAATATATTTAAGTGAAACATACCATAATATTTTAGGGGTGTTATATATTCTTTCCATATTCGGAAATTTCTTCTTCAAAATTATTAATTTATAGAGATAATTAAAAATATGATAGTGGTTCTTATTTAAAACATAATCAGGATACCACAATGATTCATACATTTTATTTTTTCTCTAATGAACCATTACTTGTTGAGTTTTCTTATTTCTCAATACATTCTCCCTTGTTTCCATAATCTTGATAGGCTCTTCAAAGTATGAAAAACAAGGTTCAAAATCTATTTAATCATAGTTGAGAACATGCATTGGTTTTGGAATGTATTTATTCAAACAAAGACACATGGAACATAATATGAACATTGTATAGATATGGTGGCATTGCTAAATGGTAATCTATAGCTCAGATTCTTACCAATATTTCAAACAATCTATTGTACCTAAGGATCAGTTTCCATTTCATACCATTTTTTATGACACCCTTCTATAGAGATGAATTATGAAAGATATGATATCCTACATGAAATTCCAAATACTTCTTCAAGTTGTAAGAAGAACCCTTTTTCAAAAATTATACTACTTAAATATGTGCCTGAAAATTATTCACCTTTTTAGTGGTCTCTTTAATAATATCTGAGCCTATAATTTTCCTATCACTAACTTCATCCCATCATGTTGGAGTTGGACACCTCTTTCCATTTAATGCTTTATATGTCACCATTTTAATGCAGGATTCAAAACTATTATTATTGTAAAATTACTCCAAAGTCATTTATTGATCCCACGTTCATAGAATGTCAAGAAAACATGATCTAAACATGTCTTCCAATGTTTTAATAGTCGTTTAGACTTTTTTATAGGCTTTTGGGTGATCTAAAGTACTCATATGAAGCTCAGTAACCAAATCATTCTGGAGACATTTATAAAATTTTGAGGTATACCAAGGATCTAGATTGGACACAATTGATTTATGTGAACCATGAAATCTTACAAAATCATTAATATAATGTATTTGTAGGTGCTGAAGTGGTAATTCATCTCTTATAGAAAATAAATGTTCTGATTTTGTGGGACAATCATCAATTACACATATTGCATGGTTCCTTCTAGGTGTACTCAGTAGTTCAGTGATAATGCCCATCAAAACATCATCCCACTTACACATAAGAATAAGTAGAGGATGCCTGAACACTACAAGGTGTTTTATCCCATCCTCCACTTGTTAAAAAACTAGACACATTGACACATAGTGAGAAATTAATAGCTTCATGTTATCCCACAAAAAAATTTCATTCAAATATCAATACATTATAGTGATACTAGGATGTGTAGATAAATTTAAGCTAAGAGAATAATCTAATAGTACCACATTTGATCAGGTACATATTTAATGCATACACTATTCCTAAATTTCTGAACTCTACCCACATACAAAAATTCTTCCAACATTCTATCCTTAATAGCTTAAATTTTCTTTTGTCGATTCGCACCATCTAATTGGGAGATTTCTATCCTCACTAGTAAATATGATTTAGAAATCATCAAAAATAGAAATTATGTTTCCCCTTCCATTATAATTCCCATATCTAACATTATGAAATACAAGAATATAGATTATCTCATTCCATATTTGTTTCACAAGTCCATGATCTTTCCTGCTTAATGAATATACCAGCTTATTTCCCTTAAATTGGTGGTTGTGTATTGAAAAATAATAGACTTTGAGTAAATAAATCCATCTTCTTTGACTCATGATGAGTAATTTAAGTGTAAAAATGTATTTAAAATTCTTTTTATTGGTAAATATCTCACATTATTCACCATAGATATTGTGCATCCATATTTTTTTAGAAAATATTCGGGATTCAAACTCAATATCATGAGTTGAATAATTTTACCCAGGAATCATGAACATCCTTGATTCATAAGAAATGACTTTATCATTTTACATAAGGACACAACCCAATACATTTTTTGATGCATCAATGTATATAAAAAATCCATTATTTCTAGAGGGAAGAGTAAAAATTGGAGCATTTCCCAATCTTTTTTTTATATTTTTCAATGAATTAGATACATTATTTCATCCATACAAACATAACCCATTAACATGTGATCTTGGTTCGCAGGTTATCCAATCATAAGAAATGATGAATGAAACTCTTATAGTAACCTATTATTCAAATTAAAATATGTACCACGGTTATGTTCCTTGATGTGGGGCATTCTTGGAGTTCCTTTTTCTTCACTTGATCAACTATGATTAAATCCGTAGAGACAATATGCCAACATATGAAACTGATTGAAGACAAAATTCAAATATGTTAAACATCCAATATAATTCATTTTATTCAAAAAATTTCCAAACAATCTGTAAGTAATATCCATGATCTGTCTATATTTTGGATTATATAAGTATATCATCGATAAATAAAATAATAAATTCATCAAGATATTCTTTGAAAACTCTATTAATTTGATCCATGAAAATAGAGGTGTCATTAGTCAGTCCAAAAGCAATTATTGTAAACACGTAATTCCCATAAATGTTTTCAAATGATGTCAATGGAATATCTTCCTTCCTCAGACATGGCTGATGATATCCAAATCAATGGTCAATATTTGAAAAATATTGGGCTCCAAAAAGTTAATCAAATAAATAATCATTTCCTGGAAGAGTATTTTGGCTCTTTATTTTAGTATCATTGATGTCTCTATTATCAATGAATATCCTCATGGATCCATATTTCCTCTTGAAAAATAAGACATGTGATGCCCATCATGAATCAATAGGTCGAATAAATCCTTTTTCACTCAATTAATCTATTTTTTATTTACCTCCTCTAATTCCTAAGTGGACAATTTATCATTAAAATTTGACAAAAATGTTTCACTAGGAATTAAACCAATAGAGAAATCAACTTCCCATAGTATAGGATGTCATGGTAAATATTATGGAGACAAATCAATGTATTTTTGCACAAATGGAATATCATATATTTGAAAAAAAAAATTCCTCACCCATAGATATAGTGTTCACTTTCACTCTATGAATTGAATTAAGTAGAGTTAATGGGGGTAGATATTGATAAGAATCATATGGATGGGTTTGGGATCTAAAAATAAGGTATTCGAAAACCATTCTCAAAATTAGTAATGTTCTTCTTCATTAAATATATATTTGCGTCATAATGGCAAGACCAATTCATAATGAGAGTTATATCAAAGTCAATCATTATTATGAGAATATTGTTAGAAAATAAATTATGTTTATGTGTCATGAGGAGGATTTATTGACACATGTTTATTGAAATGATACATCCAATGGGATTTTTTATTAGAAACTCATTTATTTAATCAATTTGGAAATGAATAATTTTCATAGAAAACTAATAATTTATAAATTAATTTGATGATACAGAGTCAAATAAATCATCCAATATTTTTTTGGAAATAATTAAAGTACCTTCCACCATATCATTAATAACATCATCTTTTGTGGTTATAATTGCATTTGGGTTCTATTTCTCTCCTTTCCTTTTCTGAGGAAGGTTTCTATGGTGCTTAAGACACTCATTTTCATATTGTTCTACTTCTCTATAATTTCAGAATTGAACATAATTGTCTTATCTCCCCCCCTTAAATACACTAGATCGATGAACGTTTTCAGGACACTTATATAAAACTCCCATGACTTTAATGAATTTCATATGATTATTATTTACATATTTCTCACATAATGGAAATTTCCTTATTGCTTTCTTCATCACTGTATCATCATCTTTTCTATGGTTATTTGAATGCCTATTCTTGTCATTATTTCCCTTGAAATAATTTGATCTTAAAATTCCTTCTCTGTTTTGATGATATTTATAATATTTCATGATATGATGAAAATGATTGAGAATAGAGTACACTTCGAAGGAAAGGATATTGACATTCGATGAAATGATAAATAATGACTTCCAAATCATGTTCTTAATCTATAGGATTCATAGATAATCATGTGAAGTTAACTTCAAACTATGCAAAAATTTCTTCATATATTTTCTTTTGGCTATTGAATTACCTCGTCATATAAGTATGTTGTTCATGAGGAATTTTTTTGAAAAATATTTACATAGAAGTTCTCTATTCAATATATTCTGTTTCTTCATTCTCTGTGGTATTCAAGATCATGTAACACCAATTAGCAGCATCATCTTTGAATAAATATACTTCTAGTACTGCCATTTCATTTTCATTGCTTCTTAATTCTAGAAATATCATTTCAAGGGACTTTATCCTCTACTCAGCTACCACTGGATAAGTAGTCCCTACAAAAATATGGGGGTTCTAGAATAAGAAACTATCCAATATTGGTGTAACAAGGTTATTCGACACAACATAAGTATGTTGTCCCAATATTTTCACGATCTTCTCGTCTCTAACACTTACTGTATTGACATGATCAGTGGTGAAATCCCTACATTGTCAACGGTTATCGATTCCCATTATTCTACTAGTCTCCATCACTAAAAAATTGAATATTATAAATTATTTCATAATTCATAATTTCTATCTAGCAAACACATGACATAATCAGAAAATTTATACACAATTTATCTCGTAATCATAAACATTGTTTATATTTACAATCAAATCCTTCATAATTTTTTTAAATGAAAATTTAAATTATCCAATGAATATACCCAGGGACTGTCAAACCAGGTGCATAATAATCACCGTTAATGTGTTCCTAGATACCCCAGGTCCAACCCAAAACTACTTGTCAGAGTTGTTACTCCAAGGTACAATGTGCACGATCAACTTCCACTAGTATTATCTAGATATGGATTTATATTCTTGAAAGACACTGAAAATATCTAATGTACCAAATTTTTTGGAAGTTCTTCTATGATTATCCTCAATGTATTACATAGTGTAATGTACTCTAGACTATATTTCCTAAATCTATATTCCATGGTTGTTGCTAAACTGCATCTGATACCGACTGTAATGCACCAGCCCCATATTCTCAGGTCGAGTGAATTGCATATTACATTTGACCGAATTTAAATAATGAAATAAGTAAGGAAATATATTTTTATTGGTCTTTATAAAACTAGATAAATAAATTTACTCATATTATAATAGAAAAGATAAAAAAATAATATAAATAATAAAAACTAAAAAACAACATTCACAGGAAATAAGAAAAAGGTATCCTCCACAAAATCTATTGAAGGTAAAAAATAAAAGGGGTTAGCTAAATTGATATTTAAGGGATAAAAATAGTGTATTAATTAATCAATAATAATTTAATCATAATCATGATAGAAAAGTAAATATGTTAAGGTGAATAAATGAAATCATATGCCATTAATAAACATAAAATGAAACTGCATCCATATTTTTTTCATAGTTAAATCTTCATAGATAGAAATAAATGTAAATGAATAAATATTTTTTTATTAACATTAAATCATGAATCTAGAACACGATACCATTGTACCATCAAAACGGTTTAATTCTATGTGTAGATACATGTCTGATTCTGTTTAAAAAAAAACTAGAAGGGTTCTTCCCCAGCTAACTTGTATCATGAGAACTGTCGATGCATTGAAGGAATATTGTTGTCCCCACCCATCACTTCAAGTACATATCATTATTTTTAAAAAGGTAAAATACTTGTTCCATTGGGATTCTCAATAATTTTATAGAGTAGATGACACAAATTCATCAAAATTTCCATTGATAAAAAATATTAAAAATTAAAATTGTTAGTAACATGGTATACGATGTAAGAAAATAATCATATCCATGAAAACAATATGTATATATAATATAATTATACATTAAATTGAAATGTTATATCAATGGGATGTAGGTACAACACATTAGAATTATTTGTTGAACAATACAATGCAAATCGTAATGAAATGGAAACTTAAACACATTCCCTTACAAGATTGTAATCAATTGAGTTAATAATCATAAATTAAATCACTAAATACCATGATTATAATGATAATAATATTATTATATATAAAATATAATTAATCATATACCATATACACGAAAATAGTGGGGAACAATTGAAATATTATTTAATTATAAGTGTGATGAAAAACCCCTAACATAACGCCCGAAGGTTCTCTCTATTACTATTAATTACATGAATGATATAATTTAGATTCATTAATTAATAAATAATAAACCTCAGAAAAATTTAATATATTTATTATAACACTAGTTGGTTATTTTATTTCATTTTTGATGGGTTTAGGAGGATTAATTTTATTGTTCTGGAATCATTTTATTTCGTGGTTTTTTGATCGGTTGAGTTGAATTCCAGAATAGAAGTTCATTTAAAACGTGGTAAAACATCAAGAATGGGTAATATAAATTTTTAGTTACATTAAAAAGATATAAATTATATTATAATGATTTTGGTTAATAAACCATGATGATGAATCATTATTTAAATTTTAATGATAAATTCGTGGGTGAACATGTCGGTTTTGTGGAAAATGAACTTGCTTTGTATTATTATTTTACATTTTGAGTGTTCTAGGAATCCAAACCATTAAAAAAATTAAAATGAATATATTATGATCTCTTTAAACAATTAAAAAGGTTTCATAACTAGAATTTATGATATTAATTGAAATTAAAAACTCGTTATCATTGAATGTGATAAATTATCACATCTCCAGCGGTATTTTCATTTTTATTATAAGAGATGGGGGAAAATAATGGTGTGGTTGAAATATTCCATTAGCATAATAAAAATTACAGTACATATAAGGTACTATAATTACCATTTCATTTGGATGTGGGGAGGTTATGAAACCGAATGAAATGAATAGACCATACTATAGAAGATGAATGAAAAAGGAAGAGAGTTTAACTTCTTGAGTACTCCTCACTGAGATTCTCATTAAGGCCATTGTTTTTGGAATTTATGTCAGAACATAAGGAAATTGACATGGGGGTGGGGGGTTTTTTATTCAGAAGAAAATATATACGGCTGAAGGTTTGAGTGGTGTGGGAGGAAGTGGGGGTGAGTGGTTGTTTATATAGTGAAGAGGAGGATGGTTTTCATAATATTTTAATCATTTGTTTATTATTTTACCCTATGATATGAAATTGTGAATGATTCCATGGAAAAAAATATTAATAAGTGCATCTGAGTTTGAACCAAATGTGATTAACTCATCATGACATCATCTATGACCTAATAAACCATGTATTTATCATTTATCATAATTTATCATATTTTAATACTCACAAAAAATTCCAATGTTTCATAGAAATCCCAAAAATTCAATTGAACCATCTCTCCACATTTGGAATCCCAAAAAAAACTCCATTTTTCAGAAATAATTTTCAAAATATTATGAAATTCAATTTTAATAAAAATCATCATCTAATCAAAAAATACAAACACTTAAATTTCTCATCTTTAGGTGCCTAAATTTTATTTACATCTTCAATGGTAAGGTTGCAATTCATAAGAGTCATATTACTATTCTATATGGTATGTTGATATTCAAAAATGTATTTTACAATTCATAAGATTATTTTAATATTCACCGAATATTATCTTGATTCTATCAGACTCCAAATATCACGCTGATCGTAACCATGTATGGACGTTTTGAAAAATTCAAAACACATAAGTGTAAAATTTATGTTTAATTGTTAGGTTTAGATTATATAATTTAAATAACCAAGTGTTGTTTCATAGATACATAGTGATTCATGAAATAGAGTATATCTAATATATTTAATGTATTTAAGAGTAATATACCATAAAATGTTTGCGGTGATATATTTATCATGTCCTAGATTCATTTCTTTTTATATTTCTAACATTGGTGGCCCCTTCCAAATTCATATCTTTTTTATAATGTGAGAACCATATTTAAATTCGGGTTGGGGTCATTATTATCCCACCATAACCCATATATATGTTTATTTTGAAAAAATCATGATTTTATCTTATACTTTTCTCACAATGTGTCTTGATTTCATTACATTCACAATACATTGATAGCATCTACAAATATATTCAGCACCTATGGATATATAGAAATATTTTAGAAAACACACCTACCTAATTTAAAAGGGAACATTTTATAGGGTTTTCATTTTTAAATACCAAAGAACATAGTCAACTAAATAATTATATATTTTCAAGTTTTTAAAATATTTTGTTTTTTTAAAATTCATTGTTCATGTGTTCTAAAAATTCATCCACAATATCTATAAAAAAATAATATAAATTTGAAATAATATAATAATTGAAACAGTTGATCTCTTAATTAATAACGATAAAACATATTAGAAATATGTGATCAAGTATAAAATAATATTTCACATCTAAATTAAGTCTTTATTTCCATATCAACCAATTATGGTTACAAATAAATATCATTTGTGTCTGCAAAATAAACTATGAAGAGTTATTCTCTCCACATGTTTTTTATAAAAACTAGTTACATCAATATTTATAACTAAAATGTTAAATATTATTTTATGTATTTATATTATATGTTTTATCAATATTATATCTACACATATCATATAAATAATTACTCATTATTAATTAATATTTTATATTTTTAAAATGGACAAGATATGATTCCTGAATATTCAAACTCATGTAATACTATTTCAAGGGCTCAAATGGTGGACCCAATAATTAAACGTTTGACCAAATACATAATTGTTTTTCATTAATTCTATAAAATTTATAAAGAATTATGAAAATCTAGTTCTATGTGATAATATAAGTCTATGGATCAATTACGCCTAGATAAATAATTTTTATAATTTAATAACTAGATTATTTGGAAGAACATTATAAAAAAATAATGTGAATTTTTTTTGTATTCTAGAAAATGAAAATTATTAAATCCACTTTGAAAAATGTTATATTAAGACCAAGAAATTGAAAATAAATTACTAGCAATCACCAAAAGATAACTCATCATCCAACTACATTTGTCTATACCAATACATTGATTTTGGGTTATTTACTAGCAAAAGAAGAAAGTATATATTCTTATTCCAGTAAGGAATATAAAATATTTATAAAATAAGAGGTTTATATGTATGAGGTGTAAAAGATTTAGATAATTATTAACCTATTACCTTCATAATATTCACATGAATGAGTAATACGAAATTATAATTCCCATTAAAATATTACAAACCTAAATAAAAAAATCATTATTATAGTGAAATCATTTATTAAGAATTTTGAAATATGTAATTAATAGAATGAAATAAAAAGTATAATTAAATAAAAATTATAATTAAAAATATATTCTCAATACATAGTTTAAAATGTAAAAATTCCAAAAATTATTTTTTTTTTATTTTTATCTTATTTCTTTTAATAACTCTCAGTAAAAACCCATAATTAAAAATATGAACATATCCAAAACCCATTCTGGGTAATTCTATAAAATCATAGTGAAACAATTTATTAGAAAAAAATCATTTTACATATTTATATATATATTTCTGTAAAATATATTGTTTATAATCATTTAATGATATCATGGGAAAACACACTAACTGGTCATATAATCTGAAATGAATCATCACTATCCCTACAGAATTTATAAAAATATTCACCATGATTCAATACACCTACAATAATACCTTTCAATGAAATAATCCAAATTCATTTACTATATAAATTTCATCTATGTGCTTAATCAATGACAATTACAAAATAATGAAAATAAAATGAATCACATATATTGTACAATTTTATTATATAACTAAATATATTTTAATAATATTTACCATAATATCCACATATACATAACATAAAAAAATATTTCTATAAAAACGTTATTTAAATTAACTAAAAATATCGTCATATTTAAAAAAAACATCTACATTACCCATCGTTGAAAATAATTTTTAAATTTATTATTATAGAAGATGGTTTGAAAAAGATCAATAAAAATGTCATGTTTTGAATGAAATATTATTTTTATTATAAACTAGTTAACTAAAAGATAAATTAATTAACAATAATCTTCATTGTAGAGATATATATTAAATATTTATTATACACTAATAACTTCCATACAAAAATATTTATTAATTATCATTATTAATATTTTCTAGAAATAGATATAAGATATGAAGAAATTAGAAAAACCTTTATAGATGAGATTCTTGATAATCCATGAATTTGTAAAATTTATTTCTATTTAAAGAAATATAATTTAAAAATAATTGTCATCAAAATCCTTGTTTTATAAAAACCTTAAAACATAAGAAAATTAACCTAATATCATATTTATCCATGACAACTACCAATTTGATACATCGTTTATGTCACTCAATTAAATTTGATTTAATGTACTCATATAACTGGCACACCTTGATTCTATATGAATCATTCCTAATGTATCTCACTATATAAAAAAATATGAATAAACCAACAGAAAAGGTGAAATTTAAAAATGTGGAATCTTCCCATTTATAATTAGTATCACATAAGATAATTTTTCTCATTATAGATTCACTACCATCAAAGTGATAACTATAAAAATTGATTATAAGAAATTTTCATGGTATCGTGTGCTAATACCACATCATAATTGTTTTAAATTAAATAGTCTAAATTGTATAAAAATAAATCCTTTTTGAAAATAAAATTTACCATTAATAAAAATTAATTAAATTTTTATACGTTACTCATTTTTACCTATGGTAATTTAATATTTTATGCATTATGTTAAATTAAACCAATAAATTGGAGACTGGTTATACAAGGTATGAAATTAAATTTCATAAATGAAACCAATATTTTTACACATGTTCTAAAAATATATAACCAATTTCTTTATTTATTAGATTCTTAATAAGTTTAATCATTTTCATTAAACTCTAAAATGATCATTAAAATATATTTCCATTAATATATAATTTATTAATCTCTCTTGATCACTAAATTATCTTTTTATTTGGAATAGATATCTTCTAGTATTTTAAAATTTATTTAAAATTGTTTTAAATTCACTTTAAATATTTCACATATGGAATCAATACATTTCGTGTGATGGTGTAAACAATACTACAAGGAAAATTCAATGGATAAAATTAGGTCGAGATGAGAAATTATATAATAACAAATGAAAATAATTGAATATAATATTAGGTACATGACAATTTAATAAATATTTGTGTTTGAAATAAATATAATGATATAAAATGTAATGATATTGATCTTATGTATGATAAGATTTTTTCATTTGAATTATAATTTTATTTGATGAAATTTTTTATAAAAACTTTATATAAATCCATTTGAAATATATTTTAAAATATCATTTAAATTTTATCATGTAATGATACATAAAAATTTATATCATGTCCATAATTTGTCTCATGTTTAACTATTAGAGAAGTTTTTATCCCATAAATCCAACATATATCTACCAGATGATGTGTTACTAGAGTAGAATTTATCATGAGGGATATATACCCTTATATTGACCCATCCAATCATTAATTACTCTAATCACTATTTTAGTAAAATGGGGTCTCTCAAACCTCATCTTATATATGGTTTAGAATTTCTCTTTTATTGAAAAATAAAATTTGGTTCTTTACCATATGGTAAATGTATTTAGAAAAAGGAAACACACGTGATTAATATTTTAGGATATAATAATATAGTTAAAATTTTAAAATGGGAGACTAATGAGATTGTATGAGAAGATGATCATCATTTTTTATCAGTGAATTTTAATTAAATGGACAATATATTTTATAATAGTACTGAGGATTAATATAGCACCATCATATTTTATATAATATTTTCAATAAGTTTTTCAATTTTTTCAATAATAATAATTTTATTAACTGATAAAATTATGGATGTTGAGATAAAACTCATCCCCATGAATTTATTAATAATATATCTTTTTCTAATAGAATGTGATCATTTGTGATTGTATATGTTACAAATTCAATTTCAAACAAAAAATGGAATACTAATGTTATAATCCCGGAATACCCATAATAAATAATAATGAATCAAAACACTCCATGATATGGAATTTAATACATTTTTTTCTTCTTATTATACTTATGTGATGAGAACCTATATATTATAGATAAATTAAAGTCATTCAATATATTGAAGGTATACATGCCCTTTGATATTCAACAATCATACATTATGGAGGTTATCTAATATATTAATTAATTTAATATAATGTAACATTAAAAATGTATTTTATAGTTTTATAAATAATGTATAAGACATAAATATATGTCTATAATGATAATAAAATTAATATGATTTCAACAACAGAATACTCTAGTGATCACCATTATGTACGATAGGAACCTCCAAACATATTATTCCTCAAATATAAAATTTTCAAATATTTCAAAATATCAATTTCTTATAAATGAATATTATGTATATATTGAAGAATAATTAATTATTTTTATATCATTTTTATTCCATTAAAATAAAAAATATGAGTAATAATGAAATAATACATATCAGTATTTATGAATCATTACTGAAAAATTAATATAAAATTTAAATATTTTTCAATAAATAGATAGTTTCATAAAGTAATTATTATTTATAATGAAATATAATTCTATTCTTTTACATCATGAAGAGATAAATATATTCAATTACAACCATCATTTTATAATTCTTTTCACTAAAATATAAAAAAATAAATGATTTGATGTAATGACCCAGACCTTTTGTAATTGGAAATTACATACTTTTAAAAGATTAGTCAATATATTACACAATCACATGCCTATGGATGAAATTAATTTATTATCTTTGGGGAATACTTAAAAAATATTCTTAGTTGATGAATAATCATCAATGTATCCCATAAAGAGATTCCTCTTTATACTTTTCCCAATTATACCCTAATTTATGAATATATTCAAATCTAGGGGGATGTAAACATAATAGAGGAAGATATTAGATTCTAAGTAATTGTAAAGTAGTGAGATACATAATAATTAGATAATAATTATTGTATGAGAACACTTTTATAACATTTTATAACCATTATCTAAATATCAAGGATCTTAATATTTTGACATGGAATAATGTTTGGAAGATCCTATGACATGAATCAAAAGGAAACCAAAGAACATGATAAATTAAAGAATGAAATTGTTATAATACATAGAATTGTTGAATATTGATATGTATAGAAATTAATTTCCATATTAATCAAGGAATATTTCTATAACATACCAAATAAATCAATAGGAAGATACACCTCCTTAAAATGACACACAACCATATCAATTGGATTCCCATTCCTTATAGTAGAATGTGATCACTTCCCTAAAATTCATGGAATTTAAGGATCACTCCAAAGAAAAACATAGTAGAAAAATTAACTTTCTGAACTAAATTCACTCCTCCATCCAATCCTATATATCTCAAGAGATATAAATGATTACTAAATGCACTATAAAGAATTATATATCCCACCAATATTTGGTTTTAACATAACCAAACTACATAGTTACTACTTAACCAATAATATAAAATTAAAATCATACATATGTGTGACACAATATGTTAAAAATCATATTAGATCCTAGGAAATGAAATGTTACTCAAAAACATTTCAAGATAACCATATTTGTGCGAAACAAATATGTTTCATAATCATCTAATCACTACTAAAACACAAATCATAGAAAAATAGTCATTTTAAAAAAATAATTTTATCATGGAATAACTTGTGGAAGAAAAATATGTTTAATTAATATGTTTTCATAATAAATAGAATTGATTTAGGGAAATAAGAATTGTATCATTGGATTGAATCCCCAAAATAGAATATGTAACTTCAATGGATACCATCATAGATGGAAAATCCAATTTAATAACCAAAAAATTATAATTTCTCTTGAGGAAATAACTTTGGAAATAAATTTTGAAACTATAATTTATAACAATAAATTTTATATCATTTTCTTTGAAAAAAACATGAAAAATTATAAAGGATATATTTAAAATCCATATATATATTCTGTGGGGAAAATATCATTTACACATTCAAAAATGTTATTAAAAGATAAAATATTTTGAAAAAAATTAAATTTCAAAATATTCTGGAAAACATAAAAAGTAAGCTTCAATTAAATTAATTTCTGTGATGGTTGTAGTTTGTGTTTATGACATACACAATAAAACAATTATTACTTTAAATTGTTTGATAAAATCCAAATTGATATAAAATTTTTAAATTATATGAATATTTCATTAAAAATATATTTTAAAAATATAACCACAGTTAATGATTTAATTAATAAATAATTTTTAAATAATATTAAAAAATATTTTATTTTTACTACAAACAATTTTTTTGAATGATGTTGAATTTTCCATGGAAATATTGTTTTTTTTAATTTTTTTTAAACATGTGTTCTTGAAGACATGGAAATAATGGGGGAAATCTTATTCACATTAATTAGGAATACGCGAAGAAAATAATAATAAAAATTATTTATTTATTGTAAATAAGTAAAAGATAAAGGGAAAAAGAACCATAGAAATAGAGAAAGACTATTGAGATATAAAATAGTGTGACCATAGGGCATCCACTATCACCGAATTTTCCCTCCCATCAAAAAAGGATGTTTAGCTAGAAAAGAATATAATGTAGTGAGTAGAGTTAGAGATAAAGGTGTGGTGGTCAGAAAATGTATTCCCCATCATCCAATTATGAATAATAATATTCCAGTCAAAGATGAGACCATTACATCATATAATGGAATAAGAAATTGACATAGGTCTTGCACCTATATGGTGACACAAATTAATGATGATGAAGGAATAGAATTCAATTTAATCTAGATCTATACCACCCTGACTGTAATGATGTATACCGGTTAGGAATGAAATAGACATTTCTTATCTAGAATGACTACAAAATAGTTTCTTACTAATTAATATATCATAGTATGCATGAAATTGTGAATGATACATCCACCCATCATCACAACCATGCTACCCAAGCAATTCATATTGATTTTAACACCTGATTATTTTCAATGCCAGCAAACCCAATGTCCCTTAATGGGGTTAAGAGCGATGTTTGTGTGATTAATAATATCCTGGTGTGGACTGAGGTTGTGTCTATCCTACCATTTGTTGAGAAGACACACCATGTCTAATAAGAGACATGTTGCTCTGGTAATCATTGACTTAGTCTAGGAGCCAATACCGTCAAATCAAAAAATGATTCGTGTATTCCAAATATTATATAAACCTCCAGTGTAGACACAAGCTTGAGCGTACTTCTCCAGAACAACTTCCCTGACACCATTGAACAATCTCACAAGGAACGTAAGGTCAGATTTTAGCCTAAAACAAATTAAATACTTTCATTAATAGAAACAAAATTATAACAAAGATAAATAAATTCCTGATATTACAAGTAAATGTGGTCATATAAATACCTTGTAAAAGAATACAACCACATAACGTATCATATATTTCAATGAAGGGAAAATGAAACAAAAATAATTTACCACATTGATATCATTTAAAACATAAACCCCATCAAATCGATATCCCCAATTGTATATTTAAATACACATAATATTATTCATAATAATCATAAAATTAATAAATATTAAATATATACACTATATAAAATAAATAGGTTGGGAATATGGCAGGAGTGTAACATAAGTTAATAAACCTTATTATTAAGTCATGACACCGATCACACTCATTAAAAACTCTTATAAAATAAATATATGTTTAATATTAAAATATAAAGGAAAATTTTTTCTTATCCTTCTCCTTGGTGGAGCAGTCAGAAATTCCTCACAGACATAGATCTTCTTATTTCCATCGTGTAAAATATTACAATACAATGGTCTGAAAATCCTGATAACATTTTTTCTATCACTATTTAATATATTTCCACATTTTTCAGTAATATGAATAGAGACAAAATCCTGGCATCCATCCATCGCTGCCAAAAATAAATCCTCTAAGGAATATAGATTCCCTTCTCCCTTTAGCTAGGAGTGTCTATTAAAATCAATAAAGGATAAATAATGTAGGTGAACCCCACTATTATGATCATAATATACCACCTTTTTCAATTCATCCAATATAGTAAATTCAGAATGGGTTTTGGAATCAGGCTTTTTGCTAACATCATTATTCACTTGAGGGCCTTCTTACACATGGGGTATCCAATAAAGCACTAGCCCTTCAAAACAATTAAAATACGGGATATTGGCATGTAGGATGAAATCATTATCAACAAAATCCAATAAGAGAGACATAGATCTACCTCTTCACCTAAGACACGTGTATCTATGACCATTGTGACATCTTCACATTCCACAATATTTGAAGGATCAACAGTAACATATTTGAATATGGATAACATGTTCCTGCGACATCTTCCAATTAAGGAACTTCTCAAAATCCAGATAAAACCTCATTTCATCAAAAACCTGACTCACTATTATATTTAGTGACATCCACACCTCCTTCATTACACTAGTAGGTGCATTGGCCTATGTGTTATCAGATTGCCTCTCCAACAGCTCCACACTTGGTTGTATTTTTTCCATACCACTTCACAACCAATTGAAAACGCCCTCATTCATGCCCCATGAACATAAGAGACTCCCAGAGTAGATCACCCTTGATCTCCAGTCCCACAAAATATCTCCATATATGAACATATCTAGGAAGATCACTCAACATCTGCAAAGCCGAACCAACTGCAACACAACAACTAGTACATGTCTTCTCTATCACATGTGACATCCTATTAAATCCTTTGATATAACATACAAATTCTAGGTAACCAAACCAACTTCATGAAACATAGAATAACATCCAAGACACCAAAATGACATCATGTTTCAAATTAAACTCATTCCCATATATGATGCAAAACTAGTTCATAGGATTATTTCAAGATATATCTCAGCACAAATTCAATGATAGATGGGGTGACACACTACCTCCATTCAATGATTTTAGCATAGTTACCACCCAACCATATTCACCGGAGCCCGTAAAATGATGGTCTTTTGAAACGAATGAGGTAGACCCGGATGAAATACCCATGACTCCATTTTCAAGGAAAATAAGAACATATAAAAATCAATAGTCCGTCGAAATGGGTAAAAGAGAGAACCATTGCATTATTGAGGAGCCCATGTCTTGTTGGTGATTAAGTATGCCGATGACCAAAACTGGATTATAAGGTGCGTCTGATCAAGTAATATGACAACTAAACGCTCTTACAGATCCCAGAAATTGTAGAAAACCGATCAAACACATCAACGGATGAGAAATGAAAGCGTATCCGAGATACCAAAGTGAGCTTTTAGTGATCAGTGGCATTATTAAGATCTTTTTGGGAAATAAAGAGGTGAGGTGATTCCCGGACTAGATCTAGGACTTTTGGAGAAATAATATTATTATGGGATGAGTAGTGAAAATCATAGGTTGATAATGGAGAGACAGATATACACTTCTCATAAATATTAGGTTGCAATGATCTCACTCTGATTGGGAGTGTAGAGAACGAAACCTCTATATTAGGGATAGTGAAGTAATTAATTATAAGTATGTTTACTAATTATTTTGAAAACAATTATGTTTCCCATATTATAAAATGTTAATTATTCTGCTTCCAACAATGTAATACATTTATTCTCATTAAATTCTTTGAAATTGTTGAATTTTATTTAAAATTAATCCCGCAGATGCGATAAGAGAGACAGTTTAAAAATTGTGAAAATGTTCAAAATATTATAGAGTATGAGGATGAAATTTCATTATAGAATCGAATCTAATGACCTAAATATAAAATGTTCTAGTTCAAAAAATAAAATGGTTTCAGGACTATTAATTAATATAGTAATGGAAATTAGAAATTTGTTCATCCTTTAATGTGTTTTATGAAAAATTCTCGACCAGTATTTTTATTTTAAAAACATGTGGAAGGGAAAGAGATATAATCGTGAAATATTACACTATAATAGTAAATTTATATTTCATTTAATATTTTATAATTACAATATCATTTGGTTGTGGGTAGTTGAGGATATAAAAAATAATAGATCTTCTAGAAAGAAGATTAAATAAAAATGAAGTGAGGTTCACCTTTTCAGTACTCCTCAATGAGAATCTATTTAAGTCCTTTTATGGATATTTGGTGAGACCTGAAGGTCATTGACATGTAGTGAGGGCTTGAGAAGTGTATCTTTCAGATATTAGGCTAGAAAAAATGCTTGAGTGGTGTAGGATAAAAAACAGGATGAGGGTGGTTTATATAGTTTAGGGGAGAAGGGTTTTCATAATATTTTAATCATTAGTTTATTATTTTACAATAATATAAGAAATATTGTTGATTCCATGACCAATAATAGTAATAAGTGTATGTTAGTTCTAACTATTTTACATTACCTCTGCATGAAATCATCAATGACTCAATAAATCAAGTATTTATCAGTGATCATAATTTTTTTTGTTTTACTATTCACCAAAAAATTAATGTATTTCATTAAAATCCCATTAATTCACTCAACCATTCTATGATGTACAGAATCAAAAAATGAAAAAAAATCAAGAATAGTTAAATAAATTTGATAAATTTAATTTCTAATTAAAATCACCATTTAAGTGACAAAATACCACCACTTAAAATATAAATATTCATTTTTAATGTGACTAAATTTAATTTTCACCATAATGGGTAAGGTTAAATTTCATAAGGGTCATATTACTATTCATTAGAGTAGGATAATATTAATAAGGGAATGTATCTATTCCCTTAAAATTAACTTCATTCTATCAGACTCTAAATATCGCCCTAATCACAACCATGGACGACTATTTTTCAAAATTCAAAACTCAGATGTGGAAATTTTAAGATTAATTTCTAGGTTATTACTATATCCTAAAAATAATAATTATTTGTTTCATAGAGTCTCAATGATTCATGTAATATAATACATCTAATGAATTGAATGTATTTAAGTGAAACATACCATAACATTTTAGGGGTGTTATATATTCTTTCCATATTCAGAAATTTCTTCCTCAAAATTATTAATTTATAGAGATAATTAAAATTATGAGAGTGGTTCTTATTTAAAACATCATCAGGATACCACGATGCTTCATCCATTTTATTGTTTCTCTAAAGAACCATTACTTGTTGAGTTTTCCTATTTCTCAATACATTCTCCCTTATGTCCAGAATCTTGATAGGCTCTTCATAGTATGAAAAACAAGGTTCAAAATCTATTTAATCATAGTTGAGTACATGTATTGGTTTTGGAATGTATATCTTTAAACAAAGACACATGGAACATAATATAAACATTGTAGAGATATGGTGGAATTGATAAATGGTAATCTATGGCTCAGATTCATTCCAATATTTCAAAAAATCTATTGTACCTAAGGATCAGTTTCAATTTCATACCAATTTTTATGACACCCTTCCATAGATATACATTATTATAGATATGATATCCTACATGAAATTCCAAATACATCTTCATGTTGTAAGAAGAACCATTTTCAAACATTATTCTACTTAAATACGTTCCTAAAAAATCTTCACCTTTTTAGTGGTCTCTTCAATAATCTCTGAGCCTATAATTTTCCTATCACCAAATTCATCCCAACATGTTGGAGTTGGACACCTCATTCCATTTAATGCTTTATATGTCACCATTTTAATGCTTGAATCAAAACTATTATTATTTTAAAATTACTCCAAAGTCATTTATTGGTCCCACATACATATAATGTCAAGAAAACTTGATCTCAACATGTCTTCCACTGTTTGAATAGTGGTTTTAGACTATTTTATAGGCTTTTGGGTGATCTGAAGTACTCATATGAAGCTCAGTAACTAAATCATTCTGGAGACATTTCTAAAATTTTGAGGTATACCAAGGATCTATATTGTACACAATTGATATATGTGAACCATGAAATGTTACAAAATCATTAATATAATGTATTTATAGGTGATGAAGTGGTAATTCATCTCTTATAGAAAATAAATGTTCAGATTTGGTGGGACAATCAACAATTACACGTATTGAATTATTCCTTCTAGGTGTACTCAGTAGTTCTA
Organism: Viscum album; assembly: GCA_963277665.1. Lineage (NCBI taxonomy): Eukaryota > Viridiplantae > Streptophyta > Magnoliopsida > Santalales > Viscaceae > Viscum > Viscum album. Next base: position 687,870,326 of record OY728122.1, read on the forward strand.
TGATAATTCCCATCAAAATATCATCCCACTTACACATAAGAATAAGTAGAGGATGCCTGAACACTATAAGATTTTTTTAATCCCATCCCCCACTTGTTGAAAAACTAGACACATTGAAACATAGTGAGAAATTAATATCTTCATGTTATCCCACAAAATATTTTCAATAAAATATCAATACATTATAGTGATACTAGGATGTGTAGATAAATTTGAGCTAAGACAGTCATCTAATAGTTCCACATTAGATCAGGTATATATTTATTGCATAAACTATTCCTAAATTTCTGAACTCCACCCACATACACAAAGTCTTCCAACATTCTATCCTTATTCGCTTAAATTTTCTTTTGTCAATTCGAATCATCTAATTAGGAGATTTCTATCCTCACTAGTAATTACGATTTAGAAATCATCAAAAATAGAAATTATGTATCCCCTTCCTTTATAATTCCCATATCTAACTTTTTGAAATACATGAATATAGGATATATCTCATTCCATATTTGTGTAATAAGTCCACAATCTTTCCTACTTAATGAATCTACCAGCTTATTTCCCTTAAATTGGTGGTTGTGTATTGAAAAAGCATAGACTTTGAGTAAATAAATCCATCTTATTTGACTCATGTTGAGTACATTAAGTGTAAAAATGTATTTAAAATTCTTTTTACGGGTAAATATCTCACATTATTCACCATAGAGATTGTGTTTCCATATTTTTTAAAAAATATTCTGGATTCAAACTCAATATCATGAGTTGAATAATTTTACCCAAGAATCATCAACATCCTTGATTCATAAGAAATAACATTATCATTTTGCATAAGGACCCAACCCAAATTTTTTTTTTGATGCATCAATGTATATAAAAAAATCCATTAATTCAAGAGGGAAGAGTAAAAATTGGAGCATTTCCCAATATTTTTTTTATATTTTTCAAAGAATTAGATACATTATTTCATCCATACAAACATAACCCATTAACATGTGATCTTGGTTTGTAGGTTAGCCAATCATGAGAAATTCTGAATGAAACACTGATAGTAACCTATTATTCAAATTAAAATATGAACCACGGTTATGTTCCTTAATGTGGGGCATTCTTGGAGTTCCTTTTTCTTCACTAGATCAACAATGATTCAATCCGTAGAGATAATATGCCAACATATGAAACTGATTGATGTCAAAATTCACATATTGTAAACATCCAAAATAATTCATTTTATTCAAAAAAATTACAAATAATCTGTAAGTAATTTCCACGGTCTTTCTATATTTTGGATTATATAGGGATATCATCGATAAATAAAAAAATAAATTCATTAAAATATTCTTAGAAAACTCTATTAATTTGATCCATGAAATTAGAGGTTTCATTAGTCAGTCCAAAAGGCATTATTGTAAACACATAATTCCCATAAATGTTTTCAAATGATGTCATTGGAATATCTTCCTTCCTCACACATGGCTGATGATATACAAATCAAAGGTCAATATTTGAAAAATATTGGGCTCCACAAAGTTGATCAAATAAATAATCAATTCATGGAAGAGTATTTTGGATCTTTATTTTAATATCATTGATGTCTCTATTATCAATGCATATCCTTATGGATCCATATTTCCTCTTGACAAATAAGATATGTGATGCCCATCGTGAATCAATAGGTCAAATAAATCCCTTTTCACTCAATTGATCTATTTTTTATTTACCTCCTATAATTCCAATGTGGCCAATTTATCTTTATAATATGATAAAAATGTTTCACCAGGAATGAAACCAATAGAGAAATCAACTTCCCACACTATAGGATGTCATGGTAAATATTATGGAGACAAGTCAATGTATTTTTTCAAAAATGGTATGTCTTACATTTGAAAAAAAAATTCCTCACCCATAGATATAGTGTTCACTTCAACTCTAAAAATTGAATTAAGTAGATTTAATGGGAGTGGATATAGATAAGAATCATATGGATGGGTTTGGGATCTAAATATAAGGGATTAGAAAACCATTCTCAAAAGTAGTAATGTTCATCTTCATTAAATATATATTTGTGTCATAATTGCAAGACCAATTAATAATGATAATTATATCAATGTCAATCATTATTATGATGATATTGTTAGAAACTAAATTATGTTTATGTGTCATGAGGAGGATTTATTGAAACATGTTTATTGAATTGATACATCCAATGTGATTTTTGACTGGAAACTCTTTTATTTATTCAAATTGGAAAATGAATAACTTTCATAGAAAACTAAGAATTTATAAATTAATTCGATGATATATAGTCAAATAAATCATCAAATATTTTTTATGAAATAATTAATGTACCTTCCACCACATCATTAAGAACATCATCGTTTGTGGTTATAATTACATATGGTTTCTGTTGCTCTCCTTTCCTTTTCTGAGGAAGGATTCTATGGTGCTTAAGACAATCATTTTCATACTGTACTATTTATCTATAATTGTAGAATTGAACATCATTGTCTTATCTCTCCCCCTTAGATACACTAGATCGATGAACCTTTTCATGACACTTATATAAAACTCCCATGCCTTTAATAAATTTCATATCATTATTATTTACATATTTCTCACAAAATGGAAATTTCCTTATTGCTTTCTTCATCACTGTATCATTATCTTTTCTACGGTTATTTGAATGCCTATTCTTATCATTATTTCCCTTGATCTAATTTTATCTTAAAATTCCTTCTCTGTTTCGATGATATTTATAATATTTCATGATACGATGAAAATGATTGAGAATACAGTACCCTTAAAAGGAAAGGATATTGACATTCAATGAAATGATAAATAATGACTTCCAAATCATGTTCTTAATCTATAGGATTCATAGATAATCATGTGATGTTATCTTCAAACTTTGCAAAGATTTATTCATCTATTTTCTTTTGGCTATTGAATTACCTCGTCATTTATGTATTTTGTTCATGAGGAATTTTTTTGAATAATATTTCCATACAAGTTCTCTATTCAATATATTCTATTTCTTCATTCTCTATGGTATTCAAGATCATGTAACACAAATTAGCAGCATCATCTTTGAAGAAATATACTTCTAGTACTGCCATTTGATTTTCATTGCTTCTTAATTCTCAAAATATCATTTCAAGGGAATTTATCCTCTACTCAGCTACCACTGGATAAGTAGTCCCTAATAAAATATGGGGGTTCTAGAATAAGAAACTATCCAGTATAGGTGTAACATTGTTATTCGACACAACCTAAGTATGTTGTCCAAATATTTTCATGATCTTCTCGTCTCTAACACTGAATGTATTGACATGCTCAGTGGTGAAATCCCTATATTGTCCACAGGTATCGATTCCCATTAATCCACTAGTCTCCATCACTAAAAAATTGAATATTATAAAGTAGTTTATAATTCATAATTTCTATCTAGCAAACACATGATATAATCTGAAAATTTATACACAACTTATCTCGTAATCATAAACATTGTTTATATTTACAGTCAAATCCTTCATAATTTTTTTAAATGAAAATTTAAATTATCCAATGAATATCCCCAGGGAATGTCAAACCAGGTGCATAGTAATCACCATTAATGTGTTCCTAGATACCCCAGGTCCATCCCAAAACTACTTGTCAGAGTTGTTACTCCAAGGTACAATGTGAACGAATAACTTCCACTTGTATTATCTAGATATGGATTTATATTCATGAAAGACACTGAAAATATCTAATGTTCCAAAAATATTGGAAGTTTTTCTATGATTATCCTCAATGTCTTACATAGTGTAATGTACTCTAGACTATATTTCCTAAATCTATATTCCATGGTTGTTGCTAAACTGCATCTGATACCGACTGTAATGCACCAACCCTAGATTCCCAGGGCCAGTGAATTACATATTACATTTGAATGAATTTAAATAATGAAAGAAATAAGGAAATATATTTTTATTGGTCTTTATAAAACTAGATAAATAAATGTACTCATATTATAATGTAAAAGATAAAAAAATAATATAAATAATAAAAACTAAAAAACTTCATTCACATTAAATAAGTAAAAGGTATCCTCCACGTAATCTATTGAATGTTAAAAATAAAAGGGGTTAGCTCAAGTGATATTTAACGGTTAAAAATAGTGGATGAATTAATCAATAATAATTTAATCATAATCATGCTAGAAAAGTAAATATGTTAAGGTGAATAAATGAAATCATATGCCATTAATAAACATAAAATGAAACTGCATCCATATTTTTTTCATAGTGAAATCATAATAGATTGAAATAAATGAAAATGAATAAATATTTTTTTATTAACATTACATCATGAATCTAGAACACGATACCAATATACCATCAAAACAGTTTAAGTCTATGTGTAGATACATGTCTGATTCTGTTTGAAAAAAACTAGAAGGGTTCTTCCCCAGCTAACTTATATCATGAGACCTGTAGATGCATTGCAGGAATATTGTTGTCCCCACCCATCACTTAAAGTACATATCATTCTTTATAAAAAGGTAAAATACATGTTCCACTGGGATTCTCAATAATTTTATAGAGTAGATGACACAGATTAATCAGCGTTTCCATTGTTCAAAACATTAAAAATTAAAATTGTCAGTAACATGGTATACGATGTAAGAAAATAATCATATCCATGAATAAAAAATATGTATATTTAATATAATTATAATTTAAATTGAAATGGTATATCAATGGGAAGTAGGTACACCACATTAGAATGATTTGGTCAACAATACAAAGAAAATCACAATGAAATGGAAACTTAAACACATTCCCTTACAAGATTGTAATAAATTGAGTTAATAATCATCAATTAAATCACTAAATACCATGAATATAAAGAGAATAATATTATTATATATAAAATATAATTAAACATATACCATATACACGAAAATAGTGGGGAACAATGGAAATATTATTGAATTAGAAATGTGATTAAAAACCCCTAACATAATCCCTGAAGGTTCTCTCTATTACTATTAATTACCTGAATGATAAAATTTAGATTCATTAATTAATTAATAATAAAACTCATAAAAATTAAATATATTTATTATAACCCTAGTTGGTTATTATATTTTATTTTTGATGGGTTTAAGAGGATTAATTTTATTGTTCTGGAATCATTTTATTTCGTGGTTTTTTGATCAGTTGAGTTGAATTCCAGAAAAGAAGTTCATTTAAAACGTGGTTAAACATCAAGAATGGGTAATATAAATTTTTAGTTACATTAAAAAGATATAAATTATATTATAATTATTTTGGGTAATAAACAATGATGATGAATCATTATTTAAATGTTAATGATAAATTCGTGGACGAACATGTTGGTCTTGTGGAAAACGAACTTGTTTTTTATTATTATTTTACATTTTGAGTGTGCTAGGAATCCAAACCATTACATAAGTTAAAATAAATATATTATGATCTTTTTAAAAAATTAAAAATGTTTCATAAGTAGAATTTTTTATATTAATTGAAATTAAAAACTCGTTATCATTGAATGAGATAAATTCTCACATCTCCAGCGGTATTTTCATTTTTATTACAAGAAATGGGGGAAAATAATGGTGTGGTAGAAATATTTCATTAGCATAATAAAAACTATATTTCCTATAATGTACTATAATTACCATTTCATTTGGATGTGGGGAGGTTATGAGAGCGAATGAAATGAATAGACCATACAATAGAAGTTGAATGAAAAATGAAGAGAGTTTAACTTCTTGAGTACTCCTCACTGAGAATCTCATTAAGGCCATTGTTTTTGGAATTTATGTTAGAACATAAGGAAATCGACATGGGGGTGGGGGTTTTTTATTCGGAAGAAAATATATATGCCTCAAGGTTTGAGTGGTGCGGGAGGAAGTGGGGGTGAGTGGTTGTTTATATAGTGAAGGGGAGGATGGTTTTCATAATATTTTAATCATTTGTTTATTATTTTACCCTATGATAAGAAATTGTGAATGATTGCATGGAGATAAATATTAATAAGTGCATCTGAGTTTGAACCAAATGTGATTACCTCATCCTGACATCATCCATGACCTAATAAACCATGTATTTATCATTTATCATAATTTATCATATTTTAATACTCACCAAAAATTTCAATGTTTCATAGAAATCCCAAAAATTCAATTGAACCATCTCTCAACATTTGGAATCCCAAAATAAAACTCTATTTTTCAGAAATAATTTTCTAAATATTATGAAATTCAATTTTAATAAAAATCATCATCTAATCAAAAAATACAAACAATTAAATTTCTCATCTTTAGGTGCCTAAATTTTATTTACAACTTCAATAGTAAGATTACAATTCATAACAGTCCTATTACTATTTAATATGGTATGTTAATATTCAAAAATGTATTTTACTATTCATAATATTATTTTAATATTCATCGAAAACTATCTTTATTCTATCAGACTCCAAATATCACCCTGATCGTAACCTTGTATGGACGTTTTAAAAAATTCAAAACACAGAAGTGTAAAATTTATGTTTAATTGTTAGGTTCAGATTATATACTTTAAATAACCAAGTGTTGTTTCATAGATACATAGTGATTCATGAAATAGAGTATATCTAATTAATTTAATGTATTTAAGAGTAATATACCATAAAATGTTTGGGGTGATATATTTATCATGTCCTAGATTCATTTCTTTTTACATTTCTTACATTGGTGGCCCCTTCCAAATTCATATCTTTTTCATAATGTGAAAACCATATTTAAATTTGGGTGGGGGTCATTATTATCCCACCATAACCCATATATGTGTGTATTTTGAAAAAAAACATGATTTTATCTTATCCTTTTCTCATAATGTGTCTTGATTTCATTCCATACACAATACATTGATTGCATCTACAAATATATTCAGCACCTATGGATATATGGAAATATTTTAGAAAACACACCTACCTAATGTAAAATGGAACATTTTATAGGGTTTTCATTTTTAAATACCAAATAACATAGTTAATTAAATAATTATATATTTTCATGTTTTTAATATATTTAGTTTTTTTAAAATTCTTTGTTCATGAGTTCTAAAATTACATCCACAATATCTATAAAAAACTAATATAAATTCGAAATAATATAATAATTGAAACAGTTGATCTCTTAATTAATAATGATAAAACATATTAGAAATATATGATAAAGTATAATATAATATTTCACATCTAAATTAGGTCTTTATTTCCATATCATCCAATTATGGTTACAAATAAATATCATTTCCGTCTGCAAAATAAACTATAAAAATTTATTCTCTCCACATGTTATTTATAAAAACTAGTTACATCAATATTTATAACTAGAATGTTAAATAATATTTTATATATTTATATTATATGTTTTATCAATCTAATATCTACACATATCATATAAATAATTACTCATTATTAATTAATATTTTATATTTTTTAAAATGGACAAGATAGGATTCCTAAATATTAAAACTCATGTAGTACTATTTCAAGGGCTCAAATGGTGGACCCAATAATTAGATGATTGACCTAAAAAATAAATTTTTTTCTTAAATTCTATTAAATTTATAATCAATTAATAAAATATAGTTCTATGGGATAATATAAGTATATGGATCAATTACCCCTAGATAAATAATTTTTAAATTTTAATAACTGGATAATTTGGAAGAACATTATCAAAAAAAATGTGAATTTGTTTTGTATTCTAGAAAATGAAAATTATTAAATCCGCTTTGAAAAATTTTATATTAAGACCATGAAATTGAAAATAAATTAACATCAATCCCCAGAAGATAACTCATCAACCAACTACATTTTTCTGTACCAATACATTGATTTTGGGTTCTTTACTTGGAAAAGAAGAAAATATATATTCTTATTCCAGTAAGGAATATATAATATTTATAAAATAAGAGGTTTATATGTATGAGGTGTAAAAGATGTAGATAATTATTAACCTATTACCTTTATAATATTCACATGAATCAGTAATACGAAAGTATAATTCCCATTAAAATATTACAAACCTAAATAAAAAATCATTATTATAGTGAAATCATTTATTAAGAATTTTGAAATATGTAATTAATAGAATGAAATAAAAATCATAATTAAATAAATATTATAATTAAAAATATATTCTCAATACGTAGTTTAAAATTTAAAAATTCCAAAAATTATTTTTTTTAAATTGTTATCATATTTCATTTAATAACTCTCGGTAATAACCCATAATTAAAAACATGAACATATCCAAAACCCATTCTAGGTCATTCTATAAAATCATCGTGAAAACATTTATTGGAAAAAAATCATTTTACATATTTATATATTATTTCTATAAAATATAATGTTTATAATCTTTTAATGATATCATGGGAAAACACACTAACTGGTCATATAATCTGAAATGAAATGAGTCATCACTATCCCTACACAATTTATAAAAATATTCACCATATTTCAATACACCTACAATAATACCTTTCAATGAAATAATCCAAATTCATTTACTATATAAATTTCATCTATGTGCTTAATCAATGACAATTACAAAATAATGAAAATAAAATGAATCAAATATATTGTACTATTTTATTATATAACTAAATATATTTTAATGATATTTACCATAATATCCACATTTAATAAACATAAAAAAATATTTATATAAAAACATTATTTAAATTATCTAAAAATACCATCATATTTTTGAAAAATATATCTACATTACCCATCGTTGAAAATAATTTTTAAATTTATTATTATAGAAGATGGTTTGAAAAAGATCAATAAAAATGTCACGTTTTGAATGAAATATTATTTTTATTATAAACTAGTTAACTAAAAGAGCAATTAATTAAAAATAATGATCATTGTAGAGATATATATTAAATATTTATTATACGTTAATAACTTCCATACAAAAATATTTATTAAATATAATTATTAATATTTTCTAGAAATGGATATAAGATATGAAAAAATTAGAAAACACTTTATAGATTAGATATTGGATAATCAATAAATTTGTAAAATTTATTTCTATTTAAAGATATATAATTTAAAAATGCTTGTCATCAAAATCCTTGTATCATAAAACCTTAAAACATAATAAAATTAAACTAATATCATATTTATCCATGACAACTACCTATTTGATACATCGTTTATGTCACTCAATTAAATTTGAATTAATGGACTCCTATAACTGGCACACCTTGATTCTATATGAATCATTCCTAATATATCTCACTATATGAAAAAATATGAATAAACAAACAGAAAAGGTGAAATTTAAAAATGTGGAATCTTCCCAATTATAATTAGTATCACATACGATAAATTATCTCATTGTAGATTCACTACCATCAATGTGATAACTATAAAAATTGATTATAAGAAATTTTCATGGTATTGTGTGCTAATACCACATCATAAATGTTTTAAACTAAATTGTATAAACTGTATAAAAATAAATCCTTTTTGAAAATAAAATTTACCATTAATACAAATTAAATAAATTTTTAAACATTACTCATTTTTACCTATGGTAATTTAATCTTTTACGCATTATGTTGAATTAAACCAATAAATTGGAGACTGGTTATACAAGGTATGAAATTAAATATCATAAATGAAACATATATTTTTACCCTTGTTCTAAAAATATATAAACAATTTCTTTATTTATGATATTCTTAATATGTTAAATCGTTTTCCTTAAACTCTAAATTGATCATTAAAATATATTTCCATTAACATATAATTTATTAATCTATCTTGATCACTATATTATCTTTTTATTTGGAATAGATATCTTCTAGTATTTTAAAATTTATTTAAAATTGTTTTCAATTTGCTTTACATATTTCACATATGGAATCTATACATTTCCTATGATAGTGTAAACAATACTAAAAAGAAAAATTCAATGGATAAAATTAGTTTGAGATGAGAAATGTTGTATTATATAATAACAAATGAAAATAATTGAATATAGTATTAGGTACATGACAATTTAATAAATATTTGTGTTTGAAATAAATGTAATGATATAAAAAGTAATCATATTGATCTTATGCTTCTTAAGATTTTTTCATTTGAATTGTAATTTTGTTTGATGACATTTTTTTATAACAACTTTATATAAATCCATTTGAAATATATTTTAAAATGTGATTTAAATTTTATCATGTAATTATACAGAAAAATTTAAATCATGTCCATAATTTGTCTCATGTGTAACTATTAGAGAAGTTTATATCCCATAATTCCAACATATATCTAACAGATGATGTGTTACTAGAGTAGAATTTATCATGAGGGATATATACCCTTATATTGACCCATCCAATCATTAATTAGTTTAATCTATATTTTAATAAAATGGGGTCTCTCAAACATCATCTTATATATAGTTTAGAATTTCTCTTTTATTGAAAATAAAATTTGGTTCTTTACCATATGGTAAATGTATTTAGAAAAACGAAACACACGTGATTAATATTTTAGGATATAATAATATAGTTAAAATTTTAAAATGGGAGACTAATGAGATTTTATAAGAAGATGATCGTCATTTTTTATCAGTGAATTATAATTAAATGGCTAATATATTTTATAGTAGTGCTGAGGAGTAATAAATAACCATCATATTTTAAATAATATTTTCAATAATTCTTTCAATTTTTTCAATAATAATATTATTATTAACTGATAAAATTATGGATGTTGAGATAAAACTCATCCCCATGAATTTATTAATAATATATTTTTTTCTAATAGAATGTGATCATTTGTGATTGTATATGTTACAAATTCAATTTCAAATATGTAATGGAATACTAATGTTATAAACCTGGAATACCCATAATAAATAATAATGAATCAAAACACTCCATGATATGGAATTTAATACATTATTTTCTTATTATTATACTTGTTGTATGAGAACCTATATATTATAGATAAATTAAAGGAATTCAATATATTGAAGGTATATAAGCACTTTGATATTCAACAATCATACATTATGGAGGTTATCTAATATATTAATTAATTTAATATAATGTAACATTAAAAATGTATTTTATAGTCTTATAAAGAATGTATAAGACATAAAAATACGTCTACAATGATAATAAAATTAATATGATTTCAACAATAGAATACTCTGGTGATCCCCATTATGTACGATAAGAACCTCAAAACATATAATTCCTCAAATATAAAATTTTCCAATATTTCAAAATATTAATTTCTTATAAATGAATATTATGTATATATTGAAGAATAATTAATTAATTTTATATCATTTTTATTGCATTAAAATAAAAAATATGAGTAATAATGAAATAATACATATCATTATTTATGAATCCTTACTGAAAAATTAATATAAAATTTAAATATTTTTCAATAAAAAATATAGTTTCATAAAGTGAGAATTATTTATAATGAAATATAATTCTATTCATTTACGTCATGAAGAGATAAATATATTCAATTACAACCATCATTTTATAATTCTTTTCACTAAAATATATAACAATAAAGGATTTTATGTAATGACCCAGACCTTTTGTAATTGGAAATTACTTACTTTTACAAGATTAGTCAATATATTACACAATCACATGCCTATGGATGAAATTAATTTATTATCTTCAGGGTATATTTAAAAAATATTCTTAATTCACGAATAATAATCAATGTATCCCATAAAGAGACACCTCTTCTATACATATCCCAATTATACCCTAATTTATGAATATAGTCAAATCTAGGGGGGTGTAAACATAATAGAGGAAGATATTAGATTCTAAGTAATTGTAAAGTAGTGAGATACATAATAATTAGTGTATGAGAAAAATTTTATAACATTTTATAACCATTATCTAAATATCAAGGATCTTAATATTTTGAAATGGCATAATGTTTGGAATATCCTATGACATGAATCAAAAGGAAACCCAAGAACATGAGAAATTAAAGAATTACATTCTTATAATACACAGAATTGTTGAATATTGATATGTATAGAAAATAATTTCCATATTATTCAAGGCATATATCTAAAACATACCAAATAAATCAATTGGAAGATACACCTCCTTAAAGGGAAACACAACCATATCAATTGGATTCCCATTCCTTATAGTAGAATGTGATCACTTCCCCAAAATTCTTGGTAGTTAAGGATCACTCCAAAGAAAAACATAGTAGAAAAATTAACTTTATGAACTAACTTCACTCCTACATCCAATCCTATATATCTCAAGAGATATCAGTAATTACTCAATGCATTATAACGAATTATAGTTCCCACCAATATTTGGTTATAACTTAACCAAACTACATAGTTACAACCTAACCAATAATATAAAACTAAAATCATACATATGTGTGACACAATATGTTAAAAAATAATATTAGATCCTAGGAAATGAAATGTTACTCAAAAAAGTTTCAAGATAACAATATTTGTGAGAAACAAATATGTTTCATAATCATCTATTCAATACTAAAAACACAAATCATAGAAAATAGTATTTAAAAAAACAATTTATTATGGAATAACTTGTGGATGAAAAATATTTTTAATTAATATGTTTTCATAATAAATCTAATTGATTTAGGATAATAAGAATTGTATCATTTGATTGAATCCCCAAAATAGAATATGTAACATCAATGGATACCATCTTAGATAGAAAATCCAATTTAATAATCAAAAATTAGAATTTCTCTTGAGGAAATAACATTGGAAATCACTTTTTAAACTATAATTTATAACAATTAATTTTATATCCTTTTCATTGAAAAAAAAATGAAAAAATATAAAGGATACATTTAAAATCCATATATATATTCTGTGGGGTAAATATACTTTACACATTCAAAATTTTTATTAAAAGATAAAATATTTTGAAAATAATTAAACTTCAAAATATTCCTGAAAACATAAAAAGTAAGCTTCAAATAAAATAATTAATTTGATGGTTGTAGTTTGTGTTTATGACATACACATTAAAACAATTATTACATTAAATTGTTTGATAAAATCAAAATTGATATAAATTTTTTAAATTATATGAATATTTCATTAAAAATATATTTTAAAAATATAACCACAGTTAATGATTTAATTAATAAATCATTTTTAAATAATATTTAAAAATATTTTATTTTTACTAGAAACAATTGTTTTGGATGATGTTGAATTTTCCCTGGAAATTTTGTTTTTTATTAAAAAAATAATTTTTTAAACATGTGTTCTTGAAGAGATGGAAATAATGGGGGAAAATTTATGCACATTAATTAGGCATACGTGAAGAAAATAATAATAAACATTATTTATTTATTGTAAAAAAGTAAAAGATAAACGGAAAAAAACCATAACAATAGAGAAAGACTATTGAGATATAAAATAGTGTGACCATAGGGAATCCACTATGACTGAATTTTTCCTCCCATAAAAAAATGATGTTGAGCTAGAAAAGAATATAATGTAGTGAGTAGAGGTAGAGACAAAGGCGTGGTGGTCAGAAAATGTATTCCCCACCATCCAATTATGAATAATAATAGTTCTGTCAAAGATGAGACCATTACATCATATAATGGAATAAGAAATTGACATAGGTCTTGTACCTATATGGTGACACACATTAATGATGATGAAGGAATAAATTTCAATTTAATCTAGATCTATACCACCTTGACTGTAATGATGTAAACCGGTTAGGAATGCAATAGATATTTCTTATCTAGAATGACTAAAAAATAATTTCTTACTAATGAATAAATCATAGTATGCATGAAATTGTGAATGATACATCCACCCATCATCACAACCATGTTACCCAAGCAATTCATATTGTTTTTAACACCTGATTATTTTCAATGCCAGCAAAACCAATGTCCCTTAATGGGGTTAAGAGCGGTATTTGTGTGATTAATAGTATCCGGGTGTGGACTGAGGTTGTGTTTATCCTTCCATTTGTTGAGATGACACACCATGTCTAATAAGAGACATGTAGCTCTGGTAATCATTGACTTAGTCGAGGAGCCAATACCCTCAAATCAAACAACGATCAATGTGTTCCAAATATTATAGAAACCTCTAGTGTAGACACAAGCTTGAGCATACTTCTCTAGAACAACCTCCCCCACACCATTTAACCATCTCACAAGGAACGTAAGGTCAGATTATAGCCTAAGACAAATTAAATAATTTCATTAAATGAAACAAAATTATAACAAAGATAAATAAATTCATGACATTACATTTAAATGTGGTCATATAAATACCTTGTAAAAGAATACAACCACATAACGTATCATATATTTCAATGAAGGGAAATTGGAACAAAAATAATTTACCACATTGATATCATTTAAAACATAAACCCCATCAAATCGATATCCCCAATTGTATATTTAAATACACATAATATTCCTCATAATAATCATAAAATTAATAAATATTAAATATATACACAATATAAAATAAATAGGTGGGGAATATGACACCAGTGTGATACAAGTTAACAATCCTTATTATTAAGTCATGACAACGATCACACTCATTAAAAACTATTATAAAATAAATATATGTTTAATATTAAAATATAAAAGAAAAATATTTATATATTTCATGACCTATATGATTTTCTGATATACATTTATTACATATTTGTTTACAATGATAAAGGCACATTTTTTCTCATCTTTCTCCTTGGTGGAGTAGTCAGAAATTCCTCACAGACGGAGATCTTCTTATTTCCATCGTGTAAAATATTACTATACAATGTTCTGAAAATCCTGATAACATTTTTTCTATCACTATTAAATAAATTTGCACATTTTTCAGTAATATGAACAGAGACAATATCCTGGCATCCATCCATCGCTGCCAAAAATAAATCCTCTAAATAAAATAGATTCCCTTCTCCCTTCGGCTAAGAGTGTATATTAAAATCGATCAGGGATAAATAATGTAGGTGAACCCAACTATTATGATCATAATGGGACACCTTTCCCAATTCACACTCTATAGTAAATTCAGAACGAGTTTTGGAATCATGCTTCCTGCTAACCTCATTATTCCCTTGAGGGACTTCCTACACATAGGGTATCCAATCAGGCACTAGTCCTTCAAAACAATTAAAATACGGGATATTGGCATGTAGGATGAAATCATTATCAACAAAATACAATAAGAGAGTGAGATAACTACCTCTTCACCTAATACACGTGTATATATGACCATTGTTACATCTTCACAGTCCACAATATTTGAAGGCTCCACAATAACAGATTTGACTATGGGTAACATGTTCCTGCGATATCTTCCAATTAAGGAACTTCTCAAAATCCAGATAAAACCTCATTTCTTCAAATAACCTGACTTACTATTATACTTAGTGACATCCTCACCTCCTTCATTACACCAGTTGGTGCATTGGCCTATGTGTGATCAGATTGCCTCTCCACCAGCTCCACACTTGGTTGTATTTTTTCTATACCACTTCACAACCAATTGAAAACGCCGTCATTCAGGCCCCATGAACATAAGAGACACCTAGAGTAGATCACCCTTGATCTACAGTCCCAAAAAATATCTCCATAGTAGAACATATCTAGGAAGATCACTCAACATCTGCAAAGCCGAACCAGCTACAACACAACAACTAGTACTTGTCTTCTCTATCACCTGTGGGATCCTGTTAAATCCTCTGATATGAAATACCAATTCCAGCTAACCAAAACGACTTCATGAAACATAGAATAACATCCAAGACACCAAAATGACATCATGTTTCAAATTAAACTCATTCCCATCCATGATCCAAAACTAGTTCATAGGTTTATTTCAACATATATCTCAGAAAAAATTCAATGATATATGGGGTTACACACTACCTCCATTCAATGATCGTATCATAAATACCACCCAACCATATTCACCGGAGCCCAAAGAATGATGGTATTTTGAAATGAAAGAGGTAGACCAGGAAGAAATACCCATGTATCAATTTTCAAGAAAAATAAGAACATATAAAAATCGATGGTCCATCGAAATGGGTAAAAGAGAGAGCCATTGCATTGTTGAGGAGCCCATGTCTAGTTGGTGATTCAGTCTGCCGACGAACAAAACTGGATCATGAGGTGCCTCTGATCAAGTAATATGACAACTAAACACTCATAGAGATCCTAGGAATTAATGAAAACTGATCAAACACATCATCGGATGAGAAATAAGGTGTATCCGAGATACCAAAGTGAGCTTTTAGAGATCGGTGGCATTATTATGATCTTTTGGGGAAATAAAGAGCTGAGGTGATTCCCAGACTAGAAATGGGACTTTTGTAGAAATAATAATATTATGGGATGAGTGATGAAAATCATAGTTTGATAATGGAGAGACAGATATACACTTCTCATAAATATTAGGTTGCAATGATCTCACTCTGATTGGGAGTGTAGAGAATGACTCCGATATATTAGGGATAGTGAAGTAATAAATTATAATTATGTTTACTAATTATTTTGAAAACAATTATGTTTATCATATTATAAAATGTTGATTATTATGCTTCCAACTATTTTATACATTTATTCTCATTAAATTATTTGAAATTGTTGAATTTTATTTAAAATTAATCTCACAGATGCGATAAGTGAGATAGTTTAATTTTTTTGAAAATGTTCAAAATATTATAGAGTATGAATATGAAATTTCATTATAGAATCGAATCTAATGACCTAAATTTTATTATTAAATATGTTATATAATTAATGATACATTATAATTAATCTAAATTTTACTTTATCATTTGATTTAATTTAAATGAAAATGGTGTTTTCCTATATAATCAAATATTTTTCACTATTCATGAAAAAAATAATCTTTTTAGAAAATTCACCAAATATAATTCTAGGATATTTGGTATATGGTGATTTTAAAAATGATGATATTTTTTCAAATAATATTCCAATAAGATACATAATTTTTTTCAATATAAGAGCCAAAATTTGAAAAAAAACATTCTTTTTTAGAAAAATACATATTTTAAGCGTAAAATTATATTTAATTTTTTTAAATATATAAATAAAATGTTAAATTAATGTTAAAAACATAATTTATTATAAAGTATATATATTTTTTTAAAATATTACACAATTTTTTTTAATTATTTTATTCAAATCTCACTTGTGCACAAAAAACTATTTTTTATTAAAAAAATATTTCCATTATTATCAAGTAGTAATTACATATATGTATAATTAATTGGTAACCAATTAATTAATTATATACACATTTTAAACCTTATTTTCACAATTTTTTTAACCATATTTATACCATCCATCCAAAAGGTTTTGCGATGACTATCATTTTTTATTTGTAATATTTTAGCAGAATGGCACGTTTCGTTTAAAAATGGCACTGCCTGCAATGAAACCTGCACATAGTGTTTCATGTATTATTTTCTTAAATAAGTGTTTCATGTAACAAAAAATATATAATTGTTTTAATTTAAATAAACAAATATTTCATGATTTGTTTTGATGCCACATTCTTCTGACATAAAATAATTTTCTCCCTTGAAATTCTTCTATATCATCCAAGGTATACAAATTAAAAATTTCATCATATAATAAAAAAATCGTAAAAATTTATGATAATGTATACCCTAAAAATGAATGTGACAAATATAATTGTATCTTAAGGTAAATAATGACTTTTTCACCACATATGAGAGCATATGTTGGAATTGATAACTTGTATGTAGAAGAGAAAAATAACCATAAAATCCTGATAAAAATTGTCAATGAAAATGTATAAGATGAATTTAATGACCACTAATATATAATACATTGATATGTGAAAATTTTCATTATTATTATAAAAAATGATGATATCATGACATCAAGTTATTTAAATATCCATTTTATAATGTTAGGTAATTCATATTCCATCTTTTTATAAAACATACAAAAATGTACCTATATGACCCATTTTTATTTTAAAGTCATAAATAGATTTTTTGTTTATGCCTTGATTAATTTATAATTCATATATTACTCTAATAGATGATTTTTTTTCATTTATTAAATAAAAAATAAAATCTATAAAGGTTGAAAAGGAATTACATCGATCTATTGTTAAAAAAATTTCCAATGGTTAACCAAGGTGGATTATTTTTCCTACTGAGAGGTAATAAGATAATATCTAATTCCTCATCAGATGTTAAAAATTGATCCATTACATAAATTGTTAACATTATGACCCTACCAAAATAAAAAAATTCTAAATATGTTCAATAACATCCCAAAATCCACGTAACATTAATCCTATAAATTTCATTAAATATATCATAATGTATATTCCAAAAATGTGAACACATTGTTCATATATTCTCTAGAGGATTGGTAATAAGCACATTTACTATAAAAACATAATGAGAATATGCATTATTCCAAATTCATAGGATAATGTCATAGATTATTTAACACATTCCATTGATCAAATAATGTTTTAAACTCCATCAATGATAACATAAAACACTTTTTCAATGTAAACTTTATCATTTTCTGGCCATCAATACTATTAAATTATCTATACCCACATCTATAAGCAATTTATCCAAATAAAAATAAATCTTATATACCTAAACAACATATTAAGTGTAATAAACCTATAGACATTTAATTTCAATAAAATAATGCATTTCTATTAAATAAATTTTCTAGTACAAAAAACATATCTACATATTTTCCATATACATAATGAATAAACTATACCAAAAAATCCTTATATATTTCCAAATTAAAAATAATTATTTTATTAAAATATGTATTCACATAAATGATCCCACATCCTACTCATACCAAAAACTAGGCTTCATAATCTTATTCTTTAATACATCATTCATTTTATATGTCATTTTTAGTGTCATCATCATCAATATCAAAACCAATACTATAAAGACCATAGTAAATAAACAAGACTCAACCATTTCAAATGATGTGTAATTTTATTATTAACCCAAATTTATTAAATACCAAAAATTTATTGAAATACTGGACCTTTTAAAAGTCTAGGTTATTGAAAATTATATATATTACATGTATTTTAATATAAATAAAAAATTGAAAATAAAATAAACAATGATTCTTCAGCGCACTCCAACTGCAACTGAAAGTCATTATTGTGTGACTGCCAGACCTAAAAAGCAAGATTCACGACATAGATTGATACTAAAAATATGAATATGGGGTTTCAAAACATCCATAAAATCCTAAAAAATATATTGAAAATAAATATACCTACTAAAAATATATTTTTGCAACACTAGAATAAATTTCGAAATCTAGTATTTCATAAAATAATTTTAGATGGAATGTCAATGGGAATTTTACTTTAGAAATAATAATTGCCTATGTTTCTTTAAAAATACATTGTATAATATAATAAAATCTCTATATATGGACACTATCCATCATTGTGAGTTAGGGGATCACTCCCAATAACATCACATGTTTCGCTAGTTCCATTTTATTTGAAAACATTCTCCCATTTAACTACCTTTCTTATTTTTTACCCAAAATAATTTCCCGAATTGTTAAATGATATGATTTTCATTTAATAAAACCAACTCATCTATTTTCATCACCATTTAAAAAATTTGATTTAAAAATAATTTTAAGAAGAATATAATGCATTAAAAAACAACTATTATTTGAAAACAATATTGTCATGAAAAATGGATTTAATTGTGTGGATGATCACATAATGCTCGGAATGACACATTTGAGATATATGATTTCCAAAACTATCCATGTCTGACATGTTAAAATATGAAAATGTGATTTCACACATAAAATAATTACTTGACTCATAATTACATCGAAAATGATAATAATTATCCTAGGTAATCATATAATCAAGGTGAATATAGGAAATTAATCATATTTAAATCATTAAACACGAGTTCATTGACTAAAAAGTACCATTTATTACTTCAATGTAAATGAGAAAGAACTACAATATCTAAGGTGTTAAAAATTATATACCAAAATTTGTGTACATATATGTGTGTGTGTGTATATATATACATATATGTATGTGGTTTGAAAACATGAAACCCTACATCTGTAAGTTTTAGAAACTCTTATTGGAAATCATCCCTAGGGGTATTCTATTCCTTGTTTTGGAATGTTTTCACTCAATAAACCGTCATTGTGGATAAGGCTCAGTCATAAGACCGTCATAGCTGGAAAAGTCCCCTAATGAAATGATTTCACTCAACCTTCCTCCCCTATTAATATCATGACATATTAGTCATATAATAATGAATTGGAGGGAGATTTTGGCCCTTACCATTGTTCGATATGACTTAATCAGTGTCCTTGGTTATAATGTAAAAACAAACAAATAATGAAAATTAGACATATTTGTTACACAATATAAGAAAAAAATCAACATATTAGAACCCATAAAATGGAAGGGATTTCATTTATAATTTATAATTATGTATCATATGTAAAATAAATTGGTTCTATAATCATTTAATCATTTCATAAAAACACAATCCATTAAAAATTAAATATGTTTCATTATAATTTTGTCATAGAAAAAAAGTGGAAGAGAAACGGGGTTAAAAAACATATTTACATTATATATATAAACCATTTAGTGATTTTAAATGAATGTTATCTTTAGAATGTTTCTCTAGTAATGAATTAAACTCTAAATATGTCATCTTAGATAAAAAATTATTTTGAGTGATTAATTATTTATATTGTTTCCGGATTAAAATAACCATTATTTAGAAATAGGTTTTTTATACTATACTTATTAAAATATTTTTTAAATCATTTTATTCAAAAATAAACTGGATAACATATAAAGTATTCTTTAAAAAATAATTTAATTCATTTATTGAAGAATATATAATTTTCACATTGACATTTATTAGAATATAAAACATATTTTAACAAAAATTAATCAAAAATATCTTTGAGAACATAGAATGTAAGCCTCAATGAAAATAATGGTCATGAAATTCAGAAATTCATGTCTATCAAAAAACATTAAAATAAATATTCCTTTAACATATTCATTAAAAGAAAACTACTCAATGTTTTTAAAAGTGGCCCAATGAGTTCATTTATTTATTGTAAATGTAATAAATGGTTTATTTTTCAAACTAATATTTGAAAAAAGAAACTATTTTCAAAACATTTTTACAAATATATTTCATTAATTTAAGTGAAATTTCTATTTAAAAGAATATTTTTCATTAAAACAATTTGATTTAACTCTTCAGTTTCTAAGAAGATGAAAATAAAGGGATAAAAAATAATATCATTGTAAAACTGGAGTAGAAAAAATGTATTGTGTTTAATGATACAAGTATCATATTATTTGATCATATGAAACATATTTATAAACAGTCCATATAAATGATTAAATTATAACATAAAATCATTACCACGCAGGTAGCATTGAAAAATAATCCCCATAATGGAATATCATTTTATGAAACATTAAAAATAATTAGTATAAATGAATAAATTATATTAAATTTCAATGTGGAAGTATATATAATTCATAAATGTAAATAGTGGAATAACATAACATATTCTCAAACTAAAAACATTGAAAGGAAAAAACCCTTACCACATTAGAAACATTGAAACTATAATCCCTATGTAACATATATACTCAATTGGATATGAGAATGAACATAATTTTTAGGATAATAATTAAAATAAAATTTCATGGGAAGTGTATAAACCACATAATATAAATGCATGTGTCTCGTAGAAGTAAAAAGTGAGTTAAAAATCCATTAAATTGTGTCTTGACTTACGTTGTAAAAATTAGAAAATAATATATTCAATATATTCAATTTTTATATATAAAAATATTAAAAAATTGATATCTCATTAGATATATTTTTATGACTTTTTATTTCTCATTTGTTAACAGTTAAATGTTAATGTTATATTTCGGGTAATAACCACATTTTATTTCGAATAAGTTTTTATTTTTAATATTTCATAAATAAACTTTGACTATGATTTAATCATACTGAAAATTTTAAAAATTTTAAAAATAATATATATAGAATCAAAATATATTTATTTAGAGTAATCCATAAAATTTTGGGATAAAAATTAAAATACATAGTTTTTGGATATGGTATGTCGTATTAATGAATGAATTTTGATTCCGTAATGTTGTTAGTTTTCGAGGAATAATGGAAAATTATAAGTATCGTTAAAAATTATTTTTATGTGATATATATGAGAATTTATAATTAAGAACATCTGTATTATCTTCCATGTAATTTCTAGAACAATGGGACCACTTCATGTTGTTCTAGTACACCATACAAATGAGAAACATTATCATTTTCCAAAAAAATGAATAGAATGAATGTATCTAAGATATGATAATTTCATAAGTAAAAAAATATCATAAATATACTAATTATATTTATATTTATGACATTATGTATACCTTATATATGAGGTAATGAAAAAAGGATTGTCATTAGTTGGTGAGGTGATAGTCTGTCATACAGATGAACAATGATTTTGTAACAATGCTTATTGAAGAAGACACAGTTGTAGGTAATGAAATTAACAAAAAAAAAATATAATTATATGTATGATAATTAGGATAATTTATCAAAAAGGTGAAATCGGATTTGACTTAGGTAATTAAGAGAGGAGAGGGGTGGACTTTTATAAATTCGGAATGAAATTTCTATAAATAAAATAATGTATTAAATAATGGGTGGTCATTCTCACCTCATATAGCTCAATTTATTTTAATAATATATGGGAGGTATTATATGGATGAGACACCCTTGTAGTACAAAAAAACATGTTTTAAACATTTCAATCCTTATTCAATTTTTTACCCTGTTTTTTAGTTTTTACATTCACAATGATAAAACACTTTCTTGAACAAGGTAATTTCATATTTATGTATACTGTAAAATGTTTCTTATATGATAATTTTTACATCGTTATGATAAATTTAATATCCAGTTTATATAATTACAATCCTATATGTGTTGATAAGAATTTTAAAATAAGCGCGTATAATAACACTACATTTAGCATTAACCATTAAATTATTCTTTTATTTTTATTTATCAATTTTTATAAACAACAATTATGTTTACCTTGTTACCCAAAATTAATTATTTTTATCCCAATATCAAATTGATTTTTTTAATGAAAATTCATATAAGTGGAAAGACATAATTTAAAATTTGTCCCATTGACATGATAAAAATTATTATTCCATGGAAAAAATATTCAAAATTTTTAAATGTTTTTATATCCAATTTAAATATATAAGGGAATAAAATGACATAAATTGGATTAATAGATAAATAATATAAATGAAATTTAAATTCAAATAATTTTAAAGTAAAAATTTACATCATTAATATAACATTTGAAAAATATTTCTTCATTAAAATTCACAATTATTCACTATAGAAAAGTAAAATTTTTAGAAAATTCAAAAACTTATTCTAAGATATAATTTATTGTGATTTTCTAGAACCTGATGGAACATTCATGGTTACATGAAAATGATGGTCCCCATGGCCTCAATTGGATCTACCTAAATTCCATATGCTTCCAACTATTATCAAGAGCCTAGGGCGAGTCCGTTAGGAGACTATTCCCTCATTACTAAAGTGTAGCGGATCAGATAATTTTAAATAGTGATAAAATAAGAAAACCGTTATAAGTAAGTATAATTCAGAGATGAAATAGAGAGTCAATGATAACCTAAATCACTATAATAACATACATCAACTGGTCATGATATTTTTCATGTCACTATAATGGAGGAAAACATTGATATAAGTCCCACAAATACGTATAAAATCCCATGTATGAAAATGAAAATAAATAACAAATCCCAATAATCCTAGGATATAGATTGGATATCTAATACCAGATCCATCATATACGAGTTTGAAATCATGTGTCTAATGCATTTCACATCCAATTATCAACATAGGTATACATATACTCTACCACATGTACCAATGTCTTATAAAGTGGTTGTGAGATAAATATCTATGGGCCACAAAAAATAGATTCTATAACATTCGGCCCATATAATAGAAATGTAATAGTGTCTAAGAATCCATATATAATGTAATGAAGGGAAATGTATCTATATTCCCATGTTCCAGCATTGACCCTCAACTGGTGTCTAAATAGATAAAATGTTCATTAATTCATTAATTATAAATTTATATCAATGGGTCATGTGAGAAATATCTTGAACTTACATCGACTCATGATAGTATAAAGAGTGAATGATCAAAGGTGAGATTACGTAATCATATTTCATAATTAATATCTAGACGATCCTTGGTAACCCCCATGGAAACATATATCCAAGGGTCCTCTAACTTAGTGGAAACTGATGTTATCTTAAGGGGTAAGAGTATAATCAATGGGGAATCATTGTAGGAATTCACAAAATAATTCTCTTAATCTTGTTTGAGGATTTCATGCAAGGTCAAACAGGGGATTAGTAGGGTCATTCCCAAGGGGGGTATCTATGTCATCATGTAATTATAATTATGTGATCCAACTATGTGATACCGGGAATATAGATATTGTATATATTGGGTTCCTAAGCTGGTCTCGCTCTCGGAAACAAACACACATGATTTCTAATGACGTCCTCAAGTACCAAAGGATTTCCCCCGAGAATACAACAACAAACATGAGTAAAAAACCCCTATAAATATTGCATAGTCCCTCTGAGTAATGAGTGTCCATAAATATAACTTATTAGAATTAATTTGGTCATATGATATCTATGACACTAACAACATTACATAGTTGAAGCCATTTTATGGATTAGTTTGACATTGCCATGTAGCATGCTTCCTTTTAATTAAAACTATATAAATCATGTTTCATTAGTATGGATCGCTTATCTACCATCCATAAACATGGATATTTATGATTAAGACGTAAAAAAAATCATTATTTTAAATTTAATAAGGCCAATTCTAATACATATATAATATTTTCCTAATATATTTCAAATTAATTACACAGAAAAAGAACATACCATGGGCTGGTCAAGTGGAAGTGATAGAGTGTGTGATATTTACCATATCACGATTCAATAGGAAATTAATATTAGGCTAATTAAAATTATGGTTCTTATGATTGAGTAATCCTGAATAATGGTTCAAAAGTGTCAAAATCCTAAAAACAAAAATTATGGCATATCATCTAACATAGGGTGATGGGTGATATAGGTATAACCACTAATAACCTTTCACATTTATGGATAGAACATAACTATATGTTTTTAATAATTATTAGAAAATCATATAAATTCAATATATGAAACTTGATGAAATCATAGGGTCCCACATGACAATTAAATAATCAACGAACTTAAAGGATGAAGTATAGACCACCCATCTCGTACTCGTACAACTCCCCTCCACCAGTATCACTTTATAATTTTTCATGTATCAAAGTAGATCTGAAAAAATAGTATAAGGAAACTGACATTAATAACAAGGTTTATAAAAATATAAACAATTGAAGGCTAAATAAATAATGAGTAATTATTGTTTCAAATCCAATGTGACAAATTAAATCTTAATAAAATCTCATATTAAGAAGATATCTTGATCCCCAAATATTTCCATCAAAATATCCAAAAATGGAGAAGTGGAGGTTAATGCCACATTATATCTACATTGGGGATAATGGGAATGTAAAATTAGATCAATAATGTAAAAATGGTTATTCTTCCAATAAAATATCACGTGCATAGCTTGACATCACAATTTTCCAAATATAGCTCCATCTATGCTTGGGTAATTGGGGAAAGGGGGAACTCTCTTGGTTAGGCCACACATTTTGAGAAACATTGAACAGATCATGTGATATTGATCTTCTTGAAAATCTATACCTTCTTCATGGATTAGAGTAACTATAGTCCTCCCCGCATGGTTTACTCTTACCATGCGATATGCCCTTTTTAATGAAAATTATTAGGTTGGGGATCTGAATAAGCACCTAACACGCATGAGACATTCAAGAACTCACGAGGCATACATTTTAGGTACATAAAAGTGAATTATAATATAATTTTGAGTTTCCTTACCTAAGTCAAAATCTGGGTTCTTATAGTGTTCCCCCATTAAAAAGAACTCATCCTCGAGTTCACCTTCCATGTGTGGTGAAGCACTGTGTGAGAATAACTCCAACCATTGTTCTAGTATGTCAGCCTCCCGCTCCCATGCCTCATCATGTACATGACCATGCATCTATAGATCATTGACTAGAGTAAAGTATAGACCTCAATGAATCTTCATTCTATAGACAATGTTGTGTATACGATACACCACATATTAATTATTGGCATTAGTCTCTACTCCATAGGGATGAAAATTACGAGATAGGTCGGCATGATAATGTTGAATCTATGAAACATTGAAGACATCATTAATGGTGTGATACCTCTAAGTTATTAACAACCAATAAGATATTGTCCCAAATCTATATAAAATCTCAAATGTACAGACAAAAAGTAGGGGCTACATCCCATTATTTGTATGAATCTTTAGACTGTCCTGGGTGAAAACTGCAGGAAAACACGATCCACGGCCTAAACTCGAGATGTCATTGATGAAAATAAAAAAATGATTTTTTTTTCAAAACTACTTATTATACATATTCTTGTTGATGATTTGAACTCATTATAATGTTTCATGTATGATATAAGGACCTATTATTGTAGCCTCACCTACCTCCTGTGAGCATATGGGTGAACGAAATGACCTACCAAACAAGGCATCAAAAGTATTCTTCTAAATTGTCACCTAAAATCTATTATTATTGGAGAAATACATGAGAGGGATATGTTTCTTCTAATAACCATCTAAATGGAGGAAAATTTCTAGAACATATTCCATGTAACCTATATTGTTTTTTTCGATTTCCCGTAAATCTTAGTGTTTATAGATGTTATAAGAAAAACATGGGTTTCCATAGCTTTCTATTATCACTTCATGAACAATTCCATGAAATGAGTATCCCTATCGAGAAAAAAAATATGAGGGGTGAAATGTATTCGCATGACCTTATAGATATATATTCATTCCAATGAATCAAATGAGAAAGATTCTTGATTAGGAATGTAGTTAGATACATAATTATTCGGTCAATAACTACACATTCAATGTCTCCACAACTCAGTGACCTAGGAAAGCTGACTAATAAAAATATAGAAATATCATCCCATTTTTATGTTGGGACTATATATGACTGTAGAATTACTTCAGGTCTCTAGAGATCTATTTTCACCTACTGATTGTAGAAAAACCTAGTGATAAATCCTTCAATCTTACATTTCAATACAAACTACCAATACGAGAGTCACATATCCAAATACTTTTTTGATATGTCAAGATGAACTCCCAAATGATATGATTTTGAAACTAACCTAAAATCCTATCTTATATCTATTGGATCCCAGACACGTACATTTATAGACAATAATGTAGCCCATATCTACATACCATTCCGGTGGTAGATAATCTCTTGAAATAATCGCATAGAGAACTAAGCCCTCCAGATCTGAAAATAGAATAATCTTCACCTTCAATTGGATGGAAGAGTTAACTATTATGTATGACTGAAAAGTATACACATGAACATTTGGAATCTATATATGTAGATTAGATAATAGGGAAATTAATTTCCATTCACCATTGGATTCTTATACATACAAAGCATGAGTATTCCAACGCTTCTCATCAGCGACTACATTTCCATTTTCAGGTGTATATGCAAACTCAAAATCGAAGGACTAAAGACATTTGAACCATCTTCACAGTTTGATATTCAAATAAACATTGTGAAAAGATATATATTTGTCTTTTTTGGGCGTTAAACCAATCAAAGTCCTCACCTAATAGAGAACGTCTCCAGCAACATAAGTCATAGAAAACCACTACTACATCAAGGTCATTTATTAGGTAATATTTCTGATTTTACCACATTTGGCAAGATCTGTATGAAATGATTCTATCCTCTAACATCATTGCCACTCATAGGAAAATCCCAGATGTATCACAAATGATGATATAACCTCATTCAATCTCATTTTTAGTCAAAATAGGTGTTGATACATGCCTCCCTTTCAACTCTAGATATTATTTCTCTTACACTTCTAAACAAAAGAACATAACACCATTATTTGTGATATCAATGAGAGGAAGAGAACTGCATGAGAAGTCCTATATGAAAATAATGTAATATCCAGTCTGTCCTATGAATCTCCATATATCAAACGAGTTCTTTGTATGATCTGAGGGAACTAAAACACTGACCTTATATGGGTCCATAAATACACCTAGTTCTGAGAAAATGTGACCTGAGAAGTAAACTTTTTCATTCAAAAAGTGGAACATTTCATGAATGGAATAAATATAATTCTACCATAATGATCCAATAATGATCTCAAGGTGCATAACATGGTTGCTACAAGTGTATTAATATACTATGATGTTGTCCAAAAAGTCAATGAAAAAAATCAATTTAGTGGTGGAACACCCTATTCATACGAGCAATGAAAACAGTAGGAACATTCGTAAGACATGATGGGATAACTTGTTACACAAACAGATTATTCCTACTAATTAATTCTGTATGACTAATGTATGATGTCCAGAATCACAATTAATGATATAATGATCTTAGGTTTTTCTTAATCTTGTCCCTTGCAACATGGATCCAGTTAAAGAGACCATATATTTGAGGTAGTTGAGAGTAGTTCTAAACCATAAGATGCATCAACCCTTGGTAATCCATGATAAAATTAAGGGTACAATCTACCTTAATGAGGAAAATAATGGGAGAAACCTAAGAGTTTGTGCTAGCAAAAATGAATCATTTTTCATCTTGATCTCTTAATTACAACGTAATCTCCTAGTGTTTGGTATGTTATATCATATATAGTGGAATGAAAATTGGATCTTCTCCTAGAACAAGAATAATTGTAAACACAACCTCCCTCAGTGGAGGTAATCCAAAAAAATAGTCCGGGGAATAAACTTTGAAATAATCAACATCTAGAGATAAATTCATCCTGGTATAATCCATGATCCTCTATGATGAGACTGGTAATATGGGTGGTCACCCCACCTATACAATTATGCTATGGGACATCCCTACTAGACTAGACATCCCACTCAACTGTATGTAGATAACTTATTCCCTCTTTTGATGTAATAAATACTCTCTACTGATAGTAGTCTATAATGGAATGATAGGAAACAAACCAATCCATCTTGTGAATAGAATTTAAGATCGTCATCTCGAGAATAAAGAGGTCCCATAAACAAGGGTAACTACCTCCCTTTAGGGGTAATTCCCCCAACTATCATACACCCTCTGAACATAATCCCAATAGTGTTACAGGGGTCATAACATCACCTTGAAAATATTTTTCCTATCCAAGGGGTTCCATTATAAATTAAGAGATAATAGAGTGTGAAACACAAGTATCAATTAAAACTAATACTCTAGTGGAGGATACAATAATAGTACCTTATAATGTAGATGGTGATGTTACATGACACTTGAGTATCATCTATAAATCATACATACTCACAGATCTATGCCCCTGATAAATAGATTTAATACCACAAAAAACGGTTTTCATGGTGCTACTAGTAATTAGGGGTATTGGTACCATGACCATGACCACTTTTTTGACCAGTCCAGTTGGTGTTATTCCATCTCCCCACCTAACATGATGTATATAAACCAGATCCTAAAGGTGGATCTTTTGTCGAACCTCTTCCACTAAATGATGATAGAATTCTCCAAAAAAAATGAAAACCATGCCCCATATGGTCGTAATCCTAACATCGTAGTGTGTGTCTATCACACTATGGCATTAGATACCCCTATTTTCCAAACTAATGGAATATTGTATATATAAGTACATGGGAACCCTGGTTTCCACTACCTTAATGAAAAACCTTGAGGGATTTCTTTTTCACTGGAGAAACTACCAGTCTACCTTGTCATTTATCCTCTATGTCGGGTACTACAATCATCCTTCAAGTTTTACGTGGCGATTAGATATTTATTTAAAATATTATTCGATGTATGATGGTATAATACATTCACCTGAATATGGATGGAATATTGGATCCTATTGTCGAAGCATATAGCATGTGCTGCTCATCAACGAGTAGATATGGTGCAAAGAAAAATAACATAGTGAACCACTCTGAATACTACATAATTGAAATGACAACTTGATCAATATGAATGAATCTATGGCTCTATAATCACTCAATATCTAAGTAAGGAACTAATCATATATGGATTTTGTGAAATCAAACCAAAATGTGACATGATGATGACTAAACTAGGTAAAACAATCCCACCAATGCTTTGTTGAATCATAATGTATGGATATATCATGATTAACCCTACTCAATAGAGTCATCTCTAGATTCTTAATGATAGATAGGGTAACCACTAGTGATGAATCAACATTCTATTGACCACCATCCCACACAAATGTAGGAGAATTCAGTAGCTAGAAATAATGAGTCATATTAGAGATCGTAGGTGCAACTCCTAGAGAACCATGAATGAACTTTACTTGACATATGAAACTATCAAAAACCATGGCATTAGTGTTGGGATATCTTACAATTGGTGCTTCCTCATGTATCAATCATGTTAGTAATACTATCACCTCAGGGCCCACTACATTTGGATCATCTTCATCACCACCATCCTGGCATACACCAAGAGGATGTCGTGGGTGGAGTTGGACTACAATTTCCAAGCACACACCTCATTAAATGTTTATAAGAATATAAATAGAATCAGTACTGGAAGCTGAATGTATGGAAGCTCACTACCCAATGCACACTACCCCAACCACCCTCTTAAACTGACAAGTGTTAGTAATTGATCAATTATAAATTTTCAGGGTTCCAATAAGTAAAGGGTCAATAGAAACATGGATTATCATTTTTTCAAAACCGATTCACATAATTTTTTATTTCATAACCATGTTCTATGCATTACCATTCATAAGCATGAAAATGTGTGATAAGGACATGAATGCATTACAATTTTATGTTTTTTTATAGAACTTCTATCGAAGTCCATTTAAAATGTAATTCAATTACCATTGAATTATTCTCCATACATTCTTTCAATGAAAATGACACAAATTTGAATTTTTTATTAATGGAATGATTGTGTAACACACTAATTCCAACCCATGAGTTCCTTTAAAAATCATGAATTTAAACACCAAATCACTCAATCATATCCCAAAAGCATTAAAATAACATATAAATAAATGGATCACAAAAATGTAACCAGAATTTCATTAAATAAAATTCTTTAAATTCACCTATATGGCATGAAAAATGCATGAAATGTATATCGTAGGAGTCTTCAATGATACACGTAATGATTCCCCTTATTCTCACATCATCAGTCCAAGTCTAAAATAATATTCTTAATCAAAAAAATATTAAAAAACTCAACATAGTATGTGAATCACAAAATGGTCAAAGGATATCAAATTTAATGTGTAAAACCACAACAAAAATTACAATTCAAACAACATGGATTTTACCCTAATAATCGTATTTTGATGCCCTAGAACTACTTATGACTATATTCCATGAATTCTTAATCCTATATACTATATATCCAAATAATATAGAAATAATGGAACCCCCTTTTACAGCACATTGAGACGTCATAGACCCAAATTCCACTTAGGCGGTGCCCCATGCATGGTGGACCAGACGTCCTCTAGCTCGTCTCCCCAAAAATGTAAGAGTCTATAAAATGACAACAAGTTCCTAGGTTCTTTTATTGGGGATACCATTACCAAATTACCATGGTTTACTAAAAAAATAACTCTAATCATATAAAAATAGTGGAATCAATATATTTAAATATAATGAGAAATGGAAAGATTCCAGTCAAATAAAACTTAAGTCACTGTGGGTAAATACAACAACTAATGATGATATATGTAATGTCACTAGAAAAATATTAAACATGGAAGAAAATATGAAGGTATACTTATAAATCCCCAAGTACAAAGAATGAAATACCTAAAAAATTACAGTTATCCAGAGATGGATCTCACTAATCGTCTATGAAATCTATATTATTACACCATGAAATCAAGTGTCTAAAGCATTACTCATCCCTTTATCAACACCTGCATTCATGTAATCTTCTCGGGGGTCCAATGGTACTAGGAGAAGGTGGAAGATATATCTCATTGGGTCACCACAAATAGTTTCAATTACACAGGGCCTATGAAATAGAAATGTAACAGTGTGTTAGATTTCATTTATAATTAAAATAAGTACAATGTAACTACATGCCCAAGTACCTGAATCATCTAGTTGTGAGTCTATAAATATGTAACCAGTTCATTGAATATTTAATTACGAATTTCTATGAATATGTTACATTATGAATTTACGTCATCGAAATCACCTCATGATTTAATATATAATGAAGTTTCCATGGTGTGATAAGGAAACAATAATAGATAATTAATATGAAGTGGTTCCATGGTAATCAAAAATGAATCGTATAACCCAAGGGCCACTATCTCTGAAGTAATAGTGTCGATAAAATGGGTTAGGAGTGTAATATAAAGAGAATAATCTATGGAACTCCCACAATAATGTTTCTAACCATGTACAATGAATATATTCACAGTTAAATTGGAGATAAGTAGTTGGTGGGTCCATGGATATACACTAGCCAGCTAATGTTAACCTATATGCATGGTTTTTATTTAAGGAATCCTATTATAATATTAAAGGGGTTCTATGGTGTCACTCCAGGCATAGAGAGGTAGATAAGGATTGTATTCCTAGGTAGGATTCACCTATGGACATTAGCATCCATGAATCGGAATGGCAGCCTCAATTAACCAAGTTATTCCCTTGAGAATCCAAGAGCTAAAATGAGTCATGTTTTCCTATGAAACTTTCAACATCAATTTGAATAAAATGGAACATTGAATTTAATTCATTAAAATTAATTTGGCCATATAATAAACAATATATTTAAAAATTTACATGGTTCATGCCTTTTATTTTGGTAGTTTTAGAATTCCATCTAGCTAGAAAAATTATAATTAAAACCATGTAAATCAATTTCAAATTACTAGGTTTACTATTATGCCTTCCATAAACATGGAATGGTGTTATGTGGACATGAAACCAAACATTAATTTAAAATTAACAATTCAATGTCAAATAAATAATTATTAGTTCCAAAATATTAGTTTAATCAATTACATACCATTACGAACATACCCTTGGTGGGAAAAGTGGATTTGAAAAAGTACAATTTATTAAAAGCTTCATGATTTAATAGGAAACTAATATAAGGATTCATACAATTAATGTGTTCATTCTTGAGGACATATGACTGTTGGATCAGAAGTGATAAAATAATAAAATACCAAATTATTACATATCTGCATTCATTGGGTGTTGGGTGTTGTGGCCATAAAAACCAATAAACAATCACATTTATGGAAAGAGCTTTAAAATATGTCTCAAATGACTAAAAGAAAGTCATATAAATTCAAAAAATGAAACCCGATGATATTTATGGGCCAAAGATATCAATTAAAAAATCAGTAATTGTATGGGATGAGTTGTAGACCACTAACCCCATACTTGTACGATCCTTCTCCTCCAGTATCAGTCTCTAATTTTTCCTAGATTGGAGAATATTTGAAAAATGATTATATGGAATCACATAATGATAACAAGGTAAAGAGAAATAAAAATGAATAATGATATAATAATACTTGAGTATATATCATTGCACATCCATTATGATAAATGGAAGCTCTATCAGATCACGAATGAAGGAGAACTCTCAATTCCAAGATTTGGCATTCAAAATCTCCAAATTATAGAAATAGAGGTTCAAACTACTAGAAATATGTACAATGAAGAAGGTCGAGGTTAATTTTGAAAAATTAGGCAAAAATTGTCTTCTTTTAATGAAAATATAATTTTCACAGTTTTCCAAACCATGCGCCTACCATGCATAGGTACATAGAGAAAATGTGGAACTCGTACGGTTAGGCTGCATAGCTTTAGAAAGTACATGAAAACCATCTGATATAAATTTTTCAAAAAATTAAGACCATCCACATGATTTATACTAACAATGCACCATCCCTGCATGAATTATTGTAACCATGTTGTAGGCCCATTTTCCCCAAAAAATGGGTTTCGGTCACTGAATGATCCCCAGACCCCCATGAGACCTTAATGAACTAATTAGGAATCCACTTTACGTATATGAATTTAAATTCAACCAAAATTTATAAAATCCATACCTGATTCAAAATCAAGGTTCATATATTTATATTATTATTTTCTAAAATAATTTTATTTTTTCAAAAATATATTTTCTAAATGTGTCAAAAATTATCTTTAAAATAAGTGTGCAAAGAGGGAAAAATCTAATATTTAGGAAAAAATATATTTTAAGAGAAAATTTGGATGTATTATATTATATTGTATTGAATATAGTTTATATGAAAGATTGAAATTTGATTAAATATATAATATATATATTTCATTAAATAAATCTCCAATGTTTATTTTTTATTTACCTATATAAAACACCCTTGTTCTTATAAAAATAGTTTTTAGAAAAATATTTCCTTTATATTAAATGGGTCTTATTACCACTTCTAATCGATTAATCATATAATATTAAATTATTAACACATTTTTCAACAAAATTTTCAAAGTATAGATAATTCAATACATACCATACATACCTATAGATAGGTGATAAAATTCATCATAAATAAAAATATTTTATGTCTACGTCACTTTCCCTTTAGACTCATTATTGTGTTCAATGCATGCTAACCTAAGTGTATCTTGTAATTAATGTTGGAATCAATTTTTTTGTGTGGAATTAATAAAATAATATTTTAAAAATTTATTTTCAGAAAATATATTTCATAAAATATCCAGTTGTTACATTCCCACAATAACTCAATGTCATTATTTCAAATAAAATGTCATTATAATATAAAATAATATAAATTCATTCTTTTAGATTTACATTATAATTTTATAATTTGTATTGGAGAATGAATTACAAGCGTAAAAATATAAATTTTATTTAAATACTAAAAATATCTAGTTGTAATAGAAAAAATCATTTCATAAAATCATATTAAGTGATTAATTAATTATATAATCAATATACCATGAGTAAGGAGGACATTTTTAAAATTGATACACTATTTGAGAACAATAAAATTTCCTCTATTAAACATGTAACATAGTTTTAAATAATGAATACTGGATTTTTATGGTTTAAAAATCAATACTTTATTTCCTATTACTTTTCTATTCTCTTTACGAGTTATATTCTATTTAAAATATTTCATAACATCACATCAATGTGGATCATTTTATATATATCTGAAATAGTTTTTATTTATAAGGGATAATTAATAAATTATAAATCTTAGAAAATTGTGTTTTATTATAGTAGCCTTTTTATTTAGTGATTCTACAGCGAATCCTCGTTGATAAAAACATAATATCATATTAATAAAATATAGTGGATCACTCAAAAATTGATCTAAAAACCATATTTTAAAATGATATATGAGAATATTTCCATAAAAAATGTGATAGTATCATTTTCATTAAATCATATACTATTCATTATTGGATTGGTGTTTTTGTAAAACATGATAGCCTAAAAATCATCGACATGTTGAAAATTGTAATCAGTCACATTCTCGAAACATAAGAAATATTTTTCTTTATTTATGTCATAAAAATTTAATCATTTTTAGGAAATCCAAAAATTAAGAATGATTATAAATCTCCCAATAAATAGAGTATCATTAATCTAGTGAGAATCTAAAACCCCCTTTTTATATTTATTTAATTGTTAATATATTTCATCTTTATAAGTGATATATTTTAAAAATTATATACAGGGTTTGAATATAATTTGTCCGCATTTTAGAAATTGTTGCATGATATTTTAAAAAAACTTCCCTATATGTTAAAATGATATATAATCATCTCCAAAATGATGAAAATATTTAATATAAAATTATATTGGATTTTATGTATGTTTTTCCCAACAAACACACGTCTAATAATAAAAAAATGGATTTATATGAAATACATATACTATTACAATAATTTTTATACAAAAATTTAATTTAATATTGGTTTTACATTCATAGAATCCTCTTTTATGTACAAAAATCCATTTCAGTGTTCTATTAATAATATCTCAAAATATAGTAGTTTTTAAAATTTTAATTAACAGTATCATAAATTCATTGAAAAATTATTTTCTATATTGTATATCCATTATGGAATCCAACAAAATGATGTAAAATCATTTAGAGATATAAATAGTTATATAAATATTCATTATCTTCATTTTTTATGGTATTTAGGAAATATAAATCTATGTATGTAATGGCCCAAAATTTTGAATAAATTTTGTTTCCAAACATTTTTTGTTTTTTTATTTTATA
Source organism: Viscum album (assembly GCA_963277665.1). Classification (NCBI taxonomy): domain Eukaryota; kingdom Viridiplantae; phylum Streptophyta; class Magnoliopsida; order Santalales; family Viscaceae; genus Viscum; species Viscum album. The sequence goes on from OY728122.1 coordinate 687,907,044, forward strand.
CTCAACAAAACTATTTCATTTAATAAAATGAGTATAATTAAAATAAGACCGTTGTGTTTCGACTGTTATTTGACCATTGGTCAATATGACCGTTGGAAACTAAATGTTGCGATTATTGTCTATAAATACAAGAGATCAAGATTAATTAATATAGAAATAAGATTTGATGGCTCCATCCAGTAGTCTTAGGCCGATAGAAGCCCATCTGACAGAACTCAGGAAGGAGGTAGCATCATTGGGCTTTGCTCTGGACCAAACCCAAGCCTAACTTTACCGTGTGAAGCTGGAACGGAATCGCATTCGCAAGAAGTTTTAACTAATAGAAATCACCACTCTGGCAATGTTGGTCGAGCCACCCCAAGGTTCTAAAACCCTAGCACACCTTACTCTTAGATCATATGTTGGTTTTATAAGGGGTTATGTAACGAGACCATAACTGCCTTGTTTAATTCATTGATTTAAATAAAAATTGTAGTGTCTTCTTATGGTTAAGTTTGTGAATTCTCAAATGTCCAGATAAATATATTATGCATATTATTGATGTTTTTTATAAAAGGGTATTTTTAAAAATATTTATGTAAACTATAAATAAATAATAATGTGTAATGATTTTCAATAAATGGTCTTCTACAATTATGTTCAGTAAAAAATTTAGAATATAATAAGATCAACTTAATTTTTGATGAATAGTAAATTATGAATAGTGAATTTAAGCTTATGATTAGTAATGTGACCAAATGGATTAGTAATCTCACTTTAAGAAAGTATTAATAAAATTTAGGCACCTTGATTAAGTAATGTGAGTCAATAAAATAGGTAAATAACTGTTTTAGAAATTACTAGTCAAGTGTTAGTTTTTTCTAGTGAATAGTATTTTTTTAATTTAAAATTAAATTAACATTATTTATAAAATTATTTTTATAAGATGGATTTCTTTTTTTATTTCAGAGCATAGATATTACGTAATAGTGATTTTTGGGGAATTTTATGAAAAAAATGAATTTTTAGGAATAGTTTTTTTATATAAAAATTAAATTAAAAATATATAGAAATTTATTTTCATAAAATGGATTTCATTTTTGAAATAAGAGCATCGATATTTGGTTAAGGTTAAATTTTGGGATTTTTCTGAGAAAGATGAATTTTTTGTGAATAGTGAATTTACAGTTTCGTGTTTCGTGTGTTTAATGACACCATTAAGGATGTAATAATTCTGTAATAATACTGTTATACTTATGAAAATTATGATAAGGTTTGATGTGTCCTAATTGGACAATACCATGGGAAAATACCATGGGAAAGTTCATGGTTTTTCCAATACAACCAATGAGGTGTCCCTTGGCCATTAATGCCTTGTCCACTCACTTCCCCTATAAATACCAAGCCATTATCTAATCTTTTAAATTTCAAAATCCTCCTAAATAATTTTCTGGTCTCCTTAGATCCCAATGAGTCCTCCCAAGGTTCCCTAAATCCTCTTAAGGTCCCAGACATCATGATTTCGATGTTACTCTTCAAGGTAAGGGATCCTACCTCTAACTTTCTTTTCAAGTACTGTCATTTTTGTCATTTATTTTAAGCCCCATGTTATTATGTTGGGTGTGTTATTTTATATTCACATTACTTTAATTTTCATGTTGACATGATGATAAACCCCCTCTTTCTCTCATCATTTCATTTTATGAATGTTTAAGTGGCGCCGCTAGGCTGCTGAATTTTTGTAAGGGATTCTTTCCCTCTTCCCATTTTAAAAGTTCTATTTTCATGTCAAGTCTTTAAAGTTCCTTTTTCCCATGTTGGGGTGTGATAACTATATTCATCATACTTTACTTTTGTATTCACTTGATTAGATACCCTATTTAATCTCATCAATTCATTTTTTGATGTTTTAAGTGACGCTGTTAGCCTGATGAATTTTTCATAAGAGAAATCTTATTTTTTTCATCCCTTCATGTTTCTAATTTCATATTTTATGTCCATAAAATTTCATTAACATGTTCTTATATCCTTTATGTTATGTCCCTATAATATTTTATGGATAATTTATTAGTTGGAAACCCATGTCCCTTCCCTTTTCAATGTTTTCTAAAACCCTGCAACATAGCTGTTATGCTGCCAAAATGTTCTATTTTAATTCTTGGATTTACATACATGAGACCAACTTCCCTTTTTTGTGGGTTTAATTTGACACAAATATCATGTCTTTAAATCGGTTTTTAAAATTTTATGATTATGAAATGAAACACATTTGTTTTTTCAATATGGGTTATTTATTAAATGTTTGATGGTGATATATGTGGCTGACATGATTATAAAGTCAAATTTAAGGGTGTTCCCATATACTATTATAATGCATTGGTTAATGATGTAATATCTAGGGATTACAATTTTAATTATACATTGGTTAATAACCTTCGTAAATTTTTTTGATGACACCTTGTGGATGGACCTTAGTGAAACAGAAATGATTGTCTAAGTTAAATGTTGTAGCCACATCTTCAAGATATGAAACATGTTATTTTTATTATGATATGCCTCATGATCTCTTTTTCATTCCTTAATGTTATTTATCATGACTTTATGGATGTATCTCATGTTCACATGTAACATGTTTCTCTTGTTTTCCTTACTGGGCCTTCTATCACCCTTTTTTTTGATGTATGCTCCTAGGTTATGAGATTCTATAATGAACATAGGATGGACAATGAAGAATCCTTACAATTGGTTTATAGGAATGTTTATATTGTATTCATGTATTATGATCCTAATTTCCAAGACACTGGACTTTAAAGATCAACTGTTCGTAAAATGTAATGGAGAGTTATGTATTAAAAAGGAAGGATTCTATAGTTGGTATCAAAGGATAGTGTAGTTATTTATGGAAATTATGATATGAAAACATTAGGAATAACCCTATAGAAAAGTTTAAATATAGGAAATCTTCCTAGAATTTTGGTGAGTATTGAGTAAGTGGTTTATCAAACAAATACATCCTTGTCTGGACACGAGCAGGTAGAGGTGGCTCTGGGACAGATGTACATAGAGGTAAAACGCGAAAACCCCACTTCGAGCTAAACTCAAACTGGAACTGGTACATGAAAATGGGCCTTGATGAAATCTTGGTTACGACACTCCATGGGGATATGGTTGGTTAATCCCACTCTTTTTATAAATCATTATGAAGGAATTATAGAAAAATGTAACTATCTAAGCATGATGTTTTATGAAATAAAACACTTTTTAGTTAAAAGAGTAGTAAATGAAATAATTTTATCATGATGGATTTATTCTTTTTCAAAATATCCCCATGTTCTAGAAATACGTTGACTTATTTTTTGAGGAGTTACCCAGACCATCCCCAGAAAAAGAGGTAGAGCTTTCCATTGAACTCGTACCTAAATATCATTCGATTGCAAAGACCCCTTGTAGGATGGAAAATGTGGACCTATAGGAATTAAAGAAACCACTCCAACATCATTTGGAGAATGGTTTTATCTGACTAAGTGTGTATTCTTGGGGAGAACAATTTCTCTTTGTTAAGATTAAGGATGGATCAATGAAGCTATGCCTTGATTATAGAGAATTGATTGGGATCACAGTAAAGAACATATATTCTCTTCCAAGAACTGATGACTTATTTGACCAACTTATTGGAAATCAATTATTCTATAAGATTTATCTTCATTCTGGTTATCATCAATTGAGGGTGAAGAATGATGATATTACAATAACAGCCTTACAATCAAGATATGGGCATTATGAGTTTGTTGTTATACCCTTTGGACTGACTAATGCACCTGTTATTTTTATGGATCAAGAATAAGTTGATTTAAAAACTTAGGTTTTATCAAATGGATGTCCTTTGAATTGGAAAATTATTTTGTGATTAAATGATAAATGTTATTTTGGACGATGTTTTCTCTTTTGGAGTACTACATTCCTAAGGAAAATAAAATACTACAGGACATTATTTGTGAAGGAATGGTTGAAATTTTTATTTTGTAAGAATCTATGAATTTATTGTGGGCATATGGTGATTTGGGTTATTTCTGGAAAATTATTAACCTAGGATAGGGAATATCTGATTAGGTTAATTACACTTTAGTATAAGACTTTAAGACTATTCGATGTTAATTGGAGATAAATGTTAAGATTTATTGTGGAAGACTATGTGATTAAATACTTCTGAGTTTTGGGATTCAATCTTAGTTTGGATTATTTTGATGAATTTTAAGGACGATTGTGTATTAAATTGTCTTTCTGTAACTTTAGGGTACTTTTTTTAATTTTAGGTATTAATAGTCATATTTATTTTTATAAAGGATTATCCTTTTTGGGGATTATATGATCTCGTACTAACCATTTTAGTTTTATTTGATGACTAAAGACAAAGGAAAAATATAGTCATTATTTTGTGGATTATGTGATTATATAGAAGATGATTTTTATGATTTTGATGAGACCAATTCTTTTTGAATGCTCATAGTTTTGAGAAAAGATTAGTCTTGGTGGAAACTTATTAAGGGATGAAACTCTACTTGAAACTAAGTATATTTCCTTATTTTATTATTCTATGTAGTAAATAAATTCCACAAAATTATGTAATAAAACGTAAAAAAACATTTTTGTTTTATATATCCATTTGGGTAATCAACGATTGTTTACACACATCATAAGTTTGTGATTTTCTTGAGGTCACTTTCTCCTAATCAAGTTTTGTATCACTCTCAATCGAAACATGACCCTTTGTTTTCTCTTCCATATCCATGTTTTCCGACATTGAATCCTGGTATGGGTTAACATGGGTGACCTTTTTACTTCCCGTTCATTCTTTTAATGTAATAGTTTTACTGACTCTTTTTCTGATGTGGGAATTTCAACGAAATTTCCAAGCCCAATTTTAAAATTGCGAGGATGCAATTTTTTGAAGGGGGGAATATTGTAACGACCCGAAATTTTGAATAAATTTAGTTCCTTAACATTGTGTGTTATTTTTTTATACTTAACAAAACTATTTCATTTTAAAAAATGGGTATAATTAAAACGAGATAGTTGGGTTTCGACTGTTATATGAACTTTGGTCAAGATGACCATAGGAAACTAAATGTTGTGGTTATTGTCTATAAATACAAGTGATATTGATTAATTAATATAGAAAAAAGATTAAATGGCCCCATCCAGTAGACTCTGGCCGATCGAAGCCCATATGATGGAACTCAGGAAGGAGGTAGCACCTTTGGGTTTTTCTCTAGGCCAAACCCATGCCGAAATTCATCATGTGAAGCTGGAATGGAATCACCTTCACGATAAGTTCTAGCTAATAGAAATCTCTACTCGATTAATGTTGGCGGAGCCACCCCAAGATTATATCACCCTAGAACATCTCACTCTTAGGTTCTATGCTGGTTTTATAAAGGGTTATGTAATGAGATTGTAACTGCCTTGCGTAATCCATTTATTTAAATAAAAATTGTGATGTCCTCTTATGATGAAGTTTGTGAAATTTCAAATGTCCGGATAAATATATTATGTAAATTATTGATGAATTTTAGAAAAAATACATTATTAAAAATATTTATATAAACCATAAATAATTAATAATGTGTAATGATTTTAAAAAAATGGTCTCCTACAGTTATGTTCAGTAAGAAATTTAAAGTCTAATTAGCTCAACATAATTTTTGATGAATAGTAAATTATGAATAGTGATTTTACGCTTAGGATTAGTAATGTCACAAACTGGATTACTAATCTCACTTAAAGAAAGTATTAATATAATTTAGCCACCTTGACTACGTAATGTGATTTAGTAAAATAGGGGTTCATTTTTGAAATTCATAGCATCGATATTAGGTTATGGTGATTTTTATGAAAAAAATGAATTTTCAATGAATAGTTTTTTTATATAAAAATTTAATTAAAAAAATTTAGAAATTTATTTTCATAATATGGAGTTCATTTTGTAAATCAGAGCATCGATATTTGGTTAAGGTAAAAGTTTGGTATTTTTCTGAGAATGTTGAATTTTTATTGAATAGTGAATTTTTAGTTTAGAGTTACCGGTGTTTAATGACATCATTAAGGATGTAATAATAATTTAATAATTTTTGTCGACTTATGAATAGTAATATAATGTATGAGGTGTTCCAAGTGGCCAATAACATAGGAAAATACCATGGGAAATCCCATTCTTATGCCAATACCACCAATGAGGTGTCTCTTGGCCATTAATGCCTTATCCCCTCACTTCCCCTATAAATACCAAGCCATTCTATAATCCTTTCCATTACAAAATCCTCCTCAACAATGTTCTAGTGTCCTTACCTCCCAAGGAGTCCTCCCAAGGTTCCCTGAAGCCTCTAAAGGTCCCAAACATCAAAATTTCGATGTTACTTTTCAAGGTAAGGGATCCTACCTCTCACTTTCATTTCATGTACTCTCATTTATGTAATTTCTTTTAAGCCACGTGTTCTTATTTTGGGTGTGTAATTTTATATTAATATTACTTTCCTTTTCATGTTAATATTATTAGAGACCCCCTCTTTCTCTCATCATTTCATTTTATGAATTTTTAACTAGTGTCGTTAGGCTACTGAATTTTTCTAAGGGATACTTTCACTCTTCCCATTTTCGAAGTTCTATTTTCATGTCAAGTCTTTCAAGTTACTTTTTCCCATGTTGGTGTATGATCTCTATATTCATGATAGCATCATTTTATGTTCACATGATGAGATACCATATTTAATATCATCAATTCATTTTTGATGTTTTAAGTGACACCGTTTGGCTGTCGAGATTTTCATAAGAGAAATTTTATTTTTTTCTTCCTTTCATGTTTTTAATTTCATATGTTATGTCCTTAAAATTTCATTACAATGTTCTTATATCATTTTTATTCTGTCCCAATACTATTTTATGGATCATTTATTAGTGGGTGACTCATGTCCCCTCCCATTTCAATGTTTTCTAAAACCCTCTAACGTAGCTGTTATGTTGCCAAATTTTTCGTCTCAACATGTCTCTCTCTTTTTCTCAGATTCTTTCATTTTATTAATTTAGTACTCAAAGCACTTTCTTCTATACGGTTATTCTCATGCATATAAAAATGTTCTATTTTAATTCTAGTATTTACATATATGAGACCCACTTTCCTTTTCTGTGGGTTTAATGTGACATAAAGATCACATCATTAAAGTAGTTTTTAAAATGTTAGGATTATGAAATGAAACCCATTTCTTTTTTCTAAATGTGTTATTTATGAAATATCTAATGATGATTTATGTGGATCACGTGATCATAAATAAAAATTTCAATGGTGTTCCTTGATATCACTCCAATTAATTGGATAATTATGTAATCTCTAGGGATTATAATTATAACGATACCATGGTGAATAACCTTGGTAATGTTTTTAATGAAACATTGGGGATGAACCTTGGTGAAACGGAAATGATTTTCTATGCTAAATATTGTAGCCACGTATTCAATTTATGAAACACGTTATTTATATTATGATATTCTTCATGATATCTTTATCATTCCTTGATGTTATTTATCTTGTCTTTATTGATGTATCTCAAGTTCACATGTAACATGTTTCTCTTATTTTCCTTACTAGGACTTTTGTTCACCCTTTCCATTGATGTATGCTCCCAGGTTATGATATTATAAAATTAACCTAGGATGAACAATAAAGAAGCCTTACAAGTGTTTTAGAAGAATGTTGATGTTGTTTTCATGTATTATGATCATGATTTCCAAGACACTAAACTTTAAAGATCCTCTGTTTGTAAAATGTAATGGACGGTTATGTATTAAAAAGGCATGATGCTATAATGTACAATCAATCCAAGAATATCCTTCCTATAACAAACCCATATTAGTTAATATATATTACTTCTAACATTTCCCAGCTTAATATAAGAATAAAGAAATGTATATTTAAGTATTTAGTATGTATTAAAAAATAAAATTGTATCTAAATAATTTATATAATACACATTCAATGGATTTTTAATAAGTTATATAAATTTATTTTTAATTAAAATAAGTGTACATATCATAATTAACATTGTTATAAATTAATTATAAATAGTACTATCTAAGATATCATAATAAAATAAAAACAATAGATTTGAAAATTTATATTTCCCCTTTACAATAGGAATATTAAAATATACAAGAATAACTAGAACATCTAAAGGTTATGGTACATACTATAAAATGTTGTTTTTTTAATATATGATCATTAAAGGAAAATATTTATGAAATTCATTTCTTCTAAAATTTCCCAATACACAATAAATTATAAGAAAATTATAAAACATAGTATTTTATATTTTATTCTCAAATATAAGTTTTAATACCTCTAAAAGATTATCCCACGGGGTGAGAGCTTCGTTGTGGGGTTTCCTAGGTTTTCACCCCGGTCTTTTGACAACCAAATGCCAGATACTTCTCACTTTTGAAGAGAGAGCTCTACCCATCCTGATGGGTCGTGGCTAGCTCTTCCTGCTCTAAACGGTTTGTGCGAGGCGATATTATCATCTCCCTTCTGTCTGAGACCGGGACCTTTGCTCGGTTCCCTCTGTCTTAGGAAGCATCCAACACAGTCAAGGTGGTTTCATCACCTGCTTCACCGTGAAGGCTTCGACGGAGATCTGCCTCACAGTGGATGGGTTCTGGACCTCGACGTTGGACTCTGCTTAGATTTTTCCCGATCTGTGGAGATCTCAGCCAGTGAAGCTGATTCGCGGAGGCATCCATCCCCAGATCTGATTTTGCACAAGTCGGTGGTTTTTGTTGTTGATTTTGTGGTGACTTTTTCACTTCTATATTCTACGCGATGATGAAATGGTTTGCATTGAACTTGCGCTAGGGTTTCAGACAATTCTTTGTTTGTTCCGCGATTGATGCCTACTGGCTGTGCGCCTGTCCAGTTTCTCTGGGTTTGTGAATGGCTGTTTACGAGGAGCATGTCTCCCCAGGTTCGTGAAGAATGAAGATCGAGGTCACGTTGATCACGAGGGTCAGTTTTCAGGTGCTCAGTCCCAAGAACTTCTCACGAAGCACTGATCATGATGGGCTGGTGGGGGCCAAAGCGTTCACTTTTTCTTGCAGCGAAGACTGCTCACGTTGGTGCAGATCGCAAAGGGTAGTGCGTGGCTGAAGGAATCTCACGGTGGGATTAGAGGATCCGTGGGATGGACCTAAACTGTTCAAGGGTCTTGAGATGGAATTCTAACCACAGATTCAAGTGCGGGGAAATTGAACAAAATTAAAATGAAAAATTTACAAAAACAAAGTGTGATGCACCATGGAAGCCGACTAAATGGAGCAATGGAATAAGTTGTCTTTGAAGGACAGATAAAAAGTGATGGTTGAGACAGAGGAATGAAGATACACTTCTTCAAAAATGTATGTCACCGCTGGTTGTCATAAAATTTGTGGACAAAACCACAGTCAATCAGTGGGCCCTCAAAAGCACCCTTCAGAATCTATGGAAACAGGAAGCTGGAGTGGCAATTCGGGAAGTGGATAATAACCTCCTGGTTTTTTAGTTCTTCAATTTAATAGATAGGAAAAAATCATCAAAGGGAGGTTGTGGTCCTTTTACAATCATCTACTCATCATAGTAGAATTAAAAGGTGGGGATGATATCATGTATACTAACCTCACCCATTCCCCATTCTCGATACGCATCAATGGAATCCCCTTTAATGGGAGAACGAAACGGGTTATGAGGGAAATTAGAGATTGTATTGGTCATTTCCATTAATGGGACTGCTCCAACCCAATCCAATGGAGACCCATGGTGCGGATAAAAGCCGAGGACGATGTAGAAGATCCTATGATTAGGGGAATGTTCTTTAAAATCGACAACTCTAACACCTGGATCTCAGTTGAGTTCAAGAAACTCCCAATTTTTTTCTTCTTATGTGGGTGCATCGGCCATATGGATAGAATGTGTGAAGCAAAGAAAAAGAATGATTCAGGAAAAATCATTCTGCAATATGGTCTGTGGATTCGAGACAAAATGTCAAGATATATCTTCATCCCTATGGTGGAAAAAGCAAGGGATATAGACCGTCTGACGATGTCTAAAACTAAATAATCGGAACCAGAACCTGACAATAACATCATCCTTGGACCACCAGTGTTCCCTGAGGATAGACCAATAGAGCAAAGGGTGGCTAGAGGGTCCCCCCATGACATAAACTCCATGAGAAATACTGAGGAAAGACACAAGATCCTTATGAAGAAGCTTTTAACTGACTCAGGAAGAGATATTACACACCTGAAAAACACTGTCTTACCATCTAAAGAACTGTTTCCAAAAGATTTAAACCCACTAGATCAAAGTTCAAAGCCAAAGAAAATGGGCATCGAACCATTTGATTCCGACCCTGATCTAGATAAGGCCACGCTAGACATATGTCTACACGTTGATTCGAAAATTACATGAATAACATCACAAGACCCAATTACTCGTCGAACATAGAAAAGGGCACACTGTTCAAATAGAGACAGGAAAATTGATAACCCAAAACCCAGGGAACATAAAAGTCGAATTGAAAGAAGTCAGTGGGTTGAAAGCTCCCACAAAAAATGGAAAGCGGTGGGTAACACAATGATCTCGGAGATCCCAAAGGCAGAGGTGGGTATGTCCCTGTCCGACCTAGACCAATGATTATATTATGTTGGAACTGTCATGGGCTTGGAAACCCGTGAACGGTTCAATGTTCCAGCACCATTTCACTAAAAGTCACCCTGATATGGTTTTCCTATATGAAACCATATTTGAAAACAACGACACTACTGTTCTTGCTTAGAAATGTGGCTTCCAGGGTTGCCTCTCGATTTCCTGACAAGGACACTTGTGTGGACTCTGTCTCCTTTGGAAGGAAAAGGTTGACGTCAGGATCTTATCCTTCTCTTCGCACCATGTGGCGGAGGCAATAAATGAGGCCAAAACCCCACCATAGACATTCGTGGGTTTTTACAGTTAGTCATCCCATAATGATAAGTGGAAATCATGGGCTCTGCTCTGCAAACTGAGGCACGAGCTGACAAGCCCTATTCTCTTTAGTGGGGACTTTAATGAAATCTCGTATCAGAAGGAAAAAAGAGGTGGGGCTCTTCATTCCGCTAAGTCGATGTCAAACTTCAAGGAGGCGATTTCTAGGGAGGAATTTCTTGATGTGGGTTACGCAGGTAACCCTTTAACATGGTTTCAAGGTAATAAGAATGACACTCATATTTCTGATCTCCTTGAAATATTTGTAGGCTCTTTGGATTGGAAAAATTATTTCCAAATGTTCACATCCGACACCTGACACTCAATTGCTCAGACCTCATCCCAATTTTCATTGAATGTACCCAAGGTGACCTCATCACTAAAGTCATGAAACCTTTCAGATTTGAAAGCTTCTGGGAAAAAGACCGTGAATATGAATATGTTATCCGATTAGGCTAGAAGTGTAGACAATCAGACATTGGGTCCAACCTCCAACAGGTGGAATCCGATCCGAGGTCATGGAGCAATAAAAAAATCTGTCAACCTGACAGACACTGTGATGTTCTTGAAAGATAAATGGTTAACTTTCTCAACCAACCCCCATCCAATTGCACTCTTTACAGAATCAGGGCCACCCAACAAGATCTTGATGCCTCCCTGTGTATCAAGAAATGATTATGGGCTATGCGGGTGCACGACACCCACATTGCATAAAGGGATGCAAACACCCGATATTTTAATCAAAAAGAATCATCTAGGCAGCGAAAATATTTTATCTCTTGAATCTCGCACCCGAATGGGAGAAAGTTCTACGACACCGACAGAATCCATAATGTTATTTCCAGTTTTTTCTAGAATATATTTACTTCAGGAAGCCTTATCATCTCGGTTGAGGTGGAGGAATGCATCAGACCTATGATCACTGAGGAGATGCAATGCCAGCTTATCAAAGATGTTATAGATGAAGAGATTCTTCTGGCTCTGAAACACATTCACCCCACTATGGCCCCGAGGCTAGATTACTTCCACAACCTCTTCATTAAAAAAATATTGGCACATTACTGGTCCCGAAATATGCATTCTAATGAAGAAGATTTGGGCAGGGAGAACAAACCCTTCCACCATAAACCAAACAATCCTGATCCTCATCCCCAAGATCAAGAAACCTCCAACAGTCTCCGACTTCAGACCTCTCAGCCTCTACAATGTCTCTTACAAGATCGTCTCAAAGATTCTTCTCAACCAGATGAATATTTGGTTACATGAAATCATCTCAAAAAATCAGAGTGATTTCATGGCCAAGAGAATGATCCCTGATAATGCTGGTGTGGCCCATGAAGTGTTCCACTCTATGAAAACACACTCTACAACAAAAAGGTGAACCATGGCATGGAAACTTGATATGACCAAGGACTACGACAAAGTGGAATGGAATTTTATCATATTCATGATTCTAAAAATGGGATTCTTTTGAAAATAGACATATATGACCATGCAATGTGTCTCGTTGGTCTCCTTACTTATTAATTTCAATGAGGTGCTTACCCGATGCTTCTCCCCTACTCGAGGTCTTCACCAGGGATACCCTCTTTCCCCGTTTCTTTTCTTCTTGGCGGCCGATGTTTTCTATAACCTTATTTCTAGGGTAGCCTCCTCACATGAAATTCATAGGGAAAAGGTGTCATGTGAACGCCCACTAGTGTCACATCTCTTTTTTTCGGTGATTATTTCATTCTTTTCTCCGGAGCCATCCATAAGGTGTGCATTTCTATTGGCCATGTGATCCACCAGTATGAGAGGGCCTCAAGGCAGACAATTAACCATGGAATGTAATAAGTCTCTATCAACTATGGGGTTCCACCATCCCAAAGGGAAGAACATTGTGTCACTGCAGGTATTCATATGGTAGAGAAGCATCAGAAGTACCACGGGCTACTGACGGTGATTGGTGGTCCAAAAAAGAAATCTTTGAATCTATGTTGGACAGGATTGAAAAAAAAATCCTTGGCTGGACCCCAAATATAATCTCCAAAGCCAACAAGGAAACCATCAAAAAATCTACTCTTCAGTCTATCCCCACCTATTTAATATCCCTCTTCAAACTTCTTGTTGCTGTTGTTTACCAGATTCACTCGTGCACTTCCAATTTATAGTGGGGAAAAACAATGGAAGGAATAAAACCCACTGGATTGCTTGGATTAAACTTTGCCAACCAAAATCGGAGAGAGGTATGGGATTCCAGTACCTCTCCCACTTTAATGATTCACTGTTGGCTAAGCAAGGATGGCACCTTATTTTCCTCCAATCCTCTCTCTGCGCGCGGGTACTACGAGCTAAATACTTCCCCCAATAGGATTTCTAGGATTCCTCTCTGGGCCCTCATCCATGCTTCCTCTAGAGAAGTATCTAGGAATCACGAAGTCAGCTGAATAAAGGGTTTGTTTGGAGGATTGGGAATGGATCAACAATTAAGGTTTGGACATATCCATGGCTGATTGATAAGGATGGCATGTGGGTTACTTTACCTTCTCACCATGGTTTTGAAGGGGCCACTATCTGTTGCATTTTTCCTGATAATGGGAATGGTTGGTGCATGGGAAAACGTCACTTATGGTTCAATGAAAGGGACAAAAGGCTTATCCTGAGTATCCCTTGTGTTCCGGATACAGGCCATGACCATATTATCTAGACCAAAAACATTTTGGGAACCTATACAGTGAAGTCTGTCTAACGGCTCGCCCTCTGTACCTAGAAAGATGGAGGTGATGGGAAGCCCTTGGAACTGCTGTGGAAGCTTAATTTCCCTCCTAAAATCTGCCACTTCTGGTGGTAGGTTTGCACTGGAATCCTTATGACCAATGACTTTCTCATCCACGGTCATATTTCCAGCGACTTTTTGTGCCCCCTTTGCGCAAACACCCCAGAGTCCCCCCACCATGCTTTAACCCATTGCCTGGGGGAAAAAGAGGTATGGAACACATGGGGCTCCTATACGAATCTCTCTCTAGACATGGCCTCAGAACTCCCCTCTCTCCTATTGCGATGGTACTCCACCTTTTCACCAACCAAGGAGGGACCACATTTCATTTTGGTCTTGATCATCTGGGTCTGTCGCAATGATTTCATTTTTAACCACATCATCAAGCCCCCCAGATTCTAGATTGATCGTGTAGTTTCATGAATTTTGGGATGGAATCATCATAATGGACAAAAAAAATCCACTTGGGACCCCTTCCTCTTCTTCACATTGGTGCCCTCCACCGGAAGGGATTCTCAAGATTAATGTGGATGCATCCCTTCCCAAGTATAGACCTATTGGTCTTGGCCTTGTGGCCCGAGATCATCATGGGCAGACCATCACAACCAAACTTGATTCACATCACGTTCTATGGGAACCTGTGGTGGATAAAGCCATTTCCATCCTTTCCGTGATGATGTTCTCTAAATATCATGGTTGGGACACAATCCAACTTGAATCAGACTATTTCAACATTATCAAGGTTATCAACCTCAATAATGGCGGTTTGCATCCTCTTGGTTCTTTCATCAGGAAAATCCAGTCCCTCTTCCAGTACTTCACAATTGTTTGCCTTCCCCTTTGTCAAATGGGAAGGAAACAAGGCCGCCCATCAGGTGGCGGCCTCTGGCTCTCATGAAAATGACCAGCTCTGGCTGGATCACTTTCCTCCATAGTTAAGTTATTGTACTTCCACGGATCTTTGCTTTTAATCATTACATATTTTGTCAAAAAAAACTTAATACCTCAAATGAAATGGATGAATTGTTATTTATATTATGAAATTTATTATGTAATGAAAGAAACATGAACATATACACACATATTGTAATTTTTTCTCCATAATATTCATTCATCATCTTTATCATAAAATCCTACATTTAATGAAAATAATATTTAATGTTTCTGGAAAAAAATAACATAACTTATTCATCAGTTTTTATGTCATTTATTTCAACTACAACACATCATATATCATGTGTAGAAACTGGGAACCTTATTTAACTATATACATGAAGTAAACGAACAATACATTTAATCATTAAGGATTTTTATAAAATGACCAAATAGTGTCAAATTTATTAATTTCAAGATGGAAATTATATCTAATACAAAAAATATGTAGATAATAGTAATTTAATGTTAAATGAAAAAGGACTATCATTTTATACAAATATTTATTTGTGGTAATAATTGAGATTGATTTCAATATATATGAAGATGTTCAAGAAATATTATATTCGTATACTCTATATATTTTTCAAAGTTATGAAACAACAGTCAATATTGGTTAATATACTCTTTTAACGGGTTTCAATAAAATTGTATATTTTTTAACAAGTAAAATGAATTTAGAAGAAAAATGAAATGTTTGTAAATTTCGTACACTCATTTAATGTAATTCTATTATTATAACTGAAAATGTTCATAGATTATTTATGAATAGTTATTTTCATTAGAAATATACATATTTTATTATTATAAATTTATAAGGTGGTCATTTACTACATGATATCTCTATTGGGGAAATAAATAAATGTCCAATAAATAAATAAAAATGTGAAATAATTCCTTTTAGGTTTAGATCATCAATTATAGTATTTAAAAAATATATAATAATTATGTAGAATGAAATTTGATATCAAATATATGAAAAATTTTATGACTTTCAATCTGAATCACGTGTAAATAAATTGTTTTGTGTAATTATGGTATTTTTAAAAAAAATTATAGAATCCAAGAATTTTATAAAATGAAAAATTTTGGAATTTTATTTTCTAGTAACAGTAATACATCGTAGAATAAATTTCTACTAAAAAGTAAAACATAATGACATAATGAATTCATAAAATAATAAATGTTAGCAATGAATTATTATAATATCATTAAATGTTAAGTGAAATAATAATCCTAAACTTATAAAGTGTTTTCATTTAACTCAAATCGATATAAGGATATTATTCCTGTTCTTTTAGGTCATTCCCAATGTTAAAAATGTTTATACTTAAATAATGGAGACATCAATAGATACTTTTATAAAAGAATGTAGTGAGTGTTTCGTTATAAAAATAGGATAAATTCATATCATTTTTATGTCACAAATAACACAATAATCTAATGTATGAGATATGAATGTAAAAAA
Organism: Viscum album; assembly: GCA_963277665.1. Taxonomy (NCBI): domain Eukaryota; kingdom Viridiplantae; phylum Streptophyta; class Magnoliopsida; order Santalales; family Viscaceae; genus Viscum; species Viscum album. The sequence goes on from OY728122.1 coordinate 687,923,220, forward strand.
ATGAAAAAAAATTCATTAAATGATTTGATCTCAAAAAATATATGTATTGCTGAGTAACGTGTAGAACTAGATGAGAGGAAACTGTGTCATAGTGAGGATACTGTTAGAAAATATGTAATTGACAAATTTATCAAGTCAAATGATATTATTTTTAAATTAATTTGATTAATTAATTATACAATTGATGAATGTTTTTATTATTGTTTGGATCTTGAAATACTAATAAATTCTTTAATGGTACAATAATACTCTTTATGGTAGTATAGAAGATTATTGTTTCTTTTTATGAATAATTTATCATTATATAACAATATTGGAATATAATACAATCCCTATGAAAATATATATATCATATTCTACATCTAATTTTATAGTGTTTATCTAATATTTGTTTTGTGGTACTTGAACCATTGGTCAAACCAAATAATTCAAAAAGATGAATGGTGATGCGTTTAGAAACATCTATATTATATTAGGTTGATTAAATATATAATTTTATACTAAATTATATATTTAATTATTTTATAGACAATGAATTGATATTTTTATAACCCAATTCATCGTATATTACCTTTTGATTGAGAATAGTGTTCCTAATGAATTTTTTTTTGGAAAATAATAAAATCAAGTATCATTATAATATATATTTAAATGATAGAAATAATATAAATGAATATAATTTTTTTCCCTAATAATTTTTTTCAAATGTTCAAGAGCATATTATATTAGTAAAAAATTGAAACATTCCATAGTACAAGATCATGATTTTTTATAAATGAAATTAACAATCCTAGGGTTGTTACATCAAAATATTGTTTAACTCTACCAACATAAAAAAGTCTTGGTTCTATTTTTACAATAGTGTTATATATTTATTGACCAATTATTTGGTAATATTTTTTGTTCAATGACAATTACACATTTAAATTATTAAAAATAATTTCTTGATATTTAATGACTCCCCCATCGGAGTCCTGAGTGTTTTTGAAGTCTGGGTGATATGTCCATATAGTTTCAGGGGATTGATAGGTTTTTTGTCAAAAGAATCATATATTATAATAAGTAAATATAAATTAGTATATTTTAGTATATTTTTTATAATATCCAATTATTTTTTAGATTGAATTTTAAACTAAATATTTATTATATATTACGTTTTGATAACCCACAAGAAAATGAGTCTTATATTGATTAATTCATAAAAAATAAATATGTATAAAAAGTATTCTTAATTATTTTAAAATTAATTCAATGAATATATGAGTCATTAATTGTAGGGTACATGTTAATAAATTAATTAATTTTCAAAATTTAGGATCTAGGTACATAAACAGATGGGTCATGTGTGAATCATAAGAGACATTCTTCTATAGTCTATCTGGATATTAGAAGTGTTTTTTAAATTTCCTAGAATATGTTTTTGATATGGAAATTTTATTATTTATCTCAATAGTGTGTATGGTATTTCTTATTAGACTTTTTGAATTACATGAGATTCATATTGGATTTCAAAATACCCAACAATCAATTTATATGATTGATCCCCCACAATATATGTGTCAATAGTTATGTATGAGTGTCATCCCTGAGAAAAATTCATTCCTTTCTCAAAATGATAAAATATATGTTTTTATATAAAATCTGGAATATAAATTAAAAACCAATAAAATTGAATAGAAAAAATCATTAGGTGATGTATGAGAAATATGTCCAGGATAGTTTGTATGAGCCATTGGATATCATTTAGTGGATTTTTTATGTCCTTTTACTGGATTATATCAATTGTTTAAGATGATATTGATGGATGTATGGTGCTATTTTTTTTATTTTGAATTATTTTATGATGTTGAATCATTTACTAGTGAAAAAGGTGATAACATAAACAAATGGCCTATAATGGTTATTTATGGTAGAGGTTGTACATATTCATGGGGTAGTGAGGAATATTATACCTCTCCATTATTGCTATGAAACCTCAATACTATTGGGATTTTGATAACATTATTTTCCTATCTTGTACGTTCATAGATATTCCTTCCGTCATTACACAGTAAATCTATTAGTGGAAAAAATTACACTAAAGGATATGATATCATATTGTGACTGATTTTTAATTAGATAATTGGTATAATAACATAATTTATTTGAAAAGTTTCATAATAATTTATATAAAACATGAATTATTACTTCATTGTTGATGGTGTTTTATGGTTGGATCTATAGTGATCAAATCAATTTTACCAATGTCCATCTAAAGACATGGAAATTACGTTTATATTTTTTAAATTATTTGTAATTATTACAAGACTAATAAAACCGACGACACGTGATACTGAGGACCGTAGTGCCCAGAACGGAATTTGAAATTTTTTTAAGGTACGTTCAATAAATGTGTCTGTGGGAATTTCTATCATTTGAATTGTTATTTGAATTGAAAATCCAAGTTCACCATTGAATTCGATGTGTCGAGTTTCACTTTGTTTATGTTTAACTTAGTTCGGAAATAGTTGGACATGATAGTTAATTTTTTCAGACATTAGGGAAAAAGGTTATAAAATAACTAAAATTTATTTTATTCTTTCTTTCTACAATTATTCTAAATGGGATGGTGCGACAACAGAGATAATCAGTCATTAAATTATGGTCTTTTAATGACCTGTAACACTGACTGTGTTACTACAATGTAATTTTAATTAATGGTCTCATTAATGAACCACATTAGTAAACCTAATGTGAAACTCGTTAACTTGAAGATTAAATCAATCCATTGGAAAAAGGAATTTGACAACCATGGGAGAAATAATTTACAATGTGCAGGTGATGAATTCCTCCGCCAAAGAATAGTGTTTTGATGACGCCTCATGATGAATCAATCTTGAGGTCAACTAGTGTCGAAGATAGTGAAATGACAACACACATACATCTTCTTCATTTTCAACAATAGTTTCCAAAAAATCCAATAGGGGATTTATTTTTTTATGAATTTAAAATATTTCTCATCTTCTTTCTTGAATAATATGAACAACGCATATCTATCGACTAACTGGTTGATCTATGATTCATTCGTTCTTATGTGTTGTTGTTGTGGAAAATTATTTGGGGTTGATCATTATCATGAGTTGAATGATTCTTTCCTATATTATAGAACTAACGTGAAGGTTGTCTGCCAATCCTAACAGGTGTTGTTCCCACCCACAAACTTTTTTCATGGTGTGGTCTTTGAGAAAGATCAACAAACGTATTGACTATGTGATTTTGTGGGACACGTAGAGAAGCTGGAATCCTAGGAAGCCCATAGGCACAGACGACATCCCAACTCTGGCTATGAAGGTAGTCAGACCTAGGCCCATGGATTCTTCCTATGATCGGTCCATAATAACTGGTTAGATGAAGCGACTCCAGGTTGGCACCCCTCTTGGAGGATTCGAATGGACCACGTTAGTTCGGGGAAGCGTAGAGCCAGTAGAACTAGCGGGTTGTGCCCAAAAAATGGGTTGGGCTTATTCTCTATCTTTATGGGCCTTTCTCATAGCCAAGTGGGTCGGGCCTATGGCCTGGTAGGCCAGACTGGCCTATGTCAGGTTGGCCATGCATGGGGAGCATCGGGTCCGTCTGACTGGGTCAAAATGGACGCAGACCAAATTTGACCCAGTTTCACTTAAAGGCCCATAACTTCAAAAAAATAATTTTTTTGACAAACCACCTACGGTGCTAAAACCATTTGATCTAAGAGGTAATATTGAGGTAATCGACTTTGGATATAGAAAATGTTGGAGTATGTCCAAGATAGATCGAACTCGAATCCCAAATATCCTTCGGTAGTAAAACAATTTAACATACAGACCATGCATCTAATTGAGAAATTGATTATTCCATTGGGATGCTTATGACATGGCAGTTATTTAAGATAGATCTTCATGAGAATTCTGAGAAATTTAGGTATTACCAATTTCATAAGGTGAAGAATCTATGGAACTGACGCACACCATGTGATGGAATCTTGTGGCTGACAGTCAAGTGTAGAGAGACCTTTTGTACATCAGCATTAGAGCGACTATGTTTGGATCAATAGTAGCACTTCACGATGAGGACTAGCGTTATAGAAGCCTGTTGTGGTTCATCAACTTATGACACTGTGTGGATCGATGTCAAATGACCCTGTGTGGATCGATGAAATATGACCCTCTGTGGATTAATGACTAACAACCTTGTGTTGATCGATGACTTACGACCTTATGTGGATCAACATATTACGACCCTATATGGATCGGTGACATAGAAACCTATGTGGATTAGAAATATAACGACTACATCGTGATTCAGTATTTGAAAATCCCGATGAAATAAGATGATTTATCTATACAAAAAATCAATATTATAATTAATCAAAAAAATTTATACCTAGTGTGAGCTATATTCAACATAGTTCATTGTGATTAGGATCATGATATTTTGATTTTATTTTGTGGAATTATGGGATAACATCGGGTTCGTAGAGTCCCTACTGGTTTTTTTCACACTCACGCCTACACTGGCTTCTCCTGCACCGTGTTGTGTCTTGTGCATATGATAGAGGGAATTGACCTAGATTTGGGAGTGAGGACTAGACGGTGTATGAAGGTGACTAGTTCATGTGAAGAGGTGTATTGATGAGATTTACATACGTTTTAGATCAGATCCATGGATGATTACTAGATGATCTATTTTTTCTTTTAATTTAGCTTTAATTTGGTTGGGATTGTATACAGTCCCATTATACTTCATTTCTCACATTTACTTTCTAGAGTTATACTATTCGGATTGAACTTATTTTTCACCTAGTTTGTGTTTTTTTGGTTTAGAGGAAATTCCTTCCCATTTTAGGGATATTCCTTTAGGGTGATAAGTTCCAACCATTGTCCTAATGAAGTGGAGCATAGGGTAGTCACGACATGGCCATCAGGGGATGGGGTATGAAAATGTGGTTTTAGAGGTTTCAGTTCTACCGAATAACTCAGACTCTGATCATTTCAATGTGGAAATAGTGTTAGGTGTTTTGAGTTGTGTTTTTAGTTTGTGGAGTCTAGTTTTGGTGTGGCACCAATGTATCCATACACCAAGACCCTGAAATCTGACTTCGAACTCGGTACCCGAAAACACGAATTGCATGGGCCATTTTAATTCTTTTCATTTGATCACTTTTGAGATGGATCACCAGGTATAACGTATTAATCATGGCACATATATTTCTTTTTTATGATGCCTCCACATAAACAACCATCCATGATTACAATGAGTGTTTTTGATGATGACCCACAAAATGATTAGGATACGGTGTAGGGCCCTCCTAAAGCGATGGTACCTTCAGGTGGGGTACAAACAACACCACAACCACTAGGGAAGAAGTTGCTGCCAGCCCCGATAGTAGATAGTGTTCACTGACATAGGGCACTACACATGTTCCAGTGGTAGAGGATCTTGAGTTTTATAGGCACGCAGAAACTACATGTAGTTGATGGCAGGCTGGATGATGTGGATAGTTATTTCCACCTTGTTGGGACACCAACAGAGTAGATGGTGATCTTAGCTACTCGTCTCTTCTTGGGAACAATAAGAAAATGGTGGAGCCTGATGCTCCAGTTGCATGATGTGGTGACCCACACATGGTTGGACATCGAGGGAATCATCAGGGTAGAGTTTTTTCACATAAATCTATGCTATGTGCATATTCAAGAGCTCCTTTACTTATAGGAGGGTTGCCTAATAATATCCTTATACACGAAAAGATTCACCATCTTCTCCCGCAACTCGTTTGACACTGTATGACACTATTTCATCAGGTTCCATATCATTGAGTTGGGTGTTCGATGGAATATTAAAGAGTCAATGATATCACTCAACATATAGACTCATGATGGAGTGGATGAGCGAGATCAACTAGTGGACAACTTCCTAGATGCGAAGGCACTGGGAATGAGAGCCACGGCTGGACAACACCTTGTCGAGTCATCTGCAGCATGATGTAAGAGGATGATGCAGATGACTGAATGGGCCAGACCTTCTGGTGGATGACCCCATGGATGTAGTGTACTATGTGGGGACCTCACAGGTCATTGGAGGTCATCAGGGGAGTAGACAATTATACTCATGTGGTGGGTTGGGTCACATGGCATCCGACTACATGACCCGTCAAACCAAAGATCAATAGATGGTCGAGGGACCATCAAGACGGAGGCATAGATTCAAGCATAGTTATCCAGAGGGATGTATAGGTAGAATAGGAGCGGGTCATGTTGCAGGCAGTGGGCGGCAGTTTGAGGTTCTACCGAAACCACCTCTATGTGGTCCACCTCGACCTCAAAATCAGGTAGGAACATATGAACTCAGCTACATGAATCAGAATCCTACCACTACTATGATACAAAGATGATTAGATTTATGACATGTTTTTACTTCCATAAAGCTGCAGTTCTTATAGATATAGGTTCTGGTCAATCTTTTTTCGCCACGACTATCGTTCGGATCTCAGAGAGTCCAGAGGAGCCATTGGTCAATCCTTATGAGAAATAATCCTACATGATAGAATTCAATGATTATGCATTGGTTCCAGTAGTGTGAGAATAATCTAGGAGGTGAGGGCATCTACTGAGATCTCCTAGTATTAGCGTTGATGCCTTACAATGTCATCGTGGGTATGGAATCATTATACAAGGTCCATTCTTAGATCAAATATTTTAGTCACAAAGTGAGGTGTGTCCACGAGGATGGGACCAAGTGATCCTTCACCTGTGAGAAAGGAACCATTGAAACATGGGATAGAAATTTTCTAAGGAGGGTGGATTCTATCACTCCTTAGTTTTCTAGCCTTGTCCTCGGAGCAATTGATCTGATGAGTCCCACTTATCCTATAGTGGTTGAGAAGTACGCAAATGTCTTTCCTAAAAATGTTTCAGGACAACCTCCTGACAAAGATGTAGAAATCTACATCAACTTATACCCTGAGATGAGGCCATTATCTAAACCATTATATCGGATGGATCTCACTGATCTTCATGATATGAGGGTATAACTGGAGGACATGTAGAAGAAGTGGTTTATATGGCCCAGTGTTTCTCCCTAGGATGCACCAATTTTGTTCTCCATGAAGAAAGATAGGAGTATGAGGATTTTCATTGACTATCAGAGCATGATATAGGGGACCATGACGTACATGTATCCACACTCTAGGATTGATTAACTCTTTAATAAGATGAAGGGAGATCAGTGGTTTTTGAAGATAAATATCATATTAGGGTATCATCATTTAATGGTATGAGATGATGATGTACCAAAGACAACCTTCAGATGTTGGTTTGACCACTATGAGTTCATGGTGATGTCTTTCGGTGTGAAAAATTCCCAAGTAGTGATCATGAGACTCATGAACAAGCTCATCTAACATTACCTTGATCTCTTCGTGGTGGTCTTCATTGATGACATCTTGGTGTACTCATCATCGTATGAGAATCAAGCCACTCATATGAAGATAGTTCTGGATAATATCTAAGAGCACCAACAATATGGTATGTTTTCATAGTTATATTTCTAGATAACAGAGGTCCAAATTCTATGACACGTTATCTGAGAGGCTGGAGTTGTAGTAGATCAGCAATGATAGAGGTATTCTTTTCATGGGAGACATAGAAGAGTGTGACCAAGGTGAAAAGTTTATTGGGGTTGGATGGGTACTTACAGAGATTCGTACATGGCTTTTATAGAGTGGAATCTCCCTTTTCAGATTTGACAAAGCAGGGAGAACCAATTTTTTGGATAGAGAGATTCCAGTAGAGTTTCCAAGAGATGATGCAGAGATTGACAGGTCCCCCCATGTTGAGGCTACCAGAAAATGGATTTTGGTATTATGTCTACTATGACACATCAGGGATCATACTATGATGTGTCCAAATGCAGGGGCAACTAGTGATCGCCTACAAATCATGATAGTTGAGACAAAATGAGAAGAACTATGCTACCAATTACATGGAGTTAACAACAATTGTATTTTCCTTGAATATGTGGCGAGACAAATAACTAGATGATCTTTTTACTTTCTTCTCTGATCCCAAGATTCTCATGTATATCATCTCATATAAGGACATGAACTTGAGACAATAGAGATGGTTGTATTTCATCCAGGACTATTAATATGAGATTTTATACACTCATGGGAAGTCAAATTTAGTGGTAGATTCACTTAGCATAAGTTATGGTTTATAGTTGCTGAGTGAGCTGACATAGTAGCTAGATGCCTTGCAGTTATCCTCCATGGATAGAGATAGAGATACTTGCCTATATATTATGAAAATTATATCCCCACTCCTTTATTAAGTTAGTGAGGCATAGCTTGGGGACATTTAATTCATGACCCACCATCCTTAGATATCATTAGTGCAGGCTCTTAAATTATTGTTTGAAGGTGCGGATAACACCATCATTTTTTTAGGATGCACCATGTTACCTATGAATCTACAAGTGGATGTGAAATGGGAGTTCCACACATCCCCATTAGTTGTACAACTTGGTGTGTTGATGATGAACCAAGTCCTTCGGCATCATTACTGGTGTGTAGGGATGAATAAAGTAGTGGTAGGGTTCGTTTCATGATGGATTACGTGTCAGCAAGTTAAGGCCGACCATCAGATTCCATCAGGATTAGCACAAACACATGAGGTGCGGAAATGGTAGTGGGATGGCATCTCCATGGACTTTGTGATAGGGATTACTTGTACGTCCATGGGCCATGACTGTATATTGGTGATCATTGACTGACTCACTATGTCATCCCACTTCATACCCTTCTGAGATTAGGTATCATTAGAGGGATCAAGACACCTCTATAAACATGAGATAGTATGACTTCACAGGGTTTCATTGATGATCATATCAGATCTTGATGTTCATTTTACATCCCAGTTATGGAAGAGATTACAGGAGGTATTCATGAACCAACAACATTTGAGCACATCCATTCATCTTCAGACAGATAGTCGGATGATGTGGACCATACCGACGTTTGAGGTCATGCTTTGTGCTTGCATCCTTGATTTTTTCCATATTTGGGTGGATTAAATTCCCAAGGGTGAGTTCACCTAAAATAAAATATATCACTCCACCATCGATGTGGCACCATTTGAGTCCTTGTATGGGCCACCATGCAGATCACCTCTATGCTAGACGGACCCTAGGGAGTCAGAACATATGGGTATATAGATTGTACATGCTACAACTGAGAAGGTAAAAATCATCCAGGAGTGTATTAATACTACGTATAACAAGAAAAAGTTGTATGCTAATTGTAGATGGAGACCCATGGTGTTCGAGGAAGAATACCAGGACTTCCTATGGGTCTCACCTCGACGAGTTTTGTAATGATTTGGTTGTGGCGGCATTCTCTCTCAAGGGTTCATCCGATCTTTCCAGATTCTCAGTAGAGTTGGTGAGGTGGAATACCTCTTAGCTCTTCCACTATAGATTTATAGGTTGCTCATAATTTTACCTGTGTCATAGATGAGGAGATATGTTGATGATCCATCACCCATCATTAACTGGGGAGAGCATGACATTGATGATGGGGTGATTCTTGCAAAGTTCCCAGTGGTGATAGATGATCACTGGGACTAGGTCCTTCATAGATGGTGTTTCCTCTGATGTGCGTTCAGTGGAAGCACTGGAACCTTAATGAGAGAAAATGGGAGTGGGAGGGTCAGATTCGTGCTAAGTATAGCCATTGGTTTTTTAGATATTATTGTGGCTTTTGGGGATGTAAATCCCTAAGGTTTGTAGAATGTAAAGACCCAAAAATTCCATATAATTATTATTAATTATATGGAATTATTAGGAGACTGAAAAAATTTAAGGCACATTATTCTGAGGCCGCGAGAGCACTGAACGAAAATGTTATCTTTTTTATGGTACGTTTAGTATATGAGCAGGTGGGAATAACTAGGTTTTGAATCAGTGTTTAAATTGATAATCTGAGGGCATTGTTGAATTTCTAGTTCCATGATTATCTTATGAGAACCCTAACCTATTTTAGAAAAGTAGAACGTGAAAGTTAGTTTTTTGGGGAATTATGGAAAATGGTAATTATATAACTGAAAATTATTTTATTATATATTTCTACAATCATTTCAAAACATTTTCTAGGATTGTAGAGTTAGTCACTCATTAAAGAACCAAATTAATGAACCTAATTTGATAATCTAAATTTAAGAGTTAATCAGCCTATTGGAAAAGGTGATTTGACAACCACGAGGGAAATAAATTAACAATTTATGATGACAACTTCATCAAACGATGAACGGTTATTTGAGGACGCCCATTAAGGAATCTATCTAGATGATGGATAACATTGAATGGAAATGCATAGATATCTTCTCTTTTTCCTTAATAGTTTCCATCAAGATCAAGGTATAGGATTTAATTGATTATAAATTTAATATATTTTTCTTCTGCATTCATGAATAATATGAAGAACACAGATCAACCAACTAATGATTTGATCCGTGATTCATTAGTTCCTATGGGTAGTTGTTGTGGGTAATTGATTTGGGTTAATCATTATCTAGATTTGAATGATTCTTCCCATGTAATAATTCTAGCGCGGAGGGAGTGGCACGAAACTAAAAACGCTCAGACCATGCATTGAACTTATTCATGGTGCATTATTCACGGTGGATCATTGAAAGTATTAGAAATGTGATATCAAGAACCATTCATTGGTGGTAGAGTCCTGGGAGGCCCATAGGCATAGATGAGATGACGAACGTATGACAAGAGCTTGTGCAGTGGTTCGACAAACATTATGTTAGGCCAACGTCACTGGTCATGAGACATTTTTATTGTAGTGCACCCTGGAGACGTGCCACTGTAATGCACCATGGATGGGGAGACATCAACTATCGAGATTCCATGGAGGAGGCATAGGGGATCTGTTCGAGGTTGTAGGCCGACCCGCACCCACGGGTCTCTCCTTCGACCGGTCCACATTGACCGGTCAGTTAAAGTGGTGTCATGATGGCACCTCTATTGGAGGACCCAATGGAACATTAGGCCTAAAGAGATTAGGCAATTCTAGGGAGGGTCTGCTAATACTGGATTGGGTCGGGTTTGTCAAGCTGGGTCGGACCTAACCCGGAAACAATTTTACCTTGTTTTGCTTAAAGGCCAATAACATCTATACCAGACATCCGATTGATGAACCGTCTTCGTCCATAGAATCCAGAGGACAAGGTGGTCCATTTGTGATCATATAATTGGGCATTGGAGAATGTTGGTGTTTGATCAGGTTGGATCGAACACAAATCCATCCAGGCACTCGGTATTATAATGCCTATATCATACAAACCAGGCATCAGAATAATGCACAATATTTTGCATTGGAACCTTTGTGACCGGGCTGTTCTTTGGGTCGAGTCTTCACTAGAATTTGTGGATGTTTAGGTGTAATTGATGGATTGAGGAGCCGAATATAAAGAACTCATGTTTTCCGGGTTGTGTAATCTTGTGGATGGATGTAATGTGAAGAGTGACCCTTTGTGGATCGACATAAGAGCGATCGCTTGTGGATCAATAGTAGTGCGACCCGATGAGGTCCATCTTTAGAGAATCCTATCATGGAACAGTGACATATAACAGTGTGTGGATCAAATACTTATGAACATGGGTGGATCGATGACTTAGGACCCAGTTTTGATCAATTACGTACAACCCTATGTGGATCAATTACTTACGACCCTGTGTGGATTGGTGACTTAAGACCCTGTGAGGATCCTGAATAAAATTACATCATTTTAGTTTAGAAGTAGAGATTTTCAACTGAATATGATAATTTATCTGTACGACTAATAATCATTATTCATGTTATTTTTTTTATATACCTAGGTGGAGTGGTGTTTTACTTAGTTCGTTGTGATTGAGATCATGATTTGTGGGTATTCAATTTTGGAAGTGTGGGAGATATTCAAGAGTCTTGGGGTCCTTACTAGGTATTGTCATACTCAAAAATACATGGGATTCTCCCACACCTTGTTTTTTATGGTGCAGACGAAAGAATACTTTTACAGAGATTTTGGAGAAATGACTAAAAGGTTTGCAGTGGTTACCAGTTGATGTGGAGAGCCGCATTGGTGAGTTGTACCTACCATTCATGTAGTATCTTTGGCAGATGAACTCCAGAAATTTTTTTCGTTTTTGAAATAAAATCATTTATTTGGGTTTGTAAACTAAAAAATTATACTTCAGTTCACACATTTACTTTCCATAGTTATACTATGTGGTTCTCTCTTGTTCTGTACTTCGTCTCTGTGTTTTCATGTTTAAAGGAATTTCCTTCCTATTATAGGGATATTCCATTACAGTGCTTGTCACCAAACCCTGACCAATGGAAGGTGGGATTGGGTTAGTCATAGAATGGGACCTGGGTGGATGGGTCATTACCATCCATATGTTGTAGAACTATGCTCCATCATCCTATTCTAAAAACAAATAAATTTATAACTAAAAATTTATTGCAAATGTGATGATCCAAACTAAACTTTCCTAAATTTCATAATATAATTACATCCCATAACAATTTCACACAAATTTTGGAATATTTTATTTCATTTTCATTAAGGTGTTGTTACATAGGCAACATATATTAAAAAATGTGAATATATGTCCATAATTGATCCATAAATTACTCTTTTTTATACTTATCATATATTAACCTCTTCATTGTAACCTAGGGAATATAATCATTTGGAAGCGATAAGTTTTTACACTCAATAATGGTTATACAGAAATGTGTTATTAAGGATTTCTTCATATTCATATGAGAAAACAATGTTTATGGGAAATGGTTATTTTTAAAATGTACATATAAGAACATTTGGTCACAAAAAAATATGATAGAAGGATAAGTAATATCATATTGATATTTATATATCCTAAAAAATAGTGTATAATCATGAGATAATAAATATTATTCATGAGTCATAATAATAGGGATATTAAATGGAAATACAACAAAACATTCCAAAATAATAACAATAATAACATTGATGAAATCATTAACATAGAAAAATTATAACATTATGTTTAATCAATACTTTGATGTATCTTGTTTTGGAAAAAAATATCTATGATTCATAATGTGAAAAATAAATAAAAATATATTCCAAAAATCCTTGTACAATAATAATTAATCTCTATGAAATGCATTGGAGGGATTTGTCATTACGAAAAAATCATAGGGATTTTCTAGAACCAATCAATATTTGGGATTTAACAGACATAACCCGTCACTGTTATTTATTTGTCCATAAAAATATCAAGTAGTAAAGGACCATTCCTTATCATATGGATTTATTTTTAGTATTATAGTTCGAGGAGTTTGGAGAATTATAAAGTATTTTTGGATGATTTTTGGATAAATATTTACTACAGCTGGTATATTATGACAAGAATTTATATTCAAATCAATAGAGGTTGATTCAATACTAGGTGTGTATAAATTTATGGTTTTATGTTATGAGGAAGGATGTGTTTGGAATTAACTGGGTGAGCTGAAAAAAAATCTTCATGTGCATTAAATAATGGTTGAGTTGCCACAATAATCAATAGATGAATGACATGAAATGATATTTTAGAAATTAACGGCCTGCGATGGATTATCATCTTGAAATGATGTCATTAATAAAATCCCATTTTAAATATTTTATTCATGATGTGAATTATCATATTTTTATCTTATTTAAAAATATACAAGGTCAGCTATATTATTTTTTAATTTTTTTTGTCGAATCGTGGGTGAACCCTAGGTCTTTTTGCAAGATCATCAAACACATTTTTTTCATATATTAATCCTCAATTTTTATGAACGATCATATTTTTTAATACATGATGAAAAAAATCACTTTTTTATCCATCATTGTCTCTAATTCATCATTTCGAATTATATAGTGAGGTGTTATTTTTGATCGATGATTTTTTGAGATATATATTTAATAATATGTTAATGTAATACCAATTTCTTTTCGGTTTCCATGGGTGGTTATTTTATTGTAATTGATTCCCCTTCACACTTTCATCATGGGAGATAATTAATATTCTTTGAGGTAGGGGTCACTATTCTATCCATATAGGTGAATTTATGGAGCATAAATTTGTTTTCCTCAAACTGGTTGATAATAAGTGTCAACATAATAATGATATTTCGTGGAATTAATATGAAATAGGTGGGAATGATAAAAAACAAGATTTAGAATCATTAATAACATTTTAACGAGTATATTCATTCCTGATTCCATTTCTAAAAATCAGTTCAATTTGGAGTCTTGGTAGTGTTTCTATTGTAATTATTCTAAGATAGATATTATGTAAAAAATTATCTAAATATTAAATGATTCGTATAATAATTGAAATCTAGATAATTAAATGAGTTATAATGAAATTTTATATGTTTGATACAATCCCCATGCTATGTGATGAAGTGATATAAATCATTACAATATTGAATAAAATTTGGTGATCACGATTAATAGTGTCCAATGTGGTTTTTCTTGCTGAGGTTCCATGTGTGATGTGGTAAATTTTTCCAGGATTTTAGTGGCTCTCTTGGGTGTGGCAGTGTACATTATTTATATGATGTTTGGTCATCATGGGATGTGATATAGGAAAATGTAAAATAGAGGATATATTTAGTGGTTGTGATGTGTAGTAGTAGTGGTTTGTAGTGGTTGGGTCGTGCGATGGTTGTTCTATGCGGTGGTTGAAACGTATTTTTATTTTAGGGAGAAGTATTGGATGAATTTTTCTTATGGGATTGGTTGATTTTAAATTTTAAATACTTTTTTGTAATGAATATTTGTTAATTTTTAAGCTGACCGTCAATAAATAGTAGTAGTTAACGAATAAATAATAAATGACTAGAATAAATGTATTTTAATTTGATAAATATAATTAAATAATAATTCAATGGTCTTAGTAAATGTGAATGAAATGGACTAGAATATTGGAGTTGTTTTAAAAAAATCAACAGAAATATTTTGTATCCAATAATTGATAGTGGAATTGTGGGGATCTATATGGTAGTTCTATGGTATGATGCATTTTATGGTGGTGGAAATTGTGGGATATGTCATGTGGTGAAATGGACATGTTAAAGTGTATGGTAGGGAAATGATTCTAAACACACAAGATGTGTATGGGGTTTAATAAATTTAGAATTTATTTTATCTTATTTATATAATTTCACAACTCATGTTTTATAACCATAGAATTTACCAAATGTTATTATTTCCTGGGTTTTTCAACAAACATCCATGATTGTTCTTATATGGAAAACTAGATACCACCTCTTCACTACAGTTCTTTTATTAGTCATAATTTGTGTGGATGTTTTAGATTACCCATTGATGATATATGTTGGTGTTGTAGAATACCTAATTTTGACGAGGATATGATATGTGGTGGGGGTCATTCATATTTGGAGGAGTGAAATGGTGTGATTTAATTAACATTAAGAATTACATTCTATTATGGTTGTGTGATATGTTTTGATGTGATGTGGTTGTCATTTGATGAGTTTTTGATGTGATGATGAGTGAAAAATTCACCATATGTTAGACCTTGATATGGTGGTATATATACGCATGCATCTCGATGAAAAAACGATTTCGGAGGACACATAATGTGATATGTATGTAGTGTATTGTATTATATGGCGTCCAATGTTTGTTTGTGAGTGTGTAAAATAGGTGGGGAACTAGATATTTGGTCACTTTTTATTATTTTATTGATATAATGCATGAAATTATCATGCATGACTTAGAGATAAATCCATGGTGATGTTTTGTATATTTTATTTGGCTATTTTAGGTTAGCGATGTTTTTGTTATTTTTTCATTATTCTGTTAGTATTTTCTTTTCTCATGTGCACTAGAACTATTTGTAATGGTCAAATTATATATTCTATTTATACTGAAATTATATATATATATATATATATATTTATTTATTTATTATTAATAGGAAACTTTATGGACTGAGATATTCTGTAATAGCTTGTTTTTGAGAAATATTTTTGATTCATGTAACAAGGACATATATTTTGGTATTTACTTAGAGTTATTTATTTGTACTTAATTTTATTTTTCAAGAATTATCATGTGGTTTTAGGGTTAAATTTATATTTTTTGATGATTTTTATTTGTGATTTTTTATCTTACCTCCTAGTCATATATTTTAATTGTGGTTAATAAATTTCATATGTGTGATATTTATACCATCTATGTTTTCATCGGCCTAGTTGTATGATACATTATATTAATTAAATTGAAAAATTGCAATAGAATATGAATTTTAATTTGGTGTATTGGATGAATCATAAAATGAGTATCTAAATGTAAAAAACATAATGGGAAAACATAAATGAAATGTTTTTAGATGAGGTTTATTTCTCTTGAAATGACTATGGTGTTAGGTTGAGCATTAGGATTGTTGGTCTCTAGAACCACTTTTTATGAGAATCAAATAGTGTTGTATAGTTTGTTCAAAACTGTGCATCCCTCGAGATGAAAACAGGGGTCCCTATAATGGGTTTCACATAGAATTTATTACTATGTACCTAACTCTTCATGTTCATGTGTGAGGTATATAGTGTGTTGTAATGGGAAATTCATGGGATGCACAAGGTTAGTTTAAATGTGTTCCTAGCCAAGGGGTGTTGGGGTGGTTCTATCATTTAATGTGGAACAACAGTATTACTGCTTGATTTTATAATCTGGGTGACTAAATCATGATTTTCATAAAATGTGGTTTATTATACTTTTTCCAATGCCTCTTTTAAGGCTTCCATCCTCATTTTTCTTCCCTTATTCATAGATAAGCATCTCATATACAAGAATATAATTTTTCTTCCCATAAGCATATATTTGAGCTAACTCATCCATTTAATACTAGAATCAACCATTATTAGTGTAACAACCTAAAATAATCATACATAAAAATTACACCATAATAAATAAATCTTCATTACAAAAAATAATTATACGTTCCATTAATTATTTGTACACATTTTTTTTGAAACATTGATTGATAGATAAATTGTTAATAAATGAGATATGTAATCTCACAATAAGTTCTTAATAACATACAACCTTCATTTATATATCATACATATCACTATTTACAGCTATAAGGGTAAACGAAACATATTAAGGGGTGATATTAGATTCCTAGTATGGGTAAACATGGGAGATTTCAACATTACATGAGCATAAGGGTATTTTAACACCCAAATATCATTTTAATAGACATACCATTAATATCACATATCATAAAATTATTCATGGAATGATATATAGCTATGATGAATTCATATAAGCATAGAATCTTTTTTATCAATGGTTTCTTATAAGATATTTAAAAGCTATTAGTATTAGGATAACCACTAGAGTAACTAATTTTTCTTTGGGATGAAATCATGTGTACCCACTTTTGAGATTTGGATAAAATATAGTATAACTTCGTTTATTCTTGGGATAACCGCCCATGTATCCTTTATCAATCTTTTTATAGCCTCTAATATACCCTTTGATCTCACATAATATTAACCATAAAACAATCCATTAGATGGTTATATATGTCCCACTAGTCACATAAACTATATATTTGTGTAACATATGATCATAGAAAATTCATCATATAATAAATTAAGAAAAGTGATAATATTAATAAACATATTTTTATCATAGACTTAAACCATCTAGATATAGTATAATTGGATCATATCCCCGTTGAAGATTAATTAACACAATAGTACATCATCATAGATAGAAACTGTTTTAGAATGATCTCCATGAACATTACATGATGAAAACTAACATTTTAAATTTGAAAATACTCATTATAATACAATTTTTTTTAAAAATAAAATACTTTTTAATGAGGATAATGTTTAAAATATATAAAAAATGATTCAAAAAGTTCCGTGGTCATAATGGATGGAAATATAGTTCCTTTTATACACATTAATAAAATCATTAATATTTTCAAAAATGTAATAACTATTAATTGTCTAGAAAATTTCATGATCATCCATTAAACCTATGTAACACTAAAGAAAACAAGTGTAAATATTACATAAAATAATCATTAGATAATATTAACACATTTTTAATTAATATTTATAAAATAAGGTCATGCATGTAAAATAGTTTTCAACCGAATAAGAATTTATTATATATTTTAAAAAATTAATATTGAATATATAAATAGATATAAATGAAATCAAAATATTTATTTTTATTATATAATTATAGTATAAAAATTCATGTTTTTTTAGAGGTATATAATTATATTTTATCATATGAAACATAATCATCAAAAATCCCGAATAACAATGAGATCTTGAAATCTAACCATTACCACTTTGTTATATTTTGAATTATATTCCCCATGAAAGAAAAAACTATATAAGGTTATGAAAATAAAATAAAATTTTGACAATAATAATAAAATATATTCATGGGAATTATACACCCCAAAAAACTATTTTTAAAAATTCAACGTCACTCAAAAATAACTATTTTTCCAATAAAATTACTCCAAAAACAACATGCAATAAATTATTGATAAAAAAACAATACATATCCACTATAAATTAGATTAAAATAACATGATTGGGTCACATTTCTATACTAATAAAAAAATTCATAAGGAGTTCTGTATCATGAAAGGTAATCGATGGTGATATTTCCCTACAACAGTTTATGATTGACTATAATTCCATTATTGATGACAAACATTCAATTAATTATAAAATAATTAACAAACAAAAGAGTAATATTATATTTCAAATTGAAACATACCATTACTATGGAATATGATTTGATTTCGTACTATAGTTTTTGTAGTACTTGAACAACGAAATTCTACAAAATATGGATCTATTATAAACATTGATTGTATCACCCGGTCTATATAAAGTGATAAACCCATTGAACATTGACACTAATGAATTAGGAATAAGGAATACTATTTTCATAGTCCCATAGATGAATGAACCATAAAAATTATATTTATACCATAAAATAGGTGGGTTCCACTAGATCAACCTACCAAGACAAGTAGTGACACTGATGTTTGAACATCTGGAAAAATAAATCTTTCAGCAGCCCTAATATCACTAAAATATTAAAAAAATTATATTCTAGAAATTGAATCTAGATTGTATATTTATGAATATAATATTTTTTATATCATGATATCATTTCATCATCTCCCATTATTCCCAATACACTGAGAAAACAAATATTCAATTAAGCACGAATTTTGTTTCGTAATCATGAACTCCTTAGAACCAGATTAAGGGGAACTCATAAAAGTCCCCCACCTGTACTCAAATACCTAGTAAATGTTTGACTATGTTAGGTGAAAATTGATCCCAAAAACCATCAAAGAACATGTTATAAACATATTTTTCATATAGACTATAACATCACATGAACCTGAAGTTAAGGATAACCCCTTTCATTATATTTTGTCGTCTATCGGGATACCAATGTAATGTATCCTCTATATGTAAAAATTCATCTTCATCAGGATATACTTTCACTGGACAATAATAGCCCATATATTTGTCTTCTGGTTGTATCATATTGATATGAGAAAATTTTGAGCACTTAAAACACATAACCTTGAATTTGAAAATATGAATTTATCAAGTTATTCAATTACAATAATAATTTCATATAGGTTTTTTTTATCCTCATCAGGATTGGAAAAAAATATTCAAAACTTCTATATCACCAATTTTATGTAAATAACCTCATTTGGAAATCATAGTAAAAATAGGATATATAAAACCCAATATTTGTTCTAATACATGATGCTTCCTAGCTCAATTACCCATATAACCGTTTTATACAACCATCTGAGATGAATTCTCTTGTATCAGACATTAAATGAGGGTTTATCTAATTATTGGTCCCATTTTATCCAATCCTATGCATATAATATCTTCCTGAAACATACCCTTATGGTTTTCAATTTTATAATGTCCTAGTATAATATAAATTTCTTGAAATGCATGGATTTATCAATGCTCCTCAAGTTACCACCCCCCCTTAAGAGGTTTTACTAGATATTTCCATGAATAGGAGAGGAACTCCCCAAGATTTTATGGTCCATAATGAATGAATAAATAATTATTAAACTCTATTAGTGGAACCCTTCATTTGATTTATAATAGAGAACACATGAATGGTAATAGAATTTAATATTATGTTTTCCATCAAGATCCTACCACCGATTGAGAGGGGTTTTATTTTCCAGCTAATGTAGTCATCCATTAGCCGACTATACATATTAGTAAATATCACTTATTTTATTCTTCCATATATGATTGGATCTCCCAACTACTAGATTAGATGAATCCACTTCTATTTGACAATTTTGTCAAGAAGTTTCCTTAGGCGATTGTTTATGATGGATTTCGGGAGATACACAATTATCTTCTCATAGTTGACCAATTATACAATCTAGAATTTATATAGCTCCATTGTTTTTGATAAACCCATTAAATAGTATTTTACAAACAATAACGAAGAAGAAAATATTATTCACATACATAATATGAGAGACCCTAGTAATCTATGTTTTATTCTAATGAACCCTATTTTGATGTAACTTTTTTATATTTCATGAGATAACATCAATTGAGAGGATGTTGAGGTTAGTTTATAATAGTTCTGCCTACATCTATCCTTGGGTGAATATAATGAAAAAGATGAGTCTCCCAAATAATGAAACCAAGAGACATTATAAAATTAATGCACCTGATGATAAGATCATGGGTCCAATGTTAAATATAAAATTTTCCATTTCTCTAGAATGTAACATCATTCCATGTGATCATATTTCTTATCCATATTCACCTTGATCAGAATGCTTGACCCAATACTCCTCTTTTTTATTTTTCTCCATATTTCTAGCACAATAATAATTCCCCCCTTAATCCTCCTAAAATTCATAAAAATGAATTTTCACTATAAACATTCAAATGATCCACATAAAAAAATATTATATTGATGCTTGTAGTGATTATTTTATATAAGAATATTCAAAATCAAATCAGTCATAATTGGATCATAGTAGTTGGATACTTCACATTTAAAATTACTAATGTTTTAGAGGAACTACTATCTATGATTATATCCCATATCTAATATAAATCCCATAATTATTCAATGACATGCTCTATAATACTTTCCCTTAAAAAACATAAATCATATGTGGGATGTTGACTCTGTCCAATTTGTATTCAGAATTCAGGGAAAAAGAACCCTATTAATTTTATTTTCTTTTGGGATGACATCCATATATTTTTTACCACAAATTAGTTAAATACCATGTAATGTTATTATATAATTTTTTTTCTCTTCCTTCTCTTTAATTTCTATTATCACGTTGTTCGATCAATCTTTCTTGTAGATTTTTAACATTTTCCATTGTGAGATTTCCAGCTACAGGTGGGTCCTTTGTGATAGAACCATCTTCCTGCGAGATATTAATAGAAAAATTAACCATTAAATCCTTTATTAATTTATGTTATAACAATATATTTATATCAAATCCTTGATCTAGAGAACCCTTGAATTATACCATTTGACACATTTGATATTGGATTGTTTCCATGCTAAATTTTTTTGTTTTTCATCCATTATTACGGACACCTCGCCATCCTATTAAAAAAATACCTTATTATAACTATCAAATTATTTCAAATACATTACTTATAGATTTTTAATATTTATAAATGTATTATACACCTCTTATAGAATAATAATCAAATATATGATACCATATAAGATTTAAATATGATCGTTTATTACCTTTTTTCTTAATAATTACTTGCTAAAAACATGATTTGTGTAATAAATGTTTTATTTGTCTTGTATGTTTGGTATAGTAACTTTGATAATTAGATGTGATCATTGTTATATAGTATACATAAAATTTTAAAAAATAAATATAATAAATATTCATTAAATGATTAATTTCTATGATTATTTAATATTAGTGATGGAAAATGAATTAAACCGTTAATGGAGGTGGTATCCCACAAGAATGAAAGAATTTTATTTCTAATTTCATGATGTATGAATAAAAAATGGATGAAAATATTAGATAAATATATGTATTAATTTTTCTTCCATATATTTGACATAATTACATTAGATTTAACATTTTTTACTTCCATTTAAAGTGTATGTGGAAAAGGAATCAAATATTTTCTCTAGGCGATAATGATCCAAACACAACAATAATGTTCTCATATATACATTGAACATAAAATATTAATATATATGTGATATTATAATTAAATAAAAATAAAAATATCATAAATTTTATATATAAACATGAATCCCATAATTTTATTTGTTTCTTATAGGTGGTTATGGAAAAAGATAGTTTTTTACAAGGCAGTAGGGCGTCGTACAATTGATTAATTATTTCATTTCCCATTTTATGGAAGATATGAATGATATAGGTCATTAAATTACCATATCAACATCTTAGAATATCAAAGATACTATTTTTATTATAATATAATATTTTATGTTTATTTTAAAGATGTGCAAGAAGAAATAAAATAAAAACACAACTTTAATAATTTTACCTCTCCTTCAGGGAACATCTTCAGTTTTACAAGTAGTGCATACCTTATAAGATTTAATAATAAAAATAAAGCTAATAAGAAGTTATTATGGAATAAAGTAATGGATTTCATGATTTCATCGTTGATCCACATCGTTTAGTAAGTTTAAATAGGAGTGAAGAGTGTGTTGGATTTTATTACTAGGGTGAGGTCACATATATTATTATTGAAAAGAATTAAATGTAACCACATTTTCATTTTACCACAAGGAATAAAAAATTGGTTACTATCTAAAATAATAGGATATAATGTTGAAATATATCAATAAATAATCTTTTGACATGCTTATAGGTACTCCAAAAAATTATATTTATATTTTTAACCCTGGAAAACAAGTTTTATCCTTAACCGTTTGAATTAATTTTTTACATTTTTCCTGCTCATATTGAATAAATATTACATTGACCATATAAGATATTATTAATTTCTATTATTAAATTTATTTAATCCATTTATCATATTTCATTCATATAATTGAAAATATAAATTTAATATTAAATACAAATATATGATGAAAATAAAAGTTTTAGTAGAGAAAAATGTCAAATAATTAAAATGGTTTTACGCCAAATTTCTATATGAAATTTTCTAAAATAAAATTATCTGATTAATAATAATAAAATTTGGCATATTTTATATTTGAAAAAAAATTATAATAGAAATATAACCTTAAAAATTCATTAAATGAAAATGGAACCTTACAAATTCTTTCATGAAGACGATATCATCTACAAGAAGGTTCTTGGGATCTCAGGCTCATTGTCTGCTACATATTCCTTCAATCACCATTTTTCCAGATATGAACTCCTTGTTCACTTATATTATCTATGTTACATATGGATTGGTCATTCATGCAGGTTTTGGGTTGTGTGGTCAGGCTGTAAATGGATCTCTAGGCTCTAATCGGTCTCTTGATCCTATTTCATTTATTCCCAATATTATTTTTTAAATATTCCCCATGTTTTTTGTAAAATTATGTTTTGTTTTCTATAGTTATTGTTTGGTGGTAGTTCTATTTTCTTTCAATTATGATTTATTTTTTTCATGGTTTCTCTCGGTGGCATTCATCAGTTTGATTAAGATGTTATAGTGTGGCCGATTTTTGCAGTTTGATTTGGTGTTCATTCCTATTATTGGTGGTTAATTATCTTTATGTGTGCTAGGTAATGATGATGAAAGGGGTTTTTTGATTATATGGTGGATATGACTAATAATGATAGTGTTTTGATTGGAGATTGTGAAGATTGTGATTAACGATGATAG
This sequence comes from Viscum album, assembly GCA_963277665.1. NCBI lineage: Eukaryota > Viridiplantae > Streptophyta > Magnoliopsida > Santalales > Viscaceae > Viscum > Viscum album. Next base: position 687,947,206 of record OY728122.1, read on the forward strand.
TGTTCTGGTTGAGTCTTGGGTGGAGAAGACATTAGGTATTGCTAGAGGTGATGAAAACTTGACGACAGTTGTATCAATTATGTCGGTGATGATGTGGTTGATGAATGAAAATGGATTTTTCACTTTATAGATCTTGGAAGTTGATATTCTCGGGGTCCTCTTCTATTTTTTTTAGTTTGAATTTTGAATTTATACACCATACATTTGGTTCCTTCATGTTATGTTGGTTATGACTCAACCTAAAATAATATATTGAAAATCAATAAAAATTGAATTTTTAGTTAGTTTAATGGATTTTAATAACCATCGTGTTTAATAAAAATAATAATAGTATCACACTAATGGTTAAAAATCGTTATTTTATGCAATGAAATCCATCAAGGAAATAATATATATATATATATATATATATATCAAAAAAAATATTACAGTGTTTCATTATACATCCATAAAATGAATTTCACCCATAAAATTTTAGAATGTTTGTACAGAAACTGATGATACTTCTTCCTCATTAAATCGTGACGTTCTGACATAGCCTCATCAAACTGGTGGCTTCATTGCAAAATATTGGCCAGTTTAGTGGCCTTATATCATATAAAATTATATGTATGATTGTTAATACCAGTAATTTTTCCCCACACAAATAAAATAAGGCTAAAATTTAATGACCAATGAGTTTATTATGTATGACACATTTGGTATTTGCATCCTTTTTTGAGAAACAAGGAAATAATCAGGATCCTAGGGGAGACTTGGAGGACGTTTCAAACTACAATCTCTTTACTCAATATGATCAATAGTTTCAATGTGCTTAATATGCATAGGGATCAGACTTCCATTCATTCTAAATAACATTATCTTATTCCATGTAGAAATTCCATGATACACCTTCCCACCGAAATCAAATTTTAGATCACATTAGAGATTATCAACATATATTTTCTACCAACTCTATGTTTCCCTTATGTGTTTCTAAATTATTAGAAAAATACCTTCCATTTATTCAAATATCACACATACCAATATTTTTTTTCAACATCATCTTTGTATATAGGATTCCATATGTTCTTTCCATATAAGGTTTCATAAGAATCCTTATGAATACAGAATTTTAAGCTGTTATTGTAAGAAATATCAACTAAATGATGGTATATATCAAAGATACCTTTGAAATAAATATAAAAATACCCCAAAATAAATTATAGGGTTTTAAATTTTTTCTCAAACTAACTGTATATTTATAAACAGTACACAGTGTAGATAATCGACACTATGTTAAAATCATGGAAATTTCTTCTCCAAAACATTAAGCACAACCATAGACCATGATACAAAAACTTGAATATTTTTATCTATAAAACTGCACCACATCACCAATTTTTATACTAGAAAAGTAATCTGGGCTGAAATATTCTCTGATATAGTTTGTGTGTGATCATTTTGTAAGGGTATAGAAAACAAACCTTATAGTATTGTTACCTTTAGGCATTTTGGGGAGTCTATGGAAACAGTCTATGATAATGTTTTCCCATTTCAATTTTTGTATTGGTAATTTTTGTAACATCCACATATACCTTTGTCACATAGATTTAACTTACTAAAATCCTGATAATAATTATACAAACTATTTGTATCTCCCTTCATGGAATCTAATTTGAAAAACTATTTCAAATCTCTATGTATCTTGGTTATTACATGATGAATACAAATTAAAAACTATTATTATCTTCAAAAAACATCTTCAAAGAATATGGTATTGAATGAAAACATAAATAGTTAGGAACCTAATCTTTCCATTAGAATAAATGTTACACTAAATAACATTTATCTCCATCATTTATAGCTACATGCCTTTCTTTTAAACCTACATATTAATAATTTAGGAGTACGGTTGAATAAATATTTGGGAAAGATAAGATTTATAACATTTCATCCAGATTTCTAGATCCATCCATTCCAAATCCATAAAAACATGTTTCATTAGTGATCCTTAACATTGGTGTGGATTCTTAATAATTATAACTCCAATAATCATCCACAATGTTCTCATTCTCATAGTGATATTGTATTTGTCTGTTATAATATTTAATGGGATCGAACCATCTTCTCTAGTGAACATTATACTATGCATGCAGGAATATATAGTTAATTGTTTTGATCAATATATATAAATTATTTCTCTATGTAATGAAAATTCATCTCTATATTTAATGAAAATATTATTATAGTTAAATCCAAATCAAGAGTTCGGTAATTTTTTTATAATGATTTAATTGTACTGAGGATTAATTTATAGTTGTTATGGTTTTTATAAATTGAATCCAAATCCATTATTTTACATGTCAATATTTATTACTAAGAATTTTACAATATATATTAATATATTCATTGTTTCACTAAATAACCATTAAATTAGTTCCATGGAAAGTAACTCACATTCAACGATATAGAGGAACATGGATCCCTTCACATTAACATGCTGAGTTGATTATATATTCATGATAAATTCTCCTCACACTATTAATAATATCATGTTAAACTATGAATAATACATATATCACTCACATTGGTTGGACAAGAGAAATACTAAATTGAATCTTCCTTTGATTGACCTACAGATATACCCTTTGTTGTGATAAAATAATTCAAAAATTATTTCTTTTGTGGCCAAAAATTTCTCTTTGTAATGTTTTTATAACATTTCCCTTTCCTCTGTGTATTTAATACAATAATAATTTATTCTTCATGGTCGTCCAACTATTTGGAATAAATGAGAAGGTACTCCAAAAAGACCATCAAAAAATGATGAAGGTAATTTTTGAATATTTTTCATTAAATCCATATTGATTGTGGGGAAATTACTAAAACTGAATGACATCACTGTATAATCATTGCGACCATACATTGGGTAGTATACTTTCATGGTGATATTCTTCTACTTATGACTAAATTGATGACATCTAATGTGAAGAAAAATATTTTAATATGATTTTCCTATGTAAATGAATAAAATTTTCATCAATACCAAGTATATGACATTTTTTTATTGCGATCTAGTTCTTATCCTGGTATTCAATATACACTCACATTGATCAATCAATTTTCTTATAAAAATTTATACATTCAAAATATTTGAAACACATGGTTGAATTAATATTTTATCTAGGTTTTCATATAGTATATTATTTAATTTTTATAATTTAATTGAGGTCCTTGTATTGGGAGTCTTGTAAATTGGTATGGAACTATGTATGAGATCAATTGGGAACACAAATTCAAATTTCAATTTAATTCTATGAATATATTCTATAATAACATAACAAAACTCCATTACAAAATTAATATCACCATTTTTTAGGAAGTTCCCCACAAAATTATATGAATACCACTTGTTAATGGGAATAAAGACCGATATAATTGATGTGTTTTTTATCCAATGTTTAAATCATTCATCACTATGATTGGAGGTCTCATGTTATTTTGAAATATTATATTTGATTTCCATTAATTGAAAACTAATCTTCGGTTCTTCTAGATAAATCCAATCCATGAATAAGTTAACATAAATTTATATGAGATGATTACTAATTAGGTTTGCAGAAAAAAATATAAAAATCAACAATACAGATAGAATTATATACTTTAGATGAGATCATAATTCCATTGGATGTTTTCAGTAAAAATTCAACAACTAATCATTTGGATGGAAAATAGATACCATTATTAAATTATATATGGTTATAATTTTTTTTTTTGATTCAAATAAGAAACTATCAGTTCAAGAGTGGATGTAAAGTCTAACATTCACAATGTTTTTATATCTCCAAACATTTGAAATAATGATTGCATGGAATTTCCTATGTCTCATGGCCTAAGATATTACAAATATTGATAATCATTATTAACCATTGTATTTCATCCCTTATTAAGATATTTACCAAACACCTTTTATTTGAAGCACTAATTTATGAGATGTTCATTTTATCATGATTTCTCATTACTCATATCGTCATTTTACTTCATTCCCTAAATTTATAATTTTTCCACATGATGACGTAAATTTTCGAAATTAATACATTAATTTGACCCATTAATGAAATTTATTCCATGATTCCTTCAAATAACTGATTATTATTTAATGATCTTTGTTTTCTTCCATGATTTTTATAGTTTAATTTGAAATAAGTCATTCTCTTTCTATAAAGTCGATGATATTGATGGTTAAATATAATACCCTTTCCACCATGATATGATATTGAATGATTTATTGATATATTGTAAATTTCTATAGTCTAACACTATTCCAAGTCATGGTTTTATGCCAATGAATAACCGACCAACCTTACTTTCAGGTTGTATGATTATTACTTATGTGTACCTTTCATGTCTTGTTAAATATTCTTCATATGTTCCAAGTGATTTATTATCCTTTTAATTTTTTCACAACAAATTAATTAATAATGTTCATATATAGAATATGGTGAATGTAATTATTGAAAAGAATATCTTAATATTAATCATTAATATTAATTTAAATAATCATTATAGAGGAATAAAATTTACTTGAAATATTTTTTATAAAAAGAATACATGAAAGTATATGGGTTCTTGACTAAAGAGAGAAATAAAAACTATTTTTATTAAAAACATTACAGTGGTCACCTGAGTATATAAAGAGATTATAATGAAATTAAAACATGTAAATATATTATTTAAATAGTGTAGATTATAATTCATGTTCTTCTTGAGTGGTTTATCATAATATTCTATTATGAGAAGCTTAATAGTTGATAATCCTAATAAACAATGATATTGTAACATAAAACCATTACAAAAATGTATTTATTTGAATAAAAAGACTCTTCAATTAAGTAAAATTAAATGGATTTTTATATATGATAATTTTAGGACAATGATCCTAAAATATATTTGTGTGAAGTATATACATCACAAAAAATAAACAAAAAGGGAATATAACTGTAGAGACCCGTAGCTTGTCGTACATGGACATTACATTACTTTTGCGGAATACTTAGTACATAACAAAAAACACACACACAAGGATCGTAATAGTTTAGTGTCTTTGGAAACTCGGAACGTAATCTTCTAATCGTGGTGAAAGATCTTCAATATCTCCCATAAAGATCTTCCCTTTTTTTTACCTAAAAACTTTTCTTTATATCCTGGGGAAAAGAAAACATAAAAGGGTGAGCTCAAATGCTCAGTAAGGGTAAACAAAAGAAATATCAATCACATAATATACATAAGAACATCGCTTTTGGAAATCTTAACCTGCAAAAGAGCTCATAATATCATAACATGGGATAAATCATAGAAGTGAAAATGAGATCCCCATAATCATATCATAAAACTTGAAACTTTGTGGCATGCACACATAATCATGGAAAATCATTTCTTGTTAGTCATGACTCATTGCCAAGACTATCTTAGTGGACAAAGTCCCTTCCTGAACCGAGTTCACTCCTCGTTTCAGTCCTGTATCACTGAACCGAAATAACCTTCCGTTCCAGCCATGTCTATCTCATGAGATATAAAATCTTTACCCAATGCATTGGAGGGAGATATAGGTCCCACCCATCTTATAATTAATCCTTTCTTATGTGTGCCACATAATCATAAATCATACATCATCGCATAACCCATGTAATAAAAAATGGGATTTTTAAACAACATGACATCATAAAACAATTCATATAAGATAAATGAATTCATAAAAATGTTTCCATCACAACATAATCAAATCCATGTAATAATAGGGATAAAAACAGAACCCTTTTATTATCTTAGATGGAAAATAATTTTGATAAAATACTTGAACTCCATTCTTGAGGAAAATATCCTTTCTACTTTAAAAACATTATTACTTTCATAACATGTCATACGACTTTAAAATAAAAGAAGTTGATTAAAAATAAACTTGAAAACTTGTAAAGGAAGTTTCTTGGAAATAATGTTTTAAAAATCCATTCATTCAGTATAATTTAAAAAAATCATTCTTCGTACTTTTGTCGGAAAAGTCAAAAAGTACCTCGTACGAAAAACGACAAAAGATTCCTTTCATTTCTTTTACTAAAAACTCATCGAAGGGTAAAAATGGATTTAAACAATCGTAGGTGGGTGGAAATAATATTACATATTTATGAAACATGGATGTGGATGATAAAATACACCCCAGTAAATACTTACGAATAAACAATCTCGGATAGAAATGAGATTGTGATATTTCCCTTACCTTAGGTCCAATTTGATTCGTATGTGTCCGAACCTCCTGTATAATGATTTAAATAATGTCATTTACTTATTACAGAATCATATTCATTATTATGATATCATATATGGTTCACTTATGACATTATATTACCCGTTCTTTTGTAAATTCCATGTTAAAGAAGCGTTTTGGGTAAAATCGTTTCATTTATCGTAGGTGTTTTGACTTGTTGTTCTTGACATCATTATTACTTATATAATGATTTAATTACTTCCAGAATATAAAATATGATTTATATATCATATATATTCAGTATATTTATATATATAATAGATAGATAAATAAAATGAAAAACACCGTTCATGGAGACGGTAGTCTGTACGTACGCATGAACGCTGTTTTTCTTTCCTTATTGTCTTGAAATGGAAGTAAGTAGATGACATCCATATGTATATATATACATAAATCCAGTAGCTTCCTAATGTCATATATTTCATTATTATTTCTTATATATACATTATAATCATTCTTAAATGGTTAACATGGAGAATGAATCTCATCGCGTCGTGGAGACGGTATTCCGTACGTACGCACGAGCGATGATATCATTTCTATAAATATTGAATTGAATTGGAGTGGATTATACAATATATCAGAATCAATATGATGTTGTAATAACTATGTATAGTTATTCTTTACACCATTATACCCATCCATGTAAGGTGGTGGTGGAAAATAGATTACACCACGACGTGGAGACGGTATTCCGTACGTACGCACGCGCGGTGATTTATTTTTCCGTAGGATGGATAGATGGTGAAATAGGTTTGTTTCATACTTATAATAACATATCAGTATATGAGTGATACTGATGTTATTACTTCATAATGAAACAGCCTAAGAAGAAGAAGTGGAAGAAGAAATAAAGATGAAAGAATTGGTAACGGTAATTACCTCTTCTTTGAAGCGCCTCTTTGAGACCTCCTCTTAGGGAACTAGAATTGGTCTTTGAGGAAGACCAGAACCTCTAGGATGTTTCTAGGGAAGTGGAGAAGGGATTTTGGCAGGGTTTTTCCGAGCTTGAGTGCTCAAATTGGTGTGAGGAGGAGGGGGAGGAGGTGTCCTTTTATAAGGGAGGAGAGGGGCACCTTAGGAATATCTCAAAATATTATTTTATATTAAAGTCAAAATCGGTTTATAATGGTTCCAAAGGGTCTTATTTCGAAGATAAGGTGGGGAGGGGTCGAAATCCTATCAACCAATAGAATTTAGACAAGTTTAGGATATTATTTTAACCTTATCAATTAGATTTAACTCTAAGTTAAATAATTTTACTTTTACCGTGTCTTTTTGTTTTCTTTCACTATATGGTTAATAAACTTACTATAACATGCCACACGAACCCCAAATTGTTTATTATTAAAATATATATCCTTATCTATGTCATTTTGCCGAACCTTAGATTTTTAGGAATAAAATAACAATAAATAATATAATATTTTATTTAACAACTATTTTGTGTCAATTTTGACACTATTTGATATATGATTTTTGTGAAAGTCATAACAGAATTATATGTTCGCACCAAGTTGATTAAATCAACACTAATATATCATAGTAACCTAGAAAATTAGTGGAATTCATAAAAAGTCTCAAATTACATTTATTTTGGTGTTTATAACATCAATTATGTCAATATTTCATTAATAAGATAATTATTGCATCATCGTTGTGTCAGACATAAATTAAATTATTTAATGTCTAAAAATTACAAATAAAATACCATTATGTAGGAAATCTTTTTAACTTTCTAATGAATATTTATAGTCCAATTTATCTTATGTATAACCCCATATTAAAAATGTTTTAGTAAATAAACTTTGATTTTAACTCTTTTAACCCTTCTTTAAATAAATTAATAATAAATGTCCTAATCTAATCCAAGTGGGCCTAAATGGTCATATTTTATTCCTAAGTTTGTTTTTGGTCGAAATACACTTGTCCAATAGGATTAGGACATGTGTTAGGGTAATAGTAATATCATATTTACCCTTAGTTACCCTATTTACTATTAACCGTGGTAAAACAAAGTAAAAAGTTACTATTCACCAAAAATTATTTTCATCTCATTGAACCACATTTTAGTCCTTGATATTAACCGTGTCTCTCGGATTTTCGAAATTCCATTCACAGAAGCAGTAAAATTATGTTTTATGAAAAATTCAGTTTTTAACCTACCACTTAGTGGTTTCACTATTCATCAAAAATTGAAAGTTTTCAGAAAAATACCAAAATTTCACCCTAGGCTAATTTCGGTATTCCGAATCCAAAAATGAAGTCCATTTTGAAAGTTAAAATTTCTAAAATTTAAAAAGTGGTTATTAATATTCATAACGGCTAGTTTTAATAATATTTTAATAGCATATCATTGTTTCGTGAAACTCAGGATTACGTACCACACACGCTATCGAGGAAGGTTGCGATTGCGTGTAATGCAAGGCAAGTCAAGGATGCGTGTTGTGCAAGATCCTTTTGGTGTAGCGTATAACACAAGACATTAGTAAAATAAAAAAAAGAATATTTTTCATAAAATCTCGGGCTGTTACATTCTACCCCCCTTAAAATGAATTTCGCCCTCGAAATTCGTCGGGGTTATAAATGGTTTACTATTCGAAAGTTTCTTTAATAGAAACCCACATCGTAAAAGGGAATACCAAAACATGGCTTTAAAAACTAAAGTATGAAATGTAACGATTACCCAAATAAACTAATCACTGGGTTTCCACATAGGTGAAAATATGGATATGGAAGAGAAATCTAACCATCATGTTCTGATGGAGAGTGGTAGAGAACATGGCTATGGAAAAGCCAGTAATCACAAATCCATAGATTTGTGATTATATAAGGTACCATCTGATTCATCAGGTATAAGATCACTAGGACAACATTTTTGGTTTTCAAGATCATTTCCCTAAAGTTGAAAATTTGCTTAGAATAAATACTTACTTTATTTTGGTACAATCTCACTTTTGTTCGTGCCTTGAACAATTTCCAATTCATCTCTTAAATAAATGAAGTTGAATTTGTTATTCGTGAAGTGTTAGCAGATCATGTGATAGAATGACAGGTCATTCCATCTGTCTCAAACAAAAGGTTAGAAAAACATATATACATAAGTCGATCTATAGTGAGATTAATCATATATGGTTCCTAAAATGGACTTATACTTCATATATCATACTGCTTAATATAATAAAACTAGTTTCTACTAAACAGGGACTTCCTGTAGGTCAGTGGTAGGCGATAAAGGCCAGTCGCACTTCGGTTGTGGTTTTGATTCCCACAGCCTTGTCCGAAGCGATGGGCTGTCACCCGTCCTGCAGGTTGTCCTTTTTATAAAACTATATTACTATAACATCCCATCAATAATAACGAAAAAACTTCTATCCTTAAACAATACTAACTTATGTCCAACATAATTCATTCCAATCTTTAGGCTTATCCATAATACTGCAGTCCATTCTCATAACATAGTGAAAACGATTACCAGAGATTTAATACCATCGTTGATCCCCATATATCATATGATATATCTTGTTGGTCACATTCCAAACATTCAAAGGCCTTAATCTTGTACTCTCTTGAATACCCATTGAACCTTAGTGAAAACTTGAATGCAGTTAAAAGTTAACACTTTTCACATACCGAAATCCTCAAAATTCTATATACTCAAACCATGATATCACTTAGTCCTTATATCAATCATGAGCTCATGAATACTATCAAACATTTAATTTTCTCCTTATCCCTTCATTATGCGCATATCATCTACATTCCAAAAATATCTGAATAACCTTTCATGGATACTGGTAACATTAATCATACACTTTCAAAACACAAGGAAAGACAACAGTGTAACAATTCATAGATGTCTCTTTATTCCAAAATTACACATGATAAACATGTAATCATTCCACTACATTCTCAAACCATTGACCGAGCTTCAAAAATTCTTTCATCTCACATATCATTTGTAGTCTCTTCATCATCATCCACATAAATACTACCCATATGACCATACTGATTCTCTTCATGAGTCTTTCCCTTAGGGCATTTGTTTGCATAATGCCCATATATTCCACAATTAAAACACTTAACCATTTTTGCTGTCGTAGCAATACCATTATCCTCATCCATGGTGTTAACCGACCCTTTTCCTTTGCACTTACTTGCTTTGTGTCCTTCTTTTCCACACCCAAATCATCTTCCAGTTCCCTTGAAACATTCTCCTTGATGCCTCTTCCCACATGATTTACATAGGGGAAATTGAACTTTCTTTCCTCTATGATTATCATGGAACTCCATCTTTCTCTTATTAGTCGAGTCAGGAAACTTACCAAATTTTACTTTATTGATCATATTATGAGATTGCTGATTCGGCATAATAATGATGTTTGCACTTCCAAATCCCATTTCATTTGGTTGCTCATAAAGAATATCATTCCATTGTCTATCATATCCTCCATTATCGTGAATCATCTTGTTTCCAGCCATTTTCTAAAACCCAAAAAGAATAGTGTGAGAGGCAAAAATCATAATAAAGGGAGAGTAACTTCAATATCTAACATCTTATGTTAAATTCTAAGATCGTTAGCGCAATTCTAGGACTATAACCTATACGTATACTTAACCTTAGGGACATCCCTAGACATACCTTAGAAATATCTCTAGGGATCTCACTAACGTTTTCACATCCTAGTTTCCAAAGGTTGACTAAACCTTTCCTCTGATACCAACTGTAGAGACCCGTAGCTTGTCGTACATGGACATTACATTACTTTTGCGGAATACTTAGTACATAACAAAAAACACACACACAGGGATCGTAATAGTTTAGTGTCTTTGGAAACTCGGAACGTAATCTTCTAATCGTGGTGAAAGATCTTCAATATCTCCCATAAAGATCTTCCCTTTTTTTTACCTAAAAACCTTTCTTTATATCCTGGGGAAAAGAAAACATAAAAGGGTGAGCTCAAATGCTCAGTAAGGGTAAACAAAAGAAATATCAATCACATCATATACATAAGAACATAGCTTTTGGAAATCTTAACCTGCAAAAGAGCTCATAATATCATAACATGGGATAAATCATAGAAGTGAAAATGAGATCCCCATAATCATATCATAAAACTTGAAACTTTGTGTCATGCACACATAATCATGGAAAATCATTTCTTGTTAGTCATGACTCATTGCCAAGACTATCTTAGTGGACAAAGTCCCTTTCTGAACCGAGTTCACTCCTCGTTTCAGTCCTGTATCACTGAACCGAAATAACCTTCCGTTCCAGCCATGTCTATCTCATGAGATATATAATCTTTACCCAATGCATTGGAGGGAGATATAGGTCCCACCCATCTTATAATGAATCCTTTCTTATGTGTGCCACATAATCATAAATCATACATCATCGCATAACCCATGTAATAAAAAATGGGATTTTTAAACAACATGACATCATAAAACAATTCATATAAGATAAAGGAATTCATAAAAATGTTTCCATCACAACATAATCAAATCCACGTAATAATAGGGATAAAAATAGAACCCTTTTATTATCTTAGATGGAAAATAATTTTGATAAAATACTTGAACTCCATTCTTGAGGAAAATATCCTTTCTACTTTAAAAACATTTTTACTTTCATAACATGTCATACGACTTTAAAATAAAAGAAGTTGATTAAAAATAAACTTGAAAACTTGTAAAGGAAGTTTCTTGGAAATAATGTTTTAAAAATCCATTCATTCCGTATAAGTTTAAAAAAAACATTCTTCGTACTTTTGTCGGAAAAGTCAAAAAGTACCTCGTACGAAAAACGACAAAAGATTCCTTTCATTTCTTTTACTAAAAACTCATCGAAGGTTAAAAATGGATTTAAACAATCGTAGGTAGGTGGAAATAATATTACATATTTATGAAACATGGATGTGGATGATAAAATACACCCCAGTAAATACTTACGAATAAACAATCTCGGATAAAAATGAGATTGTGATATTTCCCTTACCTTATGTCCAATTTGCTTCGTATGTGTCCGAACCTCCTGTATAATGATTTAAATAATGTCATTGACTTATTACAGAATCATATTCATTGTTATGATATCATATATGGTTCACTTATGACATTATATTACCCGTTCTTTTGTAAATTACATGTTAAAGAAGCGTTTTGGGTAAAATCGTTTCATTTATCGTAGGTGTTTTGACTTGTTGTTCTTGACATCATTATTACTTATATCATGATTTACTTACTTCCAGAATATAAAATATGATTTATATATCATATATATTCAGTATATATATATATATAATAGATAGATAAATAAAATGAAAAACATCGTTCATCGAGACGGTAGTCCGTACGTACGCATGAACGCTGTTTTTCTTTCCTTATTGTCTTGAAATGGAAGTAAGTAGATGACATAAATATGTATATATATATATAAATCCATTAGCTTTATAATGTCATATATTTCATTATTATTTCTTATATATACATTATAATCATTCTTAAATGGTTAACATGGAGAATGAATCTCATCGCGTCGTGGAGACGGTATTCCGTACGTACGCACGAGCGATGATTTCATTTATATAAATATTGAATTGAATTGGAGTGGATTATACAATATATAAGAATCAATATGATGTTGTAATAACTATGTATAGTTATTCTTTACACCATTATACCCATCCATGTAAGGTGGTGGTGGAAAATAGATTACACCACGGCGTGGAGACAGTATTCCGTACGTACGCACGCGCGGTGATTTCTTTTTCCGTAGGATGGATAGATGGTGAAATAGGTTTGTTTCATACTTATAATAACATATCAGTATATGAGTGATACTGATTTTATTACTTCATAATGAAACAACCTAAGAAGAAGAAGTGGAAGAAGAAATAAAGATGAAAGAATTGGTAACGGTAATTACCTCTTCTTTGAAGCGCCTCTTTGAGACCTCCTCTTAGGGCACTAGAATTGGTCTTTGAGGAAGACCAGAACCTCTAGGATGTTGCTAGGGAAGTGGAGAAGGGATTTTTTCAGGGGTTGGCCGAGCTTGAGTGCTCAAATTGGTGTGAGGAGGAGGGGGAGGAGGTGTCCTTTTATAAGGGAGGAGAGGGGCACCTTAGGAATATCTCAACATATTATTTTATATTAAAGTCAAAATCGGTTTATAATGGTTTCAAAGGGTCTTATTTCTAAGATAAGGTGGGGAGGGGTCGAAATCCTATCAACCAATATAATTTAGACAAGTTTAGGATATTATTTTAACCTTATCAATTAGATTTAACTCTAAGTTAAATAATTTTACTTTTACCGTGTCTTTTTGTTTTCTTTCACTATATGGTTAATAAACATACTATAACATGCCACACGAACCCCAAATTGTTTATTATTAAACTATATATCCTTATCTATGTCATTTGGCCGAACCTTAGATGTTTAGGAATAAAATAACAATTAATAATATAATATTTGATTTAAAAACTATTTTGTGTCAATTTTGACACTATTTGATATATGATTTTTGTGAAAGTCATAACAGAATTATATGTTATAAACAAGTTTATTAAATCAACACTAATATATCATAGTAACCTAGAAAATTAGTGGAATTCCTAAAAAGTCTCCAATTACATTTATTTTGGTGTTTATAACATCAATTATGTCAATATTTCATTAATAAGATAATTACTGCATCATCGTTGTGTCATACATAAATTAAATTATTTAATGTCTAAAAATTACAAATAAAATACCATTATGTAGTAAAGCTTTTTAGCTTTCTAATTAATATTTATAGTCCAATTTATCTTATGTATAACCCCATATTAAAAATGTTTTAGTAAATAAACTTTGATTTTAACTCTTTTAACCCTTCTTTAAATAAATTAATAATAAATGTCCTAATCTAATCCAAGTGGTCCTAAATGGTCATATTTTATTCCTAAGTTTGTTTTTGGTCTAAATACACTTGTCCAATAGGATTAGGACATGTGTTAGGGTAATAGTAATATCATATTTACCCTTAGTTACCCTATTTACTATTAACCGTGGTAAAAAAAGTAAAAAGTTACTATTCACCAAAAATTATTTTCATCTCATTGAACCACATTTTAGTCCTTGATATTAACCGTGTCTCTCCGATTTTCGAAATTCCATTCACAGAAGCGGTAAAATTATGTTTTATGCAAAATTCAGTTTTTAACCTACCACTTAGTGGTTTCACTATTCATCAAAAATTGAAAGTTTTCAGAAAAATACCAAAATTTCACCCTAGGCTAATTTCGGTATTCCGAATCCAAAAATGAAGTCCATTTTGAAAGTTAAAATTTCTAAAATTTAAAAAGTGGTTATTACTATTCATAACGGCTAGTTTTAATAATATTTTAATAGCATATCATTGTTTCGTGAAACTCAGGATTACGTACCACACACGCTATCGAGGAAGGTTGCGATTGCGTGTAATGCAAGGAAAGTCAAGGATGCGTGTTGTGCAAGCTCCTTTTGGTGTAGCGTATAACCCAAGACATTAGTAAAATAAAAAAAAGAATATTTTTCATAAAATCTCGGACTGTTACAATAACACATATGCCATGAATATAAAAGTTACATAGAAATACCAAATGGTTTGGTAATATTGTGAATAATATACATCATTAATGAATAAAAAATGAATAATTAAATATCAAGAAGATAATTATAATCATTTTATGACATGTAAATGTTTAAGTACATACTCATCATAAAATAATATAGGTGTATAACATAACATATGTCTCAATGAGTGGACTTTTGGAATAAAACCCAACCATAAATCTCAAAATTCTATGTACATATTTAAAAACCATGTATAATAAATATATTTTTATTATATATAAATAATATATTTCTTAAACAATATATTATTAACATAGATGTTTTTATTACATGATATTAGACAATTCCATGTTAAAATAACGGTTTCTAAAAAAATTACTTTGTTTTCTTTGTAGGTTTTTGTTTGGATTATTTGGAACATTAAATTTGATAATGGTTAAATAATTAAAATAATTTCAATGAATATAAATATTTCATTTTTATTCATTATATAAGTATTTATGGTAATCTAATAATTTTAGAGATAGAATATGAATTACACCATTAATGGAGATGGTATGTTTTACACACTAATGAAAATAAATTCCATTTTCTCGATAGATGTAAAAAAATGAAGATAAAAATGATATTATATTTTCTATTATTTTCTACAAGGTAAAGCATAAAAAAAAAATTAATTGTCACACTTCTCGAGGTGATGGTTTTCCATACACATGAGTTATGTTTTTGTATTTACATGGAAAGGAATATAAGAAGATATATGAGATTTTGAATTTAAATATTTATAATAATATCATATATAATATATATATATATATGTATATAATGAATCCATAATTATGTATAGACGTGAGTTTTTGTGATGAAAAATGAATAATTTTGGTCCTTTAGGATTTAGTTCCTCGTAGACATGAGCGAAAATTTCATTTCCTGTTTGATGTATGGGGACGAAGATATTTTCCTTGTAATTAATATAATAAAATCTAATTATAAGTGTAATTACCCATCCTCAGGGCTCATTTCGTGACTACCCCAAGCCCGCCTCCCATAGGCCAGGGGTTGGCGACTAGCACCAAAGGCGTAAATCCTGATAAAAGGGAAGAAATTGCCTTTATATAAGAAATAAAACACCTTAGTGTACGCAAGATGTAATAAACACTAAGTAAACTGAGTACAAAAGTAAGTGATGAAAAGTAAATGGGCCAGAATACAAACCCAACTGAAAGTATAGTACAATTGAAAAGAAAGTACAGTTGTAGTAAAGTAAATCAGTAACCAAAAATTCATCCTCCGGCTATCCAACCTGAAGGGTGGGTACATATGATCTCCTCAACTCCTCGGGTCTGGTCGTCTCCTCCGTGTACGTCCCGTCTGATAGTCCACCTCCGGGTACAGTCTAGCTCCACTATCCTAAACCACGATCAGCGATGTTCGTCGTTTTCAACCAACAGAACGTAGTGTAGGCATAACCCATGCAGGGGTGAGTATACGATACTCAGTAGGGAACCCGAAACCCCTGAAGGTCATCCAGAATCCACTAATTATAAACCAAAAGAAAATATACAAAAATGAAGTATCAACCAACTAAAATTAGGTATATGCCCATATATATACCTATGTTAACAATTCTAGTTCGGCTCCTACTCACGAGCACAAGTACAACCCAGTCCACATTGTAAATCACAACTCAATCCACATAGGAAAGAACAAATCAATCCTCACAGGAAATCATGTCAGTAATATTGAAGATAATGATTGAAAATCAAGACTCATCTCACACAGGTATACTACTCACGAAGAGGGGTGGAGATGATTGATGTAGCCTCTGAATCATCTCCTCTGCCGAACCCACGTAGGATCCAAGTACAGATGTCATCATTTCCTGACCCACGTAGGATCCAAGTACAATAACCATCGCTGCCAAACCCACGTAGGATCCATGTACAATCATCATCGTTGCCGAACCCACGTAGGATCCAAGTACAGATGTCATCTTTACTAGACCCACGTAGGATCCAAGTACAGTAACAATCGCTGCCAAACCCACGTAGGATCCATGTAAAATCATCATCGCTTCCGAACCCACGTAGTATCCTGGTACAATCTTCCTCGCTGTTGAACCCACGTAGGATCCAAGTATTGTCGTCACAGTCGCAGCCAGCTCTAGGGTTCCCGCACAAAGCACACTCGATTCTGGGAGGGTCCGCTACATGAGCGAAGGGGTCGACACATAAAATTTCAGGAAGTCTAGAGTTTATGTATAAAAAAGTTCTTCCTCGTCAATAGGAACTTAACGCGATAGACGGCGCATCAATCGGATGCCGGGTCTGAGAGATATTGTCTTTTCCGTCCCAGGTGCCTCGTTGGTTTTTAAGTTAAAACCAACCCGACCGTACCCCAGCTATGTCCCATCATTGATCAGAGTAAGACAAAATAACCATCTCACTAAGACGAAACCAACAATGTCAACGACACTTTAATCGGACATCTGATGCTCATGTTATAAGCATTTCCACTCCGAGGGGCCGGTTGGTTTCGTGTTCGAACAAACCCTATTGTACACAATGTTATCCGAAAACTTGAGTGTAATATACCAAAACTACCACCTCGATCCAAGGATCCCAACACAACTAATAGTGTGTCGATCTGAGGTTCTTATCCAACGATATGGGTCTTTCATTGAATCTGTCCGAAATTAGGGGGTTTTGGCCCGGACCGACCTAGGCCAATACCACCTAGGTTGGCCCGAATCGGGTCAACTCGACTCGGGTCCAAGTCCGGCCCAATTGGGCGCGGCGCGGCCCGGCACTGGTGGCCCAGCCTAGCGCGACTATCCTGTACCGGTGCGGGCGTCCCGACCAGCGTGGTCGGCGGCTCAGCCATCGGCCCAGCGGGATGCAGGGGGGGCACTGCCCCCCTTGATTGAGGAAATGACCAGCCATTAAGGCCATGTTTTTTGTAACTTCGGGACCCTAGGGGGTCCTACCTCCAACTGGTGCTAGGGACCGGCTCAGCCGGCCGCTCCTCAGAACCATTGCGGCCTATGGCCGTGGCGCGACGTCATCGTGCCCCTCCGCCGAGGCTCTCACATGGCCTCGGCCTCCTTCAGCCTCGACGGGGCAGCACGACGACACCGTGCACCATCACCGCGGCACGTCTTGACTGCGGCCCTTTTTCGTTCCCGCACAGTGCAATGACACCGTGCCGCCGTTGTCTCAAGCATCAACTATAATCAACAAGAGAAGGGGAGGAGATTTGGTTGTGTTTGTGTGGTCCAAACTCCTTCCATTATGTTGATAAAAAGCGGCCAAAAGAACGATAATTCTCAACAACAAACAAAGCACAATCATAATTAAATAAAATTGAACTTAACCCCTACCTCAACAAAAGTGGTCGAATGATGGGCGTCATGGAAAATGGAATCACAGGATGAGGTTCTATAGAAATTGACATAGTGTGTCTGAGGAGGATGAGGCGTCTTCCCTTTTTGTCATAAAGAAATGGAAAGAGGGTGTGTCGTCATTCTTCGGCGATTTGGCATTCTTCAACGAACGGTGTCGTTCTTCGTGGTAGGATGATTTTCTTCCAAAAACTATAACTCTCTCACCAAAAACATAACACAATAAGATAACCCCCAAATAAAATAAAACTCAACTTATTTTATTACTCAAGCCAAGCACATCAAATTTCTAAAATTCAAAACCAATTCACTAAATTAATTAAACTTGATTTTTTAAATTAATTGTGTGTTATGTTGGTTTTGTTTAATGAGGGAGAGGGAGAGAGAGGAGTTACTCACATATTGGGGGAGTTAGAGGGGGTTTAAGGATTGTGAAAAGGTGGGGGATCGTGTGGCCCCCACCTCCCTCATCACCACACATGGGATGTTGGGTGTTAGTGGGACCCACCAACAACTTCGGATGAGAGAATATAACTTGCAAGGATAAAATAAAAGTGTACACAATTTTATTTTACTTATCATTTAATCCCCAAATTTCAACAACTCCTCCTGAGAAAACACAACTTTGGGAAAGGCCATCTTAAGTAATTGCAGGATCTTTAGTTTCATTGGTGCCCTTAGATTTCAATTCCGAGAACCGGTTCAAATGATAGAAAACCTTGCTCATTCGTTCACTGAATGTACCCAAGCTAATCTTCAGAAATTGATTCCGGGCACACTGGGCCATGGAATCAAGTGACGTCAGAAAATGCGTACTCGAAAAATCCCAAACAAATTAAGAAAAAAATTTCCTTTAAATTTATGAGTCTTTACAGTATTCCAACCTCAGGGCTTTACGTCCTCGTAAAGATACATCACAAACTAGGGAAGCAAATGAGGGAAATGAGCATGAATATGAGCCTCCCGCTCCCATGTGATCTCCAAGAAGTTCTTGTGCCATCACCTAATCAGCACTAGAGGAATCGACCGTCCACGTAGGACCCTCTCCCGTCGATCCTTGATCTCCACCAAAACCTCCGCAAAAGTCACCTCGTCATCGATATCCAGCTCCCCGTTATCAATGATATGCGACTGGTCGTGCACGTATCTCCTCAGGTGAGATACGTGGAAGATGTCATGCACCTGGTGCAACTGAAGTGGAAGGGCTAGGCGATAAGCCACCTCACCTATCCTGCTGAGAACCTAGATTGGTCCGATGAAGTGCAGAGATAACTTGCCACCTTTTCCAAATCTCTGTAATCCATGTCGAGGTGAGACCCGTATGAAAACGTGGTCGCCATCCTCGAACACTAGTGGTCTCCGCCTCCAATCAGCATAGTACTTCTGTTGGCTCTGAGCAGTCCTCATCTGCTCCTGGATGATCTGTACCTTCTCCATTGTGGCCTGGACCATCTCTGGTCCTAGAAGTAATGACTCCCTAGTGTCTGTCCAGCACAAAGGTGAACTGCAAGGTCGATCGTACAATTCCTCGTATGGTGCCATCCCGATGGTGGAGTGGTAACATTTTTTATACGCAAACTCCCCCAAGGGTATGCGATCATACCAGCTGCGACTAAGGTCAAGGACACATGCACGAAGCATGTCCTCGCGAGTCTGAATGGTCCTCTCAATCTGACCATTCGTCTGTGGGTGAAAGACGGTGCTCAGGCATAGCTGCATCCCAAATGCATCCTGTATCCCCTTCCAAAGTCGGGAAGTAAAGCGTGCATCTCGATCGGAGACGATAGTCGATGGCACACCATGAAGTCGTACGATCTACTGAATGTAGAGACATCCCATTCTCTCCACTGAGCGCTGCTCTCTGATGGGTAAGAATTGGGCCGACTTGGTGAGTCGGTCGACAATGACCCAAATGGAGTCATGGCCTATGGAAGTACGTGGAAGCCCAGTCACGAAATCCACATATATCCCATCCCACATCCACTCCAGAACCTCCAACGGTTGTACCAATCCTGCTGGTACCTGGTGCTCCGCCTTCACCTGCTGGCAGGTGAGGCATCGTGAAACGAACTCTACAACAACCTTCTTCATACCCGGCCACCAGTGCTATCGTCGGAGGTCCTAGTACATCTTCGCTACTCCAGGATGTACCTCTATAGGGTAAGTGTGAAAATAACTCTGCACCTCCACTTGTAATTCAACGGGTACCATGGTACATCCCTTGAAAAGGATGACGTCCTCTCCTCTTAAAGAGAATCACTCTGGTGCTCGACTTGAGGATATCTGTGCACGTCGTGTCTCATAATCAACATCCCTATGTTGTGCCTCTCTGACCTGCTGAAGTAGTGGAGGAGTGACTGTGAGCGATTGTAGAAAGGCTGCTCCATCTTTATCCATGAAGGATATCTTCAACGTCGCTAGCTGCTCCGTCGCCTCTCCAAGTAGCTGTATATCCAACCTCCTTATGAGAGAATCAGATACTATGTTCTCCTTCCCAGGAGTATAGACTATCTAAAAGACATAGTCCTGGAGGAACTCGATCCATCGCCATTGTCTCAGGTTCAGTTCCTTCTGTGATAAGATGTACCTGAGACTCTGGTGGTCAGAGTAGGCTGTAAAGCGTTCACCCATTAGATAGTGCCGCCACATCTTCAAGGTGAAGTCCACTGCTGCTAACTCCAGGTCATGGTTAGAGTAGTTCTGCTCATGCTGCCTCAACTGTCATGATCCATAGGCGATCACTGCCCACTCCTACATCAGAACTCACCCGAGTCCGGTCCCTGATGTGTCGCAGTAAACTATGTACCCTACTCCCTCCTCTGGTAGCCTCAAGATGGGTGCACTGGTCAATCTCTTTCTCAGCTCCTGGAATCTATGCTGACATCTTTCTGACCCACATGAAGGGTTGCCGCTTCTTTGTTAACATTCTGCAAAGCTGCAAAGATTTATCCTTTTCCGAAAAGAGAAATTTGGTATCGTCCCCTGGATGAACCACATTCCTTTCCAAATACAGTCAATCGTGAAATGAATAGTTGTAATTCATACCATGGATGACTTTGTAAGGCCTCGACGCTGCTACCATGAGATCCAACTGTTACTCTCGCCTCCAAGGGTTGAGTCACACTACCGACATTAGTGTGTGGTCACTGGGTCTGCTCTAGTAGGAAGCTCGTATGTGAGGGTCAAGTAAACGGGTTTTAACCAGAACCTCTTAGTACTATCATACAAAAGACAAGAAAGAAAATGTCACTATTGAAACACAAACAACGATGTTAATGAAGCTAAATGCATTATGGACAAAGGCCTCCATGCCTAGAGCTAGTCCTGCTCTTGTCTACCCGCATTCGGAGCTCCATGATCATAAGCTTCAGTTTCCTGAAGCTATGTTCTCCCCTGTACACCTATTACATATGGTAAGGGTGGACCTCCTGGTAGTTGTGGTGGTAGAGCCTCAAAGCGTCGCCCACCACCCGTTGCTCGCCCAGCTCCTCTGCCTCGTTCACCTGCTCCCTGCGGACTGCCACAGTCGAAGCTCTGCCTCTTCCTGGGTGGTCCCTCAACCATCTGCTACTCCTCTGCATGGAGGGTCGGGCAGTCACGAGCCATGTGGCCCTGCCCACCGCATGCATAGCACTTTCTGCCTCTCGATTGACTGGCTCTACCACGTGTGCCCCGCACATCTAAACCAGTGGCCTGAGGTCGTCCACCTGATGGCCTGGTCCTCTTGGACCCCTATGACATTGGTCTACTGCTAGTTGTAGAAGACTCCGCTATGTACTGTCCTGCGGTATGTCTCACTGCTGGTGAAGGGTCAGCATTGAATCTCTCCATAACAAGGGTTTTCTCCACTATTCTATCCGGTGTTGGAATACTGAGGGAGATCATTGATTCCCTGATCTCATGCTTCAGTCCCTGCTCGAAGGTTAGGGCCCAAAAGAATGGGTCCCGTACCATGTCCGTGGAGTAGCGTGAGAGATCAGTAGATCATGCCGAGTACTGGGCTACTATACTGCTACCATGTCGCAGTTGTATTAACTCCTAGATGCGCACCGTAGGAGGGTGGATGAAACGAACTCTGAGCGGAAAAGGCTCTCGAAGTCCAACCAAAGGAGAGATGTCTTGTTGTGTGCCTGGAGAATCAGGCTCCACCATCAACCTGCTTCCGCATGCAGGAGACTCGCTGCAAGGATAACCATGAGGTCTGCTGGTGTCCCCACTAATTTGAAGACTCGAACAATAGCCTCCAGCCAATCCTCAGCTGCCTAAGGGTCTGTCTCCCCACGGAACCTGGGTGATCTCTAGTTCTGAAACTCATGTAGTGCACTCAGGCGACGTGCACCCTCAGCTACTGGGGCTGCTGGCATCGGTGGCTCGGCGGGTAGAGGTACCGCCGGTGCCTCCCCTATAATGGGGTCGTACACTGAGGCCTCGTCACTCGGTGGGCTTTCGTCTCGCACAAAACTCGGAACCTCAGCTGGCTGCCGTCATGGGGCCATATTGAAAAGAAACAATTGCACCATCGTTAATAGAGTTTACCTGGTGAGCTGACACAATGTAATCACAAAGAAAACTTTTGAAACACACATGTAATCAATGTTTTCGTGCATTGAGTTGGAAATCAGAAGTCAGGGTCCTGGTGTATGGATACGTCGGCCGCCAAAATAACATTGGACTCCCTGAACTGATAACCACATTCAATACCCTAAACACTATTTCTTCACACGGAAGAAATTATAAGTGTCCTGAGTACTGTGGTAGAGCCGACTCCTCTGATACCATTTTGTCACGACCCGTCCACGAGGCCCGTGTCGTGACTACCCCAAGCCCACCTCATTTATGCTAGGGGCTGACGACTAGCACCAAAGGCGTAAATCCCGATAAAAGGTAAGGAAATGCCTTTATATAATAAAAGAAGCACCACGGAGTATGAAAGCTGAAGTAAACACTAAGTAAACTGAGTACAAAAGTAAGTGCTGAAAAGTAAATGGGCCAGAATACAAACCCAACTAAAAGTATAGAACAAATGAAATGAAAGTACAACAACAGTAAAGTAAATCAGCAACCACTGAGTCGTCCTCCGGCTATCCCACCTGATGGGTGGGTACATATGATCTCCTCAGCTCCTCGGGTACGGTCGTCCGCTCCGTGTACATCCCGTCTGATAGTCCACCTCCGGGTACCGTCTCTCTCCACAATCCTAAACCACGATCAGCAGTGTCCGTCGTCTGTAACTAACACAACGTAGTGCAGGCATATCCCATGCTGGGGTGAGTATACGATACTCAGTAGGGACCCCGAGACCCCCAAAGGTCTCCTAGAATCCACAAAGGATAAACCACAAGGAAAGATACAAACATGAAGTATAAACCAACTCTACTTAGGTATATTCCCATACATATACCTAAGTTAAAATATCCAGTTCGGCTCCACCTCACGAGCCCATGTACAACCCAGTCCACAGAGGAAATCACAACTCAATCCACATAGGAATGCACAAATCAATCCACATATGAAATCAAGTCAATAATATTGACGATAATGATTGAAAATCAAGACTCATCTCACACAATTATACTACTCATGGAGAGGGGTGGAGATGATTGATGTAGCCTCTAAATCATCTTCTCTGTCGAACCCACATAGGATCCAAGTACAGATGTCGTCGCTGAAGGACCCACGTAGGATCCAAGTACAGTAACCATTGTTTCCGAACCCACATAGGATCCAAGTACAGTCGTCATCGCTGCCGAACCCACCTAGGATCCAAGAATAGTCACCCCTGCTGCCGAACTCACGTTGGATCCACGTACAGTCGTCACAGTCGTAGTCAGCTCTAGGGTTCCCGCACACAGCATTCTCGATTCCAGGAGGGTCTACTCCATGAGCCAAGGGGTCGATACATCAACTGTCATGAAGTCCAGAGTTGATGTATCACAAAGTTCTGTCACATCAATAGGAACTCAAGGCGACAGATGACACTTTAATCGAATGCTTGGTCTGAGAGATATTGGATTTTCCGTCCTAGGGGCTCGGTTGGTTTTTAAGTTAAAACCAACTCGATAGTACTCCATCTGCGTCTAAAATTCGATAAGATTAATCCAAATGAACCATCTCACTAAGAGGAAACCAAAAAGGTTCGTCAGCATTTCAATCGGACGTCCAGAGCTCGAGTTATAATTGTTTCCACTTCGAGGGCCCGGTTGGTTTCATGTTCGAACGAACCCGGCCATACCCAATGTTCCCCAAAAACATAAGTGTAATATACCAAAATGACTGTCTCAATCAAAGGATCCCAACGCAACTGACAGTGCATCGATAAGAGGTCCATATCCCAGTATATGGGCATCTGAACGAATCTGTCTGAAATTAGGGGGTTTGGCCCCGGACCGACCCAGCCCAATACCCCCTGGGTCGGCCCGAACTAGGTCCGGGTCCATCCCAATTGGGAATGGCCCGGCCCGGCCGAAGCGGCACATCCCGGCGCTGGCGGCCCGGAATTGCGCAGTTGCCCCGACCCGAAACGAGCGGCCCGACCCACATGGTCGGCGGCTCGACTTTCATCCGAGCGGGTTGCAAGGGGGGGGGGGTGCTTCCAACCATGATTGAGGAAACCGCCAGCCATAAAGGCCATCCTTTATTGTAACCGTGGGACGAGAGTGGGTCCTGCCTGTAGATGGTGCCGGCGGCCTGCTCAGCCGGCCTCTCTTCTGAACCGCTGCAGCTTCTACCCATTCCATCACGGAGCAACGACACCGCACCCCTTCGCTGCGGCCCGTACATGGCCGCATACTCCTTCGGCCTCACCAGCGCGGCTCGACGGCACCTCGCACCATCATCGCGGCCCGCCTCGTCCGAACCCCTTTTTCGTTCCCGCGCAGTGCAATAGCAGCGTGCCGTCGTTCCCGCGCAGTGCAAACAGGAGCGTGCATTCCAACCTCCTTCCGTTATATTGAGAACAAGCAGCCAAAAGAATGAGAATTCTCAATGACCAAAAAAAGCGCAATCTTAATTAAATAAAATTGAACTTAACACCTTCCTCAAAAAAAGTTGTCGAACGATGGGCGTCGCGGAAAACGGCGTCGTGGGATGAGGTTTCGTAGAGGTCGACGCAGAGCATCCGAGGAGGATGTGGAGTCTTCCATTTTTTGTCACGGAGAAAATGAAAGAGGGTGCATCGTCATTCTTCGAGGATTTGGCATTCTTCAACGAATGGTGTCGTTCTTCACTGTAGGACGAAGTTCTTCCAAAAACTAGAACTCTCTCTCAAAAAACATAACACAACAAGATAACCCCCTAATAAAATAAGACTCCACTTATTATATTATTAAAGCAATGAATTTCAATTTTCCAGAATTCAACACCAATTCACTTGATTAATTAAACATGAGTTGGCTAATTAATTGGGTTTTATGTTGGTTTTGTTTAATGAGGTAGAGAGAGAGATAGAGAGGAGTTACTCACATAATGGGGGAGTTAGAGGGGGTTTAAGAAATGTGAAATGGTGGGGGCACATGTCGGCCCCACCTACCTTATAACCACACATGGGATGTTGGGTTTTCATGGGCCCCACCATCAACTTCCCTTGAGAGAATTTAACTTCCAAGAATAAAATAAAATTGTACACAATTTTATTTTACTTATCATTTAATCCCCAAATTTTATCCACTCCTCCCGAGCAAACACACCTTTGAAAAAGGCCATCTTAAGCAATTACTGGTGCTGCGGTTTTATCAGTGCCCTCAGATTTCAATTTAGAGCACCGGTTCAAATGATAGAAAAACTCTCTCATTCGTTCACTGAACGTACCCGATCTAAACTTCAGAAATTGATTCTGGGCACACCGTGCCTCGGAATCAAGTGCCGTCAGAAACTGCGTACTCGCAAAATCCCAAAGAAATTAAGAAAAAAATTTCCTTGAAATTTACGGGTTTACCAACATGATAAATAAATTATATTCTATTATCATATTTTCAATGATTTTATATATAAATAAGAAGAAATAAAAAAATAGATGTTTATGAATTTTACATCTTCTTCAGAGAACATATGTATTTCTATACATGAAGCCTTCATAATAGGTTTTAATAATTAAAAAAAATCATCTATGATATGGTTAGGGGTGTATAAATTTTATTACATATGTATGTTTTTTATAATTTTTTCGAAAGTATTAAGATGATATGAGATGGGGTGTCCATTGATAATTGGGGGAGCAGATGCACACATAATATTCTAAATGAATAATGTGTACCAAAAATCATCACATTCCAATTGGATAAAAAACTGTTTTTAATAGTCTATATGGTCAATATATGTCCATTAATTGTGTATTGGATAATTTTATATGTTATTCTACAAATTATTACATTATTTTAACACCACAATAATCATTTATTATCCTTTTCTGGGGTAACTAATTGTTTCTATTTTTACTATTCAGTAGACCAATATTTTGCAAACATATTATATAATATTTGTTACATTATAAAAAAATATTTTATTCTCTATTTCATATTTAAATCATTGAAGTAGAAAATTTAATTTAAAATTGGGCTTAAATATTTTACATTAAATATATTTTCCAAATATAAAATTACCAAAATTTAAAAATGATTTTATTAAAAAACTAAATATTAATTTCATTAAATTGAAATATATTTTGTTAATTATAATATAAATGAAATTTTATAACTCTTGAACCCATTTTATTCCAATATTTAATAGTAAAATTTCATTAAATAGAATTTTTTATTTCAATAAAAACCTATAAATTTCATTATTAACCAAAAAATTATTCTTACCATAAAAACTCCGAAACAATTACCCTATAAAATTTTGGACATGTAGATTCAAAGAATAAAAATCATTTCTCAAATATATATTATTAATGTTTTATAAATAAATTGAATAAATTGTTTAGAAAAATAGATAAATTCATATTTTGAATATTTTTTTTATCAAAGTATATTATTACATTACTAAAAAATTTATTTTTATAATCTAAAAAACATATTTATTTTAAAATTGTATATATTTTTTTTAAATTATTCTTTTTAATTATAAAATCATTAATTTTTTGTTAATGAATGACATGATAAAATAATAATATTTTTATGTTGTATAAGGATTTTAAAAATAGGTGATATATTTATGTAAATTAATAGATAAAATTAAATTTATTCAAATTTTTATCATAAAGACTCTATGAGTAATAGTCACTTATGATGGATTTCCCTTTGTATGAAAATTATTTCACTTAATTTCATTATTATTCTTTCATGATGTATTAGAATTTAGGACCATTAATGTATATATTCCATATTTTCATGGTAATTGTCTATTATTCTAATTACACCCATTTCATCTTAAACAAATGCTTTATAATCGAAGAGATAAGATTCATAACTTATGGGAAGGTGGTATAATTATTTTCAATTTTATATCTATAGTTTTTAAACAATTTTCATTATCTCACAAATCTAGAAACATACGCAATGCTCCTAAAACATGAAATACCTTAAATTGATATTTTTATATTGTAACATTGTTTTCCTTAGACCTATAGTCTGGTTAGAGGTTCATTAAATCAACATGAACATCCATTTATGGGGAGGTTAATTAAATTGATTAAAATTATTTCTATTGTACATTTTATTAAACCACCCTCATGAGATATTTTAGAATTATCCCTTCCCAATAAAATTCCTTGTAAATTTTAATTTTTTGAAAAACCATCAGTCTTATATTATGTAACTCTTTATTCATTATTTTAATTAGTTTAATAAATTTAAATGTCCTTGATTTGGAATTTTTGAATGAATATTATCATGATGAATCCAAATGAATAATGGGTCCATCCCTTGGAATTTTTATGTTTCACATGCATTGGAGTAATTTAAAATAATAATTTTTAATTTCATTGTGTGTACACCTTATCTTTAGTTTTTATTATAAAATAAATGATTTCTTTGTAGATATTAGTATTTTAATGGAATTATGAAAATTAATTTTCACATCATGTTGAGATAGTCTAGGACATATTTTCTAAACTCCTAGGATAAGTAATCATAGTCAAGGTGAGTAAATTTTATATTAGATCAATTATATTTCCCATTATACTAAGGGATGTTGACCTGTATTATCATAGATACTCTGGGATAGAGTCCCTTATTGTCATTGATAGTCAAACATAGACTCCCTTATTATCTTTAATACTTGGTTATCTCTTCCAATATTATCTATGATTTTAGGGAATGATGTCCCATATTATCTATTATAATAAGGAATGGATTACAATATTAATAATATTACTCTCGAAGGGAGTCCTTCATTTTTAAACGTGATTGTTGTGCCTGAATGAATACATTTAAAATATGATACTCTTATGTTTTATCATGGATTCCTGAGTTATGTCTCATGTACAATATAATACTACGTATATATATATATGCCTATATATTTTATCATGTAAATAGTACATATAGATTCAAACATATCTATAAATTTATAAATATACCAATACACATGAATAAATAGGTTCATAGACAATATGTTATAGAAAAAATAAGGTACAGTCGACTTGGGTTCTTGGAGAAACCCGATCTTGATATTATTACATTTATTTACAGCCCAAATTTTTACTATAAATTCATATAGCATAATTTTACATTCAGCGGCTATATTGTAGTATACACCATTGGTTATGGCATACTATGTTGATCTCACAACATACTCAAGCCTCTTTATATTAACTAATAGAACACATGGTTTCATGTTAATGTTCTTGGATTATTCATTGTTATGTTTTTCATGTTCATGTGATCTTATGAGCATAAGACTTTGTTGGTATGTAGGAAAATCATGAAGATAGTCTTTTGAATGTTTTGGCTTTGTCAGAATTATTTTATTATCTATTATCACTATATTCATATATATTGTAACATGTTTGTGAATGTTGGTTATTCAATTATCATTGATTTTCATTTATTATTATCATCCACATATATGTTTTTATTTAACTTATGTTGTTCATTATTCATGGTCCATTTATATTTTTACTTTTCTAGTTGTTATAGCCTCACCATTGTTAAATCCTCAGACCCTCAATACCAATTAGAATCCAATTCATTATTGGGAGGTACTCATGAGGTACTGTTGCAAACCAGATTCGATATCAATTTTTTTGGCCTACATGTTGGGACATGACATGTGTAAGAACCCTATTTTTAACTCATGTATGTATCGTTTAAATTATTGTCTAATTTCATGTATTTTTTTAAAATATAGATACAAAATGGGTATGTGAATGTCCCAAGTGTGTTTGCGGATTTTTCAGAACCTAAAACCCTACTTTTGGGAAAATAGGCATGGTGCATCGTTTAAGGTAAACCATTTAGGAAGGATGCCGAGTTTGATAAAACCATTCAGTTGTCATGTTTTTTGAACTATCCTTATAGCATTGTTGGCACAAGGATTTCCTAACTTTGCGAGTTCCCCTTTTCATTAGGTACTCTTGCATGGTTAGTAAATGGTTTAGAAGATCATGTGGCGAAACCATAACGTAGCTAATTTCATGATAATTTTACTATAATTCCATTATTGATCAAATTAAGCCTCTTCCTTCCTCCTAATGTGAGTTTAATTTTTTAGAACTAATTGTATTCCAATTGGTGTCTCTTTAAAGGACGTAGGTATGGATTCAAAATATCATATTCATCTGAGATCCAATTGTTCTTCTATTCATCATGATGGATACACAATGGTAATTATTGGAGTCATTTTTAGCCATGGTTCTCCTCTCATTATCTCAAACCCATTATAGAGATATTATTGTATTTATATTTTTCTCTTATCTAATTTTTTATATGCTTAATTAGAGGATGATATCATAGGATAATTACTGTACCACCCTATGGTTTGTGGTCTATAACACATCACTCATGTTCATTGATTTTGGAATTGTTGTGTGTGCCCCTATGATTTCATCGGTTGTTGTTTATTGAATTTATATGTCATGACTATATTAGTTATAACCATATGATTATTATCTGTCCAAATGTGTGATTATTTTTTTGTGGTTATGCCCAAAACTCTATTTGTCCCTTGTAGGTTGGTATACTATAATGGTAGATTTACGTGTATTGAAACATTGGAGAAATTTTTGGGATGTGCTAAAGATTGACCACGTTAATGGTAGGACTCCTTGTCATAAATGAAATTTTTATCATGTAATGGTGAATAGAAATTACCATGTATCATCACTTTAACCACCTAAGGTATGTTCTCCAAAATGATAATTATATGTGAAATGGAAATTGGCATGTATACTCTGTATAAGTATTGATTGGAATAAATGATAATTTTTAATAGGCAACATGTCTACAAATCAAATTACCATATTAATATAAGGTAGAGAAATTAACCTTAATAATTTAATATTCCATAAATATAATTAATAACAGATGCATAATACATGACCTCGTCACACTAATGAGAGGGAAGGCTTGATCCAAATAGGGTTATTGATTAATTATGAATTCATTAAAACATTTCACGCTATGTGACCTTATCACAATAATTAGATTAAATGATTGAACCAACTTAAATATTTCATGAACTTATAATTAAACAAGTCTATCTATACTTGAGTTCACCATGGATTCTTATTGAGTAATTCCATGATCACTCATGAACCCCATTTTGATTCAAGGATATGGTTGGTTATGGTTTATCCACACCTATATCCCAATCCATTTATATTCATGGATGACTCATATGAAGGATTATGATCCCTAATATTTAATTAATGTATGCCTTGGATTCACTCCATGGATCCATCCTTCAATAGTATGTTCCAAGGTTGAAACTGATTGGGCCCACTAATTTCATAGCGCTGTTTTACATGTAATGATCATTGTGGACTCATGTGGTGTCCCTTCATGGAATTTATTGTACTATTATCTTTATATTATACTCTTACCATTAGAAATGTTACAATTATTACTTATTTGGATACCCTCGAGGTCTAAATTTCAATGCTTATTACCATCGAACATCATTATAAAATTTCCTGGTAGGTTCTGTTATCATAAAAATGATCCATCACTATTGTTAACATGTGACATATTTATAAATATGTAATATTCAATTAATTGACTAGTTATCTTCAGACATATGCTGAGTTCAGAAGAAATTACATGGGTGTTTAGTATCATTATGCTACATTACATTATATATGAATTCTTGGAGACTGTAAAATTTCAATTAAATGGGCTGAGGGTTATAGGCATCATTAGTGGTGGCCCACTGATATTTATCTCACACCCTCCCTGAGTTAGTTCAGGCACAAGATTTAGATTACGTGAATATAGTTGTTGAAAAATGGGATCATACATCTTTGATCACATAATTTATTGTTTTTTTACGATGGAGTTTGACATGAGAAAACTAAGTTGGAGATTAGGATTCTTAGGATAGAATACTATTTCTTTTATTCGTTTGTGATTCATGTTTTTCCAACTATATTATATTCATGTCTTCCAGTTTTCTAGCGAGATATAATATATTCATCAGTATATGAATGCTTGTATGTAATTCCAGTCATTTTAGTTATTATTACTGTGGTCTCTATTTCCTATTCATCCATAAGATTACTTAAATTTCGACCTCTATTCACCACAGATTATAATTATCTACTATGATACAATTTTAAATGATGTCATAGTATCCCCACAGACACACCAATGGCCCTTGCTGCTAGTCTGCTGCATTTGGCGTTAGGGGAGATACGCTTGAGGCTATGCGTTCCACATAGATCAAGGTACCTATTAATTTGAATACAGGTCTGGGACATCACATTGTAGTATTATGGGAGTTTACATTGTTGATATACTATTTAGAAACCATATATTGGAGATTAAAAACTCTGGAAACTAGGTCATAAACTGTTATTGGCTATTGTGAACCCATGTTCGGGGTAAAATCCATGTTACCCAAAATATAATTATAGTTCTCCTTTTACATATTACAGTTGATATTGTTTCACAATTTCATGATACACAAGATGTGTAGTGTTGTTGATTATTATTCTCGATTAGAATAAATATTATACTTGGCCCGATGATATTTGGTCATGGAGAATTAATATATTCATCATATAGGCACATTTAATTCCCATGTAATTCATATTTTCATTCCATAAAGGTGTATTTCACTACATTACTTGACTTGATATGCTTTTGATTTTTGAGTGATGTTTTTATAGTTAGATTATGCATTAATTATTTTTTCTAATTATTTATTGATTTCTTATATCAGTATATGAGGTTTAAGGTCCATCATGGAATGGGGTGAGTAATTTAATGAGTCGGGTAATAATGATATAAATAAACGTGTGTGGTTTTCATTGATGAGTTTTAGGGGCACTCCCTAAATGAGAATGGCCATCCATGATAAAATGAATCATGAAATATAAAATGAATTCCTTTAACATATGTATCTCACCTTTTCCTATTTCTAAATGATAATATAGTGAGCTATGTAATTAAATTTAATACATAATGATACTTAAACATGAGGAAAAACCGATACAATACTGTAAAAGTAGTTAGCTAGGTAATATTTCTAGGGAAGTGATTTTTATTATGTTCATCTTCTGTTGGTGACATTATATTTTTACTTATTCTTTTTTTGGGGAGAATTCTATGCATTTGTAGAGAAATTATGCCAATAAATCCTTTTAACATACGTGAGGAAGGTGGCGACAATCATGCTCTAGATGTGGTGGGCTCTAATCGGACACTCTTCCATATAAGAGAACAAGTCAAGGAACAATCTTTTGTAACAGATATGGTCGCTGAAGCCCAGATTCATGATATTTTCATAAGTCTAATGTAGTCCATTCATGGTGCTCTATGGCTCACTCCTATTATGGTCGACCTGAATCATGAGTCCCAGTAGTAAAATCCTCTTAATTTATCAGGGTATGTTGGTCCTTAGGTGGTTGAGTATTGGCTTGAACCAACCATTTTTATATATTAGCATCTATAAACTCTTATAGGGAATAGGTTCAACCATTCCACATATATTTTTTGGGATTCAACCATGAATTTTTCGGAAGTCATTACACAGGATAGTCATCACCAAGGTATGTTGTGGGATTATTTATAGTCTTCTTTCTATAATTATTTCATTCCTAATATGATGAGTGATGAAAGAAGTATATATTTTAGGCATGTAAAATACATTTCTTTGTTAGTAATGGAATATTCATTGTGTTTCGTGGATTTTCCGCACATTTCACCACTTCTATAAGGTGATGAGATTTCTCATGCTAGATTTTTCGAGGATGTGCTTCAATATGCAATTAGTTGGTACATAAATTTCTTTTTTATGACTATCATTTTTGTAATTATCCATCAAGATATTATCAATATTCATATTATAAGAGACTAAAATAGTACATGGTTCTGTGGAAAATGTTATGTTCCAAGAAAGTAGTTCTTCTGGTGGCATAATGTGATCCCTCAGTGATTCTCATCAAGGAAATGTTAACCAGAATGCCCATTTCGATAGCTCAAATGTGTATCATCAGTGTGGACGATGGGGGAACATCAAGCCTCATTGAGTTAAAGAACTCATGGAATATCGTTCATGCATCCATATTGGTAATATATAGTATTTTTTAAGGACCTTTATCTATGAATTTTTTGGAAGAGGATCTACACCCTCTCCACCAATAAGTGCTGGTTATTTTACCTCATGTTATATGGGGAGTTGGAATTACATTGGTCAGATAGTCGAGGAGGGGGCCATGGAATTGGAATATAGTCCTAAGATCACTAAATGATCCAATAATGGATTAATGATCATTGTCGTCCATTTGTTTCACAAGTACCTGGATAAGGTCATTTTCAAGCACTATAGCCAATACTAGAGGATTAAGCTGTAGGACCATATACTGTACGAGGTGTTGTTATGGTGTTATATGCCATATTATATTCTCTATTTGATATAGGTATATTGAACCATTTTGTCTCTGTATCTATCATGGTAACTCTCATACTAGGGATACAATATTATTATGGGGTAATGACCATGGATACACCATTATTGGTCAAAATAGAGTCATTAATTCAATGTAAGGACTATCCACTTGATATAACAAGTTACCCTCTATTATGGAACCACATTGTTCTTGAGATAATGTGATTCAATGTCATTATAGGGATGTATTGTATGGTTTAATATCATGATTTTTTAGTTTTCTATTTCTATAGTGTATCTTCTAGATCTCTAGAGTGAAGTAGTTATCTACATAAGGTTGAGTGAGATGTCCATGCTAGTAGAGCAGGACCAAAGAATCATTGGCTAGGTGGTGTGACCACCATGATTTAAAATCTCTGCATGGAGGATAAAGGGTTAAGTCATGATAATATCATTAAAATAGTAGATATTTTGTCGGATGTGTTTGCCAAAGATATTTATAGATTACCTCTTGATTTAGATTTTTATTATACAATCAATCATATTCAGGGTGCACCTCCTAGTTCCAATAATCAGTATAGGATTGAAACTATAGAGCTTCAAGAGCTCAAGTGATAGTTATTGGATTTAGAGATCAATGTTTTTAAATACCCCAACACATCCTATTGTTATTTTCCTATGATTTTCACCATAAAGGCAGTAGGATCATTATGTCTACACATGGATTATAGAACATTGAATAATATTATGGTCAAAACTTGTATCCACTTCCTCGAATAGATGATCTCTTTAACCAGCTCCATGGGGATAGAGTATTATAAATGATCGACCTCTGATTGGGTTATCATCTAGTGTGTGTTATTCCATAATATATTCCATGTATATATTTCTATAGCCTATATATTCTATATGTTTACCTTGTTATGTCATTCAGTGATATGAACACAACGTCCGTTTTCATGGATCTGATTAATGGGGTGTTCTTAACCTATTTGGATTAATTTTCTATGGTCTTTGTTGTCGAAATCATGGTGTATCATCACACACATAGAGACCATTCCAATCATCATAAGATCATTCTATGTACATAGAGTGAGAATCATATTTACTCAATGCATGATAAGTTCCACATCTAGATTGGATATGTTCAACTCTTGGGTCATATAATCTCAGAATCATACATATCTGTATACCTAGAAATGATTACTATTGTTGTTTCTTGGGAGAAACTAATTAATGTGTTTAATATATGATGTTTCTTGGGGATTGGTTGGTATTAATATAATTTATTATAGTATTTACAACATTCTTATTAACCACTTATTGGCCATAAAAAGATGGTGGTCATGTTCATTTGGTCATAAGTGTGTGGGATATGCTTTGAGGAGCTGATGGTGAAGCTTGTCTCAACACCTTTTTTAATTCTTCCCGAGTTAGGTGTAGGTTATAAAATAATCTATGTTTCATTAGGAAATGGCCAAAGTTAATTTTATGTATTATAAGTCATATACATTATGCATGGTTCTCAGAATTTGAGTCCTTATGAATGAAATAACATGATGCACGACCTTAAGATAGTAGAAGTTTACCATGCCTTACGTTGCTGGTGACATTGTCTGTTATTTTTTCACTGTGTGGTGTACATGAAAAAAATATCCTCAAATATATCTTAACTCAACTTGACATGAACATCAGATATATAAGATGGGTTAAATATCTACGATACATATTCTATGAGCTTCCCTATATGCCTGGGAATGGGATTGTGGCAGCTGATGCTCAACGTTGGAAAACATAGGCACATGTAGTATGGGAAGCTAGTGATAAATTGAATATAATGGACCTCCTATCTGAGATGCAACTAGAGTTTCATTATATTCACATTTATTCCTATCTATCATCAATGGAAGCTATCATATCCATCTATGATAATGTGAAGGGTATAAAATTTTTAGACACTGAAGGATTGGTACACCATGAAATTTTTAAACGAGATAACCAATATCCAAATTGTATTGTGGATATATACAATATCCTATGTATTCAAGTATGTGATTGGGTTCTTATATATATGAGAGTGTAATTGATACACAATCCCAACACCTCTTAGTGGTATGTTAATATAGAAATATAAAATATGTTTCATGAGATAAGACACTAGTATTTAAGGCCTAGGATGAAACTTCAAATAGTTTGTTTTATCATTAGGTGTTACACCTCTCAACAGGTGAATGAGGAACCATAGATACCTACAAGATTATTACAGAATATTCTAGTCCTGGAATGGAAATCGGAAGCGGTTTCTATGTAATTTATATCTTGTTAACTGATTTCTCTTAGAGGAAGAAACATTGTATCTCTTAACATTAATATATCGGTGAATGTATCCCACTTCATTCCAATTCAATATACTTTCTCAATTTATGAGTTGGGAAAACATTATGCCCATGAAATCATATGACTCCATGGGGTCCCACATATTCTCATTTTTGATAGGGATTCTCATTTTACATTTTGTTTCTTATAGGGTTTATAGAATCTGATGTGAATAGAGGTGTTTCTACGAACAAATTTTCACCCCCATACAAATGGGAAATAATAATATACAATACAATTTCTAGAAGATAAGATTCAAGGATGTGTCTCGGACTAAGGAGGTTCATGTGAAAATCATATCCTTGTCATTTATATGACCTAACATAACTACTTTCAAATGAAAATTTAGATATCTCCTTTTGGGGTATAATATTATAGGCCAAGTCATTCACCTATATGCTGGATAGAGGTAGGTGAGGTTGCATAACATTGTAATAATCTCATTTAGGAGCCTTCAGAGTAGGATTGTCTAATTAGAAAGCATATGAATGATGCACTGTATAAAAAAATATTATTCCAATCACCATCATTAATCTATTCAGATTGAGTTTGGTGATCTTACCCAAGAAATGGCGTAGATGGTTACAGAATCAATGAAGTTGTTTCCACAATATGTATGTCCATTTAAGATCCATGAGAGATTCTGGACTATATCATATCGCTTTCTACTACAATAGATTTACCATGCCATGAACAACGTATTCTATGTTTTGCAGCTTCACTAGTATCTCTCTGACCCATCTCTTACATTTTATCCAAATGATGTGGATTTAAATGCAGATGCTACCATTGAGGAGTATATTATATTCTTTGTAGACCAGAGTATGAAGGATCTATGAGGCTATTATGTCCCTCTAGTATGGTTGATTTGGTGGAGTTTTCATTTTCTTGATGAGAGGTGGGAGCAGGATGTCGACATATGTGCTCAGTTGCTATAATTTATTTTACAAAGTGTTTAAACACCCTTGGAATGTGATCTTGGGAAGAGTTATTTTAAGGGGGGGGACTGTAAAAACACTATTGTTCCATTAAATTTTGATATAATTCATTATTTTGGGCCGAATATTGATTCTTAATGCCTTTGTTAATGTCACAAGGTTTTTTTGGGTCTTGTTCGGAGCCCATAAACCATCAGTTTGGGAAAACAATCCTAGATCATGGTTTATAGTAAACCCTGTGGGAAGGTCGCACCATTAGAGGAAATCATGTTTGTTGCATGTTTTATAGACTGAGTCTTACCACATGGTTGGTGAATGGTTTATCTATCTATGTGACCTTACCACGTGAGTACCCCTTTTCCCCAGGTACATGTGCATGGATGCTGCAATGTTGGAATCAAATGATAATTCCGTTACACTATTATCATGGAATGGCTTGAGAAATCAAGAACCCCTTTCCAATTAAAGGATACAAAATTATTAGGTTGAGACCCAATAATATCCTATTCTTTATATATTCACGTATTCTTGATATGACACCATAGGATCCCACATATAGTTTTAACAGATTCCCTTGACACACACCCAGTATTCAGCATGAATTTTAGTTTCATTGGTTAAAGACCATCGAGTCCATCCATTTTTAGCCTCATTTTATCTTTGAGGAACTCCATGGATTTGGTTGGAATCTCATTGTGCAATACCTTGGACTATGCTCACTGGATTACACTCTAACACTCATCCAGGAAATTGTTATTACTATGTTGGAAACCCTTGAGGACTAGATTACCTGGGTTATTATAATGGAATTTCATTATCAAATTTTATTTATGTATTCATTTTCATTACATAAACCTTCGTTATTTTTAACATGGAACTTATTTATAAAATGGCAGTGATCAATTAATGGAATGGTTACAATTATAGGCCATCGGAGGGATAATGAAGGTATGTGTGTATTTAGTTACATTGTTCTTGTTTCCTTTATATATTAATGCTTCAACATTGTAACATTTCCATTACTTGGGTTGAATGTTATAGAAACTATTGGTTGTGTCCCACATAGATTTATCTCAGACATTATATGACCACCATTTGGTACCTGATGATTATTAAATGAGTGTAGCTGTTGGAAAAAGGATTCATATGGCTTTTAACACATGATTCCTTTTTTGTTTAGGATGGATCTTGGTAGATGATAACCGAGATGAAGCACAAGAATCATGGGATAATCATTGATTTCGATTATTCATTTTTGAAACATTTTTTATCAGTGGTATTGTATCCATGTTTTCCTATTTCCTAGGGACATGAAATATCATTATCATTTGTTGTATGCATGTATCTCAGTCATGCTAGTTTAGTTATTTTTATGGTAGTCTCTATTTTCTGGTGTGACTTATGTTTGTTTTAATTTCTTATTCTATTTATATAAGTTTTTATTTATCTATTGCATTAAAATTTGGTAATGAGTGATTTTTCTCCCCCTAGACACACCCTAGGCCCTGACATCTAATCAGTAGCAT
This sequence comes from Viscum album, assembly GCA_963277665.1. Taxonomy (NCBI): domain Eukaryota; kingdom Viridiplantae; phylum Streptophyta; class Magnoliopsida; order Santalales; family Viscaceae; genus Viscum; species Viscum album. The sequence continues at coordinate 687,986,335 of OY728122.1, forward strand.
AAATCATTTGGGAAAATGCGAATGAGTTCATGTGGCTAATTAGGCACAAGGTACCTATTAAGTGGAATATGGGTCCCATACATCACAAAAAGTTGCCTCAAATCATTACATTTCAATTTTTATTATAGTTTTGTCTGATATATAATAGAGTAAGAATATTTAGGTTATTTTAAAATACCTCGTGTCCGGGTCAGGGTTACGCACATTTGATGAAATGATCATGTTACATAATAAATGATTGTTTTTTAGAACAATCTATTATTATGGTTCATTGTTATTTCACCTCATGTGATTAATTTATTTCCATATCATATTGATTTGTGGATTTTTACCATTGGCTTAGTTTGAAAGGTAGTTTGACATACTCCCTAGTTATAGGAATAATGTTATTAAGATGTAATGTATATGCCATTCCATGTAGATACCATTTAATGAGTTACAAATTATGTTTCCTATTATATGTATATTATTTTTATGTTAATAAATTTAATTCATACTTGTATACATTGATTTAATGTGTATTTTTATGTCTAACTATATACCCTTTGTAATGTAATTGATTTATTTGTTATAATTATAAAATGTGATTAGTTATTAATGTGTATAGATAATCCAAAATGGTGTATTCTGACATTGGTTTACGAGGAACTATAATTATCCAATTCTATAATATTTAATACATTCACCAAAGGTAATATTTAACGAATCATTCATGGTTTTGAATAAATGTGCCTCGATAAGAATTTTTAATGTGAATGGGCCTTTAAAAATTGTGTTGGGTTACAAATATAGTCAAAACATTAACTATATACTTGTTATATAGTGGAACAGTAGGAAAAGATTTAGGTTAAGTTACATAAATTCCAACTATAACATGTAAAGACCCGAAATTTCATTGTATTTGTTTTATAAATTTATGGGAATTGCACGAGTCCACAAAAATCGAAGGATCATGATTCCAAGGACTGGAGTGCCTGAAATGAATTAATGAACCTTATTTCAAGTACGTCCAGTAAACGTGCAAGCTTGTTTTTCTAACTTTTGAACTGGTGCTCGGATTTGAAATGTGAGGGCATCATTGAACTCACAGCACCGGTATTCGCATAAGGAGACTTTCACCTCGATGGAAGATGGAGGATGGTGAAAGATAGTTTTTTCTCTTTTGTTGAAATTATAAAATAAAATAAACATCATTATATTTTATTTTGAGATTCCATGTAGATATTTCTGGCATGGTCCATAGGAACTAAACCTCTATGTTGGAGTTGGATGTGGGGACCACCAAACCTTAACCTCCCATGAGAGGTTAAGGTGGTGGGGACCACCCGAACCATAACCTCCAATGAGAGGTTTTGGTGGTGGGGACCACGCAGGATTAAACCCCATTGAAACCCACCTTTATTTGGTGGAAACCCTAAACTACCAAATAAATTTTAGGGGGAGCCTATCCAACACCTCCACAATTTAATTGTGCTAACGGAAATAATTTATTATATAAAATCCTCCCCATTATTTAAATCAACCAACATGTTAATTAATTATTTAAAACATTTTGAATAATATGACAATGAATTAATAGATATTTCAATCTATTATTTTTGGTACAAATTCACTTCGGTTGAATTGGGGAGAGGAGGAGCTCTTTGGAGAAAGCTTCTCCAATGAAGAACTCTTCCTTCACTAAGAATGTCGATGACTTCAACCTTCTTCCTTAAAACATCCTTCATCGTTGGACGTGTTCGTCTACAATGAATCAATGTCTGCCATCTCATGACAACCTCAACCAAAAACGAACATGGTATGGGGTTATTGTGAATGATTTTATATACCCATATTCTTCCCTTCTAGAACATTAAATGTGGAACAACTTTCTAACTATTTGACCCGCATATGTTTCCTTTTGTGGGTTTTAGGATTAATTATTGATGGAGGGTTTTAGGTTCTTTTTTATTTTAAATCACTTTCAACCGCTCTAATGTGGAGAGAGACTGCCAAAATAACATGGTCCACCCTCTTTGTAACCCTTTTGTTGATTTAAGGAGTTATTCGAGATTGAGGAAGGCGATAAAGATGACGAAGGCGATGATGACAATGACACCACCTCCCAATGCATCTGCAATCCATGCCACCCCCTTGTCATCCCAAGTTGTCGCTATCCTAACCCGCTCCGTGCCCCCCCCCACGGTGCCCCAGCCAAACTGGCTATGCCCCCTCACGGTGACCCGACCGAATCACCCCCACGGTCTCCGTAATTCCGGCCGAGCCGCCCCGGGACGGGCCAAGCCGCCCCGAGACAATCCAAGAAACCACGGGATGGGCTGAGCCACCCCGAGACATGCTGAGCTTCCCTGTCCACTTCGTCTGACAGCCAAAACGACCCTGGCCTCCCAAGCCACCTGGCAGAACACTCTCCCACCCACCCCGGCCTCCGGACCGAGACGCCCCGGCCGCACAATCTGTCGACTGAGCCATTGCGACCGCCCGACCTCCTAGTTGAACCATCCCTGACCATGCCTTCCCAGAATCCGAGTGGAGCTGACCCGATCCGCCCTCATGATGTCCCTATGAGCCGAATCGGCCCCGCTCTCTAGGACGAGTGGCCCACGTAGTTCCCTCCGGGCTGAAACACCCTTGCGCCGACTCGCGCCGGTCCGCACCCTCTCGACCCTTCGCGGCCCCTCACTGGCCCTCACGGCCTGTTGGGAAAGGCATAGCAGGCCGGGTTGAACCGAATGGCATGGCCCACCCAACATACTGGGATAGAAAAAATGGGTCAGGCAAGGTCGGTCCGACCGGGTCAGCCTAGACCTGGGCCCACTCTAACCCCTTATATTCTTCTGCCCATATCTTTGCCACCTAACGTATGTTTGACGAAATGTTTGTAGCACTAGAAATCATGGTGATAAATGGTCCCTTTGAATATACTCCACTAGAGTTTTGTTTTGAGATGGAAAATGGTCAGGATGGATCGAGCACGAATTTAACCGGGCCCTGGGACTAAAAGGATAATAACTCACAGATTGAGCGTCTGGTTGACATGTCGTCTATTGCATTGAGACCCCTATGATGTAAGGGAACTTTGAGATTCTTCTTCATTGAAATTCATTAATGATTGAGTATTGACCAGTAGCTTGTGGAGCGGATCCTCCCAGAGACGAGCGAATGTCCTGCGGAGACCTAGTAGCTGGCTGAGACCTGATGATTGCAAACCGTTTGACTCGTAGTGATTCTACTAGACCAGTGGGGAGCACATTGGTGTCGCTGAATACCCATAGTGGGGGAGCATGCTTGGTGATGCGGTATATCCATGATACTCAATAAATGGAGTACCTCAGTAGGCTACGAGAGGGAGAGCACTTGGTGACGGGGCGGACCCATGGTGGGGAGCACCTCTATGTGATGTCGTAGAACCATGATACTCGACAGGAGGAGAACCTATACAGTCCAAGGATAGTGGTAAGCACGATTGGTGTCATGGAAGGCCCACATTATTAGATTGAGTAGGAGTTCTCCAAGAGCTATGGTTTCGATAATGTGACTGGTGATGTTACTAGATATTACCCCTAAAATAAAATCCTGGTTGAGTTGATTCATTACTTTTTTGTTTTCATGATGACTGAGATAGATTACATAATAACATAGGTATATGTATGGGCATATACCTATGTAGGGTTATCTATGGAGTTCATACTCTTTGATTTATCCTTATTGGATTTTGTGAGACCTTGAGGGTCTTGGGGTCACTACTGAGTATCATTATACTCACCCTTGCACATGCTATACCCACACTTCGTTGTGTTGGATGCAGATGATGGACATCACTGATAGAGGCTAAGTGTACCAGGACTGGACAGTACCCGAAGGTGGACCATACGGCGTGTCGGTGACAATAGGAGATGGATGGATGTGGAGTGTTGAGAGGAGATATATATCTACCCATCAGGTAGGAACCTTTGAGGATGATCCAGTATATTCTTTTCTTTCATTTTCTTTAGTTTCATTTTTTTCAGTTGTACTTGTACCATTACTATTGGTCTTCTATTCCAGAACCTATTACTTTCAAAACTCTTTCGGTTGTACAATTTACTCATGTTCATATCATGATGTGTGTGTTTACATGTTATAAAGACAATGCCTTCCTAGTTTTACAGAATTATGCCATCGGTGCTAGTCTCCAGCCCCTGGAATTTGGAAGGAGGGATAGGGGTAGTCATGGAATGGGCCCCAGGGGTTGGGTCGTGAAAAATTGGTATCAGATGAGTCAGTTCAAACACAAAACATAGTACTATGATATTTTCTATGAAAAAATAGTGTTATGTGTAGTCAGGGTGGTTTTCTGTTCAGGTAGTCTAGTGTTGGTGCGGGGGCCTTCGTATCCATACACCTGGTCCCTAACTACTGATTTCTGACTCGGTGCATGAAAACACTGATTGCATGTGTGTTTTCAAAATTTTTCTTTAGGTCAACTCAACCAGGACAGGTCACCAGGTATAAATTTTTTACCGTAGTGCACCTGTTTTTTTAAATATGCTTCCACATAGAAAGCCTTCTAGGGTTCTGAGAGTCGTAGGAACTGATATCCCACCGAGTGATGAGGCCTATGTGCATGGTCATTTTCTAGTTGAGTCACCAATTATACAACTCCCCATTGGTCCACCAATGCTACCAGCCCCAGTAGTAGATGTTTCATGCCGCTGGAGCCTGTTTCATGAGTTCTAGCGCTAGAGGCCACCTAGGTTCAGTGGAGAGATGAACGCACGGGTAGCTGAATATTGGATGGATGTTGTGGTGGGTGTCTTCCAACTGGTAGGGACACCAGTTGAAATCAGGGTCATACATGCTCCCAGACTTCTACAAACAGCCACTGGACGATTGTGGAGCTTGATGCTCTAGGTCCCCAATGAGGTGAGACTTCCTGGGCAAACATCGGGAGCCTAGTTTGTGCAGAGTTTGTCCCATCGACTCTCTGCATAGTTTGAATTCAGGAGCTACTTCATATACATAAGGAGAACATTTATATAGCTCAGTACTCATCTAGGTTCACAGACCTCTACTGCTACTCCATCGATATGGTGTGAGACCCTTTCTATAGGGAAAAAAACTTCCTGCATGGACTCTGGTAGGAGATCTAGGCTTTAGTGATCTCACTCAGCAACCTGACGCATGCAGGGGTTTTAGAGAGAACCCTCCTACTGGAGAGTTTCCATGATGAGTAGTCTCCAGCAGCAAGATCCACCATCAGTCGACATGTAGTGGAGTCTTCTGTAAGTGGTAAAAAACATATGCAATATATTTCCAAGAATACCAGTCCTACATGTGTATGCTATCATGAATCATGATCAGTTGTGCGGGGAACCAGAGAAAGATCTAGAAATTCCAGTAGCGAGCAGTGTTACACATGCGTCGGGTAGGGTCACATGGCTTTTGACTCTCCAACCTGCCATTCCGATGATCAGCAGATGGTCGATGGACCTCCCAAGAAGAGAAAGGGATTAAATCTAGGAGGTTAGTAGGTTGGAGGCGGACATGGTAGAGGAGTAGGCCCTGCAATAGGTTGTAGGTGACGATTCTATGTGTTAACACCACCACAACTAGGATGTCCACCCCGACCTTAGGGAGCACGTGGACATGGGAATGCACGACTCCATGAAGCTGAGGCCTACAATCATGGCACTAGAGAGATGATACGAGGTACGATCTATGTCTAATCCACCATACCTGCAGCACTTATAGACACATGTGTCATTTATTCTATCATTTCCACTGCCCTCATTTAGAGATCAGAGATTCTGACAGAATTGTTGGCTTGATCCATAGTAGTAGAGACTCTTATATGAGTAGATTCGATGATTACGCACTGCTACTATCAGTGCAAGCTTACTCTAGGAGGTGAGAGCTTCGGTTGTGATCTCTTAGTATAGGCATCTAGTCCTTACGACGTCATCATGGGTATGGACTAGTTAACTACAATCTATGCTCAAATTGACTGTATTAGGCACAATGTGTGGTGTGTCCACATGGATGGGAACATGTTTACCTTCACTGGTGAGAAGGGAGCATTTGCAGCCCTGGATGAACTTTCTCGAAGGAGAGTACAGTCGATCACTCATCAGTTTGCTAGCTATAGCCTCAGAGCTGTTGACGTGGAGAGTTCGAGCTATCCTGTAGTGGTGGACCAGTATGCAAATGTCTTCCCTAATGATGTTTTGGGTGTAACTCTTCACAGATAGGTGGAATTTTACATTGACTTGTACCTCAGGAATACACTAATATCTACACCAGTATATTGGATGGCTTCGGGGGTGCTTCGAGAGCTGTGTGTACAACTGTAGGATATACAAGAGAAGCGATTAATCCAGCCTAGTGTTTCACCTTGGGATGCCCCAATTCTATTCGCCAAAAATATGGATGGGATATTGAGTATTTGTGTCTACTATTGGTGACTAAATCAAATGACTACGAAGAACAAGTACCCAATCTCGAGGATTGACGACCTATTTGATCAGCTGAAGGGAGAATGATGGTTCTTGAAATAGAACTCATATCATGTAATCTTGAGTTCGGAGAACGAGACGATGATGTGCAGAAGACAGTATCCGGATTTTGACCAAGCCATCACGAGTTCATGGTTATTCCTTTCGGCATAACCAATGATCCATCAGTGTTTAGGGGACTCATAAACATGGTCTTTCAGCCTTACCTTGATCTATTTGAAGTGGTCTCCATCAACGATATTCTGATCTACCCAGCTACTGAGGATGAGAATTCCTATCATTTTCGGGTACTACTGGACACACTCAGAGAGAACAAGCTTTATGTTACAATGTTCCAGTTCTGGATTCTAGAGGTTCACATTCTGGGACAAGTCATATCAAAGGCTGGAGTTGCAGTGTATCCATCAATTATTGAAGCGGAATATTGTTGTAATCCACCCAAGAGTGTGACGGTGGTGCCGAGTTTCCTGTGTTTGGATGGATACTACAGTAGGTTTGTGCCAGATTTCTTCAGAGTTGCAGAACCACTATCTTCCTTGACAAAGAGGGGGAAACCTTTTGTGTGGTCGGAGAGATGCTAGAACATATTTCAAGAGTCGAGGTAGAGGCTGACTAGTGACCCCATCTTGAGGCTTCCTGAGCAAGGCATAGGGTACGTAGTCTACTGCGAAGAATTAGGTACCAGTCTTGGATGTTTCCTGATGCAGGAGTGAGCAGTGATCGCAAATGGTTCTCAAAAGCTGAGACATCATGAGCCTAACTATGCTACCCAAGACCTGGAGTTAGCAGAAGTGGTCTTCGCCTTGAATATGTGGAGACACTATCAAATGGGAGATCATTTTACCATTTACTCTGGTCACAAGAGTCTCACATATATATTCTATAAGAAGGACCCAAACCTAAGACAACTACGTTGGCTTTAGTTCCTCTTGGACTATGTCTTCGAGATAGTATATACTCCATGGAAGGATAACATTGTTGCAGATGAACTCATCAGGAGATCAGGTATACAGCTACTAGGTGAAGCGATTTTTCAGATAGTGGCTTTGCAGATATCCTGTGTGGATAGAGTTGGAGCGGCATTTTCATCAGTCTCTTACAGTCACTCTGCCACTTCTTGAGAGATTCAGGGAGGCACAACATGGGGACGCTTACTGCGAGACACGACATGCTCAGATATCCATAGTACATCCACCATATGGATTTTTAAAGATGGGGATAACATCATCCTCTTCAGATGACGTACCATGGTATCATTGTAACTTTAGGAGGAAGTGTTGAGGGAGTTCCACAAACCAAATCAAGTGGTATATCCAAGAGTGGCCAAGATGTACCTGGATCATCGATGACAGCACTGGTGGGTGGGAATGAAGAATGCAGTTTCAGAGTTTGTTTCTCGATGCCTCACTTATCAGCAAGTGAAGGGTGATCATTAGGTACCTGCATGTTTGGTTTAACCTTTAGATTTCCTAGAGTGGAAGTGGGATTGTATATCCATGGAATTCATAACAGGAATTCCACGTACATCCATGTGACATGACTTGATTTGGGTGATCATCGACTGACTCACCAATTCGGCCCACTTCATATCGATCAGAGAGTAGGGATCAGTAGAGAGCTTGGGAATCCTATATGTATAAGAGATTGTGTGGCTAAATGGGGTACCCACGATGATTGTCTCCAATCATGATACATATTTTAATTCCCGGATATGAAAGGGGTTGTAGGAGGATTTTAGGATGCATCTTCATTTGAGCACTGCCTTATATCCTCATACAGATGGTCAAACTAATTGGACCATATAGACCCTTGAGGACATGTTGCTTGCTGGTATCCTCGACTAAGGTCATTGCTGGGAAGATCACTTGCCTTTGGTGGTGTTTGCGTACAAAAACAACTATCACACCACCATTAGGATGTCTCCTTTTGAGGAGTTATACCGGAAACCTTGTAGATCCCCTTTGTGCTGGATAGACCCCGGTGAGTCAGCACTCATGGGACTAGAGAACGTACAAGCTACCACAGAGATGGTGCAGAACATTCAGGAGCGGACTAAGACTGCATAGTGTATGAAGAAGTCTTATTCTGAAATGATATGGATAACTCAAGAGTTCGAGGATGGCGGCCACATATTTCTATGTGTCTCACCTCGACGAGGTCTATAGAGTTTTGGTCGAGGAGGAAAGTTATGTCTGAGGTTCATCAGACCTTTTCATATCCTCAGCAGAGTTGGTGAGGTGGCATACCACTTAGCTCTTCCACCTTAGTTTCACCAGGTGAAAAACCTCTTCCACGTATCCTAGTTGAGGAGATATGTTCAAGACCCTTCTCACATCATCGACCTTGGAAAGCTGGATGTCGATGACTGGGAAACTTTTACATATGTTCTTGTAGATATTGAGAATTGACATGAGCAGGTCCTTCATGGACATTCGATACCTCTGGTGCACGTTTGCTGGAAACACGAGAACCTCACGGAGAGAACATGGAAGAGGGAGGCTCATATGCTTTCTTAGTTCCCCCACTTTATTTACCTAGATTGAGTTGTGGATTTTGAAGACGTAATTCTTGAGGTGGGGAGAATATAATGAATTGGAATTTCCATGTAATTTTTTTAAATATATGGGAATTTAATGAGTCCGTGAAACATGATGGTGCATGATTCCAGGGCCCGGAGTGCTCATAATGAATTTCTGAACATTATTTCGGGTGCATTCAGTAAATGTGTGACTGGGTTTTTCTAAATTTTGTACTGGTTCTCAGAATTTAAATCCTACGACATCGTTGAACTCGCAGCGCCAGAATTTGATTAAGGGTAGATTCATCTCGAAGACATATGGATGAGGGTGAAAGTTAGTTTTTGGGTTTTTTGTGAAAATAATAAAATAAAATAAACTTCATATTATTTTATTTTGAGCTTCCATGTGTATATTCAAAGTGAGGTCCACCGTAACTAAACCTCCACGTGGAAGTTGGAGGTGGGGACCACCAGACCCTAACCTCTTATGAGAAGTTAAGGTGGATGGGATGACCCAAACAATACCCTCCCATGAGAGGTTATGTGTGTGGGGACCACCTTGGATTAAACCCCCTAGAACCCCAACCTTTATTGGGAGAAACCATCAACTCCCAAATAAATGCGTAGGGAGCCTCTTCAACACCTCCACAATTTAATTGTGCCAATGCACATAATTTATCATGCCAAATCCTCCACATTATTTAATTGATCCAACACATTATTTAATTATTTAAACCTTTATGAATATTATGCCAACGAATTAATAGATATTTAAATCTGTTATTTTGGCTATGAGTTCACTTTGGTGGAATTGGGTAGAGGATGAGCTATTGGGAGAAAGAATCTCCTTCGAAGAACACTTCCTCCATGAAGAACGTCGACAACTACGACCTTCTTCCTCAAATTTTCTTTTGATGTAGGACATGTTGTTATAAAATAAATCGATGTCCGCCATCTCTCGATAACGACAACCAACAACAATGACGAAGAAGGCTTTGAAGATGAAGAAGGTGACGAAGACGAAGAGGCGACGAAGGCGAAGATGGCGATGAAGGCAACGACACCACCACCCATCGCCTCTACAACCCACGCCGCCCCCGCAGCATCCCACACTACCATCATTCAAACTAGTCCCACGACCTATCGCATCATCCCGCGCCTTGGCCAAACTACCCCTGAAGCTCCTCCCTTCTGACCGCACTGCCCTGGGCTGGGCCGAGCCGCCCCTACCCCACCGGCCGCCGGCCGAACTGGCCCCAACCACCTAGCCGAACAAGATCCCGGCCACCCTAGCCATCCAACCGCGCCTCTTTGGCTGCGCCATCCATCGGATGAGCCATCCCGACCAGTCGGGCTCCCGGCCGAACCGGACCCTGTCACAACCCCCACTAGCCGAACCGACCCCGTCCACGGCTTCCAGACCTCCAGCCTGAGCCACCCTGAGCCGCCCTCACTGCGGTCCTCTGAGTCGAACCAGCCCTATGCTCCGGGTCGAGCCACCCAATCGGCGCCCTCTGAGATGAACCATCCTCGCACAGACTCGCGGTCAGTCTGCACCCTCTCGGAGCTTCGTTACCCCTTATGGCCAGCTATGTGGGGCCCAGCGGGCCCGACCGCACCCAAAGGGCTGGCCCACCCAATGTACCAGGCCAGAACCAACGAGTCTGGCCGGGTCACTCCAACCAAGTAGGCCCTGACAAGGTCAGTCTAGGTTGGTTTGACTGGGTCGGACCAGACTTGGGCCCAGCAAGACCCTTTACTTTCTTTTGGCCATATCTTTGGCACCGAACGTCCGTTTGATGAACCATCAGTGGTGCTGGAAATCATGGAGCGAGATAGTAACTTTGAGTATACTCATCTAGGGTTTTGTTTTGTAATGGGAAATGGTCAGGATGGATTGAGCCCAAATCCTACTGGGCCCCTAGGAATAAAAGACTAATAACTCATATACAAGGCGTCTGATTGATGCACCGTTTGCCGTGTTGAGACCCCTATGACGCGACATACCTTTTATATAATTTTAGTTGGAATTAGTGATAGTTGATGTATTGATTATTTTCTCGTGGAGTGGGTCCTCTTAGAGATGAGAATGCGTTTTGAGGAGACCTAGTAGCTGGCTGAGAAATGATGACTGATGACCATTTGACTCAGAGTTACTCTACTACCCCAGTGGGGTGCGCCTTGGTGTCACAGATGACCCATGGTAGAAGAGTGCAATTGGTGACACAGCTGACCCATGGTACTCAAGGGGAGGTGTACCTCAGCATGTTATGAGGTGGAGCATGCTTGGTGACGTGACATACCCACGGTGGGGAGCGCTTCTGTGTGACGTGGAAGACCCATGATACTCGACAAGAGGAGTATGTCATCAGTCCAACGTTACTGGGAAGTGCACTTGGTTTCATGACATGCCCACAATACTCAATTGAGAAAGAGTTCTAGAGTAACCGATGTTTCGATAATGTAACTCGGGATGTTACTAGATACTACCCCTAAAAAAATACTGGTTGAGCTGAGTTAGTAATTTTGTTTTTTCAACATGATTGAGATTGATTATATAATAAAATAGGTATATGTATGGGTATATACCTAGGTTGGTTTATCTAATGATTTCATAATTTTTGATTTATCATTTTTGGATTTTGTGAGACCTTAAGGGTCTCTGGGACCCTACTCAGTATAGTTATACTCAAAACAGCACAAGATATGCCTGCACTTTGTTATATTAGATGTGGACAATTGACATTGCAGACAGATTTTGAGAGTACCAAGACTGGATGATACCCACAGGTTTATCATACTGCATGTCAGTATCTGGAGGAGACTAATGGAAGTGGAGTGCTGAGAAGGCGATATGTACCTACCCATCAGGTAGGAACCTCATAGGATTTTCTAGTAGATGTTTTTCTTTCTATTTCATCATTTGTATTGTTTTCAACTATACTTGTACCTTTTCTGTTGGGCTTGTATTCCGGCCCCTTTTAATTTCACCAAAATCCTGGTTATATATTTTACTCGTGTTCATATCTTTTTTTGTGCGTTTACAGGTTATAAAGGCATTGCCTTCCCGGTTTTAGGTAATTACGCATTTGTTTTAAGTCTCTAGCCCCTGGCCTATGGAAGGTGGGCTCTGGGTAGTCACGCCACGGTCCCCAGGGTATGGGTCATGACATAACATAAAATATCATTTATCATTATAAAGTATAATTGAGATTTTCATTAAACTAATTGATTGTCTATATATAATTATTATCATATTCTTTATGGAAATGATTTCCTTAATAATAACTAGTACTTCTATGACCTAGGCATGATTACCCATATGATTAGGTCTATAAATTCCCATAATGAGCCAAGTAGTTTAGTTTGGGAATGTTTACTATGAGATAATACCACTATGTGTGTAATTACTAGTGTTCACATCATGATCCATGGTTCTTGACCCCATGGGGGTAAATTAATGCTCTCTGTTAGGATTATTTAACCTTATAATAAATATTTATAAGCTTTACATATAAATATATGTAGACATTATACTGAACTAGTCCCATTTAACTGATATAGACCATTTACCTACTTTTGGACCTTATTATTATTATGTATTAAATAATTAAAATTCCAATTAAAAAATATAGTGTGTTTTCCACAACATTTTTAAATTTGAATCTACCTTAATTATAAATTATAAGATATTTCCACAATTAAATGAATTGAGATTATATTATAAAAATATTATTATAGTATCATTTGACTATTGTGTTTTTGGGCGTCAGCTAAATAGTATTCATACCTGATTAAGGGTTAGCATTAGAGTTACATGAGAGTTTCCTTAAATGGGAAACAACACTCCTATAGAACTCTGATAGCTTCATCTGGGGATACATTAGACATATGGGTTTGGCTATAAATTCTATATACATTTCAATAATGAATCTAGTTTTATGTTCAATTACTTTTACTAATGTAATGATTTATTTTTGGTAGTTCCCATAGAGAAGATAAACTAATATAATTTGTGGATATGTTTATAAGCATGGTATATTATGTTTATTGATCATTTGAGTAAGGTTGGTCTCTTAGTTTTTGAAATAACCCCCCTTGGGTGATGGTAGTTTTCAGAAGAGTAAAACCTCAAGGGTTTATTTCAATATGTATAAATCTAGTGTTTGTTAACTCCTTATCCTTTTACATTGAAAGTATTACACTTCCAGGAGAACTACCTTATTATTATTCCATGAATGGATTAGGTATTGATAGGATGATTCATATAAGGTGGTAAATTAATGCATATGTTTATGGGATATGACACATTCAATACTATTTTCTCTTTATGAGCATTAATTATTTACACTTATAAAAGTATTTATGTCAATTTAAATTCCATATATGAAAATAAGTCAAATGGGATGTGGTTATAAAGTTATAGATCATATTTTTAGATGGAAAAAACATGATGACATAAATTTTGATACTAAATCAATTTGATCATCATTAATTTTTAAGGGAAAACATTTAGTAAAAATACATAGGGTTTACAATTTCATTAATGGTACTGATCTTTCTTTTACCCTCATTTTGATAGTGATGACAAAAATGTAATTATTTTTATGTTATAGGATTTGAAATTCATTATTTTCAAGGAAATATCTACTATAATAGGATATCAAAATTTAATTCTATGTCTATGACCATTAGGATACAAAATCTAGATTATTCGTGTTTATGAAATTTAATAATTACCTTTAGTAAATGGCCCATTGGGGTGGGCAGTCATTCGAAAATTCATTGCATTGGTAGGTGCATATTTTTCCAGAGGAGTTCAATGGTATAACTTTGCGTGTATGATATAATATTTCAATTTAAAATGGTCAGCCTTACCATCTTGATGGGAGAATCGTATTTGGGAGATTATGGTATTTAAACTAATAGTAGGATATAGTACACCTATTGTTAATGATAAGTTCGTTCATGCTGGTTGCACAAAATATCTAATTAAAAATTAAATATTAGTCAATAGTGAGTTGTAGGAAAAGAAATGATGGTTTCAAATAAGTGAATTAAATGAGATTAGTGGGCCATGACATTAAATAAATTAAAATTAAAATCCTTATAACAAAGATAATTTGTAAATAAATTGGTTGACGTGAGATGATTTATATGTTTCTGGTCCACAAAAAAAATCATTAGGAGATTCAGTATATGGTGTAGGTGAATAAAAATATTTCCCTATTTAATGTGATTATAAATTGGAGTCAGAAAAATAAGCCTATCAATAAACTCTCAGTGTAATACAAGTATATATATAATCATGCTACTAATCTTGGTATCATCCTTTATAAAATATGATAATTTTTTTAATCATTTATATATCTATACAAGTAGCTTTTATTGGATTTTTGAAGAATAAAATCAGAGTTTTTTCCAATATGGGTATTAAAATAATACCTATGTTCTATTATTTCATCTTTAATTAGTTGGTTGTGGCCCTATTGTACTCATAAACATGGCGAACCCCATTGAAAACATTCCTTAATGGAAGGAATGAGTGATCGGTGAGGATTATTTTAGGACATGAATGTGTGAGTATTCATAGAGATTATATCCTTCATGATAAAATTAAACGGGCCATGGGTTATCCAAATAATTTTTTTTATTTTTTTATTATGATGAAAAAGATCATCCTAAGTGGTGATTAGGATGTTGGTTTCTATTAGTTAATCTATAACGAGAGAAGGGGCACATTATCGTGAGATTGGTCATTAGATTTTCATTTTGGTTCTCTTATGTCATCTAATAAAAGAAATATTTTATTTGAAATACTCATTATATTATAGGTGTAGGTTTAGTTATTTAATTTGGTGAAATCATAATGTGAGAGTTATTCCCTATGTATAATACAAAAATCCATGTATTGTTGATTGAGATAGTGCATGTTATGGTATAATAGCACGATTGAAATATGTTATCGAACATGGTTCATCCATGAGAAGTCTCCAAAATTTAGTAAATATCTTGGGTGAGCTTGATCAGAACAATCCAATCATTCCTTGACCAAAGGCATCATAATCTATTTTTATAGAGGCCTGGCATATAAAACATGATAATTTTTATATTTTTATCAAATATGGTTTAAACCGAGTTCTATAAAATAGTAATATATAGTTATTGATGATTTGAGTTTGGTTTCTCATTGGATGGGATTATTAAAATTTATGGGTACGTATGGAATTTTTCATGAATGTTTGAAACAACTAGGAATATTGGGGTCTATTGGGATTCAATTAATTCGATCTAATAGTTTTCCATTAATAGATAAATCGTGATATATAGGGTGTTTTGAGGTATGAACCATGCCAAAAGAAAATTATAAGATAATTGGACCATGATTCAATAGGTGATTATGATGATGAGAGTATGATGATTTATATTTGACTATTGAATGATATAAAATATGATGGGTAGAACTGTATGATAGATGATTAATGAGTTAATGGTGTGATCATTGTGTTCATAAAATGGGTCTAGGTACGAATCATACCGTGGTTTTTAGGTTTTTATATTAATGTTGGCTCATGTTTTAGAAGCCATTGAACTATGTATGATATCGACTATTTTTTGAGTTATCTCGGGAACCAATTCACTGCTTTCTAGAGGGGTCCCAATGTTGTCCAGCATTTGTTCTTCATTATTAAAATCATAAATCCAAGATCTTCTCTTCTATGGGGAATAGTTATGGATCTCATATCTATGTCATAATGATTCTTTAATTTTACAAATCACCATTGAGCAATAGAATATCATAAATCTAGGTAGCTTCTCTAAAATATAAATCAAAAAGTCGTGGTTTTATTATATATATGAAATTTGTAGAATTGAAAGAGTATCATAGAAATTAAAATCACTAATTGAATTAATTAATGTGGTAAATTAATTTCTTTAGATGATGGTAACATTATGAGATTTTTGGATCATTGAATTAGATGATGAATTGTTTAGTTAATTATAAAATTTTAATTCCTTGAAATGGATAATTAATTTTTTAATTATAAGTCTTTGGAATAATAATTTTAAATAAATAATTGATGAATTAATTATCAGATATTTATATTCGAAATTGATATAGTTAATCAATGCATTATTTATGAGTTAGTTATTAATTAATAGAGAAGTAAATTAAATAGATTTATTTTCCTTATAACTTTGACAATTAATTAAGGTGTTGTTACATGAAGACTAATTTTTGAATTAGAAATGAGGATTAGATGATTAATTATTTTATATGTTTACTAATGTGGAATTGGGTTAAATTTTTTAATTTCAATTAATCTTATATAATTTGATGATTTTATATATGTGATTATGTGGTAAATTTTGATTAACCGTGAATAATGGGATCCATGTGATAAATGTAAAATAGTGAATGGTGAGATGCTCTTTAGGACAAATAATAAGAATGGTTACATGGTCATTCAAATTGTCAGATTAAATTAATGGTAAAAGATTCATTCATATTTTAAATAATAAATGTAACATGTTCATTTATTTTTGAAATAAGAATGGTAATGCAGCCCTTAATACTGTTTGATTAAATAAATTCTAACATGGATATTCATTTGTGAAATAAGAATGGTTACATTTTAATTCAAATTGAGTGATTAAAAATATAGTTCCATTTTCATTCATTTATGATATAATAATTTTTACATGTTAATTAAAATTGATTGATTAAATTAATGGTAACAAGATAATTATCTTTTGAAATATGATATGATACATGGGCATTCAAACACATGGTGGACCATGTGGGAATGATCAGATTCTGTCATAGGCCAAAGTAAGTAATGAAGAATGGTTATATAAAAGAACACATTGTTTATGTAACTAAATAAAGAATATTTAATAATGTGATTAACTATTTATTTGCGAATTATACGTATTTTAATCAATATCTTAAACACTATTATTGGATGTATTTTTTAATACATCATTGGTGGTGGCCAACTGAGTCATACACATAACCTATTTGGGATTCGTAATCAGTTCCCGAATGAGCATTATTATTATAGGACACATTTTGGTAAAGGCATATGGATGGATTTATAATTTTAGATGGAACATGGATGAGTAAAACAGATTTGGTTCAAGACCAACATTTGAGTCATTTAGGTCACTATATTGAATTTCATTTTAAAAATTTTGACACTAACTATGGCTTGGTATTTTTTTCTTTGTCAGTGGAGTATAAAATTTTCTATTTTGGTTATCATGGAAAAATTTTATCTCTCTAGTTATATATACTTCCAAAGTAGTTTATTTACTTTCATAAGTGTTTTACTCTAATAAAATAGTGTATAGTATCCCCATCCTGACTTACTAGAACCATGTTTCTATATTTTAGTCTCATGCATATGGGGAGTGGTTCTTGGGTTTTTTTGACTAATCATCTAGAGGAAATATTGTGTAGAACTCTGGTTGGGAAGTCACAATTTTGGAGAACTGGATCAGGGCACATTGGGTGGGATTATTGTCATTCCTATTTATAGTTGTAGTTGAATATTATTTCACCATGGATGACATACTTGTGGGGTGATGTGAATGTAGTTTCTGGGAACTTTAGAATATTTATTATTGTCATGGAAGGGAATGAGATTGATTCATAATGAATCACTCTAAGAACATAGGATATTTGTTAAATGCATCAATTTAGGCACGCACTGGAAAAAATGTGTTGGGTAAGTCATTGGACAATAATTTTTTACCTTTTGAAATTTAATTGAAAATTGTGATTAATATGACGAACATAAATATAGTAAAAATGAGCATCGTATAGTGTATAAATTGGGAACATGAATATGAGAATTGGGTTACCCTTGTTAACTGGACCATGGAGTAGAAAAGTAAATCGTAGTGATAACACCTTTCTTTTGACCGTGTGGTGATATTTTAGAAAAATACATGTTGTCACATTTTTTTGTATTACCTATAATGTAAAATGTGGTAGGGTGTGTTATGAATACTAGTTATAAGGTGCGTGTATTGATTATAGAGATATGACTCTATGAAATCATGTGTTGAATGGTAGACTAGCAGACATGGTTGTGGATGATACTCCAGTGGTGGAACTAGATGAACAGATAGTTCTGGGCGAATGAGTATGGGAGTAGTTCAGATATGACCTCACCTTTATCATGAAATTGATTGGAAGAGTCCAAGGTAGTGTTGTGAAAATCATGTCTAATCTATAATGGAAAATTTATTTGTATAACCCTATAACTTTTTCTAGATAGGTTGGTCTTTAGGTTGATGAGTTTTGGGTTGATACCATCGAGACGATACTTGACCATATTGAGACTCTTTCTGATGAAAGGATCATGACGACCACTTATATGTTATGGGTATTTGAAAAGCACTGATCGGATATTCATGTGATGACTAGAGAGGCTGATACCATGTTATGGAAGGGCTTTTTGGAGAAGTTCATGGATCACTTCTATCTGGAGACAGTATTGAAGGATAATAAAATAGAGTTCATGAAGCTGAATCAGGGGACCATTCCCTTTATACATTATAATAGACGCTTCAGAAATGTTCAGTTCTTTTCCCTAGTAATTGTATGAGATGAATAAATTATGAAAAAATTCATTTAGGATAAACAAAAGATATTTATTAAGTCCCATTTTAATTTTTTTGTTCAATGATGTTTGTTGTGGTTGTCGATCAAGATCACATAGATGAAGGGAACCTGAGAAAGGATTCTAGTGTGGGACAATTTAATAAATGTGGAAAAGTTGGAGGTTGAACTTTTTTGAGATGAATGTTTCCTTAGGAAAACATTATCTTGGGAACTAGAATGAACAGTATACAAAAAGATGGTTTGATAGTCCCAAACCATACTTGAGTAATCTGTCATCAGTAGGATACCTGGATATTTTATGAGAATTGTATGATATACAAAAATAATTAAATGATAGTAGATACTAAATAATTAAAATCTCTTCTAACCATAGGGAGGTCAATATATCGTATTAGTGGACTACCCATCACGTATCTCACACCAATATAATGATACTATATAAATACAATTATATAGATATTCATATAAAAATAAATATATATAATAAAAATAAAATAAGATCAAACTAGAGATAAAATTTATCTTCATCTCATAGCGTTTCTCTGGAATAGAGTCACCGTTAGTTCTAGAAGTCAACCAATGATTCTAAGTATCTCCCAAATCTACCTCGCAGAAAAAATCCACCTCCAGCATCAAATTTCTTCTACGGAGCACATATTTGGGGAGACATTCACTATATAAAGGACCAATATCCAATTTCAATTGTTGGTATCCACTAATATAGTGAAATAACATTTCCCGTCCTAGTTGGAGGGTGAATCTCTAGCCAGAAAGTACTGTATCATAACATGGAAGGATGTTTCCACTCAGATGGTCGATGACCATTTCCTTGTCTTCAAAATGCAGTGTCACTCTAGTCATTGAGTACCCATGATAATTCTATAAAAATGGTGACAATAAGAAAGGAAAATAACCATGCCTTGTCTCCATAAGTAGTTTCCATTATAGTCATCAGTGATGCATTCCTATCCTAGCTAAATAATACCACTTGGAAGGTCATGGTCCCATTCCTTGTTTATGTCAGAGGGTGCCACTATCGTGACCATGACCCATGAATATCCTAGATACATTGTTCTACATGGATGGTCAGGGACCCTTTCCCTGTCTTTATATTATGGTGCCACTCTAGTCATTGAGTGAGTATGTCTAGACTGGCTGGATGGTGATACTCAGAAGGTTAATGAACCTGGAATAGTCATCAAATGAGGATTCCACTCCTGTAATCAAGCACCCATGCCCAAGAAAGCTGGTGGGGCCACTCAGAAATCCTCTAGTGATCCATCTTAATCATTTATGTCCTGATGAATTAGATAAATAATCATTATTCAAAAAACATATTTCATCTCATCCCAAAATCCGCAATGGAGTGAACCATCATGTTCTATATGAAAAAAACTAATTATAGTATACATGTAAGAAGAAATATAATTCCAAAGGAATGAGATATATGATATTTTAGATTCCATAAAATGAATCTTGGGGTATATGACATTTTGGGATCCCAAATGGAATGTGTTCTTACAATTTCACCTGGCTGTGTCCCACTCTATACAAAACAATGTATCTATATTGTTATATGTTAGTTCTATTTAAACTACATATCGTGTCTATGGCATCTAGGATTACATCCAATTCTCTCTAGTAGTGTCCATACAACCATTTCATGTCTGTGTACAGTATAACATGTCATTCCTCCAAAGAAAGGGCACCACCCATGCCACTTTCCATTCATACATGATATAGAATATGACGTATGGCTCCCTGTTCTCATGCCCAATTACTCATAGAGTATATGGTGAGTCAAAAAATATTGGTTTAGATCGAATCCGGGTGTACCACACTATGTGTGATAATAATTAATTACTGAAACACTAGCAGCCAATGTATGTGACCAACCAACTATGTTTTCTCCTAAGTTCAAGGTGAGTTGTTTTTATTTTTTTCATAACACTATATTCATTCTTGAAGATTCATATTTGGAATACCTTTCATGTTACCCAACCTCATGTAGTCCCAAAAATGATGGATATCACTATTTTTTACCTTTTCCATCAATCTGGTGATCGGAAAATAGATTCCATTGTATCTCTCAAAGGATACACAATCCACTATCGTGTAACATGCATCATGTATCTAGCATGGTTTATAATTTATCTGAATCAACAAATAATTCATCTATAACTCTTAAATTATTGAAAATAATCCCTGATCTAGTATTCCATTTTTCATATGTGGTTTTTCATCGAATAAATGGATCTCATGGGGATTAGTACCATGTGGAAACATCAAACAGATAACCTACATGTCAATCAATGAAGACAAAAAAAATAAAGATAAATTAAAGAAAATTTCTATCATTATGTAAGATTTATTGGATAATTATTACAAATGGTAGATTCCATGTTCGAAAAACTAAATTGGAATACACTGGGAATGAAAAATTTGACAATTGGTCTTGATTAAAGAAGTAATGAATCAACTGAATAAATCAATTCAATAAGGTTGGAATCTGTAATATGATTAATCCAAAATGAATATCAGATCATCCTAATATATGAATGAAATCACCAATGATTGAGAGGGGTCATTTCATTTAATTATTTATGATATTCGAGGATCCAAAGATTCATTATCCTAGGTTTATAATCTTCTTCAAAATGAGAAATAACTCTATATATTCTCTGACATTTTATATGGGTATCCCTAGTAAAATCACAATAGTGGTGGATTAATAGGGTTAATCCTTTGCGTTTATTAAAATAACCCACAAATCATACCCTAATGGCCACAAAAAAAATTAATGATTTTTGAGGGGGGTATTATTGACATTAAATTGGGTAATAGCCCAT
This sequence comes from Viscum album, assembly GCA_963277665.1. Lineage (NCBI taxonomy): Eukaryota > Viridiplantae > Streptophyta > Magnoliopsida > Santalales > Viscaceae > Viscum > Viscum album. Next base: position 688,007,830 of record OY728122.1, read on the forward strand.
TTTAAATACATTAGTGGAGATTAGGAGTAACCACACTAATGTTCCATCTCAATGTTATAAGGGAATGTTGAGAGTAACTGCTTCTAAAATCAGTGTGACATTAGTGGAGGATATAGTAAAAGGGATTTAAAACCTCTCTCACATTGAAAAAAATTTCTCAGAATGCCTGCCTCAAACCAAAACTATTTTTAATGGAGTGATTTAGTGGTGGTTAAAACCGCCCCTAACGTAGAAATATTTGGGGCAGTTATGAAAATCGCCCAAATTTATCTTCATTTTCATCCAAATACGTCGCATATATCCCCCTCAAAGACCACCAACCTCTCTATCCAGTTCTCGGGCTCGCCACTATATCTTGTCAATGTTCATGCTTTATCTACCATTCAATCCTCTCAATCTGGTTCCTATGCCTACCACTCCCTCATGTCCATACATGAACCACCTATCTTGGTCCCCTCTATAAGGACCCGACCTTAAACATTACTTATTATTGAATTAAATGAATAATTCACAAAGAGGTTCTTTTCAAGTTTAGAGTTTTAGAGAATTATGACATAACTATTAAATCTCAAAAGATTACAATGTAGACACTTCTACTATGTTTCTATAAATTAAAAAATCATAAAAATAAACATTTCTAGTTCCATGTTTTAGATATCATGATGTTTCCTTGCTCCCATACATGACCCTATTCCACAATAAGTCATGTGAAAAATATTTCCAAAAAAGGGGGGTGAGCATAAAAAGCTCTATATGGGATACACAAAGAATGAAAACTGTTAGTTTTTCAAAAAAACAAGTAAACCATGAATACTTTTTCAAAGTAATAATTTTAACCTTTATGAAGTAGTATAAACTCTTCAATGAATAAAAGATAATTACTTACCCTTTTGGAAACAAAATATTACCATAAAACCCATATAAATAACATATAATGGTAATTTGGGACATAAACATACTTAAATGGAATAACCATACGATCGATTTCCACACATATCACTTAATGGAATAGACATAAGGCCGACTTGCATACCCAATGCATTGGATGTTATAACATAACCACCCGGCTTGGTATTCATGGCACCACCCATCATATGGTTTATCATGTAACCACCCGTCAAATGTCCAAGTACGATTATAAAATCATAAGACATAAAACAAATATAATGGAATGAAAACATTTCCATATTTCGATCACAATATATCACTAAGATTTATTTTCATAACAAATCCATTATAAAAACAATTTTCAATACCAAAATACATAAAATATTATATGGTTTTTATTTACATTTAAAAACATTACGGCTTGTTGAGGAAGCCAAAGTCCAAATAATACTCGTGGCGGCGGAAAACGTCGTTGGCACCGCGTACGTTAAAAGAAACATTCCTTTTTGTCATTTTGGGAAACGCTTCGTAGAAAAAGATTCATTTTGAATAAAATTAAATGTCAAAGGGGTTTATACACCATATAAAAGAATTCCTTGTATTAGAACAAAATATGACTCAATGAAAGGAGATTGACATGAAGTCCCTTACAAAGACGATATCCTTGGATTGAGGATAAATCAATTACATAATTATGTGTGAAAAATGAATTCACCAAATATAAGTGGATTTTAAGTGTAAAAAAATCATAGGTCATTCAGACTTATTCATAGAATGAAATATTCAAGGAATACAAGTTTATCCCAAATAATCAAAATTGGGTTAAGAAGTTCCCTTTAAAAAATTTGACAGCCTAACGACGTCATTTCAAAATTCAGAAAAAGAGTTTATGAGAGAGAAATGGTATCAAATCACATGGACAAAAAATTTAAATCAATAAGGATATATAAGAACATATCCCAACATAACAATATGATAATTAAAATACCCAAAAAAAAGAATTCTTTTAAAATGATGAGGGTGAAAGGTTCCCTTACTGACTTGGGTATATTTCGAAACATACACCCCATGAAAGAAGGACATTACAACATTGATGTAAATACTCATAAACAAAATTATATTACACAAATAATAGAATAATGGGAATTACATATACCACTCAAAAGAAATTGTGGAAAATGTAGCATAAATCTCACGGGAATAAAAGTGAGATGAAAAATCCCTTACAAAAACAGGACAGCCTAACGGTGCCACATAAAACATCCAAAAATGGATTGATGAGATCAAATAGTGTCTGTCATCATATTAATATAAAATTTACATCAAGAGGAATATAAAAGAGCATCCCCCAACATAACAAATAGGAGATTAAAATAACTGACATAATGGAGAGTACTTAAAAAATATAGATTGGGTCTCTTACGAAAATTCAGCAGCCAAACGACGCCACTCAAAACATACAAAATTGATTGATGAGGGAAAATAGGGTCTCTCATCATATGAAAATAAAAATTACAGTAATAATAATATAAAATGAAATCACAATCATAAAAAAGATGAAATTAAAAGTAATGACATAAAAGAGTGTACTTGAAGAGAAAGAGAGGGGTAGGATTCCTTACGAAAATTCGGCAGCCTAACGACGCCACTTAAAAATTATAAAAATGAATTGATGATAGTAAGACGGGGTATCTCATCATATGAAAATCAAAATTACAGTATGGTTAATACAAAAGAACATCCTACAACATAAGAACATGGAGCATAAATTAAATGACATAGAAGAGGGTATTTGAAAAGAAAGAGAGAGGTCGGATCCTTTACCTCAAGTCTTACATGTCTTGTTCGTTTCTTTATATTCCTGAATAATAAACTTTGGTAAACTTATAATTTCCTAAATACCTACTTTAAATATTATTATTCCGTTAATTTCACATATTATATGTTATAATAATTTTGTAATAACGTTATTTCATATCAGACGTTTTTGCTGATGTTTGGTACATGAGTCAAAAATGAACTTGTTTCAAAATGATTGTCCATGTAGTTATAAGTAAATCATTTTCAGAATAGTATTATTGATTAAAATAACATATATATACATTACATATTCAATTTATACTATTTCATAACATTTGGAGACAATAAATGAAAAGCACCATTCATGGAGACGGTAGGCCGTACGTACGCATGAACAATACTTTCATTTTTTGTCATATTAATGGAATTAAAGCTAAAAGAGATATATATATATATTATAGTTCCAGAATTATATCCATCATTTATATGTAATATATGACATATATATCCATTATATATATGTACTTATAATAGTACATAACATTTGAATATAAGAAATGAAATGTACAGTTCATGGAGACGGTAAGCCGTACGTACGCATGAACGCTACTTTCATTTCCTTTTCATATTAATGGAATTAAAAATAATTGATATATATATATATATATAATTCCAGTATAATATATATGTTTTATAGGTCACATAAGTTTATTAAATTCATTCTTTATACATTCCATGTATTTCATGAACGAGTCACATCACTTGAGGGGGCAGTCGTCCACACTTCCTCGTATGAAATTACCTCAATTGCAAAACATGCAAAGCATAATGGTATGTTTTAAATATAAAAATAAAGAAGCATATGGGAAACATAAATACCATATATATAATATATAGAATACAATGACATCATAATGGCCACCATGAAAGGTGTTAAGAGAAGATTGAACAATCATCGTTTCGTGAGGCAGTAATTCTCCATCCACAGAAACAGTATGTTCTTTAACCATTAGATGGATGTTTGTGTAAGTGTATCTAGAATAATTATTATAAAAACAAACATTATATTGAATATACTTGTTTTGTTACAATATAAAGGAAAAAAAGTTTAGGGGGTTGGAGAAGCAAAATAAAACAAAATAACACTAGGGAAGACTTTACCTTTAAATCTGGTAACTCTTTTTGATTTGAGATCAAAGGATTCCTTGGAAAGGCTTCTTCCCGATGTGATTCTTCTAGGAGTAACATAGGGATGTGTAGAGACAAAAGTTTCATGGGTTGGCCGAGACAAAGGCTTGAGAGGTGTTGGTATGGTGGTAGAGGTGGGGGCCTTTTATAAGAGGAGAGGAGGGGCACTCTTGGAATTCCATGAAATGTAACATTATTATAAAATTATTTTCGGATTTTAAAAGTTACACAATTATAAATTTCTAGGATAAGGTTATAATAGTTCTAAATCCACACATCCAATAGGGTTTTTACATGTTTAGGTCTTATAGTATAAATTATCTTTTCATTTTATTTAAATCATTAAATAATGAGGTAATCGCTGCATCATCATGGTCTCATAAATAATTTAATTTATGTAATGTATAAATTTTTTTAAAAATTATCATTATGTAGGAAATATTTTTAGCTTTATAATGAATATTTATATTCAAAAATATGACTTGTGTAACCCCTTGTAAAAATTGTTTTAGTAAAACAACACATGTTTGTTACATTTTAATTTTAACTTTAAATAAAAAGTTATTAATGTAATTTTCCTACTAAAGTGGCTCCATGGGGTCCCCATGTTTACCCATGGATTGTGCTGGTCGGCTAGGACTCATCAAATAAGGGAAGGACATGTTTCAAGGTCATTTCATATTATTATAACATTATCTGTACTTTAAATTACACTAATTACCTTTAATCGCGATTAAAAAAACATAAAAGTTACTATTCAACAAAAAATTATTTTAATCCCATTGAACCAAATTTTACATCCTAATGACAATAATGTATGTAGGAATTTTGAAATTCAAATCACATATGTGGTAAAGTTCCATTTAAACGAATAATCTGTTTTTAATCTACCACTTAATGGTTTCACTATTCATAAAAAATTGATGTTTTTCAGAAAAATACCAAAAATTCACCCTAAGCTATATTTGATATTCCGAATTAAAAAATGGCGTCTATTTTAAAAAATTAAACACATATAAGTTTCATTAATTAATTTAACAATTAATTCCCGCAGTCAAAACAAATAGAGTGTTTTTAAGAAACAATATCTATTAAAAGATTGAGACTAGTTTAAGTCCAATTTCAAATTGAAATTAATTCCAATGACCACCATTGGATTAAATGGTAAAAATATATTCTAATTTAACTTTAAAGTCATTTCAAAATAAGATATAATCATATAAATAAATTAGATTGAAAAGCAGTTTTGAATAATACTACAACATTTTTCAATTATTCATTAAAATGAACTTTATCGTAAAAATAACAACAATTTACACAAAGTTATTTTTGATTTCCCAATTTTAAAGAAGAGTTTTATTTTCTCAAATATAACACATAAAATTGTCAAAAAGTGGATTTAAAATAGTTACTCCATCAAATGACGGTTAATCGACCTTTTAAAGAATATTAGAATGTTCACACTTAAAATTGGATTCATTCGCATTTTTAATTCACTATAATTTATTGTAATAATTTAAAATATTTGAAAAAAACATATAATAATTTTGTAGTTAGTTCATTTCATTCCTGTCATTACAACGGATTGGTGTTAACTACCATTTAAAATGAAATTATTTTATTATTAGAGTGCAACGTAAGATTTCAAAGAAACTCGTTGTTGCGTAATGTGTATGCCATCGAGCATAGAATTTCTTTTGAAATAATAATAACATTTTATTCAAAAATATTTATAAAAATTACAATTTAATATTATTTGTTTACCTGGGATGTTACATCCTTCCACCCTTTTGGGAATTAAATCCTCGCAATTTCAAAATTGGGCTTGGAAACTTCATTGAATGCCTCACATCAGAACATGAGTCAGTAAAACAATCACTTTAAAAGTAAGGGATAGAAGTACAAAGGTCCCCTGAGTTAACCCATACTAGGATCCCGTGTATGAAAATATGGATATGGAAGAAAAAACAAAGGGTCATGTTCTGAGGGAGAGTGATAGAAAACATGTTTAGTAGAAATTTAACCACTAGAAAATCACAAACTGGTGATGGGTTAAACGGTATTTGATTCCCCAGTAGGAAATGTTAATAGACAAATTTTTTGTTTTAAGTTACTTTTCATTGAGGAATTTATTTTTTATCTTAGGGAAACAAACTTCCTTGTCATGTTGACTTTAAACTTTTACTAGATTTCTTACACAAACTCATACTTTCCCCAAATGATGATTATTTAGGAAGACTTGTTCACATTAAGAGTATTATAATAAACTTCTAGAGAATCACCTAATCCACAAAAGGGAACTATATATTTCTCATGTCTTTAGACCCTTACCAAAACCAAAATTGTTAGAACAAGATTAGATAATCCAGAAAAGGATAACCCTTTATAAAAAATAAAATCTATTCTTAATCTCCAAAATTTTTCAAAAAAACCCCAATGATCAACGAAGACCATTCGATAAACCATTTGTCCATAAAATTCCTCAATGTAAAACAAACAAATATTGAAACCCAAATATTTTATGTATTTAGTGACATAGTCTTCCAAGGTACAAATTAACATTTCTCTCCAAATAACATCAGTTGCTCTTGATGTCTCATATTGAAAAGTAATTAACCTAATCACATACCCTCCATGATAGTTTAATAATTTCATAGAAAACCCAGAATCCACTTACTCTTGATTCATAAAATTGTCTAACTAAAAAAAATTAGTCAAACTAACAAGGGACTTCATGTAGTCTTGTGGTAGGCGATAACTACCAATCACACTATGGTTGTGGGTTTGATTCCCGAAGCTTTGTCCGACGTGACGGGTTGTCACACGGTCTGTGTGTTGTCCTTTTTACAAAACTATATAATCCTTAAAACATTCCCCAAAAAGTGATAAAATATTCCAATAATAACCATAACATAATTTAACCTCATGTTTATCTCATGCCTTTCATTTTTCATCATAATATATAGTAACCCATAATTACCTCAAAAGTAAGGATCATATAATCCCTAATGGTTTCCTTTTTAAATATCACATGAACTTCCACATCGAGTTGGTTCTCTCGTACATGATGAATTAGAGAACTCACCAAGGTTCAAGTGGTTGATCATGACTCCTGATAGTTTGTTTAGAATAACCACAAGATTTTTCATTGAATCCCCCATTTCATCCAGTCTCTCAATCAGAGAACCAACACAGTTTCCTTCAAATCCATTGTCACTTTGGTGCCTGCTAGACCCATCCATTTACTAAAACCAAAAAAATTTCAGTGTGAGTATATCAAAAAAATTATCATGTACTAATGTAGAATATAAACACTAATATATACTTACTCATTCAATTTATCTAAAAGTAGGACTCTTTCTGAAATCCTAACCATTATGGTAATGTCACTTATTCTTAGAGAATACCATAACCTCTAATGTAATCTTAACCGACCATTGATACCAACTATAAGGACTCGGCCTTAAACATTACATATTATTTAATTAAATGAATAATTCACATAGATGATATTTTCAGGTTTAGTGTTTTAGAGAATTAGGACAAAACTATTACATCTCAAAAGTTTAAAAAGTAGACACTTCTAATATGTTTCCATAAAATAAAAACTCTTTAAAAGAAACTTGTCTAGTTCCATGTTTTAGATAGCATGAAGTTTCCTTGTTCCCATCCTTGACCCTATTCCACATTAATTAATGTGAAAAAAATTTAAAAAAAAAACATGGGGTGAGCATAAAAAGCTCAGTAAGGGATACACAAAGAAGGAAACCTGTTAGTTTTTTAAAACAACATGTAAACCATGGATACTTTAAAAATGTAATAATTTTCACCATTATGAAGTAGTGTAAAATCTTCAATGAATAAAAGCCCATTACATACCCTTTAGTAACCAAAATATTACCATAAAACCCATATACATAACATATAAATGTAATTTGGGACATAAACATACTTAAATGGAATAACCATATGGTCGACTTCCACACATATCACTTAATGGAATAGCCAGATGGCCGACTTCCATACCCAATGCCTAGGAGGTTATAACGTAACCACCTATCCTCGTATTAATGGAACCACATGTCATATGGATTATAATGTAACCACTCGTCAAATGTACAAGTACCATTATAAAATCATAGTACATAAAACAAATATAATGGAAAGAAAACATTTCTACATTTCAATGAAAATATATCACTAAAATATATTGTCATAAATATTCCATTATAAAAACCTTTTTCAATACCAAAATACATAAAAGATTATATGGTTTTTATTTACTTTTAAAAACATTACGACTTGTTGAAGAATCCAAAGTCCAAATAATACTTGCAGTGGCGGAAAAAGTCGTTGTCACCGCGTACGTTAAAAGAAGAATTCCTTTCTGTCGTTTTGTGAAATGCTTTGTAGAAAACGATTACTTTTGTATAAAATTAAATGTCAAAGGGGTTTATACACTGTATAAAATAAAGCCTTGTATTAGAAAAAAATATGCCTCAATGAAAGGAGATTGAGAAGAATTCCCTTACTAAGACGGTATCCTTGGATTATGGATAAATCAGTTACATAATTATGTGTGACAAAATAATTCTCCCAATATAAGTTGATATTAAGTGTAAAACAATCAGAGTTAATTCACACATATTCATAGAACGAAATATTTAAGGAGTAAAATTTTATCCCAAAGAATCAATATTGGGTTAAGAAGTTCCCTTGCAAAAAATCGATAGCCTAAAGGCATCACATCAAAATTCAGAAAAAGAGTTGATGAGAGAGAAAATGGTATCTCATCACATGGACATAAAATTTAAATCAATAAGGTTATAGAAGAACATATCCCAACATAACAGTATGAAAATTAAAATACCCAACAAAAAGAAGTCTTTTAAAAAGAGGAGGGTGAAAGGATCCCTTACCGACTTGGGTATCTTTCGAAACATACACCCCCTGGAAGAAAGGCAATACAACATTGATGTAAATACTCATAAACGAAATTATATTACACAAATAGTAGAATAATGGGAAGTAAATATTCCACTGATAGGAAATTGTGGAAAATGTAGCATAAATCACATGAGAATAAATGTGAGATGAAAAATCCCGTACGAAAACTCGGCAGCCTAATGACGCCACTTAAAACATCCAAATATGGATTGATGAGTTCAAATAGGGTCTCTCATCATATTAAAATAAAAATTACAGAAAGTGGAATATAAAAGAACATTCCCCAACATAACAATGAGGATCTTAAAAGAAGTGACATAAAGGAGAGTACTTAAAAAGAGAGATATTGAATCTCTTACAAAAATTAGGCAGCTTAACGGCGCCACTCAAAACTTCCAAAATGGATTGATGAGAGAAAATAGGCTCTCTCATCATGTGAACATAAAAAGTACAGTAAGATTAATATAAAAGAACATCCCAATCGTAATAAAGATGAGCTTAAATGAAATTACATAAAAGAGTGTATTTAAAAATAAAGAGAGGGGTGGGATCCCGTATGAAAATTTGGCAACTTAACAACACCACATAAAAATCCTAAAAATGAATTGATGAGAGTAAGAAGGGGTATCTCATCATATGAAAATAAAAGTTACAGTATGGTTAATATAAAAGAACATCCTACAACAAAAGAACATTGAGCATAAATTAAATGACATAAAAGAGGGTACTTGAAAAGAAAAACAGAGAGGCCGGATCCCTTACCTCAAGTATGACTTGTCTTGTTCGTTTATTTATATTCCTCAATAATAAACAATGGTAAATTTATAATTTCCTAAGTACATAAATTAAAGATTATTATTCAGGTCATATCACATATTATAATTTTATTATAATTGTTTAATAATGGTAGTTCATATCAGATGTTTTTGATAATTTTTGGTACATGAGTCAAAAATGAACTTGTTTGATTATGATTGTCCATGTAGTTATAAGTAAATCATTTCCAGAATAGTATTAATGATTCAAATATCATATATATCAAGTACATATAAATTTTATATTATTCCATAACATTTGTATAAAAGAAATGAAAAGCACCGTTCATTGAGACGGTAGGCCGTATGTACGCATGAATGCTACTTTCATTTTTTCACATTAATGAAATTAAAGCTAAAAGAGATATATATATATTATAGTTCCAGAATTATATCCATCATTTATATGTAATATATGACATATATATCCATTATATATATGTAATTAGAGTCGTTCATAACATTTTGAGATATGAAATGAAATGTACCGTTCATGGAGACGGTAAGTCATACATATGCATGAACGCTACTTTCATTTCATTGTCATATTAATGGAATTAAAAATAATTGATATATATATATATATATTATAATTCCAGTATAATATATATGTTTTATAGGTCACATATGTTCAATAAATTCTTTCATTATACATTCCATGTATTGCATGAACAAGTCACATCACTTGAGGGGGTGGTAGTCCACACTTCCTCGTATGAAATTATTGCAATTTCACAACATGAAAAGTATAAAGGTATGTTTCAAATATAAAATACAGAAGCATATGGGAAACATAAATACCATATATATCATATATAAAATACAGTGACATCATAATGGCCCCAATGAAAGGTGTTAAGAGAAGATTGAACAATCATCATTTCGTGAGTCAGTAATTCGTCATCCACAGAAACAATATGTTCTTTAACCATTAGATGGATGTGTGTGAAAGTGTAGCTCGAATAATTCTTATCAAAACACCCAAGTATATTGAAAATACTGGTGTTCTTACAAAATAATGGAAAAAAATTTAGGGGGTTGGAGATGAAAAATAATACAAAATAACACTAGGGAAGTCTTTACCTTTAAATCGGGCAACTCTTTTTTATTTGAGCCCAACGACTTCCTTGGAAAGTTTTCTGCCAAACGTGAAGCTTCTAAGAGTAAGAGAGGTATGTGGAGAGAAACATTGGGCATAGGTTGTCCGAGCCAAAGGCTTGAGAGGTGTGGGTAAGGTGGTAGAGGTGAGGGACTTTTATAAGAGGAGAGGAGGGGCACTCTTGGAAAGTCTTGAAAAGTAACATTATTATAAAATGATTTTCAGATTTCAGGGGTCCCACAACTATATATTTCAAGGATAAGGTGATAATAGTTAGAAATAAACATATCTAATAGGTTTTTGACAAGTTTAGGTCTTAGATTTTACATTATCATTTCATTTTATTTAAATCGTTAAATAATGATATAATCGCTGCATCATCATGGTCTCATAAATAATTTAATTTATATAATGTCTTAAAATTATAAAAAATATATCATGATATAGGAATCTTTTTTAGCTTTCTAATGAAAATTTATAGTAAAAAATATGACTTGTATAACCCCATGTGAAAATTGTTTTAGTAAAACAACACATGTTTGTGAATTTTAATTTTAACTTTAAATAAAAAGTTATTAATGTCATTTTCCTACCAAAGTGGCTCCATGGGGTCCCCAAGTTGTCCCATGGATTGTTTTGGTCGGTTTTAACACATCCAATAAGTGTCGGACACGTGTCACGGTCATTTGATATTATTATAACATTATCATTACTTTAAATTACACTAATTACCTTTAATCAAGATTAATAAAACATAAAAATTACTATTCACCAAAAAAATATTTTAATCCCATTGAACCAAATTTTACATTCTAATGACAATTATGTATGTTGGATTATTTAAATTCAAATCACAGCAGTGGTAATGTTTCATTTAAACAAAAAATCCTTTTTTAAACTACCACTTAGTGTGTTCACTATTCATCAAAAATTGAAGATTTTCAGAAAAATACCAAAAATTCCCCCTAAGCTATAATTGATATTCCAAATTCAAATATGATGTCTATTTTACAAAATTAAAAACATATATGTTGCATTAATTAATTTGACAATTAATTCCCGGTGACAAAACAAATAGCGTGTTTTTAGGAAACAATATCTATTAAAAGATTGATACTAGTTTAAGTCTAATTTCTAATTGAAATTAATTCCAATGACCACCATTGGATTAAATGGTAAAAATATATTGTAATTTCACTTTAAAACCATTTAAATATATTATATACTCATATAAATAATTTACATTAAAAAGTGGTTTTGAATAGAAATACATCATTTTTCACTTATTCATTAAAAATGACAATTCTCGTAAAAATACAAAAAATTTACACAAAGTAAATTTTGATATCCTGATTTTAAAGAAGAATTTTATTTTTCCAAATATAAAACATAAAATTTTCAAAAAGTGGATTTAAAAGAGGTTCACCATCAAATTCGGTTATTTGTCCTTTTAAAGAATATTAGAATGTTTACGCTTAAAATTGGATTCATTCGCATTTTTAATCCTCTAAAATTAATTGTAAAAAAGATTAAATGTTTGAGAAACATATATAATCATTTTGTAGTTAGTTCTGTTCATTCTTATCATCACAACGGCTTGGTGTTAACTACCATTTAAAATAAAATTATTTTTTTATTAGAGTGCAACGTAAGATTTCAAAGAAACTCGTTATTGTGTATTGGGTATTCCATCGAGCATAGCATTACCTTTAAAGTAATATTAAAAATTTATTCAAAAATATTGATAAACATTAGAATTTAATATTATTTATTTACCTGTGATGTTACACCCTCTCCCTCCTGTCCCCTACCCACTCATGCTCTATTCCCACCTCCAACTACTATCCCATGTTCCCTCCATTTTCCAATGTGTAGTGTTGCCTCGCATGTGTCCTCTTTCTCACCCTCGTTTCTCCCACCTGTTGTGCACCATAACGATGTCCCCCTATTTAATGATATTTTATCTCTGGGGGTTTGAACACAGATCAATCAGTCCTTGTGCACACGTCAAACCATTATGTAATACTACATCATTTCGAATTTATATTTCGTTATAGGCATCAATATATTTATATATATAATACTTTATATTCTTATAAATACTATTTAGATAATTGATTTAACTTAATTTAAATATAAAACAAATATATTTATATTTATATAAAAAATATATTTATATGTATATAGTCAGATGATTGTAAAACATATTTATATATTATATACATGTTAATTCATATAATAGATTTAAATAATTATATTTACAATTATAAATAAATATTTATTAATATATTTATACTTATGTGCATTTTTTTATGTATTTATGTAATATTATTAGATACAATATAAATATTATATATATTTAGTAATTTATTATTATTATTATTACACCTAGTTTTTGAACTATAAAAATTTATGGTGGATTAATAAATACTATACATTTATTTAATGATTTATATATAACATATATTATATTAAATGCATTTATATTATATATTTATATAACTATTTATATACATAAATACAAATATATATATTATATACTTTTTTATTTAATGATTATATATATGTATTTAATTATTTACATAATATATTTATATTGGGTATTTTATAATATATATTTTATTTTTATAATATAAAATATAAAAATTCCACGATTTGGTTTTCACATAACTGAATTTTTAAATAAATTATATTTTTATATATGTTTATATAAAATATTTATTCATTTATATTATAAATATTTCATATTATATGAAATAAAATTTATAGAAATAAATATATATTAATGTGTATAATAGTATACAATTATATATATATATATAAAAAATCAGATAAATATTTAATATAATATGTTAATATATTTTATTTAAATAAAATTAAATACTGTGTTTTAATTATATATATATAATTTAATTTTCATTTCAAAAAAAGATGGGGATCACAACCCCTGTATCCTCTCAAATTAGAGGGGTTTTATATCCCCCATTTAAATTTATGACATAAGAGGGGGTTAGGAAACCACTCTAATTTAAGGACAACACCCTCTAATATAAAAAATTAATTAGCGGCGGGGGGGGGGGGGGTATAACCCCCTCTAAAATAAAACTTGATATTAAAAAAATAATGTTAAAAAATGTAGAGGGGGTCTAAAAACACCTATAATTTAATAAATTAAAGGGGTTATTTAACACCGAGTAAATTCGATGATTATCGAGGGTTGTACATAATCCCCCTATATTTTTTATAAAAAAAAGATTTTATAGGGGCGTTATAACCCCCTATGAAATCCATGATTATATGGGGTTACACACAACCCCTACTAATTACAAATAAAATAAATTTAGATGTAGTTTTTCATAACCCCCTCAAAATAACCCCCTCTAATCTAAATTTTATTTGTATTGTTAGATAATCCAAACACCCCATGCCGACCTATTTTATGTATCATGTAGTTTATTGATCACATTGTTGAATAAACCATGGTATCAAATATCTGATCTGAAATTATATTTAAAAGTTATCCAATGTTTTTTTAAGAATTAGTTTATGTGTAATATAAAATATATTCAGTAATTAAATAAAACTATTTCTAGGATCATCGAGAACTCAAATCATAATAATTATAAATTCATGGATCTCCAAATTATTTGTATAAATATTTCAATGTTATATATGAAAAAATATAGATCTCCACATATTTGGGTGATTGACTATAATATGCGTACATAAATATTCATGTCAATAGAAAGAGTATATTTTTTATTATCAATATTATAGTTTTAATTCATATGACATCAATTGATTTTTTAAAACAATTGTGTTGGTTTAAATTTAATTATTTGAATATTAATTATTATTTCATTTAAATACATTCCATGAAAACTTTTGATAATGTATTCCCCTTACTGATCATTAGATCTCTCTGTTCTTATTTTTCAATTTTCCCATGTTTTGAATAAATGTGTTATAAATGGCTTGCCTATAATAATATCATTTGAAGGGAATATATTGGAAATGTTATGAAAATATTATTGAATATTTAGTTTCATATTTAGTGAAATGTATATTTTATTGGAATGATTTAGGGTTTTTACGTTAATTATTAGACAAAATTCAATAAAACTCTAATCCTAAATGGTTGTAGGAGTGTATATAACCAAAAAGTTTTAATAAATCCTGATATTATGGGATTTTTAGGTCCATGGTGTCATATAAGACGTGTTCATATAAAAACATATATGTTTATATATTATTCCTCTCATCAATTAACGTCATGTGAGTATAATAATACAACTTAGGATGTTATGTAAATAATGATTATTTTTTTACTAATGATTGTGATAAATAATATCTATTAGTAATATATAGGTTTATATACTATTATAAGATATTAAATTCCATTTAAACATGGAATTATTTGAACTTGTTTCAATGTAGATAGTTAGAATTAATTGAGATTATGATTTCTCAAAAAATCATCCCCATATGATAAATAACATGATGGTTAATGCTCTGTGATGAAAGGATCAAGCTATCCCATCAGGGATGTGGATTGAAATGGACTTAATCAATATGGATATCCCATGAATGAATAATGAAATCCAAAATTAAGGGGTAAATTCCTAACATTCCAAAATGAATTATAAACTATACATATATGTAATGAGTTTGTAATACTAAAAACAATATGTGCTGCTATTGAATAGTGTGGTAAATATTTTCAAGTATAAACCTAATAGTGATGGTGTTATAATATTTATAACTCAAATCCACTCCTCATTTATACAATAACTGAATAAGGATAATTTTAATGATGCACATATCTTATCCTTCTCTATTAATCAAATAATCCCAATGATGTAATGAGATCTAAATCATAAGTTATATTGTACAATATCAATAGGGATTTTATGAAGTATTTATTTTTATATTTGGTATTCTAGTATGTAAAGTATTGATTCTTCTAACTTGTGGGTATAATTAAACAATGAAATATATCAATATTAAAAAAAAGAACATCTATAGGGATGTTATAATCATATTTCCATATAATTCATAGGTAAATTATTGTGTTTCTGTAGAGGATGATTGTAATATATTATTGGAAAACATCATTACATTTCAATATCATTTCACATCTCGTAGAAATTTAATTTTATATATAATGGATATTCTACAGATTCATTGAGTACACATATTATTATATCGATACGAAAAAAATGATAAAAAAATATTGTGGACAAGTATTTGATAATAATTTCATACAATGATCTATGTTATATATTCCAATAATGATCAAAAGCATTGACAATATGAAAAAACTATTCTGACTTGTATGATATGTAATATCATTATCTATCTATTTCAAATTAATTTAAAAACAAAATATATCTTCATTTGGGTTCACATATATATAAACCTTCAATTATAGAATATAAATTGAAGCACATAAAGCTCAATGTGGGTAGAAATATAGAACCTGATATTTAAAAGAGGACGAATATGTTTCATAGCTTGTTTGATTGGAAACACCATTCATGAAAAATCCAAAAAATATATTTCATTAAATTTAAACACTTTGATAGCCTACCTTAAACGTAACATTGAGTCTGGATGAGCTGTAATATTGTATACTGTTATAACATATTCTTTAATTCGGAGTCTTAGTAGGAGTAAATAAGTAATTAAAATTATATATTAAATTAATTAATTATTTATCAACTAAGTGTAAATATTAATAAATATAATTTGACAAAAATGAGTAATTATGTGAAAATGAATTTTTTTTCTAAATGTTTGTTTAATATTATGGTGAAAACCCGAGAAATAATTTAATTTTAGTGCTTTTATATTTTTTATAAAATAAAAAATTCTGACTATTTGAAATCATCATGTCATAATTATTGTAGAGTATGTTTTCATTTAAATTTTTGAAAAGATTAATTATTTTGAAGAATAGTGAATAATAATTTTTTATTAAAAATATTTTAGAATAAATTATTTAGAATTTTAAAAGTTATGTAATATTATTTAAATTAAAACTAATTCAACTAAAATACTATCAATTATTTATATTTTACTATAATCAAATTAATATTGAATATTGATATTAATAATTCATTATATTATGATAAACTTTCATTGGAAAGCAATATTTATGTCAGGATTTAAAGATTAATTTTAAATATAATTGTTCCAAGTCTAAATGTTTTTTATAAAAATGAATTCAAAAATTGGAATAGAAATTATTAATTCAATTTAATATTTTTGTCATAATTTTTTGTTATAATTACAAATATAAATAAAGAAAATAAATTACAATCACTAAGGTTAAAATGTGTTTATATGGGATGAAACTAAAATTATCAGAGATAGAAAGACCTAAAACATATCAAAATATTATTTAATGAAAAATATAGAACATATAAATTATGTGATTCGAGAATTATTCATTTTGGATCCATTTTTGTATTGTGAATAATGTGGTTAGAAAATTTTCATTTCAGTAATTCAAATTGTTTCCTCACCCCCACAAATAAATATTCCTTCCATATGATCCCCTCATCACACTTACAATTCCTTTTGGATTAGGAAAGACCATAAAAGATTATTTCCATATATCCCTCCACAAATCCTAGATTCTTCTTTTTGATAAGAAGTAATATCCTTTATGGCATTTGGTATAAACAAAATGAGGTTATCCGAAGAAGAGTTAATGTATATGACTATGAATTTTCATTTGACATAATCTTGAAACACCCTAAAACATTTTGGACAATGATAAAATAATAACATTATTATTTCATATATAATTATATTTTATTATCTTAATTCAATGACATATATATCTCTCTTCATCGATCAAATGGGTGAAAAAATCCTTGATCACGTTTACAAAAGTCTACCAAATAACAATCTAATGTAATTCAATTTCTATTTATGACTATATCACTTATATATAATAAATTTATTATTCTTTTTCATATTTTATTTATTAGTGTAATGTAATTATAGAATTAAAATATCACATATTCCTTCTTACTTTGCAATCATTTAAAAAAATAACATCACTTGTGCATACGTGTAGACTTTGCAGCCTATGTAGCGATGTTAACTCGTTTCCATTTTATATTTAAATATATGGTAATATGTATAAATTTAATTAATATAGATTTAATATTTTATATAATAAATTTTCTATAAAATAAGAATTTTATTTACCATTCTTATGTTAAATCTTTTTGAAAAATAGAAATCGCATTTATGTGTATGTACGACCCACCATCTCGATAAATATTGTTGTTAATTCTTCAATATCAAATATTCATGAAATATTATTATTACATATATAATCATTATATATGATATCTATATAATAGTATAATTTTTGTACAGGATTTATCCTTAATCAAGGTAAACGAAATAAAATTTCTGAAAAATTCATAAATTACAAATGTAGAAAATTTGGATCTAGAGAGAAATTATAACATAGAGTTGTTAATAAACTAGCCATAAAATAGAAAAATTATTTTTATATCTATTAATAAATATATTAGTATGGTTTTTTAATATATATATATATATATAACAAATCTAAATTTATTATATATGAGGAATAGCCACATTCAAATCGTATCATACAAGATGTAATGGTTTCTCATATCACAATAATTTTTGTGAGACCCACAACATTTGCAGAACAGAGATATTTTTGGGTGAATATAATTAACAATTAATAAAATATATCATGAATCAATTTTTCTTAATTGTATTAAAATGTTCATTATATGTTATTTTTTCATGGATAAAATGATTTATAATTAACCATTGTGGTTAAGTTTTATGTCAAAATCTCATTGTTTTTATGGATAGTTGATGATTATGAATAGGATGATGAAATATTATATTTTATAATTCAATAAAGGAAATATTTTTATCCCCCTCTAGAATATTTGAGAGATTTTTTTGGTAATAATTTAAAAATCATTTAAATGATAATATATCAAAATAAGGATTTTAAATAAAACATGATTTATTAATCTCTAATGCCAAAACCCCCTATTCATCTATATAAATTTATTCTAAAAGTATTTTCCAACATACTTTTATAATTTTATGAAGTATTTAATAAATAAAATTTTACCCATTTATTAAATATTTTAAATATATTATAGGAATATATATATTATTTAAATAATATCAATTGTTCTCATACTTATGATATAGTGAATAAATTTTTTTTTACATATATAACACATAAAAAATTACCTTCTTATCAAAACCACTCATTGGTATGAATATTACATTACTTGTATATATGTATGTTTTTAATGAAGTTGTATTTATTAATATTTTGAAAATATTTGTGTTTTAAAATAAAATTTTAATGTGAAAAAATGAATATTTTCGTAAAAAATGATATATTATAATTTCGTAGGCTATTTCTATTCGTTAACAAAAAAAACACTTATTTCACTTAAGTCCCTTTAGTAAGAAGATGTAATAAAACCCATCTTTTAATATATAATGATTTATTACAACTCATTTGACTAAGGTTGAACTAATTTGAAATGATTATTTATTCTACTTTATATGGTTTATGATTATATTTATTGATTAATAAATATAATGAAATATTATATGATGTATTTACAATTAGTATTTTTATTTTTATTATGAATCATTCAATTTATATGTGGAATTAATTAGTAATAAAAATTAATATTCATGATCCTCTATAGACACTAAATTCATTAGTAGTTTTTATTAGATATTCTATTTAAGGTATATGGAAATGTCCTTACACATTACCATAATATGCCTTGGAGAAAAGGATGTACGATATTGTTATGATATATGAAATTATGATATTCAAAATTTTGAGTTTATTTATTGATGCCCATGTGATTAATTATCTAGTGACTATATATGTGGATATGTTTCTGGCTCATATTATTATATATATTTCATAAATTGAACAATATTTATTCCTATAATATAATTATTCATATTTTTATTATTAATTAAATTGAATTAATTTCAGTTGTATTCCATTCCATATTGATTATTCCTTATTTTTACAGGGCATTGACTCTATACACATACACATACGAAGAATTTTAACTCACCCATTTATTATGTTTTATTTCCCTAGGAATCCATGATGTGAATTAGGATTAAAATGCATGTATATTCTAAATGGAATGATGGGTTTCTCATAATAAATAAATTATGAATTTTGTGTTTTTATTTATGATATATTATTCAATTATGTCCAATTATTAAAAAGAAATCTTAACTATTTGATCATTCAAGATGATATTCTATATACATTGTTCTAATTTAATATTGTGACCACCGATTCTCAGATAATATGGTTAGGGTAGGTAGAGATTGAATGGAAAAATGTTTTTTTAATATTTTCAAATAAATTGAATATAATATAAATTTAAGTGCATAATAATTTGAATTAATTTCATTATATGTATAAGTATATGATATCATATTATTGATTTGGTAAGATAGATATTATATAGTTTTTCAATGAAATATATCCAAATATGTATACTATAAGTCAATGTGGTTATGGAAAAGTACTACGATGGGGAAATAACTCCTAAAATTGATTTTGGATCTTTGAATCAGTTTTCACTTGGTGTACGCCAATGTGGCTTATTATGAACCTATTTTGACACTCTAAAGGAGTATTATTTTAAAATACAATTTGAATTAAAAACAATATGAATAATTTGAAAATATTTTTCTGATTTTAAATAAATAATAATGAAATAATTTCCATAGATATGAGATTATCATTGAATTCATATTTCTATATATGTTATTTGATTCACCATTTCTGGGATTTCACTTTATGTTTTAGAATCATATAATATAATCATGTGTATTCCATTATCAAAAATTATTTCCTAGAATATGGAATGTGAAACATATCAATTTAGAAAATTAATGTTTGAATTCCCATATTTGGAAATACAATAATGTTAGAGTATGAGTAATTGAGTAAAAATATCAAATTATATGAATATTATGGTAGATAAATAGTCTTTTGAAGAAAAAATTATATAATGAATAGTCTTCTTATAAACCATGTTGTGTGACAATACATGGCTAATTCTTGCATCAGAAACCTATATCATTAAATGAGACTTCAAATCCAATTTAAAATTAGAAATTTATATGTTCTATAGTGAATATATTTTTCACTTAGGGATGTAATTAAATGTTGAAGGTTGTTCGGTCTATTTATCATCTCCCAGGGAATGATGTTAAATTGATGGAATTACTTCAAAACATTATCAATGGGAGGAAACATTGGGAATGTAATACAAAGAATTTTTCTTAAATATAATGTTATTTTATTCTCATGAGAAATAAGATGAATTGGAGGGGGAATTAAAAAATCTAACACAAAAGTAAGGGGAAAATTTTACAATGTATAAATCCAATAATAAAAAATTAAAAATTTATTATGTATACTATATACATAACCAAAATTGAAATATTTAATGTTACATTGATGTAGTTAAGAAAATACTTCTACTAGAACTATTATTCAAAACTTTCACATCATATAAGGATATAATATCATGTGCTATCATGGTAGAGAATAATTAATCCAAGTCATATGGTTTATATGTGATGAAATAAAAGAAAAGGATTACTAAAAAAATACATAAAAGGTTGAGGGGATAAAATGTTGTTCCCATGTGTGTTAATTGTGGAAAGAAACAATGAGGTACTTAATTATTATTAGTTGATTTTTCATCATGGGTGGGGATAAATTCTATCATGAACATAAATTCAATGGTAATAATGATAAATTAATGTTTTTTGTTTTAACATTATGGACATGAATCATTGTGAATAAAATATCATGCATCTAGGGAATATAGCTGAGAAGATAGTATGGGATCATTGTCATGAATATATTCATAATACAAAAAAGTGGAATGATTAAAGTTTATTTTTATTTCGTATCAAGAATATTATTGTAGAAGTATTTTTCTAATGGTTATTTAATTTAATAGTTCAAAAAAATGGAAGCATTTTTTTAATTTTGGAAGAATGTAGGTCTGAATTAACATATGTTTTAAGGTTACCATCATGGGTTTATGAGTTTAATATTGACCATATATAAATTTTATTAATCATAATTTTCTATGATTTTTTCATTATGAGTTTATTAAGAGTATGGATATTTTTTGATTAATTTATTGAAATAAAACTCTGTAGTTTAGTATGTTATTTCATGAAAAAAATTAATGTAGAATACCAGGACATTTTTTGATAATAATAATAATGGAAATCATAATCATTAGTGTAAAAATAAAATTTTATATTAATTTATTTATATAAAAATAATATTATTTGATGTGAAAAAAACATAATACTTCTTTTTGAAAACCAAATTGGTTAGAAATATATTTTAGGACCCATGTTATAAGTGATGGTATTTAAAATATATGGATTAAATTTGTAGTAATTATTAAAATATGGATTAGAAAAAGTGAAACCCACAAGTTGATTGAAAAATTATTGAATTTGGAAATTCCATGGTGCTTAAAAACACAACTAAATGTGGATGTTGGTTGACACCTAAATATTTATTATGTGATGTTATGGTTGATATTGAATTGTTTTTATATAAATGATTTTACAAATCAATGAAATTAGAATGGATGATGATAATATTGTGGTGTTATTATTGATGTTTTGTTATTAATATATTTTATTAGTTAACATGTTCCAAACGTTTAATATTTTTTATATATTACGGTTTATGTAGATGAACATATCATAACTTAATGGATATTATGATATATTAAAATCTTATTTTCATGATTTAGACATAAAAGAGAATTGTGTATACACAATTCATGGCATAAGAAATGATATAGGAATTGATCAAATGGAAAACAAAGGAGGAAATTTTATGTATATATTATGGGATTCTAGATCATTATAGAAAAGAATCCCTCAATTATATGAATAGTGTCCAGAAACAAATATTTTATCTTATTACCATAATATTCTTTGAAATTTTGGTCTTTTACCTTCTCATATATTTATGTTTTTTGTCAAAAATATTACCATGATAATTCACATTCTTGTGATGAATTATCTCTATATCATTCCATAATTATATAATATTTTCATTAATATCCAAATAATCAATTATCATAAGGAATGTGATATCAATCATTAAAAAATGAAACATTACAAACCCATGTCAAAAATAGATAAAACATAATATCATCTTCGAACTTCAACTCCGAAGACCTTTATTGGACCCCTATAAAACCATTACACGTAGAATAACCATGAAATCAAATTCCAATATTATTTCCCTGATAAAATATTCATTTCTTATTTCATTAGATTAAAATTAGGTCATTTCTACTAATTATTATACAATCATTTCACCGGACACAATCTAGGAGCACCCGTTGTATGTAATTTTTTAGAATGACAAAATGAATAATGTACATAAAATATAAATTTCAATTAAAAAATCAATCAAAATATTAGTTTTTATTTTATAACATTTTTATATATTGATAATTAAATGTATATCATTAATATAGTTTCCACAATTATTGACCCGTTGAAAATAAATGGTTTCCATAACATTACCATTAAATCTTGATTAAATCATGGAAGTGAAACTAGTTTTATAAAAATCCATTTGAATCAATTTTGTTCCATCCAATGATAGAGTGAGTATTGAATAAATACTATATATTTCCAAAAGAGTATGATTAAAAGTAATAGTTGTGGATATTGTTGAATTGATATGTCAACAGATCAAAAAATAAAAACATTATTAACAAAAATATCATGTTTTACTTTAAAAATATTTTTTTTAAAATTATACATTTTAAATATAAATTTATTTGATAATAAAAATTTTAATATATTATCTAAAAAAACACTTCTAAATAAAAATTATTATACCAGGAAATGATACTAGTAATGGTTTAAATTTTTATTAATCTATGAATAAACATTTTTTTTCACTATAAAATGTCAGGAATGTACCTATTTCATTAAATTAAGACAACATCCCATTATCATATTCAGGGAAATCCTAATTGGAATTGTTTTGAAAATGATAGAATATTTATTCTAAATGATTTTAAAAATATAAAAATGAATGAAAATTACATTTCAAATTCAATTTTAGAATGTTAAAAAAATATAGAATATTATTTACGAAAAAACAGTGTTCAATGAATTTATATTTCTAATCGAAGTGAGAAATAATGTAATATTCTCTTAAAAAAATTTACAGAAATTTTTAAGAACCAAATATTAAATATAAATATAATTAATTACTAGAGTATATTAATATTTTTTTATTAATATATGAATCCTAATATGTGATTATTTGATGATAAATCATAATTGATCTCGATAAAGAATGATATTGAAAAATAAAACTCATATAACATTGGTATCATTGATTTATATGACGAATTAATGGATTAAATTTAATAAAATTAAAATTATAAAAAATAAATTAATGAAATTTAATGTTTTTGAGGTATTATAAACACCTCATGATATATGATTTCATCATAAACAACGTGCGTCCCAAAGAGGGATGTTTTTGACAAAAACCATTATCACTTTGGTAAATATGAAACTGTAAGCACCTTGAAATAAAAATACACAATGGAAAATTATATCCGCATTAATTTAATTATATTTTATAGAAATATATTTCATTTTAATTATTTATACGTAAAAAACAAATATAAATGGTGAATATTTAATATATCTCACATTAATAAAAGTGTGATTATAAATCCCTTTACTCGATTTTGATTCCTCAGACATCATCATTAGCATCCAGAATTATAAAATTAATTAATTAATTTTCTTACTTTATAATAATTAGAAATTTTTTTATATATTTTATTTCAATTATTAAAAAATATATATATATTTACTCACACTGTGATGTTTAGGTCAGATGTTTGGACCATATTCGACTTACAAGACAAATATGATATAGCTGGGTTGACTATTGTCAAAGAGGTAATTATTTAAACATAAATAAGAATAATAATAATGAAATAATTATAATAATTATATAGATATTGTTTTATATAAATACATCACGAAATAAAGATATGAAAAATTCTCAAACATTTTGGTCACATGGACGAAAATTCTTACATAATAATGAGTGAAAAATATATTTATTAATGATCATTTTGGAAAGAAGGTAAGTAATTTTTTCACTTCAAAAAAGATGACAATATCCTAACATTAATATTATTAATAAATAAATACTTAGATATATAGATATATTTATATTTGATATTTGGTGATGATAAATTTAATCTAATCACTTTGAGGAGGCAGTAGTCCATACGTCCATGAACTACATTATAATTTATTTTTAGTGAGTGAAAAGGTAAAAAATGACATATAATATTTAGATAACGATAAATATGAAATTAACATCATAAAAATGTCCTATTAATCAATTATATTTATTATAATTACACTTATTAACATCAATGTAATGCTATAGTGAAAAATGAATCACATCACATAGCAAGGTTGTTGTCAGCTGTACACATCAGCAATGCAATCATATCTATGGATAAATAGAACATAAAATAGTATATATTATGTAATTTATAATTAGGTATAATTCTTCTTATTACATCATATGTGAAAATTATATCCATGATCATACGAAACTGTGATAGTTGGTAATGGAAAAATGAATGAAATTATTTCGTGAGGCGACAATCCATCATACACTTGAATGATTTTTTCATAACCAATTTGGTGGAAGGGTGTTTGGTTGTAGGTGATAATAATTAATTAAAATATCATTTTATATTTATGATAATAATTTCGTTAAATTAATATTTTATAATTATAGTTTAAAGACATGGAGAGTGAAGTGAAATACAGACGCTCATTAAATAACATTGCCTTTCCTTTGGGAATCCCACTTATGTATACACTAATTTCTTGAAAGGATGGATATCCAACCAATATATGTTTCATTAGATGAGGGGAGAAGTGTAGGGATGGAATTTGGTCAGGTATTTTATGAATATTATATGTTTTAAATTGTGATGAATGGTTGTGAGTTGGTGACCTTTTATATGCTAGGCGAGGGGAACACATTTAATTATTTAGAAATTGTAAATTTCACTAATGTTGTTTTCAAGTCTCTAGGCCACAAGAATAGTCTAATATATATATTAAAAACTATATTTTATATATAATTAATTTTAATGTGATTTTATGAATTTATGTGTCATTTGTATCCTTAATATTAATTATCAATATCACGGGAAACATATAATTACCTTAATGATTATGAATAATATTTAATTTTTCCATAATAATTAAGATTAAAAAATATGATTAAATTATTCAAAATTATAAAAAAATATTATTCAAAATTATGAATCCATTTTTCCAAATAAAAAACATAAAATTGTCTAATTCTAATTTATCATTAATCCCACAGATGTAGTGAGAGTTGATTTTTTAAAGGAATATTTTTTGAGAAAATTATTATTCTACATTAACTCTACGAAAAATAATAATCACATTATGAAATTAATATTAAATTTTATTATATATATTCTATAAATAATATTTTAAAAAATTCCCCATTAGATGTTATTTTTACTAATTAATGTGTAGAAAGACTATTTATTTAAAAAAAGTTTTCATAAAATCCGGTTTTATAGCCAAAAAATTATTTATTCTTAAAATCAATATAAAAATTTACAAAAATTAATTAATTTTATTATATTTAACTAAATAATATTTATTTAACTTTAAAAAACATTCAAAAAATATTTTTTCTTTTAAATTACATAATTTATTTAATAGGAAAACATTATTAAAATATGCAGTACTTTCACTATTCACTAAAAAATCAATATTTTCTGAGAAGTCCTAATATTTTCCCAAAATAATGTTTTATTATTCTGATTCAAAATAAAGTTTTTATTTTATTAAATTACATATATCAATATTCCTAAATTTTATTGTATTATTTTTTCATGATAAGAAATATATGTTATTTTTGAAGAAAAAATATTTTTCAAAAATAAAATCACTCTATTAAAAATAGACTGATAATTAAACAAATGAAACAATAATTAATATTTAGGGATATATATATATTGACGTTCGTACTATTAATACACACCAATTTAATGGCTAGGTTATAAGAATGATATATGACATGGTTCGTGTATATTCAATGTTGGATGCTGAAAACTCTATCATAAATGGTAGTCTTGGGGTTCCATGTAATGAATGATAAAATTATTGTTTCATGTGATTCAAATGAAAAATATTTTCCTTTAACTGACGAAAAAAATTAATGTTTCATCTCCTTTATGAAATATAATATAATTTTGTTATTTTAAAATATTGGTTTTTTACAAGAACCACTTTCATAAATTGAATACTCCCAATTTGAACATTTTCATAGTAATGATATGACTGAAATTAAAAGAAATATTATTTATAAACCAACAGTGTAAAAATGGTTAATAAAATATCCTATTAAGAATATATAATGGGAATTACAATGTAAATATTGAATAACACACAATAAGGTTTTCAAAAATGATTACATATGTGAGAATTGAATAAAAGAATAAATAAACATATAGATTTATTGGGGCCATTAATCAAAATCAATTCAATTATTATTGGAATGTATGGGCCTCAAAATCATAAATATGTTATGATTAAAAATATCATTGGTTCATAAATATTTAAGGTAATAGGAGAACATTATATTTAAAGATTATTTTCCAATAGTTTATGTATCATATTACAATATTGAATAATAGAATATGTAAATATATTTACACTATGTGTATAATTACGATAATTAATCAATTTTGTCCACTATCTTATCTTTTTCTCTATAAATGTTTATGTAGGATGAATTTAACATTCAAAAAGAAGTAAAATTTAATTTTAATGTCCATATATCCTTAAAATAGATAACAGGATATTCCCCCAATCATTAAAAATTAATAAAAACCAAATATTGTTATTACATGATATGATAATTCAAAAAATGAATAATAATTAATATGATACAATAGTATTCAAATTTCAACACTAATACTAAAAGTATAATTGAAATCATTCCATAACCTTATATCGTAAATATTGTTAGTGACTCAAAATTAAAGACTGATTCGAATTAAAAGGTTATATAATACCTTTTAGATTTCATGAAAAAAATTATGATCCTCTTTTTATGTAACATTGATATCTAATTAGAGAAATAAATTATCAATCCTATTGTAGTAATTATATAAAAATATTTTTCTCATCATCTTTGATCATATACATGCTAATGTTTATTAATAAATTATTTATCATTTCCCCAAAATTTTAATTCATACTTAATTATAAATAATATAATTAAAAATACATCGTCTTATTAAACGTATCTACACATTTGATTCAATGCCTCAACATTTTGACTACATAAATCCCAAAAATACTGTGTCTAAGAATTTGAACATATTATCAATAACAACCATATATAACTATGATGGTATCTATATTTATTTAGAAGATTAAAAATGAAAAAATTATAATCTCCAATGTAATCTAAAACAAGATTCTTAACTAATCATAACATTCAAGAACCCGCACTAATGGATTCACTGATGAAATCGAAAACTTTATATTTGCATATTTTTCTGGCCGTTTAGTTCCCGTTGGTTGAATTGTCCTCCATCAATCACATAATTCGACTACATTTCCGCTCATGCCTTTCATGAAGGGAAAAATGTTTCAGATGCTGTTCCAACAAGGGGGTCAACCAGGACATTACATGGAAGGATTATTTTCTTAGCGATTATTTATTTTTCTTATGATAAATATTGTAATAAGATTTCGTCTTTCAGACTCATGTAACCTTATTTCTTATATAATTTAATAAATTGTGCGTTGGAAATGAAGTGATCATAGAATGATAATAATGGAATAACGGATTATTCGAAGTGCATGAGTATAACATATGAATAATCAATCCCAACACTTTCTGGATAATCAATCATGAAAACATAGAATAAGTATTTAATAATAGAAATATTCATATAAAATAATAATAATGATCCTCATTATTACATTCTTGATCATATGAAAAATAATAAACCCATAAAAAGTTTAGATATAATGGTATCATTGAATGCTCAATATATTTATACCAATAATAGAATAATTACCAAATTATTTGGAGAGTTATCTGGTCACACCCATCACTCATGATATAATGGTATCACCTAGTTCTATTTGGGTGAACCCATTATATATAATGTCCATGATCCACAACATGAATAAAGTAAATAGAAATGTCATTTATTCATAATACTCATTGAAAAAAAATTATTACCTATATAAAATTATAAGAACATGGAAAATAAATTATCATATATTCATTATATTTTAATCATTATTGACCTATGGAAATGAAATAGGTCATTTAACAATTTCTCTGAAACATGACTAACTCGTGGAAGAGAAACAAGTTTCATTACAATTTCCTTCGAATAATATTCTTCCATCTAGGGAAAAATTTCTCGTGATGTCATTAACAAATATACCTAGTAGTGGATAAGTAAAAAAATGTGTTTTGAAGCTCATTATTGTAAACATTAATTATATATAAATAAACAAATTTATGTGGAAAATATACTTCCAATTTTGAAAAACACTTCATAATATAGAAAAAATTTCAAAATGATTTTCATTAATTTTTTTAAATAATAACATTAAAAAGGCCTCCTAAAAAAAGATGGAATCATAAATTATATTATGTTCATAATTGTGGGTAATTCTATATAGTTAGTAATGGATAATTTCATTTCACTTTAAAAATATAGAAAACTGCCTTGTTCATAAAATGACATGATGATTTCATTCACATTTTTAGAAAATTGAAAATGGAAATTTTCTATAAATAGACAGAAGATTCCATTAAATTTTTTTAATGACTAAAAAATTGAAGAAAATAATTTTATAAATTATTTTAGTGAGTTAAAAATAGATTTTTATTGGAAAAAAATTTATGAAAGAATACAAGTTTCTAACCGAAGTGTGAATTGAATTTAGTTTTTCTTACAAATATATTTTGATATTTTTAATTAAATATTGTAAAGAAATGTATTATTACCAGAATTTATATTTAATAACCATAAGATAAGGATATTAATTTGTTTTTTATGGATGGATAATAATATCTCATCATTAGAAGCGTAATCATAATGAATCACAATAATGGAATTTTAACATAAAACACTTACAAATTTGTCAACTTTAAATAAGTTTCCAAATGAATGTTATAAATTCAATGAGACATAAAATTACAATATAATTAATAAATTCAATATATTACATGATAAATTTAATATATATACACCTCATAAAATAATACATGATTATTGTATGATGTAAGTCTACGATAATATGGAACATATCTCACATAAATAAATCTGGGATTAGAAAACACTTACCTCATATTTGATTCATAGGAGTTGTTCATTATTTTATAAAATTATTATTATTATTTATTATTTTCTTCAATGAGTTTATTTTTAAGGATAATTGTTTATTATATTTAAATTACTATCATTTTATATAAAACCACTTAGTCCATTATGTTTACATCAGATGTTTTGACAACATTTGGATTATGTTTAAATGACGACTTAGGTGGGATGATTATTGTCAAAGTTGTCATGATAAAAAAATTCATGAATAATTATCATAAAATAATTATCAAATATATACATAATTGTTTTAATCCCATGTATAAATGTGGTTTATAAAAGTTTACTAACCTTATGATCATGGAGATGGCATATCGTACTTACACGTGAGAAACATTATTAATTTTAGTGATCATTATTGAAACAAGATGATTAATATTTTATCATTTATGAAATATAATAATATAATAAGTAAAATATTATTTAATTAAATATAATAATATATATTTATATTTTGATTTGGTGGTGATAAAATGAATCACAAAGCATTGATGAGGTGGTAGTCCACAAGTCCATAAACATTATTCACATTTTTTCAGTGAGGGAAATGATAGATGGAAAATGATATATTATATTTAAATAATAATAAATAGGTCACTAATATCATAAATATTTGATTAGTGCCATATATATTTATTAACATTACAATATTACCTTCATTGTTATACAATACTAAAAAAAAGATTGACACAATTACACAAGGTGGAAGTCCTCCATACACATGAGAAATTGTACCATAGTCCCTAATGAATGGAACATTATAAGATATATATGATATAATGAATCAAGAATTATAATTATTTTTAAAATATATAATATATTCCATAAATATATCATCATACCCAATCATGATAGTGTTATATAAAAATGAATAACATTGTTTTTGTTAGGCGGTAGTCCAACGTACCCAGAAATGATGATTTTGAAACCCATATAATGGATATTTATGTGGTTATATCTAAAAAATAAAACATAATAACATATAATTATATTTAATATGATGGGGATATTATATTTGAATATTATATGAACAATTTTTGGATATTAAGAATGAAGTAAAATAAGAATCTCATTTAAGAACATAACCTTTTCTTCAGGTATCATCCTGAGGTTTTCACAAAATCTTTTAAAGGATGGATTTATAAAAAAATAAGTTTTATAGGATGAGGGAAGGGTAATTAAGAATTTATATTTTTATTATGTGATTAACAAATTTTATTTTATTGTGTTGTTTAGGGAGTAGTGTTTGTGGACATTTATAAGTGAGGTGAGTGACACACTTATAATGTTTTAGAGAGATTGAATTCCGCAGAACATTTATCAAGTCAATATTCCCCAATATTGGGAAATTATAGATAAAATAATGAATAATGTAGAAATAAAATGAGATATTTAGGTTTTTATAATATTCTATATCAATTTGTTTCATATTGTTGTTGATTAATCCCTCGGTAAACTGGATATTACCTTAATTATTGTGATTAATTTTAATTGTATTCACTGATAAATATTGTAAAAAATTATTTCAACCTTATTATAAATTTTAGAGTATTCTAACTAAAAATATTTGATCCATTTTTTCTAATTGAAAACGCATATATGTAATATTTAAATTTAATATTAATATTAAAATCATAGTGAGATATGTGGTTTCTAATAAGATTTATATGATAAAGATGACTATATATTCCCCCTATGAATAATAAAATTATTTTTATGAAACTCAAATAATATAAAAATATAATTATTCAATACATATAATTTAAAACAATCCCCATTAATGATTATTTTATTTAATTTAAATGGGGAATCATTATTCATTTTAAAATAGTTTTTTGAAAAAACCGTTATTAATCCAAAAAAAAACATATACTATAACCCAATAAGAATATAATTCAAAGTAATTAATTTAATTTATCATATCTAAATAATAATTAGGATACTCTATTACATATTCCAATCATATAGGGTTATTAATATTATTTAATTTATTGAAATAAAAGTCTTTTTTAGAGAAATCAAAATATTTAACTATTCACTAAATAATCCATATTTTCTGAAAGGCCCCACAATTTTACCATAAGTAAATTTTAATACATTAATTCCAAATATGTTTTTTTTCTAAAATTAATTTTTTAAAAGTTTTAAAATTTTATTATAATATTTATCATGAAAAAATTAAGAAACCATTTTAAAGAACACCTATTTTTGATGAATAAAATAACATTACAAAAAAATAATTGATTAATAACATAAAATAATAAATAATTTCTATATATTAAAATATATATATATAAATATATATATATTTCATATTGTA
Source organism: Viscum album (assembly GCA_963277665.1). Taxonomy (NCBI): domain Eukaryota; kingdom Viridiplantae; phylum Streptophyta; class Magnoliopsida; order Santalales; family Viscaceae; genus Viscum; species Viscum album. Next base: position 688,040,479 of record OY728122.1, read on the forward strand.
GTAAATAATTTTGATACCTGAAAATTTTAAGACTAGGTTATAAGAGTGATATATATCCCATGTCTTTTATGTTTGGGGTTTGTTTTTTTAATACACTATTGAAGATAAAAATATTGGGGTTCATTTTTATGAAAGATAAAGTAACATTTTGATGTAATGTGAACTGAGAATAACATCTCTTGTAATAGATGTCAAATTCAATGATGTGAGTCCTTTTTGTGACCAAATATAATTTTATTATTTGAAAATTTCTAGGTGGTACAGAATAGTTGAGTATGAATCTCTCTTATTAAATTGGAAAAATAATATAGTTAATAAATTTAGTAGATATAAATTGAGTATAAATAAAAAAATAATCATCCTCACAATGAAAATGAAACACCTTTCAGAAGAATGTTTTTTTCATGATGTTTTTCTCTCAATTTCCACACTATGGTTATATTTAATATTTATTGATATTTTATATTTTATTTTAATATATAAAAATAATTTTTGAAATTATATTTCCAAAATAATAATTGAGTTATTTGTTTATAATTTTTTAGATTGAATATTTTTTTTATGAATAAAGAATTTTTTTGGATTTTTATATAAAAATTTTATTTCATAAAAAGCGTTGGAAATATATATTTTGATTTATTTTGGTTTATTTTTTTAATAATATAAAATAATTTTAATTATATTATTTAAATAAAATTTTGGTATTTTATTCATAATAATTATTAACATGGTCTAATAACATTTTATATATTTGAGAACATTTCTTTAGAAAACAACGTTTTCATTATGTCTCTAAGACTAAATTAAAATTATATATTCAAAATTATATGAATTGAATTTTATAAATGGATAAAATATTTTGAAAAATATTCTGTAAAATTTTAAAATATAGTTAAATTAATATATGATATTATTGAATCATAAAAACAATTAAAATTAATTATCAATCTTATGGTTTAAATAGGATTATCAGCCATTAAAATGAATGATATGGGTAATATAACCTCTAAACTTATCTGATTTATATTTTTAAATGATATTATGACCATATCTCTACCATTGTTCTTGAACGATCCATTGTGAGCCTTAACACATGTTAATTATATGGGTTTCACTTTTTCCTGAAAAAATTCCATGACTGTCCTCTTCCACACAAATAGAGGCTCACAAACTATCATGTCCTGTTTATAGTAAGCATGCCATTTTATTTTTTCAATACAAAAGAATTAATCATCCATAAATACCTTCTCAAATCCAATTTTTTTTATATTTTCAATATAGGATGGATTTACGAATAAACATTACTACATGATCTGAATATGAGGAAAAGTTGCAATGTATTTTAATTTTACTTATTTTGTAATTCCAAAAATACTACATAGAAATTGATAAAATAAAATAAAAAGTTTATAATATATAGTTATATGTTTTTATATTAATGTAATATATATATCTTTCTTATATTATATCAAATGGGAAATGAAATCATAGATTGTTTGAATGGATGAATACAGCCTCATAAACATATGTAATTTGTTTCCTTCCCCACATCTATAATATTGTTATTATAATGTATTTAAAATAATATTATGATATTTGTGATATTAATATTATTTTGAAAATATTACATAAATTATTCATTTTATCCTTCAAACCCCTTAGAAAACATTAATTCTGCTATTATGTATGTGTGTAAAATAGCCTCCCCATAGATATTAGAATTTTTTTTCAATTAATATTGAAATGGATAGTAACAAGGATATATTTAATGAAAATTAATGACATTATTGATATAATAATAGTTTTTTAATTGTGAATTATTATTATCATTTCATATGTTTTATATGTTTGAATAATAAAAACAACAATAATACGTACATACACCCTTCCATTTCTATGAATATTGAATCTTATTTTCCCATATAAAAATTTATAGCATATAATATATTAAAATATATTGATCATATCAGATTTTATATCATGTATAAATTTTTTATATGATGTTACCATGATTTATTTCAATATACCAAAATTATCTAACCAAAACATATATGAATAATGAAGCAATTATCATCCAAAATAATATTTCTAACAAATAATTTTAAATAAAAATGTCCTCAAATACTATAATTAAATCACAAAATTTTGGAAATATGTAATTATTTTTATTTAATATATTTATAATAAATATGTATTTACTATATATGAGGTGAGGAGAAACACATTTTAAATAGGACCTATGGTAAGGTTTTCTCATCACACTTTTACATTCATGAGATATATTCATTTTTTGTCCACATGGTAATTTTTATTGGTGTATATAATACTCAGTTGATAAATTATATCATTAATAAATTTAACAACATGGTATATAATTTTTTATTTGATTTTATTTCTATCATTTGGATTATGAATTATAAGTTACCACTATGGTGAATGATTAAATTATGAAGTCATTATTTATTAGTATTTATCAGGATTTAGTTTCTGAGGTATAAATAATATGATCTATATTTTTTGAAACTCAAGAATTATCTCATCTTCTGTTAATTTCTTTATAATATATTTTTTCTACTAATTTATTTCTCTTAATGAAAAAATTGATCTAATTAATTATTTTATATAAAACCAACTTTATTAAACACTTTTTATGAAAATCCAAAATCATAATCAATAACCAGGTTTTTTATAAAATTTTAAAAAAATATTATAAATATGAAGGATTTATCATTAAATATAATTTTTTGTTATATTAATTTGAACAAAATAATTTATAGGAATATTTTATCAATTTTCTCAAATAAGGTTATTTTTTTTTATTTTGACAACATTATAAATGGATTGTTTTTAAGATATATCATTTTACTAATATAAATTAGCTTATTTAAATTAGTCTTTCATTGGGATATTTTTAAATGTTATGATCCTAATAATTTCTCTTAATGTTTTATTATTATTTTGAGTGGGGATGTATTATTTTGATTCCACTCACTATATTACTCGGAATAGTTACTGTGTTTCTTTTTTAATTTGGAATGATATTATTATTTAATTTGATATATTCTGAATAAAAATGTATATAATTATTTTGTTTCATCCTATTCCCATGAGAAATGATTTGGACATACTATGAGAGTGGTGGGGTCCACTATAGTCTCTTGATGCATTGATATTTATCATGAGACAAATTATGTTGGGTAATTAAATGAGGCCTTTCCAATTTTTAAAAGATGTCGTTTTAAGTGTTCTTCATGATATTGTTTTAAATTCTCACATTAATTATTTCCTCATTATGAGATATGTCACTATGATCCATGTAATTATTTGATTACATAGAAGATATATAAATAATATTCAGGATCAATCGATAATTTATATAGAACTATTTGACCGTAAATTAAATCTTATATAATATGCATCATGTTTTGGTTATAAATTAAATTGAAAGTTATTCTGTTATTTACAACACTATATTAATTGTTCCTTATTTACTCAATATGGATTATACTATATGCATACTCATAAATATTAAAATATCACACCCCTATAAAATAAATCAATTTCCATGGATACTAGGATGTGAATTATTATTGAAATAATGGAATATTATAAAGGTGATAATGGTTTACACAAAGAAAGCTATATGATTTAATTTTTTTTAATTACTATTTGATATTCATGTATGCATCAAGTCTTCTATGATATTTATAATATTCCATAGTTTAGGATGAGATTCTATTTATCCAGTTTCAATATGATAAAGAAACTACCAAATTTGGTCTACTTGGGTATGATTCATTATAAGAGATGTTGAACTCCATCATGTTGGGATTTGGATGGATAGTATAAGATGTTAGATTCCCATATCATTAATAAAATGATAGATGTAGTTTAAACAATTTATTAATAGAAAAAAGTATCAAACAATTGAAAAATTGTATAAGATAATAATAATTTATCATATATGCTGTTTTACATTAGAGAAATCCTACTCTATAAAATATCTATTTTGATTATATTTTTGTGATTTGAGATTATGGGAAAAATGATCCTTAGAAACAATGGTGCTTCTAATGTCAATAATCATGTTTTAGTTGTATGAAATATCTATGTACATTAAATAATCATATTACAAGTTTGTTATGGTTCCCATGTATCAATTTTGAGGAAATAAATATCTAATCTATCACATGTAAAAAACAAAGTTGGTGTCTGATTAGAACAGGATCTCAATTTTTTGGAATAGATATTGAATATCATCGATTATAGTATTTTTTTTGTGAAAAAATGACATCCAACCTTGTCAATGTTATATGGATAATTGATAACTGTGTGGAATGTGTTTTGTAACAATAATATGTAAGAAAAAAATATTCCCTCATATTTTTATCTAATTATATTAATTTCAATAGAAATTTTATATATGTGGTTAAAATATAACATCCAAAAATAATATGGTTATATATCATTTAAATATATTAAAACATGTTAGCCATGAAAAATTAAACTATGTTTAATATTTAAATATTTATTTTTGATATATGGTTATTATTAAAAAAATTAATACATTTTAGGATCAATAAATGAATCAAAATTATTAAAATTCTTGATGTGAAAATACCATTTGTTAAAAAAAATTTATAAATGATGAAATTTTCCTCGTTTGAATCATAAATAATGGACAACCCACATATAATATGGAATAGAATCTAAAACAAAATGTAGGAAAAATACATTGAATAGAAATGAGAAAATGAGATGATTTATTTTGATAATGTCTGTGATATAATATAAAAAAAATTCAGTCATTGGGCTTATATGATAGTTATATTGTCATTTACATGAAATTGTTGTTAGGATTAAAATAAAATTTGGTTTATATGCCTATTGATACAATCTGTAAATATAATTACATTTAATGAGATAAATTATACATTATACATTACTTATATATTATCATTTTATAAAATGTAGTGAATGTTAATATATAGATAAATTTAACGAGAATTGTAATTCATTATAGAAAGGGATTGCAATGGATATGTGTTGCTGAAATCTTCTATATAAGGCTTAATGTTTTATCTTATAAAGTAAAAAACATCACCATGGGTTTATTTAGGACTGATACCTAAATGAAAATATACATGTATGGATTGAGTAAAATCACCTACAGAAAATGTTGAATATAGTTAAAATCATTGTAGGAACCAGTAAAATTGATTTTCAATGCACGAACTTCATTGTTTTTTATATCACCCATACATCATATAATATGGTCCTGGATAAACCTGTATTTAATATATTGAATGATATATTCATGTAATTATTAATGTTAAAAATGATACATATTTTTTAACTATTACATATATACTATATATTTTGAATTTTTCAAAAAAATTACATTTAAAGTAGTAAATTAATGAAATAATAGAGGTTATTTTTTTTAAAAATATATTTGTAATATTATATACATTTTTATTGAATAAATTAAAATTTTATATTTCTTTCATTAATATATTTTAATGTTATGTAGTAAAATATTTTATAGAACCATTTTTATACGTTTAATTTTTTATTTATATAAATTTGTTTTTTCACTACTAAAGACTCATTTTAATGTTATTATATAAAATGTATCAAAAAATATTATACACATATATTAATTATAGAAATAAATTAAATTAAAAAAATATTATGATTTAAAATACATTTTCCAAAAAAAAAATAATATTCACCTTATCTTTTATTATATTAAAATTAATATTTAGAACTTGTTGAAATTTTATCGAATATAATTGAATACAAATTTGGAATCATTATATAAAATTTTGGTTAGAGTAATAATTTGGATTTTTAATAAAATTTTTTTTTTATAACTAATTCAACATGGTAATAAGGATTAATGGTGGTAAACATGATATGATTTAAAAAGTGGTCATTATAATGATTTATAATAATTATAGAAGCCCATTTATTGTTTTTTGAGTTAATATTACATGTATTAGCAACATTTGTTCAATTAACTCACTAAAACCAAAATTGATAACATCTTTAACTTTAATCGGACTTTTGTTTCAAAAAAATTATATTTTTTAACATAAAATAGTAGATATTTTTAACCCATTCAAAGCCATTTATATCCTTCTTTTTTCTCATAAATATTATCATATTTTTACCCTTTTAACATATTTTTAGATTTTAGATTATCTTTTTTAAAAATAAGGATACCTATGAATTTCATTTTGATATAAAATAATTTGAGAAGGAGATATTTCATTAATGTGGGAATTGGGTTCTTATACATTCATTTCATTATCTCAAGCATATCCACTCTTATATAACAATTTTCTATTAATATCATTATACTTTGTGTAATCAATATAATCAGAATATTATTTGGTGTTCCTATACATTCATTCCTAGTAATACAAACCTCTTTGGTTTAATTTTACCAACTACATTACTAATTTTTTATTAATATTATCTATTATTTTTGTTATATGAAAATTCATAAAAAGGGTGTATTTTAACCACCCTATAAAAATTTTCTCCACAACATCCATACGAGGACAATTTTACTTTAGAAATATATCCAACGTAATGATTAGAACTCTATGTGAATTCTGGTGGTTATAGATTCATTATCAACAACCAAATAATAAAACACCCATACAAAAGATAACATAAAATAAATTGATCAATTATGAATGAAATGTTAATAATAATAAAATTTATTTATAATTGTTTAATAATAAATTATAAAAAATGGAATCATGTAAAATAAATATAAATAATTTTTATAATATATATTAATTATAACCTAAACGGGTAATATATGGTGTTAGAGTGTTACTAACTAAGAAGGAATCCATAGTGGATGATTTACATAATAATATATTTTATTTAAGGAAAATCTGATTATTTGTACTTAATTTCATTTATATTTTTGATATTCATCCCACCTCCTATATCTCATCATTGTTCTTTATATCTATGATATTTAATGTTCCATTTCATTGAATCACTTTCTTTTTAAATTTTTTTTATTCATTGTGAAAGTCTTAAGGGTTTTATATAATCAATTTCAATTTCATTAGATCATAATATTACATTAAAGACATTATTCTTATATGATTTTATTATTAAAATATTCCAAATTTTCATGCATTATTTCCTCATTATTTTTGACAAAATTATATTTTCTTCTCAAAATTTTCAACTTTGTTCGATTATTTTATTCACAAAAAACTATCAATATTAAAAAAATTCTTATACTCTCCACTAGTTTTTTTATCAACCATTTTCATATAAAATAATATAATAAATTTTTTATTATATTATTTATAAATAAAATAATTTTTTATCTATTAAATTATTCTTATATATATTTATACCTTTTTTATATAATACTTTATAATTTTTTCATCAGTTTTGATTTCTGTAAAACAATATAAAAAACCAAAAATTGCAATTCCTTTTGTATTTTTTTATTTTACATCATAAAGACATAATTTACTTTATTGATCATTATTTAGTTTTAATATTTTATTAATATTAATTAATTTAGATAAAATATAATATGTGTTCATTTTATCTTCTAAAAAAGAATTTTTTGAAAATTAATTATAACCATTCCCATTTACTGTAATGTTACAAATTTTTTTTCTAAGATGAATTGGTGATTTTGTATCAAATTTACTCAATATTTCCAAAAAACTATATATTGTATAATCATTTTTCATAATCACCATAGTAAAAATAAAATGATATACCTCTTTTGGATATCGATATTTCTATATCGACAAATCAAATTTTTGTATTCATTTTATATAGTATAATTTGTAAACATTATATATCCCATCAATATTCTATGTTTTTTTATAATGAGATTTTTGACTTATTCCATGTGCTACACAAGTTTGTGTTTTATCCTCAAGTGATTTTAGTTTGTTATATATCTTCATATTTCCTGAGTTATTATTTTATATGTCATGAGATTATAATGTTATGTTATTAAATTATTGATCATTATTAAAAACATCATACATTGAATGAATTTGTGCCTTTATCAAAACATTGTTGTTGAAATTGAGTATGGTTGGACCAAAAATTTATTTTTGGGTATGATTATTGTTTTTTCACAATGCATTGATCTGATACTCTTATTTGTTTCAAACTCATATATATTTTTTCACAAGAATATGTTATACTCTGTGGGTCCTAATTATTGTTTCATTACTTACCATTATTATTTCGTGGTAAATGTATTATCCATTAATCATATATTCCAGTCAATCATTCCTTATTGACATCAATTATCAATTTATGTTTTTAATTAGATAAGTTTCCCATGATCTCATTTTCGTTCAGGATTATGACCTACGGTTTTTGAATCATTGATAAAAATATTTCCTTACTAAGAATTTTTCTCAACGATTTGTATATTTATAATTTCCATGTGGAATTATATATATAATTATTTTTAAAATGAAGTAATTAATGGGTAATTTTATGAGATATTTTGAGGAAATTATATGTAATAATATATTTGTATAGCTAGTATATAAATAGATGAAATAATGGGTTTATCTGACTATGTGGTTATTTGTGACCTGTATTACTTAAATATTTGAAATGATGAAAAATATATATTAATTTTATACTTGGGTTTTTAAGATTTCCCCTCCTTTAAACTGTGAATTGAACTATTAGAGCATCATTTAGGGGATTGGAATCACGAACCCGCACTTTATTATTTCATAAATCATGGAATTATACAATTTTCATTTACATATGAATAAATACTGTGAATTAACCTTGAAATATTATAATTTTATTACTGATGTGATGTGAGAATGTATATTGTGTCAAATTTATTTTCTTCCATTATTTTATTTGTTAAATGTATTCTGATATATCTATTCCATTTGATGTATAAGATATGGATATAATTTAAAATGTTTGAGTGGTTACTAGATATAAATATATCTTATAAAAGGATAATCATTTAATGATGTAAAGTAGTTATTTTTTGATAAAATAGGGAAATATATTTGTTGATTGTACAATTCACTGGTAAAAAACTAGAATGAATTTCTTAAACATAGAAAATCATTTTGTTTCTCATTGGGATTTGTTTTGGTTTGTTTATGTTGTGTGTGATTCCAATAATGTTTCCAACTCCTCTTGGTATATTAATTTTGTGGATATTTTACCATTATAGTGGAATAAGAATATATGAATGTTTCTGTTTTGTTGGTAGAAAGGTTGATAGTTTTTTAATAGAGTTGTTTGTGGTGTAGTGGTTGTCACCTCTAGTATATGTTGTGAGGATGTATATCTAGTGATGTTATTACATTGTGTGTTTGTACTAGTTTATTCCTCGTGTTATGGAATGAAATTTAATATGATATAAATTAAAATAAATAAAGGTTAATTCACATTTGTTCAGAAAGTGTTTACTAATAATGAATATTATTTATATTAAATATGATGGTAATGACTGAAAATTTATATCTGGGTTATAGAATTTGATTAGTTAAAGAATGTTAATATATTCATTAATTAATATAATTTATTTAAAAAAATGACAAATCGATAAATGTTTAAATATCATTTATCTTGGTAATTTATGATTTTTTGGTTCCTTTTTTGTGTTAAATAATGGGTTGGATAATGTTTTAGTTGATGATGTTTTTTATAGAATGATTTATAATATATGATAATGGGTATGTGGTTTATTAATATTTCATAATGAGAACCCTTTAGTTTGGATTTCATCAGGTTATACTAATATTGTATCATATTTTTGAATTTATATGAACCCTGAATGATTCAAATAACAACACTATTTCTATAAATTTTTAGTTATTTGATGTCTTTGATAAATAAATAGGTCAAATAGGGAATGAATGTCTTACTACTCCCTCTTATCCAGTCACACATATAAATGTGGTATTTTTGTGATTACATGAAGTTTATATTCTTGGGTTGTCATGTTTTGAAGTCAAAAGTGTGGTTCATGTGACATAGATTGGTCGATGATATGATATATATTGTTTAATTATCATGGAAAAAGAAGGGAACAATTTTAATGAGATTAGTATAACGCCCCCCTACTCCATTGGAATTGTGATGTGTGGTTGAGATATATAAATATTTTTTGTGGTTTTATGTATGTGGTTTTTTGTTATTATATTGAAATGAGATATTCGTATGAGTTGATATGGTCTTGATGATATATATATTATGAGAGTATCAAGATATTTGGTTTAGATTCCAGTGAATGAAATAATTGTGGTGGAAGTGGTATTGGGTAACCACCCTCTTTATATATTTACAATTCATTATTATATCTAAATTCAATATTTGGTGAGTTATCCATGGTGAGTTTGGGTAAGTTAAATTGGACTATTACTCAAATACATAAGTATTTTTTTGATTAAATACTTATAAAAACTTTTATGAGGAAACCCAACAAAAACCCATCATTATATATTATAGGATATTGTACAACCTATAAAAATATTTTGATGTGAAATCACACTAGTAATGTAGAGACCCTAAGCTTATCGTACATGGACATTACATTACTTTTGCGGAATACTTAGTACATAACAAAAACACACACACAAGGATCGTAATAGTTTAGTGTCTTTGGAAACTCGGAACGTAATCTTCTAATCGTGGTGAAAGATCTTCAATATCTCCCATAAAGATCTTCCCTTTTTTTACCTAAAAACCTTTATTTATATCCTGGGGAAAAGAAAACATAAAAGGGTGAGCTCAAATGCTCAGTAAGGGTAAACAAAAGAAATATCAATCACATCATATACATAAGAACATAGCTTTTAGAAATCTTAACCTGCAAAAGAGTTTATAATATCATAACATGGGATAAATCATAGAAGTGAAAATGAGATCCCCATAATCATAACATAAAACTTGAAACTTTGTGGCATGCACACATAATCATGGAAAATCATTTCTTGTTAGTCAAGACTCATTGCCAAGACTATCATAGTGGACAAAGTCCCTTTCTGAATCGAGTAACCCTCATTTCAGTCCTGTATCACTGAACCGAAATAACCTTCCGTTCCAGCCATGTCTATCTCATTAGATATAAAATCATTACCCAATGCATTGGAAGGAGATATAGGTCCCACCCATCTTATAATGAATCCTTTCTTATGTGTGCCACATAATCATAAATCATACATCATCACATAACCCATGTAATAAAAATGGAATTCTTAAACAACATGACATCATAAAACAATTCATATAAGATAAAGGAATTCATAAAAATGTTTCCATCACAACATAATCAAATCCATGTAATAATAGGGATAGAAACAGAACCCTTTTATTATCTTAGATGGAAAATAATTTTGATAAAATACATGAACTTCATTCTTGAGGAAAATATCCTTTCTTCTTCAAAAACACTTTTACTTTCTTAACATGTCATTAAATTTTAAACTAAAAGAAGTTGATTAAAAATAAACTTGAATACTTGTAAAGGAAGCTTCTTTGAAATAATGTTTTAAAAATCCATTCATGCCGTATAAGTTAAAAAAAACATTCTTCGTACTTTTGTCGGAAAAGTCAAAAAGTACCTCGTACGACAAAAGATTCCTTTCATACATATTACTAAAAACTCACCGAAGGGTAAAAATGGTTTTAAACAATTGTAGGTGGATGGAAATAATATTACATTTTGATGAAACATGGATGTGGATGATAAAATACACCCCAGTAAATACTTACGAATAAACAATCTCGGATAAAAATGAGATTGTGATATTTCCCTTACCTTAGGTCCGATTTGCTTTGTTCGTGTCCGAAGCTCCTGTATAATGGTTTAAATAATGTTATTGACTTATTCCAGAATCATACATATTGATATGATATCATATATGGTCATATTATTAGCTTCTTGTTAGTAATATTTCATTGTTACCTGTTACTCGGGTCTTTATAACTTTTTGTTCTTATGCGTGTGTTGTTGAATAAATTCTTATTATTCTCTTTAGGTTATAGATAATTCATTTCCAGAATGGTATTAGTGTAGTATATACCATATTCATTCATTCAATTCATTTATATAATCATTATGAAATTAAGATCATGTAGAACGAGTCGCATCACATCGTGGAGACGGTATTCCGTACGTACGCACGAGTGATGATATCGTTCCTATGATCGTGGAATTGTATTGGAGTATATATATATTATTTCAGTATCAATATTACTTCATAATAATCATATATAGTTACTCATTACACCATTATTCCCATCCTTGTAAGGTGATGGTGGAAAATAGATTACACCACAGCGTGGAGACGGTATTCCGTACGTACGCATGCGCGGTGATTTCATTTTTCCATAGGATGGATAGAAGGTGAATTAGGGTTGTTTAATATTTATAATAACATATCAGTATTTAAGTAATACTGATGTTATTACTTTATCATGAAACAACTAAAGAAGAAGAAGTTGAAGAAGAATGAAATTGAAAAGATCGGTAATGGATATTACCTCTTCTTTGGAACGCCTCTTTGAATCCTCCACTTAAGGAACTACGATTGGTCTTTGGAGAAGACCAGGACCTCTAGGATTATTCTAGGGAAGTGGAGAGGAGAAAATGTCAGGGTTTGGCCTAGCTTGAGTGCTCAATTTGGTGTGAGGAGGAGGGGGAGGAGGTGCCCTTTTATAAGGGAGGAGAGGGGCACATTAGGAATATCTCAAAATATTATTTTATATTAAAGTCAAAATCGGTTTATAATGGTTCCAAAGGGTCTTATTTAGAAGATAAAGTGGGGATGGGTCGAAATCCTATCAACAAATAGGATTTAGACAAGTTTAGGGTATTATTTCAACCTTATCAATTAGATTTAACTCTAAGTTAATTAATTTAACTTTTACCGTGTCTTTTTGTTTTCTTTCACTATATGGTTAATACACTTTCTATAACATGCCAAACGAACCCCAAATTGTTTATTATTAATATATATATCCTTATCTAAGTCATTTGGCCGAACCTTAGATTTTTAGGAATAAAATAACAATTAATAATATAATATTTGATTTAGAAACTATTTTGTGTCAATTTTGACACTATTTGATATATGATTTTTCTGAAAGTCATAACAGAATTATATGTTCGAACCAAGTTGATTAAATCAACAATAATATATCATAGTAACCTATAAAATTAGTGTAATTCATAAAAAGTCTCATATTATATTTATTTTGGTGTTTATAACATCAATTATGTCAATATTTCATTAATAAGATAATTACTGCATCATCATTGTGTCATAAATAAATTAAATTATTTAATGTCTAAAAATTACAAATAAAATAACATTATGTATGAAATCTTTTTAGCTTTCTAATGAATTTTTATATTCGAATTTATCTTATGTATAACCCCATATTAAAAATGATTTACCTATTAAACTTTGATTTTAACTATTTTAACCCTTCTTTAAATAAATTAATAATAAATGTCCTAATCTAATCCAAGTGGGCCTAAATGGTCATATTTTATTCATAAGGTTGTTTTTGATCGAATTACACTTATCCAATAGAATTAGGACATGTTTTAGGGTAATAGTAATATCATATTTACCCTTAGTTACCCTATTTACTATTAACCGCGGTAAAAAAAGTAAAAAGTTACTATTCACCAAAAAAATTTATTTTTATCTCATTGAACCAAATTTTACTTATTGATATCAACCGTGTCTCTCGGATTTTTGAAATTCCATTCACAGAAGCGGTAAAATTAAGTTTTATGAAAAATTCAGTTTTTTTAACTACCACTTAGTAGTTTCACTATTCATCAAAAATTTTTGTTTTTCAGAACAGTGCCAAAATTTCATCCCAAGCTATATTTCATATTCCGAATTCAAAAATGAAGTCTATTTTACCAAATTCATTACATAAAAGTTGAATTAATTAATTTTATAATTAAATCCCACTGTTAAAACAAATAGCGTGTTTTTAAGAAACAATATCTATCAAAAGATTGACACTTGTTTATGTCTAGTTTAAATGTGAAATTACATCCAATGACCAACATTGTATTAAATTGTAAAAATATATTCTAAATATACTTTAAAACCACTCAAATTAATGATTTATCACTATTAATTATTTCGATTAAAAAAATTGTTTTTAATTATAATTTAGTAATTTTCACTATTCATCAGAATATGAAAGTTATCCGAAAAGTACCAAAATTTCACCTTAGGCTAAATTCGATACTCCGAATCCAAAAATGAAGTCCATTTTAAAATTTCTAAAATTTAAAAAGTGGTTATTACTATTCATAACGGCTATTTTTAATAATATTTTAATAGCATATCATTGTTTCGTGAATCTCAGTATTACGTACCACACACGCTATCGAGGAAGGTTGCGATTGCGTGTAATGCAAGGCAAGTCAAGGATGCGTGTTGTGAAAGCTCCTTTTGGTGTAGCGTACAACACAAGACCTTAGTGAAATAAAAGAGAATATTTTTCATAAAATCTCGGGCTGTTACATTCTACCCCCCTTAAAATGAATTTCGCCCTCGAAATTCGTCGGGGTTATAGATGGTTTACTATTCGAAAGTTTCTTTAATAGAAACCCACATCGTAAAAAATAAAAAATACCAAAACTTGGCTTTAAAAACTAAAGTATGAAATGTAACGATTACCCAAATAAACTAATCACTGGGTTTCCACATAGGTGAAAATATGGATATGGAAGAGAAATATAACCATCATGTTCTGATGGAGAGTGGTAGAGAACATGGCTATGGAAAAGCCAGTAATCACAAATCCATAAATTTGTGACGATCTAAGGTACCATCTGATTCATCAGGTATAAGAGAACTAGGACAACATTTTTGGTTTTCAAGATCATTTCCCTAAAGTTAAAGAATTTGAATTAGAATAAATACTTACTATATTTTGGTACAATCTCACTGTTGTTCATGCCTTTAACAATTTCCACTTCATCTCTTAAATAAATGAAGTTGAATTTGTTATTCGTGAAGTGTTAGCAGATCATGTGATAGAATGACGGGTCATTCCATCTGTCTCAAAAGGTTAGAAAAATTTATATACATAAGTCGATCTATAGTGGGATTAATCATATATGGTTCCTAAAATGGGCTTATACTTCATATATCATACTGCTTAATATAATAACACTAGTTTCTACTAAACAGGGACTTCCTGTAGGTCAGTGGTAGGCGATAATGGCCAGTCGCACTTCGGTTGTGGGTTCGATTCCTACAGCCTTGTCCGAAGCGATGGGCTGTCGCCCGTCCTGCAGGTTGTCCTTTTTCTAAAACTATGTTACTATAACATCCCATCAATAATATAGAAAATCTTCTATCCTTAAACAATATTAACTTATGTCCAACATAATCCAGTCTAATCTTTAGGCTTATACATAATACTGCAGTCCACTCTCAACGATTACCAGAGATTTAATACTGTCGTTGATCCCCACATATCATAAGATATGTCTTGTTGGTAACATTCCAAACATTCAAAGTCCTTAATCGTGTATTCTCTTGAATACCTTAGTGAAAACATGAGTGCAGTTAAAAGTTAACACTTTCCACATACCAAAATCCTCAAAATTCTATATACTCAAACCATGATATCACTTAGTCCTTATATCAATCATGAGCTCATGAATACTGTCAAATATTTAATTTTCTCATTTTCCATTCATTATGCGCATATCATTCTTTTTCCAAAAATATCTCAATCACTTTCCATGGTTACTGGTACCATAAAATTATTGAAAACCACAATAGACCAATACATAAATATTACAATACTTTATGATACAACATTATTTTGGAATCCCATTACATAAACACTTAATCCTTCCACCACATCGTTGTCATATTCAACATTTCCAATAGTGATCGCATGTGACTTCCCTTTGTCCTTTGCCTTAAGTGGTTGCTCATGTTGATCATCACTAACCCTTGGATTAGGGCAATTATTAGCATAATGCCCCATTTCCTTGCACTTGAAGCATTGAAGTGTTGGCGGTGTGTTCTCTGCAGTGTTTGCTTTATTCACATCATTAGAAACCCTTTTTCCATTACTTCGACACTCAGCTGCTCTATGACCTTCTTTTCCACACTTAAAACATTTTCTAGTCCCTTTAAGACAATCTCCACCGTGCTTCTTTCCACACTTTGTGCATAAGGAAACATTCATCTTCTTTTCACCATTATTCTGAGATTTCTCCTTGAACTCCATCTTTCGTTTCTTGTCAAAACCATGAGATGGATATGTAACACCAACTTCTATTTCTACCTTGATAGCACAACGCACAAGTTCTTCATAGCTACTGAAGTCTCTTATAGCTAATGCCCTTCGAAGACTTGGTTTTAAACCACTGAAAAATCGATCAACATTACTTTCAGGTTGGATGATAATTCCAGAAGCATACCTTGCAAGTCTTGTAAAATTTTCTTCATAGGTACCAACAGATTCATCGTCCCTTTGCTTCAGTTCAAGAAACTCTTTCTCCATCTTTGTTCGAAGAATACGAGGGAAGTACTTACTGAAAAATAAGTTCTTGAACTCGTCCCATTCCATGGACTCAATTTCATCTCTTGGCCTCGTATTCTTGATAAGATTCCACCATTGATCAGCTTCACCTTCCAAACGATATACTGCTAAGATGACTTTATCATGTTTAGAACATTGAAGAACTGAAAATATCTTTTCAGTGGTACTGATCCATTGTTCAGCAACAAGTGGATCAGAAGACCCACTGAAAGAAGGTGGACGTTGCCTCAAGAAGGACTCAATAGAATATTGTTCCCTTCTCTGCTCATTTGGAAGTCCAGAATGATTCATAGCTTGTGTAAGTATAGCAATAAGATTTTGCACTCCATCTCCCACAACATTTGTTTGTTCAGGAGGACAATCATTGCATTGTCCATTGCATTGATCAACACGGTTCCTTCGGGTTCCAACCATCGTCTAAACCCCAAAAAGAATAGTGTGAGAGGAAAAAATAATGCTAGGGAAAACAACATAATAAAGGGGGAGTACCTTCAATATCTAACATCTTAGGTTTAATTCTATGATCGTTAGCGTAATTCTATTACTATAACCTATACGTATACTTAACCCTAGGGAAATCCCTAGACATACCTAAGAAATATCTCTAGGGATCTCACTAACGTTTTCGCATCCTAGTTTCCAAAGGTTGACTAAACCTTTCCTCTGATACCAACTGTAGAGACCCTAAGATTATCGTAAATGGACATTACATTACATTTGCGGAATACTTAGTACATAACAAAAACACACACACAAGGATCGTAATAGTTTAGTGTCATTGGAAACTCGGAACGTAATCTTCTAATCGTGGTGAAAGATCTTCAATATCTCCCATAAAGATCTTCCCTTTTTTTTACCTAAAAACCTTTATTTATATCCTGGGAAAAGAAAACATAAAAGGGTGAGCTCAAATGCTCAGTAAGGGTAAACAAAAGAAATATCAATCACATCATATACATAAGAACATAGCTTTTGGAAATCTTAACCTGCAAAAGAGTTCATAATATCATAACATGGGATAAATCATAGAAGTGAAAATGAGATCCCCATAATCATAACATAAAACTTGAAACTTTGTGGCATGCACACATAATCATGGAAAATCATTTCTTGTTAGTCAAGACTCATTGCCAAGACTATCTTAGTGGACAAAGTCCCTTTCTGAATCGAGTAACCCTCGTTTCAGTCCTGTATCACTGAACCGAAATAACCTTCCGTTCCAGCCATGTCTATCTCATGAGATATAAAATCATTACCCAATGCATTGGAGGGAGATATAGGTCCCACCCATCTTATAATGAATCCTTTCTTATGTGTGCCACATAATCATAAATCATACATCATCACATAACCCATGTAATAAAAATGGAATTCTTAAACAACATGACATCATAAAACAATTCATATAAGATAAAGGAATTCATAAAAATGTTTCCATCACAACATAATCAAATCCATGTAATAATAGGGATAGAAACAGAACCCTTTTATTATCTTAGATGGAAAATAATTTTGATAAAATACATGAACTTCATTCTTGAGGAAAATATCCTTTCTTCTTCAAAAACACTTTTACTTTCTTAACATGTCATACAATTTTAAACTAAAAGAAGTTGATTAAAAATAAACTTGAATACTTGTAAAGGAAGCTTCTTTGAAATAATGTTTTAAAAATCCATTCATGCCGTATAAGTTAAAAAAGACATTCTTCGTACTTTTGTCGGAAAAGTCAAAAAGTACCTCGTACGACAAAAGATTCCTTTCATACATATTACTAAAAACTCACCGAAGGGTAAAAATGGTTTTAAACAATTGTAGGTGGATGGAAATAATATTACATTTTGATGAAACATGGATGTGGATGATAAAATACACCCCAGTAAATACTTACGAATAAACAATCTCGGATAAAAATGAGATTGTGATATTTCCCTTACCTTAGGTCTGATTTGCTTTGTTCGTGTCCGAAGCTCCTGTATAATGGTTTAAATAATGTTATTGACTTATTCAAGAATCATACATATTGATATGATATCATATATGGTCATATTATTAGCTTCTTGTTAGTAATATTTCATTGTTACCTGTTACTCGGGTCTTTATAACTTTTTGTTCTTATGCGTGTGTTGTCGAATAAATTCTTATTCTTCTCTTTAGGTTATAGATAATTCATTTCCAGAATGGTATTAGTGTAGTATATACCATATTCATTCATTCAATTCATTTATATAATCATTATGAAATGATGATCATGTAGAACGAGTCGCATCACATCGTGGAGACGGTATTCCGTACGTACGCACGAGTGATGATATCGTTCCTATGATCGTGGAATTGTATTGGAGTATATATATATTATTTCAGTTTCAATATTAATTCATAATAATCATATATAGTTACTCATTACACCATTATACCCATCCTTGTAAGGTGATGGTGGAAAATAGATTACACCACGGCATGGAGACGGTATTCCGTACGTACGCACGCGCGGTGATTTCATTTTTCCGTAGGATGGATAGAAGGTTAATTAGGGTTGTTTCATATTTATAATAACATATCAGTATGTAAGTAATACTGATGTTATTACTTTATCATGAAACAACTAATGAATAAGAAGTTGAAGAAGAAAGAAATTGAAAAGATCGGTAATGGATATTACCTCTTCTTTTGGAACGCCTCTTTGAATCCTCCACTTAAGGAACTAAGATTGGTCTTTGGAGAATACCAGGACCTCTAGAATTATTCTAGGGAAGTGGAGAGGAGAAAATGGCAGGGGTTGGCCGAGCTTGAGTGCTCAATTTGGTGTGAGGAGGAGGGGGAGGAGGTGCCCTTTTATAAGGGAGGAGAGGGGCACCTTAGGAATATCTCAAAATATTATTTTATATTAAAGTCAAAATCGGTTTATAATGGTTCCAAAGGGTCTTATTTCGAAGCTAAAGTGGGGATGGGTCGAAATCATATCAACCAATAGGATTTAGACAAGTTTAGGGAATTATTTTAACCTTATCAATTAGATTTAACTCTAAGTTAATTAATTTAACTTTTACCGTTTCTTTTAGTTTTCTTTCACTATATGGTTAATACACTTACTATAACATGCCAAACGAACCCCAAATTGTTTATTATTAATATATATATCCTTATCTAAGTCATGTGGCCGAACCTTAGATATTTAGGAATAAAATAACAATTAATAATATAATATTTGATTTAAAAACTATTTTGTGTCAATTTTGACACTATTTGATATATGATTTTTCTGAAAGTCATAACAGAATTATATGTTCGAACCAAGTTGATTAAATCAACAATAATATATCATAGTAACCTAGAAAATTAGTGGAATTCATAAAAAGTCTCAAATTAAATTTATTTTGGTGTTTATAACATC
Source organism: Viscum album (assembly GCA_963277665.1). NCBI lineage: Eukaryota > Viridiplantae > Streptophyta > Magnoliopsida > Santalales > Viscaceae > Viscum > Viscum album. The sequence goes on from OY728122.1 coordinate 688,060,469, forward strand.
AATTATGTCAATATTTCATTAATAAGATAATTACTGCATCATCATTGTGTCATAAATAAATTAAATTATTTAATGTCTAAAAATTACAAATAAAATACCATTATGTAGGAAATCTTTTTAGATTTCTAATGAATATTTATAGTCGAATTTATCTTATGTATAACCCCATATTAAAAATGATTTACCTATTAAACTTTGATTTTAACTATTTTAACCCTTCTTTAAATAAATTAATAATAAATGTCCTAATCTAATCCATGTGGGCCTAAATGGTCATATTTTATTCATAAGTTTGTTTTTGGTCGAATTACACTTATCCAATAGAATTAGGACATGTGTTAGGGTAATAGTAATATCATATTTACCCTTAGTTACCCTATTTACTATTAACCGCGGTAAAAAAAGTAAAAAGTTACTATTCATCAAAAAAATTTATTTTTATCTCATTGAACCACATTTTACTTACTGATATCAACCTTGTCTCTCGGATTTTTGAAATTCCATTCACAGAAGCGGTAAAATTAAGTTTTATGAAAAATTCAGTTTTTTTAACTACCACTTAGTAGTTTCACTATTCATCAAAAATTGATGTTTTTCAGAACAGTGCCAAAATTTCATCCCAAGCTATATTTCATATTCCGAATTCAAAAATGAAGTCTATTTTACCAAATTCATTACATAAAATTTGCATTAATTAATTTTATAATTAAATCCCGCTGTTAAAACAAATAGCGTGTTTTTAAGAAACAATATCTATCAAAAGATTGACACTTGTTTATGTCTAGTTTAAATGTGAAATTAAATCCAATGACCAACATTGTATTAAATTGTAAAAATATATTCTAAATATACTTTAAAACCACTCAAATTAATGATTTATCACTATTAATTATTTCGATTAAAAAAATTGTTTTTAATTATAATTTAGTAATTTTCATTATTCATCAGAATATGAAAGTTATCCGAAAAGTACCAAAATTTCACCTTAGGCTAAATTCGATACTCCGAATCCAAAAATGAAGTCCATTTTAAAATTTCTAAAATTTAAAAAGTGGTTATTACTATTCATAACGGCTAGTTTTAATAATATTTTAATAGCATATCATTGTTTCGTGAATCTCAGTATTACGTACCACACACGCTATCGAGGAAGGTTGCGATTGCGTGTAATGCAAGGCAAGTCAAGGATGCGTGTTGTGCAAGATCCTTTTGGTGTAGCGTACAACACAAGACATTAGTGAAATAAAAAAGAATATTTTTCATAAAATCTCGGGCTGTTACAAGTAAAAAACAGTCATTGTTCCATCCATTGATAGTTCCCTACCATGATCCATCATGAAATCAAAACCCATTCCAAAATCTAGTGAGATATTCATCAACTAGGCAATCTACATTGATTAGTTTCCACATCATCGCATGACTTGACACCCAATTCCTAAAACAACTATTTATTGATGAATTTGAAATTTTAATATTTCTGTGAATATATTATAATTTATTTTAATAGTGGTTTTGATCATTTGAATAATCGAGAAACTAGAATTTTTATATTAAAAATATTATTATATTTTAATTCATGCATGTCTAACATTTAAATAAAAATGGATTTCCCATTATATGAATCATTTAATAAAAAATATGATACCAATATTGATTCATGAAACTGGGCTTTACCTTGGGAATTAAAAATATTCAACATCATATATTCCACGGGATATTACCATTATAACGTCCGTTTGAGAAAGAGAATTTTATTTATTTAATATTTATTTAATAAAAGAAAATATTCATTGATACCTGAATTTTTGACAATGTAAAAATTCCATTATTATCTCCCAAACCCTTATATATTATTGAGGAGGAGGTAATCATTATTCATTGGTGGATCAATATTGGAGAATGAAATTAATCATATAGAGGTGGATTGAGTGTAAAGATATGAATGTAGTGGATATTTTTCATCACCAGTGAAAACATTATTCATAAGAAATATATCCTTAATTGATGTAGAAATTTTTATTTGTGAGTTTTTTAGTTTTAATTTGATAATAATCTATTTTTATATCATTATTATATTGATCTTTGACTACCACTATTTAGAATGTGCATGTTCGATAAATTAATTGTATAAATATTTTTAAATTCATTATATAGTGATTCACCCCCAATATTTTTGTTAAAAATTATCCATTATCACATCATCCAATAATTTATTCATATCATTATTATACTTCTACCAAATAGTTATTTAAATTATTTTCTATTGTCTTGTGGGGGGTCAGAGATCGACATTGTCGAGGTGGGTAAGAGTACAATGAATTCCCCAAATTCCTTGTGGTGTATTGGGTTATAAATAGAATGGTTATTTAAAGGGTTCTCAAGGTATGATATGTGATTTAGGAAAATAATTCATGTGTTTGAGATCTGTAGCATTAGGTGAGGTTGTAAAATGTGACAGGATGTCCCAATTTTTTTCGAGGGTCAAAATTTTTTCCAATATAAATGGATAAGGAATGATTGCTCTAAGATCTACACTTATTGAAATGTTATATGGTGGATATGGTGGTAGTAGTGGTGTAGTGGGATATATTAATCATTATCATTGTTTATATGATAATCTTTTCATCGTGTTGTGTATTCCTTGAAAATATTTCTTGTAGTCCCCTAGATTTGGTGTTATGGGTTTTAGGAAAGTTATGTTTCACATTCCATTTATGGACTACACAATTCATATGACCATGTGTCATAGGCTTCGTTTATACTATAGGAGTACAGAATATTGGTGATGGATAATGGTGTATAGGAACCTCCCGATAGTTGGACCCAACCTCAATACTTGGGCACTACCGGAGGTACTCTAGATCTACCAGATGTACACGGGAAGGGCCGGGGGCCCGTGTGGCCAAGACCATCTCTACGCCATGTATGCATTCCATATTGTTCCATATAGATGACATAAAAAGTTTCTACAAATGACCAAACCAATTGAAAATGATAGTATATTTGTCAGGTGATCCTATTTACACACTTTGTACATCTCTAAGATTCACATAACATGCATATCACTATCTTTAATATGAATGTGTTTTATTCTTTATAGAATATATTTATATTTTTCCCACATAAAACATGATGGAATCCTCCCATTATCGTTTTTGATAAAATTTTAGGTGTTTTGAGAATGAAACCTCTTTAGGGGATTCTTGTCCAATAGAGACGATTGAGTCGGGTCATTATAGATATTTCATGTATTGAAATCCATCTCCCCTAGCCCCTATTTTTCTATGTTTTTGGTCAATCATATTCAAAAGTTAGGTTTAGTGGAACCCCCTATAGCACCAAAATTTGGGTTTTATCCCTGTAGAGTGAAATCGCATATTTCATATGGAAATGGGTCCCCTATTTCTAAGTTGAACCCCCCACCCCACTAGGGAGTAAATATTCTATACCAAGTGGAACCCCCTCTAACACCATGGAACTATTTCCCTGTCTAATATGTGTAACCCCCCAAATCACATTAATGAATTAGTCCTATATTGAATAGTTTGACCCCTTAGGATATGATGTTGTGGTATGTCGAGGGTCATATACAATCATTCTTGTACGAAAACACATGATGTGGGTAATTAGAGACGGCTCCTTTGCATTTCATCTAGACAAATAAACCTTGGATGGAATTTGGATATTGACATCCCATTTTTTCCCAAATGTATTTATTTATGGTAATATATTTTCATTTTTTTCTACTTCACTATGGGTTGTGATGTCTTTCATTGAATCTTTATACTACTCCCATTGGAGATTTCAGTGTGTCATTCTCAGAATTTTTTTACTCACTCGATTTATTTTACTATCTGCGTTTTTTATTCAATATATGATTGGATGATCATTGGAGAATATTATGGATCATATTGAATAATTGGTTCATTAATTTATTATAGTGGTATGAATTGGGTTTCCTTATCATGGAACACATCGGTTTTTTATACATGGTTTATTCATGTTGGGACTGCATTTCTCATTAGGTGTGTATTACTCTCTTATATTGATCTATACAATCATATTTTTATGTGTTCCCTAAATTTTATTCCAGGAATGGATATGCACTATATTTTGAGGTATTTTATACTACATTGATACTTTAAATGGGAATGAATGTGTCTGCACGTACAAGTAATTTTGGAAAATGATTCCATTTAATTAATATCTCCTCGGTTATTATCTCCAGAAGGTAGACAATCGAATATTGGATTTGGGATTGTTGACCTAGAATTCCATTATCCAGTTGGGAATTGGTGGATCTTTTTTAGAAATGTTTTTATTATAGAGGATATGTCGTAGATTGGGGTTGGAGCGGGACACCTGGTAAAGTTTATTTAACAAATATAAAATGGTGTTATAGTTTTTAAGTGAATCCTTTAATATAGTTAATCATGTTTTAGAGAGGAAGATAATGTCAAAATTAAACAGGTATTTAACTGCCTACATGTCAATTTTTTATAGTAATACATCTGTGACATGGAACCAGTGGAACATGCTTAAAATCAGTTGATTTCTTCAGATTCCTATCATGAGAAAACTACCTTGACCCATGGTATATCAGGATAATATTAATTATTCAACCACGCTGATATCAATATTTGACTTCATGATAGTGTTTAGATTATGACCATTTCAAAATAGGGGCATCAGTTCACGGACCAGAGCGTTATATGTTTCCTCATAGTGGAAAAAGAGTAGTACTATGACATATTATAAAATGCATAGACACTTCTCTTGAGGTCTTAGAATATTATCAACATTATGTCGCGATGTGGAAGGCTCTAGTAGTACATAGTGATGGTGCACATAGCCATAAAATGACTTTCTTAATTTAGTTTTAGAGATTGATCAGGTTCTAGAATGAACCAGACCTACATTTTATGGTGTTTGGATAGATGTGGTAATCTAGGTTTTCTATCTTGTATGATCCTTGACCGATTATATTGTCATGATTTTGATTAGTCTTATACATGGAGGATAATTTGGTTATATTTGTACCATATTATTGTGTTTATGTGATCATTGTGACTAGTGGGTTTATTGGATATTGATTTCCTTGGATTCCTAGTGATCTATATCATCATATCAGGTAGTCTGGCACTTGTGAGAGCCAATGGTATGAGAGTCCCATAAGGATTGGATCGATCTTGGTTATTTCCTTAGATATGAGACATCTCTAAGGTGACATGTGGCATCAGCAGAGACCTATATTGGTGGTGGATTACGTTTCTATAGACCCACACGGAAGAGCTACATTTTCAAACATTTATATTCATTCTTCTAACATAATCTGAAATCAGGTGGATGAGTTTTGGACACCCAAATCAGATAGTGCTAACAAGTTAATGTCAATTTATATTTACATGTATGATTTATATGTTTTTTATATATGACGGTGTGAGAATGGACCATTGTTAATATGGAATGGGAGCCAATGGAAATGATGTATTCATACAGTGGAGGATTGTGACATGGAGGCACCATGTGTGATTTATGAATGGATAATATATTATCATATATATTTGTAGTTTTAAATATGATCATAAATATATTTTTATAGATATGGCCCATATTTGAAGAAAAGTGATTGAAATAGAGAATTTTTATTTGACACTAGTGTTGAGAGGATTCAGAATATATGATCTGAAATCAAAAACTTTAGATAGAGTTACCAAAATCATGAAGTAGATAAAGTATCACATGAAATATTTTCATCTGCTTCATGGAGGAACTAAGATGTTTTCTTAGATGTAGACACATTACCTACTATATAAGCTCATTTAAATTCAACTAGTTGTGGTTTCATTATACCTAAATTCGAAAGACATAATTTTCCCTTATTTTCTATAATTCGATACTCGATAAATCTGAATCTTCATCTATGTAGGTTGATATATTAAATTCAATATATTTTGGGTAGTGTGATCCTTGGAGAAGAACAATCTAGGATATTTCATTTCCTGTGATGTTTTGGAATTATTAGGATATTTTCCTTGATGATGTTCCATTATTACCTACACGTCATGATTTTATTTTATTAATTAACTCACACTATAGATGAATTGATTTCATATATATAATTATACATGACCCCATTTAGAAATGGGAGATAAACGGTCATTTTGGGAGTATAAAGAGTAAAGGACTATTATATCTAGTGTATTCGACTAGGCCTCCAAATGTTTTTTCCTTGGAGGATGTTAAGATCTTTATATATGGTTAGAAAAATCATCCCATGAAATTGATGGCTTTATAGAGGAGTATCTAGATCAAAAATTCAATGATATATATTTTTTGTCTATAGTGGTAACATGTACTCATTGATTGGACGTGTGATAGGTTATTACTAGCTCTTGGTTCAAGAGTAGGATACACCAAGAAAGTATTTCTAAATCAACTAAGTATTATTTAATTTTATCGTGATACCATTAGTCATGTTTGAATCCCCACCAGTTCTATAAGACATATGAATCAGTTCCTTCAACACATCATGGATTGGATGATAGATTAATTGTTCAAGGAAATCCTATAATACTAAATATTTGAGGTTGAACACACGAGGCACACAAAGGATTACTGAGAAATGATCTGAGAGTAACATCATTATGGGAAGATACCATTTATATAGTTCTAAAATATGGTTTTTTTGAATGTTATATCTAATATCTTTTCCCCTTGTAATTCCATCATTAAAAATACATCCAATTTACCTCAACCATTTATTGTTAGGGATACATTTAAGAGCTGCGGTAGAGGGTGACAAGTGTCCCATTGTGGAGACTACTGGAGGGGAATTTATTATGTAGAGATTTGTAATGCCTCTGGAGGGAATCTTGGTTTTATGTTAATGTGGATGTATGACATGATCACACAATGGATGAGGTAGTTTAGACATCATTTAAAGAACTAGGTGAATCATGATGTATATTTTGAAATGGTATTCTTTAATATGAAGATGATGTGGAATTATTTTTAAGATGTTCATTATTTTCAGACCATAATAGACTCATGTACATGGTCACACAAAGGGATCAGAACCTGATACATAGATGCTAGTTGGAGTTCAAACTATATAATGACATCATGATAGTATAAATAGGTTAGAAGAAAAATATAGTGGAATATACTGGTAGTATGAAATCTTGTTCTCCCATTATGGTAGAGGTGTATAAGAAATTTTAATAAATTTATGTGTCCTTAATAGAGGATATGGGGTGAGTTTTCATCACATGATGTTGGTCTTATATACATCATCAGCGTGTGAGAGAGTATCAGTTAAAATACATTAACTATGAGTTTCTATATAACTATATATCCATATGAGATACACCAAATGGGTTTTCTAAAGTACTGGAGCACATTGTCTTTTACTAATTACATATGATGGTTTTAATAAATTTTATTAAGGATGTGTTGAGGAATTTCAAAAAATTTGTCATGTCTATACATCAATATGTAATAAAATATAACCAATGGCCATTAGTATATTTTTTTGTTGACTAGAATGAGGAGGATAATGGTGATTTTTCTCTAGGTGTCTCTCCTATTTGAATGTTTTTCTCTAGGTGTATCTTTTGTTAGCACATAAAGGATCAAAAACATGATTCAAATTGTTTGACACACCAACATGACGTACCAAATAAAAAATTATATAGAATTTCCATGGACTAATTGATCGGGCCTCAGTGGAGAGAGGGAGTACACAATGATACAGGGGTGATTATTAACAGAATTATAAGGATAGTTGAATTACATTCCATCAAAGATCATAGTTTGAATGATATTTAATAGAATTTGAAAGAGTGGGATATCATACTGATTTGTGGATAACATTTTTATTATTATCATTGACCATAAATATTGGTTCAAATCACAATTCTAGAGACACTAATATAGTGATTTATGTTCCCATTTTTTCCTGAGTATTGTATTTCACCCATAAATGGTGGGTCAGAATTTGTGGACTATCCATTTATTCGGGGTTATTATGAAGGATATTGTATTGGTATTTGGTCGGAATATGGAGAATAACTTTTCAATAGTATAATTTTCTTATAATAATAGTTATGAGACTACTACCAGCATGAATCCTTTTGATTCATTATATGATACATTATATAGGGAATATTTATACTAGACTGAGATTGGTTAGGCATCTTTTATTGGTCCAATGACAATCTAGTTGATGAAATAGATAGTTTAGGTTATCTATGAGCATATGAGGATGGCCCATACTAGAATGGAACCATATAGAGGATGACATATAATTCCCACAGACCTCATGCTAGGGGACCAGGTTTTCAAAATATTATACACATTATTATCATTAAAATGGTGAGACAATATTGTTTATTTCCTATTTTCAGATGTTGGATTTGATCTCATCTCATTGCTTCTCTTCAATGAACAAGAATGTTTTAAACCCTACACTGAACTCAATACCAAATTTACATCTAAAATATAGGCCCTTCTTAGTGGTTCATCTGAGGTTTTTGGGTGGTGGGATTGTGGGGTCGATGGGGCTCCCTACATGACCTAGTTTGATTCATTGGTTTTTGGGTTCCATTATCAATATTTATGTTTTTATTCAGTTTTCATAGTGTCAGTCACAATGGATATGTCTAATGTTTCTACTTCATTGTTAATTTTCATTAATGGTCTTAGAACCTAGTGTGGAGTTCATAAGGGGAAGATGAGTCATGTGATGTCCAGCCCTATGCTGACAACGAAGCTGAGGTTGATGTGTCTCGCTGTCGAAGGGTGATGACTTCTGCAGTTATTAGGCTCTGTAGCGTGAGGTTAATCCATCTGAGGATGATAATTTTTGATGAGGTACAAACACGATATTTTGATTGGAATATAGAAATGGTGAATGTGTTTTTTTATTGTTTTCTGATGATGTGGGGGTGATTTATGGTGGGTTCTTCCCCACGATGTCTGACGAAGATGATGAAGGTGATGATTTAGTAGGTCGATGTTGGGGTCGTGGCTTGAAGAGGCTCACTGGGAAAAGATCTGGGGCCCAAGGAGTCCACACATGGTAGTGAGATTCGAATGAAATGGATTATTTATTAGTTGTATTTTGATTTTTGTGATCTGGTATTGACTTTTATATCCTGGTTCCCGCTCACCCAAAAATCATTTTTGAAAATCAAATAAAATTATTTTTCAGTTAAATGATATTTAAAAAGGCTTTGTTGGTTATGTAGGTTATCCTTGATGATTATATGGTTATTAAAGTTCCTATGAGTGGGATTAAAGGATTCATACTACCTAACCATACCCACATAGTTGAACTCAGTGTATGATGTCTTCCTGGTGTCATAAATGAAGAGATACCTACACTACCCTATGAAATGCATTTGATGGGGGAATGATTGAAATCATGGATTGGGACACCAAAATGGTTTACCCTTTGTTGATTGCATACATGTAGGATATGATTATTTATGGAGGGAACATCCCTATGGTTTTTTGATATTTATATGTATGAGATATTACATGGAAACTCTTTGAAGCGTGAGAGTCATATGTGGACATCATTCCCCCTCTGTTTTGTTTGGATTGAGATTTTCTGCATAAAAATACATAATAGTGGGGATAATTTAAGAACCATTGGTTTTATGGATTTTTCATTTGAATATGTCAATGTATATATCTAGGCTTGTCCTTATAGTCGTTTCCATTTATTCTTGTCTTGGAACCCCTAAATAAATATATAAATATTATTAAAATATTATAATTAATGCATGCTCAACTTTTAGATTGGAATTATTTTTCTATTATTTTGGATGTCAATTGAAAAATAAATTACTATGGTTGATTCCATTATGTGGGTTTTACCATAGGTGTGACCTAATATTTTTCAGCATCAAATGTTTCCTAAGAGGATACCATTGGAAGGTGTGTTTATTAAAAAAAAATTGATCATATTAATTCAAATTAAATGAATTAACCTTACCATACCTCTATTTATATGATACTACAAAAAAACATTTTGATAGTTTTATAATCCTATGAAACATGATAAGCTTTTGAATCATTCTTCATATTCGCATCGATATAGGAGAATGGTGAAGACCTAATATAGGTGGATAAATGGGCTTGATGTGACTAAAGTGGACTTTATTCATTGCATGAGAATGAATTGTTCACCAATAACCGATACGTAATCAATGTAGGGATATTCATTTTAGGTTTAATCCCTCAAAATTTGATAATTAGGTAATTGTACATAAATTTTCAATAATCATTGATTATTTTTCCTTTGAATTAGACCATTCAGTAAATCAGTGTGTTCAAATTATATTATATACATAATTTCATAATTCTAAAATACATATCTATTAATCCCTTTACAGGATCACATACAATAATTAAGTATTTTATTAATATTTTTCTGCTCCATAACCATTCTTAATGTTATTCATCATTGTTCGATGAGGTCATGATTCAAAATTGTTAGGGAAGGATTGAGAGTGATTGAACACCAAGATTCATATTACATGTGTTAAAAATTAATGGAATATGGTTTGTGGATGGTATGATATCAGATACATGATATGGGTGAATAATTAATGGATTTGGTATTTTAAGAGCTATTGGAGGTGAACTGTGTTACAGGATAACTTTTATGGTTTCAGGTGGCTGGAGTCCAACCACTGTAAATATACCAGCCCTAGTAAGACCATTATATACAATATTTGATGATTTGTGTAGTGGAAATAATTCCATTAGGGATATAATATCTCATATGAAGTATCCCCTAGGTTTATGTGAAAATGAAAACTAGAAGGTGTGTATTCGAGGGATGCACACCGTGTAGTCCTATGGATGTGGCAATAACACCTCGAGATTTTGAGACTTATTATTTTTTCTAATTCGTTTATAATTTCAATATTTTTCATTTCGAATGACACAATAAATTATATATATATATAAATTTATATGAGTATATATATAAAAACTATAATTAAAACATTACTTTCACATATAATACCAACTCTTCATGCACTACATGAAATGCCAACTTGGCTTCCACTACAAGCTACATCGACATAGCAAATGATGCATTAGACAATGAGTTGGTATACGATTCACTCGACATCGAGTTTCTATAAAATAAATCTTTATAATTTTTTAATTATATAAATATGATAATTATATCCTTGAATTAAAATATATTTATATAAATAGTTATAATTACTTTTCAAATATTTTTTATAATTTTGTTAAATAAATAAAACATAAATGTTTTGGTAATGTAATTTTTATTTTTAATAAAATTATTTTCTCGAAAGAAATGCTTTTAATAAAAAAAATTATTTTAAAAAAATTATATTTAATTTTATAATATAATGTTTTTTTAATTCAGAATGGAAAAATTATACTGTGGAAAAATTTTGGAGGTTTCCTAAGAAACATCATTTTTTATGAATAGTGAAAATACTGCTTTTCCGTTAAAAAATACATCTTTTTTTAATTAATTATTAATCATAATGATATTATAAATTATTTTTAAGTAAAAATTTGATATATTTTATATATACTAATACTATAAAATTGATGAGAATAAATTCTACAATAATTATTAAAATAAAATCATAACAATCCTTTATATTTTTTCATACATTAAAACCCCATTATATCTTCTTGTCTAACAGATTATGACTAATCAAAATTTTTCTGGTGCTCCAATTGGAATATAACAAATCATATATATACCATTGTATTAAATATAATCTTAGAGTCTAATAATACCATTGTAATTTTTGACCAAATAGATTAATAAAAGTTAATAAAATTAATCACATCGGTTAAGGCCAAATTAACCTTAATAATGGACTTAACCATAAAGTTATGTACCCAAATTACATAGATACATTCCTAACAATCATTTCCTATCCATAGTTCTTCCATAGACCATCTATTAATGAGATTGGTTGGTTTTAGAAGACTTCATTATGTAATAATACTGCCCAATTAATTTTTTTATAAAAATTTCATAAGAATCATTTTCCTTCCCTATAAAAGTAGTCATCCAATACCCATTCCTCACACCTCTCAATACTATTATTATTTGACAACCCCTACATAAAATGACTCCAAAAAATCCTAACATTGACCCCATTGCATCCTAATGGGCATAACCCTTTCAAGGAAACCTTTTCGAAGAAACCAAATAGAGTTACCTGATTAAACTGTAACGTTTTCAATAAAGATCCTTTCCATTATTTACATTATACAAACCCTCCACTGAAATTTTTCGATTATTTTGTGAAATAACCTAAATACACCATATAATGGGATGTTTTTTTTTGAAATTATAATTATATAAGATTGTTGTCACCTTCTTCTAATAGAAGTTGAACATTTTTTTATGTGTACGATGAACTACTACCTCATGAAATGATTATTGTTCACTTCTCCTCTACATCTCATCATGGTGTCCATTATGATGGAAAATTTATTTATATCTATAATATATTATATTTATTAATTCTTTAAACTAATTTATTCCTTTTAAAACCCACATGTTTTACCTCTTATTTTGTGTTAATATGATAATATTGTTTGAAAAAGTGTGGACCACCACCCTCAAAACGTTGTGATCCATTCAGACACAACAAGTGGTGTTTTAAGGATGAGTTGAAAAAATTAGATAAATATATTATAGTAATGATATTTTAATAATTATATATATACATGTACATATATATATATATATATATTCCATTTTCATTGATTCTTTCAATAAGATAATACAAAATGGAAACAACATTAATGCGTACGTACGACATACCATCTCAATGAATGGTGTATTAAATTTAATACATTATAATGAAATTAATTATTATAATATACATATAATATGTATACCTGATATTAATGTAATTTTTTAACATTCTGGAATAATTATTTAAGAATAAGGACCAACGCTATATCAAATTAAGACAGATGTGAAGAACAAAATGAATATTATCCGAAGTGAGAACATAACATATGATCATATGTAGGTGGTTAAAATAAGCTCATTATAAAATCACATATCGTAATATGGGAAATAATATTCTTAATTAAAATATTTATAGTAAACATACAATTATTATATAGGATGCTAGTACGAGTATAAAGAGATTCAAGACACAATGTAAGGGGATTTCATCTCAATTTTAATTTATGTGGGATGCAAGGTATATTAGCCCCTCCTTCATTTTGTGTGGTGTGTGTTATTATAATGATGTAATTATATGGATATTTTAATTAGTATTTTTTATTCACAATAACATTTTATTAATCTTCATTCATGGTGTTTAAATTTTATATGTTACCAAATTGGTAAAAAAAATGGTGTCAATTTTCCTTCTCTGAAAATCGTGTTTTGTTATGCACCTAAACTATTATTATGGTTAATATACATCCATTTTAGATGTTATATCACAATTATAAATACATTAATGATATTATACTATTCATTTAATTTCCATTCCTTGAATGGATAGCAGGATCCCCTAATACCATGTTTTATGATTTTATTTGGACAATCTCATCGCTTTTTGAGATTATTTGTGATTATGATTCCTTGGATTAAAACATAATATCCAACTTTAAAAAATATTAATGAGATACCTTATCATATTTTATTTCATGGTATAGTCATGTATTGATACCATTAAATACACTTTGTTACCTAAGAGAGTTTTGAATGTGCATTTTGGAAAGCCTGACTTTATTATCTCTTCCATAAAAAATCTATGCTTTCTAAATTTTTTTTCCAAATATATTATACCATTACCCTATAAAATAAAAATTAATTTTTCATTCCCTTTTTTGTATAACAATAAATTTAAGGGAATATTCTTTTTTTTTTCCAAAATATATCATAATTATATTTATTTTACCAAGCAGAAGGATTGTTCTTCTAACCCAATACGACATTTATTGATTTAAAAGTCTTCATTTTTTCAATTCTCCCATTTCATTTTTAATGGATAATATTTAAAAAAATTTGTAATTACATTTGAATGAAAAATTGTATTCAAAAAGTGTTCCAATTTTTTTACATGTTTTCATGGAAAATTATTTCCCAAAATTTTTACATATTATTTACCAGTTTTAAAATTTAGATCATGAAAAGAAATATTCAAAACATTTTTTTGCTTCATTAATGAATTCAAGAAAAAATATTTTCAAAACATTTTTAAGCTTTTATATAAGTTTTCCAGAAAATTTAATTTCAAAACTTGCTTATATTTCGTTATAGTTTTAAATGTATTTTAGATTAAATGGTTTTCTAAAAGTTTTAATGATTTATTTTAAAATATTCATATTTTATCAAAGAAAGCATTTCTTAAAAAACATTAAACCTTATTTTAAAGGATTTAATGGAAAAATATTTTCAATATAATTTCATGTCTTCCTTATATGTTGGCATGGTATGTTCTATGAAAATTATTTTCCATTGGTTTTCTGTAAAAATTATTTTTCAATCCGAAAATGATATTTTCATCAAGATGTGTTTTTTGGGTATATTTCAAAAAATAATTACATCTACGAGGACCTATACGGATGTTACTCAGGACTTTCTAGTTTATTATATAATGGATAAATTCATATCCTTTCTATGAACGAGTAATTATTAATTCCATGGTCATAAGGAAACACATTTACCCTTCATATGTAATTTGTTTATGAACCCATTTCTCATTCATTGGTTTAATGAATTTGAACCCTGCTAATTTTCACATGTTATGTTTAAGTTAAAATGATTAGTAAATATGTCTATTTACATACGTTATGATATGTTAACATTGTTATGATACCCATTACATTTCATGGGATATGATCTATTTATATGTGATCTTGTGGAATATGTATCTTTAATTCATTATGTGATGGGTGGGACATATATCTCTCTCTAATACGTTGTTCAATGATTTATATCTTCTAAGATAGATATGTTTTGAATGTGGGTTTAATCAGTTCAATAATAAAGGGACGAAATAAGGGTTTAATTAGTTTAGTAATATTGGGTAGGAATGAGGGTATACTCAGTTTATTAATAGAGGGCTGGAATGGGGGTTAAATCTGTTCAGAAATAAAGTGATAGAATGAGGGTTACTCATATCAGTAATACGGGGATAGAATGGGGGTTCTCCGAGTTTAGTAAAGGACTTTTCCACTAATATGTTCTTGGAATGGATTCTTTTTCTACTTTTAAAAGTTATATAAGCTTATGTGTGTGCAGAATTTCATGCCTTACTATTATTTTATGCTTTTTCAGGATTATATCCTTTTACCTAATTTTGATTCATGTCTTAATAAAATCCTGTATTTATTACATGATTCTTATATATGATTATTTTATGTAGGTTATGAACATCTATTTTAATTATCATGTTCCCATAACCTAATGCTCATGTTTATTCTTAATGTCTCTCTTGTTTACCATTACCGTGCATATGAGGCCACCCATTTTATTATTTCCCTCCCAATGTAATGGAGATATTATTTATGTTTCCTATGTCTATGAAGTGTTATTCTCAATAAAAAACCTAGTGGGATATAATTTAGAAACTTTGGTATCATTTTTTATATTTACTTGTTTCCAAAAGAACTATACCATGTACAATCTTTGGGAGTTTTTTTTTAATTTTTATGTATTCTTCATAAGTTATATAATTTCAATGTATGTATATTGAGGGTATTTTCTATTTATATCAATGAAAATGTATTGGTAAACCTTGAAAAATTGGATGAGAAATCATTAGTGTCATCCCTATGTATTTTCTAAGGATATTTCAAGTATTGTCTCTAAAGATAACAAGAAGGATTTGTTGACCTTTTGGATAATTTCAAGAAATTTTGGAAAAGGATAGAGTGTGTTATTTCCAATAAATGCATACCTATACAGATACTACAAGTGGATGTGTATATGGAAAATATGTACCTATGTTAACAATGATAATAATATATTCTTTGTCTGAGTTTGGGAAATCTTGAACATGAAAACAGGCCTTTTTGCCCACCTAGTTTGACACCCCCTGATTTAGATATATGCTAGTTATGAATAAACTATGATAAACCCAAAGTGTCATAGAATTGGTATGATGTTATGATTTAGACATCCTAAATGTAATATCATTTCGTGACCATGTGGTTTTATTCTATGATATGTATTTCTCATACTAGGATTCTAGTTTTAGCCACTAGTAGGAAATGGACAGAACTTGATAATGTTGAATGTAATGGAGAATTTTCTGATTATCATTCAAGTGGGATAATCACATGTGTAAAATACATTGTGATCATGCCTAATAGATTTCACAGAACATTATTTAAAATTTTTAACTTCATCAACTTTCAGTCTCACCATGGAAGTGAAATAAGGAGTTCGCTGAGAGTTCAGTTAATAGAGAATATGGAGTAAATAATATTTAGTTTCGTTATATCAATAATTTTTATTGAATCACCCATGTGAATTAATTATAGGAACATGAAGTTATTTTAACTATATAAAAAAGCACACAAATAATGTGGGTTCAGGGGAAAAATTAGATTTATGTTATTGAAATTGATGGAAATATTGTCCTCTATTTGTTTTCATTAAAGGTTAAGTATTTGAGGTGTGGAATAAATGGAAGGTATGCAACTCAATCTCCCAAATGGAATGTTTCTAAAATAAATAAACAAGGTGTTTTGATTAATGGTTACATTACTGATTATTAAGATAATATAAATGAAATGTGAAGGATAAAAAGTTTTGCATAACAGAATGATGTATCACTATTAATGGATTAAGGATTTTGTAGTCGAAGTATTTATGTTTTTGGATTCAAATGTTATGGATAATGGAATATAATATAATTTCTCTACATATGTTATTCACTTATAATTTTAATGTTTATATAGAATGTTCCCTATGGAATGGTGATATGAATTAATGACATGATGATATTTTGACAAAGAGAATGTATCCCATGATATGTTTTTAATGATAAGATAATGATTCATGGAAAATGATATGTGGGTTATGAATATGTAAATCAGATACTATTGATTATATTGGAACTATATAATGACTCGTCTAATGTTGGTGTATGCTATCATCAATAAATTTTACAACATTTTTTGAATTAAAGAGTTAATCTAATATAATATGGATTGAGGAAGCATACATGATTTTCAAAAGGATTTATAATAATTCAATATGTTATCATGATTCAAGAGAAAATATGATGAATTTTTACATGCATTGAATTTGAAAACCAAGAGGTATAATTTATTATTTAGGGGAATTAGTTTTAATCTAAATTAATGAATCTCATTTAAATGTTTTTTATTTTCACCTATGATAAGGATTATAAGTTTATCCATTCATAAAAAAATTAAGATAAGATCCCAATGAAGTATTTGGGAATCAACTTTATGTTTATAACCATGGTCATAAGGATAATTAGTTATTAATATTATTTCAGGAAAACAATCTTGTATATTATATTAGTTTTGTTTTAAAAAATTGGTATCATATTTTTCGGGTGACAATTAGTCATGTATGGTAAGGCCGAGGGTCTGATACCCATCACTGAAGGATGATATGGGTTTCACACCTACCAATTTAATTCACGATGTCATGTTAAATGTTTATTTATTTTTAATAAATAAATATTAATTATTAACAATTAGTGTCACTTGATATTTTTATATATTAATTCACGTTGTTTTTAGAGACACATAATTGGACTTTTTATTCATTCTGGATCTTAAGATCTGTTAAAAGTGTATTTCAATGATTTATTCATCAAATATAATTTTAAAAAATTCATTCCACGAGATAATGGATTTATTGGGATTTTTTCAAAGAACAACCCCATAATAATATATTTTTATAGAAATTTTTCATGATTTTCCAATATTCTTAATGTTTTACAAAATATTGTTATATTTATACATTTATTTTTGTAGAACTAATGGATGTTTAAATCATCACATATGTATGAAATTAAATCCTGAAACATTCCATTTATTGTGAACATGATTGTAATTTATGACCCCAATCACTCCATATAAAAATTAATGTCACACCAATATGTCCAATATTCACTCCCAAATAATGTTCTCCTATGGGGAAACCGAGTTATATGTTACATTTTGTAACTATTATGGTTCCAAATTTATATTTTATGGGATGCTTTATTATACAATTTTATGATGTTGGATTCTATATATGATACATTCATTAATTTATCCTTTGATTCCCTAGATTATTTTTTTGGGGAGAAATTCATTTTTTGTGAGGTAGAATGTAACACCCTCAGATTTTGGGAATATTAATTTTTTTTAATTAAGTTAACATTTCAATTTTTTTTCATTTCACCCAACACTATAAATATTACATTATATATATGTTAGAAAAAATATTCAATCCTTACATTGACACAAAATACCAACTTGTCTTGGGCTACATGCAATACCAATCCCGCTTGAACTAAAAGCAACACCGACTAGGTGTACGATGCCTGCATCACTGAGCTAGCGTACGATAAACACAACACTAAGTTTCTATAAAATATATATTTCTATTTTATTATTTATTAAAATAAGAGAATCATAACTGATTATTTTATCTTAATAATGTGTATAATAATTACTAGTTTCCAAAAAAATTTATAATCATTTTATATAATTAATGTATATAATTTTGGGTGATGTCCTTTTTATGTTTAGAAACATAAATTTCTTTAATGGACAGATTATAAATATGAATATGAATTTATAAAAAAATTTAAATTGAATTTTATAAAATAATTTTCATTTCTAAATTGATAATGTTGAAATTATCCCATGGTGAAATTTTGGGGTTTTCTAAGAAACTTCATCATTGGATGAATATAGAAACATACAGGTTTTTATTTAGAAACGTTATTTTATTATAATTTTTTATTAATAATAAAAGATATTAAAAATTAATTTAAAGGATAAATTATATAAACATCAAATATAATAATATTATAAAATTCCTCAGAATCATTTCCACCATAATACCAAATATAAAATCATTAAAAGATTTTGAAAATTTTCCACCATTAAAATCCCCTTATTTCATCACGTCTACGGGATTAAAAATAATCTAAATTTTTTTATTCTTCTTTAAAATTTCCAAATTATGACATTAAACATTGTACATAGTCTAATTTTAGATTCTAAAAAATCTATGTTAATTGTTGAAAAATATTGTTATTATATGTGATTAAAATTAATCACGACATTTAAAGAAAAATTATGATTAATTAGGGAATATCACATAATATTATGTGCCCAAATGACCTTGAAACATTCTAACAGCAATTATCTATCCTAATCTCGGCTATACACATTCCATTAATGAATTTTTATGGTTTTTTAAGCCTATTTATATTTAATAACATTTGAACACATATTTTGTTTATAAATATTCATTGTGGGTCCTTTTCCTTACCTATATAATGACACCAACAATTCCAATTCCTCACACCTCACAAGAATCTAATGTTTAGAGAATCCATCCCAAATTTTCAACTAAACAGTCCTCCGATTGACCTTGATGCTTCAAATTTGTTATAAAACCTTTTTATGAATCATTTTTTCTTATTCCAAAAGGAGATAGGAGATTAGGAGGTTATATTTTCTCTCAATCTACTTTCCAATATTTTTATTCTCTACCCCTCCAAGCTATTTCTTCCATTATTCATTGAATACAATAGTATAGTCTATATACTAAAATGTTTTTAGGCAAAGCTTATGGAATAAATTTACACACACCTCTATGTAATGTATATTGAACATACTATATTTGTGTACGGAAAACTATTGCCTCACGAAATGATGATTGTTCGCTTCTCATACACCGCCAATCAACGTAACCATTATGATGGAAAATATATTTATATGTTTTATATATTATATTTATTATCCATTTTTGATTATTCATTTTTTTATGAAACACATATTTTTTACCTTCCATTGGCTGCTAAGTTGATAAACTCATTTGAAGATGTTTAGACTACCACCCCCTCAAAGCGATGTTATTTGATCACACACCAAATGGGATGTATAAATGATGAGTTAAATAATGTTATATGATATATATTATGTACTAATTATAGTTTAAATATGATATATATATGTATACATACTTATATTTATATATTTCATTTTCTTTTGTTCATTTTATGTGAAAATTAAAAACGGAAATATTGTTCATGCGTTCATACTTATTTCCGTCTCCATGAATCATGTATTCAATTGAGTAATTTACTATTAGAAAAATTATTATATTATAAAAATTATTTATATACTAGATATTTATATGATGTTATACATTTTGGAATCAAGGTATATGTATATGGTCCAATGCTATAATAAATTAAGACAAATGCGATGAATAAGGTGAATATTATCTGTAGTGAAAATATAACATATGATCATTAACAAGTGTGTAATATAAGGTCATAATGAAACCATATATGTTATTATGTATAATAATATTCTTTAGCTAAATATTTATGTTAATATTATTTTTATTACACAGGAATGTTGTATGAGTACAGGGAGAGTCAAGACACAAGGTAAAGGGATTTCGTCTCACAATTAATAAATGTGATATAAAGGCTATGTTTTTCACTCATTCCTAGTGTGAAATGTATGTAATACCCATGATTGTATTATATATATCATGTAATTATTTTTTCTGTATTCATGTTCCCATTTAATTAAATTTCCTTTAATTGCATGGAGAGCATGATCATAAGAAACCAAGTTATAAGAGTTTATTGAAACAATCTCATCACTTATTGAAATTGTTTATTTTTATTCTCCCTTTCTTGAAATATCATTATCCATATCTCAATAAAATTCATGATATTAATTATAGACTTCTAAATTGGGATATAATCATTATTTGGAACAATTTTGTACTCATTGGGACCATATATAATTAATAATATGTTTTTAGGAAAGCCATAATTTACCCATTCTTATGTCGGAAATCATTTTTTTCTAAAAAGATCTACCATGAATATTATACCATTACCCTATAATATCTAAATGAAAATTTTACCCTTTTTCCTTGTAAAAATATTTCAAGGCAATATTTTTGTCTATTTACAATCATGGATCTTTTCTATCTGTTTTACCATTCAAAAAAGAATAATCTTTTGACCTTACATGACATGTATGAATTTACTTGTCGTTCATTATCTAAAACTCCCATTATATTTTTAAAAGTTTAATATTAAGAAATATGATTTTCGAGTTATTTTTTTGGATTTTTTTTAAATGATTTCAAAATTCCATTACATGTTTTCATGGAAAATTATTTTCAAAACGATTCAAATCATATTTAAATTTTTTCAATGTTGTTTGATGAAAAAATATTGTCAAAACATTTTCTTTCTTCATTAAAGATTTCAAGAAAAATTATTTTCAAAAATAGTTTCATTAATCTTAATATGTTTTTAAAAAAAATTGCATTCAAAGAAATTTAATTATTAATTTTTATTTTTAATTTTTATTTTTGATGAAATGATTTTCAATACATTGTCATGATTCTATTTAATGTTTACAATTTTTTCGGTAAAAATGTTTCTAAAAATGTTTTGAAATTTATTTTTAAAATTTTTCATGGAAAAAGTTTTTCAAAATGATTTCAGGACTTCTTTATTTGTTTTAAATTATTTTTTTCGAAAATTTATTTTGAAATGGTTTTATGTAATAAAATTGCATTTTCCAACATAAAATGATTTTTTCCTAAAGGAAATTTTTTATATTATATTTTAAAATTTTGATACTTCAAAATGACATCTATTCATGTTACTGATGAACATATTTTAAATGATCTAAAGGTTCTCTTCATATTTTTTACATGAATGAGTTATGATTAATACCTTTGTTTTTATGGAACTCATTTATCCTTAATGGGTAATATTTTTATTGAAAACCATTTCTCCATCATATGTTATATGTATTTGAAACCATATTCAATTCAAGGGTTATGTTTATAATGACCTGAATATGAAACATATCTCATTACATACGTAGTTATATGTTTAATTGTTTGTGATATCCATTTCATATCATAGTTTATCACATGTTTAATTTTGATCGTATGGAACATGAATATATGATGTCATTAGGTGATGGGTGGGAAATATATCTCCCTCCATTACCTTAGGTAAAAATTTATTTCTCATGTGATAGATAGGGTTTGAATGAGGGTTTAATCAGTTTAGAACAACTGGGTTGGAATGAGGGTTTACAAAGTTTAGTTATACAGGTCTGAAATTGGGGTTTACTTCATTCAGTAATATAGGCATGAATGAGGGTCTAGTCAGATTAGTAATATATGGATGGAATGAGGGTTTATTCATTTCAGTAATACATGGCTTGAATGGGGTTAGACCCAGTTCTTTATTGGAATTCATCCCCTAATATGTTCATTGAATTGATTCCATGGATACAATAGAAATCAATATATTCTTATGTGTTGCAGTAAATCCATGTCTCACTCCTATGTTATTCTTTATGGGATTATGTCCTTTACACCTTGTAGATTAATGTATTATGAATTGTGAAGATTTCTGTATTGATTCAAGTATATGATCATTGTTATTTAGAGTATTATCTTCTATATTCACGATTATGTTCTTACACCCTTATTCTCATGTTTATGATTACATATCTCCCTTGTTTTACCATAATGATAATTTGAAATCGTCTCTTTTTTTGATTCCATACCAATGTCATGATGATATATTTTATGTATGTTGTGTCTATGAAGAGTTATAGTCACAAAGAAACTTTTAAGAGGTAATTTGCCACATTTTGGTTCCTATGTTTATGTTTCCATGTTTCATGAAAACAATACCAATAATGGTCTTCATGCCTCCTTTTAAATAATTTTTATGTATTCCACAAAATAAAATGTAATTTCTACGATTGTAATGTTAGGTTCGATTTTGTGGCATCCATCGTTTCAGATAACAATAGTATAAAATTCTATAAATAGAATGTACATATTATGTGATTAAGTACATGAATATAATCTTGTAATCCAAGAACACATGGGTATGGTTGCTTCTTGAAGTAAATGGGATTGACCAGGTACTCGGACTATTCTAGATTACATGACCATGGACCCGCAAACAAAAACACATCCAAATGTACCTAGGCATGGTATGAGGTGCATAAGTGGGGCACCTAGTTCCATAGACACAGTGTGTACCCTTTTTACATGTTATGTAGTTTCATAAATTTTCCCACACCATGTAAAGGAAATGACATGACTGTGTTGTATTGTGAGTATACACCCTATATAAACAATTGTACAAACCATGTATATACATCATATTCTTTCAACATCCTTATCTCCTTCTATAAAACTCATATTTATTACTTCTAATCCCATATAATGTGGTTTTACATATATAATTTAATATTATACTCGAATGATTTTTTATTTGACACAAGGTGTTGCAGAAATGATGATTCTTCTGGTGAATGATGACTGATAATATTGATCGAGTAGGATCATTTGGTAGATTCTTGGGACATAAAACCCCTATATAACAGTCGGGTGAAGGTCTATATTATTCTATATGTAGATTTAGTGATCCCCCACCCCTTGAAAACATTATTAAGGTATTATATCATCTATGATTCTACCCCAATCGCATGATGGTATGAATCATCTATCTACTGAGTGGAACCCCCTTGTCACAGAAAGTCATGGGTCATATTTCTACATAGTGGACCCCGCTAGTCAAACAATGTCAGGATTCCACTATCTATTTTGTGTAATCGTCATGTCACACTAGGATATACACACTCTATTGGATATTATTCCTCATTGGGTTATGGATCATTAGTGAGGTTCTTTTCCCCCTAAACAATTTCATTTTTGGAAGTGTTTGATTCAGGGCATCATAGATGGTACCATGGAGCTGCATGTGTACTCAAGATACCTAGTTCGGATTAGGAAATGTAGATCCCATTTCACAGACATTTGGGATTCATTATGAGCACAAATTTTGATTTATAATATCCCACTTTTATTGGTTGATCTAGCTTCTATGGTTTCATTATATTACCCGAGATGTGGATCGTGATTCATACAAATGGGTATGTATATACTCCTACCACCATTGTGGTTTATATTATGTTTCATGTATTGGGTATATGACATGAGGACCGGGGAATACATTAGTGGAGCATAGTGATATGTCGGTGCCTTAATCATCCATGATGGTTGGAATGGGAGATCCAGAAATGAGATCTATTCTGTTTCATATTATTCTAGTTGTTGATAAGTTAGAAAAAAATTTCAAGTTGGGTGTATATTTTTCAACATTTATTTTCATATAATATCCTACTCTTATATATCCCAATATGTTATTTCATACATATTTATACACTATTACATGAAATATTTTATTATGCTTCAAAAAAAATTCATGGAGATGGTTGCGTTCTTATATTCATGTTGATTATGGAAAAGGCCTATGATTTTAGATATGTTTTCTCACCTCTTTTGTCTACATCATTTTCAATTGGAGGAAATTTTGGGGTTGCTACATCATGATTTCCACAAGAGAGATATTCCACAATTTATCTAGTCCTAAAGACACAATTATCCATTAGTAATTAATGCTAGAAATGGATAATATGAAACATGGGAAAACCACATGAACATAAAGATTATTTAGGTTTTATTAATCATAGTTTTTCCCATTATATCTAACACCAATGGGGGAGGTATGATGTAGAAACAATGAAGCCATAATGTCCCTTTATGGACTTCTGAGAACAAAAACTTATACCTCCACACAAATCCAATCTTATAGACTCCAAGTATCATTCCCAACAACAGAATCCCAAACCACTAAATTGGAGTAACATAACCGCCCATGATGGAGTCTCCCTTAAGGATCCTAGATGATATGTTATAGTGGATCAGATCACATAAATACTACAATATGGTGAATAAATATTAACAACCCAATAAAATAATGGAAGAATAATATTATGTAAGAAGGTTTTAGGGGGACTATTAGGATTGATGGTGATGTTTCATAGAAAAATAATTCATCATGGAGGAAGATTCATTGATATATGATCATAAATATGATGGAATTTCCTCAACAACATGGTTAAATTAGTATATAAATTTATCATTATTGGTCCAATAAAACACAAATGAAGAAACAAAATTAATGATGGGGAAAAAGAAGAAACCCCTAGAAATAGCAATCCCCATATACCCAACATGGCCTAAGACTCATAGACGGAAAAATATAAAATGAAATAAAACATGATTGTACATTGAATAATATATCTACTTTTGATAAAACTAATATATGTATTGCTAATATGGACTCCTTTCAAAGAAGGGGTAGAATGAAAAAATTGTGAATTTCCCCATGCTTTCGCAGTCTCTAAATGATTGTTGAAGGATAGATGAGATTTGTTTTCAATGTAAGATATTAAATGGTTTATTATTAACTAATATATATCATGATTAATTTTTTCGGAGTAATGGTACAATTGGACTAAATATGATAAAATTATTAATCCCAATACTTGTCCAAATATAAAAATTAGTACTTGATTAAAATTCACCAACAATAATGAATTATATTGGTGTGAAGTCAAAATAGTTACTTTTTATCCAGTAGATAGATGTGAAAATTTTATAAAAACATTTAATAATTTATTAGGTTAGTATCAACAACCAAATATTGAGGCATTTTATAATTCTCCTAGTTTCTTAAAGAAATTTTCACGGTTTTAGTCTTTTTAGGGAGATTGGATATCATTCTAGTAATTTTTTGAGGTCCTTTATTTTTTTAAAAGTCCACTAAGGCTAGAGAAATAGTAATGGTTGTGGAATTGTTGAACTGGTAATGTCCATATATAACACATGAAATCCAAAAAAATAATCTACATGAAATTTACATAGGTGTGGCATTCTTGTAGGATTTCACTGGAAGACATATAGATAGTGCTCACCAAAAAAAAATTCCAGGGTTAGGTGAGAAAAAAATTTCATGTGTTTGTACACCATGAAATTTTAGGTAGAATAAATAAGGCAATTACTTGCATCATTGGTATATCATTTTTAGAGTGTGATTACCAGTGTTTTGGACTTTATTCCAAATCTGTTTTATGTGGTTATTTCACCTGAGTTGGGATAAGCAGCTTCTCCCCAAATCTCTTATTTTGGAACATTGTGGATTGATTTTTCGAAATAATTTTTTGAGTACATAATTCATATTCATGGAGATATTTATTTTTTAAAAATAGTTTATTCAACGATTTTAAATGAATGTTTTGATTCATCAAAATAGGATATCCAAATATCCATAATGAAAATTGGTTACATTTAATAAATTGATATATTTACAAAATAAGATTATTGTGTAAAATTTTTGATAGACCACCATCACTAAGTACCAACATCATTATGTGATGGGGCTTACTCATGGAATAAAAACATTAATACGGGTCACCATGCTACAAAATAGATATATGATTACTCAACACTCATAAGAATAGTGAGGCCTATCGAATTTAGGTGTGATTGTATATGAATATTATATGGTTATTCTAGGTGGTGATGAATGTAAATAATTATTAATTAATGTCTATATTACATGAAATCCATTTATCAATTTATATAAAAAAAATTAACTATTTCACTCATGTGTTTTAAAAAATATTTACCATTTTGTTGTCCTAGTGGAGTGACCCAGGTGTATTTGGAGATTACATGCTGACTGTTATACTCATAAAATTCATGGAAAATTTGGTGTGTTTTAGATACTATTTATCATGATATTATTAATGGGTATTAATCCAAATTCTATATTGGGGATCCTTTATATCATTTTCAGTGATTGTATTTGTAGAGTTTGTATTATTCCACATTTGAAAATGGCACCCATTAAAAATAAAATCCATGTATATTGTGAACAAATTACATCCCTTCACTAGGTGGTAGTCCTATGTACACATGAAAAATGTTATCATATTCTAAAAAAATGGAAAGAATGAAATTATGTTTATTATAATAAATACATAAGAACATATACATCATAAATATCATATATATATATATATATCTCTATATATAAATATTGAATATCCATCATTATTTCCATCCATGAGAGGTGGTAATTGAAGAATGAATGACATCGGTCCATAAGGTGATAATCTATTATACACTTGAATGATGACTGTATATATAATTTTATGTAATAGTGTGATGTTTTAGATCATACATGTGACATTAAAACATATTAGAATATTTATTAAATTTATTTTTTTTATAAAATAATGATATTAAAATAATATAATGTTTCTGATGATGAAATACATAAAAAAATTTTCTGATTAACGTTTTGATATTCTTATGGTATCTATTTTTGTATTGTACAAAAAAAATACTTGAGGGGATTTAAGAAAAAAGAAATGGAGTTTAGTATTTTGATAGGAATGTATGGAGTTTATATGTAATTGGTTTGGATGATCCAAATGGTTTATGTGGTGTGAAAATTGGAGGAGATTGAATTATATTTTATAATTGATTAGTAGTGGTTTTATTTTTAATACAAAAAATAAAACATTGTTTGGAGGTCATCTATATATTATTTCCCCTCGATGACAAACTATTTATGTTCCCTGTGGGTATATGGTTTAAATATTTCCTTTAATAGGTATTGGACACGTTTATAGGATATTTTTTCACCTATTAATAAATTTTTAGCACAATGAAAACTGATTTTTTCTATATTCACTGTAATAAATATTTACTATGGTCACAAATATATTTTGTCAAAAAATAATTTTACCTTAATAGAAATTATTAATTATTAATTTCAAATTTCATTTCCATTTTATGAAATATATCTTTTAAAGATGGAATAATTTAGTTTGAAATTAATCTGGGAGATGGAATGACAAATATATGTTTTAATGTGAAAATTATCAATAATTATCAATTATTTTATATATAAATTTAATATATAAATTATTTGAATAAACTAATTTGGATTAATTTATTTATTATTCGTCTTATTTATCTTTAAAATAAACATAATATTTCATTTTCCATAAAAAATTAATTAGAATAAAGTTGTGCTTTTAAAAAAAATCAGTATTTGTCACTATTCAGCAGAATTGGAATATCTATTGAAAAATACCTATAAGTCACCCTACATTAAATAATTATTATAAATAAATTCATGTCACACTATTCATTACAAAGACGGTCATACTGAGATACCCCTTTTTAAATATACATTTTGATATCCAGTTGATTCAATTATGGGTGGAGTGATATGGTTTATTTTATATAGGTTCTTATAGGATGAAACATATTAAAAGTTAAATTTAGGTTGTAGAATCTTATTCACGTCGTCAATCATTATTCATGAATTTATATTATTTTTGGATGAATCCGAAAAAAAAAATTTAGGACATCAATGGTATTGTTGTATGTTTTATAATCTCGTTCATTAAGTGAGATGTATATTAGAGTCTAATCGTATTTTTAAATTTGTATGCTATGTTGATGTGATTTTCATTGTACTTGTTATCCTATTAAATCATATCATGAATCCTTAATTTACATAATATAAAAATTTATTTTAATAAATTTTCATTAATATTTTTCAATTCAATATTGATTATACTATCTCAGTTTTCACATGAACTTCAATAGTCCTTTATGTGATTACATAGGGTCTCTTCACTCTAGAGCTGGATATCATTAGATCAAAAAGTGTTTCCCATTTTATATGAATGATTCTTGAAGGATTGGAAATTTATGCATTAATCAATAGTAAATGATAGGTGAATTTACCAATATTAATTTTATTAAATATGTGACTATTATTAATAAATTATTTACTATTATTTTCATCCAAAAACAATGGATGTGTTCTAATTAGAAAAAATTATTTGGTTAAAATGTTTTTAATTCACAATTATGGATGAAATCTATAAGGGTTTTTTAAAATAATTTGAAATGTTTATTTTGTTTTTAAATATAAAAAAATTTATTTGTGGACATGGAAAACATAATTGGTGTGTGTTCATACCTTCATTAATGGGTCCTAAATTGGTACAAACATGGGGCTATTTCTTGTGGAGTGCATTCGTAAATATATTGATTTTGAATTCTAATGTAATAAAGGGTTATTAATGTTATTGATTTTTGAATATTCAAATTTTGGATGAATTCATTGGGTTTATACAATATGTAATGAATATTTCAAGATGATTGTGAATGCTTCCTTACATTTTTGAAATGTGAAATAGATCCAACATCTATGATTTATCTCCAAGTGCTTTATTTAAAATTTTTATCAAAATTACATTTATTATAGTTGGATTCATGGGAAGCCTCAGGGTTTTGATACTAAGTTATCATACACATCCCTACATATTCATATTAGTTGTTTTGTCTATTTTTTTATTCTATGATTCATTAAATAGAGTGTTTTTTTTGCATTACAATTGGAATACAATGATTATTTAGGGTGTTTTTATAGGTATTGGTGCAATGAATTATTTTTTAAGGAGTATTCAATTTTCCACATTAGTTTCATAGATTATCTCATATTTTTATCTTACAGAAATGGATTATATATTTAAATTTCCAATTTCAAACAAATTATTCAATATATTTTATTGTGGGATTTGTTCTATATTTATGACATATATATCATTATTTCATTAAATAGTGACAGTTTCATGTTGTTATATTTTAAAAAAAAAGTCCACTATTATTTTCTATATCCATTATAATTTATTGATAATCAGTAGAGTCATAATGATGAGACTTTGGGATAGTAGCACCTCATCCAATTCTCAAGCCACTGTGATTTGGTATACTGTCAAGAGGAGTATAAGTTTAGTCATTCCATCTGTTGGAAGTTTAGTATGGAGAATAGATTTTTTAGGAAATGGAATATATGGATTAAAATTATGTAGAAAACATTTTTTATGAAATAAATAATGTTACTATAGTGGGTCAGGTGTAAATTGATATTTGTACCCACCTATTGATAAATAATTTACACATCTATGAGGGTTAATATTATGTGTTTCATGTATCATGAATTATAATGGATACATCCTATAAGATCTACAACAGTCATTTGTATATATATATATTTTGAAATTATTATGAAAAAATTTATTTTTTTTGTTTAGATTCTCATAATACTTGAATTAATCAATATGTGGATTCTAAATGGAAATTTTAATATGGTTTATATTTATATAGAACTAGTCAAGAGATTGTGGAATCATATAGAAGGGGATTATAAGAATATGGTTTGAGGAAAAAGTTGTGTGTACTTGTATCTAGTTCAAATCATATTAAAAGAATTTTATATTTTCTAAATAGGAACTCCACATGATTATCCTTAACTTGTGGATCATGTTTTAGTGTTTCAATGAATGAATCTATTTATTTTTCAGGTGTTTTCGAACATATCAATAGGAATCCTTTCATTATCATATAAACTATACAATTTACTTCCAAGGATCACAAGCTGATACTAGTGTGAATCTAGTACTGTACATGTTGGGGAATATCCGATGGAAATAGTGTGAGTTATTCATTAAATGGAAAACTCGTGTAGACAATAATTTTTTAGGATTTGAGGAATTAAATAATAATCAATTATACTCCCAAAACATAATGGTAGACAAAATGAAAGATTTATCTAGGTGACCTAAGAAAACCAATATGTGTTTGAGTATCTAGATGAATTTACAAGAGTATATCATTTCACACTATAGGTGAATACAAGGGAGTAACTGATAAAATATATATTTCTAAAAGGACTATGAGAAGATATTCAATGAAATATTATCATTATTTGTATCAATTAATACACATAAATGATAAAAATAATAGTTTCTGGATGAAAGGGACCGAGTTGGGATGTCAACGGTTGTTGCAACCTCTATGTATAAATGAAATTATGGGAACTACAATATTTTAAACAAGATAAAGAGAAGGTAATTCATTGGGAAGAAAATTAATATTTCATTTTTAAGGACCCAAAATTTCCATGTACATTTTTTTAATTAAATTGGAATTTTATGAGTCCAAAATTATTTAAGGAGCATGTTTTCGAGGCCTAGAGCTCCCAGAATCCATTTTTTATGTTTTTTCTGGTATGTTTAGTAAACGTATGAGTGAGTTTTTATAACATTTGAAATGATTCTCGGAATTGAAATCTAAGGGCACCGTTGAACTCTCAAAACCGATATTCACATAAGAAATCATTCATCTCGATGGTAGTTGGTTGATATTAAAAGTTAGTTTTTGGGTTTTTAGTGAAAATATTAAATAAAAATAATGTTGTGTAGCTTTATTTTTTATTTTGTTAGTTAATGAATCCATGTGGAAGTAAGAGGTGGGGGACACCACCCCATAACCTCCCATGAGAGGTTATAGTGGTGGGGTCCACCTGAAACTTTCCTTCTCTTCATGTTAATCGAGTTGGGGACCACCCGGGTTTTAAACCCCTTGAATCTCCCCATTAATGGGGAGAAACCCCCAATTTTTCCGTTAAGTGTATGGGAGCCTCTTCCACTCCCCTAAAACATAATGTGCTGAATCCTTCTCAGTTAATTAATCCACCCAGTTTGAATTTTGTGCCAACAATTAAATAATATATTTACGTAATCTATTATTTTGGTTAACATTTGTTATTTGGTGGAACTTGGTGGAAGAGAGAGAGAGAGCATAGGGAGAAAATCTATCGCTGATGAAGAATGAATAATGTGTTCTTCCAATAAAAAATGCCTTCGACTACGAAGACCGATCTCCATTGACATTCATCAACAGACTCCTACCGACATGGGACATATTCGACCATCCTTCCCTCCTAATCGTCGTCAATGAACCGACACACGAGATTGTGATAGGAAGTGTGTGGTGGACGCGATGAATGATGACAATATCACCTTCTTCCCCATGACTCTATCAGCGAACAATGATCAAAGGTAGGGGTTAAATCTTTGTTAAATGTTTCATATTCACTATTTCCCATCAAGGATTCGGAATTGAAGTCGCATGATATCAATCTAAAACAGAGGGTGCGGTCCGAACGAACATGGCCCAACACCATTCGCCTTACATTGTGGATTTTAACGCTAATCGTGGCACGAGTCTGGGTTGAGCGATTTTCATCATGGATTGTTGAGGATTGATGGAAATCTCAAATGTTTTGCATGTCAACATCTAGATGGAGAATCAGGACACTATAACATATTCGGTGATCCACCGAAGGTTCACCAGTGGTCGGAATTGGAGAATGTCACCAGTGACGAAGGGATGGGCGTCCGGAACTCCGACCGGCCATGGGGACGGCGGCGGCGCAACCACACAGCTGGAAGAGTAGGAAACAATGGCGGTGCTAGGCTGGTCACGGGAAGAACTTCCGTCATGAGCCGATTAGTCGCCATGGAAGGTGCGGCGCAGCGCACACTGCACGATGGGCCAAGGGGTCGTGGCGGCGTGGGATGAGCGGCCAGATCTGGAAGGCACCAAAGGTGGCGTAGCGCAATCGTGTCGTGCAGGTGGTGGCTGGCCACTCTGCCAACTGGGTGGAGTGGGACTTGTCGCATGGGTCCCGCGTGATAGGGATCGGCACCCCATAGAACCGGATATGAACCCCCACTGAATGGCTAAGCTGTTCGGGATTCCAGGGGGCGCGGCCTCCCCCTGGACGCGGCTAGGGTGGACCCCAAGGGCCTCACACGGGCTGATCCCAGCATAGGTCAGGACACCCCTAAAGACGGGGTCAGAACCATGGAATGGGTCAGAACCCCTTCCGGACCCAAGTTGGGTGGGGTCGGGCAATGTCCATCCGACTCGGCCAAACCGGACCCGGACCCACATGACCAATTTCCACTCATTTGCCCATAACATGAGCTACGAGCATCCGTTTGACGAACCCACATCGACAAACAAATCCTTGGATGGGGAATGTTCTTTTATTATACCCCAGTCATGGTTTGGACATATTTGTGGTACGACCGGGTTGGATCGATCATAAATCCAACTAGGCCCTCAGAATAGAAATGCCAATAACTTTTAGACCAGATGTCCGATTAATGTATCGTCTGTCACGTTGGATTTCTTTTCGAAAGAATGATATTTTGGATACATCATCTTGGGACATCATGGAAGTTGATGCATAGAAATTTTTCATGAGTGGTGGACCCTCTTGGAATCAAGCATGCTTTTTGCGGAACCATGTGGCTGGCTACATACTGACTACTATTCCTGGATCATATGTGGTTCCAATATCTCCGACTACTGTTCATAGATCCTACATGGGTTCGAATGATCTGAGTGTTGTTCCGAGATCCTATGTGGGATTGACAGTTCTGACTACTATTCCTGGATCCTACATTGGTTCGACAGCTCTATTTACTATTCCAAGATCCTACATCGGTTTAACAGCTCTGACTACGGTTCCTGGATCCTAAGTGGGATTGAAATCTATGATTATTGTGGGTTCTATAGATATGAATACTATTCCTGGAACCAACGTGTGTTCGAAAGCTCTGACTTATATTCCTGGATCCTACGTGGGTTCGACAACACTGACTACTATTCCTGGATCCTACGTGGGTTCGAAAGCTCTGACTACTATTCATGGATCCTATGTGGGATAGATAGAATAGATGATTTAGTGGCTACATCTAATCATCTATTATGCTATTCATAAGTTGTATACATGTATGATTGAGTCAATTTTGATGTGTTTTCCCTCATGATTGAGATGGATTACTTGATAAATTAGGTATATGTATGGGCATATACCTATGTAAGGTTATCTGTTGATTTCATGATTTATGGTTTATCCTTTAGAGATATAGTGTGGACTTGGGTGTCTTTGGATCCCTACTAAGTATAATTATACTCACCCATGCATGATCTATGCCCGTACCACGTTGTATTGGTTGCAGATGAAGGATAGCGCAGAATGAGGCTGAGAATACCCGGACTGGATAGTACCCGGAGGTGAACCTTACGATGAGTCAGTATACAGAGGATACTTAGAGATGTGTAATGTTGGGGAGTATATACGTACCTGCCCTTCATGTTTGAATTCTAGAGGACGACCCAAAATCTCTTTTTCATTTCGTATTTGTTCTTTTATTTTCAGTTCCATGTACTTTACAGTAGGGATTTATTTATTGCACCTTTTACTTTTCAGGACTCTTTTGTTATATAATTTACAGAGTGTTTTGTATCTCGCTGTGTTCTCTATTGTGATTTATTTAGGTTATAAAGGCATTGCCTTCCCAGTTTTATGGAATTGTGCCTTTGGTGCTTGTCGCCAACCCCTGGCCTATGGAAGGCGGGCTTGTGGTAGTCACGACACGGGCCCCGGGGGACAGGTCATGACAGATTGCTATCAGAGGAGTCAGTTCAACCACAGAATATAAGACTCTGATAATTTCTATGAAACAATAGTGTTATGTGTACTGAGTGAGGTTTTCAGTTCAGGGAGTCCAGTATTGGTACGGCGAGAGACGTATCCATACAACAAGATCCTGACATCTGATTTCCGACTCAGTGCACGAAAAAATGATTGTTTGGGAGTTTTTAAAAGTATTCTTTGTGAATTATTTGAGTCAGCTCACCAGGTATTATTTTTTTTACCGTGGAACACCTATTTATTTTTAGGATGAATCCATGAAGACATCCTGTCATGGTTCCGATAGTAGTACACAGAAATAGCGCACTGAGTACTATGAACGAGTTCCAGCACCTAAGGCCACCCTGGTTCCAGGGTGAGACGGACCCGTAGGCAGCTGAGGATTGGATAACGGTTGTGGTGAGAGTATTTATACTGGTAGGGACACCCGCCGACTTTATGTTGATCCTTGTCGCAAGTCTCCTTCAGATGAATTAGGAAGATGGTGGAGCCCGATGCTCCAAGTGCATGACATGGAAACACTACTCTAGTAAGATATCCAGAGCCTGTTTCATGCAGAGTTTGTCCCAGCCATCCTACATGGAGGGCGGATACAGGAGCTTCCTCATCTACAGTGGGGCAGCTTGATGGTGTCATAGTACACAATGAGGTTCAACAATCTCTCATTATACTCCACATATATGGTGCAAGACCCATTAATCAGGGCTCAGACTCTCAAGAAGTGGCTCAGGCGAGAGGTTATGGATTCGATGATCTCCCTCAGCATCCCGATGCAGGTAGGTGTGTTGGAGTGAGCCCTCTTGGTGGAGAGTTTACTTGATGAGTAGTCAGTAGCAGCGAGACCCACTACCGGGTATCACATAGTGGAGTCTGCTACAGCTCGTAGTATACAGATGTCGTAGAGATCAAAGAAGTCCAGACCATCCAGTGGATGACCCGAGGACATGGGTTTGGTTGTGCGATGCACACGAGACATAGCCAGTCATACAAGGAACATGTTGTGTTTCACATGTGTTGGGTAGGGTCACATGGCTCGTGACTGTCTGACCCGCCATTCATATGATCAACAAAGGGTCAAAGGACCGACCAGACCGAGACAGAGATTCTATCGAGGGGGTCCATAGGGCGTAGGCAGACGTCGTAGATGAGTTGGACAAACAGCTGGCGTTGTACAACGTTTTGAGGTGTTACCACCACCACCACCAGGAGGTCCACCCCTACCTTAGGGAGTAGTTGGATAGGGGAGAGATCAGCTCTCGGTAGCTAAGGCATTAGATCATGGTGCTCCGGAGATGATTTGAGGTACGGTCTGTGTCTATTCCACCTTAGCTCCAGTTCTTATAGACACATGTGCCACTCACTCATTCATTTCCACTACCCTTTTTCAAAACTCATAGATTCCGATGGAGCCATTAGATCGATCCTTACAGCTAGATACTCATACAGGATTAGACCCGACGATTTTGCACTGGTGCAGGCAGTTTGAGCATACTCTAGGATGTGAGAGCTTCGACTAGGATCTCATAGTTGCAATGTCAAGGCCTTATGACATCATCTTGGGTATGGACTATTTATCTATATTCCATTCTTAGATAGGTTGTATTCGGCACAATGTGTGGAGTGTCCGCACATATGGGAGCAGGTAAACTTTCACCGGTGAGAACGGAGCCTTTGCAGCATAGGATGGACTTGCCTTGAGGAGATTACAGCAGATCAATAATCATTTGGCTTTCCATAACCTAAGAGAAGTTGATGTGGAGAGTCCGAAATATCTTGTAGTGGTGGACCAGTACATGGTTGTTTTCCATGATGATGTTCCATGTATACCTACTTGCAGAGTGGTGGACTTTTACATTGACTTGTACGTTGGGATGACACCTATATTTACACCAGCGTATCGGATGGCTCCTGCAGAGCTTCGTGAGTTGCGGGTACAGCTAGAGGAATTGTAGGAGAAGAAATTCATCCGACCCAGTGTTTCTCTTTGGCCAGCCACGATTTTTTTCATCACGAAAGAATATGGGAGCACGAGCCTTTGTGTTGACTACCGACGCCTGAACTAGGTGACCGTGATAAACAAGTACCCACTATCGTGGATGGAAAACCTCTTTGATCAACTGAAAGGAGAATGATGGTTCTCGAAGATAGACCTATGATCATTCTCTAACCAGCTCATTGTTCAAGACGATGATGTGTAGAAGACGGACTACAGTTGTTGGTAAGACCACTATGAGTTCATGGTTATGCCATTCGATGTAACCAACACTCTAGCAGTGTTCATCGGGCTCATGAACATGATCTTTCATCCATACATCAATATATTTGTTGTGGTCTTCATCAACAACATTATGATCAACTTGACTACTGAGGAGGAGCATGCCTACCATTTTCATGTAGTACTGCCCACACTCCAAGAGCACCAGCTTTATGGTAAGCTCTCAAAGATCACATTCTAGATCCGAGAGGTTCACTTTCTGGGACATTTCATTTCAAAGGCTGGAGTGGCAGTGGATCATATGTACAGTGAGGCGGTACTTCCTTGGGATCCACCAAAGAGTGTGACGGGGGTACGTAGTATTCTAGGTTTAGATGTATATTTCCTAGGGCACGGCCTCCCCCTGGACGCATCTAGGGAAGACCCCATGGGCCACAAGCCATGGGCCTCACGCGGGCCACACCCAGCGGGGGCCGAGCAGCCCCCATGGGCCGGGCCGCCCCGGCGAACCTGGTCAAACCCACAGTTCATGTATGTCCGCAGTCTGGACCAGGGTCTGACTGGGTCGAGCCAGTTCGGACTGACTGGGCTGGACCGGACCTAGACACGGTTGACCTTTTTTGACTCTTTTGCACTTAACTTGAGCTACGATCATCAAATTGATGAACAATCTATGGTGACTGAAACCTTAGAGGGTTAATGTTCATTTGGTATACCCCACAAGAGCTTTGGACAATGTTTGGGGTTGTTTTGGGTTGGGTCAAACGTAAATCCAACCAGGCCTTCGAAATAGAAATTCCAATAACTATCAGACTGGATGTCTGATTGACACACCATCTATCATGTTGGGTTTCTTTTGGAAAGATGTTTCTATTGGATAAATCTACTTGGGAATTCATGGTATTTGATGTATAGACATTTGTCTTGAGGTGTGGAACTCTCGGAATCAGGCATGCTTTGTTCAGAACCGTAAGGGTGACTACATACTGGTTACTATTCTTGGATCCTACGTGGGTTCAACAGCTCTAACTACTGTTCCAGGATCCTACCTGGGTTCAAAAAATCTAACTACTATTCCAAGATCCTATGTCATTTTGACATATCGGACTGCTATTCCTGGATCCTATGTTGGTTCGATAGCTCTAACTATAATTCCTGGATCTTATGTGGGTTCGACAGAATAGATGACTTACTGGCTACATCTAATCATTTCTAAATCTCTACATAAGTTGTATACCTGTGTGAGATGGGTCTATTTTTCTGTGTTTTCCCTCATGATTGAGATAGATCACTTGATAACTTAGATATATGTATAGGCATATACCTATGTAAGGTTATTGGTTGATTTCAAGCCTTGTGGTTTATCCATTCTAGATTTAGTGAGACCTTGAAGGTCTCGGTATCCCTACTATGTATCGTTATACTCACCCCTGCATGGGTTATGCCCGCATCTCGTGGTTTTGGATTTCAGACGATGGAAACACTGACTGAGGCTAAGAGTACTAGGATTGGACGATACACAGAGGTGGAACATATGAAGAGTCGGTACACGGAGGAGGCTAATCGACGTGGTGTGTTGAGGTGGGTATCTGTACCTACCCTTAAGGTATGAATTCTAAAGGCCAACCCATCAGTTGTTTTTCCTTTCTCCAGTTGTACTTGTATTTCTAGTTCCATGTACTTTACTATTGGGAATCTATTTCCATCCCCTTTTAATTTTCAGAACTCTTTTGTTATATAGTTTAATTAGGATTTTTTATCTAGTTGTGTGCTCTATTTTGTGTGTTTCAGGTTATAAAGGCAATTCCTTCACAATTTTAGGGAATTAAACCTTTGGTGCTAGTTGCAAACCCGTGGCCTATGGAAGGCAGGAATGGGGTAGTCATGACATGGGCCCCAAGGGATGGGGCATGACAGAATTTTCCAGTGGACAAGGTATATTTTTCTCTGTTTAGTTGAAATTAGATAGGATGACTATAATGTTGTTCATTGGCCCACATAATGAATTATTTAACAATAACACAATGAGAAATCAATTACAATTTTTCATATATAACACACTCAACATTATTTTAGTAACACTTTGATGTTAACTGGTGTAAATGATTCTAATTTGATGCATGAATCTCAAGAAATGATATTTCCATAATGTAAGAATTGTTCTTGACTTATGAATCAATGATTACTTTTTTATTTTGGAAACAAATAGATCCATTATATGATGAAACAATCAACTAGAAGAAAGATATTTATATAAGGAGGAAGAATGAGTTATATGTTGTTGAGATGGGTATCATAGCACACCACTCCATACAAACTTTGGATTACAGAATTATTCTTATAAACTATACCCTTATTAAATAAATTTTTGATACATGAGCATCGTATTTTTATTTTTCATTTATTTGGAACATCAAATGGGTTTTACAAATTTAATGACGATTCATGTGATAATAATATAAAAAACTATGTCATCAGAATTGTAGGGGAGATTTAAATTTTCACCTTACAATATAATAATCAATATAATAAAAAAATTTGGGACAATTCTATTTTGGATATGGTTTTCTTTTAAAAAATCATATGCATAGACTACTTCATGACATTTAATTCTCATATCAATTTTACTCCCTAGAATTGAAATTTAATAATAACGAAGGATCAGTTCCCCAATACATTGTGGATTAGAATTTTAATGTAGAATGAATATTTCATTTTGATCTGATTTTTTGAATTTTCTCTTATAACATAGTATTAGTGACCATGGGTACCGTTGATTAAGTTATTACTATATAATTTCATAACATTGTATATCAGAATCCAAAAAAATTTCTAATTTTTTATGGTTTCCACTAGAATGATATGTAGACGTTTTCAATAATATACATATAGGGAAAAATTATATTTCAATTTCATCATTGAAAATATTCTATAGAAATGAATTAAATTTGAGGTCCATCTATAGGATTTATAATGTAAGGTAATTCTATAACCAATTACACACCCTTTGGTTTCTCTAATTCTCATAGTAAAAAATGTAGATTCATTTATTTAACTATTTAAAAATTATTGTAATCTAAAGAGGGTTATGATTAATAATAGACACCCTCTTAAATTAGTTGATGATATGATTGAACAATACATGGTAGACAAGTGATTCATGGAAATTGATCAATGATTATGGTATCATAAAATTCTTGTTTAGATGGTGGTATTATAAAATTGGGTTTTAGAATTCAATCCATCCATAATTAATACATGCTAATGACCATAGGTCATGAAAATGGAATATAATGTTTTATAGATTCAATTAATAACATTTCTCAATGGTTGCATGATTCCTTTATAGTGGTACTTTTATATGACAACATACTCTATTCTTAAATAGTGGATGGTCTTGATATACACTCATGAATTAGGTTTTGAAACATTTAGAACATTTAATTTATGAAAACAAATCTGTAGGTGTTACTACAAGATATGAGAAGTTAGATTTAAATGGCATGTTATCTCTGAAAGTCATATTAGTGGAATGTGTAAAGATAGAATTTTTTATCTATGGGAAATTACCAAAAATTTATTTTGGGGTACACGAATTTCTTAACATTGAAGGTAAGATTGGAAAAAATGTTCATGATATTTTATAGATCCATTATCTTAGGAAATCATAAACAATTAATGGAAATCCATTTTATTGTAGTTGTTATTGATAGATGTCATATTTTGGGGACAAGAAAATAGCTACATTTTCACCCATCCATAGCATTATATAGTCGGATAATGATTATATTTCTTAATTTAATTCCTCTATATCTTTTTTCCAATGTGTACACATTGAATTATATAATAATTTTTTATATGAATCCTTATAGTTGATATTTCATGCAGATAAATAAATTTAACATCATCTAGAATTGGAGATGGTGGAATAGGCACTAAATATTTTTCGTCAATAATATTTTAATTAGAATTTCACTATGTTCACAAACCATAATATTTTGAAAGATATTTTTCATAATGAGATTTAAAAATATCTCAATGATCGTTGATATTGTATATCATTTTTTTGATAATGATCTTGTATATACCCCTATATAATTGAATTTTATGAATAATTTATTGAGAATTAAATATTGTTACCAATTATCCATACAATCCCATGATATGTTAATAGTAGTATTGTTGTGATCATTTTTTTAGTGAATATTATTCTAGATCTAGTTTTATAAGTCAAGGGGTCCCAAATATGTGATATATATTTCCATTACATAATGTGAAAACATAATTGTGGGAGTCTATAAGTGGATGCAAACAATATTGTAATGACATGTCACATTTTTTAGAATAATAGATTTTCTCTATACTTTTCATTAGCATATTCATTAATATAATTACAATTACATATCATAAATTCTTATGTGTATCAAAATGGTGTTCATGTTGTTGATGAAGCAACCCAGGTGAATAATGAAATAATTCATTTCCATAATTGTTCATATTTGGTAATTAAATATTAACTTTACTTTAAATGGGTTGATGCTAGATGGCGTACTCGATAGGCAACGACAGGTTTATTTGAAATCATACGTTGCACACTAATAATATAATAATATTATTTTAAATGTAGTTAACAACTAGCCATTGTATTGGAAGGAATAAATTGAACTAACTCCATTATGATTATACATGTTTGTTAACTGTTTTTACATTTATCCAATAAAATTTAGAGACTTAAAATGTGAATGAATATAATTGTAAGCATACTTTCCCTTTAAGGTTGTTTTACCGCATTTTGATGGGGATACCTCATTAAATAATGTTTTTGTAACTTATATTTCTTCTGTTTGACAAAATAAAATATTTTTTTAAAATATGGACATCAAAATTTACTTTGGATGAAATCTTGGAATTTTTCTGATAATTTTTATTTTTATAGAATAATGAAAAATAATGTATTTTAAGTCAAAACTACCTATTAATATAATATATTTATATGGACATATTATCCTTTTAATTGGTTTTTATGTTTAATTTGAATATATTTTTACAATGTAATAAAATTTTGGTCATTTTAATTAATTTCACTTTGAAATTGGACATAAACAATTGTCAATCATTTGATAGTTAATATTTCTAAAAATATCTCTTTGTTTTGACATCAGGAATTAATTATAAATTATTTTATACCACTTCTATATATTGAATTTGGAAAAATTGATTTCATATTTGGAATTTTTAGGATCAAATTTTTCAAATAGGTAACTTCTATTTCTATACATTATAAATATTTACTAAAGAAAATTTTTATTTACCATGTTTAATGGGTAAATCCAACATACAAGGGTAATCAAATTTTATTATAATAATATAAAATTACCCTAACAGGTGTCCCAATACTATTGGATGATACATATCCAACCGTGGGCATAATCAGGTTTATTTTGGGACCCCATAGGGCCACTTAATAGTGATAATGACACTTTATTTTAATTAACTTAATGTATAGAAAAAATGACATTAACAAATATCTTTTAGTAAATTAATTTTTACACAATGATATATACGTCATCTTTTAGACTATAAAAATTCATTGAAAATATAAAAATATTTTCTTATATCATTGTATTTATTTTATTATTTTTAGAAATGAAATAAATAAAATTATTTATGACACAATAATGATGTAGTTTTTACCTTATAATTAAATCATTTAAATAAATATAATTATAAATATTTAAATAATATCAAAAACATGTCCAATTATTATTGGATGATTCCATTTCTACCATGAGTCATCTTATCTTTGAATTTATTTATATTATGATATTTAGAAACCAATAATAATTATATAATAAAATTATATTTTCACATAGTTATAAAGAGCCCCTCATCTCCCTAATAAAAATACCTCACATATTACCCATTATGAACACATATCAAGCCCATTTTCTCATCAAAAACCTACCAAAATAATCTATCCAGATCCATATCCTCTTCCTAGAATCCCTTCCATAAGAATAAGGAACTTTAGGATGTTAATCTGGTTT
This sequence comes from Viscum album, assembly GCA_963277665.1. Lineage (NCBI taxonomy): Eukaryota > Viridiplantae > Streptophyta > Magnoliopsida > Santalales > Viscaceae > Viscum > Viscum album. The sequence continues at coordinate 688,103,284 of OY728122.1, forward strand.
AAACCAAAGGGAGTTACCAAAATTAAATGTAACAGTTTCTCATAACAGTTTTTATTATTTTACATCCACAACCACTAAACTATTTTTATTCCTTTATTTTTTAACAACACCAGTATCCTAAATATACTATAATGTTGTTATGATAAGGATTTAAAATACTATTACACACACCTCCATCTAAATGTTGAAGAACATATAGTTTCTATGGATGGAAAACTAACGCCTCATGAAACGATGATTGTTCAATTATCTCCTACTACCTCTTATGGTGTCCATTAAAATGACTACTTATTTATATATTGTATTTAATATTCTTATTTTATCTTTATTTTTCTATATTTTTCTTTTTTAACAAAACATTATGGTTTCTATTATGTGTAAACGCGATAATTTCATTTGAGGAAGTGTGGACTATAGCCCCCACAAAGTTATATAACTCGTTAATTCCATGTGTGGGACTTATAAAGGATGGAGTTAGTGAAATTATATATGATAATTTACTAGAATAATAATATACCTATGTATCATTATTTTTAATTCTATTACAATAAGGAATATAAATGAATGTAGCATTCATGAATATGTACGACTTACCGTTTCCATGAAAGGTTCATTACATTTCATTTCTAAAAATTTTATATACTATTATAAATACATATATATACTAGATATATATTATATATATGATGTATTAATAATGAATATCATTCTGGATATAATGATCTTTGGACCATGTGAACAACTTGTAATTATTAGAAGTCCATTTTTTTTACTCAAGTACCAAATATCTTCAAAACAACCATTAATAACTTATTTGATTAAATAATGTTTATTACATGGTAATACGTGATATATATGGAATACTATACATGAAAAGGCTATTACACAATTATAAATTAACTTATGATTATTATTTAAGAGATTAATTAACGATCATGTCATGTCGGACATATGGTAAGGGAATTTTTAACCCAATTTCCATTGGTTTGGGTTGATCATCTCTTTATTGTTTGTGTCATTATTTGATTATGTGAGAAATTAATTTTTATATCTTATTAAGTATTTATACATTATTTATGAGTGCATATATTGGATACACATAATCGATCTATTTTATTTACAAAATGATCTTTATATGGGACTTCGTCTTAATCTCTTTTCATTAAAGAATATTTTGTTTTAAAACAATATTTTTTTACAAGCTATATAAACACCATTGAAATTTCATTCCATTTTAAAGAAATATTTTTCTACTAATCTTTTTACTAAAAGAAAAAAAAAGAATTTTTCTTTTAACATATGTGGTGACAACGACTTTCAACCGTAGCGACTATTACATGATCCTTGGATTCCTTATCAAGCCATAATGTCTTTAAAAGGAAAATAAATACGATATACACTTTTAAGTATTTTGGTGTTGAAAATGGAATTTATAATATATTTGTTATATAAATATATTAAAGTGATATATTTTGATTGAAATGTGTAAATGTTTTCATTCATTTATATATTTTTTTATGTGTTATGATTTTATAAAAGAACATAGAAATTTTAGGGTTGGTTACGTGGTAAACCAAATGACGGGTGGTGCCATGATAAACTAGGACAGGTGGTTACATTATAACCTCCAGTGCATTGGGTATGGAAATTGGTTGTATGGATATTCCATTTAAACATATGTGTGGAAGTCAACCGTTTGCTTATTCTATTTACCTATGTTTATATCCCAAGTTACCTTTATATGTGTTTTATGGAGATCCTTCAGTTTCCAAGGGGTATGCCATGATCTTTTTTTAGTGAAGAGTATTCACAACATCATAAACTTGAAAATTATTACTTATGATAATGTATTCACGGTTTACTTGTGGTATTGAAAAACTAGGATTTTTTCCTTCTTTGTGTATCCCATACTGAGCTTTTTATGATCATCCCATGTTTTGAAATGTTTTTCACATGAACTCAAGATGAATAGGGTCAAGGATGTGATCAGGTAAATGACTTGCAGTCTAAAACATGGATCATGATACGACGCTTTTTTCAAGAGTTTTCATTTCATAAAAAATGGAAACTAAGTAGAAGTGTCTTACTTATAATTTTTGAGATGTAATTTAATAGTTATAACCTAATCCTCTAAAACACTAAACCTGAAAAGATCTACAATTTGAATTATCCATTTATTTCAATATTATGTATTGTCTACGGTCGGGTCCTTATAGTTGGTATCAGAGATTTGTATAGATAACATTTGTAGTTAGGGTATTATTAAATTAATATCCATAGACAAATTTATTTATGATATGATTGACGTGATAATGAATTTACAGATTACCTTGATGCTTTACCTAAGATATTTATGGATTATGAATGGTTTTCTATATAAGAAACATGGGCAGCTAAGTTTGGAAGAAATCAAGAGGAAGACAACCTTCCAATTTTGAAACCTGGGTTGGTCGGAAACGGAACTAAATAGTTCATTGTACTGATGGCACGGTTCACTCAGTCAATAAATTGTGGTGGTATCCATGCACGAGATCAACTAGATCAACCATAAAGGAATATGTCAGTAGGCGAGTATTTCATGAGGCTACATCCCACATCATTCAAAGGATCATCTGACCTTGTGCTAGTGGTATGATGTATTGAAGCACTGGAGAAATTTTTTGATGTCATGGAGTTTTCAGAACATCAAAACATTAGTCCCGCTGTTTACTATTCTTAAGGTGAAGTTGTTCAGTGGTGGTCGATGGTGAAAAATATCAGGGATAGTGAGGATAATTATGATCTTGATTGGGAGGAATTCAAAGGTATGATTCTTGAGATATATTTTCCTACAGTGGTTCCACTTAGGATGGAAAAAAATTCCGAGAATTGACATATGAGGATGACCCGATGGTTTCTTATAATGTAATTCTCACTAAAGTGGCAAGGTATGCTCCAAATTTCATACAGGATATTGATAGTAAAATCATCCATTTTTACTCAATATTAAATCCATCTTATCGAGGGGATTTAGACTTTTGTGAGTTCAAATGTTATCTGAAACATGTTCGATGTTCGGAGAAGGTGGAAATAGAGTTTTTCAATGATCATGTGTTCTTTGAAAAACAATAGAATAAGAGGTCCATTTGGTAGGCAAAGAGAAAAAATCATCAAATAATCCTAGAGGTTAGAAAACTAAATATTTATCTTGTGATAAGTGTGGTGAAAGTCATCTTTGAGAATGTTTATCAAAGTCTAGAATGTGCTTCTGGTGTGGTAAGTCTGGTCATAATTCACGTAACTATATGGAAGGTGATCATGCATGCAATGAAAATACAGAGGTAAGATGTTTTAGGTTCAATGAAATGGGTCATTATGCAAATTTTTATCCAAAGAAGAACACAACTGAGGGTAATCTTCCAGACTACAAGAAGAAATGGGTTTTGATGTCCTTTGAAACTACTTCAACAGAAGTTGGGCAATCGAATGATGTAGTATTAGGTACACTATTTGTTTCTTAAGATTATTCCATTGTGTTGTTTGATTTAGTGTCTACACATTCATTCATTTATGAGAAGTTTTCTAGTAAATTGGGAATTCCATATCATGACCTAAATCCCGAACATATGGTAAAAACTCCTGGAGGAAATGTTAATATAAAAAAAATTATTTGAAACTTCTTGTCCTTGTGTGTGGAAAGAATCTACATGAAAACCATATTGTTTTAACTATAGTAGAGTTTGATTTAATTTTAGAAATATATTGGTTTCCTTTTTATCATTCTAAGATTGACTGCAAAGCTAAAGAGGTTTGTTTTCCAAATTATTTTTCGTTTTTGTACGAGAATGAACCCTTACTTTTGATAACATATCAGGAATCTGAGAAACATGTAAAAGATTAAAAAATAATGTTACCATGCACATATTGTTGAAAACAAAGGAATTGTTCAGATTAAAGATATCCCAATGGTAAATGAGTATAATGATGTTTTTCCTAATGAGTTACATGTTATTATACCTAATCGAGAAGTAGAATTTACTATTGAATCAGTTCTTGATTCTAATCATATTTCAAAACCCCCTTATCGAATAGATCAAATTGAAATTATAGAGTTAACAAAGCAATTGATGGATTTATTAGATAGAGGTTATTTCGACCTTGCACATCACCATGGGGTGTTACAGTCTTGTTTGTAAAAAAAATGGTTCAAGGAGAGATTTCTTTTATTTTAGAGCATTGAATAACATCACTACTATGAACATGTATCCTTTTCCTTATATTGATGATTTGTTTAATCGGCTCCAGGTAGCTTAGTATTTTTCAAAGATTGACATGAGGTCAGGGTACCATCAGTTTAATATAAAGGAAGTAGACATTTCCGAAGACTAGGTATCATACTAGATATGGCCATAATGAAATTATAGTTTTCCCTTTTGGATTAACCAATGAACTTGAAGTATGTATGTACCTTATGAATATAATTATTCTTTAGTTCTTGGATATGTTGGTGGTTGTTTTCATTGATGATATGTTGGTTTATTGTAAAAGTACATATGAGCCTGAAATTCATTAAAGTGTTGTCTTTAAAACCATAAAAAAAGAAAATATTTTTGAAATTAAGAATGTATGAGTTTTTGTTAAAAAAATTAGAATTCCTTTGTCACATTCGTTTAAAAAATGGCATAACTAATGATCATGCTAAAACAAAAGTTTTTGAAAAAATTCCAAAGACCGAAAATATAACCAAGATATGTAGTTTTTGTGGGTTTTAAGGTTATTACCAAAGGTTTGTTGAATATTTTTCACATTTATCGTGTCCAATGAATAAGTTAACATTAAAAGGTTTTATGTTCATTTGGATAAAATAGTGTGATGATCATTTTCAGGAATTGAAAAGAAGATTGGTGAGAGCTCTATTTTTGTCACTACCTTCTAGAAATGGGGAGTTTTTTATTAATAGTGATGCTTTGTTAAAAGGACTTGGTTGTGTCCTTATGCAGAATAATCAGGTAATTGCTTATGCTTCACCTTAGTTGAATCCTCAGGAGAAAAATTACGCTATACATGATTTGGAATTAGCTGTTGTTTTTTTTCATTTATAAATTTGGAGGCATCATCTCTATGGAGTAAAATGTTAAATTTATACTGACCAATAAATATTTAAAGTATATATTCACTCAGAAATTATTGAACATGAGAAATAGGAGATGGATGAAATTAATCAATTATTATTAATTCATGATTCATTACCATTTGAGAAAAAAAATTTGGATGAGGATTTAAGTCCAAAAAGTATTTCTTATGTTTTGTTTTAGGTGTCAGTGAGATCATCTCCATCAGATAGAAATAAGAAAACATAGAAGGAAGACAAAGAGTTGTAGAAAAAGGTAGAGTCGATTCATAAGGGTATGATGTTTGATTTTAACATTGATAAGGATTGTGTTTCGACGTTTGGGGAGAGATTATGTGTGCCTTGTGATTCACAGTTGAAGAATAAGTTGTTATGTGAAGCTCATAGTTCCACATTTTCAGTTCCTCAAGGTAGTACTAAGATGTACATAGATCTTCAGAAGTATTACTGGTGGGATAGAATGAGAATATATACTGATGATTTTAATGTGATGTATTTTACCTATCAGCAGGTTAAATCCATGCAGTAGTTATCAAAAGGGACAATTCAGTCTTTACCTTTGCCAATGTGGAAATGGGAAGATATATCCATGGACTTCATTGTGGGATTACCAAATACATCTTGAGATAATTATACAATCTGGGTTATTTTTTAGCAGTTGACTAAATCTTCTCATTTCCTTCAAATTCGAGACACTTTGTCTCTAGATCAACTTTCTCGGTTGTATGTTAAAAGGATAGTCAGGTTCCATGGTGTTCCCCTGTGAATTGTATCTGATCACGATATAAGGATTATTTCTTACTTTCATAAAGGCCTTCAAAATTCGTTGGGAAATAAAATAAATTTTAGTACAAATTTCATCTGCGAACAGATGGGCAGTCAGAACATACAATTCAAACCTTGGAGGATATGCTGTGTGCTTGCGAAAAAGGATTTACAGGGAAGTTGGGACCAACATATTTCTTTGGATGAATTTTCTATTAATAAGAGTTTTAATTCTACTATACAAATGGCTCAATTTGAGGAATTATATGAAAAGAGTTCTCTAACTACAGATTTTTGAGATGAAGTAGTTTAATGGAAGCTGATGGGACCAGAATTGGTAGAAGATATGGTACATAAATTTCATATGATTTAGTTGAACATGAGAATAGATTAGAGTAGACATAAATGTTTTTCGGATAATCGGAGTACGGCTCTCTCTTTCATGGTATGTGATCATTTCATTCACATATTTTTTTCATGGAAAAGTGTGTAACGTTTTGGTAAGTAGGGAAAGTTGAGTCCAGGGTTCATTGGACCGTATAAATTTCTTGATAAAGTTAGATCAATTTCTTACATAGTGGCTTTACCTCAATGTTTATCTCAGGTACACAATGCTTTTCATGGTTTAATGTTGTGAAAGTATATACAATATCCCTCTCATGTTTTTAGTGGAGAGGTAGTTCAGTTGAAGAGAATCTCACTTATCAGGAACAACTAGTCCAGATTCTTGACCGAATAGAGCATGTGTTGCGGAAAAAGGTAATTCATCGGGTAAAAGTTCTATGGCAAAACCAAATGGTGTATGAGGCAATGTGGGAATCTGAAAATGCCATGTGGGATAAATACCCCAATTTATTTGAAAAGTGAATAAAATTGTGAGAAAAATATTTTTAAAGGGGGGGGGGGGAGGATGTAAAATCCTAAGTAAATAATGAAACAATACATTTTCATAATTATTCATTTCTATGAATTAAATATTAACATTACTTTTAAAGGAATGATATGCTCGATGACATACCCGATACACAACAACAGGTTTCTTTGAAATCATACGTTACACAATAATAATATGAAAACATTATTTTAAATGTAGTTAACTGCATGCCATTGTAATGGATGGTATGATTATATCAGTTTGTTAAATATTTTTACATTTATCCAATATAATGTTAGAGGCTTAAAATGTGAATGAATTTAATTTTAAGCATATTTTACCTTAAAGGTTGATATACCTCCTTTTGATAGAGAACCCTTTTTAAATCTAGTTTTGGGATCTTTTATATATTCTATTTAACAAAATAAAATATTTCATTAGATTTGGGATATGAAAAATTACTTTGGATTTCTTGGTATTTTTAGGACTTTGTTCAGTTATTAATGAACAGTGAAAAATACTATATTTTAATTAAAAAGTGCATTTTAATATAATTTATTATATTGTTAGATTATATTTTTAATTGGTTTTAAAGTGTAATTAGTATATATTTTTACCATTTAATCCAATTTTGGTCATTTTAATTAATTTCAATTTGAAATTCGGCATAAACAAGTGTCTATCATTTGATAGTTAATATTTCTAAATACACAATTTTTGTTTTGATAGTGGGAATAAATTTTAAATTAATTTCATCCACTTATGTGTTTCGAATTTATAAAAATGGATTTCATTTTTGATTCTAGAGGTCAAAATAGTGTAAATAGGTAACTTTTATTTTTAGACATTATGACTATTACTTCTGTAAAAATTTTATTTACCATGGTTGAAGGGTAAATATGGTAAATAATGGTATAAAGTATTTTTATAAAAATATAAAATAACCATAAAATTGGTCATAATCCTATTGGTGGATAAATATCCGACCATGGGCTTCTTTGGGTTGATTTCGGGACCCCATGGTGCCACTTAAGAGTGATAATGACATATTATTTTAATAAACATAAAGTAAAGACAAAAATGACATATAAAAATATCTATTAGTAAAATAATTATTACATAAGTTTATAGAAGTCATAATTTCGACTAAAAATATTAATTGTAATGGTTAAAGGATTTAATAAATTAGGGTATTTCTTTTATCATTTTTAGACCCCAAATAAATAAAATTATTTATGACACAATAATGATGTAGTGTTTATCTCCTTAATAAAATAATTAAATTAAAAAGATTATAAAGATTAAAAAAAATATCCAAAACCAATCCAATTCCTATAAAATGATACTATTTTGTCCATGAATCAATTGATCTCCAGCTTAAATTAGTTTTGGAAATTTATAAACCGAAAATATTTATATAATAAAACAATATTTTTACACATTCCTAAGAAGCCCCTCCTCTTCCTTATAAAAATCCCTCACTTCAAACTCATTCTTAACACCTCTCAAGACCCTTATAACATCCAAACCCTACCCAAATAAGCTCACAAGAATCCTCTCATCCATTTAGAAGCCTTACCTTATTCAAGAGGCACTTCAAGAAGACCATTTGGTCCAAACCAAAGGAAGTTACCCAAATTAAATGTAATGGTTTCTCTTAACTTTTTTTCATTTATTTTACTTCTACAACCCCAATACTCTTTTTATACATTTTTTTATAAAAACACCAGTATAATTTTCTATAATATGATTTTTTATGAGTTTTATTCAAACTACAGTCAGACACACCCCCATCAAATGAGTGATGAACATATTGTTACTGTAGGTAGCAAACTAATGCCTCACGAAACGATGATTGTTCAATTATATCCTACAGCCTCTCGTGGTGGACATTAAGATGACACTATATTAATATATTATATATATTATGTTTATGTTTTCTTTATGTTTCGGTATTTTTCTTTTAATACACACATTTACGGTTTTCATTATGGGTAAATGCGATAATTTAATTTGAGGAAGTGTGGACTACCGCCCACTCAAAGTGATATGACTCGTTAATGCAATATGTGAGACATATAAAATATGGGGTTAATGACATTATATATGATATTATATTGGAATTATAATATACCTATGTATCATTATGTTTTATTTCCATTAAAATAAGAAATGTAAATGAAAGTGGAGTTCATGCGTACGTATGGATTACCGCCTCCATGAACGGTGCATTTCATTTCATACCTCCAAATGTTACGTACTATTATAAATAAATGTATATAATAGATATATATGATATATATGATATCTATATAATTAATATCTTTCTGGATATAATGAAAATTTTACTATGTGGAGAACTTGTAATTATAAGAAGTCCATTTTTTTACTCTACTCCAAAATATTGACAGAACGACCATTATTAACATAAACGATTACGTAATGTTTATAACATGGTAATAAGTGATATAAATGGAATAATAAACTTGAAAAGGTTCTTAAGGATGTAGAAATTAACATTAGTTTATTATTATGTATATTGATGAACGATTGAGTAACGTTGGACATGCAGTATGGGAACATCATAACCAAATTTTTGTTTATTGTGTTGATCTGCTATTTCATGTTTATGCCTTTCATTGATTATATGAGAAAAGAATTTTTATGTCATATCTTAAATTTATACATTATTTATGTGTTCATATATTTAATACACATAATCGATCTATTTTAAAAAAAAAATTATTTGTAAGGGACTTCATCTCATCTCAATCTCAATTCATGGAGCTAGACATGACTATTTTTTTCAAGTGTTTTTATTTTATGAAAAAATTGAAATTGAGTAGAAGTTTCCACCTTGTAATTTTTGAGATGTAATGCAATAATTATGAACTAATTCCCTAAAAATCTAAACATGAAAATATCCTCATTGTGAATTATTCATTTAATTAAATATTATGTAATTTTTAAGTTTGGGTCCTTACCGTTTGATTTAGAGGTCGGTTTAGATAACATTAGGAGTTACGGTATTGTATAATTAATATCCATAAATAAACTTATTTATCATAATATTGAAGTGAAATAAAATTTACAGATTACAATGTTTTTTAGCCAATGATATTTTGGTGTTTAGAATGTTTTTCTGCAAAGGAAATAGGGAAACTATGTTTGGAAGACATCAGGAGGAAGACAACCTTCCAAATTAGAAACCTGAGATGGTCGAAATCAGAATTGAATAGTTTGTTGCAGTGATGTAACAAATTAATTAAGCTATAATTGGTGGTGGTATCCATGTATGAGATCAGCTATATCACCCACAGAAAAACATGTCAGTAGTAGACCATTTCATGAGGCCACATCCCCCATCATTTAAAGGATCATCTTACCATGTTCAAGTTGATGGGTGGATTAAAGTACTGGAGAAAATTTTTAATGTCATGGGGTGTTCAGAAAATAAAATGATTAGCCCATCTGTTTACCATTTTGAAGGTGAATCAGTGGTGGTCGATTGTGAAAATTATGAGAGATAGTGTGGATATTGATGATCTTGATTGGGGTGAATTCAAAGGTATGTTTCTTGACAAATATTTTCCTAAAGTGGTAAATCATAAGATGGACAATAAATTCCTTGAATTGAGGTAGAAGGATGACCCGGTGGATGCTTACAATGAAAAGTTCAATTGACTAGAAAGAAATGATCCTAATATAATACGAGATCAAGATAGTAAAATCTACCATTCTTACTCATGATTAATACAAAATTATATAATGTATTCAGCCTATCGTGAGTTCAAAATAAATGAAAAACATGTTTGATATGCGGGGAAGGTATAAATGGAGTTTGTTGAAGAACATGTGTTCATTGAAAAACAAAAAAATAAGAGGTATAGTTGGGAGGGAAAGGTAATGAATTCATCAATGAAGCCTAGAGGTAAGAAAATTAAATAAAAATCTTGTGAGAAGTGTGGTAAAAAGAATAATGGAGAATGTTTATTAAACTCTAGAAAGTGCTTCTGTTGTTTTATGTATAGTAATATTACTCCTAACTGTAAGGAATGTGTTCAAGTAGGGAATGAAAATCCAATCGTAATATATTTTATGTAAAATGAAATGGGTCATTATGAAAATTATTGTCCTACAAATAACACAACTGCGGAAATGAATCCAGTCTACTAGAAGAAAGGAGTGGTGAAGTCCGTTGCAACTACTTCAACAGATGATAGGCCATCAAATGAAATAGTATCAGGTAAACTATTTGTTTGTTCAAATTATTCCAATGTGTTGTTTGATTCAGGGTCTACACATTATTTCATTACTAAGAAGTTTACTATCAAATTGGGAATTCCATATCAAGATATGTATCTTGAACTTAGGGTAAAAACACATGGAGGAAATGTTGATACAAAAAAAAATATAAGAACCTTCTTATCCTTATGTGCATAAAGAATCTACCTTCAAACCTTATTGTTTTTCTTCTAGTAGTATTTTATTTTATTTTGGGCATGGATTGGCTGTATGTTACCATGATAAGATTAACCACAATGCTAAATAGTTTTCTTTTCAGAATGATTTTCATTTTGTGTACATGAATGAACCCTAACTTTAGATAACATATTAAGAAGCTGAGAATCATGTTAAAGATGTAAATGAATGTTACCTTGCACATATTTTTTAAAACAAAGGAACTGTTTAGATTAAATATGTTCAAGTGGTAAATATGTATCTTGATGTTTTTCATGATGAGTTTCCTGGTAATAAACCTGATCGGAAAGTTGAATTTACTATTGAAGTAGTTCCTGATACTAATCTAATATGAAAACACCGTTATTGAACGGCTCAAATTGAGCTTTTAGAGTTAAAGAAGCCATTTTAGGAGTTATTTGATAAAATAATCATTCAACCTAGCGCATCACCATGGGGTGCTCCTATATTTTTTTGTAAGAAAGATTGATTGTTCAATGAGAATTTTAATTATTATAGAGCATTGAATAAAATCACTATTAATAAAAAGTATCCTTTTCTTTATATCGTTGATTTGATAGATCTGTTCTATGGAGATCTACCTTCTTTTAGGATTGACTTGAGGTCAGGTTACCAACAATTGAAATTAAATGAAGCAAACATTCTGAAAACCACATTGCGTACTACATATGGCCATTATGAATGTGTATTTATGTCTTTTTGTTTAACCAATGCACCTGTTGTATTCATGGATCTTATGAATAGAATTTTCTGAGTGTTCTTGGACAATTTTTTTTGGATGTGTTCATTTATGAAATCATGGTTTATTATAAAAGTAAATAGGAGAATGAAATTCATTTAATGGTTTTCTTTCAAACCATAAAATAATAGAAACTATTTCAGAAATTTAGCAAGTACGAGTTATGGTTACAACAAATTGCATTCCTTGGTAACATTGTTTCAAAAAATTTCATAATTGTTTATAATACTAAAACAAAATATTTTTAAGAATGGTCAAAGACCCACAAATATAACAGATATCCGTAGTTTTCTTTGTTTGGTAGGTTTTTACCAGAGAATTGTTGATAATTTTTCATAGTTTTCTAGACCAATGACTAAGTTAACTCTAAAAGGTGTTAAGTTAATTTGGAAAAAGGAGTGTCATTTTTTCAGTAATTGAGAATAAGATTGACGAATGCCCTTATGTTGGCACTACCTTACTGAAATGGTGAGTTTTTATCTATAGTTATTCTTCACTGAAAGGTCATGGTTGTTTCATTATGTATAATAATCATGTAATTGCTTATGCGTTAGGTCATTTGAAACCTCATGAGTTAAAATAACCTACACCTAATTTAGAATTAGCTGCTATTGCATTTTTTTAACAATTTGGATTCATAATCTGTATGGATTAAAATGTGAAATATACACTGAACACAAATTCATAAAGTATATATTCACTTCGAAAGAATTAAACTTGAGAAAAAATATATGGTTTTAATCAATCAAGGATTATGATTTCCCAATCCATTACAGTCCTAGAAAACAAAAAAATATACTGATGATTTGAGTTGAAAAATTATCGTTTCATTAACCATGCTACGTTTGGAAAGAGATCCTATGGGTTTTGATTTTATGAACATTAGAATAAAAGTTTTGGGTTCATGAAAGTCTTCTGTTTTGGTTCTGGTGTTAGTGTGATCAACTTTATTAGATAGAATTAAGCCAGAACAGAAGGGAGATAGTGAGTTGCTGAAAAGGCTGAATTGGTTCAGAAGGTATGTTTTCTGATTTTAACTTTGATAGTGATTGTGTTATGAGGTTTGGGAAGAGATTATGTGTACCCAATGATTCACAGTTGAACAATGTGTGGTTATGGGAAGCACATAGTTCCCCCTTTTCAGTTCATCCTGGTAGTACTATGATGTACAGAGATCCTCAGGAGTATTCCTTGTGTGATGAAATGAAAAAATATATTTCTGAATTTATTATGAACTGTTTTACATTTCACCAAGTTAAAGTAGAGGGGTTGTTACCAAAAGGGATGCTTCAGTATTTATCGGTTCCATAATTGAAATGAGAAAATATATCTATAGACATTATTGTGGGATTACCGAAGAAATATAGAGGTATTAATGATATTTGGGTTATTGTTTATCGGTTGACTAAATCTACTCATTTCCTTCCTATTCGAGATACTTTGTCACTAGATCTTTTTCTCTATTGTATGTTAAAGAGATATTAAGGTTGCATGGTGTTCCCCTCTTCATTGTATTTGATCGTCATCCCAAGTTTACTTCTAACTCTTGGAATAGCCTTTAGAATTCATTATGTACTGAATTAAATTTTATTACAAATTTTCATTTACAATCAGATATGCAGTCATAATGATCATTTTAGACGGTTTAGGATATGTTATGTGCATGTTCGTTGGATTACCAGGGAAGTTGGGACCAACATATTTCTTTTTATGAATTTTCTAATTATAAAAATTTTAATTCCAGTATACAGATTGCTCTATTTGAGGCATTATTTAGAAAGCATTGTTGAACTCTATCTTTTTTGGATGAAGAAGGTGAAAAAAAGTTGATGGGATCAGAATTGGTAGAAGAGATGGCTGAGAAAGTTCAGTTGATTCAAGAGCACATGAGAACCGCTTAGACCAGGTATAGATTTTATGCGATTAACCTGATTAAGTTCCACTCTTTCGTGGTAGGTGATCATGTCTTTCTAAAATTTTCTCCATGGAAAAGTGTGACACGTTTTAGTAAGAAGGAAAATTTGAGTCTGAGGTGAGATGGACCCTATGAAATCCTACAGAAATATGGATCAATTTATTAATTAGTGGTTTTACCTCCAAGTTTTATTTCAAGTATACAATTTTTTTCATGTTTCAATGTTGAGAAATTATATGCCAGATCCCTCATGTGTTTTAAATTAAAAGGTAGTTTTGTTAAAAGAGAATCTCTCTTATGAGAAACAACCAATCCTGATTCTTGATCGAATATTGAAAGTGTTACAGAATAAGGTAAATCATCAGGTAATGGTAATGAGGAAAATAAATATGGTTGAAGAGGCAATTTTGGAATCTTAAAATTTTATGAAGGATAAATACTCCCATTTTTTTGATAAGTGAATAAAATTGAGAGGAAGTAATTTCCAAAAGGGGGAAGGACGTAACGTATAGGTAAATAATGAGATAATACATTTTCATAATTTTTCATATTTGTGAAATAAATATTATCTTTAAATTAATGTGTTTGATATTCACAATGTCATACCCGCTACGCAACAATGAGTTTCATTGAAATCATACGTTTCACACTAATAAAATATTAATATTATCATAAATGTACTTCATGCCTAGCCGTTTTATTATCGAGAATGAATAGAACAAAAAAATAAGATTATACATGTTTGTTAAATGTATTTACATTTATCCAATAAATGGTATAGGATTAAAATGTTATTAAATCTAATTTTAAACATAATTTACCCTAGAAGTTGATTTACCACCTTTTGATGGAGAACCCCCATTAAATATAGTTTGTTTCACTTTTATATGTTTTATTTGTAAAAATAAAATACTTCTTTAGAATATGGGCATCAATATTTTCTTCGGATGAAATTTTTTTATTTTTCTTATAAAGTTCATTATTTAATGAACAATGAAAAATTCTATATTTTATTTTAAAACTAAATTTTAATATAATTTATTTATATAGTGATATTATCCTTTGATTTGGTATTAATGTTTAATTATAATTTACCTTTTTCCATATAATCCAATTTTGGTCATTTGAATTAATTTCACTTTGATATAGGACATAAAGATGTGTCAATATTTTGATAGTTAATATTTCAAAAAATACACTTATTGTTTTGGCAGCGGGAATTAATATTAAATTAATTTATCCCACTTTTTTGTTTTGAATTTGAAAAATGGATTTAATATTTAGAATCATGACATCCAAATATTGAAAATCTCTATCTTTTATTTTTAGACAATATTAATATTTACATCCAAAAAAATTTTATTTACCATGGTTAAAGGGTAAATATGGTATATAAGGGTCAAAAAATATTATTATAAAAATAAAATATTCCTCTAACTTGTTTCCTAATCCTATTGGATAATACATATCCGAACATGGTCATCATTGGGTTGATTTTGGGACCCCATAGGGATACATGATGGTGATAATGAAACTATATTTTAATTAACTTATAGTAATGACAAAAATGACATTAACAAGTATCTTTTAGAAAATTAATTTATAATTAGGGTTATATAAGTTATCATTTCATCTAAAAATATTAATTGTTAATCAAAAAAGATATCCTACATCATGGTATTTATTTTATAATATTTATGCAACAAATGAATAACATTATTTATGACACAATAAGGATACAACGTTTATCTCATTAATAAATTATATAAATAAATAAGATTATAAATATTTAAATAATATTAAAAAAATTTCTAATTCATATTGGATTATTCTATTTCACCCATGAGCCATCTTATATTCAACTTTAATTAGTTTTTTACCATTGTAAACTGAAGATCATTATATAATAAAACAATATTTTCACACTTTCATAAAGAGCCCCTCCTCTCTCTTATAAAAAACCCTCACTTCTAACCCATTACTCACGCATATAAATCCCCATGGCTCGTCCAAACACATACAAATAAGCTCTAAATATCCCTCTTTTCTTCATACAATCATTACCATAGGCAGAAGGCATATCAATAAGTCATTTTGGTTCAAACCAAAGGGAGTTAACCAAATTAAAGGTAATAGTTTTCTTCTTAACTTCATTTCTTTTATTTTACTTATATAACCCCTAAACAGTTTTTATTACTATCATATATAAAAATAAGAGAATCATAAATATAATAGGATGTTAAAATGATAAGGATTCAAACTACACATACACACACCTACATCTAATGGATGAAAAACATAGTGTTTCTATGAATGCAAAACTAACGCCTCACGAAAATATTTTTGTTCGATTATCTCCTCCTACCTCTCATGATTGACATTAAAATGAAAATATTTCTATATATGATATATTTTATGTTTATGTTTTCTTTATTCTTCTGTATTTTTATTTTATAGCATACCTTTATGGTTTCCATTATGGGTAAAACGTGATAATTTCATTTGAGGAAGTCCGGACAACCACCCCCTCAAAGTGATATGACTCGTTAATGCCATATATGGTATGTATAATGGATGGAGTTAATGATATTATTTTTAATATTATACTGAAATTATAATATAACTATTTATATTATGTTTTAATTCCCTTAAAATAATAAATAGAAATGAAAGTTGCGTTCATGCGTACGTACAACTAACCTTCTCCATGAACAGTGCATTTCATTCCTTACATCCTAATGTTCTGTAATATTATAATAACTGTATATAATGGATATATTTATATGATATATATGATATCTGAATCATGAATATCATTCTGGATATAATGAATTTTTGACAATGTGAACAACCTATAATTATTAGACGTTCATTTTTTTTACTCAAGTAGAAAATATCGAAAAAACAACCATTGTTAACATAAATGATTACATAATGTTTATAACCTGATAATAACTGATATAAATGAATTAATAAACTTGAAAAATGTTATTTAGTATGTATAAATTATCTTTAGTTTATGATTCTGGAGATTAAAGAATGATCGAGTCAAGTTGAACACAAGGTATGGGAACTTCTTAACCCAATTTCTGTTCTTTGTGTTGATCTTCACTTTCATGTTTTTGTCATTATTTGATTTTGTGAGAAATGAATTTTTATATATTATCATGTATTTATACTTTCATTTTGTGTTCTAATAATGGATACACATAATTGATCAATTGTATTTACAAAATCATATTTGATAGGGACTACGCCTCAATATCCCTTCGACGAGGCATATTTTTTTAATACATGACATTCATTTATATGATGTATAAACACCTTTGAACTTTCATTCAATTCGAAATGAATCATTTTCTATGAAGAGTTTTACTAAATGACAAAAATGAATTTTTCTTTTAATGTAAGCGGTGACAATAACCTTCACCCGCCTCGAGTATTATTTGATCATTGGATTCCATATAAAACCGTAATGTTTTTAAAAGGAAAATAAATTATATATACTATTTTATGTATTTTGGCATTGAAAATGGTTTTTATAATGGATTTGTTATGTCAATAATTTAATGTGATATATTGTGATTTAAATGTGAATTTTTTTTCATTCCTTTATAAATTTGTTGTATGGGTTATGATATTATAATTTTACATATACATTTATGTGTGGTTAGATGATAAACCAAAGGATGGGTGGTTCCATGATAAACCAATATGGGTGGTTACGTTATAACCTCAAATGCTTATGGTATGGAAGTTAGCTGTATGGCTATTACAATTAGTGTTATGTGTGGTAGTCGACTGTTTGGTTATTCCATTTAAGTATGTTTATGTCCCAAGTTACCTTTATATTTTATGTGTTCTTTATATGGGTTTTATAGTAATATTTTAATTAAAAATGGTTATGCAATGATATTTTATTTAGTCAAGAGTATCTATTACTTCATAAAACATAAAAGTATTACTTATGATAATGTATTAATGGTTTACTTGTTGTTTTGAAAAATTAACAGTTTTCCCTTTATTGTGTATCCTTTACTAATCTTTTTATGCTCATCCCATGATTTGAAATGTTTTAAATAGGACCTAAAGATAAATAGGTTCAATAATGGAATCTAGGAAAAGACTTTCTTTCTAAAACATGGTTCTATATATAACCCTTTTTTCAAGAGTTTTTATTTTATGAAAAAATCGATACTGAGAAGCAGAATCTACCCTGACATTTTTGAGATGTAATGTAATAGATATGACCTATTTTTCTAAAACTCTAAACCTGAAGTGATCATCAATGTAAATTATTCATTTAATTCAATATTATGTAATGTTTAAGGTCATGTTCATATAGTTGAGGACCCATTATTATTTGTGATTTGTGAAATGATGAGTGAAAACTATGTTAGAAGATGCCTCACCTCTTAAAATGTCAGGGAAGAAAATAATTGCCTTAATTGTTTATTTTATGAATTACTTGTACCAATAAATCTATTGGGATATGTTTCCATGGACTTTGTAATTAGTTCTATTAATAGGATTTATATACATGATGTGGTCCTGGGGATTATTTATTGAATAAAAAATAATCAGACTTTATTCCGAATTGAATATTTAATATAGTGGAAAACTAACTATAAAATACAATAGAGAGGTTTTGAAATTTCAATGAGTACCAGATTCAATTATACCATACTATGACTATTGATTTACATCATTTTCTTTATGATCCTTATAATAGTCTAATGGAAATTAATATTCCTTAGGAATAAAATATCTTCCTTAAATGGATAACATATCTAAAAATATAATCTAGTTTTTGGATGGTAGGTATTTAGATTATGTTGTAGATCTTAAGGTCTCATTTGAGTATCATTTAACTATAGTATGGTTTAGGAATAAAAATAGTTATTTGGGGAAGGTACATAAGGCCCCATTGGAGGAACTCTGCGGTCATCAGTGTCGATATAAATGATTCTAATAATAAATTTGGGAAATATCACTAGATTATCATACCATTTTTTAATGAAATTTCTCATAATATTATGACGATTTGAATTTGAATGGAAGCATTCTAGATACTCTAGAAATGTTATAGTGATCATCATCCTCACCGGTTAATTTTCTTAACGGGAGCCCATGTATTTTTGAAGGATACTCAGAGACTGAAAAATATACATTAAAAAATATAAGATAATTATTATTATCATTATATCAGACCATTTTAAAATTTATAATAGATTAGTGGTGTTCCTTATTGTATTTCCCTTCATCCAAGATTCAATTTTGTTTATAATGTGTTCCATCTCTCAAAAATAACAAATAATCTACCATGTAGTGTACTTTTATCAGTTTGTAATAAAAAAATTATATAATTATTACATTTTCTTAAATAGGATTTTAATTTGGATAGGCATGAAAAGGTATGGAATGATAGAAATATATTATTACCATGAATTATATAAAAATATGGTCAAATTATAAATGAGACATGGTAACTGGGGAACCTTATGAAAGAGAATCTATCATAAAAATTTATTTTCATTAATGGCCTCTAACATTATAAGGATGTAAGGCATTATCATTGGGAGGATTTGATAACACTTTTTTGATAAAAATATTTTTATCTAGGTTATTCATTATTTGTGGAATGCTAGTTATGATTTATCAGAGCTGTTAATATGTGGAATTAGACAATAAGATTGATTCTAGATACCATATATGATTAATTATTTGATTGGTTATTCATAATTTTATTTTTTATGGATAATGACATGAATTTGTTATATGATGTGAAGGGTTTTATGGGAATACTTTTTCTAATTCCATTTGTGGTGTGATATTTAATTTTGGATATAAATGGATGTCCATATTTTAAAATTGATGCAACATGATTATTTTCAGATATGATAACCAAGATATTATATCCATGATTTCATAATCCATATATTGAATGGAGTTATATATAGTAGATTTAAAATATATTTATCTTTTAGAACAATAATAAATTGAATCCATTTTATCTCGAACTCAATACCACAATTTGTGATTTTAGAGGATTTTTATAAATTTATGTATGATTTCATTTAATCATCATGTGAAAAAACATGGGTGTAAATGTATTTATAAAGGACAAATAATTAAATTAGGAATAAATCATTAAAGGCTAGTGAATTTCTAATCCTTCTATCTCAACATTTTCTGTAGAAAAAAAATGATTAGACTGATTATTATTATTTTTTCAAAAAAATATGGGATTAAGTTTTGTTTGAAATCAATTTATTTAATGGATTTACAAATGTGAATCATATGTGATTCATAATAGATTATTGAGAAAACTTTTTAAAATTGTTTTTTCATTCCGAAAAAAAATAATTTTATACATCGGATTTATTGTTTGTGTCTTTTCATTCTTGCAATGAATGATCCTTGTTGGGTAAAGACATGGGGTTGGTACCTTTTTGTAATATTGTTAAATGGACATTTTATGACATATTAAGGAAATTAAAGGTTATTTTTCTTATTAGATATGTCTATATAAATGTTGGATGCATGCATTGGATTTTTCCATTATTTAAAAGATATTCTATGTAAAATGGGAATGTTTTACATCTATTTTTAACTACTAACTGCATCAAAATACTTTTTTATTCCAATTTTATGAGAAACTACTAAATATTTTTGACATTTCTTAATGGCATGATTGGGTATTCACTAGGTATTCACATATAGTTTTCTCCCCCCCGCCTCAAATTTATACACTATGTTTCAGTTGAACTTTTACTTTTTAGTTAGATGGGAATGAGAATTGATTCAAACAATTTTAATATGGTACCATGATGTTGTAGATAGATTATATGGTATTTAAATAATCTTGGGATTATTATAGAGTTCAATATGTACTTCAATATTCTTTCCTTGGAATTTTTATTGTTTTACATTTTTTGAACATGATAATGTATTTTTATTTAAATTTTCACAAAAATTATTGTTTGATATATGGGATGTGAGTTATTTTCGGTTTTAATGCATCATATTGTGACCTATAATAGTGATTTTTGTAGGTTATTATCTTGAAGTAAATTCTACCCTCATGGTTTTTTAAATTCTTCGGTATTTATTTCTGGACATTTGTGCCTTGGGGATTTGTATTATAGTTTGCATCACTGATTTCCCATCCCATGATAATGGCTTGTTGTACGATGTCACAACTTTTATCTTTTCTTTCCTTCCACTAATTGGTATGAATGTAACGAAATTTTGCGTTTAGTGTCTATGAAATTTTATCATAATCATTGATAGGTAGGATTTCAATATTAGACATTATGTTACCAAAGCTGTTTTGGCATAAATTTGTTTTCTTGAACACTTATATGAATGTATTCAACAAATAAATTTGTATTTAACTACTATATTTTGTATATTATTAATTACCAATGGGACATCCCATTATGTATTAATCATTCATATTTTGTCTTACTTCAATTTGAAATATTTTTTAACAAATTTCTTTTTTTTTGAAATCCTAATCCATAAATAAATTGAAAAGTAGAGTTTATGGGAAAACATATTTTAATGACTAAAATAAAATGTAATTAGTTATATGGTTGTGATATCATATAAAATAAGTCTCTATGAATTTATTTCATCAAAAAAATAGGTTAAATAGAATCTAGTACCAATCAGTGTTCTATTATTTCAAAATATGAATAGAGGATATCAATATGAGTTATTATGCCACGTGGATCAGTCTACAAAGTTTTTGAGAAATAATTCATCATTGATTCAATGATATTTAATTCTATAAATAGAAAAAGCATTGATTTCTGGTATGAACAAACATGAAAATTTCATAGGAATAACTATTGAAAAAAGTGTATCTTGTTTTATATAAGATGAAGTATCATGAATTATAATTATGGGGGTTGTTCATTAAAACTGAATCCATCCAAGACACGAAAATGAAGAATTTAATGAATTGATTAATAAATAATTTTACCCTCATAACATAAATGATGAAATACTAATTTATCCTTCACGATGTAAGAATAACATTATATTATAGATTATAATGGAATATTTATAGACAATGTTTTGTTCTCACTGTAATATTCTTCTAGACATTACCTAAAGAAAAATATAGTTGAGCTGCTACAAAAAAAATTATCTCACGGGTAAAAAAAATGTATTAACTACAATGCCAAAAATAACCAATAGATAATTAATAGAGGAATTGGGTCTTTCTTGGAATTCAAGGGAATTTAGCACCATTTTCTACACATGAATTACAAAGTGCTCTAATTATCGTAAGAAGAAGAATTTAAGGACATATTACAAACTATTAAACATTATTAGTTTCATTCACACATAATTATGGAAATCACCAGGGATGTTTCTCATATTTTTCATTAGACCATTTCAAGAAATATTTTATGAAACAAAATATAAAATGTTATTAATGTTCTAATATATAAGACCTTTGGGGTTATTTAATTAATGAAAAAAATATTTTAGGTGGGAATGAATATAATTTCATGCAGCAAGACATTCTAAAAATGGTTATCATGTTAGAATAGTTCCAAAACCAATAATATAACATGTAATTGGGATTATAGATATTCATTAACAACATAGATAATGAATCATTAATATGAAAGTAATGATTACCCTAAAATTTACATCAATGAGTTATATAGTTGTATGTAGGGTGACATGGTGGACCACTCGGGATCCTCAATGGTGTGAGGTAACAACCTTAATGGATATATTTTTTTTCTCATATTTTGTGACACTAATGAAACCCCATATTTAATAACTTATCACATGGTAAATAATTTTGGGTTATCTAGGGAAATGGAGACTCATGGGATGAGAATCTGGAAAGATATTTTAAGATGATGGTGTTGGTAATTAATGTGTCTATCGTTATTAATTAAAATTGAAAAAATGTGCACTATTTGTGACTTCTATAATTTGGAAAAGGATATCATTAATTTATCCATTTCATTATACAAATTAGTGACCTTAAATGATCATATGTATTTATATGAACTATAAGTATCTTTTAAAAATCTAAATGGATAGGTTCACCTCATTAAATGATTTTTTAATGAGAAATATTGAATGTGGGACCAGTAAAACTAATAGTAAAAATTGTATCATATTAATTGGAAATAGTGACTTTGGAAAATATTTATGTAATTAAATATTGAAAATTTCAATCCATTGTAAATTTTTATCATGATGTGTTTTGATAAAATGTTTACTGGTAAACAAATGAAAGGGATGATTAATTATTGATGGACCTTATTATATTATGGAATAATATAATAAATTATTTTTATAGAATTACACATATAGAATTTCTCGACGTAATGTTAAACTGATAGGATTTGGAATGTTCGAGTTTCATAATATAGTCTACATCAACATTGAAATCTACGTTTTGGTTGTAAAAAATAAATTTATATTTCATCAGTTCTTTTATGATAATTATAAACTAATTCAGAATATTGTTATGATTTATCACTATAATTTACAGAATATTTGATCGGTTTGATCAATATATTGGATAAAATCTTTTTCCAAAATGAATAGATGATCAGGTTATCATTAATAAAATAATTTTGAGGGAGGATATTCTTAAAATTTCTTTTATAAGGTTATATATTCATTATGAATACCTATTTATGTCTTATGATGTTAATAATTTACTAGATGGTAATATGGAATTAATGAATCACATCATAAAAAAGTATATCGAATACATTATTTTGATATTTTATGATGACATTTTAATTTATTCATAAATTAATGGTGATAATTATTTTCTATATATACTTTTGGTAATTTCCATGTAGGAACACTAAATTTAAGAAAAAAATATCAATGATTGAATTCAACATACAATATGTTTTCTTTTGGGGTTCATCAAAACTCAAAATAGGTGAAATGGTATACCCTAGAATGATATATTTTTTAACCTCGTGGTAGTTACTAATTAATTTTTTTAGATACTCACCTTTTTGGGTTAGGAAGGTTACAATAACATCAAAATTACATATTTTGAAATGCGTATCATATCTTGTAATAACATTAATGTGGAATGGAACTCCATTCCAATTGAGATATTATTTTGAAGAATCATTTTTATAGATAATGTCCATTCATACATCATCGTCAATCCATACATATATATACTATATAGTAGATTATATAGTATAATGTGATGTGTTCAGATTAAATTTGGGAGGTGGAGTCATGAAAGGGGATTATGTTATTGCTTATGGATCCAAAAACAATTTTTGTTAATGAGAAAAATTACATGAGCTAGAATCTACAATTTTTGTAGAGGTCCAATTAATAAACAAAGGAATTGTTATAATTTTGGTGACATGTTCACTATTTTCAATAAATTTAAATTTTTTAAACATGAATTTTCACTAATATAATTGATCCATAAGAAATGGAAAGGGATGGATTATCTCAATAGTCTTAACATTGAATTACTTGAAAAACATTGAAAATTTGATTCATTTTTTGATAAATTAAGAACAATAATTTATGAACTAATGTTTGAGTAATATCATGGTCATATGAAATTAATGAACATATAATGTTATGATCACATCAAGAACAATTAATAGAATAATATTGAATAATTTTACAAGGTTACACATACTCCTAATTTGGATGAGAATGTAAAGGGTTTCGAATACATGATCCTAGTTTTTTTATTATTAGGAAAAAACATAATTTTTTGGAGACCATTGAAGGATGGAACAAATAATGGAATTATAGATACCCAAATTTTTTCTTTTTAATACTTCACAATAATTCCAGACAAATTTCAAAAGATAAGTGATAAGATGGCATGTAATTTCTAGGAATGGTGTGCCTGAAATAAATTTTACAAAAAGTTAACTATGATTTATAATATTAATATAAAATATATGGGATACAACTTAATAAAAGCTAAAATTTTATATATTATGGCATGGTTGAGTCTAGATCATGGTGTTTACAAAAGACCAGACATAACTTTTTTCGGCGTGGGATTTCATTAGAAAAAGCACGGAGGACGTTATCATGAATAAAATAATTAAATGATATTATTTTATTTTGAAAACTACATCAAATTTCATATGAAGGTGGGTTTGATTGGAAATATAAGACCACTTTTGAGTTATTAGTATAGTGTTTCACCATGGTGCGACTTGAAATTAGAAGGCATGGGAGGTTCAGAATCCATGACCAATGGCAGGTACATTTAGGAGGTTTATGAAATCCCTTATGAAAACATAAAAATGTGTGTTTTTTATTTTTCCTTAGGGATGATCCCTATTTCCCCCTACACCAAGGGTGTCCCCTACTCCCACCCTTGATGTATTCAAGGACAAGCATTGATGAATCATGTATAAATCATGTAAAATTCATTGGAAAAGAAAATAGATCAAAAAGTTGTTGGATTATAGGATATTGGAATTCCAAATCACCAACATCAAATTCATGAATCTTATATTTGATTCCATTATCGATTTCTTCAATATGGAATATCTACATTGATGTACAAACTAACATGTCCCTCAAAATATGTTTAGATCCCTTTTGTTTCCCCCAATTTAATCGTTCTCTATTGTTTACTTTTTTGATTTTTTGAAATGACAACGGATCCCCGAGCGTGGTGTGGGTCATTTTAGATCATGGACCAAGGGTTATAGATATATGATCATCTCATTATATCGAGTTGAATTAGTGGAGAAACAATGGCTGGAGGGTAGAGCCAGACCATGCGGTTCTATTGGGAAAGAATCTGGTGGTGGCGGTCAGTAGTGGCATGTGAATGGGTTTGGGGAAGTCTACAACGCCGCAAGCAGGTGGTGCAGGTTGTCAGAAACGACGCGAGATGGGAGAGTGGTTGGTTGTAAATAGCACGAGTGGGACATTCTGGTGGTATGTATGGGTTCCAGAAGGAACTACAGGAAGGTATTATTTGTGACTAAAATATTTGATGTTTTCAGAGGCGGTTCAGTGAGGGCACATCTGGCCGGTGGGAGTTTGCGTCTGGTGCGATAGGCAGGATGACAGATGCTAGAGGAGGCCAGAATAGATAAAGAATAGAGTAGTAGGCTGATGGATAAGGCCAGTGGTGCACCCCTATGGGTGGAGACCCATGACTGAAATGGGTGGGGGAGGGAAAATAAATTTAGAAAATAAATAATATAAAATATAAATAATATTAAGATTAAGATTAATATTAATAATATTAATAATAATAATATTAACTTATTTTAACCACTGTAACATCCCATTGGGGAATCAGACTGATGCGCCATCTTCTTCGATAAGGCACTATCAATACTGTAGTCTATAAAAAACTAAACATTGTACCTTTCCTCGACCTGGTGATCGAGACCACAAAATTCCCTAATATAATAATATTGTTATTATTAAAAAATTCTAATACATACATAAATCCTACCTTGAAGGACTAGTTGATGTTATGTTTATGGATGCATGACCCAGCTTTGGAGATAGTAATTTTGGTACTAATGATGGATTCCATTCTCATGTTGGTAGATCGGGTCCACGAAATAGCCAAATAATTTTAACTTTATATTTTTATTAAATATTTGACCTCCAAAAATTTATGCAGCTGATGTCAGATCAATGTGTCATTAGTAGTGTCATGATACTAAAATTGAGGAAGGCACGTCAAGACTATTTTAATCCTCATAAATAGGAATTGAGTTGTGGGCCCCACTAATCCATGTTTTGATCTCTATGGTGATATGGGACATTTTCATTGGGTTTCCATTAGGGAAGAATGAATAGATGATCCCATTTATTTTTTCAGGAGTCTAATAATGATTCGATATATTTGATGTGATTCAGGATTGAGACGTGGGCCCCATGAGGCACTATTAATGCACAATGCCAAAAAATGCAGTTTCATCACTATGAGTCCAATATAGTGATTGAATAGTCAATCCAATGTTCTATTGCAAATTCAATGATATGGTGTTATCCATTTAGTTATTTAATACATCTAAAGAGTCTATTTAGAAAATATATGGTTTTTCTGATGGACCAATGACGAGCATCATGTGCTCGTTACCCTTTATTCCAAGAGTGGCATGTACTCTTGGAGTACAATGGAAATCCAATTCATATCCGTGAATGGATGATTACATGACCATGTGATGAAGTGGTGTCACACATCATGTGGGCCCCACACTCACTGTGTACAAATTTAGGAATATTCTACCTCTCGTATCTCATACGTCTGTAGAAGGATTATAGCCAGGGAGAAGCCTATCCTGAGTGTTTTCTATGTAGAACATGATGAATCCCTCTATAGTGGGCTTGGAGATATTATTTGTGATGTTCTGTGAGATTCCCTTCTCCTATGTGGCACTCAATCATTTATATGGGATACCTATCCAATTCCACACTCGATGATATAGTGGTTAGGAGAAGACTTTAGTGAGGAACCCTCAAAAAGGGATGTGCATGTTCCTCAATGAAATTGTTGTGGAGCCCTCCAAATGAGATGGGCATGGGTCCTCGATGACACTAGAGTGGAACACTCCAACTGGGCTAGGCAAGGGTCTTTGACCAATTCATATTGGAACACTCCAATTGTACTAGACATGGGTCCTCGACGACTCTAGAGTATTATAGTCCAACCTGACTGGCAATAGGTCATTGACCATGAGGAATAACCTTTCATCTATGCGACATAGTGACAAGATGTGATCTGATGTACCTATAGAATCTTGAGGAATAATGGTTATTTCCACACCTAGACACATCTATTTGACATGTATTAAATCTCTGAGGGAATGACAGTGTCTCCAAAAGATAATAGTATCAAGATGTTGTGATTGGGTCACCTTGAATTTATGTTTAGAGAATACCTAAGGGACGCCGGGCATCGTTGGTGTTTACATCCAAAAATGTTTTGGGGTCTTTTCTTGGGCTGAGCCATAATATGGTAATCCCCTTACTCTCTCTTTTGTGGTTACATAATGTAGAATATATAAATATAATATTTTAATACATACTCTATGGGATATTATTACTCTCCTTCCAAGAAAGTTTAATCTTTACATGGAATGCCACATTCATTCTATTCCTAGATTCCCATGGTTTGATGAGTCTACTTTTTTTATAAACATGGTGATGACTTACTGATATGTTTATATTCTCTCCATTTTTCTCAACATAAGTCTAGATGAGATTACATCACTCTCTAGTTTGGTTGAACTGTAATCTCTTTTACTATACCTAGTTCTATCTACTTTATTCTTCTTTAGTGTATCACTTACTACTCCGCCATTTCCTTTTCAGGGTGTCTTACAATGTATTTATATATTCACGCCTATATGGGATATTCCCTCCCCTATTTTTCCTTATGAAGATGATACATAAGTTGACCATGACTTCAAAGGAGATACGTATTATTAGTGGTTACATTATTTACAATGCTCATGGGTTGGTTTCTTGGAGAAGGGCACCCTAATATATTTTATATTTTAGTTACTACCACGATGCAACACTTTTTTGGTTAGGAATGTATTTTTTTCAATTCTACTTTCACTTTTCAGATGTACTTGTAATAATTATAGTTCGATGCATGTTTTTTCATTTTTAAATTTGTGTTTTTCAATTTATTATTTTTCCTCGAAACTATTGAATTAGTTTTTTGCATTTGTGTGTATAAAGGTTCACAAGAAATAGCGCCCAAATATTGTTCTTCCATTAGCTCTTCTCTCCACCCCATTTCCTGTGGAGGCTGGTGAATGGTAGTTAGGACTCGAGCCCCGACATGGGTCATGTCTTGATAAAGTGTTAACCGTTGTGGTATGACCCTTGGTACATTGTCGGACATTTCCCTAAAAAGGTTTTGGTTGGGATTTAGTAAATAGTGTCAACATTTCCTGGGAGTATCTCTATGGCCAGGGATTCTTGAAATGGTGGAACAGTCAATGTAGCCATTCACTTGGACCATGATTACCCTCCTATTGACTCAGTATTCTAAGGCATTATTTGAAGTTAAATTTGGTACGTGCATCATATAGGATTGTGTCTTTAACAACCATTCTCAAGTTATATACCCTTTGGGTTTGATATATATATATATATATATTATATGTCAACTGCATTACTCCATGATTTGATTCATGAGGCCTCTGCAATGATAGACAACCAAGATATTATCTCAGATTCATGAAAATGATTCCATGAGAAATGATTCATCAATTTAGGGACCTCTTTTTTATCCCCTTCAACCGAGTTGGAATGAATCAACACCTCCACCTATTGAGAATCCATTAGTACCAGTAGATTAGCCAGACGATTTGTGTGGGTTGGTTGTACTCTGTGAGTTCACGAATCATGGAGTGCTAAGTATTCACAAGGATCTAGATCATCATGAAACAATGGTTTTTCAGGAGTTAGTGAGCCACCTTTTTAGGATTGATTGGACACTAAATAATTAGATAGAGAATTTGGTAGAAAGTCTATTCAATTTAGTAGATAGGTGTTGGTGGATTCTAGTTACTCCGATGAATGATGTGTTGGTAATCTCAGGGATGAATTATAGAATCTATTCCTTTAATAGTACTACCACTTCTACGTAAGCTTCATTTAGATTAAGGGAGATTCAATAGAATATTTAAGGAGGGATGGAAGCGGTTGAGTACATGACAGGGTTGTCATTAAACACATGATACTATATGTAAGTGTCCTATGATGGTAAATTATCATCCCTAATGTTTGAACAGGGTCTCCATAGAGAGATCCATGTGAGTGAAGTACACTTTTTCATTCCCACATATGCGAGGGTTCTATAGAAGGAACATGTGATTGAGATATTTCTGTCAGTGGTTAGCTAGTTAGATATATATAGAAGTGGTTACGTCAAATTTGAGACATCTATCACAACTAGAATATGAAGGTTGTTAGGGCACTGATACAGGAGGCCTCCCTATGATCAAACATAGGAAAATGGTATGGTAAAACATAAAAATTATGACATCCTAGAGAGGACTGATGCTATGAATATTATGGGTGAGGTCACATGACATGATATGGTCTTACTGGACATTCTTATCTTTTCATATGGTTAGTATATAGACTACCATGGAAGATACATTGTTTCAATTTGGGATCCCCAAGGTTAGGACCGTGTGGTCCCAAAGGAGGCGGTGTTGGCAGAGGAAAATTAAGGACTATGGTTAGTGGACATCTATATGATTTCCATCATCCACCACAATGAAAACAATGTCAGGTTCATAGATCTAGTATCCATGGATACATGGAGATAAAATTTAATGATGTCTAAAATCATACAATGCTTGAGATTATAAGAGGGTGACACAAGTTGTGAAATTTACTAGCTTTCAATTTTGTTCCACGTATCATTGATTACATCGGAAGAGGGTTCCTTCCACCACTACGATTTTTTTTGTTTTCTGATGCATGAAAAACCATGAGGGTGAGTCAGTGTTAGCAAAACTGGATAGTATTGTGGTGTGGATGATGAGTCCCTATGACTTTTCAGTTCATGGAAGGGGTTGTTAAGTAGGGTTTCAGAGAATGTCTTAAAATTTCTAGAGGATTTTTCTTCTAGTAAATCTCTTTTTCATGGGATTCCACTAGTCGGTGTGGAAGAGTGGTTGGTTTGGGGTTAATCTCCTTCCAATAGAAGAAAATACATGTTTTCTATGCCATGATCATTCAGTGTCTAGATTCATACAGTTGGATGAGTTTACTCACCTTCTCTATACGTTGGTACCATTGTGTGATCACAATTAACCACGATACGTCAGTTATCATTTATAGGAAGAGACGATGGAGACCTAATGAATAGTAATATGCAACTCAAATCATTGTTCTAGCAGAAACTGTCTATGCCATGAGGATGTGGAGACACTACATAAATGATGAAATATTTTTTGGATTTCGCATCCCAATAGAGCCCCATGTACATCTTCATCCGGAGATACCTGAAACTAATGAGAAGATGATATATGAACAATCTCCAAGATGTCCCAGGCTCTCCTAATGTAGTGAATTTCAGAGAATTTAGTTTCCCTACAACTGACCATAGTAGAGAAAGAGGGTATAGTTTTCTTTCAGATGATGGTGTCAACACCTCCACGTCTTGATATTGTGAGAGAGTCATAGCTATGATACATCAACTGAATCATCATGCCTGAAATAGATATCCATAAGTGATTCACTGTATGGATATTCTTTAAGAGTGAATCATGAGACCATATTCCAAGGACAAATAGTCATTCTGGTTGCAATGAGGGAGGGAGTGATAAAAAAGATAAACACCTCCCCCTTCATAGTACATCCTAGTGTGGGTAAGATGTATATGGATATTAAATAGTATATTTGGTGGTTCTACCTACTATTAATCATAGTTGAGTTCATCTCATGATGCCACACCTAACAGTGGGTCAATGCAGAATGCTGAGTTCTATCAGTTTTTCGCAACCTCTTGAATTCCCATGATGGAAGATGGATGAAATATAAATAGAAAAAACCATTGGTATTTCAAAATCACTAATGTTTCATGATTCCATCATGGGAATTGTAGTTTGTCTCTTGATGTTGGAACTCTTCATTGCAATTATGGTGCAATGTTTAATGGTGTGAGTTGGGTGGTATTACATGCGGTAGATCATCTTCCTTCATGGGGCACCCTTGATGATCATCACTGGTCGTGATGTTCGGTTTACATTATGACTATGAAGAAGCCTATAGGATGAATTTTTGACCCATAAATGGATGATTATATCTTCCCCCCCCAAATAGATGGGCGGATCGAGTGAACTATCCTATTGTTGGGGGATATGTTGATGTCTTTCCTGTGGGTTTTCTACTTGAATGGAAATCTATACCAAAGGATATTTAAGTCATTAGAGATCTTGTAAAGGGTTGATGAGGTAACCTACCTCAATTCCCTACCATTTTCCATAAGTCAATATTTATGAAACACATGAATGATCCAAATCACATCATTGATTATATCATACCTTACGATGATGGATCATCCCTTTTGTTTGTGTGTTTTGGAAGCACAAAAACACACATGAGAGTTACTGGGAACGAGACAACTAGGTGTGAGCTCAGTCTCTTGATATATTTCCATATTTTTTATTAAAATATTACATATATTTTATATTCTTGATGAAAAGGAAACATGATATATCATTAATGGTATCTCAGATCTAAAATTTGAGCAAACCATTGAGTCTAGGGATTGTGGTTCAGCCTAGGTAGTACATAACATTTTTCGATGTTGGAATTATGTATAAAATGATACAAAGGATGTGAACCTAAAAAATAAGTAATTAAATATTATTTATTTAGGATGCCTTTTCAAATTACTTCTAAACATGGACTGAATTTGGAAATATGAGGCCACTATTGACTTCCTAGTGGAGGGTTCCACATAGGCACAACAAAATTAGGATGGAAGTGGAGGTTAACATCCCATGACCATTAATGGTTACAGTTCTAAGGATTTTGAAAACCATAATGGAAGAATGTAAATTTGGGTTTGTGAAATTTCATTATGGATGGCCCTTAAATCCCCGCTCCACCAATTTATTCAACTCCTCCATCACATGATGAATTTTAGTTTCTTATTAGGAGGATCGCAGAGGAATCAAGTAGAATTTTATGGTTACATGAAATAGATCCAGTCGAGGTAGGATTTCGATTTTGTTGAAATCTACATTCATGTCTTCAAATTATTGAATCATGAATT
This sequence comes from Viscum album, assembly GCA_963277665.1. Lineage (NCBI taxonomy): Eukaryota > Viridiplantae > Streptophyta > Magnoliopsida > Santalales > Viscaceae > Viscum > Viscum album. Next base: position 688,135,950 of record OY728122.1, read on the forward strand.
TCAATTTACTATCGATTTATTCATTCATGAACATCTATATCAATGGAAAAACTAATTTGGAAGTTGATCTATATTTGGATCCAATTTTTCTCCCATTTCATTTATTCTTCACTTATTCATTGTAGTTTACATTATTTGACATTTACAAATGACTAAAGATCCTTTATAGGGGTTTGGATCTATATGAATTTGGGAAAAAGGGTTGTAGATCCAAAAACATTGCTTTGTTTTCAGTTGAATTGGTGTCTCAATGGTGTTAGTAAGTTTGAGTCAGACCATGTGGGCAACTATGATGGTATATGGTGGATGGTTGTCCATGGTGGCATGATAAGGGAGTGAAGGTCGTCTAAAGTGACTCATGTATGAACCACAAGGGGTTAGGTGAGGAGGTTTAAGGTTCTGGAGGTATGAGATGTAGTTCTATGAGGGTTTAGGCATCCAATGAGATCAAGGTTCAGGTGCACCATGTGGGCAGGTGAATAATGGATGCGGCAAAGCAGATGGGATCTGGTACAAGGGGTCAGTTGCACGGAGCCAGGGTGGTGACATGCATGGGAAGTGGGAGGTGGGGAGGGAAAACCAAATAGTGAAATAAATAAAATATTAAACATAAATAATAATAATTATGATGATGATGAAGATGAAGATGATATTATTATTATTAATTTATTTAAACCCTAGTAACTTCCTCGTGTGGCTTTTGACGGAGGAATCATTAGCGGCAACATTATGGTATCTTCAAAGTAGCTTTTCCAAGACCAATGTTTGGATCCTTTATCTGAATTGAGTATGGGGATTATAAAACCTCATAAAATTATATTTTTTTATTATTTTGAAAATTCTATTTTGAAAATAATTCTTACATGGAGAATCTTATTGATGGTTCATTTGCCATAATGTGACGTAGTTTTCAATGTAGTAATTCTAAGACTGGTGTTGAATTACTTTCTGATGATTGTATATTGGGACCAGGAAATTGAAAAATAATAATATATATATTATTATTATTAAAAATTTGAACTCCCAAAAATTCCACTGGTTGAGTCCATTCAACCCAACGTTTTTTTCATCCCGACCCTGAAATTGAGGTGGACCTATCAATACAATTTTTTATTTCCTAAACGTGAGTGGAGGTGTAGTCCCCATGAATCCTGGTTTGGGTGATTGTGAGGGATTGTGACTTCATCACTAATTTTTTGTTTGGGATGAATAAATAAAAAATCCATCATATTTTTCATGTGAGTGTCTCATTGGTGAAACCTATTTAGTGTGATTCGAGATCGAGATATAGGACACAAGAGGCATTTTACATGTGAAATTCAACGAAATGCAGTTTCGTTACTGGTAGTCTAATACATGTGAATGAATTTCCAATCCTGTGCACATTCCTTAATGATGTGACGATTTGATCTTTTTTAGTTATTCATAGTCACCTGGGGAAGAATTCCAGTAATGTTACATTTCCCCATTTAGACCAATGAATAGAATCGTGTTCTTGGTACACTTTTTCCTCGGTGATCCATGTACAATGGGTGTAGAATGGTGTGATTAGGAGTACTAGTTCACAATTATGTACCTGATTATAGATATGTATACAATTAGGTAATTCAGTGGGGTCACAAGTCATGTATGACCCAAAAACACAATATTCCTTTTTATGAATCTCTATGATCTCGTATATTCATCGTATGTACTCAATTTTTCGATGGTGAGTAGTCTGCCTTAAGGGTTTTTATCATTAAGAATATGATGATGTCATCAACAATGTCTTTTAATATATGATGTATGATATCATGAGCATGATAACTATATGAGGAAATGTTGAATGGTCTGTACGTGAATCTTATCTGAGGTGATGCATAATGACATCAGTGGTTTGGTGACGAAACATGAATAAAAAACTCCATCCAGTAGGGCATTGGTCCTCAATGAAACTATTGTTAGCCATCATGCCAATCTTGGAATTTGACTTTGATGACATTAGAGTGTAACCATATAACTAGGCTAGGTATGGGTCCTCAACCTATTCAGAGTGGAACCCTCCAGTCGAGATGGGGATGGGTCCTCGACAACACTAGAGTTTCTACCTCCATTCGAGCTATGAATGGGTCATCGACTTTGAGGAACAACCTTTAGTTTGTGTGGAATAATAGAAACATGTGAATGATGTACATTTGTACTCTCAATGAAGTAGGAGTATTTCCACATTGACTCATATCCATGGTATGCGACCTAAAACAATGATGGCAAGACATTTCATCTCAAAGTGGATAGTATCATGGTGTGGTGATTATGTCCCATTGACTTGTTGTATACAATGTACATGACGGGTACTAGGCATCACTGATTGTTACTTCTAGAACCGATGGCGTCCATTTTCTTTGACTGAGATATAAAATGGTGATCCCCTTACTATCTGATTTGGGATTCCTTGACTGAGTTTTTGTATACATCATATTTCATTAACAACTCCTTGAGATTTTTTACTAGAATTCCACAATATGGGAAGACATTGTGGATTTTCCACATGATTTTCATGTGAAAATTATCTTGGTAGGTTGAGTCTAATATCATAATATATATAGTGAATAATCAACATGTTTTTTATCTACTATTTGATTCTAGCTCCTTATGTCTATATGAGATTACATCAATGTCTTATTGGGTCGAGATATACTCTCTTTCACTTAATCTTGTTCAGTCGACATATTTTCACATCATCATATCTCTTACTAGTCCCCCTTAACCTTTTCAGCGAGTTCTACTATGTATTTTTATACGCACTCCTTTATGTGATTTTCCTACATGTGTCTTCCCAAATTCTTTAAATGTAATGGTTTATTGCGACTTTAGATGATATTACAGATACATGTTTTTGGACTATTTATGGAGGTCATAGTTTGGGATCCAGGAGTGTGGATCTCTCGACAGTTTTACTTTTTAGTTATTTATATGTTGTGGAACATTTTTGGATGGGCATGTTTTTATCCCCTTTTCTTTTAGTTCACACTTCTGTATATGTACTAATCCATGTTCAATGTTTGTTTTTTTCCTTTTGTAGTGGTGTTGTATATTTTATTCCTTTTCAATGGAATTTTTCTTGTGTTGGATTAGTGATTGGGTATATTTTATTAGGATAATGCCTCCCTCAGTTTTTTGTGCATTTGTTGCATGTCACCGTGCCCTGGCATATGGAGGTGGGCTTGGGGTAGTTGCAGCTCGAACCCCGACACGGGTCATGTCATGATAGGTATGCAATGTTACATTTTCCGAACCATTTAATGGTAATGAGTAATTTTAATCAAATTTATCCTTCAACTGATCACCATTTTAGGGTAAAATCCATTTTGGAATCTTGAATTTGTACATGATTTCGGGACATATTATGTTGGTTATGTATGATATAAGGAGTGACTGATTATGTCATAGGATAACACACCTATCAGGAGATCAAGGAAATGAATTATCATATTATTTAAATAATTACCTACGCCTCTATAGAGTTGTTATAATTTTTTCATATAAATTATATTGTGTTATCCAATAATTACGTGAATTCATGACATAATCTGGGTGACTACAGATAGACACAAAAAATCCCACTTAATTATGACCTGATATTTTTAAATATTCGGAGTATGGAAAACGTAGAATATTTGAAAATATAGGGACACGATCATATCATTAATGGTTATAAAATCATTTTAGATGAATAATGACTACATTAAAAAAACACATTCCTAAGTACCATTATAGTGCAGTGCATTTGGAAACATGGAACCTTATTGTCCAATCCAGCGAAAGATTTTCAATATTTACCAAAATGATATTCCCAAATAGTACACTTCATAGATATAACCTAAAAAATATATTTATTCATCACCTAATGATTTGAAATTTTAATAAATATCGATATTATATTCTCAGTGTGGGTAACATATGAGATATAAATCTGTGATCATATGAAGGAATTAAATATGCATAGTGGTATGTTATCCATAATATTAATTAAGATGTTGATACCCAACCTATATTAGATCATAAATTTGAGCCATAAAATAAAATTGTATCATCTCAAAAAACTAGTCCCAATAGGGGGATATATCTTAAAAAATAAATCGTGAACCATAATATCAAGTCATTAAAGTGTTCAACCAACATAAATATAAAAAACCATTTCATATATAATGGTTAAATACCAAAACTTCCAAATAACTCAGATCCAAAAATACTGTATATTTCTAATTGTGGATTAGGACACACCTATTTCCCATAATTAATTAGGAAACACATATTCTTCATATTGGATATTGACACAAATTATTCTCATAGTAGATTATGACATGGTAGATTCTCATATTAGATCCAGACACACATGCTCCCATAGTGTATTAATCCCTCCAAGTTGTTACCAATTATTATCTAATGATATATTAATCTTGACTCATTATTTATACCACCCTTGTAAGGGTACCCTTACTCCCCTTTAAAGGGGTGTTATAAAAAATCAATTAAAAAGAAGGAAATCAGGCCATTCGAGTGAGATATGAATCATGACCCAATGAATTGGAGAATGATATTGGTCTAACAAAAAACATCTCGAAAATAATAGATATGTGTTCAATAACATCATATAAAATTCATCATATCATAAACCATGAAATGAAATTAGTTTCATAAGTATTTTATCATCGTATGACTGGTGGAATTGAAATAGTTTTCATAGAAATATTTACATTAAAAAAACTCAGAGAAATAATTATAATGTTATACTAGGTTCATTTTCCCAGTAATACATAATATAATAAAATGATGTCATATTAATTGGAAAAATATTTGGAATAATAAATTAGATTATATATTTCATAAATAAAAATCATTTTCATTAAAAATATAATTTTAGGAAAAAATAATTTTCAAAATAATTTTCAGTGAAAATTAATTTTAAAAACATATAATGGAATAATTCAATATAATATAATACATTTGAAGAGGAAATTATCATTTCCACATAAAAAAATTAATACACAAAAAAATTCAAAAGCATTTTAATTTTTAAAAAAACATTTATAAATTAAAAAATATCCCAAATATAGAGGAAATTGTATTTAGTGAATTTATCATGAAATAAACTCTTCGGCATTATTAAATTATATAATGGTTTTGATGGTAGGAAATGTTGTTAATGTTGTGCTTGTAAAAACTTAAAATCTTAACACATTTTGGTTAAAAGACAAAAGACAATTTTTTTAATTAGAACGAAGATTCCATAAAAAAAATCATTAAAAAATTAAGACATGTTTTAAAATATCATTAATAAATCAATTATAAAATTTCTAAATACATTTTTGAAAACAGTTTTAGAAAATAATGCTATATATGAAATTTGGTTTTTATGGGAAAATTGATTTTTCTTCAAATATTTTTCAATATCATGAGTATATTAATAGTTGAAAATGAAGTGGAATAATTAAATTTTTTGAAATAAATTTTGGTTAATATAATTATAGAGTTTCATGGAATATAGATCTTAATATTTGATGCTTATAAGCATAATCCTAAAAATCTCAATAAAAGATGTGATTCTAAAAAAAACTCTAGCCACTTTTGTAACATTGAATCTTTGTCTTTATGAATGAATAATTTTAAATGAAATATAAAATTTATGAAAGTAATGATATTTATTATATAACATTTCAACGTGGTATCTTACAAACCTCATAGTAGAGGATATGTGCATATTGTAACTTATTTCTTAATTAAGAAAAATGTTTAAATAATCCTTCATCTATTTGTTAAATATTTAAACATAACCCCCAAAAATAGATATAAAAAAATTGACTTATAAATCCATATTTTATTACTCAAATTAATTAAAAAATACATTCACTTTTGGAATATACTTCACATAAATTAAATACTGAATATGTTAGGTGTTGTACTAAAGTTTGCAAGTGAGATGGATATCCATTATCATATGTATCGACAAAATAATGAATGAATTAAATATACATGAAAATAAATATTAATTAATTATACATAAATTAATGAAACATAATTTTATATATCATTCCATATATGATTTACCTATGTCCTTTTATTTCCCATTTATTAACAAAATCATGTCAAAAACATGTTTCAGGAAATACTCATTTATTTTTCTTGAATTATTTGACATACTATTTTTAGAACTCTTAATTATATCATGGATTAATTATATTAAAATTTAAATAAAAAATTTAATTATAATTCACACTAATTATTTATGTTTTCAGCGTTTTCTATTAAATTTATGGATCAAAAATGATGTAAAGAATTCATAGAGTGGGTAGGTCGTATGTGGAACTAAATGTCATTTCCATTCTCATTCATATTGAATTAACAATAAGTAAATCAGTCATATTTTCATTGTATAATATTTTTAATGTCAAATATATTGAATACTATTGTTACAATAATCCTTAATAAATTCAATTTAATGTGTGAATGGATTAGATCACTTCACTAGGTTGTAGTATGTCACACACATGAGTGACATTATTGTTTAACCAATAAAATATTTCTAGATGGAATGATTGGTATAATAATTCTATAAGAATAATAATATAAAAAATGGTATATATAAACCATAACTCCTTCATTATAACTGAATTTGAGTCGTGGTAATACAAAAAAGAACTACATTGGTTCATGAGGTAGTAGTTTATCGTACACATGACTAACGAATTCATAACCAATCAGATGGAAGTGGAGATGTTATTTGATCATTAATTATCATAAAAACAAATTAATATATGTAATATATTGATATTAAAATTTTTTCACAGTTTAAAATAAATTCATGAAGTTGTATGGGGAAATAAAACAAATATGCTTCTTGATGAATGTTACCAATTATTTAGTAATCCTCCTTTGTTTTTTACTAATGTAATTACATGGATGGAATTAATATATAAATTATGGATTTCAGGATGTGGGAAGGAAATTTTTTAAGTTGTTATGGTAGTTATTGGCTGATGAAAAATGGTTTTATGTTTTGAATAATATAGGTTATGTGGTGGTCTTTAATAATTCAGTGAGAGGACCTAGTTGGTATTTTGGGATGAATTGAGTGCTCCAATGTTTTTATATGTAATATGGGTCACAAATAAACTATTAATAAACAATATTTGTGTAAATGTCAAAAAAATTCTGTTAAAAATGTTTTAGGTTGGAATTTAGATCATTTTTCCCTTATATGTTTATTTTAATCCTTGGAAAACCAATTTTTACATTAACGATGAAAATTATTTATCATAATTTTTTTTAAATTTTGGTAAAAAATTATGTTGATATTTTTATAAATTATTAAATATGATGGTAAAAAATTTAGAATCAAATTTTCAAATTTATTTTCTAGAAGTGGAAAATGTATTTGATTATGAATCATGCACATGTGATGATAAGCATGTTTTTAACGACAAAATCATTGAAATTTTACAATTGTTAATATATCCAAATTGAATATAAAATTGTCTCCAATGATATAAATTATGTTAATGGATTTTTCATTGAAATAATGTTATTCTAAACCCAGTCTAATATATAATTTCACATTATATATAAATTTAATAAAAATATAGTTTCAAATAAAATATTGTATTTTTCACTATTCATGAAATTCAAATACTTAGAAAACATCAAAAAACACACTGTAATGAAATTTTGAATGTTTTATTTTTAATATGTTCTTAATTTTATAAATATAATTTTACAGAAGTGATAAAAAATGATTAAATTTTTGTGCATGAATATAATAAAATAAATTTTTAGAGTATAAAGTATTTTCGTGGCGTATAATCCATTTCAAAAAGAATATTAATATTTTAATCAATATATTTATTTTATTAAAAAAATATTATTAATATTTAGAAAATATTTTTACTATTAATATATTTATGTTTAAAATCCTTGTTATAGTTTTCATTATTGAATAACTATATAATATTTATGGATTTGTTAAAACTCAATGTAATGTGTAATGCATGAAAACATAGTATTGTGTGTTACAAAAGTTTAACATGGTGTCATATATAACATAAGATTATATAATTATATCTGATAATTCAATATAAACTAAAAGTTTCATATAATGAAAATTGGAAAAAGGTAAAATATATTTGAAAGCATAATATTTCAAAAACAATATTGGTGTGTTACATTTTACCCACATAAAAATAATTTCTCTATTGAATTTTCCCATAATAATCAATGTTTTAACATTTTCATATTCCACTATAGAAACCCACATTTTATAAATTAATTATAAAACTTCTCTTATAATGGGATATTCAGAAACATAAAGGTTAACTAATGTAACTCCTCACAAGGATTCCACATTAGTGAAAATAAGTGATATATGAATATTTGGACACAGAATAAAAGTGTAAATAATTATAATGCGATAATGATCAATTATCCCACAAAATTTGGTGATATAGATTCTCGTTAGAAATAAACTACCATAAGAAAAATAGACAACAAATTGGGCATTGATATCATTAAAATGATTTATCTTTTTTTATTACATGACTATTTTCATACATATGATAAATATTAATGAGAATTTTTTTTAATGGTTGGGGAAGAAGCCTCGCTTTATTATTAAAGTAAAGAAATGAAGTATTTTAACTAGGTGGAGGGAGACCCATTAAATATATTGAAGGCCTAGTGGGCATGTATCCCATTACATGACCTGTTTTCCAAAATTAATTGTCCAAGGCCCATTCTGTGAATAGTTACCTAACTGCTATAGTACCCACCGCTGAAACAGTGCCCTACCGCCGCTATAGTGTCATGCCGCAGTAGCAGTACACGTCGTTCAAATGTACCCCCACTGCTACAGTACCACTACAGTATCGCTATATTACCTATGCCCAATGGGGATTGAACCCTAATTTTCCGGTAGGATTATGAGGTGATTACCACTAATCCAAACTCCAACTACATATTAATGAGAATATATACATACTTGATTTCAGTCAATTCCTAAAGCAGGATATCATCACTAGGTCACTCCATGATTATTTTCCACTCCATATATTATTTTAATAAATATATTGGTTTTTATTGTGCTTGAATCACTTCCATATGACAAGATCCTTAAATACAATGATAATTTTTTCTTCTAATATTTACTTATCCTCACAAATAAATGGTTAGAACACATCATGGATATATCATCATATGATGAGGTAATACATTATTATATCAAGCACCCTCAAAAGATTATCTTAACCAATTTCAAAAAATTTACCCTTTTGTACCTTCCATGAGATAGAAATCAAACTCATTTGAGAGTATGTCACTAAATCTCCAAAAATAATATATAATTAGTCCCCAAGGATATAAAAAGTAGCTTATAATTTTCACCCAAAAAACGTTAATATCTTTTTCAGGAATTGTCCTTAATTATAAAAAATATCAATTAAAAATTACATGATTCTTTAGTCCATGAATAATAACATATTTTTTTAATATATTCTATTGATATGATAATTTTGTAAACTCCATCCATGAAAAAACAATATACATTTTAATCAAGTCATTAATATGTTCTCAGGTTGTCAGATCTATCCAATTTACATTATCCATAATAATTATATCACTATCTCGACATCACTATTTCCATATTGAGAATATTTTATTGTTTATTATTGAACATATAATGTGTTTCCATGAATATACATATAAAATTAAATCACATTTTCATGTCATTTTAATCATCAATATATTCTTTCAAATCTACAATTAATGAAATATTCCTAAAAATCAGTATATAATATTTAATTAATAAACATAAGAATAAATATCAAAAAAAATATATAGATAAATCATCCCTATAACTTCTCAACAAATTAACTCGAAAACATCAGATATTTTAGTAAAACAATTTTTCTTTTATACGACATTTATCTTATATTCTCCTTCAACAATAAAGACATTAATCCCACAAAATTGTGGATTTTCATCACAATCTCTCCCCTCAGGATATCTATTTTTCTAATTTAAATAATTTCTAATTTTACTGCATCCAACAGTCAAGGATATATTAGAGAGACTATTTTCCCCATCAAATGAGTGCACTGAAATTTCATTTGTTACCATCTAAATAGTACATTTTTCCTTATTTTCCAAACATTAAACGTCCTCCCCTTAATCTGAGACATTTTATAGTGTGTTTTTTATACAATCTCGACATATAGTAAATTAAATTTCCATTCATACTTGGTATAGACTACAAGAAAACTTAGAACACTCCTTCCTTATCTTCATTAGTGAATCAATGTAGTAGTCAACCATAATTTATTTAACATGTTTTTGGATATTTGATTATGAATAATAAAAAAACCATCACACTTATCATTATCCCTATTGAGTACTCATCCTAAAAATATCCATCACATTCAATGTCAAACAAGTTCGTTCTAGTCCCCAGCATTGGATAAATGAAAAATGAATAATGTGAGAAACTATAATCATATTAGGATACTAAATCATTATGAAAATTACATAGAGGGTATGTAAATGTTTATATATTTTTTAAAATATATTATACCTTAGGTTTATACTAGGCCATTCATGGTCATGATCCATTTTAGACTTTCTTAATGGTTTGTAACATGTTTTTAAATTTCGAAATCATATGTCCAAGGTGTTTCAAAACTTGTGTGAAATAATGTGAGTTTTCATGCACCAGATCCGTGACGAATCTATCTTAATACATCGTTTTTGAGGTTTTCATAACTAGGTGCATCTATTCTAGATCTACATCCACTTTTAGTATCCATATGTCGATGTAATTTATAAGATATCACATTATATATCATTCACCCAAATTTCATAACATTTTCATATTGGGTGAAATATCCTTATATATATCATGGTGATAATTCCAATGAGACTACCTTAGAATTATACATAGGCATCTCACCAATGTTTCCTCATCCTAGTATATGATGGTCTACAGATCCATTCCATTAATAACAAATAAGGAACCACATGATCCTCATACACATATCTTGTATCATTTTTTATGTTTGTTCTTTATATTACCCAAATGAACACTTGAGGACGAAGATATTGGAGTCTATATGGAATAATTGAAGCAAATATTAAAATATGGTAAAATATCATCAATTTTTTTTAAAACAATGTTCCCCATTAGTATTATTATTTTTCATACACTACATAAAACCATTAATTATAACATTGGAAACAGAACCATATGAAATTGTTAACTCTAATCCTCAGTAAGTGTAAACATAAGATATATAAATATATGATATTGTGAAGGAATAATATAATAATAAAGATATATGATCATGACCATAACATAAAAATTTCATACATAACCCATCACAAATTAAAAACATGATTAATTTAATAAAATATTATCATTTCAAAAATCATGGATCATAATGGGGATCAATCATCATAAATCAATTATGAACCATAATCATATATCTAAAAATTATGGAACCATTATAAAAAACCATTTCATATGTCATATTTATCTACCAAGACTATCAACATATTTGTTCATGAATTATAACATGTTTCCATTTTGGAATAGGACACCCATATTTCCCATAATCTATTAAGACATTAATATTTACTAGTGGACTATGACACACCTAAAGCCCATAGTGTATTCAGAAAAACTCATTTCCCAAGGTGGATAATGATAGACTTATTTCCCATAGTTGATCATGACCATTCCCAAGAGTTAATTTTTTATTTAGTAAGATATAAAGCATTGAACAATTACTTGGTGTGGGATATAAGTCCCACTAATAACATAATTATAACCATACAAATATGTTCCACATGATTACAAAACATTGATCATTTAATTAACCATTAAATGAAATGGTGTTGATAATAAGTATTTCATGGTATAAACCACTAATGTTAAATGGGTTTCATAAATATCATTTCATAAAATAAATTCGAGAATGAATAAGTATGGAATCCAATTTTCATATATCCAATAAAAAATATGTTACATCAAAGGTTGTCTTTATTGATATAAAGTGATTGTGAAAGGTAAATATCACAGAAAATTACTTGTGGAATCGATATTTTATTTGAAAATAAATTTCGAAAACAAAAAAGAATTTCATTTTCCATTATATAGAAAATAATATTTTAAAATATATTAATTTTTTATAATTCATTTAGATCATTTGTTGAGTAATATATCCTTTACTATTTGAAAAAAACATCTTAAAACTGAAAATATTTTAAATAACAGTTAACATTGTTATTTTCTGTTTAAAATTTTGAAAAATCATATATTATGGAAAAAATTTAATAGAAAATATATTGGAATTTATTTTATGGAATATTGAAATTATTTAATGGCCATTATGGTATAAAATTCTCTTTTTGATGGGAATAAAAAATAATGATTCATTTCATCATTACGCTTATAGACACACAACCTTTTTGGAAAATGGAACGAATAGTCACCTTAAATAATCTATTCAAAAATAAATAATGGATTTAAATTTCATTAGAATATCACTATAAATTGTTAAAAAAAATTCAATTATTTTTAGAAAACATGGTCCCTGATGAAAAATGAATTTTGACCAGAAATTTTTTTCTCATAAAACATTCTATTTAAACTTTTGAGTAAATGATAACTCTAAATTAATGTTAAAAATTATTTACTTGAAATAAATCTTTGAGAAGCAATTTTATGACTTCTATAAGAGATAGATAATAAAATTTTATCATTATAATCATAATCATAAATTGTCTCGATGTAGTATGAGATTAAAACATAAAAATATTCCACCAATTGTATCCTTGATTCATATTCCCCATGTATTAATTATATACAAATAAATATAATATAAAATTAAATTAAGGATATTCATGATATAATATGTAAAAAAGTCAGTACATACACCTCGTAGAGGGGTATAGGTGGTAACTTAACTTATTCCATAAAAAATAAAAATTACCCAAAAATCCATTATTAATTTCATATATTTTGAACAGTAATCCTATAAAAATTGAGATCATAATATAGATATGTAAAAATAATTTTTATAATTTTTATAATACAAAAATACACTCACGTGAAATAAATATACAACAAAAAATAAATATGTGGTTAATAAGACCTGTCTCTTAAAGAAGTAGAATGGTGAGCCGAAACTCAATTACCTTAAGTCCCAAGTTCGTTCAAACATGTCTGAAACTACTATAATAAAAATATAATATTATTATACATAAAAAATGATATATATCATAAAATTTATTATTTACCTATTTCCTTTCATTACCCATTTATTAGAAATTTCTTATTAATTTATCATTTTAGGCAATAACTGCATTATTTTTCATGTATGTTTTGAAATGTAACTTTTTTTACTAAAATTTAAAAAAAAATTATCATATATATAATTTTTATCATTAAATAAATATATATATATAATATATTTTTATATATTTTAATGATTAATATGATGAATTTAGTGATAAAAAATATGTACATTGTTCATTGAGATGGTTTGACATACATAGGCATGAAGATTTATTTCCTTTTTAATTAGGATTGAATAATTGAAATTAAATGATTTAAATTATAATTTTAGAATCATGTCTATACTATATATATCAAATATCTCTTTCAAAAAAACACATAATACATTCCATGTAAATCATGAATGATTCAATATGCTTAGTGAGGTGTAGTATTTTGTACACACGAGTGATATTATCGCATTGAAAAAAATTTAATTAATGAATTCATATGTGATATAAAAATTATAGAATAATAATTATAACATGAATATCATATAAAAATTTATAATCATCATTATTTATATATATGATATGTGGTAATAGAAAAACAAATGACATTAGTTTCGTGATGTAGTAGTCTGCCACACACATGATTGAAGACTTCATAACTACTTTGATGGAAGCTAAATGTTCATATGTAATGAAAATATCAAAAATATTATATTATTTATGATACTATTTTTTTATGATATTTTTATTTAATAATAATTTAATGTGATGCACGATGAAATAAACAAAAAATGTGTGTTGATTAACATTAACACTTCTTGTGTTATCTTCCATAGTTGTGGTGTAAAATCCTTCAGAGGATGAATTTAGGTCCAAAATCATGATTATTTCAGGAAGGGAGAGAATTTGGTAACTGATATAGTCTTTCATTTGAGAAAAATATATATATGGAAGATTCTTCAGAGAGATGAGAGGAGGTGTCCTTTTATAATAGATGGATAGGATACACTTGTTATATTTAAAAAAAAAAGTGTGCTACCAAGTTTTTAATTTGAAAAAGGAGTACAAAATATTCTATTATATATCTATAGACGTATAATGTTCATAATATGTCTACAAAATATTTTCAATACTTGTTTACTGAGAATTTTTACCCTTAACCATGTAGTTTAACTCCTGGAAAACCGATTTTTACCTTAATCACGGTAATAAATTTTTATACGTTCCACTATTCATATTTGTCAAAAATTATGTTTAACTTATTATATATTATAAAATATTATGATAAAAAATATTTAATCCATTTTTTAATTTGGTTTAAATAAATGGAAAATTTTAATTTAAAATTAATCTTGTAGATGCGATGAGAACATTAGTTTTAAATGTGACATTTTGAAAAAAAACTTACAATGTTTTTATATTAATATTCATTATATAATTTATTCCAATAATATAAATTTTATTAGTTTATTAATTATTTATGTAATATTACTCAAAACCCAATTTAAGAAAAAAATAACTTCATAAATAAATTAAATACAAAATAATTTTCAATTAATGTACATTATTTTTCACAAGACATTAGAAAATAAGGCTTTACAGGGAAATGAAAATAATTAATTAATGGTAATGAGGAAATTATGATTCTTAAAATGTGGATTATTATATTGAACCTAAATTTTTGAAGATTCATAAATTACTATTATAAATGCATAAATATTTAATTAGAAAGTAATTTTTTTAGAAAATAATATTTTTAAGCGTATAAAGACTTTAATAAAAATTTATTCCCATTTCATATATATCCATTATTTATATAAAAAATTTAAAAATAATATTTAAAAATTAGTTATTATAATTAAAATTTATAATTTTATCATCTAGTTTATATAGATTACTTGTAAATAAATATATAATGTATCATATATATGTAAAAACTCAATTTTTCCTATAATGAATGTGAAAACAATATTGTTGATAGAAAAATATTATGTAGGTTTTTTGTGTAATGTAATCTGAACTCATTATGGATTGTATATCTAGATAAATTGTGTAACATCTCCCAATCTTCTACTCTCTCACGTGGTCTGAATGGGTTTGTGACAAGATCTCATGTGCTCCTCCCTATATGGTATGGGATGTTGACTAGTAGTGGGGTGTATTGTGTATAGAGGTGAGACTATAAACCCCTGTATTAAGTGTCCGATAAGTAGAATAAATAATAATGAATTGAATATAATAAACAATTTAATGTCATATGAGAAGATAAAAACAAAATCAAACTGAATAATCCAATAAAAAAAATTAATAATGTAATGATATTATAGAATGTAACAAACGTCCATGATATTAAAACCTAAGAAAAATACAAGATATCTCAATAAAATACTCCAGGTCCATTGTCCTGATCCCCATGATAGTCCTTTCTCTATACTCCTATCCAATGTTAAATATTTATTTAATAGAAAGGTCATTTTACATTGTCCAAACTTGCACCCATAAAATATTATCAGGTTGAATGAAATGGCATGAATATGGTGTGAGTATGACACAGTATGTCAACACCACGATGTCTAGAAAAATAATTTGAAAACAAATTTATGCAATAAATTGATAAAGAGGTGTATTAATTAAATCAATAATAAAATAAATACATCGAATTTCATAAGATTACGGAAAAAATATCATTGAGGATGACTTGTGACCGTAAAAAACACAACCTAGTATCCGAAGAACCAACCTCATTCATACGCATGTTGGAATATCTCTAATAATGTCTCCTAAAATTTCCAAACATATCCAAATAACCATGGTATAATAATGACAAACAATCTAGTTTTAAACAAGAATGCATTAAAATGTTTCTGTGTGAAATCCCTATAATCCTTACAACATTTTTTGGTAAGAACCCTATAATCATTACAGACTAGGATTCGGCCGAGCCTTCTCACTACCATCACTAAATCATATTGATGTGAAACATATTGGGCCATGCCTATTATATAAGAATCTCAAAATGGAAGTCAATTCCCTTCAAATAGCATGGACATCAAAATATATCATCATATATCTCAATGGTTAATTATATGAATCACTATTACTAAGTTACATGGAACATGAAACACATTTCTCATTTGATTAATAATTTTGTCGATAAGAAATTTCCACCATATTAGGGATACTTTAAAAAGAAATCACCCTAGGTTAATTGTCAATCTAAACATACAATAATCAAATTTATAAAAAACCATTTTAAACCAAATGAATACATGAGATAATATAATTAAATTATTTATTAAATTTGGGTTCTCGAAATGAGGTCACAATAAGTTTTTTGTAGAAACACGACCCCAATCAAACTAAAGGGTAAAGATTTAGACCCCTTACAATTAAATAATGAACCAGAAAAATTAAAAAAACAAACTCATATGAGGATGTAGGGGAATATGATTTCAAGTAGGTTTCTAGATCAAAACATGTCATTATTAAAACAAAAAAACATAATATTCTGGAGTTTTTTTTACCACAATCGGTTGTTAACGGAAGAAAAAATGGATGAATATTTACTAAAACCACTGGCCCAGGATTTCAAAAAAAAGTGACTTCTCAAAGGGTGACTGGCACTCCATAATCAACTGAAGAACACCCTAAGGTCAATAGGATATAAGCAACATAACATGTTTAAAACAATAGGTAAGGAATTTACATGGTGTGTAATGTTTATAAACACCATGTAATTTATTTATTGATATTCCCAAAAAAACACATCAACTCATTTTTATTTCAGTAAAACCCATATAACATTACATGAAATTTAATCCTTTTACATGACATTTAAATATCCTAAAATTGAATTTTCATCCAATATTTTTCTTTAACTCACTAAAACTCCATTAAATCATAAAAACATACATATAAACCATATTACTAATTAGTTTAATTTATACGAAGACTACATTAATTTAAACAATCTAAAAATACACCAAAATTTAGCCATCTTCGCCAATAAAGAAATCTATCTCCAACTAGGACACGACAACTGAGAAAAACTAAAAAACCCAGATAGAAATGTACCTGGAAGACAGTGGGATATTTCCACCACACCACCATAGAAAATCTCATCCCAGTGATGATCCAAGAGTCACCTTGAGGTCTGATTGACTAAACTTTTCCGTTGTGTTCACATATATGTCACCCACTCATAGGTCACATTATAATCTCACCCATGATGAAACTACACTCAAACCAACAGTATAATATGAACATATCGACATTTCGAACATCAATCAAAAAATTTTATCAGATTATCATAAAATTATTCTCTAGAAAAAATATAGGTGTATTTGATGAATATCACATGGGAAATGTGTTGATTTTATATTTGTAGTTGCATCACATGGAACACATATTTACTATAATTATATCATTATGGAAGGGATAAATGGCACGCCATTGGACTAATCCTTGGAACTATTTCAAATGGATGAAAAAAGGTTTTTGTACCTTTACTTATTTTCAAATATGGAACATCCCCAAAATTTGTGACACCGATATAAAAACTAGAACTAAATCCGTAAATTAAAGAGGTCTTATTTAATGGTTATATAAATATATTTACCTACTTAACGTGGTCACTAAAACATATTTAATCAACTTAACCCATTCAGATATCTCCTGCATGAGACAAGGCCCAAAAAGTGTTGACTCACTTCCCAACAGTGAACATATAGGTGAATGAAACGAATATCCATAAAGTTCCTCAAAATGTAATATTTTTATTTTTCCATGTAAGATATTATTGTATAAAAAATACATTAATTCCATATGTTTCTCCTATAAACCACCATAATCCAAAACACTAGCTCATTACATGTCATATAATATCTGAGTAGTTGGATCAGATTGACCATCAGTCTTTAGAAGATAGGCTATTCATAAAAAAATAATTCTTTCACATATCATTATAAAGAACATTTATGTAGTACAATGTGAAATGTGGAGCTATATATAAAACATTTTTCTTCATAATAAAGATGAAATTTAACCTTGTTTCTCCCATAATGATTTATCGGGTCTTAAAATTCACATTTATCCATCATAGGTAAGATGTGGTCCACCATAATTAGCTGACCCATAATAATGCATACAACATCATTAATATGGTTTATTCTGGGTAATCCAACAAAAAATATCTATTGTTACATCCCCAAATTTCCACGTTGGAATAGTTAGATGTGGAAAAATTCTATTTGGCCTCTAATGGTCAGATTTTATCATTATAATAATGAATATATTATCCACAAATCATTCCACATCATTCATCATTTCTAAAAACATGTATTGTATACATAGTTTATGATATATTTTTACGAAATAATATTTATTTTTCATTTATAAGAATGAAAATCCCTCATCAACTACTCACACAGGTCAGTACGAACCCATATTTGGCCTTGGAAAAGAATAGAAATTCGACTACAAAGAGTACATAAGGATAATGTCTCCCCACCATATAACTTTTCCCTCAAGACTAGGCCCTATGATCAGAAAACATCTAGTCCTTCATCCTATCCAAAAGAAGTATCATAACATATGTTGAAGATAGTAGTACCCACACATGAGATTCCTAAACATCGAGATTAATTTATACAAAGATAGTAATTATCCTCTACTCATCTCAAGACTCTCATACTAACTCTACCAATGACTTTCAACTCATAGAGTCAGAAATTGTTTTTCTATTTACTGGTGTATAGTACAATTCAATGTTGAAAGACTACAGATAATTGACCCACCTCCTCTTATCATGGTCCAAGTCCCATTGAGGGAAGGTTTAAATGAGTCTCATATGATCCATGTATATCACAACGCTCCCACCCATGAGATATTGTATCCATTATCCCATGTAATATACCATTACTTATAAATCTTGATCATTATTTGGGTAATTCCACATTTGTGACCTTAGCTTCCTGTATCAACAAACAACCACATGATCCTCTAGTGTAAGAAGAACATAGATTCCAACATCAAATTCATCAAAATACAAAACATATGCATTCCCCGACATACGTTATGGGAGGATAAGTGATGTTGTAAACCTACCTTTCTGCTCTTGAAAAAGATATTTTTCAATAACAAAAAAACTAACTTAACCCTTTCCATGGTTAGTCCAAACATTTGTTCTACCAATTGTGAAGAATCATGTATTAAATGATTATAATAACCTACTAAACCCATAAATATCAATTGTTTTATGAAATTATTTGGATTTGTGCAGTATATAACTTGTTAGTCTTTCTATGGGCCCGCTAACTCTCCTTACTCTAAGTTGATGTGTCCCTAAAATGTCCCATATTTATCTAGATACTATATTTTGTTATCTTGGTGTATTTTTGATCCTCTAACATAGTACATAGAACAATCATAAGACGTTTGGTTGACTGTTTGCAAACTAGGAGTGTAAAAAAGATATCTTCCACAAAAATCACCAAAACATAACTTTGAAAAGGGTGAAAGATCTAATTCAATAAGGACATGAATACCACATCCACCCTAGTCAATCCAAATGGAATCACTTCAAATTAATAGAAGCCATAATTTCTCATAAAATTGGTCTTAGGTATTTCTGAAAGTCCCAACATTAAATAATGATATCATGATCTTATTATAATAATATTGATGTAGTTTGAACCTCTACACATCTAAAAAATACCATCAATGCATGGAAGAGGATACTGAATCATGATCATCACCTAGTTCAACAACTAATAATACAAACATAATCACAAACATCTATAATCATTTTTGGAATAGATAATAGAATAACCCTAAGGATATGTACTATGGTATTTGAAACCTTATTATTCTAGATCATCCAATTGACCTCTCATCTTCTAAATCTCTTCTAGTTCAATTCGGTTATGTAGTATAGAAATTTCTCTTATTTGAGAACCAAATCAACATTGAGCATGATCACTCTTTTGGGTGGTAATACATATTAATCATCAGTGTAAAACTCCCAAAAAATGGTCATGCACTACAAGAAAAAATTCCTAGTTCATTCATCAATTGAATTGATAAATACAATAAATTGGAATTGTTGGACATTACAATTTGAACTAAATTGGTCCCAAACTACCAGCCTAAATATCCCACTCACCATAGATAAAATAGATATTTTCATATAATTATAGGACTATAACTATCCTCCTATAACATTAAATATAATGTTTTTATAGAACTAACCTATCCATATCATGAATCAAGTGTAATCATATCATTTCCAGTATGAACAGTTCCAAAAAAAATTTAACAACCAATATCTAGAGAATATTTGGTGAATAAATTTATATTCTAATACCTCACTCCCAAATGTTTCACAATTATTAAAACAATATCTAACCATTCCACATAATAGACCATGAAAATTTCAAACTAAATAATAAAATAATTAATGTGATTTCCTATATCAAAAACCACATGCTCTTGAGATTATGTAACCATCATACCACTAAAGGTAGAAAATCATGCATCTATGATTGCTATGGTAGACTTCCTACTGTGAAAATAACATATCCCTCAACCATGGGATCAAATTTGACCAAACTGAGATATTTCCCTTGCACAGTACAATAACTTTTTTAATGGGGTACACCGTCTCTAGCCTCGAAATAAAGGGTTGTGGAACACTAGCTGAGAGCCTACTCTGGGTTAACAGAGCCGATTCCTAATTATGCTACCCATCCTGATCTTGTTTCATTTTTCATCTATGGAATTTTTTTGTAGAACATATAAAGATGACCCAATATTCAATAGATGAAACACTTGATTGTAGGATCTTATAACCAAAAATGTAAGGCCTCGACCCCATTTACCCAGAGTCGGTGCATTATTACATAACATTGGCATGATCACAAGAAAGATCAAATCTATAAAGACCGATTAGTTTAGTATACTTGGAAGCACTAGATATATTCATAAAGTTTACATTACATCATAAAATGAAAACTACCACAATATAGACTCCATATTCCACACTCTTATCCCCTCATACTATCCTTGTAGGTCATTCATAAATTACTTCTTCACATCCGTGTTAAAATAAAACATAGAAAATTGGTGAGCTAAAATGCCTAGTAAGGATAACAATATAGCAGAAACTTTCAAAAACTAGAATAAACATTTAAGGCAACGTATAACTAAAACTGAAGGCTTTTAAACATGAACATCAATATAGTATGGAAAAAATAAAATGAAATAATTCCATTTACATATTCACATGGATATTCTACTAATCGAATAATCACATGCAATATCAATAACCACTTTCATAATGATATAATTCATAATTCCAGACAATCATAACCACGTAGCCAAGGCCTCGTGCAAAGGATACAAATAAGATTTTGTCAAGGCCTTGTGCCAAGACACTAGTTTGTATCATGAGACCTACCGATGCATTGAGGAGCTATAGCGGGCTCCACCCGTCACATATTAAGTCCAATGCATTCCTCATATGAACAGGTTTAAACATAACATAAACATTCGTATTAAAACTAGCATACGAAATGTCAATACATTCAACATAAACCATAAATGGTAAAAAAAATAACACATAAACAGTAAAACAAATCACAAAACCATCAATACAATATGGAAGTTTTGTTTCATAATAAATCAACTTCAAATTAGCTTAAAATCCATCATAGGATGTTGACATAGATGAAATCAAAAATCTTTTTGGAGAAATATCTCTTTTTTTTAAATCATTTAATAGTCACGTAATTATAAAATAAAAATTTACTTTGAATATTTTCTTATAAGCTTCTAAGGGAAGCTTCAACAATTTTATAACGGTGGAAAATAGCTGCACCCTCCGTATAAGTTAGAAAAACATTTCTTACATTAATTATGTCAAAAATGTTAAAAAACACCTTGTTTGGAAAATGACGGAAAGATTACTTTATACAAATCTTATAAAATGTCAAACAAGGGTATAAATGACTTTACCCCATATTATTTTAAATAGTAAAAATGTTTTGAAATGCATTTTTAAGAAATATGGTTGTGGATGATAAAGAAATCTCAGTAGATTATTTCGTATAAACAACCTCAGATAATGAAGAGATTGCGAAATAAACCCTTACCTTGTACCTTTCCTTGGTTTTGGGTCGGATAACCTCCTGTATAACAGTGAAATAATTGTTATTAAATTATACAATAATCATATATTTTAATATGATATCATATATGATCTTTTAACATTGATTTGTTAATAATATCTTAGTATTATCGTCGTTTCGGGTGTTAACTTGCTCATTTTCTTTTATATATTTTGTTAAGTAACCCATGTTTTTCATGGATAGGTTATATCTTATTCATATCCAGGATGATATCATGTCATTAAACATTATTTTTAAATCATAAAATTATAATTATACTTGAATGGATATGATGGAGAAAGAATCTCATCACGTTCGTGAAGACGGTAGTCCGTACGTACGCACGAGCGACAATATCATTCTTTTGATATTTAAATAATATATAATTGGATGTTATATCATATATACAGAATCATTATAATGTTATATTTATTATTTAAATTAATTAAAAATAATTATTATACCCATCCAAATAATAATATATTGAATAACAATTACACCACGATGTGGAGACGGTAAGCCGTACGTACGCATGTATGGTGACATGTCATTAAAAGGATGGATAGAATAATGAATATTGTTGTACCATATTTATAATAATATTACATTATATTGGAGATACTGGATTCATTATTTAAGAATGGGAATAACAAAGAAATAAGAATTTGAAGATGAAATGAATTGGAAAAAGGGTGATGAAAACATTACCTCTTCTTTGGGTTCATCTATTTGATTTGATCAAAAAGGCTCTTTAGGTTGGCTTTTTGATCAAACTAAGGCCTCTAGGTTGTAGATAGGGATGTTGAGAGAGTATTTGGGAAGGGTTTGGCAGAACCAAAAGGCTTTCACGGTGTGAATTAATGAGAAGGGGGAGTTATCTTTTATAAGAGGGGTGAGGGGCACCTTTGGAAAAGCTAGAAATATTATTTTATAATAAATTAATATTCGGTTTCTAATGGCTCCAAAGTGGATTATTTAAATTTTAAGGTGGTTATGGGTCTAAAACCACTTAACCAATAGAATTTAGACTGGTTTTCGTCATTATATTAACCTTATCTTTTAGTTTTAACACTTAGTTAATTAGTTTGACACTTACCATGTCACTTTGTATTTTTATATTATATAGTTAATAAACATACTATATACCTCCAAGAGCCCCCCCCAGTGGTCTATAAATTATTCACCTATCATGATATAAGTCTCTTGGTAGAACCTTAGATTTTTAGGAATTGAATATCAATTAATAATATAATATTTGTTTTAAAAACTCTTCTATGTCAATTTTGACACTATTTGGAAAATTGATTTATGTGAAAACCATAATAGAATGATTACTTCTAAAAAAGATAATTAAATCAATCCTAACATGTATTATTAACCTATAAGATTAGTGTAATTCATAAAAAGTCTCCAATTATATTTATTTGGGTATTTATAATATAAATTATTTTAAATTTTCACTATTATGGTAATTACTGCATCATCATTGTGTCAGAAATAAATTAAATTATTAATTGTCTAAAAATTATAAATAAAATCTCATTATGTAGGAAATATTTTTATCTTTCTAATGAATGTTTACAATCGAATTTATCTTAGGTGTAACTCTATATTAAAAATGTTTTAGTAAAAAAACATTGATTTTAACTCTTTTAACTCTTCTTTGAATTAAATAAAAATAAAGTACTAATCTAATCCAAGTGGACCTAAATGATAATATATTTTTCATAAGGTTTTTTTTGGTCAAGAGACACTTGTAAAATAGAATTAGGACATGTGTTAGGTTAATAATAAGATCATGTTTACCCTTAATTACCCTATTTAATTTTAATCATGGTAAATAGAAGTAAAAAGTTACTATTTGCCAAAAATTATTTTCATCACATTGAACCACATTTTACTCCTTCATATTGACCATGTCTGTCAGATTTTCGAAATTTCACTCACATAAGCGGTAAAATTATGTTTTATGAAAAATTCAGTTTTTTTAACTACCACATTGTGATTTCACTATTCATCAAAAAATGAAGTATTTCAGAAAAATACCCAAAATTCACCCTAGGCTAATTTCAATTTTAAGAATCCAAATATGAAGTCCATTTTAAAAAATAAAATTTATAAATTTCAAAAAGTGGGTTTTACTATTCATAAAGACTAGTTTGATTGGTTGTGGTGTGTGTTAAAACTTGAAGTTGCGTATAACATAGGTTATTGCATTATTCAAAGAGAAGCGTACCGTAGAAGAATGGGGTGTTACATTCTCCCCTACTTCAAATAATTTTGTCCTCGAAATTTCTAGAATACTACCACATGAAAAGACTCGGGTGGTTTTCATCATAAGTTCCTCGGGATCCCATGTTTCCTCTTCTATCTTATAGTTTCTCCACATGAAATTTACCAGACGAGTCGTCCGATTTCTCTGTACTTGTTCTCTCATATCAAGAATATTGAAGGGCTCTTCGCAATAAGACAGATCGGGTTCCAGTTCTAATTCCTCATAGGTGAGTACATGCGTTGGGTCAGGCATGTATTTCCTCAATAGAGATACGTGGAAGACATCGTGAACTTTGGAGAGACTTGGAGGCATTGTCAATCGGTAAGCTACAGCCCCAATTAGTTCTAGAATTTTGAAAGGTCTAATGTACCTGGGATTCAATTTACATTTCTTACAAAAACGTATGACTCCCTTCCAGGGAGATACTATCAGGAAAACATGATCACTGACTTGAAATTCCAAATCCTTCCTTCGATTTTCAGCATAACTCTTCTGCCGACTTTGAGCTACTTTGATATGGTTTTGGATTACCTTCACCTTTTCCATCGTTTCCTCCACCAGTTCTAGGCCTACAAGTTTTCTTTCACCAACGTCATCCCAACAGGTTGGTGTGCGACATCACTTTCCGTATAACGCTTCATATGGTGCCATCTGAATACTCGAATGGAAACTATTGTTATAGGAAAATTCTTACAGAGGTAAATATTGATCCCATATACCCTAAAAGTCAAGTGAGCATGATCTCAACATGTCTTTTAAGGTTTTAATAGTCCATTCTGATTGTCCATCTGTTTGAGGGTGGTATGCAGTTCTCAAATGAAGTTCAGTATCAAAGGATTTCTGAAAAATATCCAGAATCATGAAGTAAAACGGGGATCATGACTAGAAACAATCGATACGGGTACTCCATGAAGTCTCACAACATCATTAATATATAGTCTTTCTATACTTTCTAGTGGTAGATCTACTCTTATAGCAAGAAAATGTGCTGACTTGGTAAGACGATCAACAATAACCCATATTTCATCGTTCCTTCTAGGAGTCTTTGGTAGTCCAATGACAAATTCAATAGTGATATTGTCCTATTTCCACTCCGGTATGGGAAGAGGATGCATGACTCATCTAGGTTGATTCCTTCCAGCATTAACTTTTTGGAAAACCATACATCTTGACATAAAATCAGAAATCTACCTCTTCATGTTGTCCCACAAAAAATATTCCTTCAAGTCTCTACACATTTTGGTTCTCCCAGGGTGTATAGAGAAATTGGAACTATGAGCATCATCAAGAAATTCCCTTTTTAGAACAAGTATATCGGGAACACAAAGTCTCTTCCCGAATTTCAAAATTCCATCTTCAAACACAAAGTCCCTCAATCTCCCATCAATCATAGCTTTAATCTTATTTTTAAATTCTTCATCATCGGTTTGAGAACACTTAATCCTTTCTAGTAATGATGGTTTGGCAACCATTTGAAAAAACATTGATGTTTCTCCTTCCCTAGTTATTCTTGTGTCCATCTTCACTAGATCCATGAAAATTGGATCCCTTTAAATTATCATATTGTTAAAAACTCAATGGTATTTCCTACTCAAAGCATCTTCCACCTAGTTTGCTTTCCCCGGGTGGTAGTGTATTGTAAAATAATAATCCTCTAGTAATTCAAGCCATCTCCTTTGCCTCATGTTGAGTTCTTTTTGTGAGAAAATATACTTCAATCTGTTGTGATCAGTATAAATCTCACATTTTTCACCATAGAGGTAGTGCCTCCATATCATCAATGAAAAGATCACAAATTCTATCTCGAGATCATGAGTAGGATAGTTTTGTTCATGAATTTTCAACTGTCGTGATGCATAGGCAAGAACCCTATCATTATGCATAAGGACACAACCATGTCCTTTCGTCGATGCATCACTATAAATAACGAACCCATCATCCCCCGATGGTAGAGTCAATATAGGATCATTGACTAATCTTCTCTTCAGTTCTTTGAAACATTCTTCACACTCTTTTGTCCTACCAAATTTAACCCATTTACGTGTGAGCTTTTTTAATGGGTTAGCCAGCCGTGCAAAATTCTGGAAAAAACATCGATAATAACCTTCCAAACCAATAAAACTGTGTACCTTAGGTATACTCGTAGGTGCTGTCAATTTTTGGATTGCCTTGGTCATTGAAGGATCAATAGTGATTCCATCTTTAGAGATAATATGGCCAAGAAAAGAAATCTCCTGAATCCATAATTCACACTTGCTAAACTTCCCATATAATTCATGTCTTCTCAGAGTCTTCAGGATAATGCGCAAGTGATTTTAATGATCTTCTAGGATTTTGGAGTATACCAAGATATCATAAAAAAATACCACCACAAATTCATTGAGATATTCATTGAAAACTCTATTCATCAGATATATGAATATAGAGGGTGCATTAGTCAATCCTAAAGGCATTATTGTAAACTCATAATGCCTGTACCTGGTTCGAAATGCTGTCTTCAGAATGTCTTCCTTCTTCACACACAACTGAAGGTATCCAGATCATAGGTCATTCATTGAAAAGTATTGAGCTCCATGCATTTGGTCAAATAAATCATCAATACGAGGTAAGTGATACTTTTTCTTTGTTGTTATAGCATTGATCTCCCTGTAGTCGATACATAACCTCATAGATCCATCTTTCTTTTTAACAAAAAGAGCAGGGGATACCCATGGAGAAACACTAGGGAGAATAAATCCCTTATTACTAAATTACTCTACTTGTTTCATTAGTTCAACTAATTATACAATGGCCATTCTATTAGGGATATTCGATACAGGCCTTGATCTAGGAATTAAATCAATTGAAAACTCAACTTCTCATTCTGGAGAATGTCTAGGTAAATCTTCCGGAAACACATCTACATATTCTTTCACAATAGGTACATCCTCTATTTTAACATTCCTTTCCTCACCCACTATAATTTCATCCTCTTCCTCCCCAATAATTGAATTTAGTCGAGCTACTTGGTGTGGATCTAGGTAAGAATTAGGTAGTGACGATTCTTCTATAAAGATAAGGCGTTCCTTGTCATCATCATCAAAAATCATAACCTCCTTATTCTTACAATAAATCTGTGCATCATGGTCCAAAAGCCAATCCATACCGAGGATTATATCAAACTCAATCATAGGTATGATGATGAGATCAGCGGATAAATAACATTTATGTTCTCTAATGGGGACTGATTCCCAAAACATTGTTGCACTAATACTTCCCTTAAGAGTTTTAACTAACAACTCCCTTGTTCAATAAAATTGGAAATATCTAATTTTCATAGAAAACTGGGATGATATGAAACAATGCGATGATCCAGAATCAAATAATGCATTTTCTAAACTTGAGGAAACCATTAAATTACCTCCAACCACATCTTTCGGAGCTTCTACCTCAGCTGTAGTGATAGCATAAGCTTGGCCTTGATCCCTTGGTCTTTTCTGAGGTAAGTTCCCTTAACTTTTAGGAAATTCATTTGCATAATGTCCCATCTCCCTACAATTGTAGCATTGGACATCGGTAGCTTCCTTCGTCCCATTGCAATCACGAGCTTGGTGGCCTTTTTCACCACACTTGTAACACACTCCCGTTTCTTTTGAGCAAGTACTGGGGTGTTTCTTCCCACATTTACTGAATGATGGATATTCAACCTTTCCCTTCTTCCCCTTATTTCCATTCCCACATTGATCAGCAGATCTCTTCTTCCCTTTCTTTTCTTTAAAGTCATATGACATAGAGAATTCTTTCTCTGTCTTGATAGCACATGAGATAATGTCTTCATACGATGACAAGGATTATGAGACTAATGGTCGATGGAGAATTGGTTTTAACCCATCAAAGAAACGATCAATATTAGTTCTTGGGTTACGTATATAATCTCCAACATACCTTTCTAACCATGTAAAGTTAGCCTCATACATTGCGACATTCTCATCCTCTTTTTGTTTCGGACTCTGAAATTTCCTTTCCATATCTGCTCGATTGTCACGAGGAATGTATTTTTCTAAAAACATATCTTTGAACTCCCTCCATTCCATATTTTATACTTCATCATCTTCCTTCATGTTTTGAATCAATGACCACCATTTATCGTCCTCTCCAGTGAGGCGGTAAACTGCCATTATAACTTTTTTCCCTTTCACTACTTTCCAAAGCCTGAAATAATTTCTCTAGGGAACTTATCCATTTCTCAGATACTAAGTTATTTGTACTCCCATTGAACGTTGGTGGTTGTTGCCTCATGAAGTGATCTAACATTGATCCTCCACACTACGGATCAGGGTGCTGCATATAGGTAAGATTATTATTCATAACCTGAGTGAGTTGTCCCAGTATAGTGATTAGTTGATCTGCACCAGTTGCATCACCAACGCCACTATAATTATCTTGAGCAAGAGGGAAATCCCTACATGGAGTGCATGCATTGATACGGTTTCCATTTCATCCACTAGGAACCACTTCTAAACAATGGAATAAACTAGATAAGTTTATGAATCAAAATAAAAAATTCCATACTTAGAAAACACTTAACATAAATTGAACTAATTATGGATACAATCCATAATCATAAAAAAAATGTTTTCTACGAGGAAATATATACTCATAATCCGTTCATAATGATTTGTAATGAAAATGAGGGATATCTTATGTATATACCCCAGGAGTGTCGTAACCAAGAGTGCTTCAAGGCCCATTGTCGCGAACCAATTCCTCTTCTAGTCTAGCTCAAAGCGGTGTTTTCAGGATTTACACGTAGATACATCTGTTCCAGAGCCGCCTCTACCTGCTCGTATCCATACAGGTATGTATTTCTCAGGTAACTCCCAAAATCTCTACAATACCATAATTCTAGGAAGTTATTCTATACTAATCCTCAAATTCCATCGTAAATCGATGTGCTCTAATCAGAGTTTATCTAAATCTAGCTTCAAAGGTTTGTACTAAACTTCCTCTGATACCAACTGTAATGCCCCGACCCCAGTTACCTAGAGTCGGTGCATTATTCCATAACATTGGAATGATCACAATAAAGATCAAATCCTGATAGACAGATTAGTTTAGTTTCCTTGGAAGCACTAGATATTTTCATAATGTATACATTACATCATAAAATGAAAACTACAACAATATAGTCTCCATAGTCCACACTCATATCCCCACATACTATCCATGCAGGTCATTCATAAATTATTTATTCACATCCTGGGAAAAATAAAACATAGGAAAGGGGTGATCTCAAATTCCCTGTAAGGATAACAATATAGCGTAATTTTTCATAAATAAGAATAAACATTTAAGGCAAAGTATAAGTAAAACAAAATCCTTTTAAACTTGAACATCAATATAGTATGGAAAAAATAAAATGAAATAATTCCATTTACTTATTCAGATGGACATTCTACTAATCGAATAATCACATGCAATATCAATAACCACTTTCATAATGATGGAATGCATAATGCCAAAATTTCATAACCACATATCCAAGGCCTCATGCCATGACTAAAAATAAGATTTTTTCAAGGCCTTGTGCCAAGACACTAGTTTGTCTCATGAGACCTACCGATGCATCGAGGAGCTATAGCGGGCTCCACCCATCACATATTAAGTCTAATGCATTCCTCGTATAAACAGGTTTAAACATAACATAAACATTCGTATTAAAACTAGCATAAAAATGGAAATACATTCTACATAAACCATGAATGGCATAAAAATAACACATCCAAAGTCAAACAATTCACAAATCCTTCAATACAATATAGAAATTTTGTTTCATAATAAATAAACTTCAAATAAGCTTAAAATCCATCAAGGGATGTTGACATAGATGAAATCAAAAATCTTTTTAGAGAAATATCTCTTTCTTTTTTGAAATAATTTAAGAGTCACATAATTATAAAATAAAACATTTACATTGAAAATTTTCTTATAAGCTTGTAAGGGAAGCTTCGATGATTTTATAATGGAAGAAAATAGCCTCACCCACCGTATAAGTTAAAAACACATTCTTACCTTAATTCTGTCGAAAAGGTTCAAAAACACCTTGTTTAGAAAACGACGGAAGTATTCCTCTATAATCCTCTTTTAAAAAGTCAAACAAGGGTATAAATGACTTTAACACATATTATTGTAAATAGTAATGATGTTTTGAAATACATTTTTTAGAAACATGGATGTGGATGATAAAGAAATCCCAGTAGATTATTACGTATAAACAACCTCAGATAATGAAGAGATTGCCAAATAAACCCTTACCTTGTACCTTTCCTTGGTTGAGGGTACGTTAAAGACCTGTATAATGGTAAAATAATTGTTATTAAATTATATAATAATCATATATATTAATATGATATCATATATGATCTTTTAAGATTGATTTGTTAATAATATCTTAGTATTATCGTCATTTCAAGTGTTAACTTACTCATTTTCTTTTATTTTTTTTACGTAAGATCTGTTTGTCAGGGATTGGTTTTATCTTATTCCTATACAGGATTATATAAAGTCCTTAAACATTATTTTTAAATCATAAAATGATAACTATACTTGAATGGATACGATGGAGAATGAATATCATTGTGTTCGTGGAGACGGTAGTCCGTACGTACGCACGAGCGACAATATCATTCTTTTGATACTAAAATAATACATAAGTGGATGGTAAATAATTTATAAATAATCATTATAATGTTATATTTATTATTTACATGAATTAAAAATCATTATTATATCCATCCAAATAATAATATATTGAATAACAATTACACCACGACGTGGAGACGGTAAGGTGTACGTACGCACGTATAGTGACATGTCATTAAAAGGATGGATAAAATACTGAATATGGTTTTACCATATTTATAATAATATTACAATATATAGGAGATACTGGATTCATTATTTTATAATGGGAATAACAAATTGAGAAGAAGTTGAAGAAGAAATGAATTTGAAAAAGGGTGGTGAAAACATTACCTTTTCTTCGGGTTCTTCCTTTTCATTTGATCAAAAGGAATCCTTAGATTGGCTTTTTGATAAAACTAAGGCCTCTAGGTTGTAGTGAGGGAAGTTGAGAGAGTATTTGGGTAGGGTTTGGGCGAACCAAAATTCTTTGAAGGTGTGAATTATTGAGAAGGAGGAGTACCCTTTTATAAGAGGGGTGATGGACACCTTTGGAAAAGGGAGAAATATTATTTTATAATAAATTAATCTTCGGTTTCTAATGGCTTAAATGTGAATTATTTAAATTTTATGGTGGGGATGGGTATAAAAACAATTTACCAATATAATTTAGACAGGTTTTGGTCATTATATTAACCTTTTTCTTTTAGTTTTAACTCTTAGTTAATTAGTTTGACACTTACCATGTCACTTTTTATTTTTATATTATATATTTAATAAACTTACTATATATCTACAAGAGACCCCCCAAGTGGTCCATTAATGATACACCTATCATGATATAAGTCTCTTGGATGAACCTTATATTTTTAGGAATTGAATATAAATTAATAATATAATATTTGTTTTAAAAACTATTTTATGTCAATTTTGACACTATTTGGAAAATTGATTTTTGTGAAAGTCATAACAGAATGATTACTTCTAAAAAAGCTAATTAAATCAATCCTCACATGTCATATTAACCTAAAAAATTATTTTAATTCATAAAAAGTCTCAAATTATATTTATTTGGGTATTTATAATATCAATTATTTTAATTTTTCACTATTATGGTAATTACTGCATCATCATTGTGTCATAAATAAATTAAATTATATAATGTATAAAAATTATAAATAAAATATCATTATGTAGGAAATCATTTTAAATTCCTAATGAGTATTTACAATCGAATTTATCTTATGTATTACCCTACATTAAAAATGTTTTAGTATGTAATCATTGATTTTAACTCTTTTAACTCTTCTTTGAATTAAATAATAATAAATGTCCTAATCTAATCCAATTGGACATAAATGATAATATTTTATTCTTAAGGTTGTTTTTGGTCGATATATACTTTTTCAATAGAATT
This sequence comes from Viscum album, assembly GCA_963277665.1. Lineage (NCBI taxonomy): Eukaryota > Viridiplantae > Streptophyta > Magnoliopsida > Santalales > Viscaceae > Viscum > Viscum album. The sequence continues at coordinate 688,168,774 of OY728122.1, forward strand.
AGGACATGTGTTAGGGTAATATTATTATCATTTTTACCCTTAATTACTCTATTTACATTTAACCATGGTAAATAAAAGTAAAAAGTTACTATTCACCAAAAATTATTTTCATCTCATTGAAGCACATTTTACTCATTAATATTAACTATGTCTCTTATATTTTCTAAATTCCACTCACATATGTGGTAAATTTATGTTTTATGAAAAATTCAGTTTTTTTAACTACCACTTACTGGTTTCACTATTCATCAAAAAATGACGTTTTTCAGAAAAATAACAAAAATTCACCCTCAGCTAATTTTGATATTCTGAATCCAAAAATGAAGTCCATTTTAAAAAATAAAATTTATAAATTTCTAAAAGTGGGTATTACTATTCATAATGGCTAGTTTTATTGGTTGTGGTGTGTGTTAGAACTTGAAGTTGTGTATGACACACGCTATTGCATTATTCAAAGAGAACCGTATTGTAGATTCTTGGGGTGTTACAAAATATCCCACAATGAAAGCACTGGAATGGAAAATTATCTTGAGATGGAAGTCAACTACCTTTATTTCTCATACCATTTCCTGTTTTTTGGAAACAATCAAAATGACACTTCTTACCAATAGAATATTAACTTATTGATCACCTGATGAAAAATCATGGCTGCTACCTGGATCCACATTCAAATTCAATTACATGATGACTGAATAAATAGTCAAACCTTAAAATAATGTTAAATTTAAAACTTTACATATGACCTGATATCATAATGAATACCATAATTTAAAAGTATTTTTCTAGATATCTCATCATCTGCAAAAGATGGTATGATGCATTATTGGTTAGTAAAGCTTCCTGCATAGTCATCCATTGACAAACGCTCCTACATCAGATGCATGAACTAGTAAGATTTATCACATCTTAAGGTTTTGGGATTGAAGTATATCAGAAAAATCATCTTTAATTCCTTCCAAGATACAAATCCTAATACACATCTTCCTCCATAATATCCCACAAATTCCAGGTATATCCATGAATCATAAATACTAAATGCTTCACAATATTATCTATGGGTTTCGTGATATTATTTATGATTTTATAGACTAAATCAATCTAGTACTCAACTACATGGGTTCAGACATCTCAAATAAACTTAATAGGACTCTAAATTTAAAACTCTATTTTGAACTATGACATCAATGGAATGGTTGGAAGAGTATCCCATTCCATGAATCAATTTACCATCAACAAGCTGTCCCAAATCTGAATATCCATATGATCCTAAAAATATATGGACGGTTTTAGGTCAACAACCATAGGACCCTTCTAATTTCCACTCCCAATATTCTCAAGTTAAATATTATGAGTAGGATATTTCACTACAATATAATCACACACAATAAAGAACTATCTAGAAACATGGTAATCCCAATAGAAAACTACAATATAGATCCCGAAACCCTTGGTCTTTCTAGGAATTGATTAAATGTATTTTATCATGAAATGACATCTCATTTCCTTTATTGTGTGAACATATATCTCATATAATTTTTAAAAATGAATGTATATATTACCTGGAATAATGGACATGTACTTATCAAAAGAAATGAATGTCCAAATATCTCGAGGTGCCTATTTTGATGTTTGTATTATCATATTTTCCCATACCTGGCCCAATGTACAAAACTCAAGAAACAATAACATCAAAAAATGATAACCTCAAACAACATGTGAATCACCCATGTTGAAATAACATCAATAGTAATGTTCACTCAACACATACATCAACACCATCACTAGGTACTCTTATTTTCCTCATTAATGGGATAACTACTCCTATCCATATTGTCATTACAATTTCCCAACACATTATAGTATCATTTCTAACATTACTATGCTATATTGAAAAGTAAAATAAATCTTGATCCTATGATACCACTTTTGTAACATCACCCAATATGGATCACTCTCATGTAGACCAAAATGCTTGTATATGAAACCACCACCACACCTCCCCGTATGTCAGAGGCCACTGACTAGAAGTAGGGTTTAAATTGTATAGTGGGGAGACAATTACACCAATTATGAAGTGTTATAGAATTAGAAAAAATCATAAAACAATGAACACTATTTTCAAACTAATGACATAGTTGAAGATGACATGAAATGTCAATTGAATAATAAAATAATAATAAAGGGATAATGTAATGAAATTTTCAGAATGAATCACAATTTCATGATATAATAATACAAGAAATTTTTTTCTGAGAAATAAATGACTCAATGTCTTATGTCATAATCCCCATACCAGTATCATCTCCAAAATCCATCCCAAAAACAAATATGTATTCAAAATAATGTTCTTTTTCTCTATCTCAAAAAAACATTCATTAAATCTACTCGAGTGCCAATTAGTAACCTTAATAGGGTGTGGGTATAACTCGGTATGTTGACACCACTATTCGTATACAAAACCATTCTGGTAATATGGGTATTCAATAACTCTATAAAAAGGATTATTAATATCTTCCACGATTAAAAAAACACAACAACCTACTTAGTATATACGCTGGTATATCTATCAGCATGTCTTAAGACCATACCAATCACAAATAATTACCCATGGTAAAAAAACATCATTAGAATCATTTTAGAATATCTATGATCTTGTCTCATAAACTTTTATACAATAACCATGAAACCCTGTTATAGTCACACCAACCAGTTTGGTTCAATGACATATAAGTATTATAACGGTTTTGGGTCAAAACACTATAATAATAAAATAATTTCCATGTCAAATCCATATTAACAATATAGAATGAGATTTTTCTATGTCTACTCATTATCACTATTACCATATATTTGTGTTCATGTTCCTAGGCCATGCACATTATATATGCATCTCACCATGCAACACAATTCCTATCATAATACATGGTTATCGCAATATCAATTCCTATATCTCAAAGGAAAATTATTTGAATCCAAACTATTATTTCATATAACACGATTAATGTATTGACCCTATCATTTTACGCATATCATTACGTGATTTTATTCACAATAAAAAATCAAATTACAAGATAAGGATCGTATAGTCTAGTTTAGTATTAATATTAGGTTAATAACTAATCATCGTGAAACTAAAATAAAAAAACACTTTATTTCATATTCTTAATGATATAATAACCCAATTTGAGAACAAATTACTATATAGGATAACATGGGGAATACATGAATAAATTAGATGATTTTTAATGTGCATTATAAAAATAATCAAATTAGTAAACCTAGAACACAAGTTATAAGAAATAGACAATGGATTAATATGAGTGTAACATTAATATAAATATGGAATAATAACATATATAACATGGGGAAATATTATAATGTAATCATAGGAATTTGGAAACAACATATAACATATCATAAATGGAATTAATGTGTAAGCACCAAGCCCATATCATATGGTAGACAAAGTCCCATAAAGGAATTAGGTTCACTCTATATCAAAACATGATGTCTCATAAAAATAAACATTATCCAATTCCTTGGATAAAAATCTCTTTCCACCAAACATATCATTTTGATAAATATTTGTGCCTCATGAGTGATAAACCTATAGATTGCAAATGGAAAAAAATGTGTACTATAATAATGTCACAATGAATATTAAATGAGAATATAAATGATGCTTCCATGAAAAAATGTATTAAACATGGAAATGGACCTTCATAAGGTAATATAGGAAGGGATCGTAATTTTTTCCCATTGTAGTGCAAATGTGATAAATGTGTGTTTAATAATCATTCAAAATGATACTTTTTATTATTGTTTAAAGAAAATATTCATGAGATTATAAAGTTTAAAATCCATTTAAAAAAAATGAACCAATATAGTTGATCGTGTTAATTAGACTGATTTTATTTAATTTTTTTTTCTTAAAATAGATTATGGTGTATACTATGAAAAAGGTAGGAAATCGATAAGTTCATTTGAATCATCCTAGACTGTGAGGAATAATTATAAACAGAACATTTATTACCACATTAAATAGGAATTATATGATCTAGATACTTGTGTTTTATACATAAAAACCTAAATGATAAGAATTATATATATATATATATATAATGGAACATTATATATCATTAAATTGAGAGAAAGATAAAACTGACAGAAAAATGGCGGTTTTGGTAGAATCCCTTAACTTATGTATGAATTAGTGCAGAACATGGTCATAATTTCCTGGATAATATTATTAAATATATTAATTAACTAATTCATAACATTTTATAAATTTATTTTATTTATAATAGTTTTATTATGTTAATTAATGGTACTTCTGATGGGTTATGAGATTCAATTTCATAATTCGAGAGTGTTATTTTTCTCGTTTTTCATGTTCAGTTTACTTATATACATGTACAAAATATGATATAAAAAGATAATGGTTGTCCATAATTGTGGTTAAATGATTGGAATTAACATAAATAAGGAATAATTATAATATAAATTATTTTCAAATTTTGTATGATGAGGAATCTTCTTATAAATAGTAAATGATATTTATTTTTGATAATTTATTAGGTTTTTGATCATTACAAACTAGTTTTGTTTTATTAATTAAAATAATATTTATAAAATGTTTCCATATAATTTCATCGGTTTTAATACATATATTATAATTATCTAAACCATTAAAAACATTTTATTATCAGCATTATAGACAATAATGAGAAAGTGGAATTTTGCTCTTGAAATTCTCCTCTTTGAAAACATCTATACGAAAAATATTTTTTGTATTTTGATTATACCAAGAGAACATATACATGATTTATATGTTTTGGAAAGGTATTGGGACTAATTTAGACATGTATCATAACTTATATTGTACGAAGATAATATGTGGTGTTTATAATAGAGAAGAGGGTTGTTTCTTTGAATATTTTATTCATTAATTTATTTATTTAGATCAACTCTACTTTTAGATTGATTATTATCCTTAAATATATTACATTAATGAATTATAGTTCTATATTGTGGTCTTATATAATGCATGCGACATCTATGACTCCACAATTCATGTATTTAGATTTTATCCTATATTATCTTATTTTATTATAAACACAAAAAATTCTGGTCTTTTAGAAAAATACCCAAAATCTAGTCTAACCATTTTTTATGATGTATAATGAAAAAACATGTGCCATTTTATGAACATAGATTTATAAATATGAGATGTTTAATTTTTAATTAAAATCAACATCATGTCAAGAAATACAGATATTAAAATTTTACCTTTTTTATAACACATTGTAAAATTACTAAGGTCTCATAATATTATCTCATAATCATGTGAAAACAAAATATAAATTAATTAATATATTTTATAAAAATAAATTGTCTTTTAACTTATAAAATAAATCATACAATTGTAATTAAATATTTATGAAATAAAAAATTAACAAGACATAATTATTAATGTTTTAAATATTTATATACATATACATTAACATAGTTATATCATATTGTCACTTATAATATGGGTAAATTTTTTTTAATCTTTCATTGGTGTTATTACTATTAATTTGTCCTATTTATTTTTCAGATAGTTCATATTACTATTCCAAAGATCATGTTACAATTTCATGAATATATGTTCATTAAATTTTATAACTACATATTATTTCACTCAATATACATTTATAAATATTCTGTTGTGTTATTAATATAATTTTATCTAGTTTATAATATATTCCACAATTATAATAATGTTGATTGCAATGATAAAATTTTGGGTCATTACATTCTTCCCCCTTATTAAATTTCTCCCTCTAAATTTCATTTTACACACAATGTTGAAAACAAGTGAGGGTATTAATCCATTATTTCCTCCTCCTATTCACATGTTTCCACATCAATAATATGGTTCCAACATATTTTATTTACTAGTCAATAGTATTGTTTTCTAAAATTTTATCTATATCTTCCAAGAACATAACCGTCATCTCCTTATGTGAGAGACCATTTTCCAAATATACCTCCTTTGAATTTAATAAATGTGAAGGATCAGGTATGTGATTTTATATGAGGGATATATAGAACACATCATGAACACGAGACAAGGTTGGTGGAATTACAAGTCAATAGGCTAAATCTCTAACACGAGCATGAATCATGAATGGGTCGATGAAACTAGAAATTGGATTAATTTTTTCTCCCAAATAACATGATCATATACTATGAAAACATGCAGAGGAATATAATGTCTCCAACCATAAACTAAATGACTCATTAATGATTTTATGCACATCTCCATCATTACTGTTGGATACCAATATGTTATTTTGAATGGCGTTCACCATCTCAACCATTTCATCGGCCATTTCAGGTCCTATCATCTTACATTCACTGAATTAATACAAAAACTATTTTCTTTTATATGTTTTCCCTTAATTGGAATTATATTGATCCTTTTAGATGATTGAGTGGAAACAATTGGTGATAATGTCCTCGGCTAGAGGAATTTGTAAGACCTATCACCCCATTAATTCCATAGATCTAACAAAAAAAATTTATTCAAGTGTCAGAATGTTCCACAATGTCTGGCCATAACTTTGAGAATCATAGGCCATACTGAATGTTGGAATAGTTCATAGAGAACGATTTATACATTTTTGAGAAATCATGATTAATAATGGACCCCGATTGGATACAATCGATATTGGTACACCATGAAGCCAAAAAATTTCTCTTATATATTTACATTCATGTTGCTCTTATGAAAAATCCTCTTGAATTTCGGTAAATATAGATTCATTTAAAGGATGATCTATAACTACCCTAATTTCATTGTTTCTTATGGATGTCTTTGAAATTCTAATTAAAAAGTCTATAGTGATGGTCTCCCACATCCATGTTGGTATGGATTGTGGTGGAATAATCTCATTATACTTATTCTTTTAAAGCTTCACTCACTGAAATACCAATCACTATGATGTATATTCAGAAATATTATTTTTCATATATTCACACCAAATTGTTCTCTAGAATATCATGATACATTTTTGTGATCTGTGGTTGAATAGGTATGGATGAGATATGTGTGTCTTTTATAAGAAAATACATTATATATGGATTTTATTGTAAAGATATTCGTAACCCAAATCTCAAAACACATTCACCATCTATCTTTAACAATGAGTATTTTCATTTTCTCGTGGCTTCAACCTTCATCTGAATCTATACATAATTTTTTTGAGAAATAATTATTTTTCTCCAAAAGGGGTTATTGACAAATCATTTGATAATGTATTGATGATATTCATTCCATGGGATTAATATGTCCATTTATTGATAATATGATAATATAAGATGATTTTTAATTCTCAACATTGATAATCATGTAAGAACATTTTTTACATAGAGAATATGTTTCTTTATTTTCCATATCATGATGGTAATGTATTGGGAAGTCCCAATCCTTAATGATAATTAACCATTATCTCTAGTGAATATTAATCTTCTTCTATATGAATACATTTATGAGACTCTTTTGATCATTATATATCACAGAATTCATCCTATAGAGATAATTTTAATAAATTTTCAAAACAATGATCATAACATCCCAATCCAGATCATTAGTGGGATATTTTTTCTCATGGGTTATCAATGTACATTTGAAGTATGATATCTTATCACATTAAATCATGAACACAACCTATTACCATATTTATTTCTTCCTTGTACTCCAAAAATAGATCCTCAATTATTGGTAGTGTATGATCTAGTTTACTAATAAGCCTCTTTTTCAACTAATTAAAGTATTCTTAACATTTATTTGTCTGGACAGACTCTTCTCCATTCCGAGTCATATTGGTTTGTGCATTTTAAAATCATGGTATGTATTTCAGAAATAAACATTAATATCTATCTATACCATGGAATCTATGAATTTCAATTACAGATGATGTCCTAGGCTACTGTCCCATTTAATTTTCCATGAAAGTATCAACATATATCCTTTTTATAGTGACTAAATTCCCCAATAACCATACACCTTGCATCTATATATCACATTTATTATATTGTTCATAAACTTTTCCCTTCCGAATTTCTTTAGAATTGCATTAAAATACTTCAAATGTTCCTCTATACTCTTGGAGTATATCAGAATATAATCAAAAAAGACTAAAACAATTTTTTTGAGGTAATATATCCCGAATTTATTCATTAAAACCATAAAATTTGTAGGACCGTTACTGTGTATTATGGACATCACTATGAAATCATAGTTTCTATACCTTGTTTCAAATGCAGTCTTGGGAATATCTTCCTTCCACAACATTAATTGGGGATATCATGACCAAAGGTCCTTCGTAGGGATCTAACTATCCAAACCTATCTAAAAAAAATTATATATACATGAGAGTGGATAAATTTTCATAATCATGATTTACTTGAGAAAATTATAATTAATGTATAGATATATTGTTCCATCCTTACTCGTCATAAATGGAACTGACCCAAGACATGATTAAGAACTCAGGTGTATAATACCTTTGACTATATTCTCCAATAACTACAAATTATGATCTAAAATCACAATGGTGGAAATTATATAAGGATTATATTATCTAGTCACACATCCAAGAGTAAGTTCAAGTAGGTAATAAACCTCTTGATCCGAAGGAAGACTATACAATTCTTTAGTTAATTGATTTGGCTAATCCCTCACGATGGCATGATGTTGAGAATGATTATATCCATTAAATCGTGCATTTGATGATTATTTGATTTCTTATAAGGAAACAATATCCACAAATTAGTCGATGAATGCAGAGTAGATTCACCATCCTCCTTAAACATGTACAAAATTAAGGGTTGCTTCAGGATATGAAGCATGATTTCACTTACTGAACAATTAATGATGGATTTATATAAATATTTCTTATCCAATCCCAAAATAATATCAAACTCAACAAAAGGGTGTCTTTAAATATTTTCGGTGCGGTTGAGTGAAAAAACAATTACAAAGGTGGAGACATTAATAATGGATATAATAATGTCTCCATTATCTATACTCACAGATAACCCTTCCTTTAAATTTTGATTTAGGGATTTAATAGTTCTACTAAAATTAAAATATTTAAAATAATTCATAGATACATAAATAAATAGTACATTCAATACTATTTAATGAAAAACTATAGTACCTATCACCATGTCATTATTGGGCTCCACATTAGTAGTAGTGAAAACGTATGCACTTCCTTGTTGCCTTGGAGGATGATTTCATTGATCTCCTCCAATTAAAATTTTCAACGGGAAATGGTTTGAATAATATTCATGATTTTTATAGATACAAAATATCACTATATGATTATTTTTGATAAGATACTTTTATTCTTCTTCTTTGTTAGTAGGATTCTTTATATCCATTCAGTATTCAATGGCCATAATCCCTTCTCATAATCATTTTAAGTATCTATTGGATATATTTATGAAATTTATAGGTTATTTATTCCAATACATTTTAATAGTGGGATATGGTGCATTCATTCCATCATCGAAATTATCACTTAAATTTATCATTATTTCCAAATATTTATCACCTGCCCCATGAGTCTATTGATATTCATTGATCTATGTTTCAATAATAATGATGTAATGGTAATTCTCATCATAACTAATGACGTATCCAATCCCCAACTATTTTAATCAACATTTATTTTTTCCTCAATAGAATTGATTCTCTATGTTTTTGATTTTAAGGAAAAATACGAAACCATATCATGAAATCCATATATTGTTTTCTTCCTAAAACCCAGTAGACTCATCCTATTTTTTTCATTAGTACTGTGAATTTACTTTTTTATTATATGGAGGGATTAGGGAAAATATTTGTTAAAAAATAATTTCTTGAAATATATTCATTAAATGGAATCAATTTCCTCCTTTTACGTTTTTTCATGACTAGTGTCTTCCATAGATCAGCTACCCATAAAATTAATATAATTCATGTAAAATTTTATCATCTTCAAAAAACTATAAGGCAATTAATATCTTCTCAATGGAGTTAATCCACTATTATAAGAGGAGGGTATCAAAATATCTACTGAACAATTGAGGCCTTTTATAAATGAAGGAATCAATGAAAAAAATTATATTTCTTTGGAGAAGGGGGAAATTCTATATTATTGTTGTTATTATTCAAAACATCATCCAACTGAGCAGGTAATTTCATAAAATTGTTTATACTCATTCCCTTAATATATGGAATATCCTTAGGGAAATTTTCACATAGGTTATCAAATTAATTGATGGAATTAGTAATTATATATCTTTCCACTAACTAAAAAAAATAATGAATGATTATGGTGATTGAATACTTATCTAAAAATCATATAAAACCCAAAAAATTGAATATAGAATGATAAAAGTATAATTGAAATGTATATCTTAACTATTCACTTCAAAGTTAGAAATATAGGACATCCATGATAAATATCCTAATATATATTATTATGAGATCCCTTCCATTAATAATGGATCATATTGAGCATAGGGATTCACTAATTAATATCCCATGTGAGTATCAAACCAGTTGCACTGTAAGAATAATTTTATATTTCCACGATACCTTGAGTTAGGTCCAAAACACATTTTGAGAGTTTATACTAATAGGTACATCTGTACTATAATCACATCAACTAATAGTTTTTAGACATGTATGTATTTTATTGATAAACCACTTACTCTATACAAACCAAACATTAGGTGTTTTTTCTTATAATTAGGGTTATCCATAGGGATTTCACTAGAATTTTCTAATCCTAATATAAAAAATATGGTCTTATTTCAAAAATATGAGTTATAGATACCCTAGCCATTGACACGTATCATTTCATGATTTTAAGAATAAATAACCATAATATTACATGACAAAGATTATATATACCTCTATCATTGTAAGATTAGTTATATAACTAAATAACATAAAACAAAAATAAAACCATATTTTATTTAATATTCAAATTGAGCTCCTAACACCCTTTGATCCCTTATTACTATGTATAATAACCTAGGGATTACATTAATAAAATGGATGAGATATAAATCCTAGTAATAAAACAATCATGGGAATAAAACATAACACACGAGATACTAAAAAACATGATGGAATAAAATAAATGGAAAATTAATATTCAGAAATAATAATAGAATTTATAACATGTATATATATAATAATTTAAACATAAGAATGTGGAAACAACATACTACATAACATAAAAATGAGTCAAGGATAACAATGAAGACTATAACACATCGTGGAGAAAATTAGTTAATGGAATCAGTTTTACTCCCAATAAAACTTGAAATATCATGAGACTAAACATTACCCCCCCCCCAAATTAGAGTGATATATGGGTACACCCATCATAATAAGTTCATGAATTTGGTTGTCACCTGATCAGAAAATATAAGCATTACTCATTGATATAAATGGGTATCATAATCAGTTGATATGGAAAAATAAATGAGCATTTCATAAATGTATCAAAGAATTAATTGATTAAAAAATAAATTTATATTTATAAGGTAAAATAGTCATGTATCATGATTATTTCTATCTACTTAAAGTGGAATCCTATAAAAGTAGTGTTTAAGAAACATAAGAAATAAAACATTTTAATTAAGACAATGGAAAATATTAAACAGATTTTAAAGAGGAAAATGATTATTAGTCATCATAAACTAGAAATGAACCTATATAGTTTCTAATAATAAAATGAGGTATTTAATAAAATGGTGGATTTAAATAGATTATGGTGTGTAATTGGATAAGGCCAAGAAATAGATATATTCCCTTAAATTAGGTATTCTTTTTTGGATGTAATGTAAACAAAAGATGAATTAACCCTTCAATGAGGGGTTATATGATATGGATACATGATTTTGGAACATATAAAACTATATTAGATAAATTATATAAAAATTAGGTATAATTACATTTCATTAATGAGAGATAAAGAGTAACCTGATAAAAAAAGGTTGTTCGGGTATAATCCATTACCTTATGTCAGAAATGGTTCTGTACATGAGCTTAATGTCATTTATAATCATATTAAATCAACTATATATATAATTCATAATCTTATATACATTTAATTTATTTATTATAATTTTATTAAGTTCATTTCTTACATTTTTATGGGTTTTGAGATTCAATTTCATCATTTGAGAGTGTTGTTTTCCTAGGTTTTGTGACATGTTTACATCTATACATGTACCAAAAATCATGTAACAGTTATTGTTTGTCTAGAATTAAATTTATAAGTTCAAAATGAACAATAAAATATTAAAACATATTATATATAATTTTCTAATATTTTATGATGATTAGTAATTAGATAAATTGATTATGATTATTTTTAGGATAATTTGGTAGTTTTTCATTCATCAAAAACTAGTCTAGTTTTATTAATCAACATCATGTAAATATATATGGCCCAAAACATTAAATATGTAATAAATATTATATTATATTTTCCAACCATAAAATTCATATCCTAGCCATCCCTGGAGTCGTTATTGGACGATGAATATTTTTCATCTGAGAATGAAATAAATTAAAACCTCACAAATGTTGTTATCATTTTTAGAATAAAAGATAGGGGATAAGGGGTTAATTATGGATAATTACATGAGAATAATAACATTTTTGAATATTTGAGTTACTAGAGTTATCAAACTATTTTCATGACATGTGGTTTGGAATGAATAAAAAAATTCCATGAAATGAAATTTAATGAAAGTGAAAGAGGGATTTACCTCTTGAATTTCTCCATTTTTATAACCTCATATAGGAAACTGATAGAGAATTTTATTGGGAAAATAACTCTTAGATGTGGGAAGAGGTTTTAGAATATTATTCGGCATAATTTTGACAACACACAAATTATGGAAGGTGTGAGTTTAAGAGGATGTGATGGGTTGCATTTATAGTGGATGAGAGTTGTGTTTTTTGAATATTTTATATATTAGTTAATTATTTTCCTCAAACTATGAATAAATGAAGAATTATCAATAAATATATTAAAATTATGATGGATTGTTTTAGATTTTGGTCTTATATAATCCATACTTTATCATTGATTCCATAACTGAATTTTTTACCTTTTCAAACAAAAATTCGTATTTTACATCACACCAAATCTAAATTATTCTCGGAAATCCCAAAAATACACCAAATATATATTTTTTAACATGTAGACTAAAAATGAACTCTTTATTACTAAAATAATTTTCTAAATTAGATAAATTTATTTATTTTTTTATTAAAATCGATATTTATTAAAAAATATTGTTTCTAAAATTATATCTAATTTTATAACACTTTTTTAATTCCACTAAGGTCCAATATAATTATATCATATTAAAGATAAAAAAATTATTAATTTATGAATATATATTAGTGAAATAATAATTTTTTTAAAAAATATTAGATAATTGCGAAAATTGTTATTATATATTTACGACATACATAAATAAAATTAATTTATTAATAATTTTGAAAATTATATTTACTTACAAATTTATATAAATATAACATATTTTCACATATAAGATTGATAAATTTTATTTTTACATTTATTTTTGAGGTTACTATTCAATTCTCATGTTAATTATTCACAACAGTCACAAAACGATTCTAAAGAACTTGTTACTCTTCCATTAGTATAAGTTTTTTTATCAAATAGAAATACTTATTATACCATTCAATCATCATTTATAAATATTTTATTTTGTTCTCAATGGTATTTCATGTGGATTACCCTATATTACATAATTATAAGAATGAAATCCCAAAGATAATAGTTTGGTTCGTTAAATGAAATTCAATTCAAAATTTATTAACATTATACAAATAAGAAATAAGCTCCAAATTAGAGATTATATTACAAGAACTCATAAAAGGTCACATGTGGTGCAAAAGACAAATTAATCTATTTACATAAATGAATTCCATTTCTATACAAATGAATTCAAGGTATTTTATCATTCTGTTATTTAATCATTTTCAATTTCATAGAACGAGGAAACAAACATGATATTTCCTAAAAATTAAAACAATCAAACACATGATTAGCATTTATACCCATACCTTTAACTGATGATCCAATAACACATCCAATAGACAACTCCCATGAGGAAAAATGAAAAGATGATTTCCAAGAGGTTCCCTAATTCGAACTAACCAGGATCAAATCCAAAAACACAATTGATAAAGGGATTTCACCACAATGTGTTGGAGAAGGAATAAAAAGAGTAAGAATAAAAAAAATAATTAATATTGATTTAACACAATGAAAGAAATCCATAAGGGATATTATTACTCTAAAATTCTCTATATAATGACCTAGGGTCTAGAAGTCATAATCTTTAGCGAAAAAGTTTAATTTAAACTTCACAACATATTAAAAATAGCAAGGCCTGCAGTCAAAAAGTGTGTAATATTGTTACATGTTGTGTAAATTATTTCAACGGTATTCACTAAAAATATATCACTTAAGACATATTTAATTAAATCCCATGAAATATTATATGCTCCATAATCCCTTTACACAATTTGAAAACAACAATAATTTTAATTTTCATCATATTTTCTCTATAAGTAAACAGATCTCCTTTAAATCTACTCAACATACCAAAAACCCATATTAACACATAGTCCCCTTCATACCGATACTCAATGAATTCATACGAGCCTACATCCCTTTAAATTATGTTGTATTCCTCAATAAAGGTCACTATCTCTAAAAAACACGACCACTATGTCCCAAATGATATACTCATAGAGAAACGTAACATGAAAAAGTTGGACTCTTATATAGTCATTGTTTTGTGTTACCAAAAATATCAAAATGATCAAATATATTGGAAAAAAATTCAATAGAATCTTATGTTTCATAGTGAAATAGTGAAATTTTATTTTTTTCACATTGAATTATATGATATGTGGTTCTGATATTCATATAGTGGTTTTGGAAATCATATCAACAAGAATATGAAACATTATTTTCCATTATAATGGTATATCAAAATTAAATTTATCGTATGTAGGAACATTTAATTCCGACATTGAAAGACATGTTGTAAGCATCTGTAATGGGTTGTGGTGGCTATTTTGATGATAATTTTCTTATTTTGGAGTTTTTGAATTGAAATAATTTTAATAAAATTACACATATATCCCCATTTGAGATGTGAATGATCATCCATATTGGTCACCACATTTCTGGGTTTAAACTAGTTAGATATATTTAATTATTAAAATGTTTTTTAATAATATTACAGATAAGAATCAGATGATCAGTATTTGAATATCTATATACCAAAACTACTCTAAATCATATACTGATCAGAATCATCATTTATTATCATTAATATAGGAAACCATTTATGTTATAGAATCGTTCCCCAACTGTATAACCATTAATTGCATAAGACTGGGAGGTTGGATACATGGTCTGATGGACCGCCTGAAGAATTGGATTTTATTGGTCATTTTACAGATCATCTTTACTGACATCAATGATTTAGTTTCATTCATTACTTGTTTCGTGTCAAATAATTTTATAATTATCTAACTTTTATTGATCATATTATCATTTGCGATATTGAAACTCTTCAAAACCAATGTAATACATTCACAGAAACATGTTTTTATTTTTGATAGTCATGAAAAGATCATATTTATTAGATATATATCATTTGTATTGGGTTTGGGGAATATTGCTTGAAAATTAGTAGAGTAATATCAATGGGAGAACGATTTATGGGAAAATTGGATATAACTTTTCCATTGTATTGATGGTCCCATGAATTTTAAGGTAGAAAATTATACAGTTGGTGATAATGTGATACCCATGTTTTTAATAATTTCATGTAATCTAACAGTTTATTTTATATGTGGTATCCATGGTATTATCTATTCGATGTTTGTTTGATGATGAGATGATGGAGAAACTGGAATATAGTTTTTTGAGGTAGTTCAAGATGTGAATATTCAATATCAACATGAATCGGTTCATAGTAGAAGACATGTATTTCATTTTAGGAGTGATGGGTTCTCTACAAATATATTATTTTTGGTCATTCAGAATGCGAAGGGGTTTTGGTATTTTTAAGATAAATTGATTAAATTTTTAATTTACATGTTATTTTGAATATTCACACTATTTAAAAGTAATTCATGAAACTAATAGTGTTGTGATCAGTAGTATTATTTATGTTCCATCTATTACTCATTAGCTTCTATCAATAGTCTCATTAAATTTGAGCGTATTTTTGGTGATTTTGGAGATTCTCTTTAACCTGAAGACTTATTTGGCAATATATTACGTATTTAAACCATAGTAATTTCTGTATTTATGAACTATATTAATAGGTGGAATGAATCAATCATTAGAGGTATGCATATTTCTTCCCTATGTACTTTTTTCATATAAAATAATGGAATTAATTTAAAAATTATTCTCATGTGTTTTCATAGAAAAATACTTGATGTGTTCTAATTGGAAAAAATTGGATAATGGTTTATTAATATTTAACATCAAATGATTCAAATTTGGTGTTTGTAAAAATTTAAGGAAAAATTTTTATGGTTTTTTAGAATAAAATTTATTTGAATACATGGAAACTTGGAATTTGTATGTGCATATATGAATTTATAGTTCCTTATTAAGGAGTTGCATGAGGATAATTCTTTTAGAGAATTTTATAAAATGGAGAGCCGATGACAAAGTAAAAGAAAGATAGTTTCAAATATTCATTATTTAAAAATGATCCATTTTTAAATTCATTTATTTTTTGTACTCATTGGGCGATGATATTAAATAGAAACTATAACGGTTTTAAACATTTTTTATTTTTAAATTAGACCAAAATTATTTATTTTTTAACGCAATATTCTATATAAAACATTTTGTTAACTAGTTCTAATATTAATTTTGAGTTGGTGAATTCATGGAATATTAATATTGGATGTTTGAACTCACCCATAATATATTAACTTTGGTAAATTAATATATATATTTTTCTTTGATATAGGAATGGGATAGGATTTGTACTTTTCTAATGCAGTAATATGTTTCTAATATATGGCCTGATGAGAGTTAAATCGTGGTTGTCATTCACATGTGGATTCTAAATTGAGTAACATTAATGATTTGTAATTTTTCATGTTTTTTTAGTCCATCTTTATGTATTTTTATTTCCACTATAACTATTATTATTTTATTTTTTTCTTTATTATTATTCTTTTTTTATATTACGATTCATATTATTCCTTTTCATGTTGTTGATTTTGGTCTCTTTTATTGAGGGAAAATTTCAACACATTTTTTGGTAAATATGTTCGAATTTATTTACAACATTTGGTGTCATGGGGATGTCTCTTAAATTTAGAATCATCTCTACCAATTTACAAGAAAATGGTATAGGGTAGGATGATAGAATTAGGATCATTTTGGTTATACTATTAATAGGGATGGAATTAAGTATATCGGTTCTACCAGGGATGTAAATTTATAGCATAAAATACATAACACTTCATCATATAATGAATGTCAACATAACATGGTGTACTTGTTAGTAATATGTATTCTAGAACATTAAAAAAAATTCAACAACTCCACATTTTTGGATTAACTAATGGTAACAGATTATAATCCATTTTCAATGAATTTTCCCACAATAAAAGCACGATTAATGTTATTTTTTATTTAAAATTTAAATTTGATATAAAAATTTATCTTTTTGGGATATAGGATATCATAATACCTTAATTAAATAATATATTGATTAAATGGGGTTTTTTTTATCTAGAATAGATTGAAATTGAACCAGTTTTAAGACCACTGAATTGTCTAGAAGTGCTCCATGAAAATGATTTTCAACCAATATCATTGGTGAATCAAAATCTGGTAAAATCCTTTATATGTGTATTTAATGATATGCATGAAGGAAATTTAAATGTGTAACCTTGTCTAATGGTCCCCTATATTTTTTTATTATGATGAATCAGACAAATGATACATCGGGTTTTGGATCCCTATGATGCATAAATATAGAAACCCCTTATAAAAAATAATTGATTTGCATCGTATATAAATAGATACGAATGTGATGGTTGTAGTATAAATGTTGGACGACTAGAAATTGAAATATTGGGATTTATCCATTCAATGTTTGCACTATTTGTACAATTCACGGAATGGATTTGATGAATATTTTTAAAAAATCTATACCTTATTACCATCATTTTTGAAAAATGACGGATTTCATAAGAATTATGTATCAAAACCAATTTATTTTATGTTATGAAGCAATATTTACAGACATGTTTCCATTCGTACTATACATGGGTTCTAGAATATACTCAATTACATGTATATTTGATGTGGAAGTAGATCTGAATACATTCTAAGAGAACATCATTCTCTATATTTATGAGTATATAAAAATAGTGAATAGAGTGTTAGTTGATAATGTGGGTGTACATTGGTATTCTAGGGGAAATAGTGTCAAAGTCTTCTACAGAAGTAGTGGGAACACAAAATCATGAAATAATAGGAAGATGAAAACCTATTACCAAGGAAGCAAGGTACTACAGAATCAGTTAAAAATATCATTATTTTCCTTCTTATTAATTTTTTTTCCATTATGTTTCTAATCTGGTTGGTTGGACCATGGAAAGAATATTTAGGAGGAACTTATAGATATGTTACTGATGTTGTCAGATTGGAAAACTTTGGAATTTTTATTTAAATTATACAAATATTTCTACTAGGAATGATTCTAATGGGAAACATCCTCTTTAAGAACCATAATAATTTAGAATATATTTCATTGTCAATAAATTTGATTTCACGGATAGAGTCTATTTTATAGAACAGAATGTTTAAATGAACAACAATATATATTTATAATATTACTATTTAAATTCCACCATTATAACTTAGCAATAAAATAGGATTTTATATATATTATTGTCAAAATTGTGAATTTTTTTTAAAAAAAAATTTCAATTAAACTCTTTTAATAAATACCAAAGATGTATGAACTCAATTTTTTGAATTGGTTTTTTCTTCAAAAATACATTTTCTTCAACAAAATTATATTATTTTAATATTTTGTAAAAATTAATATTAATCAATAATAAATTTTAATATTTTATTTTTAAAAATTGAAAAAAAATTTAAAAATAAGAATATAGAAATTATATTCAGTTGAAATTTCAATATTCTTGTGAAATAATTGATGTTTAATTTAATTGTGTAAAGTAACAATTTTTTAAAAAATATCAACAAAGAAACATATTTCAAAATTTTCCTTTTTTCTAGATTTATAATATGAATAATTTTATTTATAATAATAAAAATAATACTATTTTAATTAAAAATACTCATGATTTTGAAATTAGTTAATTTTTTCCTAAATAATCATTTTTCTATAGATAATTTCATATTGAATTCTATAAATTTATTTTAAAATTTGAATTATTTCATTTATAGAAATTTAATCAAGAAATATTGATTCAATAATATAAATAATGTTGTTTATGTATAGAAAATGTATCCCATTTATATTTTGTCAGTTTAAATAGTAACCATTACTTATATTTGTCATCAAGGTAAGAGTAAAATGGGAAAAACAAGGTCAAAACCCTGAAATAAGGTGTCAATAACAACCCCAAACATCCCATGATTTCAATTTATAGATGATATTTGAAAATTTATGTCTCAAATTTTAATATATATAATTTTTTAGCTATTCAACCTTTATAATGAAAAATAAATTATTTAATTTAATGACAATTTCAAAATATAACTCTTACCATTTATATGTATAAAATTTCTAAATAAGAATAAAAATATGTATAGATGAGTTACAAAATTTTATTTGAAAATTTATTTAATTTTGTATTGTATCAATGTTATTTAATTTTCAGTGATGAAAACATTTCCACCCTTACATACAAAACTCGGATGAAATGTTTCTACATGAAATATTAAAGTCAAGTAAAAGATTTTAAAAACTATGATAGTAAATTAATTATTGTTACTTATAGTTTTAACTGAATTTTATATTTAAATGAAACTTATTAATTATGTGTTAAATTATTTTTTCAAATTACATTTCTATATTTATTTCATTAGATTAAAACTAAATGGATAGATTCTAGAATGTCTTTAAGTAGTATATATTTTATATATTATATATATATATATATAATATTATAAATTGCACATGTAGAATTCTAAATGGTATAAATTTTCAATATTAGACCATTTATGAGCTAATTGATACCATTTATTTAAAATAATAGTCATTTTTTGCAGAGATGTCCACACCATAGTTAATATTAACAATTGATATTCAAGGGGGTAAAAATTATAAGTTTAAAAAATAAATAAACATGTAAAAGTATTATTGTTTCAAAATAATAATACCATATATTAGATATGATACAATAAAATATATTTTGGAACTATTTTACATGTGTTAAATGTATTTTAGGTTATAATATTTTATGTATTTAAAAAAAAGGAATTTAACTGTATTTTATAATATAAAATAATTTATCAAATGTCAATTTTTTATGGATATGATTTATTTTTCAACTCATATTAATATTATATTATAATTTTATCCATATGTTATATTTTTCCATGAAAATTTATTTATATTAATTCAATACATTATTTAATTTTAAGGGTGCACCAACCCTCAATTTAAAAAGGATGTCCCATTTATCTATTCAACATATTATTGAGAAACATAGCTCAAATAAACCATAAAAAATTCATAATATTATTCCCTATAAAATAATTATAGGTTTATTATATCATAAAAGACCCTTAAAATATTAATTAAATGGTATTTAAATGATATCTATATATAAGGTGTAATGATATTTTCTAACACATTTGGTTTTATTTATTATTATATTTATTATAAATATATTGTAATTATACTAAAATAATAAATCCAATATCATAAATATACATAGATGTTATTATGATTATTGTAAAAATATTTTCAATCCCTTTTCATTCCTAAGAAATTTGAAGACATCACTCGTGTGATTTTATAGAATACCCTCTTAATATATCGTTGTGATTTAGTTTCCTTCTCAAATTTACTTGTATGGGTATTAATATTTAACTATTTACTATATAAAAAATTTGGTACATAATTATTATTATTTAATTATAATATAATATCTACCGTCTTAACATCATGTTCGTTAGAGAAGGATACTGTCACACTTGTGTATGTGTCGATTACCACCTCCACTAACCAATATGATCCTTTTTCATTTACACATTACATGGATGATAATTGTGATATTTTTTATGATCATATATGATAATTATTGTATAATAATTATTCTATAAAAATGAATAATTTATTCTCTTCTTTCATTTGATTCTTCGAAAACTGAATACAACATTTATGCATATGTACAACATATCATCTCTATGAAAGATGTAATCATTATTTCTACATTTAGATTTTATAAATGATTGTAAATATTTAAATAGTTAATAAATAATATTTTTATATCCTTGTTATTATTTAATATATTCTGTAACCATGCTGAAATTACAAGGATTTTAACTTCCTAACATAAACATATATAATTTAAAAGTTATTTATCACCTTAAAATAAAGAATTTAATGAATAATTATTAATAAAGAAGAATTTAAATATTATAATTTTATAATATATGATATTATAATTATGTATATTTTTCTATGTTAGATGTATAATAAAGTCAAATTTATTATAAATGAGGTTTAAATCACTTACTATGTAAATCATACGTGAGGTAAAGATTTATTTCACATTATCTTCATTATTCATCATTGATGATGTTTAATTCAAAATTTGGTGAACTAATTTATGCCAATTTCTTTTTATTAATGTATGTTTTAAAAAAACCTTTTTTTGATTGATTACATTACACACAACACTGTGTTTTAAAAATATATATATACTAGTAACATTATTATTCATATATGAACATTACAAACTAACCGTCAAATTTGTGGGTAAGAATTTTAATAATTGATATATTCAAATTATTTATTATGTATTTATATATTGAATTTTTATTGTCAATAATTAAATAATTATTAATAATGTCTATCATTTATTTGATAATATTTTTTAAATATTTTGTTTTTGAAAAAATAAAAAAATTAATTTTCAGGATACTTTGAAACTGTATTTAGATAATAATTACCTTATGATTGGAAAAAAAATTTATAAACTATAATATAGTGGATTTTTTAAAATTTATTAAAAAGAATAAATTTTTAGCGAAAAGTGAAAAATATTGAATTTTTTAGAAATACCTTATTGTTTAAAAAATTCAAATATATCAATGTTTTTTTAAATTATTATAATATTTAAAAATAAAGAAAATATATTATCATCAATCCTATTAAGTAATAATAATAAAATTCAAGCTGATTTTTTATGTAAACCTTTCTATAACTATGGAAATTTTCTCTTTGGAATGTTGTTTTTAATTGGTCCCATGGCATTAATTTCAATTTTAAATTTTCATCGAATATGAATGGAATTTATAAAATTTTATGGCATATTGATAATAATAATATATAATTTTTTATAATAATGTGAAATTAATTTTCCTCAAAATTTATAATTATCATTATAAAATGAAATTAGTGTGGTTATGGTTGAACCAGATTTATAATGGTGTTAAATTAAAATGATAAGGGCTAAAATGATCCCAAAACACATTGAAATCCAAATTTATGGATTTATTTTCAAAATATCACATTTAAAGTCCATTAATTTCAATGAATTTGATCATTTTATCCAATTTGAAACTTGGTTTAACTTTTTCCATTCCAGAAATTTCAATGTGTATCTTCTATCACACTTATAAAGACCGCTACTATCTTATTATAGTCTATAATGAACAACATATTCCCATCCGCTTGAGATTGAAAAAAATCATTAATATAAATTATGAGAAATCCCCAAGATTCAAAATGCATGGAATAAATTCTAAAGGTTACTAAATTAATGTGCATGACATTTTACCCTTTATGAATAAAACCATTAACACATCCAACCATATCCAAATAGATCACTATTTGCTACATGTCCAATGTAAGATAACTCAATTAAATTTTTTCATATAAAAAAACTTCAATGTCTGAAATAACAGAAGACACAAAAATTACCAATTTAAACACTATATAAAAAATAAATAATTCATGAATATCATAAGAATCCATGCTCTACAAGCTCCATTCTCCAAAATCCCTAAATCGCTCGAGTATCACGATGTTGTGCTAAAAACGTGTGATATATTACCTTTCCACTATCAAAGAAGATAACATCTAAAATTGAACCAACATACCCAATAAAGTTTTAATATTAAACATAGTAGGAATTTCCTAATGAAATCTTGACTCATGCCATGCGGATTTAAAGGATAGAAACATTTAAACAAAATAGTTTATATATAACTATTTCCAAAAAATAGTTTATAACTAAATATAAACTAGATAAAAAACCAATTGAAACCATGAGTAAACAATAGATATTTAAACAAATTTTCTATATATTCATAGTTCCTATAAAATAACCAAACATGGATTTAAAACCAATTTTCATTTTCACAATGGAATAACCATTCAATAGTCAAAACACACACACACCAATGCATGCTTACTTTGACATTTTCGTACTCATGAGGGTCTCTCATCAAATTACCATGTGTCCCAATGACACACGCCTAGATCAAGGGTCGTACACCTTTTACCCCAATATTACACATCTCATATTTAGGGGCACTTCGAACATTAACTCACACATAACCCAGTGTATTCCAAAACATTCCAAATAACCATTTCAATAAAACTACACTTTTATTGAAAACCAAAGATTAAACCATTTTAAAAATAGAAATTTCATTTCAATAAAACATTCCATTTTTTTGAAAATATCTTATCAAGTCCATGTGACCAAATTAAATAAAATCCCGATTTTAAAATCCATATTTTAAAACTACGAAAAAAACACATTATTTAAAAGACCCAAATTTCATTATTTTTAGAAACGAAAAAACCATCACAAGAAAAAGTTTCAAACAATTATTAAGCCATCAATATACAATAAATTCCTCAAATTTTAAAAAATTTGAGGGAATTCCAAACAGTTTTATCAAGTGGAGTTGAATTTGAAGCCAACTCCCTCCAATGTTTTGACAAAAACCGACAATGGTCAAAGAACCGCAAAAATACTGGATGATTCACTACAATAATGGACTTCTATTTCTTTTTCTATCAAAAAAATATAAATATATCAACATAGATATATTTCAAAAACCTATATATACCCATAATAGTAATATATAATAGAATCCTTTTTAGGGTATAAGTATATATAAAGAGATCTATGAAGATGTTAGATTATTTATGTACTACAATGAAGACCGAGAAAGAATACATAATAGGATAGAAACATCGTAGGTGCAATGAAGATCCAAAGCTGTTATGATTGATCCAGATGATGTGGAGCCCTTAAATATATCTTAAGAGAATTGTAGAGTTGAAAGAAATAATTTTTGGGTATGAAGGGTTGAGTGAAACTACCAAAAATTTGCCATTAACCTGGGGGGTAAGCCGAGCCACGACGTGTAACACATGATTTTTTGGTGTAGTCAATGCTCGGTATTTACCCCAAAAAAATCATCTCATGTTGAAAATAAGATATTTAATTCCTACACAAAGTGCACCTTAGGTGAAAAATGTGTACATGGTTAGAGAGTGATCAGCCTATTCACGACATGTATCTAGTATCCCATACAAGACTAGCACCTCTAGTAGATGGCTTGAACCTTTAGTACACACTGTGTACTTCTAATACATGGTATGTACCTAGAGTACACAGTGTGTACCTACAGTACACCATGTGTAACTTCTCTAAGGCCTTTATAAAATCCATAAACCACTCCTAAGGTCTTTCAACCCAAATGGTACATAGAATGGGGTGAAAATACATGATCAAGGTAACAGGATGTTACAAACTCCCCTCCATAAAGACTTTTGGTCCCAGAGAAGACACTTGATATATTAAATCCCAAGAAAAAATTGAGATAACTACTCTCTCATAGAGTGATGTAACGGTTACATACTAGAAAGTGAGTGTACTCTATATCTACTTTGAGGGAACATCATAAATTTTCCACATAGCTCTCGATGTCACGGATTTCTAGGGATATCTGTAGGCAAGATTACATCCCACCAAAGAAGAATTTAATGTTTCATTTGGGGGTAAAGAAATTGAAGGAGGTATTTCATGATAGACATGTAATTTTTTCCTTGCATTCTCTAGTGGATTCATCCTCTTTTTTCTTGAGGGAAAAAGTCACTTTCATCTTATGTTGGAGAATGCAAGAAAAATCTCTGTGAATATACGTTTATTGGAAATCCTCCCATCCTAACGCCTCGATATACTCATTGGGATTCATATTTTTTATCAATGTCAACCATTGACCAGCTTTATCCTCCATATGATATAAATTCAGATTTACCTTTTCTTTAACATAACATTGAAGGATAGAGAATATTTTCTCAATGGTTTTGATCCATTTTTCGGTGATTGAGGGATTCGATGACCCATTAAATGTAGGAGGCTATTGTCACATGAATATATTGATTGTAACTTGTTCATTCATAGTGGGATTGAATTTTCCTCTTCACCCATTATTCTATTCAAAATATTATCTAACTAAGATTGTATTGGGATAATGTTTTGGATTCACACTCCCATCACTTTCGGCATCTCATTAGAATAGTCATCAGATTGATATTTGCATGTTGATTTAGACCAAGTCCTCATATTAACAACCATTGGATACAGTAAAATGAATGGTAGGGGTAACACATAAAGGATAATTGAATGAAAAAATGGATGAATTATAAATTAAAAATATTCAATTAACAAAATATTTACAAATAATAAATCTATGGTATCCGTGATCTACTTCCCAAAATATTTTATTTGGGGAATTTTTCTTATTCCCCTTGTAATGGTTCATACCAGGATAATGGATTTACCAAGACATTTTCCCTAGGTGTTTAGTAAGAAATAGTGTATAAAGTCCCATTGTTATGCACTAGTTCTCATTCGAGTCTAGATCAAAGCGATGATTTTGGGTTTTACTCCTAGAAACATATATATTGAGCCTCCTATACATACTCATATCAAGACATGGATTATTTTCATGATTACCCACATACTCAATACTCACCAAAATTTCTTGATTTTTTTATTATACTTAGTGTTATACTGATGGAATTGACTGTGGGTTTCTAATCATAATACCATAAATATCTAAACATATCTTCACGTACAAACTATAAAATCCCTTCTCTTTATTACTCCCATAAACATAATTTTTTACATAAAATAATCACTTAATACAACATAGATGATCAAGAGGTCTAGTTTCTTGGGGGCATAGTAACATTACATAAAAAATTTGAAAATAAAACACAACATATTTATTTAAATCTTCTTATACATGGCCATAACATTCCATCGCACATGGCATTTCATGGGATAACTAGAGGACATGCATAAGAAACAAGTGAAAAAAATACCACTAAGTGATTAATCAAATAAAAACATGAATAATATAGTACATCATTGGAAATTGTTATATCAATAGAGCATAAGGAAAAAATGAACATATTGTCATGATATTGAATGCTTATCATAACATGGAAATATGGAAAAAATATTTCACATGATTTTAGAATGAGCCAAGGCTCATTGCACATGGAGCATGAGTAAACCCTTATTTAAATTGAATTATCATGAGAAAACAATCATTTCATATGACGTGTCATTATACTAATCCTTACCCAATTCATTGGGGTGCTATCTAGTTTCACCATTTCTAATCGTTTCATTTCATGCGTAAGAGTGCCTCATGGATCATATTACATGGATTCATTGAGCATCATATTTTATTATAAGATAATTGATGGTGGAATTAATATTTGAAACTATATTATTGATAAGTAAATTTTTATAAATGTGAATACTCTTGATAAAAAATGGGCATTGTATCTACTACAAATTGACTTTGTCGTGGAAAATCGAAGTGCAATTTTGACAGCGTAACAACATGACATATGAATTATTAAAAATGGTCGATGAGAGTGGAAAGTGTGTCTCAACATATATAAATTAAATGGAATCTAACGTAGTGATATGGATACATGTACTAGTATATGTAATGGAGATTAATTCATAAAACAAAAGAATTTCTGGGATGTAAATGAAGAGAGAGAAATCCATGCATGGTAATAGGTGTACACGGAAGGAATTAATGAGAGAGAAAGGGGCATATCATCGTTAAAACAGAATGAGGGATGTATTAGGGTGGTTTGAAATCATACCCCCAATTTTTTAATTAAAAATAAAAGTTAATAACTACATAATGAAATTTGGACAAAAATGAGAATGGAAGAAATCCCGTACTTGGATGTTTGAACCCAATGGTTTGGGAGAGGATTGAGAGAGGATTCATGGGATCTTGGGGAACTATTAGAGGATTATTAATAGAGGAGGGGATTATTAGTCTAGCTCAATAGGCATTGATTGATGTGTAAGTTTGAACATTGGTCGGTTTATATTGGAAAAGTGATAGAAATCATAATTATTTATGTTTTGGGCCCCACACATTAAACTAATCAAAAACAAAAACCATAAAATGGTTTTTTCCGATCAATTTTTCTAAAGGGAGGTTAAAATATTATTTTACAATACTGATGGCCTATGGTATTAAAATATTAGGCTTTCTTATGTAGAGGCGAGTCAAACTATCAAGGGTATCAATTTAAAAAGATAAAATGTTTTATATGTCTTGGTGGGTCCACTAAATCGTTTAAAAAACCTAAATAATATTATTTTAATGGTAAAACATTTAGAGGCCAAAAATACCATTTATAGTATTTTATTATACCCTTATTGGGTTATTATGATTTCATAATACTAATTGTAAAATTAAATCGTATTTAATTTTTACCAAAAAATTCGACTATCTATGAAAATTAAAAAAGTATTAATGATGGATACTTTCGACACCCTGATTCCAAAAATAATATTCATTTTATCTGAATAATTTTCAAAATATGTGAATTTTTTCTTATAAATTAAAAACCATCATTTATGGAAAATTCATGGGTTTTGATAGAAAACATGATTCATACATTATTAAAAATAACAATTGTATTCATTAAACTTTTATGAACATTTATATTTAATAAAATAAAATTCATTAATATTATTTTATTAAAATAATATTTAATTCAAAAATATATTAATTGATCAAAATATATTTCTTAATTTAATATAATCTAAAAATAAAATTTGTGATTTAAAAACAATGTACAAAGATACAATACTAAAATGATTGTATATTACCAATACATAAATAATATACTTAATAATAGAGCTAGGTTCTTGATACATAACCCCTTATAACACTCGCATAAGACTTATGTTTATGGTTTATGATGGAGACAAACTCTTGGTATGGCTTGGATAACATTGTTCGGGTGGTAATCTCTCTCAAAATCTACTTCCACCATTGGTAGATCCGCTCGAGCTTAACATGTTGAAGCACGTCATGGGATTTTTCAAGAGTGAATCATATTGATGCCACCTCTTTTCCAAGATATGATAAATTGGATTTGTATAGAGAAATTCTTCTCAATGAGTAAATCGCTTCATTTTTATGTGTAAATTGGATTTTTTAAAGCCCTTTATTTATACTAATCATATGTTCACTTCTCAATGGTTATCATAGAAATAATAGCAATTCATAATGATATTTTAAATAAAAATCACAAAACCCAATGAATTCATATGTTATATAATCATAATAAAATGTTAAATTAGATCATGAAAAATTCTCATGAATAAATGTTTTGGTGGTTACAAGGGTCATTACTATTGTAATAAAAAAATTATAGTAGAATCATTTGGAAATATATTTAGTAAAATTAAGAGTCTTTAAAATAACCTTTTTTCAAACTCTAAGGATATATATAGGTAAGGGAAATGTTAATAAAACATTTTTATTTTAGATTTTAGTGCTTTTATTTACTAACATCCAAATATGATTATTATAAGTGGAGGTTCATTTGGAAGAACATCACCGTCAGTTAATAACACCAAAAAGGGTTGTTCAGAAATATATCATCCATTATTATATTTAATGGTGAGTATAATATTACTACACAACGAGTTTGAATCTTCATGGGGATATGCTTAGTTTAATCCAAATTTTATTTTTAAACCATTAAAATGAATGAGAGAATAAAAACCAATTATATACCATATTTATACTTTATAAACCGAATTTATCCTTTCATGAGAAGGCTAATATTGATAATAATTTTAGAGGAATCGGTACCCATTTTTATGTTTAATGTGATGGGGGATTCACTGGATTATCTATATTTTTTGAGACATTTTTGGGAATATAACCCTTTGGTTTAGTATATGTTTTATCTTGAAGGTTATCTTAAAATTAGTACATGTATATTCAATATAAATAAGTTTATTTTTATTTATAACCATTTGGGTAACCAATATATCTAATTTTAGTGTAATAAATGGAAATTAAGATTATTTGATTTTATGAAAAAATAATTTTTATATAAATTCATTATGGTTAAAAAGTTTTTTGATAATTGATGTTATTTTTATGGGATTTCAATATATTTTTTGAATAGTTATTTGTTTTATACAGATTTAGGAAAAATGGAAACCCATAGGTTTGACGATATCCCATCACATTCAGTACGGTTTATGTTCTTGACCCAATACTAGGAGGGAAAAAGTCTGTGGAGCCGACCACCAGCATAAATAATTTATTACTTAACATAGATTTTATTGATAAAAAAATTGATGGATAATTATTAATATTTAATTTAAGTTTCATATTATATGAACATATGTTTAATTTTTTTTTGGATTTTGGGATAACTAATGATATTTCAGTAGACTTTTTAATGAGTTGGGGTATGTATAACATTTTTTAACATTAATGATTATATGGAATGTAATAAATTATATTTTTAGATATATATGTTAAATGGAATTTCATAAATTTTTTAGTTTAAAACACTATTTAATGTTGGTTTTTTCTTCATGATGCTTCAGTTAGAGTTTCAATTTTAAATATAATTATACATGGTAAATCATTGGTTTTATTATTTTAATTTTTGAGATTATTTTATGACTTATTCGTATTAATGTTTATTAGTTATTTTTATTATATTATATTTTTGTAAATTGTTATAATTTTCATAATGATTGGAGTAATAACATATTAATATTTTTTGGATTACATGATCCATAAGATGTTGATATATGAGGTGAAGGATTTTAAAATTCATATTGAATACTCATTATTTGGAATAGAATATGATAATTTAATATAAATAGATATAAGGATGAAATTAAACTTCTAATGTAAATAAATTTCATTATATTAATAGTATAGATAGTAAATTAAGTATTCAAATATAAGAAAGGGATCTTGAAATAAAAATGTTATATTATTACATTTATTACTATACATTCCATGGCATTTTCGAAACCTTGATGTTGTTGGATTCTTTCATTGTCAACTTCTCATGACCATGTTCTCTATCAACCTTAATTAGAAATTTCATGTCAATATTCACCTTTTTGTTTATATTATTACCTCCCGCAATCATTCCATTTTTCGTTGAACCAGAATATGTAATATTTCAGTTAAACATTACATTTTTTACTACAACTTTTTAAAGGATGTTTAATAATTAATTTTAATTATAGGGGATATAAAATAAGTATTATAAAAGTTCAATCCTTTAATTTCCATGTTAAATATTGGGTGAGAGATATTTATTTTAAAGTTATAACATTACACTGTATTATTTTCAAATATATTTCTCTTTAAAAAAAATTAATTTCATGGATGACATTTGTTAAAAGTAAATTAGAGTTTATAAAAAACACCATATACTATTAAAATATTATTTTTTTGAAAATGATATTTATAAAATATTCATTTAATTAAATGGTATGAAAATGAGTATCCAAATATTAAAATATATTTTTAATGATCCTACATAATTAATATTTATCGATTAATTGTAAAGAATTAAGAACAATATTTTTAGTAAAATCGTTTTCTGTAGTAAATATTATTTTTCTTCAAAAACTAATTTTATTACATTTTGTAGAAGGAAATTATTATAGATTTATTCCAAATTTATAACATATAAATTTTAATATGAACATTTTTTTTGAAATCATCATATCATACATAATTTATAATGAAATTACTTGATTTTTATGAAATAATTAAATTTTCAGTTAATAGTGTAAAATTAGAATATGTAATACACTACTAGTAAATAAAATTTATAAATATTACTATTTTATTTTATTAATTCTATAATAATTTTTATTTTTAATAATATAATTACTTCTATATTAATAATAAAAACTAATGATTTTTATTAATGTATATTTTTATTATTAAAAAAATCTTATAAAAACTCATTTCTATTAATTTTTATGCATTCATATTTAAAATTTTCTCTACCACAACAATATATTGAATCATGAAATACATATAAATTTAATGGAATTATGAGGATAATAATGCTAAATAGATCTCTTTTAATTTTTTTGAGTATTTAATTTATTTGTGGAAAATATTTTTCACCTCGAAAATGAAAAAATGGGTAAAACATAGTTAACACCAGGAAAGAATATCTCTAAATAAACTAAAAACAAGAATTATTTTCATTTTATTTGATCACATTTTCTATAGGAATATTAAATTTTTATATATTTAATTATTGTTTCATTTTCCAATTATAGTGACATATATATTATCTTAATTATGGAATGTTAAAAAATATCACACTTTTTACTTTAATAGATATAATTTTTTTAAAAAAATGAAATAAATGATACGTTTGTAGATGAATTTTTATCTTTATGGTCAATTTTTTTATTTATTGATAAATAATGTATAATATATATGATATATTTTTATAAAACAAAGATATTGTGCTTGTGAAAACTATAGAATAATATTTTAAATCATTATAAAAATTCAAAAAAAGTTCTATAGATTTTATGATTTATAGTTCCCCAATAATGTTTTTTATTAAAATAATATATTATTAATGTATTATGAGGTTATGAATTAACAAAATAACTATCTTGACATCTCTAAAATCTAAATAATTTGATAATTTAAAAAATTGACATGAATGATTATTTTAAAATAGTTTTTTGTATTAAATTATTTAAAAATAATAAAAATATTAAAAGAAGATATGTATGAAATTTTTTTAAATAATATAACTCATTTTAAATTGGAGATATAATTTTTAGCATATGAGTAAAATGTTAAACCATGATGATTGAAAATGTATATATAGTAGTTACGGTTGAAAATGGTTTACCATGGGGTTATCCCAATTTTTAGGATTTCAGATGATATAAAATGTATCAAATAATTATTGTGAAATTAAAATGCATAATTATCACTTATATGATCTATGAAATTTCATATATGAATCAGTTTTCATGAGTTGTTATCATATAATATTATAATATACCAGATATTTAAAAAATTAATTATTAATATGTTATAATAATAATTTTATTAAACACATTAAAATTAAAGAAGCCATCCCAAAATTAATTAATTGTATATTTCTTAAAATATGAAGCACTTGAAATTAATAGGTCTCATTCCATATTAAAATAAAAAAATTGTGCCTTATCAAAAAAAGAATATTTATTTTGATGTATTTATCAAAAGGGATAATCGGTGATAAATGTAATATATTAGTGTAAAAACATATCCAAAACTTGTCAATTGTTTTTTTTGATATGATTTAGAATAAAAGTAATATTATATTATATTTTTATCTATTTAGATCCAATTTTAATTTAAAATTAATTTATTAAAATTTAATATTTATGTTCTTCCAAATACATCCCGTACCCTAACTTATAACGTGAAAACCCTTATCTATATTTTTCACCTTACTGAGAAACCTATCTCAACTAATCCCAACCCTATTATCTTATATAATTTCATATATTATAGTAATAGTTATTTTAAATCTTAATATATAATTCCAAGGATCGATAAAAATGGATCTAAATGAAGTCTACTAAAGATGATGTAATCATCCATATAAACTCATTCGTATTTATTTATTCATATTCATATATAATTTTTTTACCCATATGAAAATAAAAAAGAATTTTTTTAAAAAATAATGATATTTTATTATGAATGTGGGGAATTAATTATCCATATAATCTCTCTCCAATGAAAATATTCAAAATCACTCTTGCATAAGTACATCTTACTATATCCTCCTAGTGATGTAATTCATCATTCAGATCCATATTACATAAATTGTAATAATGATTGAATAAATGAATATAAATTATATTTATTAGGTAATTAATATTATTTAATTAAAATATCATACCATCAAAATTACATTCTAATGCATTGAAAAATGATAATGTCACTCTTGCGTACATGTTGACTACAACCTTTATGAAATGATGTGACATGTTTTTTATTTAATCAGTATATTAATGGTAGTAATGAATTATTTAATGAATATATATTATTAATTTTATTATATAATGATTCTACTAACATTAATTTTTATTTACATTTATTGGTTCCATCGGTCTAAATTTAAAGACAACATTCATTCATACATATGGCATACCATATCCATTATCAGTATAAATCATTTTTCTGTATCTACATTTTCTAAATGATCATAATTATGATTAAAATGAATAAATATGATTTTTATATGAAGATAATAATTATATAAATTACACAGCTATGATCAATGTATAGTGAATAGTATGACCAAAATGAATCTAACATCGAAAAAATTCAGTTAACACCCCAAAATATTTATTTAGTTGAAGAATTATTAATAATGGTGAATTGAAATATTATAATTAGATAATAAATTATATTATAATTTTTTTATTTTTTGTATAGAATTATAATAAATTTTCATTTATTATTCATTGTATTAAATTCACTTACAAAGCATATCATGCATGATGAATTGTTTTATCTCATAATATCTTCATTATTTGGTAATGTTTATGTTTATGTATCAACTATTAGAATTATCCAATTCTAAAAAAATTAACACAATATATATTATATAACTTGAT
Organism: Viscum album; assembly: GCA_963277665.1. Classification (NCBI taxonomy): domain Eukaryota; kingdom Viridiplantae; phylum Streptophyta; class Magnoliopsida; order Santalales; family Viscaceae; genus Viscum; species Viscum album. The sequence continues at coordinate 688,203,143 of OY728122.1, forward strand.
GTATTTTTCTATTTTTTCATAATAATTTTTCTCTATTTTGAAGTTTTATCATAAAATGACATTTTTAAAACAAAATATGATCATATTTCAATCATTCATAATTTAAAGTTTATTATATATCTATTAGTATCAAAACGTTTAATAAAAATACCATTTTATAAAATTAAATTATGTACTAATTTTTTTATATATTCAAATCATTTAAAAGTATTTAAATTAATCATTATAATTCATTTTCAAAAGTGTCATTTTCAACCATAATTTTGAAAATTCCAATGAAATGTTTCTTTTTAACATACATGACGTTAATATACATTCTCACCACCATAACCAATTTATGATTTTTATGAAAATAAATAAATTATAAATGGATATTAATGTTAAAACATTAATTAAATCATGATTTATCATTTCTCTTACAATTTCTTTTTTTCTCAGATAGACACAGGTAATGTATAATACATCTATTTTTAATGGATTTGGGTCATATTATATCTCCTATAATTTTTTTCAGTGACTTAATATTGAGAAATTCAATTTAAAAGTATCATATTTCATAGAAAATTATATTTCACAGAAAAATTCATATTCATTATATCTTTGATATGCTTATGCTTTAAACAATTTATAATTTCTAAAAATAGTTTTTTATAAAAAATGATATTTTATTGATTGGGAAATATTTATATTAAATTTAATTATATATATATGAATAATTTTTTAGGAAGAATATTCATTATGGATAATAATGACCATTCAATGCAAAAATAATTCATTGGACTTATTAAGTGATGTTTGGCGCCCTTTGTAGCCCCTTGTAAGAAGTCATGGAATTATTAAATATTTTTATGTTTTTTGATTCTACCCTTTTTCATTCCTTTTTTATTAAATTAGTTAATGATGACCAGTTTATTATTTTAATAGTTATGATTTCCAGGTATAAGTTTCACTTTTAAGTGATTATTTATATAGTATTATTTAATTATCATATATTCCTTCCATATTATTATTTGTATTAATTTTATTAATTTAATGGAATACATTATAATTTATTTTACTTTACATATTTTTTATTCCCTATTTACTTCAAAAAGATTCTACGTTAGATAACCCTTACTGATCATTTCATCTCATATTTTTTTCCTTTCCATGGGTTATGGAGAAGGAATATATATATATATATATATGAGTTCAAGAATGAACATAATTTACATTCTTTGTCTTATTATAATTTAATAAAAAATTAATATTGGATATATATATATATAGTATACCATGGCTGCTATAATACTCAGTCCATTGGGTTTTTGTCATCCGTATCTAGTCCTATTGTTAAAAATTGAACCACTACCTGTAGGATAATAGGGTTTGTGTCATATATATCTTCATGTTTAAATATGTAAATAACATTAGAATATTTATAGATAAATGAACTGATATAGTAAAGGCGATTCAAAAAAGTCTTCATAACCTGGATGTTAAAACCACAGTAAGATAATAAGGATTACTTGAAATGAGTTAATAAGTCGTTAAATAGTGCTGAGAAGGATACCATGTAAGAATTTTTGGGACCCTATATGGTGAAGTTTTCCATCCTCATAAACTATATTCTGCTAAAATTATTTTTTGATACTAGTACAATGCATTCTTTTCAATCATATAGTGAGGTAATTCAAATGGGGGTTTCCAAAGAAATGACATTTCATGTGTTGATTTTCAATCACGTCTAGTTTGAAGAGCGTGTTGGGTAATAATGTTTATAACATTCTATATACAAAAAGCTAGAATCCATTTTTACAGTACATTTATACTATTAAAATCCATATAAATATATTTTAATGATAGAAATCGACTGGATGGTGACCTTCAAATCATATATTGATTTTTATGCATTTTAATTGATATTTAAAACTCTTAATGGATTAGTTATACTGTTTAAATAGTACTGGAATATTAGTATAGGAATAGGGTTAGATTAAGAACTGATTACTGTAATGGAATATCATACATTTAAATTAGTGACCTTGTAGACTATTTTTCTATTAATGACTAATGAATTTCATTCTATTATAAATTATTATCATGTAGAGTTTATAAAAAACATTTATTGTTTCCCACATCAAAGAGAAAAATAATGATTGATTAAATAACATTGGAGGAAGAATACTATTTCCTTAAATCATAATAAATATTTTTAATATAATTTCAGGATATAATCTTTCATCTAGAGGATTATTAATTAATGGTTTAATAAGATTAATTACATCACCTGGGGATACTCTGGTTCACAATGTAAAAAAGGATGATGGGTTGAATCGTTTATGTGTTGATTATCATAAACAAAATAAATTTAATATGATGAATAAATACCCAATTTTCACTATTTATGTCATATTTGATCATTGTAAGGGACCCAAGTGTTTCTCTAAAATCAATCTATTTTCATGTTATCATTGACATCAAGTTTGGGGGAAGAACATTCTGGAAAAAGATTTTAGAAGTTTCTCTTGTGCATTCCATTTTGACTAACTAATTATCTAAAATATTTTTTAGTGTTAATGGAAAAACAATTTCAATTATAATTTTATTACCTTTTAGTTGTAGTTTTTTGGAAACATTAGTGTATTATTGAACTAAATATTATCAATAAATTCACATGGGAACAATGTTATGTACATTATAGTGATAATTTAATTATTGAAAATTAACTTAGTATATCATCAAGATACATGAATTTCTCGTTATTAATAATTAAATATATTTTTTAAGAAGAATTTATAAATTATGGAAATTTAGAGTTATTTATCTCTTGTAAAACCCCAATGAACAATTTTGAGAAACATGAAATTATGGACTTAGATGGTTACTATCAGTGCTTGGTTCATTAGTTTTCATGCCTTGATTCTCCTATAATATTATAAATGATATAAGAAACTCCATTCTGATGTAGAGATGATTGATCAATGTCATTTAAGAAGAATCAGAATAGAATCACTTCTATAGCCTTCATTACGTATAGTAATTAATGTATACACCATGTTTTTTATCGTTATGTTTTTTGATATAGTATTGGTTTTATTCTCTTGGAAATAAGTTATGCTGTAGATTATGGATCACATTCATATTGAGTTCATGAAAATAATTTTTCAATGAATGAAATATAAATATCATTAGTGTTTGATGCACTAAATTCATGGAATAATTATATTTTTATAATTTCAATATATTTAATAACTATAAATGTTATAAACCAATGTTTCCAAAATGATATTTTAACCCTAAACAACGGTGATGGATAAAATATAACAATTAAGTGGCTTCAAATAGGCTAATAAACCTAGGTAATGGATTTGTAGGGATAAATCATTTACCCAAAAAATTACCAATTTTATAAAGAATGTCAGAATTTTAAGAAATTTATGAGTGTGTCTTATGATATTTACATGGATTAAATGACTAGAATGATAATATAGTATTTTTATCGTTGACTCTAATTTTTGATAAGTTTGATAAATTTATTATGTCTCAATGATTTGATCATAATTAATGTAAAAATAATTCAAATTATAATGTTTGGAGAACATGAATATATGGTAATGATATAAAAAAAGTAGTATATTTTTATATCTGAATTTGGTTTCATTTAATTTCCAATTAATTTTATTTTACATTATCGCCATTATAATTTATAATGTCATCAAAGAATTGAAAATATGTAAAATGATATATGGAATGATGTATTATGGTAAAATATAAAATAAAGAGAATTAAATTATGTTATGATAAACTTTACATGTCAATAATTCAGGGAAGAGAATCAGTGAACAAAAATATTATGTGAATGTGTATATTTACCTATCTATAAATAACAAGATATTCCCATGGAATTTGGCATTGGACTGTCGAGAATAAATTGAATGAATCGGGGGATCGGGGTGATTAATGCAATGAACTTAAAACCAATAAATGAAAATTTTGTTCGTAGTATAATCATATTAAAAATAAAATAAAACATTAAAATGATGAATTATTGAAATAATATAAGGACCCGGCCTTAAACATTACATAATATTGAATTAAATGAATAATTCACATTGAGGATCTTTTCAGGTTTAGAGATTTAGGGAACTAGGACATAACTATTACATCTCAAAATATTACAAAGTAGGCACTTCTACCCAGAATCCACAATTTTTCCATAAAATAAAAACTCTTGAACAAAAAATTCATGTCATATTCCATGTTAAAGTGATCATGTCTTTTTCTTGATCCCATCCTTGACCCTATTCATCTTTAAGTCATGTGAAAAACATTTTGAAACTTGGGATGAGCATAAAAGGCTCAGTAAGGGTTATAAAACAATGAATGCAAACATTTGTTCATAAATACATACAAAACATGAACTGTTTTACTTACCTCATGAAATCATAAGATTTAAGAAAGGAACATAGAAATCATAAATCATAAAGGTAACTTACAACATACATATCACACTTACATTGTAGTTATCATAGCTACATATCGAGTTACTTTGGAATACCCATCACAATATAATCTCTTAATCTCTTAGGAGTAACATTCACATTTACCTCTGTCACATTACCCAATGCATTGAAGAGCTATCTCGGGCTCAACCGCCCTAGGTTTATCACGGAACCACCCATATACGTAAATAATGCCCAAGAACCATAACATGATCAAAACACATAACATAATCATAAAAGAAAGATAACATTTCACTATAAAATATCATTTCAAGATATTGAATTAATAAATCCATTCTCAAAATCATTTTCAATACCAAAATATGTAAAAAGAGTATTTGGTATTTATTCTTCCTTTTCAAAACATTTCGTCTTGTTGAGGAAGCCAAAGATCAAATAATACTCGCGGCGGCGGAAAAGTCGTTGTCACCAATTACGTTAAAGAAACATTCCTTTTTGTCTTTTAGTAAAATGATTCGTAGAGAAAATATTCATTTTCAATAGAAGTAAAAGTAAAATGGTTTTATACCTCGTATAAAAAAAAGTCATGTATAAAACTCAAAATGCCTTAATGAAAGGAGATTGAGACGAAGTCCCTTATCTCATGTCTGACTTGACCCGTTCATTCTTTAATCTATTGAATAATAAACTAAAGTTATTTTTTAATTTCTTAACAACCTTTTTAATGTTTATTATCCCATTTATATCACTTATTACCATGTTATAATCCTTATGTAATCATTTAAGTTAATAAAGATCATTTTTTCAATATTTGGTACTTGAGTCAAAAATGGACTTCTTATAATTACATGTTTGTTTTCATGGTAAAAGGTTCATTATATACAGAATGATATTCATGATTTGTGTATAATATATATCATATATATCTAGAATTTACATGTATTTATAATTGTACATAACATTTGGAGGTAGGAGATGAAATGCATCGTTCATGGAGACGGTAAGCTGTACATACGCATGAACGCTACTTTCATTTCTATTTCTAATTTTAATGGAATTAAAACATAACTATACATAGTTATCTTATAATTCCAGTGTAATATCATATATAATATCATTAAATCTATCCTTTCTACATCCCAAATAGGGCATTAACGTGTCACATCACATTGAGGGGGCGGTAGTCCGCACTTCCTCAAATGAGATTATCATATTTACCCAACATGGGAACCATAAAAGATTGATATAACTGGGAATTACAGATGCATAATGAAATCATAAACATAATATATATCATATATAAATATAGTTCCATCATAATGGCCACAATGAGATACTGTAAGATGTAATTGAACAATAATCATTTCGTGAGGCGTTAGTTTTCCATCCAGAGAAACATTATGGTATTCATCCATTAGATGGAGGTGTATGTAATTGTAGTTTTAATACATATCATAAAAAATTATAGCATAATTAGGATACTGGTTTTGTTACAAAATAAAGGAAATAAAAAGAATTTAGGTGTTGGAGATGCAAAATAAAAGAAAACAATGTAAGAGAAACTGTTACCTTTAATTTTGGTAACTCAATTTGGTTTGAACCAGAGGACTTCTTGAAGTTCCTTTTTCCTAAGGTAAGGCTCCTAAGAGGAGGATAGGAATGTAGGGATCTTAATTGGGTAGAGTTTGGACGAGAAAAATGGCTTGAGAGGTGTGATGAATTACATATAAGTGGTCTCTTTTTATAATGGAGTTGAGGGGCTCTTTAGGAAATAGTGAAAATATTATTTTATAATATAATGATATTCAGTTTCTAATGGTCAAAAAATCATTATGGTCGAAGATAAGATGACTCATAATCGAAATAAAATCATCAATTTAGAATTTTCCAGGTTTTGGTTAATATTTTAATCATTTTAATCATATTTAATTAAATCATTTATTAATTAGGTAAATACTGCATCATGATTGTGTCAAAAATAATTTAATTTATTTGATGTCTAAAAATTATAACAAAAATACAATGATATAAGAAATATTTTTATAATTCTTATTAATATTTATAGTCAAAAATATAACTTGTATAACCCCATGTAAAAATTAATTTACTAAAAGATATATGTTTATTTCATTCTCGCCTTTACTTTATGTTAATTAAAATAATGTGTCATAATCACTTTTAAGTGGATCCATGGGGTCCCCAAATCGACCCAAGGATGTGCATGGTCAGATATGACTCAAAAAATAGGATTAGTACCCCATTTAGGGTAATATATATTATTATGTTTTACCCATATTTACCTGATTTACCCTTTAACCATGGTAACTAAAATATTTACTGAGGTAAATATTTAAAATGCCTAAAAATAAAAGTTACCTATTTACACAATTTGAACATACTGATTCCAAATATGGAATACATTTCTCCAAATTCAAAACACAGAAGTGGCAGAAATTAATTTAAAATTAATTCCAATTGTCAAAACATTAGCCGTGTTTTTAAGAAATATTAACTATCAAAAGATTGACAGTTGATTATATACAATTACAATGTGAAATTTCTTCTAATTAAAATAATTAGATTAAATGGCCAAAATATAATCTATTTATACTTTAAAACCAATTTAAAGGATAATCTAACAATATAAATAAATTATATTAAAACATAGTTTTGAATTGAAGTGCAATATTTTCACTATTCCTTAAAAAATGAACATTATCAGATAAATACCAAAAAATTACCCAATGTAAATTATGATGTCATCATTATAAAGAAGGATTTTATTTGGTCATATAGAATGTTTTAAAGTGACCAAAACTAGATTTAAAAAGGGTTTGCCATTAAAAGGTGAAAAATCGGCATTTTAATGAAAATTATGCTTAAAATAAGATTCATTCACTTTTTAAGCCACTAACATCTATTTAATAAATGTAAATATATTTAACAAACATGTATAATAATATTTTAGTGAGTTTTTTTCATTCCCGCCAGAACAACAGCTAGGAGTTAACTACCGTTTAATATAATAAAATTATATTATTTGAGTGCAACATAACATTCCAAAGAAACCTGCTGTTGAGTATCGGGTACGCTATCGAACATAGAAACCCCTTTAAAGCTCAAATTAATATTTAATTCAAAAATATTAATAAATATGAAAATATCTTATTCTTCATTTACCTGGGATGGTACACCCTTCCCACCATTTTGAAATTGCATCCTAGCAATTTTTATCCACTTATCAAAATAAGTGGGGGTATTTATCTCTCATAGCATTTTCGGATTCCGATGTTGCCTCTTCACTCATGTGGTTTTTCCAAAAAAAACCTTTAATTGATGAATCACCTTATTCCGTAACACTTGCTCCCTGGGATCAAGAATCTGAACTGGTTGTTTTTCATAAGATAGATTCTTTTCCAACTGAACTAACTTTGGACTCAAAACATGAGATGGATCTGGAATATACTTTATCAACATCGAAACATGAAAAACATTGTTTACCTGGGATAAACATGGAGGTAACAATACACTATACACAACTGATCCAATTTTCTCCAGAATTTCTTAAGGTCCAATGAACCTCAGACTCAACTTTCCGTTCCTACCAAAACGCATCACACTATTCCAAGTAGAAACATTGAGAAAGACATGACCACCTACCTCAAAAGAAAGATCTTTCCGCCGGTTATCCGCATAACTTTTCTGCCTGCTTTGAGCTATTGTCATGTTCTTCTGAATCAATTGAACTTTCTCTGCCATCTCTACTACCAATTCTGGTCCCATCAGCTTCCTTTCAACTACTTCATCCCAAAAAGATGGAGTTCGAAAACATTTTCCATACAATTCCTCAAATGGAGCCATCTGTATACTAGAATGAAAACTTTTATTATAAGAAAATTCAACCAACGAAATATGTTGGTCCCAACTTCCCTGGTATTCCATCGAGTAAGCATGTAACATATCCTCCAAGGTCTGAATTGATCGTTCTGACTATCCATCTAATTGAGGATGAAAAGCTGTACTGATGTTTAATTCACTACCCAATGACTTCTAAAGATCTTTCCAAAAGTTATAAGTGAACCTGGGATGACGATCAAATAAATGGATATGGGAACTCTATGAAACCTGACTATCTCTTTAACATACAACTGAACAAGTTGATCTAGAGAAAAGTATCTCTAATAGGAAGGAAATGAGAAGATTTAGTCAATCGGTCAACTATAACTCAGATTTCATTATTACCTCGAGATGTCTTTGGTAATCCCACAAAGAAGTCCATGGATATATTTTTCCATTTCCACTCTATCACTGATAATGGCTGAATCATTCCTTTCGGTAACCGTCACTCTGCTTTAACCTGCTGACAATTCAAACACATCATAGTAAAATTAGCAATATCTCTTTTCATTCCATCCCACCAGTAATACTCCCAATGATCTCTATACATCTTAGTACACCTAGGATGAACTGAAAATGGAGAACTATGTGCTTCACATAACAACTCATTCATCAACTGTGAATCACATGGAACACATAATCTCTTTCCAAACCTCGCAAAACAATCATTATCAATGTCAAATTCAGGCAACTTACCCTTCTGATCCAACTCTACCATTTTCTACAACTCATTATATTCCTTCTGCGCTTTCTTTATTATGTCTGATATAGATGATCTCACTGACACCTGAAACAAAAGAGAATAATTTCCTACTCCAAAATCATCAATGCCAAATTCCATCAAATCAAAAAACAAAGGATCTTGTTCCAAATGTAGAATGGATAATGAGACATTACTTTTCCGACTAAAATTATCAGATGCATTATTTTCTTTTCCCGGATGGTAATGGATCGTGCAATCATAATCCTTGATTAATTCCAACCATCTCCTTTGTCTCATGTTCAATTCTCTCTGAGTGAATATAAACTTCAAACTTTTGTGATCAGTATATATTTCATTCTTCACTCCATACAAATGATGTCTCCAAATTTTTAAAGAAAAAAATAGCTAATTCCAAATAATTTGTAGGGTAATTTAACTCTTTTGGTTCCAACTGATGTGAAACATAAGAAATTACCTGATCATTTCGCATTAGGAGGCAACCCAGTCCTTTCAAAGAAGAATCACTGTAGATAAAAAATTCACCATTTCTGGAAGGCAGTGCCAAAACTGGAGCATTCACCAATCATCTTTCCAACTCCTGAAAACAATCATCACATTCTTTTGTCCAGATAAACATAACACCCTTCCGAGTTAGCTTAGTCATTAGACTAGATGACCATGAAAAATTTTCAACAAACCTTCAGTAGTAACCTGCCAAACCAAGAAAACTACGGATCTCTGTTACATTTGTGGGTCTTGGAAATTCTTCCACAACCTTGGTTTTTGCAGGATCAACAATTATCCCATCTTTAGAAACAATGTGACCAAGGAAAGAAATTTTTTGTAACCAAAACTCACATTTAATGAATTTTCCATACAGTTTCTTTTCTTTTCAGGTTTGCATGATAACACTTAAATGACATTCATGTTCCTCTTTACTTTTAGAAATAACCAAAATATCATCAATAAAAACATCCACCATTTTTCACCTAAGTCAACTGAGCCATCACTACAACAAACTGTTTAGTTCTGATTCTGACCATCTCAAGATACTGATTTGAAAGGTCACTTCCCTCTGTATGCCTTCCCTGAAAATATGTTCTATTTCCTCTATGAAAAATCATTATTAGAACAGAAATATCATAGGAGAAGAAACATGGTAATCTGAAAATGCTCTATCATTTCAATCATACCATAAATTAATTTATAATTTAACAATTTTCTAACACCTAAAGTTGTCTAAACCGACCTCTGATACCAACTATAAGGACCCGACTTTAAACATTACATAATATTGAATTAACTGAATAATTCAAATTGAGTATATTTTCAAGTTTATAGTTTTTGGGAAGTAGGACATAACTATTACATCTCATAATTTTACAAAGTAGGCACTTCTACCCAGAATCCACTTTTTTCATAAAATAAACTATTAAAAAAATGTCATGTCTAATTACATGTTAAAGAGAGCATGTCTTTTCCATTATCCCATCCTTGACTCTATTCATCATTATGTCATGTGAAAAACATTTCAAAACTTGGGATGAGCATAAAAGGCTCAGTAAGGGTTATAAAACAGTGAATGCAAACATTTGTTCATAAATACATACAAAACATGAACTGTTTTACTTACCTCGTGAAATCATAATATTTAAGAATGGCACATAGAAATCATAAATCATAAAGGTAACTTATGACATCCATATCACACTTAAATTGTACCTATCATAGCTACATATGGAGTTACTTTGGAATACCCATCACAGTATAATCTCTTAATATATTAGGAGTAACATTCACATTTACCACTGTCACATTACCCAATGCATTGAAGAGTTATCTCAGGCTCACCCGCCCTAGGTTTATCACGGAACCACCCGTATACGTAAATAATGCCCAAGAACCATAACATGATCTAAACACATAACATAAGCATAAAAGAAATACAACATTTAAACATAAAATATCATTCAAGATATTGAATTAATAAATCCATTCTCAAAATCATTTTCAATACCAAAATATGTAAAAAGAGTATTTGGTATTTATTTTTCTTTTTAAAAACATTCCGACTTGTTAAGGAAGCCAGAGATCAAATAATACTCGCTGGGGAGGAATGGTTGTTGTCACCGCTTACGTTAAAGAAACATTACTTTTTGTCGTTTAATAAAACAAATCATAGAGAAAATATTCCTTTTGAATAGAAGTAAAAGGAAAAGGGTTTTATACATTGTATAAAACAAAGTCATCTATAAAACTAAAAATGCCTCAATGAAAGGAGACTGAGACGAAGTCCCCTACCACGTGTCCGACTTGAACCGTTCATTCTTTAATCTCTTGAATAATAAAATAAAGTTAATTTCTACTTGCTTAAGAACATTTTTCAAGTTTATTATCACTTTAATATCAGTTATTACCATGTTATAATCATTATGTAATCATTTAATTTAATAACATTCATTTTGTCGATATTTGGTACTTTAGTCAAAAATGGACTTCTTATAATTACATGTTGTTCATGTGGTAAAAGGTTCATTATATCCAGAATGATATTAATGATTTTGGTATCATATATATCATATATATATCCAGCATGTACATGTATTTATAATAGTACATAACATTTGGTGGTACTAAATGAAAAGCATCATTCATGGAGACTGTAAGCCGTACGTACGCATGAACGCTACTTTCATTTTTATTTCTTATTTTAATGGAATTAAAACATAATGATACATAGGTATATTATATTTCCAGTATAATATCATATATAATATCATTAAATCTATCGTTTATACATCCCACATAGGGCATTAACAAGTCACATCACTTTGAGGGGGTGGTAGTCCGCACTTCCTCAAATGAGATTATCGTATTTACCCACAATGGAAACCATAAAGGTTTGATATAATTGGGAATTACAGAAGCATAAAGAAATCATAAACATAATATATCTCATATATAAATATAGTTCCATCATAATGGCCACCATGAGAGGTGGTAAGAAATAATTGAACAATCATCATTTCGTGAGGCCTTAGTTTTTCATCCATAGAAACATTATGTTCTTAATCCATTAGATGGAGGTTTATGTAATATAAGTTCTAATAATTATCATAAAAACATCCTAGTATATTGAGTATACTAGGGTTGTTACAAAAGAAAGCAAATAAAATGATTTTAGTGGTTGGAGAAGAAAAATAAAAAGAAACAATTTAAGAGAAACTTTTACATTTAATTTGGGTAACTCACTTTGGTTTGAACCAAAGGACATCTTGAAGTGCCTTATTCCTAAGGTAAGGCTTCTAGGAGGAGGAGAGGTATGTAGGGAGATTAATTTGGGGGAGTTTGGACAAGCCATATGGATTTAGAGGTGTGAGGAATTGCATAGAAGTGGTCACTTTTTATAAGGGAGATGAGGGACTCTTTAGGAAAGAGTGAAAATATTATTTTATAATATAATTATATTTGGTTTCAAATGGTCTAAAAAACATTATGGTCGAAGATAATATTACTCATAATCTAAATAAAATCATCAAATCATAATTGGACATGTTTTGGATAATATTTTAATCATTATAATCTTATTTAATTAAATCATTTATTAATGAGGTAAATACTGCATCATGATTGTTTCATAAATAATATATTTTATATGATGTCTAAAAATTATAAAAAAAATACCATAATGTAAGAAATATTTTTATCTTTCCAATTAATATTTATAGTAGAAACTATAACATGCATAACCCCATGTAAAAATTAATTTACTAAAAGATATTTTCTTATTTTATTTTGGCCTTTAATTTAAGATAATTTAAATAAAGTGTCATAATCACTTTTAAGTGGCTCCATGGCGTCCCCAAATCGACCCATGGTTGACCATGGTCGTATATGACTCAAAAAATAGGATTATGACACATGTTAGTGTAAATAAATATTAATTTTTTACCCTTATTTACATGATTTACCCTTTAACCATGGTAAATAAAATAATTACGGAGGTAAATATTTAAAATGCCTAAAAATAAAAGTTACCTATTTACACAATTTGAACATCCTGATTCCGAATATGGAATAAATTTCTCCAAATTCAAAACAAATAAGTGGCTGAAATTAATTTAAAATTAATTCATGTTGTCAAAACAAAATGCATTTTTTTATGAAATATTAACTATCAAAAGATTGGCAGTTGATTATATACAATTTAAATGTTAAATTTCTTCTAATAACCCACATTTGATTAAATGGAAAAAATATAATCTATTTAAACAATAAAACCAATTAAAAATATAATATATCCATATAAATAAATTACATTAAAACATAGTTTTGAATTAAAATACAATATTTTCACTATTCCTTAAAAAATGAACTTTATCAGGAAAATACCAAAAAATTTCCCAATGTAAATTATGATTTCCTCATTATAAAGAAGGATTTTATTTGGTCATATAGAATTTATTAATGTTACCAAAACTATATTTAAAAAGGGTTCTCAATTAAAAGGCGATGAATCTGCCTTTTAATGAAAATTATGCTTAAAATTAGATTCATTCACTTTTAAGCCTCTAACTTTTATTTGATAAATGTAAATATATTTAACAAACATGTATAATCATATTTTAGTTAGTTTTGTTCATTCCAGCTAGTACAAAATCTAGGAGTTAATTACCGTTTAAAATAATAATATTATATTACTAGTGTGCAACGTATGATTCCAATGAAACCCATTGTTGCGTATCGGGTAAGCTATCGAACATAGCAACCTCTTTAAATCTAAAATTAATATTTAATTCAAAAATATTAATATATATAAAAATCTCTTATTCTTTATTTACCTGGGATGGTTCAAATAAGATGTATTTATAGGTTTTATAGATCATATAACAATAGAATATGAACCTGAAATTTTGAATAGTAATGTGACTATTATGAATATTAAATATTCACAAAGAGTACTAACCACACTTATGAATGTTTAAATAAAATATTGGTACTTTATAAATAGTAATATGATATATCTATGAAATTAATATAATAATTAATTTAATTATAATTGATAAATTTATTCTCGATATTTTTATGTTATAAATATATAATTACAATTTTATAATTAATATAATGATTTAAAATTAAATTTATTTTCATAAAATGTATTCCAAATTTAAATTATATTTTCTTAGGATTCTTATATAATTTCATGAGACTTTATTTAAATTTTCAAAGTGTTATAAAATCATGTATAATTTTAAAATGTGTATTTTTTGAGTAAATTTTGTTTTTAATAAAAAATTTAAATTTCCAAATTTAGAAACATTTTTTCATAAAATGGTCTTCATAATTTAATTCTATATTTTAAAAAAATATGGTGTTATTTTTTTGTAATTATTTGAAATACTAGTATTTTTATTTAATAGTTAAATAGGACAATTTAAAATAAATGCTTAATACACGGTTTTATGGATTCATAGATCATATATAAAAATTTTAAGCCCATAATATAAAACTATACATAAAATTTTAAATACATTTAGTGATAATGATTACTCTATTAATAGTCTAGAAAAAACATATAATCTAAAGAATAAAATAATAAGAAAACACCCCAATCCTCCACTATATATATGACCCCTCACCACATTTTATCCACACATCTCCCAAGCATTGAGAATTTTACAAATTCTACTAAAATATCAACCTAATTACCACCCCATTTACAAAATACTTTGGTCTTAAAAATGAAAATAATCCCTTAATGATTTAATCAAGAAGATGGATTCAAGAGGTAAAATCATCATTCTATTATTTCAATTTCTTTTCATATGATTTTCTTTTGTGTTTCTCTCCTCACCCTCTCATTCAGATTTATTAATAACTCCAAAAACTAAGTTATATTTTAATTTTAATATTCTAATAAGATAATCAATCATGAAACCCTTTTCCTCTCCAATTTATTCTAAAAATAAAAAATTCTTTTGTTAGGTGTCAATTTATCACCTTCAATGATGAAAAATTATCATTTTCCTTTTACACTATCATAAATAGTCATAAACCCGTTTTAGTGGTTAAATGAAAATATATATATTTAATGAAACCATTTATATTTAAATTATCATTAAATATATATGTTGTTAAATAATAATAATAATAAATTTGTTGTGAGTGAATACCACAAAAAATATTCCTAATGAATATCACTAACATCATATCTAATGATTTATGATCACCCAAAATAAATTAATGACTTATATAACCATTTTACCTCATCAATTTTTATTAATAAAACATAATTTCAATATGTGTATTTATTATAATTCAACATGATCTCTCAAACAAATATACAAATGACTTGATCATGAAAACTACAGAAATTAAAACTTCTTAATAAAAAAATTGAATCTTGTAACTTGTAAAAATGATTATAAATTAACATAATAAAATAATATTAATAAATTAAATTTATAAAATTTTGTGAATTAATTAATTAACTGCATTAATGTTTTATCCAAAACATTATCATCATGTTATAAACCATTCCATACATAATGTAAGGTATTTTTTCTGGAACCTCCATTTTCCCTTCAGCCTAATCTTTATGTCAATTAACCCGAATGTATTTCATTTTTATTTTTGTGGAAATATTATCGTTACTATTTATTTGTTCCATTATCATTTATACAGATAATATCATCAATATTTTATGGGGAAATTCATGTATTAAAATGGTTTTCTTATTAATTCATCCCAATATGCATTCCAGGTTAATGGGAATGTCCCAACTTCTTATCAATTTTCAACTGCATTCCATAAAATGTATTAGGAAATAATTGTTGTTTTAAAATTAGTCACTTTATCATGAAAAAATATCTTGGTTCATTTCATGTTTAATGAATCCAAGTTTTTCTATCCCCCATAAAATCTCTTTAATATTTTCCTTATATTTCGCTAAAATATTTCAATTCTAACATATTTAAAAACTATTATTAATTTTTTTCTTGTAATTATGACATAACATATCAAGATACATGATTTTTTTTCATATTAATGACAGTGAATCTTTTTAATCAATTATTACATGGAAATATATATTTTATTTTTATTTATTGTCACTTCTAACATGATAATGATACCCATTTCATTATATGGGTTATTCATGCATTATTTTTTACTTTGGAACATGTATTAATGAACATGTAATGATTTGGGTTCCAAGATAGTGCTGCAATTAACTGGGTAATATTTAGTCTCATTAATTTTCATGTTGGTATAGGGATTGAAATTGATTTATTTATTGAACTTTGTCCACTAGGTCTTCATAGTTAGCTTTGACTCATGATCATGTATTTTAAAGATATCTTCCACATTCCAATGATGTCATGGTAACATTATAATGTGTTATACATGTTATTCTTCCTAATGTTTATTCACATTCTATATATTTTATGTCATCATGTTTTTCCTTCTAATAGACGTTATGTTTATTCAAATTAATATTCTAATATAAGCTTTTTTAGCTAATCCATTTTGTTCATATACTACCCATGTTATCCTTTAGAGACATAAAATAATAAATGGAGTTTTAATGTCATTATTAAGATTAAAATAAAAGGTTGTTTTGATTCATGATTTAAAATTGTGTACCTAAACTTCCCAAGACACTATAATTTGTGATCCTTGTCTTTTAATCTAAGGGTTAAATATTTTTAAAATAACATTATGAAATGTTTAAAATGATTGGGTTATTATAGTTGGTATGAGATAAAAACAATATATATATACTTGAGATTTGTATGAGAAATGTCTAGAAAAATCCTTATAGATAAGACTATGTTTTGGAAAAATGAACCAAAAAATTTTGTTTGTATAGATTAAGTAGTTTAACATTAAAATATATACATGTATGGATAATACAAGTGGGAATGGTTCTCATATATATTTACTTTAGAGTATTAACTCTGGTATGGTATTATGTGCCTCGGTCATGTTAACATGGAAAATGACAACATGCTTTATTGCGATCATGGTTTGACACCCCCTATGGATATGATTTATTATTTTCATAAAATCATAATGAACCACTTTTAATGGAACATAAAAATAAAACTAATGATTATATGATAGGAAACAAATCATGGATACCCTATAAGGATGCTTCAGAAATTAGAAATTTGTATATACTTTTACATTACCAGGTTTTTAATTTTATGTTTAAATTTTCATTTTATTATTATAATTATCTATGAATTCAATCAACTAAATACACTTTAATTTTATTATTTATTGGATTGAAATAAAAACCCCTTCACACCAATTAAATTTTCATGAAATGTGATGAAATACATAATGTTATTGAAAATATAATGTGATTGAGTGATCAAAACATCAATACAATACTTACTCAATTGGCTCATGTAATGAATAAGAAAATGAACCACATGGAATAAACTCCTTTTCCTATAAGAGGTAATTTTCTGGTTGAATACATTATTTATAAAATGTATCCTATTTTTAGGGGATATTTGGATACCCTCCTCATATAAAAATGTATTAAATCTTTTGAGAAGATATTCATTTTCCTCTAGTGCATTGAAGAATATAACATTTTGTTGACAGTTTATTAATTTGACATTGAAGCTGATATGTGGTGGATACTGATTAAGAATAGAATGTCCAAGTAGGAAATTTGTTAAATGGAAGGGGATGATTTCATAAAAAAAATCAATAAATATTTCCCTCGAACCCACCTTCCAATGATTTTAAAAAAGATTCGCTGATTGAAGAAAAAGGAAGATATTTCTATCAGGGCATGTGAAGAAAACATCATAATGCTTGCAAGATATTCCTTCCATTTATTCATTAACACCAAAATCAATGTGGATCACTTCCTTATAATTCAAAAGATTTGTCTATAAAAATAATCTTTGATTCAAGAGTTTCACCTCTACAAAGATATTTTCTATTCCCCTTAAGATTGAAATGGATATTTGGGAATCTCAGTGGTCTTATTGACCTAGGGAAAACAAATGTAATTAGTGTTTAATATAGGTGTATAAACAGAAAAATACCATAATGGTATGAAGAACCTATATCCCTCATGTTCAAATTCATAGAAGAAGGATCATGTAAACAACTTCAATGAAAACAATATATTTTTTATGTGTGGAAGATAAGCGCACATATAAAACAGTAATAAAGGGATATGAATAATCCATGTTATGTGGAAGATGAAGGGATGGTTTATATCAACACTGATCTTGTTGTGAATTGTCTCAACTACATAGAACATGCGAATTATGCTAGACATTTTTCTAAGATAGGGGATGTGGAAGCAATCACCAAAAAACCTCTAAGAAAAAAATTAATGGAATTTGATATCACTATAACCAATGTAGAACCCAAAAATTATGTGGTGGAAGGATCACTGGTTATTCATTAAACAGTTTCCAATGTACTATTCCATTTTAGTTCTACACATTCGTCCAATATTGCAGTATTAGTAGAACTATTGAATAACCACCAAATAATTTAGAGGATGAATGATTTTTGAAAATAGATATTGGGGAGATTATATCATCCAATGTATATAAACCCTCATTAGTTAATGTTTTTGGAATGATCCTCCCAAAAAATCATTTCAAACACCCTTTGGTAGATTTTTATTTAATTTTGGGAATGGAATAGTTTTTTTATATAAATCCAATATCAACTGTTTGGAAAGAGAGATCACTCTTCACAACCCGATGAATCCTCCCACTCTATACAAGTTTTTGGAGGTGGAAAATCAATTTCAGGATCATTGTATCATGTTTTGATACTGTTTTTTGAGAACTAATATATAGTGAAAATTATTGAGACAAAGGAGAGAATCATTATTGAAGACTAACCCATTTTGACGGACTATATAAATTTGTTCTCTCAAAGTTTCATGGTCATCATCTGGATCGAGTGGTTGAGTTTTCATTAGAAATTATTATGGTATCTTTTGTTATATCAAAGAAAAAATATTGAATTGAAACCAATAAGAATCATGATATATATAAAAAGTTACATGAGAATATGGAAAAGGGTTTTATTGACCTGAGTGGATTTCCATACGGTTTAACCATCCACTACATCAAGAATAAAGTTGAATCAATGAAACTAGTCATTTATTATCATGATCTAAAAAAATCATTATAATGAACAAGTTTCCCCTACAATGTCAAGATGAATTCTTCAATTGGATCATGGGTCTAGTTATTTATCTAAGGTGGATATTTAGTCAGTATTTCACCGATTAATGATGACGATGGATGATATTCCCATGAGTAACTTAAGAATGAGGTGTAAAAATTTTGAGTTCATAGTGATCCCCATGGAATGATTAATTCACTAGTAATTTTCCTTGATTTAATGGATATTGGTTTTAGGTATTACCTTGAAAATTATGTTTTCTGTGATAATAGAAATTATTATGATATACTCAATGGGAAATGAGAAACTTGTTGGAGAATTGTAATACTATGATAAAGACTTTTTATAGGGAGATAAATTGTGTAAATTACAGTAAATGTGAGTTTTGGATGAATCATGTTTCATTATTAGGGACTGTAATGACTATAAAATGTATATTCATAGTCCCCTACATTTCAAAGGCAATTAAAGATTGGACCATGAAAATATCTGCAATAGAGACAAATAGTTTCAACGATGAATCTGTGTATTTATGATGACTTTTGAGAACATCATGTGATTTTCAACCCCAATAAAAAGATTACCTGAAATGAAGTGATATTTTTCTAGAATAGGGACTATGAAGACTACTTTAAATAGTTGAAGAGATTTATTATCATTGCCCTAGTTCTAACATTACTGAATATGGGGAACACATTGTGGTGTATAGTGATGCATAAAATAAGGTATTAGGCTATTAACTGATGAAAAATTATAAATTGATAGCCTATGCCTAATGCCATTTGAATATTCAATAGATATACTCCCCTATGCATGATATGGAGTTGGATTCTATGATCATTGCATTGAAAATATGTGTCATAATATATATTTGGGAAAAATGTGAGATATTTACTGATCATAAGAACATGATATTTTTATTCACAGAAAATGAGCTTAAAATGTGCCAAAAAAGATGGTTATATCTCATCATAGAGTATGACAGCTCTATCCACTACCATCCTGGTATGGAAAATAATGGGGAATATTCTTTAAGTGGGAAGGATCATACAACATTATCTATGATGAGAATATTGAAGGATATATTTTTCATCGAAATTTAAAGGATATACATGGTAATTGTTATGGATGGTTCATAATCAAACATTTCTAAAATGAATTCTCAAGAATCTATTATTGAGAAAATAATGGATTTTCAAATAAATGATAGGGAAATTCAAAAAAAAGATAAAGCTATCAGAAATTGTAAATACTCAATTTTCAAAATGGTAGAGGAAGAAATGATGAGATTTGGGTCATAAATATGTGTAACATAGAATATGTAGTTAAATAAAGTGCTTCTAAATAAAGCACATAGATCAAGATTCTCTATCCACCCATGGAAGAAATAGTTGTATCATGATATTATAGATAACTATTTTTGGGAAAATATAATTACTGAAATCACTATATATACATCCTTATTCTTGGTATATCAGTATGTGAAAGCTGAAAGGAAAAAAACTAAGGGGAACATCCTGCCATTTCCCATACAGAAAATGAATGTGGGAGAATATTACTATGGAAATTGTCACTAGACATACAAGGAAATCCAATGCAAACTATTCTATATGTGTTTTTTTTGGATCATCATATAATAGTAGCTCTCATTTTCAAAATTTGAGAGGACTTATCATTGGATAATATTTCACAAATATATATAAATAAAGATGTAAGAATTAAGGGAGTGGAACTATTGATTGTATCTAATTGAGATTTGAGATTCTCATCCATGTTCTAAAAAATTCTTTATCATTCTTTATGCACTGTGATGAACATTTGTACGGTCTATCATCAATAAATAGATGGAAAATATGATTTCACTATTCATACATTGGAATACATGTTGAGAGAATGTTTTATTGAGTTAAAATGATGATGGGACAACAATATTCCCCTTTTAGAGGTATATTGCAACAAAAGATTCTTAGATATACACCATAGATGTTTTATTACTGCAAGAAGTGAAACCATCAATTGTATCTGATCATGATTTTAGATTCACATCCTTGTTGTTTCTAAGTTTCCAACATAATCTATGTACTATGATGAAATTTAGTATGGCCTATCATCCACTAATGGGTGAACAATTTTATTGGACTATTTAGAAACTACAAGAAATGTTTAAATAAATCTATTTAGAACTCAAAGGATGATGGGAATTGCATCTTCCTCTCTTTGGGTTCCCATATAATGACTGTTTCCCCTTGACTATCCAAATGTATCCATAGGATACCATATAAGTGAAAATATGTTGAACACCAGTGTGATAGGATGAAATTGGAGAACATAAGATGCTAGGACTATATATGGTTGATGAAATGGTTGAAGAAGTGATAACCATTATGTAGCACATCATGGGTAGAAATAGTCAGTAAGAGAACTGTGTTGAAAATATTCGATGGGGCCTTTAGTTTTAAGATAGAGACATGGTATTTCTCCATATAACTCCATGGAAGTGGATCATGTTTATTGGGATGATAGGAAAGTTTACTGTCCGGTACATAAATCCTTCTATGATTCTGGATCACGCCATAGATGTGGACTACTGACAAGAACTTCTACCTTCCATGTATCATTTTCATGATTTATTCAATGTATCCATATTCTAGAAATACCTAACAAATCCTATACCTGAATAGAATTTGGAGGTGGTACAATTGGAGAGTGATCTCACTAATGAGGAACATCCAATAAAGAAATCAGACCGTAGGGATAATGTTTTACGCAACAAAAATACTCACATGGTCCATGTACTATTGAGGAATAATTAAATAAAATGTGGAAAAATGGGAACCTGGGGAAGTGATGAAGGATAAGTACCATCGCCTTTTACCCATAGTTTTTGAAACAAATTTTAGCGGGAAAAATTTCCCATGTGGGGGAAAATTTATTGACCATAAATTTTTTCATTGGAAATTTTAATCATATTATAATCACAATAAGAACAAAATAAAATCTCTATAAATGAAGAATGAATGACATAATTGGTATTTCTAGATGTTATGGAATCGAAAAATTTGGATTTATAAATTGACCATTACAATAGAAATCTTAACTATATGAATATTAAATTGGGAAATAGAATAGAAGATTCCCCTAAAAATATACAAATAAAATATCGGAATCCTATATATAAAAATATGATATATATATCATGGAATAAATAAATAAATGAAATATAAATGATGAATTATTTTTAAAAAATAATTATAAATACAATTTTATAAATTACGTAATGATTTAAAATGAAATTTATTATCATAATATTTATTTATAAATTGATAATTTTTATCTTATGATTTTCAGAGAATTTTATAACTCATTATTTAATTTTTACTAGTTTTATAAAATCGAATATATATATAAAATCAATATTTTTTTAAGTAAATTATATTTTAAATAGAAATTATTTAACTCATATTAATAAAATTATTTTAATTAAAAGGTGTTTATATATGAATTATATATGTTGATAAATGGGTAAGTTGAATTATGGGTATATTTTTAAAATACATTACTTTTTGGGGAATTGTATAATAATATAATTTAAAATAATTTCTAATTACATGAATTTAATTCATCATAGATGATGTATTTATTATGTAAAAAATCTATAAAAATAAATTTTTTAGTGTATCTTGTGAAAATTCTCAAAATATGAATATTCTTGATCCAAAATAATGAAAAAACACCCCTCAACTACTCTATAAATACCACCCTTGCCACATCTTTTCACCACACCTCACAAGATTTTCACCAAGCCAAATATATCCTCAAATATATTCTCAATAACCTACCAAACATCGAAGATCCGTTTTTGTATGAAAATCATTATACCAATACAAAAGTAGGTTCACATGACTAATTCTTCAAGAGGTAAAATCCTATTTCTTATGTTTTAATTAATTTCCATGTTATTTGTATTTATTGAAATCTCCAAAAATACCTTCATCTACATTGGATGATTACTCTAGTACCTCACATTTACAATAATATTATTATGATAATCGATTAATCCATCATCAAACCCCACACACTCTCTTTTATTCTGAAAATGAAACATTCATTTATGAGGTGATATTTTATCTTTTTAAAGGATGGAAAGTTTCTATTTTCCTTTAACTCCATCAAAAACATATATTTGGATAAAATAATTATAATATATAAATTATAGAATATTTAATTTTATGTAATCACTATATAAACATGATGTTAAATAACAAAACAGAACAAGTTCTTTTTGAGGAAAAACCACCGAAAATAATCAAACCTATTATAACTAACACCATATCTAATGATTAATCATCACCCAAAATAAAAAAAAGAGTTATATCACAATAAATCTTCCCTTATTTTCATTTGTAACATATAAATTAAATTCTAGATATTTATTGTCATTATATGTGATCTCTCAGTTATGTATACAATTGAACTAATAAAAAAACTAAGGAAAAAAACTCTCGAATGATGATTTTCCATCTTATAACTAATCAGAAATGATGTAAATGGACTTAATAAAATTAAAAACATAGAAAATACATATGTATGTGGTTTTAAATTGATTAATTATTTGATTCTAATTGATTATCTAGTATATTAAGATCGTCTGAAGAACCATTCTAGATATAATGTATGGGATTATTTACTAACCTCCATTTTTTCAATCAGGTTTCTCTTTTCTATGTCTTCACCCCTATGTATTGATTCTTTATTTTTATTAATCTCTTATTAATAAATTTTTTTTTAAACCAAATCAGGTATGTAGATTATAAAATCCAACTTTTTTAGGGAATTGAATGTTTTAAAAAGGTTCACGTATCAAATCTTCCTGACAAGCGATCCCGATTAATGTGAACCTTTCAATTTCATACCCATTTTCAAGTATATTCCATAATTTGTGTTAATACACCATTATAATTCTCAAATCACCCACATTATCAATAAAAACAAGCATTTGTTCGGTTTTATGAAAAAAAATACATTTCCCCTCAAAACACACATTAATAATTTCCTTAAACTGCAAAAATGGTTCATTTCAAATATCTCTTAAACAGAAATTTTAACGGATTAGACATATGTTTGATATATCCTATCATGATCCATGACTATTTTTCCTTAATAATTTGTATGTATGTTCGTGAATCCACTCATTCCGGGAAATATTTATGATTTTTGTCATTTGTTATGACTTAACATATGATTATGATAAAAAAAATTTATTATATGGAAACCCCTATATTTAGTCTTCAGGTGGAACACATAGTCAAGAAAAATTTATGATAGGTGAACCTATATAGTGGTCTAATTCCTTGGGTAATGTTTTGTTACATGATATATCATGTTGGGATAGGGAGTGAAACAGATTCCTTTATGGGAATTTGTCCGCCGTATCATGGATGTTATCTTTAAATCATATTTATGTCAGGTAATATGTCACTACCACATAGTTATGATGTTATGGTAATATGATACAATTTTATAAATGATACTGTTACTTATATTTATTCTTGTACAATTCCATTTAGGTCATCGTGTTATATCTTGTAACCCATATACTATTTTTATTCCTATGCTTATCCCCTTACAAGGTTTTTTAGATCAACATTTTTTTCATATATTCCACAAATTATCTTATGCAGATATAATTTCCAAAATAGATTTAGGAGATAATTATGAAGATTAAATAAAATAATTATTTTTTATTTTTTCATGATGTATATTTATTTACCTTATCATACATAGACACTGTAATTAATGATCCTTGGATTGTATTCGGATGGCTAATTATGTTTAAAACATTGAATGATATCTGTAAAAGGGAAGGGTTGATATAATTGATGAATGAGTCACAAATCCATTCAAAAAATTTTGGCTTGTGAAGAAAATATAGTGTACAAATTATAAAATTTTTATACTTTGGATATGGTAAAATTTCATTTCATACTAGAATCAGTTGGCTGAAACATGGAACTTAGTTTCATTTCATCATTTTCAAACATCTAAAAATAAACCATTGGAAAAAATATTACTATATGAATTGTGATTCATCAAAAAATGGATATGCAGATTGAATTTTCCATTAAGAAATTTAAAGAAATTCTATATACAAGTGTTATAGATTTTTATTGTCGTTGGTATGATAGTTTACATCCATTGGAGTTATAAAATAATTGGGGATTTCAGGTAATTTAACCTATATCCCTTTTCCAGACATTTTATGTTCCTCTAAATCAAAATCCACAAAATTATTTATAAATCATAGAAACAATATTAATAGATCATGGAATTTTTCATGAAATTTTAAAGGGGAATCCAATCATTTGTATGAGAATGGGTATGACAAAATGTTTCTAAAAATTTAATGTTGATTATCATTCTCACTCGTTATATTTTAAATAGGGGACCTTAAAATTTTTATTGTTTCTCATTTAATTGGGAATCATTATCGGGTATCAATGGTTTGTTGGATCTTTGGTATATTAGACTATTAGGAATCATGAAAGATATTTTTGATGTTTCGTATCAACATTCCCTACCACCAAGATTTTTATTGCTTCATAAAGTGTTATATATTTGTACATTAATGATATATCCACTGTATTTTGAGAATGTTATTAATTTAAATTATGTAACTCTTGTTACTAATGTTACATTTTTAAAAACAAATATATATTGGATTTTCAAGACATGGTATTGTATAGAAAATAGTTATCATTAAGGCTTCATTTGTGGAAATTTTGTAGGATATAATACACAACATGGGAAAAAGGGATCCATGTGCATTATCAGTGGTCAGATATTTCATAATGAGTTGATGGAAGCAAAAAATTTGAGTAAGTAAAACCTAATGTAGAGAAAAATCTAATACCTTATGTTTGAGGTACAACTTGTTCTCCAACAACGGGTTTTATGTGTCCTGCTCTTTTGTAGATCATTTAAACGCACATGAATGGGAAAATATTTCATATCCAAAAATATATTAAAATGATTCAATTCATGACATTAATTGTTATTCAAAATATGAATGGTTTTTGAGTAGAATCGAGAAATTTTAATTAGGGCCTGAAGGTTTTTCAATGATTTTTTTATTTGAGAACTTTTATGGTGTGATATTCTTTATATTGTGTCAATGATATTTCATATTTTAAAAATAAGGAAAATCTATATGGGAATAAATTATATATAGAATATTCACACCTTGAATATATAATTAACCTCACGAATAGAGTTATGTTTAGAAAATTTTATTATATAAATCCCCTTAATTATTTATTATATTATATCTATATCCCTTGTTACTCTATCCCTCCTATAGGTGATATTGTATATTATTATCAATTTGGAGGATTACTTCATTATATATTCATGTTATAAACCTTATGAATAATTTTATTGATGATATATCATAAATTATAGTGTGAATTATTTATTAGAGGTAGAAAAATACCTTATCCCTCTATCTCTCTACATTTTCTATAAAAAAAAAAGAAGACTTTTATTTAAAAAATAATTTCATTGTATTTCTTGGAAAAATCATTATTGTGTTCAAGATGGAAAAATTAATTCATTTATTGGATGATTAGTTTTGAATCATTGGTGACACCCATGTTGTGATTGTGAAAATGTGTTGAATACTGGTGTTCGTTTTGGATGAAAAACATTATTTTGTAGGCTGGTCATTCTACGATAGTGTTTGTTAATAACAGAAAAAGTGGTTCCTTTTTGGGTATGAAATTTGGTCAGATATTTTTTCGAAAAATGGAAAACTATAATGTAATGATTTGTTATGTTATGGTCATATTTTTCAGATCAAGAGTTAATGTTTTCATATGTTAGATTCTTTCATTAGGTGTGTGTATAGTGTATAATATATTACATGTTTAATGGGAATGTTTTTTTTTCTAATTTGGGAAAATGTTAATTTAATTAATAATCATTTCATTTTCACCACACGTTTTACATAAAATATTTATCTTTCATGAAATTATGATAGTGGAATTATTCAGATGACTATTGGTTTCTCTACATAGTTATCATACTCCCCACCTGCATATGAACTCTTGTGTGTAAGTACATATTGTTTTCAATCATACAATAAAAGAAATGATTCAATAAATTTCTTCTCGAGTAATGTGATGTTTTAAAGTTGTTTGAATGAAGCTTTAGTAGGGAGGTATTCATGAATTAGAGTCATTGTGGTTCAATTTTGGTGCCTCAAAATCATTCATGATTTGAATTCTTAGAATATTTTTTATTTTTTATTTATATATTAATTAGAATTGTTTAATTTTCTATCTTTTGTGATTTATTTCAGTATTATGTCATAAATCTTATTTTTCCCTATTATGGTATCTATTTTTCTTTTTTTCACGATTTTAAAATATCCCCCAGTGTTTTGATATGTTTATTAAATTTATTTCTAGAATTTGGTTTCTTGAGGACGTCACAAAAGGTTCATAGAAAATCCTCCACATTTGAAGACAATTGGTTGAGTTGATATGTTATTTGGTCCATCATAATTTTTTTGAACTCACATTATGGTTCAAGTATTAATTTTTCTAAAAACTTGTTTTTGGTATAAAGATTATAAGATATCATTTTATGGAATAGAAACTATATACTCTATGTAGTATATGGACTATTATCCCTTAACCAAAGCCGATTAATGTATAACATCCTACATGGCATGTTGAAATTGACCTAAATTTCATATATGATGGTGTACACACAATGTGGAACACAATGGGGAACTTCACACATAATGGGATGATCCAGGTTCTATAAGATACATTTACACATTTTGTGGGATGTCCGACATGATGTGTATGTTAAAAAGGAAAAATGTTCAATTAATGAAACTGAAATAGAATATAATTTTAATAGACAAATTTATTACCCATTAAATCTTTTGTGTACTAAATTAAATATGACGTAGATTCACATGGTGTGTGGGATGTATGAATATGAAAAAAATATATCATTTTAATGGGATTTACAAGATCTGTGCTTCATGAAATATATTACATGTTCTCATGGAGAAAAACATTAGAGCTTCAATTACTCAAATATCAGTATACCAATGTTATTTTCACATCTAATCCCACATAAGTCACTACTAATTGAATTTTTCATCTCTTTAAATCAATTTATTTCCCTTTTTTTGTTTTCATTTTCATGATATATAAATATAAATGTTTTCCTATTAAACATTGACGCCACATATTGATTAACCAAATTTCATGGTCATGCTATACAATGGACATTCAATAATTATTGGTCCTCCTACATACATTAATATTTATTGTCATATCAATATTATCATCCCATACACCTAAACTTGAATCCTTTCTTGATCTTGGTAAAAATTTATTAGACCACTTTTCATTGAAAAAAATAATGAATGTATAAATAATGGGGATGTATTAATGAAATTAATCCATTAGTGGAATATTTTGTAGCTGGAATTACATCCCAACCACTAATCATTATGCATAAATTCTAAAATAATGATGAAAAATAAGGGATTCAAAAGATAGATCACAATAATAAAAATTGAGAATATCACGGTGACATGTAATTTTTATCAATAATATATACTATTGTCATGAGTATTATAAATCACAACGAACGGGGTTGGATATTTAATCTAATGATCCATGCCACTAAATTTAATTACTCATATATGATGATATTTTTTATAATTTTATTTTTAATATCTAATAAGGATGGAGCTCCCCATATCCTAAGATCATTGGATATATATATATATACATATATATCTCGAGATGAATATTGATCTTGAGGACTAGTTTTTGGAGTCAAATAATAAAGGGAGAGAATAAGGGATAATATCAAGTTAAAAATAGGGTAACCTAAATATAATCAATTAATCAATCAATAAATGAATTAATTAAAAATACCCAGGATTGTAGAATCATAATAATTAATTCATTTTTAAATAAAAGAATTAACATGTAACTATGCATATTTTATTATTATTTTTCAATTAATCATAAATGGGGATTTATACATTTCATTAATCATCATGAAATAATGTGCACTATAATAAAATAGAAAAATAATAAAAGATAAAATTATAATAATTCACACAATAATATATACTCCTGAGGAAGAAATTCCTAAATAATTTTCAACCCTACTGAAAATAGTAGAATGAAATAGTGGTCTGAGGAATATCATATAGATTCATAAAGGAATATTAAAACATTATTACATGATGTATGGAATGTTGATGTTTGTGAAGGGTGTAGGGCATATATAGTGTATAATTTTCATAGGGATTACATAGATCAAATCAGTATATGATCATTACTTGAACATTAGACAAATATTCATTTGATTTATATAACCATTAGTCGATAAAAAAATTGTTCAATATTATCTGTATCCAATATTTTCAATGGAAAATATTACCATTTGAAATAATTTCACTATTAGAATAAGCTTATATAAATGGAATAAAAATATATAACTTGGGAAAAAGATATAAATTATTTAATAAATATGAAGGATCATTCCTTGTTATGCCCATTTTTTGTATCCTTAGATGGAGGGAGAATTATTGGGGTTTTCACATGAATATAACGATGTCTATGATCAATAAGTGAGGTTGTAGAAAAAAAATTATTAGTGATTTATATGTTAACAAATATCCCTTCCTGATAATTGTTTTCTAAACCATCCAATATAAGTTCCCCCATCAATCAAAACACATTTATTGATAATGTAGTTGTAATATGTGGTTTTTCATCTTGATTTTAAGATGCATTAATGAGTAAACACATTGATAAATGAAATAATGGGAATTTCAATCCCATTACTACATCTCTAAATATTAATTTTAATTTAATACACTTATATAAAAGGTAAAATATACATGAAAATATTTATAATTTAAAAATACGAATTTAATAAAAACAAAAGACAATTTTTCATTTAAAAAATAGTTCTATGTTTTGTTTAAATTATAATATATAAAATTAAGTTAAATTTAATGTGTATTTTCTTCAAAAAGAGTATTCAAAAATTTTATTTATTCACACATAATTAATAAAATATTGTATAAAGTCATTGGTAGAATTTATATGAGTTAAAAATTTAATTGTATAATAAAAAATTATATTATTAAATTGATAATTTTTTAATATCAACAATTATGTTCCCCGTATTTTTAGAAGTTAATTCAATAAATTGATTTCATTATTAATATTATCACATCGTAATTAGCCAACAAGATATTATACATAATTTTCAGAGAAATTGGAATATTTTTTTAAAAGTTAAATATATTATAAATAATTCTCCTGTATTATTGAATCATATTAACATAAAAAATATTTAAAAAATATTTTATAGTTTTTCATGAACAATTATGTATTTATTAATTATTAAAAATTAAATTAATTTAATATCTTTTATAATACAAAAAAATAATGAATCTTTAAAATCCTGCATTATATTTTATGATTGTTATAAACCTTATTTTGAATATGACCCTCTTAAACATAATTTATTATTTTATTTTATGGTATTAATCCAATAAACTATAGGGTCTAAAACACATATTCTACTTAAAAGTTCATCAAGTTAGAATTGCCACATGACCCCATGAACAACACCATGAATGCCAGAGGCTCTTGACTAGGACCAAGGGCCTAGGGATTTTTTATGGGGAGCCCATCACAGAATATATATGAGTTTTCGTAGGGGTAAACAATATGAACTATATAGTAAAAGAATAAAAATAATAATGTAGTAGAAAAATAGATTGAATAAACCTAAAACATCAATAAACAACTTGCAGATGAAAAATCCAAAATATGTGTAATGATAATCATGTAATGTCATGAGTATATTGAAAAATGGGAGTACATTGGAAAATGGGTAAAATAATAAATTAAATGATATTAAATATTAAAAAAAGGAAATAAAATTCTACACAACATCTCCAGTATTGGACCTATCAACATCCACCCATGTTTTATACTAAAAAATAATCAAGCATTCTAAGAAGAAAAAATCACTTTATCCATACATATGATAATAGATTCTACTCGGGATCCAAATGACCCACAAGTAGGGTGAGAGATTCATTCTCAAAAGGTCGGCACCCACAATGTATAAACATTTTCATTCCATGTGGTAAATAGAAAACAATGAGTTGGCTATAATAAGAATAGACCAGTAAACTATTAAACAACTGAATATTGGATTGGGAAATAAAGATGCCACTCATCCCATGCCACCAACTTCAGAATATACTTGATATCTGAATAATTTATATGTGAAAATGAAACATGTTTTCATTTTCTAATAGTAAACTAGGAAAACCATGAAAAGAAAACCACACATGATTGTACATTATTCCATGGTCTAATTAACATGTTATATTTCAAGTGTTCTCTTATGAACGTGGAAATAATCACATATGAATAATCAAGCTCATAGTAATAATTATCGTTGAATCTGAAATAAGCATGATATCATTCAGTCCATCAATTCTAGGGAGGATTCTCTAGTATGTCCTTAGGTATCTTAATAGGATCCCTAGTGTCACTATAAAAAATTAATTTATAATCCAATACCACAATGCCCATTCATGGGGACCCATACTATAAGGCCACAGCCTTAAAACTTACTTAATCTTGAGTTATTACAAGATTACACATTGAGGATCTTTTCAGGTTTAGAGCTTTAGAGAATTAGATCATGAAACTTGCATTACATTCCACATTTAATCAAAGTGGTTACATAAAAGACAGTATTCATTCTTCTCATCAACGGAAGCATATTTAAAATAAAACATGGAATCTTTCTTGACACATCCTTGACACTATCATCACATCATGTTGCTTTCCCTTGACCTGTGAAAAACATTTCAAAAACATGGGATGAGCATAACAAGCTCAGTAAGGGGTATAAAAAAATGGAAAGGAAACATGAGTTCATATATACATAATAATGAAATCATACTTTACCCATAAAACATAGGCACATTAACATACCTCATCAAATCATGAATAAATCATAGAAATCATAAGACATAAAAGGTAACTTGAGGAATTCATAACATTCTTACGTAGGGAGTAACCCTATTGGTTACGTTTGGAATACCCGTCACAGTATATTCCCTAAATATCTTCAGAGAAACCTTAAAGTTTCACTCCTTCGCGTTACCCAATGCATTGGAGAGCTATATCGGGCTCACCCTCCCTTAGTTTATCACGGAACCACTCGTCTTCATAATAATTCCCAAGAACCTCAACATAATCGTATCACATAAAACATGAATAAAGAAAACATAACATTCCCACATTTCAATCAGAAGATATCAATATGAAACATCGATATAAAAACATTAGGAAAACCATTTTCATTACCAAAATAAAAGAAAAGTAAAACATGGTATTTATTTTTCTTTTAAAAAGATTGTATGGCTTGTAGAGGATGCCGAAACTCAAATAATGGTCACGGCGGCGGAGAAGTCGTTGTCGCCGCATACGTACGACAAAAACATTCACTTTTGTCGTTTATTAAATGCTTCGTATAAAAAAGATTCCTTTTGAATAAACGTAAAAGTCAAAGGGGTTTATACACCTTATAAAAGAAGGTTGTGTATAACACAGAATATTTCTCAATGAAAGGAGATTGAGATGAAGACCCTTACAAAGACGATATCCTTGGTTTAAGGATAAATCAATTACATAATTATGTGTGACAAACTAATACACCAAATATAGGTGGATATTAAGTGTAAAATAATCAACGGTCATTCACACATATTCAAAGGATGACATATTCAATAACTACATGTTGAACCCAATGAAATCGAAATTGGGTTAAGAAGTTCCCCTGACAGCCTAACGACATCACATAAAAAAAGGGTATCTCATCACATGGACATAAAATTTACAGCAATAAGGATATATGAGAAAATATCCCAACATATCAATATGTAAATTAAATGACCCAAAAAAAGAAGTCTTTTAAAATGAGGGGGGTGAATGGTTCCCTTACCGACATGGGTATCTTTCAAAACATACGCCCCGTGAAAGAAAGACAATACAACATTGATGTAAATAATTATAAATGAATGAATATTACACAATGAGTAAAATAATGGTTAGTAAATACACCACTCAAAGGAAATTGTGGAAAATGTAGCATAAATCTCACTGGAATAAAAGTGAGATGAAAAATCCCTTACGAAAACTCGGCAGCCTAACGACGCCTCTTCAAACTTCAAAAAAATGGATTGATGTGTTCAAATAGGGTATCTCGTCACATTAAAATAAAATGTACAGAAATAGGAATAAAATAACATTCCCCATCATAAAAAATTGGATCTTAAAAGATGTGACATAAAGGGGAGAACTTAAAGAGAAAGAGAGAGTTTAGATCACCTAGGAAAATTCTGCAGCCTAACGGTGCCACTCAAAACATCCAAAATGGATTGATGAGAGAGAATAGGATGTCTCATCATATGAACATAAAAATTACAGTAAGAGTAATATAAAATAACATCCCAATCACAAGAAAGATGAGCTTAGAAGTAATGACATTAAAGAGTGTACTTAAAAAGAAAGAGAGGAGTAGGATCCCTTACCTCAAGTCCAACTTGTCTTGTTCGTTTCTTTATATTCCTGAATAATAAACTTTGGTAAATTAATAATTGACTAATTACTTCATTTATAGATTATTATTCAGTTCATATCACATATTTTAATGTTATAATAATTGTTTAATAATGTTAGTTCATATCAGACGTTTTTGCCGATGTTTGGTACATGAGTCAAAAATGAACTTGTTCAAAAAAAGATTGCCCATGTAGTTATAAGTAAATAATTTACAGAATAGTATTAATGATTAAAATATCATATATATACATTAAATATTCATTTTATAATATTCCAAATCAATTGGAGATAAAAAACGAAAAGCACCATTCATGGAGACGGTAGGTCGTACGTACGCATGAACGCTACTTTCATTTTTTTGTCATATTAATAGAATTAAAACAAAATGAGAGAGATATATATATGTTATAATTCCAGAATGATATACATAATTTATATGTAATATATTACATATATATCCATTATATATATGTACTTATAATATTAAATAACATTTTGAGATAAGAAATGAAATGTACTGTTCATGGAGACGGTAAGTCGTACGTACGCATGAACGCTACTTCCATTTCTATTTCATATTTAATGGAATTAAAACATAATGATACATAATAGTATTTTAATTCCAATATGGTATCATATATAATATAATTAAAAATATCCTTTATACATACCACATATGGTATTAACGAATCAAATAACTTTGACGAGGCGGTAGTCCG
The DNA here is from genome assembly GCA_963277665.1 of Viscum album. Taxonomy (NCBI): domain Eukaryota; kingdom Viridiplantae; phylum Streptophyta; class Magnoliopsida; order Santalales; family Viscaceae; genus Viscum; species Viscum album. The sequence continues at coordinate 688,237,782 of OY728122.1, forward strand.
CACTTCCTTAAATGAAGATATCGCGTTTACCCATAATGGAAACCATAAAGGTATGCCATAAATTAAAAATACAGAAGCTTAAGTAAAACATAAAAATTTTATATATCATATATAAATATAGTGTCATCTTAATGGACACCTTTTAAGGTGTTAGAATAATGTAGAACAATCATCGTTTCGGGAGGCAGAAATTCGCCATCCACGGAAATAGTATGTTCATTAACCATTCGATGTAGGTGTGTGTAAGTGTAGCTCGAATACTTTTTATAAAAACATCCTAGTATATTTAAGATACTGGATTTGTTACAAAAGAAAATAATAAAAAGAGTTTAGGGGGTCAGAGAAGTAAAATAAAACAAAAGGACTCATGTGAAGACATTAACTTAAAATCGGGTAACTCCCTTTGGTTTGAGCTCAAAGGCTTCCTTGGGAATACTTCTGCACAATGTGAGGCTTCAAGGAGTAATAGAGGGAAGTGGAGAGACAAAATGTGCAGGTTTTGGCCAAGCCAAAGGCTTTGGGAGTGTGGGTAAGGAGGTAGAGTTGGGGCCTTTTATAATAGGAGAGGAGGGGCACTCTTGTAAAGTTACAAAATGTTACTTTATTTTCAAAAGAGTTTCGGATTTTAAAGGTCCCACATTGATGTATTTAGAGGATAAGGTGATAAGGGTTCGAAATCCACTCATAAAATATGTTTTATACATGTTTAGGTCTTTGATATTACATTATCGTTCCATTCTATTTGAATCATTAAATAATGAGGTCATCGCTATATCATCATGATGTCATAAATAATTTAATTTATTTAATGTGTAAACATTATAAAAAATACTATGATGTAGGAAATCTTTGTAGATTTCCAATTAATATTTATAGTCAAAAATATGACTTGTATAACCCCATGTAAAAATTGTTTTAGTAAAACATCTCATGTTTGTGTCATTTTTACTATAACATTATATAAAAAGATATTTATGTCATATCACAACCAAAGTGGCTCCATGGGGTCCCCAAGTTTACCCATTGATTTTCATGGTCGTCCATGACACATCCAATGAGGGTAGGACATGCGTCTAGGTCATTTCATTTTATTAAAACATTATTCTTACCATAAACTACACTAATTACCTCTAATCACGATTAAAAACTTAATAAGTTACTATTCACCAAAAAATTATTTTTATCCCATTGAACCACATTTTACTTCTTAATGAAAAATATGTATGTCGGATTTTTGAAATTCAAAATACAAACATGGAAAAATATCATTATATTGAAAAATCAGTTTTTATAAGTACCACTTAGTGGTTTCACTATTCATAAAAAATTGATGTTTTTCAGAAAAATCCCAAAAATTCACCCTAAGCTATATTTGATATTCTGAATTCAAAAATGAATCCTATTTTACAAAATTCAAAACATATCAGCCACATTAATTAATTTAATAATTAATTCTCACTGTCAGAGCAAATAGCGTGTTTTTATGAAACAATAAGTGTCAAAAGATTGACACTAATTTAAGTCTGATTTCAAAGTGAAATTAATTCTAACGACCACTATTGGATTTAATGGTAAAAATATATTCTAATTTCACTTTAAAACGAATTCAATAGATAATCTAATAATATAAATAAATTAGATTAAAAAGAGGTGTTGAATTAAAATACAACATTTTACACTATTCATTAAAAAATGAACTTTATCGAAAAGATACCCAAAATTTACACAAAGTAAATTTTGATGTCCCAATTATTAAGAAGAGTATTATTTGGTCTAATAGAATGTATAAGAGTGAAATAAACTATATTTGATGATGGTTCGCCATCAAAAGGCGATAAGTGAACCTTTAGTGAAAACTAGGGCATATACGCCTAAAATTTTATTCTTTCTGTATTTTAAGCCTTTATATTTTATTAGATTAATGTAAAAACATTTAAAAACATATATAATAATATTTTAGTTATTTCTATCCATTCCCGCCAATACAACAGCTACATGTTAACTACCATTTAAAATAATATTATTTTATTATTAGAGTGCAACGTAAGATTCCTAAGAAACTTGTTGTTGCGTGTTGGGTACGCCATCGAGCATAGCGTCCCCTTTAAAGTAATATTAATATTTTATTCAAAAATATGGATAAATATTAAAATTTCATATTCTTTATTTACCTAGGGTGTCACATCCTTCCCCCCTTTTGGGAATTGCGTCCTCGCAATTTTTAAAATTGGGCTTGGAAACATCCTTGAAAGTCCCACATCGGAACAAGAGTCGGTAAAACAATCACTTTAAAATAAAGAAACATAAGTACAAATGTCACCCAAGTTAACCCATACTAGGATTCCAAGTATGAAAATATGGACATGGAGGAAAAAACAAAGGGGCATGTTCTGATGGAGTGTGATAGTAAACATGTATAGGAGATAGTTAACCATAAGAAAATCACAAACTTGTAATTGGTTAAATGGTATTCGATTCCCCGGTAGTAAAAGTTAATAGACAACATTTTTGTTTTAAGTTACTTTTTATTGAGGAATTTATTCATAAGGAAACATAATCACTTATCATGTTGACTTTCAACTTTTACTAGATTCCTTAATCAAACTCATATTTTCTCCAAAAGGCGAGTATTTATGAAGACTTGTTCGCATTAAGAGTACTATAATCAATTTCTAGAGAATCACCTAATACACAATAGAGAACTATATACTTCCCATGTATTTAGACTCTAACTAAAACCAAAACCAAAAAGGTTAGTACATGATCAGATAATCCAGAAAAGGATACCCCTTTATAAAAAGAAAATCTATTCTTAATCTCCAAAATTTGTCCAACAAAACCCAAAGTTCAAAGAGGACCATTCGATAAAAAATTTGTCCATAAAATTCTTCAAAGTAAACCAAACTAAGATTGGAACCCAAATAGTTGAAGTATTTAGTCACATAGTCTTCCAAGTTAAATCGTAACATTTATCTCCAAACAACATCAGTTGCTCTTAATGTCTCGTATTGAAAAGTAATTAACCTAATCACATATCCTCCATGATAGGTTAATAAATTTCCAAAGATAACCCAAAATAAAATTACTCTTAATTAATAAAATCATCTAACTAAAAAAGAATCAGTCAAACTAACCAGGGACTTCACGTAGTCCAGTGGTAGGTGATAAATACCAGTCGCACTTTGGTTGTGGGTTCTATTCCCACATCTTTGTCTGACGCGACGGGTAGTCACATGGTCTGTGTGTTGTCCTTTTTACAAAACTATTTAATTCTCAAATTATTCCCAAAAAAGAGATAAAATCTTCAAAATTAACCATAATATAATTTAACCTCAATTTTATCTCATGCCTATCAATTCCATCATAATATATAGTAACCCATAATTACCTCAAAAGTAAGGATCATATAAACTCTAATGGTTACCTTTATAATTATTACCTGAACTTCCACATCGATTGGTCATCCTGTACATGATGATTTACAGAACTTACAAAGGTTCACGTGGTTGATCATGACTCCTTGCCAGTTGGTTTAGAACAACCACGAGTTTCCTCATTGAATCACCCATTTCATTCAGTCTCTTAATCAAAGAACCACCACAGTTTCCTTCAAACCTATTGTTGATCCATCCATTTACTAAAACAAAAAAGTTCAGTGTGAGTATATCAACAAAACCATCATATACTAATGAGGAAGATCAACACCAAGATATACTTACTCATTCACTTTATCTAATACTAGGACTCTTTCTGAAATCCTTTCCATTATGGTACTGTCACTTATGCTTAGAGAATACGCTAACCTCTAATGTTATCTAAACCGACCTTTGATACCAACTATAAGGCCCCAGCCTTAAATCTTACTTAATCTTGAGTTATTATAAGATTACACATTGAGGATATTTTTGAGGTTTAGAGTTTTAGAGAATTAGATCATGAAACTTGCATTACATTGGAAATTTAAACAAAGCGGTTACATAAAAGACAGTATTCATTCTTCCCATCAACAGAAACATATTTAAAATAAAACATGGATTCTTTCTTGACACATCCTTGACACTATCATCACATCATGTACCTTTCCCTTGACCTGTGAAAAACATTTAAAAAACTTGGGATGAGCATAACAAGCTCAGTAAGGGGAATAGAAAAAATTGAAAGGAAACATGAGTTCATATATACATTAGAATGAAATCATACTTTACCCATAAAACATAGGCACTTTAACATACCTCATTAAATCATGAATAAATCATAGAAATCATCAGACATAAAAGGTAACTTGATGCATTCATAACATTCTTACGTAGGGAGTAACCCTCCTGGTTACGTTTGGAATACCCATCACCGTATATTACCTAAATCTCTTCGGAGAAACCTTAACGTTTCACTCATTCACGTTACCCAATGCATTGGAGAGCTATATCGGGCTCACCCGCCCTTAGTGTATCACGGAACGACCCGTCTTCTTAATAATGCCCAAGAACCTCAACATAATCGTATCACATAAAACATGCATAAAGAAAACATAAAATTCCAACCCTTCAATCACAAGATATCAATACGAAACATTGATATAAAAACATTATGAAAACCATATTCAATACCAAAAGAAAAGAAAAGTAAAACATGGTATTTATTTTTCTTTTAAAAAGATGGTATGGCTTGTAAAGGATGCCGAAACTCAAATAATGGTCACGGCGGCGGAGAAGTCGTTGTCGCTGCATATGTACGACAAAAACATTCCCTTTTTTTGTTTTGTAAACGCGTCATATAAAAAAGATTCCTTTTGAATAAACGTAAAAGTCAAATGGGTTTATATACCGTATAAAAGAAGGTTGTGTATAAAACAGAATATGCCTCATTGAAAGGAGATTGAGACGAAGTCCCTTACAAAGACGGTATCCTTGGTTTAACTATAAATCAATTACATAATTATGTGTGACAAACTAATAAACCAAATATAAGTGGATATTAAGTGTAAAATAATCAAAGTTCATTAACACATATTCAAAGGATTACATATTCAATAACTACATGTTGAACCCAATGAAATCGAAATTGGGTTAAGAAGTTCCCTTGATAGCCTAATGGCGTCACATCAAAAAAAAGGGTATCTCATCACTTGGACATAAAATTTAAATTAATAAGGATATATGATAACATATCCCAACATAACAATATGTAAATTAAAAGACCCAACAAAAGAAGTCTTTTAAAAAGAGGAGGGTGAAAGGTTCCCTTACCGACATGGGTATCTTTCGAAACATACGCCCCGTGAAAGAAGGACAATACAATTTTGATGTAAATACTCATAAATGAAATAATATTAAACAATTAGTAAAATAATGGTCATTACATACACCACTCAAAGGAAATTGTGGCAAATGTAGCATAAATCTCACAGGAATAAAAGTGAGATGAAAAATCCCTTACGAAAACTCGGCAGCCTAACGACGCCACTTAAAAAATCCAAAAAATGGATTGATGAGATCAAATAGGGTATCTCATCACATTAAAATAAAATGTACAGCAAGTAGAAAAAAATAACATCCCCCATCATAAAAAATAGGAGCTTAAAAGTAGTGACATAAAGGATAGTACTTAAAGAGAAAGAGAGAGGTTAGATCTCTTACGAAAATTCGGCAGCCAAACGGCGCCACTCAAAACTTCCAAAATGGATTGATGAGAGAGAATAGGGTCTCTCAACTTATGAACATAAAAATTAAAGTAAGAGTAATATAAAATAACATCCCAATCACAAGAATGATGATCTTACAAGGAATTACATAAAAGAGTGTACTTAAAAAGAAAGAGAGGAGTAGGATCCCTTACCTCAAGTCAAACTTGTCTTGTTCATTTCTTTATATTCCTGAATAATAAACTTTGGTCAATTAATAATTTCCTAAGTAGCTCCTTTACAGATTATTATTCAGTTCATATCACATATTATAATTTTATAATAATTGTTTAATAATATTAGTTCATATCAGACGTTTTTGCCGATGTTTGGTACATGAGTCAAAAATGACCTTGTTCAAAACAAGATTTCCCATGTAGTTATAAGTAAATAACTTCCAGAATAGTATTAGCGATTAATGTATCATATATATCCAGTAAATATTCATTTTATACTATTCCATATCAATTGGAGATAAAAAATGAAAAGCACCATTCATGGAGACGGTAGGTCGTACGTACGCATGAACACTACTTTCATTTTTTTGACATATTAATGGAATTAAAACAAAATGAGAGAGATATATATATGTCATAATTCCAGAATTATATCCATAATCTAGATGTATTATATTACATATATATCCATTATATATATGTACTTATAATATTACATAACATTTTGAGATAAGAAATGAAATGTACCGTTTATGGAAACGGTAAGCCGTACGTACGCATGAATGCTACTTCCATTTCTATTTCATATTTAATGGAATTAAAACATAATGATACATAATAGTATTTTAATTCCGGTATGGTATAATATATAATATAATTAAATATATCCTTTATACGTACCACATATGGTATTAATGAATCATGTCACTTTGAGGGGCGGTAGTCCGCACTTCCTTAAATAATGATATCGCGTTTACCCATAACGGAAACCATAAAGGTATTCCAAAAATGAAAAATATAGAAGCTTAAGTAAAAAAATAAACATATTAGATATCATATATAAATACAGTGTCATCTCAATGGCCACCTTTGAAGGTGTTAGAAGAATTATGAACAATCATCGTTTCGGGAGGCATAAATTCGTCATCCACGGAAACAATATGTTCTTTAATCATTAGATGTAGGTGTGTGTAAGTGTAGCTCGAATCCTTATTATAACAACATCCTAGTATATTGGAGATATTGTAGTTGTTACAAAAGAGAAGAATAAAATGAGTTTAGGGGGTTGGAGAAGTAAAATAATATAAAAGGACTCAAGTGAAGACATTACCTTAAAATCGGGTAACTCCCTTTGGTTTGAGCTCAAAGGCTTCCTTGAGACGACTTCTGCCCAAAGTGAGGCTTCAAAGAGTAATATATGGAAGTAGAGAGAAAAAATGTGCAGGGGTTGGCCGAGCCAAAGGCTTTGGGAGTGTGGGTAAGGAGGTAGAGGTGGGGGCCTTTTATAAGAGGAGATGAGGGGCACTCTTGTAATGTTACAAAAAGTTACATTATTTTCAAAGGCGTTTTGGATTTTAAAGGTCCCACATTGAATATTTCGAGGATAAGGTGATAAGGGTTAGAAATCCACTCATCCAATAGGTTTTGGACATGTGTAGGTCTTAGATATTTCATTATCATTCCATTTTATTTAAATCGTTAAATAACGAGGTCATCACTGCATCATCATTATGTCATAAATAATTTAATTTATTTAATGTGTAAAAATTATAAAAAAAATACTATGATGTAGGAAACGTTTTTAGATTTCCAATGAATATTTATAGTCAAAAATATGACTTGTATAACCCCATGTAGAAATTGTTTTAGTTAAACATCTCATGTTTGTGTCATTTTTACTTTAACATTAAATAAAAAGATATTTATGTCATTTCCCAACCAAAGTGGCTCCATGGGGTCCTTATGTTGACCCATTGACTTTCTTGTTCGTCCATGACACATCAAATGAGGGTAAGACATGTGTCTAGGTCATTTCATTTTATTAAAACATTATTCTTACGATAAACTACACTAATTACCTCTAATCGCGATTAAAAACTTAATAAGTTACTATTCACAAAAAAATTATTTTTATCCCATTGAACCACATTTTACTTCTTAAGGACAACCATTTATGTCGGATTTTTGAAATTCAAAACTCAAATATGGCAAAATTTCATTTAAACAGAAAAATTAGTTTTTATAAGTACCACTTAGTGGTTTCAGTATTCATCAAAATTTGAAGTTTTTCAGAAAAAACCCAAAAATTCACCCTAAGCTATATTTTCCATTCCAAATTCAAAAATGAAGTCTATTTTACAAAATTCAAAACATATAAGTCACATGAATTAATTTAATAATTAATTGTCGCTTTCAAAGCAAATAGCGTGTTTTTATGAAACAATAAGTATCAAAAGATTCACACTAGTTTAAGTCTGATTTCAATGTGAAATTAATTCCAACGACCACTATTGGATTTAATGGTAAAAATATATTCTAATTTCACTTTAAAACCAATTAAAAATATAATCTAATCATATAAATAAATTAGATTAAAAGTGTTTTTGAATTAAAATACCACATTTTACACTATTCATAAAAAAATGAACTTTATCGGAAAGATACCAAAAATTTAGACAAAGTAAATTTTGATGTCCCAATTCTTAAGAATAGTTTTATTTGGTGCAATAGAATTTATAAGAGTGAACAAAACTATATTTAATGATGGTTCGCCATCAAAAGGTGATAAGTGAACCTTTAGTGAAAACTAGGGCATATACGCCTAAAATTGAATTCTTTCCGTATTTTATGCCTTTATATTTTATTGGATAAATGTAAAAACATTAAAAAACATATATAATCAAATTTTAGTTATTTATACCCATTCCCGCCAATACAACGGCTACATGTTAATTACCATTTATAATAATATTATTTTATTATTAGAGTGCAATGTAAGTTTCCTATGAAACGCGTTGTTGCGTGTTGGGTACGCCATCGAGCATAGCGTCCCCTTTAAAGTCATATTAATATTTTATTCACAAATATGGATAAATATGAAAATGTCATATTCTTTATTTACCTGCAGTGTTACACATACAGTATCCCTAGTATCACATAATGCATTGTAACTCTTATTCTAACATAGGAACTCATATATGGGAGCAAGTATCACCCATGGAATGGCATATACATCTTCCAAATGGGTCTATCTATTTTTTATCCCTTAAGGAATCATTATCACCCAAGAGTATAAAAACCTTTTGAGAATCCAATTAATAAAAATTAAAACCATCTTCCCACTACATCTATTCATAACCAAATAATTTAGGACATTCCATCCACAAGTCCTTATTACAGAACCCAGATTCTCTCTTAGCCCATACAAATATCAACATCAAGCATAATATTAATCATGAAGAGGAATATATATAATTAAATAGAAACAATTTTTATCTCACAAAACATTCATAAAATTTAATCAATCCATGCAATTGAATACAATTAAAATGGAATGATATGGAAATAAAAAACCATTAATACGCGTATGCTTGGAATGAGGCATATGCATTAATACATAACATATAAACATTTGAATGTAAACTTATTAAAAGTTAATTATCAATAATCTTACCATTTTGTCTTCAATGACGTAACAACACCTCAAGATATCAAGCTTGACCAAGAAAATAATCTTAAATGAATTCATAAATTTAATGATTAAGAAATAATCATAGATAGTTCCTTAAATCACACAAAATATGTCATTTCATTGTAGAGTGGATGAAATAAGATGTGAAGTGTAATAATTTAGCACAAAGAATAAGGATTCCTTAATAAGACACATTATTCATGTAATGTGAAATGAGAAACATAGAATGTAAGGAATATGGAATTTACACAAGATCGAAATATAGAGATCTAAAATTATTTATCACCATAGGGGATCTAATTCATGTTTCACTACTCCTAAATTAATTTCACATTTCAAGGAATTAAACTATTGTGAAACCCCACACAAATCATAAGTCACAATAGGGATTTTAGGATGGAACACCCAAAGGAGTGGCTAATGACTATGATAACACCCTTGTATGGGTTTCTACATAATCTAGGGTCATATAAGAAATGAAAAAAAAAGGCAATTAATTTAAAAGGATATAATTGGTCTTTTGTGGAAGGATCCAACTGGAGTCAGAATGACATGATGTTTAAATTTGACAAAATTGAAGGGAATATTAATAGACACTCTACCTCATAGTCATAATACACAACATATCTGGTATAAAGCCTGTATTCAGACATAAATGTTTGTAATCAAGAAGTTTAACTACACCCATTGAATTAGAGAAAACTTATATTTCTCCTAAATACCACAAAATATGACAATGAAAACAAGGAATCAAGGGTTGTAGATGATATAGTTTTCTAATTGGAGTATTTAGATTCTAATGAAGAAGGAATCATGCGTGATTTGAGGGAGAAACATTAAAATCCATTGAGAGGAGGGAGAGGAGCGTTTTGGGATATTAATGAGGAGAAATATGGATAGTTGAATTATTAGAAAATGAAATTATGGTTAAATTATTAATTAATGGAAAATAAGTAAATTACCTCCATACATGCATTGTTCATGATTTTTCCACATGGGTTAGCAAAACCATGCAACAACTGTGAAATTGTTTCTACTTCCCTGGGAATGCCACATAGGATTGGAAAATGGTTTCACAATGCTTATGAAAATAACGAATTTCCCCAATATCCAAAACCATCATCATGGTGCATGTCTATTTACTCATGTTCTCTCTATTTCAAAAAAACCATGTGGTCAAGCATGGTTTCATCCTTTTTGGTAAACTAGGTTTCAAATGATCCAGGGATTCTCATACGGCCTTCATTATCTTATAAGGAATCAAATAACAGTCAATATATATAATTAAATAATAAATAAAATGGTACATATCTTTGGAAAAAACCATGATTTTAAAATATATCCTCTTTAAAACAACTCTTCACCAAGATGAACATTAATGGGAGCTGGTATAGACTATGAGAAAATCCTTATCCAATGGTAAGTTATATTATCCAAATTCTTTAATGATTTTTCTTGTACAAGGTAGTACTTCTATAGAACCTAAACAAGAGGATCTAACTTCCCTCAGAGAACCTTCGTGAAATGATCAATGATATGAATCAGGGACTCCTTAATGGATGCATATGCCTCCAATTCAATTTCTTCATGTACAAGAGAATGATATAGGCCATGATGATACTGTGCAAGATGAGATTTGATAATGAAGACGGTCATGGAATTATTCCATTGAGGTAATAATAACCGATAGTTTACCATTCTAACTCTCTCTACTATCCTGATTGGCCCGACATAATGATGTTATAACATGACATGTCATAAGATTTGTTTATTATCCAAACTAAGGGATACCTGAATGGAAGACATGATTTCCCACCTCAAACTCTATAGCTCTACAACGATGATCTATATATGATTTCAACCTAGATTGAGTTTTTTTAATACTTTTCTGAATCATCTGAACATGACCAGATGTCTCATGAATGAGATGAGGTCCAAGCAGAAATACCTCACATAGCTCATGCTAGAATAAATGTTAACATAATTGTACACCATATAAGTACACATATGTTACAATCTAAGTCATTTCCTAGAATCTGTTATGGTAGTAAAAATAAAACTGAGGAATATTTGTTTCATAGGATTCCCCATAATCAAGGATATAGGATCAATGCATATTTTCTAATACTCAAATCATTTACTAGGACTAAACAGTATGCTATGGTTGGAATGCATTACTGAAAAGCACATGTGAACTCAATTATTTATTCATCCCATTCTACAACCACAATTTAAATAGGATGTCTCAATCTGAAATAATAAAACTTGGTACTATAAGAAGTCATATAATCTATCTGATATAAAGAATTACTAACAAATTAATGAATAAGGACAGCCAGTAATTTAGGACGGTTGATTAATTAGATAACCTATCAATGATCATCAATACCCCCACATAGCTTCGTTGAGATCATGAATGACTATAAGAAAATCCATGCTCACATCATTCCATTTTCTGTCATGAATGGGATGAGGTAGTAGAATTAATGTTTGTTGATGGTGGTCTACCATAACTTATTTATAGGTGGAGCACTGAGTAAAAAATTCTATTGTATGTCTCTTCATACCTAGACAACAATACTGATGAAACATGTTGTTGTACATCTCCGTACGACTAGGTTGAATTGCGAAAATAGAGGCTTGATATTCTCTCATCAACTCATCCCATATTTCATAAGTAACCCACACGCAACCATGATATAGATGGGTCTTCAAATCATCAACAACCCAGCCTAGAGGTTAATTCTGTCCTCTGACGCTCTCCCCTACAATGATTCCTCCATAATCTAACATCATCATCATATATACGCACTCCAAAATAGAGAACATCACTACTAATGCTGCTAAAACTAGTTTCCAATGATATTTGTGAACTTATAAGTGTTACATAGAAAACATGTTGATCATATACCACTCACCACAGACTGCCTAAATATTGTCTATGTTTATTTTCTATTTGAAGACTTTAGCTATGTAATTATTGTAACTAGGTGTACAAGAATGAAAAATGCCAAATGAAAATAGGTATTCCACCCACATACACTGCCTCCACATCATGTCTTGCTGAATGTAGATATATATTTAAGATTTATGATTTGTGAAAACATTGAATTTCTCACCCCTTAGATAGTGACTCCAACAACAAAGATTATGAACCATGGATTCAAGAATGTGTTAGTGCATAGGATTGGCCATATCATGAGGCCTCAAATGGTAATATTCGTATTTTGTGACTTGGTAACACTGCATCAGAACAACACCAATCCTAATCCTCAAAGCATCATAATATAATATATAATTATTCCCTTCTCCACAATAATCAGAATTAAGGATGAAGTGATTATTACTTTTACCTCCGAAAAATCCTTCTCACAAGTGTCTATCTATAGGAACATCACGCTGTTATGAATCTAATAGGTTCCTACGATATTAACTCCTAATGGAGTGTCGAGATACATCACACATAAAACATTCTTGGTTAGAAACCATGAAATACGATAATAAAAATATATATAATCGAGTGTGATAAAGTTTTTTCTAAAAGGGATGAAACTAAGTTAGAGGATATTAGAATAGTATTGATATATATAGGTGGACATGGACTATGGCCCACTAGAAATGGATTAAAATCATATATATGGCCTGAAACCTGGCCTTAATATTCCACTTGTCTATACTAACCAGACCCATTATTTTGAAATAGATGTTATGTAGCCTGACTACATCATCCATATCCATTTCAACCTCTACCAAATCGAATTGAAGAAGACAAACACCCTGTCAAATGTGGTCACCTAGATCCCATACCCACTAGAGATTCTTGTACAGATCCCCTACCCCTAAATTCTAGAGGGAAGAGAAAAATGAAGATCTAATGGTGTACCTTCCTTCCACAGGCTCGACATTCCGTCTTGTCTCTCCATCTCTAGGTCTTTTTCTATCCAATCATAAAAAACTAATGAAAAACTATAAAAATATTAGTATGGTTCATCTAACTGGATCCACCCCTACATGATCCCTCAAAATGATGATTTATACTACTAGAAGGATGACCACCCTGAGACATAAATAAACTGCCTTAGCTTATCGGACCATCATCTATGATATTACGCTATGTAATTATTTGATGGTTCATTTTATCTATAATGGTAATTAGTTTAATGAAATTCACATGTGAGAAGAAAAAATAACTCATCTAAACCTCAATGGGACTTGTAGTATTAAATTTTTCATCAGTTAGAGATTGAGAAAAACCATAATAATAGTGAAGAAAGCAGAATACGTGACCACATTCATAGAACCTCGCTGAAGATTAATGAAATCCCTGGATCTATTTTGTCTCATGTGTGTGGAATTAAATGATCATAGAAATTTTCCTGGAAGTCCTCCCAAAACATGTCTCCCTGACTCTATGACTAAGAGATGACATCCCACCAATAATATCCAGAATCAATCAACATGTGGGTAGATCCCATGTTCCCCCTCTATGTAGGATGATCAAGATGGTTTATGATATTTACCGTCATTTATAACCATGACTCTGCAACACGAGGACCACCATCAAATGAGAATGTGGGTGGACACTACTGCTGAAGGTACTCATTAATGTCTACCATATTTAGGCCAGCCTTAGGAGAAACCCCAGTAGACTGTTGGATCCTAAGAAAACTAGTCATGAAATGAAAATCAATCCCCATATAAATACAAGAAATAGGTTCCTCGTGAGGGACTACATGAGGTATAATGGGTGGAAATTTTCCCAGCACCACTATAGTATGCACATCGCCACTCATTTAGCATTCAAAAAAAAAGGATTTAATTATGTAATAACTACAAAATTTAATATAAATCTCCTTAAACAATAATTTATTAGATATTGGGAAATAAGGGAAGGATGTTGGCAGGACGTTTAGTTCCAGCATCTCTCTGATACAAGACCCATTAGATAAATAGAACAGAAAAGTAGAAAGGTTAATGTCGGGCCTCTATGCATAAAACACTAATATCGTACACTATGAGACAATATAAGTGTTATATTTACTAGGTCAAACACCCTAATAGGGGGTGAATCTGTGTCAAACAGATTAAAATTACTTCCCCTTTTGATTTTGTTTTTTGTTAAACAATACTCTCCCATCTCTTTTTCCCATAGAATGTTTTGGAAAAAATTATTTTTTGCAGAAGAAACAATAATTTTTACATAGTTCACCATCTTTGGGATACATCTGAGAATTAGACAATAGAAATGTGTTGATGTTCCAAAACCTCTAAAAGCACACATATGTTTACAATGTTTGTAGTGGACTCATTATTCCTCCATGTTTATAACCAATCATATCTTGAAAGATCATTGCTCTCACAACTATATTGTTCTCACTACTTCTTAAGAAGATCTACACATATTTTTTTGGCCTTTAGGATTTTTTATTATAAAAACTGAATGCATCCTCCACTATATATAGATTCTCTATCAATGTTACTCTTTCATCCACGGATTAATATTACCTAATCGTAGGTGGACTGGTAAATATCCATATTTCATGAAACCCTACAATGACCTCAACGCTAAATTAATCACATTGCACAAGTGTTACCTATAAAAATTCATGAATCTCCTATCTCAAACTCAAAACATGGACAAATGACACCCTTTTACACCCAAAAAAATATTGCCATGCAACTAAAAACGCCTGCAAAACTTTTATTTAATTCAATACTTGTGTACCCAATCCAATATCAATATTGGATCTTGGATTTTTTGTAAGTGTTGAGTTTATAAATAATCTTTGGTGGGTTTCCAACCAATTAGAATATTTTTGGCCACCCTATGATCTGGACACAACATTCCTCTAGGCGCTCTTATCCATTCGCAGAATCCTCTGTCGACATAGTCACCTTGTGAAACAAACACCAAAAATTGTGAACCCTTATTTTCATTTCAATATAATATGGTACTATTCTTGAAAAAAATATGTATTGCTACATTACAAGAAACTAATAAACTGTCATGTTAGTCCCATTTCCGAAAACACATTTATCTATTTGACGATTTTTAGGCACAAAATTTGGAAAATACAAGAAAAAAACACAACCTTTTATATATTCTTTTTATACCACCTCTAGATCATCGATTCATTTTTCATGGTTCTTTTTCAACATAGGTTATCACCAATATCTTTGGAACTCGTCGACATACCATTAAACCCTCTTTTTCAAATAACACAATCAACCAAAAAATGATCCATTGTTTCCTTGAGATATTATTCTCGAAAGTATTCCCCTTAGTTTTTGTTGACAAATCATTTATAAATTGATACCTCTTTACAGATTAATCACTCTAATATAACCATTCGCTTCATGATATTCTGATAGAGATGATGAACTTCTTCAACACACACCCTAAGCACACATGATCAATACCCAGTGTGAGAAAAAAGGGTATAATGAAATGTTAATCAATGAAACACTTCATTCGTGACATCAATTCTTGAATCCAACCAACTTACTTCATCTCACACAATTTATATAATTAAATATATCATTTTTCAATCACTTCTATAACCGTCTTATTGAATAATTATTTCCTAATTACACTATGAAATTCCCATCATGTTACTCCTCCAATTAGTTTCAACCCTAATCTTGATATAACCCCTGTCAGCTGCATCCCATGACTAGACTATGAAATTTTCATCCTTATTTATTTCCAAAATTATATAAAATGAATAGTCACACATTCTCTCCCATTATAAACAAAATTTGTTCACTCCTTTGATGTTTGATAATTTATAATGAACATAGATCCGTACATTTGGGAAAACACACCATACCTCAAGAGATAGGGAACCACATCTAGACTACTTCATGTGTGGGGAGTCAAAATAATTCCCAGAGAAAATCAGAACCTTTAAAACTTATATTTGTGAAAGGAAATTACATAATTTCTAGAATATATAGTTATTTTGACACAAAATCTAATATCAAATTCCCTTTCACTGCCTTCTCCATGATAAATTGATATTTGATTTCAATTTTCTTTATCCTTGAAAAATGTAAGGGTTTTATTATATAGTCCATGGTACATGAATTATCACCTTATATTTCGATCTAAGGGTTCACATAAAATCCCAAGTCATCAAGTTGTTGCATCATTCACAATAACTATATGCACACTTAATTGGTTGTAATATTCTTAAATTTTGTAGTGCCCAATGAAATGAAATATTGTTACCTGCATAGCCATGAAATACATTTCCCTAAAATATATAAATCACCAGTTGACATTGATTTCCAATCATCTACTAAACCATGAAAATATTCTTATGTATATCCTAATTTCTCTAGAAGATATTTATCATTAGACATCAAACAAAATCAAATGTTCCATTGATATATAGAATAATTCATTTCCCTATTAGATTGTGGATTTCCTACGGGTTTCATTGATATCACACTACTTGGCATGTGGGAAAATAAATTTCAGGTCTTTTTAATATCATGTATAGTAAACATTCAATTATTTTCCAATTTTATGTGATATTAACTGCCTTTCCATCATCATAATTTTATTGTGTCACCCGGGTACAAACCAGAGTGTTCATCTCATTGTAATTTTCCATTCCAAATATTCTAAAAACCTACTTGAAAAATTAATGTTCCATTATTTCCATTTGTGAACAATAAATCAAGGAAATATTTCATGTCACCAATTATTGTCATTTCAGACTCACTTTTCATGAATTTTGAAAACTGTCTACACTGTGCATCATCTGATCCACTGAATATTATGTCATAGACATATACCATCACCATCATCCATTTATTACGATGATTTTTTATATAGTAATTTTATTACACCACACATTTCTAAAATACATTAATTTTTAATACTAATATTGTATTGAATTACATTCACTTAGTTCTTGATTCATCCCATATAGAGCCTTTATTAGCCTGAAAATTTGGATCTCATCATTATTAATAATAAAACCATCTCACATCTCGATATTCACATCTTCATATCGAACCCCATTCAAAAATTTTGACTATACATCTATCTATAAAATATAGAACATCAATTCTGTTACTATCGAAAAGGATAATAGAATTGTCTCTAGCCTCGAAACCATGGAAAATGTCTCATCAACAATAATACCATCTATCTAGGAGTACTCTTTTCACACCAATTGTTCGTTATTTCAAATCACTATTCCATCATCATTGATCATATTGAAAAAGAACCATTTATTGCTGGTGAAATTCATATATATTTCCCTAAAAATACCCCATGTTTGATTCTTCTCAGTATGATCAAGAACATCATTCATAGCATGAACCCAGTATTCATCTGCACCTGCATATGCAAAAAATTTAGGCCTTACCTAAGAGAGGAAATATGCTTGCTATAATTACATTATCCTTCGCGTTAGAATGGGAACTATTTTACCACCAATAAAATTGTTTCTATCAATTTCACCTCAATTATTGGGATTCAATGTAGATACAGACATAACTTCTTCTTACTCATTATCATTAACTTCTTTGAAATCAGTATCATCCACTTCTTCTCCTCTTGTTTTTTCCCTTCTCGTCAGATTTATTAGGAAACATTTCACTTTACTATTGAATATTCTCCCCATTTTATACTACAGTGACATCATTGAAATTCAATAATATTCTTACCTCTTATTTATGCTTTTATATGGTTTACATTTTCATGAGTAACCATGGAATATCCCATCATCTCAATGTGACCAAAATGTCCTATGTTTTTTAATTTATAATAATGAACATGCATCCAAAGACTGGAAAGTATTTCACTATAGGATTATTTCAATACCAAATCTCATAATAATTCATTCCTATCGATAGAAAAAATATACCCTTTTTAGAAATTTTTGTTGATTCCAATGATGCATCATTCAAAAAAACTCTTGAAGGACATTTTAAATCACCATCTTTCTGACCATATTATTGATTATCTAATTTTTCCATTCGATGACTACATTTTTCTAGGGAGTTCTCATTAAATAAACAATATTCCTTATATTTTATTTCTTTATATAGTCTTCCACCTTACTTTTTGTGAATTTTGAACCATTATCTGTATGAAACATGTAAAGTTTCTACCCGTGCATCCTTTCAGATTCTCTCCAATTTTCATTTAGGAAAATGAAAACATTAGAATAATGGTAAATGAAATGTACCCTTTTAATTTCATTATATTATTATATTTAAATAACAAAAAATAACTTACCATAAATGGTTCTTATTCAGATAGGTCCACAAACAACAGCATGAACAAATTCAAGAACTATTGTGGACTTCATTTCCTTTTCCTTGTATGTTCTTTTGATGATATTACCTTATTGACATTAATATCACATATGAGGGTAATATCATGATATCTTAGGGAGGTACCATGCTGAATCAATATTTATTATATCATCTAGGTATGTTTGACATATATGACCTAGTTGTTTATTCCACAACATATTTTCTTTTTCATTAGATAAAAAATAACATTTAATCTTCCCCACATAAAAGGTATAAAATTTGGATATTACATTCTACCTATAGAATAAAAAATATCATCCTTTAATGATACACATCTTCATATTAAATCTTAACATATTCCCATAGTCAGATATTGGACTGATGCTATGAAAGTTGTTATTGAGCCCATCTACAACTAAGACATCATCATGTCTCATTTTTTTCCCCCAACATAGCCTTCCCAGATCCAATTATTTTCAAGACTTCATCATTTTGAATGTTTAAAAATCATTCATTTTTATACTCTATGTGTGGAACAAGGTAAAATATACCTGTCATATGGGATGTACAATCATTGATAAAAATACACATACTAGAACTACTTGATGCGTTAAGAGAAATTTCAACAACCACTAGTTTGTCATCTATCATTTTTGTGATACTTGTTTTTGTGTACATAAATAATATATTTTGATAAAATTTATCTTCTTTAGAATATGATGGACAAGATTCATCCTGCTAAACAAAATATCTATTTTGATATTTAGACTAACCAGTTGATTCTTTGACATTCACCATGCAAATAATTTGATTCGCTTTTGGAATATTCATATGAATGGTTGATGCACAATATCTATACATGTTCCCAAATCATCTGTACATAAGAAAATGTACCATGATGTATATTACAGATTATTTATCTCTGTTTGGATGCCACTATTTTTTTTATCCCTTCAATAACTTTTTTCTATGGGACACACATTCTGTGAATTTCCACTAATATCACAACACTAACACATGTTATACACTGCATTTCATCATTTTACTTCCTCAATTCAACATTTCCCTTTTGTTCTATGAATCATATGATTCTCCTTATTAACCAAATAAAAATTATATCATGAAGCGGGTTCTTGTAGTCTAAATTTAACCATTGCTACTGATTATTTTTTATCAACCACCATAGAAGCCTTATCAAATAGATTTACTATTGATTTAGTTCTACTAGACCACTATGCTCTACATAAAAATTTTCACCTATTGAATAATATTCTTTCTTGATGTCATATTTGGGGTCAAGTGTTTTAATATAACCATAACTTTTCATCAATGACTGATGACATCTTCTTCATTTTCTTCAATACATTTCATTGGATCATTCACTATGTTATTCAAACTATCAATCTCCATTATATATTCCCCATCCTTGAGTATGTGCAGACAAAATATTCCATATTACATTAGAAATGATGACGTGATATACAAAATTTCTTCCATTAACATAGTCTTCCCTTCATCATACTTCTAGATATATTGTTTGGCATCATATACCACATAGTATTATTTCTCCATTTTGGAACTCCAAACATCTATCATCTCAAGAGCTACATGTAATTAAAAATACTTATCACCTATTCATTCAAATACTCTTTCAGTAATATCAATTTATTTCTTTTCTTAACTAATACAGAAATTGTCCACCATTATTTTTCTCCACAATATTTACATTTCTCCATCCCTTCATTGTTTTCAACCAAAAATTCATCTTAGATATTACATTCTTATGAAATAAGATTATTTTTATTAAAATATTTCTCTTAAAAATTTTATTTCCTTTTACATAGGTTGAATACTTATTCATAGGGGTTTCAGCATTATCCTCATTATCTTCATCGAAATTCTAGCGGGATCCTTGTTGTTAATGACCACCCATTCCACATCTAAATACAAAAAGTGGATGTTTCCCCTGAATGTTATTTTTCCTCTTTTTAAATTTGAGTAATGGAATGACCTCACCTCGTCTTTCTCTTCTTCTTGCTAAGAATGTTTAATATTGGAATTCTTCATGGCCTTTAATTCCACCACTTTATAGTTTTTCATTTCCATTTCATCATAATCATCATTTATCATTTCATATACTACAAGGTAATTATGAATTTATCTAGTGTGAGACAGTTTAGATCATTATCTTCCAATACCAAATCATTCAGATTGAACCGAGATGTATATTTCCCCATGATATGATTCACATTCATTATTTAAACAATGAAATCTCCAAGACCACACCTGTATTCACTATAACATATAACCTGTCATATAATAGATAAAAATACTCATTTGGGTTCATTCTTAGATCATTTTTATTTTTCACATATCTTCTATCATTTCCTATCTGACCATTGAATAACATTCATATATATTCAATCACGTTTTCCACATTCCATGTGATGTTTTACATTACATCACCTTCATATATATTCAATTGGATTAGGATGCACAAAATCATTGATTCCATTAGTGTCCTTATCCAATAACATTTTTTCACCTTCATATAATTAATCAATATTGATAATGGATGAAATACCATGCATCATTTCTTTAGAGACATCTATTCTTAAGGATCCAAAGTACCATTCCATATTATTATTCCATAAATAATAATTATTCATCTTGAAGATTAAAATACCTTTGTGGTTGTTGTCGACCACTGAGAGAGAAACACTAATATTAACCTTTCACCCAAATATAAATTTTTAGTTCTACTAGGATAAATACATTGATAGGGGGTTGTGTTAATCAATGCATGATAAATTAAAACCAATTCCCATTTTGATATTATTTCATTGTTAAACATAACAATAATCTCTCACTTTATCGTAACTAAGTATGAATATAATTAAAAGCACCTAAGAGACAAATAAACTTTCACCTGGATCACCCTCACTAGGTTACTTATATGGTGTATACAACAAAAATGTTATGATGTACCAAATCCAAAAAAATAGCACTATTGTTTCAATGATTGGAGTGGACTCAATTTCCATCTTGGTATACATCCAATCACAATTTTAACACTCACTAATCTAACAAATGAAGTGTGTTAACTACTTCTCCAGAAGATCCCCTCATAGTTTATAGAATTGTAGGACTCTTCAATATCATAAATGAATTCATCCTCCACAATATGTAGATGATTTATGGATTATCCCCTTTCTATTCTTGATGAATATCTATTTACTGAATGTGAACAGGGAAAATACAAACATTCAAGAAATCCTAGGATGACATACCCACTACATTAAGCATAATTCACTAGTTTCACCTAACCACATCTGCGACACTCCATTCTCAAGCGCAAAACATAAGAGACTCACACCCATTTACACTCAAACAAATATTGGCAAGCAATAACCAATTGGCACACTACTTCAATGTAATTTTATACATGGGCGCCCAAACCACATGCATTAGTAGAGCTCTAATTTTCTCTATGTGTTGAGTTTCCACACAAATGATGAGGGGTTTCCATCAATTTATAGGATGTTTGGCCACTATAAGCATCATGCACAAATATCATGTAGGTGAACTAAACCATTATCTAAGGCCACTTTATTCGTAGTCACCATATGTGACAAACTCCAAACCATGCATGCCCTTATTTCCTTTTCCTTATTTTGATATTCTGAACATGAATAAAAAATGGTCGACAACATTCCATGCCTCCAAGAAACTAAGGCATAAGTCCCTATGAAAAAATATCTTATTTCTATTTACTAATTTTGAGGCCCAAAAATTTGAAAAAAAATATAAAAAGGATCCACCTTATATCTATTACATTTGTACTACATCTAGATAATCCATTATTTGTTAATGGTTCCTTTTCAATATAGGATGACACTAATATCATTGAACCTCGATAACATACAATGGAATCACTCTTTGTCAACACCCATAATCAACCCAAAAATGCTTTAATGTTTCCTTAAGTTATTTTACCCACATCTAGATAATAATGGAATACCTTACAAGGATCATAATAAACATGGACTACATCCCATGTCATTGCATAATAAATTTAGTCTTAAAGGGTTTCATTCCCTTAATTTAATTTATGTTTTAATTTCTATATTAGATGGATTGAATTAGGTAGATCACAATTCTATTTTATAAGGAACCATACACCATATAAATTGAAATTAAGTGTCCAATTATACAAATTTATAACATGTACATTCAAGTCATATTGGAAATTTTTAAATAATTTTTCAAAAAACAAAATTCAAGGATTAATATATAAAGGATCAATGTTAATCATGTGTAAATAGGTAGATTCATGATGAATGTAGACATAGCATGGCATAATGTATGTCATTTGAATCCTTATGCCTCCTAGTATGATGCAGGAAATGAAACAGCTACATTTCCTTAGGATGTGTTTATAGAAATCATCATCTAAATAATAAAAATATCAATAGAACCATTAAAAATTTGTGTCACCTGATGGTGAAGTCATAACACTTGTAAATGGAATAATTAATATCACAATTACCATACTTGTTAATTTGGGTGTCCCGAATACATTGGATAACTATGTATAATCATTCTGTATTATACAAATTCAATTTTTCAAATCTCCAACATAATCCAAACAAAAATATTAAAGGAAAATGAACTTTGATACCCCATTGTAGAACACCAAAACATGATACCACATGACAGTTCCTCAAGCCCAATTAGCCACTTGACCTCAACTGCATTTCCAAGAACTCCATGAACTACAAACTAGATTTGAAGGCCAAAGGTGTGTTTGTAGTGATATAGTTACCTTAATGATCATATTTTATCACACGGCTAAATTACATATATATGATATTGTATAATATTAATAATAATAATACATTTCATAAGAAACTGAATAAACAAAAAATAATGCTAAAAAACTAGGAGATGTACAATACTAGATAAAAATTTAATTGTAATAATGGAAAGTCTCGATTCTAGAATAAATTAGAGTGCAGGGGAATAAGGGTACAAAAATTTACATTATTCTATACAAAACTACAAAAATTCCAAAGATGACTACACATCATCTACTACATAGGCCTGGTCATTTTACCCCAAATCTCTATAATAAATATAAAAGAAACCATGAATTTGATGCAACACACATGCATTTATCAATACCCACAATCATAATGTCTTCTCAGGTAGAAAATGATTCTTGAGAAGGGTGTGAGATATAATCATTTTAGGATGGAACCCATGGTGTCAAGTCCTTTCCATTTCATGTTATAAATAAGTTATAGTATTCCATATTTAATAAAAATAGTGTAGTAAGAAAATAAATAATTACATCTTTGTCTAGATACCTAGGAGAAACATGTCACATACAACCTCATTTTGTATATTCCAAAACACTAAATAACATACTTATGAATGTGTAACATGTATGAAAGGTACAATATTAAACAAGGAAAAATAAGAAAGGAAAACCCCTTGTATATTCATTTTTCATTGGGTTTAATTCACATGACTTTTTTTTTGTTTTCTAGTAATAAAGAGGAACGAATCACATATTAATAATAATGATCACTGTTATAATAAATAGAGAATCTCACAAAAACACACATTATTCAATACATCCATTCAATGGTGGATTCCCAATCACGTCCATAGTGATTCCAATTGGATCTATATTGTCACTAAAAAACATCAGATATCATCTAATACCATCAATCCCATCCTAGGTGGCACATATGGAATCACTAGTATCACTCGAGGCATAGTAACTCCGATTCATTTTGAGGAATGCTATGGAGGGGATACAATATCAACCTTGGCATGGCCTATCCAATTTTCTAATGGATCGATCCACTACTACTCCCATTGGGATCCACTATCACATTGGATTATGAAAAATGCCCATGTAGCCCTTTCTATGAAACCTAATGTATCACCCCAAGAACATCGAGTCATAAACAAATGAGTATGGAGAGTCAATATATGATTCCTTAATATGAGATTAACATTCTCCCCAATTAGTATCATGATCCCCATCAATCAATGGATTTTTCAAGACAATTCATATATATAAATATAAATGCTAATAAAATTCATCTCACACAACATGCTTACCATTTAATCAATCCATGTAGTTTAAGATGAAAATAATGGAATAATATTTCATGCTATAAGAATGAATACGAGAAAGGAAAGATGATTCATAATAAATAATAAATTATATGTAAAAATAGAATTGAACCATAATCACAATGAATTATCATGATACTTACCATTATTTTATCAATAACACCAAAATACCTCATGAAATCAATATTGATTAAGAATACCATTTCATATTTTGTAAATTCTTTCTAGATCAAGAAGTAATCTTAATGAGTGGTATAAGTCCCAAGACACATGACTTATTATAAAGGAATGAAATGTACATGGTAAGTAGTGTAATTATTTATGATAAATCATAATGATTCATATATAATGAATAATATTAACATAACATGAGATGATAAATTTATAATGTAAGGATTACAGAACATAAACATGGAAAAAAAATTAGGACTAAAATTATGTATTTTGAAAGGGGATCCAACTCAAGGTTCACAAATCATTCTAAATTCATTTATCAATTCATGGAATTAAGACAAGGTGAAACCCCACATAAATAATAAGGATACATATTACATTAAGGATAGAAAAACCAATGGGATGAAAAATGATTATGAGACCAC
The DNA here is from genome assembly GCA_963277665.1 of Viscum album. Taxonomy (NCBI): domain Eukaryota; kingdom Viridiplantae; phylum Streptophyta; class Magnoliopsida; order Santalales; family Viscaceae; genus Viscum; species Viscum album. The sequence goes on from OY728122.1 coordinate 688,263,135, forward strand.
CCTCTAATAGGTTTCACCATAACATAAGGTTATATATTACCATGTAAACATCAACATTAATTTAATTTTCTATGACAAGAGTTTATCTAAAACATTTGTCACAAGGAAACACAAAATAATGAAAACTGTGATACAAATAATGTAAAAAGGAATATAATTTCTATTTTATGGTGTTAGTGCTCTACACGTCCAATAAAAATCCTTGTATCAATAAAAAAATGTGTGAAATCATTAGATCTAACAAAATAATCCAAAATGAGAAAATATTTGTTTCACCTAAATATAAAAAAAATGATGGAGAGACCGAGGAAGAAAGTGTTTATGATAGATCATTCCGAAAGAAGTCTAAAGTTTTAGATGGTGAAAAAATAGGATATTATCAGAGGGAGAAATATTAAAACTATGTGAGAGGATGGAGATGATATTAGTGCACAATGTGGTATAGAAATTATAGTGTATGAAACGGTGAAAATATAAATAAAGATTATAATATTTTTATGGTAAAATTAGTAAATTCAACCCCAGTTGACTCTGCATGGTTATGCACCACAGTTTTTCAATACTGTTTCCCAATTTTTCACATGGTTGCACTTTACTAGGAATACTGCAAGGACTTGGATCATTGTTTGACTCACTATGAACAATATAAATGCTTTCACACTATCCAAAACCTACAACATGGTGCACATTCTTGTGTCGCTGGATTTATGGATTCATAAAAACAAGGTGGACCTACATGTTTTTATCCATTTTATTGATCTGGTCTTCAAACAAGCTCCAAACTGCCAAATATATTTTTATCTTCTTGTGAGTCAAATGAATGGCCAATTATAAGATTTAAAAAAATTATGCACCATTAGATAGTGTTGCTGAATTAAATAAATATCTAAAATATTAAAAAAATATAACCCCCGATGTATAATCCACTTACAAAAATTATTGGTTGGTTAAAGGTTCTATGATTTTAGGATCTATAGTCCTTTAATATTTTTTTATAAATCAATAAACAAATTTTCCCACATTTTCAATAAATATCCCCTTATTCTCTAATTCTTGTTTACTCCCCATACATTGAGAACATTCTTCATCACATGTTCAATCTCTATAATATTTCCTAAGATATCAACAGGTTCCATGAATATCCTTACAATATTTAAGAATCCACTACTAATGTATCGTCTTCTCATCATCAATGTAATCATTTAAAGTATTTCCTCATAAATATTATTTTGATTTTTAACTGATTATGTTCCCATGTACTTACTAAATTTTAATTATAGTATATTTGATTCTGGAATAACTAACACATACATTCTCTATATTTAATTTCATTCTATAAATGATACACTATAACACCACATGAATTTTTTTACTTAATTTTTTATGTTTAATATAATAATTTTATATTTTTCATTTGACACAACACTCAAAATAGTTTTTATTATTATTAAAAAATAAGTCAAAATTTATATTCACTTGTACCTGATATGAATAATGTTTAACATCACCAACTCGTTATGTGATACACTAAAAATCATCATGGTGTATTCTACACAAAAATATCTAATTGGTGTTTTCCTAAGAAACACTGATAATAGGTACGTTACAAGCAACATTGATATTTCTACAAAACACCATTTTACTAATAAAATTTAATTGAGATAATTACAACCTAGGTTACATGTATATTTACTCAAATATAAATAAGTAAATTAAAAATATTTTTTTTAATTTTTTTTATAAAAAAAATATATTTACATTGAGAGATTAAATTTTTTGTAAAGTAATTTTATATTTAAAAACCCCGTTTCTAAACCGAACTACTTTTAATGTCCCAATGTAAAAAATTTAAAAAATGATATTTGAAACATTTAAAAATTTAAATTGAAAAATTGAACTACATTTCTTACTTTATATTCTTGATATTAGATTATGGTAATGATTTGGGATTTTTTCGAGAAACATAATTTATTATGAATAGTAATCAATACCAGATTATAATTCAAATATGGGTTTTAAACTGATTTATATATTGGGTTAAATTATATTTTAATTTTATTAATGTTTTATTAGATAATATTTTTATATATTAATTAAATTTACATCTTTGTGATCAATTTATGTTGGAACTTGGGTATAGAATAATTAAAATCATTTAAATATTTTTACTTCAAAAACTCGTATTATCAACCCAATCGAGGGATTAATTTATAGGTAATTTATCTCAATTCTGTGATTGTAATTTGAAAAAATCTCATCCATGATTCAAAGTAGAAAAATTTATAATTAGTAATATTGTCGAATTAGTTTTCAAAAAATAGTTTTAGTGAAAGTGATTAAAAATAATTACAACAATAAAGAGAATACAATTAGTATAGTCATAAATTTAAGAGAAAAAAGGTCCTAGAAACATGAAAGAAAACAATCTTCGGTGCACCTAACATTTCTTCAAAACTGACCACTGTGCCCTTTCCAATCCATAAAAAGGGACACAACATCTCCCTTTTTTCACACCTCTCATACAACATAGGATCAGTCATTCATATTCTAATAAAATTACCAACATCCCTCCCATATTTAAATTATACTCCCCTTTGGGTGAACGAATCACCAGGACTACCATTGGAATAATCTTGAAGGAGTTACCTGATTACGATATAACGTCTTTTCTATAGATCCTTTATTTTAATTTTTTATCCACACCTCCAATTTCAGTATTCTATTATTGTATAACAACAATATTATCCTCAATATACTAGGATTTTATATGATAATTACTTGACCTAATCATACACACACCTCTATCTAATGGGTAATAATCATTTTTATGATATTTCTCTCATGGGGTTTATGTTTATAATACTACTGAATTGGTAAATTAATTTTATCAGAACATTTCTTCCTTGAGTGAAATTTCATTTTATGAAACTATTTTATTCTATAATGTGTATATACTACATTTGAAATGTTATATCAGTAATTTATTCTTTTCTTGATATTCTAATACTTATGTAATTTCATTTTCCTAAATTATAACATAGACTAATGTTTCCAAGTGTAAAGAGTTTATTAAAATTGTTTAATCGCTGTTTTTGAGTGTTTATTCTTATTCTTTATTTAATAATGTGTTCTCAGACACCTCCTAAGTACATTTTTGACTATTATTCTACTTTGGTTATTCAGGATATATTCCTGTATTAGTACCATTTTTCACTCTTTAGTAAATAATATAGTAATGAATGTGTTTTTATGAAATACTAAATTTACCCACTGGTTGTCCTGAAATAACTATTTGTAAAAAATATTGTTTTATAAAATGGGCTTCATTGAATATTCAATTGTTCTCCTAAAATTGTTAATATTCAATTTTCCATTTTTTCCTTTAATACGGTTTTCAATTGAATATTATTTTAATTTTGATAAATGAATCACTTTTCGATTATTTTTACCTAAAAAATGATTTATATTTTTACCAGGTATGACATGTACATGTTTACCCAAAACCAATTCAATTATGATTTATTTTCATGATACAAAATATCTATTTTTAATGAATTTTTCTAGATAGAATATTCACGGAAATGGGTTTCAAAATAATTTCATGATTCCTTTATATGTTTATAAGGAAAATGGTTTCCAAAATGGTTTATGTTTTAAAGAAACCTTTTCAAGGAAGAATGGTCATTTACTTCTAAAAATATTTTACATATATCCTTAATTGTTATTTACCATCTCACATAACATCCATTCTTGTAACTGAATAACTTATATGAAATGATCCAAAGGTAAAAATCATATTATTTTTGTAATTTTTTTTTCTTTTGAAGAAATGATTCTTGAGACACCCATTACACATCAATGGGTGTTATGATTCTGAAACACGCTTCTTTTCAGAGTTTATGCTTTCCTGTGGTTATTATGAAACTTATACATTTTCCTAGGATATGATGTAATGAAATGTTAATTATACCCATTTAATTTTATCATTTATTATACAATGTTGATAAAAACACTCTCTTTTTATGGGTCACAATATGATGAAGGTTTTATTATATTGTGTCACATGTATGAATGAATTTATTATGAGATGGGAAGGGCCTATATTAATTACCAGTGCATTGGGTAGTGATAAGTTTTAAATGATATAAAAGGGTACATGTGTTGTTTCCCAATCTAAAAACTTGAAGGTGCATGGGTTGTATCCAAAGACAAAAAACAAGAAGGTACATGGGTTTTAGATTATGAAAAAATGTAATATAGTACATAAGATGTATACAATGCCCAAATACAATAAGGTACATCGCTAATATCCCAAGAATACAATTTAGAAGGGTTCACATGTTCTTAACGTAGGCATGAAGGAGGTAAACAAGTCATACCCTAAGCCTAAAATGTAAAAAAGATCATTCTAGGTGTCTGTCATAGAAGAGATTCTATTCATATGTGCATGAAAAAATGTACATGTATTACTCCTATGTTATTAAATCCTGATTTATGGCCTTAATTAAGTTATGTTATATGACTTATGAACATCATATAATTATTAAGATATCTAATATGTTGGTTATGATCTTCAAATGTTAATTTCTGTTTCCTTCACCTTTTGTTCATGCTATTCATATAAATTCTCAATATTTAACCATTCTAAAAATTTGATCTCACCCCTTTATTATGTTTGCATTCTCAAGTTTATAAAGAATGAAATTAGGTATAATTAATAAAGGAAAAAATATTAATTGGATATGTTTATGATCACTCATGAGAATAGAATATTATTCTTCCATTATTGCAAAGACACTAAAATAATATGTTCCATGGGAAACTGTTTTTGTAATTTTCTAATATTCATCTCAAATGACGAAATATCGATATTTGATAAGTCTACATTTCTCTAATTTCTATAAAAGGAAACTTTTAGTAATCCACTAAAAATAGTATGGGAAATCATTATTGAGATACCTAGTTATATTTCTAAGGATATGATTAGAATATGGATGAATTAAATTAAGGAAATTGTCATAGAATTTTAATAATGGATAGAGTGAGTTTTTTTGAAAAAAACCCATATATGAATAATTAAAGGTGATGTGGATCGTGAATAGATCTACCAAGGGGTAAAAAATCTGATAAGTTGTTGTAGACTGTATTCTGGGTAAACCGGTACATAACAATGTGTCATGCAGCTCTTTTAGATAGACACACTTAAGCGATATTTGTTGGGTATTCACAAACTCTTCCACAAACTATCATGGAGGATTTAATAAGATTTTGGTTTATAATAACCTAGTATAAACCTATGAATTCATAATTTATGGATGATGTCATAATTTAGACATCATGAAAGTTACTTTCCATAATTATGTGTCACCTCTCTATGATAATTGTAATGGCCTGGACCTCTATGGTCCATTCCATTGTGAAATGTGGTGCTGGAGGTGTTTCGGGAGGTTAAGGCTACATGGGGTGCGTTTGGGTGGAATTTGAAGGGAAAATGAAGGTTAATAGCCTTCACATGGGAGCCACACTGTTTGCTTAAACCGTGCGGCCAAACCATGCAAGGATGGTGTTCGAGGTAGTATCCTTAACACAAGAGGCACAACGTTTGTCTAACCGTGTCACCTAACTATGCAAGGATTGTTGTCAAGGTAGAAGCTAATAGGCGGTTAGTGCATGGATTGTTAAACCTTGCTGATTAACCATCTAGGCACGGAATGTTAGATCCTAAAATTGTGGATCTGGACTTTTTTTCCACTAAATGGTTCGTTTAAGACTCTAAGAGGCCATAACTCAGGATTACCCTTCCTTGGAGATAGAATAACCTCTCCCATGCGTTTTGGAGGCAATCTGGAGGCATCTATTCATGAATTGAAGAATGTTTCCTAAGGTATATGATGGTTTTAGCTTGGTTTCTTAGATCTACATAAATCTTCTCTTCCTCTTCTCTTGGTTTCTTAGATCTATGCCCGTTATGGGTAGATCAAAGCATGTGGATGTCGAATATGATGATCTTTGGTCTTCATTGTGTTAGGAGAGGATATCTAAGGAGGATTTTTGGAGAAGCGACCCGGTTTCTTGAGCGTTCCTTGATCATTGAGGTAGGGGATTCATGGATTCTCTAACTGCTTATGTGAAATTGTAGAGTTAGAATGAGTTATCCCTTTTGATCACAATGAAATTGACCAAATTAAATACGTGAACTTGATTAAAATAATTGTTTTGATCAAATATTTTTTCTTGTACCATGATAATAGTTCACCTTGTGATTTGCTGGATAGTGTGATATCTATTCCTTTCTTGTTAGAATGTAGTTCTTGATGAAATTGATAAATAATGTTAAGCGGGTATTAATTGATAATTAATTGGATAAAGAAAAAGAAGCATGTAAACGAATCTGGTTGTTGTTGTTGTGGTTGTTTTTCCAAATGTATGTTATTTTAATTGATGTCAATTTATGTGATTAATTTAGTTGGATGGTAAACCTGAAATCTATTGGTGCATGTGTATGAAGGTTGGATTCCTTGTTAAAGGGCCAAAAGCCCCAATTGTTGTGATGTTTACTTTCCAACTGCATGTGCTATGATGTGATCATGAAGGGGTATTGTAATATGTAGGGGCATGGAGTCTTTGTGTTTGTGGCAGTGGTTGATGCCTAGAGTGGAGAGATACATCGGTTTATTCATATGTGTGTCAGGGAGGACCCTAGGGATGATGAAATGGGATGACGTGATTGTTAGATGCTTGGTGATTTATTTTTTTTGTTTATCTACTTTACTTTTCCCCACTTCTCAAGGCTGCAGGTCTTGTCTACCCTTCTTCTGAAAGAGTCGAAAACACACGGGGTATGCCACATGATTTCCATGATAAGCCTTTCTAGGGAGAATGAGTCTATGCTCTTGCTATATGCGATAATGACTTGATGGGTAGTACATCTACTCACCATGTTGAGCCCCTTGTGTTTAATATCATAGGATGCTTTTCTAGAGTGCATGGGAATATGGGAAAGTAATTATCTAATGAATTTTTGATTAAATGATGTTAACCCATGGGGTTTGAGTTTGTTGGAACTTAATGCTGAGGTTAAGAACTTTTGAAGGGACAATGGATTTTGGATGTTATGTTAATGGAATTTGATGTGAAAATTTTTCAGGGTTAATAAATGTTTGAAGAATTAATTAATGTACATGGGAATTGATAAAAAGGGAATGAAGTAATCTAATAAAACCCTTTAAAATGTTTTGTGATTATAGGATACCTAGTCTTAGAAGTGGAAGCCCGGAATCCGAGAGACGTTATCTGCAGTTGTCTCTAACACTGTGTTATTCCCATTGTGTTGTTGTGAGTTATAATTTATTCTATAATTTTTGTGTTTCTATACGCTACTTCACCCTGTTAGTAAAGGAAACTGGAACCCCAAAGATTCTAAGCCCTGGGGGTGTTTTCCCCATCATTGTGATGGGAGGGTGAATGGATGACTACCCCCTTTGACCCCGCTCTATTCTCTTGGTAGATACTTGTGCCATTTGGCACAGCGGTTAGTTACCCCATATATTTGTGTGAGGGTTGTAATGGTGTGTGGTTATCCACACACATATATTCGGGATATATTATCCTATGGACTACTATAGGTGTAACATGTATAGGTTGTGATGGCATGAGTATCCTTACTCGGTGTATGGGCTTTAATGGCATGTGGTATAACACCTGACGTATGATACATGTTATGCGAGCTATGGTGGCTCCCAGAAACTACCTGGAAACTTTTGGTTGTGAGGATGGTGTGGTGATTTATCCAGGTGTCTGTGGGGAAGCCTTTGGGGTGAACAAGGTGTAGATTGTGGAGCTTAGCCCAGGTATATTCGGGCAAGCCTTTGGAGAAAGATGCACAGGATGTATGTCATTGGGGAAAAGCAGCGAACCAGTGGAGAAGTAGTAGCGTGGTACCATTGATATTCTTTACTATATTCTATAGTCTTGTATGTGTTACTTGGTAAGAGTATCCATGTTGAGTTTGGGAAATTAGTATACCTATTTTGGTGACGTGTTAGTTTCACTTGTTGTTCAGTATGGTTTAGCATGTATTCTTTACCTTTTCACGAGAGTCTTCGCGGAGGATCCTATGGTGTATACTGTTATACTAACCCTACACATACATAAACTATTTTCAGTTCACTTGGAGCAGGTAAGGTATCGGGCTGGTTACAACTAGCTTGTTGTTGCAGGAGCTGTTCGGGCTTGTGGTTGCTGCTATTTTTTACATTCTTTTGGGTACATGAAGTTTTCCCCTTTCAGATGTAGTAATTTTTCGTGACATTACATATGTTCTCTGGGGTTCTCTTTTATACTTCAGTTATGAGTTTGAGTTTCTTGGTGTCTATATTATCTCTCTCTTTCACATGTATTTTCTTAGAGGGAAATTCCTCCCATTTGTGTGTTTATTATACCCCTGGTGCTAGTCGCCAACCCGGGGCCTACTGGAGGGGGGATTCGGGGGTCATTATCTCCCTTCTCACATTGCCAGCCAAGGAAGGGTACACATTGTGGGTTGGGGGTCGTGAAAGAGTGGTATCATAGTGAGGTTTAGGGATAGGATGAAGTTTGGAGTTAGGCACAGGTTAGGTTTCATGAGTTGGTAGGGAAACAGTGCCATTTATTTTTAGCATGTGAGGTAAACACTGCAGACCGGATGAGTCATTGGCTTTTAGGGCCCCCTATGATCTGATGCACGGACCTCTAAGTTTACAATGGCTATTAAAAAAGTTGATACAGCTTGCTGGGTAGAGTCCTAGGAAACGATCATGCATCATTCTTCTTTGTTCCTGTTTTTGAATGGGTAGACCTTGGGATAGGTTAACCTAAAATGAATAAAAGAAAATATTAATTAATTAATGCTGAGTCCTCCATATTCCAGGTTTAAGAGCTCTATGTGTTTTTTATTTTACAGGTATGGCTCCAGGTCGACATCCTCGTCAGGTTTGGGCATAAAATGTCTAGCAGGCACTTCCAGCAGATCGCCGCAGGGTAGAGTATGACGACGTCAACACTTGGAGGATGAAACTCCGAGAGATTCCATGCTAGAGTCCACAGAAGTATGAGGGATCCATTTCAGATGAATTCATGGAAGACTGGTTAGAGGAGGTCGAGATAAGCTTTAGTTCAATATGTTCTCGGAAGGAAAACTGGGTGTCCTTGTCTATGATGATACTATGGGGAGCAGTTAGGTAGTTGTGGTTCTTGTTCCTCGGGGATCGTGGGGAGTCAGTGATCTCCTGGGAGGAGTTTCGAGACAAGTTTAGAGTCGAGTTCCTTTCTTAGACTATGAAGGCGTCCAGTCAACATGAGCTTCTTACCCTTCGACAGGGGAGCTGCAGTGTTCGAGATTTTGGAATCTGTTTCAAGAACATTTTACGATATGTTTCAGACCTATTACCAGATGAAGAGACTAAGGTGAGGCATTTCGAGGTGGCTTTTCATCTAGAGATCCAGCACCATGTCACCCTATTTATGCTGAAGACATATCTTGTGGTGCTGGGCAAGGGCAGAGGTTGTTGAGAGAACTTTGGCTAGGACTGGGTCATCACAAGAGGGGAATCAGTATGATTCCTAGTGAAGCAGAGCTGTGTTCCGAGGTTCTCGGTTTTCAGGGCAGAATAGTTTCCGTTCAGCCAGGGGTAGGTCACAGCCCTCCATATCTCATTTCTCCTGAGGCAGAAACTCTCAGGACTATGCCATGGCATCAGAAGATTGTTTTTATGGAGATGGTCATGGCCATCTGCAGTGGGAGTTCCCGACCATTCAGATTGGTCCTCGTGCACTAGGCTCTACGATGCAGGTTCCTCCTTTAAGACAGTTCCAACCGAAGTAGCAGTTTGCACCATCTTTAGATCAGTAAAGAGTAGATGGTGCAGGCAGAGGACAACCCCATGATCTCCCTGTCCTCAGAGAGCAGTGCGTGGCTGTGGTGGTGGTCTTCATCATGGTCAGAGAGGCCATGGAGGAGGTCATGTTAAGCTTCATATCCTAGCGTTTCCAGCACCAGACGAGCCAGATGTTGATCAAGGTACCCTTTTCTTGTTTTCTACCTTGGTTTATTCCTTGTTTGATTCAGGACTGACACACTCTTTCATATCCCATAACCTTGTCCATGCTTCGGGACTTGAGGTATAGAAGATTCCAGTGCCCTTGGCATCGACTATACGAGTTGGAGGTCGAGATGACTTGTTTGAAGTATGTAGAGACTGTGAGCTAGTATTGGGGAAACACCGCTCTTGGGTAGATATCCTATGTTAATGAATACAAACATATGATGTCATCCTCGACATGGATTGGTTGTACTCGATTAAGGATATCATGGATTGCTTCAAGAAGAAGGTTGTTTTCCTTGTTGCGGATGGAGAACAAGTGTTGAGTTTTGGTGAGCAAGATCCTTGGATGGGTTATAGGCATGTTCCATCCTTATCGTCTTTCATAGCTGAGATGATGTCATGTTCTTCAGAGGTATAGTAGTTGGTGTTTCTTGGGTCGTAGAGTAGTACCCTGATGTTTTTCCAGGAGAGTTTGTAGCATTACATCCTCGATGAGAGATCGAGTTTGGGATCGATCTACAGCCATGAGATTCTTCTATATCTATGACTCCATATAGTATGGCCCCTTCTGAGATATGAGAGCTGCGTATACTTCTTGATGGTCTGTTGTAGTGCGGTTTTGTTAGACCAAGTGTGTCCCCATGTGGTGCACCAGTTCTATTCGTGAAGAAGACCGACTACAGTTTGCTGTCGGTGTCGATTATTGTCACCTAAAAAAAGTGAAAATAAAGAATTCCTACCCTCTTCTGTAGATTAATGATTTATTCGATCAACTGAAGGGAGCATGTGGGTTCTCAATGATCAAATTGCGGTCGGGATATCATCTGATGTGTGTGAAGGATGAGGATATCCTGAAGACTACATTCTGTTGTCATCATGTGCATTATGATTTCGTTGTAATTCCACTTGGTGTAACAAATTATCTAGCTATGTTCATGGGTTTGATGAATGTTGTGTTCCGTGAGTTCCTGGACAAGTTCATGGTAGTTTTCATAAACAACAACCTTGTGTACTCCACATCTGAAGAGGAGCATCCAGAGCATCTACGAGCTGTTTTGGGAGTTCTTCGTCGACATCATCTATTCGGGAAGTTGTCAAAGTGAGAGTTTTGGGATTGAGAAGTCCGTTTCATGGGGCATGTTGTGTCCGAATAGGGAGTAGCTGTGGATCCATTTAAGGTAGAAGGAGTTGTCTCATGGGCAGCCTCCAAGATAGTGTTAGAGGTGCAAATTTTCCTTGGTATCACAGGATACTAAAGGAGGTTCATAGACAATTTCTATCGAGTTGTAAATACTCTGATAGCTTTGACTAGGAATAATCAGGCGTTCATATGGGCTGATCAGTGTTATGCAACATTCATGTATCTAATGGAGAATTTGGTCAGTGCTCCAGTCCTTTGTCTTCCAACTAAGGGAGTTCAGTTTGATGTTTCTTTTTATGCTTCATATCTTGGGTTAGGATGTGTCCTCATGTAGTAGAGGTCGTTCGTTTATTATGGGTATCGGTAGTTGCATCCCCATGAATGCAACTATGCCACCCATGACCTTTATTTGGCAGCCGTGGTGTTTTCTATGATGTTATGGAGACAATACCTCATTGGTGAGCACTTTGTGGTTTTCACAGATCATATGAGTTTGAGGTATGTCTTCTCCCATAGTGAATTGAACTTGCGATAGTGTCTTGGATAGAGTTCTTACAAGAATACGACTTTGAAATATTCTATACACCTGGAATGGGGAATGTGGTAGCTGATGCGCAGAGCCGAAAGTCACGTAGTGATGTTGTGCATGAATCCGGTGATTCTTGGAGAGTAATGGAAGAACTGTCAGCATTACATCTTGATATGGGAGATATTGGGGGTAGATGCTATCTTTTTTAGATGATGTTGCAGTCATCCCTGCTGTAGAAGGTGGAAGAGTCCTAGTTTGGGGATCTTGATGAGGAGGTCTGGAGAGACTGAGTTGTTTGTGGTGAGTCCCCTGATGGTTGGTCTGAGGATGAACAACATAGAGTGTTGTATCATGGAAGGATTTGTGTTCCCTTGGAGATGCGTGAGAAGGTCCTCAGAGAGTTCCATGGTTCTCCTTTAGCAGCGCATCCTGGTGTGACAAAGATGTACCAATCCATGAGGAGTCAGTTTTGGTGGCCAGGGATGAATCTTGCGGTTACAGAGTATGTGACTCGATGTTTACTCTACCAGAAGGTGAATGTCGAACACCGTGTTCCTGGTGGTCTTCTCCATCCATTAGAGATTCCTCAGTGGAAGTGGGAGGACATCTCAATGGACTTTGTTACTCGTTTACCTCGAGCTCCTGGAGGTTATGATGCTATTTGGATGGTAGTGTATCATTTAATAAAATCATCCCACTTTATAGAAATCAAGGAGTCATGCTCAATGGATGTTTTATCAAGGTAGTATCTGGAGGTGGTGGTGAGACTTCATGGAGTCCCTAGGATCATCATTTCTAATTGATATCCTCGTTTTACCTCAAGTGTGTGGAGTGGTCTCCAACATTCTTTCGAGTCTCATTTTTTCTTTAGCACTTCTTTTCATCCCCAAACGGATTGTCAGACAGAGAAAACCATCCATACTCTTGAAGACATGTAACAGTCCTGTGTTCTCAATTTTGGAGACTCATGGATGAGGAACATACCCTTGGTGGGGTTTTACTACAATAAATGTATCCACTCCACCATCGGTATGGTACCGTTTGAAGCCTTGTATGGCCGGTCTTGCCGATCTCCTTTATGCTGGACTGGGGTCGGAGAGTTAGCAAGTCTCGGAATAGAACTAGTGCAGAATACAATAGAGATGGTACAAGTGATTCATGAGAGGATGAAGACAGCGCAAAATCATCAAGAATCATATGCTTATCAAAGAAGGAGACCCTTAGAGTTTAATTTTTGTGATCATGTGTTTCTGAAGGTGACTCCCCTTCATGGGAAGCGAAGGTTTGGACATGGAAGTATGACTTCTCCCTGCTTTGTTAGGCCTTTCTAGGTGTTATCTCGTGTTGGGGTTGTGGTGTATCATGTTTCAATTCCCTATTAGATGAGTCTGATACATGATGTTTTCCATGTATCACAGCTCCGTCTTTATCTTCATGACAACTCTCACATCATCGATTGGGGAGAGATCGATGTCGATGATGATGAAACCTTTGAAGATCGACATGTGGAGATCCAAGACCATTAGGATAAGGTGTTGCGTAGGCGTTCTATTCCTTTGGTTCATTTCTTGTGGTGGTATAATGGCTTGGAGGAGATTACATGGGAACGTGAGTCATAGATACGTGCTCAGTACCTTGTTTTTTTTATTTTTAACTCTTTTCATGTACCGTTTTAACTTGTGTGGTCATGAAAATTTCATGTTTATGAGACGGTAGCCTTTGTTGCTTTGGGGGATTGGTATATTTTGAAAGGTATCTCGATAGGTGGTAGTTCAGACCCTGTTTTATTTTCTCTTTAAGTAGGTTTTTTATTCTCAAGGATGAGAATGATTTGAGAGTTACCTGATGTAATGGAATGGACCTCTCCTATCCATTCCTTTGTGAAATGTGGTGCTAGAGGTGTTCTGTGAGGTTAAGGAGACTTGGGGTGCGTTTGTGTGGAACATTAAGGGAAAATGAAGGGTAATAACATTCGCACGGGAGGCACACATTTTTCCTTAACCGTGCGGCCAAACCATGCAAAGGTTATGTTGGAGGCAGTAGCCTTCGCATGTGAGGCGCACAGTTTTTCTACCAGTGCGGCCTAACCATGCATGGATTGTTGTCAAGGAAGAAGCTAGCACAAGGTTATCGCACAGTTTGTTAAACCGTGAAGACTAACCATGTGATCACTTAATGTTAGATCCTAAAATTGTGGATTATTAAACTTTTGCTTCTAAATGTTTTGTTTATGCCTCTAAGCGGCCATAACACGGGATTACCCTTCCTTGGAAATAGAAGAACCTCTTCCAAGCGTTTTGGAGGCAATCTGGAGGCTTCTCTTCATGAATTGAAGTCAGTTTCTTGAGGTATGTGATCGTTCTTAATTGATTTCATAGATCTACTTACATCTACTCCACCTCTTCTCTCGGTTTCTTAGATCTACACCCGTTATTTGTATATCTAAGCGTGTGGATGTCGAATATGATGAGATTTGGTCTTGGTTATGTTAGGAGAGGAGATATAATGAGGATTCATGGAGAATTGGCATGGTTTCTTGAGTGTTCCTTGACCGTTGAGGAAGAAGATTCGTGGCTTCTCTAATTGTTTATGCACAATCATAGATTCAGCATGATTTATCACTTCGGAGCATAATGAAATTGACCAAATTAAATACATGAACTGGATTAAATGAATTTGTTTGATCACATATTGTTTCTTGTACCGTGATAACTGTTCACCGCATGATTTACTGGATAGTGTGATGTCTATGCCTTTCCTATTAGCATATTGTTCTTGATGAAATTGATATAGAACATAAAGATGGTATCAATTTATAATTAATTGGATATATACATAGAGGAATGTAAACGATTCTTGTTGTTTTTGTTGTGGTTGTTGTTCCAAATTGATGTTATTCAAATTGATGTCGATGTATTTGATTAATTTAGTTGGTTGGTAAACTAGAAATCTGTTGGTGCTTCTGTATGAAGGATGGATGCCTTGTTAAAGGGACAAGAGCCCAAATTGTTGTGAAGTTTACGTTACTATTTCATGTGTTGTGATGTGACCCTAGAGGGGTGTTGTGATATGTGGGGGAAAGGAGGCCCTTTATTTGTGGCAGCGGATGATGCCTAGAGTGGAGAGATGCATCGGTTTATGCATATGGTTGTCATAGAGGACACCAGGAATGATAGAATGGGATGACGTGATTATTGTATGCTTGGTGCTTTGTTTGGTTGTTTATTTTCATTAATTTTCCCCACTGCTCAAGGCAGCTGGTCTTGATAACCCTTCTTCCGAATGTGGCGAAGACACAGAGGGTATGCCATGTGATTTCCGTGTTTAGCCTCTCAAGGGAGAATGGGTCTATACTATTTCTATATGCAGAAAAGACTCGACGGGTAGTACATCTACTCACTGTGTTGAGCCCCTTGTGTTTAGTAGCAAAGGATGCTCTTCTAGAAATTCTGGGAATGTGGGAATGTAATTCTATAATTAATTTTTGAAGAAATGATGTTTACCCATGGGTTTGGAGTTTGTTGGAACATAATGGTGTGGTTTAGAACTTTTGAAGGGTCAGTAGATTATCGATGTGATGTTAATGGAATTTAATATTGAAATTGTTCATGGTTAATTAATGTTTGAATAATTAATTAATGTTCAATGGAATTGATAAAAAGGGAATGAAGTAATCTAACAAATCCCTTTAAATGGTTGTGTGCTTATAGGATACTTAGTCTTAAAAGTGGTATCCCAAAGTCCAAGAGACATTATCTACAATTGTTTCAAAGACTAGGTTATGCCCAAAGTGTGGTTGTGAGTTATAATATATTCTACACTTTTTGTGTTTATATATGCTACTCCACCTCGTCAGTAAGGGAAATTGGCACACCGGGGATTCTGATCCCAAGGGGGTGTTTTCCCCAAAAATCCGATTAAAGGGTGAATGGATGACTACCCCCTTTGACCTCGCTCTATTCTATTGGTAGATACTTGTGCCATTAGGAACAATGGTTAGTTACCCCATATATGTGTGTAGAGGGCTGTAATGGATTGTGGTTATCAACACACATATATTCCGGATATAGTTTCCAATGGACTACTATATGTGTAACGTGTATAGGTTGTGATGGATTGAGGATCCTTACTCAGTGTATGGGTTGTAATGGCTTGAGGTATAATACCCGATGTATGATACACGTTATACGAGTTGCGGTGGCTCTCGGATACTACCTGGTTACTTTTGGTTGTGAGGATGGTGTGGTGCTTCACCCAGGTGTCTGTGGGTAAGACTTTGTGGTGTACGAGGCGCAGATTGTGTAGCATAGCCCTGGTATATACGGGAAAGCCTTTGGAGAGAGATGCAAAGGATGTATGTCATTGGGGAAAAGCGGAAAACTAGTGGGGAAGTAGTAGAGGGGTACCCTTGATATTCTTTACTATATTCCATATTCTTGTATTCGTTACTTGGTGAGAGTAGAAATGGTGATGTTGGGAACATAGTATACTTATTTAGGTGATGTGTTAGTTTCACTTGTTGTTCATTGTGCTTTAGCATGCATTCTTTAACTTTGAACGAGAGGATTCAAGGAGGATCCTACGGAGTATACTGTTATACTCACCCTATATATAAATATATAAACTGTTTTGCAGGTCACTTTGAGCAGGTTGGAGATCAAGCTGGTTACTACTAGCTTGTGGTTGCAGGAGTAGTTCAATCTTGTGGTCGCTGATGTTTTTACTTTCTTTTGTGTACATTTATTATTCCCCTTTCAGTTTTAGTACTTTTTAATGACATTACATATGTGCACTTGGGTGTTCATTTATACTTCAGTTCTGAGTTGATGTTGGTTGGTGTCTATCTTATCTCTCTCTTCTGCATGCATTCTCTTAGAGGGAAATGCCTCAAATTTTTGTGTTTATTATACCCTTGGTGCTAGTCCCCAACTTGGGGCCTACTGGATGTGGGACTTGGGGCTCATTATCTCCCTCATCACATTGTTGGCCCAGGAGGGGTACACATTGTAGGGAGGGGTTGTGACAATAATATTTTCTTACTCTCTTGTTTTTTAGTCAGTGGATGGAACCCATTTGAACCATGATAATGGTAATTGGGACGAAAAATGAAAAAAATGTTCTCAAAAATATCTGAATGATTTTGATGATATAATGAGATACCTAATTTTTATTATCATAATATGTTTGTCAAGATATAGATCATGATAATCATCCAAATGATCAAAATGGGGGAAAATTTTTTGTTGAGTCCTTCATGAGGAAACTTCCACATTTTTCTGGTGGGTATTTTGATCCACCTGTTGTTGAACACTAGATCGACACAAATGAAATGATATTATATGTTCTCTAATGTTTGAATCAAGAGAAATTTATTCAAGACGATTATATGCTATAATGAGGTGTTGATCAATGGTAGACTGTAATTCTGAATATATGAAAGCAATATGAAATGATTTCCATGCATTGGGAGGAGTTGAAGAACTTATTATTCAATAAGTGATTTTCTTGGGTCCTTCAACAATGATGTAAAAAGAGTTCCTTTAGTTGAAAAAATTGTATGATGATTATATAAAATACTATGTGGATAATTTCACAATACATTTGAAGTAAGATTCTAGAATTATAATCCAACCAAAATGAATGGTTGATAGTTTCTTGAGTGTCTTAATGATATATCTAATAAGGGTGTTGGCCAAACGTGTAACACCTCAACTTTCAGTAAAATAATTTGAATGAATAAATGAGTTATAATTTAAATAAATATTATTATGAAATATTTTATTAACACCATGTGGTTTTAATTAAACAAAATTATATTTTTCGATTATAATTAAAATTATTTTATAAATTACATTATTGATATACATGACGAAATAAAAATTAGTTAATCGTTTTTGAAATATATTAACATGAAATTATAATTTCTAATATAATGTTTCACTCAATAAAAAAATAAAATGTATTATTATTAATATTATTATTGTTTAATAAAATTATTATTCTAAAATATAAAAAGTTTAATGATGAAAATATACATTCAATTATTTTGTCAATGTATTATGTGTCAAATATTTCATGTATCACAATTGGGTAAAAAACACACTATTAATATTAACACATTAACATATGTTTAAATCTAACACAGTAATAACTATTAATTAATTTGGTATTATTTCCAAAAATGTGATATATATATATATATAATTACTATTATTATTTTCATGTTAGAATCATTGAAGTGAATAATGTTTTATTAAATTATTAATATTATGAATTTTTCTAAACAAAATTATATTTATATTATATAACTATTATAAAAGATTATTGAAATTATACAATTATGAATTTTATAAAATTAGATTATAATTTTTTAATAAAACTCTTAAAACCTATAAATTATGATAACATCATTTCCTTTTATAAAATAATTTTTTTTAATATATAAAAAAATATAAAATATTTATATATATATATATAATTATAATTAGTTTAAATTATAATTTATTTTTATTTTCTGAATCACATTTCATTTATAAAAGTAATAGTAAATAATATATAAATTATATAAATGATAAAAAGAATAAAAATATAAAAAAAAATCCCAAAATGAAAAGGCGAATCGAAGATGGGGTTCACACTGCCAGTATTTAGGGTTCTTTGGGATCGTTTGAGACTGAGGGAGAAGTGATCAGGGGAGGGTATAGATTGGGGGAGGGTAAAGATCTAGCGGTTAACAGTCGTTACTAGTAGGTTTGTCATTGTTTCTGAACTGAGGATGAGGTATTCTATGCGATCTCGACTCTCTATATGGATATAGTTGAGAATGGTTCAAGGGTCTCCACTGTCGTCAAGGATTCTAATGTGAGGAATCTTACCACAGACAAGTGAGTCCGAGTTCGTGTGACCTCGACTGATTTTTCTCAAATAGGGTTTCTTTCTGTGTTTCCAAATCTAGTGCACGGTAGTTTCATATTTTCCTTTTATTGTTTTTTGTCATAATTTGTTGTCTATATAATTACATGTTTTTCATTGTGACATTTTTCTTTTGTATGTTTTCATTATGAACAAAAGTTGTTTCGTTTTGGTCCACCAATATACAGTTGATCAAAACAAATTCTCTATTTTTTTCCTTTTTAAACTGTCGTTATAGTGAGGTTTTTCACAGGTTGTATTTGTTTATTTTTGGTTGTACGTATCATTTAAATTTTCTTCCTTCATTCTCATTGTGCCACATTATGCGGAGAGGTTTCTATGAAATCAATATTTTTAGTCTAAAATATTTGGTCCAAACTGTGGGTTTAGACTAACTATCATTTCCACCATCTTTCTCATTTCTTCATTCAAATTAAATCTCTTCACAGTAGTATGCAGATATCATAAGATAATTTAGAGGTAAGGGAAATTGTATTCATTTGTTTTCAAATATTTTTTTTAATATATTTAAATATTTATTTTTCAAAATTAGGTAATGGGTTATTTAAGATTATTCCATTTTATGTTCATCATAATATATTTATTTTTTTATAAATTTTTATATTATATTTTTAGACTTTGTTGTTACATGTTTTCTAATCTACCACATTTATCATATAATATTAACATAAGAGATATGTATAATTCAAAAAAAGTTTGTCTGTTATTTCAAAATAAAATATTTTATTCCCTTTAAAATTAATAATGTATCATAAGTTATCTATTCATTGATTTCAAAATTCATTTTTATGGTTGTATCGGTTAAATTTTATGAATTTAATAGTGATTTATCAAAAATGTATTTAATTTAGAATTGTTTGGATGAGGGGATATATAAAAATATATATAAATATGTTCCAAAACAATGTTTTAATTTATGATTTTTCGATAAAAATAATTAAATTTATGTTAGTATATAATATATGTATATATCAACGATTTTATAATATATGTAATTATAATTTATTTAATGTAGATATAGATTTTTTCTAGGTATTATGTATTTATTTTTATCAATATTCATCGTAAATAAGTTTTGCAATTTTATAAAAGATTATCATGATAATTAGGGTTTTTTTATTTTTAGGGAAAATATTTCCCAATAAATATTTTACTCATAAAATTTAATTTCAAGATATAATTTTTTTATCTTTAATTTATTAAATATATATTTATATCTGTGTGATTATTATTAAATAGCAGGTTCATAAAATAGGAACATAAATTCATAGTATATATATATAATATATTTATTGACATTTTATATATATATATATATATATATTTAAATTATTATCATGTTTTAAATGAATATTCTTAACATATTATCATCTTATATTAAAATTTATGATTCCATGTCTCCATGTAATCATGGCCATGCGATCATGCATAATGACATACCACACATTCATAATCATGACATCAAATTAAATTTTAAGGATTACATCCTAGATGAATAAGCACATAATTGAAATAATTTAACTAATATGTTTATTTATAAATTTTATTTTCATTAGTGTCGTCTTAATTTTACATTTATCGAAAAAATTCTAAGAATGTATGTTTTGGGAAGAAGTGTTTATGTACATGGTTGAACATTTCTCTTTCATGTAATTATAAAATTTGCATGTATTATTATATTTGGATTCATAAGTCGAATTAGTAACTTTCCATGAATGTTTATCCTTACACATTTGTAACTTAATAAATGTGAATGGGAGATAAATGTTTATATATAAATACCCCCATATTTAGATATGTTCTTATGAAAATTGTTACTTTTATGTGTTTCAAGCTATGTTCTAACTCTTATTAAATATCGATTATTTTCCATATCAATATTTTTATCATATATGAATTTATATCATGAATTATAAATAATATTTCATATATATATATATATTGGAAATATTATTTTCATTTTAAAAAAAAATTAAACTCATTGTATATATATATATATATATGAATATATACATACAAAGGATATAATTTTTATTGGCAGGTTATTATAAGTAACGTCATATTTTTAAAGTAATGATAATAAAATGACTTCATGTTATTTTAAACTTAATGATATCGCATATCCATACAGTTATGGGCATCCATCAAGGAAGAAATTGACACATCATGAATTCATATTAATCTCATGGTTTCAAAAAAAAAATTCACCACTATCAAGTACATGGATTTATTCATTAATTTATATGTTTTAATTATAACTATATGTTTGAAACATATTTATTCAATGTTATTTATTATTTTGAGAAGACAATACTATTTATGCTATTTTGATTAAATGTTCATTTATTTAATTACTCATTTGATTCATGACTTTAAAATTAATGAAATTATTTTAAGAATGGGATTAATCCTTTTATGATATTATATATAATATAAATTAAATTTTTCATAGTGGTATGGGACACATTGGATTTTTTTAAAGAATACATACATAAATAATTAATAAATGAGGTTATTTTAATTTATGATTAAGATTTATATAAATCAAATTCGTAAGGGACATTTTGATTTAAAGAAATATTTTTATTATACATTTTAGGAAGGTATTTGATATTATGTGATGGATGGTGTCCATTATAGACTCTTGGTGCTATGGTAGTTATAATGAGACAAACTAGCATATTGGAACGTGGCCTTGAGATAATGATTGTGTTGTCTGGCATTATGCATTCACACAGGGTTTGACTTATTTTGCGATCGGTGAGGCCAGCTGGAGCCTCTCGATGTATCATCAGGTCTCATGAGACAAAATAGGTCTTCGAACAAAGCCTTGACAAATTGGATATTTATGGGCTTGGCACAATGCCTTGATAGAATGGTTATGTTATCCTAAATTACTCATTCAATCATTATGAATCTATATGGCGATCCAGCCATTGCATACAATACTATTACATCATCATAAAGATAAACAACATAATAATATTACACATAGAGGATCCAAAGGTTTAGTGTCTTGGGATATGTAGGGCCATCCATCACAAATACAATATCAAGCATAAACATTTATTTAATTTCTTCTTCTCTAGCTTCTTATTGGCACTTGTCCACTCCTTAATACATATAGCCACCTGAGGATATAAATAAAAAGGGGTGAGAAAAAATCCCAGTAAGAGGATAGATAAGAAAAATATAGCATGGTCTGAGCATAATCATAACATAAGAAAAATATCATAAACATGGGAGGAGCGTAAATAAAAGACCTCAAATGTGGCAATGCATAAAAATGAAACATCATGTCTTAGTGGTTAACTAAAACACACACTTGTGATCCAAGATTGCATATTATTTACACATCATTTCACATTTACTCATTAGATTCATCACATTACCCAATGCATTGGAGCTCTATATAATTCTGGGCACACCCGTCACATCATAACATTCATATTGCGCTATATAATTCCAGGCGCACCCTTCACATCATAAAATATCATTTATCTTGCATGCCACAATGAACATATAACATAAATGAACATAACTAACCAATGAAAAGGAATGGGTTTCATCTCATAAAAACACATTCATAAATATTGGGTTCCCAAAAGGAAGAGGAATCAACATACTTGATTCAAGAACCATCAACCATGAATGAGAGGTAAAAGGTGAGTTCATAAAAGATGAGTTCTTTTGGAAAACATTTTGATCGAGATAAACTTTATTAGAAAACATTTATATCCCAGAGAAGGTTTTATAATTATAAAAAAATGATCTTTATGTAGTAACTATATCAAAAATGGTGTGAAAGAGGGAGAACCTCTAGGATGAATATTGTGTTCAAGAATTTCCCCTTACCTTGTATCTGAATGATTCCTTCTCTTTAACATCCTATATAATTACATTATATCCATTATTTAGAAATCCAGAACCATGTGTACATTAATAGGGTTCATTTTGGTTTCATTATGTCATATTATGTTCCTTTTGAGGACATGTAGAGTTTAAAAACATTGTTCGGGGAAATTCTTTTTTATGGTTTTTACCTGGGTGGTTCACATGTATTCATAAATATATGTTTGGGTAGAACATGGGTAAAAATATAGAACTGATATCACATGTTATTAATGATATTATAGGAGTTTCAATGATCTTATATTGAAATATATTCGATCCATGTGGATGAATCATTAGATAAGAATTAAATGATGGTTATTTGGGTCTATTAGGGCGGTTTTTCGATCACATAAAACATATTTTAAATTATCACTTAGTAATATGGTCATAAGTTAGTTCCAGAACTTTATATATGACATAAATAACATATTCTGTTTCACCAATATAAATGGTTTCATGACCAGATCTGAAGGTAGAAATGGAAGAAAAAAGCATGTCATTCTTGAAGGTGATAAATTAACACCTCATGAACAATGTTCTCTTTAATAAAATAAAAAGAAGATGTAATGGTGGATGGATGATATAATATCCCATTATAATCATAAAATTATAGTATATGTTTAATTCTAGAGTTAAAATAAAATTTGGATGATGATAGGTGGGGAGAGATCAAGAAATGAACTTGAACTTGAATGGAAGTTAAAGGATAAGAGGGATGGAAATTACCTCTAGAATCCTACTCTTGAGAAAATCATTAAAGGCCTATGCATGGTCTTTTTTTAACATCCCATGATTCCACGGTACACTTATCCTTCAATAATTCAATAGCGTGTGTTGTACGCAACACTGAGTTCAAGGGCACCACGACTTACCAAAACTAGCCGTTCAAAAGTAGTTTTGAATAGTATTAACTGAATATTAAATTTTGTGTTATCCTTATAATTTTAGAATCTGTATTATGAGTTTCTATGACATAATATAAGAACAAATTTATTTCTTCATATAAAATAAGTATTTTTAAAAAAATACTGTTTTACCGCCTTTTAATAGAGAATCATTTTTAAATCCAATATTTGAAACATTTATATATTTAATTTGACAAAATTAACTTATTATTTAGAATAGGGACATATGAATTTAGTTTCAATAATGTTTTTCTACTTTTCTGATGACTTTCATATTTGGGTGAATAGCGAAAAATACTATATTTTAACTCAAAACAATTTTTTTAATAAAAATAATTTATATCGTTAAAATATAAATTTTAATGGTTTTTAAGTATAAATAGATTATATTTTAACCATTTAATCCAATTATTTTCATTTTAAATAATTTCACTATGAAATTGGAGATAAACAAGTGTCAAAATTTCGATAGTTATTATTTCTTAAAAATACGCCTTTTGGTTTTAATAGCGGGAATTAATTTTAAATTAATATATTAAACTTTTATATATTTAATTTGGTAAAATAAAATTCATATTTGGATTCGGAATATTGAAATTATCTTAGGGTGAAATTTTGGTACTTTTCTGATAACTTTCATATTTTGATGAATAGTGAAAATTACTAAATTTTAAATAAAAACAACTTTTTTAATTGAAATATTTAATAGTGATAGATTTTGAATTTGAGTGATTTTAAAGTATAATTTGATTATAATTTTACCATTTTATCCAATTTTGTTCAATGAACATAATTTCATATTTAAACTGGACATAAGAAATTGTCAATCTTTTGATAGTTATTATTTGTTAAAAACACGCTTTTTGTTTTGACAACATGAATTTATTTTAAATTAATTTCTTCCACTTATGTGTTTTTAATATAGAAAAATTTATTCCATATTTAAAATTAGGATGCCCAAATTGTGTAAATATGCAACTTTTATGTTCAGATATTTTGAATAATTACGTCAGTAAATATTTTATTTACCATGGTTAAAGGGTAAATCCGGTTAAAAGAGTAAAAAATAATATTATAATAATACTAAATTACATTAAAAGGTGTCCTAACTCTATTGGTTGATACATTTCCAACCATGGGAAACTTTTCGTCTATTTTGGGACCTCATGGAGCCACTTGTATGTGATAATGACACATTATACTAATTATGTTTAAGTAAATACAAAAAATGACAAAAGCATATATCTTTTAGCAAAACAATTTTTACGTAGGGTTATATATGTTATCTTTTCAACTATAAATTTTAATTAGAAATCTAAAAAAATTTACCACATCATGGTATTTTATTTATAATTTTTAGACATTTAATAATTAAATATATTTATGACACAATAATGATGCAGTATTTTCCTTATTATTGAAAGAATCAAATAATTGGTAGTATAAATGTTAAAATAAATATAATTTGAAATTTTTGAAGACATCCATGAATTTTATTGGTTAATAAGGCATTATTGGATTTTCTTAAATTAATTTGGATCGAATTAATAATGATGTTAAGACTTTAACAAAAATCATTTATTTAATAGTGTCAAAATTGACATAAATGAGTTTTTAAAACAAATATTATATTATTAATTGATTTTATATTCCTAAAAATATAAGATTCGGTCAAAAGATTTGTATCATGATCGGTTTGTCATTAATGGACCACATGGGGGTCTCTTAGATGTATATATTAAATTTATTAACTATATAATATAAAAAACAAAGTTACATGGTAAATGTCAAAATAATTTAGTAGGAGTTAAAACTAAAAGATAAGGTTAATATAATGACCAAAACCTGTCTAAAATATATTGGTTGAAAGGATTTCGACCCATACCCACAATATACTTTGAATAATTCACTTTTGAGCCATTAGAATCCGAATATTAATTTATTATAAGTTAATACTTTATGTTTTTCATAAAGAGCCCCTCTTCCCCCTTATAAAAGGACATCATTTCTATCCAATTATTCATACTTTCAAAGCATTTTGGTTTGTCCAAACCATACCCAAATATCCTTCCAACTTCCCTCAATTTAATCTAGAGAATTTATTTTGATCATAAATCCATCCTAATGATCCATTTTGATCAAATCAAAAGTAAGAACCTGTAAAAGAGGTAATGATTTCACCACCCTCTTTCAAGTTCCTTTCTTCTTCCACTTATTTTTTCTTTGTTGTTTCCATTCTAAAATAATAAATATATTATATTCTATATACTGTGATGTTATTATAATTATGTTATAACCAAATTTATTATTCTATCCACCATTTGAATGAAATGTCACCATACGTGTGTACGTACGGCTTACCGTCTCCACGTCGTGTTGTAATTATTAATCAATAAATTATTATTTTTTATGGGTAAAATAATGATGTGTATTTGATGTAAATAATAAATATAACATGATAAAGATTCTGTAATTATTATATAACATACAATTATATATTATTTTAATAATAGAAAAATGATATTTTCGCTCGTGCGTACGTACGGATTAACGTCTCCATGACGCGATGAGATTCATTTACAAGTTCACCACTCATCGATGATTATAAAAATATATATTACTAATAAGTATGTAATATATGAAATAATAATGATACTGTAGAAATATGTATTTATATATATATGTATTTATGTACTTTCATATATCGTATTCACTTACTTCCGTTCAATACTGTATGAAAACGGAAACATCATTTATACGTACGTACAGACTACTGTCTCCATAAATGGTGTTTTCTATTTCATATATATGTCTATTATAAATATTTATTTTCTAAATATATATGATATATAGATCATGTTTTATATTCTGAAATTATATAAATCATTATCTATGTGATACAATCAATAGTAACAAGTTAAAACACGTACGATAAAGAAAGCTATTATTACCCGAAATATTAATATAACATAGAAATTATTATTAAATGGGTATTATAAAGTCATAAATGTATAATGTATGATATTATAAATATTAATATGGTTCTTTTATAATTTAATATCATACTATAGTCTTCATATAGGAGGTTAAACGTATCCTTGACTAAAGGAAAGTGCAGGGCAAGGGGGTTTCATCTCACTCCTTATTCCCGTGAGAGTCATGCCATATTGCCACTATTATCTTTTGTGTGGTGTATGTAATTCCCAAAATTTTATTCTTTGTTTAATAAAATTTAATTTATGTGAATTTATATTTTCATTGTATGATACCTCTTTCATGGGGGGTATGTTTCCTAAGTTACCAAATAGGTAAAGTTTAATTCCTCAATCTCATTATTATCTGAGATTGTTTATGTGTAAGTATCTACTAGTTCATTTTTATCATCCATGTCCCATTTTCTAAAAATTATTTCAAAATGAATATTTTATGGATTTTTTAAAGGTACTCATTATCACGATCAAAATTTTAAAATTTTAAAAGATGTATCTTTCTAAATATTTTTAATTAATGTCCATGTTTTCAAAATGATTTTAAGGATTTATTTATTTGGACAGAAATTATTTGAAATGATAATTATTTTCAAAAGTTTCAAAGTGGTATAAGACACTTTGATTAAAAAATGTCTTTAAATGTCTTTATTTCTATAATTGTGTGACTTTTAAATGTTTTAATTAAAAACAGATATTTCTCTCAAGGAGTTTTACAAATCATTTTCATCTATGTCAACATCCTTTGATGGAATTTAAACTTGAATGAAATTGATTTATTATGATACAAAACTTCCATATTATATTTAAGGTTTTTTGATACGTTTTTACTGTGGGTATGTTATTGTTATACCATTAATGGTTTATGGAGAAATTATTGACATTTCGTATGCTAGTTTTAATACGAATGTTTATGTTATGTTTAATCCTGTTCATATGAAGAATTCATTGGACTTAGTAAGTGACAGGTGGATCCCGCTATAGCTCCTCAATGCATCGGTAGGTCTCTTGAGACAAACAAGTGACTTGGCATTAGTCCTTGACGAAATCTATTTTGTAGTCTTGGCATGAGGCCTTGGATATGTTGTAACACCCGAGACATTTATGTTATATAAACCATCAAAGGAATCTTTTTCTACACAACACTTTCTTGGCTTGCTTTACACGCAATCGCGACCTTCCTCGATAGCTTGCGTCGTACGCAATACCGAGTTTCACTAAACAACAATATGCTATTAAAACTAGCCGTTATGAATAGTAATAACCACTTTTTGAAATTTTATAAATTTAATTTTTCAAAATGGACTTCATTTTTGGACTCAGAATATCGAAATTAGCCTAGGGTGAAATTTTGGTATTTTTCTGAAAACTTTCAATATTTGATGAATAGTGAAACCACTAAGTGGTAGGTTAAAAATTGAATTTTGCATAAAACTTAATTTTACCGCTTCTGTGAATGGAATTTCGAAAATCCGATAGACACGGTTGATATCAGTAAGTAAAATGTGGTTCAATGAGATAAAAATAATTTTTTGGTGAATAGTAACTTTTTACGATTTTTACCGCGGTTAATAGTAAATAGGGTAACTAAGGGTAAATATGATATTAATATTACCCTAACACATGTCCTAATTCTATTGGACAAGTATAATTCGACCAAAAACAAACTTAGGAATAAAATATGACCATTTAGGCCCACTTGGATTAGATTAGGACATTTATTATTAATTTATTTAAAGAAGGGTTAAAATAGTTAAAATCAATGTTTAATAAGTAAATCATTTTTAATATGGGGTTATACATAAGATAAATTCGATTGTAAATATTCATTAGAAATCTAAAAAGATTTCCTACATGATGGTATTTTATTTTTAATTTTTAGACATCAAATAATTTAATTTATTTATGACACAAAGATGATGCAGTAATTATCTTATTAATGAAATATTGACAAAATTGATAATATAAATACCAAAATAAATGTAATTTAAGACTTTTTATGAATTCCACTAATTTTCTAGGTTACTATGATATATTAATTTTGATTTAATCAACTTGGTTCGAACATATAATTCTGTTATGACTTTCACAAAAATCATATATCAAATAGTGTCAAAATTGACACAAAATAGTTTTTAAATCAAATATTATATTATTAATTGTTATTTTATTCCTAAAAATCTAATGTTCGGCCAAATGACTTAGATATGGATATATATATTAATAATAAACAATTTGGGGTTCTTTTGGCATGTTATAGTAAGTGTATTAACCATATAGTGAAAGAAAACAAAAAGACACGGTAAAAGTTAAATTAATTAACTTAGAGTTAAATCTAATTGATAAGGTTAAAATAATACCCTAAACTTCTCTAAATCCTATTGGTTGATAGGATTTCGACCCATCCCCACTTTATATTCGAAATAAGACCCTTTGTAACCATTATAAACCGATTTTGACTTTAATATAAAATAATATTTTGAGATATTCCTAAGGTGCCCCTCTCCTCCCTTATAAAAGGGCACCTCCTCCCCCTCCTCCTCACACCAATTTGAGCACTCAATCTCGGCCAACCCCTGCCATTTTCTCCTCTACACTTCCCTAGAATAATCCTAGAGGTCCTGGTCTTCTCCAAAGACCAATCGTAGTTCCTTAAGTGGAGGATTCAAAGATGCGTTCCAAAGAAGAGGTAATATCCATTACCGATCTTTTCAATTTCTTTCTTCTTCAACGTCTTATTCTTTAGTTGTTTCATGATAAAGTAATAACATCAGTATTACTTACATACTGATATGTTATTATGAATATGAAACAACCCTAATTCACCTTCTATCCATCCTACGGAAAAATGAAATCACCGCGCGTGCGTACGTACGGAATACCATCTCCACGCCGTGGTGTAATCTATTTTCCACCATCACCTTACAAGGATGGGTATAATGGTGTAATGAGTAACTATATATGATTATTATTAAGTAATTTTGATACTGATATAATATATATATATATACTCCAATACAATTCCACGATCATAGGAACGATATCATCACTCGTGCGTACGTACGGAATACCGTCTCCACGATGTGATGCGACTCGTTCTACATGATATTCATTTCATAATGATTATATAAATGAATTGAATGAATGAATATGGTATATAATACACTAATACCATTCTGGAAATGAATTATATATAACCTAAAGATAAGAATAAAAATTTATTCAACAAAACACGCATAAGAACAAAAAGTTATAAAGACCCGAGTAACAAGTAACAATGAAATATTACTAACAAGAAGCTAATAATATGACCATATATGATATCATATCAATATGTATGATTCTGGAATAAGTCAATAAAATTATTTAAACCATTATACAGGAGCTTCGGACATGAACAAAGCAAATCGGACCTAAGGAAAGGGAAATATCACAATCTCATTTTTATCCGAGATTGTTTATTCGTAAGTATTTACTGGGGTGTATTTTCTCATCCACATCCATGTTTACTCAATATGTAAAATTATTTCCAACCACCTAAAATTGTTTAAATCAATTTTTACCCTTCGGTGAGTTTTTAGTAATACGTATGAAAGGAATCTTTTGTCGTTTTTCGTACGAGGTACCTTTTGACTTTTCCGACAAAAGTACGAAGAATGTTTTTTTAAATTATACGGCACGAACGGATTTCTACTGTTTTATAAAGCCTTATTTTCATGAAGATTCCTCTAAAAGATTTCATGACTATTTTCAATAAAATCTATTTCTTTTAAAATTGCATGATGTTTTGTGAAAAGAAATTGATTTTGAAGAAGAAAGGATATTTTCCTCAAGAATTCAATTCAAGTGTTTTATCAAAATTATTTTCCATCTAAGATAATAAAGGGTTCTGTTTCTATCCATACTTTTACATTGATTTGACTATGTTGTGATGGAATTATGTTTATGAATTCCTTTATCTTATATGAATTTTTTTATGATGTCATGATGTTTCAAGAATCCCATATTTGTTACATGTGTTATGCGATGATGTATGTTTTATGATTATGTGGAACACATAAGAAAGGATTCATTATAAGATGGGTGGGACCTATATCCCCCTCCAATGCATTGGGTAATGATTTTATATCTCATGAGATAGACATGGCTGGAACGGAAGGTTATTTCGGTTCAGTGATACAGGACTGAAACGAGGAGTGAACTCGGTTCAGAAAGGGACTTTGTCCACTAAGATAGTCTTGGCAATGAGTCATGACTAACAAGAAATGATTTTCCATGATTATGTGTGCATGACACAAAGTTTCAAGTTTTATGTTATGATTATGGGGATCTCATTTTCACTTCTATGATTTATTCCATGTTAAGATATTATGATCTCTTTTGCAGGTTTTGATTTTCATAAAGATATGATATGATTTTTATTTCCTTTATTTTCCCTTGCTGAGCATTTGAGCTCACCCTTTTATGTTTTCTTTTCCCCAGGTCCGGAAGATGGATATTAAGTAGAATATGCTAAAAGGGACCCTAGATATGATGAAATAAATGGGAGACACTGTAGAAGATTTATGAACCAGTTGTTTATGTTTCCCAGTTTCTAAAGACACTATACCTATACGGTCCTTTGTGGTTTTGTCATATGTTGTAATAAGTGTGCTTCAATTTCGAAGTATTAACAATTTATGTAAAGTATGGGTCGTTATATTTGGTATCAGAGGAAAGGTATAGTCAATCTTTGGAAACTAGGATGTGAAAGCCTTAGTAAGAACCCTAAGGATAAGTCTAAGCATAGAACACAATCTTAGAAATGGCCATGAATAACCTAGGATAAGACCATAAGCATGAAAATTTTTTTTCTTGAATTATGTGGTTTCCTATTATAATTAGTGTTGCTCACACTATTCTTCTTGGTTTTAGTCAATGGCTGGAACCTGAAGGAACCGTGTTAATGCGGAATGCGATGGGCAATGCAATGATTGTCCCCCTGAGCAACCAAACGATATGGGAGCTGGAATGCAAAATCTTGTAGCCATTCTCACACAACTTTCTCAAGCTATGAATCATGCAGGATTTCCAAACGAACAAAGGAGGGAGAAACATTCTGTTGAATCCTTCATGAGGCAGTGTCCACCTTCTTTCAGCGGGTCTACTGATCCATTAGTTGCTGAACAATGGATTAGTACTACTGAAAAGATATTTTCAGTTCTTCAATGTTCTGAGCATGATAAAGTCATCCTAGCAGTGTATCGTTTGGAAGGAGATGCAGATCA
This sequence comes from Viscum album, assembly GCA_963277665.1. Classification (NCBI taxonomy): domain Eukaryota; kingdom Viridiplantae; phylum Streptophyta; class Magnoliopsida; order Santalales; family Viscaceae; genus Viscum; species Viscum album. Next base: position 688,294,873 of record OY728122.1, read on the forward strand.
ATGGTGGAATCTTGTTAAGAATACGAGGCAAAGGGATGAAATTGAGTCTATGGAATGGGACGAGTTCAAGAACTTATTTTTCAATAAGTACTTCCCTCGTATTCTCCGAACAAAGATGGAGAAAGAGTTCCTTGAACTGAAGCAAAGGGATGATGAATCTGTTAGTACCTATGAAGCAAATTTTACAATACTTGCAAGGTACGCTTCTGGTATTATTATCCAACCTGAGAGTAAGATCGATTGATTCTTTAGTGGCTTAAAACCAAGTCTTCGAAGGGCGTTAGCCATAATGGACTTCAATAGCTACGAGGAAATCGTTCGATGTGCTCTCAAAGTCGAGATGGAGATTGGAGTAACCCATCAGTCACATGGGTTTGATAAGAAGAGGAAGATGGAATTCAAAGAAAAATCTAAAGAGCACACGGAAAAGAAGATGAGCTTTTCCTTATGCTCAAAGTGTGGAAAGAAACATGGAGGGAGTTGTCTTAAAGGGACAAGTAAATGTTTTAAATGTGGAAAAGAAGGTCATCGGGCATTTGAATGCCGTGATAATGGGAAGAAGATGTCTAATGATGCAAACAAAGGAAGGGATACACAGAATGAACCTACTACACTTCAATGTTTCAAGTGCAAGGAGATGGGGCATTATTCCAATCAATGCCCAAATCCAAGGGTTGATGATGATGGTCGACGTCAACAAAATCTTAAGGCTAAAGACAAAGGAAAGTCACATGCAATTTCTATCAGCGATGTGGAATACGATAACGATGTGGTGAAAGGTACACATACCATCCACTCAAAAGTAGCAAATGTTTTATTTGATTCTGGATCCACCCACTCTTTTATTTCTCAAGAATTTTCTAAGGGTATCACCGTATTACCTCAACAATTAGATGTTGAGTTAGCTGTGACAACACCTAATGGCACATCAATCGCATCAAAAGTTTATAATTCTTCTCCAATCAAAGTTTGTGGGAAAGTGCTTCCTGCAAATCTTGTGATCCTTCCTTTAGTGGAATTTGATGTGAATCTTGGCATGGATTGGCTTTCTCTACATGGAGCTCATATCGATTGCCAAAGAAGGGAAGTCACATTTTATATTCCAGATCAATCTACGATCGTCTATCAATGCAAGGATGAACATAACCTTCCAGTGGAAATTTCTTCCATCTTATGGGTATTGATTCCACTAAATGAAGGTTATTTATCTCAAATGGTTGGTGAGAAACTCACGATTAAGAATATGCCCATTGTACGGGAGTTTGATGATGTCTTTCCCGAGGAATTGTCGGGTCTTCCACCAAATCGTGAAGTTGAGTTTTCAATAGAACTCGTACCGGGTGCTTTGCCTATTTCAAAGACACCTTATAGAATGGCCCCAATTGAGTTGCAGGAATTGAAGAAGCAACTCCAAGAGAATCTTGATAAGGGATTCATACGCCCTAGTGCGTCACCTTGGGGAGCACCTGTTCTATTTGTTAAGAAGAAAGATGGATCAATGAGACTTTGCATTGATTATCGAGAACTTAACAAGATCACTATCAAGAAAAAATATCCTCTCCCACGCATTGATGACTTATTTGACCAACTACACGGAGCTCAATACTTTTCCAAGATTGATCTTCGTTCAGGGTATCATCAATTAAGGGTCAAAAGGGAGGATATACCAAAGACGGCTTTCCGTACAAGGTATGGACACTTTGAATTTATAGTGATGCCATTTGGTCTTACTAATGCCCCTGCTATCTTCATGGATCTAATGAATAGAGTCTTTAGAGACTATCTTGATCAATTTGTGGTAGTATTTATAGACGATATTCTTGTCTATTCAAAGAGCAAGGAAGAGCATGAAGATCACTTGAGAATTATATTGAAGACCCTGAGAAAGGATAAGCTTTATGCCAAATTTACCAAGTGTGAATTTTGGCTTCAAAAAGTTTCATTTTTGGGTCATATAATCTCAAAAGAGGGGATATCTGTGGATCCAGCAAAAACAGAGGTTATCGAAAGATGGTCAAGACCAACAACAGTAACTGAGATCCGAAGTTTTCTTGGTTTGGTTGGATATTATCGACGTTTTGTAAAAGACTTTTCACGGTTATCTAATCCAATCACCAAGTTGACTCGGAAGGGAGTTAAGTTTGTCTGGACAGAGGAATGTGAAGAGAATTTCAAGGAGTTGAAAAGAAGGTTATCCAGTGCACCTGTGCTCACACTGCCTTGTAGTGGAGAATGGTTTGTGATCTACAGTGATGCATCCAAGAAGGGATTGGGGTGTGTTCTTATGCAAAATGATATGGTGATAGCTTATGCCTCACGACAGTTGAAAATCCATGAGCAAAATTACCCAACACATGATTTGGAGTTGGCTGCGGTAATCTTTGCATTAAAGATTTGGAGGCATTACCTTTATGGTGAAAGGTGTGATATTTATACTAATCATAAAAGTTTAAAGTATATTTTCACACAAAAGGAGTTGAATATGCGTCAAAGAAGATGGTTGGAGCTGATTAAGGATTATGACTGCTCAATCCATTACCACCCTGGGAAAGCAAACCAGGTGGCAGATGCATTAAGTCGACAAGACCATGCTAGTTTATCCATGATGAGGATTACAAAAGATCCAATATTTATGGATTTACAAAGGATGGATCTTGGAATTATAATGGAAGGGGAAAAATCTTATCTTTCTCAAATGAATGTTCAACCATATATACATGTGAAGATTAAAGAGGCACAGAAAGAAGATGTCGAGTTACAAAAGAAGGTGAGAAATGTTCCTGAATTCAACCTTGATTGTGATGGGATAATAAAGTTCAGGAATCGGGTTTGTGTTCCTCCCATCCCCGAATTAAAGAAAGAGCTGCTTGATGAGGCTCATAGTTCTTCATTCTCTATTCATCCTGGAAGCACGAAGATGTATAGGGACCTGAAAGAGTACTTCTGGTGGGATGGCATGAAAAGAGATGTTGCTGAATATGTCTCTCGATGCTTGGTTTGTCAACAAGTTAAAGCTGAGAGACAGAAGTCTAAGGGGATGTTACAACCATTACCCATACCCGAATGGAAATGGGAAAACATCACTATGGACTTTGTCACAGGACTTCCTAAAACATCCAAAGGCAATAATGCTATCTGGGTCATAGTTGATCGTCTTACAAAGTCTGCACACTTCATTGCTATTAGAGAGGATTTCTCTCTAGATCAGCTTGCCAGGATATATGTAAAGGAAGTGGTAAGATTGCATGGAGTACCACTTTCTATTATATCTGATCGAGATCTGAGATTTACCTCGAAGTTCTGGCGAAGTCTTCAGCATACTCTGGATACAGAGTTGAGTTTCAGCACTTCTTATCATCCCCAGACAGACGGTCAGTCTGAGAGAACAATTCAAACCCTAGAAGATATGTTGAGAGCTTGCTCTATGGATTTAAAAGGAGGTTGGGATCAACACCTACCTTTGGTGGAATTTTCTTATAATAATAGCTTTCACTCCAGTATTCAGATGGCTCCTTATGAAGCTCTCTATGGAAAGAAATGCAGGACTCCAACTTGCTGGGATGAAGTTGGGGAAAGAAAGCTATTAGGACCTGATCTCGTTGATGAAATGGTAGAAAAGGTTAGATCTATTCAACAACACATAAGAGCAGCTCAGAGTCGACAGAAAAGTTATGCCGACAACCGAAGAAAAGACCTAGAGTTTGAAGTGGGAGATAAAGTGTTCTTACGAATATCTCCCTGGAAGAGGGTTATGAGATTTGGAAAGAAGGGGAAGTAGAGCCCTAGATATATCGGTCCTTTTGAAATACTGGATCGTGTTGGGAAGGTAGCTTACCGATTGGCGCTTCCACCGAATCTCTCTCAAGTTCACGATGTGTTCCACGTATATCTCCTGAGAAAGTACATACCAGATCCTTCACATGTACTCAGCTCAGAAGTTGTACCGCTGGAGCAAGATCTTTCTTATGAAGAACAGCCGATAGAGATTCTGGATCGTAGCGAAAAAGTCCTATGAAACAAGACCACTCGCTTGGTGAAAGTTTTATGGAGGAACCACCAACTTGAAGAAGCTAAATGGGAGCTTGAGGATATGATGAGGGAGAAGTATCCTCATTTGTTTGTTACAAAGTGACGAATTTCGAAGGCGAAATTCTTTTTAAGGGGGGTAGAATGTAACACCCGAGACTTTTATGTTATATAAACCATCAAAGGAATCTTTTTCTACACAACACTTTCTTGGCTTGCTTTACACGCAATCGCGACCTTCCTCGATAGCTTGCATCGTACGCAATACCGAGTTTCACTAAACAACAATATGCTATTAAAACTAGCCGTTATGAATAGTAGTAACCACTTTTTGAAATTTTATAAATTTCATTTTTCAAAATGGACTTCATTTTTGGACTCAGAATATCGAAATTAGCCTAGGGTGAAATTTTGGTATTTTTCTGAAAACATTCAATTTTTGATGAATAGTGAAACCACTAAGTGGTAGGTTAAAAACTGAATTTTGCATAAAACTTAATTTTACCGCTTCTGTGAATGGAATTTCGAAAATCCGACAGACACGGTTGATATCAGTATGTAAAATTTGGTTCAATGAGATAAAAATAATTTTTTGGTGAATAGTAACTTTTTACGATTTTTACCACGGTTAATAGTAAATAGGGTAACTAAGGGTAAATATGATATTAATATTACCCTAACACATGTCCTAATTCTATTGGACAAGTGTAATTCGACCAAAAACAAACTTAGGAATAAAATATGACCATTTAGGCCCACTTGGATTAGATTAGGACATTTATTATTAATTTATTTAAAGAAGGTTTAAAATAGTTAAAATCAAAGTTTAATAAGTAAATCATTTTTAATATGGGGTTATACATAAGATAAATTCGATTGTAAATATTCATTAGAAAATAAAAAGATTTACTACATGATGGTATTTTATTTGTAATTTTTAGACATCAAATAATTTAATTTATTTATGACACAAAGATGATGCAGTAATTATCTTATTAATGAAATATTGACAAAATTGATAATATAAATACCAAAATAAATGTAATTTAAGACTTTTTATGAATTCCACTAATTTTCTAGGTTACTATGATATATTAATGTTGCTTTAATCAACTTGGTTCGAACATATAATTCTTTTATGACATTCACAAAAATCATATATCAAATAATGTCAAAATTGACACAAAATAGTTTTTAAATCAAATATTATATTATTAATTTTTATTTTATTCCTAAAAATCTAAGGTTCAGCCAAATGACTTAGATAATGATATATATATTAATAATAAACAATTTGGGGTTCGTTTGGCATGTTATAGTAAGTGTATTAACCATATAGTGAAAGAAAACAAAAAGACACGGTAAAAGTTAAATTAATTAACTTAGAGTTAAATCTAATTGATAAGGTTAAAATAATACCCTAAACTTGTATAAATCCTATTGGTTGATAGGATTTAGACCCATCCCCACTTTAGCTTCGAAATAAGACCCTTTGGAACCATTATAAACCGATTTTTACTTTAATATAAAATAATATTTTGAGATATTCCTAAGGTGCCCCTCTCCTCCCTTATAAAAGGACACCTCCTCCCCCTCCTCCTCACACCAATTTGAGCACTCATGCTCGGCCAACCCCTGCCATTTTCTCCTCTCCACTTCCCTTGAATAATCCAAGAGGTCCTGGTCTTCTCCAAAGACCAATCTTAGTACCTTAAGTGGAGGATTCAAAGAGGCGTTCCCAAGAAGAGGTAATATCCATTAGCGATCTTTTCAATTTCTTTCTTCTTCAACTTCTTCTTATTTAGTTTTTTCATGATAAAGTAATAACATCAGTATTACTTACATACTGATATGTTATTATAAATATGAAAAAACCCTAATTCACCTTCTATCCATCCTACGGAAAAATGAAATCACCGCGCGTGCGTACGTACGGAATACCGTCTCCACGCCGTGGTGTAATCTATTTTCCACCATCACCTTACAAGGATGGGTATAATGGTGTAATGAGTAACTATATATGATTATTATTAAGTAATATTGATACTGAAATAATATATATATATATATATACTCCAATACAATTCCACGATCATAGGAACGATATCATCACTCGTGCGTACGTACGGAATACCGTCTCCACGATGTGATGCGACTCGTTCTACATGATCTTCATTTAATAATGATTATATAAATGAATTGAATGAATGAATATGGTATATACTACACTAATACCATTCTGGAAAGGAATTATCTATATCCTAAAGATAAGAATAAGAATTTATTCAACAAAACACGCATAAGAACAAAAAGTTATAAAGACCCGAGTAACAAGTAACAATGAAATATTACTAACAAGAAGCTAATAATATGACCATATATGATATCATATCAATATGTATGATTCTGGAATAAGTCAATAACATTATTTAAACCATTATACAGGAGCTTCGGACACGAACAAAGCAAATCAGACCTAAGGTAAGGGAAATATCACAATCTCATTTTTATCCGAGATTGTTTATTCGTAAGTATTTACTGGGGTGTATTTTATCATCCACATCCATGTTTACTCAATATGTAATATTATTTCCATCCACCTAAAATTGTTTAAATCCATTTTTACCCTTCGGTGAGTTTTTAGTAATACGTATGAAAGGAATCTTTTGTCGTTTTTCGTACGAGGTACTTTTTGACTTTTCCGAAAAAAGTACGAAGAATGTTTTTTTAACTTATACGGCACGAACGGATTTCTACTGTTTTATAAAGCCTTATTTTCATGAAGCTTCCTCTAAAATATTTCATGACTATTTTCAGTAAAATCTCTTTCTTTTGAAATTTCATGATGTTTTGTGAAAAGAAATTGATTTTGAAGAAGAAAGGATATTTTCCTCAAGAATTCAATTCAAGTGTTTTATCAAAATTATTTTGCATCTAAGATAATAAAGGGTTCTGTTTATATCCATATTTTTACATTGATTTGACTATGTTGTGATGGAATTATGTTTATGAATTCCTTTATCTTATATGAATTTTTTTATGATGTCATGATGTTTCAAGAATCCCATTTTTGTTACATGTGTTATGCGATGATGTATGTTTTATGATTATGTGGCACACATAAGAAAGGATTCATTATAAGATGGGTGGGACCTATATCTCCCTCCAATGCATTGGGTAATGATTTTCTATCTCATGAGATAGACATGTATGGAACGGAAGGTTATTTCGGTTCAGTGATACAGGAATGAAACGAGGAGTGAACTCGGTTTAGAAAGGGACTTTGTCCACTAAGATAGTCTTGGCAATGAGTCATGACTAACAAGAAATGATTTTCCATGATTATGTGTGCATGGCACAAAGTTTCAAGTTTTATATTATGATTATGGGGATCTCATTTTCACTTCTATGATTTATTCGATGTTAGGATATTATGATCTCTTTTGCAGGATTTGATTTTCATAAAGATATGATATGATTTTTATTTCCTTTATTTGCCCTTGCTGAGCATTTGAGCTCACCCTTTTATGTTTTCTTTTCCCCATGTCTGGAAGATGGATATTAAGTAGAATATTCTAAAAGGGACCCTAGATATGATGAAATAAATGGGAGACACTGTAGATGATTTATGAACCAGTTGTTTATGTTTCCCAGTTTCTAAAGACACTATACCTATACGGTCCTTTGTGGTTTTCTCATATGTTGTAATAAGTGTGCTTCAATTTCGAAGTATTAACAATGTATGTAAAGTATGGGTCGTTATATATGTGGTTATGATAATCAGGCATTATGCATTCTATCATTATGAATGTGGTTAGTGATATTGCATGGGATTATTCTACTAGTAGAATATCCATGTGAATATGTAAATATAATTAATTCATTTTATTTTATTTTCAATATTATGTTGATGTTCATGTTTATAAGGATTTTTTATTTATACATTTCCTCAAATGTTTATTCTTATTTATGAATGTTTCCGCTGAATTGTTATCCTTACTAAGCATATGATCTCACCTAGTTCTAGGATTTATTTTTCCCAGGATTACAAGAAGTGTTTTTTGATTGATATGAAGGGTTATTCCAAGGGAATAATGGCGTTCATAAAGGATTATTTTTGTTGTTTTGTATGTTATAAAGTGCAATTTAACATTATTGTATGTAATCTATTTTCCAAGATGGTTAATCCGATCAGTCCTTCGGGACTTGATTTCTTGTAATCATGCCAATGTATTAAAAAATGCACCGACTCTAGGTAACTGGGGTCGGGGCGTTACTGTTAGAATCAGAGGATGTTTATCAATAAACATTGAAGCTAGATTTATATACACTATGATTAGAGCACATATACCTACGATAGACATTGAGTATTAGTATAGAAGAATTTCCTAGAATTCTAGTAATGTAGTGATTTATTTGAGTTTTCCAAGCATTACATCCATGTCTGCATACGAGCATGTAGAGGCGGCTCTGGGACAGATGTACCGTGGGGTAAAACCAAAAAACACCGATTTGAGATAGACTCGAATAAGAACTGGTGCACGAAAACGGGCCTTGCTGCACTCTTGGTTATGACACTCCCAGGAGATATGCTTATGATAATTTCCATTTTCATTAAAAACCATTATGAAGGGTTTATGAGTTTATAAATCCTCAAAGAAGTCATTTTTATGATTATGGATTATATCCATAAACTGTTTAATTTATGTTATGTGTTTTACAAGATTGGGAGTAGGTATTTCTATTCATAAAATAATCTAGTCTATTCCATTCTTTATAAATGGCGCCAAATATAAGGAATGAGAACTCTAGCAATACACATGATCTAAAGAGTAATAAGGATCATATCTTTCGCGGTACTAAGCCAACATTTAGAAGTGAAATAGTCTCCCATGTATTCTCAACATATGATGAAATATTATCACGTGTTAATAAGATAAGTTAATAATTTTATGAGTTTATGGATTTAAAGAGAAGAAAGAGAAGAAAAGGATGGAAGAGAGAAAGATGGATAACGTGATGAATGAAAAGAAGAATTTTGACATATGTGATAACGGTGGGAAGAAAAACCCTGGAACATGCCTGAAAGGAATGGGAGTTTGTTATAAGTATGGAGATAAAGGACACCATGTACGTGACTGCAAGGGTAAGAAAATATTTTCAAATGTACAATGCTTCATCTACAAGGAGTTGGGACACTACGCGAACCAATGTCCAAATCATCAGAGTATGCCTCAAATGACGCTATTGGATAATAAACAAGTTACGATACTACCACAGATGAGGAGGAATGATTAGAGTTTATATGTTGTTATTAGAGAATTATCTCATTTGAGTGTTATATCAACAATGTACTGGTTATAATAATTACGGAGTATATAAGGATTGTAATGCAGTACTATTTTATTAAGGACTTGAGATTTTGTGGAACATTGAAAAGTCAGTCAATAGCAGGTTAAATTTTTGGAAAATATATGGTTGATAGAATGATAAACCATAATATGGTTCTGATACTGAGGTAGTGATTTTGGAATAATAAATTATTGATTTGCTTAATTATATTGGATATTCTTTACTACCTTGAAACTTATTAATGATTTCTATATTCCATCATTGTTGGAGTTTACAAAATATTTGGATAGAATGAGTATATCTAGTATTCCATAAATAATAATGGATCTTGAAAGTAATCAAGAGGGTTTTATGGTTTTTTAGGATGTTGTAGTGTTTTAAAAGAAAACATGATGAAGGTGTTCACATGCTATTACGTGGAAAAGAGGATCTTCATTTTGATTACATACCTTATAATTTTTGGACTGTGAGTTTGGATAGAAGTATTTTGGATAAGTCTAATTTGAGATTGTTTTTGGATTTACATAAAAAGGACAACCCGGAGGTCGTGCGGTAACCCATCACATCCGACAAGGCTACGAGACTTGAACCCACAACTGAAGGGCGACAAGGGTTTATCACCTACCACTAACCCACTTGATGTCCTTCATTGAATAATGTAGTTTATTTAGTAGTTATGCTAGATGAATTCTAATTTCATTTTATTTTTGAAACCAATATGAATAGGAAACATAGAATTTTATTTTTAAGTTCTATTATCTTTTAGAGTGAAAGATGAGTATGTGGTATAACATAGTTAAAGGATGGGACTCTACTTTTCAAGTATATATTTTTCTTCTTATCTTATTAATTGATGTAATTAATTCTTATAATTTAGTTAAGGAATCTTAAAACAAAAAATTTGTTATCATAATACCATTTGTTTTGTTGAACCGATGGTATTTTAAATTATCATATATTGAAAAATTTAATGCCATCAATTTTACACTTGTTTGTGATTGATGACCTAAATCACTACCTATAAATATTTCCATTTTTACTCCAATAATATGTCTCTAGTTTCCACGAATTTCCTCCTAATCGAGATCATAATTTGGTGGTGACTCTTTCATTTCCTTTTTCCTCTTATTAAGACTAATTTTATTAACCTAATTTCCGTTGTGGGTTTTCTAAATAGGAATTTTCTATTTTCATCCTTTTATTTTCTTAGAAAAATTTCAAATTGCGAGGACACAATTTATTGAAGGTGGGGAGAATGTAACACCCCAAGATTCCATGGTACACTTCTCTTTTTATATTTCAATAGCGTGTGTAGTACACAACACTGAGTTCAAGCGCACCACAACTTTCCAAACTAGCCATTCAAAAGTGTTTGTGAATAGTATTAACATTTTTTATACATTATATTAGCTTTATAATTTTAGAATCCATATTATGAGTTTTAAGACATAATTTAAGAACAAATTCATTTTTTCTAATAAAAAAAAGAATTTTTAAAAAATGCAATTTTACAGCCTTTTAATGGTGAAGCCTTTTTAAATACAATATTTGAAACTTTTATATATTTAATTTGACAAAATTCACTTCATATTTAGAATTGGGATATAAGAATTTAGTTTCATTAATGTTTTGGTGTTTTTATGATGACTTTCATATTTGGGTGAATAGTGAAAATTACTATATTTTAACAAAAAAAGATTTTTTAATAAAAATAATTTATACGGTTAAATAAAAAATTATATGGTTTTAAGTATAAATAGAATATATTTTTACCATTTAATCCAATTATGTTCATTTTAAGTAATTTTTCTTTTGAAATTGGACATAAACAAGTGTGAAACTTTAGATAGTTATTATTCCTTAAAAATAAGCCTTTATGTTTTAATAGTGAGAATTAAATTTAAATTAATAAATGAAGATTTTATGTTTTTAATTTGGTAATATAGACTTCATTTTCGAATTCGGAATATCGATATTATCTTATTAAGAAATTTAGGTACTTTTCTGATAACTTTCATATTTTTATGAATGGTGAAAATTAATAAATTTTAATTAAAAACTACATTTTTAATAGAAATAATTAATAGTGATAGATTATGAATTTGAGTGATTTTAAAGTATAATTATATTATAATTTTACCATTTAATCCAATTTTGGTCATTGTACATAATTTCATATTTAAACTAGACATAAAAAGTGTCATTCTTTTGATAGTTATTATTTGTTAAAAACACGCTTTTTGTTTTGAAAACGAGAATTAATATTAAATTAATTTCGGGCACATATGTGTTTCGAATTTAGAAAAATAGATTCCATATTTAGAATCAGGAGGATCAAATTGTGTAAATAGGTATCTTTTATTTTTAGACATTTTGAATAATTACTTCCGTAAGTATTTTATTTATCATGGTTAAAGGGTAAATCCGTTAAATAAGGGAACAAAATAATATTATAATATTATTAATTACCCTAAAACGTGTCCTAACCATATTTGATGATACATGTCCAACAATAGGCATTTTTGGGTCGATTTTGGGACCCCATGGAGCCACTTGTATGTGATAATGACAGTTTATAGTAATTATGTTAAAGTAAATACAAAAATGGAAAAAGAATATATCTTTTAGGAAATCAATTTTTACGCAAGGATATAAATGTTATATTTTAGACTATAAATATTTATTAGAAATATAAAAAAATTAATACATCATGGTATTTTATTTATAAATTTTAGACATTGAATAATTAAATATATTTATGACACATTCATGACGCAGTATTTTCCATATTAATGTACGGATAAAATAATTGGTATTATAAATGTTAAAATTAATATAATTTGAATCTTTTGATGACATCCACGAATTTTATTGGTAAATATGAAATGTTGGGATTTCATAAATACATTTTTTCCTAATTAATAAAAATTTTATGACTTAAAAAAATCAATTATTGAATAGTGTCAAAATTGTCATAAATGAGTTTTTTAAAAAAATATTATATTATTAATTGATATTATATTCCTGAAAATCTAATATCCGTCCAAAGATCTTATATCATGATAGGTGTATCATTAATTGACCATTTGGGAATCTCATTGATGTATATAGTATGTTTATTAACTATACAATATAAAAATTAAAAGTGACATGGTAAATGTCATACTAATTAACTAATAGTTAAAACTAAAAGATAAGGTTAATATAATGACTCAAACCTACATAAAATCATTTTTGTGAAATTATTTCGACCCATACCCATCTTATACTTTTAATAATCTACTTTGGAGCCATTAGAAACCGAATATGAATTTATTATAAATTAATAATTTAAGTTTTTCCTAAAGAGCCCTTCCTCCCCCTTATAAAAGGACATCAATTCTAACCAATTATTCAAACCTTAAAAGTCATTTGTATCGGCCAAACCCTTCGAAAATATCCTTCCAACTTCCCTAAAATCGATTTAGAGGCTTTAGATTGATCATAATGCCATCCTAAGGAGCCCTTTTGGTCAAATCAAAAGGAAGAACCCGAAGAAGAGGTAATGATTTCACCAACCTCTTTCTAGTTCCTTTCTTCTTCCACGTCATTTTTCATTGTTGATTCCATTATAAAATAATAAATCCAATATATTATATATAATGTGATGTTATTATATATATTTTATAACTAAATTTATTATTTTATCCACCCTTTGAATGACATGTCACCATACGTGCATACGTACGACTTACAGTCTTCACGTCGTTGTGAAATTGTTATTCAATACATTATTATTTGTATGGGTAATATAATGATGTGTATTTGATGTAAGTAATAATAATTACATGATAAGTATTCTTTATTTATTATATAACATCCAATTATATATGATTTTTATATCAAAGGAATGATATTTTTGCTCGTGCGTACGTACAAATTACCATCTCCACGACGCGATGAGATTTATTTCCAAGTTCACCATTCATCGACGATTATAAAAATATATATTACTAATAAGTATTTAATATATGACATAATAATTCTTCTGTAGATATATTTATTTATATATATAATTATTTATAGACTTATATATATCTTATTCTCTTACTTCCGTTCAATACTGTATGAAAACGTAATCATCGTTTTTGCATACGTATGTACTACCGTCTCCATAAATTGTTTTTTCCATTACATATATATTTATATTATAAATATTTATATTCTAAATATATATGATATATAGATCATGTTTTATATTATTAATTTATTTAAATCACGATCTATGCGATACAATCAAGAGTAACATGTTAAAACATGTACCATAAAAGAAACAATTATTACCCGAAATATTAATATAACATTAAAATTATTATTAAACGGGTTGTATAAAGTCATAAATGAATTATGTATGATATTATAAATATTAATATGGTTCTGGTATAATTTAATAACATACTATATTCTTCATTCAATAGGTTAAACGTGTCCTCGACTAAAGGAAAGTGCAAGGGAAGGGGTTTTCATCTCACTCCTTATTCCCATCAGATTCATGCCATATTGCCACCATTACCATTTGTGTGGTGTATGTACTGCCCATAATTTTATTCTTTGTGTTATACACATTAATTTATGTGTATTTACATATTCATTGTATGGTACGTCTTTCATGGGGTGTATGTTTCATATGTTAACAAATTGGTAAGGGTTAATTCCTCAATCTCAGTATTATACGAGATTGATTATGTGTATGTATCTACCAGGTAATTTTTATCATCCATGCCATTTTTTCATAAAAATGATTTCAAAATGAATATTTTAAGGATTTTTGAAAGGTAATCTTTATCAGGATCAGAATTTTAAATGTTGTAATTGTTTATCTTTCTAAATCTTTTTAAATAATGTACATGTTTTCAAAATGATTTTAAGTGTTTTATTATAAGGACTTGAATGTTTTGAAATGATAATTCTGTTCAAATGTATCAAATTGGTATGGGAGACATTGATTAAAAAATTTATTTAAATGTCTTACATTCTAAAATATTGTGAATTTTTAAATGTTTTCATGAAAAAGGGATATTTCCCTCATAGAGTGTTACAAATAATTTTCATCTAAGTCAACATACTTTGATGGATTTTTAACTTTTTTGAAGTTGATTTATTATGATACAAAACTTACATATTGTATTGGAGGTTTTGTGATATGTTTTGACTGTGGATATGTTATTTTTATACCATTCATGGTTTATGGAGAATGTATTCACATATTTTATGCTAATTTTAATATGAATGTTTATGTTATGTTCAAACATGTTCATATGAGGAATGCATTGGACTTAGTAAGTGACGAGTGGAGCCATCTATAGATCCTCGATGAATCTGTAGGTCTCATGAGACAAAATAGTGTCTTGACACAAGTTCTTGACAAAATATTATTTGTAGTCTTGTCACGAGGCCTTGGCTATGTGGTTATGATAGTCTGGCAGTATGTATTCCATCATTATGAAAGTGGTTAGTGATATTTCATGTGATTATTCGACTAGAAGAATATCCATGTGAATAAGTAAATGGAATTACTTAATTTTTTTTCATATTATGTTTATGTTTAAGATTAAAAGGATTTTTTTAGTTATACATTTCCTTAAATGTTTATTATATTTATGAATGTTTCCTCTATATTGTTATCCTTAATGAGCATTTGAGCTCACCCGTTTCTATGTTTTATATTTCACAGGATTCCATGAACTGTATTGTGATTGATATGTAGGGTTAAGCCAAGGTAAGAATGGAATTAATAAAGGATTATTTATGTTGTTTTGTATGTTATAATGTTTATTATAACATTATTGTATGTAATCTATTTTCCAAGACTTCTAAACAGATTGTCCTTCGGGACTTGATTTCTTGTAATCATGCCAATGTATTAAAATAATGCACCGAATCTGGGTAACTGGGGACATGGCGTTACACTTTTGATGAGACCAGCATCCCTCGAACATGGGGGGGTGCTAGGGAAGGTTTTTGGTCATAGTTTAGGGAAGGCTTGGAGCTTGTGAGGTGTGAGGAAATGAGGGTGTGAAGGGTGGATTTTATAGTGGAGGTGAGAGGGGTTTCCTTAATATAAAATTAATTAGATTATTAATTTCCCCTAAGACAAGGAATAGTGAGTCTTGAATGACCAAGAATATTAATTTATTCATGTGATCCCGAAACAAGTGGGTTTACATTAGTAGAGCATCATCGATGACTCAATTAATCCATTATTTAACATTTATTTTAAATTATCGGATTCTACTATTCATAAAAAATCATGTATCTCAGAAAAATCCCAAAAATTTACCCAAACCATTTTTGACGAGTAGAATCCAACACTGAAGCCCATTTTTCAAAAATAATTTTCTAAATATTATTTAATATTTAATGAAAATCATCATTTATTTAAAAACAGTTTTTACGATTAAAACTGATTTTATAGTGCTTTCAAAAATTACGTTGGGTCTTATGAAATTATATAATAACTATAAGTCATTGATTCAATAATTAATGAATACAATTTATGGAAATAAATATTCTTTTAATTTAATTAATTAATTATAATTATTTATTTATGACGTACAAAATACCAAAATGTTTACTACAGTAAAATTATCACTTTTTAAGATGTCTAAATTTTATTTAATTAATCATAGTTAATGATACTCTTATATTAGATGATTTAATATTCATAAGTGTCATATTAATATTTATTATGGTATGTTACTATTCATATTAGTAGGTCACTGTTTTCCAAAAATTATTTTTGTTTCATTAGACTCTAAAAGCATCTTGAACACAATCGTGCTTGTCAGATTTTCAAAATTCAAAACAGAAAAGTGAAAAACTTATTTTTAAAGTTCACTTATCACATATAAGTTCATTATGTTGTGTTCTCATGTTATTATGTGACATAATTATAATATGAGAATTTCCATGGAAAAAATTTGGATAGTTACATTCACCCCCCTTAAGAAATTTCGCCCTCGAAATATCACTTTACACAAACATGTGAGGGTGTTTCTCCATTATTGCATCTTCTGGTTCTCAAGTTGCTTCCTCAAACATATGGTTCCTCCACAACACTTTGACATGGTGGGTTTTCTTGTTGTGTAGAACCTTATCTCTCCGATTTCGAATCTTTACTGACTTCTCCTCATAGAAGATATCATCATCCAGCTGCACCACCTCTGAGTTTAGTACATGTTAGGGGTCTGGTATGTACTTCCTCAGTAGTGATGCATGAAACACACCCTGAACATGAGCCATATTCGGTGGAAGTTCAAGACTATAGTCCACAACTCCTTTTTAGTCAAGGAACTCAAAGGGGCCAATATACCTTTGGCTTAACTTCCCGTTCTTCCCGAATCGCATGACTCTCTTCAATGGAGATATTCAAATGAAGAAATTATCTCCAATGTCGAACTCAAAGTCCCTTTGACGGTTGACATCATAGCTCTTTTGATGACTTTGAGAAGATTTGATGTGTTTCTGGATGACATTAACCTTCTCTGTCATCTCATGAATAAGAACAGGTCCATGTAGCATTCATTCTCCAACTTCATCCGAACAGGTTGGAGTTCTAAATCGCTTCCAATAAAGAGCTTCATACGGAGCCATCTGAATACTCGAGTGGAATCTATTGTTGTATGAGAACACGAAAAATGGGAGATGTCGATCCCATCCACCATTGAATTCTAGAGATCAGGCTCTAAGCATATCTTCAAGCGTCTGTATAGTCCTTTTAGACTGGCCATAAGTTAGGGGGTTATAAGTCGTGTTGAAATTTAATTCAGTACTCAATGGATGTTGAAGGCTCCTCCAGAACATAGATGTGATCCTTAGATCATGGTCAGAGACAATTGAGAGTGGAACCCCATGCAATATCACCACTTCCTTCACATATATCTTTACATGTTTTTCAAGAAAAAGATCTTCTAGAATAGAAATAAAATGGGTTGTCTTGGTGAGTTGATCAACCACAACCCATATTGCATTATTTCCATTTGATGCCTTTAGATGACCCATGACAATGTACATATTAAAATTTTCCCATTTCCACATGGGTATAGGGAATGTCTGTGTCATACATTTGGACTTTTGTCGCTCAGCATTAACTTGCTAACATACCAAGCACATTGATATATATTCTGAAATATCCTTCTTCATGTTATCCAACCAGAAGTGTTCTCGGATATCACAGTACATCTTGGTACTCCCAGGATGGATCGAGAAAGTTGAGCTATACGAATTTCCCAATACCTCCTTCTTTATCTCGGGTGATGAAGGCACACAAAGCCATGCTCCAAACCAAATCACACTATCATCATTGATATGGAACTCTTGCAGCTTCCCTTCCATTACTGCGTTCAACCACTTTTGTATCTCCACATTATCCATTTGTGCTTCCTTAATATTCTCTTGGATGGAAGGTTGTCCAATCATTTGTGCAAGGTAGGATGTATCCCCTTCCCTTATGATTTCCAAATCCATTCTCTATATATCCATGAAGATAGGGTCTTTCTCAAACCGAAACATGGATAATGTAGCAGGTTCATCTATGCTTATATCATCAATTACCTTGTTCACCTTTACAGGATGATAGTGAATAGAGCAATCGTAATCCTTGATTGGCTATAACCATCTCCTTTGACGCATGTTCAGCTCCTTTTCTGTGGATATATAGTTTAGGCTCTTGTGGTCCGTGTATATGTCACACTTCACACCATAAACGAAATTCAGTCAGATTTTCACGAAATAAATCATGGATGCAAGATATAGAACATGATTCTGGTAGTTCTGCTCATGGATCCTCAACTGTCGTGAGGCTTAGGCTATCACATTGTTATTTTTCATGAGTATACAACCCAAGACTTTCTTTGAAGCATAACATTATATCACAAAACATTCTCATCTTTTCGGTAGTGTGAGTACAGTTGCAGTGATCAACCTTTTCTTTATCTCCTTGAAGCTTCCCTCACAATCTCCATTCCAGACATACTTTACCCCTTTCCTTGTTAACATAGTTAGCGGGCTTAGAAATCGTGAGAATTTTCTCACAAAACGTCAGTAGTACCCATCTAATCCAAGAAATCTAAGGATTTATGTGACACTAGTGTGCCTGGGCCATTCCTCAATCGCCTTTGTCTTTTAAGGATCCATATAAATTTCCTCACTTGTAATCAAATTCCCAAAGAACGTGACTTGATTCATCAAAAAGTCATAATTTCTAAACATGGAATACAACTTCTCCTTTCTAAATGTTGCCAACACAAGTCTTAGATGTTCTTTATGTTCCTCCTTGCTCTTGGAGTAGATGATAATATCATCAATAAACACTACCACAAATTTGTGGAGGTAATGTCTAAAGACTCTATTCATCAAATCCATGATGATTTTAGGGGCATTAGTATGTCTGAAGGGAGTCACCAAAAACTCATAGTTCACATACCTTGTACAGAAGAAATTCTTCTCCATATCTTCCTTCTTCACCTTTACTTGATGATATCCATAACTAAGATCCACCTTTGAGAAGTATTGAGCTCCTCTTAACTAGTCGAACAATTCGTCAATCATTTGGAAACGATACTTGTTCTTTATGGTGATCTTGTTGAGTTCCCGTTAATCAATACACTGCCGCATTGTTCCATCCTTCTTCTTCACAAAGAGTAGTGGCACACCCCAAGCTAATGCACTGGGGTGTATGAACCCTTTTCCCAAGTGCTCTTGCATCTTCTTCTTTAACTCATCCAATTCGATAGGGGCCATCCTATAGGGACACTTCTAGATAAGAGTATCTCTAGGTATGAGTAAAATTGAGAACTCTACCTCACGATCCGGGGGAATTTCGGGTAACTGTTTGAAAAATACATCACAGTATTTCTCACGATGTGAATTTCCTGAAGGATGGAACATTCATTCAACTCAACCATTTGGGAGTGGTATGCTTCTTCATAGGTAATCAACACATGCACCATTTAAGGATTTTTCGAAGGAGATACATGAACTACCATGACATTGTAGAAGAGCCTGGGATGGTTCGGAATATGAAAAGTAATTTCCTTTTCCCGATAGTTGATTTGTCCTCTATATAACGACAGTCAATCCATTCCCATTATAGCATAAAATTCCAAGAAGGGAAGTATTATGAGATTTGTAGGAAGAATCTTCCCACATATTCCAACAAGAGAAAAGTCAAACCCTTGGGTTGTAATGATTGCACCACTTGGTGTTTTACAAATATCTCTACTTCACGGTTTCGGGGATTTGATTCAATAGTTCAATAAATCTTTCAAGATATAAAGGAATGCATAAAACTAGAATCAAATAATACTTTTTTCGTTCTTGAGTGAATAATAAGTATACCTTTTATGACTTCATTATCATTCTCCACCTCCACATTAGTGATGGAATAAGCCTTACCATGTTCCTTTGGCTTTGGTGGCTGCTGACGTTGATTACCCTCGATAACTCGAGGTTTAGTACACTGGTTTGCATAATTCCCTAGCTCCTTACAGTTGCAGCATTTAACCATGAG
Source organism: Viscum album (assembly GCA_963277665.1). Taxonomy (NCBI): domain Eukaryota; kingdom Viridiplantae; phylum Streptophyta; class Magnoliopsida; order Santalales; family Viscaceae; genus Viscum; species Viscum album. The sequence goes on from OY728122.1 coordinate 688,314,800, forward strand.
TGGTTCTCTCCTTTAATCAACTACGTTCTCCTTCCTTTCCATGTCTTTTCGACACTCTTGAGCATGGTGTCCTTATTTCCCACTCTTGACGCACTTCCCTATCCATTTGAGGCAGTTCCCATTGTGCAACTTCGCACATTTATGGCATGTGGGTTGTTGATTTTTCTTCCCACCATTATCATTAGATCCTCCACCTTGAAACTCCATCTTTCTCTTCTCATCTCCATAGCCACGGGACCATTCTCCAATGTTCATCTCCACTTTGAGAGCACACTGAACGACTTCTTCATAACTCACAATGTCTCAAATTCCAAGAGTCATTCAAGGGTGTGGTTCTAATCCACTAAAGAATCAATCAACTTTTCTATCATTACTGATTACAAAACCCGAATCATACCTTGCGATCCTTCTGAAATTCACTTCATAGGTTGTGACAAATTATCCTTCTTTTTTGCTTGAGCACTATGAATTCTATCTCCATCTTCGTGTGAAGATTTCGTGGGTAATACTTATTAAGAAACATTATCTTAATGTATTCACATTCCATCTGTTCATTTTCCTCCCTTGGCTTGGTGTTCTTAATCAAAGCCTACAATTGATCAACTTCTCCATATAGATGATAAATGGTTAGAGTCACCTTCTCCATCTCAGAACTGTGTAGAATAGAAAAGAAGATCTCAATGGAGTTGACCCACTATTTTTCAACTAGTGGATCAGTAGATCCACAAAACATCGGTGGTTGTTTCCGCATAAATAATTCGATAGGAAGTTGATCCCTCTTTGAGGAAGGAGGATGTTCCCCATTATTATGGTTATTTTTCATAACATGAGATAATTGGGTAAGAATCGCCATGGTGTTTTGAACTCCAAATCCCAAATCATTGGGGATGCATTCAGGAAATCGTAGAATTGTCCCTCGCATGAGTTGTTGGCCTGATTTCTCCAGGTTCCCTCCATTTTCTAAAATATATAAGGTTAGAAAAAAACATAAGTAAACAATTCAGGAATAACTTATTCAATTAAAAAATTTATAGCAAAAACATAACATATGATATCTCTATGTTAATATTCTTGTGTGCATTTTTGTACATAGACTCATGCTAGAGGTTTTCTCTAGGGTTCACTAATCCTAATTCCCAAATTAACTAAACCGGGGCTCTGATACCAAATATGGAAACCCAGACTTATCCTACATTACTCTTACATAATTTTAAAGATAAAAAACATAATAGTAATACACATAGGTGATCGAAAGTTTTAGTGTCTTGAGATATCTAGGACCATCCATAACAATTACAACATCAAGCATAAACATTTAATTAATTTCCTCTTATCTAACTTCTTATTGGAACTTTTCCTCTACTTAATACATGTAGCCACCTGAGGATATACATCAAATGGGTTGAGCTAGAAGTACCGTAAGATGATAGATACGAACAATATAACATGGGGTGATCATAATCATAACATATGAAAAATTTCATGAACATGAGAGGAGCATAAATAAAAGACATGAAATGTGGGAATGCATAAAAATAAAACATCATGTCTTAGTGGTTAACATCCACACATACTTGTAAACCATGATAGCATCCTGTTCACACATCATTTCACATTTACTCGTGATATTCACCACATTACCTGATGCATTGGAGTGTTATATAATTTCAGGTTCACCCATCACATTTAAACATTCATCCAAGACACAATGAACATATAACATAAATGAACATAACTAACCCCTGAAAAGGAATTGGTTTCATCTCATAATAATAGATTCAAAATCATTTGTTACCCAAAAGAAAGTGAAAACCACATACTTGATACAAGAACCATCAACCTTGAATGAGAGGTAAAAGGTGATTTCATAAAAGAGGTTTTCTTTTGGAATTTTTTTTTATTGAAATGAACTTTAGTAGAAAAAATGTATATCCTAGAAAAGGTATGATAATTACGAAGAAATGATCTTCTAGGATTAACCATATCAAAAATAGTGTGAAAGTGCGAGAACACGAAGGATGAAAGTTGGGTTCAAGAATTTCCCCTTACCTTGTATCTGAATGCCTCATTCTCTTTGATGTCCTGTATAATGACATGATATTAAATAATTAAAAATCCAGAACCATTTGTACATTAATGGGGTTCATTCTGGTCTCATTATGTCATATTATGTTCCTTTGGATGACTTATGGAGTTAAAAAACATTTTTCGCGGATCTTCGTTTTTATTGTTTTTTCTTGGGTGGTTCACTTGTATTCATAAATTGAAGTTCGGGTAGAACATGGGTAAAAATATAGAACTGATATCACATTATATGAATGATATTACAAGATTTATAATGATCTTATAATGAATTATATTAAATTAATGTGGATGAATCTTTATATGAGAATCAAATGATGGTTATTTGGGTCAATTTGGGCGGTTTTTCGATCACAACGTACTTGTTTAAACTTATCACTTAGTAATATGGTCAAAAGATATTTCTTGAACTTTAAATAGTACATAAGACATATATATTATTTTTTTCTACAATAATAATGTTTTCATGACCAGATCTGAAGGTATAAATGGAAGAAGAAAGAATGTCGTTCATGAAGGTGATATATTAACACCCCATGACCAACATTCTCTTTAATAAAATTAAAGGAAGAGGGAAAGGGGGATGGATGATATAATATACCATTAGAATCATAAAATTACAGTATATGTATAATAATAGAGTTAAATTACAATTTTGATGAATATAGGTGGGGAGTGATCAAGAAATGAACTTGAACTTGAAAGGAAGTTAATGAAGAAGAGGGGGGGAAATTACCTCCAGGATCCTCCTCTTGAGAACCTCCTTAAGGGCCTAAACATGGTCTTTTGATGAGACAAGACACTCTTGGACGTTGGGGAGGGGATATGGACGGTGTTTGGGAAGATTTTAGGGAAGTATTGGAGCTTGAGAGGTGTGAGGAAATGAGTGTGTGAAGGGAGGCTTTTATAGTGGAGGGGAGAGGGGTTTCCTTAACATAAAATTCATTAGTTTATTAATTTACCCTATGACCAGGAATAGTGAGTCATGAATGAACAAGAATATTAATTTTATCATTTTATCCTGATACATGTTGGCTAACATCATCATAGAATCATCTATGACATTATTAATTCCTTATTTATCATTAATTGTAAATTGTCGGATTCTACTATTCATAAAAAATTCAAGTATCTCAGAAAAATCCAAATATTTTACCCCAACAATATTTCTACGTGTAGAATCCAAAAATGAAGTCCAATTTTCAAAAATAATTTTCTAAATATTAATAATTTAATTTTTAATTAAAATCATAATTTACAAAAAAACAGTTTTTAAGATTAAAACTGATTTTACAGTGCTTTCAAAAATTATGTAGGGTCTTATAAAATTATCTAAAAACTATAAGACACTGATTCAATAATTTATGAATAAATTTTACGGAAATAAATATTCTTTTAAATTAATTAATTAATTATAATTAATTATTTATGACTAACAAAATAGAAAAACGTTTACTAAGGTCAAATTGTCACTTTCTAAGATGACTAAATTTTATTTAATTATTCATAGGTAATTCTAATCTTATGTTGGATGATTTACTATTCATAAGGGTCATATTAATATTCATAATAGTATGTTACTATTCATAAGGGTAGGTCACTATTCACAAAAAAAATTATTTTTGTTTCATTAGACTCCAAAAATCATCTTGAACACAACCGTGTATGTCGAATTTTCAAAATTCAAAAAACTGAAGTGAAAAAATTATTTTTAATGTTCACTTATCACATAGTAGTTCATTATTTTTTTTCATGTTATTTTATGACATAATTATAAGAGGGGAGTTTCCATTGAAAAACTTTTGGTCATTACAATCTAGTAACTGAATGTCTATGTGATTATTCGACTTAAAAAATATCTATGGTTAATGATCATTATCATATGAACTTATATTAATATGTTATATATTTTCAAATGTACATGAAATAATGTTTTACATTTAATTATTTATATATATAATCATTTATTAATATGTATTAAGAATCTATTACATAAAAAATGTTCATGAACTAATCTATAATTTCATGGTTTGCATTCATGTGATTAAATGAATAATTTATATCTTTTTTTGTGTAAATTCTATACAAGTAATATTTCATGTGAAAATTTTTATTTGAACACCTGGAATGTCAAGGATAATTAGGTGTTGACTTTCTGTGACATATAAATTGTATTCTATAGATTTTAAACATAATTATTTCAGTGAAAATGTATTCACACTATTAAATATGTTTATAAATTTTGAGCATGAGATTATCCTAAAATTAGTTTCAGAATCTCTTGTGAAAATGGTGATGACAAGTTATGAAAAATTTTAATATCATTACATAAATCTTTTATATTAATACAATGGTTTTAATGAATGTTATTTCATAAGTTTTTTGTTTTGAATCCCCATACTAGGCCATTATAATGCTCTCCCATTGATTAAAATTATTTTTCAAAGGTCACATTGAAGTCTGATGTTGGTAGCCATCATTTTTACTTGTGTAGAATCAATGTTTGGATTTTGTTTGTCTAATTATATTGAAGCAATAATAAATTGTAAATTATTACTAAACATCCAAAACAAAGACCAGTAAAATATTGTATTTTGTTTAATTTTTAAGGTTGGGTCCTTATAATTGGTGTTAGAGTAATGGTCTATAAAAATTTATAGATTAGTTTTTATTGAGTCTAGAAATTTAGTTGTCCTAATATTTCATAATTCTGAAAAAAAAACCATATTTTTTTAGTCTGACGGAATAAATCATGAAGATGAAATTCCTTGGAGGGGGGGGGGGGTTAATGAAACACCAAAATGTTCAATAAATTAAAATACATTAATAAATGAGTTTTTACTAGAATAAATATTATTATGATAGACTTTTAATGAAACTTGGTGGTTTCATTTAAGGAAAATTAAATTTTATTACTTACATTTATATTATTTTCAAAATGAAAATTTTAAATACCTTTCATCATATAAATCAGTTATAAATTTATGAAACATATTAGTATGAAATTATATTTTCTAATATATTTTTTTAAAATATAAATATATGTCATATTTTTATTATAATTTTGATGAATAAAAATATAATTTTACAATATAATCATTTCAATATTGAAAATATAAATTCCATTTTTATTTTAAATTATTATGTATCAAATATTTCCTGTAACATTATATTGTAACGAATTTGATAATAATATTCATGTTCTAATATATGATTAAATATGAAATATGAATACTTAAAAAGTTTATCTGGTTTTATCAGAAAATATATGATATATATACATATAGATTATTAAATTTATTGGAAATAAATTTTAATATTTGAATTGGATAAAAATTTTTAAAATTATTAATATTATGAATTTTTTTTAATAAATTTATGTTATATAATATAATTGTTTTAATATAGTTCAAAATTAATCATTTATGAGTTTTATAAAATAAGATTATAAATTGTATTATAGAATTTTGAAAATTTATAAATTATGATAATTTTAATTCATTAAATAAATATAATTAAATTTTTTATAAAAAATATATATATGATATATATATATTTATTTATTTATAATTAGTTTAAATTATAATACTATTTTAATGTTTTAATCAGATTTCATTTATTAAAGTAGTAATAAATGATATATAAAAGAGAAAAACTATATAATTTTGAAAAAAAATTAAAACGTTATTAAAAAAAGGAAAATAATGAATAGGGTTGGCACAACCTAGGATTGGGTTACTTTGGGATGGAACGTTGCTGATGGAGAAGTCATCATGCTAGGGGAGATCTCAACAAGTTAGAGATCATGACATGCAGGTTCGCCTGATAGTTTGAGATGATTCTTAGGTATTGGAGGTGAACTCGAGTCTCGTTATTTCTAGAGTGAAGGCCGGTTTGAGGATCAACATTCACATTACAGACTTCGGTATGAGGAATCTAACTATGGAAGAGGAAGACTGAGTCTGGGTGACGTTGACTGATTTCTGTCAAATAAGATTTCATTTTGGGTTTCCAGATCTAGTTCGAGGTATGATCAAGTTTTCCTTTTACTATTTTTGGGTGAATAGTTTGAAAATACTATTACATGTTTTCCATTGCGTCAATTTTCATCCTCTTTTTTTCTTTATGGGAATCAATTGATTCATTTTGTACGTATTGTTGAGATTTGATTGTATCCAATTCCATGTTTTTTTAATTTCTAAACAGCTGTTATTAGTAAATTTTTCACTCGTTGAAATTATTTCTTTTTTGCTATATGTATCTTATTAATTTTCATTATGTACTAACTCGTTGTGCCGCTATATGAATAGAGGAGGCAACAAAATCCAACATTAACTGTCTAAAATAACAGTTCCAATCAGTAAGTTTAGACCAGGTCCCTTTTACATTGTCTTTATCATTTCTTCATTTAAATTCAAGTTCCATGAAGTTGAATGCAGGCTTCCAGAGTTTATTTAGAGGTAATGGAAATTATTTTGGATTGTTTTTAAATAATGATTTGTTTGTAATAAAAATTCAATATTTCTTTTTAAAATAATTTAAGGGATAATTTATTGTATTTTTGTTTTAGGTTCTTTAAAATGTACATAATTTTTGTAAGTGGTTAAATTGTATAGTCCAATAATTTTATTACATGTTTTCCTAACTACCTCTTTTACTAGAAAATTATAAGTTAAATGAAATGTATAGTTCAAAAATTTATATGTTTGTTATTTCTAAATCAAACATTTTATTTCTTGTTACATTATTCATTTTTCATAAGTTATTTATTATTTTATTTCAAAATTCATTTGTATGGGTGTATAAATTTTATTTTCTAAATTAACATGTGATTTATCAAAAATTTATTTAATTATGAATTTTTATATTGAGGGAATATATATGTATATATAAATATGTGAAAAAACTATGTTATAATTTTTCAATATTCTGTCATAAATTAGTCAATTTATGTAACAATATAATTTTTATATTTGCAAGAGTTTATTATTTATTTAATTATATATTATTTTATGTAGATATTAATTTTTCACAGGATTGTGTAGTTATGATTTTAAAAATAATCCATAAATAAGTTAGTGCATTTTTTCAATATTTATCAAAATTATTATGATTTTTTATTTATAAGATTCACTATTTCCAAATATTCATTTTACTCATAAAATTTAAATACAAGGTATAATTTTGAGTAACCAATAATTGGTTGGTCATTAATTTAATATATATATATATATATACACTCATATATATATATATATGTGTGTGTGTCTGTGTGATTATTATTAATTAACAAGTTCTTTTAACTAGAATTTAAATTTATATTATACATATAAGATGTTTAATTTAGTGTTATATACATATGTATGTACATATTATTTCATTATTTCCATGATTAAATAGAATATGCATAACATGTTATCCTGTTATATTAAAATTAAGGATGTCACAACTGTATATAATCATGTCTTAGTGATCTTTCATAATGACATACCATGAATTAATAATCATGAATTCAAATTAAATTAAGGATTACATCCAAGATGACTAATAACATACATGAAATGATTTATTTATGATTTTTATTCTTTAATTTTCTTTTCATAAGCATCATATTAATTTTACATTTATCAGAACATCCAAAAATATGGATGTTAATGGATGAAGTTATTATGTACACGGTTGACAGAAGATCATTCATCAAATTATACATTCTACATGTAAAAAGATATTTTGTTATGTTTTTCTAGTAAGTGATTTTTTATGAATGCTTATACTATCACGTTTATAAATAAATATAACTACAAGGGTGATCAATGTTTTTGTATATATATTTATATTTATATGTGAATTCCTTTATATTTATATGAAATTTTTTATTTTTTAGTGTATCAAGGCATGTTCTAACTCTTGCTAAATATTAATATTATAACATAAGAATGTTTTCATTAATTATGATTTTATTCTAAGAAATATAAATACCATGTCATATAAATGTGTGTGTATATATTTCTGTTATACATTGTGTTCTTTTATTTTTATATTATTATCATAGTATATATTTATATACATACATATGATTATATAAAAATGATCCAATGTTTATGGAAATTTTATAATACTTAACATCATTTTTTTAAAATCGGCATAACCTATCATCCTATTATTTTATACATAAGGATGTTGTATCAGCCTACTGTAATATTCATGCATCACGTGTGACATCGACACATAGTTCAATCATAATAAACTCATAGATTCAAATTAATTTTCATAAAATATCGAGAACGTGGATTTCTTCAGGAATTGAAATTTTTTATTTATATTTATATATGAAAAACATATTTATTCATCATAAAAGATTATTTTGAGAAGAATAAACTACAAATGAAATTTTGATAAATGTGTACTAATTTAATTATTCATTTTATTGATGACATTAAAATGAAGGTAATTAATTAAAGTATGTAATTAAACTATTTATTATAACATATTGATTATGAATTAAAATTTTAAATGTTTTATGAGAAACATTAAGTTTTATAATGAATGTGTACCTCAATAATTTGTTGATGAATTTGTTTTAAAATATAATTAAGATTAAAAAAAATAAATGTGGTATGGGACACATTGATTTAAAGTCATATTTTTATTAAAAATATGATGAATCCATTGAACTTATTATGTGTCCGGTGAGGCTAGTTATAGCTTCTCAGTGCATCCATAGGTCTCGTGAGACAAACTAGAGTCTTAGAAAGAGGCCTTGAAAGAATGTCTATGTTGTATGGAATTATGAATTCACACTTGATTTTTACTTATTATGTGATATTTGAGGCCTACTGTAGCCGCTCGATGCATTGGAAGGTCTCATAAGTCAAAATAGTTTTGTGCACAATGCCATGACAAAATAGTTATTTATATTCTAGGCATGAGGGTTTGATGGTTTGGTTATGATGTCCCAAATTATGCATTCAATCATTATGAATCAAGTAAGTGGAATTCCAATTGATTATAATACTCAATGAGTATCTGTGGTTAATTATCATTCTTTTAGGAACATGTATTAATGAGCATTATATTAACAAATACACATGGTATAATGTTTTATATTTACGTATTTACTTATATGGATAATCAATTTTTTTTATTGTTTAATAATATTTTTCATATAAAAAGGATAGTAACTCATCCATCATTTCATTGTTTCCAATATTGTGATAAAATGAATAATTGAAATCATTTTTTGTGTAAATTCTAAATAATTAATATTTATTGTGAAATTTTTTATCCACACACCATGAATGTTATAGATAATTAGGTGCTGCATTTGTATGGCTTATAAATGTTATTCTATGAATTTTGTACGTGAATATTTTATAACTCATTTTATTCATACAAATAAATATTTTTATGAATTTCGAGCAAGTCCTTATCCAAAACAGCATTTAATAATCTCTCAATAAAATGAAGATGACATGTTATAGGAATTATTAATTTCATGAATTATAAAATGTATTTTAATAAATGGTTTTAATGAAAATTTTATTTCATAATGGTTTTGTTTTGAAACCACTTACTAGTTATTTCCAATGCTCACTTAATGTTTAATTTCTTTTTTCACAGGTCACTTTGATGTCCAATGTTGGACGAAATCATTTTTACACTCGGAAGTGAGGTTTTGGATTTATAAATTTTATTATTATTGGAACTCTAATAAATTTTAATCTTTTTTATAACTCTATAAAACCTAAACTGGAAAGAGAACATTTTTTTTGTGAAATTATTAAGGCAGGGTCCTTATTATAAGAGACTTTGGTTGGTAATTTTAAATCGAATGTTGTGCCATCGATGATGAAATAATGTTTGGGGTTATTTATCAATCTAATTGTTTAATAAGAAGAGGAATATGATTTTAGCAGAAAAAAATTATGGAGGTAAGAGATGATCTATCGTTATTGAACTATGTGTGGAAAAAGGCATGGTGCAAATTTTCCTAATGAGACTAGTAAATTTTTTCTGTGTGTAAACGAATTAAATCAAGTAGATGAATTCCTATATTATTTTGAACTGTTATATAATGATGTTAATAATGAGAAAACACCATTGCATTCTCCCAACACCTCAGTTAATTTATTTCATGGAGTTTATAAATTTCTCTAAAAACAACCAATATCAATGCGTTAATAATGGTGATGAACAACAGATACCATTAATGAAATGAAACAAGTGAAATCATATAAAATAAATATGGATGATGATTCATTATAAATGGTGATCTCCATACTGGGGAATTTTTTGTGGGGGTTTTTTTGAAAAAATATATATATTAAAATCTCCATGTTATTTTAGTGGGACTTAATTTAGTATAATCATTGATTATATTTATCTACATTATTTTTGGATTAATAAAATGTTTTTTTTCAAAATTTAAATGGATTATCCCAAGATTCCAAAAGAATTATTATTTTAGGAATGATCATATTACAATAATAAAAGTTTTATTATATTTCTAAGATTATATGTATTCAAAAGTATTCATGGGAATTCATATTACATACATGTTTTTAAGATATTATATGATTAAGGTATTCACATGTTTTATAAGCCCTAGAACTTGTAACATTACATAATCTAGAATTTTTGTGAAGAACTCAGTTGCATTCATATTGTTGATTGCATAATTTTTTGAGTATTAGTGAATAATTATATAATACATAAATAAAATTAATCATTAATATAGATTAGATTCCACAAAAATTTTATACATTTCTTCCAAAATTAAATATCTTCAAATTAAACATGATTTCTATGAAAAATATTCATCACATTTAACTTGTTTTCCTTATTTTCTTACTCAACCCTATCATTGGTAAAAATCATTAAAAACATGGGATGATAATAAAATTACCATTAAGGAATATAAATATATGAAAAGAAAACATTAGTCCATGAATACTTATTAATTTATGAAATCATTTTCAAAAAAGACATAATTATCACCCATAAATATTTACTTTGTGAAACATATGATTTCCAAAAGATTTAAACAAAACATAAATAACATAAGTAGAATCTTAAAGTAATGTTGGGTCATTAATTGTGAAATTTGTAACCCTATTGGATACCTTATAATTTTGAACCCTCATGGCTACATTATAATGTAACCCTCTTGACTATCTTATCATGTATTCATCGTAGTTACACTTCGATTATCCATATGGTTGACCACCAACATACACATACACAATGAATTAGGCGGATTTATAGGTCCCCACTTTAATCATACAAAATTCAAAAATAAACATACTAATTAAAAACAATTCATATAAAAACATTCAAATTAAATTCTAAAAACCTAATGTTTAGAAGAGGATTTTATGAGAAATGTCACAACCAAATAACATAAAATTTATATATGAATCGATAGAACAAAATTAATAATGGGTATAAACTGTTGATATATATAATTAAACATAATAAAATTAAACATTCATCATAAAGATGATCTAAAAATATAAAAATTATTGCTGTAGAAAGTTAACCAAAATAATGGAGATTGGGTTAAGAATTCCCTTTCCTCGGGGTTGTCTTACATCAGACTTGTTTAAACCACTTGAATAATGTATAAAAGAGTGTAATTTGTATTATAATGAAACATATTCATGTTTATGACACCTTTTATGATCAATTTATAACAACATTTGACCATTTAGTTATTAGTATATTGTTCCTTCCATTGTTTCGGGTGTGTTCCTTACATGAATTCCATGACTAGTTTGTAATTTGTTTCTTGTCATATGGATATGATATTTTAGAAGTGGAATGAAATGGTATTAATGTCTTTCCAGAATATATAATGATACCATTAATCATTTAATTATCATATATGATGATTAATCATTAGATAAGTCATTAATGATATTCGTTTAGATCATTTTGGTCGATTCATTGATAATCATGAACATCATTCATTATATAATTTAATTTCATTCATTGAAAATCATTATATATTATAAAATAAGTTAAATCAATAATATTAAATCTTGTTTCAAAAATTATGATGGTTTTAGGTTCATCTTTAATGAGAGTAATATAAATTGAAATCCCATCATCCACAATTTTTGTAAACGACACATCAAGAACTGTGATTTATTAATTTTTTTAGATTTAAAGGAAGGGGAGAGGAAGTGTGATGATTATTTTTTTACATGAACATGAATACATATTTAATATATATGAATATATGGATTTAAAAGATCATGGTTATGTTTAGGGGAAGAGAGTATATTAAATTAATTGAATTTAAAAGAAAACACATTAAAATAAAAGTAGATTCTTACCTCTAGATATCATCTCTCTGATATCCAATTTAATGAATATGGATTTAGCCACTGGGTGAGACTTGTTGTTCTTGTACATGGGGAAGATCCTTGGTGTTGATATTTTTCAGAACATATACAATGCTTAGGGATGGATTTGTGTGCAGGGTAAGAGGGGAATGAGGGTGGTATTTGTATTGCCGGAGAGGATGTATTTTGCATTATTTAAATCATTATTTAATTTTTTTGTCAAAGACTATAAATAGTATTGTTTCATGTGATCCTAATTTTAAATAGTTCATGTGAGTTATAAATAAGTGTTCTTACATAATCTATGAGGTCAAAAATATGGTATTTAACTAATAATCTGAATATACAATATTTTACTGTATTTCATTATTTATCAAGAATTCAATAATTTCATAAAAAAGAAATTCATCATTGCCATTTTTGAACTTGTTGAATTAAAAAATGATCTAATCATTTTGAAAATAATTTTCTTAATATTATTCATTAATTTTTTAAATAATAAGAAAAATTATTCAAAAAAACAATTTTACGACTATAACTCTTTTTTAATCACCATGAAAAATAAATCAATATGTCATTGTGATAAACCATTAAAACAGTAAAATAATAATTCAATTTACTATTCGTTAGTGTCATATAACAAGACATGTAACTATCTTAATGTTATGGTACATTTCAGTAGTAATCATAATGGTTCAATTAGAATCCAAGTAACATATGATTAGAAACGTAGATAACCCTTTTTCAAAATTCATATCATAGAAGCTGCAAATTTATGTTTTTATGGATAATTTAAAACTATGTCATTAAAAAATGTTTGTTTCATAGTGTCTTAGTATTACATGAATTTCAAATTATTTTTAAAAACGTGGGGTGTTAAAATATCCTGACCTTCTGTAAATTTATTCTTTACTATTTTATCAAATTATTAAACAAGTGATAGTAATATTCCCTCATAAAATTTCCAAATTCCCATGTTTATTCTTATACAATTTTGTTTCTCCAAAAAAACATTACCTGGTTGAAAAACTTATTCCGCAATACATGTTCACTTCAATCCTGAATCTGAAATGGTTTCACTTCATATGAATGAATCTCTTCCAGCCGAACTACTAATGGGATCATGTCATGAGATGAATCTGGAGCATACCTTCTCAACATCATAACATGAAAAACATTAAGTACCTGAGATAAAATTGAATCAAAAGATACATAGTAGGTGACTAGTGAAATATTTTATATGATTTGATAAGGTCTAATAAACCATGCACATATATTTCATATATTACCAAAATACATAACACATTTCCATGGTGAGATTCTAGGGAAAAAATAATCCCCTACCTCGAAAAAGACATTCTTAATATTGCCTCAATATCGTTTTTTCCTACTCCTAAATGTCATCTTCTGACGATGGAGTATCTTAAAATTTTCATCCACATTCTCTACTATGTCAATTTCCATTATATTCCTTTCCCTGAATACATCGAAAAAAGATGGTGTTCGACAGCACTTCCCATTCAATGCATAAAAATGTGTCATTTAAATAATTGAATGAAAAATATTTTTATACGAAAACTCATATGATGAATCATGATGATATCTATATCCATAGTAGTACATTGAAAAAGCTCTAAGAATATCCTCAAATGTCCGAATTGTTCATTCTAGATACCAATCTGATTGAGGATGAAAAGTTGTACTGAAATTTAATTCGCATCCCAAAAACTTCAGAAGGCCCCTCCTAATATTTGAAGTGAACCTATGATCATGGTCAGATAAAATCAATAGAGGAACTCAATGTACCCTGACAATTTTGTTGTTACAATCATTAAATTTGATCCAATGACATTTTATATAGATTAGAAATAAAATGTGTTGATTTAGTAAACCGATCAATAATTAACCAAATAGAATTATAACCTCAAGAATTCATTGCTTGTACCACAAAAAAAAAATCATGGATATATTCTTCCATTTGAAATATGGAAATGGAAAAGGCTGATTCATCCCCTTTAGTAACTACATCTCTGCATTGATGGGTTGACATGTCAAACTTTTAATTGTAACATCACAGTTATCCCTTTTCATTCCATCTGATAAGTAATCATCCTGATGTTCTATATACATTATTATACATCGTGGATGAACCAAAAATAGATAAATATGATCATCAAAATAAAAATTATTCTTCCTCTAGGAATCACAAGGAATTCCAAACCTTTTTCTATATCTTGAAACACAATTTTATCATTGTTGAATCTGGAAACATTCCCATTTAAAAAAATTCTACTTTTTTTGTAGCACACATACATCCCTTTTCACTTTCTTTAATCAATTTGATAATTATTACAACACTAAACCCTAAAACAGAAATTACATATTTCCTACACCAACAAATAATATGCCAAAATTAATCAAACCATTAATCAAGGGATCCTATTCAAAACATAACATAGTTAATGATGTGTGATGTTTTAGAGTCATTAAATCAAACACATTATTTTCTTTTCCTAGATGGTAATTGATTTTGATATCTAAATATTTTATCAATTAAATCCTTCTTCTTTTCCTCATGTTTAATTCATTTTTAGTGAATATATACATCTGAATTTATGGTTGATATATATTGGACATTTAGATATGTATAAATGATCCCTCCAAACTATAATACCAAAAACCATATCTTATAATTCTAAATCATATGTGGGATAATATATCTCATTTTATTTTAGTATTATGGTGGAATATTCAATAACCTTACCATTCTTTATAAAAAATCAACAATGTACCTTCAATGAAGCATCACTGTAAATTTCAATCTCATCATTTTGGGAAAGAAATGCCAAAATTGGATCATTCACCGTTATCTTCATTATATTTTGATAACAAAAATCAAACACTTGATTGAAATAAAATTATCCTATATTTTACTAATATAGTTTGGAGCCTAGATTAATGTGAATTGTTTTAAACAAACCATCAGTAATAAATTGATAATCAAGGAAAACTAAGAATCTTTGAAACATTTGTAGGTATTAAAAATTCATCAAACGCTTTTGTTTTTGGCTGGATAAGCTACTATTCCACCATTATTTACATTATTCATAGTAAAATTAATCTATTTCAACTAGAAATCACTCTTTCTAAATTTTCCACAATGTTTATTTTCCTTTAATTTTTTTTTAAAAAAACCCTTATATTTCATTCATTCTCCTCGGTACTCTTAAAAAATACCAAAATTTCACCTGTAAAAACCACAAAAAACATATCCAAGAACTCATGAAATATTATATTCATAAGATCCATGAATACCACATGTTCATTAGTTAACCAAAATGACCAAGGAAAATTAATAATTTCCATATCATGTATGAAAATCTTTTGTTGGATTTCACCGTACTTCACCATCACCTAATAGAAACTGGATCTAATGTCAATCTAGTAAAAGTACTAACATCCCAAGAGCTGATCAAGAAATTCATAGTTATGAGGCAAAAGAAGCTTATTTTATAATAGAGATGTTATTCAAGGATCTATAATCATTGAAATTGATCATGGAATAATCGTACTTCTTTACAAACTAAATAGGAGATCCCTATGGTGAATTTGTAGGAAAAATAAAGCCTTTATCAAGAAACTCATGAAAAGGATTTTTTAATTAATTCAGTTCTATTAGAGCCATTCGATATGGGTGTTTTGAAATATGATTATCATCAGGAACTATGTTAATTATGAAATCGACCTCCCAATCAGATATGCTTCCATATAACTCCTTCGAAAAAACATAAAAGAATTTGTTTACCCCTGGAAAATCATTTAAATGAACATTTCTCATGTTTTAAATAATATGAGAAAGATAAATTACATTCCCATAATTCAATATATTCTCATCATTCTAATATTTTATCAATTTTCTGGGTTCGTTCTTATATAAAAACTGAAACCCTTTCTAAAAAAAATCTTCTTTAGCCCTACTGTCAATCATAGCATGATAAAATAAAATCCAATCTATTCCTAGAATATCATAAGACTCTACTAAGGGAAAAAGTAATGATTTTAGGTAATTTATTTCCATATGACACAATAAAAATATTCTTATATATCAAATTTTCTATAATATTTACCCCTGGAGTTTTAACATTATGTTTTAATCTTATTTTCATGAGGAAATATTTTCTATTTACCAAAAAATTAATCAGAAACAAAGGATCATATAGACAACATAAAAAAAGACTTTAGAAAAATATGAGTGAAAAAATAAAGTAACATATACCACTTCGTCGGATGGCCTGACATCTACTAACGTAGTCACGACAGATCTCATGCCACCTTTAATATTGTAGTCTCACTTCTTTGCATCCATCAAATATCTTTTTAGGTAGACTTTGGAAAAATTACCCATCTCCCGACATTTAAAACACATAATAGTTTTCTTATCCATATTAGTTTTGGGACACGTTTCATTTTAATATCAGGTCTTATGTCCAAACATAACATTTCAAAATCACTTCCATGTTTGGTAAGGCATTCACCAAGGATAGTTTTTCCACACTTCTCACAAATTGGAAATTGGACTTTTTATCCATTAAATTTCTTTGATTGATTGTTACTTATAGATTTCCATTTGTACCTCTTTTTATCCTTGTTTTAAAAGTGCACTTGATCATCAAAAAACACCATCTCTACCCACTCAGCACATCAAACATGTTGTTCATAAATTTTGAATTCATGGGAGGAAAATTCCCTTTAATACTATTTAATTATTACTTTGAAAAAGATGTTGATTATGCTATTAATATCCATAATAAGATTTAGAGAAAAACATTTTAATAAAGTAAATTTTTCAGCATACACAACCACTGATTCATCATGATTTTACATCAATTCATGTAGTAGCTTCCCCACCCAATGTTTCACCACCAAAGGAAAATAACATTCATGGAAAATACTATTTAATTCTTTCCTCTCTAAGGAATCGATCTCCTCTCTATCCGAGATATTCATAACCATTGACCCCACTGATCAGGTTCACCTCGAAAATGATATATTCAAATTCATATATTTTGATTATTTAAAAATACCAAAACATAGAAAATCATTTCATGATGATTAATACATCCTTCAAATTCTACTGGGTTAAGAGATCCATTGAATGTAGGATAGTGTGGACTCATAAAATGCTCCAAAATCATCAGGTTACATTGTGGTACATCTGCTTTTTTAATATAATGGATTCAACGACCATTTATTTCATGCATTATAAATAACTTTAATGTCACAAACTACTAGGTTCCAATCCATACCATTCCCAACTGCATATTTAGAAGGATATCAATCTGTTGGGGAATCTCCACACCATCTTCCCTATTTATTCTTTATAAAATCATTGTGTATAGAAAAATCATAATTGAAGGATCATGGAAATCTAGAAATTATATATCATTTCAAATTAAACATGGAGTAATAATAATTTATTGTATTATATTAACATCATCCAACCCATAAATCTTTCTAAACCATCCACTGATAAAAAATATAATGAACAAACCTTTTTACATTACATAATATTGAATTTTAGTTGACTACTTAATTACGTAGATATTGATTATATTTTGAGGATTATTATTTTAAAGAATTGGTATATAATATATAAATAACATTCCACATTAATATTGTGTAAATACTATAAAAATTCCATTCAATTTCTTCGATGATATAAAACATTTCATATAAAACATGATTTGTTTGATAAGTCATCACAACATTGAACATTGATTCCTTATTTTAATAAATAAAATTTATAAGAAATTAAAATAATTTAAAATCATGGTATGAAAAAAAAAATATTTAAAGGATATAAATAGAATAAAGAGAAAAAAGTAGTCCATGAATACATGAAAACGTATGAAATAATTTCCCAAAAAAGACATACTCGTTACCCATATATACATACTTTTGTGAAATATGGGATTTCCACCAGATTTTGAGAAAACATAAAAAACATATATAGATCATTATTTTTATCATAGGGAATTACATACATAATCATTCGACTCTCTTAGCTACCATATAATATTTATCCCCCATGACTACCTTCCAATGTAACCCTCATGACTACCTTATTGTGTATCCAGCACAGTTACATTTGGAGGAAAAAAATAGCATAACGAAAACATACAAATAATGAATGCATTGGAAGGAGATATAGGTCCCATCCATAATCATAAGAAATTACAATGAATAATAACTATTAAATAATAATAATTATAAAATTATTAACTTTTAATTTTGTTAAACCATATGTTTAGATGAGTATTTTTTATGAATAGTCACATACCGATAACGTATTATTGATATGAGAACCAATAGAACGAATGGAATATGTTTTGAAAGGTAGATACACATAATTCAACATAACATAAATTAAAATTCATCACAAAAATTATCTTAAAACCCCAATATTAATAAATAAGAATGTTATCCCAAAGAATGGAAATTCGGTTAAGAATTACCTTACCTCATAATTTTCTTACATCAAACATCATTTAAAATCATATATAATGGTTAAAATAATTTTATTTAAATTTTAAAAAATTATTTTTATATTTATAACACCTTATATTTTCATTCTCAAAAATCATTTCAAACTTTAGTTATTACTATTTTGATCCTTCAATTCATTTTGGTGCATTCTTTACATGATTTCAATGGATGGTTTGTAATCGATTTTCTTGTCATATCAAAATGAAATTATAGTTGTGTAATGAAATTTTATTAATGTTTTTCCAGAATAAATAATGATACCATAAATCAATTTTTATCATATATTATTATAAATTATTTGATAAAATAGTAATTTTATTTGTTTAGATCATTTTGTTGTGGTTCATCGATAATCATGAACTTGTTTAGTTATATAATATAATTTAATGGATAAAAGATCATTTAATAATAGAAATTTGGTTAAATAATACACATTACATTCTATATCATCTTTTAAAAGGGTTATATGATCATCATGTATGAATGTAATATATAATGAAAGCACATCATCCACAATTTTCTTTCAATGAAACATCACGAATGGTTTTTTTATTATTATTTTTTGAATAAGAGGAAGATGAGATAAATAGAGATGATGATGTTTTTAATTGAAATTGAGAAAATATAGAATATATATGATTATATATATTTCATACTTTTGGATTAGGGGAGTAGAATAGTGTATTAGAAAAGAATGTAATTGAAAACAAGACACATGGAAACGAAATAAGATTCATACCTTGTGATATCTTCTCCTTGAGATCCACTTTAAGGCCTTTGGTTTTGAACCTTTTATGATATAATCAAGAGTTAGCCATGGGGAAGAGCCTTGGGAGGTTAGTTTTCAGATCATAACAAATTCTCAGGGCTTGAGAGTTGTGTGAGGATGAGGGGAACAAGGGCGGTATTTATTGTAGTGGAGAGGCAAGATTATGCATTATTTTAATATACATGTACATTACAATGAATTTTCTTCATTCATGTGATAAAAATAGTAAATAGTGAAAGTGAAATTGAAAAAATTGGTCTTAAATCATCCATTTTGTCTGAAATAATATATTTTATTGATAATTTGAATATGCAGTTTTTACCATATTTCATTGTTCATAAAAAATCATGAATTTCAAAAAAATACAAAAAATTCACCAAAACAATGTTTGAACATGTTGAATTAAAAATTGAACTATATTATTTTGGTTTTTTTCTAAATATTATTAATAAAATTTTTAATAAAAATAATTTATAGTTATAAAACTAACAATTTTAAAACAATAACACTTTTTTCACCTTGAAAAATTAATCAAGATGTCATTGTGATAAATCCATACAACAATGAAATAATAATAAAATTTACTAAATAATGGGCTCATGTTAGTATTCAAATTACAATTAATAAGGGTATGTTACTTCATATGATAAATCATGTCTGTTCTATCAGAGTCCAAATAACTTACTGATCACAACTGCAGATGGCCATTTATTGAAATTGAATTCCTATAAGTAAAAAAATATGATTTAATTTATTATTTATAACTATGTCCTTAGAAAATTGATTTTTCATAGTGTATTAATATTTTTTAATGCCAATTTTTTTAAAAACATGGGGTTTATCATGTTTGGTATGTGATGACACATGGGGATCGAATTTAAGCTTATTTCATAACCTTCATTCTACTATTTGGGATATTCATCTTTTAGAAGAGTTATATGGTTAATCAAACATGAAATGTTTAGGATATACTTCATCGGAAGAATTTATGTACTAAGGTTGCATTGAAAAACTTATTTAAAATAATATTTGGTTATTATCCATATTTCAAGGATTTCAATAATATTAGGAAAATTACATTACTGTGGATTTAGAAAAGGACATCCTGTATGTTGGGTGACAAAAAATCATGTCCTGCAAGGTATTAAATATTTAATAAAATAATGAAGGACAATAAGGGTTTCAGGCCCACCACTGTCCAACACGATGTAATGGTTAATGTACAATAATTTTTTATGAATTATTACTTATTATGAAATAGTAATGTTCCATTTAATGTCTAGGGATTATTGTATCAACTTGTAAGAATATTATTAGATAAATACATATAAATATATATCTTTTATGGGTATTATTATATACAAAATATTGATTTTAGAAAATTATGAATAAAAGAGAATTTTAGACATCCATGTAACGCACCGACCCCAGTTACCCAGAGTCGATGCATTATTATGTAACATTGGAATGATCACAAAAGATCAGGTCTCGAAAGAATGATTAGTTTAGTAGCCTTAGAAACACTATATACATTCATAAATGTTACCTTACATCATAAAGTGAAAAATCAAAATAACATATTCTCGATAGTCCACACTCATATCCCCATCAGACTATCCCTGCAGGTCAGCAATAAAATATTACTTCACATCCTGGGCAAAATAAAACAAAGAAAGGTGTGAGCTCAGATGCTCAGTAAGGATAAAAAATACAGCGGAAACATTCATAAATAAACACTAACATATAAGGCAATGTATAACTAAAACAAAAGCCTTTTAAATTTGAAATTTAGCATAATATGGAAAAAGTAAAATGAAATAATTCAATTTACTTACTCACATGGATATTCAACTAGTCAAATAATCACATTCAATATCAATAACCACTTTCATAATGATGGAATTCATAATGCCAGACTATCATAACAACGTAGCCAAGACCTCGTGCCAAGACTACAAATAATATTTTGTCAAGGCCTCATGTCAAGAAACTAGTTTGTCTAATGAGACCTACCGATTCATCGAGGTTCTATATTTGACTATAACCGTCACTTATTATGTCCAATTCATTCCTTATATGGTATGGTTTAAACATATCATAAACCATAAAATAATTGTATCACATAAAACATGCATGAAGGAAAAATAACATTTCCACATTTCTGTCACAAGATATCAATACAAAACACTGATATAATAAAAAAGTTACCAAAACCATTTTCAATACCAAAATAAAAGAAAATTAAATCATGGTATTTATTTTTCATTTAAAAAAAGTTACGGCTTGTAGAGGAAGCCGAAACTCAAATATTAATCACGATGGCGGAGAAGTCATTGTCAACACATACATAAGACAAATTATTCCTTTTGTCATTTAGTACAAATGATTCGTATAAAAATATTCCTTATAAATAAAATTAAAAGTCAATGGGATTTATACACCGTATAAAAAAGGTTATCTATAAAACAAAATATGCCTCAATGAAAGGAGATTGAGACGAAGTCCCTTACCTTGTGTCCGAATTGACTCGATCATTCTTTAACATCATGAATAATAAACTAGAGTTAATTTATACTTGATTGAGAACCTTTTTCATGTTAATTATTCCTTTTACATTACTTATTACCATGTTATAAAAATTATGTAGCCATTTAAGTTAATAACGGTCGTTTTGTCGCACTTTGGTACTTGAGTCAACAATAAACTTCTTATAATTAAATGTTGTTCATGTGGTAAAATATCCATTATGTCTAGAATTATATTTATGATTTACATAGAATATATATCATATATATCTATTATATAGTTTCCTTTATAATATTACATAACATTTAGAGGTAAGAAATAAAATGAACCGTTCATGGAGACGGTAAGTCGTACGAACGCATGAACACTACATTCATTTCAATTACATATTTAATAGAATTAAAACTAAAGGAGATATATATATATTATAATTATAGTATAATATATATGTTATATAGGTCACATAAGTTCATTAATATCATTCTGTATACATTCCATGTATTGCATGAATGAGTCACATCACTTGAGGGGGTGGTAGTCCACACTTCCTCAAATAAATTATAACATTTTCACAACATTCAAAGCATAAAGGTATGTTTTAAATGTAAAATACAGAATAATAGAGAGGAAATAAATATAATATATATCATAAATAAATATAGTGTCATCATAATATCCACCATTAGGGGTGGTAGGAGAAGATAGAACAATCATCGTTTCGTGAGGCAGTAATTCGCCATCCACGAAAATAGTATGTTCTTTAACCATTAGGTGGAGGTGTGTGTAAGTGTAGCTCTAAATATTATCATAACAACATCCTATTATATTTAAGATATTATTTTTGTTCTAAAATCAAGGAATAAAAAGAGTTTAAGGGGTTGGAGAATCAAAATAAAACAATAGATCATAAGAGAAGTCATTACCTTAAAATCGGGTAACTCTTTTTGATTTGAGCCAAAGGATTCCTTGAGATGACTTATGCAAACAGTGAGGCTTATAGGAGTAATATATGGAAGTTGAGAGATTATTGGGGAAGGTTTTAGCTGATCCAAATGGCTTTGAAGGTGTGAATGAGGTTGTAGAGGTGTGGGTCTTTTATAAGAGGAGAGGAGGGGCACTCATGGAAAGTCATGAAATGTTACATTATTATGAAGTGATTTTCAGATATCAAATGTCACAAAATTATATATTTCAAGGATAAGGTGATAAGGGTTCAAAATATACTCATCCTATAGGTTTTTGAGAAGTTTAGGTCATATATTTTACATTATTTTATCATTTTATTTAAATCATTAATTATTCAGGTAATCGGTGCATCATCATTGTGTCATAAAAAATTTAATTTATATAATATATAAAAATTATAAAAAATATAACATGATGTAGGAAATATTTTAAGCTTTCTAATTACTATTTATAGTCTAAGATATCATTTACAGAGACAAAACTGAAATTATATTACTTGCTTGATACATACTTTGGGGATACTTTCCCTTTAAAAAAAATATAATAAAATGTCACTATCACCCAAAAGTGATTCCATGGGGTCCCAAATTTTGGAAAAAGTCATCCCATTGTCGGAAATGACACAACTAGTAGCATTAGAACCCATTTTGGGGTCATTATGATGTTATTTTATTACCTTTAACCACCCGATTACTAATTTATAAAGATAATTAAAGATAGTTACCGTTGTTACTATTCATAATGTCAAAAACACAAAAGTGTCTTAAAAAAATAATTTGGACCTTATGATTCCAAATATGGAATCCATTTTACCAAATTTCAAACACAGAAATTGTATTAATTATTTTAGAAATTATTCCCGTTGTCAAAACAAATAGTGTTTTTAAGAAACAATATCTATCAAAAGATTGAGAATTGTTAATATCCAATTTCAAATTGAAATTAATTATAATGACCACAATTGGATAAAATGGTAAAATTATATTCTAAATATACTTTAAAACCACTCAATAGTATAATTTATCACTATAATTTTTTCTGATTAAAAAATGTTGTTTTTAAGTATTTTTCACTAATCATCGAAAATTGGAAGTTCTTAGAAAAATACCAAAAATTCAACGTAGGATAATTTCGATATTTTGAATCCAAAAATGAATTCAATTTTGAAATATAAAATTTATATAATTTCAAAAGGTGGGTATTACTGTTCATAACAGCTATTTTGATTGGTCGCGGTGTGTTAGAATCCCGAACGTACGTACAATGCAAGCTATTGCATTATTGAAAGAGAAGCATATCGTGGAAGCTTAGGGTGTTAAATTCTCCCGTCCTTTAATAAATTGTGTCCTCACAATTTTAAATTTTTCTTCAAAAATAAATGGTTGAATGTATCAAATAACTTTGTGGAAAGCCCACATCGAAAATAAGATTAATAAAAATATAACTTTAAAAGAATGAAAGAGAAGTACAAAGGTCACCCAAGATAGGCCATACTAGGATTATATGAAAATATGGATATGGAGCGGAAAAACACCATCCAGGTCTGATGGGGAGTTGTAGAAAACGAGATTAGGAGAAAGTTTAACAACAATAAATTCACAATCATGTGATTGGTTAAACAATCATTGATTCCCTAGTAGGAAAAGTTAACTGACAACGTTTTGTTTTAAGTTTCCTTTCATAAAGTTGAGGAATTTATTTAGGAGGTTTTCTGTGAACGTAAGGAAATATACATACTTTTCATGTATACTTTCATTCATTAATAAATTTTTACCACAAACCCATATTTCACTCAAAAATATAATAAAACTCAAAAATATTATATTTATCCTAATCGTACAAGGTTTCAAATATTAACACATAACATTTAGATTAGGAAAACAATTTTGTAATAACCAGGGACTTATTGTAGGCTTGTGGTAGGTAATACTATCCTATCGCACTATGTTTGTGGGTTCGATTCCTAAAGCTTTGTCCGATGCGATGGGTTATCCCCTAACCTGCATGTTGTCCTTTTCTGAAAACTATATTATTATAATATTCCAAAAATAATCTTCAGAAATTTTTTAACCTTAAAAAATACTATCCAAAGTTAAACTTAATCCATCACAACCTTTCTAGTTATCCAAAATACCTATGTCCTGACTTTCTCTAAAAGGTCTCTAAATTCTATTATCAATTTTAAAATCACCTTCCCCAAATAAAATAATGTTTCTCTTATTTTCACATACTAAAAATATGATTACCTTCATCATATTAAAACCTTAATGAAAACAAAAAGTACTACAATACAATCCTAATATATATTTCACATTATTCTTATAACCATAATATTGTTCTTGTGTCCAAAAACACAATTACAATAATTATTCAACACCATTTGTAATAACAGCACAAGCATGGCATTGATCCTTTGGCCTATTCTAAGATAAGTTTACCTAACACTTAGGACATTAATTTCTATAATTCCCCATTTCTCTACAATTATATCATTCAATATTGATATCCTCTTTCTTTCCCGTGCAATCACGACCCTGGTGGCCTTTTTCTCCACATTTGTAACAAACTCCCATTCCTTTTAGGCAAGTACTGGGGTGATTCTTCCCATAGTTATCGCATAATGGAAAATCCTCATATCCCTTTTTCCCTTTATCTATCTCTTATTCCGCCGTTCTCTTCTTCTATTTAATTACTTTGTTGTCATACGACTTAGATAATTCCTTTTCTGTCTTGATATCACATGAGACTATAATTTCGAATGTTGAGAAATAGTGTGATACTATTTCTCGACGGAGAAACGGTTTTTACCCATCAATGAAACGATCAATATTACTTCTTGGGTTACGTATATAATCTACAACATTCTTCACCGACCTTATAAAGTTTACCTCATACTTTGCGACATTCTCATCCTCTTTTTGTCTCATACTCAAAAATAGCCTGTCAATATCTTCTCGATGGTCACGAGGAAAGTATTTTTCTAAGAAATTCTCTTTGAAATCTCTCCATTCCATACGTAATACTTCTTTATCTTCCTTCGTATTTTGAATCAATGACCACCATTGATCAGCATCTCCAGTGAGGCGGTAAACTGCCATGATAACATGTTCCCATTCACTAATACCCAATGTATGTAATATTTTCTCTAAAGAATTTATCCATTTCTTACCTACTATGGGATTTATACTCCCATTTAATGTTGGTGGTTGCTGCCTCATGAAGCTATCTAACATTTCTCCTCCACATTGTGGATCAGGGTGCTCCATACGAGTAAGGTTATTTTTCATAACCTGAGTGAGTTGTCCCTGTATGGTGATAAGCTGTTCAGCCCCAGTTGTATCACCAACTCCATTATAATTATCTTGAGCAGGAGGGAAATCACTACATGGAGTGTGTTCATTGATACAGTTTTAATTCCTTGCACTAGGCTCCATTACCAAAAAATGGAATAGACTAGATCAGTTTATGAATCGAAATACATAATTCCATACTTGTAAAACACTTAACATAAATTGAATAGTTTATGGATATAATCCATAATCATAAAAATGTTTTCTTCGAGGAAGTATATAATCATAAACCCTTTATAATGGTTTTTAATGAAAATGACAATTTTCTTAAACATATCCCCCGAGAGTGTCATAACCAAGAGTGCATCAAGGCCCATTATCGTGCATCAGTTCTCGTTCGAGACTAGCTCAAAGCGGTGTTATCGGGTTTTACCCATAGTACAACTGTGCCAGAGCCACCTCTACCTGTTCATATCTAGACAGAGATGTATTTCTCTGAAAAATAACAAAATCTCTATAATACCAAAATTCTAGGAAGTGCTTTTATACTAATACTTAAGTATATCTTACCGCTATGTGCTCTAATCAGAGTTTATCTAAATCTAGCTTCTAAGGATAGTACTAAACTACCTATGATACCAACTGTAGCGACCTGACCCCAATTACCCAGAGTCGGTGCATTATAATGTAACATTGGCATGATCACAAAAGATCATGTCTCTAATGACCTATTTATTTAGTAGCCTTGGAAACACTAAATACATTCATAAATGTTACATTACATCATAAAGGGAAAAATCACAATAACATAGTCCTTAAAGTCCACAATAATATCCGCTTTCAGACTATCCCTACAGGTTAGTCATAAAATATTTCTTCACATCCTAGGAAAAATAAAACATAGAAAGGGGTGAGCTCAGATACTCAGTATGGATAA
Organism: Viscum album; assembly: GCA_963277665.1. Taxonomy (NCBI): domain Eukaryota; kingdom Viridiplantae; phylum Streptophyta; class Magnoliopsida; order Santalales; family Viscaceae; genus Viscum; species Viscum album. The sequence goes on from OY728122.1 coordinate 688,342,262, forward strand.
CAATACATCGAAAAGATTCATAAATAAACATAACCATATATGGTAATGTATAACTAAAAAAGCCTTTTAAACCTGAACTTTAGCATAATATGGAAAAATTAAAATGAAATAATGCTATTTACTTACTCACATGGATATTCTATTATTAGAATAATCACATATAATATCAATAACCCCTTTCATAATGATGGAATGCATAATGCCAGACTATCATAACCACGTAGCCAAGGCCTCATGCCAAGACTACAAATAAGGTTTTGTCAAGGCCTCATGATAAGACACTAGTTTGTCTCATGAGTCCTACCGATGCATCGAGGTTATATATTGGGCTCCACCCTTCACATACAATGTCCAATGCATTCCCTATATGAAAAAGTTTAAATATATCATAAACCATAAAATAATTGTATCACATAAAACATGCATAAAGGAAACATAACATTTCCACATTTTAATCACAAGATATCAATAAAACACATTGATATATTAAAATAATTATCAAAACCGTTTTCAATACGAAAATAAAAGAAAATTAAAACAATGTATTTATTTTTCATTTAAAAAATGATATGGCTTGTAGAGGAAGCTGAAACTCAAATAATGGTCATTGTGGTGGAGAAGCCATTGTCGCCGCATACGTAAGACAAAACATTCCTTTTTTCATTTATTAAAAATGATTCATATAAAAATATTCCTTATGAATAAAAGACAAAGTCAATGTTTTTATACACCGTATAAAAAAAGTTGTGTATAAAACAAAATATACCTCAATGAAAGGAGATTGAGACGAAGTCCCTTACCTCACGTCTGACTTTACTGGACCGTCCTTTATCCTCCTGAATAATAAACTAGAGTTAATTTTAACTTTCTTAATAAACTTATTCAAGTTTATTATTCCTTTTAAATTACTTATTACCACGTTATGAAAATTATGTAGTCATTTAAGTTAATAACGGTTTTTTTCGCTATTTGGTACTTGAGTCAACAATAAACTTCTTATAATTAAAAGATTTTCATGTGGTAAAATATCCATTATCTACAGAATTATATTAATGTTGTAGATATCATATATATCATATATATCCAGTATATACTTGCCTGTATAATATTACATAACATTTAGAGGTAAGAAATGAAATGCACTGTTCATGGAGAGGGTTAGTCGTACTTACGCATGAACACTACTTTCATTTCTATTTCATATTTAATGGAATTAAAACTAAATGATATATATATATATATAATAATTATAGTATAATATATATGTTATATAGGTCACATATGTTCTTTAATTTCATTCTTTATACATTCCATTTACTACATGAAGGAGTCACATAACATGAGGGGGCGGTAGTCCACATTTCCTCAAATGAAATTATCGCATTTGCACAACTTGCAAAGAATAAAGGTTTGTTTTAAATGTAAAATACAGAAGAATAGAGTGGAAATAAATATAATATATATCATAAATAAATATAGTGTCATCATAATGGCCACCATGAGGGGTGGTAGGAGATGATAGAACAATATTCGTTTCGTGGGGGAGTAATTCACCATCCACGAAATCATTATGTTCTTTAACCATTAGACGAAGGTGTGTGTAAGTGTAGCTTGAATATGTATCATAAACACATCATAGTATATTTAATATACTGTTTTTGTTAAAAATTAAGGATTAAAAATAGTTTAATGGGTTTTAGAAGAAAAATAAAACAAAAGAGAATAAAAGAAGACATTACCTTAATATCGGGTAACTCTTTTTGATTTTAGCCAAAGGCTTCCTCGGAAAGACTTCTGCCCAAAGTGAGGATTCTAGGAGTAAGAGAAGGAATTTGAGAGAGTATTTTGGAAGATTTTGGCTGAGCCAAATGGCTTTGAAGGTGTGAATACGGTTGTAGAGGTGGGGGCCTTTTATAAGAGGAGAGGTGGGGCACTCTTGGAAAGTCATGAAATGTTACATTATTATGAAGTGATTTTCGGATTTTAAAAGTCCAAAAATTATATATTTCTAGGATAAGGTGATAAGGGTTCGAAATATACTCATACAATATGTTTTTACAAGTTTATGTCTTAGATTTTACATTATCTTTTCATTTTATTTAAATAGTTAATTGATGAGGTAATCGCTGCATCATCATGGTGTCATACAAAATTAAATTTATTTAATGTCTAAAAATTATAAAAAAATATCATGATGTAGGAAATTTACTTAGCTTTATAATTAATATTTAATGTCTAAGATATCATTTAAACAGACTAAACTAAAATTGTTTTACTTGGGTGATACATACTTTGGTGATACATTCCCTTTAAAAATTAATATATTAAAATGTCACTATCACCCAAAATTGATTCCATGGGGTTCCAAAGTTTGGCACAAGGCATCCAATGGTCGTCCATGACACAACCAGTAGCATTAGGACACATGTTGGGGTCATTATGATATTATTTTATTTCCCCTAACCACCCATTTACTAATTAATCATGATAATTAAATATAATTATCGTCGTTACTATTCATAATGTCAAAAAAATAGTGTCTTAATTACATAATTTGGACCGTATGATTACAAATATGAAATCCATTTTAACTAATTCAAAACACAGAAATTGTAGTAATTAATTTAAAAATTATTCCTGCTGTCATAACAAATAGCGTGTTTTTAAGAAACAATATCTATCAAAAGATGAACAATTGTTTATGTCCAATTTCAAAGTGAAATTAATTCTAATGACCACAATTGGATAAAATGGTAAAATTATATTCTAAATATACTTTAAAACCACTCAATAGTATAATTTAGCACTATAAATTATTATGATTGAAAATGTTTTTTCTATGTATTATTCACTATTCATCGAAAATTGGAAGTTCTCAGAAAAATACCAAATGTTAAACATAGGCTAATTTAGATATTCAGAATCAAAAAATGAAGTCCATTTTGAAATATTAAATTTATATAATTTCAAAAAGTGGGTATTACTATTCATAATGGTTATTTTTATTTGTTGTGGTGTGCTACAATCTCGAACTTGCGTATAATGCAAGATGTTGCATTATTGAAAGAGAAGCATATCATGGAAGCTTGTGGTGTTACAATCCATTATAGGAAGTAATGGAGGAATTTTATTTTAATAAAATTGCAACAAAAGAATGAAATTTTGAATATATAACTACATCAATAAATTATATTAATTTAAATTCTTGGTCAATGTATAAAATACTCAATTTTTGGATAATTACAATAATATAATGTGATTCCTTAATGACATAATTTTTTAGAACCAATGGACTTTAAAATCATCAATGATTTATGAAATTTGAGCCCTAAAATATTATTTTATCATTCAATTGTCTGGGATTGATTACCTCAATCACTCTCTATAAATATTTAATCTTATCCTCCATGTATAATATTCACTCCCTTCCTATGTTATTCTCTTAGTAAATATAATTTTTTTTTTATTTTGGTATATATTATCATTCAAACATTTCATTTTTAATGGATGTTTTGGTATCTATTTTTATAATGTGGGTTTGAATGAATGAAACCATAAACTATTAAACCATTAAAATCCAAAATGAATTTCATTGTAGAAATTAATTTTAAGGGGGGTAGAATCTAGAATCCTAGATTTTTGTTAATTATTATCTTTTGAATTTATTTAATCTTATGATATTTTTCAATTCACGTAATAGTGAAAATAGTTTTGTTATTATTAAATTACCATTTCAGACATTCCGCTCACATGACACAAAAATGTCGAATGTTCATGTCACAAATCAGTATAAGAAACATAGAACATCATCTCATTACATGTCACATGAAAATATAACAGGGGATATGTTACACACTACATCGACATTGTGTACATTATATACAACAATGATGTTTATATGAAAATAATTTTACTCTTATAATTATTTAAATTAGATAATTCTAACCTCACCATCATAAATATTATTATGAATTGTAATAAAAACTATTATAATATTTTTTTATATTTCATTATATTATTAAAAAAATTGTCGACAAATGATATAATTGTTGGTAATGTTTTTATATTTTTAAAAAACACAATTTTCAAACAAACAATTTTTTTATTATTTTATAAAAATAATACTAATATATCTGAGGCAATTCGTGAAATATAATTTTGTAAAATGAAATTAATTTTTTACTTTATAATTATGTATATATCGTATTTCATATTTTTGGGATTTTTCGGATAATTTTTGTTTTTGGATGAATAGTGAAAAATAAAAAATTTAATTCCAAAATTATTTTTCATGTAATTTATTTATAGTGTTAAATTTTAAATTATTTTTTTAAATCTTAATTAAATTATATTTCTATTAATTAATAAAATTTAGATAATTAAGATCAATTTCTATTTAATCTTGTTTATTAAAAATTATCATTCTTTTGACAGTTTTTACATTAAAAAACCGAACTCTCGACTCAACTTGGGGATTAAATGTGGTTTAATTTCTACCACTTCATTTATTATATTATGGAAAAATTTTATTAAATTATTATAATAATAGTAATTTATCATTTATAATAATTTCACCATTTTTTGACCATAATGATTAATAAAATTGATTAAAATTAATTAAAAATACTAAAAGAATAAAATTGGTTGACCATAATTTTTAGAAAAAAAATACCCTAAAAACATTTTAAACCCAAATTTTATGGCCAATACAAAAAATAAACATCCATATTTGAGTTGGGTTTGATTATTATGAATTGTTTTTGGAAAAACATGTGTACAATAAACATGTTTAAAAAATGCCAAGTATGCCCTTTCCATTCACAATAAAAATCCAAAACGGGTCACTTTTATTCACAAATTTCAATCCCCTAATGATCAAATTATATCGTCCCAATAACCATTCCAATATACCTACCGTCCTCATATAATACTCCCCTATGAATTAAGCAATTATTGGAAGCATTTTGGAAAAAAAATCAATTGGAGTTTTCTGATTAAGAGGCAATGCCTTTTCTCAAGAACCATTCTTTTATTTTCATTCTACCCTAAAATATGATTTTTACAAGATTTTATATGAACATAAGTATAATTAATTTTTTAGGTTTTTAGTTTACTTATTATACTTAAACATACTCAAACATTCGTCTAATGGATAATGAACTTGATGTTTACTGTTACGACTAACTACCACCGCACTAAACAATTATTGATAATTTTACCTCTACCTCCTATTAAGGTGAAAATTATGATATAAAATCTATTTATATATTTAATATATTATATTTATTATTTATTTTTAGTATATTTATAAAAATAATTTTTAAATCATTTAAAATGGTGTAATTTTGATAATTACATTTTTGGAAGTGTGTATTGTCGCCCCCACAAAAAGAAGTTATTCATTCACACTCAAAATGGAATTTATTAAAGATGGTTATAGTTAAAATATATGATATATATAAAATTATAATTTTAAATATATTATATAATATTATATAAATATAAATATATGTGTATATTTTATTTTCATTCTTTCATTCAGTATGACAATAAAAACGGAAACGATGTTCATGTGTATGTATGACTTACAATCTAAAAGAATAATGTATTACATTTCATACAAATATATTATATTTCTTAATATTATTTGAATATACTAAATATATATTATATTTTATAATTTATTATATTTTTTATTCATTATATACATATGTGGAATGAAGATATAACAAATTATGATACATTGGAAGAACCAAGAGGATATTAAACGAAGTGAAACCATATCATACGATTGTTAACAATATGGTATTATAAAGTCATAATAAAACCATATATTGTATTAGAAATAATAATAATGATATTTAAATTATTTATAATAAATATATATTTATTATACATGTGGTTTTCTCATGTATGACGAGAGTAAAGACACGATCCAAGGGGATTTCATCCCACATTTTATTTCCATGATATAATTGCTTAAGTCACTCCAATACCTTATTTGTGGTGTGTATACTCCCCATGGATGTATTAAATTATATTCATAATAAAAAAAATAAATATTTACATATCAATTTTATGATATTTCACTCATGGATTTTATGATTCAAAATTTACTAAATTATATTTTTTTTAGAACTTTCCATCCTTGAGTCGCATTCCATTTTATGAACTTCCATTCTATTCAAGAGGTGTATATTCTAACCATGATTTTTTATATCATGAATATTTGTATGTTAATGATATTTTATTCGTCATTTAAATTAATTTTGTGAAATATAAATCATGGTTGAAAGTTATTATTTTGTAAGCGTTTATTGAGACAATATCATCACAATTTGAGATTATTTATGTTTATGATTCCTTTGATAAAATATTATGATCCATCTCTTAATTACACTAATGAATTTTCCAATTATCTATTTATTAATTATATATTCATGTATTGGTACCATTTTACATCACCTTTTCATATAATATGGTTAATAAATTTTCATTTATAATGTCCGACATTACACTGTCTTCGATATGAAATTTCTGTTCAGTAAAAAATATTTTCTGAAAATATTTTCCAAGAATATTTTATAAAATTATTAAAATAATTAAAAATAATTCTAACCCTTTTTTATTTTACTATTTTTTTCAAAATAATCATTTTTTTATTTTTGAACTAGTCATTTTTCTACCATTTGTACTGTGAAATTGTAATTTTCATTCTACCTCCTACGACATGTGCAAATTTACCCATTGTTAATTCATTGAATATTTCTTCTCATTGTTAAAAGGATAATTTTATTAAGATTATTTTTTCAAATGTATTTTTATGAAATGGTTTAAAATATGTATTAAATATTATTTTATATATTATAAATGGAAAATGTTTTCAAAAGAATTTATTTTTTAAATAGTCATTATTAAAAGAGAAATTATTTTTACCTCAAGAAATATTTTAAAATATAATTCAATGTTATGTTACATCTATAATAATATTCATTAATGTTAATCATGATGTTATAAGAATTTTTCAAATTTTTCCTTTCATATTATTTCTTGAATGGAGTTTGTTTTGAGGGAATGATTCTTGAGACCCTCATTTCCCTTCAAAATGTTTAATTATTTTGAAACATTCTCATTTTCATGGTTTATTCATTCCTAATGTTATTAAGAAACCTATAACATTTCAAATGTTATGATGTGATGATTTTTCAATGATACAAATTTCATTTTGTTGGTTTTGATTTAATGTTGATAAAACCAATATCTATATATGTATCATGTTATGTGGAAGGTTTTATTATCTTTTTGTACATGTAATAATGATTTTATAATTATATTAGTTGGACATATGTCTCCCTCCAATGATTTCTAAATTGATATGTTTCATATGGGATAAAATTATACATGGTTTGTAGCACAATACTAAAAACAATAATTTCCTTCTGATGTATCCCATTCTTAAAAAAATATCGTACATGGGTTGTAGCCCATGAAAAAAACAAGAAGGTATATGGGTTGAAACCCAAGCCTAAAATTGAGATGTTAAATTGGTATTATTACAGATCTATAAAAATAAGTTACATGGGTTGTATCCCAATGCTAATTCTAAGAGGGTTCACATGTTTTTACCCCAATCCCAAAGAAGATACAAGGTTCATAGAAAAATCCTAAAATGACATAATGATCATGGTATGTATCTTCAAAAAAATATCTTCTATTCTTATGTGCATGCAACAAATTCCATATCTTACTCCTATGTTATTCTTGCATGACAGATGATCATAATTATATTAAAATATTTGACTTTTGAAATTAAAATCTTTATTATGACCAATAGTATTATGGTTATGACGTTCAAATGATATTCTCATGTTCCATACACTTTTGTTCCAGTTATGCGTACATATTTCCTTTATTTATCCTCATTTAGAATCTACTATCACACATTTCTAATGTTTTCATCCCAAGGATATAAATAATGGCCTTAAGTAGATGTACTAAAGGGTTGATATTTATGGGGAAATATTAAGATCATTCACTAGGATATCTTATTTTTTCTATATTTCTAATGATAATAAACTATTTATGTCCTCAAACATGCCTTTTTTATAATTTAAAAAATTCTCATATAAAATGAGTAAATAACCATGTTTATTAAATCTATGTACATTTATACACCACATTTTAATCAGATATTATGATATTTAAATAAATTTAATTTAGTTTATTTAATAGTTTATGAATTATATAATTTTTAAATAAACCATCTTATACTATTGTATAATTACTATTTAATTGTAATTTTTTTTGTTAACAAATACATCATGGTTTACTTGTAGTGTTTTTTGGATTGATTGTGTTTGTTTAAAAATTAGTTTCCTATAATCTTTTTCGGAATTTTATATATATTGTTTACCCAGAATGTTGAAAAAGATAATAGAAAAGGTATAGAATAACTAGATGATGGATAATAAATTCTATATACAAGCTAGATCAATCATCATAAAAGATGTATTCAATGAATTCCTCATGAATATTTTGAAAAGGGGTGGATTTCAATGAGATTGGTGTTTTGTGATGGTATGTTTATCTGAGAAAGAATATGGTGTCTCAATCGATGTGTTTCATGATGAGGTGATGTGTTGTGAATGCATGAAGGAAATTTAGTAAATCTAGACCAATACTGGAAGCTTCATGAAAGGAACATCTCCCTCATGAATTTCGAATATAGGGATTTAATGAATATGAATGTGGAGCATTAAAAAAATTTGGTGAAGTGGAAGGTAGATTAAATAATTGTAGTTAATTTCGATAAATTGGCCACTAACCCCCACAGAATGGAATGATGATATTTAACTATAATCCAATAAAATTTAATTCATTATGGTGATTAATTATGTTTTTTATTGTGAATGTTTTTTTGAAAAAATGTTGTTTTCAAGTATATGTAAGCCAACTAAATGTTTTTTGAACGACCATTGTATTTCCCATTGTGAAGGATAATTGGCCATCATGAAAGTAGGTGTCTTCATGAAGGCCATGTGAGCTATCAAAATAGTAAGCATCAAGGTATTTGTGGGGTTCATGAGAGTTGTTTATTATTTTGATGAATTGGGTATTACTATGAACTCTATGTGAATTTAAACAATTCATTTAGCTTAGTGAATGTAGTTGGAATTATTAATGTGTTCTTAAGGGATTTCCCATTAAATCATTGATAAATGTTTATTAATAATATGGATAAAATTGGAACATAATGATGCACCAAAAAACATATAATAAATATTTATTCATACGATAAATGTTTTAATCATATAAAGGATTTGGGAGAAAGTTTATTCGAGAGAGTAGAGAGATTTGAATTTCTATTTGTTTTTAAACTAGGTGAGATATTGTATCATCATCAAACATTTTAACAGTAGTGTGCATTAATCGAATTGTTATATAAGAAAATTTCGTTTGAATTATCCTTGCACATATCATTGTGTGGGTAAACCAATAAAATTGATGTCTCTAATGCATGTTTTAATTTCCCTTAATATATTTCTATGTGAAATGAATGAGGAAATATTTAATATTTATTAAGCCTATGTTTTCATCTCAATGAAATTAATTAACCCAAACCCCAAACATTACCATGGTTTTTCTAATGGTCTCACAAAAGTTGTGTGATTTTATTTAATTTTATAAGACCATTTTCTGAAATTAGTAAAATATTACCCTTAGTTAAATAGAGGTGATTCATTCTCATAACGATTTTATTTTAAAACCATTTAATAAATTAATGGGTTTGGATGATTTGAAAATGCATTATAAAATTTAAAAAATAATGATAAAATAAGATAATTTTTAATGGAAATCATTTATTTGGTCAGTTATACCAATTATATTATTTATTACATCACTTTTGTGTCAATATGATTTAATAATATAAACATTATGTTTATATAGTATATATTTTTTAAATGAAATATTATTTGTCTTAGAAAATTATAAAAAATTAACCATTGGATAATTTAATTTCTAAGATTACAAAAATAATATTTATTTACTAAAATAATTTTCTAATAAATTATTTAAATAATATTTGACATTTTTATGAAATTTTGGGGGTATTTGGACAATAATAGTTTTTGAATTCTTATACTAATTACATTTTAAATAATTATTATTATATGGTCATTTATATTTAATAATAATTATTTAATTATAATTTATTATTAAAAGTTTTTTTATTTCAAAAAACTAGTAGTTCATCAAAACAAATTCCTTAATTAAAATTTAATACTAATTAAAATAATATTTTTTATTTTATAAAAATAAAAAATTTATAATGTAACGATAAGACTAAAATTTGAAATTTATTCTATTGAAAATAAAATATACAAATCCATATTAATATTTTATTGATAAAAACCCATTTAATAGACCAGAAAATTCTACAAGGTTATGGTGCACTGTAGTGAAACATTCATTGGTTGATTCAGCGTACAATGTTTTGGTCATGATCTCGATAAGCTTGAACATATCTCATAAATTTTTTCTATCATAATTTACATGATGGATCTTAGTAGGGGATTAGTAATGGGAGAATCCCAGTGATGCTATAATTCTATGAATCACTAATAAATGGGATTCAGAGTGAATGATTATACTCGTTGAGGCCATCACTTCCTTTTTCAGTTTAAATTCTATTTGTTAAAACCCTATATTTATACATATCATATCATCACTATTCAGTGACTATATTATCAATAGTAATTATGGTAAATAGACTACTGACTGTAAAAATAGATAATAAAACAAAAAAAGTTCATTTTTTTATATATAAATGATAAACTATAATGTATTTAATTTTGTTCAATTTTATTTAGAAAATCTCAATCAATTACATACATGCATATAATTCCGAATTACTTTATTCATGAAAAAGGCATAATCAAATTTGAAAACATCCCATTATGAGGGATTAAACTAATTTATTCATTTAATATTCTTTTATTCTGTGTCTAGAATAAAATGGGGTGATCTCAATCAAACATATACCGATATCACTTACCACATCATTGAATCCTCATAGAATGTTAACAATTGATTAGGCATATCTTATGAATCAGTGACAAAAAGAAACAGAAAATTTGTTTTATATGCATAAGTGTTTAACCTTAAGTTGAACTTGTCCAATTTGTCAAGAATGATGATGGGTCAATGTGCCTCTTAATTTATTATCGAAACTCATCAAAATAAACATATATAAAATTTATCCCATCATTTTATTGACTACTCGTTTGATCTGCTACATGGATCCCAGTTATTCACTAATGTTGAATAGTAATTAGGATATCACATTTTATTGGTTAATAAAGAATATATTCAAAAATCATACATTAATAAACACTATGGACATTATATGGTAACAATATTTTCATTTTTCTCTCAACAGTCATCATTAAATATATAGAGACTTGAATCACAGTGTCATTAGATATTATGTGTAAAATATTATGGTAGTCATTATAAATTGTATTATTATTTTCTCAAAAATAAAGAGGTGTGGGCGGTGAATTTGAATACAATGATAATGGAATTAATAATGGATGGGACTTATTCATATCATATTATATTTGATTCATAGTTAAAAAAATTATCATTTTTAGGGACTTTTATCAATAATAATTTGATATAAATATACTCCACTAGGAAAAAAGAAATTATTGTCTGGAATAGAGAAAAATCTATAATGGCGATCCATATGTTCCTCAGAAAAGAAGGGTATTACAAATAATTTTTTATAATAATTTCATTTTTATCAAAAACTACAATGAAGCTAAAATGTAATTTAGAAATGTATTTCAATAATTATTTATGTCTAAATCGATATAAGTATTTTTAAAATTAGTGTTATTACTATAGTAGGAGTCATTTTTTGATTAGTGGAATTAATTTTTGGAAAAAAATCTAGGCTTAAAAATGGTCAGTGTCCATGTAGAGATGAAAAATTATTATATAATAGACTATGTCTCGACAAATATTAATTTTCCAAAACAAAAATATCCCATGCATGATCTCTAGTTTTCTAAAATAACATTAGTGTTGAAAATATAGTGAAATTATATCTATGAGGTGAAGTAAAATATATATATATACCTAAAGATAAAAAAATTTATATTTATATTGGATGTGAATAAAATGATATAAGGTATATAAATAGAGGTGATCATGTACTATGGATTCTCAACTAATTTTTATCACGGGATAGAAGATAAATTTGAATATTCTCTATGTATAATGGATCTAGAAACCTTTCGACTAATTAGAATTGTGAAGGATAAAATCTACATTTAAATGTAAATGATAGATACTGGAATCATCATGAAAATTTCTTAATAATTATTTTATCATGTGATTATAGAACCATGCATTATAGATATTATAATGTGTTCACAAAGAGGTGATGAGAATATTCAGAAGATGGTGGAATATTTAAGAAAATTAAAATCCTTATTTTTTAAAATTGATGATGAATGAATTATAATGTATGGTTAACAAAAAATTATACCATCTAATAAGGATATAAAGGAAGTTATTTTTAATTATTAACATATCAATTTCTTATCAGTACACACAAGGATCCTGAAGATGAATCGAGATCTCCATGATCACTCTAGATGGGAAATCATGAATAAAGAGTTCATTGAATATACATGAAATGTTTTAGGAATGTTTGTAAGTGATTTCTTATTAGAAAATAAATAATAGGATGATGCCCCCATTAACCAAAAATTTATGGATATTTTAATGCTACATCATGTTCATTATCACCAATACTACAGTGCAATTATGAAAAAATAATGTCATATTTTTTGTGGTGGAATGTATTGCAAAGACATATTGATTCCCTAAATATTTAGATGACATCTCACTTGGAAAACATGGATGTATATACATCAGAGAGGTGTTGATGCATCATTATTCACCACTATTGGTTGTATCTCACTGGGATCCATGTTTTATCTCAATGATACCCTGTGGAATTCAAAAGAAAAAACGTTGTATTCAATAGTGTGTATGACACAATCCACATAGAGCATAAGGGAATATAATACACTAATATTATTATGTATATTTCCAATATAAAAAATTTATCCTTTCATATAGATTTCAATGCATTCAACATTGAGTATAATATAACACAAATATTCCAATAAAGGTTATGTTAATGCCTTCATATTTCCTACCATATCCTTAAATGGTTCTATTTTTTTCTTATATCCAAAATTAAAAATTTATCATAAATTAAAATATAATAAATTTATATTATAATTAAATCATGGTTGAAATTTTTTATATAATCAAATAATGATCTAATAAATTGGAATAAAAAAATTCATTACATGCTTGTAAAATTAGTAAATAACCACTATAAATAGTGAAAATCAAAAATGACTACTGAAAAACTAGTAACAATATTTTATAAAAATATTATAAATATTATCATAAATATTAATTAGGATCTAAATTAAGTTACTAAATTTTTTAAAACCCATATAACTACGGTTAAAGTACATTCATTGGAAATAAAATGCATGGTAATGAATTTTCATCTCACTTTTCACATATTTGAGATAAATTACATATTCAGTACAAAATTATTTTTATTGTGTATATACATACCATTTTCATATGTTATAAAATTAATATTCTTATCATCTTAGTAATTTTATTTTCATGATAAATTATTTTTTCTATGATGTTTTGAGATAAAATATACCAATTGGCGATGAATTTCATAACAGATTTCTTTTTCATTTCATTATATTAAATCCTCATCCTCATTAATATTTAATGATTAAGTGTGTAATATTTTTACTATATATTTTTTTATTTATATATTTTTTATTTTGATATAAATTTAAAGCACATAATATATTTATTGAAGGATTTCATTTCAACGTAATGGCCTTTTCAAGGGTGTACTTACAGTCTTAATTTTTTCATGTTTTTTATACTCAAATTTACATGAGGGAAAATTATTTTTTAATTTCCAAACAAACAAATTATTTTCTCCTAATCTGGTTATTTATGACCTTGTTCATGTTATAAAACAATTTTCCACTCATTTTTATATTAATTTTTTATGAATTTATTAAATAAAAACATACTATATTTCTGTCTTTTATTAAAGAATTTATTTTCTTTTAAAATGCATATATTCTAAAAAGGATTTAAAAAATATTTTATTTTCAATTCCAAAAAGATTTATAAACCAATTTTTTACAATTGTTTACTTTTACAAAAAGAATCATGGATTATTGTTGTCAATTTTAGAACAGGGAACTTTTATTACATTTTTTCCGTCAAAAAAATATTATTATTACCTTGTAATACATATATGAATTTACCCCCTATTATTTTCGTGATTCTTCAGCATAATATATAAAAGATTTATAATAATACAAAATAATTTCGAAAGTGATTTTAAAACAATAGGTTTTTAAAAAAAATTCCAAATCAATTGTGATATATTGATGCTGGATATTTGAAAAAGTATTTTTATAGATTTTCTATTCATCAATGATAATAAGTCATTAATTGAGAAAAAAAATTAGATATTTTATATTGATACCATCCTTATTTTTCAGATGTATGTTTTATGATTGATTTTTTCAAGGATTTTACTAATATTCACTTACATGAATCCTTTGATAGTCTCGTTGAAATATTAGAAAATATACGATCATTAGACATTAAATTTCCCCGAATATTTATATATCATTTATCATGGATATGTTTATCACCTAAATCATATATCAATTTTACATATGGTGTCTTATTAGAAATTAATGTTACTCACTAGGGAAATATTTATAAATCTATATCCTTAAAAAATAAATATTTTTGATAAGGCAACCAATTAATTAAAATGATGTGCAAATTTATGAAACGGATTGGGGACCGGTAAATGAATTCCCTACATTTAGGGGACTAGTTAACCCAATCCCTTTGGGTAGGGGACCATTTAATATAAGTGCCACGACACCAAAGTAGTCTCTAGAGTTGTATTTATGGGGTGAAAACCCCTTGAATTTTTCCCAAATACAATATATGGGTTTTTACAAATAAATTTAAACTATCATGAGAATTGATATTGATGGTAATGGTATCATGTTATTGTGAAACATGATATAAAAATTTGATGAATTTCCATTATTGATAAGTAATATATTATTATTATACCAGATATTATTGTGTATAAATTTATATAGATTTATTTTATTTATTAAATGGAATGTGACTCAGTTTTTAAATTTCCATATTTTTTATGCCTTATCGTGTTATTTGAATTTCTTGTGTTGTTCGTAACTGATAAATAAATTTTAATTTATTCATATACATTTATTATTTCTTCAACATTGCATAACCTTTATTGGTAATTTGATATCATGCATAAATTTATCATTTCCATATATTTCCACGAAGTATATTAAGAATGATAAACAATTGTACATTATATTGATTAAATAATCCATCCCGGAAACAAAAAAATAGGATGTCATTTGTGTATTTATTTTAAATACAGTTTTCATGTATTTATCAATAATACCAAATCTACTAATCTCAACGGTCCTTCAGGATTTGATATCTTTTAGTCAAGAAAATTTAAAGGTAATAGACACCAACTCTAAGATTACTGGTTTCATTTTGATATAGTTGGTAATAGAGGAATTTTATTAGCATTCTTGGATTTAGGGCTGTGAAAAAAATATATTAGGGAACATAACCCTAAAATATTTGATGACGATACGTAAATATGATCTATCAAGAATTTTTGTAAGGAATAGATTATGTCCGTTTTCCTAGTATTACATCCCTATTTGGATAGTAATTGTTGAAATTGTACTGGAATGTATATACCTAGAGGTAATAATCTGATGAGGTGCATTGGGATTGAATCGACGTAGCCATTTAAACTAAAATGGGTCTTACATTGATACTTGTTTTACAATACCATTGATATTCTTAGGATAATTCAAATTTTCATTAAAAACCATTATAAAATATTTGAGTGTGTGTTTAAAATTAATATCCTAGTTTAAACAATAGATTTTTAGATTTAAAATAAAGTGTCATGAATTATGTGACCTATAAAAGATCATAATCTTATTTATGTATGAAAATTTTTACTCACAATATTCACTCAGGTTAGTCAATGAATGGAAACCAACAAAGTCATTTTAATATAGACCATTAAAGAGAAGGTGGTGACAAATAATCTAAAATGATGTGTTTATAGGATGGAAAGATATCATGTTTACTCCTAATTAGTTTTACATCCTACCCCATCTCATTGGAATGAGAGGTACGAGGAATGCTACATGGGCTTAATGGACCTTCCCAATGCACCAAATGAATGAAAAAATACTGAAGGCTCAAGAATAATTGGGGAAAAATTCTCCATTTGGAATAAAATAAACCAAACAAAAAATCATCTATCAAAAATACTACGTGATTCATTTCATCCAAAAAACCCAACCCATACATTTCCATGTGTCAAAAAATAAAAAACGCATCCATAACCTTACAAAAGATCAATACAACCAAACCCCAATAATAAAACTATCAAATTACCATGATGAAGACTACACATCAAGACTTTATAGAACGATGACTCCATCCATATCTCCACACCAGTCTCCATCATAACAGCACCACAACAAAACCAAATCATAATGTCAAACCACTAGAAAAATTATAAATTTTACCCTAATCTATGTCTCGAAACACAATATGTGAAAAAGAAACCCAGATGCAAAGAAGGGGTGAGTAATAGTACTCAACCAGATTTCCCAAAATGATTTCCCTACACACTCCACTATGATAAAATATTAGAATATTTATATAAATAATATTATATATAACATAAAATAGTGAAACCATTTTCACAGTCTAAATATACCCTTAACATACCCTGTCAAACAAGTGAAATATAGATAATCATGCCATAATCCATATCACAATTTCACATTTGCATAGAAAATTTCACCATGTAAAGAAACACTCTACAAGGAAACCAAACGGCTGACCTTCCATCTAACCCATTCAATACAATTCCAAATATTGGTACTTCCCGCCAATATATCCTATAATAGAGGACCTTTCGTCCGCTATCTATACCATTTTTATAATGGCCTCCCTACCCACATCCCACAATTTCAACCACAAATAAAATATGCACAAACCAATAACCAACCAAAAATCACCATGGCCACACCATAAGAATTCAATTATTTCCAAGATATTCCAATTCCCTCCAATAAATTACCCATTTATTGAAAACACCCTTTACCAACATTCCATGCCCTACCACATTTCAATAAACATCTTCTTTATTGAAAACAATCATTCACAAAACATTTTTTCATAATCAACCACTAACGATTTTATAATCATAATTTTAAAATAACACAATAAAGGCCCTTTTTACAATAATAACACATTTTCCCCAATATCCCAAAAATCTTCACCTAATGGGTTTCCAACATGATTCATACATAATTATCACAGTAAATATCATAAGAAAATTAATTTCAACCAAAAACACTTATTCTAACCAAGTGGAGTCGCGAGAGAAGCCACATACCATTATGGTTTTGGAAAATTCGACCCATAAGAATCTTTACAACCATCTGAAAAAACAGTCCACTTAAAACCAATATAGATCTCCATACCAATAACTAAAAAGATATAATATAAACATACAAGGCTATAAAAATCCTATATATAAACACAATGGGTGTAGATCTAGAAAACTAATTGAGAGGGAAGAGTAGATCTAGAGAAAACCCAATGATCAATGTGATGACACTAACCAGAGAAGAATATATTTAACCACACAATGAATATCCTTCAATTTTCTTTCAAAATGAGTGGGAGAGCACCCCTAACCCTTGATAAGGGTAAATACGAATTGAGGATTGGGTGAGATAATGTTTTAGGGACATTAAGGAAATCCGGGCAAATCTTGGATTTTATAAAACCAATTGTTATTTGTCGCACACTTTCCTCACAATGTTCGACAAATTGTTTTATAACCATACTGCTAATTCTTCCTCAAAGGGAATCCTCGCATGACCTACACCACACAGTTAGAAATACCATGCACAAACAGTGTGTACTCCATTACCTACATGGTTCATATCGTATGGTTTCTCTTAACCATTCTCAAACTGTGAATCCTTATGAGGTGTCCACAACATTCCAAAACCACTCTAAATACTATGAAATACCACCTAGAAACATTATATTCATAGAATTAAATAAATAATGGTTACAAAACTCTAACCATGGGGTGCTAAATTCTCCCCAAGATTACACTTTTCATCCTTAGAATGTAGAGAACCGTCTCATTGCCAAAAGGGATCAGGCCATTTCTCAGACTTCTCTTTCTCCAGCTCGAATATATCCTTCTAATCTGACCATGCTTCCCCAAACCCCCAAAATTCCAATTATTTACCATGAATGACATTCACATACCTATACAAAATAAACAATAGAATGTTCACCCAATAATCATATAGTTTTATCTTGAAATGTTTTCAGTGCATCACCTGGTCACAATCCAACTGATATATTTTCATTTGTGACACATGATTCACATTGTTCTCTAAACTAAACCATGGTGGAAAATCCAACTGATATTCCACCTCTCCAATATTATCAGGTATATCAAAATACCCAATATGCCTTGGAGATAATTTTCCATTCATCCCAAACCTACAATGTCCTAGCTTAGGAGATATTCTCAAAAACACATGATCACCCTCATCAAATGAAAATGGACATCGACAATGTTTCAGATATGATTTCTGAGGAAATTTAGCCATCTCCCTCCTTTTTATGATAAACATGATCTTTCCTAATCTCTTTGACAAGGCTTGATCCAATCAACAATGTTTCACCCGTTTCCACCCAATATAGTGGCGAATGACATGAACATGCACACGATGCCTCATACAGAACCATATGTATTAATGGATGATAATGGATTTTATTGGAGAAATCATCCAAAGGTAATTGATATTCCCATGAACAAACAAAATTCATCTCCCAATCCCTTAAAATATCCTCCAATGTTTTTATCATCCTCTTGGATTGGCCATCTTTATTAGGATGACACACCATGATCATTGTCAACTACCTACCATGGGCTTGCTACAAGGATTTCAAGAGGCAATATGGGAACCTCAGATCTATATCTGATACAATAAATACTAGAACACCATTCCCATTTAACACATCCCATATATATATATTTTGGATTGATATTCTACCGTATGAGAATTATTATTTTGGATGAAATGGGCTGACATTGTGCATTGATCCACAATTACCCCTATGGAATAGTGTTTCATGACCGTTCTCAGAAGACATTTCAAAAAATCCATTGCATTCTACTCCCATTTCCACACTAGGTTAGGTAAATACTGCAACATGCATGTTTTCCACAAATTCTCTTCCTGGATTAGCTGATAAGTGAAGCATAAAAAATACTTTTCCACATTCCATTTCAAACCTTCCCACCAATACAGTGCTTTCAATGCCTTATTCATTTTCTAAATTCCATGATTAACAGCCCACCATCAATGATGATAATCCCAGAGATGTTCCTACAGAAAAGTCATTGGTACAACCATATAATTCTTAAAACACAAGACATAATTCCAATTCAGTTGCATGTTCACAACGGTCTCCCCAACATTTAGTATTTACCTCATTGCCACATTCAGAATCAGATTCATGTTCCTATATAACCATACCATCAATGTCAGGATACAACAAAAATGAAAATAAGACATCTCTTCTACTTTGATCCTCACCTTCCATGTACCTATCAGCTATGACCGACATCACGCTCCACAGATATGATGTCTGTTTCACCACATGAGAATATGATTTTCTACTTAAATCAGCATCAACTGAATTTACCTTACCCAGTTCTAACATTAAGTCAAAATCAATATTCTGTAGGTATTCCATCCATCTAATATTCATTTAATTATTATATAACTTTGACAAAATATGATTTATTCATTCTTGACTGGTAAACACTATAAATTTCTCACCTAATAGACAATGATGCCTCAATTTTAATGCATGAACCACTACCTCCATCTCCAAATCATGGGTTTGTTTGTACATCTCATGAACCCCCAACTGTCGTTAGCCATATAAAACCACATAATCCCCTTTCGTGATTACACACCCCAACCATGATCTTGATGCATCACAATACATCACATACCCTTTCCTTAGTTCATGAAAGTCTAATATTTGTGCTAATGTAAGGAAACCCTTAAACTATTCAATGATTTTCTGACACTTATCATACAATTGAAATTGGATATTCTTTCTTGAAAGAGATGTCATCGAAAAATCCAGTCATGATAAATCAAAAACCAAAGGTTGATAACACCCAGCTAGAAAAACGATACACTGTATCTTAAAAACCGTCTTTGACTGTTTCCATGAGATAACCACCTCTCTCTTTTCCGAATATATTGAAACACATTTTTTTAGAAGTATGCTGGACAAGGAAACAATCCTCCTATATCCAAAAGTCACACTTTGAAAATTTATAATACAATTGAAAATCCATCAAGATCCCGAACCCTATCACCATGTACTGCTCGTGCTCAACCTGTGCCCTTGAATCCACTAGTATATCATAAAAAAAACCACAAAAAAATCCAGGTATGTTGGAAATATCAGATTAATTAGTTTCATAAAAACTTCTAGTGCATTCATTAGACCAAAGGGAATAACCACACATTCATAAGGGCTATATATACTTATGAATGCTAATTTCAGAATATCTGCATTCCCCACACACAATTTAATATTTCCTGACTACATGTCAATCTTGGAGGACCATCGATCTGAACTCAACTAGTCAAAAAATTCATCAATTTGTGGATGTGTATACTAGTTCATCATCGTTACCTTATTATGTCTACGATAATCCACATAGAGCCATAAAATTCTATTCGAATTTTTCACAAATAAATTGGTGCTACCCATTGAGATGTGATATTCCAAATGATTTTTTGGTTTTATAAAACTTCCATCAACACCTTTGATTCATGCAATTCTGCTGGTTTCATTAATTAAGATGGAAATTATATAGGAAATGTCCCTTGAAGGAGATTAATTATAACAACAATATTCTTATAGTGGAAACTCTAAAAATTTATTAGGAAATAAATCGATAAACTAATCCATAATGGCTAGGAAAACACATTACTAAACTGCATCCACTGATGCCAATAACAATTGCACTATCTGATATGATATCGTTCCAATAGATATTTCCTTCAAATATATTGCTCCCAGCTTTTCAATATTCTCCCTTGTTTTGAGATGTTCAATTCCATCCTCCATCAAAAAACTAACTATTCATGCATATCAGTCTATGTCATCCTTAAACATATCAAAAAAATTCAATCCCTAAATTATCACACAAGCATCCATCTGAAGCCCTGATAAATCCTAAATCAATTAAATTATGTCCAAAACTATGCAAATAATATCTATATAGGAAGTCTAGACCCTATCTTTGACCCAGTTGATATTATAATTTCAAAATAAACGCATCATTTATAAATGTAAACCCAAAAAATAATTGATATGAGAAGAATGAAAATAGTGCGAAGCACCCATATCAAACCAAGATTGTTTCAACATTTAATTTAATATTACAATTCCTCACACCGTGGATGGTCCCAACTGATCATCCATCATATCCTTTTCATCCTCAAACAACTACTTTCATTCTTCACTCTTCTCTTTATTTCATTGTTGAATTGTCATGGTATTCAAAGAATTAGCATGTCCCACTTTTCTATAATTACAAGTGGTATGTTAATGCCTATGTCCTATCATGGCATAAGACCCCTATGGCCCTAGAGGTGTGTCATAGAAACCCGACATCAGGGAATGCTAACATTAAATATATATATGCTTTATATTCATATAATAATGACATTTTTTTTGGTAATTCCATAAAATCCCACATTATGTGTCCAATAGAGCAACACTAAAAACACCCTTTCTTACTCTAAATCATCAGAGGAAGATTCACTGATCATGCCTTCATATTCGGAGTTGTAATCCCACCGTGGAAATAATTGTCCCTGGTAACACCATGAGCTTCCATGATACACTTTCATTCAATAATGCAATAGCTTGCATTGTAGGCAACTTCGAGTTCTAACACACCGCAACTAATCAATGTAGCTGTTATGAATAGTAATAACCACTTTTAAAATTTATATAAATTTTATATTTGAAAATGGACTTCATTTTTTTATTCCTAATATTGAAATTAGCCTATGTTTAATTTTTTTTAATTTTCTGAGAACTTCCAAATTTTTATGAATAGTGAAAATACTTAAAACTACTTTTTAAATCAAAATAATTTATAGTGATAAGTTATACTATTGAGTGGATTTAAAGTATAATTATAATATATTTTAACCATTTTATCCAATGGTGTTCATTAGAATTAATTTCACTTTGAAATTGGACATAAACAATTGTCAATCATTTGATATAAATTGTTTCTTAAAAACACGCTATTTGTTGTGACAGTGGGAATTAATTATAAAATTAATTAATGAAACTTATATGTTTGTAATTTCATGAAATAGACATCATTTTTTAATTCGGAATATCAATTATATCGTAGGGTGAAATTTTGTCATTGTTCTGAAAAACTTCAATTTTTGATGAATTGTGAAACCACTAAGTGGTAGTTAAAAAATTGATTTTTCATTTAAATGAAATATTACCACTTCTGTGGTTTGATTTTCAAAAATCCAACATATATGGTTGTCGTTAAGAAGTAAAATGTGGTTCAATGAGATTAAAATAATTTTTTGGCGAATAGTAACTTTTAAGTTCTTAATCGCGATTAGAGGTAATTAGTGTAGTTTAAGCTAAAAATAATATTTTAATAATATGAGATGAGCTTGAAACATGTCCTACCCACTTTGGATTTTCCGTGGGCGACCAAGAAAACCCATGGGTCAACTTGGGGACCCCATGGAGCCACTTGGGTTGGAAAATGACATTAATATGTATTTATTTAATGTTAAAATCAAATTGACACAAACATGAGTTGTTTTACTAAAACAGTTTTTTAAGTGGGGTTACACAAGTCCAAATTTTGACTATAAATATTCATTAGAAAGATAAAAAGATTTCCTACATCATAATTTTTTATAATTTTTAGACATTAAATAAATTAAATTATTTATGACATCATTATGATGCAGCGACAACCTCATTATTTAACGATTTTAATAAAATGAAAATATAATGTACAATCCAAGGCTTACACTTGTCCAAAGACTATTGGATGGGTAGATTTCGAACCCTTATCACCTTAGTCACGAATTATATAAGTGTGGGACCTTTAGAATTCTAATAGAAATGTATAATAATGTAAAATTTCCTTACCTTCCAAGAGTGCCCCTCCTCTCCTCTTATAAAAGGCCCCCACCTCTAACACCTCATTCACACTTTCAAGCCATTTTTCTCGGACAATCTCTGCCCAAATACTCTCCCAACATCCCTACCTTACTCCTTGAAGCCTCACATTGGGCAGAATTCTTCCCAAGGAAGCCTTTGGCTCAAATCAAAAAGAGTTACCCGATTTCAAGGTAATGTCTTCTCTAATGTTATTTTGTTTTATTTTTCTTCTCCATCCCCTTAAACTCTTTTTATTCCTTTATTTTGTAAAAACAACAGTATCTAAAATATACTAGGATGTTGTTATGATAAGGATTTGGTTTACACTTACACACACCATCGTCTAATGGTTAAAGAACATACTGTTTCTGTGGGTGGCGAAATACTGCCTCACGAAACGATGATTGTTCAATATTCTTCTAACACCTCTAATGGTGGAAATTTTGATGACACTATTTTCATATATGATATATATATTATGTTTATGTTTTCTTTATTCTTCTGTATTTTCATTTATGGCATACCTTTATGGTTTACATTATGGGTAAACGCGATATTTTCATTTTAGGAAGTGCGGACTACCGCCCCCTCAAAGTGATTTGAATTGTTAATACCATATGTGGGATGTATAAAGGATGGAGTAAATGGTATTATATTCTATATTATACTGGAATTATATTATACATTTATATCATTATGATTTCATTACATTAAATACGAAATAGAAATGAAAGTAGCGTTCATGCGTACGTACGGCTTACCGTCTCCATGAACGGTGCATTTCATTTCTTACCTCTAAATGTTACGTAATATTATGAATGAATGTATATACTGGATATATATGATATATATGATATCTAAATCATGAATATAATTATGGATATATTTGATATTTCACCACATGAACAACTTGTAATTATAAGAAGTTTATTGTTGACACAAGTACCAAAGATCGACAAAACGACCGTTATTAACATAAATAATTACATAACGTTCATAACATTGTAATAAGTGATATAAAAAGGATAATGAAATTTAAAATGGTTCTTAATAAGGTATATATTAACTCTATTTTATTATTCATGAGGTTAAAGAACGGTAGAGTCACGTCAGACACGACGTAAGGGAACTTCTTAACCCAATTTCTATTCTTTGGGTTAATCTCCTACTTTCAAATTATGTCATGATATTATTATGTCCTATCTTGTATTTTTACAATATTTATGTGTAATTATAGTTAATACACATTATAGATGTACTTTAATTAAAAAAATGATCTTTTTAAGGACTTCATCTCAATCCCCTTTCATTGAGGCATATTTGGTTTTATACACAACTTTCTTTTATACGGTGTATAAACCCCTTTGACTTTTATGTTTATTCAAAAGGAATATTTTTTATACGAAGCATTTTTCTAAAAGACAAAATGGAATGTTTTTCATTCCGTACTTATGCGGCGACAACAACTTTTATGCCGTCGTGACCATTATTTGAGTTTCGGCTTCCTCTACAAGCCATCATTTTTTAATGAAAAATAAAGACAAAGTTTTAACATTCTTTTATTTTGGTATTGAAAATGGTTTTGAAAGATTTTTTATTATATCAATGTGTTGAATTGATATCTTGTGATTAATATTTGGAAATGTTATGTTTCCTTTATGTATGTTTTATGTGATACGATTATGTTATGGTTTATGATATGTTTAAACCTATTCTTATGAGGAATGTATTGGACTTAATAAGTGATGGGTGGAGCCCGATATAGCTCCTCGATGCATCGGTAGGTCTCATGAGACAACTAGACGTGTAATTGGCCGAGGCCCTTTCCCAATTTGATTTATGGTTTTGGCCGAGGCCTTAATCATTTTAGACGTCTTGGCCGAGGCCTTGACAAAATGTTTCAGAATGTCTGGCATTATAAATTCACTCATTATGAAAGTGGTTATTGATATTGCATGTGATTATTCGACCAGTAGAATATCCATGTGAAGAAGTGAATGGCATTATCTCATTTAACTTTTGCCTTATTATGTTGATGTTCATGTTTAAAAGGCTTTTGTTTTATTTATACATTGCCTTATATTTTTATGTTTATTTTTGAAGGCATCCGCAATATTGTTATCCTTACTGAGAATCTGAGCTCATCCCTTTCAATGTTTTAATATTTTTCCAGGATGTGAAGAAATATTTTATGAATGACCTGTAGGGATAGTCAGAAGAGGATATGAGTGTGGACTATGAAGACTTTGTTATTAGTTTTTCACTTTATGATGTATTGTAACATTTATGAATGTATCTAGTGTTTCCAAGGCTACTAAACTAATCGGTCTTTCGAGACTTCATCTTTTGTGATCATGATAATGTTACAAAGTAATGCACTGACTCTGGGTAGCTGGGGTCGGGGCGTTACAGTTAGTATTAGAGGCAGTTTAGTACTAACCTTGGAAGCTAGATTTAGATAAACTCTGATTAGAGCACATTGACCAAAAATAGACTTTGAGGATTAGTATAGAAGAGCTTCCTAGAATTTTGGTATTATAGAGATGTTGTGAGATTTCCGAGCAATACATCCCTGTCTGGATACGAGCAGGTAGAGGCGGCTCTGGCCCAAATATACCTAGGGGTAAAACCCGAAAACACTGCTTTGAGCTAGACTCAAACGGGAACTGGTGCACGACAACGGGCCTTGCTGAACTCTTGGTTACGACACTTCCGAGGGATATGCTTAGGATAATTCTCATTTTCTTTACAAAACACTATGAAGGGTTATGAGTATATACTTCCTTAAAGAAAACATTTTTATGGATTATATCCATAAATAGTTCAATTTATGTTAAAGATCTTACAAGTATGGAATTATGTATTTTGATTCATAAACTAATATAGTTTATGCCATTGTTTAGAAATGGCAACTAGTGGAAGGAATAGAAATCTTATCAATTCATGCACTCCATGTAGGGATTTCCCTCCTGCTCAAGATAATTATTGTGGAGTTGGAGATACAACTGGTGCTGATCAACTTATTACCATACTGGGACAACTCACTACGGTTATGAATAATAACCTTACTCGTATGGAGCACCCTAATCCGCAACGTGGAGGATCAATGTTAGACCGCTTCATGAGGCAACAACCACCAACATTTAATGGGGGTACAAATCCATTAGTATCTGAGCAATGGATAAACACATTAGAGAAAATATTCCACGGCTTGGGGAGTAGCGAAAGGGAGAAGGCTATCATGGAAGTTTACCACCTCACTGGAGATTCTGATCAATGGTGGTCATTGATTCAAAACACAAAGGAAGATGATGACATATCGAATATGGAATGGAGGGAGTTCAACGAGATTTTCCTAGAAAAATACTATCCACGTGACCATCGAGCAGACATGGAAAGACAATTTTTGAGTCTGAGACAAAAGGAGGATGAGAATGTCGCAATGTATGAGGACAACTTTACAAGGATAGCGAGGTATGCTGCAGATTATATATGTAACCCAAGAGGTAAGATTGATCGTTTCTTTGATGGGTTAACACCATTTCTCCGTAGAGATTTAGTATCACAATCTTTCTCAACATACGAAGATATTGTCTCATGTGCTATCAAGACAGAAAAGGAATTCTCTAAGTCTTATGACAACAAAGTAAAGAAAGAGAAGAAGAGAACGGTGGAACAAGAGTCAGATAAAGGGAAAAAGGGAAAAAATGATTTTCCATTATGCGATATTTGTGGAAAGAATCACCCTGGTACTTTCCTAAAAGGAATGGGAGTTTGTTATAAATGTGGGGAAAAAGGTAATCAGGCGCGTGATTGCAAGGGAAAGAAAGAGGCTATCAATGTTGAATGCTACAATTGTAGGGAAATTGGGGAATTATGCAAATGAATGTCCTAAGCGTTAGGGAAACATACATCAGAAAATGCCAAGGGATCAAGGACAATCTTATACTGTTACTACAGTTGAAGCAGAATAACTAATTTATTGGTGCTTTTGGACTCATGGATTATATTCTGGTTATTAGAATAATGTGATATATATATAAGGATTGTACTGCAGTACTTGTTGATTTCAGTAAGGTTTTAATATGATGAAGGTAATTATATTTTTAGTATGTGACAATAATAGAAAATTTACTTTGTTTGGGGAATCTGATAAATTTATTTTGGAATTAAGAGACCTTTTAGAGAAAGTCTGGACAGAGGTATATTGGATAATTATAAAGGTTGGAGTGGATTAAGTTGATCTTTGGATAGTATTGTTTAAGGTTAAAAAATTTATGAATATTATTTTTGAATATTATAATACTATAGTTTTAGGAAAAGGACAACCTGCAGGGTGGGGCATAACCCGTCGCATCGGACAAAGCTACAGGAATCGAACCCACAATCATAGTGCGACATGCCTTTGTTTCCTACCACTAGCCTAGAGGAAATCTCTGGTTATTACAAAATAATTTTACTAATCTAAATGGTATGTGTTAACATTTGGAACCTTAAGTATAATATTTTTGAGTTCTATTAACTTTTGAGTGAAAGATTAGTTGAAGGTTGAAACTCTAATTGTCAAGCATAAATATATATACCTATCTCTTATTCAATGAATAAATTAATTCTTAAACTTTATTAAAGGGATATTAAAACAAAAAAAATGTGTTATCCTAATACCTTATGTCTTGTTGAACTGATGATATTTTAAATCAACAAAGATTGATGGCTTTGAAGCCCTCAATTTGATAGTTGAGTGTAATTGATGACCTCAATCACTCCCTACAAATAGTTACGTTTTTCCTCCAATTATATGTCTATAATTTCCACCAATGTTCTCCTAATCGAGATCATAATTCGGTGGTGACTTTTTCATTTCCATTTCCCTCTTATTAAGACTAAATTTTATTAACCTTAATTCTGATGTAGGTTTTCCACAAAGGTATTTTCTATTTTCAACCTTTTATTTTCGAAGAAAAATTTTAAAATTGCGTGGACGCAATTTATTGAAAGAGGGTAGAATGTAACACCCCGAGCTTCCATGATACTCTTCTCATTCAATAATGCAATAGCTTGCATTGTACGCGACTTCAAGTTCTATCACACCGCAACTAATCAAAGTAGCCGTTATGAATAGTAATAACAACTTTTAAAATTTATATAAATTTTATATTTCAAGATGGACTTCATTTCTTTATTCCTAATATTGAAATTAGCCTATGTTGAATTTTTTGTAATTTTCTGAGAACTTCCAAATTTTTATGAATAGTGAAAAATACATAAAACAACTTTTTTAATCAAAATAATTTATAGTGATAAGTTATACTATTTAGTGGTTTTAAAGTATAATTAGAATATATTTTAACCATTTTATCCAATGGTGTTCATTATAATTAATTTCACTTTGAAATTGGACATAAACAATTGTCAATCTTTTGATATAAATTGTTTCTTACAAACACGCTATTTGTTGTGACAGCGGGAATTAATTATAAAATTAATTAATTCAACTTATATGTTTTTAATTTCATAAAATAGACATCATTTTTGAATTCGGAATATCAATTATATCTTAAGGTGAAATTTTGGCATTGTTCTGAAAAACTTCAATTTTTTATGAATAGTGAAACCACTAAGTGGTAGTTAAAAAATTGATTTTTCGTTTAAATGAAATATTACCACTTCTGTGGTTTTATTTTCCAAATTCCAACATACATGGTTTCCATTAAGAAGTAAAATGTGGTTCAATGAGATTAAAATAATTTTTTGGTGAATAGTAACTTTTAAGTTCTTAATCGCGATTAGAGGTAATTAGTGTAGTTTAAGGTAAAAATTATATTTTAATAATATGAGATGAGCTTGAAACATGTCCTACCCTCATTTTATGTCCCATGGACGACCAATACAACCCATGGGTCAACTTGGGGACCCCATGGAGCCACTTTGGTTGGAAAATGACATTAATATGTATTTATTTAATGTTAAAATTAAATTGACACAAACATGAGTTGTTTTAATAAAACAGTTTTCAAGTGGGGTTACACAAGTCCAAATTTTGACTATAAGTATTCATTAGAAAGATAAAAAGATTTTATACATCATAGTATTTTTTTTATAATTTTTAGACATAAAATATATTAAATTATTTCTGACATCATTATGATGAAGCGATGAACTCTTTATTTAACGATTTTAATAAAATGACAATATAATGTACAATCCAAGGATTAAACTTGTCCAAAGACTATTGGATGGATATATTTAGAACCCTTATCACCTTATCCACTAATTATATATGTGTGGGACCTATAGAATCCTAAAATCATTGTATAATAATGTAAAATATCCTTACTTTCCAAGAGTGCCCCTCCTCTCCTCTTATAAAAGGCCCCCACCTCTACCACCTCATTAACACTTTCAAGCCATTTGGATCGGACAACCTCTGCCCAAATACTATCCCAAAATCCCTCCATTACTTCTAGAATCCTCAATTTGTTCAGAATTCTTCCCAAGGAAGCCTTTGGATCAAATCAAAAAGAGTTACCCGATTTGAAGGTAATGTCTTCTCTAATGTTGTTTTGTTTTATTTTTCTTCTCCATCCCCTTAAACTCTTTTTATTCCATTATTTTGTAACAAAAACAGTATCTAAAATATACTGGGATGTTGTTATGATAAGGATTTGGTTTACACTTACACACACCTTCGTCTAATGGTTAAATAACATACTGTTTCTATGGGTGGCGAAATACTACCTCACGAAACGATGATTGTTCAATATTCTTTTAACACGTCTAATGGTGGCCATTTTGATGACACTATTTTCATATATGATATATATATTATGTTTATGTTTCCTTATGCTTCTTTATTTCCCATTTATGGCATACCTTTATGGTTATTATTATGGGTAAACGCGATATTTTCATTTTAGGAAGTGCGGACTACCGCCCCCTCAAAGTGATTTGAATCGTTAATGCCATATGTGGGATGTATAAAGGATGGAGTAAATGGTATTATATGCTATATTATACTGTAATTATATTATACATTTATATAATTATGATTTCATTACATTAAATACTAAATAGAAATGAAAGTAGCGTTCATGCGTACGTACGGCTTACCGTCTCCATGAACGCAGCATTTCATTTATTACATCTAAATTTTACGTAATATTATGAATGAATGTATATACTGGATATATATGATATATATGATATCTACATCATGAATATAATTCTGGATATAATGGATATTTCACCACAAGAACAACTTGTAATTATAAGAAGTTTATTGTTGACACAAGTACCAAAGATCGACAAAACGACCGTTATTAACTTAAATAATTACATAACGTTCATAACATTTTAAAAAGTTATATAAAAAGGATAATGAAATTGAAAATGGTTCTTAATAAGGTATATATTAACTCTAGTTTATTATTCAGGAGGTTAAATAACGGTTGAGTCATGTCAGACACGAGGTAAGGGAACTTCTTAACCCAATTTCTATTCTTTGGGTTAATCTCCTACTTTCAAATTATGTCATGATAATACTATGTCCTATATTGTATTTGTACATTATTAATGTGTACATATAGTGAATACACATTATAGATGTACTTTATTTTAAAAAAAATGATCTTTTTAAGGACTTTGTCTCAATCCCCTTCCATTGAGGCATATTTGGTTTTATACACAACTTTCTTTTATACGGTGTATAAACCCCTTTGACTTTTACGTTTATTCAAAAGGTATCTTTTTTATACGAAGCGTTTTTCTAAACGAAAAAAGGGAATGTTTTTCTTTCCATACTTATGCGGCGACAACGACTTATCCGCCTCCATGACCATTATTTGAGTTTCGGCTTCTCTAAATGCTATCATTTTTTTAATGAGAAATAAATACAAAGTTTTAACTTTCATTTATTTTGGTACTGAAAATGGTTTTGAAAGCATTTTTATTATATCAATATGTTGTATTGATATCTTGTGATTGAAATGTGGAAATGTTATGTTTCCTTTATGCATGTTTTATGTGATACGATTATGTTATGGTTTATGATATGTTTAAACCTATTCATATGAGGAATGTATTGGACTTAATAAGTGACGGGTGGAGCCCGCTATAACTCCTCGATGCATCGGTAGGTATCATGAGAAAACTAGACGTGGAATTGGCAGAGGCCCTTTCCCAATATGATTTATGGTTTTGGCCGAGGCCTTAATCATTTTAGACGTCTTGGCCGAGGCCTTGACAAAATGTTTCAGAATGTCTGGCATTATACATTCCCTCATTATGAAAGTGGTTATTGATATTGCATGTGATTAGTCGACCAGTAGAATATCCATGTGAAGAAGTGAATGGAATTATCTCATTTTACTTTTGCCATATTATGTTTATGTTCAAGTTTAAAAGGCTTTTGTTTTAGTTATACATTGCCTTAAATTTTTATGTTTATTTATGAAATCTTCCGCAACATTGTTATCCTTACTGAGCATCTGAGCTCACCCCTTTCAATGTTTTAATATTTTTCCAGGATGTGAAGAAGTATTTTATGAATGACCTGCAGGGATAGTCAGAAGAGGATATGAGTGTGGACTATAAAGACTTTGTTATTAGTTTTTCACTTTATGATGTAATGTAACATTTATGAATGTATCTAGTGATTCCAAGGCTACTAAAATAATCGGCCTTTCGAGACTTGATCTTTTGTGATCATGCCAATGTTACGAAGTAATGCACCGACTCTGGGTAGCTAGGGTCAGGGCGTTACATCACTCATCTGCTTAAACCCAGCTTTAAAGATTCCAATATTCACCATGGGTCCCAACATATTTCCCCCACCTGAAGACCCCAAAAGATCCCAATCTACCATTGTAGCTCTATTCTCCATTAATGTGTCATCATTTGTACATACCACTACTATTCTGGAAAGAATTTCCTAGTTCAACCCATATCCAAAAATTTGTTCCTTCAACAATGCACTACATTTAACCTCGGGTGAAAAACTGCACAATGTTTATAAAAATAGCTGCATATTCCTTTACATGCAAGTTCAGTTTCATCAAAATGTTGAAATCCTTTGTACGTATAATTATGAATGTATGAGGTTAGAATTATTAGTTAAACCTTTTCTCAAAACCATCCCATGTCACACCTTGGTTTGTCCCAGCTTAGACCGCCAGCTCCCACCACTGATGGGAAATATCTTCCAACAAATACGTAGCTTACATCACTTTTAGGTCTTTCAGAGTTCCCAATAAGTCAAATATCCAATATATTTTTTTTAGCCACACTTCATCCCATTATAACTCCAAATCACCCCAAAACCTGGGTAGATTATTCCGTTGAAACTGAATCGCATTATCCACATGCTTTGGTATATCAACATTGTTCCCTCTTTCCAAATATTTGAAATATTTCACTATATTATGAACTAGCTTCTGGTTCACCTAAGGATTAGATGAAACCATATTTTTAGTAGCTTCCTCTAGTTAGTCTCTACGTTTCCTCCCTGGTTCCATTTCTATCAACACAATTACGAACATAATTCCCACTAATTTAACATGAAATGGTATAAAATTTTCATGTTCAATTATATAAAAACTATGATAACTAGGCATTCCAAATTTTCACTTTTCCCATATTAGACTATTTTGAAAAATCAACCATGTTTGGAAAATCTAACCATATCAAAAAAATACAAAAATTCTGATGTTTCAAATCCTTCCATTTTAAAACTAATTTAAATTTTCATAATCAAAACATTCATATCAAACTATACCCCTTATGAAGTATGTATCCTAGAGGTAAGTCATTTCTATCATACATGAGATTCGCATTGCATTGGATACACACATGACAAGGTGATTTCAAATCCCTATAGGTGTCTCCAAAACACCTTTGTATCCAACTCCCTATTAGCATGAATCTTAGGATACAAGGGTTTCCTATATCCTTTTACGATATACATTCCCTCTTCCAAAAATCCTATGCCTTACTACCAACACAACTCATTGAATAGACCATGAACAAATGTCAACACAAAGACTAATAATCAACACCAAAGGACAGCAAAACTACTCTAACTAAAATTCCAAGGACCAAACAAAATAATGAAACTAGTAACATCCTGCCACATCTCATTATCTAGAGGGAGAGGAGGAATGGTACATGTACATAAGTGACCATCCTTGGATTCCATAGTTTAGAAACAAATGTTGAGGTCTCCAGAATAATTGTGGAATGATTTTCACTTTGGAATAAAATCAATTAAACAATCAATCCTCTATAAAAAACAAGATTCATATCTACCAAAAAATTAACCCATACATTACCAAGAGTAAAAAAATGTCCAAACACGTCCATACCTTTACCAAAGTCAAATTAATCCTAAAAACCAATAAAAATATCATTGTTTATAGAGGAAGACTACACAAACAAATTACTCAAAAATAGGACACCATTCATAGCTCCACACCATAGCCCATGATCCTAGAAAAAAAATCCATACAACATAATGTGAAATGGCTTGAAAAATGATATTAGTTAACCATAATTGTGTCCCAGAATAGAACATCTACAAAAACACTAATGTGTGAAAGTAGAGGTGAGTAAAAATACTAAGTAGGATTTCATCAAATTAGTTCCCTACAGATTCCACTAGGATAAAACATTTAGCACATTTATATAAAGTAATATACATAAATCATTAAATAGTGAAACCATTTTCACAATCCAAACATACCCGTACCCAGACATAAAAAATATGGTAAATCGAAACAAACCTTCCATAAGCCATTTCACCATTTAAAATTTGAACAAAAAAATTCATCATGAAATGAAACACTCAATAAAGAAACCATAATAGTAGAGCTTCCGTATGACCCTTCAATACGTTTCCAACAACTGGAACCTCCCGCCCACTTATGCTTTGATGGTGGACCTTCCATCCACTATCAATACAATTTTTATAGTGGTACTCTCTGACCACATATCATCATTCCAACCACAAATATAACATTCCCAAAAAATAACCATGCACAAAGCACCATGGACGCACCCTAAGTATACCTTCATTTACAACACATTCCAATTCACATCAATAAATTTCCAATTTATTGAAAATACACATTAACCAACATTTCATGCCCAAAAAATTTTTAATAAGAAAATTATTATTGAAAACCTTATTTGAAAAAATATTCTTCATAATAAACAACAAAATAATTTAAAATCAATATTTTAAAATCACAGAAAAAACTCCTTTTAAAATAATATCCCATTTTCTAAAAAACTCCCAAAACCATTACCAAATGGGAATCCAATATGATTATAAAATCATTATCATACTTAATTTAAATCAAAATAAATAAATTTTATACAATCCCACTAGTTTGAATGATGTGGTGTCAAGAGGGAAGTCACCTACAATTAGGGTTCCAGCTTATTCAACCCCCATGCAACCGCACACCAATTTGAGAAACCAATCCCCTAAAAACCAATGTAGGTCTACTTCCATGTCACTAAAAATAATTAATATCAAAATAAAAGTCCACAAAAACTATACATATACACACAACAAGTGTATGGTTAGACAATGCGCTTGTAAAAATTGTGTAGTCCACTGCATGGACGGTCCTTATCTCATGATTTGTCCAAAACGTGCTAAAGATTTTCAGCCTTAAAAGGATTCCAAAGCATTCCCAAACCATTCCAAAATCTTTCAAAAACCACCCAAGAAATTTATATAGATAAATGGACATATGTATGTGTTATATACTTAAATATTGGGTTTTTATAATTAGTTTTTCCAATGTTTCATTAACAACATATACATTATCCATCTACTGAAATCACGAATGAAAAGAATGATAGAGTTTTCAGAGAGATCCAGCAGTGGATACCATAGAGATAATAATGTTCAATTTCCATCATGAATGAAATGATGAAGAAGGATCCCAAAAAATTGTCTCAATATAATGGATATATGATTTAGTTTAAGGAAATAAGGAAATAATCCAATGACCTCTATTGTAAAAGTAATGTGTATAATGAATGGAAATACATCTCTACTAAGAATATATTTATGGTTTCATTGCATAAATGTTGGGAACCAGGGAATTAACTTAGTTAATTTACTCTTTATAATGATAAACCCAAGATCATGGATAAACTATTGTAGAAATAAATGGATGTTGTATTTATGTATAGAGGTTTTATTGAAAACCATAGTTAAATGGTTATTTAATCATTAAATTTCCAGATTGACCATCAAATATATTAATGTGTATGTTTAAAAATGACTGTAAGTATTCTAGATGGAAGCGCATCGAATCCTATAATGTAGTGGGAATTGAACCCATAATCATGTTGTGATATGGGTTTTATGGTATCCACTAACATACAGAATGTACTTGTTAACATGTCATTGTTTCTAGTTAAAAAATTTAATGCATAACTATTATTGATGAACTAAAAATGCCAATTTTTATTTCTAGATACTAATTTATTTACAATTTTGGATTTATAGAATAGTTAGAGTCAAATTTTTATATTTTCCATTATTTTATGGGGCTTAGGTTCTGTTAGCATTTTATTTTAGTGCTTCATAATTCAATGTTAAATAATATATGTTCCTTTTATCAAATAATAAATGATTTATAATTTTATCCATGAAAATATTTGATGAAAATTTTCTTCATATAAATATTCTATGTAAGTAAATTTTTTTATATTCATAAATAGTAATGTACTTACTCATCCTTAATAAAATGATCAGGAAAAAATGTTTTCCTAATACCTTATGTATTATTGAAAGGCTGTGTTTTAAACCATAACATATTTATGAATTTGTGTCCTTAGCAATACGTTGATCATTCACACTTTTTTTATTGATGAACTCAATCATTTTTTATAAATATTTATGTTTTTCATAATTTAGGTATATCTACATACCACTAATTTTCTATTACATAGTTACATAGTTATATATTATTCCACATGACCTTTGCACATCTAATTACTTATTTTCACTAATATTTTTTAGAAACCCTTTTCTTGATTGTAGATTTAATCATAAGAAACATAAAAATCATTATTAACAAGGTCATGTTTAAGTTGGAAGGATGAAACTTAGTTAAGGTGGGGGATATTTTAACACCCCCAAATATTAAGCTGAGAAGATTTTATTTAATGGAGTAAATGACACAAAAAACCTACAACATAATGGAATATAATACATAGACACATTAAATTATAATTACTTTATTAGATAAATTTAATCTATGATATTGCATTCAATGTACACAATACCATGTTATCATGCATTGTAAGCAACAATAATATTCTTTATTTACTAATGTTATAAAAAAAATATGTTTTACCGAACAACAATATATTAATAAAATATTATTATTTAATTTAATTTGATAAAAACAAGAAATAAAATTAGATTTCATGAATAATATTTAAAATATTATGAAAATATAATGTTTATAAAAATTTAAAATATATTCATAGGTAAACCATTAATAATAAATGAATATAAACAAATTTAATATAAATGAAATGATTTTATGATCAAATATTTTTTCACCGCCATGAATTAAATTAATTAAAATTTGCGAATGATAATAATGTAAAACATGTATTATACATGTAGTAAGATATTTTTTTCATTCATACAAAAGATTTGATAAGCAGTAGATAATAACAGACCCTATAATTTGTATCAGAATCAAATAATGTTATAATGGAACTTTGACCATATTTAAGTAGTTATCCTCTTTCAAAACAACACTTAGTAACATCAATAAATATAATATGAAAAAAAAATTATTTTATAAAAATAATCAGGTTAGTTATTGATTTGGTATTTTCCTAAGAGGTTTCATTTTTTGATGAATAGTGAGAAATAATGAAATTTAATTCACAACTATTTTTTGTATTTATTATTTCTATAGTTAAATTATATTTTAAATTGGTTTTAAAGTAGATATATATATTTAAAAACATTATAATTTGTTCTCATTTGAATCAAATTCTAATTGAAAATGAATACACAAATAAAGAAATCATTTGAACATTATAAATTAAGGACTGTCATGGATTCCTCATTTACACAAATAAATTTAAATTAGGTCACACGAATTATGTTATTAGAATTTGAAAATATAGATTCAGTATTTTGAATCATCATAATATATAATTTATTCCACGTCAAACTTACTAATTGACCTAAAATATTATTGATTGTGATTAAAATTAATTATAATGATTAAGAATAATACTGGCTTTATAAGCGACGTAACCATAATCTTATGAGCCAAAATTATCTAGAAAAATAAAATAAGTCCCTTTTATAGTGATATTTCGACCCTGGAATCCCTTTTATATAATTGATATCATTTTTTGATAAATAATCCTTAGGAAAAACATGGTTGTAATTCTATTTTCACAAATTTACATGAATTCCACTCCAACTCTACTATAAAAAGGCACTCAACCCTCCAACAAACTAACAGCTCTAATACCACATTGAATAAAAAATCGTGGACAAAATAGCTACTCAAAATCAATCCTCAAAAACCATAATCCCCAACATGGTCAAAAATCTATCCAAGGAATCCATTTTGTGAAACCAAAAAAGTACTTACATGAAAAATATGTATCATCTTTCCCCAACATATTTTTCATTATTTTCATTACCACCACAAAACATTTATTTTTACATGATTATATAATAAAAGATTAACCTAAATATGATTATAGGTTGTTATTTATAGGTTTCTACATACAATTAAGAACACATAAATATAATGAGTAAGGAACATACCATTTATGTGTACGCGAACTACCACATCACAAAAAAATAACTTTAATTCTTTCTTTACGAAATCTCATGGTGGGAATAATGAAGGATGTGATTTTTTATATGATATTTATTATTTCTAATTTTTCTATTCTTTAGTAATTTTTATATAACACATTACTTTTTTATTTCCATCTTGGGTAAATACGATAACATCAGTTCTAGATGTGTGGACTACAACCTGCTCAATGTGATGTAATTCATTCACACTTTACACAGAACTTATAATGGATGGACCTATTATATATATGATATATCTAATAAATATATTTTATTATGAAATTATAATATTTTTTTAAATTAATTTAATTTCCATTTCTCTAATAAGATAAAGTAATATTGGTAGTGGTCATGCATATGTATGGCCTAACGTCTCTATGAATGGTTTATTTAATTTATGATAGAAAAATATAATGGATTATTGTAAATACATATATAATAAATATATATAAGATAATTAAATAATGTTTTAGATTATTGATTTGATTATTTCATGATCTAATAAATATTTACAACATATTACAAGTAAAAAAACTAACTTGAGATAATACATAATTAATGCATAATATAATGAAAATAATGAATAATTACTGTCAAAAGAGAAATACGATATTATAAGAATAAAAAATACGATATAATAAAAACTATTGTGGCTCTTTAATAAGATACTAAAATTTTTAACCCGTTACAAATAAATTTAATGGACGTCACCCAAATTTAAATGCCTAGTATGTGATTTTCACACCACTTTTTACATTCATGATATTAATGTAATATTCAACACATGATTTTTGTGGTGTATCTATTACCACTTTTTATATATTATATCATGAATTTATTATCTTTATGTTATTATTAGTTCAATTTTATTTATTAATTATAATGGGTCTTGAGAAAAAATTTACCAAATGGTAAAAAAATAAAAAAAATAATTTCTTTTTCTATGGTTATATTACTCCAACGTTGTTGTTAATATTCGAATATTATGATAGTAATAACTTTTTACTATGTAATTTTATATATTCACCTGTTTTATATAGATTTACATTTAATACACATAGTATATTTATTTATTGATTCTTACATCAATGTTATGGTCTTTTGTGGGTTTACATCACAATCTCATTATGATTAGGAATGTATATATATAAATTTTCATTAGAGGAAATTATGGCATAGTTGTTTAATAAATCATTTAATTTTAGAAAACACTACATATTCATGGTGATTTTCAGGTAATAATATTATTTCCCACTTTTTGAAACATAATATATTTTATAAATTGTTTTTATGAAAAAAACATTTTTTTTATCTTTTTTGTTAGAGAAAAAGAAAATTTCTAAATATTTTTTTTAAAAAAAACATCTTTTTTTCATTTCCAATTTTTTTATGTATTCTGTTTTTACCATTTTTTCATTTAATATTTTTTTCAATGGAATAAATTTTTTCGTTTTATTAAAAAGTCACTTTTATAAACCTTTTCAAGGAAAAATGAAATATTTTATTACCTTATATGGATTGAATATATTTACCCACATTCATTTATTCAAATATTCTATTTCATGTTTAAAAGGATAATTTTTAAATAAGATTTTTTAAATAATTATTTTAATGTATATTTTTTATAAACTATTATCAAAATAAAAAATATATTCTCTTCATAAATATTTAAAAAATCTGTTTATAATATTACACTATATCAATGTAACCTAGCCGTTGTTTTCACATGACTTGGGATATGTTTTTCTGAAAAACACTTATTCATTATTGGGAGAATTTATGATTTATTATGCCATGGTTAGTATTGATATTCACTTATTCATTTTAATTTTCAATCCTAATGAATTAATCAATTTTATATGATCATTGAACAATGATTTCCCACTAATTATCCTTATTAATTATCTTTGATATATTTATTTCCTAAAATGTATATCATTTTTATATATAGTGTTTTGTTTAATAGTTATTTGATTGACTGAAGGAATATGGTTCAATATATATCGTTACTCAATATAGATTTTGCCTAAGTCGCCATGTTTATAATTCACATATTGTTATTATTTTTTGATATTATTGCATCCTCATATATATATATATTCATTTCATTCTAAATTTATTGACTAAATATCTTTTTTTTAATTTCATACCTTACCATATAGATAAATTCTTAACTAGTTATTATAATGGAATTTGTTTTCATTTATATACCCGTCCATATTGATTTATTCAAATAAATTTATTATTGAATCTATTATACTTTACACATACAGAAAATTTGATATCACCATTATATTGTATCCTTTCCCCAAGAATCTAAAAAGTATAATACAAAATATCTACATGGATATGATAAACCAAATAAAGATATTGTACTTGAAAAAATGTATTCTCTAATGATTTTAATTATTTGTAATACATGACTCATGTTTGTATCTAGTTTATTATGTCTACTAGACACAGTGTCCCTTTATGATTTACTTCCTTTTAGTCATGTCAATGAAATAGTAATTAAAATAATACTTGGGCTTAATTGGGTTGTGTCACAATATTAAATGTTCTCAAATAGCCTCCATCATACTCTATATACAAATTTTATATTATTAATGAAATATCACACCAAATTTTAAAAAATTCTGAGGGGACTATTAAGATTGTTTATGATATTCTAAATAAATGTTTGATTGACTTTAAAGGAGGAAGGGATCAAATTCTTCCTCTAGTAAAGTTCTCATAAAATAAAATTTTCCTCTCAATCATAAAAATAGTTCCGTTTGAAGACCTTTATGAGATGACATAATGTAAAACATAAATGGGAAATATAGTACCCAAATTCATGTTTTAGGGGCCTAAAATGATGGAGGATATTTTATAAAACGTAATGAAAATTTAAAAAACACATCAGGACAACTGACAGTCCACATAAGATCATTGGTGAAAATATAAAATGAGACATGTAGTTTAATTTTTGGAATAAAATTATTCCTAGTATATCTCAATATAAGAGAGTAATGATACTATTAAAGATATGTAACCTAATCCCATGGTACATTAACCCTTATATATTATCGATCGCTTATGTGCTATGGATTATTGATCATCACTC
Organism: Viscum album; assembly: GCA_963277665.1. Lineage (NCBI taxonomy): Eukaryota > Viridiplantae > Streptophyta > Magnoliopsida > Santalales > Viscaceae > Viscum > Viscum album. Next base: position 688,383,754 of record OY728122.1, read on the forward strand.
CAATTGACACATTCTCAAGTACATGATGTATGCCATGTATCTTTCTTGAGGATGTACACAAAATATCCATAACACGTAATAAATTCAATAGATATAAAATTGGATAATGAACACCCTAATGATGATTATCTGGAGAAAATCTGGGATCATATATATAATGTTATAGATAATTTATTACATACCATGTCAAAGAGTTATGGAAGAAACACTATATGAAGAGCCATCCCGCGAACAAGGGGAAGACATGTATAATTAGTAAAATTACATGTTATAATGAAAGTATGAAAAATACATTTTTTGGAAATGGTATTTAATTATTGATAAATGAGACACCGACTTTAAAAATAAGAAATTATATATTTGATACGATATGCAACATGAAATATCAAACATAAAAATGATTATTTTTGACTCTAACAACTTGAAAATTAAATTTTTATGAAGTAAATAATAATAAAATATTGAAATATATTTATAATTAATAATTGATAAATATTTATTTACACATTCATTTTTAAAAATTTATTTTTTAATCAACTTGTTTTATTCCTATAATAGAGGTATCATTCATTAATTATTTTTATTACTTTTAATAAGAAAATATTACAATTAATAAAATTATATTTGAGAAGTTTTATTTTATTAAATCAATATAATTTATGATTATTACATATAGAAATTAACTATGGTTTATATTATCATATTTTTCGATAATGTTACATTTTTTAATGAATTTTGAATATTACCGATTTTTCAAATAATGTAATTATATATCATGAAATCATGTTATTTGAAAATTTATTTATATATTAGAAATTTTATAAAATTTAAATATTAGACATTTCATTTAAAATTATAGAATTTTCTTCATATTAATAAACTATTTTCATGAAATTTTTAAATGATTATTTTTATGAATAGATATGGTGCTTTCTAGAAACATTTTTTACTGGAATATTGTATGAATGTTATATTTTATTGTTCATTATTCTACTGAATTCAAAAAATAAATCATATAGATATTATAATATAATTTTCTACGATATAAAATAAATTTATGTTAATTTAATAGTCTATATCTATCTCTACTTTGTTCAAATGTAAAATGAAACCATCCTTTGAGTGTAAAAAGGACTACATCCTCAGAAATGGATGTACATAATTTATCATCATTGCCTCTCCCAACCATTCATGATGATAGATTTAATTACTATATATGATATTAAATACATATTTATAATTATGTATAAGTAATATATCATATAACATTATTCACTAACATCAATTGAATAAATCATAGATCATTTGGTAGAACGCCATATAATCTCCTCAAGAAGCGACGTGATTTTATTTTTATTCTCAATCACATAAGTGTTAATAAAACTATATTTGTGGAAATAAAATGATTTTTATCATGTAATTACCATTGTTTAAAAATATAACAACAATTAACACAATTAATTTAATAATTTTGAAAATTGTAAATTTTTCTCTTCGGTAAGTACGACCTACTATGTCTATGATTGTATCGTATATCATTTTTCATAACCATACTATATGTTTTATTTTAAAAATATAATTTTTTTATAAATTTTTTAATAATTTAATTATAATTGTTTTAGATAAGATGATATAATAATACCTTTTAATTTAGTCATCATTTTAATGTGATTTTGGACATATTATTTGAAATATACTCAAAACGTACATCGATAATATAAATGATTGTTTAATTAAATATATAATTAAATTTTATTTATAAAAACAATAATAAATAAAAAACATATTTTGAATATATATAAATAAGGTATTTTTTTAATTTTTGATGATATATTATAGAAGAGTTGAATCAGTCATCAAGTAAGGGATCCCTCTATGCGACAAGTTTATTTGGATTATGGCCATTTACTCTATAAATCACTATTTTATTGTCATCAATATTAAGAAAGATATATAAATTATGTATATTTTTAAAACATATAAAAGTAGTTTATTATGCCTTACGTTTATAGCGTATTACATCCTATATTAGCAGTTCTCAAATTCCTCCCTAACATAATTTTTTTTATGATATGAGGAATGATTATGAAACCTATTTTCTTTATATGAATAATTCTTCAGTTATGATTTATTATTTATTTTTATGTGTATATCATAACTCAGAACATGTAATTTTCATTTCACCCAAATATTAATATAATTAATTTACTAATTTTTAAGACTCATAAGTCATCATGTATGGGAATAGATAATAAAACTAATCCATTGTCTGACATTTTCGAAAATGTCATATTGTCTACATTGTTACCATTTACACATGTTTATGTCATCTAATATATTTATAACACATATTATATGATATAACTATTTTTTATACCATATCTTTTATGATGTTATTCATTGTGATTACCCTTGATCCATAAATTTTATTAAATTATGTTGAAAATTTATCATTCAAAATAAGTTTCTTTATCATTTTTCCTTAACTAGGTTATTTACCTCACCTCATTATTTGATGTATTTTACATTGTTATCCAATATAGTTTTACAATCCCAAATGAAAAATAGATATCATTATTTATAATAATACAAGTGTGTTAAGTTTCAATTTCATTATGATAAAATATGAATATTGTCATCCAAAGACAATGGGTATCATGATATTTGGTAACAAATTAATGGATGTTTATGATAAATATCATGTTATAATATGTATAAATGGATAATTGCATCTTATAAAAGTAGACCAGGACCAAGAAGAGAATATATAAGTGATGATCTAGTGGAATATATTACAGGAGAAGTAGAATTAAATTTTGTTCAAAACCACATGAATGCTAACTGAACCAAAAAATATATACCCCACTATTGTACACATTACCAATATGGAATTACTATGTGTGATAAGGGATTTTGTGTCTCGAAAAATTAATTTATTGAGTGTAAATTTTTTTTAGAAATAAAATTATTGATTTTTTAATACTATAACTCTCTTTTTAAATTTTTATTTTAATATATCAATCTGATATAAATGGTATAATGAAAATTAATATATTATTAATATAATAAAAAATATTTTCTGAAAATAAAACAATAATTATATTTAGGGAAAATATATATCTTTCATGTTAACATTAAATTATATTTTTACTGTATAATAAACAATTATATTTATTTTACTTTTACAGTCAATGATATTAATTCATATATGAATAACAATAAAACATTGTGATCAAACATATTTTTTTAATGAGTTAAAAATATGATTACATAATTGAATGTTTTATTTCTCAATATGTATATATTTTATTTTTAAAATTATGTTTCTAAAATTCATATAATTTAATGGATAATGTGGATAATATTTTTGTAATCATAACATTAAAATTAACCAATGGGTTTTTTAATAAAATTCCTACACTATGAATTTTTATGTAAAAATTAAAACATAATATGAATAAAATTATGATATCATGAAATCATAATTACATAAAACTGAGGAAACAAATACATTAGAAGATAAATAGAGGAAAAAATAGTTTTCTATATAAAATATTTTATATTAAAGAAATATTATTAATTTTCAATATATATAATGAATTTCCCATAACCAAAACTCTTTGTGATGATTATAAAAAGAAGTGTCCATTTTCATAAATACCCTATACAAATTGAATGATTATTTATTTATAATGGCAACCCATATTAATTATTAATACAAAACAAAAATTCTCCTTATTAAATACCATGTAAAAATTTTTAGTAAATAAAAGTTCTTCTTATATTTTTTATAACATAGAGTCCAAAATATAAGCTTTATAAATAAATAATGAAATTTACAATATTTTTTCTTTCAATACCCATCCATTATCTATCTAGATTCCACTAAGGAGACTCTATATACAATTTACCTATCAGTTTTCCAATATATACTCCATCCAAGTTGGTATCATGGTTCCTTGAATATCTATTCAAGCAATATAAATCCATAATGAAACTAATAAATTCTCTTTATCTTCTCACGTATGTTCTATTACTTCCTTTTAAATAGTATTTTTATTATCAATTGACTATATTCTCATGGATTTATCATCATTAAATTATTTTAGTTTTGATTTCTAAAAAATTGTATACTCAATTCTCTCCCATTAATCCCATTCCATAAAAAATTAGTATACCCATTATGACTATAAAATCAATTTTCTATTTCCCATGAAACACCATTATGTTATGAATTCCAAAAACTATATTCATTACATTTTATTCAAATAAATGTAATTATACTTCATTTATTAGTGCTTTCAACATAAGAAAAATACATTCATTCATTTTTTGTTAGAAATAACTAAAAATACTTTTATTTATGTACTTATGAAATAATAAATTTTCTGTGAGAATCATTACATAATTCCCTTGGGATTTTGTTTAAATGTTTTACTAATTATAATTGCTATGTATGGGGTTAATATATTTCAACAAATAAATGGAGTTCAAAAAATATTATCTATTTTACAGGTTAAATATATAATCCCTATAGATAACATGTTTACAATACTGTAGTGAATAAACACATTAATTTGATATATGTTTTTTTTTAATAATTGGGGTATACATATTAATGTATCAGTTTTGAGTTGTTATGAAATTTTCAGGTTATGTATCTTATAGCTTTGAATATTTTATTATGAAAAAACACATTATATAATTATTCTTATTTTTCTTCTTCCACGTCAATTTTTATCTCTTACTATGATTTATGCTCACCCTATTCCATTGATATTTTTCCTTCAAAGATAATTTTTTGAGATTTGGCCTTGGATAGATAAATAATGTTATTTTTCATATGGATTAAATAATTTTTTGTTTTTTTTCATCATATACGTCGTGTAGTATATTATTATTTTATGTTGTAAAAATAATCAAGAGTCACTTAAAATATTTCAATGTATCAATTTTTTATATAATTAAGTTAAAAAATATGTATAAGAAATATGTGTCTACATAGTGATGGTTTGGAACAATGACCATTGGATGTTAATAATTACTATACTACTCCTATGGCAGACCTCTATCCAATTGGGATCCTACCATGGTGTAATATTTTCAATATAGTGATCTGTTTAATATAAAATATTAATTATTCATATCCACATACACATGATAAAAAAAGAGTATATTAATTTAATATAATACTCTCTATGTTCCATGAAATTATTAAAATAGAAATTGTACAATGAAATAGATAATTCAATATTCATAATTTCCAAATGGTTTAACCAAAAAATAATAGTGAACTGTATCATCCCAAAATTCTATTAATTCCACCCAAAAGATTATAACTTAATCTAAAGGGTGGGGTAGTGGGTTGGAATCTAGTCCATTTCTCCCAATGGATATACTGATGTTTTTCAAGATACTACATCACAAGAAGTAATAGTAATATATTTCTTCATAGGGACACATTCTATTAATCTGAATTCTTTACTATGTATACAACAGATTTAGAAAGATATTATATATATATCTCTCCATAATTGAAAATTTTTAAATTGTCATCCACGTATCTACTAATATTGGGATAATTGAAAACATTGTGCACTCTGTCTACTAGTGTGTACTAAGCTAGGTGATAGAAACATTTCCCACGTAAAGAAAAAACTGAAATATACTCAATAACCTTTGGGATATATTTATACCATGAGAAAACATCTATAAATATCTTATTTTGGATACCATTAAGAATGTATGATTTTACCCTCAAACTACAATGGCATCTTGAATTAGTTTCTATAAGGAATCAATTGTCACAATGATGTCCCCATGTCCTCTTGAATCCCTTACACCTTTACAATTTTTATCTAACAATGATCTATGCACTATTTAATTGTATATACAACCTAATTATAGTATATAAGATACATTTAGGATCCTAGTTATTTTAAATATTAGGGTTTTTCTTCCAATAATCATGTGGGATTATTTTTTATAGAAAAAAAAGTAAGGGTATGTTATCTTAGGATCTCCCACTAAAATAGATCCTAGATGACCTTAACCATATGAAACAAAATGGTTCTCCCTATATAGAAACTTATATATGGATCAAAATATATTCTCATATGAAAAGGATACTTGAATTTCTCTTTCATGATATAATATATGTAAGACATTAAATAAACAACATACCTAAATGTTATCATCTCACATACCCCATGCATCATGATTATCTCAACCACATATTCCGAATACATATATATCCCTTGAACTCTAAAATAATATAATAGATAAATGTGTACTCATGGAAGTGGTTGGATGATCACCCAAATCTAATTACAACCTATAACTAATCAAAAAATTTCTTTCATGAAACAAGTTTTAATTACATTAAAATTTTACTTCATAACCCTATGGTGTTGAGGACAACAATCTTGGGAATTGTATTAAAATAATATATTTTGATAGGAGAGATAATTCTATAAAATATATTAAACAATTCACTTGATACATATTGAACATAATGGATGTTGAATTAGATGGTAAAAAATTATCATGTCTAGATGTACACTAAATTCGATGTGTGGAAATACCTAAAAATTTCCCCATGTGTGGATATTAGTCAAACTATAAATCCCAAGTGGGGATGTTTTTCCCCCCCTATGTAATAATAACCATATATAATGTCTCATGGTGATATATTTTCAGGAAAGACCTTAAAAACAATGTCCCACAACTGATCCTCCATCACAGAATTTATGAGATATGGCTAAACCAATATATATCAAATATATACTTCATCAGCATCACCCCCAACAGAAAAATAAATTTATAAAAACAAATAAAATTATATATCTAGAAACTTATGTCCTTGTTTTATTATAAGGTATTCGTAAACTATGATTCCCTTTCCCGGAGATTTGAAGAGCATTTATTCATAATCCTATTGGATGTATCACCAATAACTATAATTTTGATAAGGATCTCGTAGGATGATTATAGGATCTAAGACTATTTTCGTATGTGTAGACTCTAAACAACTAAACGATAATTTTATGTCTCTATTTTTGATGGGAGTAATTTATAGCATCTATAACAAACTCATTTGAAATATAGTTATTATCATGAAGAATGATTTGTCTTGACCCATAATCAGTCACTTCAATCCTCTTAATCACTACACAACTTAGAAAATCTCTAGAGGAATAACCAAACACCCTTAAATCGAATCTATCAATTAGTAGCCTCATTATAGTTTTACTTATTAATCATTAACGTAGCACTGAAAATTTATATTGTTTCACTCTAGGATATGAATGGAATCCTCATTTATTTTAAAGAAATTAAATTGAGTTATAATCCTAAATAATTATTCCATGAATCGCTAGTAGTAACAGACCGTCAAATAAAATCATACATCCTAAATCATAAACATATATTGTTCCAAATTAAACAACTATCTGAATATTTTATTCATCAATGGATACTACTTTATATGTGAAGACAGTCCCTCTAAAGTAGAAATATCATACATAATTCCATATCAATTTTCTCCTACAACACAACTGATGTACTAAATGAATGACTAAACTAATCCATTTATATTCTATATCATCAACCACTGCCATTAAAGATAATAGGATACGATCATTGAATAAAACAATGAATCATTCCAACATATAGGGAATGGTATAATTTTTTAGGAACATAAACACAGTTATGGGAATTTTCTTATTGTACGACATCAAAATAAACTCATAATGACTATAGAGACACATTAATGTCACTATTAAGTTGTCCTCATAGAAAACCAAATCCGAATGTAACAAAACCCAAATATCGATTTTCAAAAAAAATTATTCCTTCTATTAGTCTGAGATGTCATAAAATTACAGTAAAGGGACATTATTTTTGATTGTCATCATATTAATGTATTGATTGTCAAAATGATTCCTCCATATTTATTATACCTTCTTAAATGAAAACAGTCTAGTAACCTTATAAGACACACTAGGTATAACACTACTATTATTCATTATGTCTTACAACTACAATATCCTCTCCCAGAGATCATTCATGCACATATGATAATCTACATAATATATCAGAGTGTCCCTTATGATAAAAATGAAAAAATACTTGTAACAACGTGGTTAAACGTTCATATACACCATTATAAATATAGTAAAATGATCATTTTATGACTCTATTACACATAGAGACAAACATTCTAACTAATTTTGGATAAGACACATGTTTGCACAAATAGTTATATCCAAAAAATAGGTATATCACTTTTAAAAACATCATCTGATATATCAGTCTTCATAACATTGGTATCTAAAATATTTAAATTGATCAATCTTAGATTCTTTATAATAATGGATTATAAGAGATATCAATGGAAAAAAATGTATTCATAATATTTTCATGTGAGTGTATGAATAAATTCAATGCATAAGAAAACGGTAAAACAATATCGGTGATAAAGCATTTATTCTATAAAATTATTCATTACGTAATTATTTTATAAAAACATATCACACGAGTCCTATGAGTTTTGAATAGTGATTTTGTTATCTTTGGTTATAAGGGAAAGGTATATGTATGTTTTATAAAATTGGAGTTTGGCATAATCATAAGAAAAAAATTCATAAGATATATTAATGTTAAACTATAAGTCCATAATATAATTATATATTATACTAACCACATGCTTATAACGTTTTGGACTTGGGTTAACCACCCACACCCCATAAACAATTAGATATAGTTTATCTCCATATTTTCAATAAAATTCTTAACATAGGATAAAAACTTATGTTCCATCCTGATATCAAGATATATATATATATATGCTCACCCAATTCAATATATATATATATATATATTAAAATTTAAAATATCATTATTCAAAATCTACACATATGTGTTTTATATAAATCTGGAAACAAATAAGATATCATTATAAAAAAATATTTTATGATTAATGAACATGTTTCATTATGATATACAAAATTCATATAATTTAGACAAGATACAAATACTATTAATGGATTGATGATAGAATATGCACTTTGTATCATAATATATGTTTAGGTAGTATTTTAATGATGAAATACACATTATCATGGAATTAGAAAGTTACATTGAAAAATATGATGAAAACCCCTTACAATTTCATTTAAGATTATATAAATTGAAATAATTTTTATAATTTATATAATATAATTTATAATAAAACAATTAAGTCATGGAATTGAATATTTTTTAATAAAACAAAAAAATAAAAAAAATTAGTTTTTTAAAGAAGTGATAAAACATATTTTCTTCCACAATTCTGAATTAAATTAAATTGAATGTGTCCTACGTGGAAATGGTTAAAGATATATTCTATTAAAACATTTTAATAAATATATAAAAGGATTTTAAAATTACCTAAAAAATTTGTATAAATATTAGAAATTACAATCATATGATAACATAATTAATATGGAAATAGAAGTTTCATATTGTTCATCGAATAAAGAGAAAGTGTAGGAAAAACGTACAAGAATCCATTGGGTTGAATATTGAAATATGGGTATTGTAATCCTTCTGAAAATTGTAAAAAAAAGAAATAAATAGATGAGATAAATATTAAAAATATTATATATATAAAATATATAATTTCAACAAATAAAAATATTTTTACAAATATTATCAATTATAAATGGTGATTGGATGGGAACCCTTAATGATTTGAAAAATTTATAATTCAAGGAACGTGAAAGAGAAAAAAATTATATTGATTATAAATCCAAATAATTCCATTATTTTTATTTAAAATTTGAATTTAGAATATACATAATACGAAATAAAACAAATATTGATTAATAACAATATCTATATGATGAGAAATTAAAATGGGGAAACCCTTAACATTACTATTGAAATATATAAAGTATAATAAAGTGTATGTATAATAAATATAATCAAATTAATCACTATTATAATTAAATTATTAACATAAATTACTTTTTTCAATCCTTAATTATATTAATTTATCAAACATCTATATGTTGTTTTATATTTGTTTTCATCATCTGATGATTGTAACATTGAGTCATTCATGCATATTTATTAATGGATACCATTACCAACATTCACTATTGAAAAAATAATCATATTTAGATTGTAAAAGGTACATAAATAATTTTCCCTTTATTTTTTCAATACTATGTTTTTTGTGGATGTTATATTTATAAATCATGGGAATGGAATCTATGATGAACTTGTTTCATTTAATTTATTGATAACAATAATTATCTTTTTAGTGACCATTCCATATAATTAAACGTTTAAAAATACAATTTAATTACATAAATTAATAAAAAATATCATATATTTCTAGTATGAATATCAAGAAAAAATTTATATATTGAAATTATGATTTTGGTATAACATCATTACTCTTGGTGGTTGAACCTACCAAAATAATGAGTAACAATATATGATCATATAATTATAAATCATTTTAAAGGAATCATTTTAATGATAATTGAGTAAAATTTGAGTGGAGAAAAAATTCATAAATCCATTAGATGAGAACGTAAATAAAAAAGGTTATTAAAGATCATAATTATTTTCATTCATGAACTAAATTCTTCTCAAAGTTGTTTCCCTTGATTGGATGGATTTATGACCCCTTTTTTGGAATAAAAGAAACCCATAATATATGAAATAATTAGTATAAGTCAAATGATCGTAGATTAAAAGTATAATTCATGAAAAAATATGTTTTATAAGATTTAGTTCATTGGTATTTTTATAGTTGTGTTTAGATTTAAATTTTCATAAATTCACTATCCCCAATATATATTGTTTTCATTTTAGAGAATAAAGTGGAATCATGAGAAAAATAATAGATAAGAGGTGAGATATATAAGATAAATACCTCATACATATATTTAATGTAATATTTTTTATGTATTTTGACATTTCCCTTATTTAAAATCATTAACATCATTTTACCATTACATTAGTAATTCAACTATATTACAAGAGAAAAATATTTTTACCTAAAATTGACATTTTTCTTATTTAAAATTATTAAAAATATTAAACAAATGAGAAATCCAATTAATTTGATTAAATTTTTGAAAATAATATAAACAAATAAATTAATATTTTTAGCAAACATAAAAATATATTTTACAAAATTATATTATTAAGGCGAAGGATTGTATTATTCAAATTAAATTACATGTTATAATCATTACATGAATTTTATTTTTCATTTAGAATATATGTAAAAAATAAATTTTCTTAAATTTTGTAGTAAATTATGATAATATGAATACAATAATATAAAAATATAGAACATATAGAAATATTATTTTTCTAAAAAAGTTGTTCCTTTCAACATTATGGGATTTAAATCACACCAAATAATTTTTATCTTCAAAACATGAAATTTTATCAATTATTCTTTATTAGAGTAATTTATTTAATTTTATAGTCTCAAAATAATAATTATTGAAAATAATAATAATAATATGTGAATAAAAAGTACAATATTAATATAAAATAGGTAATTAATTAATAATTTTCCTTTCAGAATTATATATATATTTCATATTAGAATAGATCAATTTTGCTTTAAAATGATTACTTATTATTAATATACCTATTATATAAATAAATATAAATTGACCATATATCCAATGACTATATGTCCAACATGAAAAAGTGAAATTGTAAAAAAATCATATATATTAATGTCAAATTTAATTATAATTTAATAATTTATCTAAACACATTTATCGTTTTATTTTACCTCATTATCAATATGTCTATTGTGTTTCTTATATTTTTATTCATTATATTTTTATAATTTCATTTTAAATCAATAATACACACTGTGAAAAGAATTATTTCCCTTTTGGGGACTTTTCATTTACATTTTATTGTGTTAAAAAAATATATTTCATAATGATGTTAAAAATTTAATTATCCAAATTTATTAATGTTTAACTTTCATTGAAATATCATATCAAAATAAGAAATGTTTTCCTTAATTTTTTATTCACATTTAATATAAAACAATCTAGTAAATAAAATGTTTGCTGATTTGAGAATACATAATAAAATGTTAATAATTCTAAATTCTATCACACATTTTATATTTTGACCCTAGTAATTTTGTTACTCTAATGTATAAAATGATTGTAATTATTTATCCATATATGTTTTGGTTCCAAATATTCTTCCACTAAATAATTGATCCAATATGGGATATTAGAATGTTGACTAGACTTTTATTGTAATAATTTTTCTCCATTATCCATTAATTCTATTATTTATTCCTTTAATTATGGTCATTTTCCAATGTACAACAAATTGGTTTATTAAATATGAAGGGTTCAGTATGAAACTCTCTAAAAGTGATACATGGAACAAATTATTTATTTGGGAGTGGTTTAGTGGATTTTTAATTTTATAAGATATCATTTAAAAATGATAAACAATTTCAATGGAAGCAATGTATATATGGCCCAATATTTACTTCATTTTCACTCCCTTAACCTTATAATAGGATATTTTTTTAGGAATCCCTTATTAATAAATTCAAAATACATAAAAAAACATGCATAAATCATTTTTTAATTATTGTACATTAAATTAATTAGTTAATGGATTGAATATTATATGAAATTTTTAGAGAATTATCTAGTTTCAACATCTAATGTTCTAAAAATATATCCCTACATTTTGGATGGCTTACAATAATTTTTTATGTGCCTCAAATATTTCCAATATAAATCTAGAATTTGTAAAACAATTATATTAGATCTCTGCCATGGAATAGGGTTTAGATGAACATTTCTTTAATTTTTATGAATAAGATCATAGAATATATTCTAGTGTTTGAATATTTACTTTAGATTGACAGCCCTTCTAATGATGATAACCACTGTTGAGGATCAACTCTATATGAAATGATTTCTTATTTCTTATCAATAATGTAAATGTAAATTTTAAATCTCAATCAGTTATAGCTGATCATGGTACTTAATATAGTCTTACAACTTTTTTTTTCTGTATAATGTAATGTTTATCAACATGAATAAAATTTCAACTTATAATGAAATTACCTCGAATCGTGAGGAATTTTAATATAAAATATTTTGTGTTAATGTATTTAGAGTCATTAGGAAGACCTTAAACCTTATACGATGATATTTTACTATTTCCATAGAGGTATGGCTCATAGTTTAATCATCCCCAATGATTCTTTAAATTCTCCTCTGACCTGTTGAAAAAGAATGAATCGAGATATATACACTCGAATATAAGCCTTTAATTTTCCCATAATAAATTTTTAATTTTATATTTATAAGTATTTTTTCTTTGAGTATGTATAATGAATATTTGGATATGAGAATAACCAAATACCTCCTTCTGAAATGCTTATATGTAATATAAAAATAATCATTTCATGAATCTTATTATTTAGTTATTTTATACTTTATACTCTATATTATTATAAAAAAACATTTTATTTCACAGTGTCTTAATTTATCTATCCTTGATCTTCCGTTTGATGTATGGATTATAATTTATTTGTGAAATATATGATATATCACCATCCTATATGATTTCAAGGCATATAGTTTTAAAATAGATTACTATATGGTCTCTATAAATACCTATCATGGATAAGGTACCGTTAATGTTACTACTCATATCATCAAAAAACTTTTTATCCTTACCAATTTTATATTTTATTGAGAAAACATAGTCCAATTGGCCAGTAAAAATATATTAACTGGTGGGGCAGAATATCCATTTAAAAATAATAATTATAAATGTAATTGATGATATAAAATTAACTCAATTTTGATATGATAAACCAATTAATGACCTTAAACTTACTAATTTATAAATAAAAAATAAGAATCATTTCAAAAATCTTATTTAAATGTTAAAAAAACCTATATTCCTAGTTTTAAATGAGAATCGTAGGTTTTTTTTTAATTTCTGTTTGTCAATATTGAAATTATGTTATGTAAAATTTAAATAAAATATAGAAAGAAAATTTTTACAAGCTATTATGAAATAACATTATGTGGGCCCATGTGTATGTAATGTACCTAATCCCAGTACCTCGATGTACATTCCTCACATAAAAACATTAGAATATGATTCAATGAATCAAATATCTATCGACCATATTGTTTAGTGGACACCGTAAATAAAAAACGTACATGGCAATAAAATTACTTATGAAAAATGATGTCAAATCACATTTTTATACAAGATTAAAATTATTCCATATATCATATCCTTGAATTTCAAATATATTGAACTTTGTGGATTCCTCAGAAATGAAACAAAATAAGTGTGATCTAAAATAGTCTGAAAGAGTGACGTAAATTTGAATCTATCGTGAATAAATATTCATAATAAAATTTTAATGTTATATAATAGAAAAAAAAATTAAATAATCTAAATATCATGATAAGATACAGAATAATCAATATTTAATGTTAAATAACTAAAAACACATGTTATCTAATCAATACACTAGTAATTAAATTTAGTGAGAGTGAATATAATTGTCAATATATAATTGATAATAAAAACATACTATTGAAGTAAATGATAAATTAATTTAACTAACGCCTCAGGGATATGGAAGTCTATATGTTTAGGATCTATTCCCTGAAATGGTTAAAAATAAGCTGTAATAGTATTAAATTTTGTCCAACTAATTTGTCTAATTAGACCTGTCAATGCATCAAGGGACAGTATAATTATTGGGCCCCACCTATCGATGCATGATAAAATAATTCATAATATAAAAATATATATATTAATAAATTTAATTCAGAAGTCATTTATATATTTCATTCAACTTTTATATTGAGTAAAATATCAGTTTTTATCCATATTTCACTACATAATCAAATAACATTCAAACAATTAAAAATATATAACATTTTTATATGAGTTGTGAAATAATAATATAATTAACAAAAAATATGGATATTAATGATAAATTTAATTACCACTGAATAATGATCACACAAAATAGATTGGTTGATGATTAATATTAAAATAACGAAAAAATAATAGACATTACAATATCATTTACCACATCGTAATTTTCTTGTTAAATTACCTAAGATGCAATAAAATATTGGGACTTAAAATAAAAAGAAATATATATTAACATTGATATTATATGTAAAAGGGTAATTATATACACTATATAATGAAAATTAATTTTATAACATTTCAATATGCCTCAATGAAATGAATTTGAGATGAAATCACTTACATCCTGATAAAATTTCATTGATCATGATTTAAAATATATTATTATTATTATAAACATATAATATACATATAAAATATATATATTAATAATTATAATATCATGAAGGTTCCATTTTTGAAATATTTTAACATGTTCATTATAAATATTTAGTTATTTTCACTGTTTCGGTTGTTAGTTTCCTTATTTTCTCAGGCATGATTTTTCATGAATGATCTGGTTCTTTAACATAATAAACAGATACACAATATATAGAATAATACTATTCGCATAATTATAATATTTTTAAATAAATAATTCATTTAAATCCAATCTTGATATATGTTTCTAGGTTAAAATGATGTACATTACGGTCATTGAGAGGGTAGGCAGTTTGTACGCTTGAGTAACATTTCGGTTTTTTCAAAGGTCATTATTTAATGAAGGTAGGTAATTTATAATAATTCCATAGAGATAATAATAATATAACTACCATGATATATATATGTTTATATATCATCCATGTGATTTGGTGATAGAGAAATAGTCACATCACATCATGAATGTGGTATTCCACACGTACATGAATGATGTTATCACCATTAAATGGTATAATATATAAAGAAATAATGTTGTATTATCATTTTAATATATTAAATATGTCATTAATATTATAATTATTTCATTTATAACACAAAAAATCTCTAAATATATCCTTTCAACCTTCCATGTGATTTTTTTGAGAAAGACGAATCACATCCCTTCATGAGTTGGTAGTCCTCTATACAAACAAACGATGTTATTATATCTCCTGTGAAATGGAAGATAAAATAATATATATAATATAAAGTCAATAATGTATAAATATTTTATAAATTTCAAAATATTAGTTTATATTTTTCATCATACCCAACCATTAATGCTCGTATTGGAAGAAAAAATGACATTAGCCCTTGAGACAGTATTGTTCTATAAACATAAAGAATGATTTTATAACCCATTTAATGGTTGTGTACATGGTCGTAGGTCATTAGTATTATATAAATGAATCCTAGTATATGGAATATAAATTTTTTATAAATCTTCATTGTTTAATAATAATTGAATGTGGTGGGTAAAAATTAAAATAATGATTCTTGTTGAAGAACAATACCTCTCCTTCGCATAAATATTTTAGGAAGGCATTAAAACCTTCCTAGGTTGGATTTATGAACATACTAATTCTTATATATTGATAGATTATATTTTTTTATGTTATTTTCACCGGTATTGGAATACCTGAATTGGTGTTAGTGTTTTATTAGGATAGGAGAGGGATTGACATTTTGTAAGTGTAGTGAGTGGTATAAGTGTAATATTTGAAATGATTCAATCATATCCACATTTTTAAGGTGAAAAATGTAAATAAAATTATTATTTTTAAAATATTTTCTCAAATTCATAAACCTTAGTATATTATTTTAACCCCCAATAGGTAAATTATTTTTAACCATAACCACAGTAGTTAATTTTTAATATTTCATTATTCAATTTCATCAAAAATTATGTTGAAATTATTAATAATTATATAATATTCAATTTTTTGATATATAATCCATTTTACTAATTTAAATTTATAGAAGTGGAAGATTATAATTTAAAATTACTCTCTCAGACTTGGTAAGAAAGCTGATTTTTATAGATGATATGTCAAAAAAAATTAAGAAAATTTATATTACAATTCAATATGAAATTGATTTTAATTATGTAAATTTGATTAATTTTAGTATAATAAAATTTATTTTAACATATAAAAATTTTAAAATATAAAATATCATTTTAAATTATTCAAATTAAAATACAGTTCTCTATTAAAAATCTATATTTATCTATATTAATAAAAAATTGAAACAATTCAAAAAACTAAAATGTTTACAAAATATATTTTTAAATTCTTATTTTGTACATGTGAGTTATTTTGAAAATTTAATTTTGAAAATTTTATAAAATTTAATCATATTTGATATTTGAAAGGTGTAATTAGATAGTCTTTTAAAAGATTGCTGTTTTTTGAAATAATGTATTCATTTTAAATGATTTACATTATAGTACTTTTTAAAATATAACCATGATTTTCATAATTTATTTTGTAATATTCATATTGAACTATATTTTTATTATATTATATCTATTTTTTCAAAAAATAAAATATAAATAATATTAATTAGTTTTATTGAAATCATTGTTGCATCTAAAGCAAGCTAAAATGTGTTATACATGTAATGGAAGATAAAATTATTGTTCAGTGTTAATAAATATATTTAATAGATTAAATTAATTTAAAACCAATACATAATATAGTCATAGGGTGAGATATTTTCTTCTATTCATGGTGTTGTATGTCGATTATGCTATGTAATTTAATGTTTTTATTTAAGAATATTTTGGTGCTACATTTTCTCCACCTTTGATAAATTTCATCATCATATGATAACCATGATATTGGAAATTATGCATTTGATATTTTATCATTTATTGTAAATAGATATCATAAAAATGGATAATAAAATATCATTATAATAACAATGAATGGGAACATGAAATTTTATATGAAATAACATATAACTATGTTTCTAAATTGGATAAAAATGATGGAATGTTAATATATGGACATGGAAAAAATAAGTAAATATTTATAGGGAGTTATTGTGATAATTGATCACAATAAATTTAATGATAATTCGAATTTTAATTACCACAGACCATAAATTAGCGTTTATTTAAAGGGACATTTGATTCATAGAGTATAAAGGAATTCGAATAATATTTTATCTAAATTTCATTTCCATAGAGTTGATGATTTATTTTACTGTCTATGTGTATAAAGAATTTCACATACGAGATAAGATTCTATATTATAAAAAATTTCATCATTTTTTATGCTTCAATCAGTTTCAAAAAATCAGGAATGCTCAAAAATGAATATCCATAAATTATTTCTTATATCTTATGCACTAAATTTAACTTATATGTTGTCATAATATTCAGAAGGGAGGAAAAAGTATTTTTATATATCTCTAACCATTTTACAAAACTATTATGATTTTCATATGTTCTATAATAAAATAAATAAATCACTAAAAATTATATAAATATGAGCTTAAATGATTTTATAAATAGTTAATTGATTTAACCCGTATAAAACATTAATAACCAATACATTTGAAATAAGTTCACTAAATTACAAAAATGAAATTATAATTATTCCCTCAGAAAACATGAAGTAGTTCTTAATCATCATATACCAAATGTATTAATTCCTTCATCATGTAAAATATTGAATCTTGTAAATGACCAGAATTACTATAAAACATTTTTTAAAATAATAATTATTCATTATTCATTAAATAAAAAATATATTATTGGATATATTCCATAATTATTATTTTATCCATTAAATGATAACATAAAAAATTGATACAAAATTTTGTTATTAAATTGAAATGTATCCTGTGACATCCATTTTATATTCTCCAAATAGCTCATATATTTATATCAACATCATTATCTCAACTCCTTGAACATATAATTTTTTATTGTTTCCACAATCTTGTAGTTTAAATTAAAATTAACATTCGAAGAAATCATTTTTCTCTATCACTAGTATCGTTCCATATACACTTCGAAATTTATAATGAAAAATAACTATATTACAATAAATATATATTTTGTATTTCTTATAACTAATATTTCAATGTTAAAATACTAAAATAATATAATTCATGTATCCAAATACAAGTACATTGTTCATTATTATTCAAAAGTGGAATTAAAAAAATTATTGACCATGATCGATACATATATATTCTGGTATATTTCATTCATGAATGAGAAATTTATTTGTGTAATTCCCCATACCCAGAAATTTGAATAATTTTACATGGGTTCCTTTCCTCGAAACCATATAATCAAAAGTGTGATAGCCTTTATATCCACTCATTTAGAAAAAATCCCATTCATTTTATGAAGGTCATCTTATGTTTCATTCCATCATTATTACAAGTCGTAAAATAATTCATTCCCTTCATCCCTATATCCATAACTTTTCCATCAGTAATCATTATTTAATTTCTCCCCTTCCATTCCATAACACATAATTAATTATTTCACTCTATTGTTAGTACATAATACTGTGAGGTCATATACTGAATATTTTTGGGACACTTGTTTTCATTGAATGATTTTATTTTGTCCATCAATGAAATAACCATTATTAATATTTATATTAATACCACAGTTGAATATCCCATTCAATAATATATGTGTCTTTTATATATAAATTAATAGACTTAATTAAATTATATTAATAGTTAACATACTTCATAATCTAAAAACTGTGAAAATAATATATTTATTTATAATCTTCTAATCATGATAATCTTTATTTTGGGATATACATAATTGAAATTCAACTTGATGGTTTGGATGAAAAATTTTAATTATCATATGTATTTAACATGAGAGTGACAAACACCATGTTTAGTAAGGCCAATTCTCAGGCACCAAGTGATGATAAGGCCATGCCCTATGTTCATATTCTGTATTAATTACCCCAGACACAAAAACTATAGAACAACATCAACTTTTAGAATATATAAATAAATGTATTTCAAGAAGGGAGTAAATATTCATGATTTTTTTTGAATTTTCTTCTATGAATTTTCTCAAAATCTATTATAGGGATATGATTCATAATATTATCTATATTAAATATAGTTCCCATGGTTTCTACTAAATTTACTTTGAATCTAACTATAATGATCCCAACACTAGTAACATAGAGCTTGTACCATAATTTAATATTTTCACATAAGATAAAAGGTAGTGCTTCCTAGTGTACAAAATTTTTAGTATTATTTATAGAGTGTAAATATATGATTCTGGAAAAAAATTTGAAAACATAATTTATATCAAAACAATTGTGATTAAAATCATTCCGTCTGGAATGTCCCTGTAAATAAAACATATTAGACTTCATTGATTCATGGGAATTGAATCAAAATAAGAATGATAAAAAATTCTCAGTAAGGGTTTGGTACAATAGAATATATAATGAAATAAAAATTTGAATCCACATGGAAATGTAAATAATTGAACAAATATTTCATCTAAAAACATTACGATCAATATACGATAGGTCATAGTAAATATTTAAATGAAAATAACATAAATTAATTTTTATTTAATAAATAAATTTAGAACGTAATGAATCTGATGATAAAACCATTGTGAACATATCGTTTATAATTATAACTAAAATATTTGTAATGGTAATGCAATTTGTTTTTGTTTTTTTGACTTAGGAACAAGAAATACTCAACTTATATGATATATCCTCAAATTTATTAAATATTAACAATATAAACAGATTTAATTTTGGCAAACTGATTTCTGTAATGGGACATGTCGATGTTTCAAGGGGCAATATAAGGTATTGACCCACCCATGAAAACATGTCTAATGATTTTATTATATATTTAATTATATATTTAATACATAACTCGTTTTACCTTATCGTCAAATCTCAATATTCTATTAAAGATATATATTTATCAATATTTCCCCAGTTAGTTAAATAAAATTTTATTTATATATAGTATGTAAAAATGGTTTAGGTTTTAAGAAAAAATCATATGAAATATTAAAAATGGATGATTAATATTAATTTAATTATCAATGAATAGTAATCATAGGTTGGTGATTATTTCAACAGAAATTTCACAATCACAATAAAATGTGATATTGTATATTAACAATTAACACATGGTAATTTCAAATAAAAATACACTCATATGAGATAATAAATATATAATATTAAAATTACATGAATAACAAATTAATAATGACATAACATGTCATATTGTAATTATATAATCCATATAAATGAATATTAGTCCATATAATTACAATATTAATCAGTGAAATAAAATTGAGAGGAAATACCTTACCTCAAATTTCCTTTTCATTTTTCATTTATTGATCTAATTTATAGTTCTTTTAAAAATGTTATTAACATATACCATAACCTAAATAATATTTATAATTTCATATACGATCATTTAAAAAATCAGTTCAGTCATTATTTAATAATCTTTTGTTAATTTAATTATTTTGAGTGTCAATACCCTTATTTCCTCATGTGTGGTTTTCCATTATATGGTTTTTCTTTAATGTATCCCATAGGTCCCAAATATAAATATTAGTAAACCTGAAATAATTATATTATTAATATATCAATTATAATTTTAAGAAAAAATTGAAATATTGTTTTGGAAAAAATTATGCACGTTATGATGATGGAAGGGAAGTAAATAATATTTTATCATTCTATAATGGTCATAATATTATAAATACCATATAATTTTCTAATATATATCATCCATGTGGTGTGGTGATGAAAACAGAGTTACATCACTTCATGAAGGTGGTAGTCCACACATAAATGAACGATCTTATCATCTATAAGCGAGTGAATTAGTTAGAATAAAATATATATATATATATATATATATATATATATCATTATGGAATGATAAATATTTCCTTAGTATCATAATTATTTCATCTATATCACATTAAATAAATAAATTTATCCAAATTATATTTGAATTTATGATTTAATAAAATATAATGACATCGCATCGTGAAGTGACAAACCGTTTTACCCACGAAAGACTTTATCATATCTCTTACAGAATATAAGGTATAATTATATATACAATATAATCCATAAATAGGTATAAATATTATTTTAATATTACATATATATATATTGTTACTAATCATATCCAAACTTGAAACATGGTAATGGATGAACGATTGGCATCAGTTCTTGAGGACGTTGTACGCCATACATAGAAATTAGGATTTCAAGATACATTTTATGGAATTAGTGATGTTTGTAGGAACATTTCTTATGATAATAACACTAAAATATATTTTATATATTAATTATATGATATAATAACATTTTATTAGGTATTTAATGTTGGGGGAAAATAAATAAAATAAATATTCTCGTTGAAGAACAATACTACATCATTATTTATCATCCTTATAATTGTACTAAATCCTTTATAGGATGGACTGAAAAAGAAAATACAGAATAAAGTATAAGTAATGTTTTTATATGATTTTTACATATCATGGATAAACCAAATAGGCGTGAAGGTATTAATAATTGAGGATGAGTGGTAGTCTTTCACAAGTGATGTGGGTGATATACTTGTATGTACATGAAAAAAATTCAATTATACATACATTTTTATCAATAAAAATATACCAAATTGAAAAATTATATAACCAAGAAGATATATGTTTGTAATATGTCCTGAAAAATGGATTTTTTTAATGTTGGTATCACATTTTTAGCCATTATCATCATAGATTTACCACCATAAAATCTGTTATTACTTCAACTATTGCCAATATTTTTTATTTTCTTCACTATAATTTTGAGAAACATTAATGTGACAATATTATATATTATAAATCTTCCAAATTCAAAATAAGGTACCTTTTTGTACAATTTCAAATCACAGAATTCGAATATTTTAATTTAAAAATAATCCCAGAGATGTGAAGAGAAGGAGGGGTTTTAAAAAGAAAATGGTCAAAATATTATAATTTTAAATTTAAATATTAAATATAAAAAATTATTCAAATGACATAAATTGAATTGATTTATATACAGCTGAAATACTATTACATTAAATCTGAAAAAATATAACCAAAAATTTTACATTTTATTAATGGTAAGATTGTTTTTGATTAAAATTCTGTATTTTTCACTATTAATAGAAAATGAATCATTTAAATAAATTCCAAAAAAATCACCATAAATAATTTTTATATAATTAATTCGAAAAAAGTACTATTTATATATTTATTTATCTAATTAATTGAAAAACATTTTACTATTATATTCTAAATGCGTGATAAAACAACCTTTTATTGAAATAATGTTCGTTTAAAAATGTATTTTTCTTCTAAATGATTATTATTTTATTCCTAATAAATATTTAATCATAATTTCTATAATTATTTTACTCTTATACGTAAATTATTATCTAATTTATAGGTTATAACAAATATAATAAATTATAATATATTAAAATTATTTCTTAATTTTTTTTAAAACACAGTATTGTGTATAACTTATGCTAAACCATGTAGTGCGAGTAACAAAAAATAAACATTGGGTTTCAAGTAAAATAAAATAAACAAATTGTTTCAGGTAAATTGAGATATTTAATATATTTAATTAATTTGAAAACAATTATATCAGAATCAATTAGGGTATTGTATATTTTTAATGCTTTGGGTAACTTGTCAGATTATCTATCGAATACAATGTTATTATATATTATATTTTTGGGGTGTTACAATATATAAAACCGACTAATAATTTACTTAATAGTACAAATATCTTGATCATATTATTGATTAAGAAAACCATCCCATGGTTTTAGATATCCCACTTGAACTTCCCTGATTGGTAAAAAACTATTCCTCAATTTTTTTAGTGTCCGAAGAAATTAGAGAATAGTTATGATAGGGGGGATAATTTCATGGAATTAATCAATTACAATTAAAAAAATATCATAGATGGATGACTAAATTTTGTTTGAGTATATTTTATTTGAATCCTGATATAATTATTTAAATGAGGAGTTGGACATGGTTTTCTAAAAGGGTTTATAGAGATGTAGAAATTCAGAAACGATTCGTCCAGATGTATTTTTATTAATATTATAATAGATATCCTTAGGTATAATAAATTTGAATCTATGAAAAATAATTATTTTAAACCTAATGTTTACACGGAGTAATTTTTATTTTTTAGAAAATATTTAATACTACTTTTCTGATTATTAAAGAAATTTGAAGTCCATAAATATTAAAAAAGAATTCCATCATCCCTAGTTCACAAATAGTAGTTTTTTTGGTCTACCATACTACCTATACACTATTGAAAAAAATTGTTACATAGAAATATGCCATGCATGCACTGCTACTAGTCCACCAAACCATATCATTGTATGTCATAATAATTTTTTCTTGGAGATAAAAAAATCTTATTATCAAATTCCATGATTTTTTTCATAGGGTTCATATATTATGATACAAAGAACATGATACATTACATATCAATTCACGACGAACTTTAAAGAGGCTCAATGCCTTTAATAAGATCCTCCAAATTAAAAAACATTATTTAAATTACATATAATCACTAAAACATACTAAAATTAATATATAACAAACAAAGATGATTATTTGTGATCATGAACAAAAAATGGTAGTGAGAGATATAAAAAAAAATCCCCCCCATTTTTTGATCAAAATAAACAAACAAAAAAATGAATATTTAAGTTTTAATACAGATATAATGAAATATCAATGTAATTCAAGAGCATGAAATTGTGACATAAAATGTTATTAATGAAGGATATATTCAACATACTAAATTGATTTGAAATATTATCAATATTTGAATGAATTATCCATAAAACATGAATCATATTCATTTTTAAAATAAAAATAATTTCATCCACTATTTGTAGATATAATAATTTCAAAAGACACCTCATATTATGAAACATACATTAAAACACCTCAAATTTCACATATTAAAACACTAAATACTTCACCTCTATCTAATTATTAATGTGAAAAAATGTGGGGGATGAGTGAATATGTTTTCATTTACAACAATATAATTCTATTATTCATTTTATAAAATTAATTTACAAAACTATTTTTGTGATTACCTAGACATATAAATTGATTAAACTAAAACCAAATCGTAGAATATGGATTAAATGAGAATTTATCACACAAAAATCTTCCACTAAGATAAAAAGTATATCGTATAAAATTAATATAAATATATACTCAATAATATAAAAATATTTTGAATATAAAAATAAAAATCTAAAATAATAATATTTTTAAAATAATTTTTTATTAATTAAAAAATTGGATTTGAACAAGGATTTTAATGAAGATATGAAAATGGATTTTTAAAAGATAATAAAAGAAAATTCAATTAAGATAAATAAATTGAGGATGAAATTTAAATAAAATTTGATTATAAAATGATTAATATTATTTAATATACTTTTTAATAATTCGTACATATGATATTGTTGATCAAGAAAAAAATATAATATTGAAATAAAAATTAAGGGATTGATAAACGATTTCTATTATTTTTAAAGGATGATGAAATTTTTTTTTCTTGACGGGAAATATATAGGATCATCTCTATTATTGGATAAAACCATTCCCTAAATAAGTAATTAATTATCAATGATATCATTTAGTAATATTTCCATCATTTAAATAAGAACTTACAATTTATACATCGATATAATCTAGTGGAAATGCACTATATCATTTCAAAACTACTGCCTTTCGGGACACCTGATTGGCCAACAATGTTTGATGGTAAATAAATATATGGAGAAACAATATGGGTTCCATTCATATTTTATATTATTAATTTCATAACCAAAAAATATTTTGAATAAATAAATATTTTTGAAAATTAAAATGATAGATGAATAGATTTGGGTCTTAAATAACTATATTTTATAAATATTATTTATATATGAGAAGAATATTTTTTTGATATTAATATCTAAAAAACATTTAAATGTTTATTATAAAACTATTTTATTTTTTTTAGAGATCAAATTATTAAAAAAACACGATGAAAATTAATTTTCATACAATGAAAACCAAAATTAACATTAAGATATTGTTATCCTTGACTGAATTCCGGATGTGACCATTTCATATATGTTATTACATATTTTTAAAAATCAATATAGAGTTTTATTAATTTTCAAAATTTAATAATCACTTTATTTTAAATAATTTATTTTTCATCTAAAACATAATTTTTTTGTGAACCACCATCTTAAATTTATTTTGAATAATTATATCTAATTAAGAATGATTATGAATACCATTTATTAGATGACCATAAGTGTATTCTAATTTTTTATAAATTTTTCATGAATAAGAAGATGATAAGGAAAGGAAAAATTATAATGTGGGTGAGGGATTAGAGAACTAACATTATTACCATTATCTAGAATTTCCATATTAAATTTTGAATTGTATTTTCCTTTGTATAATTAGTATTCAATATAAAATCATTATTCTTATTATAATGATTTAATTATTTTATTATAACACATTATATTATTATTAAAGGAGCAAGTAGATTTGTTGTGACCCATCATTATACAACTGATGAACGATACATCTGGAAATTCAATTTGTAAATGAATTTTATTACATTTATTGAATTTCTTATTTCAATCAATTTTAGGAGAATTATATTTTAATATATTGAATTTCATGTATTCATCAATTTCATAATATTCAATATATTCCATTATTTATTTAATTCCGTTATATATTTTTCTACTATTTTAGAAATATCATGAGAAATTTTGTATTGAAAAATAATATTAAAATAATATTAATATTGAACATGATATAAGACATTATTAGCATTGAAATCTCATTCAAAAATTTTATATCATTGTGATTCAACTCGCCTTGTAATTCATTTGAATGTGAAATGCCATGAAATAAGATTCTATAAACAAGAAAATGAATCCTTCAATTAAATGTGGACATTCATAATTTTTAATTACCAAAATCTGCACTATCAAAGACAATAACATCTAAATAAAAAGTATATGAAATTTTAAAAATCTAGAAATAAAATTGTAAATGATTCTAAAACTAAAATGAATTTTTCAAAAAAAATATTTTTTTATAAAAAGTTACTCTTTGAAATAATTATTTCAGAAAATAAATTATTGAATGGTAAGTGGTTTATTTTATTTGGAAAATAAAACAAATAAAAAATGATAATCAAAAATTCAGTTGATTTATATAAAATAAATATATTCATTTGGTTAATTCAATTATACAATTAATGATAAATATTATTTATTTAATAATTTTAATATCATTAAAAAAATATGATATTTATCATAATGGAAAATGTTGAATCGTATTTATCGAATTTAGGAATATCAATATTGAGATTATTTAATATGGAAATGTAAATAAAAAAAGATAATACGATTTGATATGGTGTTTAAAAATAGATTTATGTGATCCCCTATGTCTCCACCACTCTACATGAGTGGTTCATTGTATAAATCCTTTGATCAATGAAGTGATTGATATACTCATCCCTCACAATTGTAGTATGTATGTAACATCGTGATCTTCATAGATAACTAATGATATTTAATTATAATTTTATAAAATATGATACAATTATACCATTATAATTATAAGATAATGTTTTTATGTTTCCAATGCCATTACAATGATTCCAAAAAATATATTGGAAAGATGAATACAATTTGGTTTTATATATTTGATAGAATGGATGATATAATTGAGAGACTAAGTGTAACACCCCAGGTAAATAAAGAATATGACATTTTTCATATTGATCCATATTTGTGAATAAAATATTAATATGACTTTAAAGGGGACACTATGCTCGATGGAGTACCCAACACGCAACAACGAGTTTCTTTGGAATCTTAAGTTGCACTCTAATAATAAAATAATATTATTTTAAATGGTAGTTAACATGTAGTCGTTGTATTGGCAGGAATGGATAGAAATAACTAAAATATGATTATATATGTTTTTAAATGTTTTTACATTTATTCGAATAAAAGATAAAGGCTTAAAATACGGAAAGAATTCAATTTTAGGCGTATATGCTCTAGTTTTCACTAAAGGTTCACTTATCGCCTTTTGAGGGCGAACCATCATTAAATATAGTTTTTTTCACTCTTAAAAATTCTATTGGATCAAATAAAACTCTTCTTATGAATTGGGAAATCAAAATTTACTTTGTGTAAATTTTTGGTATCTTTCCGATAAAGTTCATTTTTAATGAATAGTGTAAAATGTTGTATTTTAATTCAAAACCTATTTTTAATCTAATTTATTTATATGATTAGATTATCTTTTGAATTGGTTTCACAGTAAAATTAGAATATATTTTTACCATTAAATCCAATAGTGGTCGTTGGAATTAATTTCACTTTGAAATCAGACTTAAACTAGTGTCAGTCTTTTGATACTTATTGTTTCATAAAAACACGCTATTTGCTCGGACAGCAGGAATTAGTTATTAAATTAATTAATGTGACTTATATGTTTTGAATTTTTTAAAATAGACTTCATTTTTTAATTCGGAATATCAAATATATCTTAGGATGAATATTTGGGATTTTTCTGAAAAACATCAATTTTTGATGAATAGTGAAACCACTAAGTGGTACTTATAAAAACTGATTTTTCCGTTTAAATGAAAATTTTCCATCTTTGTGTTTTAAATTAAAAAAATCTGACATACATGGTTTCTATTAATAAGTAAAATATGGTTCAATGGGATAAAAATATTTTTTTGGTGAATAGTAACTTATTAAGTTTTTATTCGCGATTAGAGGTAATTAGTGTAGTTTATGGTAAGAATAATGTTTTAATAAAATGAAATGACCTATACACATGTCCTATCCTCATTGGATGTGTCATGGCCGACCAAGAAAATCCATGGTTAAACTTGGGGACCCCATGGAGCAACTTTGTTTGGAAAATGTCATAAATATCTTTTTATTTTATGTTAAAGTAAAAATGACACAAACATGAGATGTTTTACTAAAAAAATTTTGCATGGGTTTATAAAAGTCATAGTTTTTCCTATAAATAGTCATTGGAAGGCTAAAAATATTTCCTACATCATATTATTTTTTTATAATTTTTATACATTAAATAAATTAAATTATTTATGACATCATGATGATGTAGCGATGACCTCATTATTTAACGATTTAAATATAATTGAAATATAATGTAATATCTAAGACCTACACATGTCCAAAACCTATTGGATGAGTGTATTTCTAACCCTTATCACCTTATCCTCGAAATAAATCAATGTGGGACCTTTAAAATCCTATACTCTTTTGAAAATAGAGTAACATTTTGTAACATTACAAGAGTGCCCCTCCTCTCCTCTTATAAAAGGCCCCCACCTCTACCTCCTTACCCACACACCCAAAGCCTTTGGCTCGGCCAAACCTTTCCCATTTTTTCTATCAAATTCCCTCTATTACTCCTTGAAGCCTCACATTGGGCAGAAGTCTTCCCAAGGAAGCCTTTGAGCTCAAACCAATGAGAGTTACCCGATTTTAAGGTAATGTCTTCACTTGTGTCCTTTTGTTTTATTTTTCATCTCCAACCCCCTAAACTATTTTTATTAAATTATTTTGTAACAAATACAGTATGTTAAATACACTAGGATGTTGTTATAATAATTATTCGAGCTACACTATCACACACCTACATCTAATGGATAAAGAACATACGGTTTCCGTGGATGGAGAGTTTCTGCCTCCCGAAACGATGATTGTTCAACATTCTTCTAACACCTTCAAAGGTGGCCATTAAGATGACACTATATTTATATATTATATCTAATATTTTTATGTTTTACTTAAGCTTCTGTATTTTTCATTTATGGTGTTCCTTTATGGTTTCCATTATGGGTAAACGCGATATCTTCATTTAAGAATGTGCGGACTACCGCCCCCTCAAAGTGATTTGATTCGTTAATACCATATGTTGTATGTATAAAGGATATATTTAATGATATTATATATGATACCATACTGGAATTAAAATACTATTATTTATCATTATGTTTTATTTCTATTAAATATGAAATAGAAATGGAAGTAGCGTTCATGCGTACGTACGGCTTACCGTCTCCATGAACGTTACATTTCATTTCATATCTCAAAATGTAATGTAATATTATAAGTATATATATATAATGGATATATATGTAATATATTAAATCTAAATTATGGATATCATTCTGGAATTATAACATATATATATCTCTCTCATTTTGTTTTAATTCCATTAATATGACAAAAAAATGAAAGTAGCGTTCATGCGTACGTACGGCCTACCGTCTCCATGAACGGTGCTTTTCGTTTTTTTATCTCCAACTGATATGGAATAGTATAAAATGAATATTTAATGTATATATATGATATTTTAATCATTAATACTATTATGGATGTTATTTACTTATAACTACATGAGCAATCTTTTTTCAAACAACTTCATTCTTGAATCATGTACCAAACATCAGCAAAAACATCTGATATGAACTAACATTATTAAAAAATTATTATAACATTATAATATGTGATATGAACTGAATAATAATCTCTAAAGGAGGTAATTAGGCAATTCTTAATTTACCAATGTTTATTATTCAGGAATATAAAGAAACGAACAAGACAAGTTGGACTTGAGGTAAGGGATCCTACTCCTCTCTTTCTTTTTATGTACACTCTTTTATGTCATTCCTTCTAAAGCTCATATTTCATGTTATTGGGATGTTATTTTTTATTACTCCTACTGTAACGTTTATGTTCATATGATGAGAGACCCTATTATCTCTCATCAATCCATTTTGGATGTTTTGAGTGGCGCCGTTAGGCTGCCAAATTTTCGTAAGAGATCTAACCTCTCTCTTTCTCTTTAAGTACTCCCTTTTATGTCACTTATTTTAAGCTCATCTTTTTATGATGGGGGATGTTATTTTATATTCCTATTTCTGTAAATTTTATTGTAATGTGATGAGATACCCTATTTGATCTCATCAATACATTTTTTTATGTTTTATGTGGCGCCGTTAGGCTACCAAGTTGTCGTAAGGGATTTTTCATCTCACTTTTATTCCTGTGAGATTTATGCTACATTTTCCACAATTTCCTATGATTGGTGTATGTAATTCCCATTAGTCTACTCTTTGTGTAATATACTTTCATTTAAGAGTATTTACATCAATGATGTATTGTCCTTCTTTCATGGGGTGTACGTTTTGAAAGATACCCAAGTCGGTAAGGGAACCTTTAACCCTCCTCTTTTTAAAAGACTTCTTTTATTGGGTCTTTTAAATATCATATTGTTATGTTGGGATATGTTCTCATATATCTTTATTGATGTAAATTTTATGTCCAAGTGATGAGATACTCTTTTTATCTCTCATCAACTCATTTTGATGTGACGCCGTTAGGCTGTCAAGAGAACTTCGTAACCCAATTTCGATTTCTTTGGGTTCAACATGTAATTATTGAATATGTCATCCTTTAAATATGTGTGAATGGCCTTTGATTATTTTACACTTAATATCCACATATATTTGGGGTATTCGTTTTTCACACATAATTATGTAATTGATTTATCCTTAAACCAAGGATACCGTCTTTGTATGGGACTTTGTCTCAATCTCCTTTCATTGAGGCATATTTTATTTTATACAAAACCTTCTTTTATATGGTGTATAAACCCCTTTCACTTTTATGTTTATTCAAACAGAATCCTTTTTATACGAAGTGTTTAGTAAACGAAAAAAGGGATTTTTTTGTCGTATGTATGCGGGGACAATGACTTCTCCGCCGCCGTGATCATTATTTGACTTTCATCTTCCTCTACAAGCCATACCTTTTTTTAAAAAGAAAAATAAATACCATGTTTTACTTTTATTTTATTTGGTATTGAAAATGGTTTTCATAATATTTTTATATCAATGTGTTGTATTGATATCTTGTGATTGAAAGATGGAAATGTTATGTTTCCTTTATGCATGTTTTATGTGATACGATTATGTTGAGGTTCTTCGACATTATTATAAAGGCGGGTGGTTCCGTGATAGACTAAGGGCGGGTGAGCCCGATATAGCTCTCCAATGCATTGGGTAACGCGAAGGAGTGAAATGTTAGGGTTTCTACGAAGATATTTAGGGAATATACTGTGGTGGGTATTCCAAACGTAACCAAGAGGGTTACTACCTACGTAAGAATGTTATGAATGCCTCAAGTTACCTTTTATGTCATATGATTTCTATGATTTATTCATGATTTTATGAGGTATATTAATGTTCTTATGTTTTATGGGTAAAGTATGATTTCATTCTTATGTATACATGTACTCATGTTTCATTTCCATATTTTTATATCCCTTACTGAGCTTTTTATGCTCATCCCAATTTTTTGAAATGTTTTTCAAAGTTCAAGGGAAGGGTACATGATGTGATGATAGTTTCAAGGATGTGTCAAGAATGAATCCATGATTTATTTTAAATATGTTTCTGTTTATGGGAAGAATGAATACTGTCTTTTATGTAACCACTTTGCTTAAATGTGGAATGTAATGCATGTTTTAGGATCTAATTCTCTAAAACTCTAAACCTGAAAAGATCCTCAATGTGTAATCTTGTAATAACTCAAGATTAAGTAAGGTTTAAGGCAAGGGCCTTATACTAAGGAGTCAATGAATTCTCTATGAATGGTTTTCAAAAGATAAAGAAATATTTTGTCCAATCATATGGGGTGGGTTATCGGAACAAATTTGATTATATAGATTCTCATTAATCATCTATTTATAACATTCAAAATCATTTTTAATACATTTGGAGTAAAACCTATGTGAATTAGACTATTATGATCAAATGTAAATTAGGATTGAGTTTTATATGCAGACATTATACATCATAGGATATAAAATCATGAATCATGTTTTTGTTCATAATCACTTTCTTTTTGGCCATACATCCTACCTATCTACAACAACCTAGAGGAAGTCCACAATTCCATGGTACAAGTCCACCATACCCTGGTATTACCCCACCAAGAGCTAGAACATTCCATTTTTGACATCTTTCAATAGAGCATCAAAAATTATCTTTCAAAGTAAAATGAATGGGCTTATAAGTTTATACTAAAATGATTGAATAGATGTTAGCTAGAAAACATTAATTCTATAATATCGTCAAAGATAAAAAAATCATTTGATAAGATCATCCAACATTAAAAATATTCATTCAATTAAAATTCAATTTTATCAATGAATCACTATTTTATTAAATTATTCAAAAAATATTTATGTATTTTTGATTTTGAATAAACTAAAAGAGAGAGGGAAAACTAGTCAATGATCGATTCCAATCATTTATTATTGCACATGATCAACTCTATCAATGGGAATATATTATTTATGATATTGTGATCAAATAATATTTTAAAAAATTAATATATATATATATATATATATATATATATATATATTTGTTTAAATCATGTCATCAATGAATATAATTCTACTATTAGCTACACCTAATAAAATTATTAATTTGTATGATGAATTTTTATTATATGTGGGAAATAAGCTACAACTAGGCCATTTTCTTGAGGATGCATCCAAATCCATTGATTTAGGCATCAATATATATTAATATACCATTATTATACATGTGTATACTGAGAATAGATGTAATGAACAACATAAAATATGGTTATTGAAATTTATATCATATTTATAAAACAAGAGGTGCTTTAATAACATTTCTATTTAAATTGATAGATGATTTTATATTCCTAAGAAATTTCTCAAAATGCATTTCTATTACACATAAAATTTAATAATAATATGTATCAATATGACAATTATTGGTTCATAACAAAGTTAAATCACCTCTATAATTGGAGGATCCTAAAATATACACTATGTTGTTATTTAATGACCCAAACAAATTTTTTCATTCAATAAAATTCATAATTTATAAATTTAACAGAACAACTCTCCTTTATTAAGGTCTTTAGAAAATTCAACCAAATCCTCCATGGTCTAAAATTCTAATGAAATATATGATAATATTATCTATAAATATTTAAATAAATTGATCAATTATTTTTCTAATGCATTTACACATCATATCCTTGAATACTATGGTTGAAGACAAATTTATGAATCTAATAATGATGAAATTCTAATTCCCATATTTATTGTAATAAGGTGCCTTGTGTATATCCTATGTTATCACCATTAATTAATGATATCTATATAATATGTAAAACTTTAACAATTAATGATCCAGTCATATTTGATTTAAAAACACATCAATTTGTTGTAAATGAAACGTTTTTTATTGTGATCACTTTATATTATTAATAATCAATGAAGTGATGTATTGATCAATTTTTAATTATATTAAAATGTATGGGTACACACTATTATAATTTAAATTAGAATTGAAACCCATATCTATATTTTTTAGTGTCATATTTGATTCATTTATGATAATATCTTCCATTAAAAATGGATTCATTTATATAATTATAGAAATGTGTTTTATTGGAATGAAATCCCCAACCTAACGATATTTAGGGAAAGTTGGACAATCTTCCAGAAAAAATCAATATATTCCTTAATAATTTATATATATATCTTAAATACATTTTTTCTCCCCCAATGATATTATGTATGTACACTCATGATTGGGAACAAAGACCCATCTAAAGAAAATAATTTCCTCGAAGAGGTCAAAGATAGTCCAACATGATACATGACTATAGCTGGATTTAGGATATGAAATGTGACATACCTATTATAGAAATTAATATGGGGTATACGTTTATAGATTGAATACATGTAGAAAATAATATTAAATGACACTTATTTTTTAATAAAAATATTTTCAAGAATATTTTTCAAATAATATTTCTTCTAAAAGTATTTATATATTTGGGAAATAATAAATATAATTTTATTTATCATTCAACAATAGATAAATATATATATTCTTTATATGAATTAATAATCCCAAAAAATTAATGATATCATGGAATAAACATAACTAAACACAAATAATATGCATTAAATATTGACTATACCAATCAGTAGCCCAATAGTGTCACTAAACCTTTCATCTTGTACTAAAACCATAATGTTTTATATAAGTATCTAGAAACAACAATGAATTTTTTAAAATTATATCATAATGATAATCAAGTATATGATTACAAAACTAGGACACCTTTATTTCAATCTTTTAATATCACTTTTCTTTCACCCATTGTTGAACTAGGTTCTATCCAATAATTATTCATTAAAAATTTTATAATAATAACTAAAATATATTTCTATATCAACTAAGTCTACCAAATCACATAATAAATACAATGAAATTAATTTAAAATTTTATTTAGCACAAATCATAATAAAATACACCCCTAATCCAGAATTTTTTGTTTCATCAGTTAGAAACATAAAACACATATTTTATAGAACTATAATTACATATCAATAGTCATATAGATGTTGAATCCCATAATCATATATCATATTATGTACTAATCTTAATATCCTAGGAAATGGAAACCTGGTAATGTGACTGATTTATAATCACAATACATGGTGATTATTAGAGATTGCAATCTAAGATCTTAATTGAGAAATAGATAAACAAGTGGGTCAGAAAAAATCATGTTCCATGAAATTTTTTAATAAAATATAACACATAAAACATAAAACATAATACATGAGTAATTACATAAAGATGATGTCATAAAAAGATATCAGTAATAAGTTTCTTGAATCATTATTAAGTCATAAAGATTTATAAGAACCAAAAATCAATATGTTTCATAACATAATCGAAATTAGAAAACATAAGAATAGAATTCAAAATATATATCTAGGTAAAAAAAACTATTAAATTCATATAATAATGGTCTAATATTATGACACAACCATAACATAGAGGACATATGATAACCATCTATGCCCCAAATCATTTTAGACATTTGGATAACAACATGTGTCTCAATTCAGTTTCAATATGGGAAAACTACCAAGGTCTCATCCATATACCGTGAGATATAAAACAGTACCAGTTTTTTTGAATGATTTATTACACCCAAAAATTTTATTATGATAAACCTTACTTTTGTGTGTTACATTAATTTTAAAAAATTTAGATTTTCATCTCAATATTTTTTACAAAAGTGTATTAAATGGGTTTATAAAATAATTTCATAAAAAAAATATCAATATATATATATTAGAATATGTTTTATGGTATAATTAGATAAAATCGATGATAAATATTAATAAATTTTTTTGATGATGAAAAAGAATAAAAAACATAATAAGTTCAATAAGAAATTATGGTTAAAGAAAATAATGAAATTCAAAATATATTTTGAACAACTCTTATTATAAAGTTAATAATTTATTCAAAAAATTAGATGTAAAATACTTTAGTAATCCCAAAAAATTGAAATAAAAATTAATGAAAACATTGGGGCTGAATATTTCTTTCATTCTTATTGTGTTAAAATTTATTCTTTTAGCATTTTTTGATGAAAGCTAATAGAAAATGGACCACGTGTCAAATGGTAAAAATTCATTACATTAACGTTATAAAATAATGTAAAAATAATTTTGAAATGACCCTACAAAATCATATATGAATTGATAAGGAAATAAATAAGATAATATAATTAATATAAAGCTAATAATGAATGATTATTGAATGAATATTAAAGATAATTTCATCTATACTTACATGAATACTATTGATTGAAATATAATCCAAAGAGAGAAAAATTGATAGGAGAGCATGTATAACCCAGAAATAAATGAAGTATAAAAATATATATTCAGTTTTAGAGAGAAATAATATAAAATTTCCCATGATTTATATTTAATAATAATCAATCTTGATTAATGCACGCTATTGGAAAAAAAATATAATTGATAAACAAAAATTTAAAGGAAATTTCCTTGAATTTGAAAATATTATATGGATTTGGACATTATTTTCATTCATGTGATGTATGATAATATTACATCCATTAGATATCTTGTAAAAAAAAATATAATGTTGTCAATATAGACAATATCACAATATAGGGAAATTTGGATGATGAATCACATTCCACTACTCCCATGATCAATGAATGTCGTTTAAAATTAATTATAATAATTATAACCATAGTAATCATTGACCGATAAAGATTATTTTTTATTATTATACACCATGTACATTTAAATAATAAAAAATTATTATAAATATATTAGTTAGTTGTTTTTTATTTTCATATTTTCATATTAACATAATTTATTATTTTGTAAAATTTTCATAATGAAAAATTCAATCCTTATTTAATAATTACAAGTTAATTAATCCAATATTAATAATTGTGGTTGAATCATTATTTTACCATAATTTTTATAGTTCTATATATAATTTAACGGATGGAAGTATTTTTATTTTTATGAATGGAATCTGTGATAATCTTGTCTCATGATATTTTCTTGTAACAACAAATTACATTAGAATGAATATTATTTTATATGACATACATGATTAACATTTTCAATAATATAAATTAATATTTAAATTAATATAATATAATTTTAAATCTATTGTCTGATATTTCTGATGAAAATTATGATTTAGGTATAGAATCACTCATGTAAGATATTTTCATATCCCAAACATAAACTTGTAGTTATAGTGAATGATTTAGTGTTTAGAAA
The DNA here is from genome assembly GCA_963277665.1 of Viscum album. Lineage (NCBI taxonomy): Eukaryota > Viridiplantae > Streptophyta > Magnoliopsida > Santalales > Viscaceae > Viscum > Viscum album. The sequence goes on from OY728122.1 coordinate 688,421,546, forward strand.
TATAAAATAGTTGAATAATTTATGAAATAGAAAAAAAAAATCAATTTAACTACATTAAACTAGATAATGATATTTTTAAATATATTATTTGATAATTTAAAATGTCAATGAACAACATAGACATATACATTGAAGAACTCAATCATTCTCAAAATAGGTACCATCATAGTTAAGGATTTTGTCCACTTCCCCTCGAATAGAATAATAAAAACTTCTAATATAACTTTTTTGGAGGATAAATTCTAGAAGATTTTTTTGGGAGAGGTTGACTAACTGTCCATTTATAAGTGATTTTTAATGTAATTTTCACCAATACTCATCCCTTAATGTATAATTTTATCATTTTAAAAAAGGAGGAAATAAGTGATCAAATTATTTAAATGTTAGGTGTAGTGTTCATTAATTAAATATTAAATATAACTAAATGATAATATTTTATGATGTTCTAGGTTAATAAGATTTTCTTTAAAAAATTCAATTTTTTATTATTACCACGGTAATTAATATTATTGCTCGAAACCATATTTGGTTCCCCAAAAGCAAATGTTTTATTACTTAGTAAATTGAACATGATAATTCCAAAGATTAAATCAATTTTTTTGGTTTCATGTTTAATAAATAATTTAGAAATTAAATTTTTAAATATTAATTTTATTACAAATTAAAAAGTATTGAGATAAATATAATAGTAACACTAAAAATTTATTTATTTTATTACATATAAAATAATCTTATTTTAAAAAATATTAATTTAATTGGTTATAAATATGAATTAAATTTTAATCAACTATTTATTAAAATTTCAATGATTTAATTTCTCCAATGGCCCGAAGGCCCTCATTGTTTATTGAATTTTGATAATCCACCTTTCAAGGGATGAGGTGGAACCCTACAATGCCCGTAGGCAAATTATTACATGCCCGTAGGCCATAGAGGAATTCATTGCTCGTAGGCACAAACATTACATACAACCCAGTCTAAGAACTTGGAACTGCTTCTCCCCAGCATCTTCATCGTGAAATTATCTCTCCACCTTCGCATGGCTGTTTGGCTAGGCATTCCTGTGCATGCACAGGCTTGTCTCGATGGCAGGTGTCATACCCTCTCATTCTTGCAATACATTTAGCTTCTACTGTGGTGAAAGCTCCTTGCTCATCCTCCTTTTAGAGCTTCTTATTTGTAGTTTTGTTTGGTTTTCATCTGCACAAAGGTGTTCTGAAGGCCTTGAGGTGGCCCGAAGGCCCAACTGAACCAAAGGCCTAGGTGCCCGAAGACTATGAAGGACTCGGGGACCAAATCGGAGGCCCAAAGGCCCAAACAGGGGCATATTCTCGGCTTCTACACTGCCAAACAGTGCCTGCTATAGTTCCTGCTACAGTACCTGCTATAGTTCTACACAGTTCCTACTACAGTACCTACTACAGTACTGCTAGAGAAACATGCTACAGTACTGCTACAGTAATGCTACAGTATCAGAAATTCTGCCTCCGCCTACATTGGATCCTTGGTTTCTTGGATGCACCAACATAGACATTGCCAACTGGGCTAAGGCTCATGTGCTCATAGATTTAATTTATTGTTATAAAATTCTCCAAAATTATTAAATTAATTGAAAAAATACATCTATTAAATTTAAATAATTTAAATAAAATCAAAATAATTTTTATCATGAGACCGTTAAATTTTACTAATAAATCAATATTATAAAAATTTGTTATATTTCATAATGAAATAAATTCATCCTTTGTAAATGTAGTATTTTATAATGAAAAAATTACATATTCATACGAAAAATTATAAAATTATTCGGATTTCATTCTACAATTTTATATTAATGGTTATTTATAAAATATTTCATTCATTACTAATAATTACACAACTATAATATACCAATTTCATAAAATTATATACAACTACCTCATATCCAATGACCATGTTTTCATTTTTCTTTTGTCCCATTCCAATAATTATATATATAGTGGACATATTATAATATGATATATCACATTACAAACATTTTAAGAATCATTCAACCTATTGATTTAAAATATTTACAATATGTCTATTTTATTTATAATTTTATTTATCCAATGTTATAATAAAATTAATGATCTACAACACAAGCATTGAGGATATGGATTTTATGTCAGTTGACTATTAATTTAGCTCCTATCTAATTCAATTTATACTTTTATTAATGAGTTTTCATATTTTTTTACCATAATGAATTTATATTAATCTAATATTAGAATATTTTACATCAACAAAATATTTTTCTATATTTATCATTTGTGATACATGTGAAAGAATATTTTCAATATGGCCTTTATTTAGTATATAATTCAGCCTAATATATCAAGGTGTTATTGAGTCACCATCTGCTGGTTCTATTAAAAGTCTTTATCTATATTGTTCGGTCTATGGGATCTTTATGGGTTTTTTTCTAGAAAATGATATATGAAAAAAATCTAATAGCTCACTCCCATATCGATGGGTATTAAATCTACTATAAAAAAGTCATAAATCATATCTCAAACCATATCATGTTTTTTAGTCATATATCACAATTGTATTTATTAGGTTTTCCCCTGGGACTTCATCTCATTTTTTCTAGAGAATCCATTCTAAGGTTATGGGAGTGGAAGCATGTCATAATATTGTCCAACTATTGCTTCTCTTATTTATGAATCATATTCTCCTTAATAATATTTTGATTTAATATGGACCACCCTATATTCCACATAGATCTATTTGGTTAGGTTTTATCCATTAATGTGGATGTTTATCTTCAGCATAACATACATCTAGTTCTGTTTTGGGTGGGTGTGCATGATAAATTTTAACTCATAATTGTTCAAAATTTCAAATTAGGTCACCTTATTGGTTGCATCCACTGGAAATCTGTAGGATACTTATTATTATGTATAAGAAACAAAATTTTATTCCCTTATAATCATTACACATATGAATATTATCATCCATCCATAGTTTATGACTCTTCTCCTTGATAAAATCTACAAATAAATGAAAATATTATTCACTCATCAAGTAATATCATTATCACCAATGTTTTATATATATATCCATTTTGTATAGTAGATTAAAATGCAATAAATTACCTCTAATTTTTTTCTATTATGGACATGAATGAGCATTCATACTCTAAGTAAATTATTTCAAATCGATTAAAATACATTTTTGACCATTAATACTTATTATGTACTTACTAATAGACATGTTAACGTTTATTAATTCCAACAACTCCTGAATATGTATATACCTCAACATAGTTTTTTATTATCATCATGAACTACATAAATGAGAATTTTCCTTGAAAAAATATACTCATTGAGGGATTAGATTATAAATATAAGATAGAGACTCAATGGAACATTAAAAATTCTAGATATATGAATCAAAATTTGATATATGTGTGTTTAGACCATATATGAAACCTAGGCCACTTCCTCTAGCCAATTATAAACCACATGAGGGAGTGGATCAGCTCAAAACCTAGGACATATTTTTCATGTATCAAATTAATAATAGTCATTATATATATATATATATATTAATCCTAACCAAAAAACATCCACTTTTCTAGGGGCATGGATAATAATCCCACACAATTGAAGGTGTATATGTTCCAGGTACATAAAATATTTATATTTTTTCAGGAATTCCAACTAGGGTGTTATCATGATCAATTCCCTAGAAGTTAGACTCAATTGTACACCATTTTTCAATAAGAGGTGCAATAACTAGAAGAAACACATTACAATCCTTCATTAGGATAAAATATTGATATATATTTATTGTAACTCTATAACATCCTATATAATTGATAGTCATTAATGATCATTCTAGGATCCTACAATTAAATAAAATTTAATTCAATTACTGGATCATATATGATTGTTGTACCATTTTATTATTCCTTAAAAATAGTTCCGTAGAGATTCATTTAAAAAATCATATTATCAATATCCTGGTGAATTGATATATAAATCATAACACTAACACATGGTTCCTTTGATCAAATGATAAACTCAATACCCCTTGATACTATTTTCAAAAATTCACCTGCAATCCTTAAATGAGATATAATAATAAACATCATCCCAATGGAAAACACACTCAGATACTACTCTCACATGACTAGACCCATTAGGGACCCACCTTAAGTAGTAGTACGTAAATTGTGAAACAACAAGCCATCCACTAGTATGTTAGGAGATGGTGGTCGACAATTATAATTAAAATCACACAAAATTGGAGGACTTATCAAATTGTGCCTATAAATAATCATAAATAACTATTCCTAAAAAATAGAATAAAAAATAAAAAAATTATAAATAAATAAATGTAAAATATAATGATCTAAAAAATAATAATACATCATAAACCATATATTCCAGAAGAACCTATAAGGAAAAAATTTAATTAACTAGGGTGACGGGCCCCATATAACATTCATGTACCACACATAAAAATAGTATTTTACTATCACCTCAGGATACCAGTAGTATCCATCTCCAAAATCAATATTTCATGAGATATTACTATATACTATATTCTTTTTATATAATATATTACGTGCATGAATGAAACATGAATCCGAGGATGAGTATATATGTAACCACCAAAATTATCAAACTCAAAAAAGGAAATATAAAATACATATTTTGATCAAAAATATAAAGGATTAGAGAAACATAGATATGATTGTAATTAGAGGTCTCATGAAAAAGAAGTGTGTATCATCCTACACAACCTAGATATTGAATAATTTTCAAAAAAAAATCAAAGAATATACACTACCAATATTAAAACCCCAATCAAACCACAAGAATTATTTCGGTGGACCAGAACCTCTACATGGTAAGTATTTGTTTATGGAGCTTCATTCCAAAGTGTGGGACCCTTGCCCCATTGATTGAAACACTTTTGATAGTTGAATAAAATAGTCCTTGGAAAGTGGACACATGAAATTATAATTTTGGGGTGTATCTGACTATATGAAAAATCATTTGGACCCATTATTTATAAATAACATACATGAAAGGGATTTATTAATAGTATTTTAGCTATGCTCTTTATAATTATCTAGAAAATAACCTATAATTTCATATAGGTTTTTATCATCATGATTTAAGTTAAAAAAATTAATGATTTAGGTCCCATATTCTTGATCATAAGTCCAGATAAATAATATTTTAGTATATCATATTACCATAAAAATAAAATGGAATATACATCAATGTCGTGGGAAAATAATACATTTTTTTCTCATGGTTTTGTATTAGGTCCCACATATAATGTTGAAGATCAACAACACAATGTTTCTAATGGAGTATAAAAAATATATTAGTCTATAGGGTATTTAGCGTATTCTAATATAAACCCTGTTGAATAGGTATGTATTAATTTTGTGAGTGGGATTTATAATAAGGCATATGAGCTAAAATATCAATCTTGTTATATAATAATATCCAAATAATTTAATATAGACCAACAATGAAGATACATTGAGTCTTTATAATTAAAACAAATTAATTTGTGGAATGAATTCAAATTCTATGTGATATATATATTGGATAAAATTATATCCAACGATAGTGATTTTTTCAATGCTAGTTTTGCAAGAACATCATGACATGGGGTATGAAAATGAAACCCAAAAAATCTTGTATATCAGAAAATAGGACTTCTTTAGAATTCAATCCATTGATTTCACATGACTAACTTCCAACATCATCACTTAACAATATTTTTCCTCTGATTACTCATTTTAAAATCATAATTTATTGTGAAACATCTCAAAAATGGTTATCACATAACTACAAATATTATTTAATTTATTAAAAGATTTCCACTATAATTTTAGGAGTCCCTATAGTTCATAAACATATATAGTACCATTCAGTGAAATTACATATGAATTAAGAAAATATCAAATTTCTGGAACATAGAATTTATTTAAATTTTTCAGGAACCTAGATATTTTTTGAATTTTTCCATTAGTATGTTATATTTATATTTTTATTTTTTTACTCTATTAAAATTACACATTTATATTGATATTAGATCAATATTTTAAAATGTATTGATGATGAAATTTTATATCTCCTAGAATGAACCTTTTCTGCACCATAATAATAATGATTACTATAGAACTCGATATCAAAACAGTGGAATTATTGATATGTTTTTATTTAAATTTCATCAAAAAACATTCATCCATGATGATCTATCCATATATAGAACATCAAGAACACTAAATTTCATATTTTTGATAGGTTAAGGCTAAATGGAATGAATATAATATATATATTTCATGTCATTAAAAATGTTATAATTAACATTATGCATCTATTTAATTAGTGAAATTTTTCTAATAGAATATATCATTATATTGCTGGTATTTTATTTCATGAATGTGGTCATTAATGTATTCTTTATTATATCATGAAATGACTGTTTTAGCTACAATTTAATAAGTATATTTATAGAAATCTAATTTTTTCACCAAATCATTATTTTGAAAGATATGGTTTTTTAAATTTTTTTTGTTTTGACAAAGGAATTTTTTCCATGAATTTTTTTTCTTACAATCATAAATATGGACATTTTTCATATAGTGAATGTACATGTAGAATATACCAATTAAATTATGAATTTATTTATAATTAATCATACCTTATGTGTTGATGAAATTAAAATAAAAACATGACTCTTATAATAATTTCACATGGATTCATCTATCAACTCATTTGATTAAATTTAAAATAGAGACACATCATTAAAGGAAAACATATGTTTAATGGTGAGACTATATTTTTAATACATCAAATTGATTCATAATATGAATATTCTTAATTATTCATCATAAAAATACAATTACAAATTGAAACTCATGTTATATAGTGAACTATGATTCATGGTATTCACTACATATGTATTAAGAGTGATTCAATTTTTATTATTCATATTATTAAAGAATATTTAACTATGTCCCTTTGAGATTAATGTGTAAGGGAATAATTAATTAGACGTTGTCAAATCTATTTAGGTGATTATTTATCATATATATAGTGAGGTAAATAATGTTTCATTTCTCGACAATTTCACTACATATTTACCCCTCCAATGCTAGTATTAAATAGAGATATATAATGACCAATGGGGAATGCCTTATATAATCCGTTGATTAGTGACACTCATTGAGGGTGTTACAATAGATCATATAGAAGGAATTAAAATATTCAATAACTATAAGATAAAGAGATAGGATATTAGTCATCAATGAACATCAACAAAATAATTAATTATCAAAACTCATTTAATATAAGGATTCATGTACCGAACCATACGATTATAAAAATGAGACTCCATGTAATGTACCATAATGTAAAAATATATATTAAACTCATCAAATAGTATAATTACTTAGCTACTAGTTCATAGATTCATCCATAATGTAGTCATGGAAACCTATAAAATGTTTATATTTAAATATGGTGAGTATATAATGTATACTCAACATGATTAGACTAGAGGACTCTCAATATCAATTGATTAGAGGATACTATTACCCAATTGAACACATTTTATAATCAATAAGAACAAATTATGTAAACTAATTGATATAATCACTATGGATAACTGACCATAAAACACATATCTAAATATTAACATAGGAAGAAGAATATCTAAAAATAGGTTTCCCCAGAACACATCCTTAATTATTTTTATCTCTAACACCCATAATCATACATCACAGTTCTCCCTTATATAATGTATCTTTTATGACCCATGATTTATGTATATTTAAATTATATCACTTTATCAAAATACATAAATCATTAAAAAAAATATATGCCAAAAGACTATATTAGTTTAGTGAAATTGGAAACATTGAACCAAAATATTCTATCTTAGTGAACTAACTTCAATTCTACCATATAGATATCTCTCATTTAATTTATAATTAAAACCCTTCCATTATAACATGGGAAATTGAATCATATGAATGGTGTGAGAAAAAATGATTAGAAATGGTAAAAATTTAAATTTAAAATCATATCATGAACATAAGGGTATGAGAATGTGATCATGAGAAGTAGAATATTATACACTTTGTATCATAGATAATAAACATGAATCATGTCATAATGTTTTTTTGTTCATAAGACATGACTCATAAGGAAATATAGAGAATAATCCTAGAATCCCTAAGATAGGAATAATACATGTAGTTATGGGATACACAAAATCATATAAACAACTTTTGTCAAATCTATCCTCCAAGTCCATATAAAAATGTTAGGCTATGGACAAACAACAATGTAAATGCTTGATTCATTGGATCCTGAACCATGATACTTCTTGTTTTTTGGCATGGGATTCCCCCTAATGTACTCTCTTATTTTATTCCTGGGATTCCCTCCTTTCTACCCTATCAGATAATAAAACATTTTTCACTACACAAATTAGTAGAATGAGATATAGATCACACCTATCACATACTAATGATCATACATTTTTTCATATTCACATAAATAATTCGACATATCCAAATCCATAGAATATAATTTTATTATTAAACATAATTTAATCATAATATAACCCATGTAAAAGAAATTGTTTTACTAAATATCGTTCTGTCAGAAAAATAATAAATTCATTATTATAACAATAATGTTTTAATTAAATCATATATATTTTAACAAAATTTTAATATAAAATTATGTTATCTTAAATGGAAAATAATTTTTAGAGATCACAAGAAATAAATTTTTGAAGAAATATTCCTTTTTTACTCTAAAAATATGTTCTTTTCATAAAATGGCCTGAAATTTGGAACATTACAATTAGATTGAAAATAAAAATTAACAGAAATATTTTATTATTTTAATCATTAATTATTCATGTTTGCATGAAAATAATGTTCATGTCGTATAATTAAAAAACAACATTTATATTATTATAGAAAAAATCACAAAGTACCTTATTTGAAAAATGAAAAATGATTCTATTAATAAAATTTATTAAAAATGTAATATTGGGTAAACATGACATTAAAAATTCATAGTATAATATGAAAAAAACATTTTATAATAAAAATAGGTAGTAAGGAATTGAAAAATAAGTATTTCACAATGAAGAGTTTAAATAAAAAAATATAAAATTTGGATGTGAGTGAGAAATTAATACTCATCACATTTTAATCAGTTGAATCATATTACCCATGAATGAAAAAAATTATATGGACAATAAAATACAATAATCTAATGTATATGACTCATTAAATTTTTTCATGGGATGTATAAAGACCACATGGAATAAAAAAGTAGTTTATATGGATTGTGTCCAACAGAAATAAAAGATAGAAAAAATCTATTTCCACTTGACTCACTTTAGAATAACGACCAAAAAAATTAAAATATAAATTTATGATTTTAGTATCATTAAATATAAAAAATTAATTATATAAAATTTCATAGTATTGTATATACGCCATACAATAGAATTGAGTGGTGATTATTCCTTGTATGTCACTGAAATTAAAAGATACATTAAATTACCTTACGTTATGTATTGACATACTTCGAACACAATAACACCTCATGAATATTATATATATGTTTATTATTAATCAACTATAGAATCACAGTGACATATATATATATACATATATATATATCTAATATATATGTTATTCAAATGAACATCCACTACATGTTTATCATCAATTTCACCATCAATGTATTATTTTTTTGGTAATAACTAAATTTTTTATTGACATGTTTTGTCATTTTGTAATTGATCCTCAATATTAAATCATGATTTAATAATTCAATGAATGTAATAAATCTGTTTTAAATCCAACATATTCATTATATAATCATTAATTATAGTATTATACTATATATATATTAAATGGAATACATAGTATACGGAGAGGGTAAGACGTACATACACATGAACATTTTTTACAAATCCTTTTCGATTAAATTTAAAGGAAACTATATGATATATTATTATTTGAGAATAAATTTTATGATATATTTAACATATATATCCAGAATAAATAGTTTTCCATCATAATTCCAAACAATGAGAGGTGGTAAATGAAAAGAAAACAACACCATTTCATGAGCCAGTAATTCCCCACACAAAATAACAATAAGTTCATTACCCTATAGATGGTATCATGTGTGAGTGTAGATCAAAACCATAATGTAAAAAAATCTTCATTATTTAGGATATTGTTGTTATAGTGACTCAAGGAAAACAAATTGTGAAATAATATTATTTTAGATGAATGTTCTGTGAATTAAAAAAATAAATGCTTGAGGAGCATAATAGATTAGTTTCCATGGAAACATGAAAGAACGTATTTTCTATTTAATGATATTTATCATCTCCAATATTGATCTCCACATTTACTGCTCCTACGTAAATCCTTTTTTCATAACCTAATGAATGGAATTATAATAAATGGATGAGATAAAATTATCTGTAAGGGTAAATAAGGGAGTTTTGTAAGAAAAATTACTATTATAAGGGTAATATAACGTGATCATGACAATATATTATCATACCCTACATATAAATAAGTATATAAATGGCTCATGGTAGAAGGAATAGATGTTCATAAAAAATTAATCAAAATTTATTAAAAAACATAAGTCATGAAAGCATAACATAGGATTAAAAAACAGATTTTCGAAGACACATAATCATATAATATTATTTCAATAGCGGAAAAGAATTTCTACAAAGACCATTTTCGTAGTATGGTTTCACATCCCATACTATCTTGGATTTCATGGTCCACTCCCATGGCCATCATAGAAGAATGAGTTCACTCATTATACCATTTGTTTAGTCATGGTTCACTCTCATGGCCATCTTAGTTTCATGTTTTCACTCCTCATACCATCTTGTTTGTCATAGATTACTCTCATGGCCATCTTAGTAGTCAATGTTTACTCCCAATACCATCTTAGTATGTCTCATAAGATATATATCTTTAAACAATTAATTGGAAAGAGATATATGTCACACACATCTCATAGTGAATTCATACATACATGTTCAAAAAAACATAAACAATCATATATTACAACAACTAAATGAATTTTAATCATAGTCATCTAGACATATCCTAACACATGGTATATATATAGCTTTCCTGATCATTTCGTCTAAATCATAACATATGAAAGAGGAATGGTTTTCCTAAACATATAAACCACGAATGGGAAACATGATTCATAATTATCATGAAATTAAGCATAAATCATTCATAGATTGGATATTAATTGAACCTTTATGTCATATCTTATAATGTAATAAGTAAAATAAATATATATGATCATAGATGGAAAATAATTTTGACATATCTTTCAAAAAAAATTCATTAAAAAATTTCCTTTCATCATTCAAAAATAATTTAAAATATATAAATCCTTTAGATAATTTTTTTCCAAGAAAATAGCTTGAAATCATATATATAATACTTAAAATTATTATAAAACCTATTTCCGTGAAAAAATATAGATTAAAATTAAGAAAATTATATTAATTTTTTTTCAAACACTTTTAATAGTTATAATGAAATATTGAATATGTTTTCAAAATAATTTCATTGAAAATATATTGAAAAAATAATAATATTTTCTTGAAACATTTTGAAAAATAAAATTTAAATTGAAAAAATTTGAAAAAATATAAATAAAGAATTTTTTTGAAATAATTTATCCTTTAAAAATATAATAGAATTGTAAAAATGGATTTAAATCCATTTTCTATTAAAACATATAAAATAAGTTTAAAAACGTTTTGAAACTAAATTTCCATGAAAAAAATTAAAACTTAATTCAAAAAAGTTTTGAAAAAAATTATCCATAACAAAATATTGTATAAATATTATTTATAAATAACCTTCAAGGAGTAAAAAATGCTTCAAAATATTGATGGTAGATAAATCTGTACATGTTGTATGATGTAAAAAATATTCTTTTTTCCTGGTAAAAAGGATTGAAAATACCCACATTCAAAAAGAGACTTACATATTACTTTTAAAAAATTGATAAAATACAAAAACAGTAAAAATATATATTAATAATAATAGTATATTAGTATATTATTCTTGAAAACCCTTTTTAAAAACATGGTTTGAAAAGATCATAGATTTTTTATGTGAAAGTGTGTAAGGTAGGGCTTTATTAAAAACAAATTATTAGCTATCTTATGTTCCAAAGATTATATTATGGTATCAATACATTAATATCAATTTTATTAACCATATTAGGATAAAAATCACGAATTGTTTTAGATATGGAACATAATACATCATTAAAGTAATCATAAACGTTAACAATATTGAAAACCAATGAGATTATCTCAATAAACAATTTTAACTTGGTAACATGGGATCATACTATCCATTTATGAAATGAAAATTAAATAAAGATAAAAATATAATTATTATATTTTTATTCATGATGTAACTTGTAAAATGGATGTATATACACCTCAAAAATGAATTTTTGTTCATAACAGAACCCGATTCTCAATGAAGGAAAATTGAGACATTCATTTTTACATATTTTGTAACATTTAAAAATTAAACACAATAAATGATGGATCATAAAAATTATTTGTTAATAACTGAAACATGTGTAATAATATAAATAATATACAATCATGGTAAGTAAATTGTGCACATAAAAAGGAATGAGTGGCGAACATAACATATATCACTATTATAAAAAGTGAGATTAAATCTCCTTATCTTGTGTCTAGAGTCTCATCATAGGCATTCAAACGACCTATAAAAAATATTAATATATTGAAAATATATTAAATATCCTTATTAATATATATAATATAAAATAGTGTTTTATTATGACATTATATTACTCTCTTGTTTAAAATAATGTTATATAGTTTCACTTCAGGTAATATTCTCTTTATTCTTCCCTTGTGTCTTAATTTGTTATATCATTCGTATTTATATATTATATAATTATTTAAATAATTTAAAACCTAAAATAAATACCATGTATATAAATTATTTTTTTATTACAATAATTTATATAATATATATGTTTGAAAAAGAATACTCATTCATGTCGACAGTAGGTTTTACGTAGGAAAGAATGAATTTTTTTTTATTTTTTTTTCGGATAGAATGATAGTAAAATACATATATGTATATTATAATTATAATATATTTACTATATAAAATATATCATATATATGCACTAAAAACATCCTTAATATAATCCATGCAGTTTATGAACAAATCATATCCTTTTGAGGGGGTGGTAATCCACACATTCTGAAACAAAATTATCATATTAACACAATATAGAATGTAACAATATATGTGTTTTAAAAATAAATAAATATGTTTACAGACAAAATAAATTTAATATATGACATAAATAAAGATATTTTATATCATAATGTCCATCATGGTTGGTGGAATTTGAGAAATGATTAATCATCATTCTGTTAGGTAGTAGCTCTCCAAATACAGAAATATTATGTTCCTTACCTCTTAATCCGATAACTCCTTTTGGTTTTGTACAAAATTATTCCTTGGATTTCAACATACCTAAGGTAAGAATCTATTAGGAAGATAGGATTTATGGTATGTTTATTTTATTGGTATTGACTATCGATATGAGGTTTGACATGTGTGAAGAAGATGGAGGGTTGGTGTCCTTTTATATAGAATTAAAAGGACTCCCTTGGAATTTTTGAAAACATGTTAGGTGTACAGATTTAAATAAAAAATAACAATTATAAAAAACAATATAAATTAATAATTTAAGGTGTGTGGTAGATATATAGACATAAAATGTGTTTTGGAAAATAAGAATGGTCATAAAGTGAATATATTGATTTATAATTAATATAATGTGACCTAAAGAAATATAAATTATAATTTATCATTAATATGTATTTTAAAAAATATATTTTTTAATGAAAATGATTTGGTTTCACTATTAATCAAAAATATTAGTTTCTTAAAATGAATTCATAAATTTACCCTTGGATAGTTTCTATATTCTAAATTAATGAATGAATTTTATTTTAAAATATTAAATAAATATATATTTTAAAATTAATTTCATTTTTTTCAAATATGGATATGAAAAGTAGTTCTTTTGAGAGAATTATATTTTTAAACATATGAAAAATTTACTAAGAATTTTTTTTTCATAATCAAATTGTTTTATTTATATTAATCAATTTTAAAATAATTTTATAAGTGGTTATTACTATTAATATTACTATGTTTTAAATTATAGTTTTAAATAAATCATTTATATAATTATAACAGTAAAATGATGCCTAATAGAAACTCAGTATTGTATGTAATGTACGAGAAGTTGATGTTTCGTGTTAAAGGAATGCTTTAAATTGTGTATTTCAAGACCTAAATTTATATTTAATTTATTAGGGGAAAATATTAGCGAACTTAATAATATTATCTTTAAAATTCAATTAGTTTTATTCATTTATAATTAATAGGAAACCTATAAATTGACATTATATTGTATAAACAATATATTTTCATAAATTGGTGAATAATAATAATAACATATAATATAAAATCACGGTATCATCATAAAATCTTAAATAATCATATAATAATAATATAATATTTTTTATAAATCATCGGTCTTCCGTGATACACAAGGCATTGAATGAAGTCATAGAGGAGTATAACGTAAGGAATCCTCAATGTTCTGTGTAGTGATGGAAAAATTTAATACTATGCATAGTTCATGATAAAATTGTGGATTTTTATAATAGATGAAAAAGTTAGTGATTTAGTATAAAATGAACTATATTTAGTGTTTCATGAAATGATAAATTTCCTAAAGGATAAATTAATTCATAAACACTACAAAATATCACAGTTCTATATTCTAACCCCATTAAAATAAATTTTACCCTCGAAATTAATCTAGGGTATTAGTGGTTTAATACATTGATGTTTCATTCACAGAAACACACATCATAAAAATTAATAGCAAATCTTCCATCAAAAAGGTAATGTTTGACCCATAAAGGTTACCTCCAAATCATATTTTTCCATCATAAAAAATATACCACTTTTTAGGTGAGTGGTAACCATACAAAAACAGAATACAATATTGAAGAACCTCCCTATTACAACATAATTATACATCTTCCACCATTTTGAAAATCCAAAGTATAAATTAAAAATCAAAACGAGAATATAACCTCCCACGAAAAACAAGAGAGACCATTTCACTGTGATAGCCATCATCACCTCGCCAAACCATAAGTGTAACCCTAAATAACATGTAACTATTATTTCATAGTGGATAAAATTGGTTTGGAGTGAAAATTGGACATGGTAGAAAAGAGTAAATATTTTTATGGAGTTATTAAGGTCATCAGTCACAAACAATTGAATGATCATAGAATAGTTGAGGGACTCAACTATTAAATCTATGATGATTTAAATGGCCATTGTATCAACAAAAATTATGTTATTAGGATATCAAATTTTCATTTTCTATAAATATAATTTCACCAAATAATTCTTCTATAGACCATGAATAAAGAAATATTTTCAGTCATTGTGTGTGGTTTTATCTATTTCGATTTCATCCACTACATCAAGAAGTGGATTTCCAGGGATTACCGATGATTCTATAGCCACTACAATACATTTTTAGCAGATATTAATGACCATAAAATAATGAAAATCATAACTACTTATTGATAACTATTCATAAAAATAAATTTTTAATACATTAGTCTATTGAAATAATAAGTAACGATAACATTTCATCATAAATAATAATCAATCCATACTAATTATACATATGGTAGGAAATTATATAGGGAAGTGGTAGGCATGAATCCTTTATCATCCTTCGGTCATGAGTTTAATTCCCACCGCCTTGTAGGACATTTTTTGTTGTCAACTGAAATCATTCTGTCTTTTTCTAAAACCACAATACCATAATTCCCAAAATAAGTATGATATATATCCTTGAAATTTGGTTAATCAAAAAATATCAATTTATACAATTTTTTCAATATGAATTCAATACATAAATACCTCCTCTAATGTTTAACAGAAAATTTCCATGATTCAACCTCATTATAACCCTTCTGAAGGAATAGAAATCTAAATCTATATAAATTATGTAAGGAGTTTTTCTTAAATTTTATCCACCACATATCACAAATACCCCATTTATTCAAAATACCTATCACCTTAATAACATTATAAAATATTCCCTCGAATCGTTGTAATATAATTAATTACGTGAATCATTTGGGAAAAGAATATTTCCTCGTTTTCATGTGTATACTATATATATTCCATAAATCCAAAAAACATATAAATTTCATAAATGATTGAATAACCACCTAAAACATGCCCTTACATTGTTCTATAGTAATCATTTAATCCCTCTATAAATATTCATAAAAACATTATATTATCATAAACAACATTTTAAGGGTAACATTCTTATAGTTAAAATATCACCTTATAATTAAATAACCCCAAAAATTCTATCAGGATCACTCAACAGAAAAGTGTAAATAAAGAAAAAGACTTATGTAGAACAACCAGTGTATATTTCATCATTAATATAACATAATTTTTGAATCCAAATATTTATAAACATAAATTATTAAATTAAATCTATATTTCATTATCCAATAAACCTTATTCTATTACACAGTACCACATTTCTTTTAATGTTTATCTATAGTCTCTCTGTCATTAACAAAGTAATTATTACTGACACCAACATTTGAATCCTCTTCAAGAGAAATCCTATTTTGAAATTAAAATTCACAATGACCATTTCTTCTACATATTAAACAGTTAACCATCAATGACGCCTGTTGGAGGCCAATATTCTCCTGAATTCTATTAACTGAACTCTTCATTTTCCAATTGAAATCACTATCATCATTTACATATATTCCATAGCCAAAAAAAATTCTTATTACTATAATAAATTCACATAGGTGATTCATTCCACATTTTTGACATAAAGGAAGTCTAATCATCAATCTTCTATGGTATCAATGTCCCGAACTCTAAGTTAACTCCATATTTCTCTACCTTGGTGAGTCTGATAGTTAGTTGACGTACATGATGTAAATAATGTTCCTGAAAAAATGATTAGTCATGATGATAACATGTTTCAATAAAGTTATCATCTCACTTAACATATCATTAGAAAATCACCCATCACATTCATCATTAATCCCATTCATTCTAGTTTCATCCATTTACTAATAACATAAGCAATGCTTGAGCATTACAAATCATAGTATAAAACCACATAGTCTTGAAATGATTTACTTATGCAGTTTTCTAAATCCTAAAACCTTTTGTAATATATGACTAAATTGGTTCATCCATGGTCATTCATATAAATATTATATATAAATAAATAATAATAGATGGTGAAAAGTATTTTATTTTATAATGCATATCCTCCTAGAGTGTCAATCCCAGTGTCCAGCATGGCATGTTGTTGTGTATGAAATTACCACCAATCAGTACTAGAATATCCTTTTGTTTTTGTAACCCCTAGTTTATTATATCCCAGAGCCCCATCAACTTGTTGTATCAATATTGGTGTATATTTCTTTGAAGCCACTCTCATTACCCTTTACCAAATTACAAAACGTTTTCCTAAACATTGACTCATTCTTATATTTCTCCTTATATATCACTTGACATATCCTTAAAAATATACAGTGGGTTCTCCCTAACTTTTTCTCATCCTAGTTTCCAATGGTTAACTGAACCATTCCACTAAAACCTACTCTTTAATAGAATGCTTTAGATACCTTTATATTACATAATCTTATATGAATATTCTATATATTACTAAAAAACATGCTTTAGGACGATAATAGTTTGGTGTCATTGAAAATGTGTAAACAATATTCTATCCTGGTGAAATATCTTCATCTTCTCTCTTAAGGATCTCCAACTTTTGTACTCCTAGATAAAACCGTTCTCCATAAAATGGGGAAAGAAAACATAAGAAATTGGTCAGATCAAATGATAACTATTGGTAAATAAATGAGATTTATAAGAATAATTCTGTCAAAAAGTGTACGAGAACATGATCATGAAAATATTAGATCATACCCAGCATATCAAAGAAAACATACATAAAACATGGCGTAAATCATGGTTTATATTATGAAATGATTCATAAATAAATTGAGAAAATAATCCATTATAGTATAACATAGGAATCAAACAAGGTATTATGGACGACACATAAGAATTTAATATTATTTCCATAGTAGTAAAGGTATTCCTTCCAAAAACATCTTGGTAGTAAGGGTTCACAATCCATAGCATCATAATATTCATAGATAACTCCCATGCAGATATTATTATCACGAGTTCACTCCTCACACCATATTAATAGTCATGGTTCACTCACAAGGACATCTTAGATGCATGAGTTCACTCCTCATATCATCATGGTAGTCATGCTTCACTCCCATGGCCATTTTATAAGTCATGGATTACAACCAAGAAAACTATAGTCTATCTCATGAGATATAAATCATTACATAGTGATTTAGAGGGAGATATAGGTCTCACTTATCTCATAGTGAGATCATACATACATGCGCCTCAAAATAATAAACAATCAGATCATAACCAATGGAAATAAATGGGTATCCTAAACATATAAACATATAATAACCTACGGAAAATATATAGGTTTTATAATCATTTTTAAAAAAGGAAATCTCATGAAAGGGAAAAAGATTTCATAAACATCTAAACCATGAAAAGGAAATTGTGTTTCATAAATACCATGACATTAAGAATAATCCATTCATAGAAAGAAAATGAATAAAATAATTAGGTATTTCTCAAAAATGGAATGACTAATATCAAAGGATTCCAGCTTAGCTAGATATTAATTTTGAAACATCTTGAAAAAACATCTCTAAAATGAAATTTTCTTTTCTGCTTGGAAAATGTATTTTTATACATAAAACCATTTGATAATCATTTTCATTGAAAATACAATTAAATCATATAAATAAGACCTGAAATCATTAGAAACGCACATTCCTGGAAAACTATTATAATAATTTTGAAAACATATTAAGATTCTTTTTCATTGAATGCACATTGAAAATATATAATGAAACATTTAAAACATTATGAAAATTAGTTCATTGAAAATAAATTTATTTTTTGTAAATAGTTCTTAAAAACATATTGAATATGATTTTCCATGAAAATAATTGAAACACATATAAATAAATATTGAATAAAATTTGAGAATTTTTTTCTCTAATTTCTCATAAAAAAACCTTGAGATTTTCTTAAAACTCATTTTCCTTGATAACATATAAAATATGATTGAAATTTATATGAAACTCATGTTCCATGTAAATTTATTTTAATTTTTTTAAAAAAATTAAAAAGAAAAAAGAAAATAAATATTCAGTGGATTGACATTGGATAAATCCATAAATGTCATATGATTAATGTAGGGAATTAATTTTTCATTATAAAAAGGATAGAAAATTGCCTCGTTTGAAAAGGGATATGATGAATCAATTGTAAAAATTTGTGATAGAAAAAAAGGTTAAAATAATCATTTAATAATCATTGGAGATTAGTTGAATATTTTTTGAAAGACTTTTTAGAAAACATATGTATCATCCTGAGTTTTAAAAAAGAATCATTGTGTTCGATAGCATACATGATACACCAAATTATATTAAATGAACCTCAAAATTTTATTATTTCATATTATTTTTTATCAAATATACATTAGAATTTTGAAATGAATATGATTAAATAAATTTTGAAAATATGGTTTACACATGTTTATATAATAATTCATTCGCTTCTAAATAAATTACGAAATTAAATAAAAAACCAATTGAATATAAATGATGCATTTTTTTCTCATAAAATATTTAAATGAAAATAAGTGTCATTATAAAATTATAAAAGAAATTTTGATATATTTTTTTAATTAAATATATAATTAATATGTTCATTTTAATGATTAATTTTCATATTATATCAATTCTATACGTTATATTCATACTACTTCAATTATTTTGGATAAAAGAATTTATTTTCAATAAAAACATTTTTTCTGCAATTCAATAGAAAACCCATTTTGAATATTTTTTATGACAATATAATGAGTTATTTTTGAAAAAATAATCTTATTATTTTGAATAGTAACATAAATTTTTATTTTGGATTTTTTTTATTTTTATGATAACATTTATATATTAATGATTAGTAAAAAATACTATATTTCAATTCAAAAATGTTTTTTTCATATAATTTATTTCTATTTTTAGATTTTCATTTTAATTGGATTTATATTTTAATAGGATTGTTGATTTATTTTTTCAATATATATTTTTTTTATTTTATTTTATTTCAAAATGTCATTTGATATAATCACATGTATATTTTTTATAGTTATTACATTAAAAATCATGTTTTCTCATTTTGATAGTGTGGATTAATTATAAATTAATTACTATAACTTATTTGTTTTAAATTTTGAAAATTGGTTTCAATAATTTATATCCGTGTGTAATAATTATGTAAATAGGTTCTTTTTATTTTTTGGGATTTTATGAATATTAATTGTGGTAATTTTTTATCAACCATGATTAGTGTTAAATCATGTAAACTATGGTAATAAATAATTGGATAAAGATAGTGAAATACCACAAACACATAATAAAATTCAATTGGATTAAAAAAGGATACCCTTAACATCCATGTATTTGAATTGAATCATTGAGTTGACTTTCTCACTCAATATGATATAAATAATATTAAAATATTAGAAAGTGACAACATGTCATCCTCTTAATTGTTATAATAGTAATAATATTTATATACAGATAAACATAATAAAACATTGTAAATTAATATTATAACCAAATATTATTAAACTATATACTTCATGACTATTTATTTATAATTTATAGAGTTTAAATAGTTAACATAAATGATGACATAATAATGATTTAGTAATTATATTTTTAATAGAAATATCAACCAAATTAAACAAAATATATTAAAAAAGTAAAACATGAAATTATTAGGGTCATCCACAAATTATATATATTAATATAAAATTATATAATCATTTACATGGTGTTGTTTGATGTTATCTCTCCTTTGGGTTTTTATTTTAATTCAATGAAATGAATATAATCAAAATTGAAACTATTGATATTTTATAAAATTAGTATTGCATTCAATTATATCTAAATAATAAAAATATTATAAAAATACTGATTTACTATTTTCTAAAAGTTTATTATTTTTCCATTTATGGGAAATTTTCACCATAAAAGTAAATTTTATATCACCTTAATACTTAAATTTTTGGTATCATAATTACATTTACAATAGATAATTATGTGTAAACTAGAAAAATAATGTATATACTAAGATGAATACACATCTAAAAATTATTGGATGACTTGATTTTGATACATACAGATATAATTTTATACATAACTCATTCTGATAACCTTTGATTAAAAATGTAATTTATATTAATTTAATATTTTGAGATTTTCCATGGGTGACCCTCGCCACTCCTATAAAAAGGTTCCAACTCTTCTATATTACTAAATCATCATGAACCATTTAATTAGCCATTATTTTCCCAAAAACATCTTAAAATAGATCCCCACTTTATTGATTCCATTTTGGCCCTAAAACCCTCCTTAGATGTGTTGAATTGTTCATCGATGGAGATCAACTGAAGAAGATGTATCATTTTATTTATGTGTATCTATTTGAATTCATCATCCACAGAATGATAAATCATTAAAAAAGATGTACTAATACTTATAGTATACTGAAATTACATATATTTTTCTAACATAATATAATCACTGATATTCATTATTAATTTCTTCAAATGGGAGAGTAATTTTTAGTTCCTGCGTATAGTGGAAAACCATCTCGTGAACCGATATAGTTCATTTTTCATCACTCTCTTTAATGATTAGATACAACGATAGAAATAATTTTCAGAAGTAATATTAATGATATATTGATCATTATATTATAATAATATATCAATTATTTTCTTACTTTCTGTAATCATAAATATAACAATGTCGTTCATGCGAATGAGGGAACTATCACCTCCACAATGTGTTATGATCCATTTTTATTCATTACATCACTTGTATATTATATATAATATTATTTAAATTATTAATATGATTTTAACTATTTTCTAATAATTATATAATTTTAAAATAGTTCTTATCTTTACTATACAATGATCAATGAAAAAAGAATGTTGTTACAAATGTGTACGTACAACCTACCATCTCCATGATAATAAAATTTTTCATTTTTCATAAAAATACATAATGGTTGGATTTACAAGAATAATTGTTTAAAAAATGATAATAATATAATGAATAAATTTTTTAGATGATGGAATTTTAACCTCAACGAATATTGACATCCAACCATGTTCATTTTCAACTCGCATGTCAAATATCAAAAAAATGCCCAATGTGATAGGAAATTTATATGTAATTGTTAGACATGATAATAATCAGATAAAAGGATTCATAAAAATTTTATAAGTTCTAATTTCAGTATATAATTTACATACCTATATTATTTAGGAAGATAAATATTTTATGTGACAATTATGATTTATGGTACGGGATTTTCTCTCAATCTCCTTACCATGAGGGGTTTCTGGAAAATATGCCCATTTATTCTCTTATATATTGTATATAAAGTCAATAAAAAATTTCATCTCCATATTTTATCTATAATATTTATATTTAATGTTTTTGAAAAATTTATAAATCCAAATAGAGTATGTGGTAAATGTTCAATGTAGTATAGGAAAACATGAATGTTTCGTGATTTAACTATCAAATATATTCCTTCATGATATAAAATTAACACATTTATTTATAATGATATAAATGATAATGGAATAAAATTTATAGCTCTCTTGAATTTAATTAAATGTTTTGAAAAGGAATATAATTTAACGGTGTTTTATACTTTCATTACAAAATTAGAAACATAATTTGTTTAACATAACCAGTGACAAAGAATTCTCTATTGCCAAACTGTTTGTTTATATTTGGATACCTCTGTATTTTTTGAAGTTTTTAAATTTAATATAAATCCATTATTACCTTCATGGGTATTTTTTTTTGAAAATGGTTTTGAAATTGGATTTACTATTTCAATATATTGAAATAATTTCTTGGGATTTCATATGAAATTTTTTGGGTGAAATGTTGACAATTTCTATCGTTCATGTGTTATGATTGTGAAATGGTACTAGACATTTTTTGGGTATTTATGTGATAAACCAAATGTTTTTTGGAATCATGATAAAACAAATCTGAGATGTTCTGTGATCAACCACGGTTGGGTGGATACATTATAACTTCTAACTCATTGGGAATGTAAGTCATCTTTATAGCTATTTCATTTATTGATATGTGGTAAAGATGACCATATGGTTATTCCATTTAAGTATTTATATGTAAACTTTTACCATTATATGTTATATGTTATTTAATTGGGGTTTATGTTAATATTTTTATTTCTAAAATGGTATGAAATGAAATTATATTCAGTAAATAGTATTTACTACTTCCTAAATGTTATATGTATTACTGAATGATAATGTTTTCTTGTATTATTTATTTCATATAAAATTATAGTTTTTCATTAATTGTGTATAACATAATGAGAGTTTTATGATCATTTATCTTTTGAAATGTTTTGTCGTACGATTTAAATGAGAAAGGTTTATGGATGGGATTATAGAAATGTTATGATAATTATACATGAAATGAAACGATGTTTCTTTAAAAAAATAAATTAGAAAAAGGTAATGGGAATAGATGTGTTTAATTTAAATATTTATATTTTTATGTATGATTGCGGGAACATTTATCTGATTCTTTTAACATTATATAACCATCTCTGTGAATTCTTGGTTAAAAGCACATGAATAAAATATGGTTAAGGTCATGTCTTCATTGATGGTATAAAATAATGATATAGACAAATTTGGAGATTGGGATGATTTAAAAAGTGTTAATTATATCATCATGGGTTTTTTATTTAAAGGTTTATTAGAATTTTAAGGTTTTAAAACCCCTTTTTGGTTATATTTTATGAACATTTATTGTGATTAATGGTATATTCAAAGAGATTTAATTTTATTGTAATAATATTTTATTAATTTTTGGGGTGAAAAATAGATTTATGAAATGAAATTGGAGGTCAAAATATTTTATGGTTATAATCATGAAATTATCAAATTTTAATATTTTATGAGTTTATATAGTTTTTGAAAAAAATAAAAATTGTAGGATGGTTGACAACCCAGAATGTTGATAAGGTTGTGGGAATCGAACCCACAACAAAAGTGTGGAAATGATTAATCACCTACCATTGGTCATTGGGATGTCCATGGTTGGTTTCAAATTTTTACTTTTAGTAAAAATATTTTGTGAAATAAGAATAAATTTAGTTTGGTAATATATCTATTATATATACTAAACTTGGACACTACAAGAATACGTGTCACCTTCCAAAGCCTCCACGTCACATACAATTCAATATTCCTCCTCCCGAATTCCATCTTCTTGTGACGGCTTTCTCACATCCCCCGCGCTACCTTATCCACTCCCTCCCACTTATGGGTTCCTTCAATAGTTGCTAATCCTTGACGCTGAAGCCGAATTCCTCCGCAGTCAATATTCTATCAGCAAGCTTCCCTAGGGTTTTCACTCCCCTCCCCAATTCCCCACTCACACCCCCTTCTTGATTATCCTCTCCAACCTGTGCTGCTCCCGCTCATGATTTTAATCACATACTGCACTTCTATGTCGATTTCATCTCCAAAAATCTCTCATATGTCCACAACCTCTGATTCAGTCTACATCTCCAACTATTAACACATCGGTTTTCGAATCCAAGCTCGAATCCTCCTTTGAATATAAATGTTTTTCATTGTCCTGAACCCTTAACTATACAATTATGTCTGAAGAGGAAACACATTACCCTCTTGATGTCTGAAATCCACACATCTAAATCCACCTCATCCATCTCTTTCGCATACAACTACTCCACATCTGGGTCCTCAAAATCTGAATCCTTCACCTTTGGAACTTCCACCCCAAACTCCTTATCCTTGTGAGGGATTGAAATTTGAAATCCGATGTCGGTCTTATATTGTATACATTTAATTATTCAATTATAAATCCATTTATTTTAAATGATTTCAATCCATTACAATGATACAACTTCAGATTTTCATTTGTGTCGCTTATATCTAAGGTAACTGTTCATTTTCACTGTCATAATTTGTATATATAGTTTTTAATGATCATATTACCCTTATTATTAATTATTGACACATGATATGATTCAGTTTTATTGTTCTACATAATTTTAAAGCATTATTCCGAGATGTAGTGGGGTTTGAATTTGGAAAATCCTGCTTGGAAAAGGGATATGTAGGTGAATTGATGTAAACTACATTTTAGCCTGGTGGTTTCTCTAGATATCTTACAAATCTGAAAACAAGTACAGGTGGTGGGTTTTGAAGATTTCAAATTCATAATATCTAGATTAACACTATATATATTGGTTTTCAGTTTTTAGTCCTTTGATTGCTATGAAAATGCACCTTTAATTCTATTAGTTACTACTATATATCATATTAAATTATACTATGAATCAATGTATTTTCATTGGATCAAAATGTTCTATAAATTATTTTAAATTCATGGTTAAATTGATTTTATTTATAGCTTATGTTAAATGTATATTTATATTCCTATTTATTTTATTGTTATAAAATTATGGATGTATTTCTAACCATTCTTCTATTCTCCCTAGTGTTCAAAACACACGTGGAGTATCCTATGGTGGAGGTGTTTATGATCCACAAGAATGATGAGTTTAGTGTTTTTATATATTAAATTTTTTTATTTGGTTGATATTTGTTTCTCAGATGTTCATAAATTTTCAAACGTGTCAAATTTTTCCATATATGCTTGTATTTTTATTCATACAGTATACTATTTTTTAAAGTTTTCAGATTTCAATTTTTATAATTATTTCCAGTTCAATATCTAGTTTCATATTTTTCCCTTCATCATTCATCCATTTCAAACAATTCAATTCCATTCCTTTCTTTGGATATAGCTTCGACCCACAATTTGTCTCACAGGTATCTAAGGTAACCATAATTTTACACTGTCATATCCTACATATATAGTTTTTAACATAATTTTTCCCTTCTGTTTCATTATTGAAACATATTAAGGATCAGTTTTATTGACCTACATCACCTGAAATGATTACTTCTAGATGAATTAGGGCATGAATTTGACAAAGTTTCCTCAAGAAAGGGATAAACATGTGAATTATTGTAGACTATTTTAGCCTGGGGGTTTCTCTATATATATTATGATGCAGAAAAAAAGTGTATGTGTTGGGTTCTGAAGATTTGAAAATGCCTAATATCGCATGTTGATTGTATGAACACTTGAATACTGATTTGTATAAAAGGGTTTCATTATGTGAATAATGTAATTTCTATCAACTATTTGATCTTATATTATATTTTGTATACAATATGGGTTGTAGCTACCATTATTTTTTTCCAATCAAATGATTACTACCTTCCATTATTCTATGATTATAGTTCATTGATTATCATCATTTTCAAATTTTTCGGCGAACATGAACCTTCAGTTTATTTGGTGGATTTTCCTTTCAAGAGACAATAGATAACTAGGGTCTATAATTTTGGCTCGATTACTACCCGTTATTTAGTAGGCTTCTAAAAAATTGTTTTATTTTTAATATTACGGAAAAATAGAATTCTAGATATAGTGTTTATTTATTTTAATTTTATATAAATTAATGGATGTAACATTTTCTATGTAGCATGTTTTTTACTATACATTACATTATTACTTTTCCTTGCACCACTGGAAAATATAAATTCAATTTTCTTGGATGAAAATTAGGATTACATTAAAGTGTTGATATCTTTAACATAAACCATTTCAGATCAACTACAGGTTCTTATATTTTTATAACTCAATTTTCACACGTCAATTTTTATTGTTGTTTTCGTATAACCTTTCAAAAATATATGGTTTTGGTTCAATGTGAAATTTAAATTGGTCACCAATAGGGATACCAGGATATCATCCAAATCAATGAGAGTTCAAAATAAATAATATATCAAAGTCAAATTAATTTCAGGAGGGTTTTGTAGAAAATCATTAATACCCATTCATTATAATTTAGTTAATAAGTTGTCTCACATAATATTTTCATAATATAATCATTATTAGACATCTTATTTCACCAATATCTATATCTATTGACTATTTGTATACTGTCTTCACTTTTAGTCTTTTTGTTTCACTATATGTGTTTCCTGTTTCTATAATTATGTTGGCATATATATTACTATTATGTTAGTATATTCTCTTAGTATGTTGTCACATATCTATTGTTCCTGACACATACACCTCCATTATATATTGAATATCGTTACTGAGAGTTCTCTCTCCATCTCGGGGACACTGATCCCCACCTCCTCCTCTCCCACCAGCACCGAGCATTCCTAACTCCCTCCCTGAATCCCTGAATTCATGACTCAATCTTTTCATAGAGGCGAATGCTCATGTGAACCTCTCACATTTAATTTTCACCGAGTCTCATCGGGTCTCAACCCCCTAATCATCTTCTGGAAATAATGGAAGATCAGACACTCTTCCACAGGTATCTCAACACCCATAACCATGTGGGACAACATCACCACTTATATAGCTTAGTATGTGGATGCATTGTAGAGACCCAAAGCTTGACGTACATGGACTTTACATTACTTTTGCGGAATACTTAGTACATTACAAAAACACACACACACAAGGACCGTAATAGTTTAGTGTCTTTGTAAACTCGGACTATAATCTTCTAATCGTGGTGAAAGATCTTCAACATCTCCCATAAAGATCTTCCTTTTTTTTACCTAAAACCTTTCTTTATATCCTGGGGAAAAGAAAACATAAAAGGGTGAGCTCAAATGCTCAGTAAGGGTAAATAAAGGAAATAAAAATCATATCATATCTTTTAGAAAATCAAAACCTGCAAAAGAGATCATACTATCTTAACATGGAATAAATCATAGAAGTGAAAATGAGATCCCCAAAATCATAACATAAAACTTGAAACATTGTGGCATGCACACAACATCATGGAAAATCATTTCTTGTTAGTCATGACTCATTTCCAAGATTATCTTAGTGGACAAAGTCCCTTTCTGAACCGAGTTTACCCCTCGTTTCAGTCCTGTATCACTGAACCAAAATAACCTTCCGTTCCAGCCATGTCTATCTCATGAGATATAAGGTCTTTACCCAATGCATTGGAGGGAGATATAGGTCCCACCCATCTTATAATGAATCCTTTCTTATGTGTGCCACATAATCATAAACCATACATCATAGCGTAACCCATGTAATAAAAATGGAATTCTTAAACAACATGACATCATAAAAAAATCCATATAAGATAAAGGAATTCATAAAAATATTTCCATCACAACATAATCAAATCCATGTAATAATAGGGATAAAAACAGAACCCTTTTATTATCTTAGATGGAAAATAATTTTGAAAATCACTTGAACTCCATTCTTGAGGAAAATATCATTTCTTTTTCAAAAACATTTTTCCTTTCCTAACATGTCATACAACTTTAAAATAAAAGAAGTTGATTAAAAATAAACTTGAAAACTTGTAAAGGAAGCTTCTTGGAAATAATGTTTTAAAAATCCATTCATGCCGTATAAGTTAAAAAAAACATTCTTCTCGTTCTTTTGTCGGAAAAGTCAAAAAGTACCTCGTACGGAAAACGACAAAAGATTCCTTTCATTTCTTTTACTAAAAACTCAACAAAGGGTAAAATTGGATTTAAACAATTGTAGTTGGATGGAAATAATATTACATATTTATAAAACAAGGATGTGGATGATAAAATACACCCCAGTAAATACTTACGAATCAACAATCTCGGATAAAAATGAGATTATGATATTTCCCTTACCTTAGGTCCGATTTGATTTGTTCGTGTCCGAAGCTCCTGTATAATGGTTTAAATAATGTTATTGACTTATTCCAGAATCATACATATTGATATGAGATCATATATGGTCATATTATTGACTTCTTGTTAGTAATATTTCATTGTTACTTGTTACTCGGGTCTTTATAACTTTTTGTTCTTATGCATGTTTTGTCGAATAAATTCTTATTCTTATCTTTAGGTTATAGATAATTCATTTCCAGAATGGTATTAGTGTAGTATATACCATATTCATTCATTCAATTCATTTATATAATCATTATGAAATGAAGATCATGTAGAACGAGTCGCATCACATCGTGGAGACGGTATTCCGTACGTACGCACGAGTGATGATATCATTCCTATGATCGTGGAATTGTATTGGAGTATATATATATTATTTAAGTATCAATATAAATTCATAATAATCATATATAGTTACTCATTACACCATTATACCCATCCTTGTAAGGTGATGGTGGAAAATAGATTACATCACGGCGTGGAGACGGTATTCCGTACGTACGCACGCGCGGTGATTTCATTTTTCCGTAGGATGGATAGAAGGTGAATTATGGTTGTTTCATATTTATAATAACATATCAGTATGTAATTAATACTGATGTTATTAATTTATCATGAAACAACTAAAGAAGAAGAAGTTTAAGAAGAAAGAAATTGAAAAGATCGGTAATGGATATTACCTCTTCTTTGAAACGCCTCTTTGAATCCTCCACTTAGGGAACTAAGATTGGTCTTTAAAGAAGACCAGGACCTCTAGGATTATTCTAGGGAAGTGGAGAAGGGATTTTGGCAGGGGTTGGCCGAGCTTGAGTGCTCAAATTGGTGTGAGGAGGAGGGGAAGGAGGTGCCCTTTTATAAGGGAGGAGAGGGGCACCTTAGGAATTCTTAAAAATATTAATTTATAATAAATCTAACCCCACTTAAAAACCTCCAAAAATGACTCATATTCGAAGATTAGATGAGATAGAGTTTTAATCTCATCAACCAATCAAATTTAGACATGTTTGGATCTTATTTTAAACCTTATCATTTTGATTTATCCTTATTTAATCTATTTAAGTTTATTTGTGGTAATAAAATTCTAAATTTTAAATTATAACAAATAATTACTTATTTGTTGTGAATTTTCCATAATTGTTTACTTTATAACATTATAGACCGTATAAATATAACAATATAATTTTTAAATATTTTTGTTTTGATTTTTAAACAATTTTATTATATGTTATTTTTGTAAAATAACAATAGTGTCAATTTTGACACTATTCATTTATTTGAATTTAAATAAAATATATACAGAAGATATGTTCAAACTAAAAGCTTTAATATATTAATAAAAGGTCATATTTATCTATAAAATTAGTGTATCACATTAAATAGTTCATATAATATTTATTTTATTATTTTTAAAACCATTTATTTGGTTTATCTCTTAATAAAATAATTACTACATCATTTTTGTATAATTATTTAATATACTTATTTGTGGTATAAAAATTTAAAATAAAATTCTATTATAAATATAAATATATTAACTTTCACAATAATACTTTTACTCGAATTTATCATCTTAAAATCACAATATTTAAATTGTTATATTTATTAAATTATGAAGGTGACAACTTTGGCATCATTTAAAATAAAATAATATAAGTGTCATAATCGCTTTTATAAGGCTCCAAATGGTCAAATATTCGACCATTGGATGATTATGGTTTATATTTACATGTACAATAAGTTTTGGTTAGGTATTTGTGCATTGTATGGTCACTATTAGTTTAAAAAAACATTATTCTTGATTTTTCACTAGATAAACAATTTCTGCATCACTATTGTGTCATAATTAATGATAATTATTTAATCCCTAAAAATTATAAATAAATTTATATGATGCAGATAATTTCATTATCTTTCTGTAGACTATTCATGTTCGAAGTTTCATGAAGTTTATCACTAAATTAAAATTAATATACTTATAAAATTTAAGAGAGTGACATGTTGTCACTTTCTTTGGTTTTAATAATAATTAAGTTATTTTCATGGATAAATGTTCATTAAATGATTATAATCCGACCCTTAGGTGATATGGGTCGACTTTTAGTCATCCAATAGGATTTTGACATTTGTTAGGGTAATTTTAAAATATTATATTTACCCTTAATTACCCGATTTACCTTTAACTATGGTAAATAAAATTTACCATAGTTACTATTCATAATTCCCAAAAATAAAAAGTAGCTTATTAACATAATTTGGACCCACTGATTCCAAATATGGAATCCATTTTTTAAAATTCCATACAAAGAAGTTGCATAAATTAAATTAAAATTAATCCTGTTGTCGAATAAAAACGGGTTTTTGTTTAAAACATTGCAAAAGATTGAATTGATTTAACCTACGAATTCAAGGTAAAATCAATGCTAATGACATACATTATATTAAATGGTATAAATATATTCTATTTATACTTTAAAACCATTCAATATTATAATTTAACCACATAAGATATTACGATGAAAAAAGTTGTTTTTAATTAAAATATAGCGTGTTTTTACTATTCATTAAAATGTGAAAGTTACCAGAATAATATGAAAAATTTATCCAAAGTAAATTTTTATTTCTTGATTCAAAAGAAGAATTTTATTTTGTCAAATTGAACTTATAAAAATGTCAAAAAATAGATTTAATGTGGGTGCGCAATCAAAAGGCGACAAAACTGCATTTTTTTGAAAAATACTTATTTTACCCGAAAAATTTATTTTGTTCTTATACCATGTTCTAGAAATGTGTAAGATGAATAATAATGTTATAAAATTAAAAATTTAGTTAATACTATTCATAACGGCTAGTTCATGACAATATTATAATAATATAACATTGTTTATTAAAACCCGGTATTGTGTACAACACACGCTATCGAGGAAGGTCGCGATTGCGTGTAATGCAAGCCAAGTCAGGGTTGCGTGTTGTGAAAGAATCCTTCATTGTTTCGTATAACAGAATCCAACCATATTTCATTTATACATTTAATATATATATATATATATATACTCAATGTTGCGTAGAATAACTATTATCAAAATTGTGTGTAACACGGTCAAGAATAGTGTTGCGTATACTGCAAGCTAATACGGTGTTGCGTATAGCGCAAGGTAATCTTGGTGTAGAATACAACATAAGAAATTAATGAAATTAAAATAATATTTTTCATAAAATCTCGGGGTGTTACATTCTACCCCCCTTAAAATGAATTTCTCCCTCGAAATTCGTCGGGGTTATAAATGGTTTACTATTTGAAAGTTTCTTTAATAGAAACCCACATCTTAAAAGGGAATACCAAAACTTGGCTTTAAAAACTATAGTATGAAATGTAACGATTACCCAAATAAACTAATCACTGGGTTTCCACATAGGTGAAAATATGGATATGGAAGAGAAATCTAACTATAATGTTCTGATGGAGAGTGGTAGAGAACATGGCTATGGAAAATCCAGTAATCACAAATCCATAAATTTGTGACGATCTAAGGTATCATCTGATTCATCAGGTATAAGATCACTTGGACAAAATTTTTGGTTTTCAAGATCATTTCCCTAAAGTTAAAGAATTTGAATTAGAATAAATACTTACTTTATGTTGGTACAACCTCACTGTTGTTCGTGCCTTTAACAATTTCCACTTCATCTCTTAAATAAATGATGTTGAATTTGTTATTCGTGAAGTGTTAGCAGATCATGTGATAGAATGACGGGCCATTCCATCTGTCTCAAAAGGTTAGCAAAATTTATATACATAAGTCGATCTATAGTGAGATTAATCACATATGGTTCCTAAAATGGACTTATACTTCATATATCATACTGCTTAATATAATAAAACTAGTTTCTACTAAACAGGGACTTCCTGTAGGCCAGTGGTAGGCGATAAAGGCCAGTCGCACTTCGGTTGTGGGTTCGATTCCCACAGCCTTGTCTGAAGCGATGGGCTGTCGCCCGTCCTGCAGGTTGTCCCTTTTTCTAAAACTACGTTACTATAACATCCCATCAATAATATCGAAAATCTTCTATCCTTAAACAATACTAAATTATGTCCAACATAATCCAGTCTAATCTTTAGGCTTATACAAAATACTGCAGTCCACTCTCATAATATAGTGACAACGATTACTAGAGAATTAATACTGTCGTTGATCCCCACATATCATAAGATATGTCTTGTTGGTCACATTCCAAACATTCAAAGTCCTCAATCGTGTATTCTCTTGAATACCTTAGTGAAAACATGAGTGCAGTTAAAAGTTACCAAAATCCTTAAAATTCTACATACTCAAGCCATGATATCACTTAGTCCTTATATCATTCATGAGCTCATGAATACTATCAAACATTTAATTTTCTCCTTTTCCCTTCATTATGCGCATATCATCTACATTCCAAAAATATCTGAATAACCTTTCATGGTTACTGGTAACATTAATCATACACTTTCAAAACACAAGGAAAGACAACAGTGTAACAATACATAGATGTCTCTTTATTCCAAAATTACACATGATAAACATGTAATCATTCCACTACATTCTCAAACCATTGACCGAGCTTCAAAAATTCTTTCATCTCACATATCATTTGTAGTCTCTTCATCATCATCCACATAAATACTACCCATATGACCATACTGATTCTCTTCATGAGTCTTTCCCCTAGGTCATTTGTTTGCATAATGCCCATACATTCCACATTTAAAACACTTAACCATTTTTGATGTCGTAGCATTACCATTATCCTCGGCCATGGTGTTAACCGACCCTTTTCCTTTGCACTTACTTGCTTTGTGTCCTTCTTTTCCACACCCAAATCATCTTCCAGTTCCCTTGAAACATTCTCCTTGATGCCTCTTCCCACATGATTTACATAGGGGAAATTGAACTTTCTTTCCTCTATGATCATCATGGAACTCCATCTTTCTCTTATTAGTCGAGTCAGGAAACATACCAAATTTTACTTTATTGATCATATTGTGAGATTGCTGATTTGGCATAATAATGATGTTTGGACATCCAAATCCCATTTCATTTGGTTTCTCATGAAGAATATCATTCCATTGTCCATCATATCCTCCATTATTGTGAATCATCTTGTTTCCAGCCATTTTCTAAAACCCAAACAGAATAGTGTTAGATGCAAAAATCATAATAAAGGGGGAGTAACTTAAATATCTATCATCTTTGGTTTAATATAATATCGTTACCATAGTTCTAGGACTATATCCTATATGTATACTTATCCTTAGGGGAATCCCTAGACATACCTTAGAAATATCTCTAGGGATCTCACTAACGTTTTCGCATCCTAGTTTCCAAAGGATGACTAAACCTTTCCTCTGATACCAACTATAGAGACCCAAAGCTTGACATACATGGACTTTACATTACTTTTGCGGAATACTTAGTACATTACAAAAACACACACACACAAGGACCGTAATAGTTTAGTGTCTTTGGAAACTCGGACTATAATCTTCTAATCGTGGTGAAAGATCTTCAACATCTCCCATAAAGATCTTCCTTTTTTTTACCTAAAACCTTTCTTTATATCCTGGGGAAAAGAAAACATAAAAGGGTGAGCTCAAATGCTCAGTAAGGGTAAATAAAGGAAATAAAAATCATATCATATCTTTTTGAAAATCAAAACCTGCAAAAGAGATCATACTATCTTAACATGGAATAAATCATAGAAGTGAAAATGAGATCCCCAAAATCATAACATAAAACTTGAAACTTTGTGGCATGCACACATAATCATGGAAAATCATTTCTTGTTAGTCATGACTCATTGCCAAGACTATCTTAGTGGACAAAGTCCCTTTCTGAACCGAGTTTACTCCTCGTTTCAGTCCTGTATCACTGAACCGAAATAACCTTCCGTTCCAGCCATGTCTATCTCATGAGATATAAAGTCTTTACCCAATGCATTGGAGGGAGATATAGGTCCCACCCATCTTATAATGAATCCTTTCTTATGTGTGCCACATAATCATAAACCATACATCATAGCGTAACCCATGTAATAAAAATGGAATTCTTAAACAACATGACATCATAAAACAATTCATATAAGATAAAGGAATTCATAAAAATATTTCCATCACAACATAATCAAATCCATGTAATAATAGGGATAAAAACAGAACCCTTTTATTATCTTATATGGAAAATAATTTTGAAAATCACTTGAACTCCATTCTTGAGGAAAATATCCTTTCTTCTTCAAAAACATTTTTCCTTTAATATCATGTCATACAACTTTAAAATAAAAGAAGTTGATTAAAAATAAACTTGAAATCTTGTAAAGGAATCTTCTTGGAAATAATGTTTTAAAAATCCATTCATGCCGTATAAGTTAAAAAAAACATTCTTCTCGTTCTTTTGTCGGAAAAGTCAAAAAGTACCTCGTACGGAAAACGACAAAAGATTCCTTTCATTTCTTTTACTAAAAACTCAACAAAGAGTAAAATTGGATTTAAACAATTGTAGTTGGATGGAAATAATATTACATATTTATGAAACAAGGATGTGGATGATAAAATACACCCCAGTAAATACTTACGAATAAACAATCTCGGATAAAAATGAGATTGTGATATTTCCCTTACCTTAGGTCCGATTTTCTTTGTTCGTGTCCGAAGCTCCAGTATAATGGTTTAAATAATGTTATTGACTTATTCCAGAATCATACATATTTATATGAGATCATATATGGTCATATTATTGACTTCTTGTTAGTAATATTTCATTGTTACTTGTTACTCGGGTCTTTATAACTTTTTGTTCTTATGCGTGTTTTGTCGAATAAATTCTTATTCTTATCTTTAGGTTATAGATAATTCATTTACAGAATGGTATTAGTGTAGTATATACCATATTCATTCATTCAATTCATTTATATAATCATTATGAAATGAAGATCATGTAGAACGAGTCGCATCACATTGTGGAGACGGTATTCCGTACGTACGCACGAGTGATGATATCGTTCCTATGATCGTGGAATTGTATTGGAGTATATATATATTATTTCTGTATCAATATTAATTCATAATAATCATATATAGTTACTCATTACACCATTATACCCATCCTTGTAAGGTGATGGTGGAAAATAGATTACACCACGGCGTGGAGACGGTATTCCGTACGTACGCACGCGCGGTGATTTCATTTTTCCGTAGGATGGATAGAAGGTGAATTAGGGTTGTTTCATATTTATAATAACATATCAGTATGTAAGTAATACTGATGTTATTAATTTATCATGAAACAACTAAAGAAGAATAAGTTTAAGAAGAAAGAAATTGAAAAGATCGGTAATGGATATTACCTCTTCTTTGAAACGCCTCTTTGAATCCTCCACTTAGGGAACTAAGATTGGTCTTTAAAGAAGACCAGGACCTCTAGGATTATTCTAGGGAAGTTGAGAAGGGATTTTGGCAGGGGTTGGCCGAGCTTGAGTGCTCAAATTGGTGTGAGGAGGAGGGGAAGGAGGTGCCCTTTTATAAGGGAGGAGAGGGGCACCTTAGGAATTCTTAAAAATATTAATTTATAATAAATCTAACCCCACATAAAAACCTCCAAAAATGACTCATATTCGAAGATTAGATTAGATAGGGTTGTAATCCCATCAACCAATCAAATTTAGACATGTTTGGATCTTATTTTAAACCTTATCATTTTGATTTATCCTTATTTTATCTATTTAAGTTTATTTGTGGTAATAAAATTCTAAATTTTAAATTATAAGAAATAATTACTTATTTGTTGTGAATTTTCCATAATTGTTTACTTTATAACATTATAGACCTCATTAATATAAAAATATTTTTTTTAAATATTATTTTTTATTTTTAAACAATTTTATAATATGTTATTTTTGTAAAATAACAATAGTGTCAATTTTGACACTATTCATTTATTTGAATTTAAATAAAATATATACAGAAGATATGTTCAAAATAAAAGCTTTAATATATTAATAAAAGGTCATATGTATCTATAAAATTAGTGTATCACATTAAATAGTTCATATAATATTTATTTTATTATTTTTAAAACCATTTATTTGGTTTATCTCTTAATAAAATAATTACTACGTCATTTTTGTATAATTATTTAATATACTAATTTGTTGTATAAAAATTTAAAATTAAATTCTATGATGAAGATAAATATATTAACTTTCACAATAATACTTTTAATGGAATTTATCATCTTAAAATCACAATATTTAAATTGTTATATTTATTAAATTATGAAGGTGACAACTTTGGCATCATTTAAAATAAAATAATATAAGTGTCATAATCGCTTTTATAAGGCTCCAAATGGTCAAATATTCGGCCATTGGATGATTATGGTTTATATTTACATGTCCAATAAGTTTTGGTTAGGTATTTGTGCATTTTATGGTCACTATTAGTTTAAAAAAAACATTATTCTTGATTTTTCACTAGATAAACAATTTCTGCATCACTATTGTGTCATAATTAATGATAATTATTTAATCCCTAAAAATTATAAATAAATTTATATGATGTAGATAATTTCATTAGATTTCTGTAGACTATTCATGTTCTAAGTTTCATGAAGTTTATCACTAAATTAAAATTAATATACTTATAAAATTTGAGAGAGTGACATGTTGTCACTTTCTTTGGTTTTAATAATAATTAAGTTATTTTCATGGAAAAATGTTCATTAAATGATTCTAATCCGACCCTTATGTGATATGGGTCGACTTTTAGTCATCAAATAGGATTTTGACATTTGTTAGGGTAATTTTAAAATATTATATTTACCCTTAATTACCCGATTTACCTTTAACTATGGTAAATAAAATTTACCGTAGTTACTATTCATAATTCCCAAAAATAAAAAGTAGCTTATTAACATAATTTGGAACCACTGATTCCAAATATGGAATCCATTTTTTAAAATTCCATACAGAGAAGTTGCAGAAATTAAATTAAAATTAATCCCGTTGTCGAATAAAAACGGGTTTTTGTTTAAAACATTGCAAAAGATTGAATTGATTTAACCTACGAATTCAAGGTAAAATCAATGCTAATGACATAAATTATATTAAATGGTAAAAATTTATTCTATTTATACTTTAAAACCATTCAATATTATAATTTAACCACATAAGATATTACGATGAAAAAAGTTGTTTTTAATTAAAATATAGCGTGTTTTTACTATTCATTAAAATGTGAAAGTTACCAGAATAATATGAAAAATTTATCCAAAGTAAATTTTTATTTCTTGATTCAAAAGAAGAATTTTATTTTGTCAAATTGAACTTATAAACATGTCAAAAAATAGATTTAAAGTGGGTGCGCCATCAAAAGGTGGCAAAACTGCATTTTTTTGAAAAATACTTATTTTACCCGAAAAATTTATTTTGTTCTTATACCATGTTCTAGAAATGTGTAAGATGAATAATAATGTTATAAAATTAAGAATTTAGTTAATACTATTCATAACGGCTAGTTCATGACAATATTATAATAATATAACATTGTTTATTATAACCCGGTATTGTGTATAACACACGCTATCGAGGAAGGTCGCGATTGCGTGTAATGCAAGCCAAGTCAGGGTTGCGTGTTGTGAAAGAATCCTTCATTGTTTCATATAACAGAATCCAACCATATTTCATTTATACATTTAATATATATATATATATAAATATATACTCAATGTTGCGTAGAATAACTATTATCAAAATTGTGTGTAACACGGTCCAAGAATAGTGTTGTGTATACTGCAAGCTAATACGGTGTTGCGTATAGCGCAAGGTAATCTTGGTGTAGAATAAAACATAAGACATTAATGAAATTAAAATAATATTTTTCATAAAATCTCGAGGTGTTACATGCATTGTGCGATTATGGTACTTGATTTTCCTTATAGAAACCCATTAATTACTCCTCCTTCGATATGATCTACTGAAAAACATCTATATTTAGTTTCTATCCACTGTTCAGTTTTTAGTATTTCTATTTGTTTAATAAATTATATTTTGAGATTTTAATAAATATGTTTTCTCAATTCAATAATTAGAACATTTATTTCAAATTTTAGACAATATTCATTCACATATCATTCTATAGACTCAGATCTATGAAACAAGTATGTTCTCCTAATATAATGAAAATAATATCTTCAATTTTAACTATTTACCTTCATTGAAAACATTTACATATATGTTATAACAGTACTTTTGTTTTACATATTTACAAATTATGTAAAATTATTCATTCTATTATCCAGTATTAATTAACCTGTTCATTATAACAAATGATGTTATAAATATTTTTTATCTTTTTTTATTCATTTTCTATTATTGGATAAAACATGTAATATGAACAAACCATATTTTATAAATCAAAAGAAATATTTTTCGTTCCAAAATAAATCACATTTATATGGAATATGTGAAAAAAATACAGAGAATGATGAAAAATCCATTATTGGGATGATTCCAACTGTTGTGCCCCATGACCTAAAGCCAATGGATTTTATTCTTGAAACCAAAACTCTTCTTTTTTTATTTAGTTTTATAATTTTTCTATTGTAAATATTATATATATATGTTAATAAAACATCCTTTCCACATTTAGAAAGGAAGAATCTGATAATAAGATCATAGATTTTTTCGTTTCTATCATTTTTATTCCATGTAAGAATTGATGATCCACCATGACTTATTAGATGAGGCTTCATTATGTTATATGATGATATACATATTTTTTTCTCATATATTTTGTTGTGTTTGGTTTTTGAAATTTTTTCACTGTTCATTTTCAAAAAACATAGTAAAGAAAATTCATAAGATGTTATAGTGAATTTTTTATCGTATTTTATTAATTTTCTATTATTGGAAAAAAAAGATTATCGGTACAAACCTAGTATCATAAATATGAGACAATAT
This sequence comes from Viscum album, assembly GCA_963277665.1. Classification (NCBI taxonomy): domain Eukaryota; kingdom Viridiplantae; phylum Streptophyta; class Magnoliopsida; order Santalales; family Viscaceae; genus Viscum; species Viscum album. Next base: position 688,461,796 of record OY728122.1, read on the forward strand.
TTTATTATTCAAAATCCTTCTCATTTCTATTTCATATGTGGAAAATATATATATAAGTATGCAAAATCCATTATTGAGATGATTTTTACTTTTGTGTACCATGACGACCTAGAGCTAGAGGCTTTTATTTGTGAAAAAAAATATTATTTTTTATTTAGTTCTATAATTTTTTATTGTAACTATTGTCTTTATTGTTTAACAGAACTTCCTTTTTACATTTATAAATGAATAAGCTGATATAAATATCAACGATTTTGTCCTTTATGAATTAATTAAGCTAGGTAATAATAGATGACCCCCTTGACTTCTATGATAATGCATAATTATGTTATAAGATGTTATATAGATTTGTTTCTCATATATAGGGCTATGTTTGTTTTGGATAAATGTTTCACATTTTAATTTAAAAATTCAATGGAATGAAGAAACATTAAACATTATAATGATCTTTTATCATATTTTATTCTTTTTCTATTACTGGATAAAACCAGTTATATGTAAAAAACTCGTAATAAAAATCATAAACAAAATTATTTATTTTGAAATCCATCTCATTTTTGGTGCAGATGTAGATAATATACACAAAAAGATGCAAAAATCATAGTTTTGATGATTTTAAGTGTTTTGTGCCTTGACCTATATCAAGAGTTTTTTATTCTGAAAACCAAAACTATTATTTTTTATTTAGTTTTTTATACTTATTATTGTTACTATTGTCTTTTATTTTTTACATAAAATATTTTTCACAACAATAAATGAAGAAGCTGATATAAAGATCATAGATATTTCTCTTTCAGAAAATATTATGCCGGGAAGGAGTTGATGATCCACCATGACTTCCTTTATAATGCATCATTCTATTATAGGATGTTATAATGATTTTATCCTCATTTATTTGGTTGTGTTTGGTTTTGGAAATTGTTTCACATTTCATTTTCTAAAGAAACGGGAAAGTAGAAACAAAATAGGTTATATTGATTTTTTTTCATATTTTATTCAGTTTCTATTTGCTAGATCAATCTGGTTATAAGTATAGAAAGTTTATCAGTCCAATACATGATCTAGTGGATTGAGAGTTCTGATATGCATTTCCCATGGAGGCCGGACATTCAAATCTCATCAGATGTCCTACTATCCCAAAATCATGGAATTATTGCTCCATTTTCCCTTATGTGGTGACCCATGAGGAATTTCTGGTGATGTGCCTCTAAATTGTAATTTTCATTCATAAATTATTGATTAGATTATTAGAAGTTTTTCATCTATCATTACTTATTGGTACAAAACATTGGGTCAATCATTTTAGTAGACTAACATCGGTATAAGGCAGAAAATCTCTTAGGATTTCGAAATATGGATTAAAGATCCTTGAGTGTTGGTATGTCAATTTATATTCAATGAGGTATTAAAAAATTTATTTAATGAAAACATTCACTATGTTGTAAGTTCATATATCCTACTCTAAACCTTTTCAGATATCTTATGATCCTTGAGGGATAATATTAGGAATTTTATTGTATGGTTTGGATTCTTCATGGATGTTCTAGATTAGAAGTGGTGGGTTTCTGTACATTTTGAGTGTTCCCAATTAACTAGATAATCAAATGTTCTACATTAGATTCTTACTTTGGGATTTTTATTAGGTAATAAAATAGTGTAATTTTCATGAATGCCTCGTGAACTGGGAAACTGTACTCATGTCCTTTAGATATGATCATTCAAAAGGAATTTTTTAGTCTGTTAGAATTGTGAAAATTTATGCATTTTCATTGTTTGTAGATTCATATAAACATGAGGACAGGGGGAGGGGGCTGGTGGGGAAGATGTTTGGTAGGGGAGTGGTGGGGGATGGGGCTAGGTAGGGGGGATGTTGAGGTGGGAGGGGGAGGTGTTGGGATGGGGAGGGAGAAAAGCTGAGGAGGTGGGGAGGGGAGGGGTAGAGCTGGGTAGGGGGTAGGAGGAGGTGCTAGGAAATTGGGGGGGTGACAAGCTGGGCGGGGTGAGGGAGAGGAGGGGATAGGAAGGGGAAGGAGGATATGTAGAGGAGTGGCGAGGGGTGGGGTAGAAATGGGCATGGGTGTAAGAGGAGGTGATGGGAAAGGAGGAGGTGACATGCTGGACAGGGGGTGGGGAGGGGAGGGGAGGGACTGGGCAGGGGGAGGTTAGGGGCTGGGCCGGGGGGAGAGGACGGTCGATGGAGAGGTGAGGATGAAATTCAAGGAGGGGCTGGACATGGGAGGGGGCTGCACAGGAGGGTAGGGGGGGGGAAGCGGAGGGAAGATGGGATAAGTGGGGAAGATGAAATGCCCTTGGAAGTAGTGATGGATTTAAGTTTGTCACCACATAAATAGTTTTCAATTTTTCAAATATGTCATGTTTTTTTACTGATAACTTGTACCTAGTTACTATTTTCAATTATTTATTTCAATTAGTAGTGATTTTCCAATATCAAATTTATAATTGTTTTCATTGAATTTTTATAAATATTTTTTTATTGATGAATACTATAAAACTCTAGGCCATTTGATTATGACATTTTTTTTACTTCACTAGATTAACAAGTTTTTTTTCATAGTAAAATGTCTCATTTACTCAAATTCGTGTCTAATTATATACTTCAGGGATGAATATAACTGTCAAAAAACATGAAAAACTGCTACACTACATTAATGATGCATGGTAGTACTGGGAGGCTATTGACTGCACATTCTGAAGACCTAAATTGTAGTCTGAACTACACACCCATTGTTGTCGAAAATCATGGTTCATGTTAATGTTTTCAAACATGTATCTTCTACTGAAACTGTATTTACATTCTCTTATCATTGTTATATAACATTTCATAGTTCTATTTCAATGGTGACATAAAAATGACAACTAATGTCTATTTCCAATGTCAAGTTATCTTACAATGATTCTGTTTCAGTTTTTACCTATTTCAAGTATCTCGAAATTAGATTTTCATTCTTTGTTTCTATGAATACATTTATAATTTCAATATATTATATATTAATTTTCATTCATAACATCTCATATTTCTAATGAATTTTGTAGTTCATATTTCATTTATGACTTCGTGCGTATGCATGGGCGATGTACTAGTTTTATTTATTAGATGGATATTGTTGGTATTAAAATTGATATGCGGAATAAGTGATAACTATTATTTTTGAATAAGATCACTATTTTGGGAACCGTATATGATTTTGGTTAAATGAATTCTATTGGATAATATTTGAGGAGTAAGTTTTGGATTTATTTTGGATAAATCTATGATTTCATAACTAGACTTTTCGGAAATTAGGTTAATTATAGAAATGATTGTCCAAACCTGGAGAATATGTGATATTATTAATTAATTTTTGGTACGAGTCATTAAGAGTGGTTATTAATACTCAGAAAAAAAATTATATAATGCTTCATGGAATATTATATGAAAAATCCTTTTGATTTTTGGGATTTAATATTATTTATAATTATATGAGGAATTTTAAGGATAGTTATTGTTGAATGGTCTATATTGGACTTTTTGTAATACCATTGAATTTTATAGATTAATAGTAGTTTTTGATAATTGAATAGTAAATTATTTTTAATCAATTGTTTTATATTATCATAACTATATTAATATTTTATAATTTTTAAAGATAGGAGAAATGGGAAGATAATATTTTGTGGGTAATTTGATTCTATATAAGATGATTAAACTTTAATACTCATCGTTTGGAGAAAAAATAATGAGTTTTGGGGGGAATTTGATCAATGGATGATAATCTACATTTAAAATAGGTTTATTTAATTTTTTGTATTGTTAAAGTTATTAAAATAACTACTCAACATCTTGAGATTAATCTTAGAAACAAACATTTTATGTATAAGTTTCTAACAATGATTTGAAAGACATTTTAACCAATAAAAAATTTATAATTTTTTGATTTTTATCATTTTCATGAAAACATTTTCTATCATTAAACATCAAAACATTGTTATTATTTTTGTCTTCCATACCAATTATTTCTTAAATAGAACCCTCGTATGTGTAATCTCATGTTAATATGGTATCTCATTTCTTTTTATTTATATCGATGTTTTGTTAATATTTTTTCCGATGTGGGATTGAAATAAATGTATTTTGAAAATTCATAGCATAGTTACCAACCACAAATTAAAATTTATGCCATGATATTTCCAAATATAGGGGTGAATGTAACATCCAATGTTTTTAAAATGAATCACTATGTTCATTTTTGTACATGAAATACCACATTTAGGAGAAATAAACAACATAATGTTGTTACATTATATGACAGTTATCACATACAAATTTTAATGGTGGAAATAATAATTATTAAAAAAATTAATAAAATATGTCTTACACGTGTTTATATAATGATTCATTGGTTTCCAAATTAATTAGTATATTAAATAAATACAAATTTAATATAAAGTATTTGTTTTCAGAAAAACTATTTAAATGAATATATTTGAGTTTATAAAATAATAAATTCACTCCTGGTAGATTGTTTTATGAAGTAAATTTAATACATTAAATGTAATGTATAAAATTTGTCTAATATTTTTTATAGACATGATATAATAACAAAATAAATTTTTCGGATAAAATAAATAATTTTATAAAAATTTAATTTTCACATCTTTTAATGAAGTACACATCTTAAATATAATTTTTTAAAAATTTTGTATTTTATAAGTGAAAACATAAAATTATTTTTTAAATAGGGATTTAAAAATTTATTTTGGATTAATATCTGTTATTTATTAAATAACATGAATATTATAATGAATAGTGAAGAATACTGCACTTTAATACAAAACATCATTTTTTTCTAATTTAATTATATTTTAAAATTATTATTTGAATTGGTTTTAAAGTAAAATTATATTATATTTTCATAATTTAATCAAAATATGTTCATTGAATGAATTTTACATTGACATTTGGTATACAAACATGTTAATCCTCTGATGTTTTTAACTTTTAAAAAAATGTTTTCTAATTTTTTATACTAGAGATTATTTTGAAATTAATGAATATGAATTGTTTGAATAAAATTTTGAAAAATGGACTCCATATGTTGAATCCATGGGTCCAAATCATGTAAGTAGGTAAATTTAATGTATTTTATGTATAATTACATTGGTAATTTTCTTATTTACCTCTAATAAAGGTTAATTAGGTAAATTATGGTTATAAATTATATGATATTGATAATAAAATTACCCTAACACCAGTTAAAATCATATATTATGAATAATGGTTAACCCCAAAATCCCAAAGATCATAATAGACTTATTTAATGAACTTATTTCCATTAAATTTATTTAAATATTATTAAAACAAAATGAAGTGACAACTATCCCCCACTTATTTCAAACAAGTAAAAAAATTATATATTGATAAAAATGATAAAAAATCTTCCATTAATAGTATAAAAATATATATTTATATTATTTAAATAATGAAAAATTAATTATAATTTATATAGATTAAATAATTACCAAAAATGATGATACAATATTGATATGGTAATTATTTTATAAACATGAATATAAAATAAATGATTTGAAAAATATTAAAATAAATATAATTATAATTAATTTGTGTACTCTAGGAATTTTATTGGAGACTATGACTTTTTATATGAGTATTTTATGGATTTTTTCTACATTTTATATCTTTTTTTATTTTATTTAAATTCATTGAAATAAATAGTTTCAAAATTGACAGTATTGATATTTTATAAAAATAATATTTTAATAAATTATTTTAAAATCTAAAAAAATCGATTAAAATAAATAATATACTATTATAAGTCATAAAAGATCATAATGTGTCCATTTATGGGATATTTACCTCCAAAAAGTAAAAATAATAGCCTCTTGACAATAAAAATGTTGTTATAATAGTTAAAGATAAAATACATTAATTAAGGGTAATACAAAAAGATAAGGTTTAATATAAAATAATTACATGTTAAATAAATTATTGTAGGAGTTTAATTAGATCCATAATCATATTATATTTTAGATAAATGATGAGAGTGTGATTTGGATTTAAAAATGAATTTTTATTAATTTAATGATTTATGATTTTCCATGGGTGCCCCTCCCCTCCCATATAAAAGGGACTCACTCTTCCCTATTACTCACAGAAAAATTACCATTTGGTTAACCCAATAAATATAAAATAATTGTTCCAAGATCCCTCCCCACATCATTTAGGTCTTAAATATTGTATAATAACATCGTTATTGGTGTCAATGTGTTCTTTAATGGTGATGAACCAGAGAAGATGTATTGTTTCCTTTAAGAGTTTCTATTTCATTTCATATTCATTTTCTTCAAATATCCATAAAATAATATGAAATAATAACACCATTATCATCAATATAAATATTTTTTTTTTAATATAATCTCCTGAATCCATTTCCAATTTCATCAAATGGTAAATGTACTTTTTTTAATGTGTACCAAAGAATACAGCCTCGTGAACCAATATTTTTCAATTTTCATCACCTTATTTAATGTATTTTTATAAGGTTGAAAATAATTTTAATACATTATATTTATGAAATATTAATAATTTTAAAATAATTTTATTTAAATTATTATCTTACATTCCGTACACATAAAAACTGTAATGTCATTCATGCGTACGTGTGAACTATCACCTCCAAGAAGCGATGTGATTCATTTTTATTCATGAAATCGGTTGAATGAAATATATAAGTATATATATATAATTAAAATTATATTAATTATGTTTTCATAATTATTTAATGAAAATAATTTATTTACCTTTTCATCATAATGATCAATGAGAAATGAAAAATGTTACTCATACATACATATGTCATACCGTCTCCACAATTATTACTTTGTTAATTTTTTATAAAATTAAATAAATATTAGATTGAAAATTACAATTTATGTCTAAAAATGATATTCATTTCCTAAATATTATTATAGAGATTATGGGATTTTGACCTCAAATACAATTGATATCATCCAGGTTTATTTTTCACTCGAGTACCGAATATCGACAAAACAACCGTTTGAATGTACAAAATTATGTAATTGTTATGAAATGATAACATTAATATAAAAGTAGTAATGAGTATTTGAATTTTTCATAATAATGTAAATAATGATTTCATTTTTATTAATTATAAAGATAAAAATTTTATATGACGAGTCTGACTTTTGTATGGGATTTCATCTCAATCTCCTGTGATTGAGGAATTTCATGACAATATGATCCTTTGTTCTTTTATAAGGTTAATATAAAGCTTTTATAAAATTTCATATCACTATTTTATATATAATAATGTTATTTAATCTTTTTTAAATGTATTAATTCATGTATTTTATTATATAAATGTCTAAAGTGGTATGGTACACCATGAATGATTAATGATTTAATTATAAAATTAGTTACATCATTATATTAAATTTAAATATTTATTTATTTATATATATATTTATTATACATGAATATTTTTGTATATATTGAAATTAATTCTATGTTTTCAATGGGAATATTTTTATATGAACAGATATTCATTCAATACAAAATGACAAATGAAGTTTTTTTAATTTATGCGGTGAAAATGACTTCTCCACTTCCCTAACCGTTATTTGATATTTGGATTCCACTAAACGGCATAATGTTATTATAAGGAAAATAAATCCCTTATTCCCTATTTAGGTATTTCTCTATGGAAAATGGATTTTTTAACTTGATTTACTATTTCAATATCCTGGAGTTATTTTTGGGGAATTTAAATGATATTTTACTAGTGAAATGTTAATAATTACAATATTTTATTCATTATTACTAAATAATGGTACCTAAACCTTGGGCGACTGATTACATTTTAAACCAATTATGGGTGCTAATATGATAAACTACATATTGGCGGTTCTTTGATAAACCAATTAAGGGTGGTTATGTTATAACCACCATTGAATTGATATAGATGTCGGTCGTAAAAAAATTAAATTTTTTGATATGTGTGGAAGTTGAGAGTGTGGTTATTCTATATAAATATGATTATGTCCCAAGTTAAAATTTTAATGTTATATGTGATTTTAATGGGTTTTATTGTAATATTATGACTAAAAACATTAATAAATGTGATTATATTTAGTGATGATTATTTACTATTTCATAGATGGGAAATGTATTACTTTATGATAATGTATAATCGGTTTAAATATTTTTGATAGATTACCATTTCCCCTACTTTGTGTATCCATTAATGAGAATCTTATGATCATACCATGTATTGAAATGTTTTTAATAGGATATAAAGAATAATAGGGTCAAGTATATTATAATGAAAATGTTATGATGATTAAATATGCAACAAAACCATGTTTCATTTTATAATTTTATGTTTTTTGAACCAAAGGATAGTGAGTAGAAGTGTCGACTTTGGGATATTTAATATTTTATATAAGACATATGGCTTAATTATTTAAATCTATAAACATTAAAATATTATCTATGTGAATTATGGATCTAAAACAGTACAATAAGTTTTGATTATGGTCGGGTCCTTACAACATGGTTTTGAAGGAACATATATTTCTGACCGATGGGAGGATAAAGTCGGGCATTCATAAAAACACATTCGTTAATATCCAGTATTCCAAAAGTATAAAATTGTACAACTAAAGGAATATTGAATTTATAAAAAAATGTATAATATAATTAAATAATTTATTGAGAGATAGAACGTATTAATTCATCAAAGTAACCATAAATGAAAACAATCTTGAAATGTAAAAACATTATCTCTATAAATTGTAATAACATGGTATCATTGTATCATAATGTCCATGTAGGAATAGGAAATAACTTGAAGCTAAAAATATTTTTGAAATTATGATATTAATTATAGATCATGTATAAGGGAATTATATAAATCTCCAATAAGAGTTTATGTTCATAACCTAACATGAGTCTCAATGATGGATAATTGAGACAAAATATTTTTACTGATTTGATAACTTTTAAAACATAATCCCCCTGAATTAAATATTATAAAAAGTAAATGTCAATAAACATAAATTTATATATAATGTACATATAATCCAATCTTTATAATTAGTTACAGAAAAAAAATTAAAGAGTGGGAAACATATAATTATCTAATGGGAATAAAATGTGATATTTATTCCACCAATCTTGTGTCTGGAATCTTGTCATACACGTTAAAACAACTTGTAAAATAATATAAATTTATAATTAATATATTAAAAAATATTATTAAATATAATACCATATATAGTTTGATTATATCCTTATATTTATTTCTTGTTAACAATCAAATATAAGGTTTTCACTTAAGGTATTATTCACTTAAATATTCACGTGTCTTAATTTGTTATATAATTTGTATTTATACTTTATATTATGATTTGGAGAATGTAAAACATGATATAAATAAAATTAATAAACATTATATTGTTATTATAAAAATATATATAATATATATGTATGAAACAGAATACAACAATCATGGAGACGATAGGTCGTATATAGACATTAACACTATTTCAGTTTAATTATCATGATTATGTAATGAATTTAAAATAAATATATATATGTACATATATGTAAATATATATATATACATATATATCATTATTAAATTATATTAATTATATCATATATATATATATTCACTAAACCCATCTTTAATACAATCCATGTGGTGAATGATGGAATCATATTGCTTTGTGAGGGTAGTAGTCCACACATCCTGAAATGATATTAAAATATTAACATAAAATGGAAAGTAAATATATATATGTTTTCAAAAATAATAAATATACAAAAATGCATAATAAATTTCATTAATGAAAAATGAATAAAATTCAATCATAATGGCTATAATTGTAAGTTGTAATGAAAAAATGAACAATAATCATTTTGTGAGTCAGTAGTTTTCCATACACAGAAACATTATGTACGTTACCAATAAGGGGTAGGTGTGGGTAAGTGTAGATAAACTAATTTACATGAAATAATCCTATAATATTAGGTATATATATATATTTTTATATAATAATTGAATAAATATAGTTTTATAGGTTGGAGAATGAAAATAAAACATAGGAATTTAGACCAAAAGATAGCTCTTAATCGAGTTACTCCTTTGGGTTTATGCTAACATGATTCCGTACATATATTTATAGCCAAGTGAAGGATTATATGATGAAGTGATAATTTATTTGAATTTAACTAACAAGGTATTATAATAAAAATATTGTTTTGATAGGTCTGACGAAGAGGGAGAGTTTGTGGCCTTCTAATAGGATGGAAAATGACTCCCTTGGAATTTTTTTGCATGAAGATTGGTTTAAAGACGAATGTAAAAAAACATAGTAATAAAAAAATATCACTACTGGATGATTTTGTTTCCAATAAATGTATATCTAATGGGTGTGGGTTATGTTTCTAGGTTATTTAGACTTTTAATTTTAACTTTTAGTCCGTAATTTTGAATCATATGACCATATTCGCTATGATTATTATTTATAACGCTTAATAATATTTTTAGAATAAACTTATGATCATCATATTATAATCAATACAATGGTGTATTTTTTTTAATTTAAGTCACAAAAGTGGGAATATGGTGAAGAAAGCTGATCCTGCCGATAGGACATTATTAATGGTTTTTATATAGAAAATTGATCAATATTTTGACATCTTTTTATATTAAATTTCAATGTGAATATTTTTATAATGGAATAATTTTTATTAATAGATTTATAATTGATCTTATTTCTTATTAAAACAAATTTAATTTTTAATATATCATTTATAATTATTTAAACTACAAGGATGTTTTTAAATAAAAGGCAGCAGTTGTCAGTATTCATAAAACAATTATTGTTCTAAAAAACCCAAAATTTTACCATAAGATAATATAAACATTCTAACTTCTAAATTGAAATTTTTTTATCTAATTAAATTTATAAAACTTTCTAGAATAAAATTTATTTATTTTCATATAAGGACATGAAAAGTTGTCAATATAAGAAAATAAAATTTTCGAACATATAAAGTCTTCTCTAAAAAATATATTTTTCTTTATCAATATGTTATATATATATATAATTATTATAAAAATATTTTAGAATTATTTATTACTAATCATATTAATATTATGTAATTGATATGTTATAACTAAATCATTTAATAAATTATAACAATAAAATAATGTTTCCTAGAAACTATGTATTGCATGTAACATAAAAACATTTGATGTTATATATAAAATGAATGATTGATTTAGGGAATTTCAAGACATAAATGAAAAATTATTTAATTTTGGTAACACATATTTCTGATGTAAATAAGATGTCCTTTTATATTGAATCAGTTTTTATATTAATTTATAATTAATTGTTAACCTATTAATCCTATATTATATTTTATAAAAAAAATATTTTCATAAATTAGTTAATTATATTAATAATGTTTAATTTAATTTCAATTTTTTTATATTATTATATTAAATAATAGTCATTAAATAATATATTATTGTTCAGTAGACCTCATCCTTGTGTGTTATGAAATACATCGAGGAAAGTCAATGTAATTTAAAACAAAAGAGAACTACAATATCTCTTTTAGAGCATGAAAATGATTATGTTTGGTGTTTTTCATGATTGAAAAGGTGTTACATATAACACAATCAAAACATAGTGATTTAATATAAAATTAATTATCTTCAATGTTTCATGAAATTAACAATATCAGAAAGGATAAATTAATTTGAAAACGATACTCAACATTTTAGGGTTTTACGTAGGTTATTTTATAAAAATTAAATAAAATTAACTGAATGTGTTCATGGAAGAAATACAATAAAAAAAATTTTGACAAAAATTAAATATTCTCTTTGTACGCCATTCTGATTTTCACCAAAGGAAAGTGTTGGTTAGATTTTTGACCAGTTTATGGCTTCTAGGATTATGGGATAGATGATGGGAGGAGACATGGGAAGAGGATAGTCGAGAAAAAAGTTGTTATATTTTTTGAATGAAAGTGATGGATAGGTGCCCCTTTACAAGATAGGGGAGGGAAACGCATGTAATAGCATAAATTATTATGTTAATATAAATTACTGTTTAATTCCAAATTGCTCCATAGTGGGTTCATTCGATGCTAAGATGAGGATATATCGAATTCATAAATAAAAATCATTTTATATGTTTAGGTCAGATTAGTAACCGAATTTTTTGGAATCAACCATTTATTAATCCCTTTCACTATAACCAATAAAAAATGTGTTTTAACAATTTCTAGAATAATATATTTACTATAACATAATAAATACCCCTTGATTAATTTATTTATGATATACTAGATTATATTTAAATGTTTATTCCAAATATTATATTATTGTAAATTTTTAATCATTTAAAAAGTCACATCTATGTCCCTGTTTTAAGGTAATTTGTTATCTTCTATTCACTTAAAATCATTCCCTAACAGGTTTCCCCTAGGGCCCCTTTTGAATGTGGATGTTTTCGGATTCATTTTGGTTGGCCATAATAAAACAAAAAATTTACAATACCATGCCGAAAAACCACTCACAACATTTAGGTTATTAAAATATTTTGAAATTTAACTTTTCTCTTCCAGAATTAAATCTAATACACCCATTTCATCCATATTTTGTGCCTATAATCCGCGTATAGATTTCATTCACTCTCTACCTCCCATGGAACTCTACATTGAAGGAGTTTTGTGGAAAAACATCAAGTATTCTCTAGTTCATGATTTCCATACATTGTTTCTTCTAATAAATTGGTAATATTTCTACTTTTCCGGAATCTCAAAATGTCGAGATTTTAGGGATTCTTACGTAGGTGTTTTTTTTGAGTTTCTTGGACAAATATTTTAGATTTACTTTCGTTTTCATTCTGTTTTTTGTATGATGATGGTGTTATTGATGTTTCACACAATAATTTTTGGGTTTTTACACATTTGGAAGGTCAATTAATTTGTAATAATTGTATTATGAGTATTATTTTTAAATTATATTTTTACCTTGTCCCAATTTCATTTTTTTGGGAAAAAATATTTTTGGTAGCATTTGATAAGCAGTAAATTTTTAAGTGGCATTGTTGTGTGGAAAATGGTGGGTTTTCATTGTCATTCTATGTTTTAACAATTTTAGTTATTTTATAATTTTGGAATAGTTTTATTAAATTGTTTTAGTGGTGAAAATTATGTTTTGGTGTAATATTTTAATGCATTTGGTTTTAAAATATGGATTTGAAATAGATTTTATGTGCAATGTTTTGTTATAATTTTTGATATTGTTTTATGGAAATTATAAGTGTTTATTTTTGTTATATTTTTATTGAAAAGAATGTTTTGAAATGTTTTTGATAGTGTATGACCATAGAATGTATTTTTATGTGTAAATGTCATTTTATAGATTGTGGAACATGATTGGGAATAAATAGGGAAACCCGAGTATCTAGGTGGGCGGTCGTGTACCGGTATGCTATTGATCCACAGTGGTTTTTCCCAATTTCACATTGCATGATTAATTGTTAAAACAGAAAAATAACTATAATGATTATAATTGTGGACAACTGGGATATTGTTATTTTCCATATAAGTAGATCATTCATGAGAATGGATATTTTTTATCGTTAATTTTACATTGAGATATGATATACCTAGGCCCCACAAGAAGTGAGTGCATGTGGATGTTTTCCTAATTACTGATCATTGACTATATGGTAATTACAATTAGAATATATAGTGTATGGATTTAAAATTAGTTATATTACATGTTTTATTTAAATTCATTCATTATTCAATGTTAACCCCTGAAAACTGTTTTCCATTTAATGTTTGATGTTAAAATGTTTTGCTACCATTTGTTATCTGTAAAAACAAGAATGATTATTATATTATAATTCTTTTCAAATGAAATATTTGGTTTGTTATACTATTGGGGTATGAATAAAAACTTACTCACACCCATGGGTGTATGTAGAAATGATCATGTTTGTCTCATGTAAGGGCACCAACCGCGGTGACAGCGGTTCAGGTTGTTAGTTTCATCCCCTAGTGAAGTGTTGTGGAGACTAGTAATTTGTGATGAAACCGTATTGATTGGTGGTCCTTGGATTTTTTGATTCTACTATTGTAGTTTTGGACCTCTTGAGTCATGTTTATAACATTCTATTCTCTTATAAATTTTATTTAATAAAATTTTGGTTGGTAATTTTAAGATTTAGTTTAACTGTTTTTGGGTTGTTTATTTATTCTAGTCTCAGGAAAACCATTTCCAAATAATTTTTTATCATACCTGAGAACTTGATCTGGCTCATGGGGATAGGAAATTCCATTTAGACTCTCCATTGTCTGGTTTGGGTGACAATTTTAATTGTAACTATATTCAGTTCATGAAAAAATGGTTTCGATGAGAGGTTAATATTTTTGGGTCTTATCATTATTTGGGGATGAATCTGGTTAAATATAAGCTATGACTATAAATGAATATTTTTTTGGTTATAGGATTGGTTCCTAACAAAATCCTCTCATTAAAAACATTGACTACCCATGGGATGCTGTTATTTTTTGTATGAATTCTCGTTTATGTGGGATGTGCAAGTGGAAAACTCCTCGTAGACATCAGATGGGTGGTAAGTGGTTGATTATGACTTTTTTGGTTGTGTTGAAAATTTTAATATTTAATTTAATTGCTGAAATATTTTCAAAATAGATTTACTGAGGATTTGTTTTTTTATTGTGGCCTTATGTTGAAATATATCTCTCCGAAAAGGTCTCATGCACCCCAGAGAAGACGCCAGAGAGTGTTATCCCTTGCTGATTGATCAAAGGATGGTAAAGGGAATGGTCAGGGATATCATGACCAAGTAAATGGATTATCTCCCACTCTTGGTTCATATAGAAAAGAATATTCTCATCCTAGGAATGAAAATTCCTTGGAATCCCTAATGAAAAAAGCCTATTTCATTGTGAGGTAGCATGGAACTCCAAGAAGATGTGGTTTATCATTTTAAGATCGAAAGCATGTTTGAGTTTAATGACACAACTAATGTGGTTACATTGAAGTGTGGCTCTTTTTGGTTAGAGGGTCCCTGCTGCAGGTTGTGGGAATCCCTGCTTGAAACTAAGAAATATGAACAAATGAGCTAGATGGACTTTAACAACACCTTTAATTACCAGTACTACCCTAAAGTATTAGAATATTCTAGATCTGTGGATTTTATGGAGATGGATTTGGGTGGTATTATTGTATTGGAGTATACCAACCATTTTTTGACTTAGTATGATATTCTCATGAAATGGTCACCAATGGGCATATCAAGGCATAAAAGATAGAGAGGGGTTTGAGTCTTGATATATAATCCTAGGTCTTCTTATTCAAGATGAATAATTACACCAAGGTTCCTAATTTGGATTATATATTATTGATTTTCCATAATGGTAGGTATTATTTATTTGGGGATGTTCCAATTATTGGATGTGGTACTTCATCTGAAAATAACAGTAAGTAGGAGGAGCATAGATGGAAGGGAGGTGGTCGTATAGGCCAACCATCCAATAAGTTGTCTTCAGAAGATTTTGATGCATGATTAGTTATGTTACACTACTTCAGGTGGCCAGGGTACACCTTACAAACCTGAACATCTCATCCAATTCCTTGTTATCATTGTGGAAAATGGGACACTGCAAGCACTTTTACAGGATGGCACAACCACTAAAGGGAAGGGAAGGGTCTGTAGACTCTAGTGGGATTCTAGTTCAGTCAGAGTCATCCAGGATAGTGCGATGTCATTTTGTTATATGTGGAACTTGGGACATATCATCTTTTGGAAGATCCAATTCATGGTAGAGCTATAGGCGAGCGATCATTCTCAAGAAGAGTGTGGAATCTTCTTGTTGTGAAGAAGGCACCAACAAGATCAGATGTGGGGTATTCAACATTTCAAGGTACCATATTGAATCTATTTTTTTCAACTGGTTCTTTTTTCGATATTGGTTCTTCTATTACATATATCTCTACCAATTTTTTTAGCACACTGAATTTTCAATTTGGATTGGTATCTCTTGTGATGGAGTTGATGACGTCGTTTGGTAAAAAGAGGGATCAAGGTCTCAGGAGAAAATTGTATGACCTTATCATGAATGGGGTTGAGATGGAGTGGGACCTACTGGTTAGGGATATGAACCTTTGTTACTTAATCATTGTCATTTAATTTCTGGTGAACATTTGATTGCACGTAGATTTCTTTAGGTGGTGGGTGAGTTTCAAGGTACCTAATGGTGGCCATATGTTTTTTCATGGGGAAGGGGATCCTCGATTGGGTCATCCGGGACCTCCACTCCAATAGTTGTGTAATAAAATCTTCTATTAATCATCAGTCAATCAAACGGATGATGATCATTCTCAATAGTGTGGATTACCTGATGTAGTGTAGGAGTTTCCAGTGGTTTCTCTGGATGATTTTTAGGCATTCCCCCAAAGTAGGATGTGGTGTTGTCGATTGATTTAGCACTGGGAAGATGAACAATATATATTACCTCATTTCATATGGCCCGCACTAATCTAAGGGAATTAAGGATACAGTTGGATGATTTGGAATACAAATTATTCATTCTTCCTAGTATATCTCCTTGGGTTGCACCTATTTTTTTTTGTGGAGAAGGTCGACGGGCCCCTCTAGTCGTGTGTTGACTTCTGAAAGCTAATCTTGGTAATGAAAAAGATAAAATATCAATTTTCTAAAAATTATTAATTGTTTTATTGTTTAAATATTTTGATGTGGGTTTCTATGATAGACATGAATTCGTGTAACCACCAAATTAGTGAGAAAGTGGAAGATATCCTGAAGACAGGTTTCCAAAGCATTTTCAAGCACTATGAGTACATGGTCATGCCTTTCCGGTTGACAAATGATCCCATAGTTTTTATGGAACTCATGAATATGGTGTTTCTTTAGTATCTCAACAACTTCTTCATGGTAATCCCAGATGACTTTCTGGTTCACATAGGATCTTAGGATGAGCATGAGCATCACATGAGTATTGTGTGGGTAACCTTGCGGGATCATCACATTTATGTGATGTAATCAAAGTGGACTTTACATATTAGGTACATAAGGATTATGGGTCATGTAATCATTGATAAGTGTGTTTTAGTGGATCCCAATAAGATCAATGTAGTGATGTCATGGGAGCAGCCGAATAAATTATTTGAGATCTGTAGTTTCCTTATCTTGAATGGTTATTAAAAGAGTATTTTTGAGTTTTTCATAGCTTTTGTCACATGAGAACATACTCACTCAGAAAGGGGTGATGTTTTCGTTGGGAAATAGAATGTTAGGAAACCATTGATGTGCCGATGGGGTGGCAAACTACCACCGCCCATGTTGATCTTTCCCGAATTTGGAATGGGATATCTGGTGCATTATGATCATTGAGTATGGGTCTCAAATGTGTTCTCATGCATGATGATCATGTAGTTTCATATTTCCCTCTCCAAATCTGGCCACATGAAAATAGATACCAAACCAATGAATTGTAGTAGGTAGTGGTAATGCATGATAATATTACATGGCATCACTACCTCTTTATGGAGAAGTTTGTGGTCTTCTTAAATTACAAGAGCATATCCTACAGTTTATAATATAAGGATCACAATATAATATAGAGATGTTGGATTGGTAAACTGTAGGGGTTATCCTTTGATATTTTTTATACCCAGAGAATGGGTAATGTAGTGGTTGACATTTGGAGAAGAAGAGTACTAGTGAATGATTTGAGCAAATCCAATGATGGGTAGACTCTGACACGACTCCTTCCTCAGATGCACATGGAGTCCAAATAGTGGAGGTATAATCTTTTTTATAATTATCTTTACTCCCACACATTTAGAGTTTATTCCACATGATCATCCATGTGAAAAGCTGTTTCAGTTGTTGAGGTAGTTTTTTCATTGTGGGGTGACATCTTCAAATTGGTCTTTATCACATGATGGTGTCTTGTGCTTGAAGGTATGTTTAGTGGTTATTTTGTCTCTATGTAAGGGGTTACAAAAGATATCCATTGGTCTCATGGGTTCATCAATCATGGGGCTAAAAAAAATTACTATGATGTTTATCAGCACTTTTTGTGTCCTTGTAGGTGATGAGACATAGCAAACTTTGTGTTTAGATGCTACACGTGTCAATAGGTAATAGAAAAGAATCAAAGACCCACTAGTTTTCTGTTTTCATTACACATTCCTAACTAGATATGTGATGATGTGGGAATGGATTTATTTTTTGTCCTTCCACATACAACCTGAGGTAGAAATTCCATTTTTTTACTATTGATCATCTGAAAAATCATTTAACTTCATTCTGATCAGAGATACAACTAATGTGCATGAGTTGGGATGATTTAATATTCAATAGTGGGTAAGGATTAATGGTGTGTCGTTATCTATGGTCTCAAACAGATACCCATATTAACTTTTCAGTTCTGGGAAGGCCTTTAGAAGGCCTTAGAGTCTCAAATTAAAATGAGCGTGACATACAAACCTTAAACGGATGGTCAGACAGAGGTGTCAAATCATTTTGTGGAAGACATGATCAGTAAATGAGTTTTGAAATATAGAGGTTCTTATGATATTCATTTGGGAATGATTTAGTTTTTGTATAAAAATACTTACAAATCCACTTATCAAATTGATCATGATTAGGTGCTCTACGATTGACCGAATGGGTCCCCTCTGTGATGGTCCAAGGTAGGAGAGACATCATAGTTGGGGTGGAGCCTTATGCAAGAGACCTCTTTAAAGGTAATTTTGAACAAGTAGTGTTTATTTACAACTCAGATTCACCAAAAATCCACTATTTATTAGAAACATTGAGACAATTATTTTTATGTTAGTCATTGGGGATTGTTGAATTTGGACCCTAATATAGGTCAACATTGTTTGTGAAAGAAGGAAACGATTAAGATGGGGTATGAAGGACCTTTTGATATCACTCATTGCATTGGAAAGGTGGAATAAATGTAACACCCCAAGCTTCCACGATATGCTTCTCTTTCAATAATGCAATAGCTTGCATTGTAAACAAGTTCGAGATTCTAACACACAACGACCAATCAAAATTGTCGTTATGAATAGTAATACATAATTTTTTAAATTATATAAAGTTTATATTTAAAAATGGACTTCATTTTTAGATTCGAAATATCGAAATTAGCCTGTTTTGAATTTTTTGTTTTTTTATGAGAACTTTCAATTTTCGATGAATAGTGAAAAAATCTTAAAAACAACTTTTTTAATAAAAAACATTTTTTGTGATAAATTATACGATTGAGTGGTTTTAAAGTATAATTAGAATATATTTTAACCATTTTATACAATTGGGGTAATTATAATGAATTTAACTTTGAAATTGGACATAAACAATTGTCAATATTTTGATATATATTGTTTCTAAAAAACACGCTATTTATTGTGAAAGTGGTAATTAATTATTAAATTAATTAATTAAAATTATATGTTTTCATTTCTGTAAAATAGACATTATTTTTGAATTAGGAATATCAAATATATATTAGGGTTAATTTTTAGTATTTTTCTGAAAAACATCAAATTTTGATGAATAGTGAAACCACTAAGTGGAAATTAAAAAACTAATTTTTCATTTAAATGAATCATTACCACTTCTGTGAATTTAAGGTAGTTAGTGTAATTTACGGTAAATATAATGTTATAATAATATGAAATTACTTTTACACTTGTCCTGCCATTATTGGATGAGTCATGGCCGACCAAGACAATCCATGGGTCAACTTGGGGACCCCATGGAGCCACTTGTGTAAGAAAATGACATTAACAACTTTTTATTTAATGTAAAAATAAAATTGTCACAAAACTGTGTGGTTTTACTAAAACAATTATTACATGGGGTTATAAAATTTAACCTTTTGACTATAAATATTAATTGGAAAGTTAAAAATATTTCCTACATCATGGTAATTGTTTTTATAATTTTTAGACATTAAATAAATAAATTTATTTATGACACCATGATGATGGAGTGATTACCTCATTAATGAACTATTTAAATAAAATGAAAACATAAGGTAAAATATAAGGCATTTACTTGTCTAAAGCCTATTGGATGGGTGGATTTTGTACCCTTATCACGTCATACTTGAAATATATCATGTTGGGACCTTTAAAATCCGAAACTCAATTCATAATAATGTTACATTTCATGACTTTCCAAGAGTGCCCCACCTCTCCTTTTATAAAAGGACCCAACCCCTACCACCTTATTCACATATTCAAAGCCATTTGGATCGGCCATCCTCTTCCCAAATACCCTCTCAACATTCCTCCCTTCATCTTAGAAGGCTTACCTTAGGCATAAAGCTCTTCAAGAAACCATTTTGGTTCAAACTGAGGGGAGTTACCCGATTTAATGGTAATGTCTTCTCTTATGTTGTTTTGTTTTATTTTTCTTCTCCAACCCCTAAACTATTATTATTATTTTATTTTTTAAAAACACTGGTATCCTAAATATACTTGGATGTTTTAATGAGAAGGATTTTATTTACACTTACACACACCATCGTCTAATGGTTAAAGAACATACTGTTTCTGTGGGTGGCAAATTACTGCCTCACAAAACGACGATTGTTCAATTTTCAGTTAACACCTCTTATGGCGGCCATTATGATGAAACTATTTTTAAATATTATATATATTGTGTTTATGTTTTCCTTATACTTCATTATTTTTCATTTATCACATACCTTCATGATTTCCATTATGGGTAAATGCGATAATTTAATTTTAGGAAGTGCGGACAACCGCCCCCTCAAAGTGATTTGAATAATTAATGCCATATGTGAGATGTATAAAGGATGGATTAAATAATATTATATATGATATTATACTGGAATTATAATATAACTTTATATAATTATGATTTAAATATATTAAATATGAAATAGAAATGTAAGTAGTGTTCATGCGTATGTAAAAGATACCATCTCCATGAACGGTGCATTTCATTTCATACCTCTAAATGTTATTTAATATTATAAATTCATGTATATACTAGATATATATTATATATATATGATATATACATCATGAATATAATTATGGATATAAGGGACATTTTACCACATGAACAACTTGTAATTATAAGAAGTTTATTTTTGGACTCAAGTACCAAAGATCGATAAAATGACCATTATTAACTTAAATAATTACATAATGTTCATCAAATGGTAATAAGTGATATAAAAGGAATAATTAACTTGGAAAATGTTCGTAATAAAGTATAAATCAACTCTAGTTTATTATTCAGGAGATTAAATAACGATAAAGTCATGTCCGACATGAGGTGTGAGACTTTGTCTCAATCTCCTTTCATTGAGGAATATTTTGTTTCAATACAAGACCTTATTTTATACGGTGTATAAACCCCTTTGACTTTTAATTTTATTCAAATGTAATAATTTTTATATGAAGTGTTTTTCTAAACGATAGAAGGGAATGTTTTTTGTCATACATATGCGGCGGCAATGACTTCTCCACCGCTGTGACCATTATTTGAATTTAAGCTTCTTCTACAAGCCATAACTTTTTTTAATGAAAAATAATTACCACATTTTACTTTTCTTTTATTTTTGTATTGAAAATGGTTTTGATAATGTTTTTATTATATCAATGTGTTGTATTGATATATTGTGATTTAAATGTGGAAATGTTATGTGTCCTTTATGCATGTTTTATGTGATACGATTATAATATGGTTTATGATATGTTTAAACCTTTTCATATAAGGAATGAATTAGAATTAATAAATGACAGGTGGAGCACGCTATAGGTCCTCGATGAATCGGTAGGTCTCATTAGATAATCTAGTGTCTTGCCACAATGCCTTGAAAAAATTGTTTTTGTAGTCTTGGCACGAGGCCTTGGCTATGTGGTTATGATAGTCTGGAATTATGCATTCCATCATTATGAAAGTGGTTATTGATATTTCATGTGATTATTCGACTAGTAGAATATCCATGTGAATAATTAAATGGAATTATTTTATTTAATTTTATCCATATTATGATTATGTTCATGTTTAAAAGTCTTTTGTTTTAGTTATACATTGCCTTAAATTTTTATGTGTATTTATGAAAGTTTTCGCTATACTGTTATCCTTACTGAGCATCTGAGCTCACCCCTTTCAATGTTTTAATTTTTCCATGTTGTGAAGAAGTATTTTATAAATGACCTGCATGGATAGTATGAGGGGATATGAAGACAATATGTTTTTTTAGTTTTGTTTTACTTTATGATGCAATGTAAGACATATGAATGTATATAGTGTTTGCAAGGAAACTAAGATAATCGGTCTTTCGAGACATGATCTTTTGTGATAATTCCAATGTTACATAATAATGCACCAACTCTGGGTAACTGGGGTTTGGGCGTTATAGTTGGTATCAGAGGCATTTTAGTACTAACCTTGGAAGCCAGATTTACAAAAACTCTGATTAGAGCACACAACCCTATGATTGACAACGAGGATTAGTATAGAAGAACATCCAATAATTTTGATATTATATATATTTTGTGAGTTTTCCAAAAAATAAACCCCTATCTGGATACATGCCGGTATAGGTGGCTCTGGCATAGATGTGCCTAGGGGTAAAACCCGAAAACACCGCTTTGAGCTAGATTCGAACCGAAACTCGTGCACGACAACGAGCCTTGTTTCACTCTTGGTTACGACACCCCTGGGGGATATTATTAAGATAATTCTCATTTTTATTAAAAACCATTATGAAGGGTTTATGAGTATATACATCCTCAATGAAAACATTTTTATGATGATTGATTATATCCATAAACTGTTCAATTTATGTTAAGCGTTTTACAAGTATGGAATTATGTATTTCAATTCATAAACTAATCTAGTTTATGACTTTGTTTAAAAATGGAACCTACTGGATGGAATGGAAACTGTATCAATGCATGCACTCCATGTAGGGATTTCCCTCCTGCTCAAGATAATTATAATGGAGCTGGTTATAAAACTATTTCTGATCAGCTTATAACCATACTGGGACAACTCACTCAGGTTATGAATAATATCCTTAATCATATGGAGCACCCTGATCCACAACGTGGAGTATCAATGTTAGACCGCTTCATGAGGCAACAATCACCAACATTCAATGGGAGTAAAAATATCTTAGTAGCTAAGCAATGTATAAATTCCTTATAGAAAATACTTTCGGCCTTGGGGAGTAGTGAAAGGAAAAGGTTATCATGGCAGTTTACCACCTCACTGAAGATGATGATCAATAGTGGTCATTGATTCAAAACACAAAGGAAGTTTATGAGGTATCAAATATAGAATGGAGGGATTTCAAAGAGATTTTCTTAGAAAAATAATATCCTCGTGACCATCAGGCAGATATGAAAAGGAATTTCTTGAGTCTGAGACAAAAGTAGGATGAGAATGTCACAAAGTATGAGGCAAACATTACAAGGTTAGAGATACATGCTATAGATTATATACGTAACCCAAGAAGTAATATTTATCGTTTCTTTTATGGGTTAAAACCATTTCTCCGTCGAGATTTAGTACCACAATCCTTCTCATCGTACGAATATATTGTCTTCTGTGCTACCAAGACAGAAAAGGAATTCTCTAAGTCTTTTGACAACAAAGTAAAGCAAGAGAAGTAGATAACGAGGGAACAAGAGATAGATAAAGGGAAAAATGGAAATAATGATTTTCAATTATGTGATAATTGTGGGAAGAATCACCCGGGTACCTGCCTAAAGGGAATGGGAGTTTGTTACAAATGTGGAGAAAAAGGTCACCATGCTAGTGATTGTAAGGGAAAGAAAAGTGCGATCAATGTTGAATGCTACAATTGTAGAGGAATGGGGCTTTATTCAAATGAATGACCTAAGTTCCAAGGAAACGTACCGCATAAAAGGCCAAGAGAGAAAGGCCAAGCTTATGCTATTACTACATATGAAGTTGACTAATTATTGTATTTGTGTCTTTAGACTCAAGAAATATATTATGGTTATAAGAATAATGTGATATATATAAGTATTGTACTGCATTACTTGTTGTTTTCATTAAGGTTTTAATATGATAAAGGTAATCATATTTTTAGTATGTGACAATAAGAGAAACCCAACCTTGTTTGGGGAATCTGATGTTACAATTGTTTTTGGAATTTAGAGACCTTTTAGAGAAAGTTTAGATAGATGTATTTTGGATAACTATGAAGGTTGGAATGGATTAAGTTTATCTTTGGATATTGTTTATTAAGGATAAAACATTTCTAAAGATTATTTTTGGAATATTATAATACTATAGTTTTAAAAAAAGCATAACCTACAGGTCGGGGGATTACCCGTCGCGTCAGACAAAGCTGCGGGAATCAAACCCACAACCATAGTATGACATACCTTTGTTTCCTACCACTATCCTACAGGAAGTCCCTGGTTATTAAAAAATAGTTTTCCTAATCTAAATGGTATGTTTTAAAATTTGGAACCTTGTACGATTAAGAAAAATATAATATTTTTGAGTTCTGATATCTTTTTGAGTGAAATATAGGTATGTGGTAAAAATTTATTACACAATGAAGTCTACATGAAAAGTATGTATATTTCCTTAAATTTTTTGTGAATATCGTAAATAAATTCCTCAAAATTATGAAAGGTTACTTAATGCAAAAATGTTTTCGGTTAACTTTTCCTACTGTGGAATCAATGATCTTTTAACCAATCACAAGTCTGTGATTTTCTTGTAGTTAACTTTCTCCTAATACTATTTTTTACAAATCTCCAATCAGAACTTGTTGGTTTGTTTTTCCTCCAAATCCATATTTTCATTGTATCCTAGTATGGGCTATCTCGGGTGACCTTTGTACGTCTCTTTCTTTCTTTTAATGTTATATTTTTATTAACCCTATTTTCAATATAGGTTTTCCACAAAGGCATTTTCTACTTTGAACCTTTTATTTTAGAAGAACAATTTCAAATTGAGAGGATGCAATTAATTGAAGTAGGGGAGAAGGTAACACCCCATGCTTCCATGATATTCTTCTCTTTAAATAATTCAATAGGTTGCATTGTACGCAAGTTCGAGATTCTAACACACCATGACCAATAAAAATAGCCATTATGAATAGAAATACCCACTTTTTGAAATTATATAAATTTTATATTTCAAAATGGACTTCATTTTAGGATTCAGAATATCAAAAATATCCTATGTTGAATTTTGGTATTTTTATGAGAACTGCCAATTTTCGATGAATAGTGAAAAATACTTAAAAACAACTTTTTTAATAAAAAAATTATATAGTGATAAATTATACGATTGAGTGGTTTTATAGTATAACTAGAGTATATTTTAACCATTTTATCCAATGGTGGTCATTATAATTAATTTCACTTTGAAATTGGACATAATCAATTGTCAATCTTTTGATATATATTGTTTCATAAAAACACGCTATTTGTTGTGACAGCGGGAATTAATTATTAAATTAATTAATTCAAATTATATGTTTTGAATTTTGTAAAATAGAAATCATTTTTGAATTAGGAATATCAAATATATCTTAGGGTTAATTTCTGTTATTTTTCTGAAAAACATTATTTTTTATGAATAGTGAAACCACTAAGTGGTAGTTAAAATACTAATTTTTCATTTAAATGAATCTTTACCACTTCTGTTAATTGAATTTCAAAAATCTGACAGACATGGTGGTCATTAGTACGTAAAATATGGTTCAATGGGTTGAAAATAATTTTTGGTGAATAGTAACTTTTATGTTTTATTAATCGTGATTAATGTTAATTATTATAATTTAAGATAAATATAATGTTATAATAAAATAAAATTAAATGTACACATGTCCTACCTTTATTGGATGAGTCATGTCCGGCCAATACAATCCATGGTTCAACTTGGGGACCCCATGGAGCCACTTTGGAAAGAAAATGACATTAATAACTTTTTATTTAAAGTAAAAATAAAATTGTCACAAACATGCGTTGTTTTACTAAAACAATTATTATATGAAGTTATATAACTTAACATTTCGACTATAAATATTAATTGGAAAGCTAAAAATATTTCCTACATCATTGTAATTTTTTATAATTTTTATACATTAAATAAATAAATTAATTTATGACACCATGATGATGCAGCGATTACCTGATTAAGGAAGGATTTAAATAAAATGAATAGACAAGATAAAATATAAGGAATACACTTATCCAAAGCCTATTGGATGGGTTGATTTCAATCCCTTATCACATCATTCTCGAAATATATCAGTGTGGGACCTTTAAAATCCAAAAATCATTTCATAATAATGTAACATTTCAATACTTTCCAAGAGTGCCCCTCCTATACTCTTATAAAAGTCCCCCACCTCTACCTCCTTATTCAGACATTCAGCGCCATTTGCATCCTCCAACCTCTTCCCAAATACCCACTCAAAATTCCTCCATTAATCCTAGAAGCCTTACCTTAGGCAGGAAGCTCTTCACGAAACCATTTTGGTTCAAACTGAGGGAGTTACCCGATTTCAAGGTAATGTCTTCTCTCATGTTGTTTTTTTATATTTTGCTTCTACAACCCATAAACTCTATTTATTCTTTTCTTTTGTAACAACACCAGTATCCTCAATATACTTGTATGTTTTTATTATAATTATTTTATTTACTCTTACACACACCTTCGTCTAATGGTTAAAGAACATACTATTTTTGTGGGTGGCGAATTACTGCCTCACGAAATGATGATTGTTCAATATTCTTTTAACACCTCTCATGGTGGCCATTATGAGGACAATATTTTTATATATGATATGATATTATGTTTATTTTTTATTTATGCTTCTGTATTTTTCATTTAGGGCATACCTTTATGATTTCCATTATGGGTAAACGCAATAATTTAATTTTAGAAAGTGCGGACTACCGCCCCCTCAAAGTGATTTGAATCGTTAATGCCATATGTGGGATGTATAAAGGATGGATTAAATGATATTATATATGATATTATACTGGAATTATAATATACCTTTATATCATTATGATTTCATTCCATTAAATATAAAATATAAATGAAAGAATCATTCATGCGTACGTACAGCTTACCGTCTCCATGAACGGTGCATTTCATTTCTTACCTATAAATGATATGTAATATTATTAATGCATTAATATAATGGATATATATTATATATATGATATCTACATCATGAATATAATTCTGGATATAATAGATATTTTACCACATGAACAACTTGTAATTATAAGAATTTTATTTTTGACTCAATTACCAAAGATCGACAAAATAACCATTATTAAATTCAATAATTACATAATGTTCATAACATGGTAATAATTGATATAAAAGGAATAATGATCTTGAAAAATATTCTTATGAAATTATAAATTAACTCTAATTTATTATTCAGGATATTAAAGAACGATCGAGTCATGTCGGACATGAGGTAAGGAACTTCGTCTCTATCTCCTTTCATTGAGGCATATTTTGTTTTAATACAAGAAATTCTTTTATACGGTGTATAAACCACTTTAACTTTTCTGTTTATTCAAAAGGAATCTTTTTTATATGAATTGTTTACAAAAGGGAATTTTTATTTGTACGTATGTGGCAACAATGTCTTCTCCGCCGCTGTGGCCATTATTTGAGTTTCAACTTCCTCTACAAGCCATAACATTTATTAAATGAAAAATAAATACCACGTTTTACTTTTATTTTATTTTGTTATTGAAAATGTTTTCGATAATGTATTAATTATATCAAAATGTGGTATTGATATCTTGTGATTGAAATGTGGAACTTTTATGTTTCCTTTATGCATGTTTTTTGTGATACGATTATGTTACGGTTTATGATATGTTTAAACCCTTTCATATAATGAATGAATTGGACTTAATAAGTGACGGGTGGAGCCCGCTATAACTCCTTGATGCATCAATAGGTCTGATGAGACAAACTAGTTTATTGGCATTAATCCTTGACAAAATATTATTGGTAGTCTTGGCACGAGGCCTTGGCAATGTGGTTATGATAGTCTGGCTATATGCATTCCATCATTATGAAAGTGTTTATTGATATTGCATGTGATTATTAAACTATTATAATATACATGGGAATAAGTAAATGGCATTATTTCATTTATTTTTTTCCATATTATGCTGAAGATCATGTTTAAAAGGCATTTGTTTTAGTTATACATTTCCTTAAATGTTTGTATTTATTTATGAAAGTTTCTGCTATATTGTTATCCTTACTGAGCATCTGATATCACCCCTTTCAATGTTTTTATTTTTAAAGGATGTGACAAAGTAATTTATGAATGACCTACAGGGATAGTATGAGGGTATATGAAGACAAGATGTTTTTGTAGTTTTGTTTTACTTTATGATGTAATGTAAGATTTATGAATGTATCTTGTTTTTCCAAGGCTACTAAACTAATCGGTCTTTCGAGACTTAATCTTTTGTGATCATGCCAATGTTACGTAATAATGCACCGACTCTAGGTAATTGGGGTCGGGGCGTTACAATAAATGTTAGACTTTCCCTCTTATCTCACCTTGATTCACAATTTATTCCATGTATCCTAGTTGAAGATGTAATATTTGGATCTGTCTCATGTGCTGAATTTGGAGGAGCTGGAGGTACAACCCGATTTGTCTCTTTTTGAGTAGCTACTGTGAATAGTTGATTCCCAATAGATGGTTCATGAGTGAAATTAAATTAAACTAGATCAGTTATTTTATATACATGGAAAATATTTTGAAAAAACATGGGAGCAGATGACATGGGTTTATAAAGAGTACCCATTCTTGTTTTCTAATCATAATTTATAATGACATTGAGGGGTCGAATGTCTTTCATAGTGGTCGAATTGTCATATCGATTTAAATATTTGAAGGAACTTTTTTTCATATATTCCTGTGCTAAATTTACCCAAAAGATTACCCTAGGAAACCTATGCATTTGGATGTTCGTGGACATTTTTTGGTTGTCCATAATATGATGCAATGTTTGGCCGCATGGCTTACTAAACTGTGCAGAAAAACCGTGCATGTCTCCCATGCCATTAAAAAAATAATTTCAAATTCCAACATTTCCCTTATTGAATTTAAATAAATCCTCTAATTTATTCCCCATTTCATTCCTATCTTCCATTTATAGACACTAGTCTCTATCAACCTCCTATAAACCATAATTTTGAAGGTTTATTTCGCAGAGAAATATTATGTATTCTCATGTAAGTTATTTCCCTTAATTGTTTCTTCCAATTCCTTGTGATTTCATCCAGTTTTCATGAAGCTCCAAATGTCAAGAAGATTTGTATGTGTACCTAGGGTTTTTTCTTTAGTTTCATAGTCCAATATTTTAGTTTTAAGTTCATTTTCACTACCTTCTAGTGTGATGATGGTGCGATAGAAGTATCACACATGTATTTTAGGGTTTTGACACATTTTCAAGGTGATTCAATTTTTAATCATTGTTCAATGAGATAGCATGTTAAAATTTTATTTTTATCATTTACGGCTATCATTGTGATTGGTTCAAAAAACATTTTTGGAAGTATTGGTTAATCATTAGTTTTATAAGTAGCATTTTTCTGTGAAAAGGGGGGTTTTAATGTGCATTATATGTTTTACCAATTTGGTTTTTTTATACATCATGAAATGGTTTTAATAAAAAAAATTAGTGCTTAAAATTAAATATTTTTGTAATATTGGTATTAATTTGATTTTAAATTTGGGTGTTTAAATAGATTTAATGTTAAATTATTTTTTATACTTTGTGAAATTGTTTTATGGTAATCCTATGTGTTTATTTTAGTTACATGCATTGTGAAAATCGTTTTTAGCTACTGTTTTGAGTGTTTATGAATTGAAATTGAATTTATATATGTAAATGAAATATTATAGTATGTGGAACATGTTTGAGAAAAAATTTGGAATCCGTTGTATCTTGGTAGACAGAAATGTACTAGTATGCAAATTATCCGGAGTTGTTTTTCCCCAGTTTTAGTTATCGTGTATGAGGTTGAAAACACTAAAAAATAATAATTATGATGTTTAGGGGAAAAATGGTTATGGGTATGTTCCCTAATAGGGGAACTTATATGTGATCTGGCCTTTTTTAAGATTACTTTTACAACATGATATGAGCTAACTAGGTCTACCATTTAGATAGTGCCTAGGGGTGATCCTGTGATGAGTGATAATTGAATATTTGGTATTTGAAATTTTACTATAGAGTATTTGGAAGGATTATTGAGAAGCATAAATTTATTCATTAAATTAATTCATTTTATGATGTTAAGTCTTGTAAATTGTTTTCTATTAAAAGTTTCACTTAAAAAATTATTGGTACCATTTCTTGATTATAAAAACATTCATGATTTTTATCATATAATTCTATTCACAAGGGATATATTAGAGGTATCATATTAGGGTTATGATAACATGCTACATACACCCCTGGGTATAGGTGTACCTGATCATGTTTGACACAGGTAAGGGAAAGGTCCTTGGAGACAGTGGTTCATGCTATTATTTTCTTTCCATGGTGCGGTGTTCAGAAGACGACTTGTGGGTGATGAACCTTTGTTGTGTGGTGGTCATTTTTCTATTTTTCATAATAATTTGTATTTTCAACCTAAGGTGTCATGTTTAGAATATTTTATTCAGTTATGAATTTAATTTTAGTTATTTCTATTGGTAATTTTCAGATTTAGATTATTTATTAATTTTGGTTTTTTACTACTTCTAAACATATGAAAACTATTTCGATACAATTTTTTACAATCCCAAGAACATGTTCTAGCCCTTGGAGATATGGAACGCCCTTATGATCATTCCATGGAATGGGTTGGGTAACAGTCTTATTGGTGACTAGATTTAGTTCGTTACAATTATGTAATTCTTATTTTAAAACATCAATAATTTCAATTATGAAAGTGTTCATTACATAGAAATTTAAATATATCCTGAAAACATTAAATATTATAATAAACATATTCCAATTATACTTATCATGTATATTTCATATATAAAATTCCCATTTGGAATTAATAATATCATATTATATTTATGTAATATGTTTAATATTTTTTATTAGATTCTCTAATTTATTAAAGAATTATTACAAAACCATTGTGTCATTTTTTTAATTTAATTATTTCATTCATAAATACAGAAAGAAATGTAAAAGTAGAATAAAAACATTTTATCTTTCCAATTATTGTTGGAGGGTATAATTTCACAGACATAACACCATATTAAAAATACTACTCTTATTGAAAACCAAAGTGTGACAAAACTGCCTATCCATCGAATATTGTACTATAAAAGTGTAAAATACATCCACGTAACTCAATGTGTACATAATATCGAACCAATAAATATTTTTGTGTACACTAACACATTAAATGAAATTAGGACATGTTTTTGGAAAATTTAATATTAGTTATAATAATTTTTAATCAGTAATTACAAAATGTACCCTATTCTTTCGTAGTAAAAATTACTAATAAAGTCACTATTCATAATATCATAAAAGTATATGGAACTATTTATATGATATGGATATTATTATTAAAAATGAGGAATAAATTTTTCTATATAAAAATCACTGAATTGGTAGAAATTAGTTTATAATTAATCGCACTAATGGGGAGAGAAAATAGTTTTTTAAATATAAAATGTGAAAATGATTGGAATATTTTAATTTCTAAATTCAATGTAATATTTACGAAAATTTTATATATTAATTTAAATAATTAAAAAATATATAAATATAATAAAATAAAAATTAAAAATATATAAAATATATAATTTTACAGTATAAAATTTTTTGATGAAAGAATATTTATTATATTAAAATATCATATTATTTAACTCTTCATCAAAACCAGAAAATTATCTGAAAAATTTAAAAATTAATACAATGTAAAATTTTCTATTATTATTTGAAATAAGAATATAATTTAACATATATAATATATAAATGTTTCAAAAAATGGATTTTAAATGGGATCCGTATTAAAAATCGATAAAATTAGCCTTTTCAAAAGTATTTGTTTTTAAGCATAATATATGGACTATTTCTAATCATTAGCCTATAAAATAAACTACAAGAATACTAATATTTTTAAATGAATATATGGTATATATATTTCGTTAATATATTTAACTAATTTTAATTAATTTAATTTATTATTTAAAAAAAATTGTGGGGGCGTAAAAAATATCACTTTTCTTTATAATCAAGTTGTATATATATTAATTTCTAAATAATTTGTAACCAGTAAATTTATATTATAGACAATTTTTTTCATATGTTAGATAAAAATATACATAATCACTAATTTATTATAAATTTAAAAAATTGTTATATTAAATAAAAACATTTTATTAATATACAATTGTTCGATAAAATTAAGTATTACATGTAATGAAAAATATCAAAAGAAAATGGTGTTCTGTAAAAAATGACCTTACTAGTGTTTTATATTAAAAAAGATTATATTATTGTAGCGTCTAGCACAATAATGACATATAGTTATGTAAAAATTAATCCAAACATTGTGTTTTCATATAAAAAATCTATATTCATTATTGTGTGAAATGAAAAATTTGAAAATGAATAAATAAATTATAAAAAATAAATTATAAAAAATATTTTGGTGTTACATTTTACCCTAATTAAAATGAATTCCTCCCAAAAAAATGCACGTGGGTTATTATAGGTTTAATACATTAATGTTCTATTCATAGAAACCCACATCATATAAACGAATACAAAAACTCTCTTTTATGAAAGGATATTTATAAACCCAATACTTATCCAAGGTAAATCATAACTAGGTTTACCCAACATATATCATGGGTGGAATATAAAAACGTGGTCATGGAAGGGAAATTGAAAAATAATTCTCTAATGGTGAGTGATAGAGAATAGGGTGATGATAATGTTACCAATAAAAATGCTATAAATCAATGAAGATCTAAGGACACTTTTGACCCATCTGAAAGGAAGAAACTAGAATATCCTTTTTGGATTCAAGATCCTTTCCCTAGGAAAAATTTATTATCATGATAACATATTATTACAAGATTTTGTAATATCTTACCATATGTCATTCCTTACCTATTTCATTAAAAAAATAAGATGGGTTTTTTATTCCTTAAGCACAAACATATTATGATATCCACAATAATCCATCCCATATATATTTAGTTACAACTAAATAATGTCGTTACCATATGATTTCCAATTTGAATAAAACATGAAGTTGTGTGATAATACATTAGTATCACAAACTTCTATTGATTTTTAACTAAAACATAAAATAAATGGTTATCATTAAAACCCTTCAAAATGATGAATGTATAAAAAATTTGAATGAAGGTTGAGAAATAATACTAACATTGATCATGTGTAAATAAAAATTTTCTCTTCTTGTCATATTCCAAATATGTGAACAAATTTATCATGTACTCTATTGAAATATTCTAATAACTGAAATTTCCATACACTCTTATTGAAAATTTACATGTTTCCTTATTTCAATGTTTATTTAATACATTCATTTAATTTAAATTTATGTAATCTCCATCCATGATATGAAATTTTTTTAAAAAAAATATCCATTATTAGTTCTAAGGTAAACTGTATCATCCCATTCTTATATATACATCTGAAATGTCACTTATCCATACATTATTTTCATAATAATAAGAAAAAATCTTGGTATATATTTCACATAATCTTCATTTTCCATTGAATTTATCATTTCTATTAAATCAATTTTTTTACATCTGAACAATTCAATATATTCAAGAAAATAATTAGTGAAATGCATAAACTGATCAATCCTTATGTAATTCACCATTCATGATTCAAGAATAAAAATATATAAATACTTCAATAATTTTACATTAATGATAAACTTGTATTTGGTCCATTCATAGAGTATAAGTAATTTATTAGGCTAGGTGATTTATTTAGGGAAGTCGTGTGTTATCCAAAGACGAGTCATTGAAGTCCTTATAAATTCTTCACTATATAACCTTTTTTCCTATATAGATAACATCATACCTTCTATTTGATGTAATACTTAAGGTTATATTTCCCATATTCATAAAATATATGAACAAAAATAACCATTCATGTATTTTCAAAAAATTGTGAACATTTATGAATGTTTTGCATCCTCTCATTTGATTTGATGAGAATATCACAATAGAGAGAAATTGTATTCATATATCATGATAGGTTCTACTACAGAATCAAAATATTATTCTCTCGATGGATAATCCCATTTGACTTTTTATTATCAAATTGGTTATTAAATTCATTGTCAAACACATTACTTTAATTTCCCTCCATTTTAAAAAACTAATAAGTATAATGTTATAAATAATAATCATGGTTAAAACAAATATAATCATGAATCATTACATACAAATTTTCTAAATGTCGGATGTCACATAATCTATGAATACTTATATTTTTTCAATATTATTCATAGTCAATTTATTTATAAATACATCTTGATTTTCATAACGTGTTTTTGACTTCCCATTGAATTTCCCCCTTGAGTGACAAACTAGGTCTACAACGAGGGTTTTTGTTGTATACTAGGATACGCTCGGTTCCAGACCAATGTACCTTTTCAGAGTTGTTACCCATAGTATACTTTTTGTTGATAAGGACAGATATAAAATTATAATACTATCCAGGATGTATTAGTGGTAATCCACTCACTCTATCTTATTTGAAAACACAAGTAATTTTCCTCATCCTTAAATATTAACAATTGAGACAGCCCCAGACATATCATGATAAACATTCTTTGGAATATCACTATAGTTTTATCATCGAAGTATACAATGGATGACTAAACCAATACTCTGATGCTAGTTATAAATTCCCATTATTGAAGTACATTGATATTATATATCTTTTTGCGAATTCACAAAAAAAATAAAAAATATATATACCTAACGACCATATTAGTTTAATGTGGTTGGAAACATAGAACAAAAATCATAAAAAAGATAAATTTGTTCAATCATTCCAAAATATATATTCCCCTTAGTAATTATCCTTAAAATCATCTTTCACAATATATGGAAGGAAAAAAATTAAGGTCTGAGATAAAATCCTCAATAAGGGTAAGTAACCGAAAAGAGTAAGAATATCATGATAATAAGTGCAACATCACATTATCATTATGAACAGAATAACATACCCTACATAAAAATGATCATAAACCTAAATCATGGAACAATTATTATTATTTCACATGACATTAATCATAATGAAATCATGATCATAATCCCCAAAATCATAACGTATGAATATTTCATGAAATCATGGAATACAGATGAATAAATAAACTATTTCTTGGATGGATTCCAAGGCCATTGTAACATGTTTGAATTGGGTTAGCCACCCATGTACTTACATCAGTATTGCGATGCCCCATGGGTACTCTCCTAAATTTAGAATGATATTCCCTCTTTTATACCCTCTTTTTCAAGCATTATATATCGTAATTTGGACCCTATGAACTCATAAAACATTTTTCTTTACCCAATTCATCAGATGGAGATATTGGTCCCACCTAGACCATAATTAAAATAATACATTTTTCTTCCATAAAAACATAAATAATTAATCATATCATAATCCATGGATTGAAATTTAATAAAAAAACATCACGCTATCAAAACATAAACTATGAAATAGAATTAGGTTTCATAAATATCATTCCATTATAAACATATTTCATTCATTGGTAGACTAATAATGGTATTATTGAATCAAATACTTTGTAAAATATAAGTAACATCAAATAACATTAACTTATATGAAAACTAATTCTCAAATATAACTTGAAAATAATTCCTGAGGAATGTATCATTTGATGTTTTAAAAAGATATTTAATAAAATTCAAAAATTTTAAAAGAAACTATTTTCATTGAATATAAACATGTAAAATAGTTATTTTATAACAAAATCATAATGATATCGTGACTGTATAAAATTTAGTGATTTTTATTTTTTAAAAACCATTTCTTTGAATATATTTCTATAAAAGTCATAATGTATATCATTTGTAAAATGAAAAAATATTCTTTGAAATATATATATAAAAAATTAACAAATGGGTAAATATGAATTTATAAATCTATATGAGAACATTATAAAGAAGTTTTTTTAAGAAACACACACTTGGATGATATATATTCCACGATATATACATAATACAATCCAGAACCATATTTTGATCACATTGTGAAGTAAATACTCATCACATTACAATCAGTAGAATCATATCCCCAGTGAATGATGAAAAAATATATGGATATAAAAATACAGTAATATTCTGGATCAAAATAATAAAATATATCAATGGTTTATATATCATCGCATAGGGGAGACACGTAGTGTATACGAAATGTGTCCCAAAGAAATAAATGTTAGAAATAATCACTTATTATATAAGTAACAATATAATAATGACCCCCTAGAAATAATGACATAAATTAATTTATTTAAATATAATTAATTAAATAAGATTAATGATCCAAATTTCCAAACATCAATATATAAACAAAATGAAATTAGTGAAAGGTAAATGATGGAATGTAGCTCCTTTAAATAAAATGGGAAATGAAATTCCCTCAATTTATGTATTGACCATATTTTTACAAGTTATAAAATATTTTATAATAAATATAAATTTATTATAAAACTACTAAAAATTCATAGTAATATATATATATATATATACCATATAATATTTAGTTTGATTTTATATTACCTGTTTTTTAAGAATTTTCATGTCAATGTATCATTTATTAGGTAATAACAACACTGTTTATTATAATTATTTTCATTCTCATTATTCATCCAATAACATAAATCAAGATTTAATTACATAAATTCTGTAAAAATGAATTATATATCATATATATCCAATGTATAACTATTTATAATAATATTATAAAATATATATATATATTAAATTGAAGACATTATTCGTGGAGATGGTAGGCTATACATTCTATGGACACTATATCAATTTTCATTTCATGTTAAATGAAATGATATTATATGATATATCATCATTTGAGAATAATTTTTATTTCATATAAAAATAATATATCAGATGAAAATATATTTTCCATGATAATTACCAACCATTATTGGTGGTAATGGAAAAATGAACAACATCATTTTGTGAGGCGGTAGTTTGTCACACACATAAATGATATGTTCTTTACTGATTATATGGATGTGTGTATGAGTGTTGTTTCGAACAATAATATAACAACAACACAATATACTTATTATGCTAAGGTTATTATATAATCTTAAAATAAACTAATATAAGGTTTTCAAGGGAAAAAGAAAGTAAATGTGGTCATTGAATAAAATTACAACATTTTTGGTTATCTTTATTTGATAGGCAGAAAAGCAATACATTGGATAGTTTTATGGCCGAATTATGGATTCTAATATAAATGGAATAATGTGGGGAGGATACATGGTAATAGTTTGGTCTACAAAAGATCTTTAGAGGGGTTAATGAAAGAGAAGTGGAGGTTCCCTTTTATAAGAGAGGGGATGCGCACTCTTGGAATCTCCTAAAATATCAAATAAATATGAATTAATTTTATATTCCAAATATATAAAAAGTGAGTAACATAGAATATATGATATGGATATATTAATATAATATCAAATAATTAATTTTATAAGTGTTTAGGTACTATTATTACTCTTATAATTTTTTTATTAATAATTAATTAATCCCTTTAACTGATACGGTGAAAAAAATTTCTTACTACATTGGGGACAACATAGATAGTATAAAATGAAAAAATAACCATAACTGATTAATTTATGTATTTTTTATCATTATCCCAATTAGTTTAATTAAGCTTATATTTTTGTAAAATTTATATCATTTAATAAATTAATAGTTATTTTAAAAAAAGTTAATTTTCTCAATATTCAAATTTTTTTAAATATCATAAAACATGCTATCATTATAAAATAGTTTATCATATACCAAACATGTCAATTTAGCCCATAATATTATTTTTATGCAATTAATTAGATCATAATATATTGAGCTTAATATTTTTAATAACAATATTTGATTCCACCAATAATTAAACAATTTTTACATCATCATTGTGTCACCATTTAAAATAATATATTATCTAAGAAAAATTAAAAATTATATATCATGATGTATAAAGAAAATCATTTCCAAATAAAAATTATAGTGTAAGATAACTCTTATATATCACAATATAAACATAATTTCTCTTATTAAAAACAGAAGTGTGGTTAAATATTCTTCCCTTTCTATATAATACTATAAAGCTGTTAATTTCATTCATTTAGTTCCATGTGGACTTAACATTACCCAATTATTGATATTGGTCTCTAGAAACTCGTTAATTAAAATTATTACATGTTTATGTATAATTTTTATTAGTTATATCATTATTTTTACCGTTCATTACCTGATTTTCCCTTAATAATGGTAATAAAAAAAATTTAACTAAAGTTGTAATTCATAAGGTCCAAAATGGAAGGATAAATATTTACATAATTTGGACCTTTTTATCCCAAAAAAGAATCCATTTTTACATATTTAAATTAAATAATTGGAAGAAATTAATTTTAAATTAATCGAATTTATGGTTTGAGGAAACTTGTTTTGAATGTTAAAACATACAAAAGATTAAAAGGGTTTTATATCGAAATTCAGGGTAAATTTAATGAAAATGACCAATATTAGACGTAATTATAATTTTTATCTTATTATAACTTATATAAAAAATATATAATTTAACACTATAATTTATTTTTATGAAAATATAATTTTTTAATTAAAATTTCGTATTTATTTCAATTTCTCAAAACATGAGAATTAACTGAAAAATTCCACAAAATACAAAAATATAAATGTTTATATTCGTAATTAAAGAATATTTTTATTTTTTCTAGATCGAATATATAATAGATTAAAAAATTAGATTGAAAATTAGTTCTCTATTAAAAAGATGTAAAATTACCCTTTTAAAAAATATAGGTTTTTGTACATAAACTTGAGGTTGATTTTTATATTATGTTTATAAATTCTTCCTAATGAATATAAATAATATTTTTTTGAAGAAATGATATATAAATTCCATAAATATCATTAAATAGTTTTAATAAATTTAATATATAATTTAAAAAGTTCTTTGGTAGTATAAAATTAAAATCGAGTCCTTTATAATAAATTTGTATATATTTTCATTTACATTTAATTATTAAACAGTAAATTCATATATTAAACTCTTTATTTTCATAATTAATTATATAATACTCATAATTTTTATTTTGACAACTATGTTTAATGTTATTATATTATATTATAATAATTAAATTATAAATTATTGGTTGATAAAACTCTGTACGGTGTGTAATGAACGATATCAAACGAAGTTAGCATTAAGTAACCCAAGCCACGAATAACGTTATGTATACAATAATATTATCACGGAGATTTTTGTAGCACAATATCATAATTTTTAAATATATAATAATGAAAAAATATTGATTTTCATTTAAAAAATATATATTTATTATAGTGGGAAATACAAAATATTAAAAAGAATAAAATAATTCAAAGAAATGGTTTATGAAATATATTTGTGTTATAGTATCCATCATGCTCATGTCATCTTAGGTCTCATCATGATGTAAAATCACAATCTTCCATCCTATGCCAATCAAAACATTTCAACAATATCATCATTATTCCATATTCTGAAACTAGCACATACATATATTCCACCAAACACTTCCATTACAATGATAATAATATATCATGAAGAAAAATTTCTTAAGCCTCATTCCATCCTCTAGAAATGCGCCGCACTAATAATAACCACAATTTCATCCACTCAATTATTACCTCAACCTCACAATATTTGATAGACAACATAGTCTATGTAAAATAACCCTACTTGAAAGACAAATTGGGGAGTTAGATGATGTTTTCTATCTACTCTCTCTAACATTGATTTTTTTTGTAAGACCCTCAGAACTAACAATGATTGTGCATCTCTGTGAGAATGTAAATCACTTATTTTGATGAAGGAAGTAATAAAGGGAAAAAATTAGTTACACACAATCCCAACCAATTGGTTCACAAAACCAAGACCACCGAACTACCACAACCAAAAAATCACTATTATCTCACATCAATATCATTTCTAAATCAATATCGACCCTTTGAATCCCACATATTATTAACAAAACCACACATTAGTTTCATTGTTCCTAATAAATTATATCTATTACTAACCACATGAATATTCATTTTCCATAATTCTATATTTTAAAAAATAATACTCAAGACAAGGACTTATATTATTTCATCCAAATATATTCATCACTATCCAATTAATCACCCATTATACAATTACTAGTTATTACTAATGAGATATGACATAATTAATAGGATTAATGGATTAATATGATACATTTAATCCATTCCACTGTTTTTTCTATATTCATATAACATCCTAACATTTAGAGACATAATTTGTGGTCACCTAGTAGGTCTATAGTTGGAAAAATAATTTAGATGGAGAGGAAAAAATCTTATAAATGGGGATTTTACCAATATTTGTAGGGGAATATTGAACGTCCTATAAATGACATGGATCCATATCACTACACCATGGTATCCCTCTATCAAATGAGATGTGACCCCCCCCCCTTATTTTTCACACATTTTGATGTATTTTAATCATATATTCCAACAACAAACTTACATTCACATAGTGGTATATGATGTGTTGGATACTTTTAATACCACCATGATCATCCAATATGATATAACATAAAAAGGTTGGTTATTTTCACCACAATTCACAAAGAGGATTATTTTATGACCCCTATCATCATGTGTTACACATGTGTTCCCAAAAAATTCACTTCTAATCCCAATACACTTCACAATTATTTTTATAATTACATTTTTACGTAGGGATTCCACATATATGCCACCAAAAAACTCGACCAACCATGTTATTGATTTCACTGTGGTGTATCCCAACATCACCTCATCATCCTTGCATCCAACATATAAAAACCAATGCGCAAAACATATATCACCCTACCATATTTTTGTAACACTTTGGATGTATATATCCCTCCAATATCTTCTATGAAATATCTAAACACTTTGTAAGGCCATTGGGCCTTTTGAAAAACAAAAATGTGGTTTATTATAAGTTTGGGTTCTCACAACAATAATCATTCAAATAATTCTCCTCCTTGAGATTCAATAATAAACCTAGAAATAAAGATGAGAATGGGATTGTCCAAAACAATATCAAATATGATTCCATTTCAAGAAATCATTACATCTCAAGAAAATCCACTAACCAAACAAGACTAATGATTGTATTTTGAATATTTCAAAAACCAGAAACAAATAACGAGTTACATCATCCAATAAAAACTACACAAGAATAAAAATTGAACAAATATTTATATTAAATAGACACGATGAATCACATTCCTAGGTATTATCCTCTAATCCACAATGCCGATATTTCCTAAATAATATTAAAATTACATTCCTACACAACATCATCAATAGATTATTCAAGATCTTAACTTATCGGACCATGGAACATTACATTTTTAAAGATATCTATGTCTCACTAAACAATGATATGAGATTCATCACGAAGATACTGGTGAATCTAAGATAGTTTTTACACATCATGGATCATATCCATCCATTCTAGGAGTGATAATATACTACATTATTCTATTATTCTCTAGTAACATTAAATTCCTGATGAATACGTGATATGTCTTACTCCACAATTTAAACATCTACTACACCATATGATAAAAAACCCTCACGAAAACATATTTCATTACCTCAAAATTATGTATCCTATAATAATGAATAAAATTTTCCTCATGTTGGTCTTATGCTGTATTTAAATTATCTCATAGAATCTATATCTTTTCCATTATTCCCTTCTTCACATTAGGATGGAGAATAACTTACTCCCAAACTATAGACATGCATTATGTGGAACAACATGGTATTACAAAAAAATACCTCAATTATTTTCTTACCAATGGATGAGATATAGTCATATGTATTTTCCAAAACATTCAAGGGTAATTTCCATACCCATGAGCTATTAAAATTTAACATCCCAAGATATCATAGTACGTTATTTTCTTTAAAGTAATTCAATAGCTTGCTCTACACACAACACTGAGTTCGAGCACACCACGACCAATAAAAATAAACATTAGGAATGACATAATGACTATTAATAACCAAATTTTGATTTATATATATATATCCCATATAATTTTAACATTTATCTTTTCTGTTTCTTAGACATAATATAAGGAAAAATTTAATTTTTCAGATAAAATAAGTATTTTTCAAAAAATGAAGCTTTTCAACCTTTTAAAGGAGAAAACTTTTTAAATTCATTATTTGACACATTTAAATATTCAATTTGACAAAATTAAAATCTTCTTAGGAATTGGTACATCAATATTTACATAGAATAAAATTGTGGTATTTTTCTAATAATATTAATTTTTTAAGAATAATAAGAAATACTATATTTTATTTCAAAACCGCTTTTTAATCTAATTTATTTACATATTTAGATTATCATTTTAATTGGATTTGAAGTTTAAATAGATCGTATTTTTATAATTTAATCCAATGTTGGTCATTGGAATTAATTTCAATTTAAAATTGATCATAAACAACTGTCAATCTTTTGATAGTTAATATTTCTTTAAAACACGCTTTTTGTTTTGGAAATGGGAATTAATTTTAAATTAATTAATCCCTATTCAATTTTTTAATTTGGTAAAATATAAATCATTTTTGAATTTGGAATATCAAATATTCTTGAGCCTGAATTTTTTGTATTTTCCTGAAAAATGGAAACTTTTTATTAATAGTGAAAACACTAAGTAGTAGTTAAAAAACTGAATTGTTCATTTAAATGAAATTTTACCAATTATATGAATTGAATAGAGAAAAATCCAACATACATAGTTTTAATTATTAAGTAAATTGTGGTTCGACAATATGAAAATAATTTTTGTTGAATAGTAAGAGATGACATTTATTTACCGCAGTTATGGGTAAATTGGGTAATTCAAGGTAAAAAGAATATTCTAATAATAAAAATTACCTTAACATTTGTCATAACTATATTGGATGAGTCA
The DNA here is from genome assembly GCA_963277665.1 of Viscum album. NCBI lineage: Eukaryota > Viridiplantae > Streptophyta > Magnoliopsida > Santalales > Viscaceae > Viscum > Viscum album. The sequence goes on from OY728122.1 coordinate 688,505,272, forward strand.
TGGCTCATCATGGGTATCCATGGTTCGATTTTGGGACCTCATGGAGCCCCTTACGAGTGATAATAACACTTTATTTTAATTAACTTAACGTAAAGTCAAAAATGACATTAACCAATATATTTTAGTATATCAGTTGTTACATATGGTTATATATGACATCTTTTAGGCAATAAATATTCATTAAAAACCTAATAATATTTAATACATTATTGTAATTTTTTTTATTTTTTATACATCAAATAAAATAAATTATTTCTATCACTATAATGATGAAGTTTTTACCTCATTAATAAATAATTTGATTAAATAAGATTGTTAATATTAAAACAATATCTAGGACCTGTCCAATTTTTATTTGATGATTGTATTCTGAAAATGAGTCTTCTTTTTTATCTGCTCGTGATGAATGATTCTGATCTGGACAAGGTTGATCATCCATCAGTTGCGAAGTTCGACTGTGTTAGTCACAAGGGAAAGTTTGGGGTTGTGATTAAGAAGTGTCATGTGGTGGTTCCTGCCTCTGAGGCTTCGGGTTTGAAGAAGAACATTTCATATGTCCTTAAATCCTCAGGTAAATTTCTAGAGTTTTAGTGCCCTTCTCATGGTTGGATCATTAAGCAGGGGCATGTTGCTCATTTTTTCACAGATTAGGGTTCTATAGAAGAGTGTGTTAACCTCAGTAGGGTTTTAATCATCGTTCGAGCCCTTCTTCCAAAAGGGGGGAGTCTTTGGAAATTCAATGATCATTCACAACACATCTCACAGATATGGGGGTTTGTATATTGGAAGATCATTTCTATGGGTCGTGGATATTATCACATTCTATTTTCTTCTAAGGAATCCAATCTCAGGTCATGGAGTTTGGGATCTTTTTCATTGAATCCAGGACACCATTGGATTCAAGAGTGGGATATGAACTTTGATCCTACTAATGTCAAGGAGACTCAAGGTAAGGTATGGATTCAAATTTGTAATCTTAATTGGTTTTATTGGAATCCTCTAATATTATGGGACATTGCATCATATGTTGGAAATCCAATTTGTATGGACAGGAAAACTGAAAATCCAAGCTCTGCTTACTTTGTAAGGGTTCAAATTAGAGGTAGATATGGCTGCTACATTGGTTGAGGGGGTTGTTTTGAAAACTACAGATGATCGGTTCAATTTGGAGATTCAATATGATAGGAAACACCAATTCACATTTAATTGTATTTTTTTGGGCATATGGACTTTGATTGCAACCGGAATAAGGTATGTTGCTTATGAAAAACTAAAGGGCACATTGATGCTTTATATAGGATGAAAAATGTGATGTATCTTGAATCCTCTAGTGATCTGATTAACATAATCAATCAGGATACATTACATGCTATTGTGACTAATACTAAACCTACTATTGTTCTCTCGGTGCAGACTCTCGCACAACCAGCAATTCCCTTGTCTACATCGGTTGTTTCAGCTTCAATGCAGGGAACTCATTCTATCCCTCTAACATAGGCATTTTTTGGTCCTCCACCTCAATCTTCTGAGTCTGGTCATCCTACTCAACCTCCAGTACAGGGAGATCTTGGGTTTAGTCTCCAGGTCTCAGTACAGGTCCCAGTTGTCCCAGTGTAGGTCCCAGGTGAGTCGGCTCTTATGCAGGTCCCAGTCCAGGTCCCAATGTAGCCAGTTGTGTCAGTCCCAGTACATGTCTCAGCTAAGTCATCTCTAGTGCAGGTCACAGAAGAGTCAGTTACTTCTTCTTCTATGCTAGTTTCTCAGGTCCCAGGACATGACACATTACATGCATCCCCTATTTCTAGTATGATTTCAGTCCAGGCCAATTATAGAAGTGTTGTTTCTGAGTCTTTGAGTAGGGTTCCTGGTGGCAGTTGTAACACCAAGATAATTTATGGGATATATTATTTTTAATTTCTTTGGTTTCTTCTATTGTACAATACACCAATATTATCTTGTATTATTCGCAACACCGTATTAGCTTGCAGTATACACAACACTATTTTTGGCTCGTGTTACACACAATTTTAAACTCATTTTGTAGAAATTATTCCATGCAACATTATGTATAGATTTTGTTTAATGTAAATATGATATAAGTTTTGATTATTATATACACAACACCAAAGGGATCTTCCACTACATGTATCCATGATTTGGCTAGCATTACAGGCAATCACGACCTTCCTCGATAGCGTGTGTAGTACGCAATATTGGGTTTCATAAAACAACGATATATTATTATAATATTATTATGAACTAGCCGTTATGAATATTATTAACTAAATTTTTAATTTTATAACATTATTATTCATCTTACACTTTTTTTAGAACAGTTTATGAGATCAAAATTAAATTTTCAGGTAAAATAAGTATTTATAAAAAAAATACAGTTTTACGGCATTTTGATGGAGCAACCATTTTAAATATAATTCTTTAAATGTTTATAAGTTCAATTATACAATATAAACTTCTTATTTTGAATCATAATATAAGAATTTACATTGGATTAATTTTTGATACTTTTCTTATAAATTTCATATTTTGATAAATAGTAAAAATATGCTAAATTTTTCTTAAAACAACTTTTGTCATCAAGATAATTTAGATGGTTAAATGATATTATTTGACAGTTTTAAAGTATTAATAGTATATATTTATACCATTTAATATAATTCATTTCATTACCATTAATTTTATATTGAATTCTTAGGTAAAAACATTTCAATCTTTGACAATGTTTTAACATTTAAAACAAGTTTTCATAACAACAGGATTAATTTTAAATTAATTACTGAACATCAGTGTTTTGAATTTTGAAAAATGGATTCCATATTTGGATTCAGTGTGTCCAAATTATGTTAATAGGTTACTTTTATTTTTTTGACATTATGAATAGTAACTACGGTAATTTTTATTTACAACAGTTAAAGATAAATCGGGTAATTAAGGGTAAAATCAGATTATAAAATTTCCCTAACACCTGAAAAAAAATTATTGGATGAATAATAGTCTACCCATATCACCTAAGGGTCATAATTTATTCGTTTCATTGACAATTGATGATGAAAATGATATAATTATAATTAAAACCAATGAAAGTGACAACATTACACTCTCTTATATCTTATAAGTGTAATAATTTTAATTTAGTGATAAACCACTTAATAATTTGAACATTTATAGTATCCATAAATCTAATAATATTATCTAATTCATGTGAATTTATTTTGAATTATTAGGTATTAAATTTTTATCATTAATGATAACACAATAGTGATGTTGAAATTATATTATTGATTGAAATATACAAAAATAGTTTTAAAAATATTAAAATAAATATTATATGAACAATTTAATGTGATACACAAATTTTCTAGATGAATATTGCATGTTTGGAATCTATTAAATATTTTGGTTCTAAATTATCCTCTGTTTAGATTTTAATTAAATTCAAATAAATTAATAATGTCAAAATTGACAGTATTGTTATTTTATAAAAATACCATAATATAAATTTTTTTTAAAATCGCAAAAAAATTTAAAAATTAAAAATTTATATTTATATTGCCTAAAATGTTATAAATTATCTAAATATTGACAATTCACAACACATAAGTAATTATTTATAACAATTTAAAATTTACAATATTATTACCACAAATTAAAATAAATAGATTAAATAACGAAAAATCAATTTGATAAGGTTTAAAATAAATTCACAACGTCACTAAATATTATTTGATGATGATATTACAACCATATCTCTTCTTATCTTCGAATTGAGTTATTTTTGGATGTTTTTACAAGGTTTTGGAATTTATTATAAATTTATATTTCATATGTTTCCAAAGGTGCCCCTCTCCTCCCTTATAAAAGGGAACCTCCTCCCTCTCCTCTTCACACAAATTTGAGCATTCAAGCTCGGCCAACACGTTCCTGTTTCACTTCTCCACTTCCATATAAACCTTATAGAGGTTTTTTCTTCTTCAAAGTCCAACTTTAGTTCCCTAAGAGGAGGTTAAGAGGAGGCACATCGAGGAAGAGGTAATCTCCTCTACCGATTCTTTCAAGTATATTTCTTCTTCTACTTCCTCTAATTTAATTTTTTAATTATAATGTAATAACATCAGTATCACTCATATACTTATATGTTATTATAAATATGAAACAACCCTATTTCATCTTCTATATATCCTATGGAAAATGAAATCATTGCGTGTGCGTGCGTACGGAATCCCGTCTCAAGACCGTGGTGTAATCTAGTTTTCCACCACCTCATTACTTGGTTGGATTTAATATGGTGTAAAGAACAACTATATATGATTATTATAAAATCATATATATTCTGAGATTTTATATCATCTACTCCAATTCCATTCAATATTTATGGGAACAATATCACCGCTCATGCGTACGTAGGGATTATCGTCTCCACGACGCGATGAGATTCATTTTCCATGTTAACAATGCAATAATAATTATAGAGTATATACAATGAATAATAAAGATTTATATGACATAATAATGCTACTGGATTAATTTATATATATATATATATTTATATATCTGTCATCTACTTACTTCCATTCACGTCAATAGGGAAAGGGAAACAACGTTCATGTGCACGTACGACCTACCGTCTCCATGAACGGTGTATTTCATTCCATTTATCTATATTATATATATATATATACTGAATATATATGATATATAAATAATGTTTTACATTATTTAAGTAATTAAATCATGATATATGTAATAATAATATCAATAACAACATATCCAAACACATACGACAAATGAATCAATTTTACCCAAAACACTTATTTAACATGGAATTGAAAAAAGAATGAGTAATATAAAGTCATAAATGAATCATATATGATATCATAAATATTATAATGGTTACCTTAAAAGATAATAATATTTCTAAACCCACTATACATGAGTTTCGGACATGTACGGAAGAATTTGGTCCTAAGGTAAGGGATTACTTCGTCTCACTTTTATTTTTGTGAGACATATGCCTTAATCACCATCTATTTCTTTTGTATGGTGTTTTACATGAATGTTTTATAATATTTATTATAAAGGATATGATATTCAAATATTCATGTAATTTTCTTTATTTTATGACTTTTATTATTCCACCAATCATAAATGGTAGGAGATAATTATTCCAATCTCATTCTTATCCGAGATCGTTTATTCATAAGTATTTACTAGGGTTATATTTTTCATCCATGTCCATAAAAAATTTTTTCATAAAGTTTTTAATATTCTTAAATTTATGTTTGAAGTCATTCTTACCTCTCTTTGACTTTTACATTGTGTTATGGAATGCATATTTCTATTTTTTACCATACGAGGAACTTTTTTACTTTTCCGGAAAAAGTACGAAGAAAATATTTTTAACTTATATGGCTTGAACAGATTTTTACTTTTTCATAATTCCATATTTACATGAAGCTTAATCTATAGTATTTGATGATTATTTTAAACAAAATACTTTTCTTTTAAAATTTTATGGAATTTTTAGAAAAGAAAATGATTTTGAATTAGAAAGGACGTTTTCCTCAATAATTCTTATCAAGTGTTTTGTCAAAACTATTTTCCATTTAATATGATATTATTTAGTATGATTATGTTTCAAGTATAATGTCTCTATTATTTACATGGATTTATTTTTATTAGGATGAACTGATATCCATTTCTATTATATAGATTATGTTATGATGGGATGATGTTTATGAAACCCATTTTATTCTTTGGGTTATGATGAATGATTTATGTTTATTTTGTAGCACAAGTGTAAAGACCCGTAAATTTCAAGGAAAATTTTTTCTTAATTTTCATTGGAATTTTACAAGAACGCAGTTTCTGACGGTGCCTGATTTCAAGGCCCGGTGTGCCTGGAATCATTTTCCGATGTTTGGCTTGGGTATGTTCAGTGAACGAACGAGCGGGAATTTCTATCTTTTGAACCGGTGCTCGGAATCGAATTTCGAGGGCACCGATGGAACCGTAGTGCCGCTAAATTTCTTAGGAACGTCAATTTCGGAGTTTTGTTTACCCGAGAGAGGATGATAAAAATTGTGGATGTTTAATTTATAATGTATCTACAATTTTTTTTCTTGTTAAGTAGAATACATGTTGTGTTACAACACTTGACCCTATCTTAAGTGGTTTTAATCTATGTAAGGGAGTTAGGGGTGGGACCCACTTGGAGTTAACCACCCATGGGAGGATTTAAGGTGAGGTGGGGCCCACAAGAACCCCACCCATTCACATTCCACTTAAACTCCCTAACTCCCTCTTAAATTTTATAAACCTATCTTTATTTGAGTAACCTTTCATTTCCTCACCCTCTCCCTTATTTACTCTAGACAAGACACACTTTAATTAAGTGAATTCATCTTTTGAATTCATTTTGTAAAAGCATGGCTTGGGTTGATTAAATAATATGGAACCATTATTTTTTATGGGTTGGCTTTTGTGGGGTTGAGGGTATGGGTTGAGAGATTGGAAGTTTTAAAAGAACTTCTTCTTATTCTTCTTCCCTCTTCTTCTTCCTCGACAAAGGAGGAGGCACCAACGTGGGAACTCGCCATCGACAATCCGCCTTTCAAATTTCTCTCCACGTGAAAGGAAGGGAGACGCTGCATCCTCCTCGGACATTCTCCGTCGGCATATACAAAACTTCACCTTGCGAATCCATTTTCTGTGACCCCGTCATTCATCAACTTTTGTCAAGGTTGGGAACATTTTTCTAAACCCTCATTTACTCCCTTCTAAATCTAAGAACGTGGATCAACAAAATATTAAGTTGACCCGCGAAGATTATTTTAAAGGTTAGGAAATCGTGATTACAGGGACAAATGAAGGGGTTTATTTTGTTTCGTTCATGATTAGTATCGTCGCCGTTCTCTGTTTAAAAATTTGGACCGCTTGCTATTGATTAACGGGAGGGTGCCGGACTGCACAAACACGACAGACCCTCCTCCCTTATCTTGTTGTTGTTCCTGTTGTAGTTTGGAACAGAGATGGCGTGGAACCATCACACCGCGCAAGACCATGAAGGAATTTAGAAAATCACGATGAAGGAGCACGGTTCCGTTGCACTACACCTTTGGGGACAAACGAATCCGCGGTCGGAGTCGGGCCGCGGCGAAGGGCCACGGTGCCGACGTGCCGCGCCGGGAAAACCACAAAGATGACACGATTTGTTTTTGACGTGCGGAATGACGGGCGACGACAAACGAGGCCGTAAGGTATTTTTGAGGCCTCCACAGTGAAGGTCGGGTCCCGGGAGGATCGTTGGTGAATATGGAAGGAGAAACGGACCACCGTAGCGCGTCTGGTGGTCCGCAGAAGGCGTTGGCGGCGCGCCGCCGGAAGGTTGGCGGCGGTAGTAGCCGCCGTCTTTAATTAGCAGCGTGGGGGAGGGGGACCATGCACCCCCGCTCTTCGGCTTCCGCTCGGCCGTGTTGGCCAAGCCGCTGCTAGCCGGTTGAGCCGGACCGAGATGGCCGGGCCGGGTCGGTCTGGGCCCAGACCCCCCGTTTAAGACCCACATTGGTCTTTTGCCCATATCTTGGGCTACGGACCTCCTATCGACGAACCATCACTTGCGTAGCGATCATTGGAACAATAATTTCGTTTTGGTATATCGCACTCAAGGTTTCAGAATACGTTGGGTTCGGCCGGGTTGGTTCGGATACGAAACCAACCGGGCCCTTGGAGTGGAAACAATTATATCTTGAGCTCCGGACGTCCGATTGACATGCCGTCGACTTTGATGGATTCCTCTATGTGAGACGGATCTTTTGGATTACTCCTCTCTTGGTTTGGATGCCATCGGAGTGTGGTCGGGTTGGTTCGCTCATGAAACCAACCGGGCCCCTAGAATGAAAAGGCCAATAACTCACAGACCGGGCGTCTGATTGACGCGTCGTCTGTCTCGTTGAATTTATCTTGATGAGACAGAACTTTTGGCATACTTAGCCTGAGTTTTGGTTTCTGTTGGATAGTGGCCAGGTTGGATTGTATTCGAAATCCAACTGGGCCCTTGGAAAGGGAAAGCTGTTATCTTTCAAACCAGACGTCTGTTTGACGAACCGTCAGCGGCGTTGGTGAACATTTTGAGAAATGGTCCCTATGAGTATACCCTATGAGAGTTCGGGGTATAGTTGAGATACGGCCGGGTTGGTTCGCTCACGAAACCAACTAGGCCCCTGGGATGAAAAGGCTAATAACTCACAGACTGGGCGTCCAATTGACGCTCTGTCTGTTGCATTGAGACCCCTATGAAGAGACGGTCCTTTGAGATACTTTTTCGTGGGACTTTGAGATACTTGGGGTATCAACCTGTAGCTCATGGATCAGACCCTACCGGAGACGAGCGTACGGAGTACGGAGACCGTGTAGCCGAATGAGACCTGACGACTGCTTGACCAACTCGACTTGGACTGAGTCGACTAGCCCAGTGGACGGAGCACTACTTTGTGAGGTACAGACCCATGGAGGACAGAGCACTACCTGTGTGACAGTGCAGACCCGCGGTACTTATCCGGAGAGTACCTCATCAGGCTATTAGGGGGTGTGCACTACTGTATTTGGGTGGAATACCCCCGCGAGAAGCACTACTGTGTTTGGGTGGCTGGCCCGCGGTACTCGACAGAGGGATTACTTCAGCGGTCTTAGGTTAGTGAGTAGTACCTCAGAGTCATGACAGGACCACTGTACACTCCAGAGACGGGACTCTTCAGCAGTTACAGTTTCGATAATGAAAATCCTGGTTTGAGCTGAGACTTTTGACCTTTGTGTTTACCTCATGATTTAGATGGGTCACTTGATAACATGGGTATATGTATGGGTGTATACCTGGGTAGTGGTTATCCGTTGATTTCATGATCTTGGTGTTTTCCTCATGATTGAGATGGGTTACTTGATAACTTAGGTATATGCATGGGCATATACCTAAGTAGAGGTTATCTGTTGAGATATTATTTTTGGTAATCCATGTATGTTTTAGTGAGACCTTGAGGGTATCGGGGTCCCTACTGAGTATTGTTATACTCACCCCTGTACGGGATATGCCCGCACCTCCTTGTGTTGGTTACAGACTACAGGCTGTGCTGACAGAGGCCGAGTGTTCGAGGACTGCACGGTTCCCGGAGGTGGACTACACGACAAGTCAGTACCAAGAGGTGGACTATACGACAAGTCAGTATCTGGAGGTGGACTTCACGGTGATATGAAAAACGAAGGAGGTTGACAGGTGAGAGTGTTGTGGAGGCTATCTGTACCTACCCTTCAGGTAGGATCCGTGGTGGACGATCAAGGAGCTGCGTCATCTGTACCTACACTTCAGGTAGGATCCGAGGAGGACGACCCAGGAGCTACTTCCTTTCTTCTAGTTGTTGTCTTTTTCTATTGTACTTTGTTCAGTTGTAGTTGTACTTTCATTTGGGTTTGTATTCTGGCCCATTTACTTTTCAGCACTTTCTTTTGTACTTAGTGTTTTGCTTCTGCTTGTACTCTGTGGTGTTTTGTTTACTTTCATAAAGGAAATGCATTCCCAGTAATCAGGATTTATGCCTTTGGTGCTAGTCGCCAGCCCCTGGCCTATGGATGGCGGGCTTGGGGTAGTCACGGCACGGTCCCCGAGGACGGGTCGTGACAAATTGGTATCAAAGGAGTCGGTTCTACCACAGAACTTATAACTCTGATGTTTTCTTTTGGTGAAGCAATAGTTTTAAGGGTACCAAGTGTGGTCTTCCATTCAGGGAGTCCAGTGTTGGTGCAGGCGGCCGACATATCCATACACTAGGACCCTGACAACTGAATTCCGACTTTGTGCACGAAAACATTGATTGCATGTGTGTTTTCCAGAAGTTTTATTAAAATATCAGCTCAAACCAGGTCAGCTCACCAGGTATAATCGTTTGATCGTGTCACGTTGTTTCTTTCAGGATGCCTTTTCTTGGACGACCAGCTACATGCCATAGGGATGTGCGTACTGACATTCTGTCGAGCGAAGAGGCTTCGTTACAGGGCCCTCTTGTAGTTGAGGCACTAGCGGAGGCACCAGCGGTACTACCATATGTTGGGACACCGATGCCACCAGCCCCAGTAGTAGGCGATGCACGCCACTTGAGTGCACTGCACTAGTTCCAGTGCCATAGGCCACCCAGGTTTTGGGGAGAGACGGACCCGCATGCGGCTGAGGATTGGCTGGAGGATGTGGTGAGAGTCTTCAGGCTAGTGGGGACACCGGTAGACTTCATGGTGATCTTTGCTACTAGCCTTCTTCAGGAAGCAGTAGGCAGTTGGTGGAGCCACTTGTTCCAGTTTTGCGACGGGATGACCTTTGCATGGTAAGACTTCAAGACCTTCTTCTGGGTGGATTTTGTGCGAGTAGCTCTACACCCCGAGCGTGTACAAGAGATTCTGCATTTGCTGTGTGTTTTTCGATCAGTAGCTGAGTCATCTGTGGGCAGTAGACAGATGATGCAGAGGTCCAGGAGGACCAGACCAGCAGTTGGATGATCTCTGGTTTTAGGATCAGTGGTGCGGGGCACCCGGGTTAGGGACAGAGCTAGGCGTGCCAGAAGAAGATAGTGTTACTCATGCGGCGGAAAGGGTCACATGGCACGTGACTATCTGACTCCTCGTATAGTTGATCAGCGGGTGTTGGAGGAGCCAGCGAGACAGAAGCAGCCGCTAGTGCTTGAGAAACAACCGAGCAGTGGACAAGGCAGTAGAGCTCCAGGAGCAGGTGGACAGGAGCGGAAATAGTGGATACGTACCTTGTACTTCTAGTTCCATGTTGTTGTTGTATTCGTGTCTTTTTACTATGAGCTGAAATAAAAAAAAGACACTTATCATTGTTTTCCTTCCTGTCCTTTTGTTTGGTTGATACTGAGTGGTCCCGGTTATGATAGTTGACTTGACCCTCACATTCGAGTTTTATACTAGAGGAGACCCAGTGACCTCACACTGATGCGGAGAGTGTGACTCGACCCATGGAGGCCAGAGTGAAAGTTGGATCTCTTGGTTTTAACGTCGAGGCCTTACGACATCATCCATGGCATGAATACATCATTCATGTCAGGATTGACTATATTAGGCAATGGGTGTGGTTCATCCAGGGGATGAGACCGTGTTTCTCTATTCGGCAAAGGATAAATTTTAGAAGCTCTTTTAGATTGTAGACAAAGAAGGTGCTGATCATCCAGGAGCGGATGAAGACTGCACAGTGTAGTAAGAAACAGGAAACCAGATCCATTATTAGAGACTCGAGTGTGTCAAATGTTTAAATAAGAGGAAGCTTTAAGGAGAGATGAGTCTGTGGAGTAGCAGACGTGGAGGCAGAGCTAGGAGAGCAGCATGAGGCAGTGTACATCATAACATGCTACAACCACCCGCCTTAGTTATCCCCGCCAGGCTCAGGGAGCTGGAGGGAAGAGGAAGAGTGCGGCTGCATGCGGTCAAGGAGTGTGACCCAATGGCTCTAAAAATGATTCAAGGGATAGTCTGTGTCCACTACTAGCTGCTGTAGGAACAGACGTCGATATGAATCATTCCTTTCTTTCACGAATCTTGTTCCAGACCTAGAGTTTCCGGTAAGTCGTGGACTTGACCCTCACGTCTGGAGATACCTTGGCAGGAGACATGATAAGAACACTTACGCTGACAGTGTGGTCAGACCCTCGAGGTGAGAGTTTCAGTTGAAATATCATTGTGGCAGCATCGAGGCTTTAAGACGATGGTCTGAGTATGGATTGGATCCACATTTCATACACGGATTGACTGTATTAGGCTAAAAAGGTTGTGGTTTTACTACGACGTTGGGATGGGTTTTCCTTGGTCGGTGAAAAGGAAACCCCAGGCAGAACAAGATAAACTCTTTCACAGGAGTGTGCGACCAATCACTCTTGAGTCGGTCAACCATTCCTTTGTGGCAGCAGTCGTTTGTGTTTCAGTTCTAACAGGAGTTTGAGACCTCTGAGTTCGAGAATGAAGACCACGTCCTTATACGGGTCTCACCTCGATGAGGTTTACGGAGATGTGGCCAAGGCGGAAAGTTATCTCCGAGGTTCAACGGACCTTTCTAGGTCCTTAGCTGGGTAGGCGGGATGGTTTACCGCTTGACTCATCCACCTCATTTGCACCAGGTGCATGACGACTTCTATGAATCTCAACTGAGAAAATACGGGCTCGACCCATCGCATAACATCGACCATGGGGAGCTGGACATTGGCTGTGGGGTGTCGTTCACAGAGGTTCCAGTGGGGATCGATGTAACGCCCCGACCCCAGTTACCCAGAGTCAGTGCATTATTACATAACATTGGCATGATCACAAGAAAGATCAAATCTCGAAAGACCGATTGGTTTAGTAGCCTTGGAAACACTAGATATATTCATAAGTTTTACATTACATCATAAAATGAAAAACTACTACAAAAACATAATGTTTCCACATTCCACACTATAATCCCCTCATAATATCCCTGCAGGTCATTCATAACTTACATCTTCACTTCCTGGGAAAAATAAAACATAGAAAAGGGGTGAGCTCAAATGCCCAGTAAGGATAACAATATAGCGGAAACTTTCATCAATAAGAATAAAAATTTAAGGCAATGTATAACTAAAACAAATGCCTTTTAAACATGAACTTTCAACATGGTATGACATAAATAAAATGAAATAATTCCATTTAATTATTCACATGGATATTCTACTAATCGAATAATCACATGCAAAAATCAATAACCACTTTCATAATGTTGGAATGCATAATGCCAGACTATCATAACCACATAGCCAAGGCCTCGTGCCAATACTACAAATAAGATTTTTTCAAGGCCTTGTGCCAAGACACTAGTTTGTCTCATGAGACCTACCGATGTAATTTTTTACAAGATACTTACGTTTAAAATTACTAAAAAATACTCCAGTGTTTTTATGAAATCATTATGAAAGCTTCTGAAAACAAAATAACTAATTATGAGACTTCTCGACTAATTATAGGCCATGATGGGTCCACTCCCAATCCCTTCCTATCTACCACACTCGAGAGTCAGGTTTTCTGAAAACATTTTTAAGCTTGCGTTAAATACGTATACATTTGCACTGGATTTTCATATATTTGAGAGAAATATCTCTTTTTTGAAATCATATAATAATCACATAATTATAAAACAAATTCTTTATTTTGAAAATATCCTTATAATCATGTAAGGGATGCTTTGAAGATTTTATAATGGTGTAAAATAGCCGCATATGCCGTATAAGTTAAAAAAATACATTCTTACCTTAATTCTGACGAAAAGGTTAAAAAAGACCTTGTTTGGAAAACGACTGAAAGATTCCTTTATAAACCACTTACAAAAGTCGAAAAGGGTATAAATGAATTTAACTCATATTCTAGTAAATAGTAAAAATGTTTTGAAATACATTTTTAAGAAAACATGGATGTGGATGATAAAGAGATCCCAGTAGATTATTACATATAAACAACCTTGGATAATGAAGAGGTTGTAAAGTAAACCCTTACCTTGTACTTCTCCTTTGTTGGGGTCGGTTAACCTCATGTATAATGGTGAAATAATTGTTATTAAATTATACAAGAATCATATACATTAATATGATATCATATATGATCTTTTAACATTGCTTTATTAATAATATCTTAGTATTATCGTCGTTTCAGGTGATAATCGATTCGTTCTTCTTAAATGTTTGGTTACGTAAGACATGTTTGCAATGGATAGATTAAATATTATTCATAATCAGAATTATATTAACATTATTTTTAACCCTAAAATGAGAATAATACTTGAATGGATACGATGGAGGATGGATCTCACCGCGTTCGTGGAGACGGTAGTCCGTACGTACGTACGAACGCTACTTCCATTTAATTTTTTATTTTAAAAGAATGGAATCCAAATGATACATAGGTATTTTACTATTCCATTATAATATAATATTTTATATATGTTACTTATGTTCATTAACACCATCCTTTATACGCTCCATGTGTGGTATGAAAGAGTCATATCATTTTAAGGGGGCGGTAGTCCGCACTTCCTCAAATGAAATTATCGTATGTATATACAACATGAAACGAATAATGGTATGAAATAAAATGGAATTACAGAAGCTTATATATAAAATATATATCATTAATATCATATTTAATTATAGTTCCATCATAATGGCCACCATGAGAGGCGGTAATATGTATTTGAACAATCATCGTTTCGTGAGGCGTTAGTTTGCCATCCACAGAAACATTATGTTCATCATCCATTAGATGGAGTTGTGTGTATGTGTAGTTTGAATCCTTCTTATAACAACGTCCTAGTATATTGAGGATACTGGTGTTGTTACAAAAGAAATGAAATAAAAAGTGTTTGGGGGTTGGAGAAGCAAAATAAAGGAAAATAATTTAAGAGAAATCGTTACCTTTAATTTAGGTAACTCACTTTGGTTGGAACCAAAGGACTTCTTGAAATGATTTCTGCCTAAGGGGAAGCTTCAAGGAGGAGGAGAGGGATGTGGGGAGCGTAGTTGGGCAGAGTTTGGACGAGCCAAGTGGCTTGAGAGGTGTGAGGAATGAGTAGAAGTGGTCTCCTTTTATAAGGGAGAAGAGGGGCTCATTAGGAAAGAGTGAAAGTATTACTTTATAATATAATTATATTCGGTTTATAATGGTCCAAAAATCATTGAGGTCGAAGATAAGATGACTAATATTCTAAATAACATCAACCAATAAGAATTGGAAAGGTTTTAGATAATATTTTAATCATTATAATCTTATTTATTTAAATGATTTATTAATGAGTAAACATTGCATCATTATTCTGTCATTAATAATTTAAATTATTTGATGTCTAAAAATTATAAATAAAATATAATTATGTATGAAATATTTTTATCTTTATAATGTATATTTATAATCGAAAATCCCACATGAATAACCATATGTAAAAATTGTTCTTCTAAAAGATGTAAGCGTATGCCATTTTTATTTTTATTTTAACTTTATTAATATAAAGTGTCCCTACCACATACAAGTGGCTCCAAGGGGTCCCCAAATTGACCCAAGGATGCTCATGGTCGGGTATGTGTCCACCAATAAGGTTAGGACACGTTTTAGGGTAATTTTTTATTATTATAATATTATTTATTTAACCCTTATTTACGGGATTTACCCTTAACCATGGTAAATAAAATATTTACCACAGTAATTATTCAAAATGTCTAAAAATAAAAGTTACCTATTTACACAATTTGGACATCATGATTCCAAATATGGAATCCATTTTTCTAAATTCAAAACACAGAAGTGGCAGAAATTAATTTAAAATTAATTCCCGCTGTCAAATCAAAAAGCGTGTTTTTAAGAGGTAATAACTATCAAAAGATTGACACTTGTTTATGTTCGGTTTAATTGTAAAATTATGTCCAATGACCAACATTATATTAAATGGTAAAAATATATTCTAAATATACTTTAAAACCACTCAAATTCACAATTTATCACTATTAATTATTTTGATTAAAAAAGTTTTTTTAAATTAAAATTTAGTAATTTTCACTATTCATCAAAATATTAAAGTTATCCGAAAAGTACCAAAATTTCACCCTAGGCTAATTTCAATATTCCGAATCCAAAAATGAAGTCCATTTTGAAATATAAAATATATATGATTTCAAAAAGTATGTATTACTATTCACAACGGCTATTTTAATTAGTTGTGGTGTGTTTTAGAACTCGAGGTTGCGTACAACACACGCTATCGCATTATTCGAAGGGAAACGTACCGTGGAAGCTTGGGGTTTTACATTCTCCCCTCCTTCAAATAATTGCGTCCTCGCAATTTCTAGGGTATTACTGCATAAAAAGACTCGGGTGGTTCTTCATCATAAGTTACTCGGGTTCCCACGTTGCCTCTTCCATCTTATAATTTCTCCACAAAACTTTTACCAGACGTGTCGTCCGGTTTCTCAGTACTTGTTCTCTTGTATCAAGAATATTGACGGGCTCTTCACAATAAGACAGATCGGGTTCCAATTCTAATTCCTCATAGGTGAGTACATGTGTTGGGTCAGGCATGTATTTTCTCAACAGAGATACGTGGAACACATCGTGAACTTTGGAGAGACTTGGCGACATTGCCAATCGGTAAGCTACAGCCCCAATTCGTTCTAGAATTTCGAAAGGTCCGATGTACCTGGGACTCAATTTACCTTTCTTACCAAAACGTATGACTCCCTTCCATGGAGATACCTTTAGGAAAACATGATCACCGACCCGAAATTCCAAATCCTTCCTTCGATTATCGGCATAGCTCTTCTACCTACTTTGAGCTGCTTTGATGTGATTTTGGATTACCTTCACCTTTTCCACCGTTTCCTCCACCAGTTCTGGGCCTACAAGTTTTCTTTCACTAACGTCATCCCAACAGGTTGGTGTACGACATCTCTTTCCGTATAACGCTTCATATGGTGCCATCTGAATACTTGAATGGAAGCTATTGTTATAGGAAAATTCTACCAGAGGTAAATATTGATCCCACATACCCTGAAAGTCAAGTGAGCAAGATCTCAACATGTCTTCTATGGTTTGAATAGTCCGTTCTGATTGTCCATCTGTCTGAGGGTGGTAAGAAGTGCTCAAATGAAGTTCAGTATCCAGGGATTTCTGAAGACTTTTCCAAAATCTTGAAGTAAAATGGGGATCACGATCAGAAACAATCGATAGGGGTACTCCATGAAGTCTCACAACTTTATTAATGTATAGTCTTGCTAGACGTTCCAGGGGTAGATCTTCTCTTATAGCAAGAAAATGTGCTGACTTGGTAAGACGATCAACAATAACCCATATTGCATCGTTCCTTCTAGGAGTCCTCAGTAGCCCCATGACAAAGTCCATCATAACATTGTCCCATTTCCACTCCGGTATGGGAAGAGGTTGCATGACTCCTCCAGGCTGTTGCCTTCCAGCTTTCACTTATTGACAAACCATACATCTTGACACAAAATCAGCAATCTCCCTCTTCATGTTGTCCCACCAAAAATGTTCCTTCAAATCTCTATACATTTTGGTGCTCCCAGGGTGTATAGTGAAATTGGAACTATGAGCATCATCCAGCAATTCACTTTTTAGATCAGGTATATTGGGAACACAAAGTCTCTTCCCGAATTTCAAAATTCCATCTTCATACACAAAGTCTCTCAATCTCCCTTCATTCACAGCTTTAATCTTCTTTTGGAATTCTTCATCATCGGTCTGAGAACTCTTAATCCTTTCTAGTAAAGATGGTTTGGCAACCATTTGAAAAATCATTGATGTTTCACCTTCCCCGGTTATTCCCATGTCCATCTTCACTAGATCCATAAAAATTGGATCCCTTTCAATTCTCATATTTTTCAAAACTCCATGGTCTTTTCTACTCAAAGCATCTGCCACCTTGTTTGCCTTCCCTGGGTGGTAGTGTATCGTACAATCATAATCCTTGAGTAATTCAAGCCATCTCCTTTGCCTCATGTTGAGTTCTTTTTGTGAGAAAATATACTTCAAACTCTTGTGATCAGTATAAATCTCACAATTTTCACCATAGAGGTAGTGCCTCCATATCTTCAAAGCAAAGATCACTGCTGCTTACTCGAGATCATGAGTAGGATAGTTTTGTTCATGAATTTTCAACTGTCGTGATGCATAGGCAATAACTCTATCATTCTGCATAAGGACACAGCCAAGTCCTTTCTTCGATGCATCACTATAAATAACGAACCCATCATTCTCCGATGGTAGAGTCAATATAGGATCATTGACTAGTCTTCTCTTCAGTTCTTCGAAACATTATTCACACTATTTTTTCCAAACAAATTTAACCCCTTTACGTGTGAGCTTCGTTAATGGGTTAGCCAATCGGGCAAAATTCTGGACGAAACGTCGATAATAACCTGCCAAACCAATAAAACTACGTACCTCAGTTATACTCGTAGGTGTTGGCCATTCTTGGATTGCCTTGGTCTTAGAAGGATCAACAGAGATTCCATCTTTAGAGACAATATGGCCAAGAAAAGAAATATCCTGAAGCTAGAATTCACACTTGCTAAACTTCCCATATAATTCATGCCTCCTCAGAGTCTTCAAGATAATGCGCAAGTGATTTTCATGATCTTCGTAGGTTTTGGAGTATACCAAGATATCATCAATAAATACCCCCAAAAATTCATCGAGATGCTCCTTGAAAACTCTATTCATCAGATCCATGAATACAGAGGGTGCATTAGTCAATCCAAATGGAATTACAGTAAACTTGTAATGCCCGTACCTGGTTCGAAATGCTGTCTTCGGAATGTCTTCCTTCTTCACACACAACTGATGGTATCCAGATCGAAGTTCAATCTTTGAAAAGTATTGACCTCCATACAGTTGGTCAAATAAATCATCAATACGAGGTAGGGGATACTTGTTCTTTATCGTTATAGCATTGATCTCCCTGTAGTCGATACATAACCTCATAGATCCATCTTTCTTTTTAACAAAAAGAACAGGGGCTCCCCATGGAGAAACACTAGGGCGAATAAATCCCTTATTACTCAATTCCTCTAGTTGTTTCTTTAGTTCGACTAACTCTACAGTGGCCATTCTATAAGGGGTCTTCGATATAGGCCTTGATCCAGGAATAAAATCAATGGAAAACTCAACTTCTCGTTCTGGAGGAAGTCCTGGTAAATCTTCTGGAAATACATCTACAAATTCTTTCACAACAGGTACATCCTCTATTTGAACATTCCTTTCCTCACCCGCAGTTATTTCATTCTCTTCCTCCCCAATAATTGAATTTAGTTTTGCTATTGAGGGTGGATCTAAATAAGAATTAGGTGGTGACGATTCTGCTCTAAAAATAAGGTGTTCCTTATCATTATCATCAAGAATCGTAACATCATTCTTCTTACAATAAATATTCGCATCATAGTCCGAAAGCCAGTCCATACCGAGGATTATATCAAACTCAATCATAGGTATGACGATGAGATCAGCAGATAAAGAAAATTTATGTGCTCTAATGGGGACTGATTCACAAAACTTTGTTGCAACGATACTTCCCTTAAGAGTTTTAACTGACAACTCCCTTATTAAATCAAATTGGAAATATCTAATTTTCTTAGCAAACTGGGAAGATATGAAACAATGCGATGATCCAGAATCAAATAATGCATTTGCTAAACTTGAGGAAACCATTAAATTACCTGCCACCACGTCTTTCGGAGCTTCTACCTCAGCAGTAGTGATAGCATAAGCCTGGCCTTGATCCCTTGGCCTTTTCTGAGGTAAGTTCTCCTGACGCTTAGGACATGAATTTGCATAATGCCCCATCTCCCTGCAATTATAGCACTGAACGTTGGTAGCTTCCTTCTTCCCCTTGCAATCATGAGCTTGGTGGCCTTTTTCACCACACTTATAACAGTCTCCCATTCCCTTCAAGCAAGTACCAGGATGTTTCTTCCCGCATTTACCACAAGATGGATATTCAACCTTTCCCTTCTTCCCCTTATTTCCATTCCCAGATTGATCAGCAGGTCTCTTCTTCTCTTACTTTTCTTTAAAGTCATAAGACTTAGAGAATTCCTTTTCGGTCTTGATATCACATGAGACAATGTCTTCGTACGATGAAATGGATTGTGAGACTAATGCTCGACGGAGAAATGGTTTTAACCCATCAATGAAACGATCAATCTTACTTCTTGGGTTGCGAATATAATCACCAGTGTACCTCTCTAACCTTGTAATGTTAGCCTCATACTTTGTGACATTCTCATCCTCCTTTTGTCTCAGACTGAGAAATTACCTTTCCATATCTGCTCGATGGTCGTGAGGGAAGTATTTTTCTAAAAACAGATCTTTGAACTCCCTCCATTCCATATTTGATACTTCATCATCTTCCTTCATGTTTTGAATCAATGACCACCATTGATCAGCATCTCCAGTGAGGCGGTAAACTGCCATGATAACTTGTTCCCTTTCACTGCTCCCAAAGCCTGAAATATTTTCTCTAGGGAAAATATCCATTGCTCAGCTACTATGGGATTTGTATTCCCATTGAACGTTGGTGGTTGTTGCCTCATGAATCGATCTAACATTGATCATCCACACTGCGGATCAGGGTGCTCCATACGGGTAAGATTATTATTCATAACCTGAGTAAGTTGTCCCAGTATGGTGATTAGCTGATCAGCACCAGTTGCATCACCAGCCCCACTATAATTATCTTGAGCAGGAGGGCAATCCCTACATGGAGTGCGTGCATTGATACGGTTTCCATTTCTTCCACTAGGCCCCATTTCTAAACAATGGCATAAACTAGATCAATTTATGAATCAAAATACATAATCCCATACTTATAAAACACTTAACATAAATTGAACTATTTATGGATATAATCCATAATCATAAGAATGTTTTCATTGAGGAATTATATACTCATAATCCCTTCAAAATGATTTGTAAAGAAAATGAGAGTTATCCTAAGCATATCCCCCGGGAGTGTCGTAACCAAGAGTGCAGCAAGGCCCGTTGTCGTGCACCAGTTCTCGTTCGAGTCTAGCTCAAAGCGGTGTTTTCGGGTTTTACCCCTAGGTACATCTGTTCCAGAGCCGCCTCAACCTGCTCGTATCCAGACAGGGATGTATTGCTTGGGAAACTCACAAAATATCTACAATACCAAAATTCTAGGAAGTTCTTCTATACTAATCCTCAAAGTTCATCTTAGGTCTACGTGCTCTAATCAGAGATTATCTAAATCTAGCTTCCAAGGTTTGTACTAAACTTCCTCTGATACCAACTGTAACGCCCCGACCCCAGTTACCCAGAGTCGGTGCATTATTACATAACATTGTCATGATCACAAGAAAGATCAAATCTCGAAAGACCGATTGGTTTAGTAGCCTTGGAAACACTAGATATATTCATAAGTTTTACATTACATCATAAAATGAAAAACTACTACAACAACATAATGTTTCCACAGTCCACACTATAATCCCCTCATAATTTTCCTGCAGGTCATTCATAACTTACATCTTCACTTCCTGGGAAAAATAAAACATAGAAAAGGGGTGAGCTCAAATGCCCAGTAAGGATAACAATATAGCGGAAACTTTCATCAATAAGAATAAACATTTAAGGCAATGTATAACTAAAACAAAAGCCTTTTAAACATGAACATTCAACATGGTATGGCATAAATAAAATGAAATAATTCCATTTAATTATTCACATGGATATTCTACTAATCGAATAATCACATGCAAAAATCAATAACCACTTTCATAATGTTGGAATGCATAATGCCAGACTATCATAACCACATATCCAAGGCCTCGTTCCAAGACTACAAATATGATTTTTGTCAAGGCCTTGTGCCAAGACACTAGTTTGTCTCATGAGACCTACCGATGTAATTTTTTTAGAAGATACTTACGTTTAAAATTACTAAAAAATACTCCAGTGTTTTTATGAAATCATTATGCAAGCTTCTGAAAACAAAATAACTAATTATGAGACTGCTCGACTAATTATAGGCCATGATGGGTCCACTCCCAATCCCTTCCTATCTACCACACTCGAGAGTCAGGTTTTCTGAAAACATTTTTAAGCTTGCGTTAAATACGTATACATTTGCACTGGATTTTCATATATTTGAGAGAAATATCTGTTTTTTGAAATCATATAATAATCACATAATTATAAAAGAAATTCTTTATTTTGAAAATATCCTTACAAGCATGTAAGGGATGCTTTGAAGATTTTATAATGGTGTAAAATAGCCGCATACGCCGTATAAGTTAAAAAAAATACATTCTTACCTTAATTATGACGAAAAGGTTAAAAAAGACCTTGTTTGGAAAACGACCGAAAGATTCCTTTATAAACCACTTACAAAAGTCGAAAAGGGTATAAATGAATTTAACTCATATTCTAGTAAATATTAAAAATGTTTTGAAATACATTTTTAAGAAAACATGGATGTGGATGATAAAGAGATCCCAGTAGATTATTACATATAAACAACCTTGGATAATGAAAAGGTTGTAAAGTAAACCCTTACCTTGTACTTCTCCTTTGTTGGGGTCGGTTAACCTCCTGTATAATGGTGAAATAATTGTTATTAAATTATACAAGAATCATATACATTAATATGATATCATATATGATCTTTTAACATTGCTTTATTAATAATATCTTAGTATTATCGTCGTTTCAGGTGATAATCGATTCGTTCTTCTTAAATGTTTGGTTACGTAAGACATGTTTGAAATGGATAGATTAAATCTTATTCATAATAAGAATGATATTAACATTATTTTTAACCCTAAAATGAGAATAAGACTTGAATGGATACGATGGAGGATGGATCTCACCGCGTTCGTGGAGACGGTAGTCCGTACGTACGCACGAACGCTACTTCCATTTAATTTTTTATTTGAAAAGAATTGAATCCAATTGATAAATAGGTATATTACTATTCCAGTATAATATAATATTTTATATATGTTACTTAAGTTCATTAACACCATTTTTTATACGTTCCATGTGTGGTATGAACGAGTCATATCATTTTAAGGGGGCGGTAGTCCGCACTTCCTCAAATGAAATTATCGTATGTATATACAACATGAAACGAATAATGGTATGAAATAAAATGGAATTACAGAAGATTATATATAAAATATATATCATTAATATCTTATTTAATTACAGTGCCATCATAATGGCCACCATGAGAGGCGGTAAGATGTATTTGAACAATCATCGTTTCGTGAGGCGTTAGTTTGCCATCCACAGAAACATTATGTTCATCATACATTAGATGGAGTTGTGTGTATGTGTAGTTTTAATCCTTCTTATAACAACATCCTAGTATATTGAGGATACTGGTGTTGTTACAAAAGAAAGTAAATAAAAAGAGTTTGGGGGTTGGAGAAGCAAAATAAAGGAAAATAATTTAAGAGAAATCGTTACCTTTAATTTAGGTAACTCACATTGGTTGGAACCAAAGGACTTCTTGAAATGATTTATGCCTAAGGGGAAGCTTCAAGGAGGAGGAGAGGGATGTGGGGAGCTTATTTGAGCAGAGTTTGGACGAGCCAAGTGGCTTGAGAGGTGCGAGGAATGAGTAGAAATGGTCTCCTTTTATAAGGGAGAAGAGGGGCTCTTTAGGAAAGAGTGAAAGTATTACTTTATAATATAATTATATTCGGTTTATAATGGTCCAAAAATCATTGAGGTAGATTATAAGATGACTAATATTCTAAATAACATCAACCAATAAGAATTGGACAGGTTTTAGATAATATTTTAATCATTATAATCTTATTTATTTAAATGATTTATTAATGAGGTAAACATTTCATCATTATTGTGTCATTAATAATTTAAATTATATGATGTCTAAAAATTATAAATAAAATATCATTATGTAGGAAATCTTTTTATCTTTCTAATTAATATTTATAATAGAAAATCCAACATGTATAACCCTATGTAAAAATTGTTCTTCTAAAAGATGTAAGCTTATGCCATTTTTATTTTTATTTTAACTTTATTAATATAAAGTGTCCCTACCACATACAAGTGGCTCCAAGGGGTCCCCAAATTGACCCAAGGATGCTCATGGTCGGTTATGTGTCCAATAATAAGGTTAGGACACGTTTTATGGTAATTTTGTATTATTATAATATTATTTTTTTAACCCTTATTTACCGGATTTACCCTTAACCATGGTAAATAAAATATTTACCACAGTAATTATTCAAAATGTCTAAAAATAAAAGTTACCTATTTACACAATTTGGAAATCCTGATTCCAAATATGGAATCCATTTTTCTAAATTCAAAACACAGAAGTGGCAGAAATTAATTTAAAATTAATTCCCGCTGTCAAAAGAAAAAGCGTGTTTTTAAGAGGTAATAACTATCAAAAGATTGACACTTGTTTATGTTCGGTTTAATTGTAAAATTATGTCCAATGACCAACATTATATTAAATGGTAAAAATATATTCTAAATATACTTTAAAACCACTCAAATTCACAATTTATCACTATTAATTATTTTGATTAAAAAAGTTGTTTTTAATTAAAATTTAGTAATTTTCACTATTCATCAAAATATTAAAGTTATCCGAAAAGTACCAAAATTTCACCCTAGGGTAATTTCAATATTCCGAATCCAAAAATGAAGTCCATTTTGAAATATAAAATATATATGATTTCAAAAAGTAGGTATTACTATTCACAACGGCTATTTTAATTAGTTGTGGTGTGTGTTAGAACTCGAGGTTGCGTACAACACACGCTATCGCATTATTCGAAGGGAAACGTACCGTGGAAGCTTGGAATGTTACAATCGAGGATCGACAGGGGCGGATCCTTTGAGGATGGCCGATTCCTCGGGTGCACTTTCACTGGTAGTACGGGAGTCTCCAGTTGAGCACATGAGAGCGGAATGCTCAGATGTGTGCTCAGTACCGCTTTTGTATCCCTAGTTTGTGTTTAAGCTTTACGAGGACGTAAATCCCTGAGGTGGGAGTAATGTAAAGACCCTGAAATTTCAAAGAAATTTTTTTCTTAATTTTCTTTGGAATTTTAAAAGAACGCAGTTTCTGATGGTGCCTGATTCCGAGGCCCGGTGTGCCCAGAATCATTTTCCGAAGTTTGGATCGAGTACATTCAGTGAACGAATGAGCATGAATTTCTATCTTTTGAACCGGTCCTTGGAATCGAATTCAGAGGGAACCGATGGAACCGTAGCGCTGGTAATTGTTTAGGAATGCCTATTCCGGAGTTCCGTTTACCCGAGAGAATATGATAAATATTGTGGAAGATTAATTTATAATTTATCTACAATTATTATTTTCTTGTTAATTAGATTAAGTGTTGTGTTACAACACTTGACCCTCTCTTAAGTTGTTTTAATCTATGTAAGGGAGTTAGGGGTGGGACCCCCTTGGAGTTAACCACCCATGGGAGGATTTAAGGTGAGGTGGGGGCCACACGAACCCCACCAATTCACATTCCTCTTAAACTCCCTAACTCCTTCTTAAATTTTGTAAACCTATCTTTATTTGAGTAACCTTTCATTTCCTCACCCTCTCCCTCATTAACTCCTGACAGAACACACTTTAATTAAGTGAATTCAACTTTTGAATTCATTTTGTAAAATCTTGGCTTGGGTTGATTAAATAATGTGGAACCATTATTTGTTATCGGTTGTATTTTGCGGTGTTGAGGGTAAGGGTAAAGAGATTGGAAGTTTTAAAAGAACATCTTCTTCTTCCATCTTCTTCTTCCTCAGCAAAGGAGGAGGCATCGACGTGGGAACTCGCCATCGACAATCCGCCTTTCAAGTTTCTCTCCGCGTGAAATGAAGGGAGACGCTGCATCCTTCTCAGACGTTCTCCGTCGGCATATACGAAACCTCACCCTGTGACGCCGTTTTCCGCGACACCATCGTTCATCAACTTTTGTCAAGGTAGGGAAATTTTTTTAAAACCCTCATTTACTCCATTCTAAATCTAAGAAAGCGGATCAACGAAATATTAAGTTGATCCGCGAAGATTATTTTATGGGTTGGGAAATCTTGATTACGGGGAGAACATTAGGGGTTTATTTTGTTTTGTTCGTGATGAGTACCATCGTCGTTCTCCGTTTAAAAATTTGGACTGCTTTCTATCGATTAACGGGAGGGGGCCGGACCGCAAAAACACGACCGACCCTCCTCCCTTATCTTGTTTTTGTTCATGTTGTTGTTTGGAACGGAGATGGCGCGGATCCATCACACTGCGCAAGACTGTGCGGGAATTTATAAAATCATGACGAAGGAGCGTGGCGCCATTGCGCTGCACCTTTGGGGCCGAACGAATCCGCGGTCGGAGTCGGGCCGCGGCGAAGGGGCGCGGTGCTGACGCGCCGCGCCGGGAAAACCACGAAGACGGAACGATATGTTTTTGACGCGCGGATTGACGGACGATGAAAAACGAGTCCGCAAGGTAATTTTGAGGCCTCCACAGTGAAAGTCGGGTACCAGGGGCACCGTTGGTGAAGACGACAGGAGAAACGGACCACTGGAGCACGTCCGGTGGTCCGCGAAAGGCGGCGGTGGCGGTAGCCGCCGTCTTCAATTAGCAGCGAGTGGGGGGGGGGGCACCCTCGCTCCACGGCTTCCACTCAGCATCGCTGGCCGAGCCGTGGCTGGCCGGTCGAGCCAGACCGAGCCGGCCGGGTCGGGCTGGGCCGACCCAGCAGGGGTCGGGCCGGGTCGGTCCGGGCCCAGACCCCCCATTTCAGACCCTCTGGTCTTTTTACCATATCTTGGGCTACTGACCTCTGATCGACGCACCGTCAGTTGCGTAGCGATCCTTGGAAATTGACGATCGTTTCGGTATATCGCACTCAATGTTTAAGAATACTTTGGGTTCGGCCTGGTTGGTTCGGATACGAAACCAACGGGGCCCTCGGAGCGGAAACACTTATATCTTGAGCTCCGGACTTCCGATTGACGTGTCGTCGACTTTGATGGATTACTCTAAATGAGACGGATCTTTTCTCTTACTCTGCTCGAGGTCTGGATTCCGTTGGAGTGCAGTCGGGTTGGTTCGCTCACGAAACCAACCTGGCCCCTGGAACGAAAAAGCCAATAACTCACAGACCGGGCGTCGGATTGCCGCGGCGTCTATCTCGTTGAATTCCTCTTGATGAGACGGAACTTTTGGCATACATCTCCCAAGTTTTGGTTGCTGTTGGATAGTGGCTGGGTTGGATTGTACACGAAATCCAACCGGGCCCTTGGAACGGGAAAGCTGTTATCTTTCAAACCAGACCTCCATTTGACGAACTGTCAGCGGCGTTGGTGATAATGTTGAGAAACGGTCCCTATGAGTATACCCTTTGAGATTTCGGGGTACAGTTGAGATATGGCTGGGTTGGTTAATTCACGAAACCAACCGGGCCCCTGGGACGAAAAGGCTAATAACTCACAGACCGGGCGTCCGATTGACACACCGTCTGTTGCATTGAGACCCCTATGACGATGCGGTCCTTTGAAATACTTCTTCATGGGACTTTGAGATACTTAGACTATCGACATGTAGCTCGTGGGGCAGACCCTCCCAGAGACGAGCGTGCGGAGTACAGAGACCGTTTAGCCGACTGAGACCTGACGACTACTTGACCGAATCGAATTGGAGTGAGTCGACTAGCCCAGTGGACGAAGCACTAATTTGTGAGGTGCATACCCATGGAGGACGGAGCACTACCTGTGTGACAGTGCAGACCCGCGGTACTCATCTGGAGAGTACCTCAGCAGGCTACTAGGGGGTGTGCACTACTGTGTTTGGGTGGAATACCCCGGCGGGAAGCACTACTGTGTTTGGGTGGCTGGCTCGCGGTACTCGACAGGAGGAGTACCTCAACAGTCTTAGGTTAGTGAGCAGTACCACGGAGTCGTCATAGGACCACTGTACACTCCAGAGACAGGACTCTTCAGTAGTTACAGTTTCGATAATGAAAATCCTGGTTTGAGCTGAGACTTTTGACCTTTGTGTTTACCTCATGATTGAGATGGGTCACTTGATAACTTGGGTATATATATGGGCATATACCTGGGTAGTGGTTATCCATTGATTTCATGATCATGGTGTTTTCCTCATGATTGATATGGGTTACTTGATAACGTAGGTATATGCATGGCATATACCAGAGTATAGGTTATCTGTTGAGATCTCCTTTATGGTTATCCATTTTGGTTTTAGTGAGACCTTGAGGGTCTCGGGGTCCCTACTGAGTATCATTATACTCACCCCTACACGGGCTATGCCCGCACCTCGTTGTGTTGGTTGCAGACGACGGGCAGTGCTGACGGAGGCCGAGTGTTCGAGGACTGGACGGTACCCGGAGGTGGACTACACGACGAGTCAGTACCTGGAGGTGGAATACATGACGAGTCAGTATCTGGAGGTGGACATAACCACGAGATGACATATGGAGGAGGTTGAAGGGCGAGAGCTTTGTGGAGGCTATCTGTACCGACCCTTCAGGTAGGATCCGTGGTGGACGATCCAGAAGCTGCGCCATTTGTACCTACCCTTCAAGTAGGATCCGAGGAGGATGACCAGGATCTGCTTCCTTTCTTCCAGCTGTTGTCTTTTTTTGTTGTACTTTTTTCAGTTTTAGTTGTACTTTCATTTGGGTTTGTATTCTGGCCCATTTAATTTTCAGCACTTTCTTTAGTACTTTGGGTTTTTCTTCCGCTTGTACTCTGTGGTGTTTTGTTTACTTTTATAAAGGCAGTGCCTTCCCAGTTATCAGGATTTACACCTTTGGTGCTAGTCGCTAGCCCCTGGCCTATGGAAGGTGGGCTTGGGGTAGTCACGGCACGGGCCCCAAGGACGGGTCGTGACAACAAGTAAGAATGATTTCATTATGAGATGGGTGGGACATATATATCCCTCTAATTCATTGGGTAATGATTTATATCTCTTTTGGTAGACATGGATATAATGGAAAGAAAATCTGGTTCAGTGATACCGGACTGGGACGGGGAGTGAAGTCGATTCAGTAATGGACTTTTTCCACTACGATGGTCATGGCAGCAATGCATTAGCTACTATGGAAATCATATCATATTCCTAATGGTTTTCCACAATAACATGTTTTATTCCAATTATTTTTTATCATGATTGATGTTCCATTATGATCTATGGATTACGTACTGCCTTGTTTTATGTCATTGCTCAAGATTTGGATGTTAAAACATTATGTTCATGTTTTTAAATTAAAATGTATATGGTTTGTTTTATTTTCTCTATACTTACCCTTACTATGAAATTGAGCTCACCCTTTATATTTTTTTGTTTCCCTTGATTTAAAGAAATGTTTTACGAGAGAAAACAAATATGGAAGCCCTTTATGGGAGATGTTGAAGATATTTCATCATGACAAGAAGATGATGTTCCGAGTTTCCAAAGACACTAAACTATTGAGATCCTTGGGTGATTATTTTTGTTATGTATTCATCATTCTGAAAAAGAGATGTAATGTCTATGTATTCCAATATTGGGTATCTACAGTTGGTATCAGATTGAAGGTTTATTCATCATTTGGAAACTAGGATGTGAAAACATTAAGTAAGATCCCTAGAGCTATTTCTATGGTATGACTAGGGATTTCCCTAGTGGTATGTATAATTATAAGTTATAGTCGTAGAATTATGATAAAAATCATGAATAACCCAGGATTAAAACTAAGATGTTAGAGATTGAAAATACTCCCCTGGATTATGTTGTCTTCCAAGTATAAATTTTTCCCCTCACATAATTCTTTTTGGGTTTTAGAAAATGGATGGAAATTGGAAGATTAACGATAATGTAGGATATGATGGACAATGGAATGATATTATTGAAGAGAAACCAAATGAAATGCGAATAGGAAGTCCAATAATTGTTATTATTCCTAATGATCAATCTCAAAATATGATCAATAATCTCACCATTGGTAAGTTCCCTAACTCAGTTAACAAGAGAAAGATGGAGTTTCATGAGGACAATAGCGGAAATAAAGATCAATTTCTATCATGTAATTCATGTGGTATGAGGCATCAGGGAGAATGTTTCAAAGGAACTGGAAGATGCATTGGGTGTGGAAAATAATGTCACAAATATAGTAATTCCAAAGGAATTGGTCAGTGAACACCATGGACAAGGATAATGGTATTGCTTTGACATCAACAACGGTTAAATGTTTTAAATTTGGAACATATGAGCATTATGAAAACCAATTCCCTAAGGGAAAGTCTCATAAGAGAATCATAATTGTCATATGGGTAATTTTTATGTTGATGATGATGAAGATACTACAAATGATATGGGAGATGAAAGAATTTTTGAAGCGCATCACTGGTGTAAGAAAGTAGTGGAATGATTGTATGTTTATCAAGAGTTATTTTGTATAGGTACTTTAATGGCACTATGGAATAAAGACACATCTATGGATTTTTACACAATTATTTTCCCTATATTATTTAAAATTATATATTGAATTGCATGGGTAACAATGAATGTTTATTCGGAATGTTTTTGAATGAATATGGTATGAGCATAATTAATGGATTCGAAGAAAATAATATGTTTGATAGTATTAATGAGATCATGACTAATATAAGGACAGTGTGATATTATGGGTTGAGTATATAAATTTTTTTGGAATTTTGTTATGTTGAAAGTGGTAAATTTGGACAGCATTCATGTTTTCAATAATTTTCAATTGGTATTCCTTTTTCAATAGAATAGATGATTAATGTATTCACATCGTTTTCTTTACACTATGATATTGGACAAGTGTACTTTGGATAAGCCTAATGGTTGGAATAGATTAATTTAGACATCATATAATATTTTTTAAGGCTATAACTTTTTGATATTATTTATTAAATTTTTTAAAAGTACAAATTTTGAAAAAGAACAATCTGCAGAACGGGCGACAACCCATCGCGTTGGACAAGGTTGCGGGAATTGAACCCAGAAATGAAGTCCGACAGGACTTTATCACCTAACACGGGTCTACATGAAGTCCCTAGTTAGTATAAATTAGTTTTAATTTATTTATTGGTATGATATATGTAGTATAATTCCATTTGAGGAACCATATACGGTTAATCTAATAATAGTTAGACTTATGTATATTTAAAAACTTTTTCTAACCTTTTTTTTTGAGAAAGATGGAACGACCTATCTTTCTCTCACATGATCCACTAACCCTTCATAGAAGATAAATTCGACATAATTTCTTTAAGAGATGATGTGTAAATTTTTTATGGCAGGAAAAATAGAGAGATTGTACCAAAATCAAGTAAGAATTTATATTATTTCAAAAATTCTTCAACATTAGGGAAATGATCTTGATAAAAAAAATGTTGTCCTATTTCACTCATATCTGATTAATGAGATGGTACATTAAATCGTCACAAAATTATGGCTTTGTGATTATTGGATTTTTCATAGCCATGTTCACTACAACTCTCTATTTGAACATGATGGTTATATTTCTCATTCGTATCCGTATTTTCACCGATGTCGTCCTATGTGGAAACCCAATAATGAGTTAATTTGGGTATCTGTTACATTTCATACTTCACTTTTTAAAATTAATTTTATTTATTCCTTTTTACAATTTGGGTTTCTATGAATGATACTTTCAAGTAGTAAACAATTTATAACCCTGACGAATTTGAAGGGAAAAATTCATTTTAAGGGGGGTAGATTGTAACACCCCAATATTTTATGAGATATATTAATTTTAATTTCATTGATTTATTCTATTGTACATTACACTAAGATTAGCATGTACTATACGCAGCATCGTATTATCTTGTAGTATACGCAATACGATTCTTTGCTCGAGTTACACACAATTTCAAGTTCGTTTTTTAGAAATAATTCTACACAACATTATTTATAGATTTGGTTTAATGTATAAATGAAATAAGTTTTGATTATAATATACGAAACACCAAATGGAACTTCCACTACACACAGACCTAACATGGCTTGTATTACACGCAATCAAGACCTTCCTCGATAGCGTGTGTAGTACTCAATATCGAGTTTCACGAAAAAATGATATATTGTTATAATATTATTATGAACTAGTGTTATGAATATTATTAAATAAATTTTGAATTTTATTACATTATTATTCATCTTACACATTTTCTAGAACAAGATATGAGAAATAAATAAATGTTTTTGGAAAAATATGTATTTTTCAAAAAAATGCAGTTTTACAAACTTTTGATGGTGCACCCATTTTAAATATATTTTTTTACAAGTTTATAAGTCCAATTTTAAAAAATAAACTTTATATTTTTAATGAGGATATAAAATTTTACATTGGATAAATTTTTTATACTTTTCTGATTCATATTTTGAAGAATAGTAAAAATACGCTAAATTTTTCTTAAAAACAACTTTTTTCATCAAGATAATTAAGATAGTTAAATTATATAATTTAATGGTTTTAAATTATAAATATTATATATCTTTACAATTTAATATAATTCATGTCATTACCATTAATTTTATACTGAATTCATAGGTAAAAAATTTTCAATCTTTGATAATGTCTTAACATTTAAATCTAGTTTTCTTAACATCAAGATTAATTTTAAATTAATTAATGAATATCATGTGTTTTGAATTTTGAAAAATGGATTAAATATTTGGATTCAGTTGGTCCAAATTATGTTAATAGGTTACTTTTATTTTTTTGACATTATGAATAGTAACTGTGGTAATTTTTATTTACCACAGTTAAAGGTAAATCTCGTAATTAAGGGTAAAAATCAGATTATAAAATTACCCTAACAGCTGCTAAAATTATATTGGATGAATAAAAGTCGACCCATATCACCTAAGGGTCAGAATGTATTCGTTTTATAGACTATTGACAAGGAAAATGATATAATTATAATTAAAACCAAAGAAAGTGACAACATGTCACTCTCTTATATCTTATAAGTGTAATAATTATAATATATTGATAAACTTCATAAAAATTATAAATTTAATGGTCACTATAAATATTATTAAATTATATAAATTATGTAAATTTATTTAGTATTTTTATGAATCAAATAATTATCATTAATGATGACAGAATAGTGATGTTGAAATTATTTTATTGATTGAAATATCAAATAAATGGTTTTTAAAATATTAAAATAAATATTATATGAACTATTTAATGTGATCCACTAATTTAATAGATGAATATGACATATTATGAATCTATTAAATATTTTTTTTCTAATTTATAGTTTTTTAATGAATTATTTAAATTAAAATAAATTAATAGTCTCAAAAATGAAACTACTGTTATTTTATAAAAATAACATATTATAAAATTGATTAAAAATCCAAAAAATATTTAAAAATAATATATTTATATTTATATTGTCTAAAATGTTATAAACTATCCAATTATGTAAAATTCAAAACACCTAAGTAATTATTCATAACAATTTATGATTTTGAATATTATTACCACAAATAAAATTAAATATATTAAATATTGATAAATAAATTTGATAAGGTTTAAAATAAATTCAAAACATGTCTAAATATTATTGGTTGATGATATTACAACCCTATATCATCTCATATTCGAATTGAGTCATTTTGTGAGGTTTTTTAGTTGGGTTGGAATTTATTATAAATTAATATTTCTTTTGTTTTCAAAGTATCCCCTCTCTCCCCTTATTAAAGGGCACCTCCTCCCTCTCCTCTTCACAAAAATATGAGACTTCAAGATCGACCAAACCCTACCCATTTCACTTATACACTTCGATATAAACCTACTAGAGGTTATGGTTATCTTCAAAGACCAAAATTTGTCCCCTGAGAGGAGGTTAGTAGGAGGCATATCGAGGAAGAGGTAATCTCTTCTACGGATTCTTTCAAGTTTTTTTCTTCTTCTAATTCCTCTTATTTATTTGTTTTATTATAATTTACTAAAATAAGTATCACAAATATATTTATATATTATTATAAATATGAAACAACCCTATTTCACCTTCTATCCATCCTACGGAAAATGAAATCACCGCGTGTGCGTACGTACGGAATAACCTCTCCACACTGTGGTGTAATCAAGTGTTCCACCACCACCTTACATGGATGGGAATAATGGTGTAATGAATAACTATATATGATTATTATAAAATTAAACTTATTCTATGATATTATATAACCCCCTCCAACTCTATTCAATAATTTTGGGAACAATATCACCGCTCGTGCGTACGTACGGACTACCGTCTCCACAACGCAATGAGATTCATTCTCCATGTTAACCATTTAAGAATAATTATAAATTATATATAATGAATAATAATGATATATATGACATAATAAGGATACTATTTTTATTTATATATATATTTCATCTACATAATTCCATTCAAGTCAATAAGTAAAGGAACATAGTGTTCATGCGTACGTACGACCTACCGTCACCATGAACGGTGTGTTTCATTTCATTTATATATATATTATATATATAAATATATACTGAATATATATGATATATAAATCATTTTTTACATTCTGTAAGTAAGGGAAACATGATATAAGTAATAATAATATCAGGAACAAAAAGTCCAACCACGTACAATAAATGAAACCATTTTACCCAAAACGCTTCTTTAACATGGATTTGACAAAATAATGGGTAATCTATAGTCGTACATGAATCATATATGATATCAAAAATATTATTATGGTTATTTTTCAAGTGAATAATATGTTTAAACCCACTATACATGAGTTTTGGACCCGTATGGGAGAAATTGGACCTAATGTAAGGGATAATTTCGTGTCACATTTATTTCAGTGAGGCATATTCCTTAGTCACCATATATTTATTTTGTATGCTGTTTTACAAGAATGTTTTATGATATTTAATATAAAAAATATTATATTTATATATTCATGAAATATTCTTTATTTTATGACTTGTATGATTCCACCGATCGTAAATGGTAAGGGATAATAATTCCAACATCTTTCTTATCTGAGACTGTTTATTCATATGTATTTAATGGATTTATATTTTTAATACATGTCAATACAAATTATTTTCATAAAGTGTTTAATATTCTTCCATTTATGTTTAAATTCACGTTTACCCCTCTTTGAATTTTACAGTGTGTTGTGGAATTAAACTTTCTTTTGATAACCATATGAGGAGCTTTTTGAGTTTTCTCGCAAAATTACATGGAGAATGTTTTTTTTAACTTATATAGAATGAATGGATTTTTACGGTTTCATAATTCCTTATTTACATGTATCTTCCTCTATAATATTGCATGATTTTTTTAAACAAAATCTTTTTATTTTAAAATTTCATGGCATTTTGATAAAAGAAAATGATTTTTAATAAGAAAGGATGTTTTCCTCAATAATTATTTTCAAGTGTTTTGTCAAAACTATTTTCCATTTAAGATGAAATTATTTAGTATGATTATGTTTCAACTATAATGTCTCTATTATTTACATGGTTTGATTTTTCTTATGATGAAATGATATCCATTTCTTTTATATGGATTATTTTATGATGGGATGATGTTTATGAAACCAATTTTATTCTTTGTGTTATAATGAATGATTTATGTTTATTTTGTGGCACAAGAAACAATGATTTCATTATGAGATGGGTGGGACCTATATCTACCTCCAATGCATTAGGTAATGATTTATATCTCCTAAGATAGACATGGCGGGAACGGAATGATAATCCGGTTTAGTGATACAGGGCTGGAACGTGGAGTAAACTATATTCAGTAAGGGACTTTGTCTACTGTGATGTTCCTGGAAGCAATGCCTTGGATACTATGGAAATAATATCATGTTCTTAATGGTTTTTCACAATTACATGATGTATTCCATTGTTATTTTATCATGAATGATGTTCCATTATGTTATATGCCTTATGTACTTCCATGTTTTATGTCATTTCTCAAGATTTTGTTGTTTAAACATTATGTTCATGTTTTTAAATTAAAATGTATATGGTTTCTTTTATTTTCTCCATACATACCCTTACTAAGCATTTGAGCTAAACCTTTAGACATTTTCTTCTCCACAGGATTTAAAGAATGGTTATAGGTAATAAAACAAATATGGAAGACCTTTATGGGAGATGTTGATGATCATTCACCATGACTAGATGATGTTGTTCTGAGTTTCCAAAGACACTAAACTATTACGGTCCTTGGGTGTCTGTTTTTGTTATGTATTTAGTATTCCGCAAAAGAGATGTAATGTCTATTTACATTAATCTTGGGTCTCTACAGTAGTGTTGTCTCTGAATCTGTGAGAAGAGTTCCTCTACATGTGTTGGAGACAAAAAAATGAGACTACTATCCAGAATCTGGTTCAGCCGGTTGGGACAGATCTGGCATCCCAATATATTGATAAGACATGATCTTGTGACATGATGCAAAATGTTGAGGGTTATTTTTATCAGGATCCCCAGTCTAAGGCTGCAAGGAAGGCTTCTTCACAGGGAATTCAGGAACCTGTTGAATTCTTAAATAAGTTCACTCCATTGAGTGGCTTATTTCGGTGTGATGACAAGGATGATTCTTCTGCTGAAGAGTTACCTCAATCTCCAGGATGCCTTGTGGCTGTTTCATCTCCTACCTCACTTTTTGTAGATAACGGAAAGAAGAAGAAAAATGAGGATAATACCAAGAACGTATAGATGCACTGGGATGGTGAGCCTAACACTAGGTCCAAATATTCCATTAACATGAAGATTTTATTTTGGAATTTCCAGGTGCTTGGGAATTCTCCCATGGTCACGGGACTTAGGAACTTTATTGTGGCCAACAAACCTTTTCTTATTGGAATTGGTGAATCTTGCATGCCCTTCTGCAATTGGAAAGCTTTTAAATGGTCGACTCTTGGATACTCTATGATTTCCCATAATTCTTTTCATTCCACTTTAGAGTCTCTTTGTGTTTTGAGGCATGACAACATCTCATTGATTTATTCACATTATGATAAGCAATAGATCACTTTATCTGCTGATATTGATGGTCATGTTATGCCTTTCACCTTTTTTTATGAATTGAATCTGTATATTGGAAGAAGTAATTTATAGTCAACTCTAGAAAATTTAGCACTTGAAATGAGGCAAAGTTGGATTGTTATTGGTGATTTCAACTTGGTGCTTAGATATAAGGAAAAGACAGGGAGCAGTTTCAACTGGCTTGCTGCTAATTATTTCTCTTCCTGAATTTACACTTTTAATTTGATAGAGGTTCCAATCATGGGAGATTATTATACATGGATAATATACACTCTAAATATGATTTAAGTTAGAATAATTGAATGTTGTTATTGTCATATGGATGAGGGAAGTCATATTTTTTCCCTATCTGGTATTACTCTTCCAAGAGTTCATTCTGATCTCAATCCTGTCTTAGTGGATTTGTGTTCTGACAGGGTAAGATCATTTCCATTTCCTTTATGATTAATAATTCCTAGTAATATATCCCAGATTGTAGGAATCTTGTTATAGAATCATGGGAGACTAATTTCATTGGAAGTCCATTCTACATTAATATTATGAAACATAAGGCAGTGAAGGCTATGAATAATGTTTGGAGAAAACAGTCTTTCTGAGGCCTTTATTAGGATATTCAAAGTGCATAGGCTAATCTCCAGCAGTTTACAAGACTTAATGATGATAAAAATGTGATCTCTAGGGATGAAAACCCTTCCCTTTCATAATTTAATGATCTTTTGGCCTTAAAGTAAAACCACTATCTGACCCTATTTAATGTCAATTGGTTAAAATATGGTGATATAAACACATGATTTTTCCATTGATTAAATAATGAAATGAATGTGAAAAGTGGCATGAACTCCCACATGGTGGATGGAGTTCATCTTTGCTCTGATAATGATATTTATTGTTCTGTTTGCAAATTATTTGGAAATATCTATAAGGATTCAAATAATAAAAATACTCATAAATTGTTTGTAAATATCCCTTCTACAGTTCAAGCCTCTAAGAATGACATGATCACTAGTATCCCCACTAAGGAGGTAGTCAAGAAAGCATTCTTTTCAATGAATTATGATAGTGTGGCAGGGCTGAATGGTTTCTCCAATAAGTTTTTCAGGTCTTATTGGGATATTATTCACACTGAGTTTGTTAATGCTATTAGAGATTTATTCTATCATTTTTACATCCCTTTTGGTGCCAATGATATCTTTATTGATTTGATTACAAAGAAGAGGAATTCTCTTGATATTTTGGATTTCAGGCCTTTGGCAATTGGGAATATTCTTCTGAAAGTTATCATTAAATTTTTGGCTAATAGATTGGGAACCATTGCTAAAGATATTATCTCCACCAATCAATTTGGGTTCGTGCGTGAATGAAACATTCAAAAATGCTTGTTTACAGCTTCTTAATGTGTCAATATTATGAGGAAGAGAGTGAGGTATGGTAATATGGCTCTTATAGTTGATAATTCGATCGATTTTGATATAATGATGTGGGGTTTCATTTTTTTGGTCATGATAATGCATGGTTGCTCTAATGGGTGTATCAGGTTGATTAGCTACAATATTAAAACCACTATGCTCTTTATTCTTGTAAATGGTTCTCTTAGAGGATTCTTTGGGTTCTCAAGGGGAGTGAGTCAAGGTGATCCGTTGTTTGGACTTCTCTTTTCTATTACTTAAGACTATCTAAGTTGTTTTATTTTTTATCTTGTGCTTGCTAGATTATTTCAATAGAGGTGTATTGGAAGAGGGATTTTTTCTCCTTTGCATCTTTTTTATGTAGATTATATTCTGTTGTTTGGGAAGGCTGATAGGATTGCCATTCGATATATTAAGGAAGCTTTTGAGCATTATAAGGAGGTCTCTTGTCAATTAATTATCTAGGGGAAATCATTTATGTTCTTTGGGGAGGGGTGATCATTTCCTTGAAAAAAAAGAATTTCTCAGAGGCTTTGGGTTATGAGGGGATCACTACCTTTTAACTATATTGTGGTTCCTCTTTTTTGGGGTGCTGTTAAAAGATACTACATTGACAATATTTATCTTAGAATTATTAATCAGTTGGATACCTAGAAAGGGATATCTATGTCATAGTTAGGGCGTTTATGTCTGTTCAACTCTGGGATTACCTCCATGTGTATCTATGTCATTTCTCCCTATTGATGGCCTATAAATCTTCTCAAATAATTGCAAAGATTGATTCATAATTTTGACTGGACTGGCTCTCTCTATGAAATAAAGCTTGTTACAGTTACTTGGAGTGATTTTATTACGCATGTTGACATGGGAGGTATGGGGCTCAATGATCTTTTGCTTTTTAATGAATCTCTCATTATGATGTTTACCTCGTCCCTTTTGAATTCTAATGATTTTTCTTTAGGATTCCTATGCAATAAACTTGTGTTCCATATTTTAAATGGGTATTCTATTTAGTCCTTTCTTCGATTTGGTCTTCCATCAAGTATGATTTTCTCAGCCTTTCCCATTCCTCCAAATGAGTGGTTTGTAGAAATTCCACCATGAATTGTTGGCATACTGTCTATCTATCTTCTGCTATTGCTGATGCCATTGAAATTTCCCCTTTGTTGAAAGATCTCTATTTTTCTAAATTTATACATACCAGAAAGTCTCAGGAGCTTCTTCCAGGTCCATTGATGATTGAATTGGACTGTTATCCTTACTCTGTTATGGATACTATGATTCAAATGCCAAATGTTCATGG
The DNA here is from genome assembly GCA_963277665.1 of Viscum album. NCBI lineage: Eukaryota > Viridiplantae > Streptophyta > Magnoliopsida > Santalales > Viscaceae > Viscum > Viscum album. The sequence goes on from OY728122.1 coordinate 688,544,664, forward strand.
ATCCTTTAACACTAAGGAGGATTATAGATCTATGTGTGATACTTCATTGTTGGTACCTTATTGGTTGTTGATGTTTCACACTTCCTTTATTCCATCATCCCATTATTTTCTCATATAGAGGATTTGGAAGTGCAGGATTCCTTTGCAATGGACTTTATAGAAGGCTGGGTTTTCACTTTCACCTATTTTCCTAATTTGTCTCACAGAAGATGAAATTGTTCATCATCTATTTATCTCTTGTAAATTTTCATCTTGTCTATGAAGATATTTGTAGGGAATTTTTGAATCTCAATTTCACTTAGAAGGGTTTTTCTTGCTTATAGAATTTGTGTATCAGGATTATTGTAGTACTCAGGTGAAACCTTTTCTTCCCTCTATGGTTTCAGTGCATGTCTATTTTATTTGGATAGCTCGGAATGCCCTTGCATTAAAGAACAAAATTTTCCGGACTTCTGTTGGAATTTGGGAGCATCATATTGGTGTCATGGCGACTGCTCAGGATGGAATTGTTGTTTTTCAGAATGTTGTTTCTGATCTGGTGATCTTGAGGTCTATTGGGATTTCTTGTAGATGTAAAAAACCTTGTCTGATTAAGTATATTCGATGCATACCCCCGATTTATCATTGTCTGAAAATTAATGTTAATCGGGTTTCCTCTAGTACTCCAGGACCATCAGGATGCAGTGGAGTCTTCCGAACTTACAGAGGTTTAGTTATAGTTTGTTCCTATCATTTTCTTAGGAATGGTTTGGAAATTGAGGCTGATTTATGGGATATGATTATGGCTGTCCGGCATGCTTCTTTTCATCGTTGGACGGTTTCGTGGAAAGAATCTGGCTCTACTTTGTCGATTGACATCCTTTGATACTGATTAAGAAATGTTCCATGGAGAATGATTTCAGAATGGGATGATTTTTTCATGATTTTGGAGCAGTTCTGTTTGGTTTTCACTCATGTTTATAGGGAGGTGAATCAGGTTGCTTATTCTCTTTCTAAACAGGCCATTGAAGAGGTTAGTTCTTTTTGGTCCTTTGTCCAACCAACATTCTGTTGTGAGTTGGTGGCTACGGATGCACATGATGATGTGTACATCAGGTTTTGATAGCCCCTTCTATTTATCCACTCTTCTAGTCATTATTATTTTTTAATAAAAATTTTTTGGAACATGCTTTTTGCATGTTTCTGAGCTTTCTGGTAAACTAATCCTTTCACACTTTACTAAAGAGCCCCTCCTGCCCCTTATAAAAATACCTCACCTATAACTCATTACTCACACCTCTCAAGCCCCTTGGCTCTTCCAACCTCTTCCCAAATAAGATTTCATGATCCCACCCTTCCACCATAGAGCCTTACATTATGTAGAAGTCACTTCATGAAGTCATTTTGGTTCAAACTAATGGGAGTTACCCAAATTAAAGGTAATGGTTTCTCTTAGCTTCATTTCTATTATTTTACTTATCCAACCCTAAACACTTTTTATTCCATTATTTTCAAATTACGCCAGTATCTTCAATATAAAATGATGTTGTTATGAGAATGATTGAAACTAAACTTGTAGACACCTTTATCTAATGGGTAAAAAAAATACAGTTTCTGAGGATGGAAATCTAGCGCCTCACGAAACGATGATTGTTCAATTATCATATACCACCTCTCATGGTGGACATTTAGATGACACTGTATTTATATATCATATATATTATGTTTATTTTTTCTATATGCTTCTGTAATTTTCATTTATAAACACACCTTTATGATTTCCAATTTGTGTGAACATGATAATTTAATTTGAGGAGTTGCATACTACCGCCCCCACAAAGTGATATGACTTGTTAATGCCTTATGTGGGATGTATAAAAGATGAAGTTGATAAAATTATATATTATATTATAATGGAATTATAATATTCCTTTATATAATTATGTTGTAATTACATTAAAATCTAAAATAAAAATTAATGTATCATTCTTGCGTAAATACGGCTTACCAGTTCCATGAACGGTGCATTTCCTTTCTTATCTCCAAATGGTATGTACTGTTATAAATAAATAAATAAATATATATATATATAATATATATAATATATATATGATATATAAATCATGTAAATCATTCTGGGGATAATTTACTTTTGACCACATGGACAATTTGAAATTATAACAAGATCATTATTGACTCAAGTACCGAATATCGACAAATCGACCATTAATAACATAAATCATTACCAAATGTTTATAACACAGTAATAAGTTATATAAAAGGAATAATAAACTTGAAAATATTTCATAAACAAGTATAAATTATCTTTAGTTTATTAATAAAGAGATTAAATAATGAATGAGTCAAGTCGGACACGAGGTAAGGTGTTTCTTATCAAACTTTAAAACCCATTTAGTTTCCATTTTTTCGGCGCTTATTTATTAAATTTGGTGTAATGATTATTGAAATATTATATATATTATCATTATTAATTTTATATTCATGGTATTATACGATTTATTTTGTGGTAATTAACTTTTGATAATGTGACTAGATTTATTACAACATTGTAACGAGTTTTCATCTCACTTATTATTCCCGTGAGATTCATGATAGATTGACACTATTGTTTTGTGTGGTGTATGTACTATTCCATGATTTTATTCTTTGTGTAATATACATTAATTTATGGGTATTTACATCTTCATTTTATGATCCATATTTCATGGTGTGTATGTTTCGTAATTTACCAAATCATTAAGGGAATATCAAATTTCCATTACCAATCATTGGGCATTACGCATACATCATCGACTATTTTTCTCCAAGATTATGTTTGGAACCACAGTTTTTTATTTTTGTAGTAAGGTCCACTACCCTTACTCTGGATATACATTTGATATAGATAATTACTCCATTGATAAATTATTATGTCATTGATATTTACCTAATAAGAATAATTTTAACACAATCTCCAGTCATTTAGTTAAACATCCTCTTCACTGGTGTCATATTTACAAGAATATTTGTGAATGTATTTTTATTGATTTACACTGAATAACATATCATATTGACTGTATTTATATTTTTTACACATAATTATGCAATTTATTTATACTTAACCTAAGGATATTGTCTTTATAATGGATTTCATCTCAACTTACATTCCCTTGAGTTTTCATTATTGTTATGCACAAATTCACTTTTATTTAGAGTATTTAATGTACTTTGACATAGAATATCATGATTAACTTTATTCTCATGATATTATAAAGTTTTTATTACACTTTTTTTTATTCAAGCATCCTTCATTTGGATAGAAACTCTATCTAAAATATCATTTTTAAATGTTTCAATGATTTATTCTTCTAAATCATTCTCATTAATGTCCTGGCTTTAAAAATGGTTTTAAGGATTTATTTATATGAAAATTAATGTGTTAAAATTTAAATTTCTTTTAAATGATTCAATGTGGTATGGGACACTTTGATTCAAAAATCTATTTCAAACGACTTGTTGACAAATAGTGGGACTTTTAAATGTTTTCATGAAAAGGCAGATATTTCTCCCAAATAGTATTGATGATTATTTTCATCTATTACCATAGACTTTATTGTTCTCAATTGAGGTTAATACATTACAATAAAATATTACATATTTTATTAAATGATATATGTTTGACTGTGGATGTGCTGTTTCTATAAAATTCATGGTTTGTGGTTAAAAAATTGACATTTCGTAAACTAGTTTTTATACGAATGATTTGATTAATGTCAAACAATTTCACATGAGGAGTGAATTGGAATTACTATGTTACGGGTGGATCCCTCTATTGCTCCTAGATTCATCGGTATGTATCATTAGAAAATCAGACATGGAATTGGCTGAGGCCTTTCCCAATTTTTTATATATAGTTTTGGTGAAGACCTTAATCATTTTAAGAGGTATTGACTGAGTCCTTGACATAATTTTTCAGAATTTCCGGCATTATACATTCCATAATAATGATATTAGCTATTGATATTTCATGTGGTTATTCGACTAGTAAAATACCCATGACTATGTTTTTTATGGAATTATTTACTCAGCTCATATTCCTACCATACAGTGTTCTAGGTTATTATTTGTAAAGGCATGTGTTTTCAATTATTCAACATGACTAATGTTTAGGTTATCTTCTGCTATATTTCTTACACTTACTGAGCATCTGAGTTCACCCGTTTTTTATGTTTTATTTTCCTAGGATTCCAAGATGTGTATTATGATTGATATGTTGGATTAAGAAATGAAATATATGGAGTTCTCAAAGGATAATTAATGTCATGTTGTATTTTATAATGTGTACTGTAATGTTCATGTATATAATCTATTTTCAATGATTGCTAATCTGATTGGTGTTTCGGGAAATGATTCCTTGTAATCATGCCAATGGTTTAAAATAAAGCATTGGCTCCACACTTCCGGGGTCAGGGGGTTACATAAATTCTATGAGTCATTCCTGTAGAATATCCTATAATTTTTGGATGGTATGTTCTATATGATAATCATTTTAGGGATTGAAGGCTTTGATAATATGGAAATCTAAGAAAAATAAATGATGAATTCCCCACCTAACCCATAATTTTGAAGGAGGACCGCAATAAGAAATTATGAAAATCGGTACGCTGTTTGGAATCACAACATCTTCTATATACTACCTTTCTATAGTTCCCATGGAGAACAAATACATGATCCCATGAAATAAATATGACTTTCTCAGATTTTCCACTATCACCCCAGTAGTATCTAATTTTTCTTTGGACCATGGTAGTCTTGTGATGAAATCCATAAAAATTTCATACCACTGTACCAAGGTGAATCTAGAGGCTACAAAAAAAAATAGGAATACAGTTTCCCACCTTCAAATACATGAAAAATAAACATTATGGTATGAAATCTTCCATTTTATGATTTATCCCATTACACTAAATCTTCATCTTTAAACATACCTCACAAATATTTAACATTATTTTAGTGATCCTCTGACCATCCCCCATGAGCACCATCTTGGACAATACAGTCATGGAGAACCTACACCATTATGTCACCCCATTGAGACCCATTAAAAACTAAATTATGCATAAATCCATTATTATTGTGTAATGATAATCTATAATAATAAGTCCATCTACATCGAGATGCATCTTCACATTCTCTTACATCTCATTACAGGAATCATCCAACACCCAATCAACATCTCCTCATATCTTCCTACATAGTACATTAGCCTCTATATTTCCCATCCATGGAGTGTTGAACATTATGATGTCATAATACGAAATTAATTATATTCACCACTAATTAAAAATATTTATATTAGGTAGAAATAAGAGTTTCTATAGTATTATGTGATATGTGGGGAATAAAATGTTTTTAATGATGAGGCATTATCACTACAAAATGAAGGAAATGTTTATTGACTCTAACTCCATATCACGAGTTTCAAAGTTCTTTTCATGATGACTTGAATACAAGAAAACCTAAGACAACACATAACTATGTTTCTTGAAGATTAATCCCACCCCTATATTGGAATAAATATATATTAACTCAAACACCATCAATTTCTCAACCAATCAAATAATCAATGCACAGATCCAAATCTCCTTATGATAGTCTAAATATTATTGAAAATGATTGATCATGATAATAAGATTGTCCTTCTTTGTTAATGATGATTCTAGGGGTTACATACAATATAATAGAGACACTAACTTCTGAAAAGATCATTCCAATCCAACAATTTTTTGACCCCTTTCCATTTTTATGGCTGCCCTAAGAAATATAATCCACTTCCTTTGATGTTTCCATGAACTCACACAGCTAGGACATCACATGCCCAATGAAATCCACATTCTAAATAAATAATTTTTTCATGGATACATTTATATAATATTTGTGGTTTTAGAGGATGTATAAAGTAGTAATAATATGATCATAATTACCATTATCTGAAATCTATTTGGTAAAATTGTATGTGATGAATATTACTACTAAAAAGTCCATGAACTCAAAAAATGGCATCATGAATCCCAATAATAAATCCACTTCATTCAAGAAATTGAATGAAATTATCACAAACTCAACATGAAGATATGTAAAAATATAAGTTTCCATTGGGTTATCCTCTTATTTGACCCACTAAAGAATATATCATGACCACTGTTTGGTATATAAAAACCCAAAATCTTAATTCAGAATATCTAGTATATCATCTATACATATATGAGAGTTATGGTTCTTGACATTTACTTGAATCTATATCCAATTTTCTGTCCACAACAATCGACTTAAATCATAATTCCTGGAGAACAACACTATAACACTATAATGGGACATACTAGGTTAGTTTAAACTTCATTATATTATATCATCATGAAAGAGACTCAACCCCCACAATTTATAAGTAATCGAATGTGGAGAAGCAACTAAAATTTGTGAGGCTCCCAAATAAATTTTTCCCAAATAAGATATCACATTGAGGGGGTTGTGTTACCACCTTATCCTTAAAAAGGCCAAGAAACTACTAAATCCATGGGGACATTACACACAATGGCTTCCTAAGACATCACCACAAAATATGATAAATTTGACTATAGTCTCATATATAGCATTCAATTACTCTTCTCATTAATAAATATAATCTAATGATCATTCACATAAAATAATGTGACCCATCTCTAAATGTAATGTATATTAATTTCTACATAAAAAAACTAATCAACATAGAGGATGAATGTTTATGGAATTATCTGTAGAAATAGTAAATACACACATGAATTGTTTTCCCCATCATCATTATAAACCCATGGATAACATAGAGCAAGAAGATTCATCCTCTGAATGGTTGAGTCAACACCAGGGGAATGGGAATCCACTCCATGCCCATTAATAGTACATTGATGAAACAAGGAGAAATAATGGAGTGGGAGGTTCAAGTATCAATATAGGAAAACAAAAGATTAGAATATAGGATAATTTTCACCTTCATAATATTTATCCCATTTAGTGCTTGAATCACTATTGTATAATACAATCCTTTCCTTGCTATCATTCCCAAATATATTCAACCACATTGATGACCATTTTAGGGTGTAACCACTGATGACAATTTAAAATCTTTGTATGCACACATTCTTCTAGATTTCCACATGAGGAGCATAATCTTGCTTCACTTTCTTTCGATATAAATCGTATTGAATCTAGTTCAGAGAAAAATGTATAATTTTACATCCTCAACATTAATGACGTATAATTATATTTTTTGAGTAGTAATATCTTTGAAAAATACAATCACAGACATAGAACACTAGTCTATAGTGCCTGTGAAATGTACCAGAGCTATAAGACATAGTAGACTAGAATGAAATCAATTGATGTCGGCTCCCTCTGGTTTAAAACCATGTTGGGCCTAATGTTTGGTTTATTCTAAAAAACCACTTTTCATTGATGAATAGTAATATTTTCCCTCTCATTTTATCCCTCCTAATTATTTCATCAAATTTATAACCTTCACCGTACTCTACATAGCTAAATAGATCGACAAAAAAATGATTTAACCACATAATTAATCGCTGTGAAGATGTCATCACTAGGAAATCACACATGGGATAACACATCCAGAAAAATAGAAGGATATAAAAAAGCATCCCTATATTTTATTCCTTGATCTCACCTCATCCTATTCCACTATTTAAGTGAAAAAAAATCTATGGATAATTCATTAATTCAATGCCTATCACAATTAATCCTACTATAACTCCCACTAAAATTGATCCCAAAATATACCTGACTCTTTTGGATTATTGAGAAACAATTTCCACCAAATTCATTCAACCCCTTTCATATAGAAAAAATCATGATAAACAAGAACTCATATTGGGATTCAATAAAACAAAAGGTAATATCATGATCCCTTGACCAACTACATGACTCTAATTTAGAGAGAATATCTTGACAAATTACAAGTATATCATATTAAAAACCATGCAAGTATAAATACCATGAATTCTCCTCACATGTCATATTGAAACATTGATAATATTTTTGATTACCCTGCTAATCCTATACTATCTATAATTCATGTGTATAATGGCTTTTACCCATTATTGAAATCCCAAGGGTATCCCTAGATTGAGTTATAGGGAATTTTATGAATTTTTTATTGAATTTTTTTTGTAATCCAAAAACTACCTCGTTCACAAAAAATAAAAAATAATCATGATGTATGAACATAGTAAAAGAATATACCATTTAATAAAAACCACATAGATTAGACAGTCTATAATAATATTATACATATTTTGAACCATGGGGGACCATAAATATATTTTTTTATCCAATCACCCTGTGTTATATAAAGAACTATGTTCAACTAATATTGTTTCCATTCTACCAATGTAGTCCCCACATGTTCTTATCTCCAATCATGATCTAATCCCTAAAACAGTCAATTTTTAAAAATTATTTCATGATCCCCCCATTCCAAAGGAACCCCTCCTAAAACAATAAAGAACGGAGTCGTATATGACCCATGATCCCCCTCCAATTTATGAGGTATTCCACTGGAACTAAGTGTGTACAACTCACTCCTATGATTTTATGTATCCCCATTAATAACCATTGGTCCTAAAAATGATATGAATCACAAAACAAATACATGATATTTGTAAAATAATGGATACCCAACAATCCAAATATGTGTAAAATTAATAATTCCATGTGAAGTACCAAAATACAATGTTAAGGCATCAACACTACCCCAAATCCCACACCTAAGCTAGTAATATACATCTCAATCCCAAAAGAACTAAAAAAAAGTTTATATATTTTTAGGATGAGCATAACATGTACCCTCATTACAATTGTAATTATAGTCCCTCATGAAAAAATGACAAAATATTATTAATTCCCCAATTAATAAATATGATAATCAATATGTTCCATTCAGGAAAATTTCTCCAAGCCTCACCAAAGATCAATCCCCAAATAACAAAAAAATATAGAAACATAAGAATATGATAATTGAAAAATTGGGCACCTCTCACTAATTCCTCATAGATTTTCCACTATCATTCAACAACATCATTCATTTGGGTTCTATCAGATCATCCACATAGATTAATACCATTCCATCAATATACTCATAATAATGGGAAATCCCCATCTCTCAACCACTATAAATCAATATATCACAACCTCATCAATAATATTCAACGTGCCTAAAAAATTACATTATCATCATCCTATATCAACTTCTGTTAGTTGGATAATAATCATTGTGAACCTTAAATAAATAGGCCCCATGTATGAATCTATCCATATATTACCTCACTATCAACCACATCATTATCTCTTTAGATATCAGCTCAAGTGAATATATCTTTAAGACATCATAGTTCATGCAATATAACCTTTACTGTAATAGATAAAATGAGTGAATGGATAGCAATCCATCCACCCTCACTAAAATAGTTATTACCGGAAGACACTTCAAACCAAAAACCATTGTGAGACTCTACAAACACCAAACATAGCATTATTTATTATAGAAATTATAAGGAAGATACAATATATATATTTTATAATCATGACCAATTAATTAGTTCACAAACGAAAACAACCCAACTACCACAACCTCTACATAACTACTATCATACATTAACATCAATGTCATAATAGTTACCAATATTTCAACACTAATTAATATACACACAACCACACATCAATATCATTTTTCCCATTAATTTTGATCAATTTATAACCACATACATATTAATTTTCCATTTTTACTTGTATAGTGAAAATCATTTTATAGACCATACCTTATTTTATTTCGGCCCAAATTTAAGCATCATTATACCACATATTACCCATAATTCATTTAATATGATTTATTTATTCATGTTTCCAAATACTACTAAGAAAATAACAATCCTACACACAAAATCTTAAATATACCACTCATCATCACCACACATTCTTCATCAAAATTCATCACAAAATCAAAAATAAAAACACAATAATAATCAACTCACACAATCCAGGAATCACAAAAACCATCACATGAAAAATAAATATTAAATGGAAAAACAAAATAATAAATTCAATATAAAAAACCATTTTTAATACCATCATTACCAAACATAAAATTTTCTTGTGGAGTGACTTTCAGAATTATATTCTATAAAAATATATTAATGGTGGTAAATAAATATATTAACAAAAAAAATTAACAGACATTTATAGAAAATAAAGATCATAAAATTACCTAATCCTCATCAGTCATCAACATCATTCCCTTAATTTCATTATGTTGGATTTATTTTCATCATTATGACAACTCTTACAATCAATATAATTGAAAATAGAATTATTCTAACATAACATATACATAATTTTGAATAGTAAATGTTAATCACTTATCAAAATTTGATTTTTATGGTTATCCATATCTAAAATGTATGATTTAATTGATCACTCTTCACTAACCATAAATAGTACTACTTTGAAACATAACCAAAACATCCCATCTCTAAATCATTTTAAAAATTCATTCCAAAATAGAGGGTTTATCCTTGATGAAGACTGGAATATGTGGGTAGAAAAATGTTATCATATAAATAAAAATGTAATTTGAATTATGGGAATCCAATTATACATAATTAAAAAGTTTTAACCTTTAAGAAGCTGGATATTCTCTTCAGTTATGAATCTTTTTTTTTTGAGTTGTTTTGAAGAAAAATGATGAAAAATATTATTTTTTATGTACATTCCATGTATATATGAGCACACACTATGTTCCTAGGTTACTACATATAGCCTTTTTTTATTGTGTAGTAGCTGAGTACATGTCTGTGTGGTGATATGGAAGACCGCATAAGTCGATGACAGATGTTTCTAAAATAACTTTGAGGTTTTCATTGTTTTCTTTGCCATTTTTTGTTAGGATGGTGTTTATGATTTTATAAAATTTATGTGATACATATTTTGAATGTTCATCAAAGGGATTTTATATATAGAGCTTCCCAAAAGCGATGGACCATGATAGAAACCCAGTTGGTAATTTATAACTAATTAAGTGAATGTTGACCAAATGTGTTAGACAATGAAAGAAACCCATGTGGTTGATTATATTTTATTATATGAATCATTGACCGATGGGGTTAGACCATGAATGATTCCCATGTTATCATTTATATATTATTAAATGAATCATTCAATCTAGGGTTTAGATCGTGATATATTTCCCATGAGTTCATTTATAATTGTTTGATAAAATGTTAAACCAATAGGGGTTAGACTGTGAGAACATACCATAAGGGGATATTTATGAATAATTTAATTTTTTTGATATGTCTTCCAAGACAAAAAAATCTTGGACACGGTCTTACCAGATAGTTTAGATGGTCTTATGAGACATCTTTTTTATTACATATATGGGGGACACATAGATTAGAAAAGATCCTAGGGTTCTATGATTCAATGGTTTGAATTGTTGTTAATTGTAAATGAATGTAAATGAAAACTATTTTATTGTTGAATTTTGATAACAATCATATTTATTGCTTCATTTTTTCATATTACAACATATATATATATATATATATATGTATTCACTGATATTTAATCATATATATATTTGTGGTTTTATAATGGTATATATCTCACACCTCATTTAGGTCATTATTTTGGACCCAAACAGTTTATATGAATACACATATAGATATGGGAAAACACCCTTAATCATTGGTTACATGATATTTGTTAGAGCTAGTGAGCATGAGACCATTATAACTCTTGTGATGCTATTGCAGTTTATAGTTTTTCAATACTTTTGTTTCTATATTGTATTTCCAGAATAGTGACTTGTTTGTATGCCTTCCTAGACTCATGTGGCATGAATCTTATATATATATATATACGGTATAGTTGTTTTATTATTATCAGTAATCTGATTATTTTTTTATTTGATATTATTTCTTCCACTATTGTTACTATTTGTTTTCCTATGTGTTTACTCTTTAAATCTTGGTATTGTTTCCCCAATATCACACCTTTTCCCTCACTGCTAGTCAATATCCTATTGTATTTGTAGAAATGTTCTTGAGGTCATGTGGCTAACTTTTTTCAGAGTACCATTGGGCAGAACCCAAATCCGAGAAGATAAAAATGATTATTAGAGGAGTTTTCATATCTAGATTGTCTTATTGTTATGTGAAATTTGAAAGGTATAGAATAGAAATTGATTTTGTAAAATAGATGTGCTCTAGAGTTTCTACCCCTTATACATGGAAATTCTAAATTACCTCAAATTGAATTGTATTTTTTGGATTTTTGAACTTTTATAGTTGATTCAATTTCACCTTTGGGTAACCTAGTTGTTTTGTGTCATTATAATTGATATAATTATGATTTTCATTGGTTGAAACCTGATGATATTAGGGTATTCTATCTCCTGAATCATATAGTCATTTATTAGAAATCAAATTCCATGCATTCATGACATTACATGTACGGTGAATTATTGTTTTCTTGTTTTTTTGAAAGATGTTGTGCTTTATATTTAGGCTATTTTGATTGACGTTGTGATAGAAATACCTAATATTTGGTTATGGTACTAGTATTTGAAATGTTTCATTAATTATTGATGATAATAATTGGTCCATGGGGGTTATGGGCCCTCTTGGATCAGAATTTGGTAGATCATGTTTATAATTTAATAGAATTATTTAATGATATAATATGAATAACAATGCAAAAAATTGATTCGCGGGGAGTATAGGCCCTCACGGATTGGAACATGGAACGACAGTAGCCAAAATGTTTTATGTTGGGGGTTCTAGAAAATTATTAGTGGCATACTATCTAGAAAACCCAAAACACAAACTATGTACCGTATGTACACACCATGTAGTTATTGACAATGTGATTGGTTATGTGGGGTGATACAAAAGGTTGGTAAAATTTTGTTAGAACACACCATATATTAGGAATACACACTGTGTTATAATTGACTGTGTGTTCGGTAGTGTGACTAAGTACACAAGTGGATGGAATTTCAGTTTTACACGTTGTGACTAGAGTGTGCACGCCATGTATTGTTACAGCAGAAGAACAATGTAGTTTTAGCCATGCAGAAATACTTGGGTAGGAGGGAATATTCAAATACATGACATTTCTAAGGAGGAACACAATGTGTGTATTGGTGTCACGTGACTAGGTTTGATGGTGTACATTCCCATGTTAAGGATTAAGGGAACACATCATGTAGTGGTTCTACAAGCCATGTAATCCTATTTTGAAAAATATTAATGCCTTCTTTCATCTTTTCTGTTCCTCCAAATTTAAGTTTCACTTTTCTTTAATCATTTATAGAGGTGTGTGCTTGACCATACCAAGTCATTCCACCTAGAAAACATCTATTTATAAGAAGAGAATATAGCGATGATTAGACACCCAAATTGGTAGATCAAAGTCTTCCAATATATCTTCATGTCATGATCATCTTGGAAAAATATATTATACAATACACAGGTTCTGATTCACAATTCATTTAAGGATTTATGAGGGTGATGATGAACATTCGAAGAACACCTCATCCTTCCCCATATATGGAAGAATTGGCATATGTGTTCTAGAAGCATCATCCTCCCACATTTTCAAGGAATGTTGGACCAAGGCTGAAAAGTCATGGTTGGTGGCCATGTTTTCTATATTTTACCATCTAGTGATTCCTCCTAATAGGAGTGGGATTCTCACAACTTACAGACTATGTGATTCCTCCACGTGATGGTGGGATGTTATATCATAGGTATAACATCAATTGTATTTGAATTTGGTAGAGTTGCAGTTGACCATATATGATTACATATACCCCGAGATGTTGAGGGCCAACTATGCCTAGGAAATCATGCATTTGGAATATTGTTCTCTTTCAATTATGGATTACTATTCTCACATTACATAGCTTTAGCACATCACACATGTTTTGGGAGGTGATGAGTTATCACTATCTAAGCAGTTTGAGGACTGTATTAGATACAACATCGGATCGTTTGTGATGATTTTTGGTTTTCCTCCAGAGTCAGAGGTGGATTTCACTATTGAACTTGTCTATGGTGTAACACTAGTGTCCATTCCTTCTTATAGGATTGCAAAACCAGAGTTATAGGATCTCAAGAGGTTGTTTGAGGAGTTTCAAGAAAAGTATTTCATCTGACCGAGTACTTATCCATGGTTTTCGCCGATCCTTTTTTCGAATAACGTGGACGATAACCTCATGAATTGTGTGGATTATCGAATGATGAACTAGGTGATGGTCAACTACTAATATCCATTTCTAAGGATTTATGATATGTATTATGATCTTTGATGAGACTTTGTGTTCTCAATGGTTTACATGAGAATCAGTTATCATCATTTTCACATTATATAATCATATATACCGCTTACAAACATTAGGAGTTGGAATTTTCTTTTCATGTACTTGATTATTTTGTTTTATATGACTAACGCACCACAAAGGTCTTCTTCACTGATGAACTGTGTGTTCCATGCATACCTGGATTCTTTATTGGTAGTCTTCATGGACAATATCTTGGTGTACTCTCACACTATACACGACTATTCCATCCATCATGATACCATATTGATTACATTGAGAGAGCATCTGTTTTATTCTAAGATATAAATTATCCACTTTTGGATGGGCCATGTTCACTTCTTGGGTCATGGAATTTCCCAGACTGGTGTATCCGTAGAACCAGAGAATGCGAGAGTAGTAGTTCCCTGGGAGTAGCTGAAGAATTTTAATAATGTATGGAATTTTATAATGAAATATGTTTAGTACATATGCCTTATTTAGAAATTTTCATGCTTAGTAGTTCCAAAAATTGGCGTGAATAGTAAGGGTGTGAAGTACATGGGGACACATTCTTATGATTTAACCATTCAGAATCTAAAAAGGATATTTAATTCCACACGAAGAATTTTTATTCCAGAATGAAGCAAGAGATACACAATTTAATTTTACACATCATTTTTGGGGTTGGGATCATTGATTATGTTGGTGGGAAGTAGTAATTTCATAAATGTCCTGATTTTTTTATGCCTCCTTAGAGGAATTACCCGACACTCAATATTTATTTCACTACTCAAGAAAATGATTTATGTTGTTGGAGACATTACATGCTAGGAGAACATTTTTTGGTATACATAGACCTAAAAATACTCACCTATATCATTACTCATCAAAATATATATATGAGACAATGAATATGGGTTATGTGCCTTAGGTACTTTGAATTTCATATTGCATACATGACTAGGAATGGAAACACAATTATTGATGTATTGAGTAGGATAATTCAAATACAAGCAGTTCATGAGGCTAGCAGTGAGTGGAAGCTTATTGATCTATTATCTGAGATGCATTTAGAGATGCACAAAAATAGGGTAACACGTTTATATCATCTATATTTATTACCTCTACTCTAATATATCGAGTGGTAATGAGGTAGATATCATATATTTAAGGCCTACTCCAAAGGGAGAGTGTTTCAAGCAAGGACCCTAATCCAGTGTGGATTGTCGGTAAGGTTGAGTGTTTGGGTTTTCATTGATGTGTATAACTGTCCGAAAACATACACGAGGAGTAGAACAATGATTTTCATGCCCCTGTATGGGAAGTTCATCTGGGTGTAACCAAGATGTATTGAAATCTACAACATCGGTATTGGTATACAAGAATTAAAACGGATGTAGATTGTTTTGTTATAAGATGTTACGCCTGTCATCATGTGAAGGTGAAGTGTTAGTGACCAGTTGGGCTATGACAGTAGTAAAACATTCTCAAGTAGAAGTGGAATGATGTGACGATTGATTTTCGGTCGAGTTTACCATGTTTTCCTTGAGGAAATAATGATGTATGGGTTGTTGTTGACAGAATCACAAATGTGGCACATATTTATCTAATAATGGAAACCATAAGTTTTGATGACCATTAATTGTTGTACATTTGATAGATTTTGTATTCATATGGGGTTCCACACAACATTGTTTCAGACAAAGAACCCAATTTCATTATTATCACATCTTGGAAAGACTACATTGACCTCTGGGTACATAGTTACTTCTAATTATAGCTAACTATCCCCATACATATGGCTAGTACGAGAACAACATTTATCTTTTGGAGGAAATCCTTCGAGCATGATCCCTAGATTTTGTGGGCCCTTGGGAGTGAAACATACCCAAGGTAGAGTTCACCTACAATAATAGTTTTCAAGAATCAATTAAGATGGGACCATAAGAGTCTTTGTATGATAGGCCAGGAAAATCACCCCTATTTTTTATGGAGGCAGAATATGGAGCAATGTTGTGGCCTCATCTATTCTAGGAGACTGGAAGTTGGTGGATTTGATTAATAAGATAAAATATATTACACAATATATATTTAAATCTTATGTTGATCGATAGATATGATCTATGGAGTTTGATGTTAGATATAAGGATTTCTTATGTCTCACATAGAGGTTGTTCCCTAGGAGGATTATAAGACAAGGAACCTTTACATGAGATATGTTTCTCTGTTTGAGGATTTGTAGAGAGTTGGGATGATTTCCATTCACATTTAGTTACCTCAGAGGTACATGGATATTTATGTCATGTTTCATGTTTGTCAACATCATCGATACTTTTCCAACCTATCTCATTTTTTCAACCGGATAATGACGAGTTTCATGTTAATGCATCCTTTTGTGAGAACCCCATTAGGATTGTGGATCACACCACGAACATGGATGGTATATTTCACTGGTATGGGTTTTATGGCTGCAAATGTGAGTTTAGGATGATACATGGAAGAGGGAGGTCGTTGTGCAATCAGAGTGGCCAGATTTGTTCATAGATTCTTCATCACCACCCGTGGAAGGAAAATTCCGGGACGAAGTTCATTAACGGGGTGTTTGGAATAACCAATATATTCTTTTTAGATATGATTCATTTTTTGGGTTATATTGAGGAAAATGGAAAAAAATTGGTTTCTTAAGTACTCTTAGTGCACTTTTTAGTTCACACCATGAACAAAGAATGCCACATAAAACAAATTTATTATTGTGCAATGGTTTTGTATAGTGTGGTATGGTGACCTGGAAGACCGCATAAGTTCTAGAACAATTATTTTTATTACACGACATATAATTATAATGAAAAAACAATTTAGTTTTTTATATATATCATAGTTGGGTCATGTATCTTGTCTAAATTGTCTTTCTTCACCTCATGTTTCATATAGGAGCACTGCGAGAAGACTTATGAACGTCAAATGCACTACTGATTCCCCATATGAACTTGGATTGAGACATCATCTGGTTTATCGGAATCCCACATGTAATCTCTCTAATCCACTAGATCATTTCTTCTAAATTCACCATCATTTTGAGTAATTCATGGTTTGTTATTTTTCACCATTTTCACGATCATTGCCAATCTAGGCTGATTCAAGGGATGACGTTCATGTATATCTATCGTACCATATAGAGGTATCTAGATTGTGCGATTAGTTTCTTTTATTGGATCATATATCATAAAAGTGATGCATACCCATGTTTGGAGTCTTTCTAGATTTGGAATTCAATCATTCTTGTTACCTATGATAGTTTGATTGATTTATAAAGGATTATTACTTATGCGTATGGTTAGATACATTATTTATGGGACATACCATGGATGTTATTCCCCATGATTGATTGTTTATGGACGTATGTTCTAAAATTCTTCTCAGGCTTGCCTTGTTTTTTATGCCTTGTTTTTTTGGATGGAGTTATTGATTATATAAATGCAATGTGATATGCATTTCCAATGTTTACCTAGGGGATTTGAATGTGGGAGTTTTGTAAATGGGTCAGACCGTGAGATTATCCCATGTTGGTGTTTATAATTGATTATGTGAATTTTTACCGAAGGGTATAGATCATGAAATATTCCCATGTGGTCCTTTATATTTTATTAAATGAATCATTGTCCGAATGGTTTAGAAAATTAGAGCTTCCCATATGGAGATTTATATTTGATTAAATTATTCATTGAAACATGGGTTTAGGCTGTGGGAGCTTACATATGTGGTAGTTTATAATTTTTTGATGCTTTATTAGAACAGAGGGGTTAGATGGTGAGAACATTATCCAGGTGGTTATTGCAACATTTTTACATATTAACTTATATATATATTCGCTGATAGTTAGGCATGAATCTATTTGATAGATCACAATATTCATTGATTCAATTGTTTGAATAGTTGTTAAATTTAAATGAATATAATTTAAAATTGTATGATTGATTACTTTTATGTACTTCCTAGTTTATTACATCATTTTTTCATATTAACTTATATATATATTCAATGATAGTTAGGCATGAATCTACTGGTGGTTGCCTATTGGGATTTGTCTCACTCCAATATTGGGTAATTATTTTTAACCCAAAAAGGTTATATGATTATAGTCACAGATAGGGGAAAGTACATTTCATCCTCTGGTACTTGATTTCTATTAGAGCTGCAGAACATGGGACTAAGATGAGGATTGCGATACTGTTGGAGTTTACTATTTTTATGTAATTTTGTCTCAATACTTATTTCATTCATTATAAATTGTTTGAATATTTTCCTAGAAACAGGGGACATGTTTTATTTATATATATATACAAATACACCCTAGTTTTTTTATTACTATTATTCTTCCACTTTTTATTTCGTTTTGGTAATATTTCTTCAACTATTTTTATTATTTGTTTTATATAGTGTATACTCTGATAATTATGGAATTGTTTCCATAATATAACAAATTGGCCCTTGTTCTTGTCAGCATCGTCTAGAGTTTGGGAAAATGTGATTGGGGTCGTGTTCTAAACCGTGTATGAGGCACCTTTTGGTGGAACCCAGATCCGGGACGATACCAGAACCTTCAAGTGATATTATCAAAGGGTCCTTAGGGGTCTAGAGTCCACCAATTTTCATAGGAGAAGAAGTGAAATCGATGCAAGGGAAGTTTTTATATCTATTTATAGAAATAATCTTGAATATTCCACCATGACATCGATATAATCATCTATGACATGGTATACCATCTTAAAAGAATAACTTAATCTCACATGGTTGTTTTGATCATTTTATGTGCTTTAATAATATATTGGACTTCCACAATGGAGTCACCCATATTATTTTTCGTTTTTTGATTTATCATTTGATTCCGTCTGTGGATTTAAACTATGATATAACAAAAACATATTTTTCATCTTGTCCTTATCACAACCAAAGACATGATGTGGTGTGCAATGAGTCCCCATGTTTCACTAGTGGTCCCCTAAAACATGACACCTAGCATTACACCCTTACTAGGATGTTCAAAATGCATGTTTCTGAAAATTATTCCACTTTTTCACCATGATTAACAACATATAAAAGAAAAATTCTTTTATAATGGTTGTCAACAAGAACATTACATAATGAGTTCTATGACAAACCAACAAAAACTCAATGCTCAAACAAACATCACCACACCAAATTCTATATCATGGAGAACCTATTAAGGGACTTAACTCTCCCATAACATTTTAAAACACATAAAACACCCTTTTGTCACCACCAATCTCTAGAAAAGAATAAAAGGTGTCTCTTTAGATGATTTGGTCCACACATATTTTTTGTTATTGAAAAAAACAATTTCAAAACTAAGTATTATTGATGGTAATTTCAATTCCATGAATCTATATTATATTTTTAGGTTTTTAATGTAAATGCTGACACCATTAACCCATTATATAATTATTTTTTTAAAGAAACATTATATTTTTATTTATAAAATACGAAAATGGGTTATTCCTCCTAACAAATCATTTTATAATTATTATTTTGATTATTATTTTTCAATTATATAAATTTATATGAACATATGATTGTTTCAAATGGAATTCCAATATAGATAGAATGTGGAATAAAGATGAATAATGAAATTATATTACTAAATAACATGAGGTTATATGAAAAAATATTATTCAATATATTGATGTTATATAAATAAAATAGGAAAAATATCAAATAACATACAAATTATAAATAATATTTAATTGTAAAAATTCATGGGAATAATATATAGATGAGAAAATATATAAACTTGAATCTAAACAATATATTCAAGGATCTATGCCTTCGCTAAAAAATAAAAATATTGAAAACTATAAGAACAAGAAAGCATTTTTAATCAAATACTCTTTATAAAAAATATAAATGTTTATGTTTCATGTAATCAAAATATCATATTAATGTTGGTCATAATACAATAATTAGGGTAATGTGGTCTTGGGGATATGATGTTAATTTTATGAGAAATTAACCAAATTTTATGTGAATGATTAAAAAAATAAAATTTATCAATTATATTTATTTAGTCAGAATAATTTATTAAATATATTTTTCGAAGAATAATTTATATTTTATATAATATTTAAATATTATTCCAAAATAATATTTTTGTTATGTTTAAAAATTATATTAATACTTATTATATATCTTATATATTGTGACGTAAATAAAAAAGTTTTATTTAGAATTGAAAAAATGTTAATATTATTTTCACCCATGGTTATTGAACAATGGTATATTATAATATCTATATTTGTTAGGATATAAACGTCTAATGTAATCAGGAAAATAATTTAAATACACAATATCTGAGATAAAAAAAATAAAATGAAATTAAAAATTATGACAGAAGATATCTCATAAAATAAATTATAAGTTGTATATATTATTATGATTAGAGAAGAAGTTACGTAGTGTGAAATTATGCATTTGAGGAAGATTAAAACCAAAAAATAATCATATATGTGTTTTTATGTTTATAAAATGAAATGATAATGTGGAGGATAGGATTTAAAATAATTTTATATAATGATAATAAAAAATCTATTGGTATTATGTATTACCTTAAATATTAAATTTACCTTTATATTTTTAAATTCAAATAATATTATTGACCATTAAATTGATTAAATTATTGGTTATCTATATTTTAAAAAATAATAAATTATTGAATAGCATTCTATCACAATAGTATTATAACATAAAACACTCGGACTTGGGGAAAAAAATATAGTATCCTGGGAGAGGATGCCACATATCACTATGTCTGCACCCCAGATTTGTAGGACTGAAAAACTATTGATGGAAAAATGTAAATATGTTGGGAAATTGTTTTTCCTCCCCGAAATATTATAAAAATGATATATTTATATTGAATAAAACTAAAATTTCAAAATATCTATTTGAAAATATCGTATTTTGTAAAAATTTATTTTTTTAGGAAAATAAACCTCCAATAATAATAAAAAAGTCAAAATATATCGAAATATTGTATAACTCAGATTCATTTTAATTGAATTAATTATCAAATGAGGTTTTTTATGGGGTAATTATGAAAATAACAAGTTATTTGTAATTATTCTAATATGATTTAATGTATGAGGAATCCAATAATTTAATTATAATGTACATTTTATAAATTTAAATTTTAAGAATAACCATATTTTATCAAATCCTCTATAAAATGATGTTATCAAAACCTATAATGTCTATTTATTTTAATAAACTATTTTTTTGGAATAAATATATTATTATATTAATTAAATTATAATCTATAAATTATATTTTCCACATAATAATCAATATTTTAAGAATCATTTCTTCCAATATCTATAAAACAACCTATTTCAGAAATTCTGACGAAAATATATCATTACTTATGATATTAAAAAAATGAATACTAGATAAGGCATATATATTGATTATTCCCATTAAAAATTAAATTAAAGAAAATTTTTTCATCTATTTATGAATATTTATTCTATTATAATAAATATAGTCAGAACTTTTTAAATTCCTCATTTTGAATATATAATTATTTTAAAACCATAAACAATATGGGGTCCTCCTTGTCCCTGATAAAATAATCCATTTCTTTCCCAAATTAATAATCTATAATCATTTTCATTATCAATATTTATTATTAGATAATTAAAAAATTTATAACTGTAATGTGTTTTACACCAATGCAGACACCCTTGTAAAAATATCAAAATAAATCATTAGAAAATTATTTTTAAGAAAACCAATAA
Source organism: Viscum album (assembly GCA_963277665.1). Classification (NCBI taxonomy): domain Eukaryota; kingdom Viridiplantae; phylum Streptophyta; class Magnoliopsida; order Santalales; family Viscaceae; genus Viscum; species Viscum album. The sequence goes on from OY728122.1 coordinate 688,566,855, forward strand.
CATTATGGAAATGTTTTGAAATACATATCTATATAAAAAAATAATTAATCAGTAAATAAATCACTTATTTCATAAGATAATTATTTCATTCATAAAAAACTAATAAATTCAAATGAAAATAATCCTTTATAAATTTCAAATATTTATTTATTATCAATTTCCCTAATTAAATAAAAAATGTGTTTCAAAAAAATGTTTTCATAAATAAATTATAATATGAAAAAAATAATTTAAAATATTAAATATTATATGTAGAAATAATAAATGATATATTATTTAGTATTATTTAATGTATCAACTATGGTATCATAAATATGATGTTTAATAATTCTAAAATTTGATGTCCCCGATATCAGAAAGTATCGTATGAGACTAATACAAACCATGATTATTGATAAATCTAGATTTAATCATATAAATACATTAATATATAAAAATATGTTTGGATATGATATATAGAATGAGAAAATATAAGAGTAAAATTTTATTTATATTTTACATGAAATTCCTTATCAACATCATGATTAACTCCGACAATCAGTTGAACAGATGGATATATACATCTAAAATCTACCTAGTAAACCAATTGAATTACTCCATGACATATTGAGTCAATAATAATTCACCAAAATATAATTCATTTCCTTTTAAATTTCAATTATATAAAATACCCTAGAATTTATTTATTTCATACAAAATCAACGGGATAGTATAGCCAGAACTACATTTCCTCTACCATTATACATATAATGCATTGTAAAAATGTATAGTTTCTAATCAGTTTCATGTTACTGTTCAATTCCCAATGCTTCAAAAACCAAGATTCATTAATACAGTACATATAATTAAAAGATATGTATATGATTACCCATCTATATGAAAACAATTTCGAACATAACTAAAAAAACATTTTAATGACACATTTAACCCTAGGTAAACAACCTATTTTAAGATCTTAATAACATTTGAAAATTATCATTGTATATCATATAACACTAAATTTCAAAAATTCTATTTCAACTAACCATATTACTCAACAAAGAAATTATACATAGTATAAAACTATAAATAAAAAAACACATCACATTATTATTTTATCACATTCTATGGTATAATATTATTACTTTTCTTTCCATATAACAATTTTAAATTATTAACCCCTAAATGAAAACTATTATATCAATTCACAAAACAGCATAATTTTACAAGCCATATTTAAATTAAAAATAATTATTTTACATTTAAATTTATGACTTAAAAGTAATTGTTATATTAAAAATAATAGGAAATTTCATATATTATTTACACATTGATTCAAAAAAACAATTGTTTTACCATATCATTATATATAATTTATCATTTTTTTAATATTAATATATATATTATTATATTTCACAGAATGATTTTTAAAAATAATGTTAATTGAATATTCATTTACCTCCATATCACATCAATAAGATATCATAAATATTCCAAACTAATTGTATAAATCTGTATAATATTATATAATTTTGGGTCATCTTAATACCCAATAATAATATCATTATATATTTTATTTTATTTTTTTCATCCTTCTAATTTTATTTTAGTCAATAGTAGAAAAATAATTCACTAAAATTAAATAAATAAATAAATAAATATATTAATTTATTTATTGTATAAATTCTACAAATATTAGTGTCAACTATGTAGATATCCATATATTAATAAATATGTAATGTGAAAAAAATATAATATTTCAAAAATATATATAATTGATCAATTAATAAATCATTTCAAATTTAAATTTAAAAAAAATAAATAAATTAATATATGGCTCTAAAAATTAATATTGTTAATTTTACCATAAATATTTTCAAACTCTCAATCTATGTAACTATTATGATATTGAGTATGACAGTGATTTTAGAATGAACTATTACATAATGGGTGTAAATATTAGGGATTTTGGATACATTAAAATACATACTATGTTCTATAACAAGTTTCAAATGCTACATCCAATGTAATAAATCCAAAATATTTTAAGAATAAATTATTTACAATTCCATAATATAGTAAATTTAGGTAATAAGATTATTGTTATTACTTTTAGAAGGTGAATAATTAATATGACGAATTAATGAGAAGGTTTTTTTTAAAGAAATATTTCTTCATTATATAAAATATTTTTCAATATAACGGTAAATTTTTTTAATTATTAGAATATATATATATATATTATTGTAAAATAAATTTATTGAATTGAAAAAAAAAATATTTATTGTTGTGTTTTTTTAAATAACTGGGTTTTTTGGTGAATTGAAAAAAATAATGATTTTTCTAATACTACAACATTTAAAATAATTAGAATTTTTTCATAAATTTTCCAATAAAATTATATATAATATCATATAACTATGAATTTTAAAATAATATGTTAAATTTAATAACATAAAATAAACATTTTAAAATATTATATAATTATTTAATTTTAACAGTATGAAATGATAATTTTTATTTCCATTGTTGTTAAATATTTTCTATCTTATGGTTATTGGTTATTTAATATTCTTATGAAATATTACCATTTATAATTATTTTTTATCCTAATTATTTTTGAATAAAAATAATCTTTTTAAAAAATTGGGTTTTTACACATTATATGTGCAAATGTAAAGATTAATTTCCCAGAACATAGAATGTAAATTTGAAAAAAAAGTTTCTTATGTTTGATATATTAATATTTATAATATTTAACATAGAAAAATTCATATATAGGTATAACATTTTGATAACATGGAGTAATGATACATTCTTTGGATATGAGGAAATTATTATTTTAAATTTATAAAAAAAATTATATCAGAAAATTTATATAAAAACAATTAAATTGTTCCCCATTGTATAATGAATATGATATTATATATATCACTAATTTATTTATATTGTCAATACAATATATGATTTGGAATACATAATGGAAGAAATATTTTACTCCACTAAGATAATATTCATAACCATTATATATTTTAATTTAAATGTTATTTATTTAATTTAAAATATGAATTGGATGACATAGATAAAAAAATTAGTTCTACAAAACCAAAATTGGTTTTTATTTGTTTTATTATTTTCAATAATATATAAAAACCCTTATTCATAAACAATTTTCCATGATTAAATATAAATATTAAAATGTACAAATTGTATGGTTAAAAAATAAAATATGTTTAAATAATTTGAGGAAAAATAATTCATAGAATTTACTAAAATAAAAATACCCCAAAACAAACTATTTTTGTATCTTTTGAGTTATTTAACTTGTAATAGTGTCAATGAAGTATTAAAATATATTAGGTAATTTGAAAAAGTGCAATTTTCTACTCTTATATAATGTGATCTCTTACACCCATCCAATGACACACATCTCCCTAAAATTATTCAATGCATCTATTGCATTTTAATCATACTATAAACTTATACAAAGAAAATAATACCCTAGTCAGACATTACTATCTAATTCCCAATTCTTTCACGGGAACATCCAATTAAAAAACAAGTCACAAATTGAAGTTTTGTCTCTTACTTATTTTTATCTTAAATTTCCTCACATTAGTATGAAATAATGATAATAAAATGAATAATTTATTATTGTTTTTTATTCTGGGATTTTTTGTCTTAATGATATATTCCCTCTATATTTATTTAAATTCATTGGGAAAAAACTAAAATCAACATTCTGTGTGGATTGACTACCAAATCTATAAAAAATAATTTTTTTATAATATTTTTAAATTAAATATTGAGAATTAATCAAATATTTTATAGAATCACAAAACCATGAAAATAATATTGTTATGATTTGGTTGTATCAGTATTATGTCTAAATAAAGCCCTTCATAAACAAAAACATGAATTTTTTTAATTTTTATTCATTATAATGTTGTTTTAATTTCTATTATTTCAAATTATTGTTTGATCATCTATGTAAGGAAACATGATAACATGATTTTATCTTAATTTATCTTCATTGTGACATAGAATATAATTGGACAACAATACACATTTAAGTATAGTTTATAATGAATTATTTATTTATAATTTCAATAAATTTCTTTTTGGTAGGTTATTTTATTTTAAATTATTTGATCTCTCATTAATTTGTTTTTTGGGTGCATTTTTATCCTCTGGGTATGGGATTCAACTCGAAATTTCCAGCTTTAGACATATTCTATTTTCTGAACATATTTCCACTTATGTTATGCATATAAAAGATATTTTATATATTATGTAATTAATTTAAATTTTATTCTGTCAAATTTAGTTCAATTTTAAAAAATATTTTTTCTATGGATCATATATAAATAATCCAATGTTGTAAGAGGTTATCATCACACAAATATGTTCCTTAGGGAATAAGAATTTTTTTTATAAAATTAAAATTAAGAATTATTTTATTATAAACAATGATAATTTTTTTATATTTTATCTTTTATTACTTGGGAAATAATATTTCAAAATAATTTACACAATATTGATGATTCAATTGTTTTTTCAAAAATTACTTTTGTTAATTATAATTCTTATTCTTTTAAATGTGTATTTAATCTATATCAATGTTTATAATCCCCCAGAATGTTCTACTTCTCCATATAAATAATAAAATTGTTTTTATCTTCTATGATACTTTTTCCTTCCTATATTCATTTTAATACAATTATTTTACCATACTATAAATTATTTAGGGTTTTAACAATGTTATCTATTTCAAAGGGTATTACCATTCTATAAAAATAAATATTTTATTATCCACTCAATATTTTTTATAATAATAATATATTTTATAGGATGCCATTATTTAATAACATTTTTAAAATTAATTTTCATTAAACTATATTAACTTATCTTATGGAAATATTATTTAGTTTCCATGTTTCTATTATTAATTATTATTTTTAAATTAAAATATTAAAAATTATTTTCACACCAATTTCTTGAAAACAATTATCCTTTTCACATAATTATTATTAATTATTTTTTTAAAATTTAAATGTTTTCATTTAATGTTAACTAATCCATTTTGAAAATATATTTATTTTAAATTATATTTTATTTGGATTCAATGCTTTAAAAATTATTCTACTTCCCTTCACAATTTTTTATGTGATATGTACCTCATTATTGTAAAAGGATTTATGAAAAAAATTACTTTCACGTGTATATACCCACAATTATTTATAATTCATGAAAATATTTTTTGAACTCCATTTATATGACATCTTGACCCAATCTACAACTAAACTGGTAGCCATACCGGTGGGTCTCATAGTCTCATGTGAGCCTCCCTATACGCTAGAGGTTATTGACAAATAGTAGTTTTATCATGAGGTTATTTTGAGAAGACTATAAACTATTATTAGAGATTCCCTTTTGTATTATAAAGTAAATAATAATCAAATGTTTTATCATTAAAAAAATTATAACAAGAAGTGAAAGAAAATTAATAAATACATAATAAAAGTGTCTAATAACAGATATTACAATATAACAATGCATGAAATGATAATGATCTGTAACTAGAAGTTGTAAAAACAAACAACATGATTTATAATATATAACAATACATGAATTAGATAATGAAAGATATAAAATACCCAAGCGAAGGATCCATGAGCATCCCGAGCTCCATCTCGGTCCATTTCTACTAACTCTCAACAATAATAAATTCATCAATAAACCTAGATCATGAAAATATAAGGCCTACTCAAACACCATGGGTATTGACCAGGGTGTGAGATATATATCCCTATAGGCTAGCAGTCACAATGTCTCATCCAAAAAAGACAGGTTCATATAAATTAAATAGTTATCATGTATATTGAATAATAAAAAATGGAATAAATAAACCTCACCCATCTAGGTTCCTATTGGAAACCTGACATATATATGTGCTCCTGCCCTATGATGGTTTCTGACCATGTGACAATATCATTAATTGATTATTAAAATTTTATAAATATGTTATAATTTATCTATATTGATTGTCCCTTATATTACAAGGAAACCTGTGGTGATATTTAATTATTAATTTTTGTGGTAATAACCATGGAATTAAATACCACATGTGTCACCATATTAGTAATAACTATTTTCTAAATAATGGTTAGAGTGTAATTCAAGGATCATTGTCCAAGGTATTCTGCAATAAGATGCCCATTGAGTCTAAAAAGTTTTTACATTTAAACTGGCCTCTACAATGACAAGGCTTGATGGGTTTTAACCATGGAACCATCAAGATAATGTTGGATCCAGGGATTGTATCCAAGTAATAATATTGAGGTCTAAGTGTGTAATCCATGGAGAATCATCCATAGAATTCTACAATAATACACATAATAAGTCCACGAATTTCATCTCATTTTAAACTATATTAATCAATGACTGACCCAGATGGGCCTTAACCATGGAACCTACATGGGAATGTAGGATCAAAAGAGTGTATAAAAAGGAATAATTTATTTCTACCTGAGAAATCCTAAAATGTCAATCCAAGATTCCATGGTTATAAAGGATTGGGTTTTAGGAGGGCCTCAACCAATGAAAGATGAATACTTGAATTCTTAAGGGGGTACTCGAGTCCTCTCATAATTCCCTCAAAAATCCAATGAGTGGTTAGTTCTAGAAAATCCTATATTGATAATAACTTCATATATATTATTCATAAGGATCAATACATTACCTTTATTTTCTGTTATAATTCTAATTGGGCATGATACCATTTAATCAAGTGATAAGTAATAACAAGTTCATTGGGTAAATTACTTTCTATTAATTGGTGTGACATGGCCATATAGTCTGAAAAATATTATTTAATCCCTTTAAGGAATTTTTTAACAAATAATGTTTCACTCCACTACCATAAAGTATCATGGTTGGTTGTTCTACAAACAAGTAATCAATTATTTATGTATGATATCTACTACCACCATATAATTCTTACATCAGAATCCTTGTATCATCAAATGTATAAAAGAATACAATTTATCAATACATGTAAATTAAATTTATAAGGATCCATGGTATAATTAGGAAGTGTAAATGTAATATAGAAATCATATACATGAATAATTCCAATCATAAAACTAGGTCAAACAAGTCGATGGTTCCTTGGTTGTTTAATCATATGAAATGGGAGAAGCCAATTTTTCAATTTTATTAAGGGACATTTCCAAAATATACCACATTTCAAACATAACATCATGGTATAAAAATATTAAAACAACACTCCATGAAAAAAAGAAAATCTAATCACTAATTTTTTGTTTGATGACAACGCGCTTCATATTGAGGTGTTTAATTAAAAAATTATGACTTTGTTTTCAAACAAATCGTTTATTATTTTCAATAATTTTAAAAAAAAATTTCAACGTACAATATTAAAATAAAATAAATAATTGATTCATATATATCTATGAATAGTGTAATTATTAATTAAATAATTCATTACTAAAATTATAGGGGCATGTAATGTAACCCTACCTCTAGGTGGAACCAAGATGAACACTTTGGATCATCATGCTTTAAAACTCAAATATGTTTCTACGCTCACTATGAATATTCACATTCATATACATATAATGGAACATATCCCCTATGTACACATCATCATTGCAATGAACATGTTCATGGGGATCATTAAAATAATCTTATATGAATATACCTAACACCACTGACCTACATATGATTTTTTATATACACACACAGGAACACCTATCCCCATACATGTATATTCACTAACATGAATAAATATACACAATACAGGGTAACCTTTATATATACACATATATATACATATATATGCACATTCAGGTGAGTCACCATAGGAGCAATGACTCAAAATCATTCCAAATTCATACACAATAATTATCAGGGACTATTAAATAATTAAATTCTATATATTGGGTGGTGTGAAACTATGAATAATGTGTCATCAAATAACTCATACGGCAGTGAAAAACCAAATCAACCTGAAAAACCTCTTTATCAGTGGCGTTTGTTGACATACACACCAAAAATACCCAATGTAGCCTTGAGATACCCTAAAAATAGTATAAATAAATATAATGGAGTTACCCCTTTGACTAGGGTTTTAGCCAAACAGGTATGGTGACTGTAGAACCTAAATCTACCATAATGAAGAAGGAGAAGGATCTATATTCCTTAGCTTGATGAATCATTATATAAATCCAAAGGGAAACAAGAAGGCTTAACTTGCAGAAGTAGAATTGAGAGCATTGGATGTCTCTCACCTCACGAAAATGGGTAAGGGTTGTCATGCAACCTGTAGGTGGAATGAGAGAAACTTCTCTTTATTATTTTTTTAAACATCAATTAAAACTCATAATAATAATAAAAATATTATTATCCTAATCATTAATAATTTATTAATTTATTATAGATCATCACATTATTTCATTTACCAAACTTCATTTCTTACTTTTAATTTAATTTAATAAATTCCCAATGATGACCAAACCGTAATGTTTTCTAAATTATATGAAAACCATGTGATGTGAAGTGTTTAGGTACGTCCTTCAAACACCAACCAAATGATTTGTGAACATCATAAATTGGGAAATGTAAACCCACTACATATGTAATGGTATAATTTATTATGATATGGCTATAGCAGTTTAAATATGTTTATATTTTTTTTGGAATTTAAATGTATAATTTCTAAGCATACAACTATACCGATGACAGTCAGTTAGGAAATTATTGTTTGATATGGATTTATATTGGTATTTTAACATAAGTAATATGATAAAATGAAAATGGGAAACTTTCTACTAAATATAGGTTGGATTAGTGGGACAATAATTGGTCACCATATCTATTAAAAGGAAATTTTGTGATGTTGATAAATTTTTAATGTATAAAAATGTGGAATTATAAAACATGTATGTGTTCACATAGGGTGTTGGTTAATATCATGTACATTGTGATTTTTTTTTGTAAAATTGTACTTGATTTATGGAATAAATATTTTTTTTATTAATGATTTATTTTGATTAAATATAAATTTCATGGAAATTAAACCAAAAGTGGTTTCCTCGGATTAAAACCCTCATCTATGGGCAATCTCTGTTTTTCCTGTCAATTAAATAAGAATAAAATAATGCTCATATTTCATATGTGTTATTTTCTTTTTTAATGGCTTAATTGTTGGATATTTATCATGGTGACTACAATTGGTATGATATGGTGTTAGGGGTGATGATGTTCTTCTATAGGGGATAGCATGTAGTATGTAGCACCCTTATATAATTTTTACCTTTCTTGTTCTATGAGTTTTATTACATTTAGTGTCATTCAGGTCATGTTGAATATTGTAGGAATTTTTTTTAATGATATCCATTTTACGAATAGTGGTCATGGTATCGTTGACCCTTGATATGTGTGTGAGCATTGGGTAATGCTCATTATCAGTTGGTTATACATGCCTTAGTCATGGTCAGTGTCATTTTAGGTTGTTTTTACATTTCATCCTTGGTTATGGATGACATGATATATTTTCATATTTTTTATTGGTTGGATGAAGAAATACAATGTTGGGATAAATATCATGTTGAGTTGAGTGCGATCTAAAGTCACCCATGTAGTGTAGTGGTCTGGCATTAAGGAAACCTTTTATTCCCAATCAACTAAAGAATTCATTGTGACTCAGGTGTTTTGACATGCCAATCTATTGATTTTTATATTTATTTCATACTTTTGATGTACATGAACATGGCTCGGAGGGGTTTCACATGTATGTTGAAACCAACTCTTTTTTTATCATGATAATGAGAGGATAGTTTTATTTTTTTGTGACATGGACAATCCTATGATGGGGAGTGTCATGTTGAACACAGTAAATGTGTCCTTCCATGTACATGGATCGAAACATAAGAGGACCATTTGTAAATGGTTGGTTTATTATTTAATGTGTTTTAGTATTCCAGGTATTATATTATATCACTTCTTGATGGGTATCATGTCATTGATCTTTTTTGATATGTATGAAACATTAGAAATACATCATTGCTCTTTGAATACTCCAGAGATTAAATCTAGTGTGACCCTATAATTCCATGGATATTAATGGTTATATGATATTATTTTACAATGTCTCAAAAGGTGAAGCTATGATTTTTCCCCAAAGTCAAATTTTTGTGGTTGGACTGATTTTCTTTCTAGTATTTGGGTGTGTTTGACAATAAATCACTTCAAAGGATTGGTATGTCAAAACACTTGAGTCACATTGAGGTCTTCCTAATAATTGCGAAGAAAATGATTCTTTAATTACATAACAGTCTACTATGAGGGTGGCATTAAATCACAAAAAATTGAACATCATATTTATTCCAATATTGTATTTCTTCGTCAATCCAATAACCACGATGAAAAAATATCATGTCGTCCATCACTGAAGAAGAAATATTAAAAAAACCTACAAAGACGCTGACTACGACTGAGGCATGTTTAACCAATTAAAATAGATCATTAACTAATGTTCACACCCGTTAAAAGGGAGAATGATACCATAACCCCTATCAAAAAAGGGTATAATTAAAAACATAAATTCTAATAAGTTTAAATGATATTCTAATGACAAAAAATGTATGAAAACTCATATAACAAGAAGAATAAAAATGTTATATGGGTGCTTCCTACCATGGGATAGCCCCTTAAAAATAATTATATCAACCCTAACACCAGGTAATGATAATAGAATCCACCAGTTTCAATAGCTAATAATTAATCCATTACTAATGAAAATAACACCTAAAAAATATGCTTCTTCTTCTATTTTGTGGTAATTGAAATGAAAAAATGTGATTTTCTTTAGACGAAGGTTTTAATCAGAGGACGCAACTACATGATTCATTTCCAAGATGTTTATATTTAATCATAATAAATCTATAAATATCAAAATATTTAATCCAAGCATCATGTATAATTTTTTAAACAAATCACAATGTACATGAATTTAACCAACACCCCAAGGGAAAACATATATGTTTTATAAAACCCCTTATTTATCCATTAAAAAATTAGTAACATCTTGAAAAAATTTGGATGTTTAGAATATGAGTTCCTTTTAATTGATATAGTGACCAATAAAGGTCCCCCCAAGCCAACATATGGTCTCTAGAAAGTTACCTAATTATAGTTTCTCATATTAATAATGATAAAAAACCAATATCAAGCCATCTGAAACATACATTTTCTAATTAACCTTATTTGGTCTAGTTGTAAACACAGAAATTACCCATTTAATTTCTAGAAAAATATAATCATCTTTAAACCAATATATCCATATCACAATACATCATTCCATTACAACTAGTATGGGATTACATTTTCTAATACATGATGTTCCCATAGAAAACATGTATTGAAAATTGGATCCCATTACCATTATTGAAACTCAATACAAGATTTAAAATGATCATTTAAAATAATGAAGTTAAATGGGAGGCCATTTACCAATGTATAATGTTATCTTACCCAATACAACAAGGTATTTTTCTCCCATTTATTTAAACCATTTTTCCTTTTTATTTATATTTTAACAGCCTTTTATAGTGGTTCTAATACATTGGTCACCATTTCCTATAAATACGATGCACATTCATCTTACAATAGAAAAATGCATACCATCATAATGAAAAACATTAATTGAACAAAAGAAATACACTATATATCAAACAAATATATAATATAAATATAAAAAGATAACATAGAGATGGATGCTTAAGTCACTGATACATGGAATTTTAATAAAAAAAGAATTTTGTAACCAGTATTAAGAATTAAAGGCAGGCTTATGAATTATGAAAATAGGTATAAATATAATAATGGAATAACACTCATGTAATGAAATACATAAAATAAAAGCACATAAATAAGAAACTAAATGGCATGTAATATGTATGGAATGTAAATTTCCTACATGTATATTATCATGAATGCCACATTTCAACCTTTCCATGGTAGGAAAATGTTAAAATTCATAATAATATAAAACATAATATCCTTAAACTAGATCAATCAGTCTTGGATAAATCATATCAAATTTAATATAAAATTACATAAAATTATATCCCAACCCTAGAAACATGGACATTTCCAACCTGTGGGGTGATCAGTCACACAAACGACTATTAACCATGTGCCAACACATTACAATTCTCCTTTATACAAACCTAAAAAATTATGATAAAATAAAAATCTTACCTAACTATGACACCACATTGTAACATCTTGAAACAGCTTACCACTAAACTAGTAGCCGGACCAATGGGTCACAGGGCCTCATGAATGCCTCCCAATATTACAAAGGTTGCAGACTAATAGAAATAGTCTATGTAGTTGATATTAGGGAGACTTTACCCTCTTATCAGGGATTCACAGTAATATTACAAGGTAAATAAAAAACATTTATATGGTAATAAATAAATCAATAACAAGTAGCAGAAGATAATTACTACCAATTTAATAAATATAGCCAAAGCCAGTTCATACAATATAATAATTCATGGAATGTTAATGAAATAAAATAGTATGAATAAAACCATATATCATTATTTTCCATAAATATAGGTACTAAAATTAAATAATTGAAAAAACCCCAATGGAAAACTACATGAGAATCTTGAGCTTGAACTAGGTCCCTTTCTCCTAAATCCTTGGTAACAGCAACTGGGAAATCATAATGTTCTAAATAATATAAGGTCTAACATTGTACCATGTGTATTTGATTAGGTTGTGATATATGAATCTCAACAACCCTAGTAACTAGCCCAAACTTAACAGTGTAATATAAATTAAATAATGTTAAGTTATATATAATAACAACAATCAAATTAAATAAATGCAACATGTTTGGGATCTTATAGAACAATTGATGAATATACCATCATAAATCATTATATGGTGTCTAAAATTTTACCATATACTTACTTGTTCATTACCATTTTAATAACATTTATCATTTTTTAAATAATGAAGGATCTAACATGTTACATGGAATCATGTGATGATATTTAATAATGATGTTCCGTGGTAATAACCAAGTCAATATATACCTCATGTGTCACCAACATAGTAATAACTATATATTCGATAAGGATCATATTAAAATATAAATGTCATAGTCCAATGAATTCCACAACAAGATTCCAACCACTTCCAAGGAGTTCATCCAAGGTAAAATGAGGTTATGTAATTATTGGGCCAGATGGGGTTTAACAATGTATCATACATGTCAATTATGGATCCACAGAGTGTATCAAAGCCATCCTATAGTGGATTACATGTGTAATTCATGGAGAATAATCCACGAAATTCCACAAATAGACAGTTAATGAGTCCATGGAGTTCATCTAAGGTTAAACATGACTAACCAATGACTAGGCCCAATGGGATTTAACCATGGAACCTACATGTTTATGATATATCCAAGGATTGTATATAATTAATCTTGTTGATCTACATGATTAATCATAATGTCTCAAATCGGGAATCCATGGTATGAAAATAATATCGCTCTTGGAGGGTCTCATCCAATTCCAGTCGTAACCATGAATTCACAATGGGGTCCTCTAGTTATCAATGAATTCCCATTGGAATCAAAGGACATCCCAAGCCAATCCACTCCTATTATGATAATGATGTAGAATATATAATTCTTAAGGATACACCCATTATCATTCATTATTGTGATATGGATAATTGGGAATTAAAAATTTTAATCTGATCATATGTAATCAAAAATTTTATTTTTTTTATGTTTTACCTTTCTTTTGTGTGAAAAGTCCATTTAACATGCAACCAATCACTAAATCCTTTTATGGAATTTTCAAAAATCAAGGTTCAATCCACTACCTTCCATTATCATTCTATGTGGTGATAAATACCTATAACTAATTATTTATTTATGAACATGAGTCCTTCCAAGGAATTCCTACAATGGAATCCATGTATCAACCGTGGTATAATATAATTCAATTAATTATTTTAGGTCTATTGAATTTATAAGGATCCATGGGACACATAGGAAGTGTAAATGGAAAAAGGAAATCACCTACATAGATATTTTAAATCTCAAAATTGGTCTATACACATAGACTGTTCCTTGGTTCTTTAATCAAATAAAAATGGAAACACCATTTTTATAATTCCATTAAGGGACATTTCCTAAACATAAAACATCTCAAACGTAACATCAATGAATATGAAATATCAATACCACAAGACAAAAATTATGAATTTCTAATCATGAACATTTAGTTTCAGAATATTGCACCTCCATTGGAAGGGTTTTATTACAAAGCATGACTTTTTTATCAAATAAATCGTTTATTAAATTTCTTCATTTACATAAATTTATAAATGTAAAATTTTTAATTTATAACAATACTGTATAAATTAAAAACTAAGAATAGTGAAATATGTAATTAAAAAATGCACAACTAAAATTAAATGGGAAAGGAATGGGACCCTAAAATAGGGTGGAACCAAGACGAACACTTTGTCTCATGAATATTTCATACTCAATGCCACTACAACCACCATGAATCAAATTAACCTTCACATATATGTAAGGACACTTATTCCATATGAACAGATCCTCATGGACAGGAACATGTGAAAGGTGGTCCTTACACAAATTTGTTTATGCATATACCCATCTCCACTAACCATCAAATACATTTTCATACATATACAAAAGAAAAACTATCCCCAAACATGTATATTCACTTATATAGAAAAATATTCACATAATAGGTGAACCAATATATATATATATACACACACACATACCTATACATATGATTGAGAGTATACATAGACTTGATGAATCTAAATCACTCAATTGATGTGAAAAATAACTACCAGTGAGGTTTATAAATATTAATGACCCTAAATTAAGGGCTGTGAAACTATGTAGGAAGTGTAAACCCTCACTTCAAAAGGCGTCGACAAAATGATTCAACCATAACCACATCACATTCAATGGTGGTTGATATAACACACACCAACTAGACCATAGGGAGCCTTAACATACCATTAACCTGGTTAAAACAATAAAAATATAGTTTCCCCTTTTACTATGGTTTTAACGGAATAGGTAGGGTAATGGGGGGACCAATATAGGCTACAATGAGGATGGTGAATGAGATAAACAACATTCCTTGAATATTAATACACAAAACATGAAGGGAAATATTTTAGATTGACTTGTGGATGAGAATATGATAATGATGTGTGTGTTGCACCTTATATGTAAGATGGAAGGATTTTCAGGTGATAGGGAGAGGGGAAACAAGATACATCTTGTTAGATTTTTATTAAACAAAAATTATTAATAATAAAAACAATAAAAACAAAAATTAATTAATTATTATTACTATTATTAGTATAAATATATTTATTATTTATTATTACATGATTAATTTAACTTATCAAATTTTCTTTTTAACATTTAATTTCATTAAACAAATTCCCAATTCAGGAAAACCCACACAGTTTATCTGACATGGATTTCAAAACTGTTTACAATCCTTGTGGTGTACGGTATATAGGTACAGACAGAAATCACTAATCATGTGGGCTATGTTCTTGGTTTGAGAATCTATGAGATGCCCATGTTTAGTCCTCATTCATCATGAAGTATTCTATATGATTTCCGGAAGTGTGTATCATGGTTTCATGAATATTGTTTTCCCTCTATAGGTCCTTCAAAAAAATTATTTTTTTGTGTTTAGACTTCCAGAAACTCGCTGATCCAGCCATGAAACACATAGGTAATTTACCGAAGTCCAAAAACAAGACATTAAATAATTAAAACTCTTAGAAATGAGTTCCAATTCTTGGTTTAAAATTTTAACTCTAGGGTAAATGAAAATTTTCCAAAACATTTGAATTTATGTTTCTTTCAAAAACACAAGAATATGCTATTTATATTTTAATATAATATGAATTATTTTAGAAGATGGGAGTTTTATTTTATATAGTTTCATAAGTTCAAATTGTGCGGGGATTTTGAAAGTATTTCGAAATCCATTATATTTACATGGGATTATTATAATATTATTATGATTATTTTTGAAATAGTAGACATTTGTATGGATGATGATATGTGGGGTCTTATATAACCTTCCAATGCATTGGTGATTTATTTAAATATATTGAAAAATGTTTTTATGTGTGAAATTTATTTTCACAACCTTATGTTTTGTATTTTTTTTCATAATTCGATGAGTTGGATTTTTCTCCTCAAAAAATGAACTATGGGATTTTTTTCACAAGATAAATCTTGGTCATATTAGGTCTTTATAAGGTAATGTGTTGTTATTCTTTCACAATTATTTAATTTCTATGTTCTAAAATTTGTTCCAAAAATCATTTATTATGAATTTTCTTTATTTTAAAATTCCAAATATTATGCTCGTTCATTATTATTTTTGGTCTCATGATTCAACAAATTATTTCCTTGGTATATATTTTGTTCACATGAAACATAATTTCCATCAATTTGGATTTATGATCCACAAAAATTTTTCAATATTCAATTTTTATAATGAATTATTCCACTTCCTTTTTTATATATTCTTATTGTCTTACCCCTAATAAAATATTGATTGGTTTTCCCTTACTGAATATTTTTTATCATGCATTTCTTTTTATTCATTCCCCAATTATGAATATTCTATTATTTTTTAGTATTTATTTATTCGATTCATGAGGAGTTATATTTTTGAGAAATTCATTGTGGATTAATATTTATAGTTATATAATCTATTGGAATACAAAATTTTCAATCATTGGTTTATTAGACTGTTTTTTATAAGTATTATTTAAATTTATAAATTAATGTTTTATTTATGTTATTTTTATATTGGGTTTCTATAGTTCACATTGTATTTGGGTTTTATTATTTTAGATATTGTTATACGTAATGTGTTTGAAAAACCTTAGGGGACATTTGAGGGATAAGTGAAGGTGTAGAAGAAAAAAAATACATTTTTTATAAAATATTATTTTGTTACAAGAAAAATGAATATTTATTTTGATATTATAAGTGGATGATATTTTATAATAGATTTATGAATATGTAACAACCTATAAAATGTTATTAATGTATGCATCATCAATTATAATTGTCCATGGTGAATGGAATCAAACATCACACAATCCAATATTCTCTCAATTTCTATTTTTTTAATATAATTATACTTATAATCGATCATGATGTATATGTTTTATTAAATTAATTTAGGCTATGAACTATGAGAGATCAGAAACTAATAAACATATATTTATACAATAAATAATTTTTTCTAATTGTTATATAATTTAATGACATAAAAAATTATCACATTTCAAGGTTTATATTTCATTATTCTATTATGATGTAAACATTTATCAAACCTAGAAAATTATATTTCTTTTAAAATTAGATGTAATATGGATAAATCATGATAATAATGGACATAATAGAAAATGATGGAATTATATAAAAAATTAAACCAAATGTTGATGAAAATTTATTGACTAATATTTTAAAATTCATTCTTCATTATTGAGTTATTAGATGATCATTATTGATATCCAATATTCATCAATTATTTAGAAACGTAATAATTATTTATTCAAATTACGAATTCAATCATACATTAATGGACCTAATAATGATCATATTATTGTGAACTAATTAAATTTTATAGAAACATATTTTCTATTTCCCAGTTCTCAAGACACGTGCAGGATTTTCAAGATGTTTATTTCTTGGATGGTTAGCGAATACAATAGTGAATGTTCTCTATGAATTTAAACAAATGACGATGTAGAGTCTATGGGATATTAGTATGTCCAAAAAATTTTTGTCACCATTTATTTTCATCATACACATAGAATGAATACAAAAAGAGAATTCACGTAGATAAACTAAAAGGGGAGTGAATCCAGAAGAAAATATGAAAAAACACCACAAGTCATTGAAGTTATACCTCTAGTTTTATCTACATTATTGGGATTATAATAAACAATTTCCCCTATGGATTATATATTTGTATTTTAATGTTATTAGACATAAGAGATATCGATATCCATGATGATATTTTATGTGCACTAAATGTTGAAATGGAAACCAGAGCCTCTTATTATTATAAATAATTAAAAGTAAAATTATACTATCATATATTCTTCAATGATAAGTCACTAAAGCAAATGAAAATAAATCTTCTGAAAATTTAAAAATAGGGTTTGTAGAAATTGGGTACATTTCACACAATAATAATAAAATGATTCATGTGTGATAGGACTGCAAATAAAGATTCTGATTTTCATTATTATTTGACGATTCCAAAAAATAAAATAGTGTAATCTATTGTCCTAGCTAATACACCACTAACACATTAATGCTTCAAATAAAATGAGTACATTAATTAATAAAAATTTTATCCTAAACCTATATTTATTAAAGCGACCAGTCTCCAAAAAATCGCCCAATCCAAGGGGGTAAGTAAGAACATATATTATCACTACTAATGAGTTGAGTATTGATATGTAAGTGGTGCATGATACAGTAATTATACATTCATATTTTTAGATTTCTTCTGTTATTTATTTGGTCACAAAACATTTTCTTTTAGCTTAATAAACCCTACAATACCACTATTTTATCAATGTAACAATAATATAATTCATGGTAACAATGATTCAAGAAAGTCTAATTACTATTTCTGTAGAATAATTAGGTAGATTTTAAAATATTGATCTGTTTTCACTACATAAATATTTTTTTATTGGAATAATGTAATTACATTTTAAAAAAACCTATGAAATTCTAGAAATGAATATATGGCTATTATCTATCCTTAAAAAAATTGTACCATAATTTTCATGATACCTAATCATGGTGGATTTTCAGCTCAAATGATAGTAAGAAATCTAATATTATGATAAGTCTATTTTGAATTAATAGCTGAGTCTCTTAGAATATCCCGTGTAACTATTTTTGACACCATTTCATTAGTAAAATCCCATTTTATGAAAACCATAAGGAAATACATTATTATAATCCATTGGTAATTCATAATTAAAATTGGGACTAATAAATTAATTTAATTGTGTAAAATGTAATAACCAATCAGTATGGATCTGTAAAAATACATTCAAGGTTCTATAAATTATGTCACACACTGCAAAAAATCTGAAAAACCATAACATATAAATTATTCATTATTAATAATTTTATATTAAACACTATGATTGTCAAAATTTATCAATTATTATCTCTAGAGGGTAATAAATTAATATAAGCTAATATTGAAATTATTATTTCTAATAAAAGATATTATCATTACATAATATATTTTATTTTTAAATTATACATTTAAATTTTTCATTAATTTAATTTTATAAGGTATAATTAATTTTTGAATTACAATTTATGAAATCATCCTAGGTTGATTGTATAAGATTATTCACGAATAACAGATTTTTTGGTGAATAACGTGAATATTGATTTTTCTATGGTTGTTTCATTAATATGGAA
This sequence comes from Viscum album, assembly GCA_963277665.1. Taxonomy (NCBI): domain Eukaryota; kingdom Viridiplantae; phylum Streptophyta; class Magnoliopsida; order Santalales; family Viscaceae; genus Viscum; species Viscum album. Next base: position 688,586,446 of record OY728122.1, read on the forward strand.
CATAATTTGATGTGAAATTTTACTAAAAAAATTAATATTATAAATTATAAAAAATTATTTGAAATGTTTTTTTAATTTATATATTCATTTACATTATTTTTTAAATTTATGTAGCATTTTAATTTAATAATAATTGATGAAAGGGTGTTTTTTATTAAATTTGATTTTTATAAAGATAATTTTTTTTATAATTTTTACTTTAAATCCTTTGGAATATTTCACAATAATATATCTATATTAATCACAAATTATTTTGATAAAAAATAATCCTTTTAAAAAAAATTGATTTTTACAAATGCTTTTTATATTTAAGACATTAATTCTAACACTATTTAACAGGTATTATTTTTTTTTGTGTAATATTTTTGAAAAATGATAAATTCTAAATACCATCGTAATGGTGAAACATTTGATATATATAAAATTAATCCTTTATTTTTAACAAGGAATTTCAATAAAATAAATTTAATTAAATCTTTTCAAATAATTAATCTAATAGGATTTAATATATATATATATATATGAACACTCATTTAGTTTTTAATCAACCATAACTATGATTAAGAATTCATAATCTAAAAAATTTATTTCATTACACTAAAATGGTATCTATACACATTATGTGTTCTAATTAAAAATGAAAATATTAAAATATTTATTAATATAATTGAAATAAATAGATTCTAATTTTAGTTCCAAATAACATGAATTTTTTTATATAGTTTATGTTATATTTTTAATAAAACAGAAAATAACTACATTAATGTGACATCCAAGTTAATTATAAAATTATGCATTTTCATGTTTATTAATATTTATTAATATGATAGTAATACAATTTAAAAAGAGATTTTATGTCCAATAGCATACCCAACTGGAAGTAATGGTTTTTTTCTGAAATATTATGTTGCACAGAAGACTGAGATATACCATAAAATAATATATTATTAATAATTTTATTTTAAATGGTAGTTATTGCCCAGAGAATATATTTTAAAGAATTAACATAACTAATTATATTACATTTCCACCAGTTATTAAATGTTTTTACTTTCTTATATAAAATTTTAGAGGCTTAAATTGAGAATATATCCAATTGTGGAAATAAAATACATTAATTTTTTAAAATATTGTTTTACAACCTTTTAATAGAGAACTATTTTTATATTTAGTTTTTATTACTTTTATATGTATTATTTTACATAATAATCTTTTTATTATGAAGGGTGTGTCAATATTGATATTGGTAAACTGTTTGGTATTTATCTGGTAAAATAATTATTTTAATATATAGTTAAAAGATCATCCTTTTAATTCAAAACCTCGTTTTTATAATTTATTTATATTGTTAGATTGCCTATTGACATAGATATAATGTATAATTAGATTATTTTGTAATAATTTAATTCAATGTATTTCAACGAAAGAAATTTAATATTTTAATTTAATAGATAAACTATTTGAACATTGGAACATTTAACTTTAGAGAAATCCTTTTATACTTCTTAATTGGATTAACGTCAATCCTAATTTAACTACATCTATGAACTGACTTTTCATAAATAGACATTCAATGTTGTAATTAGTATGAAATTTTTTATATAATAGGATCAAAATAATCTTTAGTGAATAGTATATTAAGTAATTTGTTTACCACATTTAATGTTATTTAGGGTAATTAATTGTAAATAGAATATTAAAATAATTTAATGTACCTCAAAACTTATACTACCCATATTGGATGAGTTATTGTCGACCAAGACTATATATGGGCCTAATTGATGACCATTTGAAGCCTCATGGTTGAGGTTATGGATTTTATAACATTTAATTTTATGTAAATGCAAATATTTCTAAATAATTCCACTTATTACTAGAATAATTATATAATGGTTTATATATGTGTTATTTTCATCTTGAAGTAATCCTTATAAATCTAAATGATTACATACATCATGAAACATTATTTATAATGAATATAATTTGAAATATTTTATTCCACCCATGAATTTTCTTAATGACTATTACATATTATATGTCCATTAAATGGATGTTTTAGATTTAATCTATTTTTTCTTATGTTATTTAAATTATATGAAATTAATAGTTTGAATGATGACACTATACGTATATTATAAAAATAATATATAATTAAATTATTAAAAATACATAAAATTAGTTAAAAAATATAACATTACTATGATAATTTCTAATTGTACATAATGTATACATTTATGGGGTTTTAACCCCATATAAGTTAAATTTAGTGCCTCTTAGAATGTAAAAATTGGTGAACATATTTAAAATTAAAAGATAATAATTAATTGTAATCCCAAAAGATAAGGATAAAAATAAGATTGATATATATATTAGAGTTGTTTTATGGGTGTATTTCAAACTATAATCATTTTATCCTCTACATAAATAAATTTGGTTTCATATATAATTAATAATTAATTTATATTAATTTTATTTTTTACGAGTATCCAATGTAGACTATCACGACCAGACCTCAGGACCCATGCTGTGACTACCCCAAGCATGCCTTCCATAGGCCAGGGGCTGGCTACTAGCACCCAAAAGGCATAAATCATGATAAAAAAATTGAAGAAATTGCCTTTATGAAACGTAAACACACACAAACATAGAACAAATGGAAGAAAACACTAGGTAATACTGAAAACAAAAGTAGTGCTGAAAGTATGGTACCAGAAATACATGCCCAACTATATAGTACAAGGTAAAAGACAAAGCAGCTGCAAGGTGTCAAGAATCTCCTGGATCATCCACTACAAATTCTACCTGAAGGGTAGGTACAAATAGCGTATCTCCTAGATCGTCCACCACGGATCCTACCTGATAGGTAGGCAAAGATAGCCTCCTTAGTACCCTCTTCTGTCAACCTCCTACGGGTACCGTCTAGTCATGAGATCCAACTCCGGGTACCGACTCGTCGTGAGGTCCACCTCTAGGTGTCGTCCAATCCTCGTAAACTCGACCTCCATCAACGTTTTCTGTCATCTGCATCCAACACAATGTGGTGCGTGCATATCCCATGTAGGGGTGAGTATAACGACACTTAGTAGGGACCCTGAGACTCTCAAGGTCTCACTAAATCCAACAAGGATGAACCACAATTTAAGATCTCAAAAGATATAATATTCTTAGGTATATGCCCATACATATACCTATGTTATCATGTAACCCATATCACTCATGAGGAAAACACAGTGTTCATTGACTCAGCTCAAACCATGATTTTTATTCATGATTAAGAAAACATAGATGCAGGAAAACTCCTCCTCTGTCGACCGAAGTAGTACTGTCTCGACTCTGAGGTGCTACTCACTAACCTTAGACTGCTGGGGTTCTCCTCCACTATCGAGTACTGCGGGTCTGCCACCCCAACTGAGTAGTTCTCCCCGCCATGGATCTACAACCCCAACAAAGTAGCACTCCCCCAACTAGCCTATAGATATAATCCTCCTGTTGATTACCACGGGTCTGCCACCCCAACACAGTAGTGCTCCTCTGCCATGGTTCTACCACCCCAACATTTTAGTGCTCCCCACTGGGCTCGTCAGGTCACTCCAATACGAATTGGACATGCAATCATCATTTCTCAGCCGGCTACATGGTCACCATACTCTGTATGCTCGTCTTCAAGAGGATCTGCACCAGGAGCTACTGTTAGACACTCCATGTGTCATGAATCTACAAGAAATAGTATCATAGAGTAATTCCTCATTATAGGGGATCAATGCAACAGACGACACGTCAATCGGATGCCTGGTCTGTGAGTTATTAGCATTTCCGTTCCAGTGTCCCGGTTGGATTTCGCGTACAATCCAACCTGTCTATACTCCAAATGCATCCAAACCTTAGCTGAAGTATTTCAAAAGAACTGTCTCATAGAGAGGAATACAACATAGTCTATGAAACATCAGCCAGACGTCCGGTCCTTTAGTTATAAGTGTTCCCGCTCCGAGGGGCCAGTCGGAATTACACTCGTTCCAAACTCAGCCATTTTCCAAAGTCATCCTAAACTAATTTATAGTATTGAAAAAGGACTGGCTCATCGCGAGGGTCACAGTGCTGCAGACGGCGTGTCGATCGAACATGTGGTCTTCATATTATTCACATTTAAGTATAAACGTGCCCGGTCAGTAGACCCGATGGGCTGACGGGTCGGGTAATCTCGGTTTTTGTCAGGTCCAAACCAGCAATGGGGTCGGACCGTCCACATAAGGCACGCGTCCAGGACTGAGGGGGGTGGCCTGACCTGGTGCGGCCCAGCACAGCCAGGCGCTGCCCAGCTGGGCATGGCCGGGCTGGGCGCAGGGCTGAGCCGCTCGGCCTGAGGGCCGAGCTGGATGAGGTGTGTGACCCCTCGGTTATCCGAACCGGCAGCGCCGCCCTTCCCAAACAGGACAGATAGGCCGGCTTGCCTTTTGGCGCAAGCGGCCCACACAGCTGGCCACAACTCTTCTGGCTCGACACCCTTCTGGCGCCGCGGTTCTTCTCCGCCCAGCCAGCCGACCGGCCACTCGGTTTTCCATTGTGGAGCCCTCCTAGCGCCGCGACTCCCCTTCGCTTGGCCAGCCGCCGGGCCGAAAAATCCTTTAGGAAAAGTGGCCCCTATGCGGGCAGTGGTTCCTGCTACAAAGCCCGCATGAGTGCACCGGCTTCCTCCACCATGGCCTACGCTGGCTGCGGTTCTGCATCCCCGGAATGGCGCGACGGCACCGTGCTTCTTCTGCCGCAGCCCACTTGGCCGTGGATTTTCCTATAGTATGCGACGACGGCCCTTGCGATGCTGGTCTCTTTCGTGTTCCTCCTCAGATCGTCGGTTCCAAAAAGATCATGTTCTAGCGGAGGGTCATCAGACCGTGTTCGTTTGGCCCACGCCCTCTGCTTTAATGATATCAATAGTCCAAGACAATCATAGATATAAAATGATGAATCGAGGCACAATTTTAATCCATTAAAATTGAACAGAAGCCCTATCTCGAATAGGGTTCGTTCATCGTAGAAACGGAAAGTTTAGTAGATCTATCAACATCGGGAAAGAACCTTCATCGTTGGGGAGTTCCCCACGATTATATTTCCACCCTTGATGTGGAGGAAGAAAAGGAAGTGCATCATCGATCTTCGTGGAACTAGCATTCGTTGTTGAAGAGACATCGTTCTTCAACGAATGTGAAATTCTCTTCTTCTTCTTCTTCACACGATCTCTCTTAAAATCCCCCCTACCCAACAAGTGCCAAAGTAAAATAATAGGCCATTCCTATTATTTTATTAACACTTGTAATTTAAATTTCAAAAATTAAATCACTTAATTCTTAATTTTAATAGGTTCAAATTATTAATTAAGGTGTGTTGGGAAGTGTTAAATAAGGATAGAGTGGAAAGGAAGAGTTACACAATTTAAAAGGAGTTAAAAAATTAATGAAGGGGGTTTAAGGGAGTTTGGGGAAAATGAAAGGGTGGAACTCGTGTGGGCCCCACCTCTCATATAACCACACATGGGATGTTGGGTGGTTGTGGGATCCACCAGTAACTTCCCATGGAAGGGTTTGACTTACAAGGTTACAAAATAAAATTTTCAACATTTATATTTATTTAAAACAAATTCCACAAATAATAATTCTCAACCCGCATAAACCGCAACTGCGGTAAAGGCCCCCTTAAGAAATTACTGGCGCTGCGAGTTCATCGATGCCCTCGAATGTCAATTCTGAGCACCAGTTGAAAAGATAGAAAAAACCGCTCGTTCGCTTTCTGAATGTATCCAAGCTAATATTCAGAAATTGATTCCATGCACACCGGGCCTCAGAATCAAGTTCCGTCAGAAGCTACATACTAGTAAAATTCCAAAGAAATTATGCAACAAAAACTTATTGAAATTTCTTGGACATTACATTACTCCAACCTCCGGGCTTTACGTCCCCGTAAAGGTCTAACATAAACTAGAGAAACTAAGGAGGTACCGAGCATGCATCTGAGCCTCCCGCTCCCATGTGCTCTCTTAGAGGTTTCATGGCTGCCAACGAAAGCACATAAGAGAAATTGAATGTCACCATAGGACTCGCTCCTGTCGATACCCAACCACTACTAGAACCCTATGAAAGGTGGCTCGTCATCGATGTCGAGCTCTCAGTGGTCGATGATTATGGATAGGTCGCAAACACCTCTCCTCAGCTGAGATACGTGGATGTATTCGTGCACTCGGTGCAACTAATGTGGAAAGGCCAGGTGGTAAGCCACCTCACCTAACCTCTTAAGGACTTGGAAATGTCCAATGAAACGTGGAGATAACTTGTCGTCCCGACCAAAACTCCATAGACCTCATCAAGTTTTGACCCGTAAGAAAACATGGTCACCATCCTCGAACTCCAATGATCTTCGTCTCCTATCAGCATAGGTCTTATGTCTGCTCTGTGCAATCTTCATCCGCAACTATATGATCTGCACCTTGTCCATCATAGCGGGGTCCATCTCTGGATCTACACATGCCAACTCCATCACTGTCCATAAAGGATATCTGAAACGCGTCTAGCTACTATCTCGCCTCTCCTAACAGTTGAATGCCCGATCTCCTACTAAGAGCTTCTCTATAACATTCCCCTTCCCAGGTGTATAAACTAACTTGATGTCATTGTCCTGGAAGAAATTCAAGCCATCACTATTGTCTTAGGTTCATGTCCTTCTAATAGAAGATAAACCTGAGACTATGGAGTTGGAGTGAACCGTAAACCATTTTAACAATAAACAATGGGTGAGACTAGAAAATTATAAGAACTCATCTCCACCCTTCTTCATCTACGTCTAACAAGAGCTGCTGATATTTCTCATCTGCCGAAAAGATTAATCTAGTCTCATACCCTAGATGAACCATGTTCTTTTCCTAATACAGTCAATCCTGACATGAACTATACAATTCATGTCTTAAATGATGTCGTAAGCCCTCGACGCTACTACAAAAAGATCCAACTGTTACTCTCGCCTCTAAGGGTTCAGTCACACTATCGGCATCAGTGCATGGATAATGGGTCTCCTCCAGTAGGGATCTCACAAGTGATGGTGAAGTCAACAGTTTTAACCAGAACCTATTAGTATTAAACACACAAAAAGGATGGAACGCAATGTCCCAAGGTCAAGTGTCTTTTATCACTGCAGCTCAAAGTACAAAGTCATATAAAAACCACAAAAAACAACAACATAGAAACTAGAAGCACCATGAACAATGGTCTCCATGCCAAGAACTAGTCTCACTCCCGTCCACCTGCTCCACTAACTTGTCCACCGCTCAGCTGGTGTTCAAGCTCCCGCTGGTGCTTCTGTCTGAGCGGCTCATCCAAGGCCTGCTGATCAACTTTGCGAGGAGTCGGACAATCATGTTCTATGTGACCAAGCCCACCGCAGGAGAAACATTGTTTTTTCTGGGTTTGCATGGCTCTAACTCCACCCCTGGTGGCCCGCACTACCGATCCAGAGTCATGCGGTCAACCACTTATAGGTCTGGTCCTCTTGGACCCCTGCACCATCTTTCTACTGCCTACAGATGACTCGGCTAATGACGGAAAACCATACAGCAAGGGTAGCAGCTACTAAGCACGCTCGGAGGGTAGAGTCTCCGCTATAAACTCCACCCTGAAAAAAGTCTTGATGTTTCCCCAGTTGAAGGTCGTCTCATTGCAAAACTGGAGAATATGGCTCCACTACCTCTCATCTGCTCCCAGAAAGAGACTAACAGCAAGGTACACCATGAAGTCAGCGGGTGTCCTAGCTGTGTGGAAAGCCCGTGCTACAAACTCTAGCCAGTGCCCATCTATCTGAATATCTGAATCGCCACGAAACGTCGGAGGCCTCTGTTGCTGGAAATCATGCAACTTGCTCAAGCGATGTGAAATCTCCACTAGTGGCTCCACTGGAAGAGGGCCATGTACTGAGGCCTCACTTCTCCGTGGGCTATCATAACGCCCTCCACTCGGTACCCACATTGAATGACTTGGTGAAGACATCATGAAAGAAAGAGATGTGACATGGTCAAATGACTATACCTGGTGAGCTGACATGGATTGTCCTGATTTAAAATAATCTTTTGTAAACACACACGCAATCAATGTTTTCGTGCATTGAGTCAGAAATCAGAAGACAAGGTCCTAGTGTTTGGATACGTCGTCCGCCCGCACAAGCACAAGACTCCCTGAAATAAAGACCACACTTATTACCCTTAACACTATTAATTCAGAGAAAAAAATATCAGAGTCCTAAGATCATCGGAAGAACTTCCCTATGATACTTATTTGTCACGACCCGTCCTCGGGACCCATGCCATTACTACCCCAAGCCCGTCGTCCATACGCTAGGGGCTAGAGACTACCAGGAAAAAGAAATAAATCCTGATAAAAATTGAAGGAATTTCCGTTATGAAATGTAGACACACACAACTATAGAACAAGCAGAAGAAAACACTAGGTAAAACTGAAAATAAAAGTAGTGTCAAATGTAAGGGGCCAGAAATACAAGCCCAACTATAAAGTACAAGGTAAAACATTAAACTTCTGGATAGTTTCATGAAGCTCCTAGATCATCCACAACAGATCATACCGGAAGGGTAGGTACAAATAGCGCAGCTCCTAGATCGTCCACCACTGATCCAACCTGATGTGTAGGTATAGATAGCCTTCTCAGCACCCTCGTCCATCAACAGCCTCCAGGTACCGACTCATCGTAAGGTCCTCCTCCGGGTACCAACTCGTCATGAGGTCCACCTCTAGGTGTCGTCTAGTCCTCATACACTTAGCCTCCATCAGCGATGTCCGTCATCTGTATCCAACACAACGAAGTGCAGCCATAGCCCATGTAGGGGTGAGTATAACGATACTCATTTTAGACCCCGAGACGTTCAATGTCTCACTAAATCCAACAAGGATAAGCCACAAATAAATTTCTCAACTTATAACCTTTACATAGGTATATTCCCATACATATACCCATGTTATCAAGTAACCCATCTCAATCATGAGGAAAACACAATGGTTATTGACTCAGCTCAAACCGGGATTTTTATTCACGACGACGAAAAAATGGCTGTTGGAGAACTCCTCCTCTGTCGAGCACTGTATTACTGTCTCAACTCTGAGGTGCTACTCACTAACCATATACTACTGGGGTACTCCTCCAATATCGAGTACCATGATTCTACCTCCCCAACAGAGTAGTGCTCTCTACCATGGGTTTTCCAGCCCAACACAGTAGCGCTCCCCCTACTAGCCTATAGAGGTACTCCTCCTGTCGAGTACCGCGGGTCTGCCACCCCAACACAGTAGTGCTCCTCCTCCATGGGTATACCACCCCATCATAGTAGTGGACCCCCTGGGAAAGTCAAGTCACTCCGATACGAATCGGACAAGAATTCATCAGGCCTGAGCTGGCTACAAGGTCATCATACTCTGTGTGCTCATCTCTGGGAGGATCCTCTTCATGAGCTACTGGTTGACACTCCAAGTGTAATGAAGTTACATGAATTATTATCTCAATGGAACAGCTAATCATAGGGGTCTCAACGCAATAGACGACACATCAATCTGAAGCCCGGTCTGTGAGTTATTAGCTTTTTCGTTCCAGGTGCCCGGTTGGATTTCGGGTATAATAAAACCCATCCATACTCCAAATGCATCCAACCCTCCGGTGAAATATGCCAAAAGAACTATCTCATCAAGAGGAATCCAAAATACTTGATGGAACGTCCATAATGTGTCTGATCCTTAAGATATTAATGTTTCCGCTCCAAGGGACCAGTTGGAATTACACGGGTTCCAAACCTGGGTGTTATCCAACGTCATCCAAAACTCACTTAGAGTATTGAAAAAGGACCGCCTCATCATGGGGGTCCAAGTACCGTAGAAGGCACATCCATCGGACACACTGACTTTATGTTACACACATTTTAGTGAAAACGGGCCCAGTCCCTTAGACCAGATGGGCTGACAGGTCGGGCCATATCGGTTTTTGGCATGTCTGACCTGACAAAGGGGTCAGACCAGCTCGGTGAGTCACACGGCCTAGCCCGAGGGGTGCGGCGCGGCCGGGCATGGCCCGGCTGGGCGCGCGACATGGCTGGCATGGCCGGAGGGCCGAGCGGTCCGAGGGCCGCAGCCCCTCGGCTGTCCGAACAGGCAGTCCCAAGCGGCGCTACCCTTCCCACACCGGCCGGCTAGTCCAGCTGGCCTTTTGGCACAAGCGGACCACATGGTGGGCCCCAGATCATTCAGCATGGCACCCTCTAGGTGTCGCGGATCTTCTCGGCCCAGCTGGCCGATGAGCCAGTCGGTTTTCCAGCTCGTAGCCCTCCTGGCGCCGCGGCTCCACTTCGCCCTGTCGGCTGTCATTCCTCCGAAGCGGCCCATAAAGCGGGCCGCGGTTCCGGCTGCACAGTCGGCACAACGATGTCGGCTTCCTCCACCTCAGGTTACACTGGCCATGTTTCCGCATCTACGGCATGGTGCGACGACACCGTGCTTCCTCCACCGCAGCCCTCTTGGCCGCAGCTGTTCCTAGCTTATGTGACGGCGGCCCTTGCGCCACCGGTCTCTTCCGTGTTCCGCCTCCGATCGTCAGTTCCAAAAAGATCAAGTTCTAGATGAGGGCTGTCGGACAGTGTTGGTTCAGCCCGCGCCCTCTGCGTTAAGAGATAGCAATAGGCCATGACAATAAAAGATATACAATGGAAAATCGTGGCAGAATTTTAATCCATTAAAATTGAACATAACCCCGACCTCGAATATGGTTCGTTCGTCATAGAAGCAGAAAGAGTTGTCGCTACGTCAACGTCGGGAATGAATAGTCATCGTTGGCCAGTTCCCTGCAATTATATTTTCTCCCGTGATGAGGAGGAAGAAATGGAATCACGTCATTGGTCTTTGTGGAACCAGCGTTCTTCGTTGAAGAGGCTTCATTCTTCAATGAAATTTGAATTCTCTTCTTATTCTTCTTCACAAGAGCTCTCTCAAAATCCCCCCTACCCAACAAGTGCCAAAGAAATGTAATAGGCCAATCCTATTATTTTATTAACACAAGCAATTTAAATTTCAAAATTTAAATCACTTAATTAATTATTTGAATAGGTTCAAATTATTAATTAAGGTGTGTTGGAACGAGTTAAAGAGTGAGAGAGAGGAAATGAAGAGTTACACAATTTAAAAGGAGTTAACAAATTAAAGAAGATGGTTTAAGGGAGTTTGGGGAAAATGAAAGGTTGGGGCTCGTGTGGGCCCCACCTCTCATATAACCACACATGGGATGTTGGGGGGTTTTGGGCTCCACCAACAACTTCCCATGGTAGGGTTTATCTTCCAAGGTGACAAAATAAAATTGTTCTACAATTTTTTTTAAAACAAATTCCCCAAATAATTATTCTCATCCTGCATAAAATGATACTACTGTAAAGGTGCCCTTATGCAATTACTGGCATTGTGAGTTCATCGGTGTCCTCATATTTCGATTCCGAGCATCGGTTCAAAGGATAGAAAAACCCGCTCGTTTGATTACTGAACGTACCCGAGCTAAAATTCGATAATTGATTAAGGGCACACCGGGCATCAGAATCAAGTGACGTCAGATGCTAAAAACTCGTAAAATTCCAATGCAAATATGAAAAATATTTACTGGAAATTTCTGGGTCTTTACAGAGTCCCTCCCCTATCCAATAAAAAGGTCCCCACTCTACTCCAATACTCACTCTTAAATACCAATTTTTTTGACCAATATATTCCCTAAACACTTCCTAAAATACATCACCAATTATTTAGGCCTTATTATATTAAAAAACAAAATCCTTATATGTTCTAATGTGTTCTTCTATGGTGATCAACGAAATAAGAGTTATCGTTTTATTTCATTATTTCTATTTTATTTATTCATCCACTTCAATAATTTATACTACAACCATGATAAAATAATTAATCTATTATACTCACTATACTATGATGTTTTTATGTTAATATCATTACCAAAATCCATCTGCACTTCCCTCAAAAGCGAATTCAATTAACTATTTGTTCATACATGTGAACTACCACCTCCAAAAACAGATCAAATTCATTTTTCATAATCATATCTCATGAAATGTTATAAAAATGGAATTAATGATCATAGTTGATATTAATGTTATATTAATAAATTTATTATAATCCAAATCATTTACATTTTTACATTCTATGCATATAAAAATGATATTTTTATTCATGTGAATGTGTGAACTATCACCTCTATGAAGCGATGTGAGTCATTTTAAATCATTATTTAACTTTTATGAAATATATAAGTGTAAATAAAATATTAATTTTATATTAATGATGGTATTATAATTTAGGAAAGATAAAATTACTCTTAAATTATTTCTATAATGATCAATTAAAAATGGGAAACCTTACTCATGTATGCGTAAGACATTCTGCCTCCGTAATTATAACATTGTTTATTTTTCATAAAAACACATTATTTAATGAATTAAAGGTATAATTTATGTTTAAATGTAATGAACTGTCCTTAAACATTACATAATGTTTTTTTAATTAATAATTCACATTGAGGATCTTTTCAGGATTAGAGTTTTAGAGAATTAGACCATAACTATTACATCTCAAAAGATTTCAAAGAAGACACTTCTACTCAATCCAATGTTTCAAAAAACAAAAATCCATAAATAAAACAAGAGCTATTTTCCTGATAAAAATCATATTGAATAATTCCTTTATATTACCCTTCCTTATAACCTGTGAAAAACATTTCAAAAACATGGGATGAGCAATAAAATCTCAGTAAGGGATACACAATGAAGGAAAAATGTTAGTTTTTCAAAACAACAAGTAAACCATTATTAAATTAACATAAGTAATACATTTCACCTTTATGAAGTAGTAAATATTTTTCACTGAATAAAAGATCACTACATACCCTTTTTAACCAAAAGATTACCATTAATCCCATATAAAGAACACATTGAATATAAAGGTGACTTGGGACATAAAAATTATTAATTGGAATAACCGTACAGTCGACTTCCACACACATCACTAAATGAAATATACATATGGCCGACTTCCATATCCAATGTATTGAAGGTTATAACATAACCACCCATCCTAGTTTATCATGGTACCACACATCATATGGTTTATCACGTAACCACCCGTCAAATGTCCAAGTACCATCATTACACATAAAATATTTCATATATAAACATTTCAATAACAACATTTCACTTTCAATAATAAGAAATAATTTTATGATATTGAAATAATCAATCCATTTTCAAAAACCTTTTAAAAAATAGATTTTTGAATCAAAGTGTCTCATACCACTTTAAAGAATTTAAAAGAATTATAATTTTAAAACATTAATGTCCAAATAAATAAATCCTTAAAGACAATTTTCCAAACCTTGACGTTAAATAGAAAGATTTTGAATAATAAATCTTTATATAATTTAAAACTATATTTTAGTTAAAGAGTTTCTAACAAAATGATAGAATCTTGAATACAAATAATTAAAGAGTAACATATAATCAGAACATTATAATATCATGAGAATAAAGGGATTCATTATATAATAAGTAAATAGACATTATATGCACTATAAAAAGTTGAATTGTTTCATATTAATAATTATGTCTCAATGGAATGTAAATTGAGACAATGACCCTTACAAAGATGGTATCCTTAAATTAAGTTTAAATCATTTAGATAATTACGTGAGAAAAATATAAATACACCCAATATAAGTGGATATTAAGTGTAAAACTATCATAGATCATTCACACATATTAATAAGATGAAATAAATATGAATGATTAGATCAACCTAAGGAATGGGAATTGGGTTAAAATGTTCCCAAACTGATTTGACAACTTAAAAAACATATGCCAAATGAAAGAAGGATCATCCAATAAATATGTAAATACTCACAAATGAATGTATATTACACAAAGAGTATAATAATGGGTAGTACAAAAAACACACAAAAGGAGATAGTTGCAAATACAACATAATCTCACGAGAATAAAAACAGGTGACATGAATACCCCTTATCAGGTTGTAATTAAATCGAGTCGTATGACCAAAAGTTAATAACCACCAAAATAAGCACAGAATAGAATTAATATAATTATAATAATGATAGTATATATTCAATGGAAGTAAAAAATACACCACATGAAATAAATAGGTGGCAAATAATAAAAATCTCCTTGAATTAAAATGGAGATATGAAATCCCTTATCTCATGTCTGAAATAACCCGTTCATTATTTAGTCTCATGAATAATAAACTTTTGTTAATTTCCTCTTTATTAATAACCTTTTTAAAGTTTATTATTCCTTTTATATTACTTGTTACCATATTATAAACATTATGTAAAAATTTAAGCTAATAACGGTGGTTTTTTCGATATTTGGAACTGGAGTAAAAAAATGAACATATTATAATTACAAGTTGTTCATGTGGTAAGATATCCATTATCCTCAAGAAGATATTATAGATTTATATATCATATACATCATATATATCATGTATATACATGTATTTATAATAGTACATAACCATTAGAGGTATGAAATGAAATGCATCGTTCGATGGTAAACCATACCTACGCATGAACACTACTTCCATTTAAATTTCTTATTTTAGTGGAATTAAAAACATATTTATACATATTTATAATATAATTCAAGTATAATACAATATGAAATATTATTAACTCAAACCTTTATACTTCCCACATAAGGAATTAACGAGTCATATCAATTTGGGAGGGCGGTAGTTCACACTTCCTCTAATGAGATTATCAAATTTACCCACTATGGAAACCATTACGTATTTCTATAAATGTTAAAATACAGAAGCATAAAGAATCATAAACATAATATGTATCATATATAAATACAGTTCCATCATAATGGCCACCATGTGAGATGGTTGGATATATTTGAACAATCATCGTTTCGTGAGGCATTAGTTTTCCATTCACAGAAACATTATGTTTTCCCCCATTAGATGGAGGTGTGTTTTAGTGTAGTTAGAATCATTTTCATAAAAAAATCCTATTATATTTAAGATACTGGTGTTGATACAAAATAATGTAATAAAAATATTTTAGGGGTTGTAGAAGTAAAATAAAAGAAAATAATTTAAGAGAAATTGTTACCTTTAATTTGGGTAACATCCTTTGGTTTGAACCAAAGGACTTGTTGAAGTGCCTTCTTCTTAAGGTAATGCTACTAGGAGGAGGAATGGGATATTGAGATCTTAATTGGTAGATTTTGGACGATCCAAAAGGCTTGAGATGTGTGAGAAATCGCTTAGAAGTGGTCTCTTTTTATAAGTGAAAGGACGACCTCTTTAAGAAAGTGTTAAAATATTATTTTATTATATAATGATATTCGGTTTCTAAAAGTCCAAAGATCATTAACGTCGAATATAAGATGACTCATATTAGAAATAATATCTTCCAATATAAATTTGACATATTTTGGATAATATTTTAATCATTATAATCTTATTTATCTAAATTTTTTATTAATGAGGTAAATACTACATCATTATTGTGTAAAAAATAATGTAATTTAGCTGATGTCTAAACCATTACAATATCATTAAATCTAAAAAATTCAAATACATTATGATATTTAGTAATCTTATTATAGTTTCTATTACACCCTAAGTTAATTTTTTTGTACCTCATTTAAATATAAACACATATAAAACCAATTAAAAATATAGTCCGGGCTAGCTGTCACATTAAATTTATTTTAAATAATACATCCTTTATGTGATTGATCAAGCAATATCAATTGTAGTAAACCATACATTTCAAACAAGAAATATGTATTTCTCTAATTATATATACGTCATTTTTAATTATTTTTTATTTTAAAAGAAAGACAAAATAGTTTATATATATCTACATTATATAAAATAAATATAAAAAATTATATAGGATGAATAAAAATACACAATAAGATAAATAATAACATTATAAGAAAATAAACACATATAAAAAAACATAACCATAATTTAAAATCCACGTATTCATGGCCCATTATAATTCTTACAAGAATGAACAATATTTTAAATATAAAAATAATCTATCCAAAAATTAAAACATTAATAATATAAAACTAAGTAACATTTGAAAGAAAACTTATTTAGTGATTAATGAAGTAAACAAGTAATATTTATGGGAAATATAACAAATATAATATCAATGGAATACTATCTAATTATTTAAAATGAAACTAATCTATTATAAATATTGAAAATAAAATATTAATATTTACCGTTGAAAAGTTACTAAAAAAATAGTATCATCACAAAATTGTCTATTAATTTTTTAAATAATATAATCTTTGAATATTGTTTTCCTATTATTATATTTTATGCAAAACCTTACTTATTATGTAAAATTTAAATATTATAATTAAAATGTATAGATATTTATTTTTTTTAAATTAAATATGATTATTAATATTTAATAATATAATTATTTGGATATAATAAATAATAGAAAAATAAAAAACTATTATAACTAAAATTTTATTTATTCTAAAGAATATTTTTTCTATTATTACTATAGGATTATATATAATTGTAGAATTTCTAATTTACTATCTATGAAATTGTAAAAATGGAATAAAATTATGGAATTATAACATTGAATAAATATTATGTTCAACATAAGTTATTTCTTGGATGGATATTTTTTTGATCAATAAAAAAATTAAGTATTGCAAATTATTTATGAAATCATCCTTATATAAATATGAATTATATAATTTTCAAAAAAATTAAATTTTCTAAAATTTCTTTTCTGAGTAAAAAATTCATTTAATGAAAGTATACATTATTTCCAAATCAATATATGTATTTTCAATATATTATATAAATATTATTTTTCTAAAATTATATTTGTTACATTAAATTGAATAATTTTTTTCAAAAGTTCAATTTAATTTTTTTGTTATATAAATATAAGAATATCATATATTATTAAATTTAATCCAAATATGTTTTTTAAAATAAACACAATTAATAGTCTTTATCAAAAAAATTTAAATAAAATTTACTTTATCCAATTATATCCCTCATCATATACAATATAACGAACCCACATCATCCTCTTTATCCCCACACCTAAAAATGTCATAAATGATACTTATAAAAGAAAATTCCTCTTTAAATTTCCACCATCCACCTTCTTAACATCTTGGTATATCCCAAAAACCATACATTGAGGAGAAAATAATCATCGTAAAGGAGGTGACTCAAAGAGAAAGATAAGGTATTAAAAAAACATGTTCTTCTTCTAATTTTCTATCTTACCAATTCTATATATTTTTTTCATTAATATATTGTAATGATGGTAGTTTTGTGAAACTGTACTATTTCTAAAAAAATTATAATTTGAACCCCTATGTCCTTATAGTATGTCAAAATTTAGATGGAATGTAATTTTTTCTTGGTGAGTGATTCATTTGGATAATTATTATGTTGATTACAATTCTATTGTTTGGAACATCTCAAATATAATTTTGTAGACATGGATTAATACATGGTTGATGATTTAGGTAATCGGGTCATCTAAGTAGATAGTTCTTGTGGTTGAGAATGAAAAATATTTTTTTAGTTCATTAGATATGTGAAAGAGATAATCACACCATAAATGATGTTTAACTAGTGATTGAAAACATTAATAGAGAATTAACACATTTAAGGTGACACTAAAATGACTGGTTGGGGACCCTTATATAGTCGTTTCATGTTATGATCTATGGATAATTCCATGATGTAGTTTTTATTTATGTTTAGAGACCATTACCTATGTATTTAATATAATGATCCTCTAATTGACCCTCAGAATGAGTGTATGATGTGTTTTATTTGATGTAAAAATTGATATATATATTTGAAACATTTTGGGTACATTTTGGACTTCGAGATATGGAAGGATTTCATAGTTTGGAAAGAGGAAATCTCAAATGTATGATTTAATATTATTTCATTTTATCTCGGTGAAGGTATATTGTATTGTTTTTCTATTTATTATTTTTCCCTAAACATATGGGAAATAAAAAATTAATTACCTTTGATTATGAGGGATTTGAACATCGATTGTTCTGGGGGCATTCCATGGTATGTGGGCATTCCATTGGATTTGGTTTTGGATTGATGAGAGAACCCATTAAGTAATTTGGAATTATAGGTAAATTAAATAAATTTTTTATTAATTATAATCATATAAATATATAAAATAATTATAAATTTGTTATAATGAATATTTTATTGATTTTAAAAGTGATAGGGAATCATGATGAAGGGCAGTGGGAAGTTTGAGTTAGAAATGATTAGGTTAGTGTTTCATGGAAGTGGAGAAAGGGATTACTTCATGATTATGTTATTTTATCCCGTGGTAAAATATCTTATGTATTATTAATTTTATATGGTATATGATACGTGTCCTCACCATTGGGTGAAATAATTTTATTTAGAATATATTATTCCATTAAAATGATATTTCTATACTGAACCATGTGCTCCGGGCCGTGATGCTCACCTGAGCACTAGATGGATTTCCATCGAATTTGATGATCGATGCCTTGATTATATATGTGTTCCATGACATTGATGGGATACACATGGGTATAAATTAAATTAATTGAATGTAAATTTTTTTCCCTAGTGAAGGATCTATAGACAAGGTATCAAATAAGACAGAATTGGGTCGAGATTAGTGGCACATATATCCTATATCAGATACTTGAGGTGCATTTATTGCTCTAGGATGGTAGAGTTGCACAGAGGAATTTTTTCCTACACTTCTGATTTTTTGTATAACATTATGGTTAGTCCTTATAAGTATTTAATGATATATTGTGTGTGATTACCATCCTACGGTGACTTGGGACAAGAATGGGATACAATCCACCCCCTCTGACTGTTGATTTATATATGATCAGTGATAATAAGAGTTTATTATTATGAATCTAAGGGAATATATTACTGCTATGATTTGGTAATGGGCTATGATAAAAGATTATTATAGGGTATCCTATAGAGGTAGTCATAGAAATGATGGGTCTTAGGGGTCATCCATGGTTTCCCCAATGATATATTATCCCAAGTGAGTAAGAATATACACGAGGGTATAGATAGTATTGAATTTACCTTATGATTTAAACCAATGATTAGAGAATGTTAAGGCTTTCAAAATTAGAGTTCATACACTCTATTGTTTTACCATAACTTGTAAGTTGGATTTGAATGTATGGATAACATAATGAGTTACTATGGATGGTAATACTGGGGTCTGACCCACTATCCATCATGATATATTTTTAGAAAAATAATCATAGGAAGTTATTATTTTATTTTTCACTCATGACTAATCCCATTTTGGGATTCAATTGATAATATAATTGGATACATATGTTTTTATGTATATTCTACCAAGAATCATATTATATGGTTTATGATTCCTTGGATACAGTAAATATATATTGATTATATGATGTAAGATATGGGAGAGTCGCACCCTCTATCATAGACAAGGTGATATCCCACAGTGAGAACTAGTCCCTTAGACTTAGATAATTTGATATATTATTGGGTCAATCCACATACCTAAACTCAAACACTTCATTCATCAAACATGGAATGTTATGAATCCAAATATATTTTGTATCAAGCATAACACCAACATCCCAAATATATTTGTTACATTATAATGTTGGCATAGATACAAGATATATAACCATGGAGGATCAATAAGCTAAGTAGTATTAAATAAGTAGATACATACATAATTATTGTCTTTACATTGAAACTAAAATACTAAATGAGGTAATAGAAAAAATTATACATCCTTGAACTCATTCTATTAATTCCCCATCTTATCATGGTTCAAATTCAAATCATGGTTAATTGAAACAAAATAGGTGTGACCTAAAAATCATAAATTGGGGTAGATAAAAAGGAATCTATTTTGAGTAAATAATAAATAATAAATATGTAAATATATATAACTAAAAAAAAATTTCATATTATATAATTATTGGAACACAAAATGTATCCATTGATAATAACAATTTAGTAATCTCATTGATAATAATAATTAATTTATGAATGTAGGAATTCCGTTATATACAACATCATGATCTAAAAAATCATGATATCTGTACAATTACAAACATTCAAAAAACAAATTATTTTAAAAACAATTTATAATGTTTATTAGAAGCTAAAATGTAAAAATGGTTATGGTGGTACGGATTTCTGTTGACACTGTATAAAATATATTTATTCTTAATGAATTTTTATTATGAATTTAAAAAAAATTCTTTTTTAAAACCACGACAAAATTATTTTTAACACGATAAATCATTATAGGATATAATATAATTTCTATAATTAATATTATCAATAAAATAATGTACTTATCAAAAAAAATATAACAGTTATGGAAGAAAATTATATAATATTAAAAGAGAAAAAAATTTATATTCCTTTTAAAAAATAAATTTTTTATTCATGTGAAAAAAGATAGGAAATAGTGTAAAAAATAAGGAAAATATTTAAATATACAATGTATAATAAAATATATTTATTTCATGAATGAAGGATTATAATATTCTTTCATACATAATAATTGAAATCCTAAATAAATGAAATTTTAAAACAAATATATGCCTCAGTGGTTGCTTTTAAATTATAAATCTTGAAAAGTATAAATTTCAATTGAATAATGAATCGTAATTATTAAGTAGTTAATCATGTTCAATATTTAAAAATTGAAATAAATAAACCACATAATTTAAAATATATGGATAATATAAAAATTTTCTAAATGGAATTGAAATTAATTTAAAACCCATTAATTATGAATCCCACTAGTTAAACATTAATTAACATCCTATAAAATAGTTTCAAACATGTCATTAATTTTTACCCAAAACATATTATAAATTATAATATCATATATTATATGATTTAAATAAATTATCATGCACTAACAATGATTTTTTCATTGTTACCATTGCTTCAAGTGCTAACAACATCATTTTCACATGCATGTTTTTCAGGGATATTAACATTCATGTACATAAGAAATAGTACCACAATATTAATAATAATTTTATATTTTTTAATATCATGTTTATTAATTATAGAAAATTTTAAAACTATTCAAAAAAAATTACATTGAAAATGACACATATCAATTCATGAAAATGAATAGTTGTACATACTCAATAATGACATTATAATTCCAATATTGGTTAAATAGATTAATGATATTTATGATATATTAATTTTCCATATCAATATTATCTCATAAGGGCCCTATAAATTCATTATTTACAACATTATGACTATACATGTGAGTTGGTGATGGAATCCAAATTATAATAGGACTTTGACATAGCAGTGTTTCCCACACAAAAGAGACGGTTTTATTTCCCATTTTATCATGTTGTATTTGCATAAAAATTATACAATGAACAAAATAAAATCTCAAAAAAGGTTGATGTTTTTGTTATTATATTGTAATCATTAATTTATAGTTGGTAGAGGTATGAAATTAATTAAAAAAGTGCTTGTGGTAAAGATTATCACCCCATAGATAATCCTCATTCGGATCACATATTATGTTCCC
This sequence comes from Viscum album, assembly GCA_963277665.1. NCBI lineage: Eukaryota > Viridiplantae > Streptophyta > Magnoliopsida > Santalales > Viscaceae > Viscum > Viscum album. The sequence goes on from OY728122.1 coordinate 688,608,157, forward strand.
TCGATATTGAATTTTGTAAGTAAAATAATCTATAAAACAAGGATATGTATTTTTTGTAGTTATATTTTTTAATGTTTTATCTAAATGGCTATATATTTGTGGTGATGTTAGGGGATGAGGTTATATTTTTTAATTGATGTTTTTGGTGCACATATAATTTTAAAATTCTGTAAAATAATAAAAGATTCTTAAATAAAATGGATCCAAAATAGCTTATATTATATACTGATAAGGATTAGTTCAAAATAAAAACAATAATGGGTTTTCAAAAAAGTACATAGTTCATTTCAATCCTAATCTTTTCGGGTTAACACGTAGGAAAAGACACTTTCACATTAACCATAGTATTTTATTTTTACAATTTTTACGATGTAATAATACAAAAAAATTAGTTGAAATTAATACTCAATGTTTTTTTATTATGAATGAAAATAAATACACCTATGTATTAAATTTAATTCTAATAATTTTAAAATTTTATAATTCTTAAAAAACTTATATCAAATTTTTTTTTCATAAAATACATTTTTAATGAATATGGTGTTATTAATTTAACTATATAATTTATAATAATCCTTATATGATTTTAAAAACATATAGTTAAATTTTTAATGGATTAATTACATTTAAATAATTCATAATTATGATTTTATTAATTCATTAATTAATGTTCCATTAAAATAATCATAATTTTTTAAAATTACATTTTAAACTCAAAATGATCTTAATATTATTAATATAAAATTAATATTAAATACATGATTAATTATACATTTTATAAAAATAAAATAAAAATAGAATTATGTAATGTTTTATAATTAATTTTCAATGGATTTTAAATAATATTTCATTGGTAAAATTTTAAAAACATATATAATGCTTAATTTGAAAAATTTAAGTCAATATTTGTATTCATCCAATAAAATTAAAATTTTAGGGAAAAATATTAAAATGTGTATTTCAATATATTTTTCAGAAAATAGAATGGTAACTTACATTTATTGATTATTTGGTAAACATTGTTCCATCCTATAAAAATATCTACCCAGAAATGTTCATGGATATAACCTTTAATACAAATGATGGTGGTTATTCATAATAACAATATTTTGATGCATGGTTTCATACTCCATTTTATGATTTATCTAACTAACCTTTAGAAATATATTCTATTGGTTCTATAATAATTTCTCACCAGTGTCCGAAATATGGATGGTCTACTATATATAAGATATTTCTTGTTCTAATTAAATTTTCAATATCTGAGAATATGAATTTGGTACGTCATGCATATATTTAACAATGAGATAATGAACACATCATGTATTTTAGATACGCCTTATTTAATTTTGAAATTATAATAGAAATCATTAAATCATTTAAAATTTTTATTAGTTTGGATCTACACTAGGCTCATTATTTATTTCTTATTCAATGAGGTAATTCTCATCCATGGAGATATATTCATTAAAACATTATAACCCATATAAAATTCAAAATATTTTAACTTGTTTATGGAATTTACAATTTTTATTCTTCTATCTTTATCAATTAGAGTAAAAATAGAATTTACCGTTTTCATTTTCTTGAAAAAAATAATCAAGGCCATCAATATTCCTTTATCTATCATCTTCCGAACAAGATAGAGTTTGAAATATCATTCCATAAATTTCATTAAATGACCCCATTATAGTACATTAATTTAATCTATTATTATATGATGACTTTATCAATGGTAAATATTTACCCACAAATCCTTGATAGAAATTGTAGCATAATATCAAAATAAATTATAATATATTAAGTTACTTTTAGAACTTTAAGTTATTCTATTGATGATTTACATAGCTGAAATGAATCTTGGACTTATGACCCATCTGAGGACATATACATAATTAATATTTAAATAGTGGAAAATGATCATACTTAGTAATATATGGTGTACCATTTTGTATAACAACATCATTAATGTATTGTTATTCATGTTACTCAAGTGGTAAATATTACTTTATAGAATAGAAAAAATAATTATTTGTTAGGTGATCAACAATTACACATATTATATAATAGTTTCTAGCGGTCAATGGTAATCTAGTGGAAAAGTCTATAGTAATCTCATCCATTTTCAACATTGGTATAGGTGGAGGTTGAATGAATCCTGTTGGGTGGTTTTAATTATTCAACATTTATTGAAAATATATGAATCATAACACATAATAAATAATGGCCTACATTATATTTTACCACTAAAAATATCATTCAAATACCAATCTACAATGGGGATAAAAATGAGTTTAAAACTAGTAGTGCTATGATAACCATATAAAAATCACTTTTATTAATTTGAGTAGATCGAGAATATAAGATCTATATAAATTTTAGAACCCCATCATACAAAATTATGTATACAAATTTCACTTCATTCACATCTATGGTTTTATTTTGAAAATTATAATCATCAAGAAGTGGAATTTGTTTCATTTCCAATAAATATAATTTATAAATAATTAGAAAAATAACTGATTTTTCCCATACATAAAAATTTCATATAATATAAACTAAATAAATGAACACCATATCCATTTTAAATATCAATTTATTCAAGACAATATGAGAATTCATGCTTAAAGGAACAAAAAATTATTTTCTTTCACTAGGTGGTATTGTTTTTATTAATGATAATTATTGATTTGTTTGAACCATTTAAATTGAATAATTTTATACTTTTTCATGCATTTGTTATTATATATTGGTATATGTATATCTGACATCTTTCATTTTAGATATAATGATTCCATATCATCAAAGAAAACATCATTGATTCTAAATCATGACCATGATTTTCATAGTTCTCTTCAAGAGTATTTATATAACTTGATACACTTGTAACAACTCTCACATTCTACAAAAACCAAAATTTGATTACCTTCTCTAATGTATCACTATCTGTCACAAATCCAACATTTCATTATTGTGAATTAAAAATCAATGCATTGATAAATCACCTCTTTAATTATTCAAGTCGTTCTTCACTTTCCACATTATATAAGAACATAAACCCTTTATCATAATGAATATTTATTTTTATAGAAAATATGAAAAAAAATCATCAATAATAATCTATTTAACTATAAAAACTATATACTTTGGTAATTTTCATTGGTGTATGCCAGTTTTTTAACTACCATTGTCCTCCTAGTATCAATTTGTATTCCATCATTGGGGAAAAACGTCTAAAAAAACATTTTCTATGAATCCACCATTCACACCTATTAAATTATCATTATAAAAATTGTACTATAAGATTTAAAAAATGATCATCATTTTATATTCTTGGTCTTTATTGTTTTAAACATTCACCAATATATCAACAATAAATACAACAATAAAATCACTATGATATTCATCAAATAAAATATTTATTAGATCTATTGAAACATATGCTACATTAATAAATATAAATTGATTCACAATAACTACTATTTTACTTAACTTATTCAATTTTTCATTTTAGATATATCTTCCTTATTCACTCGCAATTATTTATACATTGAAAATTGTCTACATATTGAAAAATATTGATCTCTTAGAGATGATAAAATATTCATAAAATTGAGGATGGGGATACTTGTTATTCATCATAATAGAATTTAATTCGTTATAATAAACACACATCCTAATGGATACATGTTTATTTTAAATGAATATAATTTGTTCTCCTAATGTAAAAATACTAGAAAATATAATTACCTTATTGCTAAACTACCCTAGTAGTTTATTCGATTCCACTAATTTCATAGTGTCTATTCTATAGGGATTCTTTTTATTAGTCCTAAATCAAGGAATAATTTTATAGTGTAAAAAAATTCATGTTTTACAATATGTAAACATAATTCCATAGTAAATACATTATTTCTCTCATGCACAATATTTTCATCCTCACATTTAAAACTTAATTTTACATTCATATATTTTGTCTACTATTATTCTCCTAGAATGTTATTTAAATATTAGAATGGAGTTGGCTATAGAAAAGACTCATATTATAATGTATCCACTATAAAGATATGACATTACACATCTTTATCAAGATTCGTTATTTTCATCTCTATTAAATATACTCTTGTAATGTATTTCGAAACCTAGTCCATACCAATGATTATATAAAATTAATCCATAGGTACAGTTACAAAATAAAAAAATAAATCACATTTATCTAATATAAATGAATTTCGCTAAAAAATCCTTATTTCAATGATATTTCCACTATATTATTTGTTGGATACTATCTTATTATGTTCATTGGAAATATCTAATATTATAGGGATATATTGACTATATAAAGAGTGAGAATATCCAGAATAGAAAAATCATTAGAAAAATTTTGTGATATGATAATTATGCCTACAATATCATATTTAGGAACTTCTACCTCAGCTGTTGTGCTAACATAAACTTGTATGTCTACATTAGTATATTTCATAATAAGATCCTTTAATTATTAGAAAATTGTTTTGATTAATACAACATTAATTTATAGTTTAGACACTGTATTATAGTGATATCAATCTTTCCTTTGTATTTAATAGCCATACAATCCTTATCTCTACACTTGTAACAAACTCTCATTCTCTTAAATAATTTTCTATGGTGTTCCATTGAAATATATTTACATTATGGAAGTTATTTAATTTTCTTATTTGTCTTTGAACCATTCCCATTTTAATTTTGATCAATTTAAATCATAATCTATTTATTATCCTTTAACATATATGAACTAGAATATTCCTTCTATATTTTAAGACAAATAAAACTACTTCATAATATAATGATAATATTTGAGATTCCATTTCCATCCAAAAGGCTCTGTTTAATCCTTTTAAAAAATGGTTATCATTTTTAATTTTTACTTATTAAATTAATAGAAGACATCAATAGTCCTAAAATGGAAGAATAATAATTCACATCAATTTAGTCATTATTTTTTCATTAATCTAAGCAAAATTTTCCTCATTTTATATTTTTTCTCAAGAGAGAAATGTTTTTTTTGAAATGTATCTAAAAAATTATTTATTACATGTGTTATATTTGTCATTGCATTAATGTATTCTATTTTAACGACCACTTTGGATTTGAATTTTCATTGAGACAATATTACCAAAGTATACATTTTAACCTTATATCATATTTGAAGGACATATTTTTTTTCAAGGGAATTTCTCCATTTCAATGCCTCCATTTTATTAGGATTTCAACTAAAGGATTGAAAATTCAATTACATGAATTAATACATTATAGGTGTATCGTTATATAGAAAAACATAATGATACCTATATTAAATGTTATTAGAAATAACCTAGGATATATTACCTAATATATTTATGATCAACTCATCCCCAATAGTAGTTATACTAAATAACTTAGCAGAAAAATGATTACACTATCCAAGAGGATTGGTAACATTTATTCTTCCTTACACAATTTCTAGAAAATTATATATACTTCATTAAGCCATTTTAATTTTAAATATAAATCATAATAAAAAAATTTATGTATAATTTAACACAAAACAAAAAATGAATATTTATACATTTTTAATCATTGAATCAAAATCAATTTCCATTTTTAATATCATTAAATTATAACAATATATTCAAATATTTTATAATTGTTTATAAATAAAATCTTAATTATACTCAAAAAATACAATAAGAGTGTAAAACAAGGTGAATTTTAAAGGAACACTCACCATGAACAGTAATAATTGCTGATATATCCCTAGATAATTCATTTCAAGGGTTTTACTCCAACATTCATCTTATCAAAAATTGATTCCAATTTTAGTATTTACAAAGGGTTGTATTTCTTAGAAAAATAAAAAATATATACCATACCAACACATTAATGATATTATTTCACAATTATCCATATCGTAAATTTATATAATAGGGTTATGTTCTGTCATTTACCCCCGAAATCTATTTCCCATGGTTTTTTGATATCATGCAATCAGACAAAATTTAAAAACCCCAACTATATTAACCCACATATGGTTGACATATTATTAAATTATCATATATACTAGTGATTAAATCATGAAATATTACTCATTTAAATATCATATTAGAAATGAATATATATGTGATTCTAATTTTAAAAATTGAAATAATAAATAAAAATGGTAATTAAAAAATTCAACATCATTAATCTCTTTCAAAGAAATATTTTCCATATTCATGGAATGGAAAAATAATAATTAGTTCTCAAAAACATAGTATATATTATTTACATTGGAATATATCAAGATTAAGTAATTCATAATCCACATGGAATGTTAAATAACATAAAACATATTCCATTTAATCAATAAATTGTACATTAAATGAATATATGTATAATATTAATGTCATAATTTCATGGATAATAATAACTAAACACTAATTGAAGTAAATTACTAATATGAGATTTAATTATCTTAGAAAACATGATATACCAATAATCAAGAACATTTACCTTGTCATGATCTGATCCATTGAGGACATTCTACACCGATGTATACTGAGTGTGACTACAAAATACATTATACAGATGAATTGGGAGAATATTAGTTCCATGTAAGAATATCTCTCATATAAGAGCGCATAGACTATGGTAACTATTCAAATTAACACATTTAAAATTAGTCAACAACATGATATAATTTAAAAAATAGAGTTGATACCTAAATGAATTCATCCATTTATATACCACAATCAGAGTATGAAAAGTTTAAAGGGAAACATAAATGGAGGAATACATGCCTACCCAAGTTATTAAAATAGTCCAACCTCCTATGAAATGGGGAAAATGACATAAATGTTAACACATGATAAGAACAATGATATATCTTGAATAATTAATATTTCTTATTATGATGTCTCATATAGGACCTCATTGAATGTGATAACATCTAAATAAGCCCCCCACATGTTTGAGAATATCCCATGAATGGGTGATCTTAGAAATAACTAGTATGATACCAAGGAAAAAAATAAATCATCAAGGAAGTGGTTATATCATCATAGAAAAGGCATTCCAATCAAAATATGTCATATATTTATAACAACCGTAACATATGACAGATTAACATTAATTCTGAATGTAAAGATACAATAGAATTTCCAAACATGGATTTTCATTGAGATTTCATTGTAAATATCCTATTGGAAAACTAAATATATGACCTAACAAAAAATTTGGTTCTAATTTGAGATGTCATTCTCATAGCACAACCCCCTGAAGAAGTTTGTGTGTGAACTCTGAAGGGGTCGATACAAAGAATAATGATCCGTCATAGGTATCATGGATCATACTAGACCTTATCTGGAGAATACATATATGAAGTAGATTACCATCCATGTATTTTGGTCATGTTTATTAAAAAAACAATGTAGGGAAGAAGACATGATAGAGGATACCATCCCAGACCACACTGAATGATTCATGGAACACTCTCTGATATTGATACCATAGAGGGGATCACATCCTATAATCAATATGTGATGATTCAATTTTCCCTTATGGGAATAGAACAAGGGAACATAAACAATTTAATATTCCCCAAAAATAATAATGAATAAATTAAAACCATTAAGGATAAATTTCAAAATGTATAATGGTAGTAAAAATCATGTACTTGTCGTGTAGGACTTGTACTAGAAGTACCCAGTTTGACATTCCTACCCAGAGTCTCCCCATGTGATTCATTAAATTCTCTTGTACCCATTGATGTGCTCAATAATATTGGTTTTTCATGTATATTATTCAACTTCCTAGTAGTTGTTTGTGTCCATGTAATATTTCATTCCAATGTACTCTGGAAATTCCCATGCATCTAGTTGTGTTTCTGAAAGTGTACCATGATTTTTACATGCATCGTATTTAGGCCAATAAATATAAAACCATTATTCCAAAAATAAAACATGTATTTAACATGATCTGATATTTTTCGTCACCAGTGGTCATATTCCTCCACCCAATACACATAGACTCATCTGTCATCAATTCGAACCAATGATACAATGCCAAACTGTAAATGAGGTCTCCCATATAGATCACAGTCCATATCAAATCATTCATTTTCATCAAAAAAATTCAATCATGAGATGGAGTTATATTTCACGCTCTCATAAATGATACATTTCTACATATTTCAAATTCATATTTGTCTTTTTATAGGTATATCTCATCCCACTAACAAAATGTTATGTCAATTATTATTCGATGATGAAAATTAGGACAATGGAAAAAAAATGAAGAATAGGCATTATTTTTTTATATTGTTCATGGTGGCCAAATTAAATTACATTAAAATAATGAAATAATAACTAATGAAATAAAATAATTAAATACACTAAATTTATAACCATAATAAAATAAATCAATACTGAAGACATGACCGACAAATGAATCAATACAGTTGAATAGTAGATTAATATTATTAATGGGATAATCAATATATGATTAATATGATTAAATAGAACTCCCTACATTGGGATTTGATCGATCATTATGGAATAATAGTCTTATGTCAACATTGTTGGTGAGATCCACAAGTACTGCTAGCCCAAATATTTCAAAGGTCGATTCAACATCACTCGTCTATGAATTATCCTCCAATAACCCCTCTAAAAATTAATTTCTTAATGTTCCTAACATTTTTTATTTTAAATAAAAATGATTTTATATTTGAGGATAAGGTCATGAAATTAATAATAATAAATAAATAATTTATTTTATTTATTTTATTATTTACTCCTATGACTACACTTTAAAAAAACACCTAATGTTTTAATTAAATAAACTATTATAATAAAAATTAATTTTTAATAAATGATTAAATTCATTATATATAAATTATTTTATTGAAAATTGATTCACAACATTGTTTATTTGAAAATGTTATATCCTCTCCGGTTTTAATGTCTACCAAGCACTATATCCAATTGAAATATAGTCATTTTATAGTAATTATATTAGTAGTATTTCTAAAGGTTTATGGTAATTCTTTATTGAAAATTTAATTATATGAGATGTCCTCAACTAGTAAGATCATATCCTATAAAGACCATTTATACGAGTATATGTGGGATAGAACATCACATAATTGTTCCATTCATCAAGACCGATCCACGAGTCGACAACTAAAGCATGAAATAATAGTATTTTGAGTGATGTTCATGGTTATTCCAATCCTAGTCAAAACCATATACCTCGAACCACTATAAGAAAATAACAACATTTCACAGTTTTCACAGATATAATTAATATGATAAATAATGGGATATTTATCTTGAACCTAATAGTTAAATTTTTTAATTTTCAATTTATTAAAAAATGAGTATATTTATTCTTTTTAGTATTTATTTTTGAATTATTAAATAATAAAAAAAATAAAATATATATTCTAATACGATTAAAAAAAGTGAATTTTTTCATCACATATATTGTTTTAATAAAGACAATATTTTTTATGTATTTTACAGTTTAAAAAATGATTGTGTTTTCACATTTAATATTATTATAAAAAAATATATATTAAATATATAAGTTAATATAATTTATTCCGTCAAATTTTGTTGTTATAAGGTTTGGATAATTATTAATATAGAAAAACAATAATTATTAACATGTATGTATTTTAATTTAAATATTATATTATCATAGTTAATAAATTATTTTTATGAGATAAATATTATTTTTGAAATCAATATTTCTAAATTCTCTAGCGGTTGTTTTTTCTTAATTTTCTAGCTAAGTAAAATTTTCTTGTTAAAATTTAATACAGTATAATTATATGATATGTATTATGAAATAATAATGTAGAGACCCAATGCTTGACGTACACGGAAATTATTTTACTGTTGCGGAATAATTAATACATGACAAACACAAACACATAAGGACTGTAATAATTTAGTGTCTTTGGAAACTCGAAATATAAACATCCAATCCTGTTGAAAGATCTTCAAAATTTCCCATATCGATCTTCCCCATTTTTTTCTAACCTAAAACCTCTCTTTTATATCCTGGGGAAAAGAAAACATATAATGGGTGAGATCAAATGCGCAGTAAGGGTAGGCATGGATAAAATAAGACAAATCATATACATTTGAGCTTAAAAACATTAACATAATGTTTAAACATCAAAAGCATGAGCAATGACATAAAACATGGAAGTACGTAAGGCATAGATCATAAAGAAACATTAAGCATGATAAAATAGCATGGGATTAAAACATGTAATTGTTGAAACCATTAAGCACATGTTATGATTTCTATAGTAGCCAAGGCATTGCTGCTCAGTCCATCATAGTGGACAATGTCCCTTTTTGAATCAAGTTCACTCCTTGTTTCAGTCCTGTAACACTAAACCGGATTAACTTACTGTTCCATCCATGTCAATCTCATGAGATATAAATCTTTACCCAATGCATTGGATGGAGATATAGATCCCACCCATCTCATAATGAAATCATTCTTACTTGTGCCACAATAATAATCATACATCATTCACAATAACCCAATGAATAAAATAGGTTTCATAAACATCATCCCATCATCACATAATCCATATAAATGAAATGGATATCATTTCATTATAAGAAAAGTGAAACCATGTAAATGATAGAGACATTATACTTAAATCATACACCTATGAAATAATGTCATCTTATATGGAAAATGGTTTTGATAAAACACTTGAAATGAATTTTTGAAGAAAATATCTTTTTTTCTTCAAAATCATTTTTTTTCCACAAAATGTCATGCAATTTAAGAAGAAAATGATTTTTTTGAAAATACTCATGAAATATTTTTGAGTAAGCTTCATGAAAATAAGGCTTTATAAAATCATAAAAATCTTTTCACGCCGTATAAGTTAAAAATAACATTTTTCTCGTACTTTTTTTGGAAAAAAAGGTACCTCGTATGGTAAACAAAAGAAAGATTACTTCCATACAATGTGGTAAAAGTAGAAAAGGGTAAAAATGAATTTAAACATACATGGAATAAAAGAAAAAATTTTATGGAAACATTTTGAGAACAAATGGACATGGATAATAATCATAACCCCAATAAATACTTACAAATAAACAATCTCGGATAAGAATGAGATTGGAATAATTATCCCTTACCTTAGGTCCCATATGCTTCGTACGTATCCGAAACTCCTGTATAATGATTTAAATAATGTCATTGACTTATTATAGAATCATATTCATTGTTATGATATCATATATGGTTCACTTACGACTTTATATTACTCGTTCTTTTGTAAATTCCATGTTAAATAGTGTTTTGGCTAAAATCGTTTCATTTGTCGTCCATGTTTTGACTTGTAATTATTCATATGATTACTTAGATCATGATTAGATAATTCCATAATATAAAACATGATTTATATGTAATATGTATTCAGAATATACATATATATAATAGATCAATAAATGAAAATAAATACACCGTTCATGGAGACGGTAGGCCGTACGTACGCATGAATGATATTTTCATTTCTTTATTGAGTTGAATGGAATTAATTAGGTGAAATACATATATATATACATAAATCCAGTATAATTATTATGTAATATATTTCGTGATTACTTATTATATATACATTATAGTCATTCATGAATGGTTAATCATTGAGAATGAATCTTGTCGCATCGTGGAGACAGTAGTCCGTACATACGCACGAGTGATGATATTGTTCCCATAATTATTGAATTGAATTGGGGAGGATGATAAAATATATCATAATAAGTATGATGTTATAATAACTATGTATATTTATTCATTACACCATTATCTCTATCCAAGTATGGTGGTGTTGGAAAAACAGATTACACCACGGCGTGGAGACAGTATTCCGTACGTACGCACTCGCGGTGATTTTGTTTTCCGTAGGATATATGGAAGGTGAAATAGGGTTGTTTAATAATTATAATTACATATCAGTATATGATTGTTACTGATGTTATTACTTCATAATTAAACAACTAAATAAGAATAAGTTTAAGAAGAAATAAAGTTGAATGAATCGGTAACAGACATTACCTCTTCTTTGAAGCGCCTCTTTGAGACCACCTCTTAGGGCACTAAAATTGGTCTTTGAAGAAGCCCAGGACCTCTAAGATGTTTCTATGTAAGTGGAAAAGATAATTTGGTAGGGTTTGGCCGAGCATGAAGGCTCAAATTTTTGTAAAGATGAGAGAAAGGAGGTGCCCTTTTCTAGGGGAGGAGAGGGGAACCTTTGGAAGTCTTAAAAATATTAATTTATATTAAATCCCAACCCCACATAAAAACATCCAAAATGAATCATATCCGAATATTATATGAGATAGAGTTTTAATCTCATCAACCAATAAAATTTAGACATGTTAGGAATATATTTTAAACATTATCAACCTGACTTATCCTTATTTATCAATTTAATTTTATTTGTGGTAATAATATTCTAAATTTTGAATTATTATAAATTATTACATATGTGTTTTTAATTTTCCATAATTTTAAGTTTTATGACATTTTTGACCATATAAATTTAAATTTAAAATTTTTAAATATTTTTGTTATTTTTACACAATTTTATAATATGTTATTTTTATAAAATTACAATACTGTCGATTTTGACACTATTCATTTATTTGAATTTAAATAAACAATATACAGAATATATGTTCAAACTAAAAACTTTAATAGATTCATAACATGTCATATTTATCTAAAAAATTAGTGGAGAACATTAAATAGTTCATATAATATTTATTTTGTTATTTTTAAAGCAACTTATTTGTTTTATCACTTAATAAAATAATTACTACAACATTTTTTGTATAATTATTTAATATAATTATATGTTGCATAAAAATTAAAAATAAAATCCTATGATGAAGATAAATCTATTAAATTTCACAATAATACTTTTAATAGAATCTATCATCTTAAAATCACAATATTTATATTGTTATATTTATTAAATTATGAAGGTGACAACTTTGGCATCGTTTAAAATAAAATATAATAAGTGTCATAATCTCTTTTATAAGGCTCCAAATGGTCAAATATTCTACCATTGGATGCTTACTGTCTAAATATACATTACCAATAAGTGTTGGTCAGGGTTTTGTCCCTTTTATGATCACTATTAGTATAATAAAAACTATATTCTTGATTTTTCACTTGATAAACAATTTCTGTATCACAATCGTGTCACAATTAATGATAATTATTTAATACCTAAAAATTATAAATAAATTCATATGATTTAGATAATTTTATTATATTTCTGTAGACTATTCATGTTCGATGTTTCATCATGTTTATAACTAAATTAAAATTATTATACTTATAATATTTAAGAAAGTGACATGTTGTCACTTTCATTGGTTTTAATAATAATTAAATTATTTTAATGGACAAAAGTCTATTAAATGATTCTAATCCGACCAATAGGTGATATGGGTCGACTTTTAGTCATCCAATAGGATTTTTTCAGGTGTTAGGTTAATTTTATAATCTTATATTTACCCTTAATTACCTGATTTACCTTTAACTAAGGTAAACAAAATTTACCGTAGTTACTATTCTTAAAGCCCAAAAATAAAAAGTATCTTATTAACATAATTTGGACCCACTGATTCCACATATAGAATCCATTTTTCCAAATTCAATACACAAAAGTTGAATAAATTAAATTAAAATTAATCCTGTTGTTGAAAGAAAAGGGGGTTTTGTTTAAAACATTGCAAAAGATTGAATTGATTTAACCTACGAATTCAAGATAAAATCAATGATAGTGAAATAAATTATATTAAATGGTAAAAATATATTCTATTTATACTTTTAAACCAATCAATATTATAATTTAAACACAAAAATTATTACGATGGAAAATGTTTTTTTTTAATTAAAATATAGCGTGATTTTACTATTCATTAATATATGAAAGTTATCAGAATAATATGAAAATTTTATCCAAGGTCAAATTTTATATCCTTATTCCAAATAATAATTTTATTTTGTAAAATTGAACTTATTAATATGTCAAAACTATATTTAATGTGGGTGCGCCATCAAAAGGCATCACAACCGCATTTTTTTAAAAATACTTATTTTACCCGAAAATATTTATTTTGTTCACATAAAATGTTTTACAAAATTTATGAGATGAATAATAATGTTATAAAATTAAAAATGTGGTTAATAATATTCATAACGGCTAGTTCGTGATAATATTATAACTATATATCGTTGTTTAGTGAAACCTGGTATTGCGTACAACACACGCTATCGAGGAAGGTTGTGATTGCATGTAATGAAAACCAAGTGAGGGTTTCATGTAGTGAATTACTCCTTTTTTGTTGCGTATAACAAAATCCAACCCTATTTCATTTATAAATTGAATATATATATATATACACTCAATGTTGCGTAGAATAACTTCTATCAAATGAACTTGAAATTGTGTATAACATGATCCAAGGATTGTGTTGCGTATACTGCAAGCTAATATGGTGGTGCGTATAGCACAAGATAATCTTGGTGTAGCATAAAAAACTTGACGTCAAATAAATTAAAAATAATACTTATCATAAAATCTCAGGGTGTTACATTCTGCACCCTTAAAATGAATTTCTCCCTCGAAATTCGTCGGGGTTATAAATGGTTTGTTACTTGTGAATTTATTTCATAGAAACCCGCATCGTAAAAAGGAATGTTAAAACCTAATTTTAAAAAGTGAAGGATGAAACATAACAGTTACCCAAATTAACTCATCAGTAGATTTCCACATTGGAGATCATAGGTGAAAATATGGATATGGAGGATAAATTTAACCATCATGTTCTGATAGAGAGTGGTAGAGAACATGGCTATGAAAAAGACAATAATCACAAAGCCATAGATTTGTGATGATATAAGGTACCATCTGATTCATTTGATATAAGAGAACTAGGAATTTTTTTTTGGTTTTTAATATCATTTCCCAAAAGTTGAAAATTTTGATTTAGAAGAAATACTTACTTGATTTTGGTACAATCTCACTGGTGTTCGTGCTTTGTACAATTTCCACTTCATCTCTTAAAAAAATGAGGTTGAATTTGTTTTTCGTGAAGTGTTAATAGATCATGTGATATAATGATGGGTCATTCCATATGTTTCAAACAAAAGGTTAGAAAATGTTATCAAATATACATAAGTCCATCTATGGTGAGGTTAATCGTATACGATTCCAAAAATGAACTTGTACTTCATATATCATTCCTCTTAATAAAATAAAACTATTTTCTACTAACCAGGGACTTCATGTAGGCCAGTGGTATACGATAAAAGCCAGTCCCACTTCGGTTGTGGGATTGATTCCCAAACCCTTGTCTGACACGATGGGTTGTCGCACGTCCTGCAGGATGTCCTTTTTCTAAAACTACATCATTATAACATTCCATATTGAAAAAAGTTCTAGCCTCAAACAATCTTGTCTCACGTCCAACATAAACCATTCCAATCCTTAGGCTTATCCAAAATACTTCGGTCCATGTTCATATTATAATGAAACCAATTACTAGAAAGGTTATCTACCAAGAATGTGAATAAAATCATTTATCCCACATATATCATAAGATATAACTTGTTGGTTACATTCTAAACACATGAATACCTTAGTCATGTATTGTCTTGAAAAATAAATTACCATAGAACCTTAGTGAAAACATGAATGCTGTAAAAGGTTACTCTTTCCGCATAAAAAATTCCCAAATAAAATCTATATACTCAAATCATGATATCACTATGTCCTTTTATCATCCATGAGCTCATTAATACAATCAAACATCTCATTATCTTCTTATCCCTTCATTATGCACATATCATCTAATTTCCAAAAATATCTGAATAACCTTCCATGGTTACCTGTACCATTCAACATATACTTTCAAATAATTCAGAAAAAACAATAGTGTAACAATTCTTAGATGATTCTTTATTCCATAATACCATTAACTATACAACATAACTCTGGATAAACATACAATCATTCCACTACCTTCATAAACCTTTGACTGAGCTTCAAAAAATATTTTATCTCACATATCATTTGTAGTCTCTTCATCATCATCAATATATATACCACCCATACAGACATGATGATTCTTTTCATGAGACATTACCTAAGGGAATTGGTTTTCATAATTCCTGTACATTCCACATTTAAAACATTTAATCTTTGTTGATGTCTTAGAAATACCATTATCCTCGTCCATGGTGTGAACTAAACCTTTTCCTTTGCAATTATTGGCTTTTTGTCCTTCTTTCTAACACCCAAAGCTTCTTCCAGTTCCATTGAAACATTCCCCTTGATGCATCTTCCCACATAAATTACATGAGGGAAATTGAACTTTCTTTCCTCTAGGATCATCATGAAACTCAATCTTTCTCTTATTGGCTGAGTCAGTAATCTTACCAAAGTTGAGATTATTGATCATATTATGAGATTGCGGATTAGGCATAATAACAATGTTTGGACGTCCAAATCTGGTTTCATTTGGTTTCTCATGAACACTATCATTCCATTGTCCATCATATCCTCTATTATCGAGAATCTTCATGTTACAATCCATTTTCTAAAACCCAAAAAGAATTGTGTGAGCGGAAAAAAATCATGCTAGGAAAAAAAACATAATAAAGGGGGATTACCATCAATATATAACATCTTAGGTTAAATTCTAAGATCTTTTCCGTATTTCTAAGACTATATCCTATACGTATACATATCCTTAGGGACATTCCTAGACATACCTTTGAAATATCTCTTCGGATCTCACTAACATCTTCGCATCCTAGTTCCCAAAGCGTGACTAAACCTTTCCTATGATACCAGCTATAGAGACCCAATACTTGATGTACTTGGATATTACATTACTTTTGTGGAATTATTAATACATAACAAACACAGACACACAAGGATCGTAATAGTTTGTGTCTTTGGAAACTTGAAATATAATCATCTAATCCTGTTGAATGATCTGCATCATCTCCCATATCGATCTTCCCCTTTTTTTTCTTACCTAAAACCTTTATTTATATCTTGGGTAAAAAATATATAAAGGTTGATCTCAAAAGCTCAGTAAGGGTAAAAATGTATAAAATAAAACAAATCATATACATTTGAGCTTAAAAACATTAACATAATGTTCAATCATCAAAAGCTTGAGCAATGACATAAAACATGGAAGTACGTAATGAAAAGATCATAAAGAAACATTAAGCATGATAAAATAGAATGGGACTAAAACATGTAATTGTGGAAACCATTAAGAACATGTTATTATTTCCATAGTATCCAAGTCATTGATTCCAAGACCGTCTTAGTGGACAAAGTCCCTTTCGGAATCGAGTTCACTCCTTGTATCAGTCCTGTAACACTGAACCGGATTAACATACGATTCCATCCATGTCTATCTCATTGGATATAAATCATTCCCCAATGCATTGGAGAGAGATATAGTTCCCACCTATCTCATAATGAAATCATTCTTACTTGTGCCACAAAAATAAACAATCATCATTCATAATATCCCAACGAATAAAATAGGTTTCATAAAAATCATCCCATCATCACATAATCCATATAAAAGAAATGGATATCATTTCATAATAAGAAAATTGAAACCATGTAAATCATATAGACATTATACTAGAAACATACACATATGAAATAATGTCAACATATATGGAAAATGGTTTTGATAAAACACTTGAAATGAATTCTTGATGAAAATATCCTTTCTTCTTCAAAGTCATTTTCTTTTCAAAAAATGTCATGAAATTTTAAAAGAAAATTATTTTGTTGAAAATTGTAATGAAATATTTTGGGGTAAGCTTCATGAAAATATGGCTTTATAAAATCGTAAAAATCCGTTCACACCGTATAAGTTAAAAATAACATTTTTCTCGTACATTTTTCGGAAAAGTCAAAAAGGACCTTGTATGGTAATCAAAATAAATATTCCTTCCATACAATGTGTTAAAAGTAGAAAAGGGTTAAAATTAATTTAAACATACATGGAAGAAATGTAAAAAATTTATTAAAACATTTTTAGAACATATGGACATGGATAATAATCATACCCTGAGTAAATACTTACAAATAAACAATCTCGGATAAGAATGAGATTGGAATAATTATCCCTTACCTTAGGTCCAATATGTTTCATACGTATCTGAACCTCCTGTATAATTATTTAAATAATGTCATTTACTTATTATAGAATCTTATTAGTTGTTATGCTATCATATATGGTTCACTTATGACTTTATATTACCCGTTCTTTAGTAAATTCCAAGTTAAATAGCGTTTTGGGTAAAATCGTTTCATTTGTCATCCATGTTTTGACTTGTAATTATTCATATGATAACATAGATAATGATTACATAATTCCAGACTATAAAACATGATTTATATATAATATATATTCAGAATATACATATATCTAATAGATCAATAAATGAAATGAAATACACCGTTCATGGGGACGGTATGCCGTACGTACGCATGTACGCTGTTTTTGTTTCCTTATTGAGTTGAATGGAATTAATTAGATGACATACATATATATATACATAAATCCAGTATCATTATTATGTCATATATTTCATGATTACTTATTATATATACATTATAATCATTCATGAATGGTTAATCATTGAGAATGAATCTCATCGCGTCGTGGAGACGGTAGTCCGTACGTATGCACGAGCGATGATATTGTTCCCATAATTATTGAAATGAATTGGGGTGGATGATAAAATATATCATAATCAATAATATTTTATAATAACTATGTATAGTTATTCTTCACATTATTATACCCATCCAAGTATGGTGGGGTTGGAAAAACAGATTACACCACAGCGTGGAGACTGTATTCTGTACGTATTCATGCGCGGTGATTTCGTTTTCCGTAGGATGGGTAGACGGTGAAATGGGGTTGTTTCATAATTATAATAATATATCAGTATATGAGTGATACTTATGTTATTACTTCATAATGAAACAACTATATAAGAAGAAGTTGAAGGAGAAATAATGTTGAAAGAATCGGTAATGGACATTACCTCTTCTTTGAAGCGCCTCTTTGAGACCTCCTCTTAGGGCACTAAAATTGGTATTTGAAGAAGACCAGGACCTATAGGATGTTTATATGGAAGTGGAGAAGAAAATTTGGCAGGGGTTGGGCGATCTTGAAGGCTCAAATTTTTGTAACGATGAGAGGGAGGAGGTACCTTTTTATAGGGGAGGAGAGGGGCACATTTGGAAATCTTAAAAATATTAATTTATATTAAATCCCAACCCCATGTAAAAACATAGAAAATGACTCATATCTGATGATTATATGAGATTGGGTTGTAATCTCATCATCCAATAAAATTTAGACATGTTAGTAATCTATTTTAAACATTATCAACTTGATTTATCCTTATTTATCAATTTAATTTTATTTGTGGTATTAATATTCTAAATTTTAAATTATTATAAATAATTACATATGTGTTGTGAATTTTCCATAATTTGACACTATATGAAAATTTTGAACATATAAATTTAAATTTATAATTTTTAAATATTTTTTGATTTTTACACAATTTTATAATATGTTATTTTTATAAAATAACAATAGTGTCAATTTTGAAACTATTCATTTATTTGAATTTAAATAAACAAAATACATAAGATATGTTAGAACTAAAAGATTTAATAGATTCATAAAATTTCATATTTATCTAAAAAATTAGTGGATTGCATTAAATAGTTCATATAATATTTATTTAATTATTTTTTAATCCATTTATTTGGTTTATCTCTTAATAAAATAACCACTACATCATTTTTGTATAATTAATTAATATACTTATTTGTTGCATAAAAATTAAAAATAAAATCATATGATAAAGATAAAACTATTATCTTTTACAATAATACTTTTACTCGAATTTATCATCTTAAAATCACGCTATTTAAATTGTAATATTTATTAAATCATGAAGGTGAAAACTGTGGTATCATTTAAAATAAAATATTATAAGTGTCATAATTGCTTTTATAAGGCTCAAAAAAGGTCAAATATTCGACAATTGGATGTTTATGGTTTAACTTTACATGACCAATAAATATTTGTCAGGGTTTTGTGCCTTTTATGATCACTATTATTTTGATAAAAACTATATTCTTGATTTTTCACAAGATAAACAATTTCTGCATCACTATTGTGTCACAATTAATGATAATTATTTAATCCCTAAAACTTATAAGTAAATTCATATGATGTAAATAATTTTATTAGAATTATGGATACTATTCATGTTCTATGTTTCATGAAGTTTATCATTAAATTAAAATTATTATACTTATAATATTTAAGAATGTGACATGTTGTCACTTTCTTTGGTTTTAATAATAATTAAATTATTTTCCTGGACAAAAGTATATTAAATGATTCTAATCCAACCCTTAGGTGATATGGGTCGACTTTTATTCATCCAATAAGATTTTCCCATGTTTTATGTTAATTTTATAATCTTATATTTACCCTTAATTACCTGACCTACCATTAACTATGGTAAACAAAATTTAATGTAGTTACTATTAATAAAGCCCAAAAATAAAAAGTAGCTTATTAACATAATTTGGACCCACTGATTCCAAATATGGAATCAATTTTCCCAATTTAATACACAAAAGTTTCATAAATTAAATTAAAATTAATCCCGTTGTCGAAAGAAAATGGGTTTTTGTTTAAAACATTGCAAAAGATTGAATTGATTTAACCTAAGAATTCAAGGTAAAATCAATGATAATGACATACATTATATT
The DNA here is from genome assembly GCA_963277665.1 of Viscum album. NCBI lineage: Eukaryota > Viridiplantae > Streptophyta > Magnoliopsida > Santalales > Viscaceae > Viscum > Viscum album. The sequence continues at coordinate 688,629,065 of OY728122.1, forward strand.
AAATGGTAAAAATATATTCTATTTATACATTAAAAAGATTCAATATTATATTTTTACCACATAAATTACTACGATGAAAAAAGTTGTTTTTAATTAAAATATAGCGTGTTTTTACTATTCATTAAAATATGCAAGTTATCAGAATAATATGAAAATTTTATCCAAGGTAAAATTATATATCCTGATTACAATTAATAATTTTATTTTGTAAAATTGAACTTATAAATATGTAAAAAATTCATTTAATGTTGGTGTGGCATCAAAAGGCGGCAAAACAGCATTTTTGGAAAAATACTTATTTTACCCGAAAAATTTATTTTGTTCACACGCTATCGAGGAAGGTCGTGATTGCGTGTAATGAAATCCAAGTCAGGGTTGCGTATAGTGAAAGACTCCATTGTTGTTTCATATAACAAAATCCAACCATATTTCATTTATAAATTTAATATATATATATATATATACACACTCAATTTTGCGTAGAATAACTTCTATCAAATGAACTTGAAATTGTGTATAACACGATCCAGGGATTGTGTTGCGTATACTGTAAGCTAATACACTGTTGTGTATAGCATAAGATAATCTTTTTGTACCATAAAACACATGACATCAAATAAATTAAAAAGAATAATTATCATAAAATCTTGGGGAGTTAAAAATAATGACAAAAAAGTGATGCAATATATTAAATAATTATTTACATGAATAAATAAATATTTCACCTTTGAAAATTTATTTTTGAAAATATTTTAATTAATATATAACCACTTAATGAATTCACTAGAATGTATATTATAATTTGATGTTTTAATAATCAATTATCTATGAAAATGACTTACATACAAATAATCTGGGGCATTATTTTAATGTTCTCAACTCATAATATCTATAAATATTAAAAAAACATCATTTGGGGTAGAAAATATGGAAAAAATAAAATATATTTTTTGATGTTTAGATTACATTATCATGTATATTTAATAAGAAATATTCGGAAATATAAAAATAATTATACATTGTTTATCTTTATAAACCATCCCACGTTCTCATTCCAATATTGTAATAACCCATAGAGCATGAAAAAACTATATCCATTCCATTATAGAGTCCCCTATTGGTTCCCCCAATACACAAAAAATAAGCTATCATTCTTTGAGACACACACTCTCAAGATAATGGATCCTCTATTTCTTCTTCTCATTCCTGAAACTTATTTAATTTATCCCATTTTGGTTGAATTTTATTTTTTCAATATTTTTAGAAAAGTCAATATTATTATACATATTAATTAAATGTAATGGTAGACCAATTTAACCCTCATTTAACTATTCCATTATTGTTTATATACCCTCATTATGAATTGCCAAACAACATTCCATTTTCCATTCCAAACAACATTGTAGTAAATTACTATTCCCAATTCTAATCATTAGTATTTACTTAGTAGTTTTTATCATTCATTGATTCAGAAATCAAAATTATATTTCTCATACAACATATGTATCAAAATAAATCTTATTAAGAGAATCCTTATATTGTATGATCAATCTGGAATAATTATACATGTACAAGATTTTAATGTGATGGGTTGGAACAAATTTATATATCTCTCTAATGCATAGGGTAAAGTTTAAATATCAATAGATGAAATTTTGGGTGCATGGGAGAATATATTAAGCACACTATGTTTTGTTTTATTGTGTGTTATCATTGTATTAAGTTTATGATTCCTTGATTTATTTTGTTACAATATTCCCTAGTTTCCTTTTTTCTATCAGGTTATAAAATGCATTGTTGATCATGATTATGATTCTGACCACAATTAGGATTCCATGATATGACTCTTTACTCAAATTAAATTATTTATCTCATGTTATTACATTTTTATTCTCATACTAGGATTTATATCAAAGCCATTTCTTATATATATTCCTTTGATATCACATAAATATTTAAAAGTTTAATGTAATTTTAGTACCATGATATGAAATATAACCATAGTTTCATTACACTCCTATCACATGTTCTTATACAATGTACCATTTTGCCTAATGAATTTCAGATTCATGATATTTTGGATTTTTTTTGTACCTATATTTAATCATTTATATAAAAAATTGTGTTAAAATATTAGTTGTCAAAGTGGAAAAAAATTATGTCATTCCTCAGGTAGAATAATATTTCTCTATTTAATGATATTCCTATATTTAGAATTCTAGAATCATTTTCCCTATTAATAAATCATTTTATAAAAAATATGTTTGAATGATATTATATATTTAATTTTTTTATTGTGACAATATTGGGTATTTTTGGTCACCATAATACCATGTTAAATCATTGCCCATATCTAGAAATATTATTAAAATTTTCCAATGCATGACAAGGACAAATTCATTTCATTAACCACTGAAAAAGTATTTCCAACAAGAAAAGAATAAATTGTAATCCATAAATTAGTGTACAGGACAACAATATATTTCTTCTACTTCAATGTTTTCTCCTGATGATTCTCATGATATTACTATATAGGCACAAATGGAATTTCTAACCCATGGAGAATCTACTCCAGTCTATCCTTTATATCTACTGAGTACTCATTAAGGATAGCTCCATCTGTGATGGCCTACTCACTCAATTGATAACATGTGATAGGTAGTGGACATACCTAATCATTTTCAAGACATATAAGCAATGATTTTATCATTTTAACTACATTTTTCGGACCAAGAAGAATGAAATTTCACCTACCCAACATAGTATATGAGAAGGATCGATTATCCTTGGTGATAAATTACTTCCCCAAAAAAATATCCATATAATTCATTGAGGTGAGGAATTCATTAACACATTTCCATACACATAAATTTCAAAAGTCATATATTATGAGATTGTATAAAGCTTATGACAACATTTAGAAGTCATCATATTCTCTTGGATGATATTAAAATTATATTTTTTTCACTCAAAACTACTCTGGTCTCATGAGTGTAGACTCAACTAAATCCTTATAGAATAGTGTAAACCTTTATGGTCTCCCATATAATTCCGCCAATTGTGTCGTAATGAATGGTGGAATGGAATTAGTTTTTCATACAAAATCCACCAGGGGTATGTGATCATCCCAACCATAGGAAAAGAGTAAACTAGAAACCAATAGAATTCTTCCATAACCTAAATGGGTTTCTCACTGTAGTTAAATATATTGGGTTGTAATTTTCTTCTTAAATTAAATTAATACCATCTATATCATTCAACCCACTCTATAATTGTATCATTAAGCTAGAATTATGTTTTTAAATTATCATTGAGTTAACTTCTTGATGATTTATTATGTCTAATATGTAAAGGAATATAAAACATTAAATTTAAATCTAATCTGTAATAGCTAGGAGGTGGGATGAATATTTGAGTACTTCTGTTATCACCTATATTAAATAGTGTCCAATATAAGATCATTGGATCCCATTCAGGATATATATTGAGATAAAATCTCACTTCCTGATTTTCACAACAAGGGGTTTACAAATACCCACTAAAACTGAGTAATATGCCTTCACCTATAGAAATTGGAGGGATCGAAAGAAAAAAACTTTTATAAATAACTTAATTCCATGAAAAATTAATTAACACTAATGGTCATGATTAAACTTTACCACATCTATATTTACCCTATGGGGGGTTATGAATCTCACACAATAATAACTCTCACAACATCACTAATAAAATCATATTCACAGTGATAAGTATTAAATGATACCCACCATTATAAAATCCATCAAGACCATGACTATTGGATATACGAATATAAAATTTCTCATCGATGGTATAACCATGTAGTACCACCCAATCATGTTATAGAAGATCAAAAAATTGAGGAATGAAGCACATTTAATTTACATTTTTTCAAATTTCAATGGGGCTAAATAGTCTAATTATAAGGACCCAGTTGTAAAACATAACATAATCTTGAATTAAGTGATTAATTCTAATTGAGGATAATATCAAGTTTAGATTTTTAGAGGATTACTCCATAAATATTACATTACATCTCCAAAATTACAAATAATACTCATCTAATCTATCCAATGTTTCACAAAATAAAAATCCTTATATAAAATAAGAGTTCTTTTCATCATAGAAATGTTCTTGAATACTTCCTTTCTCTTACATTTCCATATACCCTGTGAAAAACATTTCAGAAATTGGGGATGAGCACAAATATCATAGTAAGGGATATATAAAAATATGAAAACATTACCCATCAATAAATACATAACAAGGAAACCATACATTTCAATCCTAACATACATTATGAAATCATAATATTTATGAATAACACATAGAAATCATAAATCATAAAGGTAACCAATGGAGTATATATCATACATACATTGTAGTTATCACAGAAATATAGGGAGTTACATTTGGAATACCTGTCAAAGTATATTCCCTAAATCACTTTGGAGAAACATTCACATTTATCTCCGTCACATTATCCAATGAATTTAGTGATTTATCTCGTGCTCACCCACCATTGGTTTATCATGGAATCACCTATATACTTATACAATACCCAATAACCATAATATATCAAGAAAACATAATACAACAATAATGGAAAGATAAAATTTCTATATTGAAATCACAATATATCTTTTCAAGATATATACATAATCCATGCTTTTGAAAAACGTTTTCAAAACCATTTAAACATTTAATAAAGAAATTTTGGAATCAATGTTTCCCATTAAACATTGAAACATTTAAATTAATTAACGTTTTAAACTATTAATATCTAGACAGATAAATCCTTAAAACCATTTTGTAATCATGGACATTAATGAGAAATATTTTTAAGAATAAATCCTGAAAACATTTAAAATGATATTTTTGTTAAAGTGTTTTTTTAGAAAATGAGAGGCTCTTGAATACAAACAATGGAGGAATAGAAATTAATCATAACATTATAATGTCATTAAAATTATGGGATTCTTGATATAATATGAAAAAGTATTGTATATAAAACATATAAGAGTTAAGTGGTGCATCACAACATTAAAGTCATAATAGAATTTAAATTGAGATGAAATACCTTATAAAAATTATATCAATACGTTAAGGATAAATAAATTACATAATAATGTGGGAAAAATATAAATACTACAAATTAGAATGTATATTCATTTAAAATAAATCTTAGAACATTCACATATATTTTTGTAAAAACAACGCCAATGACATGGATGTTTAAATCATCGAATTGAAATTAAGTTAGAATTACTCTTATCAAGTCGATATCGATGACCTGGGAATTTATACATGGAGTGATTATGTGTATGGAATGTATATGCACCAAAAGTGGAATGGAAATTAAAATATAAATAAATGAGGATTGATAACACAAAAAATCATTGCATGACAAAACTAAGAATTAGAAGATTAACTAATGGATTCGAAATTGGGATAAAAAGTTCCCTTACCGATTTGTTAAGATACGAAACATAAAACCCATGAAAGTGGGATAAAAAAAAGATGTAAATACCCAAAAATTAGTGTGTATTTCACAAAATATACAATTATGGTCATTACATTCACCAAAAAATGGAAATAGTAGAAATTATAGCATGAATCTCAGGGGAATAAAAAGTGAGATGAAAATCCCTTACTACATTGTAATTTAATCGAGTCATATGAAAAAAAGTTAATAACCACCAAATCAATCATATAATACTGTGATAATAAATATAATCATGATAGTATATATGAAATGGATGTACACAATACACCACATGAAATAAATAAGTGGCGAACAATGGAAATCTCACGGAATTAAAAGGGAGATCAGAAATCCCGTACCTAGTGTCTGACTTGACTCGTATGTTCTAGGTTCATCCTAAATAATAGATTTATGTCAATTTATAATTTCATAATAAAATTTTTCCTGTTTATTATTACTTTTATATCTCTTACGTCCTTACTATAACAATTATTTATTTATTAGAGTTCATATTGGACATTTTGCTGATGTTCAGAATTTGAGTTAAAAATGAACCTGTTATAATTACAATTTGTCAATGTGGTCAAAATTCCATTATCTCTAGAATGATATTAATTATTTAGATATCATATAAGGCATATATATATAGTATATATATGTATTTATAATAGTACATAACATTTGGAGATAATAAATGAAATGCACCGTTCCTGGAAATGGTAAGTCGTACGTACGCATGAACACCACTTTAATTTATATTTCATACTTTAATGGAATTAAAACATAATTATACATAAGTTTGTTATAATTATAGTATAAAATCATTAACTCTATCCTTTTACGTCTAACATATGGCATTAAAATGTCCTATCGCTTTGAGGGGGTGGTAGTCAGCACTTCCTAAAATGAAATTATCGCGTTTACCCACTCTGGAAACCATAATGGTATGATATAAATGAAAAATACAGAAGCATAAACAAAACATAAACATACGATATATCATATATAAATATTATTTCATCTTAATGGACACCATGAGAGGTGGTATGTGATAATTCAATAATTATCGCTTCGTGAGGTGTTAGTTTTCCATCCACCGAAATAGTATGTTTTTCACCCATTATATAGAGGTGTGTGTAATTGTAGATCAAATACATCAAATAAAAACAACATTGTATTTTGAGGATACTGTTGTTGTAATTATAGAAAGAAATAAAATGTTTTTAGGGTATGGAGAATTAAAATAAAAGAATAAAGTTTAAGATAATCTATTACCTTTAATTTGGGTAACTCTCCTTAGTTTGAAACAAAAGGAATTATTGAAGTACCTTCTACCTATGGTAAGGCTTTTAGGAGGAGGAGATGGATCTTGAGAGAATATATGGGTTTGGTTAGGACAATCCATGGAGATTTATAGGTGTGAGGAGTGAGTTATAATTGTGGTCCTTTTATAAGGGGAGAGGGCTCTCTAGAAAAGTGTGAAAATATAATTTTATTATGTTATGATATTTGGTTTCAAATGGTCCAAACTAATTAAAGTCTAATATAAGAAGACTAAAGGTTGAAATAAAATTATCCAATAATAATTTGATAGTTTTTGGATATTGTTTTAATATTTATTATCGTATTTATTTAAATCATTTATTAATGAGGTAAACACTGCATCATTATTGTGTCATAAATAATTAAAATTATTTGATGTCTAAAAATTATAAAAAACATAAATGATTGTGTAAATAGATTTAGATTTACAAATTATATTTATAGTTAAAATGATAAACTATATAAACATATATAAAAATTTATTTTAAAAAAGATTTTTTTGTTTCATTTTAGTCATTACATTAAATTAATTAAAATAAAGTGTCATTATCACTCTTAAGTGGCTCTATGGGTCACAAAATCTTCCAAAATATGTCCATGGCCGAGAATTACTCATCCAATAAGTTTTATACAAGTTTTTTAGGTGATTAAATATTATTATAAAATTAATTTTACCTTGAATTTCTTTATTTACCATTAACAGTGGTAAAAAAATTCAAAAGTTACTATTCACCAAAAATTATTTTCACTTTATTTTACGACATTTTACATACTAATAACAACCATGTTAGTCGTATTTTTTGTAATATTCAATTGAAAGAAGTTATAAAATTTCATTTAAATGAAATTTCTATTTTTTTAACTACTACTAAGTGGTTTCACTATTCATAACAAAATAGTGTTTTTCAAATAAAAACCAAAAATTAATCCTAATATATATTTGATATTCCTAATTCAAAAAAGATGTTTATTTTACCAAAATCAAAATATATAAGTGAAATTAATTAATTTAAAAGTTATTCTCATGGTCTAAACAAATAAAATGTTTTTAAGAAACATTAACTATCAAAAGATTGATACTTGTTTATGTCCAACTTCAAAGTGACATAAATTTAAAAGAAAAACATTGGATGAAATGGTAAAAATAAATTTTAATTACACATTAAAAGAAAATAAAAATATAATATAACCATATAGATAAATTATATTAAAATGCAATTTTGAATTAAAATAATGAATTTTTAACTAGTCCTTATAAAATGAACATTATTAGAAAAATTTCAAAATTTCATTCAATGTAAATTTTGGTGTCCCAATTATAAATAAGAATTTAATTTAGTCAAATTGAACACATAAAAGTGACCAAAACATGGTTTAAATAGGTTTTACCATAAAAAACTGGTAAATTGACCTTTTAGTGAATATTATGCTTAAAAGTGAAATATTTCATTATTAAATACCTTTATCATTTATTGGATAAATTTTAAAAAACAAATTAACAAACATTTTCAATCATATTTTATTTAGATATATTCATTCTCACCAATACAATATCTAGGGGTTAACAACATTTAAAATAATATTTCTATATTATTATGGTGTAACATATGATTTCAAAGAAACCTGTTATTGCATTTCGGGTACCCCATCAAACATAACATCGAATTTAAAGAAAAATTAATATTTATTCCAAAAATATTAATAAATTTTAAAATTTCATGTTCATTATTAACATGGGTCATTACGTCCTTCCCCCCTTTTGGAAATTTCATCCTCACAATTTTAAAATTATGCTCGGAAACATCATTTAAAGTCTCACATCTGAAAAAGAGTCAATAATACTATCTCATTGAATGAAAGAAAAATAAATACAAAAGGCTGCCCAATATAACACATTATAAAATTACATGACGGGAAAACATGTATATAGAAAAAAACTAACCATCATGTTCTAGTGGAGAGTGATAAAAAACATGATTAGGAGAAATTTAACCACTATAAAATCACAAACATGTGATGTGTCAAATGGTCTTTGATTACCCAGTAGTAAATTTAATCCAAAAATGTATTTTATGTTCAATTTCATAATTTTCAGGAATTAATTTACTACATATAATAATAACATAAGGAAATATAATTACCTTTAAGTAGAGTTTCATCCATAAATATGATTCTACCAAAAACTAATCTTTTTTCCATCAAATGAGTATTCAAAATTACCCGGTCATGTATAAATCACTAAAATCAGATTCTAGAGTACCACATGATCCACAAAATATAAAATATATATTTCCCCTATCTTTAGAAATCACCAAAAACCGAAAATATTAGTTCAATATCAAATAATCTCCAAAAAGAATAATTCGTTATAAAATGATATACTACTTTTTATCTCCAAAATTCATCAAAAGAACCAAATGTTCACGGAAGTCCATTCAATATACCATTTTCCTTAAAATTCATCCAAATAACCGTAACTAAACATGTAACTTGAATCTTAGAAGGATTTAAACACATAGTCCTCCATTGTATATCTTCACAATTATCTTCAAATAAAATTAACTACAATTATCCTCTCATACTATTGTGTAATAAAGAAAATCACATATTTTCTAGGATATGTTAATAATTTCCATATAAAAACCAATTCACCTTATGTCCATAATAAAAACACTAATTATACAAAATTAAAATTCCAACATTACTAATCAAAAAAAATATATAATTATTCCTTGAATAACATTTTCATATATCAAACTTCCGGGTTTCACATACTATAAAATGTCTTCCAATTTAATCACATCATCAAAATATCCTTAATAATTTTAGGCATTCAATCATCATAAAATCTACCATAACTCTTGAATCCCATATATATAACTTATTAATCATTTAATGTTCATTAGGATCCATTAAAAATTATTTACTAACTTATTCTGAAATACTTCATTCTTACAAACAAAATCATGAATCAAATCCAAATATTTAATAATGTAAAAACATATATTAAGAAATAATCCACACATTTTAGTGGTCATATTCAGTTTCATCATCCTAAATTAGAATGTAAATAGGTGATGGGAAACATATATTTTTAATATACTGGTGATCACATTCCCAAAACGTCTTCTTAGGACATATATCTGTATAACGACTATTCAAACTACATTTAAAACATTAATTTGATCACTCATAAATAACATCTTCCCTTTCCTAGAGTTGATATGATGCTTCTATTTTCCATGGAAGGTTCTTACATTAAACCCATCATTCCCACATCTATAGCATCTTCCTATCCCTTTGAAGAATTTTCCTTATTTTTTATCTCCACATCCCTGACAGATAGGAATTTGAACATACTTACCATTATGATTATTACATAATCATCTGTGGTGATTTTTTTCTCGCATATATGATGCCTTATAAAAATCACTAAGGTTCAGGTTTTCAATCATGACTCCAGATAGTTGGTTGAGAATGACCACAAAATTTCTCATTGCAACTCCCATTTCATTCAATTGATTATTCATGAAACCTTCACAGTTTTTCTCATTTCCAATGTTACATTAGTGCCTGCTAAATCCATCTATTTACCAATACCAAAACGGTCAGTGTGAGTACATCAGTATATTCATCATATAATATCTCATGAGGAGGGAAAATACTATGATATACATATTCATGTTATTTTAAACTCATTAAATTTATATAAAATAACTATGACTCATTCAAATATTCTTAACATTATGGTTAGGTCAATTATTCTTAAATAACACCATAACCTCTAAAGTAATCTAAGAAGGCCTCTGATACCAACTATAAGGAAACAACCTTAAAACATTACATAATCATCAATTCAGTGAATAATTCGCATTGAGTATGTTTTTAGGTATACAATATTATAGAATTAGGCCATAATATATACATTAAATCTCAATAATTACAAAGAAGACACTTCTACTATATCCAATGTTTCAAAAAATAAGTCTTCATAAATGAAACATGAGTTATTTATTGGTTATAAATCATCTTGAATACTTACTTTATGTTACCCTTCCTTATACCCTGGGAAAAACATTTCAAAAACATGGGATGAGCACAAAAATCTCAGTAAGGGATATAAAAAAATTAAAATCATTGTCCCATCAATAAATAAAAAACAAAGAAACCATACTTTTCAATCATAACATACCTTATGAAATCATAAGATTTATGAATAACACACAGAAATACTAAATCATAAAGGTAACTTATGGAATCCATATCATACTTACATTGTAGCTATCATAGCTATGTATGGAGTTACATTTCGAATACCCATCACATTATATTCCCAAAATCTCTTAGGAGAACCATTCATGTTTACCTCTGTCACATTACACAATGCATTGGAGAGGTATCTCGGGCTCACCCACACAAGGTTTATCACAGAACCACCACTATATGTAAATATTTCCCAATAACCATAACATATTAAGAACAATAAAAAAAGCATAATGGAAAGATAAAATTTCTATATTTCAATCAAACTATATATTTTCATGATATTGACATAATACATGCTTTATAAAACCATTTTCAAAACCATTTATAACATTTAATAATGAAATTTTGCAATCAATGTGTCCCATACAAATTTGAAAATTTTAAAGGTATTAACATCTTAATCCCTTAATATCCATATAAATAAATCCTTAAAACCATTTTTAAAACATAGACATTAATGAGAAATATTTTGAAGAATAAATCATTAAAACATTTAAAACAATATATTTGTTAAAGTGTTTTTAACAAAATGGGAGGCGCTTGAATACAAATAATTGAAGTATAACATTTAATCCTAACTTTATAAAATCATTAGAATAAAGGGTTTCTTGATATAATATTCCAAAGGATAGTACATAAACCATATTAGAGTGAATTGGTGCATAACAAAATTGAAGACACAATGGAATGTAAATTGAGATGAAATCCATTAAGAAAAATAAATCCTTAATGTAAGGATAAATCAATTACATAATAATGTGTGAAAAATATAAATACACTCAATTATATTGGATATTCAGTGTAAACCAATTAGAGAACATTCACACATATTTTTTTTAAAACAGCACCAATGACTTGGATGTTTATCTCAATGAATGGAAATTGAGTTAAAATTACTTTAATCAAGTTCATATAGATGACATGAGAATTTATAAATGGAGTTATTTTGTGTATGAAAATAATATCCACACAAAGGGGAGTGGAAATGAAAACAAAAAATAAATAAGCAGATATTCCACACATAATCATTGCATGACATAATTAATAATTGGATGATTATCCAATGGAATGGAAATTGGGTTGAAAAGTTACATTACAGATTTGGTAACATACAAAACATAGAACCCATGAAAAAAGGATAATAAAATAAAGATATAAATACCAAAAAATTATATTATATTAAACAAATAATATAATAATGGGATTTACATCCACCAGAAAATGGAAATAGGTTCAATTATAGCAAGAATTTCATTGGAATAAAAAGTGAGATGAAAATCCCATACCACGTTGTCATTAAATCGAGTCGTATGACCAAAATTTAATAACCACCAAATGAATCATATAATTTAATGAATATAAAGAGAATAATGATAGTATATATCAAATGGAAGTACAAAATACAACACATGAAATAAATAAGTTTTGATCAATGGAAATGTCATTTAATTAAATGTGAGATGAGAAATTCCTTACCTAGTGTCCAACTTGACAAGTATGTTCCGGGTTCTTCCTAGATAATATACTTTTGTTAATTAAATCTTCCACAATAAAATTATTCAATATTTGTATTCCTTTATATCAATTAATACATTACTATAACAATTATTTTATTATTTTACGTTCATATCGGACATTTTATTGATGTTTGGAATTTGAGTTCAAAACGATCTTGTTATAATTAAAATTTTTCCATGTGGTAAAAGTCCATTATATCTAGAATGATATTAATGATTTAGATATCATATAAATCATATATATCCAGTATATATATATGTATTAATAACAATACATATCATTATGTGATATGAAATGAAATGCACCGTTCATGGAGACAGTAAGCTGTACGTACTTTTAAACACTACATTCATTTATATTTCCTACAAAAATGGAATTAAGAGATAAATATACATAGTTATAATATAATTACAGTATAATATCATATATTATATTATTAAATCTATCATTTATACATCACACAAATGGAATTAAAGAGTCATATCACATTGAGTGGGTGGTAGTCCACACTTCCTCAAAATGATATTATCGTGTTTACCCGCTATGGAAACCATAGAGGTATGATATAATTGAAAAATAAAGAAGCATAAAGAAAAAATAAACATACTATATATCATAAATAAATAATGTTATGTCTTAATGGACACCATGAGAAAAGGTTGGAGATAATTGAACAATCATCCCTTTGTGAGGCGTTCGTTTTCCATCAACATAAACAACATGTTCTTCACCAATTAGATGGAGGTGTGTGTTAGTTTAGCTCTAATCCTTCAAATAAAAACATACTAATATATTGTGAATACTGGTGTTGTTATAATTGAATGGTATAAAATGATATTAGGGGTTCGAGAAGTAAAATAATAAAAAGAATTTAAGTGAAACCATTACCTTTAATTTGGGTAACTCACATTATTTTGAACCCAGAGGGACTTCTTGAAGTTCATTATTCCTATGGAATGAATTCTAAGAGGAGGATAGGGATATTGAGATAATAGTTTTTCAGGTTTTGGATGTGACAAGGGGATTGAGAGGTGTGAGGAATGAGTAAGAAGTGAGGGCTTTTTATAAGTGGGAGGAGGGGCTCTTTAAGCAAGTGTGAAAATATTATTTTATTATATATTGATATTCGGTTTTAAAAGGTCCTAAAATAATTAAAGTTAATGATAAAAATACTCATGGTCCAAATAAAATCATCCAATAATAATTTTACATGTTTTGGATATTTTTTAATATTTATAATATTATTTATTTAAATCATTTATTAATGAGGTAAACACTAAATCATTATTGTGTCATAAATAATTTAATATATTTGTGTCTAAAAATTATAAAAAAATATCATGATGTAGTAAATAATTTTAGCTTTATATAGAATATATATAATCAAATTGATAAACTATATAACCCTATGTTAAAATCAATTTACTAAAAAATATTTTTTTATTTCATTTTATTCATTACATTAAATTAATTAAAATTAATTGTCATTATACATTTTATGTGGCTCCATGGGGTCCCAAAATCGACCAAAAGATGCCAGTGGTCGGAAATTACTCATAAAATAAGGTTATTAGAAGTGTTATGGGAATTATTTATTATTATAAAATTCTTTTAAACATTAATTTCTCTATTTACCTTTAACCGCTGTAAGTAAAAGTCAAAAGTTACTATTTACAAAAAAAAAATTTCATCTTATTGGACAAAATTTTACTTAATAATAAAAACCATGTATGTTGGAAATTCAAAATTAAATCAAAAGATGTATTAAAATTTCATTTAAATGAAAATTCGGGTTTTTAACTACTACTATGTGGTTTCACCATTCACAAAAAATTGGAGTTTGTCCAAAAAATACCAAAAATTCAACCGAATCATTATTTGATATTCCAAATTCAAAAATGATGTATATTTTACCAAATTCAAAATATTGAAGTTACATTAATTAATTTAAAATTCATTCTTCTTGTCAAAACAAATAGTGTGTTTTTAAGAAACATTAATTTTCAAAAGATTGATACTTGTTTATGTCCAAGATCAATGTGAAGTTAATTTCAATGACCAAAATTGGATTAAATTGTAAAAATATAATTTAATTACACTTTAAAACAAAATAAAAAGATAATATAACCATATAGAAACATTATATGAAAATTCAGTTCGAATTAAAATACAATATTTTTAACCCTTCATTAAAAAATCATTATAAGATAAATACCAAAATTTCATCCAAATAAATTTTGGTGTCCCGATTCTAAAGAATAATTTTATTTTTTAAAATAGAAAATATAAAAGTGACCAAAAATTTTTTTAATAGGGTTCACCATCAAAAGTTAGTAAATCAACCTTTTAGTGAATATTATGCTTAAAATCGAATTATTGTTTTTTTATTTTAAGCCTTTAGCATTTATTGGATTAATGTAAATATAGTTAACAAACATATAGAGTAATATTTTAGTTATTGATATTCATTCATGCCAATATAATGGCTAGGAGTTAGCTACCATTTAAAAGAATAATATTATATTATTAGAGTGCAACGTATGATTTCAAGGAAACCTCGTATTGCATTTCAGGTACACCATCAAACATAGCATCCCTTATAAAGTAAAATTAATATTTTTTCCAAAAATATTAATAAATATAAAAATTTCATGTTCTTTATTTACATGAATTTTTACATACACCCCCCTTTGGGAAATTGCATCTTCATAATTTTAAAATTGTGCTCGGGAATATCATTTAAAGTCCCACATCGGAAAAAGAGTCAATAAAACTATTACATTTAATGAATGAAAAATAAATACAATGGCCACCTGAGATAACCAATACTATGATTTCTTATAGGGAAAACATGGATATAAAAGAAGAACAAACTACCATGATCTGATGGAGAGTGATAGAAAACATGATTAGGATAAATTTAACCATTAGAAAATCAGAAAATTGTGATGTTTTAAATTGTCTTTGATTACCCAGTAGGAAATGTAATCCGACATTGCTTTTGTTTTCAGTTCATTTTCATAACTTTCAAGAATTAATTTACTACATAGAATAAGAACATATACAAATATACTTACCTTCAAGTAGAGTTTCATCCTTCAATAAATGTCTTCCAAAAACTAATCTTTTCTCCAAACAATGCGTATACAAACTGACTTAGTCACATAAAAATCACTAGAATCAACTTCTAGAGTATCACATGATCCAAAAAATATCATCTATATATTTCCCCTATCTTTATACATTAATAAAAACTAAAAATATTAGTACATGATTAGATAATCCCTATAAGGATAATCCATTATAAAAAGAAGTACTACTCTTTATCTCCAAAATTCAACAAAAGAAGCAAAATTTCAGGAAAGAACATTCAATATACAATTTTCCTTAATATTCTTCAAAATAACCCAAAATAAATTGTAACCTCAAACTCAGGAAGAACTTAATCTCATAGACTTCAAAAGTAAATCTTAACATTTTTCATCAAATAAAATAGACTACTCTTATTGTCTCACACTGAAGTGTAATTAACCAAATCACATATTCACTATGATAGTTTAATCATTTCCATTAAAAACCCAAATCAACATATGTATATAATAAAACCACAGATTCTCCCAAAATAAAATTCCACCATTACTCATCAAAAGAAAATATAATTATTCCTTGAATTACATTTTCATATATCAAACTTCAGTGTTACACATACTATAAAAATTATTCTGATGTTATCCCATCATCAAAAGAGCCTTAATAATTTTAATCATTTCATCATCCTAAAATCTACCATAACTCTTGAATCCATTATATGTTGGCTTCTTACACATTCAACATTATCCATGACCCATTAACAATTATTTACCAACTAATTCTGAAGTATAGTGTTCTGGCAAACAAAATCATGATTTATATCCTACGATTCAATAATGTCAAATCATATGTTAAGAGATAATACATACCTTTTGTTGGTCATATTAGGTTTATTAATCCTCAATTACAATGGAATTAGGTAGCAGTAAACATAAATTTTTATGATACTGGTGATCCCATTCCTGAAACATCATCGTAGGTCATCTGTTTGTATAATGACCATGCACCCCACATTTAAAACATTTAATTGATCCCTAAGAATGAACTTCATTCCCTTTCCTAGAGTCATATTTATGCTTCATTTTTTCGTGGAAGGTTCTAGATATATGAAATTAATTACCACATAAATATTATATTTCCATCCCGTTGATGCATTTTCGTTGGTCTTTCTTTCCACATCCACGAAACATAGGTTTTTGAACATACATACAATTATGATTATTACCCGAACATCCTTAGGGATTTGTTTCTCACATATATGATGCCTTATAAAAATCACCAAGGTTCAGTTTGTCAATAATTACTCTAGATAGTTCCTTGATAATGACCACAAAAGTTCTCATTATAGATCCCATTTCATACATTTGCGCATTCTGAAAATCGTCACAGCTATCTTCACATACAATTTTACTTTGGTGCCTTCTAAATCCTACCATTTACTAAAACCAAAATGGTCAGTGTGAATATATCAGTAAAATCATCATGTAATATCTTATGAGGAGGGTAAATACAATGATATACTAACTCAGGTTATCTTAAACTAATTCAATTTATCTAAAATAACTATGACTTTTTCTAATATTCTAACCATTATGGTTAGGTCACTTATGCTTAAATAACACCCTAACCTGTAATGTAATCTAAACTGACCTCTAATACAATCTATAAGGCAGACCCTCTAAGCATTTCATAATCATGAATTAAGTGAATAATTCACATTGAGGTTGTTTTTAGGTGTATATTTTTAGAGAATTAAGCCACAACATTAACATTACATCTTAATAATTACTAAGAAGGCACTTCTACAATATCCAATGTTTCACAAAATAAATCTCCTAAAATAAAAAAAAATAGTTATTTTCTTGATATAATTCTTCGTGAATACTTCCATTCTATTACCCTTCCTTATACCCTATGAGAAACATTTCAATAACATTGGAAGAGAATAAAAAGATCAGTAAGGGATATAAAAAAATAAAAACATTATCCCATCAATAAATACAGATTAATGAAACCATAATTTTAAATCATTACATAACTTATGAAATCATATGATTTATGAATAACACACAGAAATCATAAATCCTAAAGGTAATTGTTGTCATCCATATCTTACTTACATAGTAGATATCACAAATACGTAAGGAGTAGAATTAGGAATATTCATCACAGTATATCCCCTAAATCTCTTAGGAGAAACATTCATGTTCACCTCCGTCACATTACCCAATTCTTTTGAGAGCTATCCTAGGCTCACCCGCCTTTGGTTTATCACAGAACCACCTGTATACATAAATAATTCCCAATAACCATAACATAATCCAAACACATTAATCAATAATAATGTAAAGATAACATTTCCATATTGCATTCACAATATATCAATTCAATATATTGGAATAACCAATGCTTTGGAAGAACATTTACAAAACCCTTTAAAATATTTAATAAAGATATTTTGGAATCAAAGTGTCACATACCACATTGAAAATTTTAAAATAATTATCATTTTAAAACATTAATATCAATATAAAATAATTCCTTAAAACTATATGGAAATCATGGGAATTAAAGAGAAATATTTAGAAGAATAAATCATTAAAACATTCTAAACGCTATTTTAGTTAATGTGTCTTTTCCAGAAAGAGAGACTCTTGAATACAAATAATTGAGGAATAACATTTAATCGGAACTATATAATATCATGAGAATAAAGGGATTTATGATATAATATGTCCATGGACAGTATGTACACCATATAAGAGTGAATTGGTGCATAACAACATTGAAGTATCAATGGAATGTAAATTGTAATGAAATCTTTTATAAAAACTATATCCTTAGATTAATGATAAATCAATTACATTATAATGTGTGAAAAATATAAACACAGTCAATTATATTGGAGTTTCTAGTGTAAATTGTAACACCCCAAACATCCATGATACACTTCTTTTTTAATAATACAGTATCGTGTGTTGTACCCAACTTCGAGTTCTAAGACACACCACAACCAATCAAACTAGCTATTATGAATAGTAATACCCACCTTTTGAAATTTTATACATTTTATTTTCAAAATTCACTTCATTTTTTGATTCAGAATATTGAAATTAGCTTAGGGTGAGTTTTTGGTACTTTTCGGATAACTTTCATATTTTGATAAATAGTGAAAATTACTAAATTTTAATTAAAAACAACTTTTTTAATAAAAATAATTAATCGTGATAAATATTGAATTTTAGTGGTTTTAAATTATATTTAGAATATATTTTTACAATTTAATCCAATGTTGGTCATTGGACATAATTTCACATTTAAACAGGACATAAACAAGTGTCAATCTTTTGATAGTTATTGATTCTTAAAAACACGCTTTTTGTTTTGACAACGGATATTAATCTTAAATAAATAAATGCAACTTCTATGTTTTTAATTTGGTAAAATAGGCATCATTATTGAATGCGAAATATCAAAATTATCTTAGGGTAATGTTTTGGTCTTTTTCTGAAAATGTTTAATTTTTGATGAATATTGAAAAACACTAAGTTATAGTATAAAACCGAATTTTTATTTAAATAATTATTTATTTTATTTAAATTATTTAATTTCAAAATAGATACATAATACCTATATATGTTCATTTTAATTCATTGGAGTCGGTTTATAATAACATTAGATATATAAAAAAAATTATTGAACTTTTCATTGTCTTTTACCCACCTCCTAGGAGCTATTGCAAATTCACATAAAACATAATTTTACCGCTTCTGTGAGATGAATTTTGAGAATTCGAGAGACGCAGTTAATATCAATGAGTAAAATGTGGTTCAATGAGATGAAAATAATTTTTGGTGAATAGTACCTTTGTTACTTTTATTTATCAAGGTTAAAAGTAAATAGGGTAATTAATGGTAAAAATGATAGTAATATTACACTCACACATGTCATAATTCTATAGGACATGTTTATATTGACCAAAAACAGAATTAGGAATAACATATTATAATTTAGGTCCACTTGGATTAGATTAGGACATTTATTATTATTTAATTCAAAGAAGAGTTAAAAGAGTTAAAATCAATGTTTAATAACTACCAATTTTATAATATAGGGTTATTCATAAGATAAATTCAATTATAAATAATAAATAGAAATCCAACAAGATTTCCTACATCATGGTATATTTTTTATTATTTTTATACATTATATAAATATATTTATTTTTGACACAATGATGATGCAGTAATTACCTTATTCAAGAAAGAATCATATAAATCAAATTATAAATTTTAAAATAAATAAAATTACAAAGTTTTTATGATGTCCATGAATTTTTTAGGTGAATATGACATGTTATAATTGATTCAATGTGTTTTTTTAAGTAATAATGTTGTAATTATATTAACAAAAAACACATACCAAATATTGTCAAAATTGACATTAAATAGTTTATAAAACAAATATTATATTATTAATTGATATAATTATCCTACAAATATATGTTTCGGCCAAAAGACTTATATAATAATATATATGACATTAATAAACCAATTTTAGTTCTATAGGAAGTATATAGTATGTTTATTAACCATATAGTGTAAGAATAGAAGATGACACGGTAAAAGTTTAATTACATAGCTTTGATTTAAATCTAAATGATATGGTTAAAATGGTAACATAAACTTGACTAAAACCAATTGGTTGAGTTTTGGTCGAAATATCCCAACCATAGAGTTTAAATAATCAACCTTAGAGCCATTAGAAACTAAATTTGAATTTATTATAAAATAATATTTTTTGTTTTTCCTAAGATGCCCCTCACCCCTCTTATAAAAGGGAACTCCCCCTTCTCTATAATTAACACCATATATGCCACTTGGATCGGACAACCCCTGCCCAAATACCCTCTAAAATATCCTTCCATCATCTTAGTGTCCTTAGTTTAACCAGAAAGAAAACCTAAGGAGCCCTTTTGAACAAATAAAAAGTAAGAACCCGAAGAAGAGGTAATGATTTCACCACCCTCTTTCAAGCTCCTTTCCTCTTCCACTTCCTTTTTCTTTGTTTTTTCCATTCTAAAATAATAACTCCAGTATATTATATATACTGTGATGTTATTATAATCATGTTACAAGAAAATTCAATATTCTAGCCACCATTTTAATGACATGTCACCATACGTGCATACGTACGACTTACAGTCTCCACGCCGTGGTGTAATTGTTATTCAATACAATATTATTTGGATGTGTATAATAATGATGTGTATTTAATGTAAATAATAAATATAACATGATAAATATTATTTATATATTATATAACATAAAATTATATATTATATTAATATCACATGAATGATATTTTTTCTCGTGCGTACGTACGGATTATCGTCTCCACGACGCGATGAGATTCATTTCCAAGTTCACCATTCATCGACAACAATAAAAATATATGTTACTAATAAGTATTTAACATATTACATAATAATGCTACTGGAGATATTCATATTTATATATATATATATATATTTATTTATGTACTTACATATATCTCCTTCACTTAATTATGTTCAATACTATATGAAAACGGAAACAATGTTTATGCGTACATACGGACTACCGTCTCCATAAACAATGTTTCCCTTTTCATATATACATCTATTATAAATTTTTATATTCTAAATATATATGATAAATAATTCCTGTTTTATATTATGGAAGTATTTAAATCATGATCTATGTGATGGAATAAAGAGTTACAATTTAAAACACGTACGATAAAGAAAGCGATTATTACCCAAAATATTAATATAACATGGAAATTATTATTAAATGGATATTATAAATTAATAAATGAATAATTTATGATATTATAAATATTAATATAGTTCTGGTATAATTAAAAACATACTATAGTTTACATATAGGAGGCTAAACATAACCTCGACTAAAGGAAAGTGCAAGGTAAGGGGTTTTCATGTCACTCCTTATTCCCGTGAGATTCATGCCATATTTCCAGTATTAACTTTTGTGTGGTGTATGTACTGCCCATAATTGAATTCCTTGTGTAATACACTTTAATATTTGTATATTTACATATTCATTGTATGATACTTCTTTGATGGGGTGTATGTTTCATATGTTACCAAATTGGTAAGAGTTAATTTCACTATATCATTATTATTCGAGGTTGTTTTCCGTATGTATCTATTGGGACATATTTATTATCCATGTTCATATATTATGAAAGTGTTTTCAATGGGATTATTTTAAGGGAATTTTTACTAAAGCATCATTTCAACTGTTTTAAATATTTATTCTTCTAAATCTTTCGCATTAATGTCTATGACATCAAAATGGGTTTTCAGAATTTATTTATATTGACATGAATGTTTTTAAAATGATAATTCCATTCAAATGTTTCAAAGTGGTATGGGACACTTTTATTCAAAAATTTCATTAAATGACTTTTTTTCCAAATTGTGTGACTTTTAAATGTTTTCATTAAAAGGGGTATTTCTCTCAAAGAGTTTTACAAATCATTTTCATCAACGTCAAAATATTTTAATGGATTTTACACATGTTTTGAAGTTGATTTATCATGATAAAAATATTTAATATTGTGTTGATGGTTTTGTGATATGTTTGAATTTGGATGTGTTATTTTTATACCATTCATGGTCTATGGGTAATGTATTGATATTTCATATGCTAGTTTTAATACAAATTTTTATGTTCTGTTTAGACCTTTTCATATGAGGAATGCATTGGACTTAGTAAGTTACGGGTGGAGCTCGCTATAGCTCATCAATGAATTGGTAGGTCTCATTAGACAAACTAGTTTCTTGACACAGGGCCTTGAAAAAATCATATTTGTAGTCTTGGCACGAGGCCTTGGCTATCTAGTTATGATAGTTTGGAATTATGCATTCTATCGTTATGAAAGTGGTTATTCATATTGCATGTGATTATTCGATTAGTAGAATATCCATGTGAATATGTAAATGGCATTATTTCATTTTATTTTTTCCATATTATGCTGATGTTCAAGTTTAAAAGGCTTTTGTTTTAGTTTTATACATTGCCTTAAATGTTTATGCTTATTTTTGAACGTTTCGGTTGTATTACTTACCCTTACTGAGCATTTGAGCTCACCCCTTTCTATGTTTTATATTCCCAGGATTCCAAACAGTGTATTTTGATTGATATACAGGGTTAAGCCAAGGGAATAATAGCGTTCATAAAGTATTATTTATGTTGTTTTGTATGTCATAAATTGTAATGTAACATTTATGTATGAAATATATTTTCCAATACTGCTAAACTGATCTGTCATTTGGGACATGATTCCTTGTAATCATGACAATGTATTAAAATAATGCACTGACTCTGGGTAACTGGGGTCGGGGCGTTACAGTTGGTACGAGAGGAAGTTTATCAATAACCTTGGAAACTATATTTAGAAAAAAACTGATTAGAGCACATTTCCCCAAGATAGACTTTGATGATTAATATAGAAGAACTTCCTAGAATTTTCGTATTGTAGAGATTTTGTGTGTTTTACATGCAATAAATCCATGTCTCGATAAGAGCATGTAGAGGCGACTGTGGCACAGATCTACCTAGGGGTAAAACCAGAAAACACCGCTTTGATCTAGACTCGAATGGGAATTGGTGCACGACCACGGGTCTTGCTGCACTCTTGGTTACGACACTCCCGGGGGATATGCTTAGGACAATTCTCATTTTCTTTACAAACCATTATGAAGTTCTTATGAGTATATACTTACTCAAAGAAAACACTTTTATGATTATGGATTATATCCATAAATTGTTTTATTTATGTTAAGTGTTTCACATGTTCAGGATTAGGTATTTCTATTCATAAACTAATCTATTGTATGCCATTGTTTAGAAATGGCGCCTAGTAGAAGGAATGAGAACTCCTGCAATACAAATGATCCAAATGGTAAGAAGGATCACATTATTCATGGTCCTAAGACATAATTTAGAAGGGAAATAGTATCCTATTTATTATCATCATATGAAGAAATAGTATCATGTGTTGATAAGATAAGTAAAGAATTTCCGAGTTCTATGGCTTTGAAGGTAAGCTAGAGAAGAAAAGGATGGTAGAGAGAAGGACAGATAAAGGGAAGAAGGTAAAGATGGATTTTCTCATATGTGATAATTGTGGAATGAATCACCTTGGAAAATGCTTGAAGGTAATTGGAGTATGATATATGTGTGGAGAAAAAGGACACCACATACATGGCTGCAAGTGTAAGAAAAAGGTTTCAAATGTACAATGCTTCATCTGCAAGTAGTTTGGAAATTACACAAACCAATGTCCCAGTCATCAGACTATGATGCAAATGATGCTATTGGATAATAATCAAGTTATGATATTACCACAAATGAAGAGGAATGACTAGTGTCCTTATGTTGTTATTTTGGAATTATTTCATTTAAGTGTTGTATCAATGATGTTCCAGAAGTAAATAAGGATTGTACATCAGTACTATGTCATGGAGGACTTTAGATTTTACGGTACTAAGAAAAGTTACTCTACAGTGAGTTAATATTGTTGGAAATTACATGGTTGAAGGAATGATAATCCTTATTATGGTCCGAATATTGAGGTACTGATTTCAGAATAAGATATGGTTGATGTGGGTAAATTATATTGGATATTCTTGAAGACTATGAAACTAATTAATGATTTTTTATCGTTGGAGTTTACAACATTTTTGAAAGATGGAGTATAGAAATTATTCTATAAATTATAAGGGAGAATGAATGTAATCAAAAAGGTATTATGGTAATTCAAGATGTTACCATGTTTTAAAATAATACATGGTGAAGGTGTCCACATGTTATAACATGGAAAAAATGATATTCATTGTGTTTAACTTCCTTATAAATTTTGGACTTGGAGTTTGGATAGTAGTATTTCAGATAATTCTAAAGGTTGGAATGAATTATGTTTGAAATGTTATTTTTGGATTTTTATAAAAGAACAACACGCAAACTGTGTGATAACCCATCATGTCGGACAAAGATGCGGGAGTCGAACCCACAACCATAGTGCGATTGGGATTTATCACCTACCACTGGACTACGTGAAGTCCTGGGATTTTATAATGTAGTTTATTTTTTTAATGGGGTTGATATGTTAAGTATGCATTCATTATGTTTGGAACCCTATACGATTATGACAAATAGAGTATTTTTGAGTTGTATTATGTTTTGTAGTGAATGATGAGTTTGTGGTAGAAATTATTTAATGGATAAAACTCTAATTATAGAGTAAGTATATCACTTTATGAATTTATCCAATCTCATAAATAAATTCCTCAACATTAAGAAATGGAACATAGAACAAAAATGTTGTCCTAGATGGTACCTTAGATCATCACAAAATTTTTGGTTTGCGATTATTGGCCTTTTCATATGCATGTTCTCTAGGACTCTCCATCAGATATTGATGGTTATATTTCACTTCCATATCCATATTTTCATACATGGAACCCTATTATGTGTTATTTTCGGTAACCTTCATACTTACCAGTCATTATTTAAAATAGAAGCCTCATTAATCCATTTTTCGATGAGAGATTTCAACTACGATATTTTGAAATGTCAACCCCAAGATTCCAATACCGAGCATAAATTGGGAGGATGAAATTTACTAAAGTAGGGGATAATGTGACACCTCATGCTTCCACGATACACTTCCCTTTGAATAATAAAGTATCGTGGGTTGTACGCAAGTTCGAGTTCTAACACACACCACAACCAATCAAAATAGCCACTATCAATAGTAATACCCACTTTTTGAAATTTTATACATTTTATCATTCAAAATGAACTTTATTTTTGGATTGAGAATATATAAATTATCTTAGGGTGATTTTTTGGTACTTTTCTAATAAATTTCATATTTTGATGAATAGTGAAAATTAGTATTTTTTAAATAAAAATATCTTTTTTAATAAAAATAATTATTAGTGATAAATTTTGAATTTGAGTGGATTTAAATTATATATAGAATATATTTTTACAATTTAATCCAATGTTGGTCATTGGACATAATTTCACATTTAAAGAGGACATAAACAAGTGTCAATCTTTTGATAGTTATTGTTTATTAAAAACATGTTTTTTGTTTTGACAACGGGAATTAATTTTATATTAATAAATGAAACATCAATGAATTGAATTCGGTAAAATAGACTTAATTATTGAATTAGGAATATCAAAATTATATTATAGTAAATTTTTGGTATTTATCTGAAAACTTTTAATTTTTGATTAATAGTGAAAAACACCGAGTTATAGTTTAAAACCGAATTTTTATTGAAATAAATATTTATTTTATTTAATTTATTTAATGTAAAATTAAATACATAATACCTATATAAGTTCAATTTAATTAATTGGAGTCTGTTTATAATAATATTAGATATATAAAAAAATTATTGAACTTTTCACCGTCTTTTACCCACCTCTTACGAGCTTTTGCAAATTCACATAAACTTAATTTTACCAAATCTGTGAGATCAATTTATAAAATCAAAGCGACATGGTTAATATCAATGAGTAAAATGTGGTTCACTGAGATGGAAATTATTTTTGTTGAATAGAAACTTTTTACTTTTATTTACCACGGTTAAAAATAAATAGGGTAATTAAGGGTAAAAATGATATTAATATTACCCTCACACATGTCCTAATTCTATTGTACAAGTTTATCTCGACCAAAAACAACCATAGGAATAAAATATCATCATTTAGGTCCACTTGGATTACATTAGGTCATTTATTATTATTTAATTCATTTAAGAGTTAAAAGAGTTAAAATCAACGTTTAATAACTAAAACATTTTTTATATTTGGTTTTTCATAATATAAATTCCATTATAAATATTCATTAGAAATCTAAAAATATTTCCTACATCATTTTATTTTATTTATAATTTTTATACATTATATAAATAATTTTATTTATGACACAATGATGATGCAGTAATTACCTTATTCATGAAAGAATCAAATAAATGGTATTATAAATATTAAAATAAATATAATTTCAAAGTTTTTGTGACTTCCAAGAATTTTCAACGTTCATATGAAATTTTATGATTGATTCAATGTATTTTTATTGAATTAATAATGTTGTTATTATTTTAACAAAAAACAAATACCAAATAGTGTCAAAATTGAAATAAAATAGTTTTTAAAACAAATATTATATTAGTAATTGATATAATGGTATTAAAAATCTAAGGATCGGCCAAAAGACATATATAATAATATATATGACATTAAGGATACAATTGGGGTTAAATTTTTAGTATATAGTATGTTTATTAACACTATAGTCTAAGAATACAAGAAGACACGGTAAAAGTTAAATTATTTAACTTAGAGTTAAATCTAAATGATAAGGTTAAAATGGTAACCTAAACTTGTCTAAAACCTATTGGTTGAGTTTTTTTCGACCTATTACCTCCTTATAATTTAAATAATAAAATTTTTATCCATTAGAAACTGAATATTAATTTATTATAAAATAATATTTTATGTTTTTTCTATGGTGCCCCTCACAGCTCTTATAAAAGGGCACTCACCCTTCTCTCTAATTCACACCTTCTAAGCCATTTTTCTCCTCTAACCCCTATCCAAATACCCTATAAAATATCCTCCATTTATCCTTGAGGCATTAGTTGGATCATAAATCCATCCTATGGAGCCCTTTTGATCAAATCAAAAGGAAGAACCTGAAAAAGAGGTAATGATTTCACCACAATCATTCAAGTTCCTTTATTATTCCACTTTATTTTTCTTTGTTGTTTCACTTATAAAATAAAAAATACAGTATATTATATATACTATGATGTTATTATAATTATGGTACAAAAAAATTTATTATACTATCCACCCTTTGAATGACATGTCATCATACGTGTGTACGTACGGCTTACCGTATCCACGTCGTGGTGTAATTGTTATTCAAAACATTATTATTTGGATGGGTATAATAATGATGTGTATTTGATGTAAATTATAAATATAACATTATAATTATTCTTTATATATAATATAACATCCAATTATGTATTATATTAAAATAAAAAGAATTATATTTTCGCTCGTGCGTACGTACAGATTACCGTCTCCATGACACGATGAGATTCATTTCCATGTTCACCATTCATCGACGGTTATAAAATCATATATTACTAATAAATATGTAATATATGACATAGTAATGATACTGGAGATATATATATTTATACACATAAGTATTTATGTACGTAGATATATCTTATTCACTTAATTTTGTTCAATACTATATGAAAACGGAAACAACCTTTATGCATACGTACATAATACCATCTACATAAACGGTGTTTTCCATTTCATATATACTTCTTTTAAAAAAATTTATATTCTAAATATATATGAAAAATAATCCATGATTTATATTCTGGAAGTATTTAAATCATGATCTAATTGATACAATCAAGAGTAACAAGTTAAAACGCGTATGATAAAGAAAGGGATTATTACCCGAAATATTAATATAACATGGAAATTATTATTAAATGGATAATATAAAGTAATAAATGAGTAATGTATGAAATCATTAATATTAATATGGTTCTTGTATAATTTAATAACATACTACAGTCTTCATACAGGAGGCTAAACGAACCCTCTACTAAAGGAATGTGCAAGGTAAGGGGTTTTCATCTCACTCCTTATTCCCATGAGATTCATGCCATATTGCCACTATTACATTTTGTGTGGTGTATGTACAACCCATAATTGTATTCCTTGTGTTATACACTGTAATATATGAGTATTTAGATATTCATTTTGTGATACTTCTTTGATGAGGTGTATGTTTCGTAAGTTACCAAATTGGTAAGGTTTAATTTCACAATCTCATTATTATCCAAGGTTGTTTTGCGTAAGTATCTGCTGGAACAGATTTTTTATCCATGTTCTTGATTTAAGAAAGAGTTTTAAAAGGGATTATGTTGAGGGAATTTTTACTAAAACATCATCTCAAATTTTTTAAATATTTATTCTTCAAAATCATTCTCATTAATGTCCATGTCTTCAAAATGGTTTTTAAGGATTTATTTATTTGGACATGATATTTTTTTAAAATGTTAATTCCATTAAAAAGATTCAAAGTGGTGTGGGAAAATTTGATTCAAAAAATTTATTAAATGAATTCTTTTCCAAAATGTGTGACTTTTAAATGTTTTCATGAAAAAATGGTATTTCTCTCAAAGAGTGTTAAAAATAAATTTTATCAACGTCAAAATCCATTAATGGATTTTAAACATGTTTTGAATTTGATTTATCATTATAAAAATCATCCATATTGTGTTGAAGTTTTTGTGATATTTTTGACTGTGGATGTGTTATTTTTTTACCATTCATGGTTTATGGTTAAAGTGTTGACATTTCATATTCTTGTTTTAATACGAATGTTTGTGTTATGTTTAGACCCTTTCATATGAGAAATAAATTGGACATAGTATGTGACGAGTGGAGCCAATTATAGCTCTTCGAAGCATCGGTAGGTATCATGAGACAAACTATTGTCTTGGCATGAGGACCTGACAAAATCTTATTTGTAGTATTGGCACGAGGCCTTGGCTACGTGGTTTTGATAGTCTGGCATTATGGATTCCATCGTTATGAAATTGGTTATTGATATTTCATGTGATTATTCGATTAGTAGAATATAAATTTGAATAATTAAATTGTATTATTTAATTTTATTTCTACCATATTATGCTGAAATTCACGTTTAAAAGGCTTTTGTTTTAGTTTTATACATTGCCTTAAATATTTATGCTTATTTTTGAATGTTTCTGTTGTATTTCATACCCTTAATGAGAGTTTGAGCCCACCCCTTTCTATGTTTTATTTTCCCAGGATTCCAAGAAGTGTATTTTTATTGATATGAAGGGTTAAGACATTGTAATAATGATGTTCATAAAGGATTATTTATGTTGTTTTTTATGTTATAATGTGTAATGTAACATTCATGTATGTAATCTAATTTCCAAGACTGATAAACTGATCAGTCCTTCGGGACTTGATTCCTTGTAATCAAGACAATGTTTTAAAATAATACAATGACACTAGGTAACTGGGGTCAGGGAATTACATAAATAAATCAGATAACATTTAGCCATATTTTTGTAAAAACTACACAAATAACATGGATGATTAACTCAATGAATGGAAATTGAGTTAAAGATACTTTTATAAATTTCTTATCAATGAATTAAGACTTTTTAATTGGAGTGATTATGTGTAAAAAAAGTATACCCACATAATTGTTTGTGGAAATGGAAACAAAAATAAATAAATAGAGATTCCACAAATAATAATTGGATGACATAATTAAGAATTAGAATATTAACCCAATGAATTGAAATTGGGTTTAAAAGATCCATTGCCGATTTGGTAACATACGAATCATAAAACCCATGAAAGAAGGATCATAAAATGATTATATAAATACAAATAAATTAGAGTATATTACATGATGAGAACAATCATGGGTAGTACATCCACCACAGAAATGGAAATATTGGCAATTATAGCATGAATCTCTCAGGAATAAAAAGTGATATAAAAATACATTACAACTTTGTAATTCAATCGAGTCATATGACCAAATGATTATAACCACCAACTGAATCACAAATTCCATGAATATAATGAGAATAATGATTGTATATATCAAATGGTACTACTCAATGTATCACATGCAATAAATAAGTGGCATACAATTGAAATCTCAAGGAATTAAAAATGAGACGAGAAATCCCTTACCTCGTGTTCAACTAGACTCGTATGTTATGGGTTCTTTTGGAACAATAAACTTCTGATTAATTATACATCCTTAAGAACATTTTTTATGTTAATTATTCCTTTTATATCACTTATTACCTTGCTATAAAAATTAGGTAATTATTTGAGCTCATATTGGACATTTTGTCAATGTTTGAAATTTGAGTTAACAATGAACTTGTTATACTTACAATTTGTTCATGTGGTAAAAAGTAAATCATATACTGAATAATATAAATGATTTATATATCATATACATCATATATATCCATTATATATATGTAATTATAAAATTACATAACATTTGGAGATATGAAATGAAATGCACCATTCCTGGAGACGGTAAGCCGTACGTACACATGAACACTACTTTCATTTTTATTTCTCACTTTAATAGAATTAAAACATAATTATTTACTGGTATATAATATTTAAAGCATAATATCATATATAATATCATTAACACTATCCTTTTACGTCCCATATATGGTATTATCGAGTCATATCACTTTGAGGGGGCAGTAGTCCGCACTTCCTCAAATGAAATTATCGCATTTACCCACTATAGAAACCATAATGTAATGATATAAATGTATAACAAAAAAGCATAATGAAAAAATAAACATATAATATATCATATATAAATACAGTTCCATCTTAATGGACACCATGAGAGGCGGTAGGAGATAATTGAACAATCATCTCTTTGTTAGGGGTTAGTTTTCCATCCACAGAAACAGTATATTCTTCACCCATTAGATGAAGGTGTGTGTAAGTTTGGTTAGAATAATTCTCATAAAAACATACTAGTTTTATGAATATAATTTTTTTGTAATAAAATAAATGAATATAATGTGTTTAGGGTTTGGAAAAGTAAAATAAAATAAAATAAGGTAAGAGAAATTGTTGCCCTTATTTTTGGTAACTACCTTTGGATTGATCCAATTGGACATCATGAAGTTCCTTATAAATATGGTAAGTCATATAGGAGGAGTATATGGATATTGAAAGAATATTTTGGAAGTTTTTAGAATATCCAAGGGGATTTAGAGGTGTGAGGAATGAGATATAAGTGAGGGATATTTATAAGGCGGAGGAGGGGAGCTTTAAGAAAATTGTGAAAATATTATTTCACTATAAAATGATATTTGGTTTCTAAAGGTCCATAACTAACTAAGGTATAATATAAGATGAATTCTAGTAAAAATAAAATCATCCAATAATAATTTTTCTTGTTTTGAATATTTTTTTAATATATATAATCTTATTTTATTAAATAATTTATTATTGAGGTAAACAATGCATCATTATTGTATCATAAATAATTTAATTTATTCTATTTCTAAAAATTATAAAAAAATTACCATGATTTTGGAAATATTTTTAGATTCCAATGGAATATTTATAGTCAAATATATATCTTATATAAACATTAGTAACAAATTATTTACTAAAAGATATTTGTTTTTGTCATTTTTGTCATTAATTAATATTAATAAAAATAAAGTGTCATTATCCTTCTTAATTGGATCAATGGGTTCCTAATGTAGAACCAAATATTCCCCTGGTCGGCCATTACTCATCCAATATGGTTAGGAAAACTGTAAAGGTAGTTATATATTATTATAAAAATCTTTTTATCTTGAATTACCTTATTTATAATTTACCGTTGAAAATAAAAGTCGAAAGTTACAATTCACCAAAAATTATTTTCATCTTATTGACCCTGATTTTTCTTACTAATAACAACCATGTATATCAGATTTTCTAAATTCAATTCACAGACGCAGTAAAATTTCATTTAAATGAAAACTCGGGTTTTTAACTCCTACTATGTGGTTTAACTATTCATCAAAATTATGAGTTTTTTAAAAAAATACTGAAAATTATACCTAAGATATATTTGATATTCTGAATGTAAAAATGATGTCTATTTTACCAAATTCAAAAAATACATGTTGGATTTATTATATTAAAATTAATTCATGTTCTGAAAACAAATAGCATTTTTTAAGAAATCCTAACTATCAAAATATTGATACTTTCTAATGTCCCATTTCAATGTGAAATTAATTACTATGAAAAATATTGGATTAAATGGTAAAAATATAATTTAATTACAGTTTTAAAAAAATTGAAAAGATAATATATCCTTATAAATAAATTTGATTAAATCACGGTTTGAATTAAAATACTATATTTTTCACTATTCCTTAAAAATTTAACATTATCAAAAAATTACTAAAATTCCATCAAAAGTAAATTTAGGTGTCCCAATTATAATGAAAACTTTTATTCGGTCAAATAGAACATATAAAAGTGACGAAAACTTGTTTTAGTGTGGGTTTTCCATCAAAAGGCGGTAAATCAACCTTTTAGTTAATATTATTCTTAAAATAGAATTATTTTCTTATTTTAAGCCTCTAACTTTTATTTGATCAATGTAAAAAAATTTGAAAAACATATACTATAATATTTTAGTGAGATACAGTCATTCCATCTAATAAAATTCCTAGGTG
This sequence comes from Viscum album, assembly GCA_963277665.1. Lineage (NCBI taxonomy): Eukaryota > Viridiplantae > Streptophyta > Magnoliopsida > Santalales > Viscaceae > Viscum > Viscum album. The sequence goes on from OY728122.1 coordinate 688,662,175, forward strand.
TTATCTACCATTAAAAATAAAAATATTACATTATTAGGGTGGAATGTAAGATTTCAAAGAAGCCTGATGTTGCATATCGGGTACGCCATGAAAAATAGAATCCCCTTTCATGTAAAATTAATATTTACTCAGAAAAATTTAATAAATATGAATATGTCATGTTATTTATTTACCTTAGATTTTTTACTAATTCCTTACACAAAATCAATGAACAAGATCTCATGATCAAATAATTAACCACAACATTTCCAATATAAAATGTATAGACTATATCTATTTCAATATACTTTAATAACTCATTCGATAATCTCCATATAAAGTTAATATCATTAAGTGAAACTATATATATGATTCTATTTTGGTCGGAATAGACGACAAATAACACACCCATAAGATGGTGTTCCCAAATTCTCACTGAAAATACCAACATATTAATCTCCAAATCGTGGTCAATATTGTTTATCTCATGATGTCACAACTATCAATAAACTTAGTTTGTAAATGACAAAATTTACATAAAAAATATCTATTCCCGATTCTATGGTCCTTAAAAACACCACATAATCAACACAATCCTCTATCTATCCCATGATGAAGTCGGTTGTCAATCAAAACATCAAATTATCAATATTAAACTAATACCTCTCCATTAATATTAAATGGAACGAATTTTAGTTCAATATAGTAAACTGTTCTTCAATCCCTGAGTTGACATGAAGAAAACATATATAGAATGATGATATCTGATGAAATCAGAATCCATCAATCACATGCTTCATAGGATCCCAAAGAGGAAGTTCCTACTCCTTAATTAGGACCCATAATAATCCTTCTTAGATAATAATCCCCATGGGTTGGACCTATGAATTCAAAAAATGAAACATCAAGATATTTAGATTAATTTGGTTCTCTTGGTGTATGCCTCATTCAACAATCAAATTTCTTGTGAGGTCTACCTCTTACTCTGAGTACACTTAGATGAAATCAATAAATAAAACCCAATAATATTCTAAGATAGTTCAAAATATCATTATCACTATGTAACAAGAAATAATTTCAAGAATTATTCAAATTAAAAAGAATCACAATGTTAATTTTTTTACCTTATCAACAGCGGAATGTAATATATTCTATGTCCTCATCCCAAACTCAGATGTAGTGAAAACCCAAATATGGGGTCACTCAAGGAGATCAATCTATAGCAATTCATCATATAAAATAGTTCATCTATCGTATATATTGTATAAAAAATATTTTCTGTCACCTAGTATAGTTGATGATAATATACACAATAACTCATCCGCAAGCCACCATCATGTAAAAAAACTCATATAGCCAATGGTGACACACTCAAAAATAAATTCATCAAAAAATCCTCCAAATACACTTTAAGAAGATTAATATCTACAAGATTATTTAGATATGTTTAAAAATATATAGAGGTCGTACCTATGTGAAAATAAATCTATATGTCTATATCTACGAGCGGGAGTTAATCCATACATGTCTTCCAAAAAGATGTCCTAATACTCTATCGATGCAGCTGGAAGAGAAGAAATCATATATTCTATTTCACATGGTGTAATACCGTATAACATGTTTGTTATCAGAATTATCATTCTATTTATGAGATCATATAACTCTACTTGGGTTTCCTTCAGAATCACAAAACAAAAGCTTCTCCCATTTATGTGGGAATACTGAATCATATGCCGGATATTGTCAATGTGTGCATTAATTGTGCAAATCGTATCTAAAAAAAGTTGGATTTCTTAAGATCTAATCACTATAATAATGTGATACCAAACTATTATCCCTCAATAATGTATCAAGTCACACAATCAAAAGATGTGGGTGATCACTGATTCCCCCCTAGTAGGAGTCTCTATAGTCAATGGTTTATTTAACAAGAAAACTAGAATCTATAGGTATTTACGTATGGATGTTAAAACAAAATATTATCTCTTGGATATGTCTATTAGTATTTTATATAAGGTATAAATTTAAAAAATAACACCTCTAATCATCCATGGAGAATATAAGATCTAGGATTCCATTAATAATAGTTTTCCCTATCCCTACCCACCAGCTCTATTAGTATATTAGGGACCACATGTGGTGCTGATAGCAACATACCATATCGTCATACAACTCCTTATACTCTCCATGATTATATCTAACTTCTATCTTGTTCTTGTGGCCCAAAAATAGATACCGCCAATACCTTGGGTTTCCATTTGCTATCTATTTTTCAGATATATCATGGCTTGTATTATTCTAGGAAAGGAATCCATATGCATCGTAAGAGGAGCTCCACCACTCCCACAGTTAAACGAAACTATCCTAAAAGAAAATAATTGAATACCAAATATCTCAGGAATGTCACATGTGGATTCTGACATGCATAGATCACATTTTCTGTAGTTTTATACTACCTTCAAAAGAATTACATCACATGTTCCCACTACGAGCACCAAAAGTAAGTTCCATATAATCTATAAATCTCACTCCTATTAAATCATGCTCTATCACCCTAGTACAAGTTTCAATTCATGGATTTATCATACTATATAGTATATCATTATTTATTCAATGCCCATAGTATTATTATATGATTAATTTTTCTCAATAAATATCCATTTAGTATCGAAAGCGGTTTGAAAAACATGATGAATAGTCAAACAATATAATTCTTAAATAATTGTGCAAAAAAATAGCCTCGATATAGATTTCACATAGAATAGTGGGAGAGTACTCATTTATAAAATGATGCTAAATTTTTATCCATAAATTATTCAACGCATCATATAATAGAGTTACCATAATCCAGCTTTTTCTAATGGATTTATGAATAATGATCACTTATAAGACTACCATATGGAACGAAGGTGTCCTAATGAGTTGAAAAACTAACGTAATTTCCTCAACACACACCTTAGATTCTTACAGATCTAGGTCATCCAAAAACCTATGGCATAACTACATCTAAAATTCGCGATCTCTTCTCATATTATCAACCACATCCTCACATAATTCTAAAGGAAGTTGATTCTCTTTGTGAAGTAAAATGACTAGTAAGACAACCAGAGGTACCTAATTCTATGTTTGTCACTATATCAAATCCTTGTAACTAATAATATCAACCACAAGATATTTTCATAGAATCATTATATGAAATGGTAATTGAGTAATCCTAAAAGTAGAGAATACATACAACAGTCTATCATATATCATTGGTGATGAATCAGAAGTGAATTGAAAAAAAACTCGTTGTTATGTGATTTATGTTCAAATTTCTTCAAGGAAACAAATTTTTTATTGAATTGATTCACCAAGTCGATTATAAGAGTCCTAGTGAATAGATATGTTGGATGTTTCATAAACAATGGATTACATTATTAAAAGTTAAAGATGAAACAATTAATAACACTTTTTCATGTTTCAAAACCATCCTCATAGATATATAATCTCCAAAATACTTTCCCAATATGATCACTGCTCTTATACCACATTTTCAGGCCCTAGTACAGTTGGTACCACTAGGCTAGTAGTTACCAATTTTAACTCCCCAAACCCTCCCCCAATAAGTTGGGGGTGGGTAATAGTTATGATTAAGCATGTCCCTCAAATGGGTGGCTATATATTAATATAATTTTATGCAAACCCACACATATAAAATCCAAAAATACCGTGTTGATATAAAAATTATATATAATATCCAAATTCAGTCATAAATCTATATCACAAAATCATAATGTGGAAAAACTACTCCAATATATATATGTCCACAAACATGCCCACCAATAACATAATACTGTCCATCCTTATATGAATGGAGAGGAATATTATCTGACACAAAATCTATTAAGAACAACTCTCTACCTACCAAAACTATTCTCCAAAAAAACCATAATGAAATAGGACACCATTAAATTGCATGGTATCATCATAATACATGACATGTTTAGTCATGTCCCAAGTAGGGGTGAGTATAATAATTACAAGTATGCCACTTTTAAATCAGCAAACACAAACCATAAGTTAGTTATTCAACACATCATCCAAAATTAATTTCAATAATATTTTGATACAAATAAATAATATCCTAATTGTAGTGAATATATAGATTAAATATCAAGGTATAGTTACAACCACACTACCATACAAGGATTTTATTCATGGTTTCGATGTAATGCTCATCTAGGGGATCCAAAACCATTAGTCTATTAATGATTATATCTCTCATCTTAGAGATCAAGGTCGTTGGGACTCACCATTAATATATATGCATTTTATAATATATGATATTGAAACATAGGTTTGAGATAACTATGTGGCCCTATGATATAGACCATACCTTTTATGAATTAACTCTCTATGTTGGGGCTTGATATCACATGTGTTGAGAACACCAATTTATATAATCTTACCACGGGTAGTCAATACAATTGTGGATCCCACCCCATACCATTAATAGGGATTCCTAAAACACAATCTATGATTAGTCCCATATAGTGGAATACATCATATTGTCCTTACATGACTCCTCAGTATACCCTAACGATGATGTATTGAATGAGTGAAACTAAAGGAAATTTGTACACCCTAAAGGGATAAAGGTCTTCAAACATCCCTAAATAATTTCAATGCCATGTTCTAGAAGAAAATGATATATCATTCCAACAATGGTTATCCCCCTATGCTCTGGTCCATCCTCGTTTAATTATATCAGTGCACTTGTTAGTTGGTTGTAGATGTGTACTAGGTCATTTTCATATACCTAGATATATTAGATTATGTGGTCCTAACATTTACGTTGGATATGTACTTGTACCTAGTGATTTGTATTCTAAATTTCATAGATTTTACATGCCAAGTGGTCTGGAATTGATCACACGATGTGTTGTAATATATTATTATGGAAACACTAGATGTTATATCCAATGTACTACATGATGTGTTTTTTAAACCACACGTTGTGTAATCATCTTATTCCCATAATATAACACATATTCATCCCACTACATTGATTACATAAATCCATATATGATTCTCTCAATATAACCAAGATCTTTCATTGAAAATGTATTTCCATTATCACTTCTAACCACCCAATGTACTTAAAATCATCTATCATCACATCACAATCTCACTACAATGATGAAGCTCAAAATGGGTCTCTAACCTCTATAAAAATACATCCCTAATCATATATATATTATTCAATGAACATCAACAATTTTTTCACTCTCTATATCACACCAACAGAAATGATTCTTTGGGATGAAGGAAAACTACACAATTACTTGTTCTATGGTATTTGGTGAAAAATATACCAAATGGGATATAATGATGATCAAAGTATGATTGTATATATAAATATACAAAACATGAAAAGGGGAATGATCCTTGACATTTTTTATTGGACTTTTGTTTATAGTTAAAATGATGATCTAAAAATTAACAAAATAAAATAGTCAAAAATCCTAAATTCCCCATAGTAAGAGGACAAATAAATATAGGTAAACATGAAGATACCTAAAATAAATCTTGTAATGTATTTTATTCATGTATTCAAGAGATAAATAATCTATGTTTATATAAATTAAAAAAATTATCTCCTGCCAGATTCTAACAACCACTGAGGACGATCTACCACCCATTATTATCATTGGTGAGATCTAAAAGAACTTTTTTGGTACTAAATACAAAAAACATGATATGTAATCCTTTCTCAAACACACTCCTCCAAAAAATCCAATCTCATTCCCTATGGTTATGAAAAAAATCCTGGTGATTTTTCATAAAAGGTATTTCATTTTACTGGATTAGGTCATTTTATTAAAACAACAAATTTATTTATTATATTATTTTTATTCATTAATGAATATTAAAAGATTCATGAAACCAATTAATATTTGGTTGTACCTAGGCTAATATCCACATTATATATTAAACAATTGTGTCATATTATTGATTCCAGATCCCATTTGGGAGTTATTCCATTAATTCGGAAAAACAATGCATGGGTGATATAATATGTGTAATATTTTTACTATATCATTAGAATGCCTCTCCATTACCAAGAGTCCAATTCAATTATAGCTCCTAGATTTATAAAATATTACGTAAAATATTTTTATTATTATCCCTGTAAAAAAGTGTTGTTGCATGAAATTAATGTTTAATAAATTAATGTGTATACTCCAAATTCACATTTTATGTTGACAATTTATATTTCTATTGATACCTATAGATGAATCACGGGGTTATATATAACCAGTACCCATATAACACTACACATAAAATATTATCCTCATATATTGAATTATCAATTCATTTCATTAGTATCATTCATTTTCTACAAATATCGATATTGATTATTGCATGCATATTTATAATGATTTTCCCGACTAAAACAAATAAAATTCATAGTGATACACCTTATATCTAAATCACATAAATATTTTCTATTAATGAATCCTGGGAATACATATTAATTATATTTTAGAGGAATTTAATGTATAATAATTATAATAAATTGAATTATTAAAGAGAAATTTAATGAACACAAAATTAATAATAGGGAAAATAATTTTTCTGATATATTGATGTCATTAGTATGGTAAAAGTAATTAGATATGAAAAATTGAAATATGATTTAATATATATTTTTTACTTTTAAAATAAATTAAAAATGTGTAGAAGAAGAAAAATAACATAAAAAAGTAACGGTGGTAGAAAAGTATGTTAATGTTAAAAATATTAAAAATATTAATTTTGATTTTAATTAAGAATTAATATATAAAACATTTTGGGAAAATGTATAAATATTCATTAATAAAAATATAAAAAATGAAGGATAACATAAAATTCCAAAAAAAATAGCTTTAGTGATTAAAATTACATATAAAAAAGAATTGTGAAAAATATGAATGAAAAATATTTCTCCTTAAAGGAGAAATAAAAATTGGTTTCTTTTTTAAATTTAATTTTTAAATTACAGATAAAAACTAATAAAAATTTATTAGACAACATTTAAACTCCATAAATATCATAAGGATAAGATTACCGATGTATTTTAAAAATAATTTATTATAATAGTATTTCATTTTAAATTTATGAAACCCCATAAAAATTATAATGTAAAATAATGTTACTATTATATTATAATGAATTGGAATAATTAACATTAACAAAATCATGATGGAATAACATTTAACCATCATAAATATATATAATGGGATGTATATACACAACATAAAATTTATAAGGTTTATAATATCATATATGTATCAATGGATTATAAATTTACCTGAAACCACATACATCACACTTTTCATCTATTCAAAGTTCATTATCATCATATATAATTATTTAGAAATTTTTTTAATTTATTAATGAAACATATTCATTTTTATAATATAATATGTTATCCCCATATAAAATGTTATTACATGATCACTAATAATATATAATTATTACCATTATTTCAGGTTTTAAATTCTTTGATCTCTTAATTATGTTTTGTTATAGAGGATAATATCCATATACATTAGATATAGTTACATAATCTCAACATTTATATTGATGATATAAATATTATATTAATTTATTACTTTTTTTATAAAATCATTTATCAAGCCCTAAATTTAATAATGATTCACCTTTCATAGTGAAGATGGTAGGTCATATAAACATAGAAGAGACATTATAATTTCATTAATGGGTGCTTTTATAAGGTTAATAATGATATATAAATATTCTATATTCTATATTATTTGATTATTATCATATCGGATCATTATTTCCATCATTTAGGACTATCTATAATAGTCAATGATATAATACAATTTATATCAGATTGCGAGAAGGTAGTCCACTGTACACAAGGGTGATGATTTTGTTCCTCATTTGACGGAGAAGAAGATTGAGAAATATTAATAAATAAACCATATAACACATTAGTATATCTTATATATTAGTTTTTTTATTCAAAATATTATGGAATAATTCATGCTGGTAAAGGAAGTAAAAAATAATGAACTTCATGAAGAAGATTATATTTTATTTGAAAAACCTCCTTTGGATATCTTATTATTAATAATAGAGATAGTATTTATGGAAGGCTAGTATATCTATAAAATAATATGTCTATTTGGGATACAATGTTTTTGAATTTTTTTGATCAAAATGGCTTAATATGTATGAATAAATTTTCAGGGGAGGTTATTTTTATAATTAATATGCTTGTAACACATGTAAATTTTCTTGGATTAAAAAAATGTCAAGTCATTTTCATTGAAATAGTTATAAAAATATATGATATTATAATATTAAAATTATAATTTCTATATCTGAACATCTAATGGGATTTCAAAATTTCATTAGTCCATTTTAATCCTTATCTTTATAGTTTAGCCCCATGTAAATCCTTTTAAAACAGTACAATGTTATTTATTATTTTCATATTCTTAAGAATCATTATGCAATAAATTATTTTGAAATTATTATCTAATATTAATTAAAATTTTAAAAAAAAATAATCCATTTTATAAAATCCAATTCATATTAATATATTAAATAAATTAAAATATAATCCCCCAAAATGTGTCAAAAACAGTTTTTTAGGAAATGAATGTTTCTAGAAAAAATTATAATACATTAATTATATTACTTGTAATAATAATTATTTTTATTTAAATATATATATAAATATGTTTAATATATTATTTTTGTTAAATTAATTCATCATTGTTTGTTATTTTAATTAATTAAAAGTGAAGAGCATTATATTTTTAAAATAGTTTTATAAAAATATCCATTTTCACCTCTAAATTTCTGTATGATTATTTCTAAAATTTTTATTTTCAATACATTTATAGTTATACATTATATATCTGATTAGTAAAAATAAATGTTGGATTATCAATATACTAGATTTTGAATTATTATTAAAAACATAGTTTAATGGGACAATTTCTAAATATCATTTATGAAATCAAATATTTTCATTGTAAAATTAATAAAATTTTCCATGTAATATTAAAATGTTCATTATATTATAGATTTATAAATATATAATGCTCACAAACTATAATTGAGTCTCTTCTATTGAAGAGTTTTCCACGAAAGAACACCATAGCACCACACGATGTATTCTTAACAACAAAGAGGCACATTACAAGAATCTAATCTTAGAATTTGTTATAATTATAATGTGAAATTCATAGATACAATGAAATACTAGTTTAAGAGGATATGGGGTAACCCTTTGAATCATTTTTGAAAAAATGGCCAATTTTGGTTTTCTATTTATATTTACATATCTAATTTATTTATATCATGATTATATCACATTTATGTAAAATTTTTAATAATTATGGTGGAATTGAGTTAGCGGTTATATACGATGTTATACGCACACCCTACTTGGTTGTACATGGAAATATGATACCCATGAAGGCCATATTTATTGAAGGCTCAAGTATGGATGTGGCATTTAGTCAGATGAACAATAATTAAATATTGGATTGATAGGGTACTATGATGAGGTTATGGTTATTGATAGACTTAGAGCCTCATTATAGGTTGATATTTTATTCCCTTTTATATTAGCATCATTGTGGCTGATCATTGTAGTTGCATTCTACCATTTTTATTGAATGAATATTATCTTATAAATTCTTTTCTTATTGATATATGTTTTTATTTCTTCTAAATTTTATAATTTTTTATTTTTTAAGATAATGTTATATAATTTTAATACGTTATTTAACACATTTTTATTGATGTATAATCGCTTATTAATTACACCATGTGTCCCTAATTCTATCTAGAATCATTTAATATAAGAAGAGTTGTGCATGAGGTCACATGTAGACTCCACTATTTCATTAACTCCACCATGGTAATGGGTTGAGGAAGGACTTCAAAAATTATTATTAAAGTACATATATGACTACTATCACATAGTCTCTTATTTTTTAATTTTTTCTAAATGAATGGGATGATGGTAAATATGTGATATATCAATGTGTTGGATCTTGTGATGGATATATGACTTGTGCTACATGGAAAACCATATTGACAGTATATCTAGGTGACTAGGGATGTGAATTTTTTTAACATAGATTTTGATTTCATAATTTCAATATATCACCTAACATGAGGCACTTGGTTTTATAATTTATATTTTATTATTGTTTTTTCATCTTGGTTTGTTTTTTAGTTGTTAGTGTATATACATAATGTTTTTAAAATTTAATTCATGAGTAATTTTCATGAATGTGTCTGATTTACATCACATTTGATAGTTTCATGTTGATTAATGCTTCAGTGACAACATATAAGGAATTTTTAAATGTATTCTATTGGTGTCATTTCACTCTGTGGGACAACAATTTTATTTATGTTAAACAGTAATGTGGAAACTATAGGGATATTATCCCTAATATTGGTAATGATGTCCCCATGAAATATGGTATAAATTGAACCGCAATGGTTGGTACATGAATTTGATACCTTAGTGACCAACCCCTAGTGGTGGTTATGCTTGTGGTCTCAAAAATAAAATGTGGTTTAGTTATATAAATTTTCAACAATTACCTATACGGTGTTTTCCAAAATTTATTATTTGTATTATTTTCCTACACTAAAAATATATAGCGACATTATTCTAGCTATGGATCCATGTTTGTTTATGTAATTATACACATGTTTTTAAAGATCGTAATGTGATCCTCTATGGGATGGCTCTTGTATTTGGAGGTCTTGTGGCGATCAACCTTTGAATATTGATTCCCAATGGGTAATATTGAATGAATAAACTTAGTGAGTATTATTTACCATGAATTATGATGAATCCTAATGTGATACTAGATGATTATATAAGTTACAAAATTATATTGGGTAGTTTACTATGTGAGATTGTCTGTGATGTTAAGGATGAGTGTATATAGGTACTCTTGTGAGATTTGGCTTATATTTCGTATGACCTTCGATTTATGTTTTTTTCCTATAATTAGATATTAAACATAATAGATTTATTATTCTTGTATTTAAGATCGTATGTGTAATTACATATGTATAAGGGTAGTTTTATTGATGGTTATCCCAAGACTATGAAATCATTGGATAATAAAACCATTATTAAGCTACATGATCCAAAATTCGTGTGTGGTATATGATATGGAATATCTTATATATAAATTATGGTGTGTAAAATATTTTGAAAAAACAAGGCATGATAAGGATTCCAATGATGAGATTATAACATATGAGTATTTATAATATATGTTAAATTAATGATTATGCATTGGATTTTAATGAAAAATGCACCATGAGTGAGAATGATTTGGTATTGAAGTTTTGTTTCACTATATGAACATGTTGAGTTCATATACCTATTGGTTATTGTAACTTATTCAATTGAACTATAAGATATATTGGTTGTGGAAATGAGGGACAAAAATACAGAAATTAAAAAGGAAAAGGTAGAGTTATCACATTATAAAATGATAATTGTATTTCAAGGGCATCAATTGTGGATAAATGTTTTAAATGTGGAATTTAAGGGCATTATGAGAATGATGACATTAGGGGAAATATCCTGATGATAATGAGAATTGTCTTACGAGTTGTATTTATGATGATGATGATGAATAGACTATGAATGACACATGAGATGAAAGAATTGCAATGCAATAAAATAACTAATTTTGTTCAATTGTAAGCGACGATATTATAATGACTACATGTTTATAAAAAATAATGTTATTTAAGTAATTATATGGTTTATTTGAATAATTAAACCTCTAATGATTGATTTACTATAGTTTTTCCTTGGGTATTTAAAAGCATATTATGAATGGTACTAGTAACCATGAAATTTAATTTGGTTTATAAGTTAAAAAACACATGATTAAGGGAAGGATAACCCTTAATATGACCATGATGTGTGTAATGATATGTTGATTATGAACAAGTAAATTGGATTTTAATTTTTTAAAATATAATGAATTAATGATTTGTTCAATATTTTATTATGCTATCTTTGATGATGTTTTTATATTTTTGTAATTAAAAATAAGGAAACAATAATGTTTTAAACATTGATATACGTTAATTGAGTTTATTATCATGAGACTAGATGATGAAGGTGTTCATATATTTGTAATTTGACCAAAAACATATACCTTATGATATATTGGAGATAAATTTTAATAATATTTGGTTCACAACTTTCTAATAATTTGAATTTTCATATTTCAGAAGGATTATAATGTTTTGAGTTTCTACAAAGTATAATATAATCGTTAGATATTATTTTCTGGATAAATATATTATATCACTATATGTAGTCTTATGCATAATGTATAACTTCTTGTAAAACATTTGTTATTTTTTTTATATTTATTTTATGAAAAACCATTATATTAATGCATCATGATCTACTAAAACATCAAGAATTCCATCGTTAACTTTATTTCCATGAATTAGAGATGACGTTGACATTGATCAAGGAAGAATGAATGTATGAAATTATACTTAATTAAGTACGTATTTCTCATCATTATTAAACTATATGGAAAACATAATAATGAATAATAATGTTACCACAATACCATAATTTCCATTGAATCAAATTTCCCCATAAATCATCGTAGATTTATGGACTTCTCCATGGTTACATTCTCCTAAAACTATTCTTTATCACTCACAGTCATAAAATTGATGGTTATATTTTTATAATATTTCATTTTTTTCTTCAAATATATTTCTTTAAAAGTAAAAACCCTATTATTAGTGACATATTGTAATAGTTAGGTGTCTAGCTTTCCAATTTTTAAATGATGTTTTAGTATTTCTTTTTATGATGTTTGTTTCGAAGAAAGAATCATTCAAGTAGTAAACCTTTTGTAACCTGAAAAAATATTGATGGAGAAATTAATTTTAAGGGGGTAGAATTCAACAACCTAATATTTTTATGAGGTAGAGTTTTTTTATTTCTATTGTATCTTGTTCTGTATATTACACCCAGAAAATCATGAGTAATACAGAACATTGTCTTAGAATTTGGTATACGCAACACTATGTTTGGCATGTGTCACACAAAATTTCAAGTTCATTAAATATAATTAATTTAACTACTAAATGATTATAATAGAAATAAAAAATATTATTATGTTAAATTAAAACATTTTCATTATAATGGAATTGTTTAACATTATTAATATTCATAGGAAAAAACTACTTAGAGGAAAATATCTATGTTTATCAAATAATAAAATTAATTTTAATGGATTAAATTAATTATTTTTTAATATATTTAGTTTAATGTTTAAAATTAATATTATAAGTATTCTAGACATGATATTATAACAAATTTATTTTTTCAGAAAAAAGAAGTATTTTAAAAAAATATGCATTTTTGTTGCCTTAAGATGGGACACTGTTTTTTTATAACGTTCTGACACTTTTTTGTATTCTATTTTACAAAATATATTTATTCTTTAAATAAGAATATCTAAATTTAATTTTTATGAATTTTATATATTTTTTTGATATGTCTTTCGTTGATTAACAATGAAATGCATATTTTTATTAAAAATTGTATCTCTTATTTTGGTATTTACAATGTTAAATTATTTTTATTACAAGTTTAAAATTTTAATTAGTTAATATTGAACTAATTATGGGTTTTTAAATAGTTATTATAAAAAAATTATTAAAAAAAATATCTATATTAATAGGGTATTTTTCTGAGAAAAAGTTCTTTATGAAATTTTACTAGTTTTATTTTATATTTAATTTTTCAACATGTGTGTATTAAATTTTAAAAATTTGATTTAAAATTTGTATTTATTAGGTCTATATTTTTTATGTATGTCCCTATTATTTTTCCGAATAATAATCGTAACCATTGAAAATTTTGTTACCCTAGTAAAGGTTAAATTAGGTAATATATGTAAAAACATTTAAATTGTGTAAAAAGACACTAAAATGGTAAATTTTTTTCTTATGAATTACTTAGACCATTAATAATTATGGATATAAATTATGTCATTTAATTAACACATTTCTTTAAAAATGATATAAATAAAATTTATATTGAATAAATAGCTTATGTGTCATTTTATTTGTCTTTAATATCTATTATGTGTCTTCATATGAGAATATGTGTCTTATCAATGAATATAAATTGTAAATTTCAACTTAATAAATATATATACATCATATATAATTTTTTGGATATTTTCGAGCCATTTTAGAGATATTAAGTTATTTAAAATATTTTATTTAATGAAAATTTAATGATGTCATATTAATGATTTTAATCATATATCTTTTGTAAAATATGGATATATGGATGATAAATTAACAATAAATACAAATATTAATGATATATATTTTTAATTTATCATGGTAATTTATTTTTAATTTTTTGGAATGATATGATTACCTTAAGGGTTTATATATTGAAGATGAAGAAATTATTTAATTGATGAATATTTAATAATATAACTTTTATAAAAATTATAATAACTATTAAAAGACACAAAGGCTTGAAAAATTTACTATTTTCATAGTATTTATCAGCCATAATAATACATGTATTGAGTTATTGACTATATATAGATCCTTATATAATAAATTATGACACATTTATTATTTTAATTAATGTGATGATAAACATGTCACATTAATGTTTAAAAAAGTATAACATTTTTAATGATGGATTTTCCTTTTAATATATACATCTACAAGTATTATTCTAAAATATAGTACTTTTCTATGCATCATAGTATTTTATTTTAAATTATTACACAACAAATTTTTATTTTAAATAATTATAGAAAACTGATATACTAATTACATTATTAATAGAAATATCAAATTAATGTTATTTAAAATATTAAAATAAATATTATTTTTTAAAATTAATATTTCCAATGATATTTATTGTTAACCTAGACTCTATATGGATATAGTAAAAAATATTTTTTTGATGATAATATCATATCATGTTTTTTAAAGTCCATTAATTATATAGTGTCACATTTGAAAATATAGTAGTTTTGAAAAAACAATGTTTTATTAAAATATTTAAAAAAAATTAATTAATTAAAATTATTATTAAATAGTCCAAAATGATCCAATTTATTTTTAGGATTTAATTTACAAAAAATATGTAACTATTTCACAATTTTAATATTAAAATAAGTTTTACCATAGTTAAAATTAAATAAATATACATAGTGTTAAATTAAAATGATATGGTTTAAATTGACATAAAAACTTTTTTAAAATTTATTGCTATATGATATTACAACCTTATCTCTTATAATATTATAAACTAGTTCATTTTTGAGGTTTTTGGTTGTGGTTTTATGTTATTATAAATTAATATTTTTAGAGATCCAAATAACATTAAATAGGTTCTTTTCGTTTTAAAAGTCCAACTGTTGTTCAATTAAGAGGATATCTAAAGGGAGCTCGTTGAAGAAGAGGTAATTTCCTCTACCGATTCATCAACATTATTTCTTACCCTACTTAATCTTCCTATGTTTATTCCATTATAAACTAAGGATTCTAGTTTGAATGTTATATTGATATTTTATAAATATTTTTTAACAAACATTTTCCAACTTCTATATATCCGATTAAAAACAAAACCACCACGTTTGTGTACATACGGGTCACCTTCACCACGTTGTTGTGTAATTTTTTTTTCACCACCACATGACATGGATGGGTATAATTATTGAAATAATAACAATATATGATTGTTATTAAATTTTTGGTAATATAGAATAATATATAATCCATAGACTTCTACACCATTTAATTATTAAATGAATGATATCATCGTTCATGCATACGTGTGGCCAAACATCTCCACGATGTGACACAATTCATCCAACATGTTATCTATTAAATAATGATTATATAAATTTATAGAGTAAATTTATATGATACATATTATGTTAATATCATTTTAGAAAGATATAACTATTACCTAATAATGAGAACCATACTTTATTGAACAAAACATGCATGAGAAAATGACGTAGTTAATAAATGAATAATGAGTAATAATTAAATATTATTAACAAACAGATGATAATAGGATCAAATATGATATCCTAAAAAATATTATTATATAGCAAGTTAATGATATCATGTAAATCATTGTAATGGATGTTCAGAGACACACATCTGAGAGCGTACCTAATGTATGTTATAATTTCAGAAGTTCATTATTATATGAGATTATTTATACATAAGTATTTATTGGGGTAAATTTATCATCCATATCTATGATTCATAAATATATAATATTATTTCTATTATTTAAAAAAATGAAGTAAAATTTTACCCAATTGATATTATTAATGAAGCATTATGAAAAGAATTTTTTTCATTTTTTATTTGAGGTACATTTTTATTTTTCCCGTAAAAGTATTAGAATAATGTTTTTTAACTCATATAGATTTAATTTATTTTTACACATTAATAATTCCTTATTTAAATGAAGATTCATCTAGATAATTTAATGTTTATTTTAAAATAAATTATATTATTTTACAATTGTCAGTAATTATGAAAAAAAATGCTTTTGAAGAAAAAAATAATTTATTCAACAATTAATTTCATGTGTTTTATGAAAAATAGTTTACAACTAATATTAATGATGTTCTTTAAGTATACTATCCATATTATTATTATTTTTTAAATATTTTTATCATGGAATTCTATTTATGGAAAACTTTTTTCATGCATTTATTATGTTATGATGGTATGATGATTTAGAAACCTGCTTTTTTCTTTGGGTTATGTTATGATTACTGATTTATTTCATTATAGTGCCCATATATAATGTTTTCATTAGTTGATGGGTGGGACATATTTCTCTCTCCAATACATTGGGTATATATTTATATCTCATGAGATAAAGATGACTAAAACATAATGGAAATATAATTTAGTAGTATATGGTTGGTACAACAACTAAATATAGTTAAATAATAAAGGGATGGAATGAGGAGGGAACTCGATTCATGATTGGACTTTTGTACTATGATGGTATTGGAAATGAGTCATTTCTAATTAGGAAACAATTTCTCATAATATGTGTCTTCCATAATTCTATGATTTATTCCTATGTTAATTTATCTTAGTTCATATTACTATATGATTTATGCCTTACAAATTTCCATGATTTATTTCATTACTCAAGATATTGATATTCCAAATTTGTGTTCATGTGTATCCATTATTTTTTTGATTTTCTCCAGTTTTACCCTTAATAAGAACTTTATTTCACCCTTTTGTATTTTTTATTTTCCCCATGATATAATGAAATGTTTTAGGTATGAAAAATAAAGGCTAAGATCATTATGGGTGATGTTGAAGATATTCCACCAATCTAAAATATTGTGTTCCAAGAAACTAAATGAACTAAACAAATACAATCTTTGGGAGTCTATTTTAATAATTTATTAATTTTTTCAAAAAAATAAATACAATTTCATTGTAATTAAATCATGAGTTTTTATAGATGTCCAGTCCCTCATGAGATCATTGATCTATGTTTCCGGAAATGAAATGTGTGTTTCTCAAGATGACTTACATGCAGTAGATGATGCAGCTTATCAAGGCTGTGATCTGGTATTAGTTTAAACCAAGGCATTTAATTGGATTTTCACTATAGGATGTCATAGTTTGTGAATAAAATCATTTAATGTATTTTATTAGGTTACATGGGTAGATTTACTTGTAAATTCAGTATGAAAAATGATTTTTTTATTACTTCTCAAGAATTAGTTGGGTTATCAGGTCTAGTTATTCTATGTAGTGAATACTAGAGACTCATATTGTAACAACCCATTACCTTCTGTCAGGTATACCATTTGTTTTGTTTTTGGTATCCAATTTTTCATTCATAACAGACTTCTTTGGAATAGACAACCACCTATAGGGAAAAATAATGAAACTTAAATCATTTATGTTTCATGGAATTAAGGGAGTCTGATTATAAAGGTGATAATTTTTTAGAAAGGGATGCCTTGAATTGGAAAACATTAAGATTGGGATTTTAGGATTTCTATATGATTCAGGCCAATACACTATTTTATTGGAATTAGAAAATAATTTAATGAGATTACATTTCATGTAATGGGAGAAGGGACAATATTGTGAAGTTGACTTAGGGCATGGAATGTTTACTAGTTGTGAAAAATGATTGAATAATGAGATGGTAAAATTCCATCCTTTTAATCAATGGAGACTCATATTTTGTTATTTTTGGATTGTGTAGATTACATAATGTGAAAATGGAGTACACACCATATAATCCTTAGATTTTGTGTTTTTAGGACATTTCATTAGAGATTTATTTTCTTATTCAATGTTAAGCCATCCCTCCCATAACCATATGCCATTTTCAATTATTTTGTACAGATAATCCATCTTTGGATCGTAATTTTTGCAAATGATAATCATTTTGGTTATGGTGCATCTATCGAGGTATGTGTTCCTTATATTTCATCCTTGGCATTGGTTTTTATTGTGACATTTATTCTAGTTTTAAATTATATTATCAATCAGTTTATATTTTATATAAATCCTTTTTTGATTCATTTAGGCCATATTATTTAAATATAGATCCATGTGTTATTGATCCACATTGGATATGAGATACATAGTTCTATCCTTTGGATTTATGTGAATCAATTAAATTATTGGCTTGAATTTATTTAAATTAGAGGGAATATTTAGAAATTGATTAATTAATGAAAATTCTTTCTAAACATGATTGTTGTTTTAAATATAGAACACATTCATTCTTGATATTTGAAAATTTATCTATTGTTTGGTGGTATCATACATGGCTCTTCTCATGAACCCAACATTTTAATATGGCATGTTTAATTGGATTATTTATAATAAATATGAAAAAGAATGGTAGAATTTGAATTTTATTGGTATAGCATATTGGAGAAGTATGGTCCCATGGATACTTGTGTGTCAAAAATGATTCATTTTTTGTTTCAGCCTATATTTTGTTGGGGTATATAGAAATTATTATAATATTTTATTCAACTTTTCAATATATATGTACGTATTTTTTTATTTTATAGTGATTTATTTTTTTCTTTTGTAAAATTTAATAGACAAACTGGTTGAATTTTCTCATTTTCTTGGTTTTTGTATCACTGATTGGTTTAAGTGGGAGGATTTGATTGATTTTTGTTAACACTCCATAAGATTTTTTTGGTGTCCTAATAGGATAAGAGTTATTAACATTAGAACATGGGTATAAATTTTAAAATAATTGAATTGATGGCTCACTTATGTTTCTAATATATGGTTATCATGGGTATTGGGAAAAAGTTTACCATGTTTGAGACATAGTGTTTCAGGAAAATTTGTTAGACTATATGGGATGATTATTTTAAAATACCTACTATATTCGTTCTTCTTCAACCTAATTTTAATAATTTATTATATATTTATAATGAAATAGTTTTAATGATTTTATATCAATAAATGATATTTTTTATATGATTGTGTATTCTACTCATGATTGATATGATTTTATCTAGAATATGATAAAATATTTTTATGATAAATGATTTTAATTTTACAAGATATGGACTAATGGGAAATTACCCATAGGGGAATCATCCAATGTACCCTTCTTTGGTACATTCTATAATCTACACAATTTAGATGCTGATTCATGTTGGTAATGAGAACCCAAGATGTGTATTGTATCATATATCGGATTTTAAAAAGCATCACCCACTAGCCTTCTCAATGAGAAATTGACTACATGAATATGAAGAATGGATTGAGTGATTTGAGATAATCATAATATTCATGACGAATCCAATGGACTGAATGGTGTATCTTTTAATGTATGTGCATTAATTTATTGGAAAGAGAAGAAGTTAATCTATTGGGAAGGCCCTGTTGCATGGGGATTTTACCAAGGATTTATTTAAGAAAATATTCAATTAGAAGTATTATAGCTGGACATTAGGTTTGGAGAAGATGTATTAGTTGTTGAACTTGGAGTTGGGATTGAAAAATAATCAAAATTATTCCACCCATTTTGCAGAGTTGGTACACACATCATTAGATATTATTAATAATCAGTACCAATATTCATAGACGTTTGAATTTTGGATTATCAATGATATAATGTTAATGTTTACTCCCATTTGTGTTATGTACATTATATAGAAATATATAAAAACATTGGTATATGCTCGCGTATACGGAATGGCATTCTTGGGAGGAGATTTAGTTGGTCCCATCATTGGCCAGGATGATTCTTCTGTCAGGAAACCAAAGTGAATAGGTAGCTATTTTTATACATGTCGTGTATCGAGGGATTTATATGTATATAAATAGGTTACTTTCTATCATCGTGGGAGTCTTCGACATTTTAAGATGAATCTTGTGTTGCATAATAAAAATTTTAATTAGTACAGATAAATTGTAAATCAAAAACATTTTTTTTAAGGTTATCCCAGTGATGTTTGGCATGATCCCCACTCACCAATGGTTCTTAGAATCTTGAAGGTGATTCCAAGGGTTTTTGGAATTATCCTAATTCTAAGGGGATGTTCATATGGATATGAAAACTCAAGGAGGATTAAATAGTATAAATTCACGCATAAGATTATTCACTATAAGAATATGAAATAGATCCATCTATTTTTGGATGTGTGATGTTTATTTATTCTTCTATAGTTTGAGGATTTTTATATAGGTGGTACTAATTTTTTTATATAATTAAAAATTGTTGATATTTTGGGATAGTATTGAAATAAAAATTCACATTTTTGGGATGTCTATATGCCATTGGGAATGTGGTCCAAACAAGACATCAAATAATCCTTATGGAAGGGATTGATAGTGGACATTGAGGTGGAGTGGGACTTCTTAGAGATTGAGCATGAATATTTTACATGATTACCATAATATATTGGTTGATTAATGTTATGGACTAGAAATACTATTATTATCATTGATTTATAATTTTATATTTTATTGTGGCCACTCATGTTTTTAAGGATATTTAGACTTTAAATCGTAAGGTTTTGGTTGTTGTTAATTATTCTATGAAAATCACATTCCAGTTTCCATAGATTTTCAATGATATATATAACCCTTTTTTGGGATGTCACCTCCCTATTGTAGTTTGTGTGTGTTTATACTGGGTCTTTTTTATGTTTTATCTTGTTTTTTACCATAATGAGATGTTTAGTCTACTAATTGATTGATACCAATATCGATGCACATTATATGATATCTTACAATATGTCTCCAATTGAGTAACTATAACTCAGTGTGTATCTTGTGGAAATAAAGGTTGCAGAAATTATTCATCATTGAATTTTACCATGGGCTTTTGTAGTACTCTTGGATAAGAATTTAGACATGATACTCAGACACTGTATTGACTATTGAATTAAATTTTCCTAAATTCATGAACAAATATTCCCGACCCGTGATTGATTATCACCTATATATTGGTGAGATTGATTATTTTCAAGGAATGACATATTTTTAGGGTACCACTAGTTGAGAGATGGAGAATAGGATGATAAATGATGTTGTTTTTAATCTAGTATAGTAATTTTTAATCTTTTGTCATTCAATTATATGGAATAATTGTCATTTTGTTTATATAGTGTTGGTTAACCAAAAATTTCAACCATTAATTGAATATTCTATTGCGGTGTTAATGGATGATAGTTTTTTTAGTCTTATTCAGATTATTTGGAAAATGACCATTTGGATAACATTATAATAACATTGTGGGAACATTAAATGTATTGTATACTTACTAAATGTGAGCCCTAGATTCAATAATTACTATTTCTCGGGTATGTTATATTTTAGTGTGGAATCATAATGGATCCTAAAATGATACTTGTAGCTATGTCCCAGAAGAGGTCCCAAAATGTTTATGAGATCTGAATCCTCTTTGGGTTGGATGTTTATTACAGGTGATTTTATTGGAATATCTCCACGATCTATTCTTCAATGAAAACATTACCACATAAGGGTTTCATATTTGGAAGGAATTTATTGTATTTGGGATATTTTGGAGAACTAAATTTGAGGTGGACTTTATCCCAAGTATTGAGTTATTTGGAATCAGTTTATGGCTCTAATGTTTTCAATGATCCCTATAGAAGGGGTTTGGGATGTGTATTGATTTTCGAGATACATGTTGTGACATCCTGTTATCACATGTTATTCCATCATGATAAAAACATCCCTAAAAATGATCTATTGTTTGAAGTAGTTATTAATTCACTAAAAATGTGGTATTATTTTCCCTTTTAGGAATTTTTTATAGTGTTTTCGAAATATAAGAATCTGAAATATATTTTAACAAATCGATCCTTGATGTATTTGTTCAATAAAATGAACTTCTAAATTAAAAACGATTGTGGGGTGGTATGAATGGATATGATGAGGTCTGAATTTAAAATATACGAGGGGGGTTGGATCAAGAATATTTTTGACCTGGAGTTCTATATCATTATGAAAATTTTTTTGTGGGGATTTATCTTGTTAGTGGTGTTGATCTTCTTTTGGATTGTTTTCTTCCATCAATGGATGGTTGTTCCGATTCACCTGAGAAAAAAAATGATTTATAATGAGAACCATTCTAATTTGTATATAACCAATATTACATACAATATATATCATTATTTGAGATGTTGTTATTGGTTTTAGTTGATGAGATAATTCATTTCATATTTTGTATCATGTTTTATTACATATCCTGGAATTAATAATGAATATCAAAGACCTTCTTGTTGTATTCATCTCATACTCATTCTAGAATTGGTTTTCAATGAGATATCTAGGGATTTCATTAATTTTTTAACATGGAATACTAGTGGGAAGGATTTTATTTTGATTATCATTTATTTAATCATCAGATTTGTTCATCTCCTTCCTTTTAGGGAGACTGTGATGGTGGAACATCTTGGGTACATGTATTTTTGAGTGATTATGTGGCTTCATGGGGTTCCCTCAGTGATTGTTTATGATAGATATTTGAGGATCAATCCTTGTTATTGAAAAATTTTCCATGAGGTGATAGGTAACCAAATAAAATTGATTATAGAAAACAATCATTAGATGAATGGACAGACAGAGAGATAATCCCTTGTTGTTCAGGATATTCTATAGGCATGTGTACTTTATTTTCCGGATTAATTGATGAATTATTTTTCTTCAGAGTATGTTTTCAAACCTATTAGTTATCTTGCATTGATAAATATAAATCCATCCAGGTATTATCATGGGGGCTATATAGATCACCCTTATGGTATCTAGAGTTTGGATAGCTATAAATGGTTGGTCTGAGTCTTGTTATATAGATAATGGATATGGTCTTGTTGATCCTCAATATCTGTTTCATGTAACGATTTAATCATAAATATTATGATGACCAAGTTTATCTTACACTAGATCCCTTTGTTGGTGATTGGATATTTTAATAGATTTTCACGTCACATAGGGCTTCGTTAGTTGGTTATGTAATTTATATTGGCCACATGCTTTGGGGGAACTTTCAACTTATTGGACAACAGAGAATGGTGGATTATATTTTTCAATAAAATTGTGGTTTGATTTATTCCCATTATAAGTATAATTTTCCCTATCTAAGGAGGTTTCAATTAGTTATTTCTCATGTGATTGAGTGGGAGGATTCAGATCATTATCCTAATACCACAATTTTTTAGAAACTAGTTTTAGCCTTCATTTTCTATTTATTCATTAAGGTTATTATAATGATTAATTTTTGGAATTCTAATACATTTCATGTTGATCTCTTCTTTAATGGTCGATAAGGTTCCATAATATTTGAGGAAGCTGGACATACAAATATATTTCTAATAAATACATTACCCTATTTTCAAGTTGAATTTGATTTAATGATATGTAAAAGAAATTTAATTTAATTTGAGAATTGATTTTGAAAAATCATGGAACTCTAGGAACCTTCAGTTCATCTGAAAAATAGTGTAAGTGACCTGAGTGTGTGTGGCACTACTAGGGGTTGATTTGTGGTATATAAATGGTTTGAAAGGACATTATATTTTACTTATTTATGATACATTTATAACTATTATATATTCCTAAAGGATATATCTCAAATATGGTGCTATTTATTTTATACATAATTTATAACATGATGGGTTATTTCATGGATATTGGGTCATATATTTTATTTACCCAATATATAGTCATACCAAATATATTTACTTATATTTAGTGATAACCAAGGAAATATTTTCGAATGGTTTGGTAAATGAACATTCATTATCAAATAGTTTATTTTATTTAATGTTAAAACTTGTGAATAATTTATATTAGAAATATTATAGATTCTTTTTTGGAATCATGATGGGATGTTTGATGACACTATAATATTTCCATTGGGTTGTATTAGCGCTTGTTTTTTATAAATCATGAAATGGAATGAGCATAATTTTGCAAGACATTATTTCATTTCTAGTGTTTCTATTGTTTTGGGATAATTTAATGGTGGTAGATTTTCACATTCATACACATAGGTCATGAATTTTTTATCTATTTGTGGATTATCCTATTTTTTCATGGGTAATAATGATATTTCTTTATATTTTTTCCACTTGTATCTCTAAATTTAGTGATTTTTTATATATTTCAATTGATTTGTTTTGTTTTATTATATTACATCACTTTTATGGGATTATACGACATGATTTCGTATTAGTAACTTTATAGGTCATTGTAGCGCTATATAGGAAGTACTACATGAGTATAAGGTTTTGGATGCCCGAAAGTAGTAATTTGATGTTGAAGGTGTATTATTGTATCAATAAGATAGAATATATGATTATATATATTACATAAATTAATAATAGAGTTGAGACCCATATGTAGTATCAAATAATGTTAATGTGTCATCCTTGTGATTAGAGTAGTTTTAATGTGATTAGACCATGACTCATATTAGAGGTGTATTAATACTACTTTAGGGGGATTATTAGTTGTTTTGGATAGTAAATGCAATAATAATTAAATTTAACCCGGTTTTCTATTCATTTTTCAGTGGTGGTGTTGAATGACCATGGGATTCCTTCAGGTGATAGAGCATCCTTATTGGATTATGTAATAGTGTGTTGGTGTCAGGTGTAGAACATTTTGAGATTAATTTTCCATTTGAGGTCTAATATTTATTCATGGGAATAATTTGGTGTGATGAGATAGAAACTTCAAAAATATAGTCAATAAACTATAAAAAATTTGTATCAATAGGGGATTCATATGGTGAGGAGAACTATGGAATGAAATATGTACAATGATGATAAGAAATATTATTGGGAGAACTAGGAGCATAGTGATAAATTTATTGACGACACCTCGGCATCCTAAGATAAAAGGTAATGGGTAGGCACAAATTTTGTGTATTATTGATGTTGAGGATTGGTGGTTCATTTTTGGGATGAATTGTACCACTTGTGTTTGGGGTTTCCTAGTCTATTATAATTTAGTTTTCCAAATTAGAACATGGTGAATCGAGATTGAATTGGTTACTATGATATAATTTCATTAATTTTAAGATGTAATGTGTTGTATTCCAAAGATACTAAAAGTTATTGAGAGATGTTTTAAAATCCCTTGTTTGTACAAGTGATGGAATTTTACATGGAATTTAAATATTTTGATCAGTGAGTGGATTATTTAAAGATAATTTTTTGGATTGAAATTTTTCTATTTGGATAATTTAAAATAGTTGATTTTGGATATGGTTTAACAAATATTTGTTTGTATAGTTATTTAAGAAGAAATTAGTGAACTGTTAAGTGGGAAATGTGTTGAAATTTTGTAAATGCAATCCATTTCTATTGATAATCTGTCATTTACAGCAGGAATAATTTATACACTGGCCTAGGAACTTAATTCCTTGAATACATTTCATTGATGGTCAATTCACATAGTGAGGGACACCATAATTCCAGTGGTGAAGGGAAATTTTGTTTTCCATTCGTCCTGTGAACTTTGGTTAATGTCATGAATTAGTTTCACAAATGTACTAAAAGTATTCCTCACATCATAAATTTTTTGGTTAATTATTTATAACTGAAATTCACTACAGTTTAAATTGATTTATCATGTCTTCTATAATATAACCAACGTCAAAAATTAATTATCTTGATCTACCATTTCAGTTAAATTATCACTGACATGATAAATATTCTATCTAACTTTAACTTGTGAATTATAAAATTATCGATGTTAAAAAGCCCATTTTTTACATAGGTTTTTATATAATTGATGTTATAAAGAAAAAATCATTGCTTAATCATTTATGTTAATATATTAACTATGTTATAAATAATTTTATCAAATGGGTCATATAATAACCGATATGATAGATGTAATAAATCATATTTATCACATTTATTAATAAACAACCTACGTCATAAATCATATAAGAATTGAATGATGCCCCATTTAGAGTTATTATAGTGGATTTAAATTGGGAGAAATTTACTCAGTTTCTCTCATGTGGTATCCCTAAAAACTATTTTTGAACCCCATGGCCTCCAACATCATTTTCTGATATTGGATCATTATCTTTTTTATTGTAACATCTATCTGATCTACTCAAAACATTCAAGTAAGTCACACATGCATTTATTTTTGTCATCGTTTTTTATGGATTCACAAAAAAATATGTATTACGATTTTAGTGCCTAAATTATCACCATATCTTATCTAATTTCTACATGATATCTTAATTTTAAATTACATTACTTTTATATTTATTTAACATCATTATACCAGAAAATCATTATTATTGTTATTGGTGTTCCATTTATTATTTATTGTAAAATAAGGTGTGAGATTACTCATTATTGGACTCAATTTTTCTTTTCCTTTATCAAAAATCATTGGGCATGAAGCATCATGTTACTTTTATTAGATTCTTTAGATAATTACATTTTAAAAAATGAAATCCCCATATAGATATCACTGTTCATAGATATCAGGGTTATATACCATATCTCCTTTTTCAATTTATAAACCGCATAAAATTTCCTATTATTTCATCTTTGGAAAAAGAAGGTATAGTTTTCTAGATATTACGTGATTAATATTTACTCAGTTATCATATATGATTTGGAAAATTTAAAATTTTAATTTTCTCCCTATCTGGTCAGGATGTACATAGAACATATTTTATGTAGACTTCTAGTATTATTACATAGTATGTTGATTCATGGTAGCTTATTTATTTAGAATTGAATAGGTTAAATAATTATTATTATATCATAGTTTTTATTATATTACAATAGTTTTTATTTAATTTCATTATAATATATTTATTAATGATCTAGAGGTCAAATTCTATATAGTATACAACCATTAAATTTTCACTTTTTGTCACCATACACTAGTGTGCAGAAATTGGGAGGATCTATTCGGGCCTTATTTCCAACCAGTCATGTTACTAGTTATAAATTGAGCTTGTTCAAGGAATTTCATGTTATATATGTACCCCCCAAAACAAACGCTCAACATACCATGAATTAGATTTTTTTACAACCAACCCAAGACAATATAGGTTCCTCTCAAGGCATGTACTTTTATTCCCATATATTTCCATTACAAATGTGGTTCACAACCTAAGAAAATAAACATACCACTCAAAAGTAAATTACAACCATACAAAAGAACATTATTAAAAAATCAATAATAATGTAAAAACTAATTAATATGACCATCATAATTACAAGAAATTAAATAATTAATTAAATCAATACAATCCTAAGTCCTATTTGGTTAATACATTTGATAATTAGGATAAAAAAATAATTTATAAAAAAAAATGATATGATGGGTTAATAATACATAACAATAGTGGATGGTTCGTTATAGTGGGATTTTATCTTATCTCTCAAAAATAAATAATTATAATTTTGAAATACACATATATTTTTTTATATTTCAAAATTGAGTTACATTAAAATTATGGAATATTTCATTTATATATAAAAGTGTCATATCTGACTAAATTTATTCATAAATTAGGTCCATGAATATCATTTGATGATTTATCATTTATATTAAATCATATATTCTATTATTTTGTAGAATTTTTAATTACCTTTTTCATATTCATATATAATTGTTTTATATTTAAAAAAACATTTCATCAAAATTTGTACATATTTCATATAAATATGAAATTGGAATATATTAAAGAGATATATAATTATTATATTTATTATGGGTAATATATTTTGATGTTTTATTATAACACATTGAATAAGTGATGAATATGAAGAAGCAGTTGATTCTTTTTTGGAATTTTCTAAACAACATGTTCCAAACAATGAAATGTTTTCTTCTCCATACCAATAATGTTCATATATGTAGAAGTTTAAAAGTAGTGAGATCAAATATAATTTAATTTTCCCTGGGTTTAATCTAAGTTACATCCCTTGGATTTATAATATTAAAACTACGATGAATTTCATATCTACTGATGATTATTCTTTTAATGATGGTAACTCTATGGAAAGAAAAGAAATTATTATTATTATTTAAGTAGAACAAATTAGGAATTAACCAACAACATAGTGTCTATATGGTGATGCTGAAAAACCATTTTATCATGGTTTTAAGGATTTTAAGGTCTTATCAGCATTGAAATATTGATTAAACTAAAGGAAAAATCTTTTTGGGGTGAAATGAGTTTAACAGGGCTATTACAATTTTTGAAAGACATTCTTCCTAAATGAAAAGATCTTCCAGATTCACAATATAAGGCCAAGAAATTAATATTTTTTATGAGATTTGGGTATATGAAAATAAATTCATGTTCAATGGATTGTGTGATATATATAAAGGAATATGAATTACTGTTAGAGTGTCAAGAATGTTGGACATCATAGTATATGAGAAATGAAAATTAATAGGGTTATTTGGAGGTTACAGTGATTCCTACCAATTTTTTTCAATATTACTATAATTCATCCCTTGAAATGTATTTTTAATTATTTTAATGTTGAAAATTTTGTTAATATGGAATACTGATGACCAGAAATGTGATGAAATAACACATCATCCAAAAGATTATCCATAGTGGAAGAAAATTGATCAGTAGTTTCTAACTATACGAAAAGAAGGTAGAAATATCATACATGGGTTGTGCATGGATGGAAGAAAAGCATATCAAATCCTTAGTATAAAAATTGTTCATGTCATGTTTTAGAGGAAATTTACAACCTCTCTACCAAATATTCTATGAAGGGAAAATATGTCATGTCGAGTTTAATGATCTCCAGATCAATGAAAACTGGAAATTATATTGATGTTGTCTTATCACCGTTAATTGATGATATGAATATAATATACGAAGATAGTATTAGGGTGTATGATTCTAATAAAATGGAATATTTTCAACTGCATCGAGTGATTATGTCCACTATAAATGACATACTAGCGTATGGAAATTTTTATGGATATATTGTTAAGTGGAATAAAGCATGTGAAATTTCTAAACAACATAATTCTTATTTTCAATTTAATCTTAGGACAAAAACATTATACATGGGTAATAAAATGTTTTTTCTTATGGATGTCCCGTATTGATGATTAAAAAAGGAATTCAATGTCTCAAAATTATTTGATATTTCTTCAAAACCATTATCCATAGATGAGTATTTTCATAGGGTTCATAACAATGATATGACATTTGGAAAGACATATAATTCTATTAATTATTGACATATTGGGAAGAATGATCAATATTGTTTGAGCTACAATATTGGAGATATCATTAACTGAAACATAACATTGATATAATTCATGTGGAGAATAATAGCTATGAATTAATGATTGTAACATTATTAGATATTAATGGAATTAAAAAATATGGGTTGAATGTAAAATTAGACATATAGTTAATAGTAATACCTTTGGATTAACGTCCCAGTCTTGATGATAGGAGAATATTTATTCCCCCATAATTTAAAAAATTTCCCATGTTGGAGAAAATTATATTTTTTCAGGTTCTTCAAGATATTTATTCACCATAGGGTTATTATTTATATGTAAAAATAATTTCTCTTCGATGGATTTGATGTTGATAGGTATCAAATCTCATTATTGTCATGATATGATGAAACAACATCTACCAATTTCATTAAATGGAAGATTTCCATATTATGTCTAAAAGACTACCATAAAGGTGTTTTATTTTTTCAGTTCAATTTCTAATAAGTTTTTATATTTCGAGGATTTGAACATTTCGTATAATGAAGAAATTTTCAAACTTTTCCAATTGTAAATGTATTTTAAACCATCATTTTTTATATAATGGTTCATTTTAATGTTTAATATGGTTAACGAAATAATGGACTGTAGACCTGTATAACTATGTTTGATGTATCATTTTTATTGGTATGAGATGATATTAAAGGTTTATGTTATGAATCCATATCAACATGAATTATCCTATGTTGATAAGAAAATTTATGAAGAGGTTGTGGTGTTTTTACAACCAACATGTGTGTGGTAGAGCACATTGTTTTTCCTCTTTCTTTCAATGAATAAGTTAACAATGTGAGAAAGGGGATTTGTGGCATGAAATTAAAATCTTTGTCATGTGAATAGATAATGAAGTTACAATTACATATCTTGAATACAATCACTGATTTTTATCCTTATATAAAATTTCATATTAATGTGCTGAAACAATGTCATCCCAAACAATATATGGATTTTTAATTAGCATAATATAACATTTTTACCATTGTTTAAAAAGACCACTATTGGTAGATAAGTTGAATTAGAGACATTAATATGGTTTTTCGGTGGTCCAATTATAAATGTGATAACATGTTCTAGGTATTATGTTAATGGATATGTATTTCATATGAAATATCAGGAAAACATAAGTTTAGTTTAGAATATTTATGTGTTAGAGTTCACATATATAATTAATTTTTCATGTTCTAAAGAAAGAACCCCAATTAATTCATCATGTTCCTAATATAGAGTCATTGAAATAAATATAAGAGGTTGACTACACTTAAACTAATTTTCAATTGATTAACATCAAATTTTTTTCTGATAACAAGAGTTTCTGACATGATAAATTTGTAATGAAACATATTAATCTGAATAGATTTGAAATCATAGTGGATTATTTTATAATATAACACATAAAAAATTATATGTTATTGATCAATCAAATATACAGTTGTCTATTTTCATTAAAAAGGAAAAAAAAAAATTTTATTATAATCATGATGAAGATACGGATTTATGTGAGATACCTACTTCCATTGAATGATTAACCAATAATAATGATGACCATGTTATAGGCATATTTTTTCCTATAATGAACGATAATGAATAATGAATTTTAGATAATATTAGATTATTACATTCCTAATATTATATGTAACATACGTTTTTTCATTTACTTTTATTAGTTTCATAAAATGATAGATATTTTAATTTTATTCATAATTAGAGCACATATCAAAACAAATTATTTATCAATATATTTAAAATTTGTTTTGTATTTCATGGTTACCATATTTAAAATATCATAAATTTTATATTTATATATTTTGATCATTTATAATTTTTTTAAATTTAATATGTTAAAAAATATTTTTCATGTGTAAAAACAGATTTATTAGGTCGGACCGATTTTTATATTCCTACAACAAATTTTGGATTTTTTTTCATTCATTGAGATGAAATTTCATTTATCATTACTATTTTAAGAATTTCAGATAACTATAAAAAATATGAATAATAATGTATTAAGTATTAGTTTACTTTTGTGTTTTATAATTTTACATTTTTTATTTTCATTAGTATTGTAATGGTCGAATTAGTAAATTTCTAAAAGAATTTTTTATTTAGTTTATTTAAGGGATAATGAAAGATCATTTATTTGATCAAACATATATATCTAGGGATGAACATGAACATACTCCTCTTGATGTTCTCCAATATTCATTATATTCTCCCACATTGACCAATTAGAGTTCGAGGGATGGTTAACGTTTCAGCACACATTTACCAAAATTATCCCTTTCTTATAGCTAAGAGTAGAGAATATTGATGGACATTTAGGAAAATGATATTCCAAGAGTTTCTAATGTAAAACAATAAAACGATTTTGTATCAACTCATGCTAAAATCAATGTCAATGTTTTGTTTATTTATTTGAGAGTTGTACAAAAAAACACTATCTCAGTTATGGGAGAACATTTTGGAATGACCTTTTGTTATTGTTTTAATAACCATGAAATGTTTATAGTATAATATTTATCCATCTTATTATTTCATAGATCTTGATATAAATTACACTGGAGGAGTCTGAAGGAATTTTTTATCGCTGGTTGCAAAGATATGGATGTATTTCAAATGAACCCTGACATCCGATTTCATTTATGTGCATATAAAATATAAAAATCCTTGTCATATATACCTTTAGTAGAATATGACACATAGAAAGAATTTGATGACTGCTAATGTAAAAAATATTTTTGGTTAGTTCAAAGTGAACACTAAGATGTTTTCTCATGTTAATTATTTTATTAATGATTATTCATGATATCATATTTTATCATATTCTTAATTTATTTAAATTGAGTAGATCTCATCCAGAGACACAATATGGATACTTATAAACTCGTACATTATCTTGAGGATGTTATACATTATTTGAATAAAAACTTATGGATAAAATTTTCAAAAAAATGAGATCTATGACTTTATCCTCTAGAGATGTTTCCTTTTAACCCACAGTCTAGAAATGAAATTTGGAAGAGGGCTCAAAAAAGAAAAAAAGGGAAATATATTTTTATATAATTTTGGGTCATCGCTGAGAGTATTTTAATATTTTAGTTTTAGTTATTTATGTTATTTCAATTAGTTATATAATAAGATTCATTATTGAATTTTTAAATTATTCCATACATGATTCTCCTGAGGAGTAGAGAACACATGGGGTATTTTTATATAAAGGGAGGTGAGAAATTATATATGTAGTATCAGAAAAGTTTCAACACATGGTTCTTGTATGAGGATACCTGGCCGGTGTATTGGAAAGAAAAGTTCAACCACATTGTTGAGCTTCATATATTGAGGTTTTTATAAAATAATAAATTCATTTGAGGGTGAGCCTAAAAAAATAATGCGACGATGATAGAAAATATATGATCACAAGTACAGTTTTTATTTGTAGATAGGAAAAGAAAATTTTAAAATGCAGTTCCCACTCCTCCTCCTCTTGTAGCTCCTAATTCTCACCTCATCCTAGAGACCCCATTATTTTTTCCACCTCCGCCTTCATACCTAATTTTTTATCTGACTCCTAAACCTAATCGTACAATGTTTTTTAGTTATTATTAGTTAGATGTTACAGTTCCTCTCTATCCTATAGTTTATTATATGATGATATTTTATATAGGATATACATTTTTGTCATCAATAGATAGAGATAGAGAAAAATAATTAAACTATACATGATATTGTAGATATATCAGTTTATGTGCCACTACCTACATATGAGGTGAGGAAATTTGGACAAAGTATCAACTTCTATTTAGTTTGGAAATATAGAAATCTGTGACATATTACCATAGTGGTATGTGTATATATTATAATTAATTTAATCTTAATTTTTTATTTTTTTTTCATTTTAATATAAATAAATTATCAATTTATTTACAATAATAATTTAAAGGTAAAAAATTTTTTATAGAAAAACAAAATAAATGTGGGCTCTGAAATCATATTCAAATACAAGTAGTCTTGATTTAATTTCAATATATTCAAATTCCATGGTGTGTGATTATCCATTTTATAGGGATTCTCATGTATATGGGAATGTAAAAAATGTGGGGATGTAAAATAAAAATGTCCTGGAACTTGTTACTGGAGATGAATTGGGAATCAATCTGATGCATTTTTTCAATGTATGTCTTAAAATAAATATCTCCCTACCACGAATTTGTTGAAAATTTATACTTCTATCTATTTTCATTAGGTATCATTAGAATATGTGTGAGGATAATGGATGATATATGTTTATGTATTGATGGACTTAGTGTTTATTTCATATAAATTGCAGACATTGACTGCGGATCAGAGAACAATTAAAATTGCAGAAATATTTGTACAAAAAATAATTATGAAGAGCTATATTTTTTTATATTGTTGAGAGTAATGAATCATATATCTCAAAAATTGATATTTATATTTTTACATCATAAAGAAAAAAATTATATTTTCATTTATATAGTGACCATTTGATGATTGGTGTTTTTGTCCAACAGAGAAGACTCTTTATTGGATATTCTTCATCCATGGTGATTAGTGTGGAAATTATAAAAACATGATGGAAAAGTATGCTTTAATATATTAGAAGTTTTTTATATTATAATGATTTTAAAATTTATTTCATTGAAATTCTTTTCTAACACTGTGTAAACACGCCAAAATTACAAGGAAATTTTTTTCTTAATTTCTTTTTAATTTTACGAGTTGGTGGCTTCTGACGGAACATCATTCTGAGGCCTGGTGTGCCCGGAATCAATTTCTGATGTTTAGCTCGGGTATGTTCAGTAAACGAATGAATGGTTTTTTCAATATTTTGAACGGGTGCATGGAATTGAATCTAAGGGCATCGTTAAACTCGCAGTGCGGTTTTCTATTAAGAAGACTTTCACCTCGATGACAGATGATCAGGTATGAAAGTTAGTTTTTGGGGTTTTACGTGGGTTAATAAAATAAAATAAGTGAACAATTTATTTTATTTTGTTAAACACATGCCATGCGAATAAAGTGGTTGGAAGCTCCACATGGGAGTTGGTGGTGGGACCGCCACACCCTAACCCCCTATGAGAGGTTATGGTGGTGGGGTCGACCTAGATCCAACCTCCAATGTGAGGCTGATTGTGGTGGAAACCACACGAGGCCTCCCATTAATGGGAGTGGAATCATAACTCTTTGACTACCCCTCTTTAATGAGGGAGAGCCTCTATGTTTAAATCACCCTCTTAATTGAGGAGGATGAAACCTCCTTTTTTAATGAGGGGACCACCCATGTATTAATCACCTCCCCCCCTTTTCTTTTTGTGGTTAATTAATGGTGGGGGCCACCCAGAAATATCCTCCCTTTGGAGGATGTTCTCCTGTGGGGACCACCAGGGCCAATAACCCCCTTTTTGACTTCTTCTCCATTTTAATGCGCCACCCCAGCGGATTAATTGGGTGGTGCCCTCTGTCATAAATCCTCCATTTATGACTTGCGTGCCAACGACGAACCCTCCCACTCCTATATAATGGAGGCTAGGGGATGGAGTTCTGGAGGACTTCATCAAGCGGTGGAACACTATCAGCGAAGAACGACGCCTAGAACTTTGAGTGTTTTCCTCTTCTTCAAATGAAAAATGATAAACTACAAACACTGACACCACCCTTGGATCCTTACTTCTCGACGTTGACAGAACGACGCCTGTCTTCTGCGACGCCCGTCTTCTGCGACTCTCCATCGTTTAATGCCATTTTACGAGGTAGGGGTTGTTATGTTCATGTTTTAATGTAGTTCGACATCGTTCATCAAATTTGTGAGTTTCGTTGGGATGTTTGATACCATCTTGATGAGGAAGGGATCAGACCACACAAACATGGTCCGACCCTTGCCCTCTCGTTGTTGTTTGTGGACAATGGAGGCGGACTGTGAAGAACAATCTGGTGATGGGATGACCATAAGCGGATCGTCAGTGCATGATTGTCAGGTCACCGCAAAGGTGCGGCACCGACGTGCCGCGTGGAGTAAAGCTGAGTCGCGGCCAGGGCGGGTCGTGGTGGAGGGGCACGGTTCCGTCGCACCGTGCCAGAACTACCTTGGAAACGGCGGAGGGGCGCGACACCGTCGTGTCCCGCCGGAGCATCAAGGGGTCGCGGCCGAGGTGGGCCACGGTGGCGGGGCACGTCGCCATCGTGCCGCGCCTGTTGAACAAAGTTGTGGCCTAAGGCCACATCAGATATGGAAGGCCGGTCGGCTGTGCCGGCCGCTTGTGCCACCAAGAGGAGGGACCTGAGGGGGTCCCGCTGTTACCATGGGGACGACCATCATGGTCGGTAGTTTCTATGAAACTGGAGGGTGTAACCCCCCTGGACTCATGGCTAGTGCGGGCCCCGATGGGTGCCGCCACCCCTTGGTCATCCCGCCACGCGGCCTGCCGCGTGGGCCTCTCGGGCCGAACCATGCCGGACGGGCCGGGCCGCGCCCCCCGGGCCCTACCACGCCCCGCCGTGTCGGGCCGCGCCACGCCGCGCCAGCAACGGGCTGGGCCACAGCAGCCAGGCCGGCCCGCGCCCTACCGGGCCAGACCCGGACCCGGGTCTGGTCGACCCGGTTTGTGCCGACCCAGGGGGTGTTGGGTCGGGTCGGACCGGGCCCAGACCCCCTATTTTTAGACCCTCTTTATTTAAATGCCTATACCATGATTTGTGGACCTCTGATCGATGCGCCGTCAGTTGTGTAGGATTCCATGGATCAAGACAGTCGTTACGGTATATTACACCTAAGGTTTAGGAGAAGTTTGAGAATGGCCGGGTTGGTTTGAACTCAAAACCAACCGGGTCCTCGGAGCGGAAATACTTATAACCTGAGGACCGAACGTCTGACTGACGTGTCTTTGACTATGTTGGATTCCACTTGATGATTCGATTCTTTTGGCATACTGCACTTGAGGTTTGGATGCATATAAATTATGGTCGGGTTGGTTTAGCTTATAAACCAACCGGGCCCCTGGAACGGAAAATTCAATAACTCTCAGACAGGACATCCATTTGATGAACCATCAGCGGCGTTGGTAATCCTGTTGAGAAACTGTTCCTTTGAGTATACCCATGAGATTTAGGGGTACTGTTGAGATATGGTCAGTTTGGTTCGTACACAAATCCAACCAGGCCCATGGAATGGAAATGCTAATAATTTACAGACCGGGCATCCGATTGACGCGCCATATGTTGCGTTGTGACCCCTATGACAAGGTGGTGCGTTGAGATACTTTTTCGTGGGACTTTTTGATACATTGAGTATCAACTAGTATCTCATGGACATCACAACGAGTCGGTCCCTCGAGGAGGATTGATGGATGAGGTCACTGAGTGGCTATCTGTACCTTCCCTTCAGGTAGGATCCGTGGTGGATGATCTAAGAGTTGCGCTATCTGTACCTAACCTTCAGGTAGGATCCGTGGTGGACAATCTAGGAGTTTGTTGTCACCTTCCAGATGTTTTTTCTTTTACATTGTACTTTAAAGTTGGGAATTTTATCTGTCCCCTTACTTCAAAACTACTTTTGTTTTCAGTTTTACTTACTGTTTTCTTCTACTTGTACTCTAGTTGTGTTTTTTTATGTTTTATAAAGGCAATGCCTTCCATTTTTATCGGGTTTTACGCCTTTGCTTCTAGTTTCCATCCCTTGGCCTATGGAATACGGGCTTGGGGTAGTCACGGCATGGGGCCCAAGGATGGGTTATGACAAATTAGTTTTAGAGGGAGGTTGGTTCTACCATCGAAATTATTACTCTGATATTTTCATTCTATGAAGAAATACTGTTAAGAGTACCTTGTGTGTTTTTCAGTTCAGGGAGTCCATTGATGGTGCAGCGGCCGACGTATCCATACACTAGGACCCTCACTACTGATTTCTAACTCAGTTCCCGAAAACACTAATTGTGTGTTTGTTTACAAATGTTTACATTAAATCTGCTCAAACCAGGCCAGCTCACCAGGTTTAAATCATTTGACCATGTCACATTTATTCCGGATTCCTCCACGCAGACCGTCAATTGGAGTTCCGAGAGAGTACCTGATGACGGCCCACCGAGCGATGAGGTCTGGTGCAAAGCCCTCTTGCTATGTTGTCAACTTCGAGTCGTGTACCAGTAGCACCACCACCCGTTGAGCAGAAGATTCCACCATCTATACTAACGGACCGTGCAATCTGACAGATTGCATTGCACGAGTTCTAGAAGCAGAGGCCTCTGAGGTTACGATGCGAGACAGATTCACAAGCAGCAGTCGACTGGCTAGAGGCGATTGCTAGAGTTCTACACCTAGTTTAGACACTATTAGATCATATGGTGGTTTTAGCTTCTGTTGTTTCCCAGTGAGTGACCATGAGGATGGTCGGCATAGTGATGGTACTTCGGTACATGTAATGATGTCTGAGATAGTACCTTTGGGTAGTGTGCCAACTATATCACTACCTTTTGGTTAGCAGTTTCAACTGGCAGTACCGGTAGATGACACATTTAGGCTTAGTACCTTACATGTGTTACAGCATCAGATACCCCTCAGGTTCATAGGTGATCCCGACTCACATGTAGTAGAGGACTGACTTGAGTATATGGTTGAGTGTTTTCTAGAGCTTATACAGCTTCGGCCGAACGACATGTTTGTAGCTGAGTAATCATCGAGGCGTACCGATCGTTCTTTCTACTTGATGACTATGATACGATCAGTGTTGCAGGGTTCGGACTTCTGAGTGAGGTTTTTTTAGGGACATCTGAGCCATCAAATTTCCTCTATGCATTCCTACATATGTTAGGGTGCTAGAGAGAACCTTTTTGATTGAGAATTCATTGTTTGAGTGGATACTTCCAGTGAAAGTTATCCGTGGGAAAGTAGGAAACTGGAGATATTCTCGTAGACTTGGGTGTGTAAAATTTTTTAAGAAAGGAAGTGTTATGAAAGATAAATATACAAAGCAATAGACGTGGAAGTAGATCTAGGAGGGAAGCATGTGTGATGTAAATTTTGACGTGTTACAACCACCCACCTTTGTAGTCCCCATCAAGCTCAGGGAGTAGAAGGCAGGGGAAGAGAGTAGCTGCATTCGGTCAAGGAGTGTGACCAAAGGGCTCTAGTAATGATTTGAGGTACGGTCAGTGTATACTACTAACTTCCATAACAATAGACATTGATAAGAATAATCCCTTCCTTCCACGAACCTTCTCCTGTACCTAGAGTTTCCGGTTATGCCGTTGACT
Source organism: Viscum album (assembly GCA_963277665.1). Classification (NCBI taxonomy): domain Eukaryota; kingdom Viridiplantae; phylum Streptophyta; class Magnoliopsida; order Santalales; family Viscaceae; genus Viscum; species Viscum album. The sequence continues at coordinate 688,701,315 of OY728122.1, forward strand.
TGACCCTCATGTTTGTAGACACCTTTGGGAGGAGACTCGATAATCACACTTACGTTGATGGTGTGATCTGACCCGTGAGGTGAGAGTTTCAGTTGGAACCTCTTGGTGGTAGCGTCGAGGACTTACGACATTACTTTGTGTATGGACTGGTAAACCACAGTTCATAAACAAATTGACAGTATTTGGAAAAAAGGTTGTGTTTTATCTACAACATTGGGGTAGGGTTTTCCCTTGGTCGGAGAAAAGGAAAACCTAGGAAGCACAGGATAAACTCCTGCATAGGAGGGTACAACCAATCACTATTGAGTCAGCCAACCTTACCCTCGTGGCAGCAGGATGCTTGAGTTTTTAGTTCCAAATAAGGATAATAGGAATCAAGAGTTCGAGGATGGGGACCATGTCTTTATATGCGTCTCACCTATATGAGGTCTATGGAGATTTTCCCAAAGAGGAAAGTTATCTCTGAGGTTCATTGGACCCTTCTAGGTCCCCTATAGGGTAGGAAAGGTGGTTTACCACCTCGCCTTTCCTTTTTATATGCACCGGGAGCACGGCGTCTTCCCCGTATCTTAGCTTAGGAGATGCGTGCAAGACCTAGTCATCATCATTGACCACATAGTGCTGGATATCGATGACAGGGAGACTTTCATGAAGGTTCTAGTTGAGAATGGGGATCAAAAGGAACAGGTCCTGCGTGGACGGTCGATTCCTCTGGTGCACGTTCATTGGCAGCACGAAAACCTCCATTAGATATCATTGAAGCGGGAGGCTTGGATACATGCTCAGTACCCTCTTTTGTTTCCCTAGTGTGTGTTGTAGCTTTATAGGGATGTAAATCCCTAAGGTGGGAGTATTGTAAAGACCTGGAAATTTCGAGGAATTTTTTTTCTTAATTTCTATGGAATTTTACAAGTCTGTGACTTTTGACGAAACTTGATTTTGAAACCTGGTGTACCCGGAATCAATTTATGATGTTTAGCTTGTGTACGTTTAGGAAACAAGCAAACATGTTTTTCTATCTTTTGAACTGGTGCTCGGAATTGAAATCTGAGTGCACTGTTGAACTCGTAGCGTCAGTTTTCTCTTAAGAAGACCTTCACCTCGACGACAGATGATCGGGTATGAAAGTTAGTTTTTGGGTTTTAATTGGGTTAATAAATTAAATAATTGAACAATTTATTTTATTTTTTTAAACACATGTCATGCGAATAATGTGGCTGGAAGCTCCAATTGGGTGTTGGTGGTGGGACCGCCACACCCTAACCCCCCATGAGATGTTATAGTGGTGGGGCCCACCTAGATCCAACTTCCCATGCGAGGTTTATTGTGGTGGAAACCACACGAGGTCTGCCATTAATGGGAGGGGAATCATAAGTTCTTGACTCCCCCTCGTTTATGAGGGAGAGACTCTAGGTTTAAACACCCCTCTGAATTGAGGTAGATGAAACCTCCCTTTTTAACAAGGGGACCATCCAAGCATTAACCACCTCTCCACCCCCCTTTCCTTTTTGTGGTTAAATAATGGTGGGGCCCACCAGGAAATATCCTCCTTTTGGAGGTTATTCACTGGTGGGGACCACCCAGGCTAATAACCCCCTTTTTGACTTCCTACCCATTTTAATGTGCCACCGCATCAAATTTATTGGGTGGAGCCCTCTGTCATAAATCCTCCATGTATGACTTGCATGCCAAGGACGAACCCTCCTACTCCAATATAAAGGAGGCTAGGGGATGGAGATCTAGATGGCTTCTTCAAGTGGCAGAACACTAGCAGTGAAGCATGTCACCCAACACATGGAGAGTTTTCCTCATCCTCCAATGAAGAACGAATAATGAAGAACGTCAATGCCACCCTCACCTGCTTCCTTCTCGATGTTGACGGAACGACACCTGTCTTCCGCGTCACCAGCCTCCCGCGACTCGCCATCATTTAATGCGGTTTTACGAGGTAGGGGTTGTTATGTTCAATTTTTATGTCATTCATCATCATTATTCAAATTATTGAGTTTCGTTGGGATGACTGATACCATCTTGATGAGGAAGGGCTCAGACCGCACGAACATGGTCTGACCCTTCCCCTCTCATTGTTGTTTGTGGACGATGGAGGCAGACTGCGAAGAACCGTCCGACGAGGGGCCGACCATAAGCGGATCGTTAGCGCATGATTTTCGGGTCGCTGCAATGGCGGGGCACCGATGTGCCGCGCGGAGTAGAGCTGAGTTGCGGTGGGGATGGGCCGTGGTGGAGGGGCGCGGTTTCGTCATGCCGCGCCAGATCTACATGAGAAGCAACGGAGGGGTGCAGCACCAGTGCGCTATGCCGGAGATTCATGGGGCCTCATCCGGGGTGGGACACGGTGACGGGGCGCGGCGTCGTCGCGCCGCGCCGGTTGAACAAAGCAGTGGCCTAATGTCGCGCCGGATACGGAAGGTCGGCCGGCTTTGCCGGCCGTCAGTTCCACCAAGAGGCAGGACCAGAAGGGGTCCTATGGTTACCATTGGGCCGACTGTCTTGGTCGGCAGTTTCAATGAATCCGGGGAGTGTAACCCCCCCCCCCCCCGGACTGACGGTAAGGGCAGGCCCCACTGGGTGCTGCCACTCCCCTAATAGGCCAGCCACGCGGCCCGCTGCGGGGGCCACTCGGGCTGGACCGCGTGGGCCGGGACGGGCCGCGCGATACCGGGCCAGACACGGACCCGGGTGGGGTTGACCCGGTTGGGGCCATCCCAGGGGGTGTTGGGCCAGGTTGGACCAGGCCCAGACCCCCTATTTTCGGACCTTCATCTGTTAAACGCATATAACATGAGTTGTGGACCTCTAATCGATGCAATGTCTGTTGCGTATGATTCCTTGGATCAAGGTGGTCGTTATGGAATATTATACTCAAGGTCGTTGAAATGTTTGTTAGTAGCCGGGTTGGTTGGAACTCAAAACCAACCGGGCCCTCGGAGCAGAAACACTTATAATATGAGTACTGAACGTCTGATTGACTTGTCGTTGACTACTATAGATTCCTATTGATGAGATGGTTCTTTTGGAATACTCCAATTGATGTTTGGATGCAGATGGAGTATGGTCGGGTTGATTTAGCTTATAAACAAACTGGGACCCTATAACGGAAAATCCAATAACTCTCAGACCTGATGTCTGTTTGACGAACTGTCAGCCGCGATGGTAATATCATTGAGAAATGGTTCCTCTGAGTATAACCATGATAGTTTGGGGGTATTGTTGAGATACGATCGACTTGGTTCATACACGAATCCAACCGGGCCCCAGAAACAGAAATGATATTAACTCACAGACTGGGCGTCTGATTGAAGCATCATCTGTTGCATTGAGACCCCTATGATGAGGTTGTCCTTTGAGGTACTTCTTCATTGGAAATTGTGATACATGGAGTATCAACCAGTCGCTCATGGTGTAGATCCTCCCGGAGACAAGCGTACGTAGTACGCATACATTGTAGCTGGCTGAGACCTGATGACTGCTTGTCTGACTCGAGTCGGAGTGACATGACTAGCCCAGTGAGGAGCACTACTATGTTTGGGTGGCAGACCCATGGTGGGAGGAGCTAATGTGTTTTGATGGTGGACCCACAACGGGAAGAGCTAATGGGTTTGTGTGGTAGACCCGTGGTAATCGACAGAAGTAGTACCTCTGTATGTTATTAGGGGGAGAACTACTGTGTTGGGGTGGCAGACCCATAGTACTCAACAGGAGGAGTACCTCAGCAGTCTATGGTTAGTGAGCAGCGCCTCAGATTCATGACAGGATCACCGTACCTAACAGAGGAGGATCTCTTCAGTAGTTGTGGTTTTGATATCATTAATCAAAATCCTTGTTTTGGCTGAGTCAATGACCTTTGTGTTTTCCTCATGATTGATAATTGTTACTTGATAACCTAGGTATATGTATGGGCATATACCTATGTAAAGTTCATTGTTGAGATCTTTATTTATGGTTTATCCATGTTGGATTTAGTGATACCTTGAGGGTCTCAGGATCCCTATTGAGTATCGTTATACTCACCCCAGCACGGGCTATGCCCGCACCTCTTTGTGTTGGATACAGACGACAGACAGTGCTGACGGAGGCCGAGTGTTTGAGGACTGGATTGTACCTGGAGGTGGACCGCATGATGAGTCAGTACCTAGAGGAGGATTGACGAATGATGGTGCTGAGGGGTCTATCTGTATCTACCCTTTAGGTAGGATCCGTGGTGGACGATCTTGGAGTTGAGTTATCTGTACCTACCCTTCAGGTAGGATCCATGGTGGATGATCCAGGAGTTACTTGTCCCCTTCCAGTTGTTTTGTCTTTTACCATGTACTTTACAGTTGGGCTTGTATTTCTGGCCCCTTACTTAATCACTACTATTGTTTTATGTTTTAATTAGTGTTTTCTTCCACTTGTACTCTGGTTGTGTTTATTTATGTTTCATAAAGGCAATGCCTTCCCTTTTTATCGAGTTTTACGCCTTTTCTGCAAGTCGATAGCCCCTAGCCTATGGAAGGCGGGCTTGGGGTAGTCACAGCACAAGCCCTGAGGACGAGTTGTGACACAGTGGATGGTATTTTATTAAAAAACACAATGAAATTGAACAACAAGATCAAATATATAAAAGTAATGGTGAATATTATTTTATAATTTTTATATTTTGGATATATAAGATTAAAATTTTATTTTGAATTGATAAAATAATTTAAATAGAAATATAATAAAAAGGAATCAATGAATATATATATTATTTTTAGGGATTTATGTATGAATTATTAAATCTAGACCTGTTATGCAATTCAAACTCGTTTGATTTCCTTATAAAAAATTCCTCAAAATTTAATTTGTTTTATCAATTATACATTTTAAATACTTTTGTTGAAATTTTTAGCTCTTGGATGATAATCACCTTTATAGTGAACAAGATCTCAAACATTTACAAGTGTAAAAGTGAAAATATTTTTACATGTTTTATTGGAATTAATTTTGATTTTAGTGAGTATTATAATTTTCAATATTGTAAATGTATGTGTGTATTTTGCAGTTTTTTTTGGATTTAAGTTTTTTAGAAAATATTGTAATTTTGGAATGTTGTAATGGTGAATGTGTAATTTATATTTCATTTCTATTATCGTCTATGTTTGTCTATTTTTTTCTTCATTTCTCTCAAATAGAGAAGATGTTCTATATGAAGTGTTTTCAAAAAAACTCTTTATGTTGGTTATTTTATAACCAATGAAAAAATTATATTCTATTTGTTTATTACATTGATTATTAAAAAATCTAGTTAAAACCCATTCATCTAAAAGACCACAAACAATGGTCAATTATTAACAAAAAAACATATTGTGTCAAGATAGTGGTTTTCAATGTCGGTTTATATATTATCAAAGTGTTATATGATGTTTTTTATCTTTTATTTAAAAGCTGATGTAAAAAAACTTCATCCTGAATTGTTTTCCACATCTCCTATATAATCAACTAACATAAAATATTCTATTTTATGTATGTTATTTAACAATGGGTTTTAAAAATATATTCAATTTTAGATTTAAAATGTCATATTTTTAAATGAATTTAACGTCAATATTTACAATGCCTATTTTAAAAATGAAGGCTAAAAAGAGATGTACCAAAATAAACAACCTGACATTTAAAATTATTTTTTGACTTCTGTTAGTTTAGTTTGGGATACATTTCAAATTACATTTTATGATAATTACCTTATGATCACTATAAGGCCCCAGCCTTAAACCTTACTTAATCTTAAGTTATTACAAGATTTCACATTGTGGATCTTTTCGGGTTTAGAGTTTTAGAGAATTAGATAATAAAACTTTCATTACATTCCACATATAAACAAAGTGGTTACAGAAAGATAGTATTCTTCATTCCCATCAATGGAAACACATTTAAAATAAAACATGGATTATTTCTTGACACATCCTTGACTCTATCATCTTATCATGTACCTTTCCCTTGACCTGTGAAAAACATTTCAAAAACTTGGGATGAGCATAAAAACTCAGTATGGGTTATATAAAAAAAACATGGAAAGGATACATGAGTTCATATATACATAAGAATGAAATCATACTTTACCCATAAAACATAGGCACTTTAACATACCTCATAAAATCATGAATAAATCATAGAAATCATAAGACATAAAGGTAACTTGAGGCATTCATAACATTCTTACATAGGGAGTAAACCTCTTGGTTACGTTTGGAAAACCCATCATAGTATATTCCCTAAAATCTCTTTGGAGAAACATTAACGTTTCACTCCTTCGCGTTACCCAATGCATTGGAGAGCTGTAACGGGCTCACCCGCCCTTAGTTTATCACGGAACCACCCGTCTTCATAATAATGCCCAAGAACCATAACATAATCATATCACATAAAACATGCATAAAGGAAACATAACATTTCCACATTTCAATCACGAGATATCAATACAACACATTGATATAATAAAAACATTATGAAAACCATTTTCAATACCAAAGTAAAACATGGTATTTATTTTTCTTTTAAAAAGAAGGTATGGCTTGTAAAGGAAGCCGAAACTCAAATAACGGTCACGACGACGGAGAAGTCGTTTTCGCTGCATACGTACGACAAAAACATTCCCTTTTGTCGTTTAGTAAACACTTCGTATAAAAAAGATTCCTTTTTAATAAACGTAAAAGTAAAAGGGGTTTATACACCGTATAAAAGAAAGTTGTGTATAAAATAAAATATGCCTCAATGAAAGGAGATTGAGACGAAGTCCCATACCTCATATCCGACTTGACCCGACCATTCTTTAATCTCCTGAATAATAAACTTGAGCTAATCTATAATTTCTTAAGAACCTTTTTCATGTTCATTATTCCTTTTATACCATGTTATGAACATCATGTAATCAGTTAAGTTAATAATGTTCATTTTGTCGGTATTTGGTTCTTAAGTCAAAAATAGACTTCTTACACTTACATGTTGTTAATTTGGTCAAAGGTTCATTATATACAGAATGGTATTCATGATGTAGATATCATATATGTCATATATATCCATTACATACATGCATTTATAATATTACATAATCATTTAGAGGTAAGAAATGAAATGCACCGTTCATGGAGACGGTAAGCCGTACGTACGCATGAACGCTACTTTCATTTCTATTTCGTATTTTATAGAATGGAATCATAATGATATAAAGGTATATTATAATTCCAGTATAATATCATATATAATATCATAGTTTCATCCTTTATATGTCCCACATATGGTATTTAACGAATCAAATCACTTTGAGGGGGGTGGTAGTCCGCACTTCCTAAAATGAAGATATCGTGTTTACCCATAATGGAAACCATAAAGGTATGCCCAAAATGATAAAAACAGAAGCTTAAGGAAAACATAAACATATTATATATCATATATAAAAATAGTGACATCATAATGGCCACCTTTGAAGGTGTTAAATGAGTATTGAACAATCATCGTTTCGGGAGGCAGAATTTCTCCATCCACGGAAACCGTATGTTCTTTAACCATTTGATGCAGTTGTGTGAGAGTGTAGCTCAAATAAATCTTATACAAACATCCCAGTATATTTAAGATACTTTTGTTGTTACAAAAGAATAAAATAAAAATAGTTTAGGGGGTTGGAGAAGCAAAATAAAACAAATGAACATGAGAGAATGAATTACCTTAAAAAGTGTAACTCCTTTTGATTTGAGCCTAAAGGCTTCCTTTGAAAGGATTCTGCCCAATGGGAATCCTATAGGATGAGGAGAGGGATGTGGAGAGAGTAAATGGGCAGGGGTTGGCCGATCCAAAGGCTTGAGTAGTGTGTGAAATGAGGTAGAGGTGGGGGCCTTTTATAAGAGGAGAGGAGGGGCACTTTTGGAAAGTAAAGAAATATTACTTTATTTGAAAATGTGTTTCGGTTTTAAAAGGTCCCACATTGATATAATTAGTGGATAAGGTGATAAGGGTTATAAAGCCACTCATCCAATTGGTTTTGTCCATGTGTAGTTCATAGATTTTACATTATCTTTCCATTTTATTTAAATCGTCAAATAATGATGTCATCGCAGCATCATGATTATGTCATAAATAATTTAATTTATTTAATGACTAAAAATCATAAAAAAATACTATGATGTAGGAAATCTATTTAGATTTCCAATTACTATTTATAATCAAATGTCTGATCTTTATAACCCCATGTAAAAATTGTTTTCGTAAAACATATTATGTTTGTGTCATTTTTACTTTTACATTTAATAAAAAGTTATTTATGTCATTTCCAAACCAAAGTGTCTCCATGGGGTCCCCAAGTTAATCCATGGATTTTCTTGGTCGTCCATGACACAACCAATAAGGTTGGGACATGTGTCTAGGTCATTTCATATTATTAAAGCATTATTTATACCTTAAACTACACTAATTACCACTAATCGCGATTAAAAACTTAATAAGTTACTATTCACCAAAATATTTTAATCCCACTGAACCACATTTTACTTCTTAATGAGAACCATGTATGTCGTATTTTAAAAATTCAATACACATTAGTGGTAATCTTTCATTTAACTGAAAAATCTGTTTGCTTGATTACCACTTAGTGGTTTCACTAATCATCAAAAATTGAAGTTTTTCAGAAAATTACCAAAAATTAACCCTAAGCTATATTTGATATTCCGAATTCAAAAATGAATTCTATTTTACAAAATTCAAGTCATATAAGTCACATTAATTAATTTAATAATTAATTCCCGCTGCCAGAGCAAATAGCGTGTTTTTACAAAACAATAAGTATCAAAAGATTGACACCAGTTTAAGTCTAATTTAAAAGTGAAATTGATTCCGATGACCACCATTGGATAAAATGGTAAAAATATAGTCTAATTTCACTTCAAAACCAATTAAAAACATAATATAATCATATAAATAAATTAGATTAAAAAGCAGTTTTGATGTAAAATGCAGTATTTTTCACTATTCATTAAAAATTGAACATTGTCAGAAAAATACCAAAAATTCACACAAGGTAAATTTTGATGTCCCAATCATAAAGGATAAGTTTATTTTGACAAACATATTTTATAAAATTGTCAAAATATAGATTCAAAAATGGTTTGCCATCAAAAGGCAGTAAAACAATCTTTTAAGCATATTAGTGTATTCCATGCATAAGATTGCATTTGTTTTCATTTTAAGCCTCAATAACACTATCTTAATCATAAATAAACATAGATAAAAATATATATTATTCATTACTTACTTGGGATGTTACATCCTTCCCCCCTTTAGAAAATTGCGTCCCCGCAATTTATTTACTTATCGAATAAATGGGGGTACTTATCCCTCGTTGCATTTTCAGATTCCCATGTTGCCTCTTAAATCATGTTGTTTTTTCACAAAACCTTTACCTGGTGAATCACCTTATTCCGTAACACTTGCTCCCTGTGGTCAAGAATCTGGACCAGTTGTTCCTCATAAGATAGGTTCTCTTCCAGCTGAACTAACTCTGGACTCAAAACATGAGATGGATCTGGCATATACTTTCTCAACATCGAAACGTGAAAAACATTGTGTACCTGAGATAAACTCGGAGGTAAAGCCACTCGGTATGCAACTGATCCAACTCTCTCCAGAATTTCGTAAGGTCCAACAATCCTTGGACTCAACTTTCCTTTCTTACCATATCTCATCATGCTTTTCCAAGGAGAAACCTTGAGAAAAACATGATCATAAACCTCGAAAGATAGATCCTTCCTCCGGTTATCCGCATAACTCTTCTGCCTCCTCTTAGCTGTTCTCATGTGTTTCTGAATCAGCTGAACTTTTTCTGCCATCTCTTCTACCAATTCTGGTCACATCAACTTCCTTTCACCCACTTCATCCCAGAAAGCTGGAGTTCGACACCGCTTCCCATATAATGCCTGAAATGGTGCCATCTGTATACTAGAATGAAAACTGTTATTATATGCAAACTCAACCAAAGAAAGATGTTGGTCCCAACTTCCCTGATAATCCATAGAACAACCTCGTAGAATATCCTCCAATGTTTGAATTGTTCGTTCTGACTGCCCATCTGATTGAGGATGAAAAGCTGTACTAAAATTTAATTCAGTACCCAACGACTTCTGAAGGCCTTTCCAAAAGTTAGAAGTAAACCTGGGATCACGGTCCGATACAATGGAGAGAGGAACTCCATGTAACCTGACTATCTCTTTAAGATACAAACGGGAAAGTTGATCAAGAGAGAAAGTATCTCGTATAGCAAGGAAATGAGCAGATTTGGTCAAGCGATCAACAATAACCCATATTGCATTATTACCTCGAGATGTCTTCGGTAATCCAACAATAAAGTCCATGGATATATTCTCCCATTTCCACTCTAGCACTGGTAAAGGCTGAAGCATCCCTTTCGGTAACTACCGCTCTGCTTTAACCTGCTGACAAGTCAAACACTTCACAGTAAAATCAGAAATATCTCTTTTCATTCCATCCCGCCAGTAATACTCCCGCAGATCTCTATACATCTTAGTACTGCCCAGATGAACTGAAAACGGAGAACTATGAGCTTCACATAACAACTCTCTCTTCAACTGTGAATCACAGGGCACACACAATTTCTTCCCAAATATCAAAACGTAATCATTATCAATGTTGAATTCAGGCAACTTACCTTTCTGAACTAGCTCTACCTTTTTCTGCAACTCACTATCTTGCTTCTGTGCTTGCTTCATTCTATCTGATAGAGATGATCTCACTGATACCTGAAACAAAACAGAAGGACTCCCTGCACCGACAACTTCTATGCCAAATTTCATCAAATCCTTGACCAAAGGATCACATTCCAAATGCAACATTGTTAATGATGCATTACTTTTTCGACTCAAATCATCAGCCACTTTATTTTCTTTTCCCGGATGGTAATGAATTGTACAATCACAATTTTTGATTAATTCCAGCCATCTCCTTTGTCTCGTGTTTAACTCTTTCTGAGTGAATATATACTTTAAACTTTTGTGATCGGTATATATTTCACACATTACTCCATACAAATGATGCCTCCAAATTTTTAAATCAAAAACAACAGCAGCTAATTCCAAATCATGTGTAGGGTAATTTACCTCATGAGTTTTCAACTGTAGTGAAGCATAAGCAATTACCTAATCATTATGCATTAGGACGCAACCTAGTCCTTTAAATGAAGCATCACTATATATAACAAACTCACCATTCCTGGAAGGCAGTGCCAAAACTGGAGCATTCACCAATCTTCTTTTCAATTCCTGAAAACAATTATCACATTCTTTTGTCTAGATAAACTTAACACCCTTCTGAGTTAGCTTAGTCATTGGACTAGATAACCGGGAAAAATTTCTAACAAACCTTCGGTAATATCCCGCCAAACCAAGGAAGCTACGAATCTCGGTTACATTTGTGGGTCTTGGCCATTCTTCCACAACTTTTGTTTTTGCAGGATCAACAGTTATTCCATCTTTAGAAACAATGTGACCAAGGAATGAAATTTGTTGCAACCAAAACTCACACTTGCTGAATTTCCCATACAGTTTCTTTTCTTTTAAGGTTTGCAAGATATCCCTTAAATGTTTTTCATGCTCCTATTTACTTTTAGAAAACACCAAAATATCATCAATGAAAACCACCACAGACTTATCCAAGAACTCATGGAAAATTCTATTCATTAAGTCCATGAATACAGCAGGTGCATTGGTTAGCCCAAAAGGCATTACTACAAATTCATAATGGCCATATCTCGTACGGAACGCGGTCTTCGGAATATCTGCCTCCTTTACCTTCAGCTGATGGTACCCCGATCTCAAGTCAATCTTTGAAAAAAACTGAGCTCCCTGGAGCTGATCAAAAAAATCATCGATATGAGGCAAAGGATATTTGTTCTTAACAGTGATATTATTCAAGGCTCTATAATCAATGCAAAGTCTCATAGAACCATCTTTATTTTTAACAAATAGAAAAGGAGCACCCCATGGTGATGTGCTAGTTCTAATGAAACCTTTCTCCAATAAATCTTGAAATTTCTCCATCAACTCTAAAAGTTCAATTTGTGCCATTCAATAAGGGGGTTTTGAAATTGGCTTAGAATCAGGATCTAAGTCAACAATAAACTCAACTTCCCGATCTGGTATTATTCCAGGAAACTCATCAGGAAAAACATCAGGATACTCATTTACCACTGGCACATCATTAATCTGAACAGTTCCTTTATTTTCAACGACGTGTGCAAGGTAACATTCATTTCCATCTTTTACAAGTTTCTCGTCCTCTTGATATGTTATCAAAAGTAAGGGTTCATTCCTGTAAACAAACTGAAAGTCTTTCTGAAAAGAAACTTCTTTAGCTCTACAGTCAATCTTAGCATGGTAAATAGAGAGCCAATCCATACCCAGGATAACATTAAACTCTACTAGAGGTAGAACAATAAGGTTTGCAAGTAGGTTCATTCCACAGATAAGGATAGGAAGATTCTTATAAATTCTTTTTGCCTCGACACTTCCCCCCAGGTGTTTTTACCAAAATTCCAGGAGTCATTTCTTGAGATGGTATTCCCATTTTACTAGAAAAGGTTTCAGAGATGAAAGAATGTGTAGACCCCGAATCAAAAAACACACTGGCATAATCTGAAAAAGCAAACAAAGTACCTGATACAACTTCATTTGATGGCCCGACATATGCTGAAGTAGATGCAAAGGATTTCACCACCCCTTTCTGCTTGTAGTCTAACTGCTTCCCATCACTCAAGCTCCTTGTCGGACACTCGTTTTCATAGTGACCCATCTTATTGCACTTATAACATTTCACTAACTGTAAATCAAATTTGTTCTTACCTTCACCTTGATCCTTTTCAGTGCAATCACGAGCCTTATGTCCCATCTTACCACATCGGTATCACTTCCCATAATTCAGAAGACATTCCCCAGCATGCCTTTTGCCACATTTATCACAAACTGGAAACTTAGTTCTCTTACCATCAGCCTTTTTGAAGAATTCTTACCTTTCTCCTGCCACCTCGGTCTCTTCTTCTGCTGGTTGTTATAAAAAACTTGGTCATCGGAAAACTCCATTTCCAGCTTCTCAGCACATCGAACAAGATTTTCATAACATTTAAACTCACGAGAAGCTAATGCCCTTCGGTACTTTGTCTTTAATCCTGAGTAGAAATGATTGATTTCACTATCAAGGTCCTGGATAAAATTTGGAGCATACCTTGCCAATCGAGGGAACCATTCTTCATAGGCAGCCACTAAGTCTTCCTCTTGCCTCAATTACAAGAATTTCTTTTCCATCCTAAGTCGAACAGCCTTAGGAAAATACTTCTCAAGAAACATACCTTTGAATTCAACCCAGTCAAGAGCATCAATCTCATCGGCGTCCCTAATATTTTTAACCATAGACCACCACTGATCTGCTTCACCCTCCAAACGGTAAATAGAAAGACTAACCTTTTGATTGTCTGAACACCCCATGACATCAAAAATCTTCTCCAGTGCTTTAATCCACCCTTCAGCTAGCACAGGGTCAGATGATCCTCTGAATGATGGTGGATGTTGCCACATGAAATGTTCCACCACTGACATGTTCCTATGCGGTTGTTATGGCTAATCTCGTGCATGGATACCACCGCCATTTATCGCTTGAGTCAACTGCGCCATTACTGCAACAAACTGTTCAGTTCCAATTCCGACCATTTCTGGATGCTGATTCGGAAGGTTATTTCCTTCTGTATGCCTTCCTAGCACTGCTTCCCTGTTTCCTCTGCGGAAAACCATTCTGAACAAACATGTCTTAGATGAAGCAACATGGTAATCTTTAAATGCTATATCATTTCAAAAAAAATATTTTTGGATAATCATTTAATAGAATTATAACTCCTAAAGTTATCTAAACCGACCTTTGATACCAACTATAAGGCCCCAGCCTTAAACCTTACTTAATCTTGAGTTATTACAAGATTTCACATTGAGGATCTTTTCGGGTTTAGAGTTTTAGAGAATTAGATCATAAAACTTGCATTACATTCCACATATAAACAAAGTGGTTATAGAAAGATAGTATTCTTCATTCCCATCAATGGAAACACATTTAAAATAAAACATGGATTATTTCTTGACACATCCTTGACTCTATCATCTTATCATGTACCTTTCCCTTGACCTGTGAAAAACATTTCAAAAACTTGGGATGAGCATAAAAACACATTATGGTTTATATAAAAAAACATGGAAAGGATACATGAGTTCATATATACATAAGAATGAAATCATACTTTACCCATAAAACATAGGAACTTTAACATACCTCATTAAATCATGAATAAATCATAGAAATCATAAGACATAAAGGTAACTTGAGGCATTCATAACATTCTTACGTAGGGAGTAACCCTCTTGGTTACGTTTGGAATACCCATCATAGTATATTCCCTAAAATCTCTTCGGAGAAACCTTAATATTTCACTCCTTCGCGTTACCCAATGCATTGGAGAGCTATAACGGGCTCACCCACCCTTAGATTATCACCGAACCACCCGTCTTCATAATAATGCCCAAGAACCATAACATAATCATATCACATAAAACATGCATAAAGGAAACATAACATTTCCACATTTCAATCACGAGATATCAATACAACACATTGATATAATAAAAACATTATGAAAACCATTTTCAACACCAAAGTAAAACATGGTATTTATTTTTCTTTTAAAAAGAATGTATGGCTTGTAGAGGAAGCTGAAACTCAAATAATGGTCACGAAGGCGGAGAAGTTGTTTTCGCCGCATACGTACGACAAAAACATTCCCTTTTTTCATTTAGTAAATGCTTCGTATAAAAAAGATTCCTTTTGAATAAACGTAAAAGTCAAAGGGGATTATACACCGTATAAAATAAAGTTGTGTATAAAATAAAATATGCCTCAATGAAGGGAGATTGAGACGAAGTCCCATACCTCGTATCCGACTTGACCCGACCGTTCTTTAATCTCCTGAATAATAAACTTGAGTTAATCTCTAATTGCTTAAGAATCTTTTTCACGTTCATTATTCATTTTATACCATGTTATGAACATCATGTAATCAGTTAAGTTAATAATGTTCATTTTGTCGGTATTTGGTTCTTAAGTCAAAAATAGTCTTCTTACACTTACATGTTGTTAATTTGGTCAAAGGTTCATTATATCCAGAATGGTATTCATGATGTAGATATCATATATGTCATATATATCCAGTACATACATGAATTTATAATATTACATAATCATTTAGAGGTAAGAAATGAAATGCACCGTTCATGGAGACGGTAAGCCGTACGTACGCATGAACGCTACTTTCATTTCTATTTCGTATTTTATAGAATGGAATAATAATGATATAAAGGTATATTATAATTCCAGTATAATATAATATATAATATCATATTTCCATCCTTTATATGTCCCACATATGGTATTTAACGAATCAAATCACTTTGAGGGGGCGGTAGTCCGCACTTCCTAAAATGAAGATATCATGTTTACCCATAATGGAAACCATAAAGGTATTCCCAAAATGATAAAAACAGAAGCTTAAGGAAAACATAAACATATTATATATCATATATAAAAATAGTGACATCATAATGGCCACCTTTGAAGGTGTTAAAAGAGTATTGAACAATCATCGTTTCGGGAGGCAGAATTTCGCCATCCACGGAAACCGTATGTTCTTTAACCATTTGATGCAGTTGTGTGAGATTTTAGCTCAAATAAATCTTATAAAAACATCCTAGTATATTGAAGATACTGGTGTTGTTACAAAAGAGTTAAATAAAAAGATTTTAGGGGGTTGGAGAAGAAAAATAAAACAAATGACCATGAGAGAATGAATTACCTTAAAAAGTGTAACTCCTTTTGATTTGATCCTAAAGGCTTCCTTTGAAAGGATTCTTCCCAAAGGGAATCCTATAGGATGAGTAGAGGGATGTGGAGAGAGTAAATGGGCAGGGTTTGGCCGAGCCAAAGGCTTGAGTAGTGTGTGAAATGAGGTAGAGGTGGGGGCCTTTTATAAGAGGAGAGGAGGGGCACTTTTGGAAAGTAAAGAAATATTACTTTATTTGAAAATGTGTTTCGGTTTTAAAAGGTCCCACATAGATATTATTCGTGTATAAGGTTATAATGGTTCGAAATCCACTCATCCAATTGGTTTTGGCCATGTGTAGTTCATATATTTTACATTATCTTTCCATTTTATTTAAATCGTCAAATAATGATGTCATCGCTGCATCATGATTATGTCATAAATAATTTAATTTATTTAATGTCTAAAAATCATAAAAAAACTACTATGATGTAAGAAATATTTTTATCTTTCCAATGACTATTAATAATCAAATATCTGATCTTTATAACCCCATGTAAAAATTGTTTTCGTAAAACATATTATGTTTGTTTCATTTTTACTTTTACATTTAATAAAAAGTTATTTATGTAATTAACAAACCAAAGTGTATCCATGGGGTCCCCAAGTTTACCCATGTATTGTCTTGGTCGGCCATGACACAACCAATAATTTTGGGACATGTGTCTAGGTAATTTCATATTATTAAAGCATTATTTATACCTTAAACTACACTAATTACCACTAATCGCGATTAAAAACTTAATAAGTTACTATTCACCAAAATATTTTAATCCCATTGAACCACATTTTACTTATTAATGACAACCATGTATGTCGGATTTTCAAAAATCAATACACATTAGTGGTAAACTTTCATTTAACTGAAAAATCGGTTTGCGTGATTACCACTTAGTGGTTTCACTATTCATCAAAAATTGAAGTTTTTCAGAAAATTACCAAAAATTCACCCTAAGATATATTTGATATTCCGAATTCAAAAATGAAGTCTATTTTACAAAATTCAAATCATATAAGTCACATTAATTAATTTAATAATTAATTCGCGCTGCCAGAGCAAATAGCGTGTTTTTACAAAACAATAAATATCAAAAGATTGACAGCAGTTTAAGTCTAATTTCAAAGTGAAATTGATTCCAATGACCACCATTGGATAAAATGGTAAAAATATATTCTAATTTCACTTCATAACTAATTCAAAACATAATCTAATCATATAAATAAATTATATTAAAAAGCAGTTTTGATGTAAAATGCAGTATTTTTCACTATTCATTAAAAAATGAACATTGTCAGAAAAATACCAAAAATTAACACAAGGTAAATTTTGATGTCCAAATCATAAAGGATAAGTTTATTTTGACAAAAATAGTTTATAAAATTGTCAAAATATAGATTCAAAAATGGTTTTCCATCAAAAGGCAGTAAAACAATCTTTTAAGAATATTCGTGTATTCCATGCATAAGATTGTATTTATTTTCATTTTAAGCCTCTATAACACTATCTTAATCATTAATAAACATAGATAAAAATATATATTATTCATTACTTACTTGGGATGTTACAATCACACTATTAATAGGTGTTGGGTGTGCTTTGTATATTCTGATAAGGTTATATTTTTATGGTTATACCATGAGTTCATTGAGGGCCTCATGTAATAAAAAGGGGACATTTTGGTCATCCACTCCCTCCCACTTTCCTCCTTCAAATCAATTCTATTATAGATAGTTATAGATTAATTTCAATTGTGTTTATTTTTGATTTTACCCACATCATCATTCATTATTTTTTCCATTGGTCACATAATTTTCATCATTCTGACTTTGGATTGGTCTCTTGTTCAAGAATGGAATTGTGAAATTAGAAAATATAGATTTGAAATGTTCTTTTGGTGGATAGATAGAGTCCTAAATGGATGATTTAATTTAAAATATGTCACCATGTGATTTATTATAGTTATTTTAACTTGATTTATAAGAAATGTATTATTGAATTATTGCCTCTTTTTATGTCATTATCCTTAGATAGTGTTGAGAGCATTACATGTGATGTACAAATAAACATTTATTGTTGTTTTAGTGTGATGAGGTTTTATGATAAGTAATTAGAAATTAAAAACATTGAATTAATTTTTATATTAATTAAATAATTAATTTTCATTTATTAATTAATCATAAAATCATTAAAATTAATAAATTTGAAATTTTTTGGTCATGATTTGGGCCCTATGTTTTTAGGAAGTAACCAGTTGGACTTTAGGGAACTCATGGGAGTGTTTATGGACTGCTATCGAAGGGAATAACACCATAATTAATGTATTTTTATCCATTATTATGCATCTTATGTTTTATGAATTTCCAATGTATTTTGATATTTCATTTCACCGCCGTGAGTTTAAAATAAATTTTAAAAAATATATTTTTATTTAAAATGAAATTCTTGAACTTAATAGTATTTTGAAGGCTATAATGGACCCTTAAACTAGCTAGAAAACCTAGACCATTTATGATCATGAAATTTACTATTTTTGGAATCCATGACAAAGTTGGTTACTTGAGGTATAGGGACTAAATGTTGTGAATAAAACATAGTTTCCATATTGTATAATAATTTGTGTATTCTTTATATGGGTGGTGGTTGGATATAGTTGAATGGATCATGCATAGCATGTGAGAGCCATAACATTACTTAAATCCATAGGTAAGATCAATATTAATATTGGTGATTGTTCAACCACTATTGATATGTTATTTACCCAATTTTGTAGATCCTTAAGAGATTAATAGATATGTTTTTTTGAGGGTTGACCATCAGTGACATGGGTAGAGAATGGAATTGACTCTATATCAATTTAGTGGTGATGAATAAATGGTCATGAGAATACTAGTAGGGAACATAGAAATAATTTTCTATTAGGTGTTTTATTGGCCTAAGAAATGAGTTTGTGTAATGAATCTAATGAAGGGTGTATAAGATATTTTGATGTAGTTAGGACCACATTGGTTTTGTAGTGGTATTTTGACAATAGATAGAGTGCATATAAGAAATAAATAATAGAAATTTTGGATTTTACCATAGAATTAAAACTGATGATTTGATCATGTTATATCTACTATGATGGAAGTTAATGTACAAGGGAGGTCAAACTCATTTTTTAGGAAGAAATTATGAAATGGAAAAATAATTGAGATAATATGGGAGATATTATTAGTTTGGGATACACAACCAAACCTGATAAATTAAATAAAATTAATTCCATGTATGTTCTACATGTTTTGATATTCTATTATGGATAATGGTTTGGGATCCCTTGAATGCTCTCCTTAGGATTGTATGGTTTTAATATTTATCTACCGTGATGTTAATAAAATATTTTGGGATTATTTATATAAATATTTCATTTATCATTATGATAAGACATACATTAGGGGACAAAACATGACACGACCTAGAATGTGCAATATTCGGTAGGGGAACTAAAACTATGGACTCTGATGATGTGATGTTCATCATGGGTGAACAACATCCCTATAGTTAGTTTTTGTGTCTTCTTGGTAGGTTAGTATTTTAATTTAAATGTAGTTTTCATTAAATTATACACCCTATTTCTATTTTATGTATTGTTTTTAGTGGTTGTAAATTAGCACAAACTCAAGTTAGTGAAACTCATTAGCATAATTACACGATTTCATCATAGGCACTCCTACACTAGTGGATTTAGGTTTTCTCCAATCTATAATGTCATGTTAGTACATGAATATTTGTCAGGTTAATTTATTTAAAGTATTAAATATTAAATTTTTATACTTTAAGGTTCTTCCATCTATAAAATAAATTTACTAGTTATTCATGGGACTATATTGGTCGGGTCCTGCTGAGTTAGACCTCCACCCTAAAGTCGAAACTATAACACTAGGGTACTGAAGATGACATCATATATCATAGGTTATTTTTGGGTAGAGGCCCATTATAACATGATTATGTGGAGAAACTAAAATAGATTTCATATATGGATGAGGTAAGGATTTAAGATATAAAGAGAGCCTATGTTTATTTTATTTCTTCTTTATTTCACTATATGTGAATTATTAACTGGGAAATCAGTGTTGTTCTATACACATATTAATATTATTATATACTAAATATTTAATCTACATAAATTTATTGTTGATGGATATATTTATTTTTTATTCATTTAATAATTATTTTCTTTTTTGGATGAAGTTTTCTTCTATTTTTATGTTAATATTCACTCAGATATGGCTGTATATCTTCCAATAATTACACCCTAGACCATCATCTGTTGTTAGATGTGTATGGTGTATGAGAACGCATTCAGGAGCTAACACAATGGATCCTCTAGTTTTGGGAAATCTTGGTTACCTTAGTCAATTGTAAGATATCTAAGAAAATTTACACTTTTATGAACTATTAAAAAGCATCACTCATCTATGCTGGTTTAATGACTCCAATGTATTGGAAAATGATTAATTTTTTATTTATACTCTTAATAGATAATCATGAAAATTTATATAAATAATGATTATATCTTGAATAATCACTTAAATTTATATATATATTTATATAATGGTAAAAAAATCATAAAAATTGTAATAAAAAAAATAATTTTATTCAAATTTAACAATCTAAAAAAGATTGTTGGGGCATAGTCACCAAAAATTTACTATTTAAAAAAACATGGACATCCCAATTATATTTAATGATCTAAAAACTATACCACAACACAGATTAATCATATGAAACCATTTTATTTTTACGTTCCACATTTATCATTAAATCAATTTAATTATAAAAATTATATTGAAAAACCACATAAAAGTTGAGGTAAAAAACCTTATCATAAAATATAAATAAAAAAAATTTAAATAGAATTATACTTAAGAAATGAATATTGAAAAAATTTATAAATTAATATTTAATGAATATAACCTGATTTTTTAGATTGATGGTGGATTTTTAGAAGCATGTTGTGTGTTTAGGATATGGTCTTTTCCGCTCTTTATCATTTTGGAGGTTATTTTTTCCATAACAATATACACTATCATCTTTTTCAGAATTTCATTCTATTTATTTATATATTATTTACAGATATATATTTTCAAATATTGTTTTTTATCTATATGTTTTCTATGTATTTTCATCTATCTCTAATTAAATATCAAATATTTAAAACAAAATCAATAAATTGAAAAGTTATATTTCTTCTTCTATTCAATATATAACAATTTTATCAATAATTTTCAATTTTATTTTATATAACTATGACTTTTTAATAATAAATTATGTTGTATTATTTTTCATCTTACAATAACCCTATGCATTTATCCCTCTTAATGTAATTTCATCAACTTTTATAAATTTTTGGTAAATGATTTTAATATAATGAAATAATTATCATCTATTTATATTTTCCATCACTATGGGAAATTTTTTGAAAAGAAATGATCCATTATTTTATAATAAATTATATACATAATTTAATACCCTATTTTTATAAGAACCTACATGATGCCATGGTGTATAATTTTTTGTTTATTTATTAGGATAACCATTTCATTATCATTGGTTTGTTTCAATTTTATGATTTATTTATATTTAATTTATATCTATCACACCTATTAATTAAATATTATATGGGTGGATAGGTAAATAAATTATATCCCCCTAATTTAGATGTCAATTATTTTCATATATTTTGACGATTAAGAATGTTTAGTGTGTGGTAAGTTATGTGTATAATTTAATGCATGAGATTACTATGGTTAAAATTCCCAATTTGGTTTGATTTCATGGGGGTGAGTGTTGACTAAATATTATGATTTCATGTAAAATTTACAACATATAACCAAGGTATAATTTTTATTAAAAAATTTATATAATCCTTTTTATGTTGTTTTAGAGCATTGGGGTTGTTAGTGGGGTACACAAGGTTTTCTTATAGGAGATGTCCCTCAGTTTGGGAAAAGATTTTATTATAGAGATCCCATAAAAGAATATCAAAAGTAATTTTAGTGTGTATAAGAATAAATTATATTGGTATTTAGGTTTCATATGGTGAATTTATTATGTGGATCATTATTCACATTAATTCCTATAATGAATACATATAGATGAGTGTTGAATGATAGTACCTTTAGTGCTACATAAGAGTGGAACATAGATTGTGTAAGAATAAATCTTTCTTTTAGTGGTTCTTTATATCGTTACAAATATTTTTGGCATTAAATGAATTGTCTAGGTGGATTCAATATTACTTAGGAGAGTAAGGATGCATAGTGAATCATATCAATTTGGGGCACACCGTACTCTGAAGGGCGAGGTTGTTACATAAATACATGGGGTTTGGATTTGTGGTTCTACCCTGGAGTTGGGAGTATCTCAATGATAAATTGTTTCCACAAAAAAATTTGTGATTTTTTTAAGATTAAAAATTATAGTTAATTAAATTGATAGGTTTATTAAATTGTATATTATCATCTCACCTATAATATAATCACTTTATCCTTCCTTAATTATGTATTCTACCTCAAATTTTGATATATATTTCTATTTGCTGGATTATAGTTTTATTCCTCCTAGATGAATATTATAGGTTATTCAATCACTTCCCTTCCATTCTATTACTATTTACTATGAATTTTAGTGGATTCACCAATTTATATCCGACATTTAAGTTTTTTCATGATTTTACAATTTAATTGGATATGATATGGATAACCTAGTGATATTTAATGGGAAGTATTATGGACCACGATAGGTGGTCTATGACTAATTATAATCTTTTATAAATTTTTCGTTAAATGTTTAATATGTGCATTGATCTGTAATGATTCAATCCACCTATACTAAGAATAATTATATACACATGAATCTATTTTATTTGGGTAAGGATGTTTTGATTAATGATAAATACTTCGATTCCTATTCCCAAATTCACTATTTACCAATGATCTAGAGATTAAACTACTATCTGTTAGAGCATATACTATTGACCCAAATATATTTTACTTGAGTAATATTGTTTCATTATGAACTATATATTGTTTTTGTAAAATCCAAATTCATATTATTGGTATGTTATTAAATCTGGTATGCATGTGTCTTGACATATCTATTGAGTTAGTGTTTCGTTTTGGACATTGGTAAACTAAATTGGTATTTTCATGAGATTTCCATCCATGTTGGCGAATGGAAATAGAGTATGTTGTGTTTTGGTTTTGATTATTTATATTGATTGATCTTTTGAGAACTATAATTTAAAAGTTTAAATGTGTCTTTGATAAAATTCCAACAATAATGTAATGTATATATGATTTTTCAGAAGATATTGAATATAGAATTATTGGATTTTGGTAATGTTCAAGGGATGATATGAACTTTATAGTATCAATGGATATAGTTGAGTTGAGATTACAACATTCATTATTTTAATAATAATGAGGGATTTATTACCTATTATAATAAAGATTTTTTAATTGGATATTATTCCCTTGTTAATTACATCTATTTCCCACATGGCTGAATAATGTAATTCCTAGGTGGTCATAGATTTGGGACATACCAACCATTGTATTATTCTTACATGGAAGGGAATGAGAATAACAAATGAGAATAGTTGTTCGGGGACATAATTCCTTCCCTTATGATATTCTCTAATACAAGGGACACTCTCCCATGTTGTATGTTATCCTAGTATAAGGATGTTAAGACCTCAATGAATGAAATAGTCTATACGTGATGTCTGAGTGTGTTTTATCACTCATAGACACCACTCCATCAACATTAATTCTAGTAAATGGAAATTATTTCTTATCTTGATGACGATGATCACATGTGATTCCCATTGATATATATTCGATTGTGAATGTTATGACCATAGATATTATAGTATTAATGGGACAAAATACACTTGTATTATTAATTATGATATCATATTGATGATTTTTCAATTGATAAATATGTGTTATTAGGCTACTCATACCAATTACTAGTACTTGTGATATGGTGGGATGGTAAACACATTTTATATGACATGTAATTGGATTTCCAATTTAAAAATATGTGGTATTTTTAGATAAAACATAGAAATAGTGAAATCTTATTTGTTTGCATTAGGGTAGAGTTATAGAACTGGAGTTCATGACATATTAACTACTACAACCATAGACAATTTAGATTTTTTTACACAAATTTCCAACTATAATAGAATGTACTATTTCTATATATATATATGTGTGTGTGTGTGTGTGTGTGAGTGAATATTTATTTTGTTGGACTAATTTTTCATACTCACACCCAGATCAGATTCTAAGGTAATTAAATAAACATTTAATGGTTGTTCATTATTGTAAGAACTTGGTTCTTATCATTGAGGTACATGTTTCTTCTTTTATCATTTTCTTTAGTGTTTTTGTGAAAATAGGGAAAATGGGGGAAAATCCCAAATTTTGGAAAGTACACGCCGTGTACTTTTCCACACGTCATGTACTTTTGGCAGTAAGGGATAATTACACAGGGCATGCGTCCATGTCGGAGATGAAGGGTGTATAAACCAAATACATGCCATGTAGTGGTCCCTTACACTCTGTGTAGTCAGTCGGCAGGTGAATAGTAAGGTGGTGGCCAGCTGTGCGATAGAAAATGCCCTGTACTAATGGAGACACGTCGCGTAGTCACGTCGATAGGTGAACAGTGCCACACTGGCACGAAACCGCCAGATGAGTAGTAAAATGAAAGAAGTACATGTCGTGTACTTGGATGTACATGCTGTGTAATTGGTTTTTTCGGTTCAAATTGGCATTAGCCACCCATGTTCACATGGAAGGCTTAGAATGGGAAGAGGGATCAGGAGAGGAAGGCTGGAGCTTTGGAGATACGCCGAGCACACGTCAGGAATCCGTTTCCACCTCAGAAGATCTCGTTGGAACCGCACGGGTAAGAGCTTCCTTCTCCTGGTGTGTCTTTTACAAATTCTTCCTCCGATGGAAGTTATTTGAGGTTGAATGAGAATTATTTTACCTCAGATCTACGACGGTTTTGGGAATTTCTGAAATCGACGTTCGCGTATATCGTCTGTTGGTGTTAAAGGTAGGTGGCTTGGTGTTTATTTTTCCATCTACCGTGTGTTTTGTGTGTTTTTGAGCTACGAACCCATATTTGGGAAGTCGTGTTGCTATGTTCGTGGGTATTTTAACTACCTAGAACTGTATAGGTAATTAAATGTGATATTAAAATGATGTTTGGGATCACTGCTTGGATCCAGGACCACCACAGGGGTGTGTTCCACTTTATAGACGTTTGGACAGGATACCCGAGGGTATGCCATGTTTAAATTAGGCATTATGTTTACATGAGATTAATTTTAGGTAAATTGAATGTTTATATGTTGGGCATGTCCCGGTTACTTGTGCTTGAGGGCAGTGTTTTAATATATCCTGAAGGCATGACGGTATTAGCCTGAGGGAAATGATCTCTTAGACTGAGGGAAACTTCTTCTGTTCCTGTGGGCAATAGACTCTATGCCTGAGGGCAACACTGTGTATGCTTGAGGGTAAAAATATGTTCTGCCTCTGGGAAAGTACCTACGGGTTCCGTCCTTGATTACCTGAGGGTAATGGTTGAGTGTCTATTGAAACTGACTATTTATTTAGAAATTCCATGTGGTAATTTCTTAATATTAAAGGAATTAAATGAATAATTAAATGGAAATATAACTAGTAAGGTGGATACTTTTGAGTACTAGTTAGTTTGTTGCATTTTAATTTTGCAAACTATTGTTGCATGTTTACACCCAGTTGGGCACGAGCCTTTGGTGGGTGCCTACAGACATATATTTCTCACACCCTGTTTGGGTCATTCTTTTCGGCATAAACAGATTACATTTCTGGAGGTATAGATAAGGTAAAGGGTCCTTATACAGGTACATGAGTGCTGCTGAGGAGTAGGGGAGCATCGAACTGGGCTTAGGCTCGTGATGCTACCGGTTGTTTTTTGTTTTCTTTGTTTTACTCGGTAGTGTATTGTATGGCTATGTAACATGTTCTGTCTATTTTCATAGAACATGAGTCATGTTTCATCATATCTATATATCTGGGTGGTTATCTTTTACTGCTTTTTTTCTATGAAATGTGTATGGAATTTTTCATCCTCTTTTGTTGTATGTTTATATTATTTTCTGTTGCGCTACACTTTGAAAAATGATGGCATTGTTTCCCCACTATCAGACATGGTCCCTCACTGCTAGTCGGCAGCCTCTGGCATCTGAGGAAATGCGTTTTAGGTCTTGTGGCGAACCGAGTTCAGGGATCCCCTATAGTAGAACCTGGAACCGGGATGTTACATTTACGTTGTGTCCGAGGTATTTCTTTTCTGTGACTTACTATTTGTAGCCTTAGTCATGGATAGGACGGAACGGTAGTTGGTAATAAGTTGTCCTCGGGAGTAGCTAACCCGTGTACAAGGAAAAGCCAATTTACCTCGTATTGCAATTTTACTGATTTTTCTATTTTACAGTTGATTTGATTTCACTGTTTGGTGACACACTTTTGATTGTTCTATTTATAATTTATTCTAGGGTACTATTTAGTTGCAACGTGATGAGATGAGGGTATGCCATCTCATGGATAATTTAGGTACATGTTAGAAATCACATGCCATTCACAGTTCCATGACATGTAGGTGCATTAGAAATTGCATGTTGTTTTGATTGTTGTTGTGTTAAGAAAATCATGTTGTTTTGATAGCTTCTTGATAAATACCTTCTATGTGATAACGTATTTTGTATGAGCCGGTTTATAGAATGAACGCCAAACTTTTTTTTGGGGAGTATGGGCCCCCATTGACCAAAATTTGGTGGATCATTGGCTATTTATTATTTTATAACATAGATAAGATGTCAAACATTGATTTTTGGGGAGTATGGGCCCTCACTGATCATAATTTGACACTTAGGTGTTGATTATCAGTATTTTCTGGGTTCCGGGGACGTCTTTGAGGCATACTGTCCAGAAAACCCGGTATAAACATCGTGTAGTGTTTTACACACGCTGTGTATGTTCTTATGTTCGGTAATAAAAAACTTTTTAAGTACATGTTGGGTACCCTACGTACATGCCGTGTACCCTAAGTACACGCTGTGTAGTCACTTCCCATTTCACAAACCTTGTGGGCAGCAACATGGGGAAGGAAAGAGATTGGGGCGAACATGTCGTGTACCGAATGTACACGCCATGTAGTGTTGACCTGGTTTCCGCCATGTAACTAACAACAAGGGTGGATGAAACCTTAAGACAAATATTTCGTGTCCACTATAGAAAACGATGTGTAACTAAAAACATGGGTCAGTGTAATCCCTTTGAGTACATGCCGTGTGTATATCGAACATGTCGTGTAGTCAGTATACACGTCGTGTAGTCTTTTCCAAGGACAGACCGTGTAGATTTATCCATGTGGTTGGGAAACAGGGTGGTGTACACGCCGTGTAGTGTCAAGCCGAGTAGTCAGCCGTGTCACAAACGACACAGGCAGTTGGAAAATTACACCATACACAACGTGTAGTCTATATACACGTCGTGTAGTTCTGTTCAATGGGAGCAGTGTAGCATAGCCATGTGGAAGGATTCTGGCAGGGAAGAGAAGTCGAGTACACGTCGTGTAGTCTGTATACACGACGTGTAGTCTTGTTTTGAAAATTTTGAATGCCTTCTTCCTTATATTCCCGTTTGGGTTTCTTCATTTTCGATCATTGATAATCTTGAATCTAAGGCATGTTTTTGAGCTTGTAGTGTTGTGCCACCTATATGACCATGCGTTGTTCTCCAGGAGAGCGGCAACTATTATAGTCCAGATATGGTGGGCCATGGGCTATCAGTGGACCCTCCAGCAGAGCCAGATGTGGCGCCATCTGTTATACTGGACAGAAGAGCATAGGCGCAGTTCCGTGAAGGATTTACGCGGTTCATGTAGTCCATTCAGGGAGCACCGCGGGCTGTTACATCTATGGATGAGCTGACACGTATCTTCCAGTAGCAGCATCTGCCTATGTTTTCAAGGGATGGCGGACCACAGGCTGCGGAGTCTTGGCCTGGATCGATGAAGACTATTTTCGAGCACCTAGAGAAGCCTCCAGGGTGGAGGGTCAAGCTAGCGACGTATATGCTACGTGATTCATCGAAGAGGTGGTGGGATGTTACCACCCATTCAGAGCATCACAGATACATGGCATGGGATGATTTTCAGGCAGTCTTTTATGACTTATTTTTTCCATAGACGCTGTGGGAAGATAGATCTCTAGAGTTCAGGAATCTGCAGCAGGGGGCTATGTCAGTGATTGATTATTCTTCTCGCTTTACCAAGCTTCAGCATTTTTCACCCGTTCTGGAGGGTGATGATACTTTGAGGGATAGGGGATTTGAAGATGGTCTCCGATATGAAATCTGAGAATTGGTGAATGTTTTCAGGTTTCCATCAGTACATGATATTGTAAACCAGGTGCTGATTATAGAGAGGAACCTGCGGGAAGCTAGTGGTGTGGGACAAGGTGGTTCAGCCCCAGTTACTGGAACTATTTCTGATGGCAAGAAGAAGATACAGATGGACTTCTCTCAGGTTGGCAGTACCAGAGAGAAGGACGTTTCAGGTTGTCACGTCAGGTGCTACCAGTGTGGTAAAGAGGGGAACAAGAGACTGATGTGTCCACGTGATCCATTGGAGTGCGGAGTTTGCGGCAAGATGGGTCATCTACAACGCTTTTCCAGGGAATTTCCACTGATGGGTAAAGAGATGGGTTCTGTACGGAATGTGCATGCGGGGGTAGGACCAGTAACTTCTTACCAGTTAGGGAACTGGAATACATTAGGGCATGCATGCAGAGATGGTGGTTGTAGCCGTGGTAGCCAGACAACAGGATCTGAAAAGCAGCAGGGCAGAATAGCTCAAGGTATCCTAGCTGTGTCGCAGGGCCGCAGCACTAGGCAGACATATTCAGTGCAACATACCCAACATGAGCTGGATCACGAACCTTCTACGGTTAGAGGTTCTATTCTATTACCTTCTGTCTTATCTTCATTACTTTTTTATACGGGTAATACACATAGTTTCATATATGTACCTGTTGTGGAGAGCCTTGGGCTCTGTCTTTCTACTTCTTCGGATATCATGATTCTAGACACACCATTAGGGACTATAATGGCTGATGTGTGTTAGTTCAAGGAGTTCCCCCTTGAGTTTGGTGGGTGTCACTTTCTTTGGGACCTCAATGTCTTAGAGATGACAGCTTATGACATCATTGTCGGGATGGATTGTTTGGTTCCCTCTTGAGCCATTGTAGATTGCTATCATCGTAGGGTGAGTTTCACATCACCAGAGGGTGGAGAGTTTCTATAAATGGGTGAATGGGATGTTCAGGAGAGTCGAGCTGGACCAGATCATCGTTGGCGAGGTAGAGTCACAGCCCAGATTGCAAGCTTATATCTGGATGACTAGGGGTCGTGCCAAAAGGATTTCCCTCCAGTGTTTGATCATTTCATGGATGTCTTCCCGGACGACTTTCCAGGTCTAACTCTGGAGCGTGAGGTGTATTTCTTTATCAATATTGTGCCTGGAGCAGCAGTGGTGTCCATTCCTCCTTATAGGATGGCCACACCCATGTTATAAGAGCTCAAGAGGCAGTTAGAGGAGTTACAAGAAAAGGGTTTCATCTAACCCAGTACCTCTCCTTGGGGTTCGCCGGTCCTTTTTGCAAAGAATGTGGACTGTACCCTCAAACTCTGTTTGGATTATTGGAATTTGAACCAGTTGATGGTTAAGAACCGATATCCCTTTCTGAGGATTGATGATCTTTTTGATCAAATTCGTGGGGAACGAGTGTTCTCGAAGAATGACTTGAGATTAGGATATCATCAGCTGCGTGTTAGACCATCTGATATACCTTTCACAGCTTTCAGGAGCAGGTATGGTCTATACGAGTATACAGTTACGTTGTTCGAACTCACGAACGTGCCAACAATTATCATGGCTTTGATGAATTGTGTGTTCCATCATTATATGGACTATTTTGTGGTAGTTTTTTTTTGACGATATCTTGTTGTACTCTCACACTCGACACGACCATGTCACCTATCTTGAGATCGTATTGAGTACACTGAGAGAGCATCAGCTATATGCTAAGCTCCCAAAGTGCCACTTTTGGATGGACCAGATTCACTTCCTGATTCATATCATCTCAGAGGCAAGAGTTGCAGTAGACCCAGAGAAGGTGAGAGCGGTTGTTTCCTAGGAGTATCCTAAGAGCATGTTTGAGATACAAAGTTTATTGGGGCTGGCTGGTTACTATAGAAAATTCATGCATGACTTCTCCCACTTAGTAGCACCGTTGATGGGTTTGATTAAGAAGGGTGTGAACGTCGTTTGGACGGAAGCATGCGAGATAGCCTTTCAGGACCTGAAAGGAAGGTTGACATCAGATCCGTTCCTAATACTCCTAGATCAGGGCATGAGCTATACAGTTTACTGTGATGCATCAAGTATTGGGCTGGGAGGAGTGTTTATGCACGGTGATCGAGTTGTTGCGTACGGTTCTCTACAGTTGAGGCCACATGAGAGGAATTACCAGACAGATGATATCGAGTTGGATGTAGTTGTACATGTGTTGCGCTTTTGGAGAAATTATCTTTTGGGAGATCATTTGTTGGTTTTCACCGACCACAAAAGTCTCAAGTATATCTTTACACAGCGTGACATGAATCTGAGGCAGCAAATTTGGTTCGAATACCTACAGTATTTTGATTTTGAGCTTCCCTACAAACCCGGTAAAGGTAATGCAGTAGCTGATGCACAGATCAAGAATACTCAGATACACGCTCTGCAACAGCCTAGTGGTGAGTGGAAGCTTATGACTTTGTTCTCTGAGATACATTTGGAGGTGAATGACAGTCAGGGACAGACCTATCTTTCATCTTTAGCTGTGACCTCTACCCTCTTGGATAGAGTGAGGATGAGAAATCTATCTGATCCAGAATGCCTAGTTCTACGGGATTCGGTGGCAAGTGAGGTCCCTCCTCCTGGTTGGACAATTGGCGATGGTGAGGTTATAAGTTTCCATGGGCGAGTATGGGTTCCAGGGGATATACGTGAGGAGATGATGCGGGAGTTTCATGATTCAGCTTGGGCAGTTCATCCTGGGGTTACCAAGATGTACCGTGACTTGAGATGTCAGTACTGGTGGCTGGGTATGAAGAGAGAGGTAGCTGGTTTTGTTACGAGGTGTTCCACCTGTCAGCAGGTGAAGGCGGAGCATCAGAGTCCAACCCAACTGTTATGCAGTTACCCATCCCGGAGTGAAAATGGGGCGATGTCATGATGTATTTCATGACTGGATTGTCGAGGTCACCTCGAGGCAATGATTCTGTGTGGGTTGTTGTAAACAAACTCATGAAGTTAGATCACTTTTTTCTGATCAAGGAGACCTTCGGTGTGGACGAGCTCCAAAGTTTGTATATCCGAGATATCGTACATCATCATGGGGTCCCACGCTATATAGTTTCAGATTGGGACAACTGTTTTATGTCTCATTTCTGGAAGAGTGTTCAGAGGGCACTGGGTACATAGGTGCTTCTGAGCACGGCTTACCACCCTCAGACAGATGGCCTGTCAGAGCGTACCATACATGTTCTTGAGTACATGCTATGTGCATGCGTCCTAGACATTGAGGGATCTTGGGAGAATAATATACCCTTGGTCGAGTTTTACTATAATAACAGTTTCCAGAAAACTATTGAGATGGCTCCATACGAGGCTTTATATGGTAGGCCATTCTGATCACCCTTGTGCTGGATAGAGGCAGGTAAGGCAGCCTTACTGGGAACATGTCTCGTGCAGGAGACTTCTGAGTAGGACCAGTTGATTCAGAAGTGGATGGATTCCGTACAATATCTTCACAAGTCTTATGTAGATTTCCACAAACGACCTTTGGATTTCATGGTCAACGATTAGGATTTCTTACGTGTTTCGCCGAGGTTGGGACACCGACAGATCAGGAGATAGGGTAAACATTCACTGAGGTATGTGGGGCCATATGAGATTCTGGAAAGAGTAGGGCCGGATGCCTATCGATTGCAGTTTCCACAGAGGTAACGAGAGATGCACAACGTCTTCCATGTATCTTAGTTGCGCTGCTATCATTCAGACCCGTCTCACATCTTTTACCCCGAGGAGGTTGAGCTTCGATTTTATGCGTCCTTTGAGGAGCATCTGATTAATATCATTGATATAAGAATGAAGGTTCTCCGAGACCGATCAGTTCCTCTCGTATGGTCGTTATGGTAGCATGGACGAGTGCAGGATGAAACCTTGGAGCGAGAGACCGACGTACATGCTCAGTGGCTAGAGTTATTCACAACTTTATCTTCACCACCCTTGGAAGGGAATTTCAAGGATGAATTGATTTATGGGGGAAGTTTGTAAAAAACTGGTTCTTATCTTGGAGGTACGGGTTTCTTATTTCCTCTTATCTGTAAGTGTTTTTGAGAAAATAGGGAAAATGGGGAAAAATCCCAAATTTTGGAAATTACTCGCCGTGTACTTTTCCACACGCCGTGTACATATGGTTGTGTGGGATGAGTACATAGGGTGTGTGGTCATGTCGGTGATGAAGGGTATAGGAAAAAAATACACGCCGTGTATTGGTCCCTTACACATCGTGTAGTTAGTCGACAGGTTAATAGTAAGTTGGTGGCCAGTTGTGCGACAGAACACGCCGTGTACTCATCGATACACGTCGTGTAGTCACATCGGCAGGTGAACAGTGCCACGCTGGTGGGAAACTGCCAGATGAACAGTTAAATGAAGAGAGTACACCTCATGTACTCAGAAGTACATGCATTGTACTTGGTTTTTTCGCTTAAAATGTGCAGTAGCCTCCCCTATTCACTGGGAAGGCTTATAACGGGAAGAGGGCTCGGGAGAGGAAGGCCGGAGCTTTGGATATCCGCCGAGCGCACGTCAGGAATCCATTTTTTCCTCGGATGATCTCGTTGGAACCGCACTAGTAAGAGATTCCTTCTCCCAGTGTGTCTCTTACCAATTCATACTCCGATGGAAGTTATTTGAGGTTGAATGAGAATTCTTTTACCTCATATCTACGATGGTTTTGGGCATTTCTGAAATCAACGTTCGCGTATATCGTTCGTTGGTGTTAAAGGTAGGTGGCTTGGTGTTTAATTTTTTTCATCTGTCGTGCATTTTTTGTGTTTTTTATCTACAAACCCATATTTTCGGTGTAGTGTGGCTGAGTCCATGGTTATTTTAACTACCTAGAACAGTATAGGTAATTAAATGTGATATTAAAAAGATGTTTGGGATCGCTGCTTGGATCCAGGACCTCCTCGGGGGTGTGTTCCTCTATTTAGGCGTTTAGCCAGGATACCCGAGGGTATTACATGTTTAAATTATGAATTACATTTCCTGGAGAGGAATTGTTGTAAATTGCCTATTTATATGTTGGACATGGCCTGGTTACTTGTGCCTGAGGCACGTGTTTTACTATAGTTGAGGGAATGACTGTACTAGCCTAAGGGCAATGATCTCTTAGCCTGAGGGAAACTTATTCTGTGCATGTGGGCAATAGAATCTATGCCTGAGGGTGACACTACGCACTCTTGAGGGAAAAAATATGTTCTGCCGGGGGGCAAGTACATGCGGGTTCCATTCCTGATTACCTGAGGGTAAGGGTTTAGTGTCTGTGGACACCAACTGTTTACTTAGAAATTTATTGTGGTAATTTCTTAATATTAAAGGGATTAAATGAATAATTAAATGGAAAGATAACTGGTAAGTTAGTTACTTTTGAGTACTTATTTGTTTTCTGTATTTTACTTTTTCACGCTGTTGTTGCATGTTTACACCCAGTTGGGCATGGGCCTTTGGTGGGTTCCTACTGAGATATATTTCTCACACCCTGTTTGGGTAATTCTTTTCGGCCCAAACAGTTTACATTTATGTAGGTATAGATGAGGTAAAGGGTCATTATACAGGTACATGAGTGCTGCTGAGGAGTAGAGGATAATGGGAAAATGCTTAGGCTCGCAATGCTACCGGTTGTTTTGCGTTTGCTTTGTTGTACTCTGTATTGTATTGTACTACTATGTAACATGTTCTGGCTGTTTTTTTAGAACATTAGACATGTTGCATCATATCTATATATCTGGATGGTTATCTTTGTAACACCCTGAGATTTTATGAGATACATTATTTTTAATTTCATTGATCTTCTATTATACACTACAGGAATATTAGCTTGTACTATATGCAACACCGCATTAGCTTGCAGTTTATGCAACACTCTTCATGGCTTGGATTAAAGGCAATCACGACCTATCTCGATAGTGTGTGTAGTACGCTATACCGGGTTTCACTAAACAACGATATATTGTTATAATATTATTATGGACTAGCCATTATAAATAGTATTAACTACATTATTAATTTTATAACATTATTATTCAACATACACATTTTCTATAATATGGTATGAAAACAAAATAATTTATTCGTGTAAAATATGTATTTTTAAAAAATTGCAGTTTTCCCGCCTTTTGATGGCGCACCCACCTTAAATATTTTTTTTGACATATTTATATGCTCAATTAGAAAAAAATAAAATTCTTCTTTGGAATCAGGATATAAAAATTTACATTGGATAAATTTTTCATATTATTCTGATAACTTTCATATTTTAATCAATAGTAAAAACACGCTATATTTAAATTAAAAACAAATTTTTTCATCGAACTACTTTATATTGTTAGATTATCTTTTTAATTGGTTTTAATGTGTAATTAGAATATATTTTTACCATTTAATCCAATTTAGTTCATTGGAATTAATTTCACTTTGCAATTGGATAGAAACAAGTATTAAACTTTTGATCGTTTTTGTTTCTTAAAAACATGCTATTTGTTTGGATAACCGGAAATAATTTTAAATTAATTAATTCCACTTTTATGTTTCGAATTTGGAAAAATAGAAATCAATTTTGAATTCGGAATGTCAAATAATTCTTAGGCTAAATTTTTAATATTTTTCTAAAAAACTTCAATTTTCGATGAATAGTGAAACCACTTAGTGGTAGTTAAAAAACTGAATTTGTCATTTAAATGAAAATTTACCACTTCTATGAATTGAATTTCGAAAATCCGAGAGACACGGTTAATATCAAGGACTAAAATGTGGTTCAATGAGATGAAAATTATTTTTGGTGAATAGTAACTTTTTACATTTATTTATCACTGTTAAAAGTAAATAGGGTAATTGAGGGTAAAAATTATATTAGTATTATCCCACCACATGTCATAATTATATTTTATAACTGTAATTAGACCAACAAACCATAGTAATAAAATTTGACCACTTAGGTCCACATATATTAGATTAGGACATTTATTATTAATTTATTTAAAGAAGGTGTAAAATAGTTAAAATCGCAGTTTAATAACTAAATCATTTTTGATATATGGTTATACATAAGATAAATTCTCCTATAAATATTCATTAGAAAGATAAATATATTTCCTACATAAAGTTAGTTTATTTATAATTTTTAGACTTTAATTTTGTTAATTTATTTACGACACAATGATGATGCAGTAATTATCTTATTAATAAAATATTGACATAATTGATGTTATAAATACCCAAATAAATGTAATTTGAGACTTTTTATGAATAAAACTAATTTTATTGGTTAATATGACATGTTAGTATTTATTTAAATAACTTTTTTTGTGAAATAATCAATTTGTTATGATTTTCAAAAAATTCAATTACCAAATAGTGTCAAAATTGACATAAAATAGTTTTCAAAATAATAATTCAATTATTAATTTTTATTTTATTCATAAAAATCAAAAGTTAGGCCAAATGACTTATATAAGGTTATATATATTAATAATAAACAACTTGGGGTTCATTTGGCTTGTTATAGTATGTTTAATAACCTTATAGTGTAAGAAAACAAGAAGACACAATAAAAGTGAAATTATTTAACTTAAAGTTAAATCTAAATGATAAGGTTGAAATAGAAACCTAAACATGTATAAATTCTATTGGATGAGAGGCTTTCGACCCATAACCACCTTATCTTATAAATCAATCAATTTTGAGCTATTAAAAACCGAATATGACTTTATAATAAAATATTATTTTTAATTTTTCCAAAGGTCCCCATCTCCTCCTTTATAAAATGGAACCTCCTCCCTCTCTTCCTCACACCACTGTGAGCCTTAAAGCTCTAAAAAACCCTTCCAATTTATATTCTCCACTTCCCTAGAAACATCTTCAAGGTCCTGGTCTTCTTCAAAGACCTTCTTTAGTGCCCTAAGAGGAGGTTAAGAAGAGGCGCTTCAAAGAAGAGGTAATGCCTGTTACCAATTATTTCAACTTTATTTCTTGTTCTACTTTTTCTTATTTATTTGTTTCATTATTAAGTAATAACATCATTATCACTCATATAATGATATGTTATTATATGTATGAAACAACCCTATTTCACCATCTATACATCCTACAGAAAATTAAATCACGGCGTGTGCGTACGTACGGAATACCGTCTCCACGTCGTGGTGTAATCTGTTTTCGACCGCCGCCTTACGTGGATGGGTATAATGGTGTAAATAAACAACTATATATAATTATTTTAAAGTGATATTTATTCAGAATTATTATACATAAACTTCAGTACAATTCCACGATCATGGGAATGATATCATCGCTCGTGCGTACGTACGGACTACCGTCTCCACGACGCGATGAGATTCATTCTACATGTTAACCATTCATGAATGATTATAAATTTTATATAATAAGTAATCATGAAATATATGACATAATAATGATACTGTATTTATGTGTATATATATGTATGTCATCTACTTAATTCCTTTCAATTCAATAAGGAAACGAAAACAGCGTTCATACGTACGTATGACCTACCGTCTCCATGAATGGTGTATTTCATTCCATTTATCGATCTATCATATATATATATGTATATGATGAATATATATTACATATAAATCATGTTTTCAATTTTATAGTTATTTAAATCAGGATAGAAGTAATAATATAAAGAACAACAATTCCAAACAAGAACGATAAATAATACAATTTTACCCAAAACGCTGCTTTAACATGGAATTTACAAAAGAACAGGTAATATAAAGTCATAAGTGAACCATATATGATATAATAACAATGAATATGATTCTGTAATAAGTCAATGACATTATTTAAAACATTATACATGAGTTTTTGATACGTACGAAGCATATCAGACCTAACGTAATGGAAAATCTCACAAACTCATTTTTATCTGAGATTGTTTATACATTGGTATTTACTATTGTATATTTTGTCATCCACATCCATGTTTCCTCAATATGTAATATTATTTCTATCCTCCTACAATTTTTTAAATCAAATTTTACCCTTCAGTGAGTTTTTAGTAAAATACATGAAAGGGTTCATTTGTCGTTTTCATACAAGGTACTTTTTGACTTTTTCGACCAAAGTACGAGAAGAATGTTTTTTAACTTATAGTGAATGAATGGATTTTTTGAATATTATTTACAAGAAGCATACTTTAAAAGTTTTCATGTTTATTTTTATTCAACTTCTTTTAGTTTAAAATTGTATGACATGTTATGAATGGAAAAATGTTTTTGATGTAGAAAGGATATTTTACTCAAGAATGGAGTTCAAGTGTTTTATCAAAATTATTTTCCATCTAAGATAATATAGGGTTCTATTTATATCCCTATTATTACAATGATTTGGTTATGTTGTGATGGAATTATTTTTATGAAGTCCTTTATCTTATATGAATTTTTTTATGATGTCATGATGTTTAAGAATCCCATTTTTATTACATGGGTTTTTCTATGATGTATGATTTATGATTTTGTTGCACACATAAGAATGGTTTCATTAATGGATGAGTGAGACCTATATCTACCTTTAATGAATTGGGTAATGATTTATATCTCATGAGATATACATGGCTGGAATGGTATGTTAATCTGTTTCAGTGTTACAGGACTAGAACGAGGAGTGAACTCGATTCAGAATGGGACTTTGTCCACTAAGATGGTCTTGGCAGCAATTCTTTGGCTAATATAGAAATCATAACATTTGTTTAATGGATGCCACAATTAAATGTTTTATTCCCATGATATTTTATCATGATTAATGTTCCTTTATGATCTATTACTTATGTACTTCCTTGATTTATGTATTTTCTCAAGATTTTGATTTTTAGATTTTATGTTCATGTTTTTGAATTCAAATGTTTATGGACTGTTCTATGTTATGTATGCTTACCCATACTGAGCATTTCAGCTCGCCCTTTATATTTTTTCTTTTTCCTAGGATTTAAAGAATATTTTTGGTAAGAAAACAATAGGGAAAAATCATTATGGGAGATGTTGAAGATCTTTCACCAAGATTCGAAGATTATGTTACGAGTTTCCAAAGACACAAAACTATTACAGTCCTTGAGTATTGGTTTTTGTTATGTATTAAGTATTCCGCAAAAGTAATGTATTTTCCATGTACAACAAGATTTGGGTCTCAACAGTTGGTATTAAAGGAATGGTTTAGTTAACCTTTGGAAACTAGGATGCAAAATCTTTAGTGAAATCCCTAGAGATATTTATATGGTATGTCTAGGGATGTCTCTAAGGTTAAGGATACGTATAGGTTGTAGTCCTAGAAATGCGCTAACGAACTTATAAGTAAACTTAAGATGTTAGATATTGAAGGTAGTCCCCCTTTATTATATTTTTTCCCCTATCATGGTATTTTCCTCTCACAATATTATTTTTTGGTTTTAGACGATGTCTGGAACCCGAAAAAACCGTGTTGATAAATGTAATAGACAATCCAAACCAATTTCATAAGAGATGGAGTGAGCAATCTTATTTCTATACATATAGAAGCTATGAATCATTCTAGACTTCAAATTGATCATAGAAAGGAGAAAAATTTGATGAATCCTTCATGAGGCAGCGTCCACATTCATTCAGCGGGTCTTCAGATCCCTTAGTGGCTGAACAATGGATTGGTACCACTGAAAATATATTTTCAGATCTACAATGTTCTGATCATGATAAATCAATCTTAGCAGTATTTTGTTTGGAAGGTGATTCTGATCAATGGTGGAATCTTATCAGGAATACGAGGCAAAGATATGAAATTGATTCCATGGAATGGGACGAGTTCAAGTACTTGTTTTTTAGTTAGAACTTCCCTCGTATTCTTCGAACAAAGATGGAGAAGGATTTTATTGAACATAATCAAAAGGATGATGAATCTGTTGGTATATACTATGAGAATTTTAAAAGACTTGCAACGTATGCATCTGGATTTGTCATCCAACCTGAAAGTAATGTTGATCGATTTTATAGTGGCTTAAAACCATGTCTTCGAAGGGCATTAACTATAAGTGAATTCAGTAGCTATGAAAAAATTGTGCGTTGTGCTATCAACGTATAAATGGAAGTTGGTGTAACATATCCAACTCATGGTTTTGACAAGAAACGAAAGATGGAGTTCAAGGAAAAATCTTAGAACAATGGTGAGAAGAAGATGAATATTTCTTTATGCTCAAAGTGTGGAATGAAGCATGGTGGAGATTTCCTAAAATCTACTAGAAAATGTTTTAAGTGTGGAAAAGAAGGTCATCGAGCAGTTTATTGTCAATGTAATGGGTAAAAGGTTGCTAATGAGGCGAATAGAGAAAAAAACTACAAAGAACTCTACCCCAACACTTCAATTCTTCAAGT
This sequence comes from Viscum album, assembly GCA_963277665.1. Taxonomy (NCBI): domain Eukaryota; kingdom Viridiplantae; phylum Streptophyta; class Magnoliopsida; order Santalales; family Viscaceae; genus Viscum; species Viscum album. Next base: position 688,741,126 of record OY728122.1, read on the forward strand.
GCAAGGAAATGGGGTATTATGCTAATAAATGCCCAAATCCACGGGTTAATGATGATCAACGTGAGAAACCTCTTAAAGAAAAAGATAAATGGATGTCTCATGCAATCACTATCTCTAATGTTGAGTATGAAAATAATGTTGTGTAATGATTAAGTGTTTATGTAATGGGATTTCAAAATAGTATCATGGAATCTCATTTATGGTATTGTGGAATTTTGGAATATCTATGTATTGGTTTTCAATAATTATATGGTACTGGTAACCATGAAATAGTGATTGAAATATTTTTGGAAAGAAGATGAAATGCGCATAATGAATGGATAAGTAGAAAATAATTTTATAGTAATCATGAGCTCATGACTAAAATAAGGGAAAAGTGATATCATGGTTTGAGTATATAGAAATTTTGGGATTTTGGTATGTGGAAAGAGTTAACTTTTGACAGAATTCATGTTTTCACTAATGTTAAATGGGTATTCACTTTTCAAGAGAATACATGATTAAGGTATTCACATGATTGGATTGCGATCAACAAGATATATCAGGGATAAATGATGGTATTCACATGCTCGGTTGAGGACATTTCTAGTAATTTTTTTCTTTATACTATAAGCTTGGACAGAAGTATTTTGGATAAGCCTGAAGATTTTAAATGGATTATATTGAACATAAGTTAGATTAAGGATAGAACTGTTTTTGATAGTATCGACGGAATGTCATAATGATGTAACTTTAGAAAAAGAACAACCTGTAGGACGGGCGACAACCCATCGTGTCGGACAAGGCTGTGGGAATCGATCCCACAACTGAAGTGCGACATGCCATTATCACCTACCACATTCCTACAGGACGCCCCCAGTTATTAGAATCAAGTTTTATTTTATTAAGAGGTATGATATATGAAGTATAAGTTCATTTATTGAATCGTATATGATTAACCTCACCATAGATGGACTTATGTATATTAGATAACTTTTGCTAACATTTTGTTTGAAACAGATGGAATGACCCTTCATTCTATCACATGATCCGTTAACACTTCACGAATATCAAATTCAACTTCATTTTTTAATAGATGAAGTTGCAATTGTTCAAAGCATGAACAATAGTGAGATTGTACCAAAATCAAGCAAGTATTTATTCTAATTAAAAATTTTCAACTTTAGGGAAATGATATTGAATACCAAAAAGGATGTCCTCGTTCTCTTATATCTAATGAATCAGATGTTACTTTAGATCATCACAAATTTATGGCTTTGTGATTGATGGGATTTTCATAGTCATGTTCTCTACTACTCTCCATCAGAACATGATGGTTAGATTTTTATTTCATATCCATATTTTCATCTATGTTCTCATATATGGAAACCCAATGATGAGTTACTTTGGTTAATAATTATATTTCATACTTTATATTTTAAAATTTTATTTTAGTATTCCATTTTACGATGTGGGTTTCTATGAATAGTAAATGATTTATAACCCTGATGAATTTTGTGGACGAAAATCATTTTAAGGGGGGTAGAATGTAACACCCTGAGATTTTATGAGATACATTATTTTTATTTTCATTGATATTATATTATACACTACACCAAGATTATCTTGTACTATACGCAACACCGCATTAGCATGAAGTATAAGAAACACTATTCTTGGCTTGCATTACACACAACTGCGACCAACCTCGATAGCTTGTGTAGTATGCAATACCGGGTTTCACTAAACAACGATATATTGTTATAATATTATTATGGACTATCTGTTATGAATAGTATTAAATAAATTTTTAATTTTATAACATTATTATTCATCTTACACATTTTATAGAATATGGTATGAGAATAAAATAAATTTTTCGTTTAAAATATGTATTTTTAAAAAATTGTAGTTTTCCCGCCTTTTGATGGCGCACAGACCTTAAATCTTGTTTATTACATGACTATAAGTTAAATTTGACAAAATAAAATTCTTTTTTGGAGTCGGGATATAAAAATTTACTTTGGATAAATTTTTCATATTATTCTGAAAACTTTCATACTTTAATGAATTGTAAAAACACAATATATTTTATTTAAAAAAAAAAATTTTCATCGGAATAATTTATATTGTTAGATTATCATTTTAATTGGTTTTAAAGTGTAATTATAATATATTTTTACCATTTAATCCAATTCTATTAATTGTAATTAATTTCACTTTTAAATTGGATATAAACAGGTATCAAACTTTTGATAGTTTTTGTTTTTTAAAAACACGCTATTTGTTTGGATAACGGGAGTTAATTTTAAAACTAATTAATGTGACTTCTATGTTTTGAATTTGAAAAAATGGAAATAAATTTTGAATTTGTAATGTCAAATAATGCTTCGGCTGAATTGTTGGTATTTTTCTGAAAAACTTCAATTTTGGATGAATAGTGAAACAACTTAGTGGTAGTTAGAAAAACTAACTTTTTCTTTTAAATGAAAATTTACCACTTATGTGAATTGAATTTCGAAAATAAGAGAGACATGGTTAATATCAAGGATTAAAATGTTGTTCAATGAGATGAAAATAATTTTTGGTGAATAGTAACTTTTTACTTTTACTTACCACGGTTAAAAGTAAATAGGGTAATTAAGGGTAAAAATGATATTAATATTATCTCAACACATGTCCTAATTCTGTTGGATAAGTGTAATTAGACCAAAAACAACCTTAAGAATAAAATTTGACCATTTAGATCCACCTGGATTAGATTAGGACATTTATTATTAATTTATTTAAAGAAGGGTTAAAATAGTTAAAATCACAGTTTAATAACTAAATAATTTTTAATATAGAGTTATACATAAGATAAATTCAACTATAAATATTCATTAGAAATATAAAAATATTTCCTACATAATGGTATTTTATTTATAATTTATATACATTATATAATATTATTTATTTATGACACAATGATGATGCAATAATTATCTTATTAATGAAATATTGACATAATTGATGTTATAAATACCCAAATAAATGTAATTTGAGACTTTTTAGGAATTAAACCAATTTTATAGGTTAACATGAGATGTTAGTATTGCTATAATTAACATTGTGCGAACTAATCATTCTATTATGATTTTCACAAAAATCAATTACCGAATACTGTCAAAATTGACATAAAATAGTTTTTAAAACAAATATTATATTATTAATTGTTATTTTATTCCTAAAAATCTAAAGTTCGGACAAATTACATATACAGGGTTATATATTTTAATAATAAACAACTTGGGGTTCTTTTGGCATGTTATAGTATGTTTATTAACCTTATAGTGTAAGAAAACAAGATGACATGGTAAAAGTAAAATTATTTAACTTAAAGTTAAATCTAAATGAAAAGGTTAAAATAGAAACCTAAAATTGTCTAAATTCTATTTAATTAGCGTATTTCGACCCATCCCCACCATAGCTTCAAAATAAATCAATTTGGAGCTATTAAAAACTGCATATTACTTTATAATAAAATAGTATTTTTATTTTTTCCAAAGGTGCCCGTCTCCTCCCTTATAAATGGGCACCTCCTCCCTCTCTTCCTCACCCCACTTTGAGCTTTCAAGATCGGCCAAACCCTGGAAATTTATCTTCTCAACTTCCTTATAAACATCGTAGAGGTCTTGTGATTCTTCAAAGACCATCTTTAGTGCCCTAAGAGGAGGTTAAGAAGATGCGCTTCAAAGAAGAGTTAATGTCTGTTACCGATTCTTTCAACTTTATTTCTTCTTCAAATTCTTATTAATTAGTTGTTTCATTATGAATTAATAACATCAATATCACTAATATACTTCTATGTTTTTATAAGTATGAAATAACACTATTTCACCATCTATCGATCCTATGTAAAACAAAATCACCACGCGTTGCTAGGTACAGAATACCGTCTCCACGCCGTGGTGTAATCTATTTTTCACCACCACCTTACATGGATGGGTATAATGGTGTAAATAAAAAAATATATATGATTACTGTGAAGTGATATTTATTATGAAATATTATACTTACAATTCAGTAAAATTCCATGATCATGGGAATGATATCATCGCTCGTGCGTACGTACGGACTACTGTCTCCACGACGCGATGAGATTCATTCTCCATGTTAACCATTAATGATTCATTATAAAGTTTATATAATAAGTAATCATGAAATACATGATATAATAATGATATTGTATTTATGTATATATATATTTATTTCATCTACTTAATTCCATTCAATTCAACAAGGAAACGAAAACAGAATTCAAACATATGTACGGCCTACCGTCTCCAGGAACGATGTATTTCATTCCATTTATCGATCTATCATATATATATCTGTATATTCTGAATATATATTATATATAAATCATTTTTTACATTATGTAATTAAGTAAATCAGGATATAAGTAATAATATCAAGAACAACAAGTCCAAACATATACGATAAATACAACGATTTCACAGAAAATGCTGCTTTAACATGGAACTTACAAAAGAACGGGTAATATAAAGTCATAAGTGAACCATATATGATATAATAACAATGAATATGATTCTGTAATAAGTTAATGAAATTATTTAAATCATTATATAGGAGGTTCGGATACTTACGAAGCATATCAGACCCAAGGTAAGGGAAAATATCATAATCTCATTTTTATCCGAGATTGTTTATACTTTGGTATTTACTGGGGTGTATTTTCTCATCCACATCCATGTTTCCTCAATATGTAATATTATTTATATCCTCCTACAATTTTTTAAATCCAATTTTACCCTTTTGTGAGTTTTTAGTAAAACATATGAAAGGAATCTTTTGTCGTTTTTCGTACAATGTAATTGTTGACTTTTCCGGCAAAAGTACGAGAAGAATGTTTTTTCTAACTTATAATACATGAATGGAATTTGAGAACATGATTTACAAGAAGCTTACTTTACAATTTTTCATGTTTATTTTTAATCAAATTCTTTTAGTTTAAAATTTTATGACATGTTAAGAAAGGAAAAATGTTTTTGAAGTAGAAAGGATATTTTCCTCAAGAATGGAGTTCATGTGTTTTATCAAAATTATTTTCCATCTAAGATAATATAGGGTTATGTTTATATCAAAATTATTACATTGATTTGATTATGTTGTGATGGAATTAATTTTATGAAGTCCATTATCTTATATGAATTGTTTTACGATGTCAAGATGTTTAAGAATCCCATTATTATTACATGGGTAAAGATTTATATCTCATGAAATAGACATGGATGGAATGGTAAGTTAATCTTGTTCAGTGTTACAGGACTGGAAGGAGGACTGAAGTCGATTCATAATGGGACTTTGTCCACTATGATGGTCTTGCCAGCAATGCCTTGACTACTATGGAAATCATTACATGTGCTTAATGGATGTGAAAATTACATGTTTTATTCCCATGATAGTTTATCATGATTAATGTTCCTTTTTGATCTATGCCTTATGTACTTCCATGATTTATGTCTTTGCTCAAGATTTTGATGTTTAGATTTTATGTTCATGTTTTTGCATTCAAATGTTTATGGATTGTTTTATGTTCTCTATGCTTTCCCTTACTGAGAATTTGAGCTCACACTTTATATGTTTTTTTCCCCAGGATTTAAAGAATTATTTTATGTAAGAAAACAAAAGGGGAAGATCTTTATGGGAGATGTTGAAGATCTTTCACCAAGATTAGAAGATTACGTTCCGAGTTTCCAAAGACACTAAACTATTACGGTTCTTGAGTTTTGGTTTTTGTTATGTATTATGTATTCCAAAAAAGTAATTTATTGTCAATGTACATCAAGGTTTGGTTCTCTACAATATTTTACTACATTTGTTCTATAAAATGTGCATGGAATATTTCTTCCACTATTGTTGTATGTTTATATCATATTCTACTGCACTACACTATGACAAATGAGGGTATAGTTTCCACACCATCAGATCGGGGCCCTCACTGCTAGTCGGTAACCTCTGGCGTTTGGGGAAACACACTTGAGGTCTTGTAGCGAACCGGGTTCGGGGCACCTGTAGAGTGGCACCCAGAACTGGGATGTTACATTTATGTTGTGAAAAAAAATCTATTAGTGATGTATGATTTTTGGAGCATCATTAAGAGTATAGATATTGACCAGTCATGGAATCAAGAACACTTTTTCTATCATATATAGTATTTTTTATTTTTATTGATTATTGTAAATAATATTCTAATATTAGAACTAATTTTTAACATTTGTAACAATAAAAAATTACTTAGATTCATTCAACTATATAAAGGAATTTTTTACATACAAATTGATGTCCTGTTTCTGTTATATGAAATTTTATGTAGTGTATGTGGAATTACTATTGATTATATTTATGACATATTTTTATAGATATTTTTATGACCAATGCTGTAGTGTCTCTACATTAACTATGCACTGTCACTACAGGTCATTTTCAATGGGAACACATGATTTTAGGCTTGATGTATGTGAAAATTATTTCGAGCATAGTTAATTTGATCATAATCAGGTATGATATAACATTCTTTTTGAATGAGACACATTTGATAATTCCCATTAATATCATTCCCCAAATACATAATATCACTTATTCAATATTCTAAAGTGATGGTCAACTATATTTCCCTTTTCTCATTATCTATTAGGAGTATTTACTATTATAATTTTAGTACAGCAAGACTATCCGGTTTTATCCCCTTTTTATTCTTTTTGGACACACCATTAATTATTTATATATATAATATATCACATGAGGTCATAAAATTTGTATAATCTAAAACATAATTTAATGATATAAGAATCAAAATAATATGTTGATCGTTATAAATTTTTTATGCATCTAATCACTCTATGGTAAAGGTGTTATTGATTTATAAAATTTCATTAAGGTTATTTATATAAAATAAATTATGTTATATTATTTATATGGTATAAAAGTTAAAAAAGTTAATATTAGATAATACACCAAAATAAATTATATTATGACCTATGAATATATATGATATGGTCTTCTTCAAATATATGACATATAATTTATATGATTAAAATTATTCACATATTTGATTATTGATTTTTGTATTCTCATTATATACATTCCATTTTTTAAAAATTTACCCAAAATTAAGGCAATCAGGTTAAGAAAATATACAATGGTAAATGATATTATTTATTTAATGATATATCTATTATAATGGGATTCAATGTCATTAACTAGATTATGAACCATGAATAATTAAATCATGTTATAAAAAATAATGTTAGCAAATTGTAACACCCATAATATTCAAATAAGTATTAAAGTGTAGTTATTCCCTATATGTGATAATGTAAAACCTATATTTATTTATCATATTACTTTTTAATATATAAAAAATATATAAATTCCTTTGAAAAACTATTTATAAAAATTCAATGATTTTTAAAAGTAAAATTTTGCTTTATAACCCATTATGTAAAAATTTATATTAATCAGTAGTTTAAACACACCAATAATTCTATGCCCAATGAACTAATAAATAGAATGTCATATGAAAAATTATATTTTTTATTTTATTAATTAATATTTTTATTTAAAACTTAGTATTTATATGGTTAAGTTATATCTTGGGATCAATTAGGGGGATAAACCAACTGGGTCATGTGATGAAAACATAACAAAAAAATTATTTTACATTAACATCTAAATTATTAAAAATAGTTTCATTGAACCCTTAAATATAATATTAAAACAATTTATATTGAAAAAATTATTATATAGATACATTTAACATTAAAATTATGTACTGTAATATTCTCATAGGGAGGATATTGTGATCAGTGAACCATAATTTTCAGGTAGGTCAACAGATAAAATAGAATTATATGGCCTATATATGGTTTTCTAATGTATAATCGTAACAATGGAATGTTTTTTCAACTCTTAACATTTAATGAACCTAAAACCTGTGTCATTGAGCTTGTGGTAAATTTGTTAAAAGATACTAGGTATATTCATTTCAGACAAAAAGGATCCAATATTTTATTAGTCAGAGACAAATAGATAAATACTTGAATGTCAAGTTTTATTTTAAAAAATATTAATACAACATAGTAATTTCATTGAGAAAGCCATTATTACTTTATAAATATCCATTTATATTAATCAAATAATGTTGTGTCAATCCAATGTAATGGTAACATATGAAATGGATGATCTTAGATTCATAGTAAGGGTTATCTTATAATATAATTTATCATAATGTGTATAAAAAAATGAATAATATGGAGAAGATAAACATTAATAAAATATTAATTATAACTATTACAATAATTATGTGAATAAATACATGGATAAAAATCATTATAAATAATCACATGGTTAATAATAATTACTTTCTTAATTCTTCAATGTATAATATTTGATATCATAATCTTAACATCAAGTACTCATGATTAGACATCATACATATATGGTTAAGGCTTCATTAAAATACCCATACTAGTTTGTCTCATTATTTTTACCAATTTAATGAAGGAATATATTATTCCTTACTGATTATGTACAATGACCAATGAATTCATTATATAAATGTTTTGTACATAATTAGAAAAAACAATCATATTTGAAAACTATTATATAAAATATTATTATATTCCCCGAGAAAAAATTATTATAAAAAAATAAGACATAAAATGTAATATGGTGAATGGGTTAAAAGTAGTATGTCCATACTATATTAAATTTGTCAATAAATAATATTACATATATTAAAATCCATAATAATCATTCGAACATTTCATGAGGAATATACCATTTTCATTTTAAAATCACTTATTTATAATCTAAAATTTTCCACAATATTTTCGATAATATTTTCATTGAATTGATGAATGTTATAATGTAGATGAATAATAAAATAATTGAGAGGTAATGAGTGTTAGAAATATCATCCTATTCATATATATTAAAATAAATAATTCCATTGATAGTTTTGTAATAATAGAAAATGATAATATTCTGAAAATGACTACAAATTTCGTTGGAAATTTTTTTATTTAAAATAAACAATAAGTAAAAATTATAAATAATTGTAATAACCAGATTAGGTGAAAATATATTGGTTCTAATAAATAGGGATAAAATAATTTCCGCAGTAATGACATGAACAAGAAAACACTATACAATGATGATAATTTTAAATTAACACACACCTCTAGTTCGTCTTCCTTAATATAAATCAAAACATTAATTGTAATAGAAAATTATTTTATTATATATATATATATATTATATATATTTTGTTATAAATAAAAATATATATTATTTTCTAATATACATTTAGTAAACATTTATTAACAATTCATTGCTAAAATGACTTTTTGGGTCATATCTTCTTTATTTTTTCATATATATTTTGTTTTGTAAATTCAATATAAATATTTTGATCTTGGTGAATTCATATAAAATCATTTAATATTGATATAAATTTCATAAATATTCATTACATACATATTTAAGGTCATTATTAAATGTTATAGATTAAAAATGGGTTACAATATTCATAGAGACTGTTTGTTGTATGTGCACATTAGCCTTTTTTTAATTTTCAATAGAGGGAATGAATTAAAATTACCTATTAATTAACATATTTAGAATCATTATAATATCATATATATATATATAATATTTATTCATTAAATTTATCCATATTACCAACCAACTAAAAAAAATTGAACCTCTTCATATAGTTGGTAGTCTATATGTATACATCAGCGACGTTATTGTTTACCTACAGATTTGATGGTAAAAATGTATATAAAATGTTACAATTAAATAAATATGAATATATCATAAGTCTATCCTATTAATAAAAACTCCCAAAAAATCTATAAATGAAAGGTGGTTGAGAAATATGAATTGTGTTGCTACATGGAGATAGTATGATGCATGCATGCACGAGAAAAATTTCACATCCCATTTGAACAGGAAATAGTGTTTATTTTAGTGACATTATAACCATAGAACTTTTAGGTTTTTATGATAATTCATTTTTAGTTTTATGATAACTACCACAGATTTAAAGGATATAGAAAAATAAATAAATTGATATTGATTGCATAAGACCACTACCTCTTCTTCAGGTGACATGATTTTGATACCATCATATAGAACCAAGGGTAGATATTATGACTAAAAAACTAAAATACATTGATAATTATTATTTAAAATTAATTGGAATAATATTTATGATTTATTTTGTTTAATGTGATATTAATAACTAATAAAATATATGTCCTTTTATAAGGGTGGGAAAGGAAACACATGAAATTATAAAAATGAAAATGAATATAACTGATTGAATACTCAAAACATTATTCATAATTGTCATGTATTCTACGATAGTGTAGGATATGATTTAAATATTATCAAACAATAAAATAATATATGTTTGTATGATATTTTAGAACCTATTCTTTTTTTTAACAACACAGTTCATTTATTTAAAAATTAATTATGGTAATATATTTTTCATCCTTAAGGGGATATAATTTTACATATAAGATTTAAATTGGATCAAAATTTGAAAATATCTTAAATTTAAGATAATATTAAACCCCCATGTATTATTTCAATATATTAATGATTTTATATAATATAATACTACATTATTTCCATAAATTATCGTCATCGCAATTTGGACATTATTCAATTAAGTTGGCATTAAATACATCACCAATTTTTTTAATTATAATTTAATACATTTAAAAATAAATAATACTTAAAATATATCTAAATAATTCTTCGAACTATTTAAATAACTCATATTATAATAATTTCAATTTTTTTAAAATTATATGTTTTATTTGTTCATTAACTGATAAAATACAATCAAAGAGTTGCAGAATGAAATAAGGAAATAATATAATTACTTCAAACTATAAATAAATATTAATAATTAATATAATATCATTTTTATCAAAAGAGATAATTAAAATCAATTATAACTATTTATTTTCCCAATGTGGATATAAGATATATATTTAAAACTAAGAGTGTGACAATTTGTAACTTTATCTGATTTCAGTATTATATATGTATATATCCAGGAGATGTATATCATAAAAAATTACCTTTCATGAAGAAAAAGATAAATGTATAAATAACATAATCCAATAATAAGTTATTGGAAAAATAATCACCATAATAGTTTTTCAAACCAAAATTAACCTGATATACCATCACTATAATTACACATTTTACTAAATATATTATTTATTTTTAACAAATGTAATGGAGATTTATTTTAAAAAAATAATCTATAGATTCCCTATGTTGAATCCCATTACGAAAATTATATTTCATTATGTGGAAAAAATTAATTCTAAAATATGCATGGAAATTTTGATCACTACCACATTATTGAAATTTTTTTAACCATAAATCATGACTTATACTTGTTGAATTAATAATAAAAATATTTTTTTACTTTTGGAAAATGATATTGAACATAGACTCGGGGTTAAATGTAAGATAAGGTATCTATGAGAATTATTTAAAAAAATTATAAAATAAAATCATATGGTGCAACATTCATCCCCCTAAAATAACCATCCTTAATATTTACATAATGTTACATCCTAAATAGGTATTGGTGGTTCATTATAATAATTTCCCAATGTTCCTATATCACATTTTCTATCATACTATTTAATCAATGTACCATTACTAGTTGAGTTGTAAGATTCCTCAACACGTATTCTCTATTTTTGCAGAATATGGATATGTTATTTATATTATGATAGGTTATTTTTCAAATGTATTTTTTCTGTTGTGAGAATATGTGTTTTTTCTATAATATAATTACATAAAAATGATATATTGAACAACTCATTAACTTTTGAGGAAATTGGTAGATTTTTGAAATTGTACTTCATTGAGCATATTCATTATTGAATTTCAAATGTTATGATCTTCAATGGTATTGGTTTCCCTTTTATGTCAAACCGTATAACACCCTTCAATGGTGATAATTTCACAAAAATGCAATATCTCACATGGGGATCCAAATCATTCCACCTGTAATTAGTGTATATTTTATCCATTCTATTATCTTTATTAAAATAATTCCAAATAGTTTATTACAATGACATTGTCTCCTTTAAAAATTTTGGCCCAAAAATATTACATTTTCCAAATTCATGCCAAAAATTGGGAGTATGGAATCTCTTTATATATAATTCTTTAATTGAAATTTTAATAAATGAATTAAACCAATTATTGTAATAAAGCTTTACCAAATCTAAAAAATAAAACAATATAATGTTTCAGTCTTTTGATGATGACCTAAACATCTATAATATGATTTGGATTGTATATTTTCACATCCCATTAGATTGAGGATAATAGGTAGTACTCAAATGGATCTCAGTATCAAGAGAATTCTAAATAAATTTCCAAAATTTGGATGTAAATAGAGGATATTCATGAAAAAATGATTGAATGATGGTTTCTAAAATGAACAAAAAAGTTATAATAAAGAGTCATGGAAGGTCATCCTATAAGGACCCAACCTTAAACCTTTCATATTATTGAATTGAATGAATAATTCATATCAAGGATATTTTCAGGTTTAGAGTTTTAGTGAATTAGGGCATAACTATTACATCTAAAAATATTACAAGGTAGACATATCTACATAGTTTCCATTTTTTCATAAAATAAAACCTCTTGAAAAAAAGAGTCATGTCCAGTTCCATGTTTTAGATAGCATGACATTTCCTTGATCCCATCCTTGACCTTATTCATCTTTACGTCCTATGAAAAAATTTCAAAACATGGGATGAGCATAAAAATATCAGTAAGGGTTATAAAACGAAGAATTAAAACACATTTTCATAAATACATATAAAACATGAACTCTTTTACTTACCTCATTAAATCATAAGATTTATGAAAGAGACATAGAAATCATTAATCAAAAAGGTAACTTGTGGAATCCATATCATACATACAATGTAGCTATCATAGCTAAATAGGGAGTTACATTGGAATCCCTATCATAGTATATTCCCTAAATCTTTTAGGAGAAATATTCACATTTTCCTCTATCATGTTACCCAATGCATTGGAGAGCAATCTCGGTCTCACATTTCCACATTGCAATAAAAAAAATTCATTTCAAGATATTGAAATAATAAATCCATTATCAAAGTCATTTTCAATACCGAAATACATAAATATTGTATATGGTTTTTATTTTTCCTTTTAAAAACATTACGTCTTGTTAAGGAAGCCAAATATCAAATAATACTCGCGGCGGCAGAAAGGTTGTTGTCACCACATACATTAAAAAAAATTCATTGTTGTCGTTTAGTAAAATTATTCGTATAAAAAATTTACCTTTGAATAAAATGAAAAGACAAAGGGGTTTATACACCGTATAAAATAATGTCGTGTATAAAACAAAAAATGCCCCAATGAAAGGAGATTGAGATGGAGTCCCTTACCTTGCATCCGATATGACTAGATCATTCTATAATCTCATGAATAACAAACTAAAGGTAATTTATACTTTCTTAAGAACATTTTTAAAGTTTTTTATTCATTTTATATCACTTATTACCCTATTATAGACATTATGCAATAATTTAAGTTAATAACGGTGATTTTGTCGATATTTTGTACTTGAGTAAAAATGAACACATTATATTTAAAAGTTTTCCATGTGGTCAAAGGTTAATTATATCCAGAATGATATTCATGATTTTAATATAATATGTATCATATATATCCAGTATATACATGTTTTTATAATAGTACATAACATTTAGAGGTAAGAAATGAAATGCACAGTTCACGGAGACGGTTAGCCGTACGTATTCATGAACACTACTTTCATTTCTATTTCATATTATAAAGGAAATAAAAAATAATTATACATAGGTATATTATAATTCCAGTATAATATCATATATAATATCGTTAACTCCTTTTTTTATACATCCCACATAATGCATTAACGAATCAAATCACTTTGGGGGGGCAGTAGTCCACACATTCTCAAATGAGATTATCATATTTACACACTATGGAAACCATAAAGGTTTTCTATAAATGGGAATTATATTAGCATAAGAAAAAAGTATACAAAATATATATCATATATGAATATAGTTCCATCATAATGGCCACCATGAGAGGCGATAAGATGTAATTGAACAATCATCATTCCGTGAGGCCTTAGTTTGCCATCCACAGAAACATTATGTTTCTCATCCATTAGATGGAGGTGTGTGTACGTGTAGTTAGAATTATTCACATAACAAAAAACTATAATATTGAGGATACTGGTGTTGTTTATAACTAAAGGAATAAAACGATTTTAGGGGTTGGAGAAGTAAAATAAAAGAAAACAATTTAAGAGAAACTGCTACCCTTAATTTGGGTAACTCTATTTGGTTTGTACTAATGGACTTCTTGAAGTGCCTTATGCATATGGTAAAGATTCTAATAGGAGGAGAGAGATGTTGAGAGATTAATTGGGTAGAGTTTGGACGATCCAAATGTCTGGAGATGTGTGGTAATTGGTTATAAGTGGACTCCTTTTATAAGGGAGAAGAGGGGCTCTTTAGGAAAGTGTGAAAACATTGTTTTATTATATAATGATACTAGGTTTTTAAAGGTCCAAATATAATTATAGTAGAAGATAAGATTACTCATGGTCGAAAGAAAATCATCCAATTAGAATTGGACATGTTTTGGATAATATTTTAATCATTATAATCTTATTTATTTAAATCATTTATTATTTAGGTAAATACTACATCATTTTTTTGTCTTAAATAATTTAATTTATTCGATGTCAAAAAAAAATTTAAAAAAAAATACAATCATGTAGGAAATATTTTTTTCTTTTGAATAAATATTTATAGTCTAAAATATGAATTATATATCCCCATATAAATATTAATTTACTAAAAGATTATAGGTATTGCCAATTTTTTCTTTACATTAAATTAATTAATCTAAAGTGTCATTATCATTCATAAGTGGATCCATGGGGTCCCCAAATCTACCCAAGGATTCCCACGCTCAGAAAATACTCATCCAATAAGGTTAGGACAAGTTTTAAGGTAATTTTAAATTATTATAATATTATTTTTACCTTGAATTACCTTAATTACCTTTAATTGTGGTAAGTAAAAGTCAAAAGTTAATATTCTCCAAAAATTATATTCATCATAATGAACCAAATTTTACTTCATGATAAAAACCATGTATGTCGGATTTGTGAAATTCAATTCAAAAAAGTCGTAAATTTTCATTTAAATGAAAAAGTCAGTTTTGTAACTAACAATAAGTGGTCTCACTATTCATCAAAAATAGTTGATTTTCCAAAAAATACCATAAATTCAGCCTAAGAATTATTTTATATTCTGAATTAAAAATTGATGTCTATTTTTTCAAATTAAAAACATTGTAGTGACATTAATTAAATTACAAATTAATTCACACTGCTAAAACAAATAGCGTGTTTTTATGAAACAATAACTATCAAATGATTGATAATTGTTTATGTCCAATTTCAAAGTGAAATTAATTCCAATGACCAATATTGGATTAAATGGTGAAAATAACATTCAATTTCAAATTAAAACCAACTAAAAAGATAATCTAACCATATAATTAAATTAGATTAAAATGAACTTTTGAATTAAAATACAATATTTATCACTATTCATTAAAAAAATAGACATTATCAGAAAAATACCAAAAAATTACCCGAAGTAAAATTTGATGTCCCCATTCTAAAGAAGGATTATATTTGGTTAATTGGAATGTATTAGTGTTCCCAAAACTATATTTAAATAGGGTTCACCATTAAAAGGTGGTATATCGACCTTATAATGTAAATTATACTTAAAATTAGATTCATTCATATTTTAAGCCTCTTCCATCTTATTGGATAAATGTAAATACATTAAAAATCATGTATAATCTTATTGTAGTTAGTTTTATTCATTCCCACAAATAAAACGGAAAGGAGTTAACTACAATTTAAAATAATACTATTATATTATTAGTTTGTGACGTAAGATTCCAAAGAAACCTGTTGTTGCGTATCAGGTACGTCATCGAACATAGAAACCCCTTTAAACTAAAATTGATATTTAATTCACAAATATTAATAAATATAAAATAAGTCTTATTCTTCATTTACCTAGGATGTTACATCCTTCCCTCCTTTTTGGAATTGCGTCCTCGCAATTTTTATTCACTTATCAAAATAAGTGGGGGGTATGAATCCCTCATAGCATTTTCAAATTCCCACGTTGCCTATTCAACCATATGGTTTTTCCAAAAAACTTTTACCAGGTGACTTACCTTATTCTACAACACTTTCTCTCTACGATCAAGAATCTGGACTGATGTTCTTCACAAGAGAGATTCTCTTCCAACTGAACTTACTCTGGTCTCAAAACATAATATGGATCTGGCATATACTTTCTAAACATCGAAACATGAAAAAAATTGTCTACCTGGGATAAACATAGGGGTAAATCCACTCTGTACGCAACTGATCCAACTTTTTCCAGAATCTCATAAGGTCCAATTATCCTCAAACTCAACTTTCCCTTCATACCAAAACGATTCACACATTTCCATGGAGAAACTTTGATAGAGACATGATCACCTACATCAAAAAAAATATCCTTCCTCTGGTTATCTGCATAACTTTTTCTGTCTGCTCTGAGCTGTTCTCATGTGATTATGAATCAACTAAACTTTACTTGCCATCTCTTCTACCAATTCTATTCCCATCATCTTCCTTTCACCAAATTCATCCAAAAAATCAGGAGTTCGACAATTATTTCCATATAATTCCTCAAAATGGGGCCATCTGTATACTAGAATGAAAACTGTTAATATAAGAAAATTCAACCAAAGAAAGATGTTGGTCCCAACTTCCTTGGTAATCCATTGAGCAAGAACAAAACATAACCTCCAATGTCTAAATTGTTCGTTCTGACTGCCCATCTGATTGAGGATGAAATGATGTACTAAAATTTAATTCAGTACCCAATGACTCTTGAAGGCCTTTCCAAAAGTTTGATGTAAACATGAGATCAAGATTAGATACAACGGAGAGGGGAACTCCATGCAACCTAACAATCTCTTTAACATTCAACCGATCATGTTGATCTAGAGACAAAGTATCTTAATTAGGATGGAAATGATCGGATTTAGTCAATCGTTCAACTACAACCTAGATTGAACTATTACCTCAAGATGTCTTTGATAACCCCACAACAAAATCCATGAATATATTTTACCATTTCCACTCTGGCACCAGTAAAGGCTGAAGAATTCATTTATGCAACTATCGCTTTGCTTTAACCTGCTGAAAAGTCAAACACCTCATAGTAAAATCAGAAATATCTCTTTTCATTCCATCCCACCAGTAATACTCCCAAAGATCTTTGTACGTCATAGTACTACCAGGATGAACTGAAAACGGATAACTATGAGCTTAAAATAACAAATTATTCTTCAAATGTGAATCAAAAGTCACACATAATATCTTTCCAAATCTCAAAACACAATCATTATCAATGTTAAAATCAAGAAACTTATCCTTCTGAACTAACACAACATTTTTCTTGCAACTCATTGTCTTCCTTCTGCGCTTGCTTAATTCTGTCTGATAGAGATGATTTCACTGATACCTGAAACAAAACAGAAGAATTTCCTACAACAACAACTTCTATTCCAATGTTCATCAACTCAAAAAACAAAGGATCTCATTCCAAATATACCATGGTTAATGAAGTATTACTTTTCCGACTCAATGCATCAGCCACTTTATTTACTTTTCCCAGATGGTAATGGATCGTGTAATCATAATACTTGATTAATTCTAACCATCTCATCTGTCTCATGTTCAATTCTTTTTGAGTGAATATATACTTTGAAATTTTGTGATCAATTTATATTTCACACTTCACTCCATACAAATGATGCCTCCAAATTTTTAATGCAAAAAACATCAGATAATTTGAAATCATGTGTAGGGTAATTTAACTCATGTGGTTTCAACTAATATAAATCATAAGAAATTACCTGATCATTTTTCCTTAGGACACAACCCGGTCCTTTCAACAAAGCATCACTGTAGATAATAAACATACCATTTCTAGAAGGCAGGACCAAAACTGGAGCATTCACCATTCTTCTTTTCAATTCCTGAAAACAATCATCATATTCTTTTGTCTAGATGAACTTAACACATTTTAGACTTAACATAGTCATTGGACTAGATAACCGTGAAATTTTTTGAACAATCATCTAGTAATAACCTACAAAACCATGAAAAAAGGATCTCAGTAATATCTTTGGGTCTTGGCCATTCTTCAACAACATTCATTCTAGCAGGATCAATAGTTATTCCATTTTTTGTAACAATGTGACAAAGGAATTAAATTTTTGTAACCAAAACTCCCACTTTCTTAATTTCCCATAATTTTTCTATTCTTTTATGTTTTTTCAAGACAACAGTTAAATAACTTTCATTTTCCTCTTTACATTTTGAATTAACCAAAATATCATCAATGAACACAACCACAAACTTATCCAATAACTCATTGAAAATTCTATTCATAAGATCCATGAATATAGCAGGTTCATTGGTTAACCCAAAAAGAATAACTACAAATTCCTAATGGACATATCTAGTATGAAACACGGTCTTTGGAACGTCTTCTTCCTTTAATTTCAATTGATGGTACCCCAACCTCAAGTCAATCTTCAAAAAATACTGAGCTCCCTGGAGCTGATCAAATAAATCATCGATATGAGGCAAAGGATACTTATTCTTTACAGTGATGTTATTCAATTCTCTATAATCATTGAAAAGTCTCATTGAACTATCTTTCTTTTTAACAAAAATGACAGGAGCATCCCATGGTGATATGCTAGGTCAAATGAAACCATTATCTAATAACTCCTGCAATTTCTTCTTTTACTCTAAAAGTTCAATTTCTGCCTTTCGATAAGGGGGTTTTGAAATTGGATTATCTTCAAGAACTAACTAAATAGTAAATTAATCTTCCTGATCAGTTATAATACCCGGAAACTCATCAGGAAAAACGTCAAGGTACTCTTTTACCACTGGCACATCATTAATATGAACAGTTCCTTTGTTTTCAACAATATGTGCAAGGTAACATTCATTTCCATCTTTTATTAGTTTATCAACTTCTTGATATGTTATCAACAGCAAGGGATCAATTTTGTATACAATCATAATATAATTCTTAAAAGACACATCTTTAGCTCTGTATTAAATCTTCACATGATAAACAGAAATTCAATACATGCCCAAAATAACATCACACTCTACTAGAGGAAAAACAATAAGTTTTGGAGGTAGATTCTTTCTGCACACAAGGAAAAGAATATTCGTATATTTTCTTTTTGTCTCAACATTTCTTCTAGGTGTTATTACCATAATTTTTGTATTCATATATTGATTTTTAATTCCCAAATTAGTAGAAAACTTCTCAGAAATGAAAGAGCGTGTAGACCCGAATCAAACAACACATTGGCATAATCTGAACAAACCAACAGTGTACCTGATAAAACATCTTTTGATGTCCCAACATCTGTTGAAGTAGTTGTAAAGGATTTCGCCCCCTCTTTCTTCTTGTAGTTTGGATGCTTCCATTCGGTTGAGTTCTTTGTTGGACACTCATTTTCATAATGACTCATTTCATTTCACTTAAAACATTTTACCGACTATCAATCAGATTGTGTCTTTCCTTTACCATGATATTTTTCAGTGAAATTACGAGCCTTATGTCCCATTTTACCACATCAACAGCAATTAACAGAATTCAAAAGATATTCCCCAACATGATTTTTACCACAATTTTTAAAATCTATAAACATAATTTTCTTACCATCAGACTTTTCTAAAGAGTTCTTTCCTTTCTCCAGCCAACTTAACCTCTTATTCTGTTGTTTGTCAATGAATACCTAATCATCGGAGAACTCCATTTACAACTTCTCCACACAATGAACAATTTTTATTTAACTTTTGAACTCACAAGAAGCTAAATAACTTTGATACATTGGATTTAATTCTACGTAAATACAATTGATTTTACTATCAAGATGTCATATGAAATTTGGAGCATACCTTTCCAGTCGAGTGAGTTTTTCTTCATAAGCAGCCATTGAGTCATCCTCCTACCTCAATTCCAGGACTTTTTTCCATCCTAAGATGAACCACCTTAGGAAAATATTTCTCAAGAATCATACATTTTAACTAATCCCAATCAAGAGCATAAATCGCTCACTATCCCTGATATTTTTCACCATTGACCACCACTGATCAGCTTCACCTTCAAAATGGTAAATAACAAGACTAACCTTTTGATGTTCTGAACAACCCAAGACATCAAAAATCATTTCCGGTGCTTTAATCCACCCTTCAGCTAGCACAGGGTTAGATGATCCCTTGAATGATGGGGGTTGTTGCCTCATGAAATGCTCCACTACTGACATATTCCTCTGTGGTTGATCTGGCGGATCTCATACATGGATACCACCACCATTTATAGCCTGATTTAACTGTGCCATCACTACAAAAAACTATTAAGTTCCGATTCTGACCATCTCAGGTTGCGGATTTGGAAGGTTGTCTTCTTCTTGATGTCTTCCCAATATATCTGCCATGTTTCCTCTATGGAAAACCATACTGAACACAAAAATATCATAGTCAATGAAACATGGTAATCTGTAAATGCTATATGATTTCAATATTAATATAAAATACTTATTGGATATTAATTTAACAATACCCTAACTCCTAAAGTTATCTAAATTGTCCATTGATACCAACTATAAAGACCCAACCTTAAACCTCTCAAAATATTGAATTAAAATAATAATTCACATTGAGGTTCCTTTCAGGTTTGGTGTTTTAGAGAATTAGGAAATAACTATTATATCTCAAAAGATTACAACGTAGACATATCTACATAGTTTCAATTTTTTCATAAAATAAAAACTCTTGAAAAAAATGGTCATGCCTATTTCCATGTTTTAGACCACATGACTTTTCATTGATCCCATCCTTGACCTTATTCATCTTTAATTCCTATGAAAACATTTCAAAACATGGGATGAGCATAAAAATCTCATTAAGGGTTATAAAACAAAGAATGAAAACATTTTTTCATAAATACCTAAAAAACATGAACACTTTTACTTACCTCATGAAATCATATGGTTTTTGAAATACACATATAAATCATTAATCATAAAGGTAACTTATGGCATCCATATTATACTTTCATTGCAGCTATCACAACTACATAGGGAGTTACTTTGGAATACCGATAACAATATATTCCATAAATCTCTTAGGGGAAACATTCACATTTACCTCTATCACGTTACCCAATGCATTGGAGAGCTATCTCGGGCTCATCCACCCATGGATTATCATGGAACCACCCATATACGTAAATAATTCCCATAAACCATAACATGAGAATAACACATAACACAGGCATAAAGAAAAGATAACATTTCTACATTGCAATAACTAAATACCATTTCAAGATATTGAAATAAAAAATCCATTCTCAAAATCATTTTTAATACCAAAATACATAAAAAGGGTATATGGTTTTTCTTGCTCCTTTTAAAAACATTACTGATTGTTAAAGAAGCTAATGATCAAATAATACTTGCAACGGTGGAAAGGTCATTGTCACCGCTTACGTTAAAAAAACATTCCTTATTTTCATTTAGTAAAACCCTTCGTATAAAAATATTACACGTGAATAAAATGAAAAGTCTACGGGGTTTATACACATTATGAAAGAATGTCGTGTATAAAACTAAAAACGCCTCAATGAAAGGATATTGAGATGAAGTCCCTTACCTCGCGTCTGACTAGACTCGATCGTTCATTAATCTCATGAATAATAATGTAAAGATAATTTCTACTATCTTAAGAACCTTTTTCAAGTTTATTATTCATTTTATAACTCTTATTACCATTTTATAACCATTATGCATTCATTTAAGTTAATAACATTCATCTTGTCGATATTTGGTACTTGAGTAAAAATGAACACCTTATATTTACAAGTTTTTCATGTGGTAAAAGGTTCATTATATCCAGAATGATATTCATGATTTGGATATCATATATACCGTATATATCCAGTATATACATTTTTTCATAATATTACATAACATTTAGTAGTAAGAAATGAAATGCACCGATCATAGAGATGGTAAGCCGTACGTATGCATGAACGCTACTTTCATTTCAATTTCTTATTTTTATGGAAAGAAACATAATGATACATAGTTATATTATAATTCTAGTATAATATCATATATAATATCATTAACTCCATCCTTTATACATCCTACATAAGGCATTAACGAATCTGTTGGTCGGAGTGGACACTCAAGAGGGGGGTGAATTGAGTTCCAATTAAAATTTCTGTTAAAAACAATTTCTATCAAAATCCCCCAATTTCAAAAACAAATTAAACTGTAGTGAATTTATATAGATTATAAAGGTTCAATTAGTTTCTCAAAGATTTATTAATTCTCAGTTAACTTAATCTTATGATTAAATTAACTTTTGAAACTAACTTACTGATTTATAACAAATATAAACACTTGCTAATTTAATTATCAAAGTAGCTTTGAAGATAGATTATATTTCAAAGTAATAGCAGCGGAAAATGAAATAATTATGTATAGTATGGATATAGAGTATAACTATAAGCACATAAAATTAACCAAGAGGTTCAGTCTCAAGCCGAGACTTAGTCCTCTCAAAATTTTATATAAGAATGATCCACACCCTGGATCGGGGTTAACAACAGTGAACACACTGTCCAGGTCACAAGACCTCTACCACAGTTCTTCGTGGGAAAACAAACAACAGCAGCAAACTGTCCAGGTCACAAGACCTCTACCACTATCCACAGTGGGAAATGGGATGCAAAAAGATTTGCTGAGGATTTACAGATCCTCCAGTGAAAGTACATGAGTCAGTGTGTGTGTTAGATATAGCAGATAACACACACTGCTCGAAATGAATGGTAATAAATCACAGAACAAGAGATGTAGAGTTTAGAGATTGTTCTGGTGATTTCAGTATAGCTTTGGACTCCTTTGAATTTGATTAGAAGTAAGTCTGAGTCCTCTTCTTGTTTCTGTTGAGAAACAGAGTGTCGTAAGCTCCAGGTTCACAAGTGGTGAGAATGTAGTCGATGAAGTTCTTCTTGTATGCACAGAACATTCCTCGAGTATGCTTGATTGTCTATGAGCTTCTCTGTGTTCCTCTTGTGCTTGTGTCATTTTTGGTATATTGGATGCACCACACTTTTCTGGTTCACTTCTCGTTGTTTGTATTCTTCACACGTTCGCGCTTCTATTTCTGGTATGTAGTCTTCTCGTATTTATCTCCCATCAGGGGACAAAAAAGATTTCTTTTCAGCAGGTACGAGGTACGGGTTCCTGACATCCGACAACCTTTATCAGATATTTGACAAAACATTAAAATGTGTGATATGACCGTTAGATAGATTAAATGTAGGAAATAAAGAAATTAAAATAGTGAGTCGAGAATGTATGTCACTGTTGACTTCAACTGTGGTCTTCCAACTGTGGACTTCCAACTGTGGACTTCCAACTGTGGACTTCCAACTGACTGCTGACTTCAACAAAGGGCTTGCTGTCTGTAGGCTTGCAATAGTAGCTTTTACTCCATGTAGCTGTAGCCTTTCTATCTGTAGACTTGTAACATCAAATTTGTTAGAACTGTAACCTTTGTCAACCGTAGACTTCGATCATCTGTAGACTTAGTAGACAGAAGCTGTCTAACTGTAACCTTGACTGTAGGCTTATGACTGTAGGCTTGTTCGACTGTGAACTTGTTCGACTGTGAACTTGAGCAGAGAAAACTGTGAGCAGAAGTCTTGTAACTGTAACCTTCGTCTGTGAGCTTTGACAATAGATAGCAGTGGACTCGTAACTGTAAGCTTGTATTAGTCTTCGACTGTAACCTTGTAACTGTGAACTTATTGCAACAGTAACTTAAGGTGACAGTTAACTGTAACTGTGACTTTGAGAAGAAAACTCTGACTGTTAGCTAACAATACCAAACTTATGTAAATACTACTGTAAGCTGTTACAGTAAAGTTATGAGAGTAAGAATATGAACTGTTTAGAATAAAATACGTTTAAGCATAGAATAATAAGATTAATGCAAGGTTTTAATACATCATAATTAATGTTTAAGCATGATTTAGGATTATCAAAACAGGTGATTCCAACAATCTCCCCCTTTTTGATAATCACAAATTATGTCAGTATGAAATATAGAAGTATCAGAGTGAAGTGTGCAAAACACAGTATTAGCAATATGAGCACAAAAATTAGGTATAATCCGCAAGGATTTCTCCTCTCTGTATAGGTTCATTTCTCCCTTGAGTTTCCTATTTCTCCCCATTTCTCCCCCTATCTATTTCGCTTTATTTCTCCCCCTTTGTGATTAACAAAAAGAAAGACAGAGAGAGAGAAGATAAACATTGTATTAATAAGGAGTACAATACATGACCCAAAATGTGAATACATGATCCCTATCAAAAAAATCATAAACAGACTCAATCCTCTTCATCTAGAGGTAAGGGATCTTTTCTTTTGGAGGAAGAAGATGGAGCAGGAGGTGAAGGATCAACAGGCTGAGGAATGGCAGCAGGAATGTCTGGAGGGGCAGCAACAGAGGCTCCTGAAGGCCTGTAGTGAGTAGCTTGCCGAGGTATTAGTGGTCTAAGGCTTCTGAGGGCATCAGCAGGAGACATTACTGAAGAACCACTGGGGTTGGAGACAGGTAGGGCAGGAGGAACTATAACAGCTGTGCAGTCCACATGAAGAAAAGGTAGGAGCAGATTCCTGAAATCCATGATAATGTTTCCTCCTCTGTCCATGGCAGATAAGAAGTCATCTTTGTTTTCTAAGAATTTATCCAAAGCCGGGGTCAACTCTCGTAGCTTGCTAACTTGTTCTTTGAAGGCTTGAGTTACAGGAGGCAGCTTCATAGTTTCTAGCATGAGCTTGAAGTGATTGTTCAACTGATGCTTGGTGAAAATCCGATCAAAGTAATAATCCACTTTACTTTTGATGGCCTCCTGAGAAGCAGTAGCAGCCTGCAGGTGCTCACGAACAAAGCCACTGACTTCTCTTGTAGTAGCAAGGATCTGTAGGTCTGATGTGTCATTTGCACGGGCCTGAGTAAGCTCTTCTCTGAGCAGGCTTCTAAACTGCTCAAGGTCCACAGGAGAGCTAGATGAAGGAAGGGACTTGACTGAGAATGCCACTGTCTCCTTGAAAGACTGAGTCAGATTTCCAATCACTTTCTGAATGACAGCATCCTGATTGCTAAAGTGTTATTTTACTGATTTCTTGAAAGCCTCAAATACTTCCAAAAACTGCTTGACCACTTCTTTGATGTATCGAATCTCACTGGCCACTTGTGTCTGAGAACTGCTCAGGGCAGTTAAAGAAGCAACTGATTGTCTGAGGGCCACTACTGCTCCAGTCCAGCTTTCAATTTGGGTGTGGCACACTTTCATTTCATCCATCACTTCTTTGATTGGACTTCCCACAACACATCCTAGAGATAGTTCTAAGGATTGTTCTACATTTTTCAGCTCATCAAAAAGACTGGTTTTCAATTCAGCAACAGACTGTCTGATGGTCTCCTTCATTTCATTCTTTAAGGATTCAAGGTCTTCCTTGGTGGCCAATCTTTCAGTTTCTAACACTGGAGAGCTGTTAGATAGGATGACTGGATTTCTTGGTGGTTGGTTTTCCTCATCTGAATCCTCATAATTGAGTCCTAACACCATGTATCCTGGATCTGAGGTCCATCCTTCTATATCATACAGTACAGAGACTGAACCAACACGCTCCCCCTCACTTGGAGGTCCTTCCTGAACACTTTCTACTATCTGCTCAACTCTGGGTAACTCTAGGTTCTCTTCTGTAGCTCTAGCAGGTTCCATACTTGCTTCCTCGGTAGGTTTAGCAGTGAGGTTAGTCTCCTTCTCTGTTGGGTCATCAACCACTTCCATGACAACAGTAGTAGAGACCACTCCTGCTTCCTGGTCAGACACTGACTTGTCTGTATACCCTATCAGAGGGCTCATACTAAGTTCTTCTGCAACAGTTTATTGATTTTCATTTAAAGCTCCAGCATATTCTGCTTCGACTGTATCACCCTCATCAGAGGTGTCCTTGACAAAATATTGAGATTCTTCTTCTTCTTCTGTAGTCTCAGTCTCACTGTCTCTTAGAACAGGATCTCTACTAGGTAGTTCTTTTGGAGGGCTTGCTGCTCCAAACGTCACTGTCCTGACAGGACTGTGAGTAGTATCAGGATCACTCCCTTCATCAATTGGGGTGTTCTCTCTTGCAGAGTTACCAACTACTGCAGTCTGTTCATCATTTGAGTATACAGGTTCAGGCTCATCAGGCTTTAAGCCTGGATCTCTCCTATCTCTCGGTCTAGAGGGATGAGTAGAAGGGCTAAAATTCTCATAGATTCTCTCCTCATCATTCACCCATGATTTCTTCCAGGGATTCCAACTGATCTTCATGAATTTGCAGATTACTTTCGAGATACATACACTGTTCTTTGCCACTATCAACTCTTCCTGACTTCCAGCTGCACCTTTCACTTTCAACATAACCGAAATGAGTTTAGCATGAAACATGGCACTTGATTTTGAGCTTGCCTTTATCATGTCCTCCATCTGAACCATCAGCAACCTACAAAGGTTGACCTTCCTTCCATGTTTTAATAAGTACATCAAGTAAATATCCTGATGCTTCAGAGTTGCAAAATCTCCTCTTCTAGGACTCAGTACATGCTGGATAAACTTAAACAGAAGCCTGTCCTCTCCATTCATTTCAGTAGCAATAATCTTCCTTACAGTGCCATTGCCTGTCAATTCTTCCAGAGCCGTCTCATGATCAAAGATTCTACTATTTGGAGGAGCCGCTCCAGAATAGTAGTTGTAAATACCCTCATGAGGAACTCTTAAACAAGCTGCCCATTCAGCGGATGAAAAACTGACTTCATTGCCGTTTACTCTGGATACCAGTTTATGCAGATCATCCTCTTCCTCGAACTGTAGATATTCATAGAATTCCTTCACCAGCTTCGGGTAGTATGGTACATTATTGCTTGCGAAGCATTCGGTCCATCCTTGATCATTAAGCACTGCCATCACTAATGATCTGCTCGATAAAATCCACTCTTCACTTAGCTCCTTCTCAGCAACTATTTCTCTCTTAGTCAGATGTGGATTAACAGGTCTTATCGAGGCGTTCCCGGTGCCACTGGATTCGACTTGAGTCCTCTTTGGCATTGGTGCATCTTCGTTGACAGTCGGGGGTCGCTTTGTTCTGGCCATTGGAACTGAATGAGGTTTCGAGGTTCGGTTGAAGGTTTAGGGTTTAGGACTTGAGAGAGCAAGGGTCGAGATGAGTGGATTGAGATATGTTCGATGTTCTCAATTTTATCATTTAGGGATTTAGAAATAAAAGAATAAAGAAAAGAAACGGTTCGAATTCCCGCAAAAATAAAATAAGATAAAACAGCGAAATAGCCTACAGAGAGATGTAACAGTGAGGTACACCGGTGAGGTCTAACTGTGAGGTTTCAACTATGAGGTCTAACTGTGAGGTTTCAACTGTGAGGTTTCAACTGTGATGTTTCAACTGTGAGGTTTCAACTGTGAGGTTTCAACTGTGAGGTTTCAACTGTGAGGTCTCAACTGTGTGGTTTCAACTGTGAGGTTTCAACTGTGAGGTTTCAACTGTGAGGTTTCAACTGTGCGGTTTCAACTGTGAGGTTTCAACTGTGAGGTTTCAACTGTGAGGTTTTAACTGTGAGGTTTCAACTGTGCTATAGTTAATCATACCTAACTCATGTTTGATGTAACTTAATCTCTCAGAATTCAAAGGCTTTGTAAAAATATCAGCTAACTGATGTTCAGTGCCAATGAACTCAAGAGTGATATCACCTTTTTGATAATGATCCCTCAGAAAGTGATGTCTCACATCAATATGTTTTGTCCTAGCATGAGATACTGGATTTTTTGAAATGTTAATAGCACTTGTATTGTCACACCTTATAGAGACATGTTTGAATTGATATCCATAGTCTAGTAAAGTGTGTTTCATCCACAGGATTTGTGCACAACAGCTACCAGCAGCTATATACTCAGCTTCGGCAGTAGACAATGCAACAGAATTCTGCTTCTTACTACACCACGATACTAGTGACTTGCCTAAAATGTGACATGTTCCAGAGGTGCTCTTTCTATCTAACTTGCAGCCAGCAAAATCAGCATCAGAATAACTTAATAAATCAAATGATTGTCCTTTTGGATAAAATAATCCCAAATTGGGAGTATGTTTTAGATATTTGAAAATCCTTTTAACAACAGTCAAATGAGACTCTTTTGGATTGGCTTGAAATCGAGCACACATGCATACACTGAACATGATGTCAGGTCTACTGGCAGTAAGGTACAGTAGACTACCTATCATACCTCTGTAATTGGTTTGATCCACTGGTTCACCAGTTTCATCACTGTCCAACTTGCAAGTGGTGCTCATATGTGTGTCACTGCCTTTGGTGCCATCCAAAGAAAAACGTTTTAGAAGATCTTTAATATATTTACTTTGGTTCAAAATAATACCATTTTTATTTTGAAAGATCTGAAATCCAAGGAATAATTTGAGTTCTCCCATTAAACTCATTTCAAACTCATTTTGCATTATTTTTGAAAAATCAACACATAAAGAATTTTTTGAAGATCCAAAAATAATATCATCCACATAAATTTGAACTATTAATACATCTTTAGAAATCCATTTAATAAAAAGAGTAGGATCAGCTATCCCTTTAGTAAATCCTTTTGAAATAAGAAAAGAGCTGAGCCTATCATACCAAGCTCTTGGAGCTTGCTTTAAACCATATAAAGCTTTAGATAGTTTAAAAACATGATTAGAAAAATGGGGATTTGTAAAACCAGGAGGTTGTTCCAAAAATACATCCTCAATTATATATCCATTTAGAAAAGCACTTTTAACATCCATTTGATATAGTTTGAAATTCAGATGAGCAGCATAAGCAAGTAATATCCTAATGGCCTCTAGTCTAGCCACGGGTGCAAAGGTTTCCTCATAGTCTATTCCTTCTTCCTGACTATACCCTTGTGCAACTAGCCTAGCTTTGTTTCTGATTATGTTACCAAACACATCAACTTTGTTTCTAAACACCCATTTAGTGCCTATGGTAAGAGTGTCTTTAGGTCTTTCCACTAAATCCCAAACTTTGTTTCTTTCAAACTGATTTAGTTCTTCTTGCATAGCCATTACCCAGAATTCATCACTGATAGCATCATTGACATTTTTGGGTTCAAGCTGTGAAAGAAAAGCTTGATGTTCAACCTGATTTCTTAGAGAAGCTCTAGTTTGTGTTCCTCTATCAAGATTACCAACAACAGCATCTAAAGGATGATTCTTTAGAATCCTAGTTGATTTGGTAAAGGTTGGACTAGAGATTTCAGGTTCATCTATAGGTTCGGGTTCCACAGAGGAAGATTCTGGAAATAGTCCAGAACTGGATGTTTTGATTACAGGTTCTTTAGATTTGTCATTTAGGTCCAGAACAGATAAGTCTTCTTCAACATCTTCAAGAGAAGTTTTAGACTCATGTGGATCAGTCTCATCAAACTTGATGTGAACAGATTCTTCCACACATTTGGTTTTCTTATTGAACACTCTATAGGCTTTACTAGACATAGAGTATCCTAGGAAAATTCCTTCATCACTTTTCGGAGCAAATTTATCAAGATTATCTTTAGTATTCAGAATAAAGACTTTGCAACCAAAAACTCTAAAGTAATTAACCTTAGGCTTCCTATTATTCCACAACTCATAAGGGGTTTTCTTTATAAC
This sequence comes from Viscum album, assembly GCA_963277665.1. NCBI lineage: Eukaryota > Viridiplantae > Streptophyta > Magnoliopsida > Santalales > Viscaceae > Viscum > Viscum album. Next base: position 688,771,213 of record OY728122.1, read on the forward strand.
AGGTCTGATCAAGACTCTATTAATGACATAACAAGCTGTATTAATAGCTTCAGCCCAAAAGTAAATTGGCAGATCATATTCATTAAGCATAGTTCTAGCAATTTCTTGCAGGGTTCGGTTTCTTCTTTCCACTACACCATTCTGTTGGGGTGTCCTAGGAGCAAAAAAATTGTGAGCATAGCCATTGTGTGAGCAGTAAGATTCAAATTCTTGATTCTCAAACTCACAGCCATGATCACTCCTCAAGGTCTTAATCTTAAGTCCACTAAGATTTTCTACAGACTTAGAGTATTTAACAAAGGAAGAGCAGGCTTCACTTTTGTGAGCTAGAAAGTATACCCAAGTATATCTAGAAAAGTCATCTACAAGAACATAAACATAGTGCTTCCCATTTAGACTTGAAATTCTTGATGGTCCAAACAAATCCATGTGAACCAGTTCAAGTGGTTGAGAAGTTGAAACTTCTTTCTTTGGTTTAAAAGAGACTTTGTGTTGTTTTCCATTTTGACAGGGATTACACACTTTGTCATTTGGGAATTCAAGCTTAGGTAAGTCTCTAACTAAGTGTTTCTTAGAGAGTTTTCTAAGTGAATGAATGTTGCAGTGTCCTAATCTCCTATGCCACAGCCAAGACTCTTTATGAAAAGAATTTAAGCAAGTAACATTATGTTTAGCTAAAGTGTTTAAGTCAACAGCATAAACATTTTCATTTCTTAAGGCAGAAAATATTAAAGCATTTTTGGAATTATAAACATCACAAGAATTGTTTTCAAACTTGACATTAAAGCCATCATCACACAATTGAGAAATGCTAAGTAGGTTGTACTTCAGTCCATCAACAAATAAAACTTTGGAAATTAATACTGAGTCAGTGTTACCAATCTGGCCTAAGCCGATGATTTTTCCTTTTGAGTTATCACCAAAAGTGACATATCCTCCATCAACCTTTATTAAGCTTTTGAAGCACGAATAGTCCCCAGACATGTGTCTTGAACATCCACTGTCTAAGTACCATACCTTCTTGTAATTGCTTTTCAAACAGATTTCCTACAAAACAGATTAGACAAGAAATGACTTTGGTACCCAGAATTTCTTCGGTCCAGATATGTTAGCAATCAAGGATTTAGGTACCCAGATTTGTCTTATGGGTCCCATACAATTAATAGATGCAAAAGATTTAGAGAGATATACTTTACTTGATCGAAAACTATTTAAATAACCAGTTGAGGCATACGAATTTCCAAAAATGGAACTAGCAGGATTTTTTCCAGACTTGGAAATAAATCGGGTTTTAGTAAACTGTCTTTGTCCAGGTTGGTATCCCAATCCAGTAGCATACTTAGGTGCAACTTGCTTTCCTAGCAGTTGGGTTAGAGTATCTTTTCCATTTGTGAATGTTTCTAAGTCCTTTCTAAGTTGTTCATTAGATAGTTTCAGTTCTGTATTCTCCTTTAATAATTGAACATTTTTCTCTTTTTCTACATCAAGTGCAGACTTGACACTTGCAGTAAGAGCATGCTGTTTCTTTAAAGACTTATATTTATCCTTTAGTTCATTACACGTTTCTTCCAGCATATTACAGTATTAAGTCAATTCATCTTTAGACATATTTTCAGAATCAGAACCAGATTCTGCTTCACCTTCAGAATAATAAGAGTTTAAAGTGGGAGTGTCTAAGGTTACCTCAGATGTGTTTGTCATGAAACACATATTAGCACGATTTCTTTAAGAATCACTGGACTCTGATTCACTTGTGCTGTCTTCTGAAGCACTCCAGGTGGCCTTCATAGCTTTCTTATAATTCCTGTCCTTGTACTCATATTTCTTCTTGAATTTTAACTTAGGACAGTCAGCTTTGATGTGTCCTTTCCGTTTACATTCATAGAAAACTATGTCTTCTTCTTTATCAGTTTTCTTCCAATCTTTCTTCCACTTACCTTGTCTATCATACTTACCCTTGTAGTTTGGTTTTCTGAAGAACTTCTTCTTCCTATAGAAATTCTTGAATCTCCTTGCTATTTGTGCCATCTCGGCATCACTGTCAGAATCTAAGTCTTCACTAGATGAGCTTTCAGTTGGTATATGTACTTTCTCCTTGTCTTTGCTCTTTGATGCAGTAGACTTAAAAGCTACAGATTTTCGTTTTGGTTCCTCATCTTCCTCTTTATTCACCTTTAGCTCTTCTTCGTACATCATCAGTTTACCAATTAGCTCCTTGACAGGAAAAGTTCCAATATCACAGGATTCTCTAATTGAAACGGATGTGCCTCTCCATCTGTCAGGCAGACATCTCAATAATCTCATGATTTGCTCCTTTGCTGGAACAATCTTCCCGAGTGAGCTCATTGTGTTGACTATCTCATTAAACCTGAGATACATATCAGAAATAGGTTCATCAGCTTTCATCTTAAAGTTATCATATTTGATAGTATAAGTGTTTAACCGCATTTCCTTGACATTAGTTGTTCCTTCATGAGAAACAGCTAAGGTGTCCCAGATTTCAAAAGCAGTTTTACATGCAGAAATTCTATTGAACTCCTCATCTCCTAGAGCACAGTAGAGAGCATTCATAGCCTTACAATTATTATTGTAAGCTACCTTAGTAGGTTCATCCCAAGTTATTATTTCAGTTTCTGGAATCTTGTATTGAGACTCTATAGCAGTCCAAATATCAAAACCCATACTTTCCAAATGAATTTTCATTTTGAGCTTCCATTGGGCATAATTCACACCATTAAAGAAGGGTGGCTTGTTAGTAGCAGCACCTTCTAGTCTATTATCCATAAGGAAATTCTAGAAAATATTTTAAAGAGATAAAATTTAGAACTAACAGAAATTTAAGATCTTTTAGATAAAACTACAATCACAGTTTAAAAACAGAGAGTTAAAATAAAACTTTGAGCAAGTATAACAGAGCTAAACACAACCTTTGATACCTAATGTTGGTCGGAGTGGACACTCAAGAGGGGGGTGAATTGAGTTCCAATTAAAATTTCTGTTAAAAACAATTTCTATCAAAATCCCCCAATTTCAAAAACAAATTAAACTGTAGTGAATTTATATAGATTATAAAGGTTCAATTAGTTTCTCAAAGATTGATTAATTCTCAGTTAACTTAATCTTATGATTAAATTAACTTTTGAAACTAACTTACTGATTTATAACAAATATAAACACTTGCTAATTTAATTATCAAAGTAGCTTTGAAGATAGATTATATTTCAAAGTAATAGCAGCGGAAAATGAAATAAATATGTATAGTATGGATATAGAGTATAACTATAAGCACAGAAAATTAACCAAGAGGTTCAGTCTCAAGCCAAGACTTAGTCCTCTCAAAATTTTATATAAGAATGATCCACACCCTAGATCGGGGTTAACAACAGTGAACACACTGTCCAGGTCACAAGACCTCTACCACAGTTCTTCGTGGGAAAACAAACAACATCAGCAAACTTTCCAGGTCACAAGACCTCTACCACTATCCACAGTGGGAAATGGGATGCAAAAAGATTTGCTGAGGATTTACAGATTCTCCAGTGAAAGTACAGGAGTCAGTGTGTGTGTTAGATATAGCAGATAACACACACTGCTCGAAATGAATGGTAATAAATCACAGAACAAGAGATGTAGAGTTTAGAGATTGTTCTGGTGATTTCAGTATAGCTTTGGACTCCTTTGAATTTGATTAGAAGTAAGTCTGAGTCCTCTTCTTGTTTCTGTTGAGAAACAGAGTGTCGTAAGCTCCAGGTTCACAGGTGGTGAGAATGTAGTCGATGAAGTTCTTCTTGTATGCACAGAACATTCCTCGAGTATGGTTGATTGTCTATGAGCTTCTCTGTGTTCCTATTGTGCTTGTGTCGTTTTTGGTATATTGGATGCACCACACTTTTCTGGTTCACTTCTCGTTGTTTGTATTCTTCACACGTTCGCGCTTCTATTTCTGGTATGTAGTCTTCTCGTATTTATCTCCCATCAGGGGACAGAAAATATTTCTTTTCAGCAGGTACGAGGTACGGGTTCCTGACATCCGAAAACCTTTATCAGATATTTGACAAAACATTAAAATGTGTGATATGACCGTTAGATAGATTAAATGTAGAAAATAAAGAAATTAAAATAGTGAGTCGAGAATGTATGTCACTGTTGACTTCAACTGTGGTCTTCCAACTGTGGACTTCCAACTGTGGACTTCCAACTGTGGACTTCCAACTGACTGCTGACTTCAACAAAGGGCTTGCTGTCTGTAGGCTTGCAATAGTAGCTTTTACTCCATGTAGCTGTAGCCTTTCTATCTGTAGACTTGTAACATCAAATTTGTTAGAACTGTAACCTTTGTCAACCGTAGACTTCGATCATCTGTAGACTTAGTAGACAGAAGCTGTCTAACTGTAACCTTGACTGTAGGCTTATGACTGTAGGCTTGTTCGACTGTGAACTTGTTCGACTGTGAACTTGAGCAGAGAAAACTGTGAGCAGAAGTCTTGTAACTGTAACCTTCATCTGTGAGCTTTGACAATAGATAGCAGTGGACTCGTAACTGTAAGCTTGTATTAGTCTTCGACTGTAACCTTGTAACTGTGAAATTATTGCAACAGTAACTTAAGGTGACAGTTAACTGTAACTGTGACTTTGAGAAGAAAACTCTGACTGTTAGCTAACAATACCAAACTTATGTAAATACTACTGTAAGCTGTTACAGTAAAGTTATGAGAGTAAGAATATGAACTGTTTAGAATAAAATACGTTTAAGCATAGAATAATAAGATTAATGCAAGGTTTTAATACATCATAATTAATGTTTAAGCATGATTTGGGATTATCAAAACAGGTGATTCCAACAGAATCAAATCACTTTGAGGGGGCGGTAGTCCGCACTTCCTCAAATGAGATTATCGTATTAACCCACTATGGAAACCATAAAGTCATGAAATAATTAAGAAGTACAGATGCATAAGAAAATAATAAACATGATATATAACATATATAAATATAGTTCCATCATAATGGTCACCATGAGAGTCGGTAATATGTAATTGAACATTCATCGTTTCGTGTGGCCTTAGTTTTCCATCCACATAAACATTATCTTCTTCATCCATTAGATGGAGGTGTGTGTAAGTGTAGTTCAAATTAGTATCATAAAAACATCATAATATATTGAGGATATTGGTGTTATTACAATAGAATGTAATAAAAAGATTTTAGGGGTTGGAGAAGTAAAATAAAAGAAAACAATTTATGAGAAACTATTACCTTTAATTTGGGAAACTCCCTTTGGTTTGAACCATATGGACTTCTTGAAGTGCCCTATACCTAAGGTAAGGCCTCTTAGAAGAGGAGAGGAATGTTGTGATATTAATTGGGAAATGTTTGGATAAAACAAATGGCTTGATAGTTTTGTGGAATTGGTTATAAGTGGTTTCCTTTTATAAGGGAGAGGATGGGCTCTTTAGGAAAGTGTGAAAATATTATTTTATTAAATAATGATATTCGGTTTCTAAAGGTCCAAAAATAATTATAGTCGATGATTAGATGAATCATGGTCGAAATAAAATCATCCAATCATAATTTTACATGGTTTGGATAATATTTTAATCATTATAATATTATTTATTTATTTCATTTATTAAAGAGGTAAATACTACATCATTATTGTTTCATAAATAATTTAATTTATTAAATGTCTACAAATTATAAAAAATAAAATTATGAATTAAATATTTTTTGATTTCCAATGAATATTTATAGTTAAAAATATGACTTATATATTACAATATAATAATTAAATTACTATATGATTTTTATTATTATCAATTTTGTCGTTACTTTAAATAAATTATTCTAAAGTGTCATTATCTTTCATAAGTGACTTCATGGGGTCCTAAAATCGACCCAAGGATGCCCATGGTCTGCCACTACTCATTCAATAAGTTTAGGAAATGTGTTAAGGTAATTTTGAATTATTATAATATTCTTTTTACCTTGAATTACCTTATTTACCTTTAACTGCGTTATATTAATGTCAAAAGTTACTATTCACCTAAAATTATTTTCTTCTTAAGGACCAAAATTTTAATTATTGATAAAAACCATGTATGTCTGAATTTTTAAATTCAATTCATAGAAGTGGTAAATTTTCATTTAAATGAAAAGTCAGTTTTTAACTACCACTAAGTGGTGTCACTATTCATAAAAATTTGAAGTTTTTCAGAAAAATACCAATAATTATGCCTAAGAATTATTTGATATTCCGAATTAAAAATTTATGTCTATTTTTCCAAAATCCAAAAATAGAAGTGGAATTAAATAATTTAAAAATTAATTCCCATGGTTAAAACTAATTGCATGTTTTTACGAAATAATAACTATCAAAAGATTGATACTTGTTTATGTCCAATTTCAATGTGGAATTAATTCCAATGACCGACATTGGATTAAATGGTAAATATTTATTTCAATTTAAATTAAAATCCATATATAAAGATAATCTAACCATATAATTAAATTATATTAAAAGTCACTTTTAAATTAAAATACAGTATTTTTCACTATTCAATAAAAAATGAAATTTATCAGAAAAATACCAAAAAATTACCCAAAGTAAAATTTGATGTCCCCATTCTAAATAAAGATTATATTAGGTCAATTATACTGTATTATAGGGACCAAAACTATATTTAATCAGGTTTTTCCATTAAAAGGTGTCAAATCGGCCTTTTAATGTAAATAATACTTAAAATTAGATTTATTCATATTTTAAGCCTCTATCATTTTATTGGATAAATGTAAATACATTTAATAATCATGTATAATCATATTATAGTTAGTTTCATTCATTCCTGCCAATACAACGACTAGGATTTAACTACAATTTAAAATAATAATATTATATTATTTGTTTGCAACATAAGATTCCAAAGAAACCCGTTGTTGCGTATCGGGTATGCTATCGAACATAGAAACCCCTTTAAAGTAAAATTAATATTTAATTAACAAATATTAATAAATATGAAATATGTGTTATTCTTCATTTACCTGGGATGTTACACATCCAGTAGTAAATCATCTCATATAGTTAGGAAAAGTTCATATTTTGGACGATTATCAACAATAACCCATATTGAATCATTAATTAAAGGAGTATCTAGTAATATATTAGAAATTAATTTCTAAAATTCAAACCATTTTTTATAGGAACATGAATAATCTATCGGAATCATAAAGTATGTTTTCTCTTAGTATTTACTTATTGACAAAAGAAACATCAAGAAACATAATCAGATATTCTTCACTTCATATTATCCAACAAAAAATGATCCTTTAAATATATTTAAATATTTTTGTTACAATAGTGTATATGGAAAATTTATCGTATATAATTACTTATTAATTATCATATTATCTAGATTATTTTGGGAAGGATTTTCCAATTTAAAAGTTTCTAAACACCACATTAATGTATTAATTAATCCAATTTAGCATCATTCCTTTTTTATTTTCATTTGATAATAATATTACAAAAATTGAGAACATTTTTGATATACTAATATAAAATTTTTGGACTCAATTTTAATAAAGGTTTATTTTTGCCCTTGCTTAATAATTATCATTTCAATATTTAATAAACACATAAACATTGGATCTATTTAAATCCTCATTTTGGATAGAATTCTGTAATCCTTCCATCATAATACATATGATATCTCATTTTAAAATTATTGATTGTAGTGTATTAATATTTCATATTCCATACATTTTTGGTTCCATCACATTTTATGCATGTTGAACTCTTTCTATAAAAATATAAGTTTAAAAGACACATGATATTAATATATTTCATATTTTTTCCAACAAAAAATGACTCCACATATTCAAGGAAAATAATATGGTTCCATCAAAATGATCATGGTTTTGATAGTTTTTTTAATGATTCGATATCAACGTTGAGGCATAAAAAATAACTGTATAATTTTTTATAATTAATGAAAAAAATTCATTTTCATTATGAAATACTATATATCTTAATTACATCATTTGATGATCGTAGATTGAAGATTAGATAATTCATGGATACTTTATTCACTTCTTGAAAATAATCATGATATAAATTTTCCATATGAACACAACTCCTTTCAAAGTACGAATGTTTAATATGATAGAAAATCAAGTAAAATATTGTAAAAAATCACAAATAACAACCAAAAAACAATCAAACTATGTACCTAGTTTGTGATCATTATTTTATTCCATTAATGGATTTTAATTTCCTTCACAGTATTAACTAATGTTCTTTTATTGGATATAGTATGGTCTTCAAATGAAATGTTCTAATTCGAAATTTCAAATTATTTAAATTTATCGTATAACACATATCATGTAATATTATAAATAAATATTTTGATGTGATTATATCCATCATAATGGATTTTAAAATACCCCAACATATCTTTAATAAATTAAAAAAAATTATTAATATATTCCATGAATATATAATTGTTTGATATATAAAAATATCGAGTTCATTAGTCAACAAAACTGCCATTACAGTAAACTCATAATGTCTATAACTTGTTGGAAGTAACATATTCATAAAATCGTAAATCATTACATGAAATTGATGTTTCTGGAATAAAGAGCTGTATTTGGAAAATATTAATATCCATGAATATGATCGATTTAATTATCTATGTTAGGAATATAGAACATTTTCTTTATCAAAATAACATTTAATTCCCTATAATAAAATCAAAACATCTATGATTGGTAATTAGTGTTAATAAAAAAAGGGGAACCCAAATGTGAAAAACTAGGTAATATAAATAACATATTAAAAAAATAATATATCTATCTTAAATTCCACCAATTCCATAGTGGCCATATGATAAGAAGCCGTTGATATAGGTCATGAATGAGTAATTAAATTGACTGAAATCTCAAATGAATTCTCTATTGGATATTATTGTAATTCCATAGGTAGTAAATAAATTTATTATTATATGATAGTTATATTCTAATTTTTTTTATAACCTTTTCTATATGTAGGTTTTGTATTTTTTTCATCCAAATAAAATACATTTAGAAGTGCTACTGGGGGAGGATCCAATCATGACTCATATAGTGTTGTATTCCCTATGATGATATGGAATTCTACATCACAATCAAGAATTGTAATTTCATTATATTTTAAAAAATTAATTACATTATATATTTAATTTTATATCATATAATGGAGTTTATAAAAATACACCATTTGTTTAATAATAATTTCTAAAAATATAGAATGTGTATGTGTCCAAACGGGATATGAGGAATCAATCCATTTGTGGCTAGAATTCCATTAGAAACCCGGATTGATATATATATTTTAGATAATCCATAATAAAATAAATCATTATCTAACTTTTAATATATTATTAAATCACTATCCTCCACTTATTTAGGAACCTCCAACCCAACTATAGTGATCGTGATATCAGGGTCCTGCTCCCTTGGTGTTCTATGGGGTAAATTATCCTATCACCAAGGAAAATATTTCTCATCATTCCCAATATCATTACTATTTAATAGTTGATCACTATTAGCTTTCCCTCCATTCTAATCATAAACCTAGTGGACAATATCAATATATTTTTAGAGAACACCTCTTTTCATGAAGTATGTTCCACTGTGATTTGTCCAAAGCATATTACATGTTGGTGATTATATCATTCCCTTTGACAAATTTTTTGTATTTCCTTTTCTATACTACTAACCATTTATATTCTTTTCATGTTTCCCTATGAAGACATTTGAAATGGATTATTTTTATTCTATCATGATGTACCATGAAACTATATCCTCTTATGATAGGAATATTTTTTAAAATAGATTCATTCAAAGTATTATAATTATTATATTAATGAAATTTTTAATCTCACTTTTGGGATTTTGAATGTAGTCTGAATCATGACATGATATCTTTGTAATGTTGAATTCATTTTTTAAAACAATTTTAACTTACATCTCTCTCATTAATATCAATTTTCTCCCCATATCTTATTATTTATCAAAAATAAAAAAAATCCAGTGAAATGTTATTTCAAAATTATTTAATCCATGATTTATTATTCCTCAATGTACTTTGTGTTTTTAATTAATTCACTACATTGAACTACATACCTAGGTATTTGTTTAAATTTCATGAAAACCAGATATATTTCATTGTATCCCAAATCAATAAATATATTCCCCACATTATATAACCATTTACCTTTAACAAATTTATTTTTAGTTCCATTTATTGTTTGGGAAAATATATTAATGAGGTTATATATCATTGAAAATACATGTTTCTGATCTTCAGGTTGATCTTTTAGAGCTAGGTTATTATTCATAACATGATTGACCTACCCCATAAGTAACAATTGTTTTAATTCTATCTATATCTGCTGCTCTTTCTTAATTATCATTCTTAAGAAGGAAATCCATATATGGGTTAGATGAATTGGAATGGTTACCAATTACTCCACAAGTATTCAATTGTAGCCAATTATATAAACTTGTTTAGAAAATAAAATTTCAAATAATAATTTATAATATTTTGAATAGTGAAAGCCTAATCAATATATGAAATGATTATGTATAAATAATCACAAAATCATTTGCCATTTTATTTTAAAAAATTCCCAAATCCCATCATATGATTATTCTTAGGAATATATGTTTTAATTAATTTAGTTCACAATGTTTCTTGGAAACACACCCTAATACAAAATATAATAATCCTTAATCCTGTATCCCAAAGGAAATGGTTATTATATGAAATTTTTACTAGATACATGTTATCAAATTCAAATGGATTAAGTAGTTAAATTTTCTAATAAAACTAGATATAGTCATGAATCATACATTACCTTTTCAATCCTAAAATAAAAAATTTTATTTACTTTGAGAACATAATTATCACTCAAGAATATATATACATATTATTATAAATTAAATTAATGGCCTCTATGGTAATGTAAACTAAGAAAGGGGAGATCTCAGATTCATTAAAAGGATATACATATATTGGATGAAGATGCCATGAAAATTGAAAATAATGATGTAAAGTCCCGTAAAATTAATGGGAAATTTTTTCTTAATTTTCATTGGGTTTTTACAAGAATGAGGTTTAAGACAGCATTTGATTCCGAGGACCGGAGTGCCCAGAATTTCAATCCGAAGTTTAGCTCGGGTACGTTCGGTGAACGAACGAGCGTGAATTTATAACTTTTAAACCGGTGCCTGGAATCGAAATCTGAGGGCACCGATGGAACCGCAGTTCCGGTAATTTCTTAGGAACACATGTTCCGAAGTTTCGTTTTCACGAGAGATGATGATAAAAATTGTGGAAGTTTATTTTATAATTATTCTAGAATTTTTATTATTTTTACTCTAAGTGTTTAGTTCTTGATGGAAGGTGAGTAACCACCCAACCTCCCTTGGGAGGTTATGAGGGTGGTGGGGCCCACACGAACCCCACCCCTTCATATCCTCTAACCTCACTCAACTCCCATTAAATGTTGATAACTTATGTTTATTAAACATGTGGAATTAATGTGGTAAGTTTAATGTGAGTTTCTGAAATTCAAAATCTTGAATTTCAAAAGGCTTGTTGTGTTAATAAAATAAGAAAGGTGCTTATTTTATTTTGTTGTTATAGTTTTTTCGTTGAGAGGTTTGGGGAAGCGTGAAGTTCTTCTTCATCTCCAACGAAGAACATCTTCGACGAAGAACGTGAAGAACACCTTGGACTTCGACGAAGGACATTTTTCTTCAATGAAGAACATCTCCGCCGATGAACGCGGAGAACTTCTCCAACGATGTTTCCTCTTTGGATGCACCTTGACGAAAACGGAATCGACGTTCGTTTTCTGCGACGCCCGACCTCCGTGACACTCGTTTTCCACAGCTCGTTGACGAGCACCGTTCTTGAAACCGAGGTAGGGGATTTTAATTAATTAATTTGTTCGTGTTTACATCCCTAAATTTATTCGTGAAATTTTAACCAACTGCTATCAATTAACGTGAGGGGGGCCGGACTGCACAAACACGGCCGACCCACCTCCTTATTATTCTTGTTGGATTCTTTTGTTTCGATATGGAAGTGGCGCGGTGTCGTCACACCGCGCGGGTTTATGCGGTAAGAAATGCGCGGCACCGTCGTGTCGCGCCACGAATTAATACAAGTACATGACGCCATCGCGCCGCGTCGGAGACACCCGAAAAATACCGCGGCCGGTACCGGGCCCGCGCCGGAGGGGCGCAGCGCCGTCGTGCCGTGCCGAACGACAAGGGTCGCGGCAGAGCAAGGTGACCGGCGACCGGACCGGGCCGCCGGTGTCAGAGCTAGAAGGGGACCGGCCATCGCCGGTCCCGTTTAGCGGGAACCGTCCAGCCAGGTCGGGCCGACTGGACATCAATGCGGCCCCAATTAAGGGGTCTTGGTTACAGAAAACCAGGGGGAATCCCCCCCCCCCCGCGAGCCAAAACGGCTCGACCGTTTTGGCCGAGAATCCGACCAGTGCGCCCAGCGCACGGGTCGCCGGACCGGGCCGCGCCACGCCGCGCATGCCGGGCCGGGCTGCACCCAGTCGGTCCGGGCCGTGCCAGGCTAGGCCGACCCTATCCCGGGGTGGGTCGACTCGGTTCTGGCCGACCGGGGGTCTCTTGTCGGGTCGGTCCGGGCCCGAAACCCCCGTTTCCGGACCGTTTGGGTTCAATTGCCCATAACATGGGCTACGGACCTCCGATCGACGCGCCGTAAGTGGAAATAGGATCCTTGGAACGAGACGGTTATTTTTGTATATCGAACTCAAGGTTTGGAATAATTTGATTTCGGCCGGGTTGGTTCGTACACGAAACCAACCGGGGCCTCGGAGCGGAAACACTCATATCTTAAACTCCGGACGTCAGAATGATGTGCCGTCGACTTTGTTGGTTTCCTCTTAGTGAGACGGATCTTTTGGCTTAATCTGCCTGAGGTTTAGACATAGGTGGAGTAAGGTCGAGTTGGTTTTGCCTTAAAAACCAACCGGGACCCTCGGACGAAAAAGCCAACAACTCTCAGACCGAGCGTCCGATTGACGCGTCGTCCGCGACGTTAAGTTCATGTTGATGATACGAAACTTTTGGATAAATCAACTCCGGACTTCATGTCAGTTGATGTATCCACCTATTGGCTCGTGGAGCGGACCCTCCCAAACGAGCTTGCTGTGTGCGGGAACCTTAGAGCTGGATGCGACTGCTACTATGACTGTGACGACGACTATGCAGAGATCCTCAGTGGATTCGACGACGGCGACTACAACACTCAGCGATTCTGTGTGGATCAGTGCTACCGATCTTGTGTGGGTCTGATCCTGTGTCGGTTAGCGCTCAGCGGTTCTGTGCGAGCCAGCGCCTATAGATCCTTTGTGGGTCCGATCCTGTGTGGGTCATTGCGGGGGTTAGTTTCTACCGATCTTGTGTGGGTCTTTGCGGGGGTTAGTACCTATCGATCCGTTGTGGGTCCGGCGACTTAGATGGATCAATGATCATCTCTATCGTCTTTCAATGAAGTATAACTGTGTGAGCTGAATCCTGTTATACTTTCATGTGTGTACTGTGTTGTGCTATCCTGTGTGGATTCACGTTTTGCTTTTCTATGTGGATTGTGTTCTGCTATCCTTTGTGGATTACATTTTGCTTCCTATGTGGAATACGTTTTCTTTCCTGTGTGGACTGGGATGTACTTGGTCTCGGATGTTGGAGCCGAATGAGAATTGATGACTTAGGTATATGTATGGGAATATACCTAAGCAGTGTCGGTTGTAACTTCGTGATTGTATCTTTCCTTTGTGGTTTATCCTTTGTGGATTTTGGGAGACCTTCAGGGGGTCTCAGGGTCCCTACTGAGTAGCTTATACTCAACCCTGCATGGTCTATGCTCGCTCTACGTTGTGTTGGTTGGAAATGACGGACATCGCTGATCGTGGTGGAGGCTTGCGGAGTAGGACAGTATCTAGAGGTGGACAACCGGGCGGGACGTACTCAGAGCGGTAGGCTCGACCGAGGAGTAGTGGAGGATTTCTGTACCCACCCTTCAGGTGGGATTACTAGTGGACAGCTCGTCGTTGCGGCTTTACCTTTCAGTTGCTATTTTCCCTTTCGAGTTGTACTTTACTTTCAGTTTGGGTTTGTATACTTTCCCACTTACTTTTCCGCACTTACAGTTGTACTATGTTTTTTCTTAGTGTTTACTTTTTCCGTTTTCTGACTCTGTGGATCTTGTTTACTTTACAAAGGAAATACCTTCCCTTATTACCGGGATTTACCCCGTGTGGCTTGTCGCCAGCCCCTGGCCTATGGAAGGCGGGCTTGGGGTAGTCACGACACAGGCCCGAGGACGGGTCGTGACAAATTGGTATCAGAGGTGTTCGGTTCGACCGCGATCTCTGATCTTTTTCTATGTGAAGCAATAGTGTTTAGCATATTGGGTGTGGTTATCAGTCCAGGGAGTCCAGTGTTGGTGCGGCGGCCGACGTATCCATACACCATGACCCTGACTTCAGATTTCCGACTTTATGCATGAAAACATTTGATTTCGTGTGTGTTTCAAGTTTTCATTGTGATTACATTGTGTCAGCTCACCAGGTATACTGTTCTGACCATGGCGCACCTGTTTCCTTTTCAGGATGGCCCCACGATGGCAGCCAGCTAGGGTTCCGAGAGTCGAGCGTGACGATAGCCCACCGAGCGATGAGGCCTCAGTGCATGGCCCTTTGTCGGCAGTGGCACCGGGGGTAGCCCTACCCGCCGAGCCACCGATGCTTCCAGCACCAGCCGGTGACGATGCATGTCGCCTCAGTGCACTGCATGAGTTCCAGCGCCAGCGACCACCCAGGTTCCGCGGGGAGACGGACCCCCAGGAAACCGAGGACTGGCTGGAGGAAGATGAGAGTGTTTTTAGGTTATTGAGGAGACCAGCTGACCTCATGGTGATCCTCGTAGCGAGCCTACTGCACGCAGCAGCAGGACGATGGTGGATCTTGATGCTCTAGGTGCATGAAGAAGCATCTCTTCTATGGATAGATTTTGAGAGCCTCTTCCGCTCTGAGTTCGTCCCATCCACCTTCTGTGCGGTACGAATTCAGGATCTTCTTCAGCTGCGGTAGGGTAGCATGACGGTCGCCCAGTACTCGGTGCGATTTACTGATCTATCGTGCTACTCGAAAGACATGGTATGAGACCCATTCTTCCGGTCCCGGACCATTGAGCAGGGATTGAGACATGAGATCAGGGCATCGCTGATCTCCCTCAGCATTCCGACTCATACAGGAGTACTGGAGTGGGTACTTTTGATCGAGAGCTTCCTTGCTGAGTCTACACCAGCGCCGAGACCCACCATAGGGCGGAACGCAGCAGAGTCTTCTACAGCAGGCAGTCGACAGATGACTCATGGGTCCAGGCAGACTAGACCCTCAGGCAGACAACCTCAGGACACTGGCTCAGCAGTGCGGGACACACAGAGCGGAGCCAGTCTTTCGAGAGGCAGGCAGTGCTACTCATGCGGCGGGCAGGGCCATATGGCTCGTGACTGCCCGACCCACCATGCCGAGGAGCAGCACACGGTTGAGGGACCACCGAGGCAGAGGTAGAGGGTTGACCGTGGCAGTCTGCATGGAGGAGGCAGACGAGGCAGAGGAGCTAGCTGAGCAGCAGGTGGTGGGTGAAGCTTTGGGGCTCTACCACCACCACCACTAGGAGGTCCACCCCAACCACATGGAGATGGCCGGGAGAGACAGGCATAGCTCCAGGTAGTGGAGGCCTATGACCACGGAACGCCTGAGATGATTCGAGGTACTATCTGTGTATATTCCACCTTTTCTACAGTTCTTATATACACAGGAGCGAGTCACTCTTTCATAGTCGCTGCCCTTGTTCGGAGCTCCGAGATTCCGACAGAGCCGTTTGCTCGATCCTTACGGCTAGAGACTCCTACGGGAGCAGACTCGACGATTATGCACTTGTGCCGGCAGTTGAGCTTACTCTAGGAGGAGAGAGCTTCGGTTGGGATCTTCTTGTAGTGGCGTCGAGGCCTTACGACGTCATCTTGGGCATGAATTGGTTGTCTACAGTCCATGCACAAATTGGTTGTTTTAT
Source organism: Viscum album (assembly GCA_963277665.1). Taxonomy (NCBI): domain Eukaryota; kingdom Viridiplantae; phylum Streptophyta; class Magnoliopsida; order Santalales; family Viscaceae; genus Viscum; species Viscum album. The sequence goes on from OY728122.1 coordinate 688,787,380, forward strand.
GCGCAAGGTACGATGTGTACACACTGACGGGAGCAGGTTCACCTTCAACGATGAGAAGGGAGCCTTTGTAGCATAGGATGGACACTCACAGAGGAGAGGACATCCCATCACTCATCATTTGGCTAGCCTCATCCTAGGAGCTGTTGAAGTGCGGAGTCCTGTTTTTCCTACAGTGGTGGATCAGTTTGCAAACATTTTTCCCGATGAAGTTCCAGGGTTACCTCATCGCAGAGAGGTAGGCTTTAATATTGACCTGTACCCTGGGACATCCCTAATATCGACTCCAGCATATTGTATGGTCCCTGCCGAGTTTCGAGAGCTACGGGTACAATTGGAGGACTTGCAGGGCAAGGGGTTCATCCAACCCAGTGTTTCACCCTGGGCTTCCCCGATATTGTTCGCCAAGAAGGCATACGGGAGCTTGCGACTTTGTGTCGACTATCGTTGCCTAAATCAGGTAACAGTGAGGTTCAAGTATCCGCTACCGAGGATTGATGACCTCTTTGATCAGCTCAAGGGAGCACGGTGGTTCTCAAAGATAGACCTCATGTTAGGCTATCATCAGCTCTGAGTTCGAGATGAGGACGTGCAGAAAACGGCCTTCAGATGTCGGTATGGCCACTATGAGTTCTTTTTTATGCCATTCGGCATAACCAATGCTCCAGTAGTGTTCATGGCCCTCATGAACAGCATCTTTCAGCAATACCTCAATCGATTGTTCGTGGTCTTCATCGACGACATTTTGATTTACTCGACGACTGAGGAGGATCACGCCTACCACTTATGGGTTGTACTAGACACACTCTGAGAGCACCAGCTTTATGGAATTCTCTCTAAGTTTCAGTTCTGGATAAGTGGGGTCCACTTCTTAGGTCACATCACCTCTGAGGCGGGAGTTGCGATAGATCCCGTGATGATCGAGGCAGTGCTAGCTTGGGAGCCACCCAGGAGCGTGACAGAGGTGCGCAGTTTCTTGGGACTAGTAGGATACTATTGAAGATTTGTGCCAGACTTCTCCAGAGTTTCGGCACCACTCTCAGCTTTGAAGAAGAAGGGGAAACCTTTTGGGTGGTCAGACAGATGACAGCAGATCTTCTAGGAGCTGAGACAGAGATTGACCAGCGCACCTATCTTGAGGTTTCCTGAGGAGGGAGTAGGGCACGTATTCTACTGTGATGCATTAGGGACTGGACTCGGATGTGTCCTGATGCAGGAGAAGGAAATGATCGCCTATGGATCACGTCATTTGGGGCCACATGAGCAGAACTATGCTACCAATGACCTGGAGTTAGCAGCAGTGGTCTTCGCTCTGAAGACATGGCGAAACTATTTGATCGCCGAGTGCTTTACAGTCTTTTTTGACCACGAGAGTCTCAGGTACATATTCTCGCAGAAGGACCTGAACCTGAGATTGTGGCGATGGCTCGAGATCCTCCAGGTCTATGACTTTGATATAGTCTACACTCCTGTGAAGGGGAACGTGGTAGACGATGCTCTCAGTAAGAGGATGGATATTCAGCTACATGAGGAGGCGACAAAGCAGCTAGCCGCTTTGCAGATATCCTTTGTGGATAGTGATAGAGCAGCCTTCCATCAGTCTCTCATAGTCACTCCTATACTACTGCAGCGGGTCAGGGAGGCACAGCGAGGGGACACTGACTGTGAGACGCAGCGTGCACAGATATCCTCAGGACAGGAACCTGATGGTTTCTCCTTTGGAGCAGATCACGACATCCTTTTCAGAGGACGTACCTTGGTACCGGTTTATTTACGGGAGGAGGTGCTGAGAGAGTTTCACACTTCTCCTTTGGCGGTACATCCTGGAGTGGCGAAGATGTACCAGGACCTCAGACGACAGCACTGGTGGCCGGGCATGAAGAAGGTTGTGGCAGAGTTCGTTTCACGATGCCTCACCTTACAGCAGGTGGAGGCAGAGCACCAGGTAGGCTTGGTATAGCCCTTGGAGGTCCCAGAGTGGATGTGGGACGAGATATCTATAGACTTCGTGACTGGAATTCCACGCACTTCCAGAGGTCACGACTCCATTTGGGTGATTGTCGACCGACTCACCAAGTCGGCTCACTTATTACCCATCTAAGAGCAGGGTTCAGTGGAGAGCTTGGGACGAATTTACGATCACGAGATTGTGCGGCTTCATGGAGTGCCATCATCTATCGTCTCCGATCGAGATGCTCGATTTACTTCCCGGCTATGGAAAGGATTGCTGGAGGCGTTCGGGACGCAGCTACATCTGAGCATAGCCTTTCACCCTCAGACGGATGGTCAGACAAAGAGGACCATTGAGACTCTCGAGGACATGCTCCGTGCATGAGTCCTCGACTTTGGTCGTAGCTGGGAGGACCACCTACCCTTGGTGGAGATCGCGTACAACAACAGCTACCACTCCACCATCGGTATGGCACCATACGAGGATTTGTACGGCCGAATTTGCAAATCTCCTTTGTTCTAGACAGACCCTGGGGAGTCAGCACTTGTGGGACTGGAGATGGTCCTAGCCACAACAGAGAAGGACCAAGTCATCCAGGAGCGGGTGAGGACAGCTCAGAGCCGGTAGAAGTCTTATGCTGACAGGAGGCAGAGGCCACTAGAGTTCGAGGATGGAGACAATGTATTTTTGCATGTCTCACATACATGTGGATTACATAGATTTGGATGAGACGACAAGTTGTCTCCACGCTTCATCAGACCATTCCAGGTCCTCAGCAGGATTGGCGAGGGGGCTTATCGTCTGGATCTACCACCTCAGTTGCACCGGGTGCACGACATCTTCCACGTATCTCAGCTGAGGAGATACGTGCACGACCCAACGCACATCATTGACCATGGGGAACTAGACATTGATGATGGGGTGACTTTTGCGGAGGTCTCGGTGGTGATCGAGGATTAACAGGAGCGGGTCCTACGTGGACGGTCGATTCCTCTAGTGCGCATCAGATGGAAACACGGGAACCTCCAGGAGAGCACTTGGAAGCGGGAGGCTCAGATTCATGCCCAGTACCCTCATTTGTTTCCCTAGTTATGATGTATCTTTATAGGGACGTAAAGCCCTGTGGTGGGAGTAATGTAATGACCTGTAAAATTCAATGGAAATTTTTTCTTAATTTTCTTTGGGTTTTTACAAGAACGCGGTTTCAGACGACATTTGATTATGAGGCCCGGAGTGCCCGGAATTTCTATCCAAAGTTTAGCTCAGGTACGTTCAGTGAACGAGCGAGCATGAATTTATAAATTTTAAACCGGTGCCCGGAATCACATTCTGATGGCACTGATGGAACCGCAGCGCCGATAATTGCTTAGGAACACCTGTTCCGGTGATGCGTTTTCACGAGAGTTGATGATAATAATTGTGGAAGTTTATTTTATAATTATTCTACAATTTTTATTATTTTTACTCTAACTGTTTAGTTCTTGATGGATGTTGGGTAACCACCCAACCTCCCTTGGGATGTTATGAGGGTGGTGGGGCCCACATGAACCCCACCCCTTCATAACCTCTAACCCCTCTCAACTCCAATTAAATGTTGATAACTTATGTTTATTAAACATATGGAATTAATGTGGTATGTTTAATGTGAATTTTGGAAATTCAAACTCTTGAATTTCAAAAGGCTTGTTGTGTTAATAAAATAAGAAAGGAGCTAATTTTGTTTTGTTGTTAGAGTTTTGTCGTTGAGAGGTTTTGGGAAGCGTGAAGATCTTCTTCATCTCCAACGAAGAAAATATTCGACAAAGAACGTGAAGAACACCTTGGACTCCGACGAAGAACACCATTCTTCAACGTAGAACATCTCCACTGAAGAACACAGAGAACTTCTCCAATGACGTTTCCTCTTTGGACACAACTCGACCATAATGGAAACGACGTTCGTTTTCCACGACGCCCGACCTCCGCGACGCTCGTTGAAAAGAACCGTTCTTGAAACCGAGGTAGGGGATTGTAATTAATTAATTTGTTCGTGTTTACATCCCTGAATTTTTCGTGAAATTTTAACCAACTTCCATCGATTAACGTGAGGGGGGCCGGACCGCACAAACAAGGCCGACCCACCTACTTATTATTCTTGTTGGATTATTTTGGTTCGATATGGAAGTGGCGTAGTGCCGTCGCACCACGCGGGTTTATGCGGCAAGAAATATGTGGCGCCATCGCGTCGCGCCATGAATTAATACAAGGACGCGACACCATCACGCCGCGTCCAAGAAACCCGAAAAATACCGCGGCCGGTATCGGTGCCGCGGCGGAGGGGCGCGGTGCTGTCGCGCCGCGCCGGACGACAACGGTCGCGGACGGTTACGGGTCACGGCGGAGCAAGGTGACCGGCGGCCGGACCGGGCCACCGGTGTCGGAGCTGGAAGAGGACCATCCATCGCCAGTCCCGTTCAGCAGGAACCGGCCGACTAGGTCTTGCTGGCTGGACAGGGAGGAGCCGGGGGAATTAATTCCCCCGACCGGACATCAATGCGGTCCCAATTAAGGGGCCACAGTTACAGAAAACCGGGGGGGGGGGGGGGCAGCACCCCCCCCCCCCCCCCGGGTGAGCCAAAACGGCTCGACCATTTTGGCCGAGTAGCCGACCAGCGCGCCGAGCGCGCGGGTCGCAGGACCGGGTCGCCGGACCGGGCCACCGGGCCGCGCCCAGTCGTTCTAGGCCGCGGCCGGCCGGGCCGATGCAGAACCGGGGCGGGTCGACCCAGTTCGGGTCGAACGGGGGGTCTCGGTTCGGGTCGGTCCGGGCCCGAAACCCCCGTTTCTGGACCGTTTGGGTTCAATTGCCCATAACTTGGGCTACGGAGCTCCGATCGACGCGCCGTCAGTGGAAACACAATCCTTGGAACAAGATGATCATTTTGGTATATCTCACTCAAGGTTAAGAATATTTTGAGTTCGTCCGGGTTGGTTCGTACACGAAACTAATCGGGCCCTCGGAGCGGAAACACTCATATCTTAAACTCCGGACGTCCGAATAACGTGCCATCAACTTTGTTGGTTTCCTCATAGTGAGACAGATCTTTTGGCTTACTCCGCCTGAGGATTGGACGCAGGTGGAGTATGGTCGAGTTGGTTTTTCCTTAAAAACCAACCTGTCCCCTAGGACGAAAAATCCAATAACTCTCGGACTGGGCGTCTGATTGACGCGCCATCTGCGACGTTGAGTTCCTGTTGACGATACAGAAATATTGGATACATAATCTATAGACTTTGTGTTAGTTGATGTATCAGCCTCTCGGCTCGTGGAGCAGACCCTCCCGAATGAGCTTGTTGTGTGCGGGAACACTAGAGCTGGCCGCAACTGCTACTGTGACTGCGACAATGATTGTGCAGAGATCCTCAGTGGATTCGACGACAACGAATACAGCACTCAGCGATACTCTGTGGATCAGTGCTACTGATCCTGTGTGGGTTTGATCTTGTGTGGGTCACCGCTCAGCGGTTCTGTGTGAGCCAGCGCCTACAGATCCTGTGTTGGTCTGATCCTATGTGGGTCATTGCAGGGGTCAGTTTCCTACCGATCCTTTGCGGGTCTTTGCGGGGGTTAGTACCTATCGATCCTTTGTGGGTCTGACGACTTAGATGGATCAATGATCATCTCTATCATCTTTTGAAGAAGTATACCTATGTGAGATGAATCCTGTTATACTTTCCTGTGTCGACTGTGTTGTGCTATCCTGTGTGGGTTTACGTTTTGCTTTCCTATGTGGATTGTGTTATGCTATCCTGTGTGGATTACGTTTTTCTACCTATGTGGAATATGTTTTCCTTCCTATGTGGACTGGGTTTTACTTGTTCTCGAATGTTGCAGCCGAATGAGAATTAATGACTTAGGTATATGTACGGTCATATACCTAAGCAGTGTCGGTTGTTACTTCATGATTGTATCTTTCCTTTGTGGTTTATCCTTTGTGGATTTTGGGAGACCATAAGGGGGTCTCTGGGTCCCTAATGAGTATCTTATAATCACCCCTGAACGGGCTATGCCCGCACTACATTGTGTTGGTTGCAGACGACAGACATCACTGATCGTGGTGGAGGCTTGCAGAGCAGGATGGTACCTGGAGGTGGACCACTGGGCGGGACGTACTCGGAGTGGTAGGCTGGACCGAGGAGCAGTGGAGGCTTTCTGGACCCACCCCTCAGGTGGGATTCCCAGTGGATAGCTCATCGTTGCGGCTTTACCTTTCATTTGTTGTTTTCCCTTTCGAGTTGTACTTCACTTTCAGTTTGGGTTTGTATACTAGCCCACTTACTTTTCCGCACTTACAGTTGTACTATTTTTTTACATAGTGTTTACTTTTTCCGCTTGCTTACTCTGTGGTGCTTGTTTACTTTACAAAGGAAATGCCTTCGCTTTTTACCGGGATTTATGCCTTGGCGCTAGTCGCCAGCCCCTGGCCTATGGAAGGCGGGCTTGGGGTAGTCACGGCATGGGCCCGAGGACGGGTCGTGACAAATAATGTTGTATAGATAAAAATAATTTTATATTCCATATAACCAATACCATAATGTGGGGATTAAATCGATTGATAACATCTCCATATAAAAAATCACATGGATTATAATAAAATGGTTTATATTTACTGAATTCAAAATATTGATCATCATTAACTTTTTATTGTTTCATTCTGAGAATAATTTTTTATAAATAGTAAGGGAAATGACCAAATTCACAAACTAGTTTGTTTCATGAGACATACTGATGTACTGAGGGGTTAGAACAGTCTATTATCAATAATAACAATATTAAAATCATTCATTATATGGAAGGGGAAAATTTAATCAATATTATCATTCATGTTAAAAAACAATATTAAAATATAAATACATTCCTAAAATAGATTAGTATATCATAATAACATTCCATACAATGTTATATGGTTAATGGAATCAAAATATTACACCCACTAAAAATTATAATAATAAAAACTGAATTTTTCATTTATGATAAATCCTTACAAACATTATTCTAATATTTCATATGGAAAATACAACAATCATTGTTAAATCAATTTTTGAATAGATACAAATTTATAATAATGATTAGGAAAATATTTTCTATTATCAAATATATAGTTCCATATAATTCAATATTTTAATAAGAAAGTGGTCATGATGGTAAAAAATTATATCAATTTTTTATAAGTTAAACTAAAACATTCCATTCAATCATTGCAAAAATTCAAAATTTATGTTACTTGTAAAACTATTGAAATTCCATTGATATATTTTTTTATAAAACATTACATGGGTTGAAAAAATAATTTTTCAAAATGACCAGAGGATAATAAAATAGATTGGGGTTTAAATAATAATATCAAATAACATTAATATGAGAATCAAAAGTAGAAAAAATCATGATTTATGATGAGATTATGAAATAAACCATCACCTCTGGTTCAAATTTATTTGTTTTCATTTAAACCAACTACAAATTGAATATCTATTATATATATAAATATATATTATATTGAAAAATAATCTAACAAATCATAAGATAAATTTTTAATTAATATTTATTATAACCCCGTTATAATTTTTTTTAATCACTATTCTTGTTAATAATTGCTTTTCTCAAACATGTTTTGGTTATATAGTTTTGATCTATGTATTATTATCATGGTTACAACATATAAATATTTTTAACCATGAAATTAATATAATATATATACATAAGATATCTATTTATATGCATACTTAGTGTTTATGGAATTAAAAATGATTACACCATTTACGGAGATTGTAGGTCGTACATACGTATGAATGTTGTTTTAATTTTTTGGGATTGAAGGAATAAAATTAGAATAATAATTAAACGTTTTGAAATAGTTAATATATCATATAGAAAATATAAATTAATTAAATATATCCTTATTATCTTCTATTTAATATGGAAACGGAAATCATATCTCTTCGCTTCATGGAGGATGTAGTTCGCACGTACACATGGACTGCATTATTATATTCCAATAATTTGAATGTTAAGATGGTAGATGTGTTGTTATTATTATAAAAAAATTTATTATATGAAAATATTTTTATATAAATAATAAACCCATCAGAATAAACTACTAATGAAATATACTGGATAAAAATTAATTGTATCACTACATGGAGACTATAAGCTATAAGTACACACAATAGATAATTAACTTCCATTATAATGGGATCATCATGGATAATTGTTATTTTATTACCATAATAAACTTTTGGTATATTATATATACATAATTAATAATAATTTAAAAAATGTTTTATATTTATTAAAGGAATAATAATAAATAAATTGAAAGATGATAGGCATGATGAATTCCTCAAATTCGGAATACCCAATATATATCCCTTATTACTGGAACTTGTGGATGTATTTTAATATAACAACATCTAAAAAAGTGTATAAATATTTTTTATATGTTTAAATAGTGGGGATTAATAAAAAATGGTTTCTCAATATGGTATAATAATTTTATTTCTTGGGTTTCCATTTATAAGGAATGAAAAGGAAGTTCATGATGTTATAAAAAATAATATAATATAACTCATTCATTCTCAATAAACATTATTACATTATGAATTAGATGCAAATATATTGAAGGATATGGATTAAATATTAGAAACCATTAAAATTTTGATATGTTTTAGTGATAAATTTAAATTTCTCTTGTGTTATGTCCATTTTGTTATTATATTTTAACGTGAACGGTGAACATTATTTTTCACTCTTATGGGATTATAATTTTACTTATAATGTAAAATTTTTATTCAAAATAGAAACATTTTGAATTTTCTGACTATATGGTATCACCCTTTTTAACATCCATGACTTCATTAAATTTTTTAATATTTTTTTAAAATATTTTTTTCCTAAAATATCACTTTTTTTATTTTTGATATTAATCAATAAATTTGAAATTAAATATATAATAATGTTATAAATTTAATTTAATAATTTTATATATCACTAATAAAAGAAACTTATAAACAAATTCATGTAACATTATAAATTATACACTTTTTATTAAATTAAATATTTTCAAATCATTTATTTTATTAATAGATATATTGAAGAAATGTTGTGTTAGAAATTAATAGAAATTTCTAGTAAATATATAGATTAAAAAATTATAAATAAATATACAACAATAAAATAATTTCATTCTAGTAAGAATTTATATTTATATTCATTTATAACTTTTTTTCCTAATGGGGGAACATAATATAAATTTAAAACTAATATAGTGAAGCTTTATAACATTCATTTAATTTAATATTATTCTTGTTATTATCATATAAAATTGAATCTTAAATAATTTAATATTTAGAATATGGCGATAAGGTTCTATTTAACATCATAATATATGAATTTATATGATAATTTATTCATTTGATCTGTAGTTATATCCTAGACTAACCCGACTTAACCTTCATAGAGGCGGTTAATTTTTATATGGTAAATACTTATATTGAAAAAAAATAAAAAGGCTCATATTTAATAAATTAGTACCTTCAAATTTAAAATTTAAAATCAATTTAATAAAATTAAAATCATATAATTTGTAATAAATAAATTAAAAATAACAATGAAAAATGCGACAAAAATGTTTCTTAGAAGAAATACATTTCAAATATAAAACAAGAACTAAACATGTCCCATGACTAGAAAAACAATTAGATTATTGTGTAAACATTTAAATAAAAATATAATATACAAATTTCACATTCTATGAATAAAATAAAATTTTAAGAAATTTTTTTTTTATAAATTCTAATGTTTTTTATTTTCATTTCAAAAGAATTAATAAAAAATAATTTTATTATATGCATGTTTGAAGCGTATAAATTTTTAAATTTATTTTTTCTTATTAATAACAACTAATATAATGGATATGTTATAACGGTATAACGTATTATAGAATATTTAGAATATGTGTTGTTTGTATCTTAGAGAATTGAAAATATTAATTTAAAAATAAATATATCAAAAAAATTACTAGTTTTGCAACATATATCTATAATTTTGGAAGAAGAACCAATGAAACTTCCTTAAAAGATTTGTGATATGATTTTGGTATTGGAAAATAGTAGAACCATGGTCATCAATATTTAATTGTCATAAAAAAATCAAAATGATTGTAAGGAAGAATATAGTAATCAATCCTCCCACTATAGATTAATGATTCAATAATGTGGAACATCATAAAATAATAATATGAAAATAATTGAACAATGATATTCTTATTAAAGGGTAAATTAAAATTTTATCTTCGATTGGGTAATTACGCAAACAAATCATACATTAATATTTATCTTTATTAATGAAAATTACTTTGATAACATAATGATCCATTCCATAATCATTTTCATCTAGTACATTTGGAATCATATTGACATTAACATGTGTTCCATTGGTGACCTATGCCATGACCAACTAAGTTAATTTTAATTATCACAATTAATATACAAATCATACATAATACATTTCTATATAACCTGAGAATATGAAACATAAAAAAGGGTGATCAAAATGCTCGGAAATCAATAAAAAGGTGAAATCAAAATAAAATGATCATAAGAGTATGATAACATTATAATAACATTTGAAAAAAATTCTATGTATAACATAGAACAAAAAAAATGACATATGATAAAAAAACATGGCTCTTAAATAAAACATGAATCATCAACGAATCAAAAGTGATTATCAATACGATCATTTCATTGGCATAAGAAATACAATTTTTGGATTAACCAAATGAATTGAAATTATTTTTTCCATGCTATACACCAATTTTAAAACATCATGATTTTCTTATTATATAAACACGTGTACTTGGTTTTTAATTGGGATAACCTGCCCTTTACCATTTTTTGCGATTGTGATTGCCTCACATGTGCCTTTTCTTATTCTTGGGGAAATCACACATATACATTGTTTCAAATCAAACATTTACTTTCACTAAAATATATGAGGGGTTATATAGGACCCACCATTATTATAAAACATACATATGGATAACACAATATCATAAAAAATTTATCATATTTTAAATAATGTATATAAATTAAATTTTATAAATAGTTTTTCATAGTAAATCCAAGGGAGAAGGAATGAGTTTCATGCACCTCCTATAATAAAAAATATCAACCATCCAAATAATGTATAATGATGATATCATTGGACCATATACCCTATAAATTTAAATTAAAAATAGTGGGTAACATCTTATATGGAAATTTATTTTCATTGTTTACTTAGAATATTTATTTAGGAAATAGTCCATTCTAATTTTAAATACGTTATATAAAAACATTTAAATTTAAAATTTTTAATTAGAAAATGTTCTTTAAAAATAACCATGGAAACATTTAATTGAATAACAACTCAATATAGTGGTCATTATGATGTAATCTTTTATTCACACCATATGTGTCAAACTAATGATTCAATTAACACTTTCATGAAAAAAATGCAGAAAATACCTATTCAAGAAATTAACAATAATATTCCATTTAAATAATTAAAATGAAATATTAAAACATGAGAAATTTTTATTTAAAAAATAATGGTAGAATTTTAGATCCATTATTTAAAATTATTTTTAAAAAAATGAATATGTTTGTAAAATTCATTTCAAAGGATGTGTGAAATAATTTTAGTTTCATTAAAAATGTTATTTTTCAATATTAAATAAATAAAGAGTTTAAAATTATGGGAACATTTATTGTAAACAAATAAACATATGAAAATGATAATTATTTATTTCATTGATAAATAGATCATAATATTTCATTATTTAAAGGGTAATCATAAACAATAAAAATTAATAAGGACACATTACCATCATACCACTACCATGTTGGAAACCTTTGAAACCAAAGACCCATGAAGTAATTAAATCGATAAGATAATTAAGAATAATTTAAATAATTTTATTTAGGATATACCATATAATTTGACCATTATATACTCTTTATAATTTAATATAGGTGAATAAGAAAATCTATGTCTCAAAAAAGGCAGTTTGAGACAAAAATCTCTTACCATAATTCACAAATTCCCTTATCACCATTCTAAAATAAAATTTAATAAATATATTTTTATTATAAATATAATAATTAAACAGAAAAATATTTATCATATAATATAGGATTTATTTTTTATTTTTATTACTTATTTAACAACACTACTTATTAAAATATCATTTTAGGTAATAACAAAATCATTTTTAATATATTTTTTTGATTGATATCTTATTTAGTATCATTTTCATCATTGTTCCATCATTGAGAATTTTTTTTTTAAAAATAATATTAATATTAATTTATTTATCCTATTCCATAAATTTAATGATGTAATGTGAATTACACTATCCTGTGTGATAGTATGTCGTACGTGCACATGAACGATGATTAGAGTTTCTCAATTGTGGAAAATAAAGGATGGTAAATTATATATTTTCATTATAAAATACTTTTTATTTCAAAAAAATTAAAAATATTCATTAAATCAACTATTGTTTCATTCTATCTAAATTATACGTTGAAAATGAATCATGTATCTTAGTGCGGTGGTAGTCAACTGTACACAAATGCAACATTATCATATTCTAAAAGAATAGAATGTATGATGGTTATTTCCTTATTATAATTAAAAAAAATATAAGAATATAATATATATATATATATATTACATTAATCATTTTATGAATCCTTGAGAGGAGCTGATGGAAAACAAATGACATTAGTTTGTGGGGCGGATGAATGCCATATACATGATCGATGGTTTGGTATCCCATTTGGTGGAATAAGTTATAGATTCTGGTCATTAAATTAACATAATAAAATATATACATGTGAGATAAACTTATTGTTTTATTTTTTCCTAGTTGGATATTATTTGAAGGATGTGGAAAACAAAATAAAACAAAAATTCATATTTAGGAAATTTTCCTCTTCTTCTATTTATTTTTTTAGGTTTAACACCTAAAAAAATATAAAGTGTTTAACAATGAAAATTCTTACAATAAGATATATTTAGGGATTTAAGAAATATATTTGGATAGGTATTTCTTATACCAATTAGTTTATGATGTTTGAAGAGGATATGAGAGGGGGTTTCATTATATTTTTTTGGGAGAGGGTCTACATTAAAATTTTCAAAATAATAATGTGCACCCACATTTTTTACATGAAAAATAAGAAAACAATTATCATTATATAACCTTATAAGAGATGATAATGAAATATTTATATAAAATGGATGTTGAAGAATTTTAATTTTAATTTTACACTTTATATTTTTACAGTCTCCCCAAATAATCTTATTATAACCTTATCTATAATAATTAATTTTTCAAATTTTTTACAATTTATGTTGAAAAAAATAAGATAGTATTATTATATAAAATAATTAATAATTATTCATGATATAGAATAGAAATGTAAAATCCTATTCAAATTAGTGGAAAATTTTAATTTAAAAAAAACCTGCAGAATAAACAAAAAACTTGTCTTCAAATGTAATTTTTTTAAATGATTAATGAATTTTTATATAAAACATAAATATAAATATGATTCCAAATATTTATATATGATTAATTATAATACATTTTGAGATAATTTTACATATTAAATTTTTATTAAAAAAATTGAAACATATAAATTATTAAAATGAAAGGGTTGTATTCAATAAATAAATATTATTGTTCAAAATTTGATGAAAATTAATCATTTCAAAAAAAATCCAAAAGCATCACTATAAGAAAATTTTGTCATATGTACTCAAAAATTGAAGATAATTTTGATAAAAAAATTATAATTGATTATAAATAAATAAATTAATTTATTTATAATAAAATATACAAATAAAGTTTTTGAGGGGAAAATTATTTTTTTTAACATAATGATGAGTCTAAAAATAATGTAATTTTTTATTAATATGACATATTTATAGAAAAAAGATATTAAAATGTTATAAAAAATGGTTATTTTTATTCATGACATTATGTTAATCAAATATGTAATAAGTTTTTGTTTAAATAAAAATATTTAAACTCATAATTAAAACTCGGTGTTACATATAATGAATGTTATGGAAAAATTAATTTTTTTGGAAAACAAAATTTATAAAATCGTTGGGAATTTCATTATAACCCTTTTAAAACGAATTTATCCAATGAAATTTCATCACATTGAAAAAAATAAAGGAATTTTTTTATCTTTTCATCCTAATGTTCTCAGATAGATTCCTCAAATAGAAGGGTTCACCTCAAAACTGTTTCCATGTTAATGGTCTTATTTCATAACACATTGTTTGTAAAATATAGAATCTCGACATGTTTATCCTCATAATAGTGATCTTGATCAAATTATACAAAATATGGGATCAATACATATAATTGATTAGGTATGTACATTCCTAATAGATATAAAAAGAACACATCATAAGACTTAGAGTGATTTGGTGGAAGAACGGAATTATAAGATATAGTCCAAATAAAATGAATAATTTCAAGGGAAACCATATATATTGGGCTCAATTTTACCTTCTTATCACAGATCATTACATTCTTCCATGGATAAATTTTTTGCAACTGGTTCTCACGAGCGTCAAACTACACACCATGTTGACATTTTTTAGGAGAAATTATCTTACTACATTAGGATTTCCTAATTTGTTTTTGAATAAATGTAACCATATGGGTCATTTAGTCAACTATTTGAGGTCTTAATATAATTTTTACACCATATTAGACTTCGTACATTGTAGATATATACTTCACTCTATATATGGATTCACAAATAGTCATTTAAATACATGATTAAAATTTATTTTTAATATAAGACTCATCAATATAATGTTGAAAATCACAATGACCGTTAAAATCATTAAAAAATAAATTTAACCTCTTGGGATTTAATTTTTCAAGAATATTTAACATCAATATGAGTGTGATACTTAGTGATTAAACTGATCTTTGTATCATCATCTGGTTATATACTAATCCAAATAATTTTGGAAAACATATGACCCTGATTAGATACAATAGAATGTGGTACTCAATGAATCATTAACACTTCATGATTGTATATCCTAGAAAGATAGTCTAAATAGAACTATTCTCTAATAGTGATAATATTCCCATTCTTACTAATGAGATCAACTACCACCCATATAGAATTGTTTCCTTTATACATTTTTTGGGGACTGATGACAAAATACATGCTTTTGTTTTCCCATTTCCATTTAAGTATGGTTAATGTTTTTTAAATCCCCTTATAGTCATTGCGCAATTTCATTACATACTGACATACAAAAAAACCGATATAAAAATACTTTGACATCTCTATTTAGGACAACTCACATGAAATAATCTTTTAATTCACAATATATATTATTTTTGGTTGAATGGAGAATAAATAACTATGACACTATTCTAAAATATTTTTATTCACGTTGGGTATGTATTGAAAACATTAATTGTTTCTATGTATTATAATTATATCATAATCAATGATAATATTAGGGAAATTTATTCCATTCATTTGGAACTTCATAACTTCCATCTATGCCACTTTAATCATCATTTGGATAGATGATTGAATAGGTAAGTGAGAAAGATAATATTTATACAATTTCTTCAATTTTTGACCCTTAATAATTTTGAAATAAATAATTATATGATATTTTTCAAATTCATCATGGATAAAAAATGGATCCTTCATCTTAATTAATTGTACTAATTTTTAACTTTCCCATGTTATTAATGTATTGACCTGTCTAAATAGTTAGTTTGCTCAAAACAACATCTGTGGAAAATGTTCAACTCATAATATGTGAATATATACATTAAAAAATAGATCAATATATGTATAAATAATTCAATATAATTATAATACCTCAATATCTTCAATGAAAAAATAATCTCGGATAATACAAAAAGAAATAATTTTGTTATTTATCAAATGATCCTTCAATTTTAATGAGGCATAGATGTAACCATTTCATTATGAATGAAATATTAACACAATTCATTAATAAAATTTTCTCTATACATTAAAAACCCTCATCCACTATATGGTAATATATAAACATTTTAAAAAACTAATCATTACCTTAGTTCCAAATTATTTCCCACATATTCATGTATCTATTGGAATTTGGATCCCTTCTAAGATAACATGGAGAGTTGAATATATAGTTGTGATAAATTCTATAAACACATCAATAATATCTAGATAAACCATGAAAACTACCTATCTCAGTCACCATTTCTAGTTACAGGTAGATTTTCAATATCCTTTGTATTTGATGGATCTACCAATATACCAACACTTGTGCATTGATGAGCTAAAAATAAATCCTTTTGTAGAAAAAAATCACTAGTTTTTAATATTTCTGACAATTTATCCTACATTTGGACCATTAGTAAATTATAATGTTTTACATATTATCTTATAAATAATTTTATAAATGGGTATATCATTCACAATTACTACTGAAATCGTGCCAAATCAATGTCTAATGATTATTCATTGATCAATGAAGATAACTAGAAATTTGAAAAAACAAAGGGATGTATTTTATGTTCATAGTCCATAAATATTTAATGAAATGTGTTCTAGGGTATATCCTCCTTTATAACATTCAAGTGATCATATAAATATTGAATTTCAATGTTTTTAATTTGTGGGACTCATTGATGTTCATTATAAAAATAATCAATAATGTTTAGTGGATAGTTATTATTGATTTTGATCATGTTCAGTACTAGTTAATCAAAATATATTCACATCAACGCACCATTCTATTATAAAAATATGATGAGAACCACATGGTGACGCACTTGTCTGATTAATTCCATATTCTTGTTTCTCTAATATTATCATCGTAAAATTCTACATATGAATTGGGTCCATTATTTTGGGTGTCTATAAAATTGGTACAGATCGTGATATGAGTACTATTTTGAACACACATTCTTGTTTTGGTGGATTTCTATGAACAAATTTCGGAAATACAGCCTCTAATGATGACACCATAGAAATATAATCGATGTCGATTTTCTTCCATTGAATCTACGAAAAATAACCCTTTTTAATGTGAATCACATTCCATATAGTAGATTTGATCTCTATTAAAAGATCATATATATAATTTCACTGATAGACAACCATAGGATGGTTTGGAATCAAAAATGTGACTTACATTCAATTTTAATTAATGGGGGATTTATATTTATAAATCCAATCAATTGTTATGATAAAATAAAATCCAATCAGATAAAGAATAAAAATGTTTTAATGAATCACATTCCATCAAATTTGTACTATATTATAGTCGATTAAGTGTTATGTGATCACTATAACATTTGGGGTTTTCAATAGTAATTCAATATAAAATCATTTTGAATGAATATATATACAG
Source organism: Viscum album (assembly GCA_963277665.1). Classification (NCBI taxonomy): domain Eukaryota; kingdom Viridiplantae; phylum Streptophyta; class Magnoliopsida; order Santalales; family Viscaceae; genus Viscum; species Viscum album. The sequence goes on from OY728122.1 coordinate 688,804,821, forward strand.
TTATAAAAATATTCAAATATAATTTTTTTGGAAGATCTAGAGTGTAATAGTTTATTAGAAGTTCTAGAGGTGAGGTTATGTATATCTTTCACCACATAATTATTTTTACACCCATGAAACATAATGATCACACAATATTTTCCCATGTATCTTGACATTAGAGGATACTGACATTGATCATTATCATTAACCTTCATATATTGGATAATATAAACATATTCCACAAACACCTTGTATTTGAATCACTAATGTGTGGGATGTTTATTTTTTAAAGATTCTTAATTATTCATATCATTAAGTTACATCTCTACATCAATTCATCATTCATCTACTGATCATCATCCTATCCAAAAATAAAATATTTATTGTCCACCTTAAGAAAATTTCATCCATGTTACCTTCCACACATAGATCATTAATGAAATATCATCTTCATCTATCCTTAATGTTTAGAGTTTACTTTGAATTCCATCATTCATTTACTATAAAACCATTATGTTGATTAGAAACACTAATCCCAATTTCTACCAATATAACACATATTACAATTTCTAAAAAAAGGTTGATATATTCTATGTATAATTACCTCATGAGACTTGGTTTTATGACACTAATGAATAGATAAAATATAATTTTATCATTGATAATAATACCAAAATCTTCCATACATGACATGTAAAACTCTAAAAAATGTTTCCAAATGATTCTTCATACTTTTATTATTGATCGTGGAATTATTTATCTATTATCAAAAAAAGAATTCAAGGAATGTTATTGTTGATTAATATAATATTAAATTCATCCCACTTCGCTAATTCAATTTCATCTGGATACATTATATTCTTGATAAGATTCCACCATTGATATGAATATACTTAGACAATAAATATGGATAAATTGATTTTTTTCAGGTACTAGAAACTGTAAAATGGAACATATATCGTAAATGATTTATATCCATTTCTAAGAATCTCATGGTTTTTTAGAACCACCAAAATAAGGTATATTTTCTACATTTATGACTCAGTAGAATATAGTTTCCTCAATTTTTTCGTTTTGATGTTCTTCATGATTAACATCATGAGAATTTTGTATGATCATTGTAATAATATTTTTCATTACATATCCCATGAAATTTATTTTCTTTGGAGGAAAATTACATAATTTTATTTTTCATTTAGCATTAACATCATTCCTTGAAGCACCATGAATTTTTCCAAAACAAAAATAATTGTGTAAGAAACAATAGTCATACAAGGAAACCGAGTAATCATAAAAACTCATTGATATGGGTTTTAAATAAATAACAATTCTATTAATTCTATGACATAATATGTTTATCCTAGGTTATTAATGGCCATTATTTAAATACTTAATGATGGATAATAATAATTTTTTGTGAATTTCAAACTATATCCACTGGGAATGTCAAAACAGGTTCACAGTATGGCTTGTTGTCATATACATGGTTATTGTAATATTTTACCTAACACACTTCTCACAGTGTTAATAATCTATGTAAATCTATACCAAAACAACTCTATTTTTTTTATGAAATATGGGATATAATTTATCAATAACTAATTATACTTTCCTTCGACAATATTCATTCATATTTTCATATACATAGAACTATACTTTGACATGTCCTTATACATATCATATTGGATCTAACTAATATTTTCTCTTCCTAGTTTAAAAAATAATAAATAATCCTTTCTTTGATACATACTATAATGCTAAAAATTTATCACATATAAATATTACATCATCATGGTCAAATATTCATTATAAAACATTATCATTCATGCAAATTTTCTAAGGTCTACTTCCTTTTGAAACATCGACAAACAAACAACTAATATATAAATATAAGATACATCAACTAAAATAAATTTATTCATAAATAATATCCCTCTTATACATTTAATATTTATCACATTTCATTATATCACAGTAAAATTAGTCATAAAAAAGGGTTAACCCAAATGCTCAGTAAGGGTAAAAAACAGAGCTATTAACATAAAATTAGTATAAGGGTAATACAACATGAGAATAAAATTTTGAAATTATACCCTACTAATCATATATCATAAAAAAGAGTAATGAAATAAATAATTTTAGGTCATAATAAATAAATCAAAATGGAATCAATGAATATGGTATTTGAGATCATAGAATTAATAAAATAAAAAAAAAATTTGTATATATATAAGAATATAAAATATTATATATAGATAATCCACTAAGACCATCTAAACATTTTTGGTTTCTTCTAACCACCTACATTCCAATATTATACATTCGATAACATCCCATGTACACTATTTTGGGCACGGGACAACCACTAATATACCATTTTTTTGCTCTGGATAACCAAATTTCTATCCATTGATCTCTTATAACATTAATCATTACAAAATTCATTATATGTATATATATATTCCACCAATATCTGAGATCCTAAATATGTGTGCCACATAATTATAAAACATAGATAATTTTATTACCCATTTAATGGAAATATGATTCATTAACATTTCACAATAATATTATCCAAGGAAAATTAATGTGATTCACAAATATCTTATCGTCATTAATAAATCATAAAGACAAATAATAAATATATTACTATTTTACCATATCCCTAATAATAAATATGTATGACCAATGGATTTCCTTGTTTTTATAAAATTATTTTTCAAGATCACATGGAACATTGATTGAGGAAAATATTCATTCTATTTGTAATAACTTAATTAAAATAAAAATTATATATTAATTTTAAAATGAATATTATATAAAAAATAAACATGGAAACTCTTATTAGAAGCATCAAATAATTTACTGTTCATTTTTTAGTAAATTTCACTAATTTTGAGCCTGTTAAAAAAATGATTCAATTCGCATTTTAGATAAAAGGTCAAAATACATCATTCCAAAAATGACACGATTTCTCCTACAAAATTAATTTTTGAAAAATTTAATGATGTGCAAATATTTCATTGTGAAATAATATTTAAAAATTAAAAACATTCTTTAAAAAAATTATATAAACCAAATATAAGTAAGAAAAAATGTTTTTTTTGTCAAAAATAGAAATGATTTATTATTTGTTATTAAAAAAAATGTTTTCGAATCTAATGTACATAATGAGAGGAAAATAAGGAAAAAATGAATTCTCATGAAATAAAAATATAGAAATAAAATTAATTATGATCGAAAAAATAGATAATAATTTTTTTTGGTTGAATGAATAATAATAACAAATCCAAATAAATAATGATAGTGTAACATCAACCTTGTATGACATTGGTATGTTTTGAAACATAATAACCATTGTAAAATAAAACAATATAAAAATTTTATATCAAGAATAAAATTACATTAGCTACATATCATGTCAAATGGTAATTATATTCTCTACAAAAAGAAATATAGTTTCATAACATATCATATATCTCAAAAAGATAATTGGAGTCAAAATTCCCTTCCCTAATGTCTATCATTACTTCTTACTCAATGAAGCCTACTTTATAATAAATTTACATTTATTATACATATAATTAAAAAACCATAATCATATATACCATAACACATATTATTCATAAATAACATTATATTACTTGTTCAATAATAATCTCTTGTTATTTTTTTGGTAATAACTGCATTGTTTTTAATGTCTTCTATGGATTAGTATCATTGGTCCTTTCATTTGATTCATGGTTCCACTATATATATAATTTTATACATTATATAAATACTATATAATTTCATTATGTAATTATTTATTGCAATCCATTATTGTTATAGACATAAACTAAATTAAAAAATTCATGGAGATGGCAGGTCATACATACACTTGAACATTGATTCAATTTTCTCGATAGATGAAAAATATGTAATATAAATAATATATTCTATTTAATAAATCATTTTTTACATATAAATCAAATATATTCATTAAATTTTACCTTATTATCTTCTATGTATTGTGTATGTGAAAAACGAATCACATTGCTTTGTGAGGTTGTAATCTTCTATACATATGAGCGATGTTATCATATACCTATGGAATTTAATGTAATATGTTATATATGATGTTATAATTTATTAATTATAATAATATCATAAATTTGATATATAAATATTAAATCATATTTATATCTAGTTGTCAGATTTTGTTATGGGTGAATAATAAAATTATTTTGAGAGGCGGTAGTCCGTTATACAAATGATAGACTATTTTGATTCCAATTTGATGTAAGATGAGATAAAATAAATGTTTTTTTGTTGTTTGAAGTGTATAATAGATTTTTTTGCCTTCAATACTTGGGGGAGAGGATACACGTTGAATTTTTTAAAAGATTAATGTGTAACCACGTTTATCAAATTTCATAAGGCTTGAAATGAGACAATACAAATCTGAAATGGTTATAATATCTATATATTCCCATATAATGGATTTTTTATATGTTTCTAGTTCATTTTTCCCTTATCATTTTTTAAACCCAAGTTAAACTTGAATTACCATTATACAATTTAATTAGTTTTTTATATATTTACTATACAATTTAAAAAATATTAAGTAAAAAATATTATATAATATGAAATATTTTATTTCAAAATATTTAATTAAATTTTATGAATAACATTAACATATGTGGGAAATTTTAATTAAAAAATAAAAATATATATTAGATGAAAATTGTGGTTTTCCTAAGTGATAGTTCTCCAGATTTAAAAAAAAATTATCAAAATAAAATACAAAACTTATTCTCAATACCAATTTCATATTAATTCTAATAAAATTGAGTTAATTTTTTCTTTTACTAAATTTTTTAAAATTTTAGCTTCATAATTTTTTATACAAATAATAAATCTTTAATAAAAACATATATATTTACTATTAATAAAAAAATTAACATATCAAAAAATTAAAACAATTCTCCTAAAGATAATTATGATATGTATAATAAAAAAAGTTTTTCATAAAAAATATTTTAATAAATATGAATATATATTTTTATTTTTATTTCACTAATAAAAATAATAATAACTTTTTTGAGAAAAAAAAATATTTTTGGAAGCATATAATCACTACTCAATGTACTTAATTTTTTATCAATATGATATATTTATAATAAATAATTTTAAATAATTTTTTAAAATCCAGTTTTTATTTTTCATTCATATATTGTTATGGTCTATGTAATAATGACTCTATTTAGATAATAAAATTTTTCATTTTTCATGGCTGTTAAATCTAATTGTTGTGTGTAACAGAATTTGATGGAAAATAAAATTTATTTGATATAAAATATTTCAAAAAATAACCATGAGTTAGATAAATATTTGGTAATAAGGGAGAAAGTAGGTTATCATATCCACATAGTGGGGTCATATAATCCAAAATAAGTGATATGTATAGTTTTTATTCATTCAGTAAAAGAAAAATATCTCATTTGATTCAGGTTATATATAATATAATATATAGTTATAGTCCATATAAATATTATGATACCTCCAAAAGTCAAAAAGGTTTATTTATAAGGTCAATCACCATTTTAGTAAATCCTTTCATTATACATATATAACTCTTCAACAAATAACCTTTTCTAGAAGAGTATCAATCAAATCTTATTATTCTCTCATTGAAAGAATTGGATGATATTTGGGAAAATGAATGGTTTTCCATACATATGCCTAATATAAAATTTCCAGGGTTGAAAATAACTATAAATATCCTTAACAATACATTGATTCTAAATAAATGAATTAATAAATTCGAATATCCTTCGAAAAACCCATCTCATGAAAGATTATTATTTTCTAACAAAAAAGAATATCTAGTAAAAATATTGAGATAATGGAATGGATCATTAATAAAGTCATCTTCATTAGGAGGGAATATAATTATTTATTTAACATATAATATTACAACCATTTATAAAATCAAGTCATTGGGTTCCACATATAACATTTATGTAGAGCTCTACATCTATAAAAGTCTCCATCAAGAATGGACCTCTTTAAAATGGAAAATTAAATATATTAAAACATGAAAAAATTGAAGAACGTTTTATATACCATATTTTTTCACCAAGGGGTTCCCAAAACGTATTTCTCAAAAATTAATATATATAAATCGGTTTCTATATTAATTTTCATCATCATAAGAAGATATTGATAAAGAACTAGTATCTTCTCCAATATATTTCTATATTTTTTCGTTTATTATATGGGGTTATTAAATCTATAATGTCAATATTTTACAAGGATGTAATCAAATAACATTAGAAATAGAGTACATGAAATGTATCTACATTTTTGTATGATTAAATCATTTTGATCTTGTAGTGATTCTGTTTGGATGTTTTTTCAATTACAGTGGTTATATAAAGTAATGAAACTTCATGATTGGGGAGATATTGAACTGAAAAACTTACATTTTTATTACTAATTAATATATTATTTTATAAAATGTTATAATCGTTTAATAGATATATAAGATATTAATGTAAAAATAGGGTTATTATAAACCATTGATATCAAATTAATTTTTAGATATAAATAACTTGTTAATGAAATAAGAATAATGAATATTTAAAATAAAATGAATTATAAAAAAATATATACATTAATCAATTTCCCAAGTGTTTAGTAGTATTATAAAAACCCAAAAGAATTTTTAATACTAAAATATGAAATTATAGAACAATATTTTTCCACAAAAATTACGGGGTAGATCATAATTTTGTCGAATATATCCCAATACAAAGACTAAAGGATCCTATAAATTATAACTCTTAGTGGCTGCCATTTTCATAAACATGTACACTCTATATTCAAAGCTACATAATCCACTAATTAACATTGTTATACACGATATCTTCCTCTACATGAAATCCCTAGATCATATTGGATAAAAAAACAACATATTCCAAACCAAGGAGGTCTTTAATCAAGAAGGATTAGAAAAACCAAACTATATACTGAAATATCTATCATCATGAAGAATCATAAAACAATTTCCTATGATAAATAAAACTAATAAATTTACTATCAGTCCACATATATAAATTCACTTTGCACCTTAAAAAAATATCTCATGTAATAACCATCATTTACAATAAATATTTTTAGGCCTAGTCTAGTAATAAAAAATCAAACATTTATATATATCCTTTAATCCTTGACACATTTGTATAAAATATTTGGCATCATTATAAATTAATCTAATAGTAATATTCTAATTAATATTGATTCATATGTAATATAATCATTTATAGTTCACCGTCATCCACTATATGTAGCTACAAATTGCATTGTTCTTTTAGTCTTTAATATATATTTCATTATAATGAACAACCATGTTTTCATATATGTATATATTTTTTTCATTAAATAAATCATTCCAAATAGATAAAAATAGTAGAATTACTAAAAAACAATAAAACAACGTTGAATGAAATATTTTCATGATTGTATTTGGATTCTCCAAACTATTTACTTAGTGGGTATTTTAATAAATAATTACTTCCATTTTAGAAAACTAAATCATGAATTAAATATTAATATTATTATATATATAAATTTAATATCCTTATAAACTTCCTATAATTTCCAATGAATTTTATGATGTATATGAAATTTAAAAATCCTACTATCCTTTGTGAAAACAAAGGATTATTATCTTAGGCCTCTCAAATATCAAAATCTTCTCCTTAATTGAATAAAATCCCCAAAACCCATTTATTATTATAAATTTTTTTATTAATTAGTTTTTTAAAAATTATTAGCATACATATTATTCATATAATTTTCACCCATTTTGATTAAATTTAAAATAATATAAAACTCATTATCTGTAATATTGGGTTCCAGAAAAAAAAATTCTTTTAAATTTTAACATTAGTGGAAATCAAGATCTACATTTATTAATATTTTTGGAATTTTATATCATTATTTATAAAGGTTTAAACAAATTTTATCTCTAAATGTGTGAAAATATTTTTGACAAACTGTTAAAATAATTACCAGATGATAGAAGATAATATAATGAACCTTCTTGATGATATCCTCAGATCACTATAGGTTATATTCTTCCGATGAATTTTTTCATGTAAATATTACAGAATATTCTCTAATATTATAATGAAAATAAATTTATATAAAACTAAATGTAAACAACATTTCATCTACTAGGTATTATTAATTTCATTTTATTATAAAATGAAAATTAAAAAAATTAAAAAAAATAAAAACATATATATCAAAAGGGGAAAAAATATCTATAGTATGAAAACATATGAAATAATCATTGAAATTGATCCATATTTTTCCAAAATAACAATGGATAAAATATTGATCATTCATTATATTTTTTGTATGGTGAATATTCAATATGAAAAAAGAAATATAATCCTAATAGAAAATATATGGGTCAATTAAATAAAATATATTCATAAATACTATGAATTATAAAATGTGAACTACACAAAAGTTATTTTTGTTTACCACAACATATAGGAATAATTTATAATATATGTTTTCAGGAAATCATTAACTATTGCTATTGTAATTTTTTATTTGAAATTATATTTATTTATCGTTCATAACATATGTTGTACTTGTAAAAAAATTAATAATGTTTTAAGAAATACAATCCTCCACTTTTAATATGTAGTTTTTCCATGTGAGGATAAAATTGATATAGGAAGTGGAAATCATGATCACCATGCGTTAATCATACCATTCATTGGTTTAATATATTCATGAATTCATCAAATGTATTTTTATCTTATATTTTCTATAATATTTGACACTCCCAGAATCATATATTCATCCTTTAATTAGTTATAATTTAAATAATAAAAAAATTCATTAATGTACCTCCCCAATTTTTCATGACTATACCTCAATAAATTCTACTATAATTTACAATTTTTCTTCAACATATAAAAATCCATTAAACTATTTTTCAATGTGTTATTATAAAGTGAAAAATCATAGAAAAAATTCCTTCTCCAATTAGTATTTCAGTTAAGTTTATTTCACATCATTAACCAATAGTGATTATGATGTTTATTTAAATGATATTATCATAGAGTTGTCAAGATTTGTGGATTATGAATCACCTCAAATCATAAATTTATCTTCTATAACATTCTATATTATATTATATTTCCTTATAAATCATTATCTTTAATGTAAATATAATTAAAATATATAAAAAAATATCCTCATCATAATCATCCATATCACATAAAAATTAGAATTACAATTATGTATTCCAATTTGAATCTTATGTATATGTTGGAATCCACTCAAGCTCTTTCATGAGCACAAAAACTAGAAATATCTGTTGTAAGATCTTATTAATAGTAAAATACTAGTTCTAAAAAACATTGAATTAATTTTTCTGGTCAAATATAAGTGACATGGGATATAATATTTTTTAAAATGTAAATTATTGGTAGAAAAACAAATGGTGATGGTTATTTTGGGTTTATAGGTATTATTGTGAAGGTTTTAGTTTGTTGATGAAGGATGGTTTTTGAAGGAGTTTTGAGGGATGAGTGGAATGTATGAACTCATGGAGCATGTTGTGTGTGGTGTCATGGATAAATAAATGCCTTTTGTTGAGGTTTGTTTTATATCTGATGTGATGGAGCACAAAATGTATGTCCTTTGGGAGTGTGAAATATCTAAACATTTGAAGAATGAATTTAAACTAATCTCACAAACTATAAATATCTAAACTGATATTATAGAGAAAAAAAGTTATAAATAATCATGGAAATGAGTCATGTTAATAACCCCATTATTTTAAATATATATCACCAAAAAATCATGTTAATCACTTGAATTAACTTCCTAGTTATCATATCATCTTGTTGAGAGATCATGGGAATCACTATAAAGATATCACATGATTATAATTGGATTTCATGAGGAGATAATTTGACGCACCAGAAGAAATTTCATTATTGTTGGATGATATAAATGATATTTCATACCTTGTAACAGAAGATGACTTATGGATTTCAAAATTTCTTATTGCGAGTTCATGATATAAAGAAATGAGTTTCATTTGATCTCATAGAAAGATCATGTGACGTTCCTGAAGAATAAAATATTTAATCTAAATAGGAAAATAGCTATAATATGAAATCACTAGAATAAATGATTATTTTTATAATCAAATTATGGTTTCAACAAATGATATAAGAAAAATAGAGCTTTCCACATGATAATCTGAAGATCCTACTATGGGATAATGAGAATGAGATGATTTTTTATGGATCTCACATTGGGATCTCTTGTGTCACTAAAATAAAATAACAATGATTGTATTATTTTCATTGGAACTCATGATGGTATCATGTGATACAAATAAGGATATTAATGATGATCATTCGAAGGGATTTTGACATGAAATAAGAAATCTGGAGAATCGATCGCATGGAACATGTGATTCCATCTCTTGGGTTGTGAAAAATATAGGGAACCATGTTTTTCAGAGTTAGTGTAACATCACAGGTAAATAAACAATATTGATTTTTCATATTTATTAATTTTTTTATTAAATATTAATTTTACTTTAAATAGGTTTCTTTGTTCGATAGCTTACCCGATACGCAACAACGGGTTTCTTTGAAATCTTACGTTGCACACTAATAATATATTATTATTTTAAATGATAGTTAACTCCTATCCGTTGTATTGGTAGGAGTGAATGATACTAACAAAAATATGATTATACATGTTTTTTAAATGTATTTACAATTATCTAATAATAATTATAGGCTTATAATGTGAATGAATCCAATTTTAAGCATAATTTACATTAAAAGGCCGATTTATCATCTTTTAATGGAGAAACATTTTTAAATATTGTTTTATTCAATTTAATACATTATATTTGACCAAATTATATTTTTCTTTAGAATTGGGACATCAAAATTTACTTTGTGTAAATTTTTGTAATTTTTCCGATAAAGTTAATTTTTTAATGAATATTGAAAAATATTGTATTATAATTCATATGTGCCTTTTAATATAATTTATTTATATGGTTTGATTTTATTTTTAATTGGTATTAAGGTGAAATTAAAATGTATTTTTATCCTTTAATCAATTGTTGGTCCTTGGAATTTATTTCACATTGAAATTGGACATAAACAAATATGAATCTTTTGATAGTTATTTTTTCTTAAAAACATGCTATTTGTTTTGATAAAGGAAATTAATGTTATAATTATTTAATTCAACTTATATGTTTTTAATTTAGAAAAATATACATCATTTTAGAATTTGGAATGTCAAATATTAACTAAGGCTGAATTTTTGGTATTTTTCGGAAAATCATCAATTTTTGATGAATAGTGATACCACATAGTGGAAGTTAAAAAAAACTGACATTTTCATTTAAATGAAATTTTACCACTTATTTGAATTGAATTTTGAAAATACAACATACATTCTTTTTATCAAGAAGTAAAATGTTGTTCAATAAGATGAAAATAATTTTTGGTGAATAGTAATTTTTGACTTTTATTTTCGCGTTTAAAGATAAATAGTGTAATTCGAGGTTAAAATAATTTTATAATAATTCAAAAATACCTTAACATTTGTCCTAAAATTATAGGATGAGTATTGGCCGACCATGGGCATCCTTGGGTCGATTTTGGGACCCCATTGAGCCACTTGGCAGTGATAAGGACAAATTAGATTAATTAATATAATGTAAAGACAAAATTGACATCAACAAAATTCTTTTAGTAAATAATTTTTATATGAATATATATAAGTCATATGTTAGACTATTAATATTTATTGGAAAGATAAAAAATTTTCATACATCATGGTAGTTTTTTTATAATTTTTAGACATCAAATAAATTAAATTATTCATAAAACAATAATGATGAAGTATTTACCTCATTAATAAGTGATTTAAATAAATAAGATTATAATGATTTAAATATTATACAAAACATGTCCAATTCTGATTGGAAGATTTTATTTCGACCATGATTAATCTTATCTTCATCTTTAATGATTTTTGGACCTTTTCAACCCGAAGATAAGTTTATAAAAAAAAATATTTTTCACACTTTCCAAAAAATCCCCTCCTCTCCCTTATAGAAGGAGACCATTTCTATCCATTTCCTCACACCCCTCAAGACATTTTTCTCATCCAAACTATGCCCAATTAATCTCACTACATCCCTCTCCTCCCCTTAGAATCCTTAACTTAGGAAGAAGGCACTTCAAGAAGTCCTTTTGGTTCAAACCAAAGGAAGTTACCCAAATTAAAGGTAACATTTTCTCTGAAATTGTTTTCTTTTATTTTACTTCTCCAACCCCTAAACTCTTTTTATTCCTTTATTTTGCAACAAACTCAGTATCCTCAATATACAAGGATGTTTTTATGAGAAATATTTTAACTACACATACACACACCTACATCTAATGGGTGAAGAACATAATGTTTATGTGGATGGAAAACTAACGCCTCACGAAACGATGATTGCCCGATTATCTTATACCGCCTCTCATGGTGGCCATTATGATGGAACTGTATTTATATATGATATAGATTATATTTTTGTTTTCTTTATTATTCTGTATTTTTTCATTTATAGAACTCCTTTATGGTTTCCATAGTGGGTAAATATGATAATCTCATTTGAGGAATTGCGGACTACCGCCCTCTCAAAGTGATGTGATTCGTTAATGCCTTATACGGGGTGTATAAAGAATGGAGTTAATTATATTATATATTATATTATACTGGAATTAAAATATACCTATGTATCATTATGTTTTATTACCTTTAAAATTAAAAATATAAATGAAAGTAGCATTAATGCATACGTACGTCTTACCGTCTCCATGAATGGTGTGTTTCATTTTTACCTCTAAATTTTATGTACTATTATACATACATGTATATACTGGATATATATGATATATATGATATCTAATTAATTAATATCATTTTGGATATAATGGAATATTGACCACATTGATAACATGTAATATAAGTTGTCCATTTTGGACTCAAGTAGCAAATATCGAAAAAACGAACATTATTACCTTAAATGATTACATAATGTTTATAAAATGGTAATAAGAGATATAAAATGAATAATAAAATTTAAAAAGGTATTTAAGAAAGTATAAAATAACTTTTGTTTATTATTCAGAAAATTAAATAACGATTGAGTCAAGTCAGACACGAGGTAAGGGATTTTCTTATCTCGCATTCAATTCCGTGAGATTTCCATTATTCTCCATTAATTTATTGAATGCGGTGTGTAGAGACCCGAAGCTTTACGTACATGGACATTACATTACTTTGGCGGAATACATAGTACATAACAAAAACACACACTAAAGGATCGTAATAGTTTAGTGTCTTTGGAAACTCGGAACGTAATCTTCTAATCGTGGTGAAAGTTCTTCAATATCTCCCATAAAGGTCATCCCTTTTTTCTACCTAAAACCTTTCTTTATATCCTGGGGAAAAGAAAACATAAAAGGGTGAGCTCAAATGCTCAGTAAGGGTAAACAAAAGAAAAATCAATCACATCATATACATAGCTTTTGGAAATCTTAACCTGCAAAAGAGCTCATAATATCATAACATGGGATATATCATAGAAGTGAAATGTAATCCCAATAATCATAACTTAAAACATGAAAATTTGTGTCATACACACATAATCATAGAAAATCATTTCTTGTTAGTCAAGACTCATTGCCAAGACTATCTTAGTGGACAAAGTCCCTTTCTGAATCGAGTAACCCTCGTTTCAGTCCTGTTTCACTGAACCGGTATAACCTACCATTTCAGCCATGTCTATCTCATGAGATATAAAATCTTTACCCAATGCCTTGGAGGGAGATATAGGTCCCACCCATCTTATAATGAATCCTTTCTTATGTGTGCCACATACTCATAAATCATACATCATCGCATAACCCATGTAATAAAAATGGGATTCTTAAACAACATGACATCATAAAACAATTAATATAAGATAAAGGAATTCATAAAAATATTTCCATCACAACATAATCAAATCCATGTAATAATAGGGATAAAAACAGAACCCTTTTATTATCTTAGATGGAAAATAATTTTGATAAAACACTTGAACTCCATTCTTGAGGAAAATATCCTTTCTTCTTCAAAAACATTTTTCCTTTCATAACATGTCATACGACTTTAAAATAAAAGAAGTTGATTAAAAATAAACTTGAAAACTTTTAAAGTATGCTTTTTGGATTTAATGTTTTAAAAATCCATTCATACCGTATAAGTTAAAAAAACGTTCTTCGTACTTTTGTCGGAAAAGTCAAAATGTACCTCGTACGAAAAACGACAAAAGATTCCTTTCATACATATTACTAAAAACTCACCGAAGGGTAAAAATGGATTAAAACAATTGTAGGTGGATGGAAATAATTTTACATATTGATGAAACATGGATGTGGATGATAAAATACACCCCAGTAAATACTTACGAATAAACAATCTCGGATAAAAATGAGATTGTGATATTTCCCTTACCTTAGGTCCAATTTGCTTCGTATGTGTCCGAAACTCCTGTATAATGATTTAAATAATGTAATTTACTTATTACAGAATCATATTCATTGTTATGATATCATATATGGTTCACTTATGACATTATATTACCCGTTCTTTTGTAAATTCCATGTTAAAGAAGCGTTTTGGGTAAAATCGTTTCATTTATCGTAGGTGTTTTGACTTGTTGTTCTTGACATCATTATTACTTATATCATGATTTACTTACTTCCAGAATATAAAATATGATTTATATATCATATATATTCAGTATATATTTATATATAATAGATAGATAAATAAAATGAAAAACACCGTTCATGGAGACGGTAGTCCGTACGTACGCATGAACGCTGTTTTTCTTTCCTTATTCTCTTGAAATGGAAGTAAGTAGATGACATACATATGTATATATATACATAAATCCAGTAGCTTTATAATGTCATATATTTCATTATTATTTCTTATATATACATTATAATCATTCTTAAATGGTTAACATGGAGAATGAATCTCATCGCGTCGTGGAGACGGTAGTCCGTACGTACGCACGAGCGATGATATCATTTCTATAAATATTGAATTGAATTGGAGTGGATTATAGAATATATCAGAATCAATATGATGTTGTAATAACTATGTATAGTTATTCTTTACACCATTATACCCATCCATGTAAGGTGGTGGTGGAAAATAGATTACACCACGGCGTGGAGACGGTATTCCGTACGTACGCACGCGCGGTGATTTCTTTTTCCGTAGGATGGATAGATGGTGAAATAGGGTTTTTTAATACTTATAATAACATATCAGTATATGAGTGATACTGATGTTATTACTTCAAAATGAAACAACCTAATAAAAATAAGTGGAAGAAGAAATAAAGATGAAAGAATTGGTAACGGTAATTACCTCTTCTTTGAAGTGCCTCTTTGAGACCTCCTCTTAGGGAACTAAAATTGATCTTGGAGGAAGACAAGAACCTCTAGGATGTTTCTAGGGAAGTGGAGAAGAGATTTTGGCAGGGGTTGTCCGAGCTTGAGTGCTCAAATTGGTGTGAGGAGGAGGGGGAGGAGGTGTCCTTTTATAAGGGAGGAGAGGGGCACCATAGGAATATCTCAAAATATTATTTTATATTAAAGTAAAAATCGGTTTATAATGGTTCCAAAGGGTATTATTTCGAAGCTAAAGTGGGGATGGGTCGAAATCCTATCAACCAATAGGATTTAGACAAGTTTAGGGTATTATTTTAACCTTATCAATTAGATTTAACTCTATGTTAATTAATTTAACTTTTACCGTGTCTTTTTGTTTTCTTTCACTATATGGTTAATACACTTACTATAACATGCCAAACGAACCCCAAATTGTTTATTATTAAAATATATGTCCTTATCTAAGTCATTTGGCCGAACCTTAGATTTTTTGGAATAAAATAACAATTAATAATATAATATTTGATTTAAAAACTATTTTGTGTCAATTTTGACACTATTTGATATATGATTTTTGTGAAAGTCATAACAGAATTATATGTTCGAACCAAGTTGATTAAATCAACACTAATATATCATAGTAACCTATAAAATTAGTGTAATTCATAAAAAGTCTCAAATTACATTTATTTTGGTATTTATATTATCAATTATGTCAATATTTCATTAATAAGATAATTGCTGCATCATCTTTGTGTCATAAATAAATTAAATTATTTGATGTCTAAAAATTACAAATAAAATACCATCATGTAGGAAATCTTTTTAGCTTTCTAATGAATATTTACAATCGAATTTATCTTATGTATAACCCCGTATTAAAAAATGATTTACTTATTAAACTTTGATTTTAACTATTTTAACCCTTCTTTAAATAAATTAATAATAAATGTCCTAATCTAATCCAAGTGGGCCTATATTTTATTCCTAAGTTTGTTTTTGGTCGAATTACACATGTCCAATAGAAATAGGACATGTGTTAGGGTAATATTGATATCATATTTACCCTTAGTTACCCTATTTACTATTAACCGTGGTAAAAATAGTAAAAAGTTACTATTCACCAAAAAATTATTTTCATCTCATTGAACCACATTTTAGTCCTTGATATTAACCGTGTCTCTCGGATTTTTGAAATTCCATTCACAGAAGCGGTAAAATTAATTTTTATGCAAAATTCAGTTTTTAACCTACCACTTAGTGGTTTCACTATTCATCAAAAATTGAAAGTTTTCAGAAAAATACCAAAATTTCACCCTAGGCTAATTTCGATATTCTGAGTCCAAAAATGAAGTCCATTTTGAAAAATAAAATTTATAAAATTTTAAAAAGTGGTTATTACTATTCATAACGGCTAGTTTTAATAATATTTTAATAGCACATCGTTGTTTAGTGAAACTCGGTATTGCGTATTACACACGCTATCGAGGAAGGTCGCGATTGCGTGTAATGCAAGGCAAGACAAGGATGCGTGTTGTGCAAGCTCCTTTTGGTGTAGTGTACAACACAAGACATTAATAAAATTAAAAAGAATATTTCTTTATAAAATCTTGGGCTGTTACATTCTACCCCCCTTAAAATGAATTTCACCCTCGAAATTCGTCGGGGTTATAAATGGTTTACTATTCGAAAGTTTCTTTAATAGAAACCCACATCGTAAAAAGGAATATCAAAACCCATCTTTAAAAACAAAAGTATGAAACGTAACGGTTACCCAAATAAACTAATCATTGGGTTTCCACATAGGTGAAAATATGGATATGGAAGAGAAATCTAACCATCATGTTCTGATGGAGAGTGGTAGAGAACATGGCTATGGAAAAGCCAGTAATCACAAATCCATAGATTTGTGATGATATAAGGTACCATCTGATTCATCAGGTATAAGATCACTAGGACAACATTTTTGCTTTTCAAGATCATTTCCCCTAAAGTTGAAAATTTGAATTAGAATAAATACTTACTTTATTTTGGTACAATCTCACTGTTGTTCGTGCTTTGAACAATTTCCACTTCATATATTAAATAAATGAAGTTGAATTTGTTATTCATGAAGTGTTAGCAGATCATGTGATAGAATGACAGGTCATTCCATCTGTCTTAAACAAAAGGTTAGCAAAACTTATATACATAAGTCGATCTATAGTGAGATTTATCATATATGGTTCCTAAAATGGACTTATACTTCATATATCATACTGCTTAATATAATAAAACTAGTTTCTACTAAACAGGGACTTCCTGTAGGTCAGTGGTAGGCGATAAAGGCCAGTCGCACTTCGGTTGTGGGTTCGATTCCCACAGCCTTGTCCGAAGCGATGGGCTGCCGCCCGTCCTGCAGGTTGTCCTTTTTCCAAAACTATATTACTATAACATCCCATCAATAATATCGAAAAAAAATTTTCTATCCTTAAACAATACTAACTTACGTCCAACACAATCCATTCCAATCTTTAGGCTTATCCATAATACTGCAGTCCACTCTCATAACATAGTGAAAACAATTACCAGAGATTTAATATCATCGTTGATCCCCATATATCATAAGATATGTTTTGTTGGTCACATTCCAAACATTCAAAGTCCTTAATCATGTATACTCTTGAATACCCATTGAACCTTAGTGAAAACTTGAATGCAGTTAAAAGTTAACACTTTACACATACCAAAGTCCTCAAAATTATTTATACTCAAACCATGATATCACTTAGTCCTTATATCAATCATGAGCTCATGAATACAATCAAACATCTCATTATCTTCTTATCCTTTCATTATGCACTTATCATCTACTTTCCAAAATATTTGAATCACTTTTCATAGTTATTGGTACCTTAAAATTATTGAAAACCACAATAGACCAATACTTAAATATTTCAATACACCATAAAAGTACCTCAACAACATTATTCTTGAATACCAAAACACTTCAGTCCATCCACATCAATGATTATCTTGGAATAAGTCCTTCCTTGATTTAGAAGTAACTTTTTAGGTCAGGGCATTGAGTTGGGTAATGCCCATGTTCTCCACAAATAAGACATTGAACTCCATAACAGTCTGTCACTCTATGACCCTTTTCTCCACACAGATAAAATCGGTCCCTCCATTTGAGGTATTCCTCAAGGTTATTCTTCCCTTCTTTAGAAATATCAATCTTCCTTTCTTTATGCTCCTCAACATGCGAACATGCATAATAGTCTATCTTCCTCTTCTTTGAAGAATTAGGCATACCACTAAATTTCACCTTATTAATCATATATCGCGATGATTGATTCGGCATAATCACAACATCTTTCTCTCTAGGCATTACACAATTTTGTTGCTCATAGTCACCAATTTGTCCATTGGATTCAATGTTAACTGAATTCCTTTTGGTTCCCTCCATTAACTAAAACACAAAAATAATTTTGTGAGAATCAAAAATCATGCTAGAGAAAACAACATAGTAAAGGGAAAGTATCCTCAATACCTAACTTCTTAGGTTTAATCTAATATCATTACCATAGTTCTAGGAATATATCCTATACATATACTTATCCTTAGGGACATCCCTAGACATACCTTAGAAATATCTCTAGGAATCTCACTAACATTTTCGCATCCTAGTTTCCAAAGGTTGACTAAACCTTTCCTCTGATACCAACTGTAGAGACCCAAAGCTTGACGTACATGGACATTACATTACTTTTGCGGATTACTTAGTACATAACAAAAACACACACTAAAGGATCGTAATAGTTTAGTGTCTTTGGAAACTCGGAACGTAATCTTCTAATCGTGGTGAAAGTTCTTCAATATCTCCCATAAAGGTCATCCCTTTTTTCTACCTAAAACCTTTCTTTATATCCTGGGCAAAATAAAACATAAAAGGGTGAGCTCACATGCTCAGTAAGGGTAAACAAAAGAAAAATCAATCACATCATATACATAGCTTTTGGAAATCTTAACCTGCAAAAGAGCTCATAATATCATAACATGGGATATATCATAGAAGTGAAATGTAATCCCAATAATCATAACTTAAAACATGAAAATTTGTGTCATACACACATAATCATAGAAAATCATTTCTTGTTAGTCAAGACTCATTGCCAAGACTATCTTAGTGGACAAAGTCCCTTTCTGAATCGAGTAACCCTCGTTTCAGTCCTGTTTCACTGAACCGGTATAACCTACCATTTCAGCCATGTCTATCTCATGAGATATAAAATCTTTACCCAATGCATTGGAGGGAGATATAGGTCCCACCCATCTTATAATGAATCCTTTCTTATGTGTGCCACATAATCATAAATCATACATCATCGCATAACCCATGTAATAAAAATGGGATTCTTAAACAACATGACATCATAAAACAATTCATATAAGATAAAGGAATTCATAAAAATATTTCCATCACAACATAATCAAATCCATGTAATAATAGGGATAAAAACAGAACCCTTTTATTATCTTAGATGGAAAATAATTTTGATAAAACACTTGAACTCCATTCTTGAGGAAAATATCCTTTCTTCTTCAAAAACATTTTTCCTTTCATAACATGTCATACGACTTTAAAATAAAAGAAGTTGATTAAAAATAAACTTGAAAACTTGTAAAGGAAGCTTTTTGGATTTAATGTTTTAAAAATACATTCATGCCGTATAAGTTAAAAAAAACGTTCTTCGTACTTTTGTCGGAAAAGTCAAAATGTACCCCGTACGAAAAACGACAAAAGATTTCTTTCATACATATTACTAAAAACTCACCGAAGGGTAAAAATGGATTAAAACAATTGTAGGTGGATGGAAATAATTTTACATATTGATGAAACATGGATGTGGATGATAAAATACACCCCAGTAAATACTTACGAATAAACAATCTCGGATAAAAATGAGATTGTGATATTTCCCTTACCTTAGGTCCAATTTGCTTCGTATGTGTCCGAACCTCCTGTATAATGATTTAAATAATGTCATTGACTTATTACAGAATCATATTCATTGTTATGATATCATATATGGTTCACTTATGACATTATATTACCCGTTCTTTTGTAAATTCCATGTTAAATAAGCGTTTTGGGTAAAATCGTTTCATTTATCGTAGGTGTTTTGACTTGTAGTTCTTGACATCATTATTACTTATATCATGATTTACTTACTTCCAGAATATAAAATATGATTTATATATCATATATATTCAGTATATATATATATATAATAGATTGATAAATAAAATGAAAAACACCGTTCATGGAGACGGTAGTCCGTACGTACGCATGAACACTGTTTTTCTTTCCTTATTGTCTTGAAATGGAAGTAAGTAGATGACATACATATGTATATATATACATAAATCCAGAAGCTTTATAATGTCATATATTTCATTATTATTTCTTATATATACATTATAATCATTCTTAAATGGTTAACATGGAGAATGAATCTCATCGCGTCGTGGAGACGGTAGTCCGTACGTACGCACGAGCGATGATATCATTTCTATAAATATTGAATTGAATTGGAGTGGATTATACAATATATCAGAATCAATATGATGTTGTAATAACTATGTATAGTTATTCTTTACACCATTATACCCATCCATGTAAGGTGGTGGTGGAAAATAGATTACACCACGGCGTGGAGACGGTATTCCGTACGTACGCACGCGCGGTGATTTCTTTTTCCATAGGATGGATAGATGGTGAAATAGGGTTGTTTCATACTTATAATAACATATCAGTATATGAGTGATACTGATGTTATTACTTCATAATGAAACAACCTAATAAGAAGAAGTGGAAGAAGAAATAAAGATGAAAGAATTGGTAACGGTAATTACCTCTTCTTTGAAGTGCCTCTTTGAGACCTCCTCTTAGGGAACTAAAATTGATCTTTGAGGAAGACCAGAACCTCTAGGATGTTTCTAGGGAAGTGGAGAAGAGATTTTGGCAGGGGTTGGCCGAGCTTGAGTGCTCAAATTGGTGTGAGGAGGAGGGGGAGGAGGTGTCCTTTTATAAGGGAGGAGAGGGGCACCTTAGGAATATCTCAAAATATTATTTTATATTAAAGTCAAAATCGGTTTATAATGGTTCCAAAGGGTCTTATTTCGAAGCTAAAGTGGGGATGGGTCGAAATCCTATCAACCAATAGGATTTAGACAAGTTTAGGGTATTATTTTAACCTTATCAATTAGATTTAACTCTAAGTTAATTAATTTAACTTTTACCGTGTCTTTTTGTTTTCTTTCACTATATGGTTAATACACTTACTATAACATGCCAAAAGAACCCCAAATTGTTTATTATTAAAATATATATCATTATCTATGTCATTTGGGCGAACCTTAGATTTTTAGGAATAAAATAACAATTAATAATATAATATTTCATTTAAAAACTATTTTGTGTCAATTTTGACACTATTTGATATATGATTTTTGTGAAAGTCATCACAGAATTATATGTTCGAACCAAGTTGATTAAATCAACACTAATATATCATAGTAACCTAGAAAATTAGTGTAATTCATAAAAAGTCTCAAATTACATTTATTTTGATAATTATATTATCAATTATGTCAATATTTCATTAATAAGATAATTACTGCATCATCTTTGTGTCATAAATAAATTAAATTATTTGATGTCTAAAAATTACAAATAAAATACCATCATGTAGGAAATCTTTTTAGCTTTCTAATGAATATTTACAATCGAATTTATCTTATGTATAACCCCATATTAAAAAATGATTTACTTATTAAACTTTGATTTTAACTATTTTAACCCTTCTTTAAATAAATTAATAATAAATGTCCTAATCTAATCCAAGTGGGCCTATATTTTATTCCTAAGTTTGTTTTTGGTCGAATTACACTTGTGAGGCCTATATCTCCCTTTGATTCACAATTTAATTATGGATATCTCATGTGATAAATATGTATTGAATAAAAAGTAAAACAAATTCAGTAAGAGAATTTTTTCCACTATAATAGTGTTGAGAGTGAACCATGACTAATACAGTAGTTTTAGTAATTAACCATTTCTACCATGATATTATGAGGAATGATCCTTAAATATTAAGTACTTTATTATCAATGTCTTCTAGTATTTAATAACCATATGACTTATGCCATTATTGTTATCTAATTTATCATCTTCGTTAATTCTACAATCATTCATCTATTATGAACCACCCAAATGTTTCCCATGATGAAAAATTATGATTTATGAAAGGTATTTTATAATTTAATAAAATTATTGATGTTTTTATACACTAATGTACATGATATTTTCATGTTTTCATTGATATATCAAATTGTTTATCGATACTTAGAATCCATGATCAAACCTTTTTAATATTATATTTTCCCATGTCATTGAGAAAACTAATATTTGTGATATATTTAATAAGGGTTATAATTACAATTAAAATAGTGGGATATGTGGTAGATATTCTATTAATATTTTTTTATATGTTCAACATTTAGAAAACAATACCCATATAATTTTAGTGTCAATAGTTATGTTATTCCAGGGTTATTTATCAATTAAGATATGGAATATATGTATGAAATGATTGAGTCTATATGACATATGGGTCATGAAATTATATCTAAACCTTTATTCCTTTCAAGGGATCCACCTCACCGATTTAAATTTGGTTTATTAAAATAAATAAAAAAATGAAGGCCTTCAGGCCATTTAGTCTTTATAAAAACACCATGTTTCAAGTTGTTATACAATTAATATAACATTTTAATTTTCAACCTACCTTTAATGAACTTATTTGGATCCTCAATCTTTATTATCTCATGAGATATTTTTGGTAAATGAAATCTTTTTACAAGGATATATTCTCAATACATATTCAAAAGATGATATGAAAAGTAAACACTACATAAATCCAATGGGTATAGAAATATTATAAGGACACGACCATAAAAATTACATAATATTGAATTAAATGAATAATTAACATTGAGGATCTTTTCTGGTTTATAAGTTTAGGGAATTAGGACATAACTATTACATCTAAAAATATTACAAAGTAGGCACTTCTACCCAGAATCCACTTTTTTCATAAAATAAAAACTCTTGAAAAAAAGTCATGTCTAATAACATGTTAAAGAGAGAATGTCTTTTCCTTGATCCCATCCTTGACCCTATTCATCTTTATGTCCTGTGAAAAACATTTCAAAACTTGGGATGGTCATAAAAGGCTCATTAAGGGGAATAAAATAGTGTATGAAAATATTTGTTTATAAATACATACAAAACATGAACTCTTTTATTACCTCATGAAATCATAAGATTTATGAGATACACATAGAAATAGTAAATCATAAAGGTAACTTGCAGCATACATACCATACTTACATTGTAGCTATCACAACTACATATGAAGTTACTTTGGAATACCCGTCACAGTATATTCCATAAATCTCTTAGGAGAAACATTCACGTTTACCTCCTTCATGTTACCCAATGCATTGGAGAGCTATCTATGGCTCACCTTACCTAGGTTTATCAGGGAACCACCTGTATACGTAAATAATTCCCAAGAACCATAACATGATCTTAACACATAACATAAGTATAATGGAAAGATAACATTTCCACATAAAATATCATCTAATGATTTTTAAATAATAAATGCATTCTCAAAATCAATTTCAATACCAAAATACATAAAAAGAGTATTTGGTATTTATTTTTCCTTTTAAAAATATTCCGTCTTGTTAAGGAAGATAAAGATCAAATAATACTCGCGGTGGCAGAAAGGTTGTTGTCACCACTTATGTTAAAGAAACATTCCTTTTTGCCATTTAGTAAAATTAATTGTATTGAAAATATTCCTTTTGAATATAATAAAAGTCAAAGGATTTTATAAATCTTATGAAAGAAT
Organism: Viscum album; assembly: GCA_963277665.1. Classification (NCBI taxonomy): domain Eukaryota; kingdom Viridiplantae; phylum Streptophyta; class Magnoliopsida; order Santalales; family Viscaceae; genus Viscum; species Viscum album. Next base: position 688,829,326 of record OY728122.1, read on the forward strand.
GTCATGTATAAAACTAAAAATGCCTCAATGAAAGGAGATTGAGACAGAGTCCCTGACCTCTTGTCCGACTTGACCCGTTCGTTCTTTAATCTCCTGAATAATAAACTAAAGTTAATTTCTACTTGATTAAGAACCATTTTCAAGTTTATTATCCCTTTTATGTCACTTATTACCATGTTATAATCATTATGTAATCATTTAAGTTAATAACGTTCATTTTGACGATATTTGGCACATGAGTCAAAAATGGACTTCTTATAATTACATGTGATTCACGTGGTAAAAGGTTAATTATATCCAGATTGATATTAATGATTTGGGTATCATATATATCATATATATCTAGCATTTACATGTATTTATAATTGTACATAACATTTGGATGTACGAAATGAAATGCACTGTTCATGGAGATGGTAAGTCGTACGTACGCATGAACGCTATTTTCATTTCTATTTCTTATTTTAAAGGATTTAAAACATAATGATACATAGGTATATTATAATTACAGTATAATATCATATATAATATCATTTACTCTATCCTTTATACATCCCACATAGGGCATTAACGAGTCAAATCACTTTGAGTGGGCGGTGGTCCGCACTTCCTCAAATGAGATTATCGTATTTACCCACCATGGAAACCATAAAGGTTTGATATAATTGGGAAGTACAAAAGCATAAATAAATAATAAAAATAATATATATCATATATAAATACAGTGCCATCATATTGGCCACCATGAGAGGCGGTAAGATGTAATTGAACAATCATCATTTCGTGAGGCGTTAGTTTTCCATCCACAGAAACATTATGTTCTTCATCCATTAGATGGAGGTGTGTGTATTTTTAGTTCTAGTACTTATCATAAAAGAATCCAAGTATATTTAGGATACTGTTTTTGTTACAAAATAATGGAAATAAAAATATTTTAGGTTGGAGAAACAAAATAAAAGAAAACAATTTAAGAGAAACGGTTACCTTTAATTTGCGTGACTCAATTTGGTTTGAACCAAAGGACTTATTGAAGTGCCTTTTTCCTAAGGTAAGGCTTCTAGGAGGAGGAGAGGGATGTTGGGAGCTTAATTGGTTAGTGTTTGGACGAGCCAAATGGCTTGTGATGTGGGAGGAATTGTATAGAAGTGGTCTCTTTTAATAAGGGAGAGGAGGCGCTCTTTAGGAAAGAGTGAAAATATTATTTTATAATATAATGATATTTGGTTTCTAATGGTCCAAAAATCATTTTGGTCAACGATACGATGACTGATAATCGAAATAAGATCATCCAATTATAATTGGACATGTTTTGGAAATATTTAAATAATTTTAATCATATTGAATTAAATTGTTTATTAATGAGGTAAATACTGCATCATGATTGTGTCATAAATAATTTAATTTATTTGATGTATTAAAATTATAAAAAAAAATACAATGATGTAAGAAATATTTTTATCTTTCTAATTAATATTTATATTCGAAAATATAACTTGTATAACCCCATGTAAAAATTAATTTAATAAAAGATATTTGTTTATTTCATTTTGGCCATTACTTTAAGATAATTAAAATAAAGTGTCATTATCACTTTTAAGTGGCTCCATGGGGTCACCAAATCGACCCAAGGATGCTAATGGTAGGATATGACTCAACCAATAGGATTAGGACACCTGTTAGGGTAAATAAATATTATTATTTTACCCTTATTTACCTGATTTACCCTTTAACCATGGTAAATAAAATATTTACTAAGGAAAATATTTAAAATATCTAAAAATAAAAGTCACCAATTTACCCAATTTGAACCTCCTGATACCAAATATGGAATCCATTTCTACAAATTCAAAACACAGAAGTGGAAGAAATTAATTTAAAATTAATTCCCAATGTCATAACAAAAGGTGTGTTTTTAAGAAATATTAACTATCAAAAGATTGACAGTTGATTATATACAATTTAAATGTGAAATTGCATCGAATGACCAAATTATATTAAATTGTAAAAATATAATCTATGTAAACTTTAAAACCAATTAAAAGGATAATCTAACCATATAAATAAATTAGATTAAAACATAGTTTTGAATAAAAATACAATATTTTCACTATTCCTTAAAAAATGAAATTTACCAGAAAAATACCAAAAAATTACCCAGAGTAAATTTTGATGTCCCTATTCTGAAGAAAAATTTAATTTTGTCATATAGAATATATTAATGTGACCAAAACTAGATTTAAAAAGGGTTCTCCATTAAAAGGCGATAAATCATCCTTTTAATGAAAATTATGCTTAAAATTAGATTCATTCACTTTTTAATCCTCTAAATTTTATTTGATAAATTTAAATATATTTAAAAACCATGTATAATAATATTTCAGTTAGTTTTGTTCATTCCCGCCAGTACAACGTCTAGGAGTTAACTACCGTTTAAAATAATACTATTATATTATTAGTGTGCAACGTAAGGTTTCAATGAAACTCGTTGTTGCGTATCGGGTACGCTATCGAACATAGCAAAACCTTTAAAGAAAATATTAATATTTAATTCACAAATATTAATAAAAATGAAAATATCTTATTCTTCATTTACCTGGGATGATACAAATATCCCCTTTTACATTTCATTTTAATGTATATAAATAAAATAAATAGAAATATGTGTTTTACCGTTTTATCATCCATCTATTGAAAATAAATAGAGTGGTTGATACCAAATTTTAATGTTTTCAATTATTCAACTATAAATCTACATGATTAATGCTCATTATAGATTAGAAGAGTGACTGAATTCAATCCCAACACAAAAAATTAATTATCATGTATTCCTTATATTCATAATAATTTTAATTTCATCGAATAATCGAAAATATTCCTATTTATATGAAAATTTAATCACTCAAAATATTTCTCACATAATATGACCAATATTTCCGTCAAATAACATTTTTTATCACTTATGAGAAATTATTGACCAGTTGAAGTGAATTTTTCTGCATTGTTTCTCAATACTTATCCCCCTAAATTGTTATATTTTGAAAAAAATTTTGTTTTTGTTCTTCTATTCATCAAATAAAATCCAATGTATAAATTTTTATGATCGAATAAAATATTCACAACCCAAAATTTCAATATAATAATCATAACACTAAATATTAAATCGCTCCTCGTTCATGAGTAGTAATAAATTAAATACATAGAAAAAGAAAAAAACTTATGTGAAGTAGGTTGTTCTTTTAAAATAATCAGTGATATACAATGATAATAGTTTTTTATAAACCAATGAACATAAATATTTTTAGATTTATTTTATAAACATATTATCATTATTTATTTATATAGATATAAACATCGTTCTTCTTAGGAAGCATCATCTCATTACTTGATTAAATAATATCTTTTTATTTAATTTTATACTTATATTTTCCATCTTATTATACAAGTGTCATGGTTAGGGTTATTGTTTTTAAAAAAAATTCATCTTGGGTAACCTCCATTAATAAATTCAACAAATATATTTATCTCTTATATAATCCTTCTACAAATATACTAATGAATATAAAAGTTTCTTTTTTATTGAATACGTATCATGAAATTAAAAATATCCATCCAACGGAGTATTTTTCCCCGGTAGAAAATTTATTTTAGGGTTCTTTATTTATCATTAATTACATAGTAAATATATAAGAAAATTATTCCATAATTATTTTGGAAACAGACATCATTCTTTGATGTTCCATTTAGTTTCTCCTGAAATAATATTTTATTGTTTTTTAGACAACTTATGGGACTAAAATTATTCTTCGTATCCATATTCCACCCATCTTATCCTCTTATTCCATTCAGAGATTGACTATATTATTTATTTCTATTAATTTATACCATTAAAAATATATCACATTTCCTATATAAAATGTTCTTTATTTCTTTATCTTTTTCCACAAAAATGAAACATCTTTTCATCATTGTATAGAAAATGATTTTGGATTTTATATAATGTATTATTTTTCTCATCAAATATTTTTCATATTTGTTAATATATTATAGTGTAAATCCCATTAAATACAAAAATATATATTTATATATGATAAATATATGAAATAATATTCAAATATAATAAATCATACATAAATTTTTTTAAAATCATATAATTTTCATTTTTATGAAAATATATTCATTAAATCAATATAAATTTGATGTAATAATTATTTTCATAGAATCAATCTACAATATATATATATATATATAATTATATATAAATAATAAAATAATTCTTTTTAATCCTAAATAAATGTTTGATGTTTCATAATTTTCATCATGTCATTAAAATGTAATATTTTTAACAAAATAAAGAATTTATTTAAATTTTAAATGTATAATATTTTGAAAATTATTTTGAAGAAATGAATATTATTTTAACAATATATACATAAAAAAGAGGTAATTTTTTCAATTTCAAATATTGAAATAAACATTAATGATGTAAATTATATGTCCCTTAGTAATTGTAAAAGAGTAAATTTTCAATGAAATGTTTTTTAAAATAGTAGATTATTTTTATATAAATAAAATAAAATAAATAATTTTAAATTAGGATTTTAGTAAAATTATTCTTCATTTTTAAAAACATAATAAAAATAATTTAATTCGAAACTTATATGATATAAAATTAAAAACTCTTAATTTATAAATAGTTATTTTTTAATAAATGTTTTTTATTAAACAAATTTTATTGAAATAAAGTAAAAATTATAAATATTAGAAATTCAATATGAAAAAATGATATTTATTTTCAGTGTTATGAATTCAAATTTATTTCAAGGTGATTTTATTTTATTTTTATGAAATTATGATTTTTTTGAGTGGGTTAAAATGTAGTTGTGGTGAAAACCAAAATCATAGGATGTTGTCCTAATGGTATTATAATATAAAATTTTAGGAAACCGATTTTATAAAAATAAAAAAATTCCAAAAGAAAAATAATTATTTTTATAATATTATGATTAAAAACAATTAGATATTAGACATTTTGGAACCTAAATTATATTATATATATATATAAAACACTTTTCAGTTTATTGCATTTTAATTTATCAATTAATGGACCCACTCTATTTTACAATTATATAAATATAAGATAATAGTAAATTGTTTTATAATTATATAAAACCATTATAGGAATCATTAATATTCATAGAAAATGTATTAAATAAAAAATATTCCATTAATTTTATCTAAAACACACCTTTCCTCCAATTATAAATACCCCAATTACCACACCACATATCCTGATTCCACAAGAATTATATCACAACAAGAATCTAATAAAATTACTCACTTAATCTCTTTATAACATCCATAATCATTTGGTATCACCAATACTCCTATCATGGAAGTCTTAATTTGTAGTCTAATTGAGGACAACCAAAATAATGGAAAATTATTTCAACAAATTTTTTAAGATCTTATCCTCTTAAATATCATATAAACATCATTTATACATAAATATGTAATTAAATATTTTTCTTATGTATACTTAAATTATATTATATTAATAATATATCAATTATACAACTCTCACTCTTAAATTTAAAAATATAATCATCACCATCTATTGATTGCATCACTGCCTCCATTGATGACATGTTTTATTTTTCATCATCACTTAACATGGATGGTTTCAAAAATATATTTAATTAATAATTAATATATATTATTTTATTATGATCTTATAGAGATGAATTTATTTTATTAATGATATTAATTATATCTAATCATCATGATTTTAACCGCCCATTAACCTACATACCTATACATCATCAAAAATAAAAATCTATTTTTGTTAATAAATTTATATATTTTAATTTGGTAAGTATATAATGAGAAAAACATCATTAATATAAAATTTTGGAAATTATAATTTGTTTTATTATTCCATTAACCATTATCAATGGACCTAAATTTTTTTAAAAAAAATTGATCGAACTCCTCAAGCGTTCCATTTGAGAAGAAAAATATAATTAATGGATTATTTTTGAGAATAATTCACCATAAAAATGGATTATAAAATAATTCTATTCTTAAAAGGTATTTAATATAGTTTTTCTTAATAATTTAGTAAGACACATGAACTATGTGATTCAAAACATGACATAAATGACTGCATTAAAGGACTCAATTCATTCCATGTGTTGTTCATTACATCCTAAATCCTATTCCATGTCTCAAAAAAGGATTCCAAAATTAATAGCTCAGTGTATTACATTATTTTTTGAGGAATTAACGGTCTCATTTATGGCATTTTGGATTTTTGTTTCACCCATAACATTGTTTTTTAGTTTAATATTCTGTAAATTTTTCATTCATAGTCATATATTATGTACCACTCCAAATATCAATCACACTCTCTTTAATTAATATTAATATGAAATAATTATTCTCATTATATATTATTATATATCCTATTTTTTGGGATATCCATGTATTTATGGTTCCTTTTATTTTATTTCACAATGTTAAACCTTACATGGATTATAAAATATTTTTTATAATCTTTTTTTAAATTTAATCCATTATAAGACACCATCTTTTCAATATTTTATTAATAAGACAATTTATTAAAATAATAACATAATTTATGTCAATTTTTTCTACTAATCAAAATGGGTTTTTATTTTTTGGTGTTTTTTTATTTATAGTAAAAGGTCCAAAATGTTATGATAATTATTTTAAAATTTTATTTCCAATTTTTAATATTTTATTATCATTTTATCTTATCATGGTCATTTATAAAGTTAAATGTTTTAAATGTTCATAATTTTTTTAGAAAATAGATCTTCCATAATTAATATCCTTATTCAAAGTTGACATTTTTACTTCATTTCCATTTTCTATGGAAATTTATGATGTGTTTTATTTAAACCTATAGAGTTTTATGTATTCCTCTTTATTATTTTCATTTCATTAAATAATCATTCATGTACCAATCAATCAAATAATGTATTTTATTCTATTATATATTTTATAAAAAATGATATGAGGTTTAATAATCTGTATTTTTTATATACTAATATTTAAATTTATATGATTTTATTGTAGTGAAAAATATATAAAATAATGTTCGATTACTACAATTATATTGACTAATCGACCATTTTCCCTAAACATAATCATTCATCTAATGCCTCATCTTTGAATACCATATATTTCATTATTTAGATTATGGGTATTCATATAGATTCACATACATCAACTAATTGATAAAATTAATGACAAAATTTTATGCACTTTTTCAATTAATTTTAAATATTATATACAACATTATCTTAATTGGTGTATATTTATGTAATGTATTTCTAATTTTTTTTGATACAAGTTTAAATTCTATGATTCCGTAAATTACAATAAGTGGTGGATTTATTTTTTACTTCCCTTATATGATAGACATATGAATATGTATATTATGAGGTTTCATGTGGGTTTAAAGATATACAACCCTCAAATTCATTGGTTAATTTTTTAATCTCAAAATAATTAATAAATAGTTAATATTCAATAATCCTAGAACATTATTGAATGTTGTCATTATAGTGAACCTTTAATGATTATTATGATGTAATGTTTTATTTTTTCACCCCATTTTTATGATACCCTGATTCTACAATATTTACTTCTTATGAAATTAACATCATGTTGTGATTCAGGACTTATTATTTATATTATATTGTGAATTATTTTATTACTATATGTCTTTGAAAATTGATTATTTTAACATACTCAATTGTTTTTCTTATTCCAACTTATAGTAATCCATTCTTATAACATATGTTTACCTTTAATGTGTTAATTAAATCATCCTTATTAAACATCTATTTCCTAGGGTTATGAAGTGGATTATTAAATTATATATATATATATATATTGGTATAATGTTTTAATACTTATATAGGAATTATTGAACAAATATTGTAAAAAATAAGAATCCTTAGTTTATTGGGAATATTGGATTTTGAGAGAATTGATATGGGGATTTATATTTAATGATGTTTTATTTAACTAAATATTGAAACCTATAATTTCACAGTTATGAAAGAAGATCAATATTTATTTTGATATTGAAAATATGGATTGTATTTATTTATTCGCATTATTAAAAATCAAAACTACAATAAAGGAAAGGTTTCAAACACCGGATCTAGAAGTATAGTAAGGGGGAATATTTTTTTTTAGAATGGAATGTTTTAAATAATAATAAATGTTAGGATTTTTTCAGATGATTATATTTTTAGTGTTATAAATAGTGTCATGGGATAAATTCATTTATGTTAATCATAAGACCAAATCCATTGATACCATATGTGGTGTCTTATCTGATTGGATGAAAAGGAAATTATTAATATTCTCTAAGATGATTATTTGGAATTAAAAATAATAAATTATTTATTTATTGGTATCTATAACACCCTAGTATTTTATGAAATATTTTTTATATATTTTTTAATTTTTTGATATAATTATTTACACAGAACATCGACTTTAAATGAACTACAATATATTATTTAATTTTAATAATATAATTTTATTATTATAACAAATTATTTTAGATTTGTGTGTATCTATAGAATTCAAAAATTTATAAAAAAGTTATTGTTTTTTTGGTTAAATAATTAATTGATAGGTTATCAATTGGTAATAAATTAAAATAAAATATTTTGTAAGAAAATAGTGATGGTTATTTGTGAAAATATGTTTTCCAATACATAATATTATTTTATCATATCAAAATTAAATGAAAATATATATTTAAATCATTTTTTAGAATATATTCCATTAAATTTTTTATCATATAAATAATTGTTCTTACACAATAATTAATGAATGTAAAATTAGTTTTATTCTTAATAATGCATTAGTCTAAAGGTATTATTAATTTATATATGAAGAAATATATAAAATGATTTTTTTTTATTTTTTATATTGAATTTGAAAAAATATATTCCAAATTTAGAATTTTAAAATTAATATTATATTATATTTTTATTAATTTTTTGGTTATTAACAATAGGAACTGATTGAAAAATTCATTACATTGGTAAGGATTAAAAATGGTTAAATATACGAAAAGATAAAAATATAAGGGTAAAAATTACCTATTTTTTATAAACACAACATCATATACTACTCAAATTTGGGTAATTGTAGATTTATTTGGATTGAGTAATACATTAATTTATTTTAGTGTGTTGAAGAATTTCGTTTCTATGATCCCCATCACATATAAAATTCCACCTTATATCAACCATAATACACACTTAATGTGCCTCACATATAATCCAATTGATACCGAAGTAGTTTTTTAACCTCTAACCAAACACTTAATCAATTTGTTTGTAACCATAATATCATCATATTACGTATTTATGTATAATCCTTAGGTGGATGTCGGAAGAAGGGATATAAATTATACATGAATTTTTTAAAATTTAATTTTTCATATACATAATATAAATATATTTAATACATCCAAGAATAATTTATGAAATATAATTAATAATATTTATGTGATTATAGTTATTGTTAAAACATTTTCCTCCTCCTTTTCATTTTAGGGTGACGTAAAGTACTGCTTGTGTGTACATATGGACTATCACCTCCATGTAAGGGTGTGTTTCATTTTATATCAATATTTTCACTGTTTTTTATTATAATATATTAATATATAATATTTATGAAACATTTATTCTTCTATAATTATAATATCTTCAACAACACCAAACCAATTGATCTATCAGAAAATTATTATGCCGATTTTTCGTATATGCAGGCTACCACATCCATTATGATACATGATTAGTTTTTCATTTAACCTTTATATGTATAGTAATAAATATATATTTAATGAATATGTTTGATATTTATGATAAAATAATTAATTTTTAAATGTGAATTATATTTTATCTTTCATTCATTACATCCATCAGAATGTGAAAACATCACCCATGTATACAAACAATGTACTAACTCCATAAAATAATGTAATTGATTATTCATTATAAATTTATATTAATGGTAATGAAATAATATATAATGAATAAATATGATAATTATTTTATTATTATGATTCTTTAGAAGATAAGTTCATGACCAAGGTTCATTTACCTAAACTATTGAACTCAATGATTAATGGAAAATGGTAAAATTTTAACCAGAATATCCATATTAAGTATTGAGTCTCATTAAAAAGATAATTTAAATTAATAATTTAGTGGAAGCTAGTAATATATGTATGAAAATGAATATTTAAAATATTTATAATAAACATACATATATTAATTTTGAGTTTTTAACATTTATAACAAAAAATTAGGCTTGAGGTTAACTGTTTATAGAACAATCTCATATTTTTTTGTTGTGAATTTCTATATTAAATATACATTGGGTGATGTTTTATATAAATTAACATATAATACACATATATTTTATTCTCCATGAATTATATTCTTATTTTTCTTATAATGGAATTATTTTCTTCTCTTTTTAAAAAAAATGACACAGAATTGTTTTACGAATAAAAAATATTATTTCCTCATTTGTAAATGAAATTTTCCTTTCGTATAAATATTTTTTAATGTTATTTCCATGTCTATTTGTTATATAATAAATTGTTTGATAAAAATTATTTTTCCAAATATTCCCCTTTTTAATAAAAGGTTTTAAAATGATATTATTTTATTTTTAAAGAAATTCTTTTTTACAAAATCCGTGAACAAAATAACTATTTTTATTTATACCCCACAAATATATTTTATCATTATTTTCAAGAATAATATTTTATTTTAAGCATAAATTATATTTATTAGGATGATGAAATTGTTATGAATGACATTTTATTAACTACAGGTTATTCTATGATGAAATGATAAATATTTCCATGGCCATTTGTAATATATTAGAGTTAATGGAGCTTATGAGACTATTTTCATATTTATAGATATCCACTTCACTAGGTATCTTTATATATATATATTAGGAGGTTATTATGATTATATAATATTATTTTTCAGATTTCTATGATCATATTTTTTATCGGTGAGTGATTTACTCTATTTGTGCTCAGTAAAATACGAGCCAATGAGATAGTGAATATATATGATCACTTTTTTGTTCATTACTCTAATTTTTTCTTTCTATGTTCAAAATATTGTTTGTGTGTATGATTGGAAATAATAATTTCCCCATTATTATTATTTTTTAGGAATATAATTTCATATGATTATGTTATGGATATTTACGATGATTTATATTTTATAACTCGTTAGTAATCATCCTTCTAGAAATGTTTTGATTTTTTTTGATCTAGAATAATGATATTTTGTTTATGAATAATTTATATTGAGAACATGCACTCGATTTTTGCATCATATCACTATTATCATCTTATGATATTATTTTTTATATCCTCTATGTTAACTATTGTTGAACTTTTTATCACAAAAACAATTTTTTTTACATCCCCATGTTTTGAAATAAGTTTCTATATGTGATATGTTTGTAGGGATAATAATATGAAAAATATTTTGGGATCTGTTGTATAACAATTCTGAAATTTTATTATTATGTATCTTGTATCCAATGATATTAAACCATTATGGTCATTTAGAATATATAATTGTGATATCAATCGAATATTCATATAGAATGATGTAAATTTATGTATGCTTTTCATAGGTATCATAAATATGTATCAATATATATTTTAGTTGTTTTCGAGATTAGGTTATGGGATATGTGATGATATAATCTAATAAAACCTCTATTGAATAAAATTGGATATAGCATGTTCCTAAACTATAATAGTCTCATAATAAGTGTTCCCCAATTAATAGATCTCAAAATTTTTTCTATTATGATTATTTAGTGAATGTTTTAGATTCATTATTCAAATTGTATAAATTTTTGGTTTTTGTAAATGAAAGGATATTCAAGGAATCATGAAAACCTTGAAAATTATTGGAAATGATATGAATTACCCAATATAAATCTAAATTGATTTATATTTAGTATTTAATATATCTTTATTATAAATGCTAAACTCTATAAATCAATGAACTGTATAAAAAACCATGTAGATAATATAAATGCCCAATGGTAGGTGAAAAAATCTGTTGAGGCATTTATGTCAAAATTACAACACTCAATTTGTGGATGATAAAATCCAAAAGTTTCTATGAAATGGAATAATGTGGTGGAGAAGATTATTTTATTTTGTAATGATCTATCCTTGATAACGTTATCATATTACTCTATAAAATTGAAAGATAATCAGATCAATTGTGTATACTTATTAATAACACAAGGAAATTGGATATGATGAGTTTTCTAGGTTAATTATCACAAAAAACATTCTTTTAGATATTAATCATAATAAGTAAAGCATATTCATAGATATTAATAAAATAATCCATTTGAACCTATAATTCAAAAATTAAATGATATTAATGGTATGAAAATGGATTTATCATCATCACTGTTATATAAATGGACTGATTTGTTGTCATCCTCAAACTAAGTCATCAAAATGTTTTATCTATCAGAGAATTTGGTAAATATAAGTAACTCGTCAAATTTTCTTTGAAAATTCAAATAGATAGTGGGAACTCAAATTTTTGTTGTAGTTTTAGTAATAAGATGTGAAAAATAATGATTTATGTAATCTAGAATATTAAAACCGACATAGGAATGAAATTCCAACCACTTACATGGAAAAAATGCATGGCAAAGAAAAAAAGAAATTGTGTGAAAATAATTTGGAAAATCAAACATTGTGGAGAGGAAGAAAATTGGGATATTAAATTTTTAAATAGAAAAAATGATTATATATTCATCCTAGGTGAATAAATTCTGATGAAATGATGTTCAATGTTTACGATTTTTGGATATTTGGAATTATGGAAGTTAATTCTTTAGTCAATGAGAAATAAGGATTATATTCATCAAAAACAACATTGAAAAAGGATAATGGTATGTACTTTGATATCACAAATATAATGGGTAAAGATAAACATATTTTTATGAGTATAATTTTAATACACTCAAGAAATATTAAAATATTATTTTATTTGTGTTCAACAAACACTTTAATATAAAAATAATTTTCTAAAAGTATCACATCTCTACATTAATAATTTGAGGTTGAGTTTTTTTTTGTAAAAATGTAACATCTCAATATTTCCATGTATTTATTTATTAATAGGGAATTATTTCAAGTTTTCAAAATCTGACAACATGTGATTCTGAGGCTTGCAGTGCCTGGAATGATCCATCAATAAAATTTTAATATTTAAATAGAGTGTGTCAATGTTTTTCCTGAAAAAGTTCAATAACTATTAAATGTGGGACCAGATCTGAAATCAAAGGGCACTGTTGTGTTCTAGATGGCGGGTATACCATAGGCGCGACTTATGTTTAGTCAGCGAATGCCTTCGTTGACAAAACACCAAAATTACATATCCTTAATTAAAATTATTTAATAAACCAATTTTACTGTTCAAATTATTATTACTCAAAAATGGTGACTATGATTAAAAATCCAAGACCACCACTGAACTAGTGAGGGTATGCTCTGCTCAGGAAGATACTCACATTGGCCAGTGTGGGCCACCAGTGGAATTTAGTTATTTAGAGTAAAATAAAATAATATTGTAACAATTATTTTATTATAAAATCTGTAATGTCTAAATGGTAACTTGGATTAAAAATCCATGAGTATTGTTGACCGTGTGAGAGTGTGTTTCCCTTAGTTGGAGCCTATCCTCGTTCAACATGGGTCGAGGATGACTATTAATAATTTTTGAACATTTTTTAAGGTAAGTTTAGTAAACATGTTGTTGGATAATTCTATCTTTTGAACCACTGTTCGGATTAAAAATTAGAGGTAACTCTTGAGTCTGAAGAACCGAGATTCGCTTAAGAGATTTTTAAATTTGACCCGTATGAGTTAGACAAAAAATTTAATTTTTGGACTTTACAAAAAATTAATAAAATAGCATTTCATTATCTTATTTTTCATTATGCAAGTGTTGGAAAAAAGATTTTGGGACTGCAGTGCCATGTCAAACTATTTAATGGATTGAATCATATTTTTTGTGACAACACCTTTGGAATATTTAAATGAATGTTTATCAACACTGTTGAGATAATAAAATAGGTCCATTAATTATACTCATTAATGAACATCATTAATTGTGTGGTGCATTGATCCTCTTCTCCCCTATTTTTATATAAAGAATAGATATAGTTTTTTGGACTCAAGAGAGCAAGATCTGATGACGTTCCATGACACCATCCACAAACCATGAATGAATCAATGGGTTCTAGATGTTGGAGTAATCGACGAGAGACGATAAGCGCTGACAAACACCTTCTAATGTGGAGACTTCTTCCACATCCACAGTGGCTTCCAATGAGCTCGAGGTAGGGGTTATTTTATTGTTTCTTCTATTTTTCCCATTATTGATTATTATGAAGAACACAAGAAATCCATCCAATAGTTTGATCTGTATTTCATTCTATTACACAGTATGATAACGCATGTTTTCTTGATGACAGTTTTTATAATTAAAATATCTTTCTCTTGATAGTATGATAACACAGATGGTGCGGGCCATAAAAAAATTCCTAGACCCTCCACTGATCTTGGTTGTGGTGGTAGTCTCCATGGATGATCGAAAGATGAGGTCGTGTGATGAGAACAAGTGGTGGTACCGGTGATAGAGGGAGGTGGCGACCGACACCCATCAGCCACAAAGGTATGGAAGCAATCAAAGGTGCCACAACAGAAAAAGGGCATCCAACCAACACCGACTACATTGATGTAGGGTGGCACACCACTATGGTGCGCCGCGGTGGAAGGCTGCGACATCGAGCTTTGGAATATGATGGACCCTCTCCTATGGGTCTATTTTGGGTCGATAAATGCATACAAGCTAGGAGGTGTGGCTTCATCCGGTTCTGATTTTGAGTCGGGCGACACACTATGCAGGCGCGACAAGGAGGAAGGGTGTGGTGTCAAGCCACAGTAGAGAGCGTACCAATGCTCATGGGTCCGTTGTGGGCCGGTCCACATGAACCAAGCAAGGGATGTGGAGCCACCAGGCACCGCGACATTGAAGATCAGAAAAAATTCAACTGTTCAGAAGGGGAGCGGTCCCCCGAGCTTGACCAATGGGCCAAGAAATTTCATATCATAGCATGCCACTCAATGTCATGTGGGTAAGGCAAAGCCCACGACCCATCATCCCAAACTCAGACCCAATTAAAGCCTCATCCTCATAAAAAATAATATATCCTAAATCGTACAAGCATTTGATAAAACTTTTATGGTGCCAAAACCCTTGAGATGAGGCATTCCTTTTTGAGATACTCCATGTGACTAAAGGAGAATGTTGGAGACTAGCTATGTTGGATCTTACCTAAATCCAACCATGCCCTTGAAGCTAAAATGCCTATAACATTTAGACAAGGTATCTGGTTGATGTGGTATCTATTTTGTTGTAACCCTTATGACATGATAGATCATTGGGTTACATCCTTGTGGTACTACGTGGTTGTTGAGGTATGACCGATAACCTGAGGTGCAGAACCATGGTGTTTCATGTAGTGTGGGATAGGATGGCTACTCCCTTTATGACTCAAGGCATGAGTATTACTTACTCCTCTTCTTCGGTAGAGACGGTACTCCCCTATTGGACTAGGGAACAGTTTCTCCATAGTTATATCACATAGAGACAGGTACTTCCCTACAAGGTAGGGTGTTGTTCCTCTATATTAGGAGTAGGTACAACCATGTAAACCTAGGGTCTGGGTCCTCCTAATGTAGTGTTACAGTAGAGTTTGTAGTCCTCTGTCGTACTGGGGTGCAGGTCCTCTAGAATGCTATGGGTAATCCCCTAATGTACTTGGGAATGGGTCCCCCATAGTGAAAAAACTACATCAGTATTACTCCCCTACCTAGTTGGGTGTGGGTCCTCACATATGGAGTAGTACTCCCCCTTCTCTAAGTAGTGACAGGGAGCAGGTCCTTCCTAGGAGTTCGAGTACCCTTGACAGCTTGACAATGTTACAAGGAGTGGGCCCCTAAACTTGATGTAATCGACATCCATGGTAGATGTTAGTACTCCCTCGAGGGAATTAAGTGTGGTAAACTTCTTACTTGGGAGATTGAGATATCTTGGGATAGACTTGAGCAGTGCACCGCCAACTGAACGTAGTGTCGAGGAGTGTGCATCTTCACTTGGATTCCCTTGTTCTTGGCTCAAGTGAAAGATTGTGATTGTGAGACCTCTTGTGCCAAGCAATAGAGGCAGTTCAAGAAGAAAGATCCCAATGGAGCACTTCCTTTCAGAAGATCCATTAGGAATGGTTGAGTTGTCCCTGATGGAATTCATCTCTCAGAAGGGTACCATCAGCAATGTCCTATTCATGGAGCATGTACTCTTGATGTTTTAGTTACACTTTGATATTTCATTGTAAATCCTACAAAATTATTAAGGTCAAGGCCTAAGGGTACCTTTTGGTCGATAAATGTATATATATATATGACCTAGGTAGATGAAATGGAAAATACCTGAGTAGATATGACTATTCATAATCCTTGTGGTGTAATTCATTGTTTTTTTTGGTATATTCAGTATTTTGATTTTAGAGAGTCCATCAAGGGTCTCGGGGTCCCCACAGAGTAATGAGTTACTCAACCCTACATGGGCTTTTCCCACACATGTTGTGTCTGGTGCAGACCGTCGATGTTTTGGTAGGGGAACTCTGGGAAATGGGAACAAAGAATGTTATAAAGGTGGACTTGGGGGCCTAAGACCAACAGGGGTCCAGTAGGACCCAAAGGAAAAAAAGGCATACTATATCGTCTTCTAGTATCTTCACTACTCCAGTGATCAGGTGGTATCTTCTGTAGAAGGTAGTCGGTGCTCTCATTATGCTCTATTATTTATATTTCTTTTTTTTTTCTGGTATACTGGCCCGGTTACACCACTCAATGCTTTAATTAATATTTTACTAGGGTTTCTGATTACTTAGTGTTCACCGTTCAGCTTTCTAGGTTTTTTTGTGAGTTCATGTGTCTATAGGTATCTAGGGGAAAGCCTCCCACTTGTAGGTTGATGCCTTCAGTTCTAGTCACCAACCCTGGCCTTCAAGAGGTGGTCATAGGGTATGTTAAGAGAAGGGACATGGTGGACGATTCGTGACAATGTGGTATCAGAGCTGGTCTATTCTACCTCAATTACCAAGGCTCCAATATTTTTGTTGTGAGAAAAAGGTTTAGGGGTTTTGAGTTCATCATTCAATCCAGGGACTCTAGTGTTGTTGCGGTGGTGGAAGTATTCTTACACAATGACTCTGGACACCTGTTCCCTGAAGTAGTACATGGAAATGCAAGATGAAGTGAAAAGATTGGAATATACATCTTATATTAATGGTTGTGATTTCCATATTCCTTCTCATGTCAGATATCAAGATATAAAATTTTACTCATGGTGCATCTTGATCAATATCAGGATGCCTCCACATGGAAAACCTTCTAGGATCTCGATACAAGGTTGCGATGACAACCCACCTAGCGTTGAGGCATCCATTTCAGGACTAGTGATTCATATGGTTACATTGAGTGGTTCACCGGTGATGCCACCACACAATGGTTAGCATCTACTTCTGGTGGATCCGATAGAGGTTGTTTGTAGGATCAGTCCCCTATATGAGTTCCAGACGCAGAGACCTTCCAGGTGTAGTGGAGAGACAAATCCTTAGGTATCTGATGATTTTATTGAGGCTGTTACGTGTGTTTTTCACTTAGTGAGGACACTAACTATCCAGATGGAAGTCCTAGATACAAGCCTTCTATCGTGTGCTAATGGAAGGTGGTAGAGTATGACGATTCAGACTCACAACGAGGAGGCCCTCACATGGATAGACATTGAGAGCCTCTTCGGAGAGGATTTCATTTCGGCGACTTTGTGCTTGGTACGCATATAGGAGCTAATGCACTTATGGTAGGGAATCATGACTGTAGTAGAGTACTCAGTGAAATGTCGATATCGTTCACTCTACTCAGAAGATATGGTGTGGGGCCCATACATCAGGCCCCAGACCTTCGAGAAGAGACTGTGTTGGGAAATCAGGGCATATGTGATACCTCTTTACATTCTAATGCTTATTGGGGTACTGGAACGATCCCTGGTGGTTGAGGGCTTCTAAGCAGAGGAGCAGGTGGATGTGACCTATGACTTAGTTCACAAAGTAGAATTGTCTAATGGTCCTAGAAGATTAATGTTGATGGGATCACAGAATAGGCGGAATACCCATGCATGGACAAAGACATGTTGGACTGTGGTGTTGTAGCAGCCCCAATGAGTAGATCAACCATAGGAGATTCAGTTTTGTGCTTGTAATGGCTGGAGGCATCTTGCTAGAGATTGACGAACCCTCTATACTGTTTAGAGGGAGCTAAAATATGAACCTCCTTCATAGATATAGAACTCTGAACAAGGAGTTCTGCAAGTCGGAAAGAGAGGTAGAGGAGCTGGACCTATAGTAGGGGGTGGTCCTCGCCAAGCTCAGGGAGCTGGAAGAGGTGGTCCAGGACAACTGCACATAGTTAGGGATAAAAATAACAGTGTGACCTGGCTCTTGTAGGTGAGAGTTTCGGTGTGGATATCTTAGTCATGTTGTCAATACCTTATGACGTCAATCTGGGTATGGGCTACAATCTTTCATGCCCAGAAATACTATATTTTGAAGGAAATGAATTATATCTGCATATTGGATAAGGGATTTCCTTTAAAAAATGTGGCTTTCCTAGGAAACACGGATTGGACTCCAGTAAAGTGTCTGATATGAGTCATTATATGGTGGCAGCATTAGACCACAAGTTGTTTTAGCTGTACGGAATGGTTCCTATCCATTCATACTCAATGGAGATGGCACAAGTGGGAGTGGCCAAGATTTTTTTCAGCTTTTGGTGAGGCTAGTGGAGGTTCTAGGTAGGAAGATGATAGACCCCACAATTACAGATGTATCAGGATGGTTAGTCCATTCTATACTTATCTCATCCAATGAAACATGTTCCATTAGTGGCATGAAGTTGACATAGTAATAGCTAGATATTAGAGTTTTTGATCTCAGTATTCCCTCGTGATGCGAGATTCGAAGAAGCGCATGAAACGTTGTTTGACCCGGTTTCTTCCTGAGAGTTTTGTCCTTTTATTTTAAGGGAAAGTGTCTAATGGTGTAGATAATGGATCGTCTCAGTGTTTCCATGTAATTTTTTTTAAATTTAATTAGTTCGAGATTACCAAATATGACGGCACGTGATTCTAAGGTTCGAAGATCCTGGAATGATCCGTCGAAAATATTTTAATCGTTAAATAGTGTGTGTCAGTGGGTTTCATGATTATGTGGATTAAATATTAAATGGGTTCTTGGATAATAAATATGAGGGCACCAATGCATTCAATTTGGTGAGTTTTCCCTAGACGCGACTTATGATTAGTCGGCGTAGGCCACCAGTGAGAAAACCCGAAAATGTCAAAATCGTAAATAATAAAATAAAATAATATTATATTATTTTTCGAAATCTTTTAACTCACAAACGGTGACTCAGATTAGTGGTCTAATACCACCATTGAACTCGTGATGGTATTCTTTCATTAGGAAGATACTCACATTGGCCTCTACAGGCCAACAAATGAATTTAGTTTTTGGTGTAAAAAATAATAATAAAGTATCAATTATGTTATTTTAAAATAATTAACAACTAAATGGTAACTCGGATTGAAAATCCAAAATTACTATTGAGATTTTGAGGTATTTTCCCAATATTCTTAGCCTAACCTCTATTGACACTGGTCGAGGGTGACTATTTATAATTTTTGAACTTTTTAATGTACATTCAGGAAACCAGTGGGTAGAGATTTATTTCATTACAACCAGAGCTCAGATTAAAAATCCAAGGGTACCATTGAACCAAAATAATTGAGATTTTCATAATGGAAATATAAATTCGACTGGAAAAGTTTGGAAGAAAATGATATTTTTTGGACATTTCAAAAAAATATATAACTTTTGGTTATATTGTTTTTCATTGTGCAATACTGGGACAAATGGTGGTTGGACCGCCGTTCAACGTCAAACCATTTAATATCTTGACAAAAATATTCTATAACCACACAGTTGGGTGATATAAAAAACATGTAACCACACTATTGATATCATAAAAGTGGTTCATTGATTATAATCATTAATGAACCTGTTTAATTGTGTGTTGCGTTGATCCTCTCCTACCCTATATTTAAACAATTCCTATGCATGGATTCGTGGTCCTAATAGAGCAACCTATGATGACATTCTATAATGAAATCTACCACCCTAGAACAATTATTTGGGTGACATGCGTTGGAGGAATTGATGGGCGATGGAATGTAGTGACAAACACCTTCATATGTGGACATATCTTCCTCATCCAATGTGGCTTCAAACAAACATGGGGTAGGGGTTTATATTCATGTTTCCTTCTTTTTTATCATTCTATATTTTAATTAAGAACACGAGCCAACCTTCCAATAGGTTGGTCCATGTTTATTTCTTTAACACGGGAGGATAATTTATGGTTTCATGATTGGAGTTTTTAAAATTATGATATCCTTCCCTTGTTATTATGCTAATGCGGTGGGTGCCGGACAAACGAACAAGTCCCATACCCTATTCCAAACTCAGTTGTGGTGGCATTATTTTTGGACAAATTAGGGATGTGGCGGCACTACAACAGTATGCAGTGGGACTAACGACTGAGTGGGCTGGCGACCGGCACCCACCAGCCACAAAAGAACAACGACACCCAAAAGTTTCGTAAATAGAAAGAGGTGACTGGCCAATGGCATCCGCGTTATAGAAAGATGGCACACCATGGTAGAAGGATAATGTAACAAGTTGTGCGGAGGGTATACCAACACCCGTAGGTCTATTGCAGGATGTTTTACATGGACTGTCCAAGAGGTGAGGCGTCAAATGATGATGTTGTTGAGACAGGAGGCACGTAGTGGAGGAAGGATGTGACATCATACCGCTACGGCGGGTGGGCATGCGCCCGCAGGTCCATAGTGGGAAGTTCCACACCAACTGGCCAATATATAATGTGTCACCTCACTTTGCAGCTTTGAAGACCTGAATGGCTTTTGTCATTTGATAGGGGTCAGTCCCCCATGCTCTGCTAGCGGGCCGAGCGATTCCATAGCAGGGCGGGCCACACACAGTCGGGTGTGCTGGGCCGAGCACCCTACCCAACATGCTGATTCGATGGCCCAGATTGATGAACCTAGCCTGGTAGAACTGGGCGGGGCCCAGTAGGCCGGGACGGGTCTGTCAGACCGTGTTGGACTGGACTCGGACCCACATACGACCCAGTTCGCTTAAACAATCTTATCTCTTAAACCAGACTGTTGACAAACTATCTGTGGTTCCAAAACCCATAATACAAGGTAGTCTATTCTAGATAATCCACGAGGTTTTAGGATAATGTTGGAACATGGCCGGGTTGGATCGTACCTGAATCCAACTGGTCCCTCGGCACTAAAATGCAAGGGAAGTGCCCCCTTATATCAACGCTAAGAAAACCCGCTGATAAAGCCTTCTTGTATGAGTGCTAAAATTCTAGATCTGATTAAGGGATTATTTATCAGCGCTTTTCAAGCACTGATAGAGGGCCACATTATCAGTGCTAGAAAAGCGATGATAAAGAACCATGTACCAGAACTAAAATTTTAGCACAGATATAGGGATTTATTATCAGTTCTTTTCTAGTGCTGATAAAGACACCCTCTATCAGTGCATGAAAAGCGCTGATAATGAATCCCTTCATCAGCGCTAAAATTGTAGAGCTAATACAGGGTAACCTTTATTATCACTAAACAAGCACTGATAAAAATAACCATTATTAACGCTAGAAAAGAGTTGATAATGAATCCATGTATCAGTGCTAAAATTTTAGCATTGAACATGAAGGATTTATCAATACTTTTTTTTGTGCTGAAAAAGAGGACCATTATCAGCACCTTGTTAGCGCTGATAAAACCTTAGTCCATTTTTATTATAAAGCCGGTCACATAGTGCCCTCGTTTTATCACGACGAAGGCTCTTACAGTACTGGAACCTGGCGACTCCCCTCTGTCTCCCGCTAAGTTCACATTGTAGGACCTACGTCGCCCTCACTTCTCATTGGTGGACATCCACCACCCGCTGAGTTCACGTTGCCGAACCTTCGTCGCCCTCGAGCATCAGTTTTCCAGACCCCACTTTATCCAATGTTTTCCAAATAATTTTTTCATTTTTCTCCTCTCACATAAAAAAAACCATATGTTGTTTTGTCATGATATATTTAATGTATATTTTAGATTGTGATGGTTGTAGGCTATATGATTCATCCTTTTCTTATTCATGGTTCTCTCTAGGGTAATTCCACCTGTTGAAGCTCAAGTTTGGCCAAACTATTTTTAATGGTTCTAGAACTCTTATTCTATAAGTCATATCACACTATTAAAACATTTTTAATTGGAGTTTTTGGATGTGAGGCTTCCCCATAAATGGTGTTATAGTGGATTTTGTGTTGAATTATTTCATCCCTAGGTTTCATTTCCTCCGATGGTGATGATTCTGCTTCATCGTAGAATCATGAGTGTTCTTCTTAAATATTGTGATGCGGTTCTTGGGGTGTGATTATCCAATATAATTCTATTACTCCTAAGGTATCCTCTTTTTTCTAATGACTATGGTGGGTTTTTTTTGGCAATTTTCTATTTGTTTATTTTAGATCATAGAAACCATTAAATTTAATGGTGGTATGGCTGGATATGTTATATAAATTCTTCCAACAATCACCTTTATGAGAAGGTTTGGTTTGAATTACAGAATATATATGATTTTATTTAATTATATTATTAGGTTATGTTGGGTTGAAAATGGGTGTTTAGGTTCCTATGGTGATGAATTCTAGTTTGTT
This sequence comes from Viscum album, assembly GCA_963277665.1. Classification (NCBI taxonomy): domain Eukaryota; kingdom Viridiplantae; phylum Streptophyta; class Magnoliopsida; order Santalales; family Viscaceae; genus Viscum; species Viscum album. The sequence goes on from OY728122.1 coordinate 688,852,385, forward strand.
ATTTTATTAGTGATGTTGTTGATAATGATGTTGATCTTGCACTTCACGGTGCAAGTATCAAGGCACAAGAATCATCATGATTTGAGAAATGATTCAATATCATATATTTCGTTGAAATTTGAATTTAGTGGTGTCTTATGGGGAATTTTTTTATACTTTCACATTCTATTTGATCATATGTTGCTATGACATTTATTTTTTCTTTTATCATTACTCCATTATTCTAGGATTTTCTATTAGTAATGTTTTTTTGCTGAAAATCAAAATGTGGAATCTTTGGGGAATATTTGACATGGGTTGATTTTCTTTAAAAGGGACAATTTATTCATGTAAAATGACTCTTGAGAAACCTATTATTGGTGGAAGGATTGATATGCTCATCATCAATGGTGATCAATGAGTTTACACTATCAGAGTGAAGTTTATGAAAAATTAAAGGTCCTTCACACATGGATTCCTGTTTCACTTGATTCCTCATAGGTATCATCAATTCCCTTAGATCCAACACCATGTCACCGTAATGTAAGGAATAAAGGATAAACTTTTTCATTAAGGACAACACCACTCAGTTATGATGCATTTATAGGTATTCCAATGCATGGACTCTATTTTCATTGAGGGGGTCCCCCCTCTATCCTTCGTGCTATCTAAGTGACTTTGTTTGGAAGTTATCTTGTATGGAATGTTGCCTAGACCAACAATATATCTATCCTTTCCACCCCTACCTCCATCTCTGTCCTTCTCCCTCGTTGAGGTTACTGGCTACTTCTCTGTAGTGTCCAGGCCCCTTCCTAGCAGTGTTTGTTATGTCTCCCTTGGCTTTGAGCCTGTCATCCAGCTCCAAATACTTATTGATCCGGAGATAACTCCATCACCATCCACCAAGATTCATTACCCATCCTTCCCCTTCCCCATTGGATCCTCATATCCCACTCATATAAATCTTACCAACTAGAAGGGATTTTGAACATGTTCAAAATCAATGGACCTCAATGAGAGATCATCCTCCCACTTCAATAAGGCTACTAGATCTAGATCCAATGCCAGATCCATGTCCTACCCATCATGATTATCTTCATATGTAATTCTTATGGTCTTAGTTCCCATGCTAAATCAGACTTCTTCACTATATAAATCAAAAGGAATAATGTCATTGTTGTTGTTGTTCAATAACAGGATAAACTGTATAACAATCATAGAATTCTCATGGGGGATTAAGTTGCATGGATTTATACACTCTGACCCCTCTAACATACACAAATTGGTATTTTGGCACAATAAATATGTTGTTGAGACTATTCAAGATTGAAATAAATTCATCACTACCAAGGTTTCCAACAGCGACACCTCCTTCCTTATGACTTTTTTTTTTGGAAGTTGTGACCCTCTTCAAAGGGAATCTCTATGGAGTGAAAAAAATACCTTCGATCTCGGCCAACATCCATTGTTTGTGGGGGTGACATTAATGTCATTTCCAACCCAATGTAAGGGAATGGAATAATCCCATTCTAGAGGAAGGCCATCATGGATTTTGTTATGTTCGTGTCTTGGAAGGGCCTCATTGATCTCAGCTTCTCAGGTGACAGTTTCACCTAGTGCAACAACTACAGGGGACATCACTGCTTGTGGAGTCTATTGAATAGGTGTCTAGCCTACATGAAATCCACTAACCTATTTTAAAATACCATTTTTTTCATCTTGTTTGAGGAATTTTGATTCACTCCCCCCTCTTGGTTTCCATTTCTTCTTGGCATGATCATCTAAAACGGTTTCACTTCCACCAGTAGTGGGTTAACATCCTAAGGTACCATGAAATGGTTTTTGAAATATGGAATGAACCCTTGTAGGAGTATAAGGACACCTCCAACCTATGTGACCTGAACTGGAACCTCGATAGGTGCGTGTTCGCCCCTTCCTCATTAGGTACCTTTACCACCTGGGACTACGGTCTCATATCGACTACTTCAGAGTATTCTGATAGATGGAATGAAACATTTGGTTTATTATATTATTAATATCAGTTTTAGATTTATGTGTGACTATATACTTATTATATTTATTATTATTTATTACACACCTATAGTTGAGTCGATTAACCTGATTTAAATCCACATTGGTACTTTGGTTCTGATGTAGATATCATTTTTTATGTCTTTGTTACATGTGTATGTCTAGATATATGGGTATTTAGGCATGATGATATTGAATATAGGGCAGAGACCTAGGAGTGGTAGATGTATCATTCTTGATTATTCTTATGTTTTCTCTTGGGTTATTTGAGGAAACTATAATGAATGTATGGTAATTATATTTAATGAAGATGAATAAATACTAATGGTTAGGCTCAATTATTCTCTATTTTTATAAGGAAGTGGTTCTCTTATACTATATTTGGAAGTCTTGTTTTGTGTACATGAACCAAATATACTAATATCGGTTAAAGATCAATAATGATTGGATGGATGCCAATCATTTGAAAAAAGAGTACGAGAATGGGGAGAAAGAGGACATCAAGTTTGCAATGGATCACAAGAAGAATCCTTCTCAAATCCTTGGTCTTTTTTACGTTGTTGTTATTCAATACTACTTTCACCAGAGGAGTTGGAAGAATATTTGATATGTCATGGAATAGATCAGAGTTATAAATGTAGTAATAAACAAGGAGAAAAAGAGAATATTGCAATTGGGTGGGATAAAACTACATTTTATTGATCATCAGATATGAATAAAAATATTGATAATAAAGAAGACCTTATGGAGGATGTGATTAAAGATATCAATGATGATGAATATTTTATTGAGGAAATGAAAAAGGCAATTGAATATTAACTCTATGATTGCCCAAAATTGTTTGAGAAGTTAAAGAGTTGTGAAAAGATGAAATTTTAGTCTGGTTGCACTATGTATACAACATTGTTAGCTGTACTGAAGTTGTATAAATTGAATACAGGAAATAGATATAGTTATGTCAGTTTTACGGAACTAATTTCTCACTTGAATTACATGCTCCCGGAAGATAATGAGCTCCCAATATGGACATATGAAGCTAGACGAATACTAACCATGATGGGTATGATTTCTGAATGAATACATTCCTGCCCGAAAAATTGTATATTGTTTCTCAAGGAGAACAAATCACATATAGAATGCCCAAAGTTTGGTACTTATAGATACAATAATGATATATCCAATCATAATAAAGTTGTATGGTACGTTCCAATCATTCCAAGGTTTAGGTGTCTATATGGAAGTAAAGAAATTTCAAGACAGTTGTCTTGGAATGCAGATAAAAGAAATAAAGATGGAAAATTATGTCATCCGGTCGACTCTCCTTAATTGATGAAAATTGATCACTAGTATCCTGAGTTTGTAAAAGAGCCGATAAACCTTCGCCTTGCGTTATCTACATATGGAGTGAATCCTTTTGGTTTTCAAACTAGCACTCATAGTACATGTCCTCTTACGTTGGTAAATTATATCATTCCACCCTAGTTATGTATGAAGTAGAAATTCATCATGTTACCTATGATTATATCAGGACCAAAACCACAAGGAAATGATATTGATTTTCATCTTTCTCCTTTGATCGAGGATTTGAAGTTATTGTGGGATTCATGTGTTATGTTGTATGATTCTTATAAAAGTGAATATTTCACATTGAGAGCGATGTTGTATGGGACAATAAATGATTTCCCTGCTTATGGAAATTTGTCAGGATATAGCATTAAAGGAACTCAAGGGTGTCCCGTGTGCGAATATGATACAAAATCAATTATTGTTCACCATTAAACATTTTGGATTTTTTGAGTGAATGTGTCTATAGTTATCCAAGAAAATTCATCCCACTTACAGGTTGAATCCTTTGGTGCTAGTTCCCAACCCCATCCTTCGGGCGGTTGGATTATGGTTTGTCACGACACGAGCCTAGGGGGATGGGTTTTGACAAAAAACATCTTATGGAATGATGGTCACATATCATGCTTAGATATCCTTTCAAACATATTCTTAAGATAATTTTTTCCCAAAAAAATGTGTATCCTGCCTCAATTTTTTTAGATGTTCTATTATTTATTGATTTGATTTAATTATATAAATCCCATATCAATTTTAGACGTTAAAATGTCAAATTGGATTTACAAATCATCCCATGCGTTTTTATCGGTGGGAGGATAAATATGGATATCCATGAAGAATTACTCATAGTTTATGGCTATTACATCCTTTTAATGAGGGATATTTATATCATGTGATTGGGTAGAATCACTACAAATAAGATACTATTAATATTTGGTAATATAATGATTGTTTTCTAATGGAAACTTCCAATCCACCTAAAAATCATGACGTCTAGTTTTCAATGGGACTCATACATTTTATTTATCCTATTTCAAATGATCGTTACATAATGACAACAATAAATTTTTATTTATTGAATAATCTAGTCAATGAGATTATTGATAAATTATTCATATTCTTGATTTCAAATCCATTTGGTGTACATGTCCTTATTTTATGATGAATCAATGACCAATGAATCATTGAATTGATTGTTGATTACATAACTTGATCATTGTAGAGAAAAAGTAACATTTACCCTATTTTGTTGAATTTTTTGAACATTTATACAACTATGAATACATTATAATGATTGACCATCATTGAGTATATCATAAATTTGTGTTCTAGAAGTAGGAAATAATGAAGTTTAATATCTACGTTAGGCATGGTTATTAGGAATGTTATTAATTCCATTTTGGCATACAAATTCCCCAAATATCATCATTGATCTAATTGATATTGTATATAGATATTACTTAAAATACTTTGTGTAAGTATTTATAAATGTTACTTGAATATATTAAAACATCATTGAATATCATACTGATATTTTTTTATTGAATATCCTTAGGAAGGATATGTTTTATTCAAAATTTAAAATGTTGAAATATTCGATAAAAATGCTTCATTAATGGGTCATATAATTGCATGAAAGGGTATATCAGTTGATCCTTTAAATGGGGATGTTATTAAACTTCGACCTAATATGAACACTATGAATGGGATCTATAGTGTTAATGGACTAGATGGATATTATTGACACATTTTGAACAATCTACCACAGTTTTTTAATTTATCATCCATGTTTACATAAACGAGTGCTATATTCAAATGGATAGATGAATGTGCGGAATATATAACGGAGTTCAAAAGAAGGTTGGTCCATGGACCTATTATCATACAACCATGTAGTGGAGAAGTATTTTTTATATATTTATTTTAAATAAATAAAGATAATGCTATGAGTAATCATTAATGAAGACATGGTGATTGAATACGCCTAATGAAAAATAAACATTCATGAGAAAACTTACACAAATCATGATTTAGAGATTCTAATGAAATTTTTTAAATTGAAAATTTGGAGCCTTTATCATTATGGTGAGTTATGTGGTATATATAGAAATCATTAATTCTTAATGTATATATTTATATTAAAAGAGTTGAATATGTTCAAAATGAGATGGTTAAAATTTATTAAATGTTTTTGGTTGAATACGTTATCACCCTATAAAGGTTAAAAAGGTGGATGATTCCCTTGAGGTAGACAAACCATGATAAAGTCTTCATGATAATGATTAAATACGTCCATTTTTTTAAATTTTAATTAGATAATCCTTTAAATCAATAATAATGGGGAATATCTTATATTTTATATATGAATGTCAAGACATCCATACTTGTTAGGATTTAAGAGGAATATAAGGAATATATGGAAGTGAAATGAATGAGATAAATATTATTGAGTTCATCCATGATTGAAATTTTATAAAAATAATAGGAAACTGTTTATTTGAATTATCAATAGCTAATCTCTAGAAGTATATTTGGGATTTGTCTAGTAATTCGTTATTCTAAAATCATTATTGATGTAAAATGATGTATAAGAATTTGAAGTATAATTTATGGTAGGATAAAATGAAATGTGATAATGTGGATCATGTATATTGAATCATGGAATGATATAATTTTCATGATGATAGACTAATGTATAATATTTTCCTAAAACATTTAACCATAATAGAATGTAAATGTGAAAACATTGCCCTGGATTTAGTCCTCATACATCCCTAAAAATCTAATAGGAATAATTTTTTTGAGAAATATACAATCACCTGATGAAGTTATAAGATTTAATTATATTAAGACAATATATCTATCTTGATTAGTAGTATATGATATACGTTACTGAAGGGGTGTGGTCTCATGGATTATGATATTATATTATATTTGTTAATGATGTGAGGATTACCATGATGTTATGGATATGTATTCAACTAAAATTGAATACATAGTTGAACATTAGAATATTATATCATCCTCATATTTTTTTTTATTATAATAGGACTAATAAAACCCTAGTGGAAATGTTTAGATCTTTTTATATGTATTTATAATGTTTTCGGGATAAAACAGATTATTTGGTGTAATTTTATTATAATAATATATTTCATTGTTGAACTCCAATGGAATTACTTGAATCACTCTATCGAAGGAACTGATTATATATAATGTGTGGGGAATAATATAGAGAGTGAAATATATTGGTAACTAGGTGAATAAAATAAATTTTGGTGAATATTAGAGTCATTTAATAATATATCATAGAAGATCAGAGTCAATAAAAAAATTTATTATTACAATTATCTATGAGATCTAAGTTTTCATTTTTATGAAAATTATTCCATATAAATACCTACATGGATGTAAGAAATTGAAAATTTAATGAATAAATGGATACAAACTAAATAAATTATGACCTTAAAAATTTATGATGTTATTTTGGTGTCTATTATCTCTTGGAGAATCCATCGAATATCTCACTAGTTCATGGTTTTTTTCATTTATCTATCATGAGGAAGTAAAAACATGGTCATTCATATATATTGATATGTTTTCACCCGAATAGATAATTTAATAGCTTATAATAGCTGAATCAATTTTTTCATTATTTCATAAAAGTCCACTTTATGGGAAAAGTGGCAACCGCGCAAGTCCGATTACACCATACATATTCAAAATTCAAAACGGTCCTAAATCAAAATTCAAAATGAAGGCCACCGCAACAAAAATCAAATCCTGCAAATCCCACACCATTGTGTAATGATATTTAAATGGAATAACATCTCTCACAAGGTGTATTTTTTCTATTAAAACGATAAATTTAAGGTTGCTACATGGGATCCCAGGGATGTGTTGAGGTAAAAGTATCCACCGTTTTTTGAATTAGATTGATATAATTTTGAGGGTGAAATTCATATATGGGTGGGATAATATACCACACTGATATTTTATGTTACATTTATCTTTAAACAAATTTTATTCCATTAATGGCTTTCATTACATGAATCAACAATTTCAAAAAAAACCTTGATATACTAATAATCTATTATTATTTATCATGAAATTTATCACTATATAATTGGATTGGTTGTTATGAATATTATAAAATAATTTATGAAAAAATATTATTTACAATTTATGAAAAGGATTTATTTGTTTGAAAATTTTTTAATAAATTAAAATAATCACATTGAGGTACAACAGTTTAATTAAAAAACTAATATTATGTGCACAAAGTGCTTTTATATTAAAAAACTAAATAATTATTTCATATTAAGTTATTTTAAATAAATATTGATCTTATATATTAAGTGTTTTTTTAACATTATTCTTATTATTTTTATATTGGATGGATAATGATAAACTCTATTTTCCATTTTTAATAATTTGTTCAAAAAAATGATTCTTATGTCATAGTTATTATAAAATGGAAATCAATCCCTTATAGAGATAAAATTTTAAAAAACATATTACATATTTTGAATACTAATAATTTATATTATATATATAATTCATCTAAAATTTTGGTTGTTATGAATAGTAAGCGAGGAAAAAACTCAGTAATATGGAAAATTTCAAAATTGGTTAGCAAGTGGTTAAACTAATGTGTTAAAAGTTAAAATGGTGTAAAAGCTTCTATAAATTATATTTTATTATAGTAACGGTTATCTATATCCTCACTTATTCTAATTTTGTAAATTTTTTACCATTTTTAGAGAATAAGACAAGAAAATATTTTAATATTTTGAATCCTTCCTTGCAGTCCCTCTCATTCACTAATAAATTAACTCCACAAATACTCTCTTATATTCTCATAATGAGACATGTATCTTAGAAAATTCCAACCATTATTATCTCCTCATGTCCCTCACAATTTTATAGTGGTACCTTGTTTTTCAGAATACCGTTTTATAAAGGATTTAGTTACAATCACAATGAGGTTGTCCAAATAACATATACATGATATTACAAAACATATTCACGCTGGATTATTCTTATATATCCAATCAATATATTTTATCCTTATTAACCTAATAATTCATTTATAATTAAAATATTGATAGGTAAATATTGTTATGGAAAACAGTTTTCCACCACCATTCCATCAATTGGGAAATGGATGTGTCATTCAATCAAATATGTGGACTATAACCAACATATATTGATATTACACTATGAAAAATATACTTTTATGTTAATAATAAACCTTATAAGAAAATATCCAATTATAATATCATTATTAAATCATTGAGAGATTATTCATTATAAAAATTTAATCATGGTGAAATCAATTTTCTTTTCAATTGGTGAACATTTAATGAAATGATTAATGTTTTCATTGACTTATGGAATTCATAAGAATGAAGTATTATTATGAGATGGTTGGGTCCATTATAACCCTGAAATGTATTTTTAAATGTGATATAGATATATCATGATATTATAATTAATGTAATATATATGAATAAAAATATCTAATTGAAAATTTTAGTTTTTTAGGATGATTGAATTTAGTTATGTTCAAAATAATTTGTGTTGACATGATTTGGAATAACCATGTTCCCATTTGGATGTTTGAGAATGGTTGATTCAAGATATTCTCCTAAGATTATGCATGGATGTTAATATTAAATTTTTACTTTAAACATATGATTATATTATATTCATATATCTCACATTCATTTTTTATTACTTGCATTTGATGATTAGTTTTTTGAAACCATTAATAATAATAATTCCTGATATTTATTGATTTTAGAGTTTAAGACCTAATAGTTTATTCTTATGAATAATTTATACTGATATCTTAAATTTTACTAATTATTCATATATGTTGATCATTTTGTTCTATTATATTAGATATATCTCATGTTTAGACTTTCTATTCATTTTTGCTCAACCTTATGATTTCATTCCCCATGTATTGCTGCTAGGGACCCATTATGATATTCTTAGAAAGGTACTAATAAGAAGATATTTATGGGTGATGTTGATTAAAATATAAAAAGTAATTTAATTATGTATCTAGTCTCAAAGGAATTAATGAATTTTTGTCTGGATGTATGATTACATGTGATATGTTAGGATTATTGTTCTAGAATGATCGAATATTTAATTTTTGCATTCTCAGATCTACACAATATATAATGGTGATGGTATCAAATTTTTTATCAATAAAAGTTTGGAAATATTAATGAAATATTTAAATATTTTTGGGTGTATATATAACTAAGTGATATATTTCATGACTGTTGATTTTTTATTATTTTCATTTTAAATTGAATTTTGGATTATTTAAGAGTATGTGATCTTGAATTTTAATTATTGAGTTTATTATGGAATATCTAGATAAATTTGGGATTTATTATTCTCTATTATGTCTAGGATAAATTGGTGTAGACCCTGGAGATAAATATCAGTATATGAAAACAACATAATATTTAATAGCTATAAATTTTTGGTTTATTAATAAATTTTAAATCAACGTCTACATACTATAAGTCGTTTTTCTACGTTTATTGGTTTTAATGATAGGTGTTAACCAAAAAAATAATTTTAAATATTAACCAGATCTTCTTCAGTACAAAATAAGAAAGCCAAATTGTACACCTGATTGGGAACTCCCTGAGATGTAAATTTTATTTTCCAAATACTTTTTATGAACATATTTTATAGAATAGAAGAAAATATATATATCCTCATCTCCTTTCATATTTTCATGTGATGAAATCAATTGATCAAAAACACTAATGTTGTGGAGAATGTAAATACACTATATTTTATATAATGAATTCTCCTTCTGATTAAATATGCGTCATACATAGGTTTGTAGCATATTGTAAAAAATATTCATGAAATAATACAAATTAATTTAAAATTATTTATATGTTCTAAATATGATTAAATGAATGATTGAATACATGAAAACATACTCACATTTTTTTGAAAAAGACATATATGTTTAATTTTTATTAAAATATAATTATAATAACATTATAAATCAAAAATAAATGATATTTTCATAAAAATATCACCCAAAAAATATTTATATGTGTATATATTATACTATATATTTATTTAGTCATAAAAATAATTTTGTGATCCAACAAATTATTTAATACTCAAAATAAATAGTTTTTATTAAGTAAATATTTTATTTAGTAATTAGAAATATTATATTTTGAATATAATTTTATTGAAATTAATATTATTTTTTAGTCTATATTTTTGAAATTTTTATGTTAGACTGTTTCATTTTTTTATATAAAGCATAAAGATCTATATTTTAAATTACCTTTATATTGGTAAAATAATAATTTTTCCAAGAATTGTTTGTCTATGTACAGTGTATTTTATCATATTTTATTAAATTTATCACATTTAAATTATATTTATAATGTATACATTATATTTATAAATAGATTTATTGACACTCATATTATTATTAATTGTCAGGAAATAACAATAAGAACACTTAATGTTTTAATGGTATTTTTATTTAGCAAAAAAAATGTTTATAAATTTTAGGTTTTAATTTAAAATTTAAATTTATTAATATTAAAAATCGATTTTGATAACAATGACATACTTTTTTTCTTCATGTAAAAAGTATCATTTGGTAAATTTCATATATTTTTCTAAGTGAGTTTATTTTGAATTTAATAGTAAAAAAATACATATTTTATAAATATCGTAACATTTATAACAATATCATCATATAATTATGACATTAAAAAGTTTTGAATCCGATTAATCAAGGAGAATAATTAAAAATTAAAATAATAAATTTAAAGATATTTAGATGAAATTTTAAACCATTAATTGAAATATAGGAATCAAATTTATATTTCACCTTAATAAATAAGAAATTATTGGTTCATTTCATATAATTAATTTATTTAAAGGTTTTTTCAGGATATTAATTTTCACGAAACCATTAGTTTCATATAATAATGAAAAAATTTCATAGAAATAATAACTATTTATAGAAAATCTATTAAATGATATAATACTCACTTTTTTATTTTAAACACACCTCTCCTCACATAGTTAATACCAACCATTAACACCCCACTTCTCATCACATCATTAGATAATTGTTTCATACATGATCTACCAAAATACGTCCACATGTCTATTTCCCACTTCAATAGTTTATTTTTTCATGAAGAAACCAATAAAATAAGTTGTGAGGTGATGTTCAAAGGTAAAAAACTAAGAGAATATGTTGTTATCTAAACTATGTTCTTTTTCATTACTCTCCTATAATATCTCTTGTAATTATTTATAATTCACAATGACATAATTAAATTTAATTGTGATGTTGGAAAAAAATGTTTTATATTATGGTAATATAATTTAACATACTATCTCTCTCATATTCTCAAATGTATTAATCACACATGTTTTGGTTAATTCACTGCCACTATAGATGGAATAATTATTATTTTTTCATTAAATTACATATATTCTTTCACAAATATATTTAATAAATAAAAAAATTAAGGTATTATTATGATTGTTTAGATAAAATTATAATTATATTAATTTTATATATAATAAACGATCATTGAAATTTTTACCACAAAAAATAAATCATATTGTGTCTTCTTTCTTAATTTTAATATATTTTGAATAATCTATATATCATTATAGTTATTTTAAAAATATAGGTTATATATTTTATAACTATAAAATTATTCCTATTATGAGTCTATTTTATAATGACTTTGACCATGGAAAATTAATGAAAATATTATTGGAGAATTTGATTGAACAAGCCCTAGAGTTCAATTTGGGAAAAAATAATATAATATATGAATAAAAAATTACAACAAAATACCTAAAACATAAATTATAAATAAAATGGTTTATAATAAATTATTTAATAATTTTAAATTGTTTATTTATTTCTTTTTATGAACCTCCCGTTCCAGTTTGGGACTTTAGGTATGGACTTTATTTCCAAGAAACCAATTTTTTTGGTATTACTCTTTTACACAATACCTTGACCTAAATATATCTAATACATCATATAAAAATGAATATAATATTTTCTAGGATTCATTTCTTAGGAATTAACCACTTGTTGTCCCACTATATGGTTTTTTGTAGACACTATTTTGTATATAGAGGTCATTTTACCAAACCTATCCATTCATTGTGACATGTTATATATCATTATATATCATTATCACAAAATCATTTTTAATTTATAAGATAATATTGTTATTCTCTATGCTATTCACTATGTTTCCAATTAATTTTTAAAATTCTATTTAATGTTCCCTTCATAATAATTCGTAATTGGAAACATTGATGGTAATATAATGAATTCATTTTATAGTATTACACTAAAATATAAAACTATTTTAAATCTACTTATATTTACATTTTTAATATTACGAAATTATATTTTTGAATAATTTTTCAGATTCAATTTTCGACCCATCTTGGTGTTCAAAATTTTCCCATTTACATATTTATATGAAAAATCAACATATTTCATGAATGGAAAACTCCATATTTCTATTAAATGTTCTAAAATATTATTCTAAATATTTGTTTTCAATTACATTACATAAAATAAATGTTTAACAAAAATTATTAAGATTTAATTATACTATATCATTGTAATTACATATATGTGATTATTTCCTTTTATTTTAATGTTTTGAAAAATGAAAAAAAATTATTAAAACATATTAAATTATATTTTATACAATGAATGATTTTATTTTATTTCAATAGTTTTTCATGGATGAAAATTTTTAATGATGTATTTCCAAAAATATTATCATTTAACGAAATAGATATTATGTCAGATATTATTATGATTTATTATATTTTTTCAAAAATATGTATGATATGATGGAAATGAATTATCATTAATATATGTGATCTTTATCTAACACTTCCATAACTAATCATCCATTTTTTATAAAATAAATCATCTATCAGATGTCCTTTCTCTTGGAATAAATTGTATTTCATTCTTTTAATGGAATGGTATTTTCATAGATACAAACACCTTGATTGATTGGGTAAATTATTATGTAACTTTTATGCAATTTATCTATAATATTTTATTATTTTATTATTAATTATCTAAATTTAGGGTCATTTATGTATTTTGTTTCATAATTTCTTTATAATACCATTTAATTTTTTTATCATGTAAATATTTTTATGGATGTGTAAATGTTTTTCACATGTAGAATAGATATGCATGTTTATATTATTATGTGATATGTGGGACTAATGTTATACTACCCATTTATTCTTTTATTAATATTTTAATCTCCTATGAAACCATTTGTTGTTCATAGTTAGTAGTCATATCCCCAAGTGTTATGTTTTCATGGACATTATTCTTAACGTATTCATAGGATTTATTATTTTATATTGTTCCAACAATATTATAATTCTATGATCTTATCACATATATATTATTATTAAAAAGTAGATATAATATGATTATTTAATTCGAATATATTTTTTTACAAGTTATGATTCATTTATGTTATTTCATTACACCATAATTGGGTTCTCCTGCACATATGACCTACCTAGATCACTTATTGTGTTTGATTATTAGGTCTTGGGTAAACATTACAAAGCATTTTAGCTCACCCTTCTTGTGTATAATTTTCCATAGGCCATGAAGAAGAGAATGAAATAGGATATACCTTGATGGCTATCATTATTATGGAACATTCATGATAAATTATTCAACAAAATAAAAATCAACTTATTAGAATTCCTACAAACATGTGACAAAACAAATTATCATTTTGAAGAACTAATCAATGATGACCCAAATTCCCAAGTAACATCACTTAAATGGTAACTATGAATGGTTTATAATTATTTCAATATTAGACCTTTTTTGGAAAATTTGTTATCTCATTCCATAATTAGTGAACATTAAATAGTTCGGTATGGGTCCCCACTTCTCTCTTAAAATGGGTTGGAAAAAAATTATTATCGTGGTAGTGATAACATTTATAGTCAATGTTTTTTTCTAAATGATCAGAAACACTAAAAAAAATGTTTTGGGTGTGTAAGTGAGCCAATATTTTTTATTAGTGTTCGAAATATGGTTTTTTAGTGTTGGATTAGGTTAGTTATTAACCATAAGTGTATGTAAAAAAATGTCATCACCTCCTTGAGAATGGGTCTCATGTAACTCAGTATAGAATATATATTAATGATATTTAGAGAATATTCTCAATAAAATTCATTATATATCACCTAACGATAATAAAAATTTCATTTATTCTATTTTTACTATGTTTTGTTTATATTACTTTATAATTGTATTTTGGAATATATTTTTATCTCAACCATCATGAATCTTCACAATGAACTCTTTAATAAAAATTTCAAAAGATATTTTATGTGGTTATAAATACATTTGTGATAGATATGTTTTCATGTTACTTCAGTTAAATTTTCTTCTATTAATATTTTCTCTCCCATTTTTAATGGATTCATTTTATTCTGAAAAAAAATATTCCATAAATTGACAGTCTTATGCCAAAATATTTCACAAGATCTACTATATATTATTAACTTTTTTCTTATCCTATTATTTGAATATTGGATAGTTTAATTACAATATTATTTTTTTTGAAAAAACATTCATTTTTATCACCACCATTATAAATTCTTTTTCAAAACATGACATTACTTAACATTTATGTGGGTAATTATGTTATTTTATTTTTCTAAATATAAATTTTTCATCACTTTTAACTTTAACATGCACAATGAATTGTATTTAAATATAAAGAAGGTATTTCTAGTGATAATGGTACATATTGATATGTACAATAGTATAAAATTCAATATAATATCCAATGATTAATTTTTGATAGGGTATCTATCTTTTGTGTTAATGATTATCATAAAAATATTATATTGTAGAAACTATTATATTTGTAATTTTTGCTGACCCATGTCATTTTACATCTAAATACCTCAATTACACCTAATACAATATCATCATTTTATTTATTGTGTATTTAAAATAATTGACGACTTTCACTCATTGATTAAAATATCTTATCATCCCTGTAATGTGAAATAAATTCATATTATTCTTCACATATAATGATTTTTAAAGATATATTATCATTGTTGGATTTATCATTAGTTGACAATTCAATACATTAATTTTATACTTTTACTTTTAAAAAATGTATATAACATCATCTCAATCCATTTTATTGGTTTATATAAATCATGAATTTAACTATGAAATTTCTTGTCAGTTTTTTAGTAAAACTCTACATTCATACCTTTTTAGTCCTTTTGGGATTAATTTTTTTGGGGAGATTAATACATTCCCATTTCATTTGATTTTGTGATTCCATAATTATTATGTTATCTTAATTATGTTGACTGATATCCAAAAATAATAATCTAAATGTCTCACAAAATATATGTGATTATTTCATTGGGTAACATATGTATGGTTCTGTAAAAAAACCAACTGATATATTATATATTTCATTAATTAAAATATTTCCAATACTTATACATTGTTCATCTGCATGAAAACATTAAAATGAAAATAATGTTTCCTATTAATCATATTTATATTTTAAATCATTAGAGTTAATTATTCTTTTTATTCTCTCCCTAGTAGATATTTATACAATATTTCCTCACTTCATGACCAGTCTTATTTTTCCTGGATTATATCATGTGTAAAAAATATGTTTACTAATTTTTCTCATGAGGAATATTTTATTATTAGTAATTTTAGATAAATAAACCAAATCAAATTATATAGTAGAAATATTTCCAGATTTTTAAATTTATTATATTAGTAATCTTGTTTTACTTTTTCTTTCAAGCCTTCTTCACTTTCCTTTATTATCTTTTATTATAATTCATCAATGTAATGTGATATAATTTCCAAATAGTTTTTTTTAAATGGACTCATATGATTTTATATTTATTTTATACATAATTCTTATAGGATAGAAATATAAATATCTCAAATAATAAAATACTTAATAGTAGAGAATCAAACTAAAGGAGAAATCATAGATCTGATTCCTATTATTTCCACAAGGAATATTGAAACTACAATTAGTGGGGGAAAAATAATTATTTTTGAAAAAAGACCATATTAAAATTATTTCTATATAAATATCATAATATGGAGTTAAAGGGATCTCGAACTCACATATCACATTTTATTTAAACACATGGATCATTGAAATTTGTTATCAACATTCACCTATATTTTGGGGGAAAATATATTTAGTGTATTATTTCTGTTATCCCATTCTTATAAAAAAGCTAATTAATTATCACGATGATGAAAATAAAATGGTATATTCAAAAAATTATATTCCTGGAAAAATCATTGTTATATATAAGAAAACAACCTAAAAGGGAATCATATTTTTGCAATATGAAGACTCAACCAACAAATAGGTCCCCTACTTTACAATAAAATATCTTTTGGATCCTCTATATATAATGATCTATAAGAAAATACAAGTAACTTAAATAATATAAAGTACCTCTTATTCTTAAATAATATGAATTAGTCAACATGTCTATATATCTAATGAAACAAACATAATGGATTTCTTTTTTATGTGTTAATCACAAATAGTTTCTTCCTTTTTCATTCTCAAACAATCAAATAATGAGGTCTCAAGTCTCTTATGTTCTTAATAATATTCAACAGAGATAATATTTATTTGTATAAAATGGTATCGTCGTATCTCTTTCTTTGTAAACATCATGATATTCAAGGCCAAAAACATAATCTATTAAAGGGGTTCTTGGCCACTCTCATCTTATTTGAACCTTATAATTACATACATTAGGACAAGGTCAGTGTCTTGTTTTTTTCATACTCAAAAAATAATATTATTGGAAATCATGACTCTCTATAATTTTATAATTTCATTTTTCTTAATTTTTTCCCATTTTAAAAATCCCTAAACTCTATCACCTTTATATTTATATATATAAATCGAGGAAGTTCATCAAATAATTTTATAACCGGATCTCCTTTCATGATTTTCATGCCAGATTTTAGGATTCAAATACACTTTATCTTGGATATCAATACCCCATAATAGCTAATAGATCATATTTTTATTTAATAAATGATCCCATAGAAGAATCTTTATACATAATGGATTTATCCTCATAATATTTCTTCACCAAATCCATAGTATTTTTTCCCTTATTTTCATCAAATCATGTGGAATTTTAATCATTTAATAAATAAAAAATACATTGCTTTTTGTTCATCCCTGACGAAACTCCTAATCCTTTATTACAAGTCAACACAATTACATACAAGAAAACATTGTTGAGTAAAGAATAAATAATTGTTCAAACATGGTTTCTGAATTATTAGATCATATATCCTTTAATATAATCATAAAACTAGAAGAATTATGATGAATTTTTCAATAATAATATCGTATAATAAATTTAATTTATGGATTAACATTCACATGAAACCTCTAATTTGTCATCAATAAGATTATAGTGTATAATAAATGGAATAAAAAAAACAGTAAGATGGTATTTTATATCATTAAAACATTGTTTAATTACCTATAAACAATATTCTATTTACCATGAAACATGATAGTGAAATGTATTAGTTTTAATTTACTTTTACTATCTAGAAATTTTAATTTCATCATATTTTTTCATGGAAAAACTTAAATACCTCTTGGACAATCATAGTAATCATAAATAAATGTTTCACATCAATATAAAATATTGTCCTTTACTAAATCATATTTATCAATGAGATATTATGTATAATTAAGTAAAATGTACCCACCATTGGTTAGTTGTTACATATGAAAATGAAAAACAACCATTATATTTCAAACAATTTCTCTAGAAAAAGTCACATATCAAATAATTGTATAAAATTCAACAGATATGTAACATTAATATTATAAATATTTCATATATTCACATTGAAATTATATTCCATTCATTCTAAGTAATATTACTTTTCTCAACACACAAAAAATTATAGAAAAGAAATATAAAACATTCATAAATCCTTTTAACTCAATTTCAATGGAATTTGTCGCATATATTAACTCTATTTAACTAATTAGTTAAAAAACTGATTTCCAATCTGTACAAAACAAATATCACCATAATTTTTTTACACATGGACATAAATTTTGGTAATAAATTTATATTTATGTTTTTAATTCTTCATAAAAATTATAATGGATCTCGTATAATTATTCCATGACAACTAAAAAACTCATCATCCAAATTTTCCAAACAACATTAAATGAATAATATCATTTTATAATAATTTTTTATGAAAGTCACACATATTTGATATCTAGATTAATTTAAATTCATAGAAACATGTGATTAAATGATATTAATACCCCATGGTTCTCCTAATAATATATTTTCAACCACTTCCATTAATAATTCATAACATATACTAGGAGAGTATCTTATATGGGTACTTTATAACTCCACACATCCAGGAGATCTAAAATATTAATTCAATATTCACAAATACATGTGTATTTACCTCTATTATGGGGTGTATAATTATTTTTTAATCATAATATATTCATCAATACTGAAAAAGAATTCATATATTCTCTAAAAAACATATTTATATCATTATTTTCTAATAATAAATATAACAAAAAAATAAATAGGTTCTATAATGACCATATATGAACAACATGCATACTACTTAACACTCAAAATCATGAAGAATTTATTTTCACATACCTATAACAATGAAGAATAAGAATATTTATAGAATATAAATTCATATATATTGCGAATTTATTTTCCTATAGAATTTAACCGAATATTTGTTGATAAAAAATTAAAAAATCAATCTACACTAGTATGAATTTTATTTAAGAAAGTATAGTCTATATTTTTTTAGTAGATTATTAAATTTCATTTCACAATTATAAAATTCATTAAAATTAAATAATTCTTCATTGTAATTACATAATTTAAATCATAAAAAAATAGTTCACAAAAATTTATTTTATCAAGGATTCTTGTGTGAAAACCTATGGGAAAATGTATAGGAAAATATAGATCCAACTAAAAAATATATTCCATATATAACTATATATGACTCACTATATACAGATGGATCCAGCACTAGAAATATAAAATGTAATTTCTAGTGAAACATACAATGTTTATGATTCGAAAATAGATCAAGAATGGAATTAATACTAAATGGAATATACAAAGTGTAATGGAATAGTATCATTGGAGGGTGTGGAATGATATATTATCATTATCCTGAATAATATGTAATTTCCACTAGAATCCAATGATGTGTCCAAAATATTCTAATAATGTTCCAATAATGATATATATTCAATAATCAAAACAATGTACATGAAATAAAATCTCAAATCACTCACTAATAAATTTATTTATAATTAGATTCCAAATCATTAATCATCTATAGATAATTAGATTCACCAAATATATTCAAATAAAATAATGGGGAAATATATTCAATGTAAAAAATTATATGGTAGAAATATTTTATGTACTAAAAGCACTAAATTATATTTTTAATTCATTAATGAAATATATTCATCAATTCATTGTAAATCATTATACACCATTTCATAAAAAAACTTTTAATTCTGACAAAATTAAACAACACAGGTAATATAATATAAAAATATATGTTCAAAAATAATTTAATTATAAAATTTATATATTTTTGGAACATATAACAATATTTTAATAGTTATTTAATATAAAAAACCATATAATTATCAAAATCTTATTTTAGATACCACATATATCCTCAATATGACATGAATGTAAAAAATCAATCACTAATTATAATACATGAATGGAATGTATACTGAGCAACCCACAAAAAAGTGATTATAATGATAGTTAACGATCATACTCCACAAAATGTGAAGAGAAAGAAAATATATATGGTTCATTGAATACATATAATTTTAGATCTAAATGTAACAACTCGTCGAAGAGAAATCATAGGACTTAGTGGTTGTGAGGTGGAAAGCACACGAAAGAGTGATGTTGGTCTTAATATGTGATTTACAAAGGGAGAAGGGTGATTTAGTGTAAGGCCCCACCCTTAAACATCACTTAATCTTGAGTTACTTCAAGAATACATGTTGAAGATCATTTCAGGTTTAGAGTTTTAGAGAATTAGATCATAAAGCATAAATTACATTATGTATTTAATGAAAGTGGTTTCATAAAAGATAGTACTCATTTTTCCCACAACGGAATCATATTCAAAATAAATCATGGATTCTTTCTTGACACTTCCTTGACACTATCATCACATCATGTACCGTTCCCTTGACATATGAAAAACATTTCAAAAACATGGAATGAGCATAAAAAGCTCAGTAAGGGATATAAAAGTACGAAATGAAAACATTAGTCCATGTATGAAATCATACATTACTCATAAAACATAATGACATTAACATACCTCCTCAAATCATGAATAAATCATAGAAATCATAATACATAAAGGTAACTTGAGGCACCCATAACATTCTTATGTAGGGAGTAACCCTCATGGTTACGTTTGGAATACCAAACAAAGTATATTCCCTAAATCTTTTCGAAGAAACCATAACGTTTAACTCGTTCGTGTTACCCAATGAATTGGAGATCTATATCGGGCTCACCCGCACTTAGTTTATCATGGAACCACCCATATTCATAACAATTCCCAAGAACCATAACATAATCGTATCATATAAACATGCATAAAGGAAACATAACATTTCCACATTTCAATCACAAGATATCAATACAAAAAATTAATATAATAAAAACATTATGAAAATCATTTTGAATCCCAAAATAAAATAAAAGTAAAACATGGTATTTATTTTTCATTTAAAAAAAGGTAAGTCTTGTAGAGGAAGCCGAAACTCAAATAATGGTCATGGCGGCAGAGAAGTCGTTGTCACCGGATACGTATGACAAAAACATTCCCTTTTGTCGTTTATAAAACGCTTCATATAAAAAAAGATTCCTTTTGGATAAACGTAAAAGTTAAAGGGGTTTATACACCGTATAAATGAAGGTTGTGTATAAAACAAAATATGCCTCAATGAAAAGAGATTGAGACGAAGTCCAATACCTCGGGTCCGACTTGACTCGATCATTCTTTAATGTCCAGAATAATAAACTTGAGTTAATTTATACTTTCTTAAGAACTATTTTCAAGTTCATTATTCCTTTTATATCAATTATTACCATGTTATGAACACTATGTAATTATTTAAGATAATAATGGTCGTTTTGTCGATCATTGGTACTTGAGACAAAGATAAACTCTTTATAATTACAAGTTGTTCATGTGGTAAAATATCGATTATATCAAGAATTATATTCCTGATGTAGATATCATATATATCATATATATCCAGTATATAGATGTATTTATAATATTACATAATCATTTAGAGGTAAGAAATGAAATGCACCGTTCATGGAGACGGTAAGCCATAGGTACGCATGAACGCTACATTCATTTCTATTTCTCGGATAATGGAGTGAAATCATAATGATATAAAGGTATATCATAATTCCAGTATAATATCATATATAATATCATTAAAGTTATCCTTTATACTTACCACCTATGGTGTTAACGAATCAAATCACTTTGAGGGGGCGGTGGTCCGCACTTCCTAAAATGGAGATATCACATTTACCCATAATGGAAACTATAAAGATATGCCATAAATGAAAAATACAGAATATTAAGGAATATATAAACATATTATATGTCATGTATAAATAAAGTGACACCATAATTTCCACCTTTTAAGGTGTTAAAAGAATATTGAACAATCAACGTTTCGTGAGGCAGAAATTCACCATCCACAAAAACAATATGTTCATTAACCATTAGATGTAGGTGTGTGTAAGTATAGCTCGAATACTTCTTATAAAAACATCCTAGTATATTGAAGATATTGTCGTTGTTACAAAAGAAAATAATAAAAAGAGTTTAGGGGGTTGTAGAAGCAAAATAAAACATAAGAACACAAGAGAAAACACTACCATTAAAAAAGGTAACTCTTTTTGATTTGAGCTCAAAGGCTTCCTTGGGAAGACTTCTGCCCAATGTGAGGCTTCTAGTAGTAATATAGGTATGTGTAGAGACAAAATGGGTAGGGGTTGGCCGAGCCAAAGTCTTGAGAGGTGTGGGTATGGTGGTAGAGGTGGGGGCCTTTTATAAGAGGAGAGGAGGGGAACTCTTGGAAAGTAATAAAAGGATACTTTACTATAAAATGATTTTCGGATTTAAATGGACCCAAAATTATATATTTAAAGGATATGGTGATAAGAGTTATGAATACACCCATCCAATAGGTTTTTGACATGTTTAGGTCTTAGATTTACATTATATTTTCATTTTATTTAAATCGTTAAATAATGAGGTAATCACTGCATCATTATGGTGTCATATATAATTTAATTTATTTAATGTCTAAAAATTATAAAAAAAATATCATGATATAGGAAATATTTTTATATTTCTACTGAATATTTATAGTCAGAAATATGACTTGTATAACCCCATTTAAAAATGGTTTTAGTAAACAAAATCATGTTTGTGACATTTTCATTTTAACTTTAAATAAAAAGTTATTTATGTAATTGTCTTACCAAAGTGGCTCCATGGGGTCCCCAAGTCGACCCATGGATTTTCATGGTCGTCCATGACACATCAAATAAGGGTAGGACATGTGTCTAGGTCATTGCATATTATTAAAACATTATTTTTAGCTTAAACTACAATAATTACTTCTAATTGCGATTAAAACATAAAAGTTACTATTCACCAAAAAATTATTTTAATCCCATTGAACCACATTTTACTTCTTAATGAAAACCATGTATGTCATATTTTTGAAATTAAATAAATATAGGTGGTAAAATTTCATTTAAATGAAAAATCAGTTTTTTTAAGTACCACTTAGTGGTTTCACTATTCATTAAAAATTGAATCTTTTTAGAAAAATACCAAAACATCACCCTAAGAAATATTTGATATTTTGAATTAAAAAATGATTTATATTTTAAAAAATTAAAAACATATAACTCACATTAATTAATTTAATAATTAAATCCCACTGTCAAAACAAATAACTTGTTTTTATGAAACAATATGTATCAAAAGATTGACACTAGTTTAAGTCCAATTTCACGGTGAAATAAATTCCAACGACCACTATTGGATTAAATGGTAGAAATATATTCTAATTTCACTTTAAAACCAATTAAAAAGATAATCTAATAATATAAATAAATTATATTAAAAAGTTGTTTTGAATTAAAATACAACATTTTTCACTATTCATTAAAAAATGAACTTTATCGGAAAAATTTCAAAAATTTACACAAAGTAAATTTTGATGTCCCGATTATAAAGAAGAATTTTATTTGGTCCAATAGAATGTATATAAGTGAAAAAAAACTATATTTAAAGATGGTTTTCCATCAAAAGGCGATATTTCGACCTTTTAGTGAATATTAGAGTATCTATGCCTAAAATTGAATTATTTTCGTATTTTAAGCCTTTATCCTTTATTGGATAAACGTAAAAATAGTTAACAAACATATGTAATCATATTTTAGTTATTTCTATTAATTCCCGCCAATACAACGACTACGTGTTAACTACCATTTAAAATAGTATTATTTTATTACTAACCATTTTCGATACCAAAATAAAAGAAAAGTAAAAATGGTATTTATTTTTCATTTAAAAAAAGGTATGGCCTGTAGAGGAATCTGAAACTCAAACAATGGTCACGGCGGCGGAGAAGTCGTTGTCGCCACATATGTATGACAAAAACATTCCCTTTTGTCGTTTAGAAAAATGCTTCGTATAAAACAGATTCCTTTTGGATTAACGTAAAATTCAAAGGGGTTTATACACTGTATAAAAGGAGGTTGTGTATAAAACAAAATATGCTTCAATGAAAAGAGATTGAGACGAAGTCCCATACCTCGGGTCCGACATGACTCGATCGTTCTTTAAAGTCCTTAATAATAAACTTGAGTTAATTTATACTTGAATAATAACCTTTTTCAAGTTCATTATTCATTTTATATCACTTATTACCATGTTATGAACACTATGTAATTATTTAAGTTAATAATGGTTGTTATGTCGATCATTGGTACTTGAGTCAAAAATAAACTCTTTATAATTACAAGTTGTTCATGTGGTAAAATATCCATTATATCAAGAATTATATTCATGATGTAGATATCATATATATCATATATATCCAGTATATACATGCATTTATAATATTACATAATCATTTAGAGGTAATAAATGAAATGCACTGTTCATGGAGACGGTAAGTCGTACGTACGCATGAATGCTACATTCATTTATATTTCTTACTTAATGGAGTGAAATAATAATGATATAAAGGTATGTCATAATTCCAGTATGATATCATATATAATATCATTAAATTTATCCCTTATATGTACCACATATGGTGTTAACAAATCAAATCACTTTGAGGGGGCGGTAGTCCGCACATCCTATGATGAAGATATCACGTTTACCCATAATGGAAACCATAAAGGTATGGCCTAAATAGAAAATACAGAAGCTTAAGTAAAAAAATAAACATATTATATAACATATATAAATATAGTGTCATCTTAATGGCCACCTTTTAAGGTGTTTGAAGAATATCAAACAATCATCAATTTGTGAGGCAGAAATTCACCATCTACGAAATAAATATGCTCTTTAACCATTAGATGAAGATTTTTGTAAGTGTTTCTCGAATCCTTCTTATAAAAACATCCTATTATATTGAAGACACTGGTTTTGTTACGAAATAAAATAATAAAAAGTGTTTAGGGGGTTGGACAAGAAAAATAAAACATAGGAACACATGAGAAAACACTACCATTAAAACGAGTAACTCTTTTTTATTTGAGCTCAAAGGCTTTCTTGAGAAGACTTCTGCCCAAAGTGAGGCTTCTAGGAGTAATAGAGGGATGTGGATAGACAAAATGGGCCGGTTTTGGCTGATCCAAAGGCTTGAGAGTTGTGGGTAAGGAGGTAGAGATGGGGGACTTTAATAAGATTAGAGGAGGGGCACTCTTGGAAAGTTATAAAAGGTTACATTATTATAAAATGTTTTTCGGATTTAAAGGGTCCCAAAATTATATATTTCTCGGATAAGATGATATGTGTTCGAAATCCACCAATACAATATTTTTTTTACATGTGTAGGTCTTAGATTTTACATTATCATTCCATTTTATTTAAATCGTTAAATAATGAGGTAATCGCTACATCATCATAGTGTCATAAATAATTTAATTTATTTAACGTCTAAAAATTATAAAAAAATTATCATGATATAGGATATATTTATTTCTTTCTAATAAATATTTATAGTCAAAAATATAAATTGTATAACCTCATTTAAAAATTGTTTCAGTAAAACAACTCATGTTTGTGACATTTTCATTTTAATATTAAATAAAAAGTTATTAATGTCATTTTCCTACCAAGGTGGCTCCATGGGGTCCCCATGTCGACCCATGGATTTTCTTGGTCAGCCATGAAACATCCAATAAGGGTAGGACATGTGTCTAGGTCATTTCAAATTATTAAAAAATTATTTTTACCTTAAACTACACTAATTACCTCTAATTGCGATTAAAACATAAAAGTTTCTATTCACCAAGTAAATATTAATAAATATGAAAATGCTTTATTCTTTATTTACCTGGGATGTTACATCCTTACCCATTTTGGGAATTGCGTCCTCGTAATTTTATTCACTTTCAAAATAAGTGGGGATATTTATACCTCATATCATTTTCATATTTCAATGGCGCCTCTTCAACAATATGGTTTTTCCATAATACTTTTACCTGGTGAATTACCTTATTCCACAACACATTCTCTCTATAGTCAAGAATCTGGACTAGTTGTTTTTCATAAGAGAGATTCTCTTCCTACTGAACTACCTCTGGGATCAAAACATGAGATGGATCTGGCATATATACTTTGTCAACATCGAAACATGAAAAACATTGTGTACCTGAGATAAACTCGGAGGTAAAGCCACTCGGTAAGCAATTGATCCAACTCTCTCCAGAATTTCATATGGTCCAATGATCCTTGGACTCAGATTTCCTTTCTTAACAAATCAAATCACACATTTCCATGGTGAGACATTGAGAAAAACATGATCACCAACCTCAAAAAAGAGATCATTCCTCCTGTTGTCTGCATAACTCTTCTGCCTGCTCTGAGCTGTTCTCATGTGTTTCTGTATCAGCTAAACTTTTTTTGCCAACTCTTCTACCAATTCTGGTCCCATCATCTTCCTTTCACCCACTTCATCCCAGAAAGCTGGAGTTCAACACTGATTCCCATATAACGCCTCAAATGGTGCAATCTGTATACTGGAATTAAAACTGTTATTATTAGAAAACTCAATCATAGAACGATCTTGGTCCCAACTTCCCTGATAATCCATAGAACAAGCACGCATCATATCTTCCAATTTCAGAATTGTTCGTTCTGACTGCCCATCTGATTATGGATGAAAAGATGTACTAAAATTTAATTCAGTACCCAACGACTTCTGAAGGCCTTTTCAAAAGATAGAAGTAAACCTAGGATCAAGATCAGATACAATGGAGAAGGGAACTCGATGTAACCTGACTATCTATTTAAGATACGAATGAAAAGTTTATCTAGGGAAAAAGTATCTCGTATATCAAGGAAATGAGTAGATTTAGTCAAGCGATCAACAATAACCTAAATTGAATTATTACCTCAAGGTGTCTTTGGAAATCCCACAACGAATTCCATGAATATATTTTCCCATTTCCAATCTGGCACTGGTAAAGGATGAAGCATCCCTTTCTGTAACTGTCACTCTTCTTTAACCTGCTGACAAGTCAAACACTTCACAGTAAAATCAGCAATATCCCTTTTCATTCTGTCCCACCATTAATATTCCTGAAGATCTCTATACATCTTAGTACTACCAGGATGAACTGAAAACAGAGAACTATGAGATTCACATAACAAATCTCTCTTCAACTGTGAATCACACGGCACACACAATCTGTTCCCAAATCTCAAAACACAATCATTATCAATATTGAATTAAGGTAACTTACCCTTCTGAACCAGCTCTACCTTTTTCTACAACTCACTGTCTTGCTTCTGTCCTTGCTAAATTTTGTCTGATAGAGAAGATTTCACTAATACCTAAAAGAAAACAGAAGGACATCCCACACCAACAACTTCTATGCCAAATTTCATCAAATCCTTAACCAAAGGATCACGTTTCAAACGCAACATTATTAATGAAGCATTACTTTTTCGACTCAAAGAATCAGCCACTTTATTTTCTTTTCCCGGATGGTAATGAATTGTACAATCATAATCCTTGATTATTTCTAGCCATCTCCTCTGACTCATGTTCAATTCTTTCTGAGTGAATATGTACATTAAACTTTTGTGATCGGTATATATTTCACACATTACTCCATAAAAATGATGTTTCCAAATTTTTAAAGCGAAAAAAATAGCAGCTAATTCCAAATCATTTGTAGGGTAATTTACCTCATGTGTTTTTACCTGTTGTGAAGCATAAACAATTACCTGATCATTCTTCATTAGGACGCAACCAAGTCCTTTCAGTGATGCATAACTGTAGATAAAAAACTCACCATTCCTAGAAGGTAATTCCAAAACTTGAGCATTCACCAATCTTCTTTTCAATTCCAGAGTCAACCGAGCCATCACTCCAAAAAACTGTTTAGTTTTGATTCATACCATCTCAGGATACAGATTTGAAAGGTCATTTCCCTCTCAATGCCTTCCCAGAAAATCTGTTCTGTTTCCTCTATGAAAAATCATTATTAACAGATAAAACTCTTAGGCGAAGCAACATGGTAATCTTTAAATGCTATATCATTTCAATCATACAATAAATTAATTTATAATTTAACAATTTTCTAACTCCTAAAGTTGTCTAAACCGATCTCTAATACAAACTATAAGGCCCTAGCCTTAAACATCACTTAATATTGAGTTACTTCAAGAATACATGTTGAGGATATTTTCAGGTTTAGAATTTTAGAGAATTAGATCATAAAACATGCATTACATTCCCAATTTAAAAAACGTGGTTAAATAAAATATAGTACCCATTTTTATCATCAACAGAATCATATTTAAAATAAAATAGGTATTATTTCTTGAGACATCCTTGACACTATCATCACATCATGTACCTTTCCCTTGACCTGTGAAAAACATTTCAAAAACATGGGATGAGCATAAAAAGCTCATTAAGGGATATAAAAGTACGAAATGAAAACATTAGTGCATGTATGAAATAATACTTTACTCATAAAACATAATCACTTTAACATACCTCATCAAATCATGAATAAATCATAGAAATCATAATACATAAAGTTAACTTGAGGCATCCATACCATTCTTACGTAGGGAGTAACCCTCTTGGTTACGTTTGGAATACCCATCACATTATATTACCTAAATCTCTTCGGAGAAACCTTAACGTTTAACTCCATCGCATTACCCAATGCATTGGAGAGCTATATCGGGCTCACCTACCCTTAGTTTATAACAGAACCATCCATCTTCATAAAAATTCCCAAGAACCATAACATAATCTTATCACATAAAACATGCATAAAGGAAACATAACATTTCCACATTTAAATCACAAGATATCAATACTACACATTGATATAATAAAAACATTATGAAAACCATTTTCAATACCAAAATAAAAGAAAAGTAAAACATTGTATTTATATTTCATTTTAAAAAATGGTATGGATTGTAGAGGAATCCGAAACTCAAATAATGGTCACGATAGTAGAGAAGTCTTTGTCGCCGCATACGTACGACAAAAACATTCCCTTTTGTCATTTAGTAAAACGCTTAACATAAAAAAAGATTCCTTTTGGATAAAAGTAAAAGTAAACGGGGTTTGTACACCGTATAAAAGAAGGTTGTGTATAAAAAAAATTTGCCTCAATGAAAGGAGATTGAGACGAAGTCCCATACCTCGGGTCCGACTTGACTCAATTGTTCTTTAACGTCCTGAATAATAAACTTGAGTTAATTTATATTTTCTTAAGAACATATTTCATGTTCATTATTCATTTTATATCACTTATTACCATTTTATGAACACTATGAAATTATTTAAGTTAATAATGGTCGTTTTTTCGATCATTGTTACTTCAGTCAAAAATAAACTGTTTATAATTACATGTTGTTTATGTGGTAAAATATCCATTATATCAAGAATTATATTCATGATGTAGATATCATATATATAATATATATCCAGTATATACTCACATTTATAACATTACATAATCATTTAGAGGTATGAAATGAAATTCACCGTTCATGGAGACGGTAAGCCGTACGTACGCATGAACGCTACTTTCATTTCTATTTCTTAATTAATGGAGTGAAATCATAATTATATAAAGGTATATCATAATTCCAGTATATTATCCTATATAATATCATTAAATTTATCCTTTATACATACCACATATGGTGTTAACGAATCAAATCACTTTGAGGGGGTGGTAGTCCGTACTTCTTAAAATGAAGATATCGCGTTTACCCATAATGGAAACCATAAAGGTATGCCATAAATAAAAAATGCAGAAGCTTAAGAAAGATATAATCATATTATATGTCATATATAGATATAGTGACATCTTAATGGCCACCTTTGAAGGTGTTAAATGAATGTTGAACAATCATCGTTTTGTGAGGCAGAAATTCACCATCCACGTAAACAGTATGTTCTTTAACCATTAGATGTAAGTGTGTGTATGTATAGCTTGAATACTTCTTATAAAAACATCCTAGTATATTGAAGATACTTTTTTTGTTAGAAAAGAAAAGAATAAAAATAGTTTATGGGGTTGGAGAGGCAAAATAAAACATAAGAACACAAGAGAAAACACTACCTTTAAAACGGGTAACTCTTTTTTATTTGAGCTCAAAGGCTTCCTTGGGAAAACGTCTGCCCAATGTGAGGCTTCTAGAAGTAGGAGGGGGATGTGGAGAGACAAAATGGGAAGGGGTTTACCGATCCAAAGGCTTGAGAGATGTGGGTATGGTGGTAGAGGTTGGGGCCATTTATAAGAGGAGAGGAGGGGCACTCTTGGAAAGTTATAAAAGGTTGATTTATTATAAAATGATCTTTATATTTAAAAGGTCCCAAAATTATATATTTCAAGGATAAGGTGATAAGAGTTCGAAATCCACCCATACAATAGGTTTTTGACATGTGAATGTCTTATATTTTACATTTTCATTTCATTTTATATAAATCATTAAATAATGAGGTAATCACTGCATCATCATGGTGTCATAAATAATTTAATTTATTTAATGTATGAAAATTATAAAAAAAATATCATGATGTAAGAAATATTTTTAGCTTTATAATGAATATTTTTAGTCAAAAATATTACTTGTATAACCCCATTTAATAATTGTTTTAGTAAAACAACTCATGTTTGTGACATTTTCATTTTATCATTAAATATAGAGTTATTAATGTCATTTTCCTTCCAAAGTAGCTCCATGGGGTCCCCAAGTCGGCCCATGTATTGTCTTGGTCGGCCATGACACATCCAATAAGGTTAGGACATGTTTCTAGGTCATTTCATATTATTAAAACATTATTTTTACCTTAAACTACACTAATTACCTCTAATTGTGATTAAAAGAAAAATGTTACTATTCACCAAAAAAATTATTTTAATCCCATTGAACTAGATTTTACTTATTAATGACAACCGTTTATGTACGATTTTTGAAATTCAAAACACAGAGGTGGTAAAATTTCATTTAAACGAAAAATCAGTTTTTTTAAGTACCACTTAGTGGTTTCACTATTCATCAAAAATTGAAGCTTTTCAGAAAAATACCAAAACTTCACCCTAAGTTATATTTGATATTCCAAATTAAAAAATGATTTCTATTTTGAAAAATTCAAAACATATAAGTTACATTATTTAATTTAATAATTAATTTCCGTTGTCAAAACAAATAGCGTGTTTTTATGAAATAATATGTATCAAAACATTGACACTAGTTTAAGTCCAATTTCAAGGTGAAATTAATTCCAACGACCACTATTGGATTAAATGGTAATAATATATTCTAATTTCACATTAAAAACAATTCAAAAGATAATATAATCATATAAATAAATTAGATTAAAAAGTGGGTTTGAATTAAAATACAACATTTTTCACTATTCATTAAAAATGAACTATATCAGAAAAATACCAATAATTTACACAAAGTAAATTTTGATGTCTCGATTATAAAGAAGAATTTTATTTGGTCCGATAGAATTTATAAGAGTTACCAAAACTATATTTAATGAGGGTTCACCATCAAAAGGCGATAGTTTGACCTTTTAGTGAATATTAGAGTATCTATGCCTAAAATTGAATTCTTTTCGTATTTTAAGCCTTTATCTTATATTGGATAAACGTAAAAACAGTTAACAAACATATATTATCATATTTTAGTTATTTTTATTCATTCCCGCCAATACAACGGCTACATGTTAACTACCATTTAAAATAAAATTATTTTATTACTATTGTGCAATGTACGATTTCAAAGAAACTCGTTGTTGCGTATCGGGCACACTATCGAAAATAGAAACCCCTTTAAAGTAAAATTAATATTTAATTCGTAAATAGTAGTAAATACGAAAATGATTTATTATTTATTTACCTGGGATGTTACATTTAGTGTATACCAGAATAAAATAATTTATAATTTTTTTCATGATTCCAAACAAATAAAGAACTATCTTTTACCTTATTTTTGGGAATATATAAAAACTAAAATATAGTTATGGAAGATAAAAAAATTTAAATGGTTCTCCCAATTAGTGACAACACTAGTTGTATTCAATGAATATATGAAATGAAATTGAATCACATAAGTGATATTTTGTTTCGATGTTCAGAGTGAAATAATTTCCCATACTAGTAAAGAAAAACTCACATGATAAAAGATAAATTATCTCATTACTAAATATTACTTGGTATTAATTTTTATTAAACATATAATTTGTTGAATAAATTATTATAACGTTATAATTCATGTTACATGATGATATTCATCCATAAAAATGGTGAATTCCAATTTACTATATAATTTTTTGAAAATTTCATTGTTATTCACAAAACTCCCCAATTTCAAAAATCTATACAATTTAAAAATAACCCTGACATTCGTGAAACATACAATTATTGGAAGCATAGATCATTATAAAAATGTTACTATTCATTGTGGTAGTATTTTTTAAATTTCTTTTAAAATTTAATATATTAATATAACACTTTTGATAAAATAGATATCTGTTATTTTTACAAATCCTTTATATTTAAATAATGATCAATTAGATTCATATTTTTATGTGTTTCCAACAATCTTTCATGCTCTCCACTCTAGAAAAACAAGATTCGTATTTTTTTTAATTTCACACAAAATTAAAATTATGTATCATGTTCTCCCAAAATCTATTTACGGTTTCACTATGTTCATGGAACTCTAATTACACAATCCTATTAGACTAGTTAAATAATTATTCAATTAATGAATTTTGAATGTTGTTTCATTGAGCAACATTATTCACACTATATACAAATAGATTAAAATCCCTCAAATTGTTTTAAATAATTTCCCATTGGAACAAAATTCATATTTTTATGTTATATTTTATGAAACATAAGAAACACCATCTAGATCTGTTAAACTCAATCAAGATAAAGTATTCTATGTTATATAATTCATATAAAATTTTATACTCATTTTTTCCATAAAAACACCTCAATATTTCCATTATACATTCTTAAAAAACCCTAAAACCAAAAACCATGAATCTATATCTTGTGGGATTTTTTCCAATATTATTCCCCATTAGGTTTTTTCAGTTACACTTCAAAAAAACCAGAAAATTCATGTTAAATACATTTCCCCTATATAAAACACCATTAACATTTCAAAACACCATTTAGTGATAAAATAAGTTCTCAACACATAAGTTATTACCATGTAATTGAAGCTCAATTTTTGAAACAAAAATAGTATTAATATCTCATTTATAAGACAATTAATTATTTGTAACAAATGTGGAAGGATATAATGATTGTTGACCATCATTAAAATATTAATATATCTTTCTCGGACACCCATCAAACAACATTTATAAGGATTACGAATGTCATCCATTCACTATATACATTATTTTTTTCCAAGATATATTGGATTTAGAATCATAATTTTATGACCCTCTCAGTATCCATTATTCAACTTATTCAACATTCCCTCTATATTATATTACTCTCTCCAATATTAGTATCTAGAAATTTAATCCAAATAAACACTACTTATCCCCTTTATCAATGAACCCAATGGTCTCTCATTTATATCATTGAATAAGAGAAGAAAGAATATATGAATATGTAGAAATTTCCATTAATATTAATAGTGTTTGGGTCCAAAAACCAAAGAGATAATGGGTGGGAGGTGGAATAGACTCTGAGAGATAGCTAATGGATTTGAAATGCATCATTGAGTAATATAATTTTCTAGATTTATTAGGAAAGAATATCTTTATGTACATACTCAAATTTCACTTACCCATTCACAAAATACTCTCTTATAAGGTGATATATGATTTCTATGTATTCATTGATTGAGTAATGTACATGAAGTTTTTTTAATTAAAAACATTGGAATCATCAAAATTTAATCTATACAAAGAAATCACTCCAATACCCATGCCATTAAAATTTTAATTTATCCACAATAATTTAAAAAAATCTTATATAGAAATAACACATTCCTTATCTTTTGTTCTCATTGAGATAAATTCATGATTTCTTTATATCCAAGAAATAAAAAATACACTAAGATAAACAAATCATACGTATGATAAATATCTATAACTTGATACACAAATCATATCTGTATTTATGTATTTCAAATAACATATGTTGAAATGTTTCAAGAATCAACATACAAAAATCCTTCTTTATATTGATATAATATAGTATTATTTTTACTTAAAACAAGTTTTTTATAATGATTTCATTAATAAACCGACACATAAAATGTGGAAAATATAATATCATGTGATTAATTATTATGTACAATAATCCTCCATTAATATACTTATATGTTACTTATTTATTTTTTTTCTCATCATAATCTCTTAAAAAAATATTCCATGTAACAATAAAATCTATAAATTACCTCTAATCATCTATGTAAAATATTAATATAACATATTTGGGTTATCATCTATGATAAATTAATATAGCATTAAATCAATAAAATGCCATTAGACCAAGTAAAAATTTTCAGTTCCCTGATCATCAATATATCAAAATAGCACTTCATGTATTCTATAAATTATTATAAATATGTTCATTTCGATAAAAAATGATTATATTGTCTTAATATACTATAACCATCATCCATTAATGACAATAATTATTTAAATAGTGGTTATAATCATTTCCACAATATGGGAAATATAAATTCTCCAATGATGAATACCACACTATGTGTTTCTTATTTACCATATAAAGTTCTATATTTAGCCAGATAATTTATTCCATAGTTTGTGGACTAGAATAAAAATCCAATTATTTGATTAAAACCCCGTCTAATATTTTTCAATATAGATATTCTAATTAAAATTTATTATTTAATACCTTGAATTTAAATATCATAAGTATGATTAATAATATTTTAACTATACCATGTATTTCTATAAATGTAATTTTTTCATCTAAATTTATACCCTTGATCTAGGAGTATCCATTTCAACAAATTCATGCTTCATTTCAAGTAACCATATCAACATTATCCAGTTTGTTATGGGGGACCCATTAGTTATTAGGTAGTAAATTTTTTAAAACTCAAAACAATCATTTAGGTTGGATTAATTTATAATTTTCAGCGATTTTAATTAATTAAATGTACCCAATTTTTTTCTATGAATTTTAAAAAATTGATCTAATTGTGATAAGAAATAAGTTTGTTGTTGGGACATCCATCACCCCATCAACCATGGTGATATACAGAAACTAATATTATAATCCTTGATTATCATAGCTCATCTATTATGTATGTATACATATTTGGTTCTATCTTTATCCAAATTATCATCAATGTCTCTTTATATATTTTTTGCAGGCCCTTATTCTCCCATATAGATACTCAAATTTTCATCACTATCCTCCTAAATTTAAATATTTTTTATTGATCATTATATTTTTCCCCACAATAGTGATATACTTAAATTATGAAATTTTTCCTAGCTAAATAGTCAATAATCTATCTGTTTTTTATTTTCTTGATTACATAACAGAAATCTACAAGTCCTTATGTTATTCAATCATCCAATGTATTTTCATGATAATAAATCACTTATATATATTTTAAAAGTCATTAGTATCATCTTCCTTCCATACCTAATCTAATAAGGAGCATGTTTATCACACTGAAATAACATTTCTATACTAGATATATAGATAGATTTCTTGACTAATTCCTTATAAATATATAATGGTTTGCCCATTTCAATAATAAATTTTCATGAAATATTGATTATGATCTATTTGACCCTTTAAAACACTTATCATTTTATGGAATTACAAGTACTATGAAGTTATTCATTTATTATGTTTCTTTAGATAATTATCCATAATGATATTAATAAAATCTCTATGATTTTTTGTTTTGAATTTAATAATTTGATATTCATGGATATTTAAATCTTCCCATTAATACGGCGTAATTGAAGTAAATAACACATACTTGTGGGTGATTTTAATTTTTGAAGACACATTTCTATAATATTCAATTAATATAATTAGGTACCACATCCCCTCATTATCTCATAGTGATATTAAATAATATACATCATCAAGAATCAATTCATGCACAATAACTTACATTCTATTATTTTCACCATTATATATTTTGAATAATCTTACCATATATTAAAAAAAATTCTCATTTGTGTACATTAATGTGATAGTTTTGTGATATATTGGGATCCATTATTTTTCAAACGATCACTCATGAATTGTTGTAAAAAATGAATAAACTATTTATGATATAATTTATTTTCTCCTTCTTTAAAATGAATGATCATGTATTATTATCCACTAAAAATTTAGATATTACCCTATGTTTAAATCCCATGAGTTATAACGGAAATTTTTTTACCATAATGATACATGTTTTATTGGTAATGTTTTCTATATTCTCTGAGTCACCTAGTTCAATGGAACTGATCAATTTGTGATTTTGATGTTCAAACACTAATGCATTGAAATATCTATAATATTTTCCCTCAAACATTAAATTTATTAAACCGACAATCTATTGGCCTCAATTATTTCCAAATATTATTAAACATTTTTTATTGTAATTTGTATCAATGATAAGGTGATTATTTATCATAATATGGGATGTATATAAGATATCAAGGATTCATACACCATAATGAATAGATTCTTTTTGAGAATTATCTTAACTATTGCATCCCAACTCTTTTTATTTTAATCCATTTATTTAGATTTACATCGTATGTTGATTAAAAATATTGATCATTTTTTTTAATATGATGAAATAATATGATATTATAAAAATAAAAATATACTTATTTTTTGAACCCTCATGATGATTCCTTACTCGATTCTGTTTGATTTTATAGGAATTATCAAGATATTTCTTCTTTAAATTGTATGAAAAAATACTCATATATATGTACCTAAATAATCTAAAAAATAATATAATAAAAATTATATGACTGTTTGATATTTAATAATCAGTGAGGATGGATTAGTTTATCTAAAGACCTTCAAAACCATATTTCTATGAATTAATCATTTTTTGATATTCTATCTTTATAAAATAATAACATCTAATACAAGGTTCACTCTTGATTGGATTTCCTATAAATATTTCAGTCCTATGGGTTCAATTATTATCAAAATTCAGGATTTATCTCAATTAAAACATAAACATTATAGAGTGGTCTTGGGTCTTAAAAATTTTAACAACTACTTCTTACTAATGATCATTTCTCATATAAACCTTCTCACCATGATGTTTATTTTTCCAAATTAATAAATTATTTGTAAAAATTTATGTATGTCCATTATTAATGCACACATATTAAATTTCATTTTTTATCAGACATACCAATATAAAACTAGTATTTAAATAAGTCTCTAGATAATATATATTTCATCATAGACAGAAAACATCATCTTCAAGATCTTCTATCTTTTTTAATCAATTTTTAACAACATTAGTCATATCATTAATAGACCAATCCCATTGATCATGTTTGATATTGTATAAAATAGCATTCTACAAAATTTATGGATTTTCATATTTTAGATTTATAACATATACATTTAATAATTACTTATTCAATTATTTATTGGTATATTTAGTTTATAATCATGAATTAATATATTATAATTTTTTATCATTTCCCATCAAGTATATTATATCTGTAGAGACTTTTTTATCTCTACTAGATGATCAAATCCCCATTTCTTTTCTCCTTATCCATATTCATTGTATTAAATTATTTTGGATCTACCTAAAAAGAACTAGATAATTTTATAGTTGTTGTTGTCCATATTTTCATAAACATAAATTTATTCCATTTTCAATGCTTTAATGAAATCATGTTATTTTTCATTAATACGTTTTTCTTTAATGTTCTCATATTATTCACATTGGATGACGATTTATTCTTTGGAACATAATCTTTATAATTAAACAATCTGGGAATATTTTTTAAATGGTTTGAATCTATTGGACATTGAAATCACATGAGTGTGTGTTTCCCTTCGAACATTAATTTTCCCAATATATAATTAATTAAATAATAAAATAAAGACATCCACCTATTTTTATTCATTATAATAATCCATAGTATTTGAATTTTTTAATTTCTGAATTCTTTCTCCTTTGAATTATCCTTTTCTGCATCCTCATTATCATTATTTTTCATCTGATGTAAAACTAATGTACTATGAAGACGATTCAAAATCAAATATTTTGGACATTTATCCCCAATAAAAATTATTTTTGGATTAAAATAATTGTTAAACCTCCTCCAGATGTGTTTATAGATAATTATATCATCATGGGTTTCTATAATTTGTTTCATATCATACAAAATTAGAAACTTCCAAAAAATAATGCATTATTAATTTTTTTTGATTGTATTCCAAATAACTCACACTTTTTCCATAGATCCTTGAATTTAGCTTCTCATTATTCTGTATCACCTTTATAGATATCAATTAATTTATCCCACATGTCATGTAAGTACATACATTTCAACACTTATTTATAAGTTTTATTTTATAAATATCCATTAATTGATTTATTCTTATACTGTTAGTATCTAGTTTTACAAGGGCTCCCTCTGATAATTACATAGAGTCAATATGTACGAAAATCCCATGTAGAATTGTTGTAATCACTTCCATACCTAGCTGTTGGAATTTATACATCACCAAATTATTCAACAGATTAATCGATTTCCCCCGAATATTTGAATCAATTTTTTATTTAATAGTCTCATTTCTTTTACTGAGACAGAATACTACTAACTATTACAATTATTTTTAATAACAATTTTTCCCACTGGATCTATGACCCCAAGAACATGGTGTGAATTATTATTTGTTTGATTAAATAGTTACCCATTTAGATATATTATCATTTTTAAACAAAATTATTTTAACTCTTATTCACATAGAAATATTAAAAATAATATAAAATCATTTCAGTTCAAAAAAATTATACTTTGTTCAATCTAAACAGTTATATACATATTGAATACAATAGAAATGATGAAATATTCTAGAATCAAGAAATGAAAAATTATTATCTTGTTTAGAGTGAACTCACTTACCATACAAATATAATACCACTGAAGGGATGAATGTTTGATTCTCTATATACTATATTTACACATTATTTCTTCAGTTTATTTATGTGATTTGGTTAAAAAATTTCATATCAAATTAATTACTCTGTCAGGAAACTATTCTATCATCAAAATGATGAATTTAAATTTAGCAAATAAATTCAATATAAATCAATTTATGTTCATTATACTCCATGATTTCGCACAACTGAACATTTATAGAAAACTAAACATTAGAAAAACAATTATTCATGAAAAAAATTACTTTTCATCAATATACTTTAGTACATGTAAAATTATATCATGAATAAATTTTGATCAAAAAAGCGTTATACAAGAAAATATTTTATATTTTCTAAAAAAAATATTATCTATGTAATTATATTCTGGAAGAATACTTATATGAATTACTAACCATTCACTCAACTCTTTACACAGGAAAAATAGGATGCCAACATTAACGCTTTTCGATCAAAACTCTATTTGTGAACTATGTTCCTCATCATCCACATCAATTAGGTATATGTTTGAAAAAATAATTTTCTAAAATTATAGCAAAATTCATTGAAAATATTTTCATTAAATATATTTGAATGATATTTATTTCAATAAATATATTCTTGAAACACCACATTTGGGAAAAATGTAAAATTATTTTTTCACAATTATACACTTATGAAAAAATAATTCCATTTACCAAATTATCTGTGTAACCTTTCAAACTCTATCAATAGCTTCCAATACCGCTTTTATTAAAAAATGAATGGAATTTATGGTCTTGGAGCTTTCTAAATACACATTTTTAACAAACACATTGAATCATTTTAAACTGAATATATAATCAATGAGAAAATATAATTAAATCCACATATGTTGTGATTTTTTACCTACATATGAATTGTTAAATATATATAAGATGATATATATATTCTCACACATAATGGAATGACATAAAATATTCTAATTTTAATCTATATGTATCATATGAATATAATGATCCAATGGTGTTAATTCCCTGGTAAAATTCATGTCTATCAGTGTTAACGACTTTATATTTTAAAAATATATCATTCATAGCCATCCTATAATAAGAAATTTAAATCAATTTGAAAATAATATCTCAGGAAGTTAGAAATTATTTTAATTTTTCTTTGAACTATACCTTCAACAATTCTATAGGATCTCATATTCATTAACCATTTCCATATTTATGGTTTACCATCCATGTGAAATTAATTATATCTTTTAATTCCAATTTTAATAATATTTCATTATGAGGCATCCCCTAGGTTACATTTAAGTAAATTCCCTATTTATTATGTTTATTAACATTACATTCATCTCATATACACGTTAACATTTCATATATTAACATCTTAAATACTTAACCATATGGAAACAATAATTTTTTTCCATTTATACAATCTTATATCCATTATAATAATATCAAAACAAGTTCCAACATCCAAACCACACATCCCATTTCAACACAACAAACCATACCACAATTTAACATCAAACACCACTTTTAATCATGAAAACTATGATAATTTCGTAGTAGAAACCATGTAAAATCACATTCTAGCATACCAAACATGACACAACACGTTCTCATCTATGAAAAAACAACAATAAAACTAAAAAAAATCTTCTTAAAACTACCAAAAATATAAATTCCTAATTGAAATTACC
This sequence comes from Viscum album, assembly GCA_963277665.1. NCBI lineage: Eukaryota > Viridiplantae > Streptophyta > Magnoliopsida > Santalales > Viscaceae > Viscum > Viscum album. The sequence goes on from OY728122.1 coordinate 688,893,601, forward strand.
TTTAAAATGACCTTTTTAAAGTAATTATTTATTAATATAATTTCATCCACAAGAGTTATAAAGAAAATTTTATTTTTTAACAGAATTGGTTCTTTTCCATGTTTACATAATTATTTTTTATAAATGATGATTTAGTCATTTATATCGCATCACCTAGAAAATATATATCATAGTTGTAAAATATTTTCATCTACAAAATAGATGATCATAAATAATAATAATAACATTTTAATATATTAATGAAAATAAATAAACTCATTACAATAATTATTTTTAGTCGAGATCCTTAAATCTAGTATGAAAATTCATATTATATACCAATTCATTGAAATTTCATGTAAATTCTATAATTCACACATAAATTAGTATAGTTCAAGAAATAACTACAACAAATGGAACATAAGAAATCAATTCTTTTCAAAAAAATTAATGAGATTTGGCATCTAGCAGATGTCATTTGATGTAATCCTCAACAATATAGGACACATGAATAATGATGAAAATATTTCTATAAGGCCAATGAAAACTGGATTTCATAAAAATATAAGATCCTATAATATTAAAAAATGATTGAAAAAATAATTAAAATAGATTATGAACTCAACTTGGATAAAAATAGTTGATCCCATTAATATTGGGACCAAATACAAACAATGAACCCTCAAATGTATTAGAATCCTCACATTAATTAGAGAATAAAAATCACATTCTTTCCTAGTTAAGAATGTTAATGGGGATACATGTAAAATCATTTGTTTTTATGAATTTATCTATGTTAAAAAAATGAAATCTATTTTATATATTTTCGTATATGAAACAAACGGTTTTTATTGTGATAAAAAATAAATTTTTTCGGTAAGATTTACACAAAATACTACGTTTTTTTAAAAATGAAATATTATAAATATGGATATTCAAAGGATACCACTTTATCCTAACAACTAAAAATAGAGAGATGAATAATAGTAAAGAAATTATGAATTTTACATATAACATTTTATATAAATAATTAATATTTACAATGAAATTAATTTTACATATAATATATCTCTTTTAAAAAAAATATAATTTCCTCAAAATGTGATTTTTATTAATTCTGGTAAACAAAAGTAAATTTTTTAAAACTTTTAAAAAATAAATTTTATCAAATAAAAATCATTTTTTGAATATTTATATCAAAATTATACAAAAATTTATACATATATATATATATATGGTAAATATTTCATTTCTTTTGAGTAATGAAAAATGATGAATTTTAATTGAAAATTACATTTTCATTTATTTAATGTATAATGTTAAATTATATTTTAAATTTATTTTAACTGAAAAATATTTCATTTATGCATAAATTAATCCATTTGTGGGCATTTGGAGTTAATTTCCTATTGAATATTGATATAAAGCCATTTTAAATATTTAATCATGTTCTCCTCAAAAAAAAATTTCTCATCAGATTTGTGGGATTATTTATAAATATTAAATTTTCAATTATGTCGAAAAAATTGAAAAATAAAATATATATTTTTAATCAAATCCAGTTATATTATCTAATAATTTCATGTTAATTTTTCGTAAAAATGAATAATGAACGAAGTAATCAAATTAAATATCATGGTTACGGTAAAAATTGGTTTACTAGGTTTTCAATTAAAATGATAAAGGATCAGATAAAATATAAGTTTTTCAAAATTATATTTTCTAAATATAATTAAACATTATAATATACAACGTTCTAACTTTAACCATTTTCGACCACTGTGTCATATAAAAAACATGAGGGCACTCAATTATTTTCAAAAATACCAAGTGTGTCCTCTACACAACTTTTAAATGGACATCAAATATCATATCTTATTAAAAACATATATCCCATAGATATCCTAAAATAACTTACCAAATTAATTCCCTAAATCCCTCTTATAAAATTATAGGATTTATTTTTGGATGATTTCAATCTTATGAAGTTTTTTACTAAAAACCTAATCAGGATACTTGAAGATGTTGTAACAATCAATAACAATTCTTTTGGGTTTATTTATCCTTTAGCCACTTCAATTTAATTTATATCAGGGTTATTAAATAACTATATTTTTTATCATATAATTAAATGTTGTTATGTTATGGTAATTACCTACAACCATCTCCATATCCATAAAATGGTTTACAAAATCAATGTTCGTGTATACTGTGGACTACCACCCCATGAACCGATATCATTTTTTTCATTAAAACCTATCTGGGTTGAATATAACAAATGTTTATATTGTTGAAATATTACATTTGTGATGTTATTACTATTTTCTAACTAACAAAAAACCATTATAATAACCATTTTCTGTGAACATGATAACATCACTCTTGTATACAGTGGAAAATAACATCGTAATGTGATGTCATTAGTTTAAAGATTACATTGAATGTACTACATATGATGTTAATAAATATATTTGATATATATATATATGAACTCAAAATTATTATGTAATAAAAATATATATCATTTAATTTTCTTTTTTAAATCCTATATGAAAATTGATTCATCATTCAGGAGTACGTATGACATAGCATCTCCACGAATGGTGTATCACATTTTTCATCTCTAAAATTTATTAATTTATAAAAAAAAATATATATTGATTTTATATGAAATTTATATAATACATAAAATTCAGGAAATTCTGAAAACATTATCAATGCAAGACCTCGAAAAGTAACAAATGAAAATATAAAATAATAACAAAGTCGTTATTGTCGGAAATAAAACATTATCATTAATTTCATAAAAAATACAATAAAATATGATAATAATATCATATTTTGTTTCATATATATGATTATGTTCGTGAAATATATGTATTTTATACATATAAGTATAATAATTGTTGTTTTATGAGTTTGACAGTTTCCAAGAATAAAAGTAATGTATTTCCATACCACTATTACTGTTTGTGAGAAAAATGTCATATACACCACATGATTCATTTATGTAGTGTATATAAATACCATGAATTAATTTTATTATTATTATAAATAAAATAATTAGTTTATTGATATCAAATTTTGGATTTATCTCTCATTAATTTTATGGTTAAAAATTTTCTAAAGGGGTAAAATAATTTTTTTGTCAATATTCTTTCTTTGAGGTGGACATTATATTACGGACCTATATTCATTCATAATTTGTATATAAAACCCATCATAATTTAATATCATTAACATATTTATCCTCATTATATTTTATGATCCATTTTATATTATTCCATCATGGGGATTATGATTTAATGTTAAATGAGAGGTAGAATTTAATTTTATAGTCCAATCTTTGTGGAGATGTTTTTATAATATGCTTTTTCTCTATGTCTTTCTTCTATCAATGATTTTTCCCTTACAAAACCATGTTTTTTTTAAAATTAAAAAATGTTTTTTTGATCCAAAAATTGTCTATTAGTTTTAAATTACTAAATTTTCTAGTGTTTTACAACATTAATTGAAAATAATCATCAATTCATTATACATACAACAATAATTTGTATTGTATTAAGATGTGAATTGAATATTTTGTTACAAAATGCATGGAATGAATGAAGAATACAATAATCTAGAAAATCATTTTAAATTAAAATTTCCTTTTATGTTTTTATGGTTATGTTCAAATAAAATATATTTTATTTTATTTTACAATTTAAGAAAATGTTTTTAATGGGGAAAGTATATTTTCATTAATATATGATTTAAATTAATTGTCAAAATCATATTCAGTCAATGATTACATAATTTTATGTTACATATTACTTAATTGGGATATGATCAAATGAATTCATTCTCATTATATAACTTAGTGGATTGTTATTATGATATCATGATTTTTTTTAGACGTGTATCTCAACAATGGGTTATACTGTGAGGAAATTATTAGGAAATACACTTCATTAATAGGACAAGCTATGACAAAATTTTAATGAAATCCATCAATTTTTCATTGGTTATCATAAGATTTTATGTTTATATTACACATTTAAATATGACCCTGACTTAAATTCAAAATATAATGGTCATATGGGATGGTTTTCCATGGGCCTTTATAGAAACTCCACACACAACAATAGGATTCCGACTATTACTGAGGGTATTGTACGGTGACATTTTGTATACTATACCCTATGTTGTTGAAGATAATAATAAAATTCACTATTTATTTAACACAATAATACTATATTTGTAAGAAAATAATCCTAAAACTATGTGGCAGAAAAATAATTATGTTGTAGTAATAATATATAAGACCAAATGTAAAATACAATTTGTAGATAGAAAACATGCCATAATAGGTCATACAATGTAGACAATTGGGGACTACCATGGATGACCACATAGTTACATGAATATATTAAATCTCAAGGTAGACTCTGTATCAATACATGTAAGATCCCGAGATTCTGGAACGAGTTAAATTCCCCACCCTATTTAAATTTTTGGCTTGTTCCTGAGAAAACTGGGAAAATTTAGGATGATCCAAAAATTTCCAGAATACACACCATGTACTCTAGAGTATATGCCATGTATGGGTTGGGTGAGTACCAACTATGTACTCACTGATTGCATGTCGTGTGATGCTCGTCTAGGAATTTCCGACTACACAGTGTGTAGTTATAGACAAGCCCTGTACCCATGACTGTGTGGTGGCCATACATGGCGTGTAGGCCTGTTGGTTGGGTATAATTTTTTTAGAATTTACATTCCGTGTAATATTTGTACATGTCATGTAGAGGGGCCATGTGTGGGGATATACAAGGTTTGTTTAAGATGTCAACCTTGTAAAGATGTACACGTTGTGTACCATAGGTACACACCGTGTAACCTCCCTTCTGCATATCGGCTAGGTTCAAGCCGTGGGCCAACCCGTGTGGAGTGCCCAAGCCATGTGGCTATCTCCGCTTAAGTCAGAGTACAGAATGGCCACTACATGGAATGTTGTCATTAAATAAACACTGTTTACTTTTTTTATTTCATTAAATGAATGAGTTTCGCGTCACTTTTCTAGAACAAACCCATTTTATCATTTTTTCGGACCTAGATGCTCTAGGAGGCTGAAAATATATCCATCCCTAGATTCTTCATCTAAAATCCATTATTCAATACGTCAGTGGCTACCAGATCTCAATAGTGAGGCAAAACCCACACACCATGTTTTGTTCCAGTCTCCTTGCCTCACACATCATAGTTTCCATCAGAGTTGAATTTCTTGGATTTGATATAAACGTAAATCTAAAAAGATAATCATCTAATGTGCCAACATCTACGAGTCTCATGTAGGTGGTGCATACCATGATTCGTGTTTTTTCACATAATTGGGTTTCACAACCTTTGGCATGTTTTTGGGTAATTTCAGCTTGACCTTGTTTTACCTGTTTTGACCTATTGAACTGTTATTTGACCTATGGGATGCTTTTGGTTATGCCATGTTACCTTTTTTTCTTGAGAGGTAAAAAGTGAGTGGTCGTTTATATTTATGATTTTTTGCTGTGGGGGTTCCAAAATGGTTATAAATGAATAGTATTGTTTTAAACTATTGAGTTTAGTTTATTTGACCTTGATATGAATTGTTGGAGACATTAGAACCACTTTGATGGTATGGTAAACACTTTGTTAGCACCTACAATAGTCCCGAAAATGATTCCAATTTATGTGTCATGTTTACATGTAATTGATGAATTGAATATGCAAGAACCTTTGGGCTGTGTTGGGCATGTCCCATATATTAATGTGTGATGCTGATCACAGGTTGGGATTGACCCGAGTTGCATGGGTGGTTTTGACTACGGAATTGGGTATCATGGGCATCAGCTTAAGGCAGTAGGACTGTTAGGTTTCAGATGGCCCGTGTTATTAGGATGGAGAGACCATTGTACTTGAGAGGCGTGGTCACAGGGACACGAGAAGTCATAGGTGTTGTGGATTGGGTACTATTTTGGTGATTACTGCTCACATGGAACTTTCAGTTCTGTGCATACACATGGACTCTTCGATGAGGTGGCTTTGACCACTCTTCTTGTAGAGACCTCTGTAAGTAGTGGTTAAGGTGATATTGGTTTGGGGTGCTTATCATATGAAGCCACGTGGGAGGTGAAGTACCATCATGGAATAACATTGAGGATATTGGGATGGGGGTCCATGCTTGTTGTTATTTGAGGGCAGACATCATTTTCCCATTAGTTAAATTATTTGAGGGCAGGCATCACTATCCCTTTGGTTACATTATTTAAGGGAAGGCATTGATGTCCCTCCGGTTACATTGTTATTAGGGAAAACATCACCGTCCCTCCGGTTACTTATTAAGGATAGTCATTGTTGTTCTTTTGTGTTACTATTTCTTTGGAATGCCTTTGGGACGTTGGTTCTTAAGACACACGATGTCCAGGGGAACATGGTGCCGCTATACCTGATAGAGATTCTGACATTATCTAAAGAATGTGACACTCAATTGTGGCTATTGATCACCAATATATTTTTTGTTTATTTGTGCATCGTACTATTTAATGTTTCCCTTATAAATGAATTTCTACTTAAAAACATGTATTAGGTACACACCTTTGGGTGGTTTCCTACATAGATTCATGTCACACCATGCACGTGCCATTCGGGACACATGAAGACTATATGGATTTATGTGCTAGAAAGAGGCCAACTTCCAGAGCTGGGCTTCATTATTTGTTACATGGAGATGGCGTGGACCTTGTGGTCTTGCCTAGATGGAGGTTAATGAGTTTTTCTTACTTTCCTATATCATCACGCTTACTTGTTTTGTAGTTACAATTGGTTATCCATTGGCACCCTTACATTTAGATATATATGACCATCATCTGATTCGTGTTTGTTGTTTAATGGTAGTTATATGTGATCATAATGATGTTGTGTTTAATTTTTGAAATTGTTGATTATATTTAGTGCTTCCACTGTTTATCGATATTGAATGTGTTTCCACACTTCGGGACTAGTTTGAGTTAGCTAAGCCATTTATTTCTCCATATCTTTATTATTTTTATACATGTACTAGTACCATTATTATCCTCTGACAGGGTATATCCTCCTCACTATACATTAAATGACCCATGTTGCATGTCATAATCATTTCGGGTTTTGGGAGGTGCACCTAAGGTAGTAACACCTGACCCGTTTAGCACAGTTTAGGTGGCTGTCCGGGTCCAAGACATTATAAAGAGGTAACAAATGATTTCTTGATAGTGATTTGGTAGTTGTGTTTTTTAAGATATTAATGATATTGAGGATTCTATTTAAATTATGCTAGTTTTATTATTTGGGATATGGTAGATTGAAGATCGATTGTTACTTGAACCAGGATTCTGGCTTGTGCTTGGGTAACTGCAGCCCCAGGTATGATGGATGAACCAAGTTACCATGGGTGGGAATTGGTGTTTTCTTTTTTCACAGATTATTGTTTATATGATGTCCACCTCAGTGGCTCGCTGGGTGTGTGATGTTATGGATTGTGATATGTAAGCCTTGACATTGTGTGGTAAGGGTGAATTGGGCGTTTTCTCGGTATGGAAAGTCTGGTTTACTTGGATTTTGAAAGTAACATTTTTTTTGGGTATTTCAATTTCAAAACTGCATGTATGCATTGTGAAGTGATAATTCCATGCGAATAATATCCATTGCCATACTTGGAATTCTTTCAAATCTGAAGGTGTTAAATCCCTGATATAATTTCATGGTTTTTTCAATGTGTTATGACATGCATTATATATTTTTAGAATTGAATGTGACAAGGTATTTGGGTCTAGCTCTTGTATGAGCAGGCAAGTGAAATTGGTTGAGGTGATTTTGATCATCATGATTTGGTGACTCAGTCATCTGTTTGAGGAAACAATGGTTTTCAGGATGGGAATGGCCCAAGTTACATTTGATACATTTCTATTTTGGGGGTGGGTAATGTGTCCATGAGGCTGGGAAGCTGTGGCACAACGGTGTAGTGGGAGAGTAAGGGTGGTAGTTGTGTTCTTCCTTTTACTTCTATTCTTATAGGTGTTAAATATATATTGTTATATATATATATTGGTTGTATGACCATTTATTATATTCAGTGGGTTCCACTTATACAACTCGATTGAGCATCAGGGGGCGATGATATAGTGCCACAAGTGCAGCATCGTGTTCAGGATCTGCTACAGGAAGAGCATGAGCCGTAGGTACAGGCTCAAGGACAATATTAGGTTCAAGATCCAGTGCAGGCCGAACAACAGTCAGGTTTGGTAGTGTATGGACAATGGCTCGATGAGTAGCTCTGGGATATCCGGGTACATGTTTTGCAGGGGATCAATAGATGTAACACCCCGAACTTCCACGATACGCTTCTCTTTCAATAATGCAATAGCTTGCATTGTACACAAGTTCGAGATTCTAACACACCACGACAAATCAAAAGTAGTCGTTATGAATAGTAATATCCACTTTTTAAAATTATAGAAATTTTATATTTCAAAATGGACTTCATTTTTGAATTCGTAATATCGAAATTATCCTATGTTGAATTTTTTGTAATTTTCTGAGAACATCAAAATTTTTATGAATAGTGAAAAATACTTAAAACAAGTTTTTTAATAAAAATAATTTATAGTGACAAGTTATAATATTGATTGGTTTTAAAGTATAATTAGAATATATTTTTACCATTTTATCCATTGGTCTTCATTAGAATTAATTTCACTTTGAAATTGGACATAAACAATTGTCGATCTTTTGATATATATTTTTTCGAAAAAACACGCTACTTGTTGTGACAGCGGGAATTAATTATAAAATTAATTAATGAAACATATATGTTTGTAATTTTATAAAATAGACATCATTTTTGAATTCGGAATATCAATTATAGCTTAGGGTGAAATTTTGGCATTGTTCTGAAAAACTTAAATTTTTGATGAATAGTGAAACCATTAAGTGGTAGTTAAATAACTGATTTTTCGTGTAAATGAAATATTACCACTTCTCTGTTTTGATTTTGAAAAATCCGACATACATGGTTGTCATTAAGAAGTAAAATTTGGTTCAATGGGATTAAAATAATTTTTTGGTGAATAGTAACTTTTATGTTTATTTATTCGCGATTAAAGGTAATTTGTGAAATTTAAGGTAAAAATGATATTAAAAAAATATTAAATGACCTTGAAACTTTTCCTAAACCTATTGGATGAGTCATGTCTGACCAATAATATCCATGGGTCAACTTGGGGACTCCATGGAGCCACTTTGGTTGGAAAATGACATAAATAACTTTTATTTAAAGTTAAAATAAAAATGTCACAAACATATGTTGTTTTACTAAAACAATTTTTAAATGGGGTTACACAAGTCATATTTTTTACTATAAATAATAATTATAAAGCTAAAAATATTTCTTACATCATGATATTTTTTATAATTCTTTGACATTAAATAAATTAAATTATTTATGACACCGTGATGAGGCAGCGATTACCTCATTAATTAACGATTTAAATAAAATGAAAAGATAATGTAAAGTATGAGCATCACACATGTCCAAAGCCTATTGGATGACTAGATTTCGAACCCTTATCACCTTATCCTCGAATTATATAAGTGTGGGACCTTTAGAATCTGAAAATCATTGTATAATAAAATAACATTTAATTACATTCCAAAAGTGCCCCTCCTCTCCACTTATAAAAGGCCCCCACCACTCCCACCTTATTCACACATTCAAGCCATTTGTCTCAGCCAAACTCTGCCCAAATACTCTCAAAACTTTCCCCTATTACTCCTAGAAGCCATACTTTGGGCAGAACGCTTCCCAAGGAAGCCTTTGGTTCAAATCAAAAAGAGTTACCCGATTTTATGGTAATGTCTTCTCTAATGATGTTTAGTTTTATTTTGCTTATCCAACCACTTAAACTCTTTTTATTACTTTCTTTTGTAACAACACCAGTATCTAAAATATATTAGGATGTTGTTATGATACGTATTTGGTTTACACTTACACACACCTTCGTCTAATTGTTAAAGAACATACTGTTTCTGTGGGTGGCGAAATACTGCCTCACGAAACGATGATTGTTCAATATTATTTTAAAACCTCTAATGGTGGCCATTTTTATGAGACTATTTTCATATATGATATATATATATTATGTTTATGTTTTCATTATGCTTCTGTATTTCTCAGTTATGGCATACATTGTGATTTCCATTATGGGTAAACGGGATAATTTTATTTTAGGAAGTGCGGACTACCGCCCCCTCAAAGTGATTTGAATTGTTAATGCCATGTGTGGGATGTATAAAGGATGGACTAAATTATATTTTATATGATATTATACTGGAATTATAATACAACTTTATAATATTATGATTTCATTCCATTAAATACTAAATAGAAATGAAAGTAGCGTTAATGCGTACGTACGACTTACCATCTCCATGAACGGTGCATTTCATATCCTACCTATAAATGTTATGTAATATTATAAATGAATGTATATACTGGATATATGTGATATATATGATATCTACATCATGAATATAATTCTGTATATAATGGATATTTCACCACATGAAGAACTTCTCATTATAAGAAGTTTATTTTTTACTCAAGTACCTAAGATTTACAAAACGACCGTTATAAACTTAAATAATTACATAATGTTCATGACATGGTAATAAGTGATATAAAAGGAATAATGAACATGACAAATGTTTTTAATAAGGTAGAGATTAACTCTAGATTATTATTCAGGAGATCAAAGAACGGTCGAGTGAATTCTGACACGAGGTAAGGGAATTTCTTAACCCAGTTTCCATTCTTTGGGTTAATCTCCTACTTTCAAATTATGACATGATATTATTATGTCCTATCTTGTATTTGTACTTTCTTTATGTGTACTTATAGTGAACACACATAATATATCTATTTAAATTTAAAAATGATCTTTTTAAGGACTTCGTCTCAATCTCCTTTCATTTAGGCATATTTGGTTTTATACATAACTTTCTTTTATACTGTGTATAAACCCCTTTGACTTTTACGTTTATTCAAAAGGAATCTTTTTTATACGAAGCGTTTTACTAAACGAAAAAAAGGGAATGTTTTTCTATCCGTACATATGCGGCTACAACGACTTCTCCGCCGCCGTGACCATTATTTGAGTTTCAGCTTCCTCTACAAGCCAGAACTTTTTTTAAATGAAAAATACATACAAAGTTTTAATTTTCCATTATTTTGGTATTGAAAATGGTTTTGAAAGTTTTTTTATTATATCAATGTGTTTTATTGAAATCTTGTGATTGAAATGTGTAAATGTTATGTTTCATTTATGCATGTTTTATGTGATACGATTATTTTATGGTTTATGATATATTTAAATCTATTCATATGAGGAATTCATTTGACATAATAAGTGACGGGTGGAGCCTGCTATAGCTCCTCGATGCATCGGTAGGTCTCATGAGACAAACTAGTGTCTCGGCACGAGGTCTTGACTACGTGGTTATGATAGTCTGGCATTATACATTCCATCATTATGAAAGTGGTTATTGATATTGCATGTGATTATTCGACCAGTATAATATCCATGTGAATAAGTAAATGTCATTATCTCATTTTACTTTTTCCATATTATGTTGAAGATCATGTTAAAAGGGCTTTTGTTTTAGTTATACATTGCCTTAAATGTTTATGTTTATTTATTAATGCTTCTACTATATTATTATCCTTACTGAGCATCTGAGCTCACCCCTTTCAATGTTTTAATATTTTCCAGGATGTGAAGAAGTATTTTATGAATGACCTGCAGGGATAGTCAGAAGAGGATATGAGTGTGGACTATGGATACTATTTTATTGTAGTTTTTCACTTTATGATGTAATGTCACATTTATGAATGTATCTAGTGTTTCCAAGGCTACTAAACTAATCGGTCTTTTGAGACTTGATCTTTTGTGATCATGCCAATGTTACGCAATAATGCACCGACTCTGGGTAACTGGGGTCGGGGCATTACAGTTGGTATCAGAGGCAGTTTAGTACTAACCTTGGAAGCTAGATTTAGATAAACTCTGATTATAGCACATAGCCCAAAGATAGGCTTTGAGGATTAGTATAGAAGAACTTCCTGTAATTTTGGTATTGTAGAGATGTTGTGAGTTTTCTGAGCAATACATCCCTGTCTGGATACGAGCAGGTAGAGGCGGCTCTGGCACAGATGTACCTAGGGGTAAAACCTGAAAACACCGCTTTGAGCTAGACTCGAACGAGAACTGGTGCATGACAACGGGCCATGCTGCACTCTTGGTTACGACACTCCCGGGGGATATGCTTAGGATAATTCTCATTTTCTTTACAAACCACTATGAAGGGTTATGTGTATATACTTCCTCAAAAAAACATTTTTATGATTATGGATTATATCCATAAATAGTTCAATTTATGTTAAGTATTTTACAAGTATGGAATTATGTATTTTGATTAATAAACTAATCTAGTTTATGCCATTGTTTAGAAATGGTGCCTAGTGGAAAGAATGGAAACTGTATTAATGCACGCACTACATGTAGGGATTTCCCTCCTACTCAAGATAATTATTGTGTATCTGGAGATTCAACTGGTGCTGATCAACTTATTACCATACTGAGACAACTCACTCAAGTTATGAATAATAACTATACTCGTATGGAGCACCCTGATCCGCAACGTGGAGGATCAATGTTAGACCGCTTCATGAGGCAACAACTGCCAACATTTAATGGGGGTACAAATCCATTAGTAGCTGAGCAATTGATAAACTCCTTAGAGAAAATATTCACCTCCTTGGGGTGTAGTGAAAGGGAGAAGGTTATCATGGTAGTTTACCGCCTCACTGGAGATTCCGATCAATGGTGGTCATTGATTCAAAATACAAAGGAAAATGAAGAAGTATCAATTATGGAATGGAGAGAGTTAAAAGTTCTTTTCATAGAAAAATACTTTCCACATGACCATCGAGCAGATATGGAAAGGCAATTTCTGAGTTTGAGGCAGAAGGAGGATGAGAATGTCGCAAAGTATGAGGCTAACATTACAAGGTTAGCGAGGAATACTGTAGATTATATACGTAACCCAAGAAGTAAGATTGATTGTTTCTTTGATGGGTTAAAACCATTTCTCCGTCGAGCTTTAGTCTCACAAACCTTCTCGTCATACGAAGACATTGACTCGTGTGCTATCAAGACAGAAAAGGAATTCTCTATGTCTTATGACAACAAAGTAAAGCAAGATAAGAAGAGAACGGTGGATCAAGAAATGGATAAAGGGAAAATGGGAATGAAGGATTTTCCATTATGCGATAATTGTGGGAATAATCACCCCGGTACATTCCTGAAAGGAATGAGAGTTTGTTACAAATGTGGAGAAAAAGGTCACCAGGCACGTGATTCCAAGGGAAAGAAAGAGGCTATCAATGTTGAATGCTACAATTGTAGGGAAATGGGGCATTATGCAAATGAATTTCCTAAGCGTCAGGAAAACATACCTCCGAAAAGGCCAAGGGATCAAGCAAAATCTTATGCTGTTACTACAGTAGAAGTTGAATAATTAATGTATTGGTGCATTGGGAAACAAGGATTATATTCTGGTTATAAGAATAATGTTATATATATAAGGATTGTACTGCAATACTTGTTTCTTCATTATGGTTTTAATATGATGAAGGTAATCATATTTTAAGTATGTTACAATAAGAGAAACTTTACTTTGTTTGGGGAATCTGATGTTACAATTGATTTTGGAATTTAGAGACCTTTTAGAAAAAGTCTGGAAAGAGGTATTTTGGATAACTATAAAGGTTGGAATGGATGAATTTTATCTTTTGATAGTATTGTTTAAGGTTAAAACATTTTTGAAGATTATTTTTTGAATATTATAATACTATATTTTTAGGAAATGGACAACCTGCAGGGTGGGGCATGACCATTCGCTTCGAACAAAGCTGCAGGAATCGAACCCACAACCATATAGTGACAGGCCTTTATGACCTACCACTATCCTATAGGATGTCCCTGGTTATTAAAAAATAGTTTTACTAATCTAAATGGTATGTGTTAATATTTGGAACCTTATACGATTAGGATAAATAGAATATTTTTGAGTTCTACTACCTTTTAGAGTGAAATATGGGTTTGTGGTAAAAATTTATTAAAGAATGAATGTCTACATGTCAAGTATGTATATTCCCTTAAGTTCTTAGTAAATCTCCTAAATAAATTCCACAACATTATAAAAGGTAACTTAAAACAAAAAAGTTTCCGGTTAACTTTTCCAACTGCGGATTCCATGACTGTTTAACCAATCACATGTTTGTGATTTTCTTATGGTTAACTTTCTCCTAATCCTGATTTCTACAACTCTCCATCAGACCTTGATGGTTTGTTTCTCCACCATATCCATACTTTCATATAATCTTAGTATGGGCTATCTCGAGTGACCTTTGTACTTATCTTTCTTTCTTTTAATGTTATATTTTTATTAACTTTATTTCCAATGTGGGTTTTCCACAAAGGTATTTTCTATTTTCAACCTTTTATTTTCAAAGAAAAACTTCAAATTGCGAGGACGCAATTTATTGAAGGAGGGGAGAATGTAACACCCTGAGCTTCCACGATACGCTTCTCTTTCAATAATGAAATAGCTTGCATTGTACGCAAGTTCGAGATTCTAACACACCGCGACTAATCAAAAGTAGTCTTTATGAATAGTAATACCCACTTTTTAAAATTATAGAAATTTTATAATTCAAAATGGACTTCATTTTTGTATTCGTAATATCGAAATTATCCTATGTTGAATTTTTTGTAATTTTATGAGAACTTACAAATTTTTATGAATAGTGACAAATACTTAAAACATCTTTTTTAATACAAATAATTTATAGTGATAAGTTATACTATTGAGTGGTTTTAAAGTATAATTAGAATATATTTTTACTATTTTATCCAATGGTGCTCATTAGTATTAATTTCACTTTGAAATTGGACATAAACAATTGTCAATCTTTTGATATATATTGTTTTGAAAAAACACGCTATTTGTTGTGACAGCGGGAATTAATTATAAAATTAATTAATGAAACTTATATGATTGGAATTTTGTAATATAGAAATCATTTTTTAATTAGGAATATCAATTATAGCTTAGGGTGAAATTTTGGCATTGTTATGAAAAACGTCAATTTTTTATGAATAGTGAAACCACTAGGTGGTAGTTAAATAACTGATTTTTCGTTTAAATGAAATATTACCACTTTTGTGTTTTGATTTTCAAAAATCCAACATACATGGTGGTCATTAGAAATTAAAATGTGGTTCAATGGGATTAAAATAATTTTTTGGTGAATAGTAACTATTAAGTTTAATTAATCGCGATTAAAGGTAATTAGTGAAATTTAAGGTAAAAATAATATTATAAAAATATGAAATGACATTTACACTTGTCCTAACCCTATTGGATGAGTCGTGGCCGACCTAGAAAATACATGGGTCAACTAGGGGACCCCATGGAGCCTCTTTGGTTGGAAAATGACATAAATAACTTTTATTTAAAGTTAATATAAAAATGTCACAAACATAAGTTGTTTTACTAAAATAATTTTTAAATGGGGTTATACAAGTCATATTTTTGACAATAAATATTAATTAGAAATATAAAATTTTTTACTACATCATGATATTTTTTTTATAATTTTTATACATTAAATATATTAAATTATTTATGACAACATGATGATGCATCGATTATCTCATTTATTAACAATTTAAATAAAATGAAAAGATAATGTAAAATATGAGCATCAGACTTGTCCAAAGACTATTTTATGAGTATATTTCGAACCCTTATCACCTTATACTATAATTATATAAGTGTGGGAACTTTATAATCCGAAAATCATTGTATAATAAAATAAAATTTCATTACTTTCCAAAAGTGCCCCTCCTCTCCACTTATAAAAGGCCCCCACCACTCTGACCTTATTCACACTTTCAAGCCATTTGGCTCAGCCAAACTCTGCCCAAATACTCTCCCAACTTCCCCCTATTACTCCTAGAAGCCTCACTTTGGGAATAACTCTTCCCAAGGAAGCCTTTGGATCAAATCAAAAAGAGTTACCTGATTTTAAGGTAATGTCTTCTCTAATGTTGTTTAGTTTTATTTTGCTTCTCCAATCCCTTATACTCTTATTATTCCTTTATTTTGTAAAAAAACTAGTATCTAAAATATACTAGGATGTTTTTATGATAAGGATTTGGTTTACACTTACACACACCTTCGTTTAATGGTTAATGAACATACTGTTTCTGTGGGTGGCGATATACTGCCTCACGAAACGATGATTGTTCAATATTCTTTTAACACCTCTAATGGTGTCCATTTTGATGACACTATTTTCATATATGATATATATATTATGTTTATGTTTTCCTTATGCATCTGTATTTATCATTTATGGTATAATTTATGATTTTTATTATGGGTAAACGCGATAATTTTATTTTGGGAAGTGCAGACTACCGCCCCCTCAAAGTGATTTGAATCGTTAATGCCATATGTGGGATGTATAAAGGATGGAGTAAATGATATTTTATATGATATTATACTGGAATTATAATAAACATTTATACTATTAGGATTTCATTCCATTAAATACAAAATAGAAATGAAAGTAGCGTCCATGTGTACGTACGACTTACCGTCTCCATGAACGGTGCATTTCATTTCATACCTCTAAATGTTATGTAATACTATAAATGAATGTATATACTGGATATATGTGATATATATGATATCTAAATCATGAATATAATTCTGTATATAATGGATATTTCACCACATGAACAACTTGTAATTATAAGAAGTTTGTTTTTGACTCAAGTACCTAAGATCGACAAAACGACCGTTATAAACATAAATAATTACATAATGTTCATGACAGGGAAATAAGTGATATTAAAGGAATAATGAATTTGAAAAAGGTTCTTACGAAGGTAGAGATTAACTTTAGGTTATTATTCAGGAGATCAAAGAATGGTCGAGTGAATTCGGACACGAGGTAAGGGAATTTCTTAACCCAATTTCCATTCATTGGGTTAATCTCCTACTTTCAAATTATGTCATGATATTATTATGTCCTATCTTGTATTTGTACATTCTTTATTTGTAATTATAGTTAACACACATAATAGATCTATTTTATTTTAAAAATTACCTTTTAAGGACTTCGTCTCAATCTCCTTTCTTTGAGGCATATTTGGATTTATACACAGCTTTCTTTTATACGGTGTATAAACCCCTTTGACTTTTACATTTATTGAAAAGGAATCTTTTTAATACGAAGTGTTTTACTAAATGACAAAAAGGGAATGTTTTTCTTTCCATACATATGCGGCGACAACGACTTCTCCACCACCGTGACCATTATTTGAGTTTCGGCTTCCTCTACAACCATAACTTTTTTAAAATGAAAAATAAATACAAAGTTTTAATTTTCCATTATTTTGGTATTGAAAATGGGTTTGAAAGTGTTTTTATTATATGAATGTCTTGTATTGATATCTTGTGATTGAAATGTGGAAATGTTATGTTTCCTTTATGCATGTTTTATGTGATACGATTATGTTATGGTTTATGATATGTTTAAACCTATTCATATGAGGAATGAATTGGACTTAATAAGTGACGGGTGGAGCCCGCTATAGCTCCTAGATGCATCGGTAGGTCTCATGAGACAAACTAGTGTCTTGGAACGAGGCCATGACAAAATCTTATTTGTGGTCTTGGCACGAGGCCTTGACTATGTGGTTATGATAGTCTGGCATTATGCATTCCATCAATATGAAAGTGGTTATTGATATTGCATGTGAATATTCGACTAGTAGAATATCCATGTGAATAAGTAAATGACATTATCTAATTTTACTTTTTCCATATTATGTTGAAGATCATGTTTAAAAGGGCTTTTGTTTTAGTTATAATTTGCCTTAAATGTTTATGTTTATTTATGAAAGCATTCGCTATATTGTTATCCTTACTGAGCTTCTGAGCTCACCCCTTTCAATGTTTTAATATTTTCTAGGTTGTGAAAAGTATTTTATGAATGACCTGTAGGGATAGTCAGAAGAGGATATGAGTGTGGACTATGGATACTATTTTATTGTAGTTTTCACTTTATGATGTAATGTAACATTTATGAATGTATCTAGTGTTGCCAAGGCTACTAAAATAATCGGTCTTTCGAGACATGATCTTTTGTGATCATGCCAATGTTACACAATAATGCACCGACTCTGGGTAACTATGGTCGGGGAATTACAACAAAGGTGCACATGGTATAGAGCCATCTATAGAATATCTAACGCGGGAGTTATAGTTGCATCACACACCCCTTTTTCAGGGTGAGGAATGTACATAGGTGACTGAGAACTTGATATGGAGCATGAATATGATCTTTGAGAATATAGAGACACCACTATGGTGGAGGGTCAAGCTGGAGACCAATATGTCGAGAGGACCGACAAAGCGTTGGTGGGATGTGCATATACAGGCTCACAAGCATGAAGGGATAACATGGAAGGACATTTCTGGACCTCTTTATGAGAGAATTTACCCAAAGACCCTGATGGACAATAGAGCTCAGGAGTTCCTGAGTCTTCTTCAGGGAGACTTGTCCATCATGGACTATGAAACTACTTTCACCGAGCTGTCTCTATTTGCACCGGGTATTGTATGTGATGACATGGCTAGGTTGAGACACTTTTAGGATGGATTACAACATTCCACTTAGATCAAGGTGAATATATTTAGGTAGGGTTCATTCCCAGTGGCTATGAACCAGGTGCTCATTGTGGAGGGAAAGCAGAGGGATTGTCCCCCCCATTGGTCAGGAAATGGCTTCATGTGATGGTTCAGACAATAGGAAGCGAGGATGGGATGACTTCCAGTAGGGCAGTCTAGCCAAGAACTCATCTAGACAACCTTGTAGGAGTTTTTCAGTGATTTTATTTCAGTGTGGAATGTCAGGACATGATAAGACTCAGTGCGATAGGCCTCCAAAGGAGTTCTGGGCAGGTGGATAGGTCGGGCATCTTGAGTGGTATTTTAGGAAGCCTTCTGAGACAGTCGGCAAGCAGGGACCCGGACAGAGGGTGTCATCGGTAGTTGGTTCAGGTTCGGTACCAGGAGAGGGTACCTGAAGTTCAGGTGCATGTGGGGAATGTGACATTGAAATCAGGATCCAACTGATGGGTCAGTGGCCAGTGATTATAGCAGCACTGCATGGAGTTCATGAATTAGACATCCATACTTCAGGCCAGGTGCATGCCGTTGAGCTTCTAGAGGCTGAACAATCTAGTGAGGCAACAAAGGTTTAAGGTACACCACAAGTGTGTCCCTGTAACAACCCAAAGTTTTTCAATGGAAATTCCCTTCTTATAATTATGTCATAAAATAACATGAAAACACAAAATAATGAACTACTAAGTGATAAGTGACCACTAAACATATTTTTTTCAATTATATGTTTTGAATTTAAAAAATCTGACATACACAGTTGTGTTCAAGATGATTTTTGGAATCTGATAAAACAAAAATAATTTTTCGGGAATAGTAACCTACCCATATTAATAGTAACATTCCCTTATGAATAGTAATATGACCCTTATAAAAATTAAATCATCCAACATAAGAGTAACATTACCTATGAATAATTAAACAAAATTTAGACATCTTAGAATGTGACAATTTAACCTTAGTAAACATTTTGGTATTTTGTATGTCATAAATAATTAATTATAACTAATTAATTAATTTATAAGAATATATATTTCCCTAAAATGTATTCGTAAATTATTGAATCAATGAATTATAGTTTTTAGATAACTTTATAAGACCCTACATATTTTTTGAAAGCATTATAATATCAGTTTTAATCTTAAAAACTATTTTTTAAGTAAATTGTTATTTTAATTAAATATTAAATTAATAAAAATTAAAAAATTCTTTTTGAAAAATGAACTTCATTTTAGTATTATACACTTTGAAAAATGGTTGGGGTAAATTTTTTATATTTTTTTGAGATACATGAATTTTTTATGAATAGTAGAATCTGATAATTTACAATAAATGCTAAATAAAGGATTAATTGAGTCATCGATGATTATCTGCTGATGTAAGCCCACTTGTTTTGGGATCACATGAAAAAATTACTATTCTTGTTCATACATGAATCACTATACCTTGTCTTAGGGGAAGTAAATAAAGTAATGAATTTTATATTAAGAAAACCCATCTCCTCTCCACTATTAAAGCCACCCTTCACACCATCATTTCCTCACACCTCTCAAGCTCCATGCCTTCTCTAAACTCTACACAAAAACCTTCCCTAGACCCTCCCCCACGTCCATGAGCTTCTTGTATCATCAAAAGACCAAGCATCAGCCCTTAAGTCGGTTCTGAAGAGTGGGATTCTAGAGGTAATTTCCCTCCCCCTTCTCCTTTAATTTCATTTCAAGTTGAAGTTCATTTCATGATCTCTCCCCACCTATCTTCATCAAAATTTTATTGTACCACCATTATTATACATCTACAGGAATTTTTTGATTATAATGGGATATTATATCATCCATCCCCCTTTCCCCCTTCCTTTTATTCTATTAAAGATAATGTTGTTCATGAGGTGTTAATTTATCACCTTCAAGAACAACATGCTTTCTTCTTCCATTTCTATCATCAGATGTGGTCATGAAACCATTTTTATGGTTGAATCAGAATATGTTATATGTATTATTTTCTATTTAATGTTCTGGAAATAACCTACGACCATATTACTAACAGATAAGTTAAAACAAGTTCGTTGTTATCCAAAAACCGCCCAAATTGACCCAAATAAACCTTCATTTAATTCTTATCTAATTATTCATCCACATTGATCTAATATAATTCATTATAATATCATTAAAACTAATTTAATATCATTAATTTAATTTTATATCATTTCTTGATGTTTACTCATGTTCTACCCAAACATCAACTAAAGAATACAAGTGAACCACCCATGAAAAACCATAAAAATGAACATCCTCGAACAATGTTTTTAAACTATATAAGTCATCCAAAGGAACTTAATATGAGATAATGAAACCATAATGAACCCAATTAATTTAAAAAATTTTCTTGATTTCTAATTAATTAATATAATGTCATTATAAAGGACATTAAAGAGAAGGAAGCATTCGGGTACGAGGTACGTGGAAATTCTCGAACCCAAATTTCGTCCTTCAGGTTCTCCCACTTTGACACAATTTTTTATATAGTTACTCCTATAAAATCATTTGTTCATAATTTTCTTTCCTTTTTTGTGATATACAAGTTTATCACTATTGTTTATGTCAAACAACATGTTTTACAAAAGAACAGTTCTTTTAAGAACACCCCTTTTACTTCTCACTCAATGTGGACGGTTCTTGTAACACATATTTTATTACATATTTATTTTGGGAACCCAATGATTATGACTGGGTTATTATGAGATGAAACCCATTATATTACATGGGTTAGTTATTTAAAATTTTATATGTGTTCTATGTTTAAATCATGATGATGGTAATGTTATGATGTGACGGGTGCGCCTGGAATTAAATTGCGCAATATGAATGATTAAATGTAATGGGTGCACCCGGAATTATACAGTGCTCCAATGCATTTGGTAATGTGATGAATCTAATTAGTTAATGTAAAATGATGTGTGATAAAGATTGTATCTTGGTTCAAAATTATGTGTGGTAGTTAACCACTAAGACACGATGTTTCATTTTTATGCATTGCCACATTTCAAGTCTTATATTTATGATTCCTCTCATGTTCATGATCTTTTTCCCATGTTATGATTATACTCACCCCATGATATATTGTTCTTATATATCCTATTAATGTAATTCTAGCTCACCCTTTTTTATGTATATCATCAAGTGGCTACATGTACTACGCAGAGGACAAGTGCCAATAAAAAGCTTGAGAAGAAGAAATTAAATAAATTATTATACTAGTTTTTGTAATTGTTATGTATGTTCCTAGTTTTCCCAAGATACTAAACCTTTGAATACTCTTTGTGTAATACTATTATTTTTTTCATTAATATGATGTAATAGTAATTTAAGAAATGGCAGGGTCTCTGTAGTTGATATTATAGGGGAGGTCTAGTTAATTCGGGAACTTGGATTAGTGAACCCTAGAGAAAAACTATAGCATGAAACTATATATAAATATGCACACACGAATATTTACCTATGGATCCCATTTATTATTTTTTTGGTATAAATTGTTTAAATTAATAAGTTATTCATGACTTGTTTACTTATGTTTTCTTCAAAGCTTTTCTATTTTAGAAAATGGTGGGAACTAAGAGAAATCATGCCAACAACTCAGTCGAGGGCCAATGAAACGATTTCCCGAACGACATCTCCAATGATTTGGGGGGTGGAGTTCAAAACATCATGGAAATTCTTACCCAATTATCTCATGTTATGAATAATAACGATAATAATGGGGAACATCCTCTTTCACCAAAGAGGGAGAAACTTTCTATTGAATGGTTTATGCGGCAACAACCACTGAATTTTTGTGGATCTTCCGATCCACTAGTTGTTGAACAGTGGGTCAACTCCATGGAGAAGATCATTTCTGTGCTTCACTATTCTGAGAGAGAGAAGGTGACTCTAGCTATATATCGTCTAGATGGAGAATCTAATTAATGGTGGGATTTTTTTAAGAACACCAAGCGAAGGGAGGAAATTGAAGATATGGAATGGGAATACGTTAAGATAATGTTTCTTAATAAGTATTTCCCATGAACTCTTCACACAAAAATGGAGAGATAGTTTATTGAGATTAAGAAAAAGAAAGGTGAATTTTTCACAACCTATGAAGAAAATTTCACAAGGCTCTCAAGGTATGATTTTGGTTATGTTATCAACAATGATAGAAAAATTGATTGATTCTTTAGTGGATTAAAACCACACCGTCGAAAGGGTCTTGCAATTCGAGACTTTGGGAGATATGAATAAGTTGTTCTGTGTGCTCTCAAAGTAGAGATGGAGTTTGGAGAATGGTCCCATGGCTATAGTGATAAGAAGTGAAAGATGGAGTTTCACGCTGGTGGATATAATGATAAAGGTGGGATGAAAAATCAATGACCCACATGCCAAAATGTGGGAAGTTTCACAATCAGAACTGCCTCAAAGGGACGGGGAAATGCTTCAAGTGTGGGAATGAAGGACAACATGCTCAAGAGTGTCGAAAAGACATGAAAAGGAAGGAGAATGTAGCCGATGAAAGGAGAGAACCACTCATGGTGCATTGATACAACTATAAGGAGCTAGGGAACTATGCAAACCATTGCACTAAACCTCGAGTTTGCGAGGGTAATCAGCATCAACAACCACAAAATCCAAAGGAACAAGGGAAGGATTATGACATAACTACTGTGGAGGTGAATCATGATAATGATGTCATAAAAGGTACACATCCTATTCACTCAAGATTAGAAAACATATTTTTTGATTCTGGTTCTACGAATTTTTTATATCTTTCATGTTTGCTAGAACTATAGAATTGAAGCCCCGAAACCTTGAAGTAGAGATATCAGTAAAAACACCAAGTGGTGAAATCAATGAAACCCAAGTGTTTGACTCTTCTCCTGTTGGCGTACGTGTGAATATTCTTCTAGAAAATATCATAATACATCCCTTGGTGGAATTCGACCCTATAATGGGAATGAATTGGCTCTCGTTATATAGAGAACATATCAACTATTGTGAATAGGAAATAACTTTTCATATTCCAAACCATCCCATTCTCCTCTAAAAATGCAAGGAAGATCATGAATCTCCTATGAAAAATCCTTCAATGGTGTGGGTGTTGATTCCCTACGAAGAAGTATACCTCTCCCAAATGGTTGATTCAAAGGAAAGTTCCAACCTTTAGGAAATTCCCATCATGAGGGAATACGATGATGTATTTCCTGGAGAGTTACCTGGAATTCCCCCGGATCGTGAGGTAGTGTTCTCAATTGAACTCATACCTGGAGCTACTCCTATCTTGACGTGCCCCTATAGAATGGATCCTTTAGAACTGGAGGAGCTAAACAAGAAGTTTCAAGAGAATCTTGACAAAGTTTTCATAAGCCCTAATGCATCACCTTGGGGTGCATCAGTGCACTTTGTGGAGAAGAATGATGGAACAATGTAGTTGTGTATCGATTATCGAGAACTCCACAAGATCACCAAACAGAACAAGTATCCTCTCCCAAGTATTGATGACTTTTTCTACTAGTTAATAGGATCTCAATTCTTCTCAAAGGTGGATTTTAGTTCTGGATATCATCAGGTAAATGTGATGAAGGAATATATTCAGAAGACTGCCTTCCGAACAAGGCTTGGGAACTATGAGTTTTTGGTGATGCCGCTTGGACATACTAATTCCCCTATAATCTTCATGGATTTGATGAATAGAGTCCTTATAAAATGCCTAGACAAATTTTTGGTAGTGTTTATCGATGATATTATCATCTACTCCAAAAGAAAGGAGGAACATGAAGATCATCTAAGACTTGTGTTGGCAGCATTAAGAAAGGAGAAGTTGTATGCTAAGTTCAGAAAGTGTGACTTTTGGATGAATAAAGTCATGTTCTTGGGACATGTGATCAAAATTGAGGGAATTTCTGTGGATCCTGCAAAGAAAAAGGTGATTGAGGAATGTACCAGGCTCTTTAGTGTCACATAAATCCATAGTTTTCTTGGATTAGTAGGGTACTACTGACGTTCTGTGAGAAACTTCTCACAATTGCCATGCCCGATAACTAAGTTAACAAGGAAAGGGGTAAAGGATGTCTGGATGGAAGAATTTGAGGGAAGATTCAAGGAGCTAAAGAGAAGGTTTATCACTGCACCTGTACTCACACTACCGAAAATTGGAGAATGTTTTCTGATATACAGTGATGCTTCAATGAAAGGCTTGGGTTGTGTACTCAACGAAAAATGATAATGTGATAGCCTACGCCTCATGACAGTTGAATATCCATGAGCAGAACTATCCAACTCATAATATAGAGCTGGTAGCCATGATTTTTGCCTTGAAAATGTGGTGACACTACGTTTATGGTGAGAAGTGTGACATATACACTAACCACAAGAGCCTAAAGTATATATTCACACAAAATGAGCTTAACATGCATCAAAGGTGATGATTAGATCTAATCAAGGATTATGATTGTCTATTCACTATCATCCTGGAAAGGCGAACACGGTAGCTGATGCTCTTTGAAGAAAAGAACCTCTGACTCTATCAATGTTGGGGATTGAGAAAGACCTTATATTCTTAGATATGCAAAATATGGATTTGGAAATCATAAGGGTAGGGGATACATCATACCTTTAACAAATGATTGTGCAACCATCCATCCAGGATAAGATTAAGGAAGCACAAAGGCATGATGTGGAGGCACAAAAGAGGGTGAATGCAGTAAAATAAGGGAAGCTGCAAGAGTTCCATATCGACGATAATGGTGTGATTCGGTTTGGAACAAGGATTTGTGTGCCTTCATCACCAAGGATAAAGAACGAGCTACTTGACAATGCACATACCTCAAAATTATCTATCCATCCTGGGAGTACCAAGATGTAATGTGACCTTGGAGAAAAATTCTGGTAGGACAACATGATGAAAGAGATTGCAGAATATATATCAAGGTGCTTGGTATGTCAGCAAGTTAAAGCTGAGCGAAAAAAGTCCATAGGTATGATGAAACCATTGCCTATACCCATGTGGAAATGGGAGAATATTAATATGGACATTGTCATGGGTCTCCCGAAGATGTCCTAGGGAAATAATGCGACATGGGTTGTGGTTGACCGACTCACCAAGACTTCCCATTTTATCGCTATTCGGGAAGATCTATCGTTTGAACAACATGCAAAGATATATGTGAAGGAAGTGGTGAGACTGCATGGGGTTCCACAATCAATTGTATCTGACCGAGATCCAAGGTTCACATCTAAATTCTGGAGGAACCTTCAACATCCTTTGAGAACTATATTAAATTTCAGAACGACCTACCACCCCCAAACTGATGTCCAGTCTGAAAGAACTATTCAGACGTTTGAAGATATGCTAAGATCCTGATCACTTGAATTCAAAGGTGGTTGGGATCATCATCTACCATTTTTTGAGTTCTCATACAAAAATAGCTTCCACTTGAGTATCCAGATGGCTCCATATAAAGCTGTATATAGAAATCAATGTAGAACTCCAACCTGTTGGGATAATGTTGGAGAAAGAAAGCTACCTAGACCCAATCTTTTTCAAGAGATGACAAAGAAGGATCAAGTCATCAAAAAACACATCAAATCTTTTCAAAGTTAGAAAAAAAGCTGTTATAACAATCGTCGAAGGGACTAGATGTTTGACATTGGAGATAAAGTCTTCCTTCGAATATCTCCCTGGAAGAGTGTCATGCGATTCAGGAATAAATGGAAGCTAAGAACAAGGTATATTGGCCCATTTGAGATCCTGGACCTCTTAAGAGCTGTGTCCTATCATCTTTCCCTTCCATGGAATATGGATCATGGTCATGATGTGCTTCATGTATCACTACTTATGATGTTCATACCAAACCCCTCACATGTACTATACTTAGAGGTGGTGTAGCTGGAAGATGATCTCTCATATGAGGAGAAACTAGTAATGATTCTTGATCAGAGAGATAAGGTTCTACAAAACAAGAAAACCCATATTGTCAAAGTGTTGTGGAGGAACCATAAGTTTGAGGAAGCAACATTGGAACCAGAAGAGGAAATGAAGGAGAAGTACCCTCACCTGTTTCTGTAATGTGAAATTTTGGGGGATAAATTTCTTAAGGGGGGAAGAATGTAACGACCCAATGTTTTCAATGGAAACTCCCTTCATATAATTATGTCATAAAATCACATGAAAACGAAACATAATGAACTAATAAGGGATAAGTGACCTCTAAACATAGGTTTTTCACTTATATGTTTTGAATTCTGAAAATATGACATACACGGTTGCGTTCAAGATGATTTTTGGAGTCTTATAAAACAAAATAATTTTTGTTGAATTGTAACCAACCATTATGAACAGTAACATACCCTTATGAATTGTAATATGACCCTTATAAACAGTAATTCATTAAACATAATAGTAACATTACCTATGAATTAAAAAATAAAATTTAGATATCTTAGAAAGTGACAATTTGAACTTATTAAACGTTTTTGTAATTTGTAAGTCATAAGTAATTAATTATAATTAATTAATTAATTTAAAATTATATTTAATTCCATAAAATGTATTCATAAATTATTTAATCAATGTCTTATAGTTTTTAGATAATTTTATAAGACCCTAGGTAATTTTTTAATGCACTATAAAATCAGTTTTAATCTTAAAAACTATTTTCTATGTAAATTTTGATTTTAAATAAATATTAAATTAATAATATTTAGAAAATTATTTATGAAAATGGAATTCATTTTTGGATTATACGCAATGAAAAATGGTTGGGGTAAATATTTGGGATTTTTCTGAGATACGTGAATTTATGATGAACAGTAGAATCTGATAATTTACAATAATTGCTAAATAATGGATTAATTGAATCATAGATAATGATCTTATGATGTAAGACAACTTCCTTCAGGATCACAGGATAAAATTTCTATTCTTTTTCATCTATGACTCACTATTCATTTTCTTAGGGGAAATTAATAATCTAATGAATTTTATATTAAGAAAACCCCTCTCCCCAACACTATAAAAGCCGCCCATCACACCCTCATTTCCTCACACCTATCATGCTCCAAGACTTCTCTAAACTCTTCCTAAACACCTTCCCTATCCCCTCCACCACGTCCAAGAGCTTTTGGTATCATCAAAACACCAAGAATAGGCCCTTAAAGAGGTTGTCAAGAGGTGTATTTTAGAGGTAATTTCCCTCCCTCTTCTCCATAATTTCCTTTCAAGTTCAAGTTCATTTCTTGCTCTATCCCCACCAATATTCATCGAAATTGTATTGTAACTAAAATATTATAAATCTACATGAATATTATTTTTATAATGGCATATTATATCATCCAAAACCCCTTTCCATCTACCTTTTATTTAATTAAAGAAAACATTGTTCGTGAGGTGTTAATTTATCACCTTCAAGAACGACATGCTTTCTTCTTCCATTTCTATCATCAGATCTGGTCATGAAACCATTATTATGGTTGAACCAGAATATGTTATATTTATTATGTTCTATTTATTGTAAAATAAAAAACCTCTGGACATATTAATAAGTGATAAGTTAAAACAAGTTCATTGTGATCAAAAAACCGCCCAAATTGACCCAAATAACCATCATTTTATTCTTATCTAAGGATTCATCCACATGAATCTAATATAATTCATTATAACATCATTAAAAATCCTGTAATATCATTAATTACATTTAATATCATTTCTGGATGTTTAATCATGTTCTACCCAAACTTCAATTTAAGATTACAAGTGAACCACCCAAGAAAAACCATAAAAATAAACATCCCCGAACAATGTTTTTAAACTCTATACGTCAAAAAAAGGAACATAATAAGACATAATGAAACCATAATTAATCCTATTAATGTACACATGGTTCTGTATTCCTAATTAAGGAATATAATGTCATTATATAGGTCATTAAAGAGAAGGAGGCATTTGGGTACATTGTAAGGGGAAATTCTCAAACCCAAATTTCATCCTTTGGGTTCTCCCTATTTCATTCCATTTTTGATATTTTTACTCCTATAAAATCATTTTTTCATCATTTTCTTTCCTTTTCTAGGATATACATGTTTACCACTATTGTTTAAGTCAAAGAAAATGTTTTCCGAAAGAACTCTTCTTTTATGAACATCCCTTTTACTTCTCACTCAATGTGGACTGTTATTGTAACATATATGTTATTCCCTAATTCATTTGGAAACCCAATGATTATGATTGTTTTATTATGATATAAAACCGATTCCATTCTATCATTTATTTATGTATATTTTTTAGATTTGTTCTATGTGGAAATCATGATGATGATAAAGTTATGATGTGACAGGTGTGCCCAGAATTATATAGCGCAATATCAATGATTAAATGTGATGGGTGTGCCCGGAATTATATAATGCTCCAATGCATTGGGTAAATTGATGAATAACAGGAGTAAATATGAGAAGTTCAGTGAAAAAGATTCTATCTTGGATCACAATTATTTTTGGTAGGTTACCACTAAGACATGATGTTTCATTTTTTATGGATTGCCACATTTCAAGTCTTATATTAATGATTCCTCTCATGTTCATGATCTTTTTCCCATGTTATGATTATGCTCACCATATGATACATTGTTATTATATATCCCCTTACTAGGATTCTAGCTCACCCCTTTTGATGTATATCCTCCGGTGGTTACATGTACTATGGAGAGGACAAGTCCCAATAAGAAGCTAGAGAAGAATAAATTAATTAATTGTTTAGTCTAGTTGTTGTAATTGTTATGTATGTTCCTAGTTTTCCCAAGAAACTAATCCTTTTGATCATCTATGTGTAATACTATTATGTTGTTTATCTATAAATTCACATAATTGTAATGTATGAAAAGGAAAGTTCGCTATATTCCATGCTTTCCATGTTTTCTTTTTTGGAATGAACTGTAGAGGCATGACTTTTTTGAGTAAACATGATGCAGCGGATCTATGTGGACTGAATAGATGATGGTGAGTTGTATTGGAATCATATTGATTTCATGATATATTTATATATATGTATGATATGCGTAGCATTAGGGGCATTGAGGATGCGTTTTACCTAAGGTGCCTTGGGAATCAGGGCATCGAGGATGCTGGTTACATGAGGTGCATGTAAATCAGATTTATTTTGAGAATCCATTGGATGCAGGACCTCATGGAGGTGGACACCTTTATAGTGAGGAATATTATTGGGTGTCAAAAATGATACTGGATTACCAATGAGGAATAGGGGTGATGATGCATCATGTGAGGAAAATGTGTCCGGAAAACAGGTTAGTGATCCTTTGCATGTATTGAGTTTTTTCGGGTTGAGACCGAACTAAGAAATTATTAATGTGGGGAGCCCCTTAAAGAATATATCCAGAACCAATGAAAAAGAGGAATTCTGTTTTACCTTGAATGGGGTGGTATGTTCAGTTCCATCCCCAGGTTTCTTTTGATAGATCAAGGATTTGATATATTATGGAGGGGAGATTGTAAGAACTACGGTTTTTAGAATGGGTCAAAATTCTAATGCTACATGAATTTTTTCTCTGACCTTGAGAAAAATAGGAAAAATAGGAATGTTCTGGATAATTCTAGACTACATGATGTGTACTCTAAATTACCCACCATGTAAGGGTTAGATGTGTAATGGATATGTACACATTGAGTACATATTGTGTCATGACTGTGTAGGAATTTCCTACTACACGACTCATTATTATAGACACGCCATGTACCCGTGACCATGTGGAGGCCATACATGGCGTGTAGCCCTATTGGCTAGATAGAATGTTTTTATCATGTACAGGTCATGTACTATTTTTACAATTCATGCAGAGGGGTCGTGTATGGGGAAATAGAAGGCGTGTTGGGGATGTCGATGGGGTAAAGAGTTACACACCATGTACTATAGGAACATGTCATGTATCCTCTTTTCTACGTATCATCTTGGATCATGCCATGTGCCAACCCATGTGGAGTGCCCAAGATGTGTGGCTATATCCTCTTAGTTCAGAGTATAGAAAGTGCCACTACATGGCATGTAGTCCTTAAATACATGTCATGTACTTTTTTTATTCGCTTAATCTAATTAGCGTTGATTATTTTTTCCAAAAAAACATCCTTCTTCCTTTTTTGGGACCCGGATGCATTGGGAGGCCAAAATAGTTTCCCTCATTATATTCGTCATCCAACATCCATTCTTCAATCCATCGGTGGATGCGAGATTGCAAAAGTGAGGCTAACCCCGCGCTCCCTGTTTCTTTTAGGTTTCGTTGCCTCACTCGTTACATTTTACATCCGAGTGGAATTGCTGGGATTTGAAGGAAACATAGATATAAAAAGATCAGATTCGAATTATATCTCAATATAAGACATTCCTATGTATACGAGTCTTTGTTAGGTGGTGAATATCTTTTTTTTTTGTGGTTTTGTAGACTTTTCGGTGGCGTGGCCTTTGGAGCATTCTCTTGTATTTTTTGTGTGACCCAGTTTTAACTGTTTTTTCCTATTTAACTATTATTTGACCTATGGGATGACATTGGGTATGACCTGTTACTTTTTTTCTTGAGAAATACTGGGAGAGTGGCCATTTATCATCGGGCATTTTTTTCGGGGGTTCCAAATTGGTTATAATTGATTTTTTTTATTTAAACTGTAGAATTTTGTGTATTGAACATTAATATGAATTGTTGAAGACCATAACAACCCCAATGATAGTATGGGAAAACCCTTGGTTAAAGCATACAATTTTTTAGTTGTTTTTTCCTATTTATTTGTTTTCATTAAATATTATCGTTGAATTTCATATGTTGGAATCTTTGGGTTGTATTGGGAAAGGCCCAAATATTCTTGAGTGATGTTGATCACATGTTGGGCTTGTCCTGGGTTACATGGTTGGTCTGGACAATGGGATTGAGCATCATGGGTGTCGGCTTGAGGTAGGATTACATTCTTCTTGGGAATGGCCTAGGTTACTAGAATGGTGAGACCATCAATCCTAAGCGGCATGGTCGTAGGGACACGAGTTGTGAGTGGTGTTGTGGCTTGAGTACTATTTTGGTGTTTACCACTCTCCCAGAACATTAATTATTGTGAACATAGAGAGACTTTGTGATGAAGTTCTTTTGAAAACTCATATGGTTAGAGGCCCATGTTATTTTTTCATTTAGGTACTATTTGTTTGGGGGTGCTTGCAATATAAAGCCTTGTGGGAGGTGAGGATCCTAAACAGAATAACATTGAGTATATAGTGTTGGCGGAAGAGGCTTTCTATTATTTGAGGGATGAAATCGATGTCCCTAAGGTTACATTATTTTATGGAAGACATCGATGTCCCTCCGGTTACATTATTTGAGTCCTGACATCACTGCCACTCTACTTACTTTATTTTGAGAGAAAACATCAATGTCCCACCAATTACATACTATGGAAATGCATCGATGTTCCTCTGGGTTGCTATTACTCGGTCATGCCATCATGACGCCAGTATGTGAGACACACGGTGTGAGGGGGAACATGGTGCCGGGTAACATGGAAAAGATTTCGGTGATAGCTGAAGTATGTGAAACTCCAATGTAGCTTCTGAGCACTAGTGGAGTTTGTGTTTATTTTTTCTTCATACTGTTTTCTCTTTTTCGTATAAATTCATCCCTGATTAAAAACTAATATTTGGTATGCACCTTTTTGTGGTGTCCTTCTGAGATTCGTGTCACACCCTGGACGGGCCCATCAGGACGCATTCAGACATTATGGATGTACAAGCAGTAAAGACGCCAAGATTAGGAGCTAGGCCACATTATCTATTTCATGGAGATTTAAGAGATCTTTAGGACTTTCCAAGATATAGTTTATTGTGTTTTGGTTACGTTCCTATATCATCATGCCTACTTAATTTGAAGATATAGTTGGTTAGCTATTGGTTCCCTTACATATGGATATTTATGACCTTCTTTGGATTCATGTTTTTTGATTAATTGTAGTTACAATTGATCTTCATTCTATTTTGTTTACATTCTACTGCATTTGTAAATATTTATTTCTTCCACTATTTATCGATATTGAATGTGTTTTTGCTCTGCAGGTCCGGTTTGAGTCTGCTGAGTCATTCATTCTGCATCATCTTTATTATTATACTCATACTAGTTCCATTATTATCCTCCAAGAGGGTATATCCTCGCCATTATACCTAAAAAATTAATCGCTACTTGTCAGTGGCCTTTGGCGTTGTGGGAGGTGCGCCTAAGGAAGGAACACCCCACCCGTTTAGCACTAGTCATGTGGCTGTTCGGGTCCTGGTCGTTACAATACAAGTACCACCATGGTAACATTCAATCCATCCAATAAAAAAATCACAACTATGTTCACTGAGGCCTAGAAATCATGCCTGATCCCTAAAATGATACTAGAGACACAAGGACTACACCCATCCCCAATTACCTATGTGTGGTGTGAAAATGAAAACTAAAGGCCACTACCAACATCTTTATATCATATATACATAATAATGTATATTCATGAAGAAAACAAAATAATTAAGTGTCTCGAAATTTAATAAATAACCAGATTCTCCTTCTCTCAATATAAATATGGTAGTGATAACCTTCTTCAACTTCCATTGGTTTAATTTTTACTATGTTCCCCAAAATATATATAAGGAATACAACATAGGTCACGGAATATATAATTTTAGTGTCGAATATACATGGCTTAGTTCCCAAAGATTCACATAAAGAAATTAAATCTGGAAGATCCTCATGTTCCACTAATAGAAATATCATCCAAAAATGTATTCCAACTAACACATCATGTGCCATTAATAACATAATAGGAATCCAAAACAAATTCCCAAATAAGTCCCTTATCCCTGCAGCCTCATCATAGAAAAATTCATATCTGTTGTAAAAACAAATTATTAAAGGCATTGTAATGTCTATTGTCCAATAGATAGTATCTGATAAATCAATAGATTCCGTCTCAAGGAATGGTGATACCCATCCTCGAGACATATCGGCCCATCAACCTGATGTTTAATGGTGAGCCTCATCCCAAATGATAGTATTGACACCATCAACTGATAGTCAATAACCATCAATGTGAATTTCTATAGTGAGTATCCCCAAAAAATAAAATGGTCAACAAAAACCCCTAAGACGTATAATCTATTACATCCATCAATAACGAGTTGTGAATACCACATCAAATGAGTCCAATCATTGTGAACATGACTCAAATGACAAAATGGCCAGCACCGTGAGCAGTGATCACCAACCTTACATAAGACACAACACATGTAACCTTATGTTCATATGAACATGTCACTGTATACAAATACTCAATAACATCCAATGTCTCAAGATACATACACTAATTCATACAACAACATTTCGTAAAATAATTATGAACATTTCTCCCCCACTAAGCCATCATCAGCACCCTAAGCCTCATGAAAATCCCAACCTAATGGAACACATCTCATCAACCCATATGATCAAAACCCATCAATCCTTAGTCCAAGCCCATAATTTTCTCACAGTACCCATCATATCAAAATAATCAATTTAAATTAAATGAAAAATTACTCAAATTATACATAATTTTTTTTAAATCGTTATACCTTGCAATTAGATGTAAATAGGTTAGGTAACTCATAGAGGATTCCTAGAACATTAGTATAACAATTTTTGAATAAACATAATTTTATTAGGGGACTCTTATTGACTTACCACTGACGGGGATAGATCATAACCATTGAAATACATGTAAAATTAAGGATAAACCAATCCATGACCTACAATAGGCTAGTGTGTTCTCAGTTTTCTATTATCATCCTCTAAATCATTTCCTATCGAGAGAAATCAAAGATTTATACAGATTCCCTTGATGATGGGGGAAATAGATCACATAGATTTAGCATTATGTATGGATATATAAATAAGGAAGAGATGGAATGGTAATCAATAGATTACGATTATTCTTCCAAATGAGTGATATATCATTGATATGATCCAGGATGGAAGCGAATAGAGAAAAACTAATGTAGAGGAGATGGAAACTATCGAGAGCTCATAGGGAACCTCTTATGTGTGTGAGATGAAATGAATGTGTGGACTGATCCCCTATGTTTTTTAAATAAAAACTTCCTACAAAGTACATGATGTGTAACTATTAAACATCATTGAAAAATATCATGATGAAAAATCCAATTAAAAATAATTCATTCCCAATAAATTCCCATTATTCATTCATAACCATCTGCATGTTGTGAAAAAAGGCATGTCATGAACATGTTACATAGTTTTTAATTATAGATATATCCTTTTTAAGAATCCTTGGTCTTTCGAACCTCCCCCCGTAATTTCTTGAACAACCATGAAATCCAAATAACCATATTCCCAATCTATAAAAGTTATTTTGAATTTAAAATATTTATAGATGGTTTCTGAATCATGAAATTTATATTGGACTAGACACAAAAGTAAAAAATTCAAAAATTATAATGAAATCAAATTTTTAAAGACCCACAATCATAAAATATAACCAACTTAACATAGATCATATCGAATCTATCAAAATTTACATGATTATGGTATTAGACCTACACATCACATTTCATCAACACATTACACCATGGTTATTAGGTCACATGATAACTCCACTAATGTTTCTGCCCACCTTATGAGTTACATGTCTCTTAAATTCTAACCCAAAATAAAATCTAATGGTTCATTGTCCACCATGATACTCTAAATTAATTCCAGGACACATATTCAATACTATACCTCAGTAGGTGATGAAATAATTTCCCGTACATTCATGAATCCCATCAAGACTCGAATTCCTAAATATATAGAATCTGAAAATATTCAAAAAATAATCCCACATAATATATATAGGGACATACTCATTCCAAACATTGTCCCTATGAATATTAACATAATAATGCCTAAAATGGAAATGATTC
The DNA here is from genome assembly GCA_963277665.1 of Viscum album. Lineage (NCBI taxonomy): Eukaryota > Viridiplantae > Streptophyta > Magnoliopsida > Santalales > Viscaceae > Viscum > Viscum album. The sequence goes on from OY728122.1 coordinate 688,929,445, forward strand.
CAAAATTAAATCCTTCTAACTGTAAACCGTATATATATATATATAGAGTCATTAATGAAACCAACTTACTAATAAAAACCATTTTATTCCCAAAAAATAATCATTAAACTCTGGAAGAAATAGAAAATTCCAAAATCAAAAAATAAACCATGCCACGCCCACGTAGAAACATTAACTGTAATTAATACCCCAACCTTCATAGTAATTGGAATCTCAACAGAATCCACTTAGACTAAAACATGACGAATTGTGGACCAGATTCCATATAGATTTATACCAGATAATGGCCACTAAACCCACTTTTGGGTCTCTCTCTCTCTACCAAGACCTCAGTATGTAGCTGAATCCTAGTTATAATCTCTTGTTCCACCCATGTCCCTAACCCAGATCCAAAATTCTAACCTTGTCCCTCACTCCCAGCTATCCAATAAGAATTATTAATGAACCTTTCTAGATGGTCCTACTATCCTAATTCCCAAAACTCTCTTGGAACCTGATCTTACTAGGTCTGAACAAGCCCTGGCTACCCGCATTGGATGCATACATATAAAGACCCACTTCTCATTGGACATCCTAAATCATCATCATTATTTTCATACTAGTAATCCTGTAGGACTTTCTTCCTACTACATTACAAATCGTTTCTAGGACCACATAGTGCCATGACATAAACCATATATTATTGGTCTATCAGTTTTTCCATATAAATCCTCACATGATTTATTAACTCTTAAAACACGGTCAACTTGATGATTTTCACCATAATTCTGATGCAATACCACAAACCATCCATTAAGTACCACACACTGGTGATGTTGTTGATCACAATAGTATATTAAAATGATGTGTTGTTTGTGAGTTTTTCTGCATATTCCAAGAAAAAGGTGTCTCCCTTCTATAGATTCATAAACTCGTGGGCACTATCATCTTTCAATGTCACTGGAACAGATTTATCAAAGAACCTAGATTTGAAATCCTTCTATGTTAGTCCCTCATGTCTTTTTGAATAATCCTACACATCCCACTAGAACCTAGCCTGTTTTCTAATCATGTACATCACCAATTTCCAACTCTACCTTAGGCATTTATAAATATTATCTAGGATTTTCATGTCCGACACAACCTTTTTCAATGTCACATATGGTCCACCGTCACACTAATAAATTTTTGGGTTGTAAGACTTGAAATCACAAGTTTGGTATTCCATACAAGGATCAGATCCCTATTCTCCCATGTTGATTCTCTATATGACATGAGCTCAGATGTCTATGAGCTACTCATCAGGACACGGCCCAAATAATTCCATCTTCATTGTCTTTCCAATACTAAATTTTTTTCATGCTACTCCTGATCATCCCAAATCGTTGGGGCCTCTTCTCAACCCTTAGGTTCCTCATCCCATGTACAATCAACTGGAACCATATCAGGAGCCTCCTAACACTCCCCCATATCTTGTATAGGATTCATACCATTAAATAAAAATTACTTTGGTCAAAAAACCGTAACATTGATATATATACAAATATCATAGATTGGGAACGTTCTAAAAGGATTAAAATATCTCCTCCCATACATTACCCAACAACACCATGTCCCATGAAATCATCCCTCATAGAACCTTACCTACAAATGCCATATTCAATTATCATGTATCATCTGGGAACATAGACCCTTAAATTACAATATCTGGGTAATATATCACATGTATCCCAGCTTAATGAAATCATGACTACCTATAATAAGTTAAGCCAACATGTTTCATTTAAAAATAATCTAGGGTAGCATAAAATAATTCCACTAAAGAGGCTATACATGAAAACATAGTTTCTCTTCTGTGATGACACAATAAACAATGTAACCCCTATCATCATACATTCATACCCTTAACATGGTCATGAACTTATATTAAATGAATATATAATCACATATAACTCCCATTGGAACCACATTCGCTGGATGGATGTGTAGAATACCACCATGAAGGATATAAGGGAAAATACCTTTTAGCATGACTGTCGGTCAGTGCATTAAAATGATCATCCCATCATAGATAATTTCTGCTTCCCAGTGACAATCAATAACAAAATATAACATACTATCCAATTTTCTTAACATGATGCATAATCAAACCTCACCATGTCGTGACAATGGAATGAAATCATTTATTAGGAAAACATCTCACCCATGTGAAACACTATATGATGAAATTTAATCAACTATTAAATATGAAAAAAAATATAAATTCAATACCACTAGAATCATGGCCTTTACCCTTTTTATGTGGCCATAGGCTCCCAAACATGAGATCTACACCCCAATCAAACTACAATATAGTATATGTTATAACACAATATAAATAATTTGGGACAAAATAAATGAAAAGTAATATTATAAAATTTGTATCACCCCAAAAAATAATCTAGATTAAACGATTATCTGGTATAGTTGCCCACTGAACCTTATTTTTGCCACCCCAGGTGACAAATTTTGTTAACTACTAGTGAGGATCTCATGTGGTGATATTTGGGAATCTATAACATCTAGTGGTTATAATAAAACTAATCCCTATATATATAACACTATAATTAAAATAAATATGTAAGATAGACACATGAAACCTATCAGAAACATGATAAATATAAAACAACAATATTAAATAATACCACCATCTTATACATTTTGTCGATAATAAAAATGAAATAATATGTCATACAAGATGGATGGGAATGGTCCCCCATGGATAACCATATAGGTACATACATATATAATAACTCAATGGAAACAATACCTCAATGTGAGAACCACCATGAAACCATTCCATGCATCCCATAACAGTGTTACAACTCTAATAGCTGAGGCCCAACTCTCTAGAATGATCCCTTTGCTGATCTTACAGACCAAACATTTATAAAAATCTTGAAGGTCATGTGTAGGGTGTCCGAATAATATCATTAGGCCACCAAAAGTGTGTTTCTATCTTATATACATAATTATGCAGTATTATGTGAAGAATATATAAAAGGCAACACATTCTTATTAAATAAATTTCCTTCATCCCTTGTGCTCTGAAACTACACAGAAGTGATCACATATGTCAGTCGTCACCAGTATAATTTTGTGTACAAGAATATATATATATATATAATGAATAAAACAAGTGTCATCATATTAATAATTTCAATGGTTAGGATCTACATAATAGCGACCAAGGAATCCCCTGATGAACATAAATCTTATGAACCCTCTAGTTCCACCCATTAAAATATCATATGGAACATCATTTCAATAATAAACTCATGTTTCATCTATCACATGACCGACATCAAAATGGAAAACCCAATAATGTCCCTAGTAACTCATACATATACTCATAAAAATATCATTGGCTATAAAACATGACATACTAAGGAATAATGATTTCTTTCTCCTGTTTATTAATTATTATTGGCTCAATGACTAATGTCCCGATGAACAATGATACCCTTCCTCCAATAATCCAGAACATATATCCTCATCTATAATGGAGAGAAAAATCCCCTAACTGATTTTCTAAACAACATCACCCGACGTTCCACGACTATAAACATGAATTTATGTGGTGAGCTCACCCAACATAGTTTATTGTCAACACTATACCCTAAGGCGCATAATATATGAGTCTCTCCATCAATAATGAGTGGTCAAAACCCCAAAAATGATTCATATCTATGTTCAAACAACTTAAATGAAAATTATTAAAATAATAGACTGTTTAAATCACTGACCATAACTAAGACACATCATTTAGATCCTTTTTTCTCATCAACAGTGTTTCTTCATCATGATGGTCAACACCATCTGATGTCCTAAGATACAAATATTAATTATGATTCCCTAATCACATCAAATCAAAAAAATAATTTTTCCTCAACCTGGTGATCATCATCACCCCAATCGATCATCCAATCCCATCCTTAAATAAAATATATCCTCAACTTCATTGGAATTTCATGGATGTGTGTTGTTCTAATAGTTTTATTTTGGGGGGTTTAATGCCTTGGTCAACCACTACAGTGGGTTTTACTATTTTTATTATCTTTTATAGAAACACCATATAGTTACCACATCCATAACTAATTATGGGAATTATTTTCAACGGTAGGCTGTCCTTTGGGGTTTCATACCTGAAGACTTTTGAGAACTCACATTGGTTGACGGGAGGGGACTTTAGGTTCATCACACACTTTTGATGTAATTGTTTCACATTCCATGAATCTATTATAACTATATTATTTTCTCATGAAATACCTACAAGTATTTGATACGGTAATGGTTTAACTTATGTCAATAAGTTTATAGAGACCAATTATGTACAGGAAAAATTTTTGGTATCTAAATATTTTCCCACCAATCACTTTTTTAATTATGATAGGTTAGTTTCAATCCATGATTAGGTGATATGATGATTATTCACATCTATAGAGGTGTATTGTATCTTAGAGATGGTATTGAACATCATTGATGCATCATATTTATTATTTTTATAATTGTAATCAAGACCCATGTAATTAGTCTATCATTGTATAATTTTTGAGTAAAAGGACAATTCCTTGAATTTTACATCAAACAATAAGGTTGTAAAAATCAAGATTATAATTCACTATTGAATCCTACCTATCATAATTATTATAGGAATAAGAGTCTACCTAGTTATCAGATGGGAGTCTAATTTGTGGAAGATAACATAAAACATGCCTTAGGAAGGAGTTTTTCATTTTATCCCCAGATTTATTCATCGAGAGTATAGTCCTTTGAAAGAATGTGAGCTATAATAAAACCCAAATCCCGATTATAATACTTCTGAGAAGAAATCTTATCATGTGGTTGGAACAATCATGGATAGTCTCTATGACCATTTGAGACATGATGGGTGTGAGAAACAATATATTGTTTATAATTGGCCACATTTCATGACATATTATCTTTACTGGGGTTACAAATCAATGATCTCCCTTAAGAAAGAAAATTACCCATATCATGGAAGATATGTAATGGATATCTTGAAATACGAAGGTGTCCTCCATAGATTGTTTATAAAAATAATAAAATTCCTAGAATTTTGATTCATCCTTAACACCATGATGGGTTTCGGTTATCTAAGGGTATAGTCAGGGATTACACTCAAAATGATTCCAATTTATGAGACCATATATCACATGTTGATGAATAAAGAATATATGTAGATTAATTAGAGGTGGTGGGTATTTCGTTAAAGTGAATTCCCATTAGATCTCGAGGCTCAGAGATGTTTCCTACACAACATTTTTCTTATAAGTATCAATGTAATCATAGACCAGTTACCCCAATCACACTTATGGGATAACATGGGTGATCACTCTTATAGATTTTAATTTTAACCTTGAGGTTTTAGAAATTCCAAGTCATTATAATAGTATGAATTCTTTGTATTAGATAATCATTCTCTATTTTTTATTGATAATGTTATTTGGAGAGAATAATGGGATTTTATGACAGTGTGAAACCAATAGGGTCACATGGGTGTGTAATTATATCACATTTTGTCATGTGGAATATTAAGTGATAATGTTGATAATGATTCAGATCTTGGTCCAAATTGCATTGGAATAGGTACATCTACTAGAAAAAATTCACAGGACTTATGGGATTTCCTATCATGTCTTGGACTCATGCTGGAAATGTCTGGATTGTCCACCCAACAAGTATGGGGTATCATTCTGACATAGTAGACACAATTAAAAGAGTTTTCCTAACATGTTAATGATTATTTGTAGTAATCTTAGTTTATATGTGTAGGATATTTTGAATGACCAATGTATCTTTTCCATGGGCTGTCACATAGAAAGCATGACATTTCAAGGGGATGATCTATGAGAATATCACTTGTCCAAGACTGTAAGTGTAATAAATGAGGACATATCGATGATGTTAAATCTATATTTTCCTAAATGATTCACATGATAATGATAACATGTCAAGGTACGATCACATGATCATTATCCCTTATCTTCATACTTGATCATAGAAATTTTGACATGTCATTGGGTTATTGCATGATAAACCAAGACTGTATTCAGAGTCATTCATGTGAATACTGACATGTCATTGGGAAACCGCATGAAAATTTCTTGATTTTAATATGTTATCTCAAGATAAAACCAAATTTTATAGGGCCTTTACAATGATCAAAATAACATATCCAGGCCCACCAAAGTACATCTCAAAAATAATGAATAATATTATGATCATGTGCCGTTAATGTATTCCTGAAGAGAGGTATCATGTAAATGTGTATGTTCTTAAAAATTCGATAATGTTGAATGTTAATATACATAGGGATTATTCCATATGACTATATGAAAAATATCAACATAGTATAAGACTCTATGGATAGTGGAATCATTCCATGGTCACAAATACATGGATTTTATGTGATAATGGGACCACCTTCCCAGGAGTTATCATGTTTCATGATGTTATGTACATTTTTAGGGATACCCCATATTATGTATTCCCTTTAATCCCCAACATTAATATGATACAAATGGAATAATATAGGTGTTGTAATGTATTAATTTACCACGTGTGGGTGCATTATATGATTACATATACATAGTTGAGGGTGTACATTGCATGAATATGGTTGATTTCATATCTCCATACATCCTCATTATTTTTCATGCATGTAGTAGTGTCTGTGTGGTCTTTTTCAATTGAGGTGGCCACATCTAGGGACACATGATGGCATTATGATACATGATGTTTCATTATGTTAGAAGAATTAAGCCTTGTGAGGAAAATTATACAAGTCCACATGGGATTATCACATGTTCTAATCAATGGGTGGAATCTTATATGAGCAGGGGTTCTAGCGACTGTCAAAAATTACTGAGGGTTCTCCTAAACTTCCATTGTTCATTTTATTTTCATGACATCAATGGATTAATACAATGGAATTTTATACCAGGCCACATACTTTGGGGGGGATCCACGCCAAGGAAACCATGTTTATGGATACATGAAATCATCATAAGTTAGAGGGATCATGATATTCTGGTGATTAGAGGTTAGTATGTCAAAGTGATTATGTCATCCAAGACAAATACAGCTGACCCTCTCATTCATGAACCTGTTATATCATTTCACATGAGGTCATATTTCTTATTATATCACATTATCAAAGGGAAGGCCTTAAAGGACGTAATGAAAATGATTTAAGGGGGTGAATATAAGGAATATAATCATGGTTTAAATTCATGCATCGTTTAGTCACATAACCAATGGGGTATCACATGATCGCTTGAATACCCCTAGTGATACAGGAATCGCATGCCGATTAGATCAAAATGCATTGATTGAGACATTTAGCGATCATAAAACCTGTTTTTCTGATATCTATAGGTGGATATTTGAGTGTTAGGGTATGTATGCTATATTACTCAGCGCTCATTTTCTCCTCTACATATTCCAATGTCTTGATGTTTTTTTCTATTTCTAATAGGGGATTTATAATATGAGGGTTGTGAGTAAAATCACTACTTGTAATTGGAGGATGTCACATGCACCATCTTGAGGTTGGATATACTTTGTGTGAATATCATAATGTGATTTCAGGAAAATGTTTCATAATTCAAGGCAAGATAGTCATCTGAACTCAGTGTGATCCTACCAGGGGAGACAGATGATCAATGGGCATCAACATGATAACACTATATTATTTTTATGATAATATATATTATATCTGGGAAATTCACATAGTCATAAAATACATGTGATGACTTCATTTGTTTTCTCCACTCAATCTCTTGATCAATATGTCATTATAATATGACTTCACTGACAAGTATAAGTTCTTGAGATAAGAAAACAACTTTATTTTGTTTTTCGGAATGATATCATATGATATCTAATAAATAATTAATCATAAAAAATATGTCAAAATAAGAATGTTCCTCATGTTCATAATGATCATCTAATGTGTTCAGTGGTTACCTTTATTTTATCATGTGATCAACATGTCATCACATGATGGCGTCTTAAAATTTTGGATGTTCATGTGACATGATATTAGTTCTTTTGACCTTATTTGTATGATGGATCATACACAAGATGGATTTCAATCATAGGGACACACACTCTAGTTTTATCAGGCCCGTGTGGATATTAAAAGTGGGTTGGGGTGGAAACAGTATAGTAAGAGCATTGGGCATGTCTCGTGACATTGAACCAAGGTTTCAGAAGTTTGATGATGAGGTTTAACACTATGTTAGACTTGATTAATTCAAATATGTGTAGGTTGGGACCATGTGACTCAAATTTTTCGTACCTGATCTCAGTGGATGTACACGATCACATTGATCATATAGTTGAGGATATTCCAAACTTTTTAACAACAGGTCATCTGTACCTAGGGTTACTTTATCCGACCTTGAAATGCTATAGTGCTTACACTATTGTTTTTCAATAATAAAGTGTGTCTAGTAGCTCATAAATCCCAATATCATATATTGTTGTGGTGCACCACATGGTGGAGTCACAAATATTTTTTTGATGTAATTGGATGGTTCAACTCTACCCCTCATGTGTTGGTGCGTTAATATGTTCCTATTCCACCTATTCTAGTTGGCTAATCTATCTCCCTATGCATAGATGAGTAAATTCCCACATGATCTAGGGTTGATCTAGGTAATATTTGTTGTGATTCCTATCTTATAATTTTATGGATATAGTAAATTTAAAATTAAATTTAATATTATTAATAGAAAAATGATCACAATAAGAGAAAAGTTGCATACCCATATCTATCAAAGCCAATGCCCACAGTATTAAAGGATTCAAGTTTTGTGTATTTTTGTAAGAATTATTTTATAGACTCTATACTTTTAAATTTCTCAATGGAAAAATATATGATCCACAATTATGGGTTCCAAACCCTCATATAGTTGGATTATTTGGAATGGAGAGAAACTAATTCAAAGGTATTTGTTGATCAATTTGATGAATATCATATTTTCTGAGATGATTTGATTCTGATCCTTGTGAGAAGATATTTCTACAGCGTATTGAATATGAATTACATGTTATATCTGGAGGATACATTTGACCATGAGTTCATAGTATTATTTGAAATCATAAAAACAATCAAAGACCTAATTTATTTACACCATTCCATGAAAACTAGACCATAATGATTTAAGCATATTAATCATAAAAAATATATCCAGATACATTATCATTAATGATTGGAACATAATATTGGTATATCATCATTGATCATATTTGGATAAACTAGTCAAAATAGGGGAATTTGGGAGGAATTGAACATATTATCTATATCCATAGTAATGTACTTGGGTATCCATGTCTATCCCAAAAAAATGGTAATCAGTCTATATATGATTTTGATATATATCATGTTGCATATCAAACATGTTCAAATGGAACATAGGTTCACATATTAATAACTCTATGATGAATTACCTTAAATATAAATTTCTCATAGCAAGTAAAGTGAATGTCAATATAATATGGTGAAATCTCATGTATGGATTCATGTTTAGTTGGAGATATTCTATATATCATCAATGGTTCTAATCATTGGTGTGTTCTACCAAATAAATCCAATTACCTATATTTGAGTTCTTGACAATCAATATGCTTCTCTAGTGAAATGTTAATGAATTCCCACAAACGTTTTATTCCAAATTGATGTACATGTTCTATTTTTTACTCTTACCATATGATTTAGAAGGATAATTCAAATGTGTTTCCACCACAAATAAAGAATGCTCAAAATTATTCTTATGTCAAGGACCTGGAGTGCGTAGATTTATTTTTCAAGGTCCTTATGGTAGATCATATAGGATTTGTATGTCATAGATTACTTTTCCCAACATTTTCCAATGATTTATATAGAGGAAGACTTAGTAGGAATTGACTTAGTTTTTTCAATGTCTTCTTTCTAAAAGGATATTCCACATGACTTGTTTTGCGCTTCATTCTATTTATATATTATACATATTTATTGGATCCCAAAATTTTCTTCTCCTATGAAAAGATACCCATATTTTGTCCATGATTCTGTTTTACAGTTTTTAACATATTGAAAAATATGTCTCTTTTGGTCGTCAAAACTAAATCACTATTGTTCTATAGTTTTGGGTCTTAAATATAAAAAATTATATTTATACTGTTTAGGGAATTTTAGCTCATACCCTGAGATACCATGAAGTTTCATATATTTCTTACTAGACTAGATCAATCATTATCTAATGGGGGAGACATACCAGGGATCACCCAAAAATTTCAAAGGCACTGTGATTCACTGTGGGGTTAATCGGGAAAATGATGATTGATGTTCCTTCCAAACAAGAATGACATGGCTCTAGTAGGTAAAATTGATCCCTATATGAGGCAATAGAATCGTCTTGTAAAAGAATCATTATAATTTTCAAGGGGATGTGGAATATTTATGAGATGTTATGTGTAGATGGTGTAAACATAGGCATTATGGAGTACACCTGATTAGTTGGAATATGGGTTGTCTTAATCAGGTGAATAGGAAAACGAATTGATTTTCTATGTAATAGGGCACACATTATAGGGTTAATCCAGAACAACCAATGTTATGAAATTCTACAAAGGTGACACTGGGACTCCCGCGAATTGGAAAACCATTCGTATAGTGGGGTTATGCCTTTAATTTTTAGGTTTGAATCACATTTAAATATATCAATAGGGATTTCATGAATGTTCATGTATAGTTGATCCCAATGTACTTTTTAGGTATATGTAATAGTTTTAAAGACACATGATTCTAATTAATGAAGTTGGATATAAAAAGTATATATAGCAATTTTTATGAATCCCTATGAAAATTAACTCTTAAATTATAAATATTGGGCAACATAGTCAACGGTTTCAAGTAATACTGTGTGGGACATCAAGAGTTTTGGAATGTAGTTTCACATCCCTTCGATGAGAAAGGGTAAAACACATAGTGAAAATATATTATGTATTTTAATAATCTAGAATATTTTTGTTATGGTATTTTATATCATGGTTCCACGTGATCAGTACATGAGATGCTATCGGAAAATCAAACATGGGATACTATGAACTCCCTATTGTTTAAAGTTACAATAGAGAACTGTCTGCATAATAACAATCAGAAAGAACATTATATAAGGCCCAAATTACTCTTTTTCATCAGTATAATTTCTTTTTCATCATTAAAGTGGTTAATGATATTGTTTTATTTTTTTATTTAAAGGGTACATGAATGATTTTTTGTGACCCATGTAACTTCAATTAGGATAAGTGATTTTTTTAAAAGTGCGTGATTCAATAAGGGTTTACGCACCCTAAAATTGGAATATCTACCATATGAACACATTTTCATGGTGAGGATATGTGAAAAACCATAACTCTATCATTTTCATAGATCAAGGGAACCATCATGTATTTGATGGATTTTACTTGGGCTATAAATTACCCCATTTGGTATCTATGCATTATTTAATTTCCATCTAATTTTATTCATAAATATTATTGGTGAAGAGTTTAAAAAGTGAAGATATTAAATTTAATAAGGATATTATTTGTTGTATTGAATCATTAATATATGTGTTACTTTTATACTATTATTTTAGGTTAAATTTATTTCTACCATCATTTTTTAAAATAATAATTTCTTACAACATTAATGAATGTCTGTGAATTTTATTTTCATGATTCATGTGGAAAAAATATTAGGGAAGTGATACAAAAGGTCTTCATTAGGATTTCATGGTTTATGAGAACTCCAACATCCTTCTATGTGTGAGTTTTTAATTTTCAAAATTAGGGATCGAGGTTCCCATGTCCTGAGTAATGATAAAGGACATTAATGTCACAGATGACCCCAAACACCCTCATGTTCTATGTTCATTCATGGTGAAACTAGACCCACATGGATTATAACACCCTTATATTAGAGAAAATAAGTATCTATTTGGTTCGTCTTAACCATTATTCAATAATAGCAAGGTCAAGTAGAAAGGTATATTTTTCTTTTAGATGGACATTGAATGGTTTTCGAAAACATGAGGTGCTCATGACATGAAATGTTATTTATGGATTGGGGTTCTTAAAATAAGGAAGAAGAATCCCACATTCTGGTTCATTGGGGTAAGGATCATGTGTTCAATTTATAATGGAAGATAATGGGTGATAGACTATAAATTATTACTGTACGCAATTGGTACATGTTTTTTTTGTAAAGATTTAATTTCATTAATCCTAGATGATTTCATTAAAATTTACCATCATTTGGTATAGAAATATATCACTCCTTATAGTTTAACATCATCTAGTAAGGAGTTTGGAACCAACTTGAATAATTTTACAAGATGTATTATGTGAACAAGAAATACATACAAATATATGAATCATATATTTGTAAAATGAGCATGTATAACAAAACAATCATGAAGTTTGGGTAATTTTTTTCTTCCTCTAGTGGTAGCTAGACACAGGATTATAGATCATAACAACACTACATAACATGTCATTGGAGGAATCATACCACACATTATTCTTATATGGAAACTCTCTACACATGTTTAATCCATAGAAATTTGGGGGAACATTTCCCATTAACTGTTGTAATAGAACCCAGTGTTGAATATTAGGTTCCACTACATTTCCTATGTTGATAAGAAACAATACACACAATGTTATTAACATTTCATTAAGTTTTATCTTAGGAGAGATTGAGGTAGGATCCCTAATGTGAAAAGTGAATGTTTTATCTGGGCCAAAAAATCGATGTCTGGGTTTCAATACATGTCCCTTGTTATCAGTAATAAATCCACCCATAGTTCTTATATAGGATATGTTGGCATAGGTCTATCCCACACACATATAGGGGGACTTTTATGTTTAAATATTTTGACTGGACTAAATGATGGATATTACATAATCAAATAAATCATGTAATAGAAGGATCAAATTAGATGTAGTTCTTGAATAAAAGTTCAGTGGGAGGGAAAAACTAATAATAATTACCATCTATGGAGTGTTCCATATAAATGTGTAGTTTTACATCTTGAAAATGAAATTAAATGTGATGTTTAAAATCATGCAGTGAGGGATCATGCCTTATTTGTCTGGGGAAATATCCATAGCAATGATAAAAATCCAACGTGAGCTATTCTCAGTGTGAGAAGTAATGAATAGAAATGGTTCCTCGTGATATGGATAAAAAATGGGAATTTTAAACCATGCATTGGATGTACTATGATATACGATCCTCGAATCCCAAATTATATAATTAAAATGAGAATAAATAAGTATAGATTTCTATAGACCCACATAGTTTAGTGTCATGTTGAAAGAACATCATCCATATAGACTAAATTATTGCTGTGAAAAAATGGGTGACTTAATGTGATAAATGATTATAATTGTGGTTCGGCCCAATAATGGTGATCTCGACATCGATGTGTACCTTTAAATGAACGAAAAAATACACATTAGGTTCTTGATTGGACAAACTGATTCTCTATGTCAATCAGTCAGTCAAACAGTGTTAGGGTAATTTTATCATTTTTTCTCATAGATACAGATCTTGTGCGGTGAATCGATACTGACACAATTATTCTTATAAAATTGAGATTCATAAGTTGATGAAATATTCTTTGTAGTCTAATATCTTGAGGTAAGTACCTACCCCATTAATATTTATTTTAATGTGGATAGGATGAGAGAAGTTGTGTTTTTTAAAATAATTAAATTAGTAAATTATCCTTATTGTTTGACGTCATGTGGTTAGGTTGTAAGATGCTATTTATTTTAATGACTTTTGATAAGATGAGGGTGACCCTATGTGATTAGAGATGAACATTGGGGATCTGTTTAGTTTATATTCATGTTAAAAATATGGTATCAATAGAGTTTAAAATAATTTTCTTAGGATGTTCTCCATCGAGTTTAATATTATATGGTTATGAAATTCTTCATATATTTTACCATCACATGATTTGGACAAAATCCATACACTTTGAATAATGGCATCTAGAAAATATATATACATCTAAAATTCATGTGTTTAGAATGATCTATGTATAGTTTAGCATGACGTGGTCATGATGTTCTCATTATAGTTTATGATCATGTTGTCAAGATGAGTTTCCACATCTTGTGATACATCCATCTAATGAAAATTTTTGATTTATTTATAGAGTTCTCATGATATAGTGACATCATTCCATATTCATTTTTTATGATCATTGTATTATGGGTGTCAAGCCAGAGAGAGTGTAGTCATGATGTATTGTAGTAGAATGCATTCATGATTTCTAGGTGACCCTATTATCATTGATATTGGAGGTTCATGTGGTTTTTTATTCAGTGGTTCTGCTATATATTCAGGTGAATGTAACATGAACGATTTCTTTTTGACCCTTTTGGCATCTATTATCTAAATGCAGCAATGGTTACATGCATTTTATGGTTCATTCATATGGATAAAACACATTATATCTCCTTGTTACCCTCTTCCTCATTAGAGATATGTGTCTGTAGCAGGAGATACCACAATGGTTTCCTCTCATGTTTATTTATTGACCATGGTGGATAGAGAACTCTATATAGTTAATCATGATGTTTTGAAAACCTCTCTATAAAAATTATTCTATATTTTTATAACCTTGTTATACAAAGTATTTTGGGAAAGGGAAGGATTTCCTCTTTATGGGAGATATCACCATGGGTGCATTTACCATAGAAGTGGACTACTGTAGAGTCTCCATGATCCATCTTGAATGAACCATGAGAATGACTATTATGGTAATGATTATATTATTCTTTGTTTAAATTGTTAAAGGACCCTTGGGTTGTTAATAATTTTTCATGAACAACCTATAGGACCCTTGGAATTTGAGTAGGTCTATGTATGAGCCTCATTATACATCATGGATGGAATATGGTTTCCAACATTCTAGGGTCTGTGAGTGGATATGATCATAGTATATTATAGTATCCATAAATGTTTTATAATTTTCTAGTCCAATGGGGATGGATCATTTGTATGAGAATAAATTGGAATATTTAAATAAGTTTATTCAATATTGATAGGAAATTGAGCATTCTCGAGTTATGTTTCACTCTCAATTGGAGAGCCCTGGTCACACATGTGTTAGAACACAATTTTGAGCCATTGTAATATTCCATTTGAATTTTGTGATGTGGATGTGATCATATCCCACATCATATGCCAATATCACATCAACATCCCCTTTTGGAACTAGAATTTTAACTCAGTCTGAATATGTATTCCTTGTCTGAATATTCCAATGATCCTCCAAAATAGCATAAGGCATATGATCTTCCTGTTGTGAGATATTGTAATATTTAGAGTAACATTTTTTTTAATGAAATGTGATTCAATCATGAGGCATGTTCCTCTCTCACATGGTGAACCTCATATCAAATGGGGTTATGAGCCTGATTCTAAGAATTTATACTTTGTAAGTAGTATTTTTTGATAGGAATATGAACATTTCATGAGGTATGTTATTCAATCTATTTTTTATCTTGGGAAATAACAAGGGTTATGAGCCAGATCCTAAGCCTTTGAAGATACACCCGACATTTTTCAATAAGAATACAAGTCTGTCCTCAGTCATGTGCCACTCTCACATGGTGATACCTAATTGGATTGGGGGTAAGAGACTGATCACTAAGATAAATAATTTAAAATTATATATCTATAATATTCCTAGATGGGAGTAAGGAGATGGACATTATAAAATGTTTCCACATGATCATACTAATCAATGTGTTACTCATCTCTGGTTTTTTGGAGAAATATATTTCAATCCTTGAATCATCACAAAAATATGATGGCGGAGCTCTTCTATTTTTTCATAAATAATTGGAACATCAATAAGGAATGTACATGAATAAATGAATGTTTCATCTTAGATTCCATTATATATTGGTCAATGTGTTTGATTATAGGCTAAAAAAATTCTCATTCCAATCCTCTATGTGACATTATAATTTAATGATGGAAATTATTCATGGGGGGTGGACTTATACAAGACCCATGCTTTCTTCCTGGAAATGATTTCATATATTGGTTGAACTACTATAGATATGAGACTACTCCAAATTATCATTAGCAATCCACATTCGAAAACGTGTACAATGTTAATAGAAAAATTGGGCTACAGTGGTGTCTTGCTATATAATTTCATTAGAGTATGACTGAAAATTATTGGTTATTTTCTATATAGTTATGATTGAAATCATGGTGAATTGTTGGTAATTATTGAAATTGAAATTTCCACCTGATGTTGGTAATGTATCCCTAATATTAAGATGAATCATAGTTTAGAATCTTATGACAATAACATGTTTTGTAATGTTTATCATCATATAGTATAGATGTGGATGTGTAGTTGTTGTGCCAAGTGACTAAGATATATCATGCAGTTTAATTTTCTAGAGATAGAGAAATTTTCATGAAATTATTTCATCATGAGACTAGGATGTTATCAATTATGTTTAATTCCATGTGGAAAGGGAATCATCCATTTATATTAATGTCTTATGATGGAGAAATAAATAAATTATTTTGGGCTAATAAATAGTATATAAGAGACACAACATATCTCATTAGAATGATTATCAAGCCATATGTAGGTCTTGAATCATTGGAATCATTATTTCATGTGGAAATGACATCAACCATTACATTTATTTTTTTGAAGCCAGAAAATTTATATTGATGGATATTTTATGATATAGAATCTAGGAATATAAGGCCCCAGCCTTAAACCTTACTTAATCTTGAGTTATTACAAGATTACACATTGAGTATCTTTTTAGGTTTAGAGTTTTAGAGAATTATATCATAAAACTTGCATTACATTCCACATTTAAACAAAGTGGTTACATAAAATATAATATTCATTTTTTTCCCATCAACGGAAACATATTTAAAATAAAGAATGGATTCTTTCTTGACACTTCTTTGACACTATCATCATATCATGTACCCATCCTTTGACCGGTGAAAAACATTTCAAAAACATGGGATGATCTTAAAAAGCTCAGTACGGGATATAAAAATATGGAAAGGACACATGAGTACATGTATACATAAGAATGAAATCATACTTTACATAGAAAACATAAGCACTTTAACATACCTCATAAAATCATGAATAAATCATTGAAATCATAAGACATAAAGGTAACTTGAGGGATTCATAACATTCTTATGTAGGGAGTAACCCTATTGGTTACGTTTGGAATACCCACCACAGTATATTCCCTAAATCTCTTCGGAAAAACTTTAATGTTTCACTCCTTCGCGTTACCCAATACATTGGAGATCTATATCGGGCTCTCCCGCCCTTAGTTTATCACGGAACCACCCGTATTCATAAACAATTCCCAAGAACCATAAAATAATCATAGAACATAACATAAGCACAAAAGAAACATAACATTACCACATTGTAATAACAATATAACATTTTATGATATTGAAATAATGAATCCATTCGGAAAACCATTTTCAGAACCATTTAAAACATTTAATAAAGAGATTTTTAGAATCAAAGTGTCTCATACCACTTTGAAGATTTTAACAATTTAAACCATTAATATCTATAAAAATAAATCCTTAAAACCATTTTGAAAACATGGATATTAATGGGATCCATTTATAAGAATAAATCATTAAAACATTTAAAATGATATTTTATTTAAAGTGTTTTTAACAAAATGAGAGACACTTGAATATAATAATTGAGGAATAACATTTAATCACAACTTTATAATATCATGAGAATAAATGAATTAGTGATATAATATTCCAAAGGACCGTATATACACCATATAAGAGTGAATTGGTGCATAACAACAATGAAGTCTCAATTGAATTGTAAAATGAGATGAAATCCCCTGTAAAGATGGTACCCTTAAATAAAGGATAAATAAATATCATAATTATGTGTGAAAAATATAAATACACCCTAAATAAGTGGATATTAAGTGTAAAAAACTCAAAGGGAATTCACACATATTCAACGGAGGACATATTCAATAACTACATGGTGAACCCAAAGAAATCGAAATTGGGTTAAGATGTTCCCTTGGTAAAATTCGACAGCCTAACGGCGTCACTTTAAAATTCAGAAAATGAGTTGATGAGAGATAAAAAGGGTATCTCATCACTTGGAGATAAAATTTTCATCAGTAAGGATATAGAAGAACATATCCCAAATTAATAGTATGTTAATTAAAAGACATAACAAAATAAGTCTTTTAAAAAGAGGAGGGTGAAAGGTTCCCTTACCGACATGTGTATCTTTCGAAACATACACCCCGTGAAAGAAAGACAATACAACATTGATGTAAATACTCATAAATTAAATAATATTACACAATGAGTTAAATAATGGTCATTACATACACCACTCAAAAGAAATTGTGTCAAATGTAGCATAAATCTCACGGGAATAAAAGTGAGATGAAAAATCCCTTACGAAAAATCGGCAGGCTAACGACGCCACTTACAACTTCCAAAAATGGATTGATGAGATCAAATAGGGTCACTCATCATATTAAAATAAAATTTACAGCAAGATGATTATAAAAGAACATACCCCATCATAACAAATAGGAGCTTAAAATAAGTGACATAAATGAGAGTACTTAAAAAGAAATAGAGAGGTTAGATCTCTTACAAAAATTCGGCAGCCTAACGGCACCACTCAAAACTTTAAAAAATGGATTGATGAGATAAAATAGGGGTTCTCACCATATTAAAATAAAATTTACAGAAATATTAATATAAAATAACACCCCCCATCACAATAAATATGAGCTTAAAAGGAATGACATGAAAGAGTGTACTTAAAAAGAAAGAGAGGAGTCAGATCCATTACCTCAAGTCCAACTTGTCTTGTTCGTTTCTTTATATTCCTGAATAATAAACATTGTTCAATTTATAATTGTTTAAGGAACTACTTTACATATTATTATTCAGTTCATATCACATATTATAATGTTATAATAATTGGTTAATAAGATGAGTTCATATCAGACGTTTTTGTCGATGTTTGGTACATGAGTCAAAAAGTCAGCTTGTTGGAAAATAATTTTCCATGTAGTTATAGGTAAATCATATCCAGAATAGAATTGATGTTTTAAATATCATATATATCTAGTATATTTTCATTTTATACTATTCCATAGCATTTGGAGATAAAAAATTAAAATCACCGTTCATGGAGACGGTAGGCCGTACGTACGCGTGAACGCTACTTTCATTTTTTTGTCATATTAAGGGAATTAAAACAAAATGAGAGAGATATATATATGTTATAATTCCATAATTATATCCATAATTTAAATGTAATATATTACATACATATCCATTATATATTTGTACTTATAATAGTACATAACATTTTGAGATAAGAAATGAAATGTACCGTTCATGGAGACGGTAAGCCGTACGTACGCATGAACGCTACTTCCATTTCTATTTCATATTCAATGGAATTAAAACATAATGATACATAATTGAATTTTAATTCCAGTATGGTATCATATATAATATCATTAAATATATCCTTTATACATACCACATATGGTATTAACGAATCAAATCACTTTGAGGGGGCGATAGTCTGCACTTCCTTAAATGAAGATATCACGTTTACCCATAATGGAAATCATAAAGTTATGACATAAATGAAAAATACATAAGCTTAAGTAAAACATAAACATATTATATATCATATATAAATATAGTGTCATCTTAATGGCCACCTTTGAATGTGTTAGAAGAATGTTGAACAATCATCATTTCGTGAGGTAGAAATTCGCCATCCACAGAAACAATATGTTCTTTAACCATTAGATGTAAGTGTGTGTAAGTGTAGCAAGAATAATTCTTATAAAAACATCCTAGCATATTGAAGATACTTGATTTTTTACAAAATTAATGAATAAAAAGAGTTTAGGGGGTTGGAGAAACAAAATAAACAAAAGGACACAAGTGAAGACATTACCTTAAAATCGGGTAACTCCCTTTATTTTGAGCTCAAAGGCTTCCTTGGGAAGACTTCTGCCCAATGTGAGGCTTCAAGGAGTTAAATAGGGATTTGGAGAGACAAAATGGGCAGGGGTTGGCTGAGCCAAAGGCTTTGGATGTTTGGGTAAGGAGGTAAAGGTGGGGGATTTTTATAAGAGGAGAGGAGGGTCACTTTTGGAAAGTAAAAAATGATACATTATTTTAGAATGAGTTTAGGATATTAATGGTCCCACATTGATGTTTTTCGAGGATAAATTGATAAGGGTTATAAATCCACCCATCCAATAGGTTTTGGACATGTGTAGGTCTTAGATATTACATTATCATTCCATTTTATTTAAATCGTTAAATAATGAGGTCATCTCTACATCATCATGATGTCATAAATAATTTAATTTATATAATGTATAATAATTAAAAAAAAATTCTATGATGTAGGAAATCTTTTTATACTTACAATGAATATTTATAGTCAAACATATGACTTGTATAACCCCATGTAAAATTTTTTTTAGTAAAACATTTCATGTTTGTGTTATTTTTACTTTAACATTAAATAAAAAGGTATTTATGTCATTTTCCAACCAATGTGGCTCCATGGGGTCCCCAAGTTGACCCATGGATTGTCTTGGTCGGAAATGAAACATCAAATGAGGGCACAACATGTTTCTTGGCCATTTCAGTTTATTAATACATTATTCTTACCTTAAACTACACTAATTACCTATAATCACGATTAAAAACTTAATAAGTTACTATTGACCAAAAAATTATTTTAATCCCATTGAACCACATTTTACTTCTTAATGACAACCATGTATTTCAGATTTTTGAAATTAAAAACACAAATATGGAAATATTTTATTTAAACGGAAAATTAGTTTTTATAAGTACCACTTATTGGATTCACTAATTATCAAAAATTGAATTTTTTCAGAAAATTACCAAAAATTCACCCTAAGCTATATTTGATATTCCGAATTGAAAAATGATGTCTATTTTACAAAATTAAAAACATATAGGTTTCATTAATTAATTTAATAATTAATTCCCGCTGTCAAAACAAATAGCATATTTTTATGAAACAAAATGTATCAAAATATTGACACTAGTTTAAGTCCGATTTCAAAGTGAAATTAATTACAAAGAACACTATTAGATTAAATGGTAAAAATATAATCTAATTTCACTTTAAAACCAATTCAATAGATAATCTAATCATATAAATAAATTAGATTAAAAAGAGGTATTGAATTAAAATACAACATTTTCACTATTCATTAATAATTGAACTTTTTCGGAAAAATACCAAAAATTTACACAAAGTCAATTTTGATGTCCCGATTCTAAAGAAGAATTTTATTTTGTCAAATATAACACATAAAATTCTCAAAAAGTGGATTTAAAAGTGGTTGGCCATCAAAAGGCGGTTAATCGACCTTTTAAAGAATATTAGAATGTTTACGCCTGAAATTTGATTCATTCGCATTTTTAATCCTCTAAAATTTATTGTAAAAAGTAAAAATATTTGACAAACATATATAATAATTTTTTAGTTAGTTCTATGCATTCCCTCCATCAAAATAGCTAGGCGTTAAATACCATTTAAAATAATATTATTTTATTATTAGAGTGCAACGTAAGATTCCCAAGAAACTCGTTGTTGCGTGTTGGGTACGCCATCGAGCATAGTGACCCCATTAAAGTTATATTAATATTTTATTCACAAATATGGATAAATGTGAAAATTTCATACTCTTTATTTACCTAGGGTGTTACAAGGAATCCATGTGTATCTCTTTATATTGGTAATAATTTATGATATAGTTCTAAACACATTTCCAGTTTAATTTATTGTTGTAAGGAATCTGTCATTTAGTTTTTTTTTGATTATATGCTGACAACCATGAAGTTTATTATCATGTGTTATAAACGTCATCCATGAATTTTAATTTCATTTTTTGAGTATATGAATATAGGTGGTTGGGATAAAAATTATGAACTATACATATCATTTTATCTCATTTTGGATGAGAGTCAAGCCATATATAGATCTAGTAACCCATTTAGTTCAATGTCGTGTAGGATGGACATCAACCATACCATTTAATATATTTTGGTAAGGAGGTTAATATAGGTGTTTTAGTTAGTCTCTATGAGTTATGAGTCATTATATATCTCGATTTAAAGAGATTAAAAATATAGGTATTTTGAGAAACCCTTCACCATTAATTTAGTGTTCCATGGAAATTACTTATGCAATTCATCATTATGAGGGGATGATTTTATACATGTAATTTAATGTCTTATGGTCAGAAGATCTGCCATGTAGATTAAATCATACACTATGTAAATGGGATATATAGTTTAATATCTTTCAGTAAGCACCGTTATGAATAATTATTCATCAATGTGACTCTTCAAATGGATACTTAATGAGGCTTTTGTGTATTTCTTGTGTTTTGGGATCCTTAGACATTATCAATCCTCAATTTTCCAAAAATCTCTAAAAAATATTTCTAGAAAATTTGGTTCATTGTTTTTTCCCATAGAAAATGATTGGACGGTAAATAATTGTGATAAACTATTAACTCTACCTCATTAAACATCCTTATTGTTGGGAGTTCCATCAAACTATTATTCATGGCATAGTCAAAATATTTTGGGACATGATTTATTTAGAAGGAGTTGTTTTATTAAAATATTTTATTGTAATGTGGTCACATATCCCTAGTAAGTACGTGGAATATACATTGATAAAGAAAAATATGAGATCAGTTTTTATTATTTAGATGACTAGTGTGGGGATTAAGGTGTCCTTGGTTCTAACATCCCCTTGTCTGTCTGTAGTTGATGCTAATCATTACTGAATATCATATTTTATTGTATTGTTGAGATGTCAATGATAATTAAATTTTTTATCATGTAATATTATACATTCCTTACATAGTTTTTTTATCATATTTAGTTCCATAAAATCATTCTCTATTTCAAAATTTAAATACCCATGGTTATTCATTTATTGGATGGAATAAATTTTTCATTGTCTGTCTTGGAAAAACATACAACATCTCTTTCACTATATTTACACCTATGTTGGTGTGGGTGTATGGTTTATTTTTTTGTTTATGATGAAGAGTCATGATATTTTTTTGGTTCTTGGTTACATGTTGATGATTCAGAATAGCTTACAAGATTTGTGGAAATTACTAAATTTATATGTATTTTAGAATATACCAAATGATGAAGTGCAAAATAATTAAATACACCCAACCTTGTTGTTTGAGGGTCATGTTAATTTGAAAATTACCCCATCCATAAGGAATGGGTTGAGGTGAAACAATTTATTGATTTTACCAAATGAGGGGATGAAATATATGAAAATTCACCCATCCCTATTATTTTGGGGAACATCACAACAGGAAGGGATTCTATAGGCAGTTGTTGGTACATCTTTTTAGGGTTGTTATTCTAGGAAAATTGTAACAATTATTTCATAGAAATACCTAATATTTTATTGGAGTTGATGAATATATTCCTATGAGTTAACATCCTTATCCTCATCAACTACTCAACTTCGATGAGCCATGGACACACCATACCCTCTGTTGGTGGTAGGGTGAGTGGATGATGATAGGATTTTTGATGTGGACCCTATAGAATAAATACACTTCTTCGACAGACTAAATTATCTATTGTCATTATCATTAGAAATATATACTTTGTCAGCAACACCTCTAATATATTCCAAAAATTCTTCTATCGAACCATTGTTTTTATAAGGTAAAGTTTGAATGTATTCCAATAAATTGTGACCTATATGAATTTAGTAGATTATTATTTTACTCTACATGGGTGTTCTCATTTGGATTTAATGATAAATCCTTAGTTCTAATCAATATCATATTTACTGAGACATAATATCGATGGATCTCCCCCTCAATAGGGTATCTCATTTAATGATTCAGTGCTTGAAATACTATTCATAGGATCGATGACCATAGTACTGTTTGAGGGGTCAGTGTCCATGGTATTATTTCAGGGGTTGGTTCCTATATTAATGTAGGTAAAAGGGTAAAATAAGTAAAAAAATAAACCCATATATATGGGTTGGGTAACCATTGTCAAGAGCTCTAATCTATTGATGATCTGGAATTGATGTTGTGATGTAATCAGGATACAGTGGCGAGACTCACATAGATTATGGATTGGAAGGATAAAGGTTCTATATGATGACGAATTATATGGATACTCTTATAAAGCTCTCCTACTATATTCCCCAACATAGACATTTGGTGTTGAAAACCCCTCCTTTAGAGATTCTTATGGAATCATAGTCAATGAATCCTAGTAACTCACATTGGCCGATAGAATTGTTGATTCATATCATCAAACCCTTTTGGGGGAAGTTTTTCCTATTCAAGGACTCTATTATAAATTAATGATACTTTAAATGAATCCTTCTCATGCACCAATGTTTTAATAGATACCAATGTAAAAAAACATTAATTAGAACATGCATTGATAGAAACAATTGTGTTCATATCACAAGTTTTCCACTACTCCAATATTTATTTATCAGGATTTTTTAAACCATTTTTAGGGACTTTATAGTTTTTTTCATCCAGGGAGGGGTTTTTTTATCATAGATATGGAACTGAACCTTTTTCGAAAAAAAATTATTTCTATGCTCAATTACAAGAGGGGGTGATTTGTAAGTTAAAAAACATTCATTTTTTACGTCATGGAAAACAATTAATAACAATATTAAACAAGGAAAATTCACAAACCCAAATTTAGTTCAACTAGAAAACTTTATAGGATACCGAAATATGATTCTGGAAAAGAATCATAAGGGATGTTTATGATGAGAATATTCTAGAATAAAGCATATAGAATCATTCTTATCAGAGTATACAAAAGTGATAAGAAAGTATTAGAAGGTTATAAATTCATAATTTACAAAAATAAATCAGAAATAAAATTTATACAAAACAAGTAAGATGAATAATATCATTTATCCCAAAGATTAGGGTATCCAACAACCTTGGATAAAGGTCCCTTGATTTATACATTCAAGAAAGTATATCTCACCCACACTAGGGTAAGCCCTCAATAGGAAAATCCGAATATCTCTTTATATACTCAAAAGACCATAATGTTTAAGGTAGTCAAAACCTCTATCTTCCAATCCCCAGAAGTCCTCAATGTTTATGGAAGTCGTCGCCTTTGTCTTAGTATCCCCAGAATCAATCGATTGTACTCAATAACAACCAGAGTCCCTTTAAGAAAGCTAAACAAAATGTTCAGTATAAAAAAATAATGAGAGTAATTATCTCTAGAAATCTCTTCAATAACATGAAATATATAGGTATATAAAATTATTTTTAGCTCATCCAAATGACGTCCTATTAATATGAACATATCCATTGGTTAGTTCCCTCCTCTATTGGTCATATTGTTAATTTAATCTATAAGGGACCTATACATGATTTACTCAAACAACGTTTAGTTAGAAACAAATTCAATGAAATTATTTCAAAACAAGAATAAAGAAAATTAAATTGCTTAACCAAATCTATTATTCAGATTCTATGGAATAATAGAATTCAGAATGTAACAAAATAATCAACTGGAGTCTGTAATGCATGGACATTCAGGTTCTGTTTTGATAAAAATACCAAATATGAATTAAATAAGTTTCAGTGTTTGAATTACAATGAATTCGGAGTTTGAATATTTAGGAATTCAAAAATTCAATTCTGAGGAATTCGGAGTCTGAATTCTGATGAATTTGGATTCTAAATCCAGATGAATTTGGAGTTCGAAATCTGAGGAATTATGAGTTAGAATAAAGAAGAATTCGGTGTCCTAATTCTAAAAAATTAAAGTTTTAAATATAAGGAATTCGGAGTCAGAAATATGAGGAATTTGGAGTCAGAATTATGTGTAATTCAGAGATTGAATTCTGAGTCTGATTTTCTGAGAATTTAGAGTCCGAATTTTTGAGAATTCGAAGGTTCAATATCAGAGAATTCAGTGTATGAATTTCTTAGAATTAAGAGTCTGAGAAAAGAAAACTCTACATCATATAATTTATACTATTTTGAGGTTTTAGATTTGAAACCAAATTTCCCCATAGTAATAAAATGTTTGAGATTTATACAGAATATAAATTTAAAAATGAACACATATGTATGAAAAAAATTCCTTTGATAAGGGAAACTTTCCTTTGAAAAATAATCTG
The DNA here is from genome assembly GCA_963277665.1 of Viscum album. NCBI lineage: Eukaryota > Viridiplantae > Streptophyta > Magnoliopsida > Santalales > Viscaceae > Viscum > Viscum album. The sequence goes on from OY728122.1 coordinate 688,955,808, forward strand.
TAAGGAAAATTATATTTTCTTTAAGATAAAGAGTTTTTGATTTTCAAAAGATATATAAATGAAAAATTCATGAGGAAACTATATTGAAATAAAAATAACCCCCTTTTTTAAAATCACATACAACATTACGAAAAATAATATAAAGACATACAATTTTTCGTTCATAACATAATAGAAAAACATATATCCCTTTGCATATGAATCATGATGAATATGACTAAATCACCCATAGGTTTTTAAATCCAAATAAATCATATTCTGGACATCATTAAAGATATTTTTCTATTTATTTCTTAAGGAAATAATCTTTTGATAATAAACCCCATTAAAGAGACTCCCCCTTACATTGGGAATTCACTTAATTACTTAGTATTATCTTTATCTTTCCTTTCTCCCACTTTTTTATTTAAAAAAATGTATTGAGAGTTTGAAAACAAATATGGTACCTAAAATATTAGTACTATAAAACAAAACCCTTGAAGAATGACAAAAAATTTTATAATGATTTGAAAATTTTGTAATAGAAATGTAATACACCAAAATATCATAACTAAGGAAAAATCTCTCATTTTTTTCCTTCAGCATAGGCTTTTTGGCAATGGTCTTCATCTTTTAAAACTCATTATAATCCTCTTCATAATGTTTGAGAAGTTCATCCAGATCTTTAATTTTCCTCTCCAAAACATTGATTTTTTCATCAAGAGCCTTGAGAATTTATGCCTATGTCTTAAAATTTTCATCTTACTTCCTATGATTTTCTCCAAATACAATACTGAGATATCATTCCCTCTTCAGATTCAATGTAACTGAATTATTCTTCCCATTCATAACCTTTTATTCCTGCATCTATGTTGGTTTTTCCAGTTGTAGCATGTAATCAAAACATATTCTAAGGTATTTGATCTTGATAACTTTAGTATAAAATTAATCCTTCACATTATCATGAATGTTACCAAGGATTCTAATCTCTTAAATTTTTTTCTTATACAACTTAGTAATTTCCATTCATGACCTACTGTGTGCATCATATTGGATATAAGAAGATTTAGAATTTTCCTCAAGAGAGAAAAAAAATTCTATTAGCATGGAACATAATATTACATCTGATTAAAATAATGATGAAGAATCTGACATCTTGAGTCAGCTATTGGAGATAAAATAATTATATCAGCCAATTTCCTTTGTTATTGAACTACAAAATCATGACCCATGGTGGAAGATTCTAGATAAGATTATCATATTGGTGTGGATTCTCTCTCTATCTCTTTAGGTTGTCTTTTTTACGATCCACCAACATCTTCCATGGCCACCACTTCCTTTTTTATTGTATCAACATCCACTTTATTTCCTTTATCAGCTCTCATAATTATCTCAACAACCATTGGTGATGCATTGTCAGAATCTTGAGGATGGACTATCTTTTCTTCTGCAACCTTTTCCTTTTTAGTATCTACCACCAGGCCCTCTGGTTGAACAAAATCAAGGTTCTTTCTCTGTTGTTTTGATTGGTTTTCAACTTCTTACTAACATTATCACAATTACATGGGAATGTATGTTTAGATAATTCATCCTTAGATGTACATATTGATAATTTTTTTCAAGAATATCCTTATCATTATATTCTTCATGTTTCCATATCATATCATATGTATCATCACATTCTACCTCTTCTTCTCCTTCAACATACTCTTCCTGAAAAATCTATTCCTTTGAATCATGTTCTGGAATAACCATATTCATTCCCAGATTCTCTACTAGTACTGTATCATTGAAGAATATTCCTAGTACTTAAAACAGCTCAAGAGCTTTCTTAGTTTCCTTGACTACCAGTTTGGTCTTTATATTCGTAAATTTTGAAGGTGTTGGTTGGGTTTCCTGAATATTAAGAGTTTTTTTCCAAGGCTTCAAGTTCCTTCAACTTTCACTTATTAGTAAATTTTTTGAAATTATCTACTAATTCTGACATTTTGGATAAGGATTCAATCTTAGTTTCATAAAAGTCATAAAATTATCTATATTTTTCATTAAAAATGACGTTTATCCTCCTCAAAGTATCATCACTAAGAACCATGACATTGAATGATTTGGGAATTGAACTACAATAGTTTTGAATGATTCCAGAAAAAATACAATGATATTTGATAATATTTTTCGATACATAATAATATGTGATTTGATGCTAGCATTTTTGATATTTGCAATAATCATCATGATATAATCTACTATGTTTATCTTTCTCAGGTTGACCAAAAAATCCAAAACATAGATTTCACTATTCTTTAAGGAGTCCTAGTCTCCTTTATCATGGAATGAGAAATCATTGAACCCATAGAGACAACATTATGATGTTATTATATAGATGATTTATCTTCTGTGTTTCCACTCCTTTGAGTCTAAGTCACTCTATAGATTTTTCTTTATCAAAATATCATACATCATCAAGTTAGTTTTGGGTGTAGAAATTGGCTTCTCCTTCTTATGATATTCCAATGATATTATCCAACTTGTTTTATGAATGTGAATATGTATTAACATAACATTGGCACAAGAACATATCTCTCACAAATTCATTAAAAAATCCTACATATTCAAAGAACTCAAAAATAAATATTGGATAAACCGGATCATCGTTTGTTTTTTACTACGCACAGGATATCCCAGCCATTAAATTTTATATAATTTGAAATGAGAGAATAAAACAATATAAATAATTTCTGATCAACTAACCATTCTCTATAGATTTGGAATTCATAAATAACTTTAGTTGATGAACGTTTCCTCTGTGCAGATGCTTCCAAAGATATTCAGATGTGAGGAGATAAAAATACAGAATGATGCTTAAGTAGAGAGGTATAGAATCCACATTCTTCGGCTTGAAAACCAATGTGGAACAACCATATGGGGTCATTATATATACATTTAGATGATTTTTCAAAATAACTAATTGATCTAATGATTCAATCTGGATAGGTATGATCTGTCGATTTGGATGAAATCTAAAGTAGGATTTTGAATAATTCTATAATTTGAGTATATTAAAAAAACCATTGGATTCATGGAAAGTGAAATCGAAATTTTTTCATAAAATAAGGGCAAGCTACCATGAATTAAAATTTTTTTATGAAAATTTTTGTAAGTAAACACATCTTAAGTTTTTCATTTAAAATAAACTGTAATGAGGATAATTTTACTTCAAGAACATCAGATTACATAGAATTTTATTAATGTAAATAAATTGTTTAATTTGAGAAAATTTAACCAAACGGAAATTTGGTATGAGGAAAATATTTTTTGCACAGATTAATTTTGACTATGATAAAAAATAATTTTATCTATGAAAAATTCTAACTACGTACAATTTGGACTATGAAAAATTTTAACTATGAAAAATTTTAACTACACGAAATATTGACAAAAATAAGAAATTAATAGTGATTTGTTTTAACTACGTAAAATTTTGACTACAAAAAATCATAACTACGAAATATTATAATTATAAAAAATATTAACTATGAAATATTTTAACATTGAAAAAGTTTAACCACAATGAAAATATACCCCCTTATTAAAAATATTTTATTAATGTAAGTAGATAAGTTTCAACAAAAATTTAATATAGAAGATTACCTTATGGTTATCATTCATAACTGTTGTTCAATTTATTAAAATCTATCAGATGGTAAAGATATTTTGAAAATATCATCATGTTGATCTATCTTCCCGATAAATTCATGAATGAAATATCTTATTACTTTGTGATCCCTATGAAAGTGATGCCTAATATCTATGTATTATGCACGAGAGTGATGAGTAGGTTTTTTGCTTTGTTAAATGGCACTACTGTTATCACACAATATATGTGTCTTATTAATACTCATGCAATAGTCTGTGAGTGTGTGTTGCATCCACAACACTAGGGCACAACAACTTATTGTTTCTACATATTCATCTTCAGTAATGGAAAGAACTACTAAGTGTTTCCTTTTTGCATGACCAAGAAACTAATGAATCTCCCAAGAAAGGAAAAGTTTTGTATGTACATTTCCAATCAATTATAACCCCACCAAATTCATCATCTGAAGAACGTTTTCATACCAAATCACTTCCAAATGTATAAAAGTGTATGTAATCCAAGGGTACCATTAAATAGATAAAATTTTTTATCAATGATTATAAATGATATTCCATATATCTAGATTGATATCTTACACATAGTCAAACTAAAAACATTTAATTTGGATGACTAGCTGTCAAGTATATTAATCTTCCTATCATACCTCCAAATTATTTTTGATTTACGGGTTTCCCAACAACAACATGATCAATAGAATTTGAGGTACAAATTGAAGTACTTATACTTTTATTGTTTTTATACCCATACATTTTAAGAATATATTTAATATACTTATGTTGATATATATAAGTTCCTTATGGTTTTTTAAAAATTTAAAAACTTAGAGAAAATGACAACTCTCCAACCATACTAATTTAAAACTCATATTTCATTTCATTCACAAACTAATTGATAAATGATTGTTGAGTTGAACCAAATATAATGTAATCACATAAATTTTAACAATCAAAACATTTTTCTTATATATCAATTTAAAAATGGTTGGATCATAAGTTCACAAAACATAGTAATTTTATAGAAAAAATCATGTAAATATGTCATTCCAGGCTCTTAGATCTTGATTATGTGCATATAAATCTTTGGAATGTTTGAAAACATGTTCAGGATGTCTTGTGACTTCAAAACAAAGAGGTTTTTAAAAAAACATCATCCTGACCATATCAGTTTAGTAAAGTATATTCTTCATCCATTTGAACTATTTTATATTAATGAATGATGAAATGGAATGTAAAATATGAATAGAGTCAAGTCTAGAAACTAGAGAATTGGTTTCATCATAGTCTATTCCTTCATGTAGATTATAGCCTTTAGAAACTATTCTCTCATTATTTCGTACAATGATTTTATTTCCATCACACGTATTTCTAAAGACACATTTTATTCTAATAACAGATGTTTCCTTAGGTCATTGAACCGAGGTCCAGACATTGTTCCACTAAATTTTATTTAGCTCATATTACATGGACATTATCCAATCAATTTCACCTAATGCTTAAACTGTTTTTTGTTCTAATTGGGAATGGAATGATAGATGTTCCGCTTCATTTCATAAGGAAAAAGAAGTAATAAAAACTTTATTTACATCACCAATGATACTATCACTGGGATGATTCTTAAGAAACAATATATTTGGGTTTTGTAAAACTTGTTCATCAACATATGGTAGGAAATATTCTAGGGTAAATGCTTCAGGAATATTTACACGAACATCTTCCATACCAGATGGATCTTCTAACAACTGTTGATAATATATTTTTGAAAACACATCTGAGGATGTAGGTTGGGTTTGTTTAAATATAAGAGGTCCAGTTTCATCCAATTTAACATCCTCTATTTTTTAAATATTACATGTAATTTTATTAAAAACGCTATAAGGATTAGAATTTGTTGACTAGCCTAGGAAACTTTATTCATCATATTTGGGTGTGAATTTTTATAGATTATTATTAGTATTCAAAATGAATACATTGTTACCAAATACATGGACATATGAATTTCTGGGATTTCTACCATTCCACAATTATTTAGGGTTTTTGTTATGAAAAGATGAAATCAAAACAAGATTTAATTTATAACAATCAGTACTGACACCTTCAATTTGAAATTGTTTATCTATATAATATTCACTCATCATGGTTCTAGTTATCTCTTGATGAATCTGATTTCTTCATTAAATAACAATATTTTATTGAGGTATTCTGGGATCTGAGAAGTTATGGTGACTAACTTTTTTAAAAAAGAATGTTTCAAATTATGAATTTTTAAATTCCCCTCCATGATTACTATTAATATTTATAAATGAAAGTTTTTTTTTTAATTTTTATCATGGGATTTATAAAATTATAAACATGAAAAATATTCAGACATATTTTGTAGAAAATATACCCATGAAATCTAGTCTAATCATCAACTAAAAATAATACTATATATTTTCCTCCAATACTTCCAGTTTGTGTGGGTCTGAAATGATCCACACACACTAACTATAATTCATTATAAGTTGAGACTTCACTGATTGATTTAAAATTTGATTAATGTATCCTTCCAAATTGAAAAAGATTCAAATCTTTTGAAGAATTAAATCCAAGCTCAGGTGGATCCTTATCTAGTATTTTCCTTGAGTGTTTACATTGGTTCCTAATGTCACAATTTCATATAAATCTATTCCATAACCATGACTGATCATTTATTCCACAATGTTATGGTAGATCATGGATCCTATGGTCCTCTAAGTTCAGTGTGTATACATTCTATGCCTATGGTCACAATGAAAATACTATTCTTGGAATTATGTACTAAGAATTTATCATTCCAAAATTATACAATGTAACCTTCATCACATAATTTTATTATGCTAATGAGGTTGATCTTAGGAACGTTAAAAAATAAATAAATAAAAATTAATGTTTTTCCAAGAATAAAAATGTCACCAATACCAATAATTTATCCCTATGAATTATAACTAAATGTTACGTTTCCTCCTTTTTTCCATCATAATATTTTCAATGATTTTTTTACCAGTCATATAATGGGAGCATCCACAATCCATGTACCATGTATTGTTGTTTCTACATTATTTATTTTACTAAAAATAATAGAGTTATACATTCAGAATCAAAAAATTCATGGATCCAGAAATTTTAGAAAGAAAAATTTTAGGTAACAACATTTTTAATGGAAAATAATCATTATAAAAACCAAATGAATGTGTTTTTTTAAGAATAATTTTTCTCCCAATGTCCACCACCCTGACATTTAGTGAAGAAATGTACTACATTTGGAAATAATAGTTAATACTAAAAAATAGTTTAGAATGAGTATAAAAAAATCCAAAACTATTTCTTAATGGTATAATTTTGGAATACATATTGTAAAACATTTCCAGACCTAAGGTTATATTTGATATAAATTTACTTACAAAAAATTTTCTGACATTAGTTTAATTACCATATTTTTATCTGAAAAAACATTATTTTTAGCACTAGAGTAAGCACCAAAAAAAGTTCATAGAAAATACATTTTAAATATGCATAGAATGGTTATCATTCTTAGAATTACCTTTCTCATGTTTTTTTACAAATAGTATTAATATCAATTGTTATCTTATCATGATATTTAGAAAGATCTAATACTTATTTGGTTAAAATTTTTAATCAATAATTTTTATTGTCATTCTTTTTCTTGAGTTTAGAATTTTTATTCTTATGAAGATTAGCCAAACTAGAAAAATCATCAATAAGAAGCTAATGCATTATCTTCTGATGAGGAGGAATCAACATATAAAGATTCATTGGATTTATCATCAGTATAATTTGTATTAAATTATACATAAGTAATAGATTTGGAATTGTTTACCTCTTCCATTAGGCAATGACTTACAATGGGTAGATTAGATATTTGACCATTATTATTCTATTCAAGAGATTCATACTATGAAGATTTATTTGATGAGTCACCACCACTGACACTCCATGTTTCATTACCATTATATACATTATTAGCTATATCATTGTAGTAATTAATTATATTCCTCTCAGAATTATTTTCCTTTCTATATTTTTTTTAAGCATAGGTAAATCTGAAATAATATTCTACACTCATTTTCATTCATTGCACGTGACTTCTGATACATTCAAGTATTTTCTATCAATATTCTTATATCTACACTGAATTTCATTTTTTCAAACTATTTTGTTCATCCTTCATGGATGAATAGGTAGCTCATTCTCAGAATGTTCATATTCACTAGATTCATATAAAATTTCGACTTCTTTAGACTAGGATATTTTTTCAATTTTTGGAGTCTTGTTTTTAGTAGTAGTAAAGGCTACACATCCATTACAATAATTCATATTATTCATACTAGAATATTTTTCATTCATGTCTTATATTGAAGAAGTTTTCCAAAAATCTCATCTAGTGTAATTTGAGACATTTTTTATTATCATCAACTGTTGTTCTTTTGGATTCCCAATAATTTGGTATAATATCAATAATATTACCTACTATATATTCATCATCAGATACCTTATCTCCCAAATATTTTAAACTGTATGTAATGGTTATAAATCATTATTTCACTTTGCATAATGTTTATCTATACATATATAGAAATCCCTGATATTATGCTCTAATAATTTCTCTTTTAGTTTCTACCACTTTTGATGTACCAAAACATTTAACATCCAGTTTCTTCCAGATAAAATTTTTTCTTCATGATATGAAATATGACTATATATTTTTTGTGTCATGGAAAACAATAGAGTATTGAATACCTTATAATTTAGTGGATATTATGACTTTTCTCTATTGGTGAATGTTTTGACTTCCTTATTTTGAATTTTGTAAACTCTATTAAGCATGAAAAAGGTTTCTACTCCATTATTAAAAAAAAGGCTTCATTTGATCTCTCATATACTCATAATATTTACCAAAAAAATATATCTGGTCTAGTATGATTTATATTGTCAAAAGAACCGACATTTATGCCTTCCACTCTATAAGAAAAATAATGTTCTACAAAATTTTTTTTATTATAAATGGTTTGTAAAACAATAAAACTACTAAGAAAAACATATGAAAGTAAAATTGAGCATGAATATTTAGAAAAAATAAAACATTATCAAGAAAACATATATGTGAATATTACTATTTTAGAGACCTCCACTAATACGAATTGTTGGATCAAAATAATGATGTAGATACTCAATTACAAGATGAGGTTGAATTGTATGTTTATAAAATGTCGTTTTTAGCCATAAGGAAAACAATGTTTAACACAGTTAAACAAGGTAAATTCACAAAACCTCTTTTTTATCAACTAAACAATCTTTCTAGGATCCTGACATTTTATTCTAGAAATTAATCATAATGAAATATTCCAAGGAAAATATTCAACCTTAAATAGTATATAATCTTACTTATCAAAGTATACAAAAGTCATAAAAATTATAAGATGGTTATACTTTCTTCAATTAACAAAATAAAATGGAAATAATCTTGAATGAAAATATGTAAAAAGTATAATATATTTTAACCCAAAGAGAATTGCATCCAACAACCATGGATAAATGACCCTTTATTTATACATTCTAGAAATCATGTCTTACACACAACAGGGTAAGAACTCAATATGAATTTAGAAATCTATCTTGTTATCCCAACAAGACGTATATCTATAAATTATTCAGCACCTCAATATTAGTGTCATCATATGTCCTTAAACATTAAGTTAGTTGACACATTTGTCCTCATATCCCCATAAGCCCTCGATTGTATTCAGAAGCAATAGGATTCTCATGAAGAAAGATGATCAATATGTTCAGTACGCACAAAGAAAGTGAGTATCTCTCTATAGAAATCTCTACAGTAGTATACAATCACTAGAGTGATCGAATGGTTGTGAGCTATTTATAGTGTGATCTTATATATATGCAATTCCCCAACAGTCAGATAACTCCTCCCACGGTCATTTGTTTCCATTATTCTCAGAGGTACTTATACATGTGTCACTCAAACAACGGTTAGTTAGGAAAAAATGTACGATATCGATTCATAATAATTGTATGGAAATGAAATTGCTTATCCAAAAAAATTTTTGGAGTCTAAGGAAAATTGGAATTCAAAATCTAACCAAATAATCATTGGAGTCTATAAGTTATGGACATTGAGATTTTGTTTTTAATATAATTCAGAATCTGAATTCAATAGTTTGAATTCCAATGAAATCGGAGTTAGAATATTGAAGAATTTAGATATTGAATTTTGATGAATTCTGATGGAGAATATTGGGGATTTCGGAGTATATATTTAGTGGAATTTTGAGTCTTTATTCTGAGGAATTCTGAGTTTGAATAATGTTGAATTCGGAGTCTGAATTCTAATAAATTCAGTGTTTGAAATCTGAGGATTTCAGATTCTTAATATCAAGGAATTCTGTGTCTGATTTTTATAAAATTTGTAGTTTGAATTTCATAGAATTTAGAGTGTGAATATCAAAAAATTTGGAGTCTGAATTTCAAAGAATTCGAATTCTGATATTCAGAGAATCCTGTGACTAAAAATGGAAAACATTATATCGAAGTTTTTTTTAGGATTATGAGGATTTAGATATGAAAAAAAATTATATATAGTAATAAAATGATTTAGATTTATAGATACTATATAATTGAAAATTAAATAATAGGTAAGAATTAGAATTTCATTTTATATGGGATGTTTTACTTATGAAAGTAATCCTTAGGGAACATATAATTTTCATTAAAATATTGTTTGTTATTATCAAAACATAGAGAAATGGAAAATTTATAAGGAAAACTTATTGACTTAATAAAAAAATTGAGTAATCCTAAATGTCATTTTTATAAATGGTATCAGAACCCACATTGTTAGTTGGTCATAGAATAATGCCGTGTAGATAGAATAATATATTAAGTTAAAAATCACATGCTAAGGACAAGAATATTGGAATTGGACCTTGATGAGGCATTCAACGTACCTTATTTAAGATCGGAATGTGAATCTACATAGTTCTCAAATAATTTTCTACATTTTGAGAGATACAACAATAGATTCCATTGGAGGTACTTATTAATTTTAGGCAGCCCTGGATTGCTTCATCTAGAGAATGGCCCCTTGAGCGATGGGGCATTGTAATCAGACATACATACCAATAATGATCCCACCTTTGGTAATTACATCATGTATCAATACACTCACTTAAAGTCTCTAATACCATGTGATTCATGTTCGATGTGCAAAACAAGATATAGTTGTTAACTGAAAACCTTATATGATAGCATATACATACAAGGCTTATATATAAAATTTTTACATTGAGAGGTAAAATTACCAATTTCATTGATATTATAGTATAGATCTTTTTCCTTAAGAAGGAATCATATGAATCTTTTTATAACATGAATAATATAAATCATAGTTCAATTCACCCTTAACACACATATGTGTTTACGTTATATAATGGCATAGCTGGGTATTTCCCATTAAATGAATCTCTTAGATGATCCAACTTCTTATCCACTGAGGGAAGAGGAAGGATATTATATTTATTGTAAATGGAGGGATTCACACTAAAATGTATTCCCATTGGATATATGGGCTAAAAGAGTAGTTCTACATATCATTGTTCTTTCTGGAATTAGACTTCTCATGTTTTACATAACCACTATCCCACTAATGTTATAAGGCGAGTTATCTTGCCCATAGGAATTGTCATTATCCCTGAGGATTACAGAGTTATAGGGGATTATAAAAGGATTGATAACCCCCATTGGATATTTAATTTCTATCTTCTTATTGATAAGGAAAAATAACAATCATAAAATTTATGGTAGAAATAAAAACACTGATAGAGTCGTATGACTACTTAATCTACCCCTTTAAGGACACATCCTTTATTAAGGGGGAATGCTGGTGAAGATTCTTGGTTTGTGTCAATATGTAATTGGTGTAGTTGTATCATCCAAGTAACATTAACATTTCTTGGAGATTCACCAGAAATGTATTGGCGACCTATTGGTGATGCCATGATTCCCTGTCTGACATGATTTAAGTTATCACCCTAACATGGAAGAGACAATAAGGAGTGACTATCTAACATGTACAAGATGGTTTACAAGATCAATTTTCACATGCCTAGGACAATTCACATGATTGTCATGATATTTCTATAAAATTTCACAAGAAAATTTGGACATGTAAATGATCTTCTACATGACAATATCAGCATTTCCTTGTTTCTTTTCATAATACAATATGAATCATGAATGATGTTGAACCTAGGTTTTCCTGGATTATTCATATCTCATTGTTGAAATTTCATGGGACTCATTCATTATAAATATGAATAGTATTTGGACTTTATTAGTGAAACTGTAACACATAAATAGACCATCATATGATCAACCTATCATCTCTTGGGTATTCTTCACGATAATTCTATCTTGTCAATGGTAAATTGAATGAATATGTCATCATGTTAATAAGATATTTCAAGGTCAACCGAAATTATCTAGGTCATTTCCTGCAATCAATGTGACATGTCTAAGGCCTACCAATGATATCATAAAACCAATGAAGAATATATTAATATCATGACCATAAAAAATTCAGGCAAAGGCGTATCCCAGAAATGTGTGAGACCAGGTGTGTTCTAAATTATTGAAGGCTTGTATCCAAAGGTATCATCCCTTAATTTTATATGGAAAATATATTCATGGAAGTGGGGTAAATGAATTATGGGATTATTCCATGATAACACCTCTTAGTGTTGTGTATGAAAAAAATAGGTCCTTACAATGAATACTCATATGTGTTGAGTCCATGAATAAGGTAGGGGATACCAGATATGTTAGAGTCACAAGAAAATTGATTATTCATGTGAGTTTAATGACCAAACTTGGATCTTGTAATGGATTATGAGAATATGTGTGGGCCTATATCTTGATAATGTATATAAGGGTGATGGGGAAAATTTCATCAATATGGTTCCTGAAATATAGTTTTCATGTCCTCATTGATTTCAATTCATGGAGTGTGTGTCAATGGGGATGCAGCATGTCGACGCATCCACTTAAATAGAAACATGCATGCCTCATGAGACATGAAGTTTCATAAAATTTCAAGGAAAATGCCCTGCTAAATATATTATTATGGGGCAAATGATGGAATCATAATCATACAGGTAATGTGTTGGGGTATTTTTATTTTATTCCAAACCAATGGGGGGAATTCCACAGGATCGCAGGTTCCTAAGGGTGTTATTCAATACAAAGTATATTCATGAAGCTTATTTGGCTATTAAATTCTCATTGTCGAGTTATTGTGGATGTCTCTGATACATTGAAATTGAACAGTATGGTGACTAATTAAAACACATCCTTGTCTAGGTTTGCATAAAGCACTATAAGAAAGGGGGCTCACTGTATTTGTGATATCAGATGTCAGAATAACCACTAGGTTGTGATTTTGTAAAAAAATATGGGTGTCTCTATCATCTGAGTACATATGTTAACACCTCGCATAAGGTCATATTACTTAGGATATCACTTGATCTGATGGAATTTCTTATAGGATGTCCTATGAGAGAGTGAAGTGGCTACACACCACGACTAAAACTATGTTCGATGATGATTCTTGGTGATGTCACAAAAAATTGAGGTATTATGAGATTGTGTGAATACCACATATTTAATAGGTGTCACATAATTCATTGTTCTTCATGTGAAAAATATATATTAAATAGTTATACTTCAGGTTCTTATGGTCAACAGAGGAGGTCCTATATGGATGCTTACCGAAACAATATGTTCATAAAATCGATTTATCTAATGCTTCCTCACCACTCTTCATGTGTATTTTATTTATAGAGAGAATATGTTATACATTTTTAGGGGGTCCTATTGTTGTTCTTCATTGAAATGGGAGGACATTGTGTGCACTGGATTGAGGTTTGGTATTCTTCAAGTAAAAATAATTAGGTGATCACGAGATGTTATTTTGTAATGTCATGATTGATAGAAGTCATACCAACATATAATCATTAATGTGGAATTCAATGATATGATGAATTATTATAGATGAAAACAAATTATTAATACAATAATATGTGCCAAATTAGTGAGATTCTCACTATCCTAAACTAATGAGATTACATATGCGGTTATTTTTACTCAATCACATTATCCAAATGTCATCACAAAACAACATGATGCATTGGTTTATGATCATGAAATATACCATTGAATTTCTTCTATTATTCAATATGATAGGTTTATATAGTTTCTAATTAATTCATAAAATAACTCTATCAATTGACAAAAGTATCTCCCCATCATAAACATGGTGATATGATATTACTGGTTATCGTCATTCGATCGTCTGATCAAAATGTCACCACACAACGGGTTCAGGCACTAGTTGAAGGACATTTGAAATTACACTACTTCATTCAAAGTAATTTTTTTGATGGATCTCATATAAGATTGATGTTGATCATTGTTCCCTCCAGTAAAATTATTTAATGCTAATATAAATATCATCAAATTACAGTAGATGATATTGGGGTCCAGTGATTGTTTGGAGTGTATAAAGCCATCAAACCACCGTGATGGGAGTTTGAGTGCACTGGTTATCACTAACGGGGGTTGATTATTTTTATTGTGTTCTATTGAAGATCATGATATTCAAATGAGTAGCATTGAATTTCAATGGACTTTCAGTTTATAGTAGAATAGATTTTTGAGGTTATTTTTGGATTTTCAACCCTATGTGAAGAGTACATGTGGCGTCTTTGAACCATATCAAGACCCTAAGGTGATATCGTAGTGGTTTATTAATCATAGATTGTGTATAATGGTTCAGAAATATTGAACCATCCTACCTCCATGTCACCCTTAATGGTAGCTCCACCACTCCATTGGTTATTCAACCATGCATCATGGCTCTACCCCTATTACCAATTCAATGATTATGCTCCCTATGGAACATGATCTTGTCAACCTGATACATCCCTATGTATGGTTTTGGAAACTCCTTTATGATTATAGATAGAACTGAAAAGTCTTATTAGTCCTCACTATCCCATAATATTTGGGAATGATAAATTACATAAAAACATAGAATATAATTCAATGTTAAATGATCGAAATAAAAAAAAATTAGAATTTCATTATATATAATATCACAATACAAAATTCTTCAAGGATTCAACATATAGGTATTCATATTTTAATTCATTCATAGACTCCAAAAACCTCAAATTAATAATGGAAAGTGTATGATAAAAAATTATTCACTCCAAAAACCACAAAATATGTGAATAAAATCTTCAAAATATTCAATCCAAGATCACCACAATCCCATGTAACCCATCATATTGATTGAAATTTATTTTTTGTAAAATAAAATGAACCCTATATATATATATATTAAAAACTATGTTACAATTCCATAAGACATCTTGGAAATATAAAAGGTCTAGGTAATGATTATAGAAATCCCATAACATTAGTTTGAAATATTAATAACAAACATTAATTAATTTGAATTCTACCATAGACTGTCCATATATAGTATATAGAATGCATCCCCAAAAAACAGGTACAAAATTATAATAAATCATTGAAACACCTTGCATAATCATATAGGTGGTTGCTCATCTTCTATTTTATTCTACCTCTATCCAGAATAATTAGAATTGGAGAATTAAGAAAATACCAGGTGAATATGTAATAATAAATCTCTTGTATTTAGAACTTTGTATATAATGATAAAAAGTTAAGACAGGGGAAAGGAGTGTGGAGAATACCAATACGCTTCCAATGATTCTGATGGAGCTCATCTAATATCTTATATGGAGGATACTGAATTAAACATATATGATAGGGGAATATTATGGTTCTGATCTCTCAAAGTGCCTCCAATATCGATGAAAATATAACAATAAGGGGTTTAATTCCTTGATGTATGTTTTATAAAATATTCATCAAAATTCATTTAGTTTTAATTTTACATTTCATTTGATATATTCACAATTTGTTATATAGTTACACACTGTGTATTCCTCGAGTATACCCCCAATACATTACTGCCAGATTCAATTCATGAAAATGATCTACAAATCATGTACATGTGACATGGCATGTATTTCTAGCTAGAGATATTTCTGACTCCCCAAGCCATCATACATTTCCCTAATAATCTCTTAAACACATTGGAATTCCAATAAACCGTTAAACACACCTAAAAAATGGTCTTGGGTGTATCATTAATTTTAAGGTAGGTTTTGAATCATGAAATTTCTATTTTCCCAAAAACCCATATTAAAATGTTCATTATATTTAGGGAAATCAAGATAATCAAAACCCATAAGGATACATACTAATTTCATGGGTTATCATTTGATTAATTTTTATAATATTTCCGTAAACATTAATACTGTTTTCATTATGATATTTTTGGGAAGAATATCTCCCTCCAATGTATTCTGTATAAACTTAAATCCATTGAGACACATATTATTTGAACTATGAGTGAACTCAGTTTGTTAAGGGGCATCATTAAATATGATGGACATTGGAGTGAAAATGACTACTATGATTGATTTGCGAGTGAGACTATTCTATTATGATAGCCATTTAAGTGATCCATGACTAATATGGAAATGATTTTCTATGGTTATATTTTTCTGACAAATCCTTGACATATACCTATGTTATGTTCTCATGGATC
Source organism: Viscum album (assembly GCA_963277665.1). Taxonomy (NCBI): domain Eukaryota; kingdom Viridiplantae; phylum Streptophyta; class Magnoliopsida; order Santalales; family Viscaceae; genus Viscum; species Viscum album. Next base: position 688,972,192 of record OY728122.1, read on the forward strand.
GTGTTTTTTATAATCTTATTATTCATTTATTATGAACTAACAACCATTATTACATTATTAGTGATTAAAATCATTGATTTACTAGGAATTAATTTCAGGTTTTATGCTAATATATCCATACCATTATTCCTTTTTCTATTCAAATATCTCTCTTTTTTACTAGTATTGAGAAATTGACGTCACCCTATAATTTGATTACATTCACTAGGTTATTAAGAAAATATTTTATTCATGATATATTAAAGAAGGGTCCTCGTTTTTATGAACATAGTGGGATACGACATAGCTAAAAAATGGACTAGTGTTTATATCTTCATATTTTGAAGGAACTATACTATTACAGTCATTAGGAATGTGTTTTTGTAATTTAATCAACATCCATAAAAATTGAACAAGTATTTATATATGCTATAATATGGTTGAAATATATGGTATTTGAGAAATGGATTAGATATCTATTGGAAACTATGATGATAAATCCTTAATGATATACTTAAGAAAATTTCCAACGATATGTCTAAACATTAGACAATGTATATGAAAATGTAAAAGAATTGTGATAGTGGATAGAGTGTTTCATCTCTAAGGAATGACACCCTATCAAGATAATACATGTTGATGTGGCACTATAACATATAAACCCTAGTGTTAAAGAACTAAAAACTCTAATGATCAAGACTCAATTATGAAATAGTCCCCAATAATGGGATCTGACACACACATGGGTTGACACTCTTGGGGGATATATTTTGTAATTTCATAAACTATTTTTGGAAAACCAGAAATGATTTAAATTGAAAATATCTATTAAAAACCTGTGACAAACCTATGTTTTAATTGATTAATGATTAATGTGTCATGATTTATACATCCGAGAAGCAATTTGTAATGATTATGTGGTAACCCATAATTTTTTTTATTTCACACTATGATTTTTTGTTTCATTCAATGTATCAAATGTAAATACACCAACCCAAGATTCAAGTAGTTTTTACCATACATTATTATAGTGTCATATGATACATGTAATCACATCCTGAATGACCAAATGGTCTATTCGTCATGGTAAACTGGATATATACATGAAATCGCCATTGAATATTAAATCAAAAAATAAAAACATAGTTTCAATGAGTCTACCATTATTCCACATTATGTAACCCTACATATCAATCATAACATAATTTTTTTAATCCCAAGTCCAAATTCAGAAATACTAATAGGGTGAGTTCAGATTCTCTTTAAGGGTATGCATATAGTGAAAACCGTGACTAAATAGGGCATAATACTTATAAAAAGCTAAATAACTAAAACACGTGACATTTACATAATAAAATTATATAGGAATATTTAAAAAGGATATTATACTAGTTTAATAATCATATTTAATTTCAATAATTAATATCATAATTTTATTACACAAACTATTTCATATCTGAAACAAATCATCGAGGCCTCAAGCCTTCCATCTAATAAAAAATGTGTAAGCCCTCAACCAAATCCATATCTTATTTCTCTTATGAGACCTACTAATGAATCGAGAGGATATAGAAAACCCCTCCCATCACATACTAAGTGGAACAACATATCCAAATGACATGATTGAACAATAAATGATAAAAATATTCATACTGGAAAAATATATTATAAAATTTGAATACACTAAACATAATCCTTAGAGAGTTTCAAAATAGAACACCCATTGTCAAACTGATCATAAAAACCAAAATAACATAGGATATATTCTATCATAAGAGACAATCCTCCAATAATTATACGATTCAATGTAGATGTTGATATAGATAAAGATAGATTTAAATGTGACCATTGAGAAATTAATGACGAAAATAATACAAAAACAATCAAAAGTGTCCCAAAAAACAATGAAACATTTAAATACTAATCCCTATAAATAAAAAAATTATTTATAATTATAATATAATTAGAATTATTTTACTCAAGATATTATATATCTAATGTCATAACATATACCACAAGGATGGAATATGTTTTTAAGGAGGCATGTATTTGACAGAAGTAAATGTCAGATGAGAGGACCCTTATCGTGTTCATTCCTTTAGTTGAATATTATTTACCTTCATTTATAATTATTTAAAGAATGTTTTTATTATATATTATAAACATATTTATATTTATGATTTTATATATGATCCAAGTATCTCATATTATCACCCATTTATTAATTTTATTTTGTTGTTAGCCTTGTTTTAAATGTTAAATACATCATTTTCTTAGGAATTATTTGTTTTGAAAGTTCATGTACCTAGGAAACTGGTACAATTACCTCATATTAAGAATTATATTAAGGTCATATATATATATATAATTTATTTATTTATTATATACATTTTTATAATCCATAAGAAATTTTTATCCAGGAAAATGAGTCACATCGCGTCATGGAGACATTATATCAAATATACGGACGAGTGACAATATCATTTCATAAATTGTGAAATGGTATGTTAGTGGATGTAATATAGAATTTTATATAATCAATATAATTTAATAAATTTCATATAAATATATATTAATTATTTCCATTATTGTACTCATCCATGGAATGTGGCAGTTAAAAATAACTTACACCCTAATGGGGAGATAGTAAGACACATGTAATCACTATTAGTGTGGTAGTTTTTCCTAATATGGAGAAAAGGTGGAATAGGATTGTCAATTTATAAGTATAAAATATCAGAATATATTTATTTTACATGAGATTTTATTTTATAATATATATATATATATAATAAATTGGATGTGGAAGAAGAAACAAATTTAAAATAGTCGATAAAGATAACTACAACTTTTCTGGAATAGATACATTAATATCTTCTTATGTGGTCCTGAGTAGGTATTTTGGAACGAAATAAACATCAGTAACATAAATAAGGATGTTTATAAATGAAATTTAATTAGGTTTATTAAGCTATATGGATCACACATATGGAAGGATAAGAGGCAGGAGGTCCCCGTATATAATTACGGCGAGGGGTACTTTTGAAATCATAAATTTATTAATTTAAAATAAGGATATTCTAGACTCAAAACATAAAATGAGAATATAAATGAATCTTTGAAGGTATTTTTTACCATATTTAACCCCATTTATTTTTATTTAATATTTATGTCATTTTTATATAATTTGATATAATATTAATTCCATAAAATACCGTTATATTCAAATGTGAAAATATTTAACTAATATGACATCATATACATCCCAAAAAAGTCAGAATTAGAATTTAATTTTTTAAAATAACTACAAAATGTCTTATAGAATAATATATTTCTTTATAAACATTAACACATTAATAATATATCAAATTTAATATTTTTTAAATCAGGTTATATTATTTTCTCTTAAATTAATAAAAATATTTTAAGCATCGATGTTGAATTTATTTAACTATATAATTTATAAAAATTGATAATAAAATTATATAAATAAAATAATTTAGTAAATATTAATATATTCATTTACTTTCATTCATTTCTTGATTTTTTTTTCAATTTCTTGACACATACATGATATCAAATCCAACGAGATTAACATTTCAATACTGTATTTGATTTAAATAATGTATAACTTATATTCATGGATATTTTTAAATTAAAAAACTCCATTTAGATATTAAGGAGATAATGGTATAATAATCATCATGAAATTATTTTTATTGAAGTTCATGTCACATTTTTACCCTTATCATTTAGCATTATCTTTTATTTAAACCCTTTAACTCTTACTGTGTCAACATGTGTTTTCATTCATTAAGGGTTAATATAGTTTCTATTATTTAAAAAAAAACCATAAATGGACCATTGATTAAATTTTCTACTTTATATAAAATATATGGATAAATATTATATTTTTATGCATTTTATATCATTTAATAAAATATTATTTATTTTTATGGATCATTAAAGGACTTTTTGAAATTATTTATTTCCTAACATTATAAAAAAATTAATACAGACTATAACATAGAACCAAAACCTTTAATACTTCCCATATATATCTACATATTATATAAAACTGGTTTATGTATCAAATTATATTTATTATAATATATTTAATAACATTTATTAGATATGTTTATTGTTTAAACCATTACTGCATCATCATTATTGGAGACCTTATTTTCAAAATTTCATGGTAATAAATTAAAAACAAATTATAACATTGAATATAAATATTATATAGTTATAATAAGTATTTATATTATATGATATCATTTAAATAACTATATATAAGAAATATAATACATATTATAAAGATGAGTGTGTCATATTGGACTTACCATAGAATAAAATATAAATAAATGCATAAAGTCATACAAGTGTCTCCATGTGGACATGAAATCATCCCAATAATGACTGTGTTGGTAAATAACACATAATATTAAATTAGTACAAATTTTGGGTAAATTTTATAATATGTATAATATAATGTTTCCCTAAATTACTTTATTTACTTATATCCATGTAAACAAAAAACTACTAATGTAACTATTCATAATTTCCAAAAATAAATGGAAATTTTTTTCATAATTCGAAAAATTGATCGAAAATAAGGATTATAATTTTTATGATTAAAAACATAGATGTTTTAGTAATTAATTTGAAATTTATCTCATTTTTTGAATGAGAAACAGAATTATTAATTTGAAAACATACGATACATTGAAATGTTTTTATAACCAAATTGAATTTCAAATTATTCTAATGACCTAAATTATATTAAATGATAAAGATATAACTAATAATAATTTAAAATAAAAAATATATTTATCTTAACACTAAAAATTATTTGGATGACAAATCTATTTTTAATTTGAATGAATTATTTCATCATTATTAATCAGAACAAGAATAATGTTATAAAAATAACAAAATGGATTAAAATTAAAAAAAAAATTATGGTTAAAAATCACAATCTTATCATGTCAAATAATATATAATTAATATACACAATTTTATTTAAAATTCTATTTCCATTTAAAGATGTTTAAACTTCATTTAAAATTATATTGCCTTTTAATATGAAAATTTACATTCATTAATATCTTATTCCTATAATATACATTCCATGAATGTTGAACACATTTGAATCATAATCTGGTTAAGAAAATTTTTCTTACCATTTGAATGGATTAGTTATATAATTTACTTCATTAATATATTGTGATCTATTTGAACTATGTGTTGCATTCATCAAAATATATTAAATTAATTTAATATTAAAATTTAAAGTATCATCATGTGGTGTTTCACATTCCCCTCTTAAAATAAATTTCATTATCTAAACTTAACGTTCATTTCAAAAATTGATGGATGGTTCTTTAAATTTTATTTATGGTAAATATTAATTTTAAATATTGTTAATAATATATATTTTTAATAATAGTGAAAGGGAATGTCCATGCACTAAAAAATTAGGCTTTCCAACTGGTGAACATTAACTAGTTGTGAAATCATGGACATAGAAGAGAAAAAAATATCATGTTTGGATGGATATTGATAGATAACATGTTCATTAAAATCATTACCATATTAATACAATTAATATGTTATTGGTTAAAAGACCATTCATTTATGATAAAATAAATTAAACGAATCAGGTTTTTGATTCAAAATCTGTTTTCTAGAGTTGAGGTTCTCATTTTATATTTAGACAAGATATTGAGAAAATATTCTTTTTTGAATAATTTTAATTTTATAATCATAATTTCATTATTTTATTGTTTATTAATATATTTATTTATCATCCCTTTTAACTATAAATTAACAATAATACAAAAAATATCATTCCTGAAGAACTTTTATGAATAATAAGATCCCCATGTAATTCTATCAACATTTAAAATATTTTTGATACAACAATGGTTAGAAAAGGTTATCCAATATGATAAATTATAATTACAATTTTAAAAATGATATCCAAAGTGAAAATTAACTCTTTAATTAATTTGTTACTGTTAGGCTCAAAATAATACTTATGTCCAGATTCAATGTCCAAAAATTTTGAAGGGAGGTCCCTATATTGTCAATTTCAAATTAACATCTTATTTCCCCGAAAAAATATAATGTAGAACTATTTTGAAATACAAAATATTTTATCACATTAAAAACCAAAATGAAAAAATTAATTCTTAAAAATAAATAAATAAAATGTGTTGTAGTACAATCCTTATATGTCCCATATTTCATATAACCAGTGCACCATTTATGAAATAATTCAAAAATCCATATACAGGCAATGATTATACATTATACAACATTATTGTTCCATTAACCACTTTTGATCATGTTTTTTTATAATAACTTATTCAAATAATCTAAATTTTGTAACCACTACATCATTATCATTCTATCAATTACTTTTATAACTTTACTAATTGTTACCATTGACCAAAAACCCAAAGAACCATGTGTGAAACCATAATCATAATGATATGGTCATGACGAACATCATATCAGATGTCTATATCATGAAATATTATTCTCAATAAATGAATACATTAATTTATCTTTTTTTTCATAATATTAACAATTCAATACGATGATAACTTTTACTTAGAAATATATTGAAATCGATTCATAGTGTTATGTTTTTAAATACATGATTTCATAAATGTAGTTCTCATGGTTTTTTCTAAACTTACTCTGATACTAACAATAACATCCATAAAACCAATATCATGGATCTTGTGCCTTACATAATACGAATTTTCATAGGATCCATGGATTCACATTTTTAAGGACGTAATTTTTTATAGTATTTTTTACAATATAAAAAAATAAAATACAATTTGAATTTTATATAATAAAATAAAAAATCATTATGTCTTCCATTGTCCCTCATTTATTTAACCATTAATATAAGTCATATTATACTAAATGAAATCATAGTGAAAAATTTAATCATATTAAAGGGGTGAACTCAAATGCTCTATAAAGTTAAGAGTATAGGGGAAACAATGGGTAAATATTTCATAAATAATATGCAATCGTAAATAACCGAAACACCTGCCATTCAAATACTCACATGAACTAGGAAACATAACCCGGAATATTATTTTATTTAAATAATCACATCAAATATTAATAAAAATTATCAAAATTATGAGATGTGTTGTGCTAGAAATCTAAAACGTACTGTCGAAGCCTAAACCATGACATCTAAAAATAAATGGGTAAGACCTTTGCCAAATCCATATCTAGTTTTTCTCATGATACCTACCAATGCATTTATGGGCTATATAGGTCCCCTCCCAGCACTAAAAATTTCCAAATATATTACTCCTAATTTTCTTTGAAATATAAAAAAAATATTCATATTATAAATCTAGCATATAAAACCTAAATAAATTACCCAAAAACAATACATAGAATCAAAATAACACCTCTATAGTCAAATAGATCATAAACCCATTAATAAAATATGGTATATGGTAACTTAAGAGAAAAAAATTAATGAATTTAAATAATTAAAAAATTATTCTGAAAACGATGAAGATACATATAATTAAGACCATTGAAAAATTCTTGACCAAAATAATCATTTAACATTCAAAATTAATGCATACTACATTTAATCATTTATATCGTAATATATATGATGAAATAAATTTAAATTAAACTATGATTATCACTATAATAAGTTGATTCATTATTTAATATATATCAAATGATAGTACATACACCACACACTATAAATAAGTGGTTAACAAAGAATATATTACATAGATGAAAAAGTGTGACGAGAACAAAAATAACTTGTACATTCTATTAGTTGAAAATTATCTAACCTGCTATATTATTATATAAATAATATTATTAACCTATTATATAATCATATTATTATTATTTATATCATATATGATCTTTTTTATATCATCTTATCAACAGTTTATTAATATTATTTTGTTATTACCCTGGTTTCTGGTGTTAACTATGTCAATTTCTCATTATTGTTTTTTCATGTAATACCCAGTTCATGTACAGAAGATATATTTATTTCATATAGAAACTATTATTAATGTAATACATATCATAATTATTGATTATAAAAAAATATTATTCATTCAGTAATGGTGAACGTGGAAAATTAAGTGCATCGCATTGTAATGACAGTAGACTCTATGTATGCAGAAGAGATATTTTGATTACCTTAATGGTGAAATGGAAAGGAGGTGGACAATATATTAATTTTTTATAATCAATATAATTTAATAAATATTTTATAAATCCATAATTTATATTTTTAAAACCTCTCCTAAATAGTTTTGTTGAAATAACATATTTAACCAAGGTAAGGAGACCATAAGTTTTACGTTCTCATGCGCGATGATTTTTTTATTAGGATTGATAAAATGTAGAAAAAGGTAGTACCGTAATACTAATATATTATGATAATATATATCATATTATATTTATTACCTTATCCTAGTAAAAAATATAATGAGGAAGTGGAAGAAGAAACAAACCTGAAAGATTTGATAAATAAGATTACCTCTACTTCGGTGGACATCATTTAATCTCATCATAAAAGATATTAAAAAGGTATTTTTGAAGTAAAAAACATTATAACATAAATAAGGATGTGTATATTTGAAATGGAGGTTGTTTGGTAATTCTAGATTTCTAAAACTGGTGGGGGGAATTGATGGTGGAGTTTGTCTTTATAAATTGAGCCCTGGGTGTACTTTTTAAAATTCTCAAAATATTATAATATAATTTTTATATTCTAGTCCAAAAGAAAAAAATTGTAATATAAATTGATATTTTTATACCAGTTCGACAATACATTATCCCTTATGTAATCGTTTAATATTTTTGTGATTTTTTATAATTGTATACAATATTCGTATAATAAAATACCATTATTGTAAAATTCGATACTATTCCTTTAATTTGAATTCAAATAGAAAAAAAATTTAATTATAATATAATGATTTAAACCATATCTAATATATCTTATAGACATATAAAATTCATTAGAGACATTAAATCTCCAAAAATATATCGGAATTATTATTTCTAAAATCATTAATTTTTTTCTTTAATTAAATAAATATTTTCTTTCAATGTAAGATGAATATAATATTATTATATAATTTATAAAAATCGTAATTAATATTTTTTAGTGAAAATAATTTCATTAAGATAAATATATACAATTATGTTTTCTCATAACATTATTTTTTCACAATTTACATACATAAATGATATTAAATACAAAGATACCAACATTTTTTATTATCATTGTTTTAAATAATATAGATGTAATATTCATTGCAATGTGTACACTGAAAACTATAATTATATATTAAGGTGATGATGGTTAATTAATATTAATCTAATAATATTTATACATATTAAGGAGATATTCATTCCCATATCTTTTAGTGATAACACATATTTAAACCATTTAACTCCAACAATGTCAACCTGAGTTCATACCGATTAAGGTTTAATATATTTACTATAAATGTCCATGTTAATCACAAATGGATCATTTATGATAGTTTAAACATTTTCACAATTAGTTTTCCCAAAGATATATTTTTATGAATTTAATATCATTAAATAATATATTATTTAATTTAAAATTCCATTAATTTTATTTTTGACACGGCTCCTTTGTTGAATTTTATGAAAATATCAATACAAAAAATAAATTCAAAAATATCATTAATAAATCAATAATATGCCTCGGTATTCTATAAAATTATTTTATAATATTTATTATATCAAATTATAATAATACTAATATTTTTAATATGATTAATTTGATATGTCATTTATTTAAAAATTTACTACATCATCATTGTGAAAGACATTAATTAAATTATTTATCCACGAAAATTTAATGACAAATTTCCATGATGAATATAAAAAACTATTATTTCCTAATATTATTTATTGTTTGATATATATTATGAAAAACCATATATAAAAAATATAGTTCTTATTAAAAACATGGGTATGAAAAAATGGTATTCATTATATTAAAATAATAATAAAGTCTTAAAGATGTCTAAGTGGTTCCAAGCGGATATAAAATCATTACAAGGATTATAATTGTCGAAAATTACTCATATAAAAAACATAGTACGACTTCTCTGATATGTGTCAATTATTTATAATATTATTTTATTATTAATTAATCAAGTTACCATTGACATTGTTAAGAAAACTACAAAAGTTAATATTATTAATGTCCAAAAATAAAAGGGTCATATTTAAATAATGTGAAACTAGTTTTCCAAAATATGGAATACATTTTTCCAAAATCAAGACAAAAATTTGCTGTAATTAATATAAAATTAATCATATTGAAGGATTATGAAAACATGTTTTTAAAGTGAAAACATTAATATGACTAAAATGTTATTATTTACAAAATAAATGTGAAATTGATTGCAAGAACCTATGTTTAATTAAATTTATGAAATTATCTAAATTTTTTTTAAAATTAATTAAAAATATAATCAATCACTACAAATTATTTCGATGAAAAATTAGTTTTCAATTAAAAATAAATATTATATCAGTATTTATAAAAACATGAAAAATATCATAAGTATTAAAAAATTAATACAAATTACATACCTATATTCTAGATTTAAAAAATAATAATATTTCCTCAAATAAAATATATAAATGTACCAATAATTTTATTTAAAATAAATCCATATTTAATTGATGGAAAATATCATTTAGATTAAAATATCATTAAAATGTGTAAAAATAAATTCCTTAAAATCATATTCTTATAATATCATTTGGATGAATGGACAAAAAATTTATTCATAATTTAGACAATAGTATTCATTCACAAAATATTAATTCCGAGGTTATAACATTGAAATATTTAATAGATCACAATATACATGAATGCGGTGTTGAGTGAAACACAATCTATTAAATTTATTTAAAAATTAATTGTATATTAAAATCATGGGAAATGATATCGAACCTGATAGAATAACATTAATTATTTCTTTGATGGAGAATGAAATGATTTTCCAACCAAGAATACATACATTATTGGAGTTTAAATGAAAAAATCTTTTTATTATGCTCAAATTAAATACTTAATAAATGAATAATGTTGGAGTTATAGATGATTTATAGAGGGAAATAATTTGTTATGTCCTTCAAGATACAATTCACACTTTCATTTATTTGGTCTATTGATTCATCATTTTCATTAAAATTATTAAGTACCATTAAAAATATAATTATTAATCATTAGTGTTCATAACATGAATATATATTTTTAGTTATCATAAATTTAATATTTAAACACGATCAATGGTAAAATCATGTCATGAATACATGAAAACAATATGAAATTGACTACATGGACCCAGGATAGTTTGAGAATTTTTTTTCAATATGTACTTTCCTTTTATTCAATATATGAAGATATTGAATGAGTTCCATGAGTTAAAGAAAAAACTCGATGAATATTTTGGCACCTAGACAGAATATTTTACATTCAATGTGCGGTACACTTCAGATATTGTCATCCAACAAAATTTTTTTGCTGATCGATAAATCTGTTTCTTAAAACCAATTATGTGAACAATGCTAGACATAAGAATCATCAGAATATATGAATGCATTGGTTGATATTCGATCATGGTGAAAATGATGGTTCTAATTATGATTAATCTCATGGCTTTGAAAATAAAATAAATATGGAGTTAAATGAAAAAACTAAAAACCATATAATGATGAAATCGATATTATTATATATTATAAAATTGAGTGAATAATCACTCTACAAAATGGAACAAAATAAGTTTTAGGAATTGATGTAGTAACTATAGGAATAACATGAAAAGTGATTTATTCGGCCCATAAATCTCCCCCAGGTGATCCTATCATATTTATTCAAATATATAAATATAAGTTAATCTCTATTTTGATTATCAGGATATGAAAATTTTCACCATATGGATCAAATATACTCATCCCCATATTGATGATTTTTTTGATCATATATGCAGATCTTGATACTTTTCAATGATTTTCCATCATTTTGGATATCATCAATTCATGGTAAATAAGGAGGAAAAACAAAATAAAACGTTCTGTTCAAGGTATTGACACTATTAATATATAGCGATTCCATTAATCTTTACTATTTAACTTGATATATTTATAGATTTACGGAATAAATTCTTTAGATTATTCTGTTATCAGTATGATGTAGTCTTTATCAACGATATTCATATATTATAAATGACAATAAAAAGATATAATAATGACTTGATAATTGAACTAATTATTCTAAGTATGGATAATCTATATGACAAATTTCAAATTTGTGATTTTTGGTCGAAAAAAATGTGTCATTTTTTGGGACACATAACCTCAAGGGAGGGAACATCAGTAGATCCATCAAAGACGAAGTATATTTAATATTAGACTAGAAAAACCATAGTGACTAGGGTCTATAGTTTTCATGATTTATCAATATATTGTAGATGGATTGTGGAAAATTAAACATGTATATATATTAATATTACTAAGACAACTCATAAGGTATCCATTTTCATGTTTATAGATAAATATTTATAAAATTTTTAAGTACTAATGATAATATTAGTTAGAGAATCCATGAATAAATTTTATTATAGTGGAGAAAGGATTGTAATAAATACTGATACATATAAGAAGGGATTGGTATTTGTTCTTATATATAATGTCACGGTTGTAGATTATGAATAACAATCATTGAGGACTCATGATCAAAATTAACCAACTCATGATAGTGAGTTGACAACAAGAATATTCTAATTCTAGATACAATGGAATGATTTTTATGGATAAAATTTTGACATACATACAGATCCCAAAATATTAAAGAGTATATATTGACGCATAATGTATTGACCATGTTTCATAGAATATGGTGATATAAGATTAAATACTATGATTACACAATACATTACTACCCTCAAAAAACAAACAAGGTGGGCGAAGCTTTGAGTTGAAAGGATCATGCTAGTTTATCCACAATAGATATCTTAACTGATCAATCATTAATTGATTTGATATTAAGGAATCTATAAATCCTTAACGAATATTGAAATTATTGTCTTTAAAAATTTTATTTTTAACCATTTATCCATGTGAGGATTATAGAGGTGTGGAAGAAATATTTAGAGCCAAAATAATATGGTCAGAAATACTATTGAGTTTTACCTTCATCAATATTGAAGGATTAAGTTCATGAACATTGTGTTTATTCGGTCCACACAAGACATGCAGAATTATTTTTTATAGGATGATCATAGATCTTATTTAATTATTTATTATGAAATTACAATAAAATATAGAACTTTGAAAGAACACATATGATGTGATGGAATAAAGAGGTATATTGGTGAGTTTGAATATATTTTCTTTATACACCAACAAGTTCAATCTTATTGACTAAAGTATAATTGGATGTTACATCCATTAAACCTAACAAAATTCGAATTCAAAAACATTAAATTCGAAATATATAGTGGACTCCCTAGATACACTCATTGGAATAAATTTAAAAGGGTTGTAGTAAATTGAAATACTATATAAACACACATATTAACTGTTATTAATGTTGTTTCTCTTGATCAACATATAATGATATAAACTAATGATGATTTATGGTTTTATAGAGTACCACATTCGATTATATCTTATCTAGATTCGATGTTTTATTAAATGTTCTTCAGAACTCTTCAATTAGATCTGGATACGTAGTAGAATTGTAGCACTATGTATCATCTTAAGATAGACGATCAATATGAAAGAACAATTTAAACCCTATAAGAAATTACAATAAATAATTCTATCTATTTCTGTGCTCTTTAGTATCCACACCTTCCTCTAGTTTTTTTTTCTAACAAAAATAACGTCCACTAAAAATTCATAATGTTTATTTTGCAGCCCTATATGGAAAGAAATATAGAGATCCAATTTATTGGAATGGTGTTTATGAAAAAACTCTTTAGGGACCAAAGAAAACTGAAGAAATGGATGATATGTCTAGATACATTCATAAAAAATCACGGTAGATTAGATTCAGATAATAATTAACCATGATAATCATTATTGTGAAATATAATATCAAATACGTTATAGAATGTTTCTAATAATTTTTGTGTGTAATATGGTTGTAATATTTGGGTTGATATTGAAACTGAGACCTATGTATATCAGTCTTATTGAAATTTAGGAACATATACGGATGGTATCAGGTTAGGTGACTCTTCCACAAACATGTCTTATTTAAATAATATGTTTCATATATCCCTAATGAGGATGTACAATCTTGACATTTCACATGAACTAAAATCAGATGTTAAACTACTAAAGAATGATCTTTTCTAATGAGGAATACCCATTATAGATTATATATTATATAGAAAATGTTTTATGAAATAAGACCACTAATATAATAATTTCATTGGGTGAATCCATGAGTTTGAGGAAGCTACATGGGAAATTAAGGATATGTTGTGCAGAAGTATCATCATTTATTTGGGTTAGAGTCACATATTTTGAGGGAGTAATTCTATTTATGGGGGATAAAATGTAACATATCATATTTTATAAATATATTTATTTATATTAAATTAAATTTTAGTTATATATTGTGATACATAAAAACCCAAGCTATGCTTGAACTACTCATGACAATTTGATATCCTGTGTTACACATAGTATCATGTTTTAACAAAACAAATGTATATTACAAATATTGTCATTCACTTCCTTATATAATAACCTATTCAATAAATCAAGTGAGTTTAATAGTAATAGAAATTAACTCAAAATTATTTATAATAGATATATACAATGAAAACATATTTCATAAGAAATACATAATTTTCAGTAATGTCATTATATGTTTCGGAAATACTATTTTCCAAAACAAATTGTTTCTGTTCTATAAATTGATAAACATTATTTTCAACTATTTTTAAAAATTTATTTGATAAATTAAACATAATTATTAAATTCATCAATTCAAAATTAGGTTAGGGTGCATCCCTTTTTTTAATTTTACTTTTTTTTAATTAATAGTTATTAATAATGAAATTTATTTGAAAATTTTATTTCATTTTAATGTATTTATAATGATAAATTAAATTTTAAATTTATTTTAAAGTTAAATTAGTTCAATTATTAAAACAATAATCTAGTTTTAGTGAATGTAATCAATTTCATTCTGATTTTTTATATAAAAATGTTTTAAAGTTTTCAATATATTCCCTCTATAAAAATGATTTCTCATTGTGTCAACAAGTAAAATTGGAAATAAATTTTTTCCTATTCCTTTAATATAATTTCTAAAAAGGGAGTACATATTTTTTTCAAATTATATGTATTATCTAATAAAATAACATTATTTTTTTACCAAAATCATAAGTTGATGATGAAAAAATTTATTACCATATTTAAGGTAAAAATTGATTTACATGGGGATTAATGTAAAATTACAATAACTAAAATATCCAAAAATAATTCCTAAAATATATTTTATGGCCATAATTATACCATATAATGTATATGGTTTAAATTTAATCCATTTTCTATTTTTTACAATTGAAAAACATTGGAGCACATATTTATTTTGGAAAATACCAATTGTGTCCTATCCCACGCATATAAATGTCCACCCTTATTCTTCTCATATTCACACCATAAAACTCTTTTTTATTAATATTATTGCTACAAAAATTAAAACCCATATTCCCTATACAAATCATAGAATAATAATTTTTTGTAAATATCGTTTCCATAATATATTTTATTGAAAACCATAGAATCATACCTGAAGAAGTTGTAATGTATATTGAAGAGAATTATTTTATTATTTATTACAAAAACCCCAAAAATTATTTTTAAAACATGACTATATAATAAAAAAATTCATTCTATATATATATATATATATATTTTTGTTAATTTAATTACCTGAAACTCTTCCTTCGTCTATAAAAAGGGTCATAAAATCATCATTCATGTGTAAGATGGATTTCTTCCTTGTGAACCGATGTCATTAGTTTCACAATTACCCATATATATATGAGAAATAGTTTTTTATTTATATTATATATATTATATATATTATATATATTAGGATTATTGAATTAATATATCAGACATTAATTCAATATATTTATTTTTTTGAGAAAATGATAACATTGATTATGCATATGACAAACTACCTCATTGAGAAGATATGTGAATCATTCATGATTTACATAGAATATAATAATGATTTTATAATAATAATATGTTATATATATGAAATAAAAATAACTCTTTAGGGATAATATATATCATTTACATCACTTTCAATAAATCTTACATGATATTGGAAGCAACATTCATGTGTTTGTATGACATACACTCTCTATGAATGGTGTAATTAATTTTCTACATCTAATTTTTTTTTAATTTATCTAAATACCATGATAATGAATAAATATTATATTTTAAACATTGTTATAATTGTGAAGATAATAAACAACTATCAAAGAAATATTACTGAAAATAAAATGTCAAAAACATATAGGATAAATAAAATAGTTATTTCCCAAAATGTAAGTTAAAAAATAAACTATTAATAAATACATAATTAAATGCCATTATTAATTTGTATATAGTATGATATGTTTGAATATTTTTTTTTCTAAAATTTATAATAAACTTATATATATTAATTATGATTACTGAATGAGTATGATGGAAGTCCAGACTTAATATTTGAAATTTTCATCTCACATTTACTTAATGTGTGATAAATTTCATATTCACCACATGTTTCAATTTTTAGTGTATATATCTCCAAGGAATTTATTTTATGATCCTAATACATAAGATTAAGTTTAATTAATTATCCATTAGAGATTATCATTTTTTTGATATCTATGGTATAAAATAACCAAAGCAATAAAACATTTTTCCTCAAATTTCATTCATTAACATGTACATTATTTTATGCCCATATATTTTTTCACAAGGTGCATATACAACCCCAATCTTTGTGTAATCTAATTAATTAATTTATAATAATTATTTGTATATGTTCCATTTAATGATATTTCTTCATCGGACTTATGATCCAATGTTTCCAAAGTGTAAATGTTTTATGTTACAATCTCATTGTTTATCGTTATTGTTTTTATTATGTTTAGAATGAAAAAATCATTCAATACATATCTCAATATTATAATTGAATCTATTATACACTATTAATTCATGTTAATTTAAAGTAATTTTTCCATTAATTTTTCAGCAATTTGGTAAATAAAATTATATGAAAATTGTTTTTCATAAAATATAACTTTATTACTCTCTTTGGTCAGAAATCCTCCTTCTATAAAAACCATTTTTGGTACAAATGATTTAACCTTTTCAATTATTATAAAAATAATTTATTAATGAAGTTTTCCCCATGTTTTCATTATTTACATAATGTTTTTGAAGGAATTATAATGCCCTTTTCAAAAAAAATATTATTTTTATTTTACAAAAATTATAAGAGAAATATTTTGTTTTAGTGTGTAATACACGAAAGAAAAAACTCATCATCATGAAAATTACATTCCTTGAAGATTAATATATTTATTTATTGAATTATTCCCAAATAAAATGACATACAACATTGTTTAGGGTATAAATTTCTTTTCATATTGAAGACTGAATATTTTTCTCAAAAAATGTTTATATAAATTTCATTTTGTATCAAAGATAAAAAAATCAAGGTTAAATATAAATTAATAGGGATATAATAAAAATAGACCGTTAATATTCTTTCTCTTAGTGTTCATTTTTTATGATTTAATTATATTTTTGAGACAAATTTATATTCAAATGGTCATACCATAAAAAAATTATTATGAAACCATCTTTTTTCAAGAGTATTGCTAAGATAAAATGATTATGAAACCTATCTATTTCTATTTGTTTTGTAGTGATGATATATTTATTATACCAATTTAATTTTGTGGATTATGATGTGATGTATTTTTATGATTAGTTTGATCATATAAATAATTTTTTCATTCTATGATTGTTAGACCCTATATCTCCCTCCAATGCATTTGTTAATTATTCAAATATAAAAAGATATACAACAATAAAATGAGTAGTGATATTGGTTCAGTGTGTGGATTTTTTCACAATAATAGTCTTGGGAGTTATTCATGGAATCTAGGATGATTTTGGGAGTGATCCCATTCCAATATGAAATACATATAAGTGATCATTGAATAATATGAAAAAAAAATCAATGAATTTGTGTAAGCAACAAGTCAATGACTTATTTTATTATCATGCACTGATGAATCATGTTCCCTATTTTTATAAGGATTCGTTTCTAATGATTTAAAAATATTTAATCCATTATTAAATATTATTATATTTTATATTTTGGGTATGTTTTTAAAATGTTATTCTCATATCCTATTAATCTTATGATAATTTTATCCTTACCTATCTCCATTGTTTACCTTTTATAAGATTTTAATTTCACCCTTTATTTAGTTGAAATTTACTATGTTATAAAAAACTGTATTGTTTATGATATTTCAATTAAGGGTAATTTTTATGAATAACGTAGTGGTAGACGACATAGATCACATTTGGACCAGTGTGTATTTGTCCAATTTACCAATGGAACTAAAATATTTTGGTCACTAGGTGTGTTTTTATAAAATGAAATATATATTAATAAAAATTGTTTTAATATGATTGTTTTATAACAATTATTTCCCATACTAAAACCCATGATATATTGGATAGTAACTTCTTATAATTTCCTTTGAATCTAAGGAAACTAAATTATTCTAAAATGTTATTGGGTGTCATAGAAGACACAAATTTATTCATATTAGAATGATTTTCACCAATACCTATTCGGAGATCACACAATTGAAAAACTATTAATCATTTATGCATAATTAGACACTTAAGAAATGTGATATAGATAATGGTTCTAGATTATCCTTAAAATTTCCCAAATATTCTCATCAGTATCTTCTATGGAGATTGAGTAAATAAGAATATATTCAACAATCTCTACAACAATATGTTTAAAAACGCACAACAAATAGTACTTCTGGGATCTATGAAAATAGTTAACATATTCCTAAAACAAATGAAAATAACAATAAAATATAATTTATTACAATTATATCATATTAAAGGCATTATTATATTCAAAACATTCACCCACATATAAAAATACCAATACCATAAATGAATATTTGAAAACCAGATAGGTCCGTTAAACAAGTGAATTATATCCTAAATACATGAATGATGATAAAGATTATTGATTTTCACCTAATTCAACTACTAGTAATCTATAAACAAAATTATAAAACCATCTTCATTCATTTATTATAAGACTAAGGCCCACCATTTTGGAACACACAGTTGGATAAATCTAGTATTCATCAAATCTTTGATCTTGACCATTAGTATTTGTAGGTAATATGTTTCTATCTAATTTGGTTCAGTACGAATCATGGAGGAAGCATAATATTACTCTATCCCGAACAAAATTTTACCTGAAGGGGTAGGGCCACAAATTCATTAGAGAAAACATCTTGACTCTCATTGATGATTCTATGGAAATCTTCCAATAGTTCCTCTTCTCTATCTAATGTCAGAATAATGTGTGGGATCAAAATTTATCTAAACACCAATAACCCATCTACTAACCAAAATTTCAAATAAATTCCATATCTCTTCCCCTATAATCCAAAAAAAAATTCAATGAAAACAATAAATGATGTTACATAGTGAGTAAAACCAATACATATTAATATTGACATCATATTTATCTATCTAATGTAGAATCAATTCCATATAAGGATTTTTTTGCATGATAATTTATCAAAAAACTATAAAATGAAATGAAAATGTTTCTAACCATCCATATAAATAGTCATATTTAGTTTTATTAAAATAATGTTCTCCTATACTACACAATAATTGACCAGTGAGGGAGAATGTAAGTATTTGAAATATCTAGAATCATGTTAATTAAATTCTAGAGTATATGAATGAAAAAATGAACCTCATAAAATAATTAGACCATTTTGAATAGATATCAAAATAGAATTAATCTGTTTATGTGCATCTCCTCATTTCCATTGCATGAGGCCACCACAATGTCTTTGTTCAACCATATGTCTGAAGGAGAAAGGATATCATGGGCTAGTCCACAACCATCACACAATACACTCAATATAAAATGGTTATTTTTTATATAAAGATGATTTCTAATTAGAGGAAATTATGTATAAAGATGGAATGAAATCTAAAAACATATACATGATGTTCTTTATGAACGATTGGTCAATAAAACCTATTATTACCTTATTCAACACATAAAATTCAAAAATGGATCTGAGCATTTAATAAATTATTGAATACTAAAAGTGCTGGTGATGGACAAGAAATATGTGTGATGGTATATCCCTAACTATTATAACCAATAATATACCAATATCTGAGACCAACTATCTACATCGCCACTCCTTGGGAAGAATCGATGACTCCCCCCTTGACATGACACCATTATTGAATTCATCCATTGAATAATCACTTCTATCATATATATTTCATCATATAAAGTAAATGTGAATATGAGGATTATATATAAAATAATTGGTCACATGGGATCCAATAATAATTACATTCTAGAATTATCAATAGGGAAATGATTATGGGAAATGTGGAAAAATATATTGACGTAAATCACAAGCTCTTGAATGCTTAGGATACCAAGATAAATGGAGATAAATATGTGCCTCTTTTTTCCTCAACATCTACAATAGATTATTTTTAATACAAAAACTCTAAAAACATCCCAAAACAATATTCTTCCTTTATCCCCCCAAGATACATAATATGAAACAAATGATGTACTCCTCAAATCAAGATGATAGCTGACATCACATAATAATATTCCATGGTACAAATCAAACTATTTGGGATCTTGGGATCCTATAAATACCATTATGTTTTTATATTGATAATTCTCCCCTCATTCATAGAATATATTTAAAACTATAACTCATATAGACACTCCATCTACAACAAATCCTCTTCATTAAATCCTCTAGCAGTCAACCAGATAATATTGTTGTACCTCTCCAACCTAATCCACATATGGAGGGATACCAATACCCATATATATAACTAAAATGAAAAACTAATCATATGGGCAGCATGGAATTATTCAAATTTCATCTAATAAATTTCATTTTATATTCCCAATTGTCACCGTTATTTAATCTAACTATATACAACCATGAGGTATGTACATCTCATATGTATCTAACATATAATGATAATTATGCAACCTATGATGTTATGTATTATAATTGTTCTTATATAAAATCACATTGGGAACTTATCACCAACATACTAGCCATTATATATATCATAATCACACATTATACTATACAAACAGTGTTTCCATATAATTATAATATATTCCTCAGCACTTCATAACACCAATATCTATCCTAATGCTCAATTATATCTTTGATAAGACATTGAAATTCTCCCCAAAACAAAACTAGGATCCTTTACCAAAACAATAATTAATTTTAGAGGGATATTTAGCCCCACATCTAATAGTACCTAGGGTTGTGATGAGAATAGAGGATAAAAATAATTAGAATGGGTGGAATTTCCATCTTAAATCCCAAAAACATGAAAATGGAACCACCAATAAAAATAATAAAAATTAACTAATATAATATCATCATTAATGGTAATGCATGATATTTCATCTGAATATAAGTCTCAAAAATAAAAAATGAAATACAACACTTATATATAAACACTAACCATGGATTTAAGATCCCAGCTAGTATTATCCAATGTGTTAATGAAACACTCTTTAGAAACCTAAATATTATTATATATATAGAGAGTATGATACATGTATATCTAGTAGTATTATACTTAATATCTCTCTTGTAAACCACTTCACCACTTGTTTTTTCATCTCACACCCCAATTATAGATTTCCATGAACTATCATCCCTTCCATAACATTTCATAGTACACCACATAACATATCAACACTACATTCTACATACCACAACCATATCATCATCATTTTACTCACATTTCCACAAAATTATTCCATTGTATAGCCACCTAACCATGTACACACAACCTCATAGAATATCTTCTCAGTATATCTGTATAAGTAGGCTATTGTGATCATTATTGAAATGAAACATGTGTCTTGTATTTATAATGAGTGATCCCCACGAAGAATCATTACCATATCCAGACAACCATTCCACTATGCTCCATCCCTAATCCATGTCACACCTGGATGAAATATTAATGATGTGGTTGTATTCATCCATACATTCCCATGACAAGTTGGATGATAGGGAAAACCAATAAATTAAAAAATTTGGGTGTTGAAAAGGTTATCAAACACTAGTGGTTTTATAATATATAAATAAGAAAATAAATTTTATATTTATCCAAATATAAAAACAATCCCTATGGGCTCATACAATAATAGACATGCCAAACCTCTTTAAACTATGATTGGTCACCACCACATGCTTATATTGCTTTTTTTCCACAAACCATCCCCATAATCCACAAAAAATAGACACATAAATAATTCCATGTTTCTTATTAACTCAAATAATTCACCCATTTATAGACTTATTGTTTACTAGACCTGTAACATTCTTTTTTTTTGTTTCATTTGAGTTAACTTCCACTTTATTGAGACATTATTTTTTGAAAATATAATTAAAATTAAATGTATGAATAGTGAATTTGGGAAATGGATTAAGTATCCACCAAAAAAATTAGGATTTCTCATTGCAAAATATTTTATCAAAACAATATTAGGCTCAAAAATCATTGAACATCTATCTTGACATGTTTGAAGGGAAACCAATGAATCAAAGCACTGGGTGAGATGGTATTCCTGGATATGAAATTCGTTATAAATTGATGAGTTTTGTCTAAAAAATGATGTCCCTCCATTTTTAGAGGACGAATGAATTTTTTAGTTATTACTAATTACTTTAAAAATATTGTTGATAATATATATTAAAGTTAATGACATGCATAGAATTTATCCCTATTTACAAATATATTTAGGTTACTAATATCAATGAAGAATCAAACTCAAGGGATGGTTGGTTTGAAAAATTAGTGATGAAATGTAGCTCACTATATTGACGAACTAGAAGAATAATTGTTTATTAGATATGTTTTAATTAGAAACATTTGTGAAGTGCTTATGAATTTATCATAAATTCTAAATGGTTTTTTGAATTTTTTATGTGATTTTGATAGTGGATGGATACATACTAGTGGATATATAGTTACAAATTATGTATAAATGTAGAGTCTAAAAATTTATAGGTACACCATAAAAATTTAAAAAATGCAGGAAACTACATCATTCCAAAGACATTACATATAGAATTTTTTTGATATTTTTTGATCGATATATGAAAATTTATTAACTTATCCAAAAGACTCATATATGAATATCACATGGAAAAATTATTCTATATTTCATAGTTTAGATAATGCGTACCTGAATAAAGTTACATGTGGATGTATCCATAGACACATATAAATTTTGTATAACCAAACCACGTTGGAAAATTCATAAACATTTAGTAGTAATTTATAAGAAACTAATATATATCCAAGTATAGGTATGTGAAGTTGAAGATCAAAAAACAAAATATCACCTCAATATTGAGTAAATATTTTAGAGTTACAAAATATTTTAATTTAATGAATAAAATCTAATTAGTCATTCATTGAGTAATCCCTTCAATATAGAAGAATCATGGTTCATATTTAATTGATGATCTACACAAAATTTAGAATATTTAAATAAGAGGATCCACCATATTAATTCCCTGGTAATGCAAATGTGTTTCAATTGTTTTCATGAATAATATAGATGAACAGTTTTCAAAAATAAATTGTTAAATTAAAACCTACACTACTGAGTTTCAAGGATATCTGAGAATTATCAAATAAAATATAATGGCTTTTTTGGTATTCATGAATGTATTAAATGAGATACATTCCATATATGATGTGTTATATAATTTAAAAATAAATTTAAAATTAAATATGTGGATTTTAATTTATATATATTTGATGAATATTTTGGTATATAAGCTGTAGAAATTTATTGTAGATCACTCTTATTTGTTTAAAAAAAAATCGTTTAATTAATTGATTTGAAGGAATACATACTGAGTTAAAAATTGTACAAAAAAATTGATAAGTACCTTAAATCATTATTCTATATCATTTCATCTGTACATAAAGCCTACCATTCCCATTAAAATGAAATTTATTTCATTTTGAAGATAATTATTTGATTTAACAATCCAATGATGAAAATTTCTAAAAGAGATGTTCAAAGGGATGATCTTGAAAAATAATAAAAAAAGTTAACAACATTTATATTTCATAAATTTATATTATGAGAGCATATATTTAAGAAAAAAATTAGATAAAATCTCAATGAATTAGAAATGAGATATTTTTACATTTAATAATAATATATTTGGTATTAATGAATAAAAAAAATAGGTAATTCCACCATCATTCTATGATCATTTTGATAATGTAAATGTAGTGAAAATAATAATTGTGGAAATTCAAACCATTATGTGTTATTTACATATAGAGTTTATATATTTAGAATCCATGAGTAAGTATTTGAGGTGAGAATTTATATTTAAGAACTTTTAAAAAAGGATTTGAGGTAGAATTATTTTCATAAATTCTATCATAAATATCAAAATGAATTTGAAGACTCAACTATTACATGAAGCACTCAAATTATATTGGTACAAACGTTACCTATACAGAACAAGAGATCCACATCCAATGAATAACTTCAAACAATGGGATTTATATATAAATATATGTCTGCATTCTGGGACTATATACAACCTATACAACTGGTGTGTATCGAGAACATATTATGAATATTGACAATAATGTGGAGATATTATGACAACTATAATGTCATTATGGAATGCGAATATTTATAATACTATAATAAATTACAAATTATGAGAGACAATTCATTTCAAGGAATCATTATCCATTGTAATAAACATTATATTATTGTGAAGAATCCTTAATTAGGTTGAATAACCCTTCATGTATATGATTTGTTCATTATACGAATCCATTTGAAAATAGTTTTTTATTTTATTAGTTCTTCATTTTCATTTTATAATGTTTATAATTTTTAGATGAAATGTAAAATATATACATATATACTAACTATAAGCATAGTTATATTTCTCATGGGTTTTTGAATAGTTTTAATTTTTCTAAAATATAGGAAACACATTATTCGCACCCTTACCCCTAACACCTTTTGATGAATTCTCTGATCTAAGGGGTACATCAATTGGTATCACATTAAGGTTCTCTAAGATTGGACCATTATTTTAATTATACTGGTTTATAATTTGAATATGATCGATTAGAATGTAAATAGATGTAAAATAATCATCCTTATATAATGAAATAAATTGTAATTTATACTATAATATGAAAACAAATTTTGTTCCATATATTGAAAGAAATGAAAAATAATGACGAAAATAATGCATGGAATAGTGGAATAATCAAAAGTTTTAACAACCACATTAAGGAGTATAATTTAATAAATGTATATCTTCTAAATCTATAGACTGTGAGTAATTTCATTAAAATAGTTTACATAATTGAGAGCATGAAAAAATCATAAAAGTGGAAAAAATATCATATTAGGGGTTACATAAGATGATTATTCATTATTAATTTATGGAATGAATTTTTTGTTATATTAAGTAGAAATTTGAATAAATATCATATCTATAGGAAGAGTCTAATGTAATTGGTGATTAATTGTCTTGAAAATATGGAATATGTTACAACAACTATTAAATGTTGAATTTGAGTGGATTAACTATTAAATTTTTCAATAAAAAATTTCATCCGATTGATGTAAAAAATTATAATATTAGTTAATGAGAATGAATTTGATATGGATTTAGTTACATGGTTATTATATTCAATTAATATTTTACACAATGTCCATCAGGAGGTCAAGTCATTCATGATACAAATTAAATATATATGGGCTATGTAGTTTAAAAAATCCGTAGAAGGGTGAAGAAAAATTCATGGGGATACTATTTGGAAGTAATAGAACTAATGGGATACAAGAATGAGATCAGATTATGATGAAAAGAATTATCATAATATTTTTTTCCTAGAATTAAAAAATAATTTAATAAAACCATGATTCAATCATAAATGTAATTTAAAAATATGTTATGAAAATATTTTCTCCCAGACAAACATATGATATGAGACCATCACCAATGAATAAAAAAAGTGGTGGCTCAATATCCTTGAAATCATATTTAAAAAAACATACAATAATAAAAGATAAAATGTAAATCCACTATTAAAATAATTTATATTTCAACAAATCTTTAATTTCTAAGAGTGATGAATGCAAATTAGAATTTCTATAATCATGAAGGGTGTAATTTGAGGGTATTTTTTAAAATATTCCAATGAGAATTGAGAGAATGTTAAATAAATATATCCCAAAAAATGAGACTAAAATGTTTGAGTTTTAATATAAAATAATAAATCATTTCATACCCAGAGCCCATATATCAGGTGCGAAGAATAAGGATAATTATAAGGGTTTGGTGTTTCTATTGTTTTGGAAACAAGTAAATTGATTTATACCCCAATATTTATATAGGATCAGGATCAAAAAATTTGAACAATGGTGAGGTAAATTAGAGGAAGGAGCACACCAAACTGCATTGATGGAAATAATAGGGAATGGGATGAATGAATTTATCTAGAGAAGATTTTATTTGATAAAGAATATCTTTGAATTTTTTTATGATTTGACGTAATTGAAATGTTTATTGATTTTATAATCCAATAAGGTTTCAACCCTTTTCTAATGGAAATAATGAACATTAAAAATATTATAAGTATGTATTTTAATAAATATACCCAACCATTGGTGATATTCAAGGTAAATTAATGAATAACATCATTTAGATGAGGGTATTGAAAAAAGGAATCAATGATGTTTATCCTATAATGATGAATTAATATTGTTGGGGTCAGAGAGGCTAATCAATGAAATAAATTATAATATATAGGATTCATAATAAATAAGATAATAATGTGAAAAATAAAATGCAAATGATTTTGGAGAGTCATAGTCAGATTGGTATAGTTGTTAGTAGTCCTTAAAATATGGTTTAGAAGATTCCTCAATAATTTAAAAGTTAAAGCCAATTATATGTGGTGTAGAAGCTACAAAAAGGTAGTCTATAGTGTTATCAGATGTAGAACATGGAATCCTCAAAAGGAAAATATATTTTATAATAATTATAATAAGTAATCATTGAGGTAATGTACAAAAATTTCTGCTAAACATATGAATTCCACACCCAAAAGAGTAGTATGTGCATTCTAATAAAAATTGATTAAATATCTGGCCATATTAGTTGGTGTTGGCTCAATATATTTTGAAATATGAAATGAAAAAAATTGAACTATATGCTAGGGTTTAGAATCCAATTTTGTATACGAATATTGATGGATAATAAAATAATCCCATTTTATATAATGATTAAAAATCATTGACTAAAAATTGGAATGATATCATCAATATGACTAGTATCTCCAGACATATAAGTAGAAAAGTTTTCATGATTATAAATAAATCATAAAAAAATTGCAAAAACTGATGAGCTTGGAAAATATCCACACTCAACCAATATTTTCTTAACAATTTTACATTGAAGGATGGATAAATTGATGACTTCAAGAGATTTTCCCTTGATGGGGATCTATAAAAACAGAGTTATGCATCTAGAGATAATTAATCCATTTTAAATATTGGAATCACGATAGCCACTTAAAAATATGAATCCTAAGGAATGACATCATTATATCATCACTATTTTCAAATTTATATGCATTGATTATTAATGGAGTATTATAATCAAACATAATGATGATAACCTAGATCTAGAAATCATTTGATATATTTTTTTACATGAACAATGGTTTAAATAATTTCTGTAAAATATATGTGTGTTATCTTTAATGCGTGAGGGAAATAAGTAGTATCAAATGTGAAAATATTTTATATCATTGTGGTCTAATTGTATAATGATTATTTTCTACAAAGGACTATTCCACATCTAATTATTTAAAAAAATTATAGAATATTTCCAAAATACATGTTTTGAGAATGTTAAAATTATAACGATTCAATACTGATATATATAACATTCAATAACATGATACTATTAATAATATATCTTTAAAAAATCACTGTATAACATGGGTGTTAATTTTTTTCATTTAAATGTAATAGATATCATATGGGTAGAAAATTTTATCAGAATTATCAAAGATAAAAATCAGAAGTGAGAGATGAATTTAAATATGAGTGTTCCTTAGAATCTCAATTAGTATTTCATGTGGTATGGGATATTTATTATATATAATATTTTAAAATGTGACATATTATTTGAAAATCGGAAGAGTATATTTCTGTAATGATTCATTCAAAAGTATATAGAGTAATATAAATTGACATGAGAATTATATTTTAATAGAAAAAAATATAATGGTGATATATAAGTGATCATATTTTTAAAGGATCATCCCTTATATTTGAATTCAATATATTATCAATAATAATGATGATAATATATGAATGTATAATTTGGATGATGGATATTGTAGTCACCCACAAAATATGAATATTTTTTTCATGAATACTATGTGAAGTGATAATTGGAGATTGATTCCCTTGATTGTATGGCTGGGAATGTTCTATGTAATTATCCTGAATCATATTATTTATTGATATATTTTCTTTCCTAATACATGTACTGAAAATGGTTTACTGTTGTCTATATTAATTTGTTCCCCAAATGATAGTGGTTAAATATATATATTTCAAAATTTTATATTCAATAACAATTGTTCTCTAATTTGTGATTGGAAGTGATAGAGTTGAAGAGAATCCAACCCTATAGAACAATGCATAATGTTAGATGAGATGAGTGATGCAATAATCGTTAATGTAAACTGATTTGATGAAATAATAATTAGTGGTATTGTGCTATAAATAATATCTCAATGTAAAGAGTTTTATTTTATATAGTGAACTTTTTAAATTTTCTGACGATTTGTCTAATTTTTCTGAAATTCCCAACGACATTTTTTAGTTTTTATGTGTTCTTGATAATGGTTGGAGATGAACCACGTCATCCCATGTTCAAAATGATTTAAAATTTCTTATAACATCCACAAAAAATGTATTATAGGACCAATGGTCACACAATGTTTTTGAATTCACCACATATAAAAAATATTTCATACATTAATAACAATTTTCAATAATTTACTTATATATAAAAATAATTCAAATTGAAATTTTTTATTGGAAATTGTTTTCAAAATATATGAATAGGGTTACTTAATGTAGTTCAACACATCAAAAATTTTGGAAACAGACCAATTTAACATATCCAAAACATGTATAAAAATTATACTATTAGATGTTGATATGTAAGTAAATACATTACATATCTGATTCAACATATGTGATCATGAGTATATAAAAAATAAAATAAAATAATTCTATTCTCATATATTTCATTTAAGTTCAAAAAATAATGAATATAATTTAATCTATGATATATTATTGTATTTATCACTATTAATATATAGGATACAATTCATGTTTTTCTTTTTGATAAAAATTAGTATCAATAGTTTTTACAAATAATGATAATTAAAAACATTAAAGGATCATGTATTTAATTAAGTGTTATATTATTTGGATATGAGGTTGTTTGAGTAATAAAAAATAGATCTTTGGGTACTCACCCAAACATAAAATTTGATCCACAACACATATATTTTGTTTTACTTATTTTAAAGGTGATAAAAACACAAGATATGGACTTTAGTGGATATAGTTTTGGGGAATATGTAGTCATTCCTTTTATATAAATTTAGTAAATATCTTTATACAGATCTTTTGAAGATAATATTTATTTAACAAAGGGTATTCCTGTAATAATTATTTAGTTAAAAGAATAAAAAATATTAAGTTATTGGAATTTGAAATAGTTGTTCTATAATATTAATTTTATATTTAAAACATTATTTTCCACTAAAAATTAGATTTATAGAATTATAATAATAAATAAATGATTTAATGATCCATTCATGCATGTGATTGGTTCTACAGATTGAGGGAGATGATAAAAAATGATAAATTACAATTCCCATATTGTGTGATTTCATAAATTGGGGTTATGAGTGATTTTATACAAATAAAAGTAAAAAAATAACTATGTATGATGAAGAATGTGGTTGATATTGTATGGGAAATTTTTTCAAATTTATATTGATGATAGTGAAAATAGAGAGGTCATCCATCATTTTTTTTATAATAGGGACAAACTAGAGAGAATAATTATAGAAAAAAACTGATCATGATGTATTTGTAAATATCTGGTGTCAATACATTTATAGTCAATGGGTTCAAAATCCATATGAGTTGATCAATTGAATAATTGGAATGTATATATTTTGTGATGATGGATTTAATATAATCTACATTAATGTCATGAGGAATCCATTATTCTAATATGACATTAAAATGATATTTTATACTGTTAAAGGAGTATAATATATATACCTAGATATATAATTATAAGTAAGAACTTCTGTGAATCAAAAAGTTATTATAGTGTTGAATCAATGATTGGGTTCAACAAAAAACTGGGGAAAAATTCAATTATACTGAACATCATAAAAATATTATGCTATTCATTGATTATTTGTTATTATTGGTTGATGATAATATCATGGTTATACAAAAACTAATTCATATTTACTAGATTAAAATATATGATAAATTCTGAAGGGTTTTCTGTACAGTTTGGAATTTATAAAAAATAACCAGAACCTAATTGAACTCGTCCCCACTCAAGTGTCCCCATTTATTAATTAAGTAAAACAAATTCAATGTATCATTTAATTAGATATTAAATTAAAATTTATTTTCATTCTTCACCCATATATCATTCAACAATTAATAATAAATTTTAATTATAAAATCTCAACACACATCTCATACCCACTACAATTTAAATTATTAATATTCAAATTCTGTAGCCATTTGGAAATATAAATAATCCTTATAACAACCAACTAATATATCAAAAAATAATCCCTTAACAAGTTCTATCATACCCCACAAGATCCTGAGAATAATTCATTTTTTCTGGTAGACTATCATACCAATTATCCATATCAACAACCACTTCCCTTCTTAGAAACTGTGGAAATGATGTTGCAAACCACAAATTTCCCATCCCTATCCAAGAACCAAAACTATCATTTAACATAAAATCCAACCCAAGAATAAATACCAAAATACAACAAAATAGATAAATAAAATACCCTATTATAAATTATATCAACAAATCACATTAAAAATCACATTTTTAGAACATTCATTTAGAATAATTCAATATTTAATGCATGTGTGATTACCAAAAAAAACAGATATTTAAAAGAATTAATATATAACCATGATTACATTATTATACATTTATAAAGGATGGTACCATCAATTGGAAAAAATAAATAAGCTATACATTTCATAATTATAAATGATTTTTAACAACTACATGTTAATCCATAATTCACATGGAAAATATTTAGTCTTTTTGAATCATTTGAATCATCCCATTCATGTTATTTTATTTTATTTATGTTAGATTTAATTCCTAATCCAATACATATTATCATACCAATAATAAATAACAAGAAACATAAAACACTCACATATAAATAAATCTAATTATCAAATCCCCGCCCTTCAACTAGCACTTTAAAAATAGTTGTATGTGAAAATGGTGTATAAGATATGATTGTTAGTAGAAAATCATCTAAGGGAATAGTCAATAATATATTATAAATCAATGAACATAAAAATCATTACTAAATAATAACCCAAACCACTGTTGACTATTGAGTGGACAATTTCAGGTTGAAAGACTATGAATAAATCAATTTGAATGAGTAGAACCAAAATCAGATCATAAACAGTTGACCCCTTGATGTTTTTGACAAATATGATAAATGAACCCCTAATAATTTCAACAGTTAAACCAAAATTACTAATAATATATGAGAAATATGGTAGTAAAAATTATATATTAGTTCCTTTTAAATTTAACCTCTTGAAGTTAAAAAATGGCATCATGATGTAAATACCATGGTCATAACACAATAGTCTTTATCCAATGAACAATTAAAAATCAAGTCATGTATCTATCCATTACATCAGCCTCAATACAGAATCTTATAATACAAAAGAGTTAATCTCATATAACTAAAAAGAAATGATACAATGACATAATAAATAAATGATCCATGAGACTCATATTATAAAAACATAAAATTAATCTAAGAAAACATATTGAAAAAAACTCAAAGAAAGATTAACTAAATAGTAGCCACATAAGGGATATTTAAAAAATAATTAAAAACATTCTTCAAATACATGACCTTACCTCTTCGTTAATCATCCTCATACTTAAATGACATTATTTCCTACCATGGAATAAGGACTCTTGAATTCCAATTACATGGAGTATCAAAAATTGAAATGCTATAGAACTTAATAATCTACCCCACTACATTAAAGCATGTTGTATAACATCAACTTTCAAACCGAAAAATTATAAAACATTACCAAAGAGATAAATGGAGTGAAATTTTTCTTATTTAAACCTTAACATCAACTCGATTATAAGTCTTTATTCATTTGCCTATAAAATCTAACACACATAATTTGTAAATTAACATTCAATTGAGTTATAGTATACAACATATGGTTTATATATAATAGAAATAACTAGTCAATCATTTCATAAAACATTACATCATGATAATGTTTCACTATATTTAATTAAAATGAATGAATTATTTTTCTTTAATTATAAAAATTATATTCTTAAAATACATTATGAAAAATTATAATTTTTGAAACATCCACGGAATATTTTAACATTAACCATTTAGATGTTGTAGATGAATCCTATTAAGGTCCTTATGTGGATTGAAAATGGGAACCAAACTCCCCAAAAAGTTATTATATTCCATCGTTTATTTAATTTTTACTATCATTGAATTTTATAAAGTGATTCTATAATATTAAAATGTTTTATTGAAACATATGCTTTAAATTATTATTTTAATGATTATGTTACTAATTATAAAATACATCCTTCATGTAGCTACAATTTTGGATGATAGTAAAAAATAGATAGTCGACCAAAATTATAATTATGTAAATGTGTCCTTTTTTTAATGTAATGAAAATTTAAATAAAATAATTGTGATTCTAAATATGAAATGTTTAATGTAGGTTAACATAAATGATTAATCAAACATATTAGAAAAATTTACTTTTTAGATCAATATATGAAGTGATCATAAATAATTAATGTCAATTAAGGTTTTTTAATTAAATCATGTGATATGTGGATCCATGGAATGAACATAATTATGTATTTTATTGAATAAAATATCATTTGACTTATATTTCTCATGAAGTTCATAAATTCACTCAGATAAGTATAAATGATTTGAGATTTATTAGATGTGTAATCTATATGTTTTTTAAGAGGAGAGCCAAAAATTATTTTTTACAATGTGTTATTTATTCTGGGTTTTTAAAAAATAAAAAGGGTAAATTTTTATAGTACATGTTATTTAAATATTTTTTGGTCATTTTGAATAATTATATTGAAATTATATAAATAAATAATTTGTAAATAATATGTTATAATTCAGTATGATATTACAAATTAATTAATTATGTTAACATTTAATTGAATATTTCATTGAAGACCAAAACCGAGATAATTTTATATATTTTGTTTCACATTTTGGTAATGAGAACTAAATAATATATATACATTGTTTTGGTATCACAACATGGAAGTCGGGGATTAAATTCTGACCATGACACATGTACACAAACATTTTAGGGTAGGGGGTTCCCACATGAACTGAAATATAGAGGGATTTGGTCTTGGGGTGAGCAAGGATGCTAGAAATAATGGGCATGTTCTAGAGGGGTTTCACAGTTCCACTAATAGATTTTTTATTGAAAAATAATGTTAGTCATCAATTGATATATATTGGATGATGAGATACCATGGGGTCATCAGTAGATTTTGAAATTAGGATGACGGATGGTTTGTGATAATTATTCAACTGAAACTCCCAAAATGGTTTTATGTGGGATAATAAAGATAGGGATAATGATGATGGTTGTCGCGAAGATGTATATAATGCTCATTCATTCTCAGATCATGATGGATGTACCTTTTGGCCATCTCAATTCATCCCAGTGGTTTTGGGTCATTTGGAAATTATAATAAGCCCTAAAACAATAGGGACTTCATTTGTCTTGTATTGAGAACTCTCTTACTATATAAAAATAGGGTTGATATTATTTTATTTAAATTTGGTCCCCCAGAGTGGTATTTTAGTAACTAAATCATTTCATTATTTGCAAAAAAATTAAAATAAATTTCCATAATTGTTTATAGTGTTTCAATTTATTTTTTACACATATATTTATCTACAATGAATTTCAACCTCATCAAAGTGTACCTTATATGGTATATGTATCAATGAGAAATAGAATTCTGTAGAAAAACATATCATAGGCTATATCTTGGTAGGTCATTAAGAATTCATATTTTTTTAATGAAATAGTTATAATATAAAGAATAATAAAAACGGTTAAAGTGACACATTATTTCATTGACATTATAGATATTATGTCTTAATATTGAATTTGGATAAATAATTTTAATATTTCATGAAGACATAAACTATTTTGGTAGTCTATAAGGTTTTAAGAAATCATTTTAGAGCTCTAGGTTTCTAAAATTTGTATCTAGGCCTTTTATGTAGAGGAGAAACAATTATAATCTATATAATTGATTGATAATATAATGATGTTTTGTTTTCTAGGTATATTATTTTATGGATTAAATTGAATGCTTTTATTTGGATTATAGAGTTGTAGTGTATGGTTGTTTGAAATTAATGAATTCATTAACTCATAATGGTATGGATTCTATTAAACTTGTCATGGGTTTTCAAGATCAATATTAGTCTCATATATGATATTAAATCCTAGAATATTATTATTTAGTATTTAATATTGTGTAGTTTGACTCATTGTTTATTAATTTAGTTACTCGAACTTCTCTTTCATTAATTCAGAATGAATTTTTTTATTCAGTGGAATGAGAGTTTTTTTTTGACTTATAGAAACATGAATTATTGTGGGGAAAAAGATATTGTTCATCATAATTGATATTTAAATGATTGAATATTATAATAAAATACATGTAATTTTTTATACAATTTATTTTCAAATCTTTGAGAGGAGAAAGAGGGTATAATTAATTATGATGAGCCTAGAGTTTTTCATTAAACCAATCAGTGTATAATAATTTTTTTAATTACTATGATAAAATTTATTATCATGATTTTCGTTGTTTTATTCCTAACTGTGAAAGAATTATGTTCTCAAAATAATTTTTATGTCATAAACCATGAGGGATTGTGATTCCTGCCTAAAAATGAAAAGAACCAACTAAATATAGTGGATTATTGTACAACATCACATCAATATATTTATTACTCATAGAAATTACATTGTATAGGTGAAATAATTTAATCTATTATGTCACCTATGATTTTTATTTTTATTTTTCAAGAAAATTATCGTGGTGTTTTGAATGAACATAGAAGAATATCCATTTATGGTGTATATGTATATAACATTTATGTAATTTACCATCATGTATAATCTTATTTGGGGGAATAAAAGTATAATATGAATGTATCATTTTAAATATTATCTTTAATTTTCAAGATTTACATTTCTACCCTATATTATATCTTTAATTAATCAGTAATTCATAACATACATGTTGTGAACATTGTATTGGTTTTTGAATTAAACTCAATTATCATTTGATATTACCTATATAAAGTATTTAGTGTTTTATTTAATATTAATTTTTGCCTAAATTGTCATATTCCTTACCCTCTATAATTTTTTTTAGATATACATGTTAATATATGTTTACCTTAAATATTAACTCGTAATCCATTTTATATAATGATATATGGGGATACCATTATTATCAAAATATTGATATAACATTACCATTTATTATTGATTTTATTTTAAATATCATTTACCAAATGACCATATATATTTTTATTTATAGTAATTTATTTCCAACAACAATTTTTTATGCACATTTCTAAATTTGTGTTGCTGAAAATTTGATCTATATATTTTCATTTATAGGTTTTTTATTTGGTAATATTCACTCGTCCATTTCATTTATTATTAGTATAAAAATTAATTTACAATATTTATAAAACTTGTTTTCTATAATATTTCTATTTCAATTACACATTTTACATACTCGATTTCTTGAAACCTTCTTATTTATAAAAATATAAAATTGATAACAAAATCCATTCTTTATGTTCTTAAATATTCATCTGGACCTCTAATGAATTTTATATTTATATAAATATTATTGGAAATTAATCAATGGAAAAAATATATCTTTTTTTCCATTACTCATCTTGAAATTGAAATATTTTTATTATTTGCATTACCTATTGCGCTTATATTTATACCATGATAAAACCTTTATTCATTAAGATTTAATTTTAGTGGATAATTCTTCAATGAAATTTTATAGAACAATAAACGTTCATAGATAATATTTATTAAATATGGATGGATTTATTTTTATAAAATTTGCTGGTTTAAAATAATACAAAATTCAAGTGGATTGGGTAACTTTTTATATATCGTTAGATTGTTATGTGTGTGACATGGGATATGGACCCAATACACTAAATTATGATGTCTTCACAAAACAGAGTTAAATTCCATTTATTGTAACCCATGAATTATTATATGCAACATCATTATATATTATGTTTATTTATAAGGTATTCTCAAACATTTGGTTATGATTTTAATATTTTAATGACATGTAACAAGATTATAAATCAAACACTATTTATATTTATATTATCAATAAATA
Source organism: Viscum album (assembly GCA_963277665.1). Classification (NCBI taxonomy): domain Eukaryota; kingdom Viridiplantae; phylum Streptophyta; class Magnoliopsida; order Santalales; family Viscaceae; genus Viscum; species Viscum album. The sequence continues at coordinate 689,009,520 of OY728122.1, forward strand.
ATGATAATCTCCATCATCATCCTGGATACTCTATTCGATATCTTATAAATATTTTTTATTTTTCGGGATATTAGTTCTCTAGACCATAATAGAAAACCATTTTTCAGTGATATAATTTTCATTTATCATAGATTAAAAGGAAATTATGTCCTAATAATCTATAATATTTTTTAATATATCAATTAAAAAAATCACTGAAAAATACACCCTTTAACTCACTGAACTCCTAAGATTCATACCTAGGACCTCAAGGCAAAATTTGAATGATGATTTCCACAATATTGACCTATTTTATAAATTTTATTCTATTTATTTGAATATTTTTCATTTTTAATCTAACAAAATTTTGTATATATATATATATATGGTAAAATGCATTTATAAAATAGGTTTCTAAGTGTACACTTGTATTTTTTCAGGTATATATATTTATGTTTATATCTTCATGTGTGTATAAGCATTTGTGATTTTTATTTAAATTTTTGTTTTCCTATATGTGTGTGTTTATATTTATATCTACTTGTGTGTGTGTAAATATAAATATTTTTTATTTTTATGTAATTACATATATGATATGTTAATATTAATTTTAAAAAAGTATAATACATACATTAATAAATATCTTTTTGTTAATAAACCCGCACATGAATAAAAATATAAACATATATATATATCATTTCTTAATCATTTTTATAGACAAATACATATTTCTTTAATTTTTCTAACAAAAATTATAATGAAAAATATTTATTCAAAATAAAATGAATATTATTTTATTTTGGCATATGTTGTATAAACATTAAAATAGAATTTATATGATATAATATTCAAATATTTATTTTTCTAATGAAATTATATATATAAATATTTTGAAATATTTATGTAAATATCAAAAAATAAAAATAAAATATGAAAAAAATTAATATTTCAACACAATAATATTTATATGATTTGAAACCCTAGGAATAAATTTTTCTCCCACTACAAAGTGTAAGAAGATAAATATAATCCAAACTGTAGTTTGATTCAAAATATAAATATTTTAGTATCCAATAAAAAATTAATATAAAATTTATTGTCATTGTGGCCATTTTTTACCTTTAACAATAGCAGATTCAAGGGTAGTTCCATTTCCATTGTTTGTGAATATCCATGGAATTTAATATAAAATTATATGACTAGAATGGAATTATGTGTCATTAATATTATATTATACATATATATTGTTTTGAAAACTAAGAATTTTTTAAATATCCAATTAGGCACTAAATATGTGTCATCAATATCTATTTTTTGAACACATATTTTTAACTGTAATAATTTAAGGTTTGATAAATATAAATTGTAGGGTTAGTCGGTTTTCATAGTTGTCCTCAAGGATATATATTGTTAATTAGTATTAGGGCTTGATTTAAAATTTCTATTACATTTAATATGTTTTCAAAAAAATTGATTATCATGTTCTCTTTACATCCCAAATCATTAAATAAATATTCAAATATAAGAATTTATTTTTATCCAAAAATTAAGATGAATGTGAAAATAACTTTATTTTAATTTTCCATGACTCAATTAATAGTTTCATAAAAACATTGATAAAATATTTCAGATCATTATTTGATATAACATTAATATAGTAATTATTATTTTCAAATTTAATTGAAGTGTTTGGTACAAATGATTTATAATTTACGGAGAACAATATAGATATGTTAATTTAAAATTCACATCCATTAAAATCAAAATAAATATATTTTTCTTATATGCACTCCATGAGGAATGTTTCATAACCTTCATTGGTTATTTAACATTTTTAAAATTTTTAATTATATTATTTTCTTAAAAATAGAATTGATATGCGATTTCCTTGTATAGTTATAGGTTTTAATCTCTTTTTATTTTCCATGCTTTTATTTATAACATTTCCTTTCATACATTTCATTAAAAATTTATGATTTCTGAAGGGATTTATTTTAACTTGTTTTATATCATATACATCTTAATGTATACAATCCTCATTATTTTCATTTTCATAACTACTATGTGTTCTTATTTATATTTCATTTACTATTGAATCAAATATTTAATAAATATTTTTATCATTTAATCATTCATCGTCTTCTTTTTCTAATCTAACATACATCACATATATATTAATTTTTTCAACATATTATATTATATTAAATTTTCATATCATCGGTGATTTTCATAACCAATTCAAAGTAAATGTATCCATATTAGGTATATAATATCATATTCCCAATATTTTTTACGTATGTGTGATTATTTACTTCAATTGATATTATAGATTTTATTATCACAATGACCTTACAATACATTTTATATATTGGTTTCTTAGTTTAGTTCTGATAACTATAACAAAAAATATTATTTGTATTATATCTCATCTATTTAATAAAAATAGTTTAATCATATGATACAACATGACTATACCTGGTCTCATATATAATTACACATGTATAAATCTCATTAAACACATTTTATCCTAAAACACAGAAAATTGTAATTTTAGTTTTTCATTTGGGATCATAAAAATATAAAAACACAAAAATCCCAATAAAAGGATTCAGGTATATTATAATTTATATCATCGTTAAATTTTATTCTTATTATAGGATATTCTATGTTAAATTTTCCTGATATTACCCCTAAAGAGTTTTTTTTTAAATAATATGGCCAACTTGTATAATGAACATCTTATCAAGATGATTTCATAATAAAAATTGTTACTTACTATCCATGATTATATATAAAATTTTGTTCAATAATAAATTAATTTACTACTATAATACCAAATTCATCACCATATTATATATAAATAGGGTTGAATATATAATTTTCAACTAAAAATAGTATTTTAATGTTTAAATAATTTAAAATAACATAAGATAAATAAATAGCTATAAAATAATGTAACTAAATGGATCATGATATTAAAAATAGATTGCATTAAGTATTAATTAAACAATATTTACTCTTTCAAAGTAGATAAAAATGATTTTAACCATGAAAATAAATACAAAACAGAGAAAATATGTTGTTAAACCAAAAAATATAGCACACTCAAGCCAAGCTAGTTAGTTGATAACTCCAGTTATAATGTAAAAATATCATTTCCCAAAATGATTTATTTTATACATTTAATTAAAAAAAATTGTGGATTATTTCTGAGTTTCATTCATCAAAAATATATTTAATTTATACATGTGCTCTAAATGTTGTGGTAAATACTATATTTGAAGAACTAGATGATTTTTTTTGTAGTTTGTTTTAGTAGGATGGTGAAAATATTAGTATTATAAAGACTTTTGCATTTTGAGATCCCTTATATGGGGAGCGGATAGATTTATATTAGCATTGTAAAATGGTTTCACCATATTTACTAGAAAGGATGAAATTTAGTGTGAGACCAACCAATTTTTCTTCAAGCTCAAAATTTTTGTATGTTTTCCCTTATTTTATATTCTACGGTGAGAATTGTTGGTATTTTTCCAATTTATCGAAGATGAAGAATAATTAATATTTTTAATTTATCTCTATTTTTAAAGGCGATTCAATGAATATAAATGTATATTTATTCAATATAATAATTATATTAAAATAAAATATTGAACTTATTAGTATTAGATATGAACATTGTTAACATATATATGGATAGAGTAGCTTATTATGACATGAATGCAATTAATTTTTAATCTCTTGACCCAAATGAAATTAAACTAGTTCCATATACAACTTCACAACTAGAAATCATTAGTACCCTCTATACAATAGATGTTTTCCACTAACATGGTGGGAAAATGATGTGACCATGGATAGACTATGCACTTATATTAAAGAAAATATGAGTGGAAATGACCATGTATCATCCAAAGACGTAAATACACATTTCCCAAATGTTGTAAATATAAAAAATTTTGCAATATTGAATGAAATTCCATGAAATCATGAATGAAATTTTCATAAATGAAATATTTACCACCCTATAAGTTGAAAAGATATATTAGTGTAAAAATATAATATTTACCAGGAGTATCCACTATCTCTATGCTGAACCACCTGACAGGTCTCCCAAATATTCAAGATATGCTCTATCCTAATTATAAGAATCCATATGTGTGGATCCACTAGATCACGAAACTATAAGTCACACCATAACCATTGGAATGTGTGATTATGATAAAGTAATACATAAGTTCCAAAAAAACACTAACAAGACTGTATAGGGGTTAATAAATATTCTATGTAAGTCATCCCCAATAGTGAATCTATAATCTTCTTTCATAGTAAATTGATTATGCAATATTATTATACTAGATGAGAAAAAACAAGTTTAATAAAGACAATTGATAAATAAATAATCCATAGTTTATCCATGGGTCTATGATCTCATTCAACCGTAACTACATTGAACGATGAAAAAAATTATTTGAACCACATAACATAAATTATAAGATATATATATATATTTATTTATATTTTAATTTGAATATATATATATTTCCATTAATATATATATATATATATGATTATGGGTACATAAGAAATGAATTAATCACACCTAATCCATGGCTCTATAATCTTGTTCATCTAGACATCAAATGAACAAGATAATTATTTGGATGTAATACAACTCAAGACATTTATAAACTATTTTACCAATGTTACTCCAATCCAAATCTATAATACCTACTTTTTACTCAGCTGTAAATCTCTCAGTTCACGCTACATCACCACATGTGGATACATGAGATTAACCTAGTATCATTTTTACAATCCACCAATCATAGGAAAGTTGGCTCAATTTAATATTTGGACATCCTCTAGATACATAAATTATATATATATATATATATATAAATTGGGACCTGAGGTATCTAACCACGTAATCTATGTATAATGATTATCTATCATAAAAATAATCATTTTCTCTAGGAGTCCATCCAATGAATTCATACATGGGAATACATATATCACTCAAGGAATATATAATTCTATTCCATAATGATTTTACCCAATAGTTGTTTACATGGGAAAAACATTTTTAATCAACCATATGATTATTCTCAGTCCATTCCTACTTGGGAATCAATGCATAACTCAACTCATAATAGAGAATGTAACAATCGCGTGTCTTCCCCAAACCTGAGGTGTACCTACAATGTTTTTTATGGAATTCATAAAATTTATTAGTGAATGTCCAAAATATTTACATGGAATTACATTTTAACTATCATAATCTAATATATTTTATCATCAATGGAATTCCAGATCCTGAATCAATTGGTCACTCAATGTATATTGTTATTTTTTCCTAGACTATGATAATTTCCTGAGGATTCCATTTTAGGATACCTTATATTATTCATGGAATTATATAAATAAATTTCCATATGACTCTTTCAATGGTATTAACTATACATAAGATGGGTATCAATGATGGAATAATATAATATCAATTATCATTTTGAACCCAAATATGAAATTTTGTATCATGAATCATGGTATCCTTGTAGGAATAATATAATTAGCCAGATCAAAAAATGTACCTCTTATCATCCTAATAAAATAACAATCAATGTAACGGGGCTCATAATCCCAATCCATGGAAGTATTTTTGGGACCACATGTCATACAATGTCTGACATCAAGTTAATAAACCAAAACACAGAATCACCTCGTGAAATAATCATTGTATTAGTAGTAAACATGTGAATGCATAAATAATATAGTAATGATGGCCGAAAGCCTAAACACACCACTACATCGACATCCACTTTGCCTAATATGTTCAGTATGGGATCTATGGTGACAAATTCTTCAATCATTACCCATACCTCTAACAAACTTTTATATGGTCAGTCAAACATTGGGGAACCCGCTGGATCCATCAAGTGATACATCACATTAGATAATGCATTGGAGTGGTAAAAAATTACAAGAGAACCTATAACATCATAAAATTAACATAATCATGCATTACACATAAAATATATATCAATAATGTATATAAATTATCACATGGAATCAAATGGGTTTCATTTCATAAAGAATACATTCATGAATACAAATTTGTGTTTGTAATGAAAATAGGAAAAAATATTTTCTATAATAATCAATACACTTATATGATGATGAAACAACATCATGGGAAGTCAAAATGTTAATTATAAAGAATAGTTCTTTTGGAAAATAATTATATTTTACATAAAATATTAATGGAAACATGTATATCCTTGAAAGGAAAAGGGTAGAAGAAATAAATTGTATATAAGGAACATTAACAAAAATATCAACATATAAATTTGGAATGAATGAGTGGTATCCCATGATAATGGATTAGTGTTTGAGAATCCCCTTACCTTATATTTGAATAATTATATAAGAACCCATTTTTTTATGTATGCCAAGAACTATGTTTTTTGTTTCAGAATTGGGGGACGTGTCTTGTTCCGAGATAGATAGAATTTTTTGATGAAAATAACTTATGGTTTTGGTGATGTATTCTTTTTTGAGTTAATAGAGACTTTGAATTTATGAGTAAAATTTTTCATTTATTCTTGGTATGTTGAGAACCATAAAAAATAGGTTTAGTTTGATTAAATGGAATAAGGAATGAATAACTACTACACAACATTTTAATATAATGTATTGGGATTTCATTTCATGCAATTCTATCTGGATTTTTAATAAATTAATTATTATTGACATGTTTATGGTGAATTTACTTAAAACAGTTTACACGATGTGTTACCACATTAGTTATTGTGTCAAGCCTAACCTACTGTTTTAAATTTTTTTATGAATTATCTCAATTATAATCGGTTTTACTTCCTTTAATCTCACCCCTAATGTTCAATCCATATTATTTTGAGGTTCTTACATCCCAATAAAATTTCTTATTGGTGTGAGTAATCCTAGGTATGTTTTTTTGGAATGGTTTCTCTCATATCTTCCACCTCTGATTTTTGTGGTGAAATCCTTTGAAAAATTGCATTATTGTTTTTTATCTTGATAATTTTTGTTGCAGATTCTTATTTTCAACCATATACACCTTCTTCAACATGGGATTTTGTATTCAGTCACATTTTTGGATCATAGAATAAATGGGTCTAAATAATAACATTATGGTTTGATAATTTCTATTTTTAAGAAATATTGTGATTTTCCATTGAAATGTGTGACCTAATTAAAATAATAATAAATTGGATTATTCCTTGAATTTGTTTTTTATATTTGTTTCTGAACTATCTTATGTATACCCATTGGGTGGTAATACCATTGAATAAAAATGAATTGTCTAATGGATCAAATTATGATTTTCATGACATGTGACCTACAATTATTTATTACTATATAAAACCTAGTTTAATTATTATTCATTATTGATATATCTTTATTCAATTGTGAATTAAATTGTAAGTGTAATATGAATGAAAAATTTAAAGTCAATTAATTAAGAATTAAGAATTGTGATGTATTAATTTATATCCACGATGTATGACATGTAAGCTTTTCTATGGTATAATGTTTATATATCACACTCGACCCATTAACTTGCACACTTATATGTTTTAATACTAAAATTTAGTGGTCTCACCCAGTAACATGACATAATGATTCTAGATAGTGGGATATTCACAGTCGCATTCTCACAAACCCGGCTGGGTCACCATCTGACCTAGCGCCCAACCCAATTCAGGACATGGCCGAATGGTGTTCCCGATCACCACAGGATGGCACAAGTGCCCAGGAATCAAAAAGAACACATGGGAATGATTTAACTGAAAAAGTAAAAACCAAAAAACTGATAAGATAAATACACTGAAACTAATAACAGACATCCAAATATGGCCTTAAATTAAAATTCAAATCTATGGTTTGCAACTTTATCCAATATCCAGGAATTAACGACAACAAAAGAAGCTAAAAATCAGAATCAAACCTCTTGAAAACAAGAGAGTCATGACACCCACAATCTAAAACACCAACCTGTATGAGGAGACCATCAACAAATCCAACCCCCATCGCTGAGCATGATATCAAAACCTGGAATAGACAAGAAACAAGGTCGAGATACTCCCAAATGTGTATGTATGGTGTGATCCAAAATCCCAGTATGACATCACCCAACCAAAACGTTCGATGCCACAACATCAGAAAGATCATTTTACATGATATTTTAATACCATAGTATTAAAATGATTTTATGGAAAATATTAAAAAATTGAAAGTGAAAAGGAAAGAGTACAGTAAGAAAAACAATTTCACCATACTACATTAAAATGGAATGGAAAATTTATAATGAACATTCACACACTCAAGTGATTCTCTGTATACCTATGGAAGGCACCACGTCATGAATAGTTGATCACTGTTGGTAAAATCTACTAAGGAAGCTAGTATGTGTGGTGCACCAGAGTCATCGTACATTGTTGTAAGCGTGTCATAAAAACCAAAATAATAAATTCCCTCATTTACGACTCACTAGTAGTGAAACACATACATTACCTAGTGGTCTCCAAACGTCACAAAATTTGAGTTAGTGTTGCAACGTCAATCCTGCCAGATAAAACCTGGAAAAACCATTCACGTTCCATCTTGCGTACTAGTTTTAATCTTCCCACCTAGGTTCCCATGTTTTTATTGTGTGCTCAATAAAGTTCTACATTCACACATTATACAATTTTCACATGTCACAACCCCAAATAAGACATTACACTCAAAAAAGCCACCACTATCATACTATAACCCATATAAAAAACACACACACACTAAATTAGTTCACTAAAATACCTCTCATATCTTATACAGTTTAAAAATTCCCTAAATGAAATTCCAAAATAGTTTCTAAAAGGAAAACACAAGGATTTACTCTTTAATGAACACAAAAATTCCCCTTTTTAGACTATCCTCACACCAAAATCCATTTCTCACCATAATTTTCATCACTTACATGACATGATAAATCCAGAAAACCAATTAAATAACATTTCTATATAGAGCAACATGGGTTTTCAAATGAAAAATACTCTATTAAACAATTTATGAAACATTTTAAATTAGAAAACAACGGTTTACACAAGAAAAACACTCCTGATTTCCATTTTTTAAAAACTCTTTTCTATGTCATTAACATAATGAAACCTTTTTAAAAGGGGTTTTGCACGACCCACAAATTTTTTAAAATAAATTCAATGTATATAACACAATAGTGTGGGTGTGACACACAATGGATATAACTGATCTTCTCAAAGAGACCATTTGTCAACACCAATCCACTTTAAATATTTTACGAGTTCAAATCATACCATAAAAACTACTCACATGACACCCTTTTTTTAACCCAACATTAATAAACACACAAAGCATAACCATTTTTTGTGAAAAATCCAAACTCAAATAAGAAGCAAACCAATCCTTAAAAACACAATTATCACCTTTCAAAATAATTTAATAATCCACTATTACTGTTTATAAAACAACCCCAAAAAACACACCAATCATTTACATCCATGGTGCACCCAAAAATCATCTTGAAAATATGACTTCATGTCCTCACAAAATAAAATTTTGCATCGCACCATCAACATAGTTTAAATAATCCATTTAATGATTTTTAAAACACCCCAAAACCATTTACACAATTATGTTAAATAAGTTCATTAAAAGGAACCTATTTCAACCAAAATTCGCATAATTTTTTTTACTACATTAGAACCATGTATCAACATCATAGAACATATTAAAACTAACCAATGAAAAAAAATTAAATTATCATAAAAATGTAAGGGCATGGAACCACCTACCTCGATGTTGAAAACTTCCGAACATTGGTGTGAAACTCCAATCAAAACCAATTCACATAACAACCAACACAATTTATACCCTAAAAAATAGAATTATAATAAATAAAATATTCAAATTCATACCCTAAAATGAACTCATGTTTGCAGAAAAAACAATAACTCAAAAAAATTAAATGAAGAAAAAAAGATTCAACCAAGGGTTATAGTGCGACGGTCGTCGGGCCGAGTAGTAGTGATGATACACTGAGCAGACTGGAGATGGAGCAGGGCACCATGTGGCGATGCGAGGAGGTCTGTCAGGAGTCAGTGTAGTGCGATGCTGGAAAGAGGAGAGGTAGGGGTCGCACCGGCTTGGATAGTCATAGGGAAGGATGTCCAGCTCCCCAAACGTGGGGGTGGCATGTGCAGATAGTCGAACGGAGTAGGCGAGAGGTAGGATGAGCTCGGGGGAGGGTAGTGTTCATGCGACCAAGTTCTCTGGAGGTGGAGGAGGCCGACGACCATGGATTGTTGTGGACTGAGGAGAGGCTAGGCATGAGTTTGTGTAATGGGATTCCAGGGTGAGGGGGCACTGCGGCGTAACACCAAAAAGGGGAAAGGGGTCCGACGGGAAGAATGACTAGGGGTAGCGCAAACCCTAGGATAAGTGAAGGAAAAAAATAAAATAAAAAAATATATAAATGGAAATTATTAGTAATAATAATAATTATTATATAATAAATTCTTACAATTTTAATAATAATAATAATAATAATAAACTAATACAAGAATGATAATAATCAATAATGTAACTTAATTATCATCAATATTATTGATAAAATTAATCATACTAATAATAAGAATAAGAATTTCAAATAATAATAACATTATTATCCTTATTAATACAATTATATTTTATTATATTTTTTCTTATTTTTTGTTCATTCGTTACTTAATTAATTAATTATAATTTATTGTTAAAACAATAAAATCCATAATGATATTAATAATTTTATAATAATAAAAATATCTATAAGATAACATAATATTAACAAAAATAATTATTATCACTGTATTATTAACAACATAATAAATTATATATTCTTAGCATTATTAAGAATTATATTATTGTTATTCACAAACAATTTTATTACTATTTTCATTAAAACAAAATTATTAAATTCTGTTTAAATTCTTACCTTTATTTTATTTTTATTTTACCACACATTTAATTTTATTTCCTTATAATTTATTCGATTCATTTAATTAGTATAACATCAGGCATGCATGCATGGAACCAGGTGAGGTCGTGCAGTGAACTAGGCGAGGCTGGGTGGCTTAGACAGTGGCGCAATGAATGTTGTTAAAGCCAAAACACTCATTTATTAGTGTAAAAGCATAAAACATTAATCGGGTTCAGCCCATATTTAATATAAAAAGAATAATAATAATTAGAATCAAATAAAATTAAAAGATAGAAAAATTGAAACATGACACATCGCAATGTCCAGGTGTTACAATTCTCCCCACCATAAAACATTCCATCCCTGAATAGCCACAACTACGATTGAGACTCAAGAACGAAACTAATACCCCACATTTTTTCAAAGAGGTTCCCCCCAATCAACAAGGGAAAAGCGGAAAAAGAATCATGCTCATAGAAATTTACTCAAAGAAAACATCAAGAGGAGTGTAAATAGACATTTTGATATGTGTTTCTCTCCCCAAAGGGATAGAATTTCTGTAGTTGATTGATCAAGGAAAGGAACTCTCACACCCACATAAACTAACGTCACAAGCTGAAACATCTCAAGCATTATTAAACGAAAACCACAACATTTTTCTAGAATGAACAAACAAGGCCAAACCACGTCCAAGGATCATTATTATCACTTATCACTAAGCCATCATTTGAAATAGAACCAAAAGGTTACTGTGGGGAATCATGAGGGGCTCCCCAGCATTATAAACCTACATACACCCAAGACGGGACAGGAAAACCGACACAGGGAGGTTCGAGCAGATTGCCCACCATTAAACAAAATTCCATCATTGATTCATTCTACAGACATTTTTGGAAGACACAATTTGTGTATCCCCACCATTAAAACTAATACATGATATAGAACTTTGAAAATTTTCTGATGGTGAACAAACACCCCATCACAAGGGGCAGGGAGGGAGGGGCCCGACCACATGGCATCAAAACCATTACCTAAGACAAACCAGCATCTCCACGTCCCTGGATGAGAACTTTTAATATGAGAGACCTATTTACCTAATAGTCCCCATTAGGTCCACTATATTTGATTTAATCAAGTGGGACACAACTCCCTATACTATATGGAAACAAGACGACATCACCTCTTCATAGTCACGGGAAACCCCATTCACCCAAATGGGTCTTTCAGAATGGAACAAGCACATAACACAATTTAATCTTCCTCATTTTCAATACCGAAGATAGGCGTAATGTTGGGGTCCCATGCAATCTCTGGGTTCCTAACCACATGAAAGCTTCACATCGAGGCCTATGGCTAGAGCCCTAATGTTTTAAGAGCCTCCTTCATCATATTCAGTCATTAAAGACTCCCGAATGAAGGTTATCTTATTCCTGGTGTCGCATGAAACCATACTGTAATCTAGACAAACCCATCAGACACAACACAATCTAACATCCACCTAGTCCCTCATGGAACATCCACCAAAATTAGGGTTTAGATGATTCTCATGCATCATTTCCTCACTATAACTAAGAAACATAATAAAGAAAAACACATGAAGAACAATTCCCCTAGAACAGAAAAATAATAAATCCCTATGAGTAAGACACTCTCTAATGAAAACAGGGTTTCTTGAAGAACTCTACAAAATCAAACTTTACTCTTCGAAGAGAAGACACATCACAAGATTTAACCAAGAATGACCCTCGCATCCGATGATAGCACTAAAATCCTTTCAAGAAATCATTCAACACCGAAAATTCTGAACCACCTTCACCTTTCCCAATTGAAATTCCTTTCACTACTTCAAGGGGGAACTTTCAAGCGTAAAAATGTCAAACTTCATACCTGAAGACTAGGACAACTCAAAGAGACTGAAGCTCACATCAACTCCTCACCTCTATTATCCAGCTGTGAGAGGATCTGGTTAACCGAAAAGGATAAGGATCAACCATAACACAATCAATAAAACGGGAGAGTCCTCACTTTAATCAACTAGAGGGATGAAGAGCAACGATGTTCCCATGGCTACACACCAATTTCATGTTAATTCCATATGGGGGAAGACAGTAGTCCAGAAATAGAATCATGGACCAAATCAAACTGGTCTAACGACCATGAAATACAACAAACAAAAACTAAACGTACTCGGAGAACCATTTCATGGGATTCATGACACACTTTTCAGAAGAAACCACTAACCACATCGTTTCACCCAAACATAAAAATAATAATTCAAACTCAAGACATAAATCTTTCAAACAGGATTCTGGGCTCAGAACTCCTCACATCCAACACAACCCAAACACATGGACACACCACTGAAACACCAAATTTTCATTTAAATAAATTTTTTGAAAATTAAAAATGTTGGTGGGTTGCACAAACACCTATGTTGTCCAATGGGTCACATAAATGCATGATCTCGTGCCACACCATCACCCACTGATTTTCCATCTAGGCACTGATCCACTCATGCTTTTGACCATTTCTCATTCCATTTAGAACCATGCATGTCGATTCCCTTGAGAGCACCAGAGATCAAAACCATGCCTTTCAATTTTTCGAAACCAAACATTCAACCCACACTTTTAAAACCATAAACATCATTAGATTTTTTAAGCACCTCATTTCAAAAAATAATTTCAAGACCAAATCATTTTTTCCTTAAAAAATATATTTTCATTAATCCAAAAAAAGAGACGAGGAATGAAGCAAGAGGGAACGAGTGCCAATGGGTTACTAGGACATATGGTTGGTGGCCATATGTCAATCATGCCACAACCAAAAAAAGTATTCTAGGACAGTGTCCCTGACTCCACATGGCTTTCCAGACCCTAGGATCTCACTAGGACCACTGACCCTACTCCCTTTTTATTTCTCATATACATGATTAACCACAATAACCAAATACACAAAAAGACCTCCACATACATTTGGTAACTCGAGTCTCGCCAAGAGGTGTGCTTGCAAGGAACCTTACTCGTAGTTAGAATGTCGATTCCCAACAACCTTAACTCCATTATAATGAGATTATATTCCAAAAAAACCCGACCCAACAGAGAAAACCTCCTCTGATACAATGTTTTCACTAACCAGGCTGGGTCGCCATCAGACCCTTCACCTGACCCGATTTGTAAAAGGGCCCCAAGGGCGTTCCCGATCCCCATGGGATGGCACAATCTCGGGTATCCAAACAAACAGATGGAAATTAATTGTCCAAAAAATTAAACAGAAACAACTAATGAGATAAAAAAATTAAAATAAAAATAGACAATAAAAGATGGAATTAAAATAAAATTGAAATTAATGGTTTTCCACTGAATCCAAAATCTAGAAAGTAACCAAAAAAGAAACTAAAACATTGACTCAAACCTCCTGACTACAACAGGGGTGTGACACCCACAAGATACATCCCCAACCTACATGAGAAAACCATAAAAAACTCAAACCACCATCGCAGGGCATGATATCACAACCTGGAATACACAAGAAATAAGGTATACAAACAGCCAAAGGATTATGTAGGGTGTGAACCAAGATCCCAGTAAGACATCACCAAACAGAAGGGTTCTATGGAAAAACATCAAAATAATAATTTAACATTCTTATTTAAAACCATACTATTATAACTCTTTTAAGGAAAACATTTAAAGATTAAAATTGAAAAGGAAAGAGTACTGAAAAAACCATTTCACAATACTACTATAAAATGGAAGGGAAATTTTATAAAGAAAATTAAAATACTCAAGTGGTCCTCTGTATACCAAAAGAAGGTACCGTGTCATGAATAGTAGTGCACTGCAGGTAAATCCCCTAAGGCAGCTAGTATGTGTGGTGCACAAGAGACATCGTACCTCATTGTAAGAATGAAATAAAAACCATAATAATCATTTCTCTTGTGAATGAGCCACTAGTATGGGAAAACATCCATAACCTAGTAGTCTACAAACACAAAAAAAATAGTTATTGTTGTAACGCCAAACCTACCATATGAAACTGAGATAAACAACTCATGTGTCATCTAGCGTACTAGTCCAAATCTGCCAACCTAGATACTTGGTGTTTTCCCCTGTGCTCAATCAAGTTACACATTCAATCAATAAACCATTTTCACATGTCACAAGACCCAAAAAGACATTACACACACAAAATCATCCGATTTCATACCCAAAACCCATTTCAAAAAGATACACACACTAAATAAATTTACAAACATAACTTATAAATCTTATGTAGTTTAACATTTTACTAAATGAAATTCCAAAAATGTTTCCAAAAGAACACCACAAGGGTTTACGCTTGATGGAACAACCAAAATCCAGTTTTTATCCAACCACAGACAAAAAACCATTTCGCACCATAATTCACATCACTTGTAGAACTTAATAAATTTTTTAGAAAAATTAAACAACATTTCTAAATAACAAAAAAGGTTTTGAAAATGAAAAATGCTCTATTAAACAATATTCGAATCATTTAAAATTATATAATAAAGGATTCCCCAAGAAAAACACACCTGATTTCTATTTTAGAAAAACCCTTTTCTAATCCATATACATAAAGAAACCATTTAAAAAAGTGTTTCTCAGCACCCAAACATTTAAAAAATTTCATTAAAGGTATAAAACACAAATATGTAGGTGAGAAACATAATGAATATAACTGATCTTCTCAAAAAGTCCATTTCTCCACACGAAAACACTTTATATATTTTCTGTATTCAAATAACACCTTATAAACAACTCACACGACCCATTTTTTTAATCACTATTTAATACACACACACTACATAGAATTTTTGTGTGAAATAAATACAAACTCTACATATAAGAACACAAATCCTTAAAAAAATATCAACATTCAAAATAATTGTATAATCCATTATAACAGTTTATTAAACAACCCCACTAAACACACCAATCATTTACATCAATCGTGCACCCAAAAACCCTATTGAAAATAGGACTGGACGTCCTCACCATATAAAATTGTTCATAGCACCATCAACACAATTTAAATAAGCCATTTCATTATT
The DNA here is from genome assembly GCA_963277665.1 of Viscum album. NCBI lineage: Eukaryota > Viridiplantae > Streptophyta > Magnoliopsida > Santalales > Viscaceae > Viscum > Viscum album. Next base: position 689,025,590 of record OY728122.1, read on the forward strand.
TACAAAAATCCACAAAACCATTCACAAAATTAATTAATCTAAGTTCATAAAAGGGAACCTGTTTCACACCAAATTCGATTACTTTTTTATCGACACTCACACCATGTAACATAATCATAGAACATATTAAAACTGACCAAACAAACAAATTAAATTATCTAAAAAAACGTAAGTGCATGGAACCACCTACCTCAATGTAGAAACTTCCAATCATGGGTGTGAAACTCCTATCGAAACCAATTCTCATCACAAACAACATAATTTATACACTAAAAATAGAATTTGAATATTGAAAATATTTAAATTCAGCCGCTAAAATTAACTCATTACCGCTGAACAACCATGAACTCAAAAAAATGAAACGAAGAAATAGAGATTCAACTAAGGGTTATTGGGGGACGGTCATCGGGCTGAGAAGGAGGGAAGAGAATATAAGTGGACTAGAGAGGGAGCAGTGAACCATGGGGCGGTGCGATGTGGTCAGTCGAGAGTCAGTGCATCATGATGCTGGCAGGAAGAGAGGATGGGGTAACGCCATCTTAGAGAGTTTTCGGGAATGATTTCTGGTTGGCTGGAAGAGGGGTTGTGCACACGAACAGTGGGACAGAGCGGATGAGAGACTTGCTAGGATGGGGGGGGTTCATGCAACAAGGTTCCATGGTGGAGGAGGAGGCCGATGACCAGGGAATGTAGCGGAACGAGGAGAGGCTAGGTGTGTGTGTGTGCGACGAGATCATATGGGGAGGGTGGTCGTGGCGTAACAGAAAAATGGTGGAGAGGGTCTGATAAGAAGAATGTTTAGGGGTGTAGCACATTCCGTAGAAAAAGAGAAGATAAAAAGAAATGAAAAACAAATAAAAATAAATTGAAATTATTAATAATAATAATAATAATAATAAATTCTAAAAATTGTAATGATTATAATAATAATAAACTAAAACAATATTAATAATAATAAATAATGTAACATAATTATCATCAATACTATTGATAAAATTAATCATATTGAATAACAACAATATAAATTTCAAATAATAGTAAAATTATTATCATTATTAAGATAATTATATTATATTATTTTTTTTCACTCATTACATAATTAATTAATTATAATTTATGGTAATGACAATATCTACCTTAATGATATTAATAATTTTATAATAACAAAAATGGTCATAACAAATTATAATATTAACAGAAATAATTATTATCAAAATATTAATAAAAACTAAATAAATTTTATATTCATAACATTATTAATAATAATAATATTGTAATTATCAAACAATTTTATTACTATTAGAATTAAAAACATTCTTAAATCCATTAAACCTCGTTAATTTTATTTTATATTTATTTTACCACACACATAGTTTGATTTCTTCTTCATTAATTCACTACATTTAATTTGAAGAACCTCAGGAAGGAGTGAGGGGAACTGGGTGAGGCCACGTGGTGACATTGGAAAGGCCGTGTGCCTTCGACAACGGCACATTGAACACTCTCAATGCCAAAATGCTCATTTATCAGCGCAAAATAATAAAACCCAATTCAGGATTGGCCCTCATTTCATATAAAAATAATAATAATAATTAGAAAAAGATAAAATTTTTAGATAAAAATTAAAAGTAGAAACATGGTGCAGTGAAAATTCTGGGTGTGACATCCATTTTGTAATTCTTGTAGCGATTTGACCAAAAATATTGTAAAGATTATATGGAATTGACCAAGAATGTTGTAATGGTTCTTGGGATTTGACCGGGGATGTGGTAAATATACATTGTTTATATGGTTGTAGTTGGAATTGTCAGAAAAAATATTTAGATATATTTATTTGTGGCCCAAAACATATTATTTTCCCTTGGTTATATGGTTATAGTTGGCATGGTGGTAAGACATGATAAGATATATTCTAGCTTGGTACCATTGAATTCCATTTGAATATGGTTATATGATTTTGGATTGAATGGTCATAAGATATGCCCATAAATATTTTAGCATGGAACTGATGTTGATTGTTTTTTCTTGGTGATATGATAGTGGATGGAATGGTTGCAAGACATTCTCATTGATTTTTTGGAATAGATACAAAGCAGGTCATGGTTGCATACTAATAATTTTTGAATTAATTAACACACATTTTATAGAATTACCTCAAACACTTCATATTTGAATAGTATACTTTTTACATATTTTGGTTGACATGAATAGTTATACAAAAAACATAATCAGGCAACCATTTATAACATGAGAATATGTCATATGTGACAGATTGGAAAATTATTAATGAACATTGTTGTTGACTACTTGTTTTCTATTATGCTGGTGTTTGTAGATTGAACAAGTGTGGGGTTCTAGACTAGAGAAATTGAATATTTTATTTTATTTTTCTATTTTTTTTATTGTATTATTCTATCATGACATTTAGTTTCATTTAACCATTTCATTACAAAATTTTCTTATTAATTTATTGGAATATTCATATTTATTTTATTTTTGTATTCTAAAATTTCTTTAAAATTAATATTTCCATTTTAATATGAATATTTGTACTACTATGAAACCTTACACTAGGGGATGCAGTATCCCAATATAATTTAAAAACATCATCTTCTAGTTGGAATCCACTGGAATATGGGGAGGAGTGCATGCAGTCTGACACCCAAACCTTTCCAGTCACAGGAGACAGTGGGAGATTGGGGGATGTTAAAATGTGTTATCAATAGAGTATGTTCTCATTTAATTTTACTTACAGTTTCGAAAACATGTAATGGAATGTGATAAAAATTGGAAATGATCTTGTACATGTGAGTCTCTTACCCATGTATAGGGGAAATTATGAGTACCAGGGGGTGGGATTATTTTTTGAATCATTTTTTATAATAGTTGGTGTTATTTATCATTTAATTATTCAAATTTCTTGTAAGGTTATTATTTTATAATCTTAATTTTTGTTGATATTTTTACACATGAACCAGTAAGGAACCATGTAATGATACATGCATCATAATAGGCACATATGGATAAATTGGAATTCATTGTTCCTAATAGAGATATGTATATATTTTCGTGTAATATATACTTCTACTGTTTAACGATATTATGAGATTTAATTTTCAATGGATAAATGAATTGAGTGGTTATATCATAATTAAATAAATGTGTGACATGTCTTGATATACCAATAATAATTAGTTATCGATTTCCCTCACCTTTTGGGGATGACCTTTCCACTAGTAGACACTCTAAGGTGTGCATTTTTTTGTAACGAAAATTCCTACTCATGCTCTTCTAATAGAGTGTCAAGAGAGTGGTAATAGGCATATTCCTAATATAGATGAACTTGAAATACCTATATTTATTAAGGAGAAGATAGACAATAATATTCCTCATAGCTTCCTGACGGTTATCTAATACTTGGAATGTGATATTTTTTGTAAAGTTCCATTGATGCCTGAGATGAGAAGATGGTTTCAGCAATGTCATCTATCTATTTTAAATACAGAAGGGGGACCCATGCTACAATGTTTCAGATTATGTTAGTCTAGATCATCATCAATGATCACAATACACACATGTAGAACTGTATGAAACATGATATATATATATGAATCTTGGACATAATAGGAATTTTTGGGATATTTAGAAGAATATTTCTTGAAGGATGATATATCTTGTATGGACATCGAGATGAAGTACCTGATCCATTAATATAAGAATAACAGGAGGGATGAAAATTAATGTGATTCTATGTAGCCGATGTAGAAGGAATTATCATTGATGTACTATTATCGATGGTTTATTTAGCTACAATTCTTTCCAACATGGTTTGTAGATGATTCAATCTACAGAGAAATTTTTTTTGGTTGGTATTCATTATGAGATCCGGTAATAGGTAATTTTTTTCCATAGAAGTATCCTGAATGACTTGATGGATAGGACACTCGTCATTGATGGTTATATTCGGGAGGGTCTGAACACTAACCAATATATTTTATCAAGGAAATCTCCGAGTTCATCATCAAGTGGTATGAATCATTGTTATAATAGTTTCTACCAATTTAGTAGTTGTAAGATCAAATATGGTAGAGGAAAACCATATCAAGATCATGTTCCATTATAGTTCAATCAGTGTGGCATGATTAGTCACAATGAACAAACAATATCCTTACCCCACTGATGTGTGTTGAATATTTGGTAGAATGGGACGTCTTCAGTGATTTTATCCTGAGTTCATTAAGGGGGAATAATATTTATGCAAAGACAACAAAATTTAGTTTTTGGATAAATAAAGTGAACTTCATGGGACAAGTCATATCAATGGAGGAGTTTCACTAGACACAAAGAATGTTACACCCATTATATCTTTGGATAATCCTATGAACAATTTCAATATTAAGATATTTCATGGATTAAATGAGGTTTACTAGTTTTTTTTAGACATAAACTATTTGGTAACACCAGTGTATAGGCTGACTAGATAATGAGTTACATTTTTTCTGATTCATGCATGATAGATTTTATGGAGATGAAATGAAAGATATACTTTCTAACTATCCTCGCATTACTTGTGTGAGGTAAATCATATACCTTTTATTGTGATGTATCAAATGTTTTAGAGAGAGAAATTAAAATATAAGAAGATCATATTGTCTCATATGGTTCTAGGAAGCTAATATCACATGAGATGAATTGCCTTACTCATGATATGGAGTTAGAATAAGTGGTAAATTCACTGATATGTTGGATTCACTATCACATCTATGATATTTTTTTGATATAAAATGATATCAAGATCCTCAAGTATATATTTTATTAGAGAGATTTGAACCTTCAACAGAAGAGATGGGTCGAGTATTTGTAGTCTTTCCACATTGAATTTCCCTATAAACCTATAAAGTATATTTCTGTTGCCAATTAATTGAGCCTAGATAATTTTTAATTTTTAGTAAAAGATTCTTGTGATGAGTGTTGGGTAATGACCCTCTTTGCATGAATGTATCTGGATGTTCATGAATCTCAATGTTGAGTTTCTCGGAAATTGAAAATAGTTATACCCATTCATTTGGAACTGATTATGTCTTTTTAGATTTCTTATCTAGAGGGATCAATTCATAGTGTAAAATTATAATTTTGGGAGATTCAATTAGGATGGACTCATTGTAGTGGAAATTGACATCTTTTTTATTGTCATGTGTGGTTTTTATGGGCCTGTATGAGGAGTTGATGAGGGTGTTTTTTTCTTATATGTTGGCAGTGCATCATGGTTAAAAAAATATATATCCTGATAACCATTATCTTAACTTCTGACCATTAATTATGAATTAAGTGGAAATATTCGTTATTTTATTCTAAACTAATCAGCTTGTGAAATCATAGTATCAATGGTCAGATGGGATTTAGGAGCCTTTACACATTCCATAGTGGAAATAAAATGACTTAACAATAGATTATGTTTTTGGAAAACATAGGAGGACCCATAAAAATGATGTATCACCTAGCTTACATATTTTATAATCCATTACAATTGAGTAATTGATAAATCTCTTCATGGGAGGGGGGTTTTATTACATTATTTTCCAGGAATACTCATTTCGGATACATATCCTCGTTTTACATCACATTTTTGGAAGGTTCATCATAATTACTTAGGATCTCATGTTCTTTTAATGACATTATAACATATAAATATTCATTTTCAATCTAAGCATAAAATTTATGTTTTAGAAGATATATTATGATCATACATTTTTTATTTTGTAGTTTTATGGGAGAAAAAGATAGAACCCTTTCAGTGTTAATATAATAATATCTTATAGGCACCAATATAAATTTATCCTCTTGATTATTTTAATGGGAGACTCAGTCGTTCAACTCTTAGTTTGATTGAGGCAGGATAGTCAACACTTATTGTGCCTAGTCTCATGCAAGAGATATCTAAACTAGTTCTACTGATCCAGAAGTCGATGTAAACTACACATAGTAGGAAGAAGTCATATGATAACCTCAAAAAAACCTATGGAGTTTTAGGACGGTCATCATGTTTTCCATCATGTGTCACCATGGTTGGGGCAACACCGTATCATGAAACATGGAGAGATACATCCCATGTTAGTTGACACATTTTAAATAGAGGTAGGGGTATGTACTGTTTTATACCAATTATCCAATCCACGTTGATAGAGTACCATTGAAGAGGGGTTACACACGTCACAACAATCAAGGTATGATCAATAACCTTCCCCTGTGATAGACTTATAAAAAATTGATCTACGTGTTGATATTTCCCATAAGGATAATTCGATATGGGTTATGGATAATAGTGAAAAATAAATTTAGGGTCGGCATATATCATTTATTTCTATGAAATGGTAGGATGAGTGAGTTTAGAATTTGTCCTTGGAAAAAAAGTTAAATATTTGAAGACTGTGTCCATAATTTTTTCTAAGACTCCATAATTAATATTATAGTAGCATGAGGATGAGATTTTATATGGTGGGAGGAACTATGAAACTATCAATTCATGGAATTGACCCCTTCGAGTCTTAAATTTATGACATAGTGGCCATGTCATATTCATTGATAATTTTTCGTTTTAGGGTACAATTACCAAATGCTAATAGACGCATGTTTGTTTTAATAAATGGTGTTCTAGAATTAATGGGTATGTGATTTAGGGGTTCATAGTAAGATGAGATGGTTTAAACTATTATTGGATTGATTTAAAGGAAAATGGGATGAAAAATGAATTCCATTTCGTTTAAATGTTATGTAAATGTATTATACATTGTGTAATTGTATGTGGGTTTTTAATATTAAATCAGAGGTGATGATATTTTTTGTGAATTTTTTGAAAAACAATTAAATGAAATGAAACCACATTATACACAATGTAAATTTATAAAATGAAATTTTAATTATTATGTGAAGAATATTTCATTCAAATTAGTTGCTTCTCCTATCCTCATTACCCCAGGGCGCATTTCATATTATTCTTGTGTTCCAAATTTAGTTTCTATACATCCCATTTCTATGTGAATTCTTGGGAAAGTCATTTTTTAGGTTTCTCCCTTATCAACATTATTATCTTATATGTTTCAGTTAAATCCTTTGAAAAATTTCATTTTTAGTTTTAATCTTGATCAATATTGATATAGGAATACATTTTTAATCATATGCATCATCTTCCTTTGGGTTTTGGCCTTTTGGGAGTAAATTTGGATAATCAGTTGAAGGTATATGGTCTAAATATTAACACTCTGGGTTGATAATTAACATTTAAATGCAATATTGTGATTGATCCAACCCAATTTATGGAAAATTTGAATAAATAGTAAATGTTATATTGCCTTTAATTTGAATAATATCAATCTTATTCGGGTCTGGTATATTGCTACCCATTGGGTGATAAAACCATTGAATATATTTCAATTTTCAAATGACATAATGTATGTTTAGCATGAAATGTGACAATGGGTTATTTATTGATATAGAATTTTTATATTTGTGGATTATTTATTATTGATATATTTTTTAATAAATTTTGAATTAAATTTCAAGTGGAATATGAAAAAAATGTTAATTCACAAAAAAAATACCATTGATAATTGTGATGTGATATTTGGTTATCCATGTTGTATGATAGAGATTGTGTTCAATTTTTTAATACATATATATAGGTCTCGACACTATGCAAAGACAACATACATGGTATATTTCTAATATGGAGGAAGTTTGACATAGTCCAATGATTTAATTCTTATAAACATTGGGATTTTCATAGTCCTATGTTGTAATTCTTATAGGTCTTTGACCCATAATATTGTAATCCTTATACAGATTCAACATGGATTATGTTCACTATACCATGGTATTATTGTTGTGGTTTTATATTTGTATGAAATTCATATTGATATGATAAAATTGTTTTGATGAATGTAGTTTTACATTGGTTATATTTTTTTAGTTTTCATGGTCTTAATACATTAACAAATATATTCTGGAATGACCCCAAAGACGGTAATTTTGTTATCGAATTATGGTTTTGGATGGAATAGTTGTATGAAGTGCATATAGATATTATAGAATGTTCCTAAATCATGTTATTTTTCTTTTGTTACATTTTTGATGATGATATGTTCATAATTCAGTCATAGTGTTATTCCCACATGGATATGAAGCAGGATTATTTTTTAATTTATCAATTACTAAATTTAGTTATATACATGTTTTAAACCCAATTTCATAAACATCATATTCGACTGGTTTAGGCTAGACATGGTATAAGGCCCCAGCCTTAAACCTTACTTAATCTTGATTTATTACAAGATTACACATTGTGGATCTTTTTAGGTTTAGAGTTTTAGAGAATTAGATCATAAAACTTGCATTACATTCCACATTTAAAAAAAGTGGTTACATAAAGATTGTATTCATTTTTCCCATCAACAGAACATATTTAAAATAAAACATGGATTATTTCTTGACACTTCCTTGAAACTATCATCATATCATGTACCTTTCCCTTGACCTATGAAAAAAATGTCAAAAAAACATGGGATGAGCATAAAAAGCTTAGTATGGGTTATAAAAAATATGGAAAGGAAACATAAGTTCATATATACATAATAATGAAATCATACTTTACCCATTAAACATAAGCACATTAACATTCCTCATCAATTCATGAATAAATCATATAAATCATAAAACATAAAGGTAACTTGAGGCATTCATAACATTCTTACGTAGGGAGTAACACACTTGGTTACGTTTGGAATACCCATCACAGTATATTCCCTAAATCTTTTCAGAGAAACCTTAATGTTTCACTCCTTCGTGTTACCCAATTCATTGGAGAGCTATATCGGGCTCACCCACCCTTAGTTTATCACGGAACCACCTGTCTTCATAATAATTCCCAAGAACATCAACATAATCTTATCACATAAAACATGCATAAAGGAAACATAACATTTCCACCTTTGAATCAAAAGATATCAATACAACACATTGATATAAAAACATTATGAAAACCATTTTCAATACCAAAATAAATGAAAATTAAAACATGGTATTTATTTTTCTTTTAAAAAAAGGTATGGGTTGTAGAGGAAGTCGAAACTCAAATAATAGTCACGACAGCGGAGAAGTCATTGTCACAGCATACGTACGACGAAATAATTCCCTTTCGTCGTTTAGTAAAACTCTTAGTATAAAAAATATTCCTTTTGGATAAGCATAAAAGTCAAAGCGGTTTATACACCGTATAAAAGAAGGTTTTGTATAGAACAAAATATGCCTCAATGAAAGGAGATTGAGATGAAGTCCCATACCTCGGGTCTGACTTAACTCGATCGTTCTTTAATCTCCCGAATAATAAACTTGAGTTAATTTCTACATTCTTAATAACCTTCTTCAAGTTCATTATTCCTTTTATATCACTTATTACCATGTTATGAACACTATGTAATTATTTTAGTTAATAACGGTCGTTTTAACGATCATTGGTACTTGATTCAAAATATGCTCTTTATAATTACATGTTTTTCATGTATCCATTATATCCATAGTTATAATAGTGATGTATATATCATATATATCATATATATTCAATATATACATGCATTTATAATATTACATAATCATTTAGAGGTCTGAAATGAAATGCACCATTCATGGAGACGGTAAGCCGTATGTACGCATGAACGCTACTTTCATTTCTATTTCATATTTTATAGAAAGGAATCATAATTATATAAAAGTATATTATAATTCTAGTTTAATATCATATATAATATCATAACTCCATCCTTTATATGTCCCACATATGGTATTTAATGAATCAAATCACTTTGAGGGGGAGGTAGTCCGCACTTCCTTAAATGAAGATATCGCGTTTACCCATAATGGAAACCATAAAGGTATGCCCAAAATGAAAAATAACTAATCTTAAGGAAAACATAAACATATTATATATAAATATAGTGTTATATTAATGTCCAACATTGAAGGTGTTATAAGAATTTTGAACAATCATCGTTTCGGGAGGCAGAAATTCGCCATCCATGGAAACAGTATGTTCTTTAACCATTAGATGTAGGTGTGTGTAAGTGAAGATATAATCCTTCTTATAACAACATCCTAGTATATTTAAGATACTGGAGTTGTTACAAAAGAAATTAATAAAAAGAGTTTAGGGGGTTGGAGAAGCAAAATAAATTAAAAGGCCTCAAGTGAAGACATTACCTTAAAATCAGGTAACTCCCTTCGGTTTGAGCACAAAGGCATCCTTGGGAAGACTTATGACCAAAGTGAGGCATCAAGGAGTAATAGAGGGAAGTGGAGAGACAAAATGGGCTGGGGATGGACGATCCAAAGGCTTTGTAAGTGTGGGTAAGGAGAGAGAGGTGGGGGCATTTTATAAGAGGAGATGGGGGGCACTCTTCGAAAGTAAAGAAATGTTACTTTATTTTAAAATGAGTTTCGGATTCAAAAGGCCTCACATTGATATAATTCGAGGGTAAGGTGATAAGGGTTCGAAATCCACCCATCCAATAGGTTTTGGACATGTGTAGGTCATAGATTTTACATTATCATTTCATTTTATTTAAATCCTTTATTAATGAGGTAATCGATGCATCATCATGATGTCATAAATAATTTAATTTATTTAAAGTTTAAAAATTAAAAAAAAGTCATGATGTAGTAAATATTTTTAGATTTCTAATGAATATTTATAGTAAAAAATCTAACTTTTAGAACCACATGTAAAAATTGTTTTAGTAAACTAACTCATGTTTGTGTCCTATTTACATTTACATTAAATAAAAAGTTATTTATGTTATTTCCCAACCAAAATGGCTTCATGGGGTCCCCATGTTGACCTATGGATTTTCTTGGTCGGCCCTGACACATCCATTAAGGGTAGGACATGTGTCTAGGTATTTTCATTTTATTACAATATCATTTTTTCCTTAAATTGCATTAATTACCTCTAATCGCGATTAAAAACATAAAAGTTACTATTCACCAAAAAATTAATTTAATCTAATTTAACCACATTTTAATTCTTAATGACAACCATGTATGTCGGATTTTTGAAAATCAAATCACAGAAGTGGCAAAGTTTCATTTAAACAAAAAATCCGTTTATTTAACAACCACTTAGTGGTTTCACTATTCATCAAAAATTGATGTTTTTCCGAAAAATACCAAACTTCACCTTAAGATATATTTGATATTCCGAATTCAAAAATTATTTCTATTTTACAATATTCAAAACATATATGTTTCATTAATTAATTTAATAATTAATTCCCGCTGTCAGAGCAAATAACGTGTTTTTAGGAAACAATAAGTATCAAAAGATTGACAGTAGTTTAAGTCCAATTTCAATGTGAAATTAATTCCAATGACCACTATTTGTTTAAATGGTAAATATATATTCTAACCTCACTTCAAAACCAATTCAAAAGATAATCTAATCATATAAATATATTATATTAAAAAACAGTTTTGATGTAAAATGCACTATTTTACACTATTCATTAAAAAATGAACATTGTCCGAAAAATAACAAAAAATCACACAAATTAAATTTTGATGTCCAAATAATATAGAATAAGTTTATTTTGACAAAAATAGCTTATAAAATTGTTAAAAGATAGATTTAAAAATGGTTTTCCATCAAAAGGCTGTAAAACAATCTTTTAAAAATATTAGTGTATTTCATGCTTAAGATTGGATTTATTTTCATTTTAAGCCTATAAAACACTATCCAATTCATTAATAGACATAGATAAAAATATCTATTGTTCATTAATTACATGGGATGTTACATCCTTCCCCCCATTAGAAAATTGCATCCCCTCAATTTATTTACTTATCGAATAAATGGGGGTACTTATCCCTCATTGCATTTTTAGATTCCCACGTTGCCTCTTCCATCATGTGGTTTTTACACAAAACCTTTACCTGATTAAACACCATATTCCATAACACATGCTCCCTGTGGTCAAGAATCTAGACTGGTTGTTCCTCATAAGATAGGTTCTCTTCCAGCTGAACTACCTCTGGACTCAAAACATGAGATGGATCTGGCATGTACTTTCTCAGCATCGAAACATGAAAAACATTGTGTACCTGGGATAAACTCGGAGGTAATGCCACCCGGTATTCAACTGATCCAACTCTCTCCAGAATTTTATATGGTCAAATGAACCTTGGACTCTGCTTTCCATTCTTAAAAAATCGCATCACACTTTTCCACGGTGATACTTTTAGAAAAACATGATCACCTACCTCAAAAGATATATCATTCCTCCTATTGTCCGCATAACTCTTCTGCCTACTCTGAGCTGTTCTCATGTGTTTCTGAATCACATGAACTTTTTCTGCCATCTCATCTAACAATTCTGGTCCCATCAACATCCTTTCACCCACTTCATCCCATAAAGTTGGAGTTCGACACCACTTCCCATATAATGCCAGAAATGGTTCCATCTGTATACTGGAATGAAAACTCTTATTATATGAAAATTCAACCAAAGAAAGATGTTGGTCCCAAATTCCCTAATAATCCATCGAACAATCTTGGAGCATATCCTCAAAGGTCTGATTTTTTCGTTCTGACTACCAATCTGATTGAGGATGAAATGTTGTGCTAAAATTTTATTCAGTACCCAACGACTTCTGAAGACCTTTCCAAAAGTTAGAAGTGAACTTGGGATCACGGTCAGATACAATGGAGAGAGGAACTCCATGTAACCTGACTATCTCTTTATGATACAAACGGGAAAGTTTATCTAGGGGAAAAGTATCTCGTATAGCAAGGAAATGAGCAGATTTAGTCAAGCGATCAAGAATAACCCATATTGCATTATAACCTCGAGGGGTCTTCGGCAATCCCACAACGAAGTCCATGGATACATTCTCCTATTTCCACTCTGGCACTGGTAAAGGCTGAAGCATCCCTTTCAGTAACTGCCGCTCTACTTTAACCTGTTGACAAGTCAAACACTTCACAGTAAAATCAGCAATATCTCTTTTCATTCCATCCCACCCGAAATACTCCCACAGATCTCTGTACATCTTAGTACTGCCAGGATGAACTGAAAACGGAGAACTATGAGCTTTACATAACAACTCTCTATTCAACTATGAATCACAAGGCACACACAATCTCTTCCCAAATCTAAAAACACAATCATTATCGATGTTGAATTCAGGCAACTTACCCTTCTGAACCAGCTCTACCTTTTTCTACAACTCACTGTCTTGCTTCTCTGCTTTCTTGATTCTGTCTGATAGAGATGATCTCACTGATACCTGAAACAAGACATAAGAACTTCCTTCTCCAACAAAATCTATGCCAAAGGTCAAAAAATACTTAACCAAAGGATCACTTTCAAAACGCAACATTGTTAATGAAGAATAACTTTTTAGACTCAAAGCATAAGCCAATTTATTTTCTTTTCCCAGATGGTAATGAATTGTACAATCATAATCTTTGATTAATTCTAGCCATCTCCTTTGTCTCATATTAAATTCTTTCTGAGTGAATATATACTTTAATCATTTGTGATCGGTATATATTTCACACTTTACTCCATACAAATGATGCCTCCAAATTTTTAAAGCGAAAAAAACAGCAGCTAATTCTAAATCATGTTTAGGGTAATTTACCTCATGAGTTTTCAACTTTCGTGAAGCATAAGCAATTACCTGATCATTCTGCATTAGGACACAACCAATTCCTTTCAATGAAGCATCATTGTAGATAACAAACTCAACATTCCTGGAAGGTAGTGCCAAAACTGGAGCATTCACCAATCTTCTTTTCAACTTCTGAAAACAATCATCACATTCTTTTGTCTAGATAAAATTAACACCCTTCCGAGTTAGCTTAGTCATTGGACTAGATAACCATGAAAATTTTCTAAAAAACCTATGTTAATAGCCTGCCAAACCCCGGAAGCTACGAATCTGAGTAACATTTGTGGGTCTTGGCCATTCTTCCACAACCTTTGTTTTTGTAGGATCAACAGTTATCCCATATTTAGAAATAATATGTCCAAGGAAAGAAATTTTTTGCAACCAAAACTCACACTTGATTAATTTCCCATACAATTTATTTTCTTTTAAGGTTTCCAAAATAATCCTTAAATGTCTTTCATGATCCTCTTTACTTTTAGAAAACACCAAAATATCATCAATGAAAACCACCACAAACTTATCTAAGAACTCATGGAAAATTCTATTCATTAAGTCCATGAATACAGCAAGTGCATTGGTTAGCCCAAATTGCATTACTACAAATTTATAATTGCCATATCTTGTACAAAACGCAGTTTTCGGAACATCTGCTTCCTTTACCTTCAGCTGATGGTACCCCGATCTCAGGTCAATCTTTGAAAAATACTGAACTCCCTGGAGCTGATCAAACAAATCATCGATATGAGGCAAAGGATATTTGTTCTTAATAGTGATGTTATTCAAGGCTTTATAATCAATGCAAAGTATCATAGAACCATATTTCTTTTTATCAAATAAAAAAGGAGCACCCCATGGTGACGTTCTAGGTCGAATGAAACATTTCTCTAATAAATCTTGCAATTTCTCCTTCAACATTAAAAGATCAATTTGATCCATTCAATAAGGGAGTTTTGAAATTGTCCTAGCATCCGGAACTAAGTCAAAAGTAAACTCAACTTCCCGATCTGGTATTATTCCAGCAAACTCATCAGGAAAAACATCAGGATACACATTTACCACGGCTACATCATTAATCTGAATAGTTCCTTTATTTTCAACAATATGTGAAAGGTAAAATTCATTTCCATCTTTTACAAGTTTCTCGGCCTCTTGATATGTTATCAACATTAAGGGTTTATTCTTTTACACAAACTTAAAGTCTTTCTGAAAAGAAACTTTTTTAGCTCTACAGTCAATCTTAGCATGGTAAATAGAGATCCAATCCATAACCAGGATAACATCAAACTCTACTAGAGGTAGAACAATAAGGTTTTCAAGTAGGTTCTTTCCACAGATAAGGATAGGAAGATTCTTATAAATTATTTTTTCCTCAACATTTCCCCCAGGTGTTGTTACCAAAAGTTCAGGAGTCATTTCTTGAGATGGCATTCCCATTTTACTAGAAAAGGTTTCAGAGATGAAAGAATGTGTGGACCCCAAATCAAACAACACACTGGCATAATCTGAAAAACAATCAAAGTACATGATACAACTTCATTTGATGGCCTGAAATCTGTTAAAGTAGTTGTAAAGGATTTCTACACTCCTTTCTTCTTGTAGTCTAACTGCTTCCCATCACTCAAGCTCTTTGTCGGACACTCGTTTTCATAGTGACCCATCTCATTGCACTTAAAACATTTCACTATCTGTAAATCAAATTTGAACATTCCCTCACCTTAAACATTTTCAGTGCAATCACGAGCCTTATGTCCCATCTTACCACATTGGTAACACTTTCCAGAATTAAGAAGACATTCCCCAGCATGCATTTTACCACATTTATCACAAACTGGAAACTTAGATTCCGTACCATCAGACTTTTTTGAAGAATTCTTACCTATCTCCTTCCACCTCGGTCTATTCTTCTGTTGGTTGTTATTAATCACTTGATCATAGGGAAACTCCATTTCCACCTTCTCAGCACATCGAAAAAGCTTTTCATAACTTTTAAACTCATGAGAAGCTAATGCCCTTCGATATTTTGGCTTTAATCCTGAGTAAAAAACAATTGATTTTACTATCAAGGTCTCGGATAAAATTTGGAGCATACCTTTCCAATCGAGTGAACCTTTCTTCATAGGCAGCCACTGAGTCTTCATCTTTCTTCTATTCCAAGAATTTCTTTTCCATCCAAAGTCGAACATCCTTAGGAAAATACTTCTCAAGAAACAATCCTTTCAATTCATCCCAGTCAAGAGCATCAATCTCATCGGCGTCCCTGATATTTTTAACCATTGACCACCACTGATCTGCTTCACACTCCAAACTATAAATAGAAAGACTATCCTTTTGATTTTCTGAACACCCCATGACATCGAAAATATTCTCCATTGCTTTAATCCACCCTTCAGCTAACACATGGTCAGATGATCCTCTGAATGATGGGGGATGTTGCCTCATGAAATGTTCTACCACTGACAGGTTCCTCTGTGGTTGATCTGGTTGATCTCGTGCATGGATACCACCTCCATTTATCGCTTGAGTCAACAGCTCCATTACTGCAACAAACTGTTCAGTTCCAGTTCCGACCATCTCAGTATGCTGATTCGGAAGGTTATTTCCTTCTGTATGCCTTCCTAGCACTGCTTCCCTGTTTCCTCTACGGAAAACCATTTTGAAAAAATATGTCTTAGATGAAGCAACATGGTAATCTTCAAATGCTATATCATTTCAATTTGACCATAAAAAAATATTTTTGGATATTAATTTAATAGAATTCTAACACCTAAAATTATCTAAACCGAACTATGATACCAACTATACAGCCCCAGCCTTAAACCTTACTTAATCTTGAGTTATTACAAGATTACACATTGAGGATCTTTTCAGGTTTATAGTTTTAGAGCATTAGATCATTAAACATGCATTACATTCCGCATTTAAACAAAGTGGTTACATAAAGATAGTATTCATTTTTTCCCATCAACGGAACATATTTAAAATAAAACAAAAATTATTTCTTGACACTTCCTTGACACTATCATCATATCATGTACCTTTCCCTTGACCTGTGAAAAAACATTTCACAAAAACTTGGGATGAGCATAAAAATCTCAGTATGGGTTATAAAAAATATGGAAAGGAAACATAAGTTCATATAAACATAAGAATGAAATCATACTTAACCCATAAAACATAAGCACAGTAACATACCGCATCAAATCATGAATAAATCATAGAAATCATAAGACATAAAGGTAACTTGAGGCATTCATAACATTCATACGTAGGGAGTAACCCTCTTGGTTATGTCTGGAATACCCATCATAGTATATTCCCTAAATCTATTTTGAGAAACCTTAACGTTTCACTCCTTCGCGTTACCCAATGCATTGGAGAGCTATATCGGGCTCACCTGCCCTTATATTATCACAGAACCACCCATCTTCATAATAATTCCTAAGAACCTCAACATAATCATATCACATAAAACATGCATAAAGGAAACATAACATTACCACCTTTCAATCACAAGATATCAATACTACACATTGATATAAAAACATTATGAAAACCAATTTCAATACCAAAATCAAAGAAAAGTAAAACATGGTATTTATTTTTCTTTTAAAAAAAGGTATGGCTTGTAGAGGAATCTGAAACTCAAATAATGGTCACGGCGTCAGAGAAGTCGTTGTCGCCGCATACGTACGACAAAAACATTCCCTTTTGTTGTTTAGTAAAACACTTCATATAAAAAATATTTCTCTTGGATAAACGTAATAGTCAAAGGGGTTTATACATCGTATAAAAGAAGTTTTTATATAAAACAAAATATGCCTCAATGAAAGAAGATTGAGACGAAGTCCCATACCTCGGGTCCAACTTGAATCGATCGTTCTTTAAAATTCGGAATAATAAACTTGAGTTAATTTATACTTTCTTAAGAACCTTCTTCAAGTTCATTATTCATTTTATGCCACTCATTACCATGTCATGAACACTATGTAATAATTTTAGTTAATAACGGTCATTTTAACGATCATTGGTACTTGAGTCAAAATATGCTCTTTATAATTACAAGTTGTTCATGTATCCATTATATCCAGAGTTATAATAGTGATGTATATATCCTATAAATAATATATATCCAATATATACATGCATTTATAACATTACATAATCATTTAGAGGTATGAAATGAAATACACCGTTCATGGAGACGGTAAGCCGTACGTACGCATGAACGCTACTTTCATTTCTATTTCGTATTTCATAGAATGGAATCATAATGATATAAAGGTATATTATAATTCCAGTGTAATATCATATATAATATCATAACTCCATCCTTTATACGTCCCACATATGGAATTTAAAGAATCAAATCACTTTGAGGGGGCGGTAGTCCGCACTATCTTAAATGAAGATATCGCGTTTACCCATAATGGAAACCATAAAGGTATTCCCAAAATGAAAAATACATAATCTTAAGGAAATCATAAACATATTATATATAAATATTGTGTCATATTAATGGCCACCTTTTATGGTGTTAGAAGAATGTTGAAAAATCATCGTTTCGAGAGGCAGAAATTCGCCATCCACAGAAACTGTATGTTCTTTAACCATTAGATGTAGTTGTGTGTAAGTGAAGCTGGAATCCTTCTTATAAAAAAATCCTAGTATATTAAAGATACTGGAATTTTTACAAAATAAATGAATAAAAATAGTTTAGGGGGTTGGAGAAGAAAAATAAATCAAAAGGACTCAAGTGAAGACATTACGTTAAAATCGGGTAACTCCCTTTGGTTTGAGCTCAATGCCTTCCTTGGGAAGACTTATGCCCAAATTGAGGATTCAAGGAGTAATTGAGAGATGTGGAGAGACAAAATGTGCAGGGGTTGGCCGAGCCAAAGGCTTTTGAAGTTTGGGTAAGGAGGTAGAGTTGGGGGCCTTTTATAAGAGGAGAGGAGGGGCACTCTTGGAAAGCAAAGAAATGTTACATTATTTTAAAATGAGTTTCGGATTCAAAAGGTCCCACATTGATATAATTTGAGGGTACGGTGATAAGGGTTAGAAATACACAAATCAAATAGGTTTTGGACATGTGTAGGTCATAGATTTTACATTATCATTTCATTTTATTTAAATCATTTATTAATGAGGTAATCGCTTCATCATCATGATGTCATATATAATTTAATTTATTTAAAGTATAAAAATTATAAAAAAAATATCATGATGTTGGAATTATTTTTATATTTCCAATGAATATTTATATTAAAAAATCTGACTTGTATACCCCCATGTAATTTTTTTTAGTAAACTAACTCATGTTTGTGCATTTTTACTTTTACATTAAATAAAAGGTTATTTATGTCATTTCCCAAACAAAGTGGCTGCATGGGGTCCCCAAGTAGACCAATGGATTGTCTTGGTCGGCCATGACACATACATTAAGGGTATGACATGTGTCTATGTATTTTCATTTTATTATAATATCATTTTTTGCCTTAAATTGCACTAATTACCTCTAATCGCGATTTAAAACATAAAAGTTACTATTCACCAAAAAATTATTTTAATCTCATTGATTTACATTTTACTTTTTAATTCCAACCATGTATTTCGGATTTTTGAAAATCAAATCACATAAGTGGAAAAGTTTCATTTAAAAGAAAAATCAGTTTCTTTAACTACCACTGAGTGGTTTCACTATTCAACAAAAATTGATGTTTTTCAGAAAAATACCAAACATTACCCTATGCTATATTTGATATTCAGAATTCAAAAATGATTTCTATTTTACAAAATTCAAAACATATAAGTTTCATTAATTAATTTAATAATTAATTCCTGCCGTCAGAGCAAATAGCGTGTTTTTATGAAACAATAAGTATCAAAAGATTGACACTAGTTTAAGTCCAATTTCAAAGTGAAATTAATTCCAATGACCACTATTGGATTAAATGGTAAAAATATATTATAATTTCACTTCAAAAACAATTCAAAAGATAATAAAATCATATAAATAAATTAGATTAAAAAACAGTTTTGATGTAAAATGCAGTATTTTTCACTATTCATTAAAAAATGAACATTGTCAGAAAAATACCAAAAAATCACACAAAGTAAATTTTGATGTCCCAATCATAAAGAATAAGTTTATTTTGACCAAAATAGCTTATAAAAGTGTCAAAAGATAGATTTAAAAATGTTTTTCCATCAAAAGGCAGTAAAACAATCTTATAAAAATATTAGTGTATTCCATGCTTAAGATTGGATTTATTTTCATTTTAAGCCTCTAAAACACTATCCAATTCATTAATAGACATAGATAAAAATATCTATTATTCATTAAATACTTGGGATGTTACACATGGTTATATAGACACACTATTTTATACTCACATCCTTTTTAGCCGCTATTTAGAAAGAAAGCTGATTTGGTGGGTGGGGGATTTTACATGGGAAAATGACCTTGCAGGTGATAGCTTATTTTCATTTTGGAAAGATATGGGAGATGGGATTGACATGGGGTTTGGTTCCAAAGTCATTGAGAATTTTATATCAGATAGTTAGTCCTTTTATTTTATTATTCTCTCAGAAAATCTAGTTTCACTTCTACACGTCATTCCCTTGTTTTATTATTTATTTATTCGATTATTAAGTTGGATTTAATTTTTTTCTTACATCATGTCATTAATCAGATTATTTATTTTTTAATATTAATTGTTATACTGAAATTAAACCTAATACTATGTTTTATAGTCTCAATGCTATAATTCTCAAACTCCTGCATGAGTCGCCATCCTCGGGAATATAGGGAGACAAATTTGAGCTCTTATAACAAATCCTTTCCACCACATGATAGAGTGTTAGACTGTGTGACATTATAGATTTCCTCATTTTAATATCATAGATAATAAAATTATATTTTTATTAATTACTAACTCAAGAAACTTTTACATTTTTAATGGATCATTATTATTTTATTATGTTCGTTTTCGGCCATATTCTAAGTTATAATGTTCAGTTTCATTATTCAAGAGTGTTCATTTTCCTGGTTTTCTTGATCAGTTCCATTTTATATGTATTGAAGATCAATAAAATGAGAATAATTTAACCAAAATGAATTTAAATGTAATTAATTTACTTGTAGATCTCTAAATGGTCTTATATATTATTCTTTCATGATATGAGGATCATTCATTAATAATAATATTTTATTTTAATTTGGTTTATTTTTATCCTGAAGATGTAAACTAATTTTATTATTTAATAATATAGATATATGTGAGTTCTAGATCATAAAAAATCTCATAACATATATTAATAAAATTTATTTCCACGATTATAATGGAACTATTATCATCTTTGATTATCGTAAAGTAAAATTAATTCTTGTTGTCTTTGAAGGTGATAAATCATCACCTCTTGGATGATGTATTCATCTGTAAAGACCCGTAAAATTCAAGGAAAATTTTTTCTTAATTTTCTTTAGAATTTTACAAGGGCGCGGTTTCAGACGGCACCTGATTCCGAGGCCCGGAGTGCCCGGAATTAATTTCCGAAGTTTGGCTCGGGTACGTTCAGTGAACGAACGAGCGGGAATTCCTAACTTTTGATCCAGTGCTCGGAATTGAAATCCGAGGGCACCGATGAACTCGCAGCGCCGATATTCGCTTAAAGAGACCCTTTCGGGAGTTGCGTTTGTTGCGGGACGAAAGTTTGTTTTTGGGAGAATTATAAAAAGTTGAATAAAAAAATGTGGATTCTTTTTATTTCACTTTTGTAGGTTAACCCCTCTCAAAAGGAGTTGGGGGTGGGACCCACACCCACTTAACCTACTTTGAGAGGATTATGTGTGGTGGGACCCACACGAACCTAAACCTCTCAACTTCCCCCTTAAACTCCCCTCTCTCCCTCTTAATTGTTTGTAAACTTAACATCAAATTAATTACACATGACATGTTAATTAATTAAGTGTTATGTTTGAATTTTGAAGTTTTGAATTCCTAGGCTTGGTAAATAAAATAAGGAGGGACCTTATTTTATTTTGTTAGCCAACTTGTGTGGAATTCATTTGAGAGCTCCTCCTCCATCTTCTTCATCTTGACGAAGAACGTTCATCTTGACGAAGAACGCTCAAACTCCGACGAAGAACGACGCCTCTCTTCTTCGTCCTCGGTGTCAACAAGAGGGAACACCGCATCCTCCTCGGGCCTTCTTCGTCGGCAAACGAAGATCCGCCAACAACGTGTCGCATCGGACGTAACTCTTCGTCAACGGATTTGACGAACGACGACCGCGACGCCCGACTTCCGCGACACCGTCTTCCGCGGAACGTAGAAGATTCTTTGAATCTCAAACCCGAGGTAGGGGATGTTATTTATTGATTATTTTTATTCCATTCTTGAATCATGGATTTTAGCATGACTAAATGTGAGGATTTTGGATATTCTTTAGTTATGATATTATTTAACGTGAGGGGGGTCGGACCGCATGAACACGGCCGAAACCCCCCTCCTTAGTTCTCGTTTTATTCATGCGGGTGGAAGCAAGAGGCGTGGTGCCGTCGCACCACGCGGATGAACATGCTTATAATTTTCCGCAACACCGTCGCGCTTCGCCGAGGAGAGACTTCAAGAACGCGACGCCGTCGCGCCGCGTTGGGAGGATTCATGGCACGGCGAAAGGGGCGCGGTGCCGTCGCACCGCGCCGGACGACGAACACCGCGGCCGGTTCCGGGCCGCGGTGAGACGAGGAGACCGCGGCCGGTTCCGGGCCGCGGCGGAAGGAAAGACCGGCGGCCGGGCCGCCGGCGTCGGAAGTCGAGGGCGGGACCGGAAATTCCGGTCCCGTTGGTAAAAAACGGCCGGCCAGCGGGCCGCCCGGATGTCTTAAAAACCGGGGGAATAAAACCCCCCGGCCGGTTCAATAAACCCCCTCTTAATGAGGGGGGGCGGATCAATTAAAGAGGGGGGGCAACAGCCCCCCGGTTTTATCAAGCCGGTCCCCATTTGCGGGGGCCGTTTTTGGCAAAGGCACGGCCTTGAGCCGTGCCGCTTGAAGAGAAACGCGGGGCATAGCCCCGCGTGCCAATCACGTGCGGCGCCCAGCGCCGCCGCCGCGGCCCGCCGCCGCCGCCACGCGGCCCGCCGCAGCCACGCGGCCAGCCGCCGCCGCCGCCGCGCGGCCCGCCGCCGCCGCCACGCGGCCAGCCGCCGCCGCCGCCCGCCGCCGTCCGCCGCCGCCGTCCGCCGCCGCCGGCCGCCGCGCCGCCCAGGGGGGGGGGGGGGTCGGGCCGACCCGGACCCCCCCGTTTCGGACCAGATTCGGTTTTTGGCTCATAACTTGAGCCTCGGACCTCCGAATGACGAACCGTCTGCGGCAACGCGATCCTTGGATCGAAACGGTCGTTTCGGTATATCTCACTCAAGGTTTCGGTTTACATTGAGTTCGTCCGGGTTGGTTCGTTCACGAAACCAACCGGGCCTTTGGAGCGGAAACGCTCATATCTTGAGCTACGGACGTCCGATTGACGTGCCGTCAGTCGCGTAGTGTTCCTCTTAGTGAGACGGATCTTTTGGCATACTCTGCCCGAGGTTTGGACATAGGCGGAGTACGGTCGGGTTGGTTTTGCCTTAAAAACCAACCGGGCCCCGGAGACGAAAATGCCAATAACTCTCAGACCGGGCGTCCGATCGACGCGCCGTCTGTTGCGTTGAGTTCCTGTTGACGATACGGAACTTTTGGATACATCAACTTCGGTCTTCGTGACAGTTGATGTATCAGCCTCTCGGTTCGTGGAGCGGACCCTCCGTACGAGTTTGCTGTGTGCGGGAACCCTAGTGCTGGCTGCGACTGTTCTTCTGCTACTGTGACTGCGACGACGACAGTACAGAGATCCTGTGTGGATTTGACGACGACAGTACAGAGATCCTGTGTGGATTTGACGACGACAGTACAGAGATCCTGTGTGGATTTGACGACGACAGTACAGAGATCCTGTGTGGATTTGACGACGACAGTACAGAGATCCTGTGTGGATTTGACGACGACAGTACAGAGATCCTGTGTGGATTTGACGACGACAGTACAGAGATCCTGTGTGGATTCGACGACGACGACTACAGCACTCAGCGATCCTTCGTGGATCAGTGCTACAGGTTCTGTGTGATCCCGATCCTGTGTGGGTCCTTGCGCTCAGCGGTTCTGTGTGAGCCAGCGCCTACAGGTTCTGTGTGAGCCCGATCCTGTGTGGGTCTTCTCCGGGGGTTAGTTACCTATCGATCCTTCGTGGGTCCGACGACTTAGATGGATCAGTGATCATCTTTATCGTCCTTGAAGAAGTATACCTGTGTGAGCTGAATCCTGTTGTTTTCCTGTGTGGATTGTGTTGTGCAATCCTGTGTGGATTATATTTTGCTTTCCTATGTGGAATACGTATACTTTCCTGCGTGGACTGAGTTGTACTTGGGCTCGGAGGTTGGAGTGTATTTTTTAATTAATGACTTAGGTATATGTATGGGCATATACCTAAGCAGTGTCGGTTGTTACTTCGTGATTGTACTTTTCTTTGTGGTTTATCCTTTGTGGATTTGAGAGACCTTCAGGGGTCTCGGGGTCCCTACTGAGTAGCTTATACTCACCCCTGCACGGGTTTCGCCCGCACTACGTTGTGTTGGTTGCAGACGACGGACAGCGTTGACTTAGCTGAGGCTTGTAGAGCTGGACGGTACCTGGAGGTGGACTTTACGACGAGGCGGTACCCGGAGGTGGACCACTGGGCGGGACATACTCGGAGCGGATGGCGGGACCCGTGGAGCAGAGGAGCTATCTGTACCCACCCTTCAGGTGGGATTTCCAGTGGACATCTCAGCGTAGCAGCTTACTTTTCAGTCGCTGTTTTCCCTTTCGAGTTGTACTTTACAGTTGGGCTTGTATTTCCGGCCCTTTTTACTTTTCAGCTCTTCTTTTTGTACTTAGTGTTTTACTTCCGCTTGTACTTTGTGGTGCTTGTTTCCTTTATAAAGGCAATGCCTTCCCAGTTATCGGGATTTTACGCCTTTGGTGCTAGTCGCCAGCCCCTGGCCTATGGAAGGCGGGCTTGGGGTAGTCACGGCACGGGCCCCGAGGACGGGTCGTGACAAATTGGTATCAGAGGAGTTCGGTTCTACCGCGAACTCTGATCTTTTCTATGTGAAGCAATAATGTTTAGCGTATTGAGTGTGGTTATCAGTCCAGGGAGTCCAGTGTTGGTGCGGCGGCCGACGTATCCGTACACCAGGACCCTGACTTCTGATTTCCGACTTAATGCACGAAAACATTGATTGCGTGTGTGTTTCAAGTTTTCTTTGTGATTACTTGTGTCAGTTCACCGGGTATACTGATCTGCTTTATGAAAGTCTCAAGTTTTCCTTGTGATTACTTGTGCCAGCTCACCAGGTATACTGTTCTAACCGTGGCGCACCTGTTTCCTTTTCAGGATGGCCCCACGACGGCAGCCAGCTAGGGTTCCGAGAGTCGAGCGAGACGACAGCCCACCGAGCGACGAGGCTTCGGTGCAGGGCCCTTTGTCAGCAGTGGCACCGGCAGTAGCTTTACCCGCCGATCCCCCGATGCTTCCAGCAGCAGCCGCTGACGATGCACGTCGCCTCAGCGCACTGCATGAGTTTCAGCGCCAGCGACCGCCCAGGTTTCGCGGGGAGACGGATCCCCAGGCAGCAGAGGACTGGCTGGAGGCAGTGGTTCGAGTGTTTAGGCTAGTGAGGACACCAGCAGACCTCATGGTGATCCTCGCTGCGAGCCTACTACACGCAGCAGCAGGACGATGGTGGAGCTTGATGCTCCAGGTGCACGATGAGGCATCTCTTCTTTGGACGGACTTTGAGAGCATCTTCCGCTCGGAGTTCGTCCCAGCCACCCTTCGTGCGGTGCGTATCCAGGAGCTTCTACAGCTGCGGCAGGGCAGCATGACGGTCGCCCAGTACTCGGCGAGATTTACCGATCTCTCGCGCTACTCGACCGACATGGTACGGGACCCATTCTTCCGGGCCCGGACCTTCGACCAGGGTTTGAGACACGAGATCAGGGCATAGCTGATCTCCCTCAGCATACCGACTCAGACAGGAGTACTGGAGCGGGCCCTTCTGATCGAGAGCTTCCTTGCTGAGTCTACACCAGCACAGAGACCCACCGCAGGGCGGCACGTGGCCGAGTCTTCTGCAGCTGGCAGTCGACGAATGACTCAGGGGTTCAGACAGACCAGACCTCAGGGCACTGGCTCAGCAGTGCAGGGCACACTACGCGGAGCCAGTCTTTCGAGTGGAAGACAGTGCTATGCATGCGGCGGGCGAGGCCACATGGCTCGTGACTGCCCGACCCGCCATGCGGAGGAGCAGCAGACGGTTGAGGAACCACCTAGGCAGAGGCAGAGGTTCGACCGTGGCGGTCCGCAGGGAGGAGGCAGACGAGGCAGGGGAGCTGGACGAGCAGCTGGTGGTGGCCGACGCTTTGAGGCTCTACCACCACCACCACCAGGAGGTCCACCCCGACCGCAGGGGAGAGCTCAGCTTCAGGCAGCCGAGGCCTTCGATCATGGAGCTCTGGGAGCCGATGGACAGGAGCAGAACTAGTGGATACATCCTTTGTACTTCTGGTTCCTTGTTGCTTTTGTGTAGCGTCTTGTATTACGAGCTGCAATAATAAAAGACGCATACCTTGTGATGTTTTCGTTCTTGTCCTCTATCGTAATGTTACTAAGAGGTTCCAGTTTTGGCTGTTGACTTGACCCTCACTTGTGAGACATCTACTGGGGGAGACCCAGTTACCACACACTGATGCCGACAGTGTGACTCAACCCTTGGAGGCGAGAGTAACGGTTGAATCTCTTAGTAGTAGCATCGAGGCCTTACGACGTCATCCTTGGTATGGATTAGTATCATCCATGTTAGGATTGACTGTTTTAGGCAAAGAATGTGGTTCATCCAGGGGATGAGACCAGATTTCTCTTTTCGGCAAAAGAGAAATCTTGCAGCTCTGGTGGGACCGGAGATGGTCCGGGCCACGTCAGAGGAGGTCCATGTCATCCAGGAGCGGGTCCTACATGGGCGATCGATTCCTCTTGTGCGCATCAGATGGCGGCACGGGAATCTCCAGGAGAGCACATGGGAGCGGGAGGCTCAGATGCGTGCTCAGTACTCTCTTTTGGTTTCCCTAGTTTTTGATGTAGCTTTACGGGGACGTAAAGCCCTGAGGTGGGAGTAATGTAAAGACCCGTAAAATTCAAGGAAATTTTTTTCTTAATTTTCATTAGAATTTTACAAGGGCGCGGTTTTAGACGGCACCTGATTCCGAGGCCCGGAGTGCCCGGAATTAATTTCCGAAGTTTGGCTCGGGTACGTTCAGTGAACGAACGAGCGGGAATTCCTAACTTTTGATCCAGTGCTCGGAATTGAAATCCGAGGGCACCGATGAACTCGCAGCGCCGATATTCGCTTAAAGAGACCCTTTCGGGAGTTGCGTTTGTTGCGGGACGAAAGTTTGTTTTTGGGAGAATTATAAAAAGTTGAATAAAAAAATGTGGATTCTTTTTATTTCACTTTTGTAGGTTAACCCCTCTCAAAAGGAGTTGGGGGTGGGACCCACACCCACTTAACCTACTTTGAGAGGATTATGTGTGGTGGGACCCACACGAACCTAAACCTCTCAACTTCCCCCTTAAACTCCCCTCTCTCCCTCTTAATTGTTTGTAAACTTAACATCAAATTAATTACACATGACATGTTAATTAATTAAGTGTTATGTTTGAATTTTGAAGTTTTGAATTCCTAGGCTTGGTAAATAAAATAAGGAGGGACCTTTTTTTATTTTGTTAGCCAACTTGTGTGGAATTCATTTGAGAGCTCCTCCTCCATCTTCTTCATCTTGACGAAGAACGTTCATCTTGACGAAGAACGCTCAAACTCCGACGAAGAACGACGCCTCTCTTCTTCGTCCTCGGTGTCAACAAGAGGGAACGCCGCATCCTCCTCGGGCCTTCTTCGTCGGCAAACGAAGATCCGCCAACAACGTGTCGCATCGGACGTAACTCTTCGTCAACGGATTTGACGAACGACGACCGCGACGCCCGACTTCCGCGACGCCGTCTTCCGCGGAACGTAGAAGATTCTTTGAATCTCAAACCCGAGGTAGGGGATGTTATTTATTGATTATTTTTATTCCATTCTTGAATCATGGATTTTAGCATGACTAAATGTGAGGCTTTTGGATATTCTTTAGTTATGATATTATTTAACGTGAGGGGGGTCGGACCGCATGAACACGGCCGAAACCCCCCTCCTTAGTTCTCGTTTTATTCATGCGGGTGGAAGCAAGAGGCGTGGTGCCGTCGCACCACGCGGATGAACATGCTTATAATTTTCCGCAACACCGTCGCGCTTCGCCGAGGAGAGACTTCATGAACGCGACGCCGTCGCGCCGCGTTGGGAGGATTCATGGCACGGCGAAAGGGGCGCGGTGCCGTCGCACCGCGCCGGACGACGAACACCGCGGCCGGTTCCGGGCCGCGGTGAGACGAGGAGACCGCGGCCGGTTCCGGGCCGCGGCGGAAGGAAAGACCGGCGGCCGGGCCGCCGGCGTCGGAAGTCGAGGGCGGGACCGGAAATTCCGGTCCCGTTGGTAAAAAACGGCCGGCCAGCGGGCCGGCCGGATGTCTTAAAAACCGGGGGAATAAAACCCCCCGGCCGGTTCAATAAACCCCCTCTTAATGAGGGGGGGCGGATCAATTAAAGAGGGGGGGCAACAGCCCCCCGGTTTTATC
Source organism: Viscum album (assembly GCA_963277665.1). Classification (NCBI taxonomy): domain Eukaryota; kingdom Viridiplantae; phylum Streptophyta; class Magnoliopsida; order Santalales; family Viscaceae; genus Viscum; species Viscum album. Next base: position 689,054,116 of record OY728122.1, read on the forward strand.
AAGCCGGCCCCCATTTGCGGGGGCCGTTTTTGGCAAAGGCACGGCCTTGAGCCGTTCCGCTTGAAGAGAAACGCGGGGCATAGCCCCGCGTGCCAATCACGTGCGGCGCCCAGCGCCGCCGCCGCGGCCCGCCGCCGCCGCCACGCGGCCAGCCGCCGCCGCCGCCACGCGGCCCGCCGCCGCCGCCACGCGGCCAGCCGCCGCCGCCGCCCGCCGCCGTCCGCCGCCGCCGTCCGCCGCCGCCGGCCGCCGCGCCGCCCAGGGGGGGGGGGGGGGGGGTCGGGCCGGGTCGGCCCGGACCCGGACCCCCCCGTTTCGGACCAGATTCGGTTTTTGCCTCATAACATGAGCCTCGGACCTCCGAATGACGAACCGTCTGCGGCAACGCGATCCTTGGATCGAAACGGTCGTTTCGGTATATCTCACTCAAGGTTTCGGTTTACTTTGAGTTCGGCCGGGTTGGTTCGTTCACGAAACCAACCGGGCCTTTGGAGCGGAAACGCTCATATCTTGAGCTACGGACGTCCGATTGACGTGCCGTCAGTCGCGTAGTGTTCCTCTTAGTGAGACGGATCTTTTGGCATACTCTGCCCGAGGTTTGGACATAGGCGGAGTACGGTCGGGTTGGTTTTTCCTTAAAAACCAACCGGGCCCCGGAGACGAAAATGCCAATAACTCTCAGACCGGGCGTCCGATCGACGCGCCGTCTGTTGCGTTGAGTTCCTGTTGACGATACGGAACTTTTGGATACATCAACTTCGGTCTTCGTGACAGTTGATGTATCAGCCTCTCGGTTCGTGGAGCGGACCCTCCGTACGAGTTTGCTGTGTGCGGGAACCCTAGTGCTGGCTGCGACTGTTCTTCTGCTACTGTGACTGCGACGACGACAGTACAGAGATCCTGTGTGGATTTGACGACGACAGTACAGAGATCCTGTGTGGATTTGACGACGACAGTACAGAGATCCTGTGTGGATTTGACGACGACAGTACAGAGATCCTGTGTGGATTTGACGACGACAGTACAGAGATCCTGTGTGGATTTGACGACGACAGTACAGAGATCCTGTGTGGATTTGACGACGACAGTACAGAGATCCTGTGTGGATTCGACGACGACGACTACAGCACTCAGCGATCCTTCGTGGATCAGTGCTACAGGTTCTGTGTGAGCCCGATCCTGTGTGGGTCCTTGCGCTCAGCGGTTCTGTGTGAGCCAGCGCCTACAGGTTCTGTGTGAGCCCGATCCTGTGTGGGTCTTCTGCGGGGGTTAGTTACCTATCGATCCTTCGTGGGTCCGACGACTTAGATGGATCAGTGATCATCTTTATCGTCCTTGAAGAAGTATACCTGTGTGAGCTGAATCCTGTTGTTTTCCTGTGTGGATTGTGTTGTGCAATCCTGTGTGGATTATATTTTGCTTTCCTATGTGGAATACGTATACTTTCCTGCGTGGACTGAGTTGTACTTGGGCTCGGAGGTTGGAGTGTATTTTTTAATTAATGACTTAGGTATATGTATGGGCATATACCTAAGCAGTGTCGGTTGTTACTTCGTGATTGTACTTTTCTTTGTGGTTTATCCTTTGTGGATTTGAGAGACCTTCAGGGGTCTCGGGGTCCCTACTGAGTAGCTTATACTCACCCCTGCACGGGCTTCGCCCGCACTACGTTGTGTTGGTTGCAGACGACGGACAGCGTTGACTTAGCTGAGGCTTGTAGAGCTGGACGGTACCTTGAGGTGGACTTTACGACGAGGCGGTACCCGGAGGTGGACCCCTGGGCGGGACATACTCGGAGCGGATGGCGGGACCCGTGGAGCAGAGGAGCTATCTGTACCCACCCTTCAGGTGGGATTTCCAGTGGACATCTCAGCGTAGCAGCTTACTTTTCAGTCGCTGTTTTCCCTTTCGAGTTGTACTTTACAGTTGGGCTTGTATTTCCGGCCCTTTTTACTTTTCAACTCTTCTTTTTGTACTTAGTGTTTTACTTCCGCTTGTACTTTGTGGTGCTTGTTTCCTTTATAAAGGCAATGCCTTCCCAGTTATCGGGATTTTACGCCTTTGGTGCTAGTCGCCAGCCCCTGGCCTATGGAAGGCGGGCTTGGGGTAGTCACGACACGGGCCCCGAGGACGGGTCGTGACATCATCATCTGTGTAATAGGATAGGAGAAGTGGTTTGATGATGGATTATTATATTAACATATAAAAATTTCACTTTATATAAGATACTGGAGTTACCAATCTACTTGTATAATCTGATGTGTATATTGAATAGAAGAAGAAAATAAATTTAAAATAAAGTAAATTAATAAGGAAAGTGTATTTTACCTCTTGAATTCTTATCCTTGATAACCTACTAGAAAAAATTGGGTATTGACTTTTCATGAGACCAAAACATCATGGATTAAGAGGAGGTTATTAGAAATAGGATTATGTAGAATTTTGAAAATCGTCAATGATTGGAAGGTTTGAGGAGAAGGGTAGATTAGCGGTGGAATTTGTAGAGAGGAGGTGTTGTTCTTTATTATTATATTCGTTATTAAATTATTTTAGCTCAAGATAATAAATAGTTTTAACCAAATTAGTAAATATATATAATAATGGAGGATAATTTTTTATTATGGTTCTTACATAATAAATAACTCAATAAATAGTGTTTTTAACTTATAATGTTATTTACCATAAATTGTAATATTTCAATATTTATAGAAAAATCTAATATTTTAGAAAAATCCAAAAAATTTACATTTACAATTTTTCAATGTCTATAATTTAAAAATTAACTCCAATTTAGGATAATTATTTTATACATATGAAAAATTAATTTTATAAATAAAACAACAATTTATTTGTTATATACCGATTTTATAATAAAATCAATTTTTGGAAAAACTAAATTTTTTTAAAAAAATTCTTATAAAATAATATTACAATAATAAGAAAAAAAATAATAAATTATGAATATATATGGTGGAAATAAATTTACATTTAAAATATGAAATTAATAATAAAATTTTAAATAATAATTTATGTTTAGCAACAATACTAAAAAAATAAATAAATTTTTTTAAAATATTTATTTAGTCATACTATGAGGTAATTATATCATATTATAATTTATAATGTGGGAAATTTTTATTTATACATTCAATTGTGAGGTTAACATTCTATTTTCCATATTACTATTCATAATGGTCATGCTATTATTGTAAAGACCCGTAAAATTCAAGGAAAATTTTTTCTTAATTTTCTTTAGAATTTTACAAGGGCGCGGTTTCAGACGGCACCTGATTCCGAGGCCCGGAGTGCCCGGAATTAATTTCCGAAGTTTGGCTCGGGTACGTTCAGTGAACGAACGAGCGGGAATTCCTAACTTTTGATCCAGTGCTCGGAATTGAAATCCGAGGGCACCGATGAACTCGCAGCGCCGATATTCGCTTAAAGAGACCCTTTCGGGAGTTGCGTTTGTTGCGGGACGAAAGTTTGTTTTTGGGAGAATTATAAAAAGTTGAATAAAAAAATGTGGATTCTTTTTATTTCACTTTTGTAGGTTAACCCCTCTCAAAAGGAGTTGGGGGTGGGACCCACACCCACTTAACCTACTTTGAGAGGATTATGTGTGGTGGGACCCACACGAACCTAAACCTCTCAACTTCCCCCTTAAACTCCCCTCTCTCCCTCTTAATTGTTTGTAAACTTAACATCAAATTAATTACACATGACATGTTAATTAATTAAGTGTTATGTTTGAATTTTGAAGTTTTGAATTCCTAGGCTTGGTAAATAAAATAAGGAGGGACCTTATTTTATTTTGTTAGCCAACTTGTGTGGAATTCATTTGAGAGCTCCTCCTCCATCTTCTTCATCTTGACGAAGAACGTTCATCTTGACGAAGAACGCTCAAACTCCGACGAAGAACGACGCCTCTCTTCTTCGTCCTCGGTGTCAACAAGAGGGAACGCCGCATCCTCCTCGGGCCTTCTTCGTCGGCAAACGAAGATCCGCCAACAACGTGTCGCATCGGACGTAACTCTTCGTCAACGGATTTGACGAACGACGACCGCGACGCCCGACTTCCGCGACGCCGTCTTCCGCGGAACGTAGAAGATTCTTTGAATCTCAAACCCGAGGTAGGGGATGTTATTTATTGATTATTTTTATTCCATTCTTGAATCATGGATTTTAGCATGACTAAATGTGAGGCTTTTGGATATTCTTTAGTTATGATATTATTTAACGTGAGGGGGGTCGGACCGCATGAACACGGCCGAAACCCCCCTCCTTAGTTCTCGTTTTATTCATGCGGGTGGAAGCAAGAGGCGTGGTGCCGTCGCACCACGCGGATGAACATGCTTATAATTTTCCGCAACACCGTCGCGCTTCGCCGAGGAGAGACTTCAAGAACGCGACGCCGTCGCGCCGCGTTGGGAGGATTCATGGCACGGCGAAAGGGGCGCGGTGCCGTCGCACCGCGCCGGACGACGAACACCGCGGCCGGTTCCGGGCCGCGGTGAGACGAGGAGACCGCGGCCGGTTCCGGGCCGCGGCAGAAGGAAAGACCGGCGGCCGGGCCGCCGGCGTCGGAAGTCGAGGGCGGGACCGGAAATTCCGGTCCCGTTGGTAAAAAACGGCCGGCCAGCGGGCCGGCCGGATGTCTTAAAAACTGGGGGAATAAAACCCCCCGGCCGGTTCAATAAACCCCCTCTTAATGAGGGGGGGCGGATCAATTAAAGAGGGGGGGCAACAGCCCCCCGGTTTTATCAAGCCGGCCCCCATTTGCAGGGGCCGTTTTTGGCAAAGGCACGGCCTTGAGCCGTGCCGCTTGAAGAGAAACGAGGGGCATAGCCCCGCGTGCCAATCACGTGCGGCGCCCAGCGCCGCCGCCGCGGCCCGCCGCCGCCGCCACGCGGCCCGCCGCCGCCGCCACGCGGCCCGCCGCCGCCGCCGCCCGCCGCCGTCCGCCGCCGCCGTCCGCCGCCGCCGGCCGCCGCGCCGCCCAGGGGGGGGGGGGGGGGTCGGGCCGGGTCGGCCCGGACCCGGACCCCCCCGTTTCGGACCAGATTCGGTTTTTGGCTCATAACTTGAGCCTCGGACCTCCGAATGACGAACCGTCTGCGGCAACGCGATCCTTGGATCGAAACGGTCGTTTCGGTATATCTCACTCAAGGTTTCGGTTTACTTTGAGTTCGGCCGGGTTGGTTCGTTCACGAAACCAACCGGGCCTTTGGAGCGGAAACGCTCATATCTTGAGCTACGGACGTCCGATTGACGTGCCGTCAGTCGCGTAGTGTTCCTCTTAGTGAGACGGATCTTTTGGCATACTCTGCCCGAGGTTTGGACATAGGCGGAGTACGGTCGGGTTGGTTTTGCCTTAAAAACCAACCGGGCCCCGGAGACGAAAATGCCAATAACTCTCAGACCGGGCGTCCGATCGATGCGCCGTCTGTTGCGTTGAGTTCCTGTTGACGATACGGAACTTTTGGATACATCAACTTCGGTCTTCGTGACAGTTGATGTATCAGCCTCTCGGCTCGTGGAGCGGACCCTCCGTACGAGTTTGCTGTGTGCGGGAACCCTAGTGCTGGCTGCGACTGTTCTTCTGCTACTGTGACTGCGACGACGACAGTACAGAGATCCTGTGTGGATTTGACGACGACAGTACAGAGATCCTGTGTGGATTTGACGACGACAGTACAGAGATCCTGTGTGGATTTGACGACGACAGTACAGAGATCCTGTGTGGATTTGACGACGACAGTACAGAGATCCTGTGTGGATTCGACGACGACGACTACAGCACTCAGCGATCCTTCGTGGATCAGTGCTACAGGTTCTGTGTGAGCCCGATCCTGTGTGGGTCCTTGCGCTCAGCGGTTCTGTGTGAGCCAGCGCCTACAGGTTCTGTGTGAGCCCGATCCTGTGTGGGTCTTCTGCAGGGGTTAGTTACCTATCGATCCTTCGTGGGTCCGACGACTTAGATGGATCAGTGATCATCTTTATCGTCCTTGAAGAAGTATACCTGTGTGAGCTGAATCCTGTTGTTTTCCTGTGTGGATTGTGTTGTGCAATCCTGTGTGGATTATATTTTGCTTTCCTATGTGGAATACGTATACTTTCCTGCGTGGACTGAGTTGTACTTGGGCTCGGAGGTTGGAGTGTATTTTTTAATTAATGACTTAGGTATATGTATGGGCATATACCTAAGCAGTGTCGGTTGTTACTTCGTGATTGTACTTTCCTTTGTGGTTTATCCTTTGTGGATTTGAGAGACCTTCAGGGGTCTCGGGGTCCCTACTGAGTAGCTTATACTCACCCCTGCACGGGCTTCGCCCGCACTACGTTGTGTTGGTTGCAGACGACGGACAGCGTTGACTTAGCTGAGGCTTGTAGAGCTGGACGATACCTGGAGGTGGACTTTACGACGAGGCGGTACCCGGAGGTGGACCACTGGGCGGGACATACTCGGAGCGGATGGCGGGACCCGTGGAGCAGAGGAGCTATCTGTACCCACCCTTCAGGTGGGATTTCCAGTGGACATCTCAGCGTAGCAGCTTACTTTTCAGTCGCTGTTTTCCCTTTCGAGTTGTACTTTACAGTTGGGCTTGTATTTCCGGCCCTTTTTACTTTTCAGCTCTTCTTTTTGTACTTAGTGTTTTACTTCCGCTTGTACTTTGTGGTGCTTGTTTCCTTTATAAAGGCAATGCCTTCCCAGTTATCGGGATTTTACGCCTTTGGTGCTAGTCGCCAGCCCCTGGCCTATGGAAGGCGGGCTTGGGGTAGTCACGGCACGGGCCCCGAGGACGGGTCGTGACAAATTGGTATCAAAGGAGTTCGGTTCTACCGCGAACTCTGATCTTTTCTATGTGAAGCAATAATGTTTAGCGTATTGAGTGTGGTTATCAGTCCAGGGAGTCCAGTGTTGGTGCGGCGGCCGACGTATCCGTACACCAGGACCCTGACTTCTGATTTCCGACTTAATGCACGAAAACATTGATTGCGTGTGTGTTTCAAGTTTTCTTTGTGATTACTTGTGTCAGCTCACCGGGTATACTGATCTGCTTTATGAAAGTCTCAAGTTTTCCTTGTGATTACTTGTGCCAGCTCACCAGGTATACTGTTCTAACCGTGGCGCACCTGTTTCCTTTTCAGGATGGCCCCACGACGGCAGCCAGCTAGGGTTCCGAGAGTCGAGCGAGACGACAGCCCACCGAGCGACGAGGCTTCGGTGCAGGGCCCTTTGTCAGCAGTGGCACCGGCTGTAGCTTTACCCGCCGATCCCCCGATGCTTCCAGCAGCAGCCGCTGACGATGCACGTCGCCTCAGCGCACTGCATGAGTTTCAGCGCCAGCGACCGCCCAGGTTTCGCGGGGAGACGGATCCCCAGGCAGCAGAGGACTGGCTGGAGGCAGTGGTTCGAGTGTTTAGGCTAGTGAGGACACCAGCAGACCTCATGGTGGTCCTCGCTGCGAGCCTACTACACGCAGCAGCAGGACGATGGTGGAGCTTGATGCTCCAGGTGCAGGATGAGGCATCTCTTCTTTGGACGGACTTTGAGAGCATCTTCCGCTCGGAGTTCGTCCCAGCCACCCTTCGTGTGGTGCGTATCCAGGAGCTTCTACAGCTGCGGTAGGGCAGCATGACGGTCGCCCAGTACTCGGCGAGATTTACCGATCTCTCGCGCTACTCGACCGACATGGTACGGGACCCATTCTTCCGGGCCCGGACCTTCGAGCAGGGTTTGAGACACGAGATCAGGGCATCGCTGATCTCCCTCAGCATACCGACTCAGACAGGAGTACTGGAGCGGGCCCTTCTGATCGAGAGCTTCCTTGCTGAGTCTACACCAGCACAGAGACCCACCGCAGGGCGGCACGTGGCAGAGTCTTCTGCAGCTGGCAGTCGACGAATGACTCAGGGGTTTAGACAGACCAGACCTCAGGGCACTGGCTCAGCAGTGCAGGGCACACTACGCGGAGCCAGTCTTTCGAGTGGAAGATAGTGCTATGCATGCGGCGGGCGAGGCCACATGGCTCGTGACTGCCCGACCCGCCATGCGGAGGAGCAGCAGACGGTTGAGGAACCACCTAGGCAGAGGCAGAGGTTCGACCGTGGCGGTCCGCAGGGAGGAGGCGGACGAGGCAGGGGAGCTGGACGAGCAGCTGGTGGTGGCCGACGCTTTGAGGCTCTACCACCACCACCACCAGGAGGTCCACCCCGACCGCAGGGGAGAGCTCAGCTTCAGGCAGCCGAGGCCTTCGATCATGGAGCTCTGGGAGCCGATGGACAGGAGCAGAACTAGTGGATACATCCTTTGTACTTCTGGTTCCTTGTTGCTTTTGTGTAGCGTCTTGTATTACGAGCTGCAATAATAAAAGACGCATACCTTGTGATGTTTTCGTTCCTGTCCTCTATAGTAATGTTACTAAGAGGTTCCAGTTTTGGCTGTTGACTTGACCCTCACTTGTGAGACATCTACTGGGGGAGACCCAGTTACCACACACTGATGCCGACAGTGTGACTCAACCCTTGGAGGCGAGAGTAACGGTTGAATCTCTTAGTAGTAGCGTCGAGGCCTTACGACGTCATCCTTGGTATGGATTAGTATCATCCATGTTAGGATTGACTGTTTTAGGCAAAGAATGTGGTTCATCCAGGGGATGAGACCGGATTTCTCTTTTCGGCAAAAGAGAAATCTTGCAGCTCTGGTGGGACCGGAGATGGTCCGGGCCACGTCAGAGGAGGTCCATGTCATCCAGGAGCGGGTCCTACATGGGCGATCGATTCCTCTTGTGCGCATCAGATGGCGGCACGGGAATCTCCAGGAGAGCACATGGGAGCGGGAGGCTCAGATGCGTGCTCAGTACTCTCTTTTGGTTTCCCTAGTTTTTGATGTAGCTTTACGGGGACGTAAAGCCCTGAGGTGGGAGTAATGTAAAGACCCGTAAAATTCAAGGAAAATTTTTTCTTAATTTTCTTTAGAATTTTACAAGGGCGCGGTTTCAGACGGCACCTGATTCCGAGGCCCGGAGTGCCCGGAATTAATTTCCGAAGTTTGGCTCGGGTACGTTCAGTGAACGAACGAGCGGGAATTCCTAACTTTTGATCCAGTGCTCGGAATTGAAATCCGAGGGCACCGATGAACTCGCAGCGCCGATATTCGCTTAAAGAGACCCTTTCGGGAGTTGCGTTTGTTGCGGGACGAAAGTTTGTTTTTGGGAGAATTATAAAAAGTTGAATAAAAAAATGTGGATTCTTTTTATTTCACTTTTGTTGGTTAACCCCTCTCAAAAGGAGTTGGGGGTGGGACCCACACCCACTTAACTTACTTTGAGAGGATTATGTGTGGTGGGACCCACACGAACCTAAACCTCTCAACTTCCCCCTTAAACTCCCCTCTCTCCCTCTTAATTGTTTGTAAACTTAACATCAAATTAATTACACATGACATGTTAATTAATTAAGTGTTATGTTTGAATTTTGAAGTTTTGAATTCCTAGGCTTGGTAAATAAAATAAGGAGGGACCTTATTTTATTTTGTTAGCCAACTTGTGTGGAATTCATTTGAGAGCTCCTCCTCCATCTTCTTCATCTTGACGAAGAACGTTCATCTTGACGAAGAACGCTCAAACTCCGACGAAGAACGACGCCTCTCTTCTTCGTCCTCGGTGTCAACAAGAGGGAACGCCGCATCCTCCTCGGGCCTTCTTCGTCGGCAAACGAAGATCCGCCAACAACGTGTCGCATCGGACGTAACTCTTCGTCAAAGGATTTGACGAACGACGACCGCGACGCCCGACTTCCGCGACGCCGTCTTCCGCGGAACGTAGAAGATTCTTTGAATCTCAAACCCGAGGTAGGGGATGTTATTTATTGATTATTTTTATTCCATTCTTGAATCATGGATTTTAGCATGACTAAATGTGAGGCTTTTGGATATTCTTTAGTTATGATATTATTTAACGTGAGGGGGGTCGGACCGCATGAACACGGCCGAAACCCCCCTCCTTAGTTCTCGTTTTATTCATGCGGGTGGAAGCAAGAGGCGTGGTGCCGTCGCACCACGCGGATGAACATGCTTATAATTTTCCGCAACACCGTCGCGCTTCGCCGAGGAGAGACTTCAAGAACGCGACGCCGTCGCGCCGCGTTGGGAGGATTCATGGCACGGCGAAAGGGGCGCGGTGCCGTCGCACCGCGCCGGACGACGAACACCGCGGCCGGTTCCGGGCCGCGGTGAGACGAGGAGACCGCGGCCGGTTCCGGGCCGCGGCGGAAGGAAAGACCGGCGGCCGGGCCGCCGGCGTCGGAAGTCGAGGGCGGGACCGGAAATTCCGGTCCCGTTGGTAAAAAACGGCCGGCCAGCGGGCCGGCCGGATGTCTTAAAAACCGGGGGAATAAAACCCCCCGGCCGGTTCAATAAACCCCCTCTTAATGAGGGGGGGCGGATCAATTAAAGAGGGGGGGCAACAGCCCCCCGGTTTTATCAAGCCGGCCCCCATTTGCGGGGGCCGTTTTTGGCAAAGGCACGGCCTTGAGCCGTGCCGCTTGAAGAGAAACGCGGGGCATAGCCCCGCGTGCCAATCACGTGCGGCGCCCAGCGCCGCCGCCGCGGCCCGCCGCCGCCGCCACGCGGCCCGCCGCCGCCACGCGGCCAGCCGCCGCCGCCGCCACGCGGCCCGCCGCCGCCGCCACGCGGCCGGCCGCCGCCGCCGCCCGCCGCCGTCCGCCGCCGCCGTCCGCCGCCGCCGGCCGCCGCGCCGCCCAGGGGGGGGGGGGGGGGTCGGGCCGGGTCGGCCCGGACCCGGACCCCCCCGTTTCGGACCAGATTCGGTTTTTGGCTCATAACTTGAGCCTCGGACCTCCGAATGACGAACCGTCTGCGGCAACGCGATCCTTGGATCGAAACGGTCGTTTCGGTATATCTCACTCAAGGTTTAGGTTTACTTTGAGTTCGGCCGGGTTGGTTCGTTCACGAAACCAACCGGGCCTTTGGAGCGGAAACGCTCATATCTTGAGCTACGGACGTCCGATTGACGTGCCGTCAGTCGCGTAGTGTTCCTCTTAGTGAGACGGATCTTTTGGCATACTCTGACCGAGGTTTGGACATAGGCGGAGTACGGTCGGGTTGGTTTTGCCTTAAAAACCAACCGGGCCCCGGAGACGAAAATGCCAATAACTCTCAGACCGGGCGTCCGATCGACGCGCCGTCTGTTGCGTTGAGTTCCTGTTGACGATACGGAACTTTTGGATACATCAACTTCGGTCTTCGTGACAGTTGATGTATCAGCCTCTCGGCTCGTGGAGCGGACCCTCCGTACGAGTTTGCTGTGTGCGGGAACCCTAGTGCTGGCTGCGACTGTTCTTCTGCTACTGTGACTGCGACGACGACAGTACAGAGATCCTGTGTGGATTTGACGACGACAGTACAGAGATCCTGTGTGGATTTGACGACGACAGTACAGAGATCCTGTGTGGATTTGACGACGACAGTACAGAGATCCTGTGTGGATTTGACGACGACAGTACAGAGATCCTGTGTGGATTTGACGACGACAGTACAGAGATCCTGTGTGGATTTGACGACGACAGTACAGAGATCCTGTGTGGATTCGACGACGACGACTACAGCACTCAGCGATCCTTCGTGGATCAGTGCTACAGGTTCTGTGTGAGCCCGATCCTGTGTGGGTCCTTGCGCTCAACGGTTCTGTGTGAGCCAGCGCCTACAGGTTCTGTGTGAGCCCGATCCTGTGTGGGTCTTCTGCGGGGGTTAGTTACCTATCGATCCTTCGTGGGTCCGACGACTTAGATGGATCAGTGATCATCTTTATCGTCCTTGAAGAAGTATACCTGTGTGAGCTGAATCCTGTTGTTTTCCTGTGTGGATTGTGTTGTGCAATCCTGTGTGGATTATATTTTGCTTTCCTATGTGGAATACGTATACTTTCCTGCGTGGACTGAGTTGTACTTGGGCTCGGAGGTTGGAGTGTATTTTTTAATTAATGACTTAGGTATAAGTATGGGCATATACCTAAGCAGTGTCGGTTGTTACTTCGTGATTGTACTTTTCTTTGTGGTTTATCCTTTGTGGATTTGAGAGACCTTCAGGGGTCTCGGGGTCCCTACTGAGTAGCTTATACTCACCCCTGCACGGGCTTCGCCCACACTACGTTGTGTTGGTTGCAGACGACGGACAGCGTTGACTTAGCTGAGGCTTGTAGAGCTGGACGGTACCTGGAGGTGGACTTTACGACGAGGCGGTACCCGGAGGTGGACCACTGGGCGGGACATACTCGGAGCGGATGGCGGGACCCGTGGAACAGAGGAGCTATCTGTACCCACCCTTCAGGTGGGATTTCCAGTGGACATCTCAGCGTAGCAGCTTACTTTTCAGTCGCTGTTTTCCCTTTCGAGTTGTACTTTACAGTTGGGCTTGTATTTCCGGCCCTTTTTACTTTTCAGCTCTTCTTTTTGTACTTAGTGTTTTACTTCCGCTTGTACTTTGTGGTGCTTGTTTCCTTTATAAAGGCAATTCCTTCCCAGTTATCGGGATTTTACGCCTTTGGTGCTAGTCGCCAGCCCCTGGCCTATGGAAGGCGGGCTTGGGGTAGTCACGGCACGGGCCCCGAGGACGGGTCGTGACAATTATTTTATGGGTCAAGTCACTATTCCATCTGTATATGTTCTTTCATTCTTTTGAATATCACAGAAAACATTATCCCTTCCTCATAAGATTGTTTTTATTGGGGTATCTATATTATGTATGTTTTTAAAACATATATCATAATTATAATAAGTTAAATTCTACTGATTAAATATTTAGTTGTTACATTTCCCCCCTTTTTGAAATTTGACAGAAAACATTATATTGTAGAAAAACCGGTAAGAGTATTTATTATAGATTAATTACAATAGTTCCCAAGCAACATTTTTTTAGTTATGGTTCCCCCAAAAAACTTTGAAAAGGTGTGGTTTAATTTTTTAGAGCATTATCTCTCTAGTAAAAATTATTTACCAGTTACTCTTCATAATAGATATCATCTTCTAGTTGTACCACCTCTATGTTTGGTACAAGTGAGGGATATAGTATGCACATTCATAGGAGTAGTTCAATTAACACATTATGAATGTGAGACATAATTTGTGCAAGTCAGAGAAGATAATAAACGTCTCATATGTGATCAAGGTTATATATGGGGAAAAAAATATTAAAATAAGCTTAAAATTCAATACAATCTACATGAATCTTTTATATCCGGATATTTGAAGTATGAAATTATATCCAATCAAAAACTATAATTCATGTCGATGGTTATCATAAGGGTTCTTTTTTATTACTCTGAGAAGTTTTTATGTGTTCGTGTATGGATTTATCCTTCTTTTTCATCACTTACACAATATCACTTCCATGTAGCTTTATTTTTTCAAAATCATCTCAATAGGTTGGAGTTCCACATCAGATTCCATATACATCTTCACTAGAATTAATCTGAATACTAGAATGGATTCTATTATTGTATGAATACACAACTAATGTAACATTTAGTTCACATCCACAATTGAATTCCATTGAGAAGTAACATAGAATGTCTTCAAGATCTAAATAATCCTTTCAGACTATCCTTATGTTTTGGGTCCATAGTTCATGATAAAATTTAATTCAGTACTCCATGAATGTTATAGGCATATCTTGAATTTAGAAGTGAACCTTGAATAAAGACTAGATACGATCTTAAGTGGAACCTTATTCAGCCTCTCCAATTCATTCACATATATCATGGAATGTTGTTCGTGAAATAAATCTTCTTGAATAGTGTTAAACTGGGAATTCATTGTTAGTAGATCTAACAAAACCAATAGTTCTTGTTTCCATTTGATGTATTTGGGAGAACAGTTACAAATTCAAGAGTGACATTCCCATAATTTAACATGTTTATATAAAATATATACATCATCCCATTATAAATATCATAGTTTACTTTAACGTACTGACATATTAATAACAGCGACATAAACTCCTCAATTTCCATATTCATGTTTTCCCACCAGATGTGTTCTCAAAGATCATAGTACTTACTATTACATCCATAATGGATATGGAATGCGGAGCTATTTTCATTATACAAAATATATATCGTTATATATTGTGATGAAGACACAAAAATCAATATTCCAAACCAAATTATATCATCATCGATAGGTTAATCTATCATCATCCATTCATTTACTTCATTCACCTTATTTTAAAGCTTCAGGTATTCCATTTGTGCCTCTTTAATCTTCACTTAGATGGATGGTTAAGAATTAATGTTTTCATTGTAGGAAATATTCCTTACAATTATAATTTCCAATTCCATCTTTTGTATATCCAATATGATAGGGTATTTCCCAAAATAAATCATGGATAATATAGTAGGTACTTTTTTACTAATGTATCAGTTACCTTTTTTTCATTCCCATTATGATAGTGAATATAGAAATTTAAGTTCATCATTATCACATACCATATCCATTAACACTTGTTAAGTTCATTCTATGTGAATATACACATTTGTCTCTTGTGATCATTATATATGTAAAAATTATCACCATAGAGTCATTTCACTTTATTTTCATAGTAGAAATCATATCGGCGAGATCTAGATCAAATTTTAGGTAGTTATTCTCAAGGATATTCAACTTTATTGAGGTTTAGGATGTCACTCTATAATTATTCCTGAGCACACAACTGAATCGTTTAGCTGATGAATTATTTTATTTCACCACATACTATATAAATTTTTGTAATGTTAGTATAGTTTTAGTGATCGTCCACTTATTTTTCTCTTTGAATCTTTTGCCGAATATTTCTGTGTAGAAATAAATTACCCATTTCATTATTATCTAACATAATGGTGCGGAAAATGATGAGAAATTTATCCCAAAATGTCAGAAGTACCCAAAAACGACAGGAAGCATGCAGATTTCTATGACTGTAGTTGGTCTAGAAAATTCCTCAATCACCTTTATTTTTTATGTTTCTACATAGAATAACTCACATTTGACCATGTTACCCAATAATATGATTTTCATTATCAAAAATTAGTAGTTTCAGAACTTGGTATACAATATCTCCTTCCATATCATTTCCATCATAATCCATAGATTCTTTTCAAATTTCTCATCAATGTTAGAGTAGACGATAATATCATCAATAAATACTATAAAAAATTTTCCATGATAATATCTAATTATAATATTCATAAAATACATGATTGTTGCTGGGGAATTACTGAGTTTGAATGGAATCATTTTAAACTCATAGTGCCTATACCTTATATGAATGGTAGTATTCTGAATGTCTTCCTTCTTCAACATCATTTTAGTATATCATAAATCATGATCCATCATTGATAATTACTGACAACCTTATAGTTTATCAAAACTCATGGAATACCTAAAATCCTTGTGAAATTTTCTTTGTAAGACATGATATATTCAGTTTATTTTTTATTCATCAATATGAATCATCTCTCCACATTATATTCATTAATTACTAAATCCATAAACTCTTCTAAATTTATTTCATTAATTTTAATTTTATTATGTTATTTTATATCCTTTTTGATCGGTTAGTTCAATTACATCATTGAAAAGTGTTTGTTTTCTATTTTTTCATTATTGACTAATATGAATATATGTATGGAATATCATATAAAATGAGATTAATTATCCTGATTTGAAATTATAAGTTATTAATGATCTTACAGTATTTTAAATGGTCTTATATATTATTCTATTTCTAGTTACGAGTGTGATTTATTAATGATGATAATTTACCTCTTAAATTAATATGAAAATAAAATAAAAATGAAATAGGATTTTACATCTTGAATTCTTCTCCTTGAGAAACTCCTTCGTTAAATTGGGTTTCGAATTATGTTGAGAAAAAATTGTCCTTGTTGAGGGGGGTGATTTGGTATAAAACTGGGTAGAATTGGGATAGGTTTCATTTCATGGGATGTGGGAAGAGAAACTTTTATGAGGGTTGTATTTATATGGGAGGAGGTGGTTGTTTTTATTATAATATTCAATAATTTTTTATTTTGGATAAATATTATGAAATGTTTGACCCATATCAATATATATATAAAATAATTAATAATATTTATAAATTATCATACATACTTTATAAATTACTCAATGAAATAGTGAAATGAACTAAAAAGGGGAGGATAGGGTTGTTTTTAGTATTATATTCATTGTTTTTGTGGCTAAATATTATCAATAGTTTGACCCTTATCATTAAATATATAAAATAATTAAGAATATATATAAATTATCATCCTTACATATGAAATTTCTCAATGATATAGTGTATTTAACTTATAATGTTATATACCATAAATTATTGTATTTCTCTATTTACCAAAAAATCAACTATTCTAGAATGTTCCAAAAAAATTTAACCTAGATATTTTTTGATGTGTAGTATTAAAAAATTAAATCCATTTTATGAAAATAAATTTAAATATATGAGAAAATTAATTTCTAAAAAACGTCATTATTTATATAAAAATAATTATTTTAAAATTATAAATAATTTCATGAAAAATTAAAATATTACCAAAGTCTCATTAAGTTATATTATAATCATAAGAAGTAGATATATTATTTTATGGCCCAATTTTTTATAATAAACTATTTTAAAAAAATTATTTTATTTTTATATTTGTAAAAGAAATAAATATTTTTCAAAAAAACACTAACTTAATTTGACATTTCTATAATATTTATTTTATTATATTATGATACATTTTTATAGTATTGTCATTTATAAGATTTCTAAATTCTATTTATACAATATTAAGTGAGTTTAAAATTCTATTGGACATATTACCATTCCAAATTGTTGTGTTAGTATTTCGAAGGTCACATTATTATTCAATCGGTATAAGTTCTTTAATGTTTATGAATATCACTTATTTAATTTTTCATTGATGAGAATGATTTTTTCATTGGAATGTCTATGATATTTATAAGTTATATACCATATAAAATTAATATATTTTGGGATATTCAATTGATAAAGCTTCAGTCATTACAATACGTTCTCACAATAATGTATCTTAATAGTGTACCTTTATATATATATATATATATTTATTTTTTAATATATATATATATTCATATCAATTTATACATTCTCTCTATCTCTCACTCACACAAACACATATATATGAGATTCTTTAGAAAAAAGGTTGAATTGACCATTTCAGATCATCTGGTCCATAATATAATTCGTCAGGACAACATGTGTAGAAGGAATTGTGCAAGATTTAAAACATCATAAGTCTTGTATAATTATGATGATCCTTGTTTCCATAATAATTATTGACAATACCTACTTCTGATAGTGTCAAAAATGTATCTGGTCAATTTCTATCACAACTAGGGGATAATTGTCCTAACCTTGGTATCACCCATACTCACCTCTAATAACTTGGAAGATGAATCAAGGAAAAAACATACATACTATATATACATAAAGTTTATTCATAAATAAGATACTTGGAACATATATATGTTAACAAGGCATCATTGTATAATTTCAATCACGTGAAAATAAAATTACAATCACCCAATGAGTCTTTCTAATGAATTCTAAATTTGGGAATCCATATCTCAACCAAGGTATATATAATAAATATTCCTTACAATCTCGTCCTAGGAATTCCAACATGGGTATACAAGTATATGTCATGGTGTAACATAATTTATCGACCATATGATCTTATAGAATCCATTCCTACAAGTAACTATAACTATCATTCAATACACAATAGTCAATCAAGTAAGGGTGCGCCCAACCCAACATTAAGGGAAATATCAATCATCGCTCAAGGATGTCATTATCTATATTGAATAGTATTTCAGAAATATCCTTGGAATGAAATGTATACTAATTTCATCTAGAATAGCTTTTAAAAAGAATTTTTTATCAGGAATCCAAGTGTCTCACATGTTGTAACATAATTTCAACAATCCTTGAACTTGTCAAAAAATAATTTAGTGGAATACATGTATCTCCCATGAAATATTATAATTCTGCTTCCCTATGTGTTCATATGATAAATTATATAAAATCTATTTCATTAATACATGTGATATAAAATAAACTCAATTTTCCATTTGAGTCATTCTATTATAATTTATATCATGATCCCATATACCACTCATGGCATAACATGTTTAACATTATCCCATTAAGTTACCTTGATAACCGTGATAATATAACAATAATAAAATGTGGTTAATTATCATGATCTTAGGTTGTTACAATTATAATCCATATAGTAAATAAAATCTTCTCAGGATCATCAGCTAAAAACCAATAACCACGTTTGGTAATCATATGTACATATGCTGTAAACAAGTGAATAAAATGGTAAATGAGTGATGGTGATTGAATTCATAAATGCAAAACTAATTATCTATCATCATTGGATAACATTTTCATTCCGGGGTTAAAGGTCACACATATTACTATCTAAACCAAAAACCCTAATACACTACCACTAGGATGGTCAATCCTTGGATCAACCATTGGGCCCCTTGGGACAAAACGATTGATAATTATCCAAAATTGGATCCTCAAAGACTACACATAATAAAATGAATTACTCATGGAATCCAATATTATTTTCATAAGGAATGTAATAACTTTTGGGATCCACATAAACACATATATAAAAATAGGTACACAATGGATGATAAAATCTATAAACCCCATGAAATTTGACCAGAATGGGCCCAAAAATCGGGTCGAAAAACTTGATTGGTAATCATGGATTTAATGTAAAGAACATAATTTCTTAGTGAACCACAAGATAATTATAACTACAATGTTATAAAAAACATGTAGATCATCCTTAACTGTTACTTATGAACTTACCTAAAATCACCAATTCTCATGCCACACATTATAAAACGCCAAAATTTATCAGTTTCAAAACACAAATCATATAAATCCTTATAATCTATGGGGAATAATAACCAAAAAATTTATCATCAAATGGGTAATGCAAATGAATCACCCATGAAATAATTGCATCATATCTACATCAAAAGTATAGCACCCACTAAAATTCTGTAAACAAAGAACCAAAAACGAAATGATTCACCTGAAAATAATATTTCACATGCTCCAACAATAATAAAATAAACTCCTCTAATATACCTATGATGAACCTAGATAATTAAAAAATTTGAGAAGAATTGTATTTTAGAAATATATAGACATAGAAATGAGAAAGAAAAATTATGGCATTACCCTCAGATTCCTTGTCTGGTGGGGCTACAAAAGAGAGGAGCTACACCTAACAAGGATATTAATTACAATTAGTTTCATCGTAGATACAACATATAAATCAATTACATGATTTCTTCGAGATGAAAAATCAAAATAACACACTAAAAAATCATAAATAGTTCATCCCCAACATTATGAAGAAATTTATTAAAACACATCTCACAATCACAATATTATTCCAAAATCATTCAATATTCAAAAAAATCTATGTATAATATTATATTTCATTAAAAATGTATTTTGAAAAACAAATCATGTTTTTTAAATAAAAAATAAAGTAAAAAATTTCCGTTTAAATATAACAATTTACAAAAAATAGTATATCCACCTATATAAAAATTCTAAAAAATAAATTAATATTCAATCATTTCATATGATTATTATTCTATTATAGAAATACATTTTTTAATAAATATCCCTATTTAAATCATATCAAAAGTCTAAATAATTTTTATCATATCATAATGCCCACTTGATTCGACACTAAAAATTAGGAATTACTAAAGAGACGAAAAACTATAAAATCCTACTGGGAAGCAGGACCATTATTTCTTGGACCACCTTTTTGAGGTGCCAAGGTTCAGATACACAAAAATACCCATGATTTCACTTGATCAATGATTTTTTAACAACCTTTTTTTACAGGCTATGATAACCAATCTCATTCCATGATCTAATTTCAATTTCCATCTCAGAACAATTTCTAAATCCCCATAACATCTCATTTCATGTATGAAAAATATTATCTAATGAAAAATGATCAAATAATTTTTATATTGTAAATTAAAAATCCCAAAAACTAATGCGGACTAAATCATGTTAATGGAAGGTGGTGATCAATAAGCTACTCACAACCAACATCATAATCTGTGGTGAAAAAAATCCAATATTTAAACTATTATGGCACCAAAAATAGAATAATGGATTATCATAAAGGTCAACGGTTCCTATAAATAAAAGTACATGAATATTCTGTAATGAATTTATCATGAACTAGATCCCAAAATCCAACTATAAGATTCATATATCGGCTAATGATAGTTTCCATGGCGGGTTATTGAACGAAATGAGTTTATGATAATAGACAAGGAATTAGATTCATATAATAGAATGATTTCTTATATTAATAAGAGTTAAAAACATAATGAAAAATTATCTTGACCCAACTATATATCATGGAATCATTCCAAATCAAATATACTAAGTAATAAAAATAAACTCTCAACTCCCCCCAAACACTATACTTTATAGATCATTGTCCCTTTTCATAAAATTGAGAATCGAAATATAACTACACCTCCAATTGTTGAATGATAAAAATGCATAATTGGGAAAAGTAATTCATTTGAAGGATCATGCATTTAATACTCTAGGATTGAACTAGTTTATCCAAAAAATTAGGTAATTTGAACATCAATTAATATAAATAAAATAAATAAATCACCAAGAATGAATCAATTCTCTCAAGATATATGAAAATATTGATATAAGATTATAGAAGAAATGTTATATTGGTAAATACTAGGGAACATTAGGTATTCTAAGAGAAATAAATTTAATAAATCATATTAATAAACAATAAAAAGTAACTAATACACGCTTCACATAAAATGTCAAATAAATCACCCTCACCTCTAGATCCAACTCAACAGATGAAAATGAGATTATAATAATCAAATAGTATCGAACAGAACTAAAGACCAAGTGACGCATTCTATGTTAATAAAAGCTGAACATTGTTTGAGTGGAGCTCAATCACATTCATTAATATTGAAAATTCATAAATTTTCCCAATGGTCCTTTAAAATTTATTTAATACCCTAATAAATTAAATCACCATTTTACACTTTTACTCATATACTATTAAAAATTTAAATACACCTATTTATATAATTTCATTATTTCACATAATCTCATTTGAATTTATACACACACACACCATAACATATATATATACATGTATATGTATATATCGAAATATATATATATATAAACTATTTTAAAACGTATCATATTCATAAAAACCACGTCTAAATACTTTTTTGATACATGATATTTAAAATCAATATAAAAAATAGATTTCCAAATATAATAAAACATTTCAAAATAAACGATAAAAGAATTTAATTTTAAAATAACATTTTAATGAAAATTCAAATATCTCTTGTTAGTGTAATGTTACCAAACTCAGTGGTTTCATTTATTTATAGATCCAAATAGGGTCAATTCATTAATAAATACATTAATTTAATTTAAGAAAATATTTCAATAATTATAAAGTTCATTTAATTTTAGGATCATCTTGAAATTACCAGTAAATTCATTATGTGGAAGGAAAAACCATCAAATCATCAAAAACATATTCTATTATTCACTAATACGAATAAAAAATATATACAGAATTTAAGACAATAAACAATACAAGGATATTATATTTAACAATTATGTATTTTGTAAGCTTCAATAATTTAAGGACTAACATTATTTGAGAAAACATTATCCACCTTCAAAGGAAGACATCCACTTATGGAATAAGTGGCCACCACGAACTCTTGGATAAAAAATATTTAATAATTTATAAAATTTTAACCTATAGTGTTCATAAATATCCAAAATAATGATGGGGGAATAAAATTTTAATGATAAAAATAGATGAATGAGAAATATATACATTAGAAAAACCTACCATGATCCCCAAAGAATCCTGAGAAAAACATCATAGATGAGGAGGCTCAGGAGATGAGGGTGTATGTGGATTCAGGTTCTATATAATCGGGTTCGTGTGTGATCAACATACTGTAGAAGGTGATGTTAGGCAATATGGAAGATATTTTAGTAGACAAAAGTAATGGAAGGAGGGTACCACGTCATAGAGGGATTGAGGGAAGAATAGAATAGATATTGAAAAAAATTAATATAATGGAAAATATATAATAATAAATAAAATATAGTCATTTTCAATAAAAAATAGGGGGAAGTATATGGTTTTTCCAAATGGTTTAAAAATCACGGGGAAACCATACTTCTTATACTACGCACAAACCCCCCCCCCCAAATAGTTACAACTAGTAGCACGTATTGTTAGATAAACTATACAATAACCACATAAAATGGATATTTTCCATCAAATAACCAATCATGCTATGGTCCCAAGGTTTCTCAAGACATGGTGGCAAACCATTTGACCATCTTATATTTAAAAAAAATTGTAAACTAAAACTAGAAATAATTCCTTAAATGTAATATAAATTTGAATAAAATTAAATAAATTTTTAAATAATATTTAGGGTGTGGATAATATTCTGTCTTTCCTATAAAAATCTAGTTTATACATGCATTTCATGAAAATAAGGTTCCTAAATTTAGATTCCACATGAAATCTTCTACTAATATATCCATTTTAAGTCCTAATGAACCTATGCATACAAACCTTTGAGTGGGATGAATTAGTTATATTAAATATTTTAACTAATTATTGGGAAAATTATATTACATAAACTATCTTATATATTTTAAACCACAATTATTGTTTAATACTCGATTAGATATATCTTTATTCACCCATTGTACCAAAACAACTTGAAGTAAAATAAATCATGAATGTAAATCATCAATATTTTTTACATGGTTTAGCCCAAATATGTGTAACATACTCGCTTTAGTTTTCAACAGTTTTTATGAATGAAATTTCCATATAAATAATTTTTTTTTCTAGAAATGGGGTTTTAAGGTATTATCATGAATCTAGGATCACCAACATAAACATATGTGGTCACCATATTTAATAATCCACAGGCCTTCTGCATATAATATAGTTTAATGGTTCATTTTGTTGCATAACACAGTCTATAGACCATAATTTCACCATAAGGTATTCAAAATTAGATCCATTATCCATTGAATTAGACCACCAAGTATTGTCTATGCATGCCTCTTTACCCAAAAAGTCACAACATCCTCCTCAAAATGGTTTCTATGAATCAAATTATTTTTTCATCCAATACTCATGTAACATAACCCCTATAAAAAATATATAACCTAAAATATATTACAAATCAATAGATTATTCAATCTAAACTAAATAATTCATATAAACATTATGAACTGGATGCTCTGTAGTTGTCCTAGTAATTATCTGTGACTCATATTCTATTCTTATATTCCACTAATTCTACTTCTAAATAACATAGATGGCTATATATCTTGAATATAGTCATAGTAAAATATCTAATCTTTTGAAATGAATTTAGTGGATTAAACATCATTGAGAGAGATATGTATTCACTAGTTCTATGTTTTATCTTAGAGATTCATGTAAAGAATCCCTCGCTATCACACTAAGAGATAATTTTTCATAAAAAAATATAACATATTTTTACTTTAGAATCTCACATCATTAATCTATATAGGATACCTCATTTATTTTTATACCATTATCACATATCCATTACTAGACATAGAGTAATACTTTCAAAAAATAAAATTGGTAAATCCCCCTCAATTCACATATTATCCCATTCCTCCAAATGAATTTTTATAATTTGAATAGAAACTGCACCATTTCATTTTTCATACAAATTTTCCATCTATCGAGATATTATAAAATCACCTATATTATTTATTAGTCATGGAATCCTATTCTACATAAAATAAATTTAAAAAATAAAAAAAAAACTTCTTTTCATAGCTATATATTTCAATGTGGCTCTCTCTTTTGTAGTATATGGGATTCTCATAACGTTCTATTCACCTTCAGTTAAAAGATATACAATGACACAACAACTTAGAACAAATTAAAATTTCTTATATATAATCATAAATTCATTAATGATATTAATATTAATGAGTACTAGATCTAGAATGTATACATTAATATTTCAAAAGAATTAAAAATACTACCTACATTTTTATAGTCATTGAAAAATTACCCCATATTTTCATTATTTGATCTTTTTATCCATGCTAATTGATCAACTCTAATATTTTAATGGATTGAATCACACAACCATTTGACTGTGTTTTTGTTTTTAAACACCTTATGAATAATATTTTAATAATTATAAGTAATTTTCTTCATTAGAATAAAAATTTGGGACTCTCATAATTCAATACATATAAAATTCAAATTTGTTCTATGTATTAATATTTATAATGAAATGGAATCAAAATAATGAATATTAAAATCATGTATAAAAATATTTGGTTCAGGATTATGTTTCTAAATGAATATACCATATTGTAATATTATCATTACATAGATAGATAATAATCCAAATGAATTCATTTATCATGTTTATGCAATGAGTTTATTTACATATTTTCATTCTCCTACTAGTAATAATAATTACACACATATGAATGATGTTTACAATGATACAAATTCATGAATACACAATAGAATATGATTCTCATTCACTACAAATGCTTTGTTTAATTACTACATACTTTTCTATTTTTAAATGTATATAATTGAATTGATTCTTATTAATACCCATAAATCAATCATATAACATAATAGAAATGATGTTTATATAGGACATAGAAAATCCTTGAGTTTCCCTAGGAGATGTATGACATAAAATACAATGATTTAATTAGGGACTTAATTGGTTTTAGTTAGATATAACAGTCACCATGATCATCATAAACAACAATAATGTATTATCCTATCATTTTTTGACTCTTCAAAAGATGTGTACCCCACCCAATTCCATTTTTTCATCATTCCATCCAAAAACTAATAGGATACAAACTAATCAAACAAATGGATTTATTATTTATCTAAAGTCTATGTCTAGTACCTATTCTCTATTTAATCAATCACTATTTTATATATCAAAAATATTTTAAATAACTAGATCACTCGAATTACTGAGCTCATAGCTTACAAATTTTTTTTCTGTAAGAATCCTAATATTCTTCTTTATTTGTGTTGTCTCTACCAGGATGAAATTCCCTTTACAGTTAGTATGATTATTCCTACCTTATGAGTTCCCAAGGTTCCATCTTACTCAAAAAGAGAACTCGTCCCACAATAAACACTCACCCACCACCGAACATTGCTCCTAGATGTATTCAACACACTTATAGAAGGAGATAACCTAATAAGAGAGGAACATACCACTTATAAGATCACATAAATATTATCATTCTTAAATTGAAATGTGAAACTCATATGAATTCATGTTCGTGAACATCATAAAAATAGATCACAAGAAAACTAAAATTTTCCAGTAGTGATAACATAACCAATAATTTTTTACAATGTTATCCCCGGGAGTGGGATAACATATAGATATTCTAATTTCCTAAGGATATGTCTCTCCTAAGATTTTCCAAAAACTATTTCACACTAATCGAGATATTTCCATTTAATGGATCTTTCAATTACACAAAATCTCTTATTTGAAATCATGAATCCCTATTGATTAATATATGAAAGGTCATTTCTACTATGAGAAGTATGTATATTAGTATGTCACATCTAAATTCGATGACCACTATATGTAAAAACTCTTAATATGTTGATATGAAACCACATAATTGGTACAAAAAATCCTGAGAACATTATATCATACACCAAGATGAATTAGAATTCACATTATCGGTAAGAATATTAATATGTTGATGACCCTCAAGTCTTACACCATCAGAAAATAATAAATGTCCCATGACCAACAATATATCTGACCAAACCCATTAATTGTTTTCCCCACTACACAAGAATATTAAATGAATCTATAAATTTCCAATAAGGATAAATAAGCACATGAACACCCTAATAACAAGGTTCCTTTGTTTAAACTAAGAGTCATACCCAAATAAAATGACACCTAAATAGGTCCCCTCATCGAAAAACTATAAGAATGTATTTACCAACTATAATTTACTAATAGGGATCTAAATCATCATGAATATCACATTAACAAAGTATAAATCATTGATCCTATAACTATTTAAATAAGATATGGTCATTAGGAAATCAGAACAGTCCTCTATTTCCATTAGAAAATTTAAGGTTTTACTATGCCTTGTGGTCAACATTCAAATTCTCACAAGAGGAAAAGAAATAAGATAAAACATTCCAGATGTTTTAAGTAGTAAACACCTCCTTATGGTTTTATTTAACCAATTACAATTGTTTATATTCAGTTTAAATTATAAAAGTCTCAGATATATATATATATATATATATAGGGAATTAACCAATTAAAAAGGGAAACATTTCTAAAACTATACTTAATGTTTAATTTAGATGATGGCATGTAGCATAATAAGAAAATTATTGGATAATTTCCTTTTAATAAAATTATTTATTATATAGATTCCAATGAAATTATGAAAAATAGATTAGTTAATTGAAATTTAATTTACATGGTGTATATAAAATACCTGATAGATTGAATGTGTCACTTTAATTAATGAATTCCTAAAATAATATTACTCATTGAAGATAAAATATATTAAAAAATGAATGAGGAATAGACCAGTATTATTCAACCATGTGTTTATATGTATCAAAATATAAGAATATGTGAACACATTGACCATACCATATTTATCATCAATATACCCCCAAGGTTATGTACCAAAAAAACAAAGATAAGAGGATACCTACTATGGTCCCATCAATAAAAATACATATTCATGTATGAACAACCCAAAAAAGATAAATTAACAAAATTTCAAAAGTTAGGTAATGTGATTTTGACATTATGAATATTCCCTAATATTCCTTCATGGTTACAATTGATCATTTATAGATTTATCATTTAATCAATATTCCCAAAATGACAACTGTTGTTATAGTTGTGAAATTCCAGTTTCCATAATATGGTTAATCATTCACAATTTGAAGAGGTATAAGTTATTATAAATTGAAAATTATAATCATGATTTAAAAAATTCACTTTTCTATATGAATTAAAATCTATAATATATATATATATATATAATGGTCCATTTAGATGAATTAAGATTCCCAGTTAGTAAAATGGAATGTCAGTTTAAATTAAAATTGGAATTCATGTAACATAAACTAGGTTTCTATAAATTTTTTATAAAATATGAAGGAAATTTCTGATGGTTCAATAATATGGGTTACCATTCTCCAGTCTATAAGAACCAAAATATATTATATGTTGAAATATTTTACCCTATTTAATATCAACCATGGATGTTTCTACCTATGAAAGAAATGTTGTGTAGCTCAAATGTGGCATAATTGGATAGATAAGGATACCCCATAACTATATATAGGAAAAAATTACATTGGTTAATGATGAATAGAAATAATTAGTTATATAAGTTGGTAAAATATTACATGATACCACAATAAATAAATACATTCAAGTATGAAGATAATCGTATAAGCCTTGTACACATTTTTCATGCATCTATAAAAACTATAATTCAATATATATGGCATGGAATATGAATGAAATTTGAATAACTAATTGAATATGATTATTAATGTTAAAAATATTCATTTTTATCATAGGCCAGTCATAAAATCCACTAATAAAAAAGAATTAAAAATATATCAATCAGTCTAGGTGAAATATCAATCAACTATAATAGAAATAATAGATATAATCCCCTTACATTGAACACAATTTTCCCTTCTACATGGGCTTGTAAAAATAAACAATGATATATTTATGAATATCCAACACAAACCATTTCTCATGTCATCCATCCAAAAATAGAAATACAAAAGTAAAATAGGGTTTCTAATAGAACATTGTAACTTTGTGAATCTGAAGCCACCAAACGGTACAATGATCTAGATGGTAACATGGATTTATGTTCCCCACATTTTCCATATAGATCCAAATGACTAGATGTGTAGGTTTAATAGTGGTAAATTGGTGAGACCTTACACTCGTGGTCACTACAAAATATAGTTTAAGAAAAATAAATTAATATAAGATAAAGACGAATTCATAACTGATAATAAATAAATTATGAATAATGAACAATGTTAGTGCTAGAAGATAATTTTTTAACAGCCAAGATACAATATTCAAAAAAAAATGATATTGTATACGATAAAATTAGAAATGTGATATTTTCCCAAGAACATGAATTAACAAAATTCAAAACTCAGGAAGGAGCATGGAGAACATGATCATCCAATATCACATGTCCAATATTATTATAACATAAAAATATCCTAGAAGAAAAATTTATAGTACTAACCTACAATCTTAAAGACTATTCGAGCTCCAATTGGTGACCTTCACAAGTTTTGAGACATTCTTATAAGGAAAAAACAATGATGTAGAATGAAATCTAGTCTATGAAAACAATTTAGCATAGTTTGAATATGTAATAATAATATATGAATATCAATAGATGTACATGAAAATGAATCGATCTAAACTTCCTCATGGAATCCTGGTTGACCATAATTTCTTCAAACAACTATAGAATGTATCAAAAAATTCCATTGTATTTATATTAGAATATCAGGGTGTATGTCTGTAAAGATATACAAGCATCAATGATGTCCCATGGGTTAGTTCCTGGGTGTCCACATATGATAATAATATAATATGTGATTATGTATTCATCAATATAATATAAAAATGGTAATATATATATATATATATCTCCATATTACTAGAAAGGACAAGATGCATGACATAAACATCCATGTATATTCATAAAATTCTAATCATGAAATAATGAATTACATGCGATCATTAAGGATTAATATAAGAATTCATGCCCTTTATCTTAAATTATATTGGTTTCATGCTTTGTATCATACAAAATAATGAATAATTTAATGGAAAACATCTTAATCAAGGGGATTGGAATGTCATTCCTAACAACCCTCACAATATGGATCACCATGTCTAATATAATTTACTAAAAGGGTTTGAAATTACATTCCCACCCTCTAATTAATTTACCATTGTAATAATCTAGAAAAATATAATCCATAATACCTTATGAGACCATATATTCAGAGATCTATAAAGAATAAAACATCAGTTTTTAAGGTGCATTGGATCTTCTATAACACATTAAACTCATTATTAAACATCATAACGCTATTTTATAAATTCCAAAATCAATAAGTTCAACAGGAAAGACACAATATTAATTGAAATGTATTATAAACTTGGATAAAATGATTCTGATAATTAAGTAACCATTCATTTTAATCCTATTTGACAATTAAATGTTATTTATAAATTCACTAAATAGTTTTTATGAAGCTGACTGTGACTCTAAAGAATAGAAAACACATTTATTTCCACTATATAATTCTACCAACATGGAGAAAATCAACCCATCCATTGGAATTTTAAAAACTAAGTAGATGTGAAACTTATTGATGTTTATGTGAACCCATTATAAATGGGTGGTTCCAATTGATTTAAAGGCCCAGGTCGACATCAATAATCTTTTGAATGACAAAACAACGTTATACAAATTTTATTATATCAATATTATAATTAATATGGTAGTATGAGATATTTATTGCATGAGTTACAAAAATAATATATTTATCAATAAAAATTCATTTATTTAATTAAATATAAACCACATAAAACATAATTAGGAATGTCCACTCATCCAGTATAGATCTTTTATTTGAGGATAAATTAGAGAAATTTTAATAATATATAATTTCCAAAAAAAAATGTGAAACAGATCTTATGTAGTGGTCACATTAAAATAGATAATAAAAAATGATAAGGGATGGGGATTCATAGAAATAATAATGAAAAATTACATTATTAATGGAATTTTATTGTGATATCAAAGGTGGTATAAACTTTCATGGAAGGAGGAGGATGTTGGTGCGTGTGTCAAAGGCCCCCTTAGTGAACAATGGCGAAGCAAAGGGAAAAATAAATTAACATAGGTTCTTTAAATTGGTAAAATTGTCCCCTTAAATGAGAAGTTAGATTTTTTTGAATGGTTATCATTGTTTTCACCAATCGTATTGTGAAAAAACCTAAGTTCCAATACAAATTTGATTAATTAATGTGGATTTCCAAATCTTGCATTGCCAATACAATCACCTCTTAATGTCGACCACTCATATGAGCATTTCACCTCAGGTGCAAGGTTTTAAATCCTTTGTGAAACCATCAATTATATTTTACCAGAAAACATTGATTTTCATAGGGGATCTAATATTTTCAATAAATCACATCCCTTAAAAAAATTCAATACTATTTGGACAACATTTTAAATACTATTAATATGCCAACCATAAACCTCTTTAAATTTCTCTCAAACTATAATTTTCAGTACCTACTGTCCCTATAACCATATAGATTATTTATACAACTCTCAATCCTTAATCCAAAACAAAAAAAATTATGTATTAAAAATCAAAAAATTGTGTTCAATATACTGATTTATGGTTTGGCCCATCTGATAAGAGAAAAGTTCAAATTAACATGAAATTTTATATCCAATATAAAACAAGTGATGTTACAAATGGTTATGTTGAAATTCATCCAAGCAGGAATAAAACCATGGTGAAAAAGATGTCATCAAATCACAATTTATTTTAGTCAGTACATGATCTAGTACATACCCAATGAATTAAAACCCTTCTTTACTCCATAGGAATATTAATTAGGTCACATTAAATTATTTTTCCTTGACACCACACAAAACAAAATAAAAATAAAATTTGGAGAGTTTTAGAAATGGTTTTTAAAAAAACACTAATTTTTACATTTATAGACATTTCTTGATAAATGATTCTAAATTAGCGAAGTTTTCTTTTAAATATTTCTATAAATATATATAATTATATAACTCATTTTCCTTCATCAATATAAATATATATTTATATATATAACTATATATCTATATATACTATTTTATCTAAAAATAGACACATATTTATACAAACATATATATATATATAAACACTCATGCACACACACACATATATAAATACATGTATAAATATATTTATATTTAAAAATCCATATATATTTCAAATTTATTCATGTTTCTATCAAAATTTTACTATTATGTGATCTTCTACCCATGTTTTAAAACATGGCTAATTTTATATAAATATATATATTTATATATGTTGACATACAAATATATATATTTAATCTCACATATGCACACAGACAGACGTATATATAAACATATATATATATATATATTAAAAAAATATTTATATATATAATAACATAAATATATATGGATAGATTAATATAATCGTATACAATTAATTGAATATATATAAATATATATGTGAATATATAATAAATAAACACACATATATTAAATATAAACAAACATATATATAAATATATAATAATCATATTAATGAACATGAAATATAATCATATATATATAATATATATATATATATATATATATAATATAATCATCAAATAAAAAATAAAAAATATAATATTTTTATATATAATAATAAATCATAAATACAGAATTGTATATATATATATACTAAATAATAAAAATAAATAATTTAAATTTAGAAAGTTTTAAGAAAACATGACAATTTTAGTGACATTTTGTACCAATGATTTAAAATGTTGCTAATTATATCTATATATACTTATACATACACACATATCTATTTATACACCTACACACACACAAACACGAGTATATATATATAAATATATTTATTTTATTACTATCATATGAATAATAAAATAATGTTAATATATATATATATATAATATAGAACCAGAACATATATATATATATATATTATACCGATAAATGTATATAATAATAAAATATAGACATATATATTTTATATAATATATAAATATATATAAATATCAAATATAAAATATAAACACACAAATAAAATATATATATATGTATAATATAAACACGCATTTATATTTTTTAAACATATATATCTATATAAGTATATCAATATAAATATATATAATATAATAACTTCTTAAACAAAGATATATATATATATATATATTGAAATACAATTAATTAAACCTAACTAAAATGGGTGTGATGGATTCTTCATCTTTAAAGATGCAGGTTTCCCATTCAAGTTTCCCAATTACCTTTTTACCATGGTGTGGAGTTGTAGGGATGTTTCAGAGTACTAGACATAGTGAGGGTCAGGTAGGCGGTGGTATGAGGCATGGGAAATTGAGGTTAAGCATGGTGTCAAGTAGGTACTGAGTGTACATATATGGGAATTTGAAATTGATTTGGGGAGTCGAATAGGGAAAGTATTCGGTATGGTGGTGACAGTAATTTTTATTATGAGAAAATAAAACATATATTTTTATAAAAATATATTTTATAGAAAATTATAAATTAAAATAACTATTGATGTTTTCTATAATTACTCAAAAATAAAACATCGTTTACCAATGATAATAGAAAAATTCATTACATTATTTGTCTCTAAATAACTATTATTTAAATGTTCATAATTTAGTGAAATTTATTTAAAAAAGACTCTTTTAATCATCGGAAAATGTCGTTTCACTAAATTAGAAATATTTAGAAACATCATTAAATTAGCAACCCATTATTTAGTGACGTTTTTCCAGAGAATCTATGAATCAATTAGTGACATTTATAATCATTTCTAAATGATATATTATTGTAGTTACTATGGTGAAACCCATGGTGTCCTGGATTAATCCTTAATATAATATAACTGATTTAGTAAAACACCCCATTATAGTAAAATAATTCTAGTTTAGAATAAAACTGAAGGTTCTCTATTTCTCTCACATCTTACGGATAATTAAATCATAAACAACCCAACTCATCAAATTTTAATCGACGCCACCAACTCATAGAGTTAATATTCATAGAAAATATAATATGACTATAATAAAATATGCACCTCCAACTAAGGAATTAAGATAATCTTTTATTGATAAAAACATATAGGCCATTACATAATCACATCATACATAAAATATCTTCATAAAAAGTATTTCCTGCTGAAAATGGATTGTGTGGTAAACCTCATATTAGCCTTACATTCCAACATGATCTCTTGAAATATCCTCCTGAAATAGGACAAAATATAATAATCATTATCTGTGATGATCATCTATAAAAATGTTTGAAATTTTGTATAGATCAACTATTTAAATCAATCCTGATATTTTAACAAAATATAACTCATAAATTAGATTGATGTGTTCCAATGTTGTATGTCATGAAATGGTCATTCAAATAATACACTTTAATGATAATAGTAGTATTATCATAAAGTTAGTCGATATACCAACACTATTCTATTCTTGAACCTCGAGAGGTTGAGATAAACATGTTGAAACAATGTTAATTTAATTTATCTCCAGAAATAAAAGGCAATAAATGATAATCCCAGCAATACTCTACTTCATACCAGGCCACCAACATTGTACCGATGGTCACTGAATATCTCCATAACAAATATATATTCCAATAAAGGGTATGTGGGTAAATACCCCATCAACTCCGCATGTAGTGTGAAGGGAACAATCATCCAAAATGAAAGGGAAACCATTTCTATCCACCTATAACAAACCTATCTAGTGCATCTTTGGAGTATATTAAATCACATGAATGATTGTAATTATTTTATCCAAGAAGGGAATCCGTCAAAAATTGTTGATTAATATTGTTAATCTCCATCAATTGATAATATGACAGTTATCCACCACCCATCATGGAATTATATTACACACAACAACACAAACACATCCACCATAAACTCAGAACAATATTTCCTATATATGGAATACTCCACCACATTCCCCATTCTTGGGGTTATGATTTATGGATTTGGTTTTTGATAAATTCTAGAATATAAACTTTTATAGGGTTAGTCTACGTTGAGTGATTTTGATTTGTTTTAGGATGTTTTTAGAGTCATGGAGGTGTTGTGGATGATTAAGGATCATTTAGAGGATGATGGAAAAGGTAAAAGTTGAAATTGGGAATCAAGGCAGAGAGCCATAAGAAACTTTTAGACTAGTTGAGATATAGAGAAAGTATTCAGAAACAGAAATATTTTAGTTTAGTATTTAAGGATATTTTAAATTAATTGTTTTACTTAAAAAAATAACATTCCTTTAGTTAAATTGTAGTGTTCATGAAATTTATTCAAGTAAAAGGCACCGTTAAAATAAACCGATAAATAAAAACTAAAATTTAATATAAATTCAAATAAAATAAATCATATTTAAAATCTTAAAATATATGTATTCATTAATAGAAATAGTATCAAAAAATCTCACCTTTAAAGGGAGTGAAAAATCAGGTCTTGACCCTCCTTTATATGGACCATTGAATAGACTAATATAATCCCTTTATATTGTCCATGGAAAAAACTTAATGATATGAAATTATCAATTAGGTTGAAGAACTAAAAAAACACATACATTTTTTAATTTAGGTATAATTTAAAAAATCGTTTTTGAAATAACGCATACACTTACAAGATTTAAAAACAATAAGATATAAATTAATAATTAATAACCATGATATAAAATATTTATTGTTGATATAGATTAATAATTTTAAAAATATATTTTCTGTGAGGTATCTATTATTGTAATGTGACCCAGTTTTTTCATACATAGATATATCATCATTTTTTAAGAATAATCATTATATGA
This sequence comes from Viscum album, assembly GCA_963277665.1. Taxonomy (NCBI): domain Eukaryota; kingdom Viridiplantae; phylum Streptophyta; class Magnoliopsida; order Santalales; family Viscaceae; genus Viscum; species Viscum album. Next base: position 689,089,093 of record OY728122.1, read on the forward strand.
ATAAATCATACATGGGGACCATAACAGTTTATTGTATTAGGAAACAAGGATTCAAAAATAACTAACCTATACAGGAATTAAATCATCTCCCACTATGATATTCATGACTATAACAATTCATATGCATGTCATACATAATAAATTTATTCAAAACATAGGGAAAAGAATCATTATAACATATGACATCAGATTCTCATTAAGGGTAAGCAGTGAATATTTTTTATCCTAATTTAAACATAATGGTATGAGAGGATGAGGATAAAATTTTAATAAAAAATCTAGAATATCAAAAATCATAATATTGTTTCACTTAATAAATATTTACCATTTTTTATGACATGAATCATAAGTCAATTAGAAAACATCAATCATGAGGGAGTAAAATTGTCTCAACACATTCATGTGTGGAATAAACATAAGAATAGAAAATATTATATATTATTAAATTATTATTATAAAGGATACCATAGATTAATGGCTTCACTGTCCAACCCAATGTAGTAGTAATGGTTCACAACTAAGACCATCATAATAGACAATGTACATTACTGAACAAGGTTCACTACATATTGCAGTACAGTCTGTCGCATGAGATATATATATAATTAACCAATGCATTGAAGGGAAATATAGGTCCATAGATTCTCATATTGAACCAAATAATTATGTGTGTAGAGAGGACATAAAAAATTCATCATAACATAACCCATTAAATATGATGGGTATCATATTCATTTTTTATTGTCATAACCATTGGAAAAGAAACTGGATTCGTAATCATGCCATCATTTTGTCATCCATAACACGTGGAAAAGGAAAACGGTTTCAAAAAATATAATCCTAGTATATCATATAGAATATGAATGGGTTTAATAGTGATTATTCTATAATAATTTTAAACCATTAATATAATTAATAACAATATTATCAAAAGTTAATATCCTTAGTATGAAATAGGTTCCATCAATATGTCTCAACATAGATAGAAAATTATTTTGAATGACAATTTAAAACATTTTTTGAGGAAAATATCCATTTTTTAAAAAACCACATTTAATAGATAAATAAATTTAAATATTTTTTTTTGCTAAATATAGCCATGAATATTATAAATGATGATTTTAAAAAATAATTTTCATACTGATGATAGGTTTTTGTTAGGTTGTACGTGTTAAAACCAATATTACATTCGCATATTTTGAAAATGTCATACATGCATTCTAGGGAAAATTACATGAAGATTCCTGTGAAAAGATTAAAAAAATATAAAACATTGGTAAAAAATAATTTTAAAATAAAATGAGATTATTAAAAAAATTCTAAAATATTTATTGAGAAAATTGATTTGGATAGAAAAAAATCTGACCAAAGGGGGATAAAATTTGGACTTTTTGAAAACATTTTCTCAAATATATTACTTTCCAATGATTTGAAAATATAAATATTAAATGAAAATATCGCTAATAAATATATTAGAAGAAAATTTATTTGTTTCATGAGTTATGGGTTATAAAATATTCCCTTTAGACACATAATCATAAACAGTCTCAATAATTTGTCTATTTATATCATGAATTCTTTACAGCTTTAAAATCATTGAATATTAATACCCATGAAACAATAACATTAAAATCCTAAAAGATAATATTTAAAAATAATGTATTGATATAAAATTTCAATGAGGATTCATATAGGCCTCATAAAATAATATTGATTCATAATAGAACCTCTGTTTCAATAAAGGAAAATAGAGATGAAAATCAATGACCAATTTGGTAGATTTTAAACTTTAAACACCATAGAAGGGAGATTTTCAAAAGAATATGTATAGAGTAATATTATTAGGTATTATAGTCATAATATAAATTAATTTTTATACACCACCTATATGAATCATGATATAAATATGACATTTTCTTTCAAAAATGATGATGTGAGGTGGAAATCATTTACATCATGTCATGAAATCAATTATAATCATTAATATACCCTTTATAATAAATTTTTTTCGACCTTAAATATATTATCGAAAAATATTTATATATTTAAATAATTCCATATAAGATTTTATCATGTCCAATTATTACCCATTTTTTAACACTTCCATGTTAATGTTACATTTCTAATAATAACCACTCTATATTATTCATATGTTTCTATATTTCATTTACTTACACATAAATTAATGAGGATTTAATCAACATCATAATGTATCCATGAAATGAATGAATGTTTTATCAATGGAAATTTACTTCTTATTATGTCATATAATCACACGAAATCACAAATCAATGATTTACTAAGTACTATGTTATCTTTAATCATAATAATGTCACTTATATGATTTGAATTTCGAAAATCTGTCGTACACTGTTCTATTCAATATGACGTTTAGAGTCCCATTGAACAAACATACCATTTGGCGAATAGCAACCTGACCATATGTATATTAATCTAAATATATGAATAGTAATATGACCCTTATGAATAGTAAATATTACAAAATAATGGTGAACTAAATTTTGATAATATAAATAAAATGTAGGCATCTAATAATTAAAAACATTAACATTGTAAAAGTATTAATATTTTACTATGTTAGAAATAATTAATTAAAATTAACTAATTAATTTAAAAGGAAATGTTTATTCTTAAATGTTCTCATAAATTATAAATTTTATGTCAACTTAATTTAAAATAATTTAATATCACCTTATATAATTTTTGAAAACATTATAAAATCATTTAAAATTTTCAAATATGTATTTTTCAAGTAAATTATTATTTTAACGAAAAAATAAATTAATAATTTTTAGTAATTTTTTTGGAAAAATGGATTTCAATTTTGTATTATATATTTGGAAAAAAAATTAGTGTTAATTTTTGTGATTTTTCTAAAATATATGAATTTTTAATGATTAGTGAAATATAATAATTTAAAAAATAAGGTCAATATATTAATTTTTGAGTTATGGGTGATGATCTAAATATGGAAGCATCATAGGTTAGAACTCACATGCACTTATTACAATTTTTTGTCATTTAATATTCCCTATTTATTTTCTTATGTAAAAATAATAAACTATTGATAAAAATATTGGGAAAAGTCTCATAACCTCCACTATAATATCCACCAACACTAACCTATTATATTCACTCCAATATGGAATTATTCCATGCCTCAATTGTGCTTAAATATCATGGTAAGCCCCTGTCCCACGACCAGTAGAAATTATTCTCTTAAAATGTCCGAATCCACTCCCCTAATGAGGTTCTCAAGGAATGTATATTCAAGAGGTGAACTCCACTTTTCCATTCATTTACAATCATTTCAAGTTCCTTTGTTTTCTTTTATATACTTACCTATACTCATTGTACTGTTATGAAAACTAAAATATCTTATATGTACTGTTATTTTTTTATGATAATGGAAAATCCTATTATCATTTCTCTTTTACCCTTCATTGATACAAGTAGAAAAATCACTATCTGAGTTGTGTTAATTTAGCACATTCAAGGATGCTGGGTTTTCAATTTCTTTTATCTTCTTCAATTATGGTCATGAAACTATTCTTGTTGTGGAACCAAATTATAATATACGTATTATGACTTATATATGGTTTGGTAATATTTTTTACACATGGTTTTGATTTATAAATCAAAATGTGTTTATTGTGATAAAAAATCCCCAATTAACCCAAAAGGTTAACATTAATGTTTTATAGAAAGACTCTACATAAATCCATATAAAGTAATTACATTTATAACCATGTAACATTATATTTGTTAAATAATAAAATAAAAAATCAATTTTTGATAACTATCTTTATTTTACCTAATAATTCATTCATGTATATAAAAAACTTTCCATGAAATAGACAAACCCAAACAATGAAATTGAATGACATAACCCGTAAAAAAGGACATGAATTATCATAAAAAGGTAATAAAAAAAATTCTTGTCACTTTTGTTCTGCAATTGATAATTAATGATCCTAATTTTATTATTTAGGTCATAAATATCGTGTTGAGAACACCCTCAGGATTAAGGTAAGGGATTCTATTCGAACCACCAATATATCTTCTGGTTATTCTTACTCTCTTTTTACCCAAATGATATCCTATATTATGATTATGTACAACATATAATTTCTGTTTATATGTCTGAAATCATATATAAATATCCTTTATCAATTTTATTTTGGGGATATATTTTCTTTTAAGTGACCCCTCATATGTACTTACCTATAAGGAAACTTGTTTGAAAAGAACATCCTAAATTCATAACCATTTACAATTTCACTCAAACATATTCTTTAAGTCAAAATTGTTTTTATAAAACCAATGTTTTTTTAAATCCATAATAGATCACTTTGGGTTTAATATAATTGTTTATACCCTTTTATATTTTAAATGCTCATTAGTGTTTTCCTTCAAAACCACGCTAAAATGTTTTAATTCTATAGTTTGATAAATACTCTTCTTACATGTTGTCAATTATCTTAGAAATTACTCAAAATGAGATAAGATTCATATACCTTATAAGATTCGATATCTATTTAATTTCCTTTCTTTCATGGACACTTGTATGACATGCCCATTCCTTATGATTTATGACATGATTATGATACCTATTTCATTCCATGAATACCCTAATGTTAATGTATGATTGGTTGTGTATAATTCTAAATGTGGAAAAAATATTCATAAACATGTTAATATGGGATAACACTGACAGTGCTCTAATTCATTGGGAAATGTTGATTAGAATGAGATGTTATATACAATGGACTTGGTTGTTATCCATGAATTCTGATTCCACGTGCAATGTTCTTAATGGATAACATTGAATTGTTCTCTTCTATGTTAAACATGCCTTGAATCTGGCTAAAGTCATGTTTTATATGGTTTCAACATTATGATGATTCTATGTTTATATGATCTCATATTTATATTTTATGATTTCACATGTTCCATGCCTTCATATATCATTATCCCACACATTCTAAAACATGTGATAAAGAATTATTAATATGTTTTTTTTCCCATACTTGGCTTTTAGCTCATCCATTTTTTCATGTTATCCTCAGGTTTTCTTATTATGTTGTATGATCACAATGGAAGTTGGGAGATATTTATGTATACTATATAATTAAATTTTATATTCATCCCTATGTTTTTTGTTTTTTCTTCTTAGTCTTCCAAGACACTAGACGTTACGATCATTGGCTTGTATTATAATGTATAATTATACATAATTTAAGAGATTCTAAGTATATCACTTAATCATGAAACATTAATTTTTTTGAATGATAAGAAAACATCCCTAAATTATGATAGGTATAGATTATGTGGTTTATCAATGAAATATGTCCCTGTCTATATAAAAATATGTACAGGTTTATCCGTAATAGATGTATCTATGGGTAAAGCCTAAAAAGACCACCTTGATCTAGGATCTAACAAGAACACATGCATGATAGTATGTATTGAAGAACGTAGGTTTTGACACTCTCAGGTGATATGATGTGGTAAATACATGGTCTTAGTATGAATCATTTGTAAGGGAAAAAAGACCCTATTAGAATATAGGTTATGAAATAGATCATGGATAACCTAGATTTAAACCTAGGTAATCACGAGATAGGATATAATTCTCCATTAAAAGTTTATTTTTTTCAATGTTTCCTTTTTTATCCGTTATAGATATAAATTCAAGACCTGTAATTGTATGTTATTTTTATTAGTTAATGTATGAAAATTTATGAACACATTCCAATAATCAATTTTATAGGGAATGTGAATATTACCAGAATGATTTTCCAAATATGATGGGAGAGAGTTCTCATAATAGCATTATAGTAATTTTTTAGCTAGATAATGTTATTAATAATAACAAAAATCATGTGTAACGCCCTAATACCACAAGTAAATATCAATTTCTCATTGAATCCATCATACAACAAAGAAATCCCATGTGTAGTTGATCTTTAGATCCCCTCCTCATGGAACAATGCAATAACTCATTGAAAAGATATTCTTTTTCAATTGTTTGTCATCAGAATTGAATGTTTCACTAGAAGTATATTATTTTGATGTGTAAGATGATCAATGGTGGACACTATTCAAAAATATAATTCCCAAGAAAGAAATTGATTTAATGGATTGGGAGGAATTTGTGTCAATAATTTTCACTGAAATTTTTTACTGGACCCTCTATCTCTAGATGGAATGAGAGTTTCTCAGACTCAACCAGAAGCAGGATGAGTCGGTTGAGGTGATGGAAGAAAAATTCACAAGACATACAAGATATGCCTATGTCATTGTTCTAAACAAAAAAATCATTTTGGGTCACTTGTTTAGTGGAATAATGTGAAGTCTATGAAAGGAATTGGCAATTTGGGATTTTAATAGTTATGAGGATATTTTATGTTACGCCCTCAAGGATCAAATATAGATCAAAGACATGAAATCGTCTCATGGGTCTAGTGATAAGAAGATTAAAATGGAATTTAATATGTGAGTTTCAGAAAATAAATCCCTTGATGGAAGAAATATAAAAAATCCCATGGTCAAATTTGTGGGAAGAAGATTCCAAGGAACTGTCAAAAGGAAACCAGGAATAGCTTAAAATGTGTGAACATGGGACTTCCAGAAAATAAAGTATGAATGGATTTGAAGAATCCTCCTAATGTGGAGGAAGAATGTAAGGGTAATATCAATGTTGAACCTATAGTTCAATGTTACGACTTCCAGGATCATTTGCATTATGTGAAAAATTTCCATAAGCCAGGGGTTACCAGAGGTAATCAACAAAAACATCAAATGAAACAAAGAGGGAAACATGTTATCACTATTAATGAGTTGGAGCCAAACAATGATGTGGTGATAGGTATTTTATTTATTCATTATAGAATATAAAACGTACTACTTGATTATAGTTCTATTAATACTTTTATATCATTCATTTTTAGTAGAACTATTCAAACACCACTTCAAAATTTGGAGGATAAGTAATATGTGAGAACATGGAATGGGGAAATTTTTCTATCCATTGATTATAACTCTCCATCAGAAAATATTTGTGTATGAGATCTCCTATAAAATATTTTCTTACTACATTTAGAGAATTTAGATGTTATATTATAAATTTATTGGCTATCTTTTTACAAATCTTACATCAACTGTTAAGAAAGGGATCTAAATCATCACATCATGAAGCAACCATAAATTATTTCTATGTATTAGGAAGAATATTATTCTCATTAAGAATATTTATCTCAATTTTGGATATTATTTATTTTTGATAATTCATTAGTAGGTCAAATGATTTAGACAAAGGATAAAATCATGCCCGAAGATATGCCCATTGTAAGGGATGACACTAATGTATTCCATGAAGGGTTTCCTTGTCATAATATTAATAGAGAGTTTGAGTTCTCAACAAAACATATTACTAGATATCGTCTAATATCAGTGACACCTTATATAATGAACATAATAGAGATGGAAGATCTAAAGAAGCAGTTACAGGAGAATTTGGATATGGGTTTTATACAACTGAGAACTTCACCATGGGGTGTGCCATCCTTATAAGTCTAGAATATTGTTGGATCAATTTATATATGAATTTATTATCGAGATCTTAATAAAATCAGGATAAATAACAAGTATCCCCTACCACATATAGATGAATTATCCGATCAGCTTCATAGGGTCGACTATTTATCTATTGTGGACCTTCAGTTGGGAAATCAGTAATTTAATGGGATGAAGGAATATATTCCCAAAACTACCATTTGAATGAATTAAGGACACTATGAATTAATATTTATACCCTTATTAATCAGTATATACTGTTCAATTTTCATGGATATAAGGAATATAGTTTTTCTATTCAACTACCACATTTGTAAGGTAAATAATGTGATTGATGCTCTACCTAGAAAGGATTCTCCATCATTATCAATTATGAGATTTCAAAATGATCCAATATTCTTTGATTCGAAAAGGATTTTCATGGGAATCATTAAGGTTGGAATGTATCCAATACATTCTTATATGGTTTCTCAACCATCCCTCTTAATGAAAATAATAGATGATCTAGGAAAAGATATGTAAATTTAGAAAAGGGTGGATGCCATTAGAAATGGGAAATACTCTAACATCATGATTGATTATGAATGAGTTGTAAGATTTGGATCATGATTATGTGTTCCGTACAATAAATAGGTAAAGAATGATCTTTTGAATGATGCATATAGCTTAACCTTCTCTTTTCAACTAGGTAGCACAATAATGTATTAAGATATCTAAGGGAAATATTGGTGGGACAATACAAAGAATGTGATTATAGAATATACGTTAAAGTTACTGGCATGTCATCAAGTAAAGGTTGAAAGATTAAAATATATGGGGATAAGGAAACTACTACTCATACTAGCATGGATGTGGGAGAAAATCACCAAGGAAATTTTAACCGGACATCCAAGGACATATAGATGAAGTAATTCTATATGGGTCATTGTGGATCTTTATACAAATATAGCTCACATTATCAAAATTCAAGAGGACATATATTGGGATCAATTTTCAAAGAGATTTATTGGAGAGGTGGTAAAGCTTCATATAATGCAACTATTTATTTTATTCGATAGAGATGTTAGATTCACCATGATGTTCTTGAAAAGTCTTCAACATTATATAATAACAAAATTGAACATCAGTACGGCCTATCATCGTTAAACTAATGGAAAATCTAAGAGAACTATATAGGAACTAGAAGATATGTTGAGATAATCGTATATGGACTTGAAATGATAATGGGACAAAGATATTCCACTTTTCTAATCGTCCTAATATAATTGTTTCTACTCAAGAATCCAAATGGAACCATACAAATCCCTTTCTAGGAAATGGTGATGAGCACAAGGGTGTTGGGATGAAGTCAGTGATGTGTAAGATGATATAACATGAGATGATTGAAGAAATTTTGGTGAAGGTGAAAAAAAATTCAGTAGTACATCAATGATGTCTAATGTATAAAAAATAGTTATGCATATAATAGTCAATGAGAAGTTGATTTCAATGTTGGGGACATGGTATTTAACTACATATCTCCAATGAAGAAGTTCATGAGATTTGGGATGAAATGAATGATATGTCCTAAGTACATTGGCCCATTTGTGATTCATGATCAATTCGGGGTTGTGGCCTATCGAATGGATGTTCCACATACGACATCTAAAGTACATGATGAAATCCACATATACCTATTAAGGAAGTACATACTAGATCCTTAACAAGTACTCTTTTTAAAGGTGGTACAATTGGTGAATGATATTTCTTACAGAGATAAACTAGTGAAGAAATTTTATTACAAGGATAATGTTCTATGTACCACTACTACTCACCTTGTAAATGTACTATGGTGAAACCATAAATATAAAGAGGAAATATGGGAACTAGGGGAGGAAATGAAGGAAATGTAGACACAACTGTTTATGGAATATAATGTAAAATGGAATTTTGAGGGTGAAATTTCATAAGGTGTAAGAATGTAATGACCCAATGTTTATTCAATAGAAATTCCCTTCTTATTATGTCATATAATGAAATGAAGTCACCACTAAATGAACTATTATGTACCATGTGACCTTTAATAATAATATTTCCCTTTTGTGACTGTAATTTTGAAAATCATTCATACACGATTGTGATTAGTAAGATGTATGGTGTTTGATTGGACAAACATAATTTTTGGGGAATATTAACATTCCCTTATGAATAGTATCCTACCCTTATGAATGGTAACATACCATTATTAATAGTAATATTTCACTTATGAATATTAAATATTCCAAAAAAATGTAACTGCGCCATTGATTGTATAATTATTATTTATACATCTTATAAGAGACATTATAACCATAGTAAAATTATTAGTATTTTTAAATGTCCTAAATAATTAATTACAATTAAATTATTAATTAATAAATGTGATAATAAATTAAAAAAATTATCTATTATGCTATTAGTAGAATATTAAAAGACCTTACATAAATTTTGAAAGCATTAAAAACACAGTTATAGCTTCAAAATCTATATATTTCAAGTAATATTCTGATTTTAATTAAAAATTAAATTAATCTTTTTTAGAAAATTATCTTTGAAAAATGGTTTAAATTTTTTTATTCTATACATAAAAAATGGTTAGCATTATTTTTAGGGATATTTCTGAAAGACATGATTTTTTATGAAATTGAAATACAATAATTTACAAAATAAGCCAAATACATTAATTATAGAGTCATGGGTGACATTATTTGGTCGTTAAAAACATTGGTTTGAAATAAATCTCACTTATTACTATTTATGGTCATGTAATCATCATAATTTATTTTCTTATGAAAATAATAATAATCTAATGATTAATAAAATGAGAAAACCATCTTCCCCATCACTATAGAAACCAACCACACTTCTGTCTTCTCTTCACTCCTATCAATGTTTTTTTATTCCCTAAATTTTTCTCAAATATATCCCTAAGAACCTATCCAACATCCAGCAACCCTTGGTATATATGAATAGAAAATACTCTCCCAAATAGAGGTTCTCAAGGATGTTATATTACAAATGTAAACTCCACTTTTCAATTTTGTTACTTTCCTTTGAAGTTCCTTTTCTTTATATTCTTTTCTTACCTATACAGATACTAATGTTATGAAAACTCTTGTACCTTATATGTAATTTAATTTTTATATGATAATGTAATATCTTATTATCTTCTATCCTTTACACTTATTTTGTACTAGTAGTAAAAACACCATCCCAGATGAATTAATTTAACTTATTCGAGGATGATGTGTTTTCAATTTCTGTTACTATCTTTAATTCTGTTAATGAAACCAGTTTTATTTATAAAAAAGATATATTATATATATTAAGCCCCATATATTAATTTTTAATATTTTTTTACATATGGTTTTGAATTTTAAATCAAAATATGTTCGTTGTGATGAAAACCCGCTAATTAAACTAAAAGGTTGTCAGTATAGTTGTATATAATGATACAACCTCAATCCAAGTAATAAAATTAAATTTACAACCATTTTACCATAAAATTGATAAATAATAAAATATACATCAAACTCTTGATATCCATCATCTTTTAACCTGATTATTCCTTCATGTTTTTAAGTAAATTGATAATGGAACAAACAGACCCGAATAATGAAATTAAACCTCTTAACACATAAAAAAGAACATTAATGAAATTAAAAAGGTTATAATAAATAATGTACATATAAAATATTTTATTTAATTATTTATTAATGAACAAATGTTGATTATTCAGGTCTTTAGTTTTTGGTATAGAACTTTTTGGACTTAAGGGAAGGTATTCTACCAAAACGACCAGTATTCCTATTGGTTATTCTCACAATCATTTAAACAAAATTAAATCATATATTCTATTTTATTAATTTTCTTAATTTCTGTTTATATATTCAAAATCATTTATCAGGATCCTTTTTCCATTATATTTTAGTGATATATATTCTTTTATGTGATTCACCCCTTAATACATCCCGATATGAAGACTTGTTTTAAAAGAACATCCCGAATTTATACCCATTTACAAGTGCACTCAACCATATGTTTTAAGCCTCAAATTTTTTATAATTTTTTTTTCTTAATTATCACTATCTTCTAGGAATAATTTATTTTATATAAAATTTTATTCACATTTCCATTTTATATTCTTGTTTTTTATTTTCCTTTAAATTTGCACTAAATAGTTTAAATGCTAAAATTTCTTAAATACTCTTCTAAAATGTTTTCAATTATATTTTAAATTACTCACCATGATATATTGATATTTTGACATTGGAATTTAAATTTATTTTTAATTTTTTTTCATTGAGACTTGTATGATAAACCCATTCCTTATTTTTATGAATATATTTTGATATCCATTTGATTTCATGGGAACCCTTATGTTTTTGTTTGACTGGTTATTTATGATTCTTAATTTGGAAAGATTATTCATGAATAATATAATATGAGTGAACCTTTATATTTCACCAATTCATTGGGTAATGTTGAGTCTCATTAGATGTTATGTGAAATGGTCTTAGTGGTTATCCTTGACTAATCATTCCAAGTGCAACAGACTTGGTTATTTTCTATGGAATGGTCTTCTCTATGAGAAATAAGCCTTGACTCCTGATAAAGTCATTTTTATGTTCTTTGCACATTATTATGACACATGATTATATGATCCAAATTTTATATTTTATGATTTAACATGTTCCATGGCTTTTTATATTATCATGTCATACCTTTTAACACATGTGCTAAAGCATAATTACTATGTTTTTTCCCTTACTTGTATTTTATCTCCTCCCTTTTTTCATGTTATCCACAAGTTATATAATGTTGATGTATTATAAAAATGGAATTTAGTATCTATTTATGAAGACAAAATTATTAAATGTTATATTTAGTCCCATTTTTTATGTTTTATATACCTGGTAATCTAAAACACTAGACTTTATCATCCTTGGATTGTATTCCAATGTATAATTATGAATAAAATCATGTAATGTTATTTGAATATGGATAGAGTCACTATAATCAATGATATAAATTTCATATATATTAACAATAAAAATTATTTATAGTATTCTATAAAATTAAGTTGTTTAAAATTAAATATACCGTTCTAGGAGATGGTAGGTCAAACGTACAAATGGATGTTGTTTCCATTTTCTTAAATCCACAAAAATGAAATAAAAATAATTTCATAAAAAAATTGAATGTTCGAATCATATAAGGACATTACCAAAAATATTGACATTTTTATAAAAAAATTTAGTTAATATAAAAAATATATAATAATTATTTATAATTTGTTTTTTAATATTAATATCAATATGATAAATGTTTATGATAAGAAAATTATTTTAATATAATTATATTAATATTATACCACGGTCTCATTGAAACTTAGAGTTATGTTTAATAAAACCTATACTGGTTTTGCTTGAAGCACAATCTTAACATAGTATTTTATGTAAAGATACATATCAAAGAAATATAAATTATTCAAGAAAAAATTATTCATGAAAACATTTGGTGATAAATTCTACCTCTATTAAAATTAATTTCACCATTGAAATTATTCAATATCATATAAACACATTAAAAAACTTATAACTCGTTATTTCCTTCTATTCTCATATAGCTTCTTAAAATGGTTTGTTTCCTAAAAAATATTATTTTGGTGATAATATTTTGATTATATTACACTTTATTATCTATAATCTCCTCTGTTTATTCCTCATTGAAATCTTTTTTCTAGTTGTATGACCATTGTGTTTAGTATATGTAAAAGGTCATGTATATACTTCATCAAGAGAGATATTTTGAATTAATCGTGGATTAGAGAGATGTTTTTTGGAAGATTTATGTGATAATATGCAAACATGTTATTATCAATATAATAACATTATCAAATATAATATGGTCTTAGTTTCCATTTCTACCATAATCTGAAAATCATCTTCCCAGGTGAAATTCATAGAAACACATTATCACCAAATTCGTATTCTTTATCATACCAATGATTATCATCCTATAATATCTAAGAACACTAATCTTCATTGATATGTTGAAGAATATATCTATCCTTGTCTTCCATTTCATTATGTATCTAAGGTTCCAATAGCATTTTTTTTCCATAATCATTTCATTCCATTGAATCTCTACATTTCTTTCTATAAAGGAATTAATAAAGAGCCTCCTAAATAATTGAATGAAATATATTATTGTGGGAAAATAAAATATGGGGTGATTTTTTCCCACAAACCATTGAAATCTATACTATATGATCTAAATATATCATATAGGGCATTAATTTTTTCTCTCATACTAATAATAAGTATGAGGATGATATTTTGTATCGAATCTCAACTATGTGTCAAGAGATAATTGAATATATATCTAGAACATTGAGATAGACTTCAGATTTTGATTATACAAAATAGAATTTAGTAATATATTAAACCATAAAACTTCCACAATGTGTATTTTATGAATAATATATATAAATTTATATAATCTCTAATAGGGATGTAGTTTTATTACATATTAAGTATATCAACTTCAAATGATATAGAATTATGAATGTTATATTCTTAAGGGAGTCTAAAAAAATCCATATTTTGATTTTCCCATTTCCATTGTAGTGTGAGTAATTAATGTAACATGAAAATAGAAATTTTTTTCATCTTTAAAAATCCTATATACTTTGTACCAAGATAATAATATTGTGATATATCCCATTATGACATCCCAATAGAAAGAATCAATTAAATCAATATACATCATAATACTTGGCTGAGGAATAGAGAATGAACAACTATGATATTACTCTATCAACACCTTAATCGTATTTGGTACGGATGTAATGTAAAGATGTTTCCCAAACCATAAAATTTCAACCTAATATTTTTTTGAATTAAGAATATTTATAATGTTCTTTTTTCACTCTATATCATCCATTTATTCCACTATAATTTTCCCATGTATAAATGGATGAACCTTCATATAAAGATGATAATATTTACCCCCTTCCTTTTGTACTTTCATATATACCATACAGTAATCCAAAAATATTTGTTCTTTTGTAATCCTTATCACGGATATGATAGCATGATCCTTTCAACGCGAAAAATGCTTATTCTATTCTCTTTCCCAGTATGGTAATGTATTTAGTAGTCAATATAATAAGACTTATCTAACTATTATCTTCATATCATATTCAACTCCTTTTGTGTTAATATGTAATTTATCCTTATATTATCAGTATATATTTCACAATTTTCTCAATGATGATAATTTTTCTATATAATTAATGATCAAATGTATTCATCAACATAAAATTATATATTTGGTAAATTTTTCTCCTGAATATTCAATTTTCGGGAGTCATATGACATAATGATGTCATTATTCAAAGGAATAAATCATAATTCTTACATTAATTAATCACAATATATTATAAACCTTACTCTATAATAGGATAATGTAATAAATGTTATTCTCAATATTCTTATATTCAACTTCTTTATATTTTCCTCAAATTCATCTATCTATAGGAACATGGATCACTTCCATGTTTACATTATCAGAGGAAAAGATAGTAATGAGAAATTATCTACCAAATATCAATAATATTTTGATAATCAAATAAAATTATGGATCTCTGTAACTGTGGTTAGTATAGGAAAACATTCAATAGCCTCTATCATTGATGGATCTACCAAGATACAAACTCAGTGAAATATATAACCTATAATGAAACCTTTTACCTAAAAATTTCTATTATTCATAATTTTTAATATAGTTTTATCCTTAAATTTGGTATTTAGTAGAATTATCATATAATCATCATATTTTTCCTAGATCATAAAGTATATAATAATATTATCTATAATTACAACCAGAAATTAATCAAGTGGAAATCAGAAGAATCTATTCATTAACTACATGAAGATAGCAGTGGCATTAGTCAGACCTAATGGAATCATTATATATTTATAGTGTCCATACCATGTATAGAATGTTTTCATGGGTATATCATCCAACACTAACCTTAATTGATGATTTAAAAAATGAAGTAAAATCATAGCAATATATTTATATTTCTGCAGTTGATAAATGAATTAATCAATATGGGGAAGAGGATACTTGTTGTTAATTATAATATTATTTATCTCTTGATAATAAACCTAGAGTAAAATTGATCTATATTTAGTTAAAAAATGAATATGTGAACCCCAAGGTGACAATCATAGATTGATCATTCCCATGGAATGTTTGTCTCTGATTTCCTTTTCAATTTATGATAATCAATCAGGATCACTGTATATATAGTTATTGATTTTGTTATGGAAAAAGGTAGGATTTATATTTATAACTCAACATCACATCATTGTGTAAGGCTAGAAATCTCTTTAGGAAATAAATCAATAAATTACCACAAAATATGTATATCATGGATTTTACGACTCTCCGTAACCATTTGAGAGAAAAAAAATTATAAATGTTTACAAATACCTATATAATTTATTTCATTTCTATAAAATGTTTGTATTTATCATAACATTGATAAATGGTCATAGGATGGTTTAGAATATCAAATTTCTCTACAATTATGACAAATTTAAATGGGATTCATGTAGAGAAAACAAATCCATGCTCAAGATAACATCAAATTAAACTAGAGGGAGAATATAAAGATTTGCAAGAAACACAATATCAATAATATCACCCAAGAGGAATCATGGGATTCTGATTTCATCACCACGCCATTAGAAATTTTCTATACCAATATGCAATATACTAATTTTGGTGTTATATTAAATCCCATATAAAATTCATCAATTTTGATAGAATATATATATCGAATGAAAAAAAACAATGTCAGCTATAAAGTGGATTGTAAGTGTACCTTTCACCAAAAGTTTCTCACACCCCACTTTATATATAGTGATTACATGGTATTTCCCGTTTTCAATCATCATAAGTGGTTTCTAACATCACTCCTCCTCCTTGACATTTATATTTTTGAATTGGATTGCATAATTCCCATACATAATGAATTTGAAACATTGGAGGGTGTTTGGTACATTTTGTGATATTTTCTCTACATTTACATAATTATCTAAAAATATTCCATTATTTTGGAAATATATTTCACAATAACCTTAAATTCTACATCAAAAATATTTACTATTCACCACATTACAGTCTCCTCCCATATACAACGGACAATGTCATCATAAGGGAAATTAATAATTGCATGGTTATTAGATTCTTCATTATATTCCATTTTTAAGTCATATTAAATCTTTGATATTTATATATATCTCTAACCATTAATTCAACTTTAATATAAATTTGAACAATATCTTAATGACTACAGAAATATCAACCGGAGAATTCTAGTCACCGACATCATTTTTATCCATTTAAAAATCTAACAACCATACATTTTCATTGGATGATAATACCAAAAGACAACTTTTTAAGTATTATATAATTTTCTTTATATGAACCAAAATATTGATTATAATTTTTCATTATATGAAGGAAATTATTCTCTATTTTTAAAAATATTTTATGAGAAATTTACGTTATCGAAAATAATTTCATGAACACTTCCCAAACCATGAATTCAATTTCGACTTATTATCTCATATTATTGATAATAATCCACTATTAATCAACATCCCATATAAATAGTAGATATCCAAATTAAATTTATCAATTTGCTAGCACTTGATAAATTGAAATATTCTTTAGTGTTTTTGATCAAATATTTAGAAATAGTTGAATCGGAAAACCCACTGAATGAAGTTGGATGTTTCCTCATAATGGACCAAACAAACTGTTGTATGCTCAATTTTTCATTTGGAAGTCCACCATGATTAATATATTTATAATTTTATGTGATCCTAGAACTAAAATTTGGAAATCCCATAACAATAGAATGGTTAGGAAGAAAATCGTTGCATTGTCCGTCACAAACATCATTAATATGGTTACTTCAGGATGTATCTATTTACGTAAACAAAAGGAATATTTTTTATAATAATATTTAGTATGGGGAACCAAATTATAAAGAAACATCTCTTATAGGATGTCTAAATCATGACAACTTCATTAATCAATGAATCCTTAGGTTTACTCTAGTTTATTCATGTAAATAATCTCTTTAAATAATTCATGATAGTTTATAAATCTTCTATGTATTTTAAAATCATATCCCTCTGGAGTATCAAACCATGGG
Organism: Viscum album; assembly: GCA_963277665.1. Lineage (NCBI taxonomy): Eukaryota > Viridiplantae > Streptophyta > Magnoliopsida > Santalales > Viscaceae > Viscum > Viscum album. The sequence goes on from OY728122.1 coordinate 689,106,950, forward strand.
TTCATAAAGGTCCTTTTTCATAAACTAGGTGATGATAAATTCTAGTTCAAATTTCTTTTTTAGTTATTATTCTCCAGATTATTTGTTCTAGATACACATCCTATAATAATATCTACGTATGGAAGAATTTTCATAGGAACGACATGTTATATCCTTTAAAAAAAATACTGGATATTTTCTTATACTTTTTCCCATCCTTAGTCTTATCCTACGACATGTCCTTAGGGATCCCAACAATGTTTTATCTTCCTACATTCCAATTTTTATTAATCCACTATTATAATACCCTCTGCATTTTACAAAGATTATCATTTATAGATATTACATCATTTTTAATAAATATTCATCACATTAAAAAAACACATGACTTAGGATCATAATAGTATTTTTTATTTACAAACAAGGAACCATAAAAACTAGTCAATAAGTAATCTACATCATATATAGCTATGATATTTATAATTGAAACTATTCTAAAGAATATCATATGTATTACATTTATTTATAACATAGGGTAAAGGAAAGACAATATAGTGTTACCATACATACGTAGTAAGGGTAATACTGGGATATATGTAATTATAACATGAGAAAAAGTGAATGAGAACATGATCACAACTTTTTAAAGCCATGTCCATCATATCTATCATCAAAATATTGGGTTGTGAAATAATGATTTGCAGTTCATAAGTCATTAATCATGATTGAATAAATGAACATCATCAATTAGAACACAATATTGGCATCATATATTTATTTTTGGCATAGATAAAATGTATAAAATCATTTCAATAATATTCAATGCTTATTTCCAATTATATCATAGTAGAATGGGTTACCTCTCCAAAAAATTATAGTAGTCATGGTTCTCTAGTTAGACCATCAATGTAGAAATTTTTTTTATTGAGCTAGCTTTACTCAAAATTATTGTGCTACAGATATCATATGATATAAATCATTACCTAATGAATTTCAAGGAGATATAGATCCCATAGTCAAATAATGAAAAAAATATTTATGTTGACTACAAGATCAGAAATAATTTCTATTTTAATTAACTATGAAAATAAATTGGTATCATAAAATTTAATCTTATAATAATACGTGGAAAGTAAACATAATCATGTAATTATTTCATTATACTTAAAAATATGGAAAAAGAAGCTATTTTCTATATAATTTTACAATTTTTAAAGCATCGATGAAAAATTGGCTTCATAACAATAATTTGATCATAAAAATAAACCACTAAAATGATGATTAAAATTATTAACCATTGATAATATCCCCGGAAAGGAATAGGTTACATCAATGCATTTCATCTTAAATGGAAAATGATTTTAAACAATCATTTAGAATATTTTAGGAGGAATGTTTATTTTTACACTTTGAAAACAAATTTATAAAATATAAATGATTTTCAAAATATTATTTTAATAAAATAAAATTATAAAACATATAATTTAAAGAAAAATTTATAAAATGTTCATAATGAAGGGATTTTTTGTACATTCAATGCACAGAAAAATGATTCCTCTAACATATTCAAGAAAAACAAAATGTTAGTTTTTTGGAATATGTCAAAATGATTCCTTAAAAAAATATAAAAATATAAAAAATTGTCAAAATTTAATTTTAAAATAAGAAAATAAGAAAATAATAAATATTTCAATTTTTTTGAATTCTTCGATTTGGAAGAAATTTTGTTTATGACCAATGAGAGATATAATGTCAGATTTTGTTATCATCATTTTCTCAATTATTTTTTCAAACCAAGAGAGGAAAAAATTTATATTACATGAATATATCTTGAATATCTATAGGATTAAAAATTTCATGAGTTATTTATATTACTATAATAATATTTTATCAACAAACACAAAATCCTAAAAAATCATGGTAAATGGTGTAATTGTAACATAAACTCTATAAACATCGGTAACATTGAATCATAATGCCCATGAAATAATAAAATAAAATAAAATAAAAATATCGTAAGGATAACTAAATTCATGTCATTAAATTTAAATTTTAATATATACAATCTTCATAAAATAATATTTTTACAAAACATATCTTATATCCACAAGAATGCAAATTGAGACAAAAATGATTTAATGACTTTTTAACTTTTAACCCATAATCCCCCAAAAATATAGATCAACAAAAGGATTTGGATATGGTAGATATATTTCCATCCAAGGTGTTTTGGAAATTTTTTGGTTTATTTATAACACTTATTTATTTAGTTTAACCCCACATGTAAACCTATTTTTACATTAATTGTAGTTATTATTTTTTACGGATATTAGAATTAATTTTGTTTAATTTTTTAAACTTATTTGAGAGTATGAATTATTATTATTATAAATGTTGAATAAATTTAATATAAGTAAACTCATATAATTTAACCATTTTAATTTAAAATATATGCCTTAGAACACACTAGAATGCTTGTTTTTAATGAGAAATGTTTCAAATGTTTACATGATTTTTTATCAGAATTAAAATTAAGAAAATATTCTAATGACTTAAATTTAATTATTGGATTTATAATTTAACCAATATTACATATAAATAAACATAAATTATAATTTAACATTGTATATAAATTACCCAAAAATTAAATTTTTAATTAAAATTATGTATTTTTTCACCCTTATTTAAAAAAATAAATCTTATAATAGAAACCAAAAAATAAAACTAAGATAATTTTGGTAAATCATTTTAAAATTATATTTATATTGTCATATTAAAATTCTAATATATTGAATAAAATATTTTATTGTGGTTAAAAATCAAATAATAATTATTTTCAAAAATATTAATTTTGAAAGATATAATTAATTTATAGAAAATAAATTACATTTTTTCTATATGTTTCCCTTATATAAAACTATAATGTATAATTTTTAAAAATAATTCATTACATCTCATATAACTATTTATTACGGCTATATTGTAATATTCACTTCTAAATAATTAAATTATTTATATATCATTGTCTTGTTAAAACTTTGTGTGGATTGCAATGCCTGCTAAGCTGCTATTTCATTTAGAGAAAACGTAACATGGTGTATTGTGTAATGATAGATATGAAAAATAATAATTTATTTGATAAAAATATATTAAAAAAACATATTATAGGGACCCTACTATTACAACATTTTAAAGATAAATAAGATAATAGCGTAATAAAATCAAGAGCTAAAGTTTTTGGGTTGTTAGGAAAATAAGAACTATACATAACATTTATATAATAAAACATAAAAAAAATTAATTCCTTATGTTCTATATTCTTAGTTGACATAATGAACTCTTTATTAAAAGTAATTCCCTGAGGATTTACATCTTTCAAGGGGGTGAGGTAAAATTCCAATCAAATGAAAGATAAAAACTTGATTAAATATAAAATTGGTGATCATAATCATCATATTGATAACATATATCTAATATTATAATTATAATTATGAGAATAATAATTATATAAAAACTACAATGGGGAAATTCGTAAAAATAAAACATTATTTCATTCTATGCAAATATGACACATAGTTGTGAACAATGATATCAACATGACCACACATAAAAAAAGTGAATATTGATATCATCATCATTATCAAAAAATATGGAATCATGTTAATGAATATTGTACACCATTTCATAATATATATCACATTACCGACAATATTTGGGAACTATATGATTCTCATTTCACCCGTCACTATAAAAAATTTAGATTATCATAAAAGCCACATATAATATATATCAATCATAAACATATGATAAACAATTGAAATATATAAAATTAATTATTTAATCATACATTCATGAAATAAAATTATGGCTCCAAATTAGAATGGTAAAACAAATTTTTTATAGAAAACATTACACTTGATTGAAAGAGAAAAAATATCACGAGGAGTAAAAATGTGAACAGGAAAGAAGAGTTATGTTAAAAATATATTTATTTACCATAGAATCATAGTGGAAAATTATATATTCTAAAAATAGGGTTAAAATATCATATTATATTAATGTACCATTGAATGAAATATTGAAAAATAAATTTGGAATAAATGAGTGACATCCCAAAGAATGGGAGTTTGATTTTTGAATCTAATTACCTTTTGTTTAAATTATTTCATCACGTTAATATCTTGGATAATAAAATTTTATTGATTAATTAATAAATCCAAAAGCATGTCTAAATTTATTTTAATCATTATATTTTTTATTATGTTAATTTATTTCCATTTTTATGTGTTATAGTGTTCAATTTCATTATTCTAGAGTGTTCGTTTACTTGGTTTTAATGATTGGTTTACATATATATACATATGAAAGATCATGTAAAATGGGAAAATTTGAATAGAATAAAACTACTATGTTAATAATGAAACTAATAATGTTTAAATGTTCTTATATATTATTTTGATTCCAAATATAAGGATTATTCATTAATGATTATTTTTTAGATTAATTTGGTGATTTTTTATCATTACCATTTTTTGTTTTATTATTTAATATTTTTTATATATGATAGTTAAAAAATATAATAATGTTTATAAAATAATTTGTTTTATTATTTTTCAACCATTAGAATTGTATTCTGAACATCCTTCATGATGGTAATGATAAATGAAAATGTATTCTATTGTAAGGTGATAAATAGACACCTCAGGGATCAAGTTTTGAATTTTCTAATAAAAGTGATGGGTGAAGATGATTGATGAAGGATAAATAGACGAAAATAATAAAATTATATTATACATGCTTTACAATATTTTCCATGAATCATGTATAAATATAGGTTAGAAGAGAAAAATAAAATTAATGAAACTGAATGAAAAAAAGAAAAAGAATTTTTCCTATTCTATTATTCTCATTGTGAACATCCTTAGGGAAACAATCACCATAAAAAATTTATCTATGGGTGCAAATAAAAACTAGAATTCCTTGTAATAAATTAATTTTCTAAATATAGGAGAAACATTTTAATTAAAATATTCATTAATTCAAAAAATTCCAATTTAAAAATTAAAACAAATTTTATTAAATTTTGAAAAAATATTTGAGGTATTGTATTATAATAATTTAATTATAAGAAAAAAATTAAATTTATGAAAATAATATTATCTAAATTCATTTTAATAATTATAATATTTAAAAAAATGTTTATGTTTTGCAAAAATACCATCACATAATTAATCATTTTTAAAAAATTTATTTAATTATTCTGCTAAATTTTATATAAAATTATCATTTATATAGTCCCTAAATTTTATACAAACTTTCATAGGTGATGATTCTATTCTATTGGTCTAATTACTATTTAAAATGGTCATGTTACTATTCTATTGGTATAGGTTCTTTAATTATATCTAGTTTCACATATATAATTCATTAATTAAGAAAATAATTTTATTATTAGGGTCTATATTATATGTAGGTAGTTTATACCACAAAACATAATTATAATAATCGAAATTCTACTGATTAAATTTTGAGTTGTTACGTTTATCCCCCATTATGAAATTTTTCCACGAAATTTTCATTTAGATAAACAAGTGAGGGTATTTATCCTTCATTACTTACTACAGTTCCCATGTTGTTTATTCTTATTTTTGGTACCTCCATAATACCTTGATATGGTGAGTTTTCATGTTTGGTAGAACCATATCTCTTTGGTCAAGAATCATCACCAGCTACTCCTCATAAGAGTGATCATCTTCCACCTAAACCACCTATTAGTTTAGTACACATGATGGATCCAGTATGTATTTATTTAAAAAAGATAAATGGAACACGACTATAACATGATATATACATGGTTGAAGTGAACGATTATAGAACAATACACCTATGTGATAAAGGATATCTATTGGCCCAATATACATTGGTCTACTATTCTATTTCCATCCAAAACACATGACTATCTTCCAGGGTGTTATTTTAAGTAAGATATGATCTCCAACCATGAACTCCATGAGCCTTAAATAGTTATAATCCTAAATATTTTTTGGAATCAGAGAATATGTAATGTATTTCTTGATAGATTGAACCTTCTCTATTATATCATTCACAATATATAGTCTATGTAGCATTCATTCACCTACTTCATCCAAAAAGATCTGAGTTCTACATCACTTTCAATAAAGTTCCTTATATGGATCTAAATGAAAAATAAAGTGGAATAAATTGTTGTATGAGAACAAAACCAATGGAATATTATTATCCCATAATCCGTTTAATTACACTTACCATTCACCCATAATTTCATTGATAATTTAAATAATACTTTAAAATAATCCATACCATTGTGGGTTATAGGCCATGCTGAAGTTTAATATAGTACTCATGTAATGTTTAAGATTCCAATATAATTTAAATGTGACCCCTGGACCTCTATCAGAGGAGATAAAATGTGGTACCCCATGAAGCCTCACCACATAATTTACATATATAATAGAATGTTTTCCTAGTGAGAAAACATCATGAATGGAAATAAAGTGGCTAGTCAGATTGATTTGATACACCACAACCCATATCACATAGTTTCCTTTTTAGGTATTTCAAAGAACTATGGAAAATCAGTTGTTTCATTATCCCATTTCCACAATGTTTTATGCAATGGTGGCATAAGAAATGTGAATTATCCAATAGAACTTTATTATATGTTTTTATAAAGGCACACAACACAATACTGCAAACAAAATACTAAAATCATTATTATGGAACTCTCGAACTTCTCAATCCTTTATTGATTTTAACAAGTTTTTAAGCACCATATCATCCATTTTTCCTCTATAATATTCTCTTTAATAGATGGTTTGGATATTATTTTTGGAAATTTAGGATGACTTCCATTACGTTAGGTATCCAAATCCATCGTTTAAATAACCATGAATATAGAATGTTTCTAAATTCACATTATAAATAGAATAATAAGTTATTTTCTACTATGATTATTGTCCTCCTTGTTTTCCGTCCTAGTGTGAAATTGAGTAGAGAAATTATAGTCCAACATTAGATCTAACTGTCTCCCTTGATGTATATTGAAAATTTTCCATGTGAACATAAACATTTGGTTATTCTAATCAGTATACATGTCACACTTCTATATATAGAGTTAGTGTTTTTAGGTTTCCAAGGAAAAACATGTTGCTTATAGATTTAGATCATGTGTTGGGTAGTTCTAATCATGGATCATAAAATTCGATGAGGCTTAGGCAGTCACATTGTAAATCATCATGAGAACTCATCCCAGGCCTATATTTGAATCATTGATGCATATCACCAAAAATTTAACACATACATGTATTGTAATTATAGGTGAACTGATCATCCTATTATATAACTCGTTGAATATTTTCCCAAATTCATTTATCAAAGCATACATTACCCCTTTCCTTGTATGATTATTTATAAGTCGGAAAAAATGTGATAAATTTCTCGTAAATTTCAGTAGTACCCATATAGGCTTACAAAACTATCAATTTCTAAGACACTAGTGGGAAAGTGCCATTCTTAAATTGCTTTTTTTGTACGGCTGATAAAAATTCCCTCACCTATGATAACCTATCCTAGATATGTGACATCCTACATCTTAAAGTAACACATGGTGAATTTCAAATAAATTATTCCATCCTTAATATCTCTAGAGAAATATTTATATGTTCATCATGTTATTTCATTATAATAGAGTTTATGAGGATACAATGATAAATACTACCAAATATTCAACAATATAATATTTAAATACACTATTAATCACATTCATGATGGTCATAGGGGGATTAATAATTCCAAATGGCCTCATTAGAAACTCATAGTACCCATTATTAGTACAGAAGGTAGAATTTTGAATATCTTCTTTATTCATCGTTAGTTGATGATATCCAAATGAATGATCCACCATTGAGAAGGAATGACCACATTAAAGATTATTTAACATGTCATAAATCCATTGAAGTGGATACTCAGTCATTATATTTCTATTTTTGTGTTCTGAATAATCGATATAAATCCACAATGATCCATCCTACATCTTGTTTAATAGCACTCGTACACCACCTGGTGATACACTATGATGTCTAAATATTTTTTTCAAGTTCTCTTGCCACCGATTCTTTATATATTCTTGTTCAATACGGTTCATCATGTAGGGAAATTATGATATATAACTATCTCAGGGTATGATTTATATTTGGAACTCTAAGTCATGATAAGATGAATTTCTGGAAAACACTTTAGGAAATACATCATTGTATTCACTCACAATGGTCATTTGCTCCATATTTATACCATATTTTAACAAATCCATTGAGCATGGAATGCAATTTCATAGGTCATAAAACCCATACCATTTATCGATTTTACATAGTATGTTCATGATCTTCCTTTCATTTGTAGAGTACCATTGTATGGTTTAAATTTTGAAAATAAATTTATTTTTAGAAATACATATTAGTCATATATACATATGGATATCCCATCTATTCCAATTATGGCGCAAAATTCCATGAATTGAAGTTTAATGAGATTCTCTAGAAGAATATTCCCATTTGGTGGCTGCTAACACTGATTACTATCATGGAAAATAAGATTATTACACTAGATTTTATTATACCATTGATTCCTATAGAATGAAGAATTTAACAATGGGTGGTGATCTTCCTTCATTAATCAATTGTAGATATTCTTCAGGTCTATCTAGAATTCACGATCGTTGTGTTCTTCTCTCCCATATTGGAGGTTTTTTCATATCCCTTTGTGGAAATTCTCGTGACTCTTATTCCAAAAAAATTACATGTTACTGGATGGTATTTATTTCCAAATTTTCCATTAGATCCTCTATCATGAAGCTCAATTATTTATTTTCTATCTCCATTTCAATGGGACCATTCCCTAAACAACATATCCACTTCGTGATCAAATAAACCAACTTATTCATAACTACCAATTTCTCAATTTTCCAGATACATGTGATGGTGTGGATGTATACCACTAAATAATATATATATATATATATCAATAATTGTTGATAACAAAATGTAAGGTGTATCTTGCAATAATTGTGAAATTATATTCATTTGACATGATAGATTCATCATCTTTTTTGATCATCTCTATGTATTCTCTATCAATATTTAATTGATGATTTTGATGGGAATACATATTATGAAATATATTTCTTAAACTCTCCTAACTCCATATCTTCAATTTCACCCTTCATCTTAGTTTTCATAATAAATGCCCACCATTGATAAATATCTCTATAAAAATGATAAATGTATAGATTTACCTTCTCAATATTATAATAGATATTCATGGAAGTGATATTCTCAATTTATTTTACACACAATTCCATTATTAGTGGAGGTAAAGATCCACTAAACACTGGTGGTCCTTTCTGTATAAAATAATTGATAGCCAGATATAACATCATAGTTCATGGTGAACATTACACACAATTTCTATTTTTGTTCACAGTCTGGAAAACTAGTTAACAATAACCATGAAATTTTGAGGTTGACCTCCCATAGTAGTTGGAATTCCAATAGGGAAATCACTACATTATCACATGCATGTGTTGTGGGCCAGGTATCCCTTAGTTCCCAACATTTTCAAAAATATAAACGGTTTGATATAAAAATTATTCAACAATCCATGAATAAATACTTTATTTTTTGTGTAATTATTTATGAAGTCACATCTCATGGGTTTTATATGATTAGAATTATCTAAAAACGACATCTTTGGCACATACATATAATTTTTCTCATAATAATGGTTGAAACAATTTTATATAATCTTAATTCCGGACTAACCTAAAAAAATTATCTAATACCAACTATAAAGACCCTACAATTACCACATTTTATAGATATAGAACATAATTTCATTAAAAACAAGGATCCCAAGGTTTAGTTTCATGGGTAAATATGGCCCATTCAAAACAATTACTTAGTAAAACATAAAAATTTATTAATTCCTTCATATCTAAATTCCTAATGGTTTTCATGTAGACATTAGTAGTAGTACCTAGTTGATGATATACATCAATGAAATAGGTGATCTAAAATTCCAATAAGTGTATTGAAAAGAACATAAAAATATATAACATGGGTGACAATAGTCATCATAAACCAAAAATATCATTTCATGATCATCATAATCATAATAAGAAAGATAAGATAATGTATTAGAATGTGGAAATTCAAAAAAATGAATCATCAAATCTTTTTGGTCAAATACAACACATAGTTTTGAACAGTGTTGTCATGATATCCATGCATAACATATGGGATTAATCATAAAATTATCATTTTGAATAAATATAGAAAAATGTTCATGATTATTGCATGTCATCTCATGAGACACATCACATTACAAATTGCATTTTTTCAAATATATAATTTTGGGTGCACCCATCACTTTCTAAATTTTACATAATCATTCATGCAACATAGAAAGTATGTCAATATTAGATAAAATATTTCTCATGGAATGGGATGGGATTCATTTCATAATGAATAAATTCATGAATATTAATTATTTTTTCCAATGAGAATGTGGAAAAAATTGTATAATAATCATTACACTTGATTAAATAAGAAACAATCTCATGTTAATTAAAAATGAGCATTTGAATGAAGAGTTATTTTCCGAAATAATTTTGTTTGACATAAAATCATATTGGAAGTAATTAAATACGAAAAAATGGTGAATAAAATATCATATATTTATGTAACTGTTAATGAAATATCAACATATTGTTTTTGAATGAATGAGTGATAACACAAAGAAACGGTGTTGGGTTTCAGAATTACCTTAACTTGTATCCAAATTATATTTTCACATTAACATCATGGATAATAAAATTAGTTTCCACTGTTAATACATATTGAAAAACTAATAAATTTATCTGATTCAATTTATTTTTTTCCTTTTTTTCAGTGATTATAATGAGTTATAGAGTTCAATTTCACCATTTGGGAGTGTATATTTTCATGGTTTTCAGGATCGATGTACTTGTATATCTATATGGAAGATCATGTAAAATGAGAATAATTGAATATAATTGAAATTATAAGTTATTATTGATCATATGAATGTTTAAATGGTTATATATATCATTATTTCTCAAATATTAGGATGATTCATTAATGATAGTTGTTTAGATTAATATAGAGATTATTCGATCCTCATGAAGTAGTTTAGTTTTGATATTTAATATTATGTTTTTATGTTAAGTACTAAAAATAAAAAAAATTATAACATAAAATTTTACAAAATGTTTAAAACATTATAATTCTCTTATGTCAATCCAGGATGTTGGTAATGTAAAATGAAATATTGTCATCTTTGACAGTGATTAATCATCACCTCACATACACTATTTTCAATTATAGATTTAATAGAGAGGATAATAAGTTTGATGTTGGTTGATTCCTTTACCATAAAAATATAGTACATATAATATATTATATTTTACATTATACATGGATAAAGGGATGTGTGTGGAGATTATGAATGGAAAATAAACTGAAATGAGATTAATGGAAAATTGGAAGCATTATTTTATTATTTAAATCTACCACTAGATAACATCCTTAGAGAAATTGGGATTGGAATTTTTTATGATCAAATGGTCCTAGATGGTGTAGGGGGATTTGATGAGTATTAGAATGAATTTGGCCAATATCAGAGGCTTGGAAGGTGCGATAATCAGAGATTTCGAGGAGTGGTATTTATAGGGGAGGGGAGTTCGTTATTATTATTATATTCATTATTTAACCATTTTGGTTCAATATTGTAAACAGTTTTAAACTAAATACTAAATATATTACATTATTAAGGATAATTTGAGATTATGGTGTGTAAATAATCAATTAATTAATAAATTTTTTATTTAAATTATAATTTAGTATACTATTAATTATAGCATTTCACTATTCACAAAAATTCAACTATTTTAGAATAATCAAAAAAATAATATTAGATACATTTTTATGAAGTGTATATTTAATAAATTAAATCCAATTTTTTATAATAATTTTCCAAATATGAGAAATTTTTTTTATTAAATACAATATATATTTGAAAAATAATGAATTTAAAATTATAATTTATTTTATGACACTTATATAGGAAAATTACGTTCTCGTTAAATTAGATTTTAATAATACATGAAAAAATATTTATTAATGATTAAATTTAATGTAATGATTATTTAATATCATTATATAATATATAAAATATTAAATAATCATTTCTGTTTAACCAAAATAACCACACATAATTTATCATTTTTTAAAACATTTATTAACATATACTATGAAATAATTATATCATATTATAATTTATAATATATTTAAATATTATTAATTTTATCATAGGTGAGGTTAATATCTTTTTGGCTAGATTATTATTCCTAATTATCATGTTACTATTCCAAATTACTATTTACTATTTCATCTGTATGGGTTCCTTAATTCTTCTGAATATCACTTCTATCATTCATTATTTATTAGAATAATGTTTTTAGGACCTCTAATCTATATATGTGTTTTATTCCATAGAATATAATGACACTATGGTAAATTTTATTGATAAATTTTTTTAATTACCCTTAGTATTTTATAAATATTATTCACAAAATTTTGATTGTAGTTGTCATAATAGAATATGACATCCCACGTTTTGACATTATATGAAAATTCAGTCATATCATTCTTGGTTTTTTTATTTTATTCTAATTATCAATTTAAAAATGTATCATATAATATGATTAAAATATTTATATGTTGACTTCCCATAATTTAGTTATGTATATTGTACCAAATAAATAATTCCCATAAATCATAGCATGCGCTTTAAACCTATACATAAAGAATAAAAAAATATGATACACACATAGACACACAAACACACACACAGACATATATATATAGATGAATTTATATATAACCACAATTTCTAGGATCCTATTCATGGGACGTGATTTTTATCATATTTATCTTTTAAAAAATTCAATATATAATAAAAATTACTTCTTCCCGAATAATAAAAAAAATAATTATTGATAAAAAATAAAATTTCAATATTATATAAAATATATAATATAAATTAAAAAATTACATAACAGCTCATGTTTTTGTACATCAATAATAATATACAAATTTTACTAGGAAAGAAAACTAACTCCATGAATAACATAAATTTCAATCATTTTTAATAGTAATTATATTTTCCTTATGTAAAAAAATACATAACATAAATTTCATTACAAAAAATGTAATACTTATGGTTTTTAAACATGACCAATTTCTTTTTAGAAATGTGTAATATAATTATAATTTCCAATTGGATACGTAATATAATTTACATTGTGAATAAACATGAAAAAATTATGTAATATAAATAATATTATATATAAGGTGTTATATATTGATAATTTATCAAAAGACAAATATAAATGATGATTCAAATCACATTACTATATTATAAAAAATGAATTTAGATATCAACATAGGAAATCAATTAGTGTAAATATAATTCATAAAAAATATTATTTATAGATTTAAAATATGGTATTATAACATATGATTTAAATAATAAGGTAAAAATATCAAAATTAAATGAATTAGGAGAGTGAAGGGTATATATAAATAATAATACACTAGAAATCAATAAATCACATAGACTAATGATCTCTAAATTATAAAAATAATAGAAAATATTTTTACAATATCCCCCTTTTATGGAAAACTATACATTTAAAATAAAAACAACTTCTTAATTTGAAAATAGAAATGTTTCACATTTACTACATTAGGTATTTTTTAATACATATATAACCATTTATCAAAAAAATTAAAAAATTATAAATTGTCATTGAGAAATATCTTAATAAAATATATCTTAGTTTTAAAATAATAGACAATATATAATAGTGAATTAAATTGTGACCACAAAATCATGCCTAAAAATCAAGAATAATATTTAATGTAGATTTACAAAATATAATTTATTAACACCAACTAATAAAGTTGCACCTCTATGAAAATTATCCTCCCACAGTATTAATATGTATTATGAAACTAATATTTTAAAATCATAGTTGTCAATGAAACATTAAAATAATTATTTAGACTAATAATATATTTTAAATTACCCTGATAAATATACCTTTTCAATGAAAAAGTTATAAAAGTATACATTCTCATTTTATTTATTTCTTTATTTTTTTTTAAATTAATCCACATCAGATCCATCTAAAACATCTATAAAAAAACCAATAACAATTTTACAATATTACATATATATATCATAGTATACAATTGTTCTAAGATTAAATTGGATAATTTATAATTTTATAGTATGATATGGTTTTCGTAAAAATCATACCTAATTAATATAATATAGATATATTTTATAAAATAATTTATTCTTTTTTAATTAATTTATTATATTATTTGAAAACAACAAATAATATTTTTATTCCAAAAATTTTATTAGTGTTTTTCGAAGTATAAAATGAATATGAACCATTACTATAAATTAGAAATTTAACAAATTTAGTATAAATATCTATTCAGGTTTAATTAATCAATAAAAACTAACAATAAATGTTAGAATCAGCTTTGTGATTTTCATCAGAATAAGATAAAGAAACACATAAAATTCCATAGAACTTTATCAAATAAATATCTTCCTAAAAATGGAAACACCCAGGAAGCACATATTTTATCAAATCTATGGAATCCAAAACCATAATATATATAACTAATTTCATAAAAATATGTTTTTCCTTTTTAAAAAGGAAATTATTTAAATTTATTTCAAAATATCATATAATACTTTAATCATCCTTTAAATAACATTATTTTTGGTCATATTGATTCAATTAAAAAATCCATTAACTATCAACTAAATCAATGTCACTTTAATGTAACATAGATAAAACACTCTATCATACCTCTAATGATTATAGTATCTAACAATTTACCACCTTCACTACAATCAACTCTACATGATCTAATTATTAGTGTTCTTAAATTTTAATAAAATATTATCCAATCACTTAAAAAAATATTTTATATACATACATTATTTTTTAAACATAACTTTATTTTTCTTAAAACTTGATTTCATAAAAAAATTATTTATCTCTATATAAGACTCATATCAAATTCATTATCCATTAAATCAAAAAAAAAAAATCAAATAGTTGATCACTAGAAGATACAAATATAAAATCGTCAACATAAATTTGAGTATTCTAAATAACTACATAATATTTGACAATATATAAATTATGATCAACGTATACTTTTAGAAACCCATTCTTAATCAAAACCTAAAAATGATATTAGTATATTTATCTAAGATAATTCTTAGCTACATAATGTTATTCTAAATATATACAAAAAAGGATCGTAATATTCTTTAAATTCATGTTTTTTTATAATATAATATTATTGAGAAATCAATACATTTCAAAAATTAAATATTAATTTTATTTAATAGATATTACTACAAAAAAAGAGACATTTGACAATAAAAGTATAATATTCTCTAAAATATAAATAAGTGAAAAGGACTCATGATAAATTATTAATTATTCATGAAAAAATCTTATGTTGGAAATAATTATTTAAATCATATGAATTATGATGGATAGTATTGTTTTTTTAAAATTCTATTGTGTTCCATCAATCATGTAATTCTTATTTTATTTAATAGACAAACAAATAACTTTTTTAGAAATATAATTTATTTTCATATTTTGTTTCCAAAATACAATTAAATTATTTAAATGACTATAAATATTCAATACAAATAAAATCACTAATAAAATCACGGAGATTACAAATGTTCATTAAGGAATTTCTTATCTTCCCCTTATATTAACATATCCACATATTCATCAAAAATGTTTGTTTAATGATATTTCTAGTTTCATTAATCAGTGTTATATTTTTATTAAATATCAATGGATTGCTTTTGATTTAATTATTCGATAAATTAAAATTTTCAAAACATGTTTATAATATGTTATGAATCTAAATTATTCTTATTTATATCTATCTAAATAAATATTTTATGAAAAAATTGTCAACAATCATAATTTATTCATTACAAAGACGTTAATATTAATCATTGCTAAAAACAAAACAATATACCAATATATTTTTTAGCATAAAATTTATCCCATGAATACTTATCATTAAAGATGAAACCTTTATAATGATACACTCGATTATAAAATGTTCATAGTTTCATTTAATTCCATTGATCCTTAGTTCTTTTCTTAGGTAAAGGTGAAACTAATATGGGGATTGATATATAATAAGTAGTATTTTTTTCTTTCCCTGAAAAATATTTTGGAATAATATTTTCATTAAACATTCATCTATAAATTATTTTAATATTTATATTATTTTCTTTTAACAACATTAATTTTCATGGGTAACATATGTGTTGGGAAATTTATGAGAATTACCATGTTGTTCAGAAGAGTTTTTAAATTCCAGATTTATGAATTTAAAAAAATTATCACTTATATCATAAATTATTGAATACTATTTTATATTTTGAACAAATTTATTGATAACAAACAAGAAAATGTTTCATTATTATTAGTTATTAATATATTTATATACATCAAATATGATGAACAATAATAATAATTTCACTTTTTCCATTTAAAAAAAGTATTTAATTGTTATAATGAAATATAAATTGATAAGACTAATTGTAAGAACCCGGTTCTTAAATTTGAGGTATGTGTATCTTCTTTTCTCTCTTCCTTATGTTTTTTTTGATAAAATAGAGAAAATTGGGAAAAATCCCAAATTTTGGAATGTCCACGCCATGAACTTTTCCACACGCCGTGTACTTTTTCCCATGTGGGATGAGTACGCAGGGCGTGTGGCCATGTCGGCGATGAAGGGTGTAGGAACCAAATATACACAGTGTAGTGGTCCCTTAAACGTCGTGTAGTCAGTCGGAAGGCAAATAGTAAGGCGGTGGCTAGCTGTGGGACAAAACACACCATGTAATTAGGAAGACACGTTGTGTAGTCATGTCGGTAGATGAACAGTGCCACACTGGCGGGAAACCGCTAGAGGAACAGTTAAAAAATGGGAATTACACGTTTTGTACTCGGAAGTACACGTCATGTAAATTGTTTTTTCACTTAAAATGTGAAATAGCCTCCCCTATTCACAGGGACGGATTAGAATGGGAAGAGGGCATGGGTGAGGAAGGCCAGAGCTTTGGAGATCCATCGAGCACACGTTAGGAATCTGTTTCCACCTCAGACGATCTCATTGGAACCACAATGGTATAAGCTTCTTTATCCTTCTATGTCTCTTTCCAATTCATCCTCTAATGGATGTTATTTGAATTTAAGTGAAATTTATTTTACCTCAGATCTACATCGTTCTTCGATATTTTAGAAGGTGATGTTCGCATATATCATTTGTTGGTGTTGAAGGTAGGTGTCTGGTTGTTTATTTTTTCCAACGATCGTCTGTTTTGTGAGTTTTTGAGCTACGAGCCCATATTTGGGGTCTCGTGTGGCTGAGGACCTGGATATTTTAAATACCTTGATCGGTATAGGTAATTAAATGTGATATTAAAATGTTGTTTGGGATTGCTGCATGGATCCAGGACCACCCCGGGTGTGCGTTCCTCTGTTTAGCCATTTGGCCAGGATACCCGTGGGTATTCCATGTTTAAATTATGCATTAAATTGCCTTGAGAGGAATTGTATGTAAATTTCATGTTTATATGTTGGGCATGGCCCGATTACTTGTTCTTTAGGGTAGTGTTTTACTATATCCTAAGGGAATGACTGTATCAGCCTAAGGGAAATGATCTCTTAGCCTGAGGGAAACTTCGTCTGTGCATGTGGGTAATAGACTATGTGCCTGAGGGTGACACTATATACGCCTGAGGGAAAAAATATGTTCTGCCTTTGGGAAAGTACCTGTGGGTTTAGTTCCGTATTACCTGAGGGTAAGGGTTGAGTGTTTGTAGACACTGACTGTTTAATTAGAAATTCACTGTGGTAATTTCTTAATATTAAAGGTATTAAATGAATAACTAAATGGAAATATAACTGGTAAGTTAGTTACTTTTGAGTACTTATTAGTTTGTTGCATTTTACTTTTCCACACTATTGTTGCATGTTTACACCAATTTGGGCACGTTCCTTTGGTGGGTTCCTACTAAGATATATTTCTCACACCCTATTTAGGTCATGATTTTCGGCCAAAAAACATTACGTTTCTGCAATTATAGATAAGGGAATGGGTCCATATACAAGTACTTGACTACTGCTGGGGAGTAGGGGAGCATGGGACCGGGCTTAGGCTCGTGATGCTACATGCTATTTTGTGTTTTCATTGTTGTACTGTGTATTGTATTGTAGGGATATGTAACATGTTCTGGCTGTTTTCTTTGAAGATTATTCATGTTTCATCATATATATATATATATATATATATATCTGGATGGTTATCTTTTACTGCAGTTGATCTATTAAATGTGTATTG
The DNA here is from genome assembly GCA_963277665.1 of Viscum album. Lineage (NCBI taxonomy): Eukaryota > Viridiplantae > Streptophyta > Magnoliopsida > Santalales > Viscaceae > Viscum > Viscum album. Next base: position 689,125,522 of record OY728122.1, read on the forward strand.
AATTTTTCTTCCAATGTTGTTGTGTGTTTATATCATATACCGCTACGCTACACATTGATAAATGAGGTAATAGTTTCCCAACTATCAGAACTCAGCCCTCACTACTAGTCGACAGCCTCTGGAGTTTGGGGAAACATGCTTGAGGTAATGTTGCGAACTGGGTTCCGGGCAACCGTATAGTGGCACCCGGAACTGGGACGTTACAATGTGGTATCAAAGGTATTTCTTTTCATTGACTTACTATTTGGAGCCTTAGTCATGTATAGGATGGAACAATATTTTATAATAAGCTGTTCCCGGGAGTAGCTAACCCGTGTACAAGGAAAAGAAAATTTACCACGAATTGCAATATTAGTGATTTTGCAATTTTAAAGTTGATTTGATTTCACTGTTGGGTGACGCACCTGTGATTGTGTTGTTGATAAATTATTCACGGGTTCTATTTAGTTGCAACCAGATGAGATGAGGGTATGTCATCTCATGCATCATTTAGGAACATGTTATAAATCACATGACATGCATAGTTCCATGCCATGTAGGTGCATTAGAAATTGCATGTTTTTGTGATAGTTATTGTCTAAAAAATCGCAATGTTGTGATCACTACTTCATAAATACCTTCTACGTGATAGGGTATTTTGTATGAGCCAGTTTATAGAATGAATGCTGAACTCTGGTTTTTGGGGAGTATGGGCCACCATTGACTGGAATTTGGTGGATCATTGACAGTTTATTAAGTTATAACAAAGATAAAATTTCAAATTTTGATTTGTGTGGAGTATGGGCCCTCACGGATCAGAATTTGATACTTAGGTGTCGATTATTAGTATTTTCTGGGTTCCGGAGAAGTGTATGAGGCATACTGTCTAGAAAACCCAGTATACACATAGTGTAGTGTTTTACACACGCCATGTATGTTCTTCAGTTCGGGAAGAAAAGAAAACTTTTTAAGTACACGACGTGTACCATAACTACATGTCGTGTAGTCGCTTCCCGTTTCACAAATCGTGTGGGTGGCGACACGGGGAAGGGAAGATCTTGGGGTGAACACGTCGTGTACCAGAAGTACACACCATGTAGTGTTGACCCGGTGTCTGCCGTGTAACTAACAACATGGACGGATGAAACCTTAAGAGATACACGTTGTGTCCATTATAGAAAACGCCGTGTAGTCTGACCTAGGGACCCGACTGTGTAACTGACATCACGGGTTGATGTAATCCCTTCGAGTACACGCCGTGTGTATATCGAACACGCTGTGTAGGGTGAGCCGTGTTTCTGGCCGTGTAACTAACAACACAAGTCGTCGAAGCTCGTCTAGTACACACCTTTTACCTGTGGGACACACCATGTAGTCTTGTCCGAGGACAGACCGTGTGGAGTTAGCCGTGTGGCTGGGAAACAGGGAGGTGTACACGCCGTGTGCGGGAATAACATACCATATAGTGTCATGCCAAGTAGTTGGACGTGTCACAAATGACACGAGAAGTTTGAAAATTACACCATACACACCGTGTAGGCTATATACAAGCCGTGTTGTTTTTTTCAACATGATTCATGTAGCTTAGCCTTGTATATGGACCCGGGAATGGGAAGGGAAGTCGGGTACATGCCGTGTAGTCAGTATACACGTCGTGTAGCCTTGTTTTGCAATTTTTTTGAATTCCTTCTTCCTCTTATTCCCTTTTGGGTTTCTTCATTTTTGGTCATTGATAAACACGAATCTAAGGCCTGTTTTTATCCTTGTAGTGCCATGTTGCCAAGATGACCGCGCGTTGTTCACCAGGAGAGTGGAAAATATTATACTCCAGAAATGGTGGGCCAAGGGATACAAGTGGATCCTCCAGTAGAGCCAGATGTCACGCCAGCAGTTATACCGAACACAGGCACAAAGGCACAGTTCTGTGAAGGCTTTATTCGGTTTATGAAGACCTTTTATAGAGCACCGCCAGCTACCACATCTATGGCTGCGCTGATAGGTATCATCTAGTAGCAGCATCTGCCTATGTTTTTGGGGGATGGTGGACCTCAGGCGACAGAGTCTTGTCTTGGATCAGTGGAGACTATTTTCGAGCAGCTTGAGATGCCTCCAGGGTGGATGGTCAAGCTCGTGGCATATATGCTGCGTGATTCCGCCAAGAGATGGTGGGATGTACCACATAGTCAGAGCATCATAGAGACATGGCATGGGAAGATTTTCAATAAGTCGTCTATGACTTCTTTTTCCTAGAGATGTTGAGAGAAGAAAGAGTGAGTTTATGAATCTGCAGCAGGGAGCTATGTCGGTGATGGATTATTCTGCTCGCTTTACCGATCTTCAGTGCTTTTCACCTGTTCTGGTGGGTGATGAGACGTTAAGGGCCAGACGCATTGAAGATGGTCTCCGATATGACATCCAAGCGCTGGTGAATGTTTTCAGGTTTCCATCAGTACATGCTATTGTGAATCAAGTCCTGATTACATAGTGGAACCTGCGGGAAGATAGTGGTGTGGTCCAAAGCGGTTCAACACCAGTTAATGATACTATTTCTGCTGGTAATAGTAAGAGACATATGGCCTTCTCTTAGGGTGGCAGTACCAGCAAGAATGATGTTTCATGTGGTCAGGTCAGGTGCTACATGTGTTGTAAAGAGGGGCAGAAGAGACCGCAGTGTCCACATGATCTAGTGGAGTGCCGAGATTGCGGAAAGATGGGTCATATGCAGCGCTTTTGAAGGGCGTTTACACTGATGGATAGTGAGAGGGGTTATATACAGACTCTGCATGTGGGAGCAGGACTAGTGGATTCTTACCATTTGGGGAACTGGAATACGTCAGGGCGTGCAGGCAGAGATGGTGGTCGTGGTTGTGGTAGCCTGACACCGAGATCTCATAGGCAGCAGTGTGGGACAACTCTGGGTAGCCAGGTTGTGTCGCTGGGCCGCGACACTGGGCAGGCATATGCAGTGCAACAGACCCAGTAAGAGCAGGATCCAAGACCTTCTATTGTCAGAGGTACTATTCTAGTTTATTCTGTCTTATCATTAGTACTTTTCGATACGGTTTCTACACATAGTTTCATATTTGTGCCCGTTGTGGAGAGCCTTGGGTCAGTGTTTCTTCATCTTCTAATATCATGACACTAGACACTCCGTTGGGGACTAGAATGGATGGTGTGCATTAGTGAAAGGTGTTCCCCTTGAAGTTGGTGGGTGTAACTTTCTTTGGGACCTCTATGTCTTAGAGATCACATCTTGTGATGTCATTCTCAGGATGGACTGGTTTGTTCCCTTTCGAGTCACTATAGATTTCTATCGTCGTAGGGTGAGTTTCAGGTCACCAGGGGGCGAAGAGTTTCTATACAAGGGATAGTACGATGTTTAGGCAAGTCAAGCTGGACCAGAGTATCGTGCGTGAGGTGGAGTCACAAACCAGATTGCGAGCTTATATCTGGATGTCCAGTGGACTTATTAAAAGGATTTCCCTCCAGTGGTTGATCATTTCATGGATGTATTCTCAGAAAGCTTTTCAGGACTACCTCTAGAGCGTCAGGTGGATTTCTCTATCAAGCTTGTTCCAATAGCAGCACTGGTGTCCATTCCTCCTTATAGGAAGGACACACCTGAGTTTCAGGAGCTCAAGAGGTAGTTAGAGGAGTCACAGGAAAGGGGTTTCATTCGACCCAATACTTCTCGTTCGGGCTTTCCAGTCATTTTTTCAAAGAAAGCTGACGGTACCCTCAGACTCTATGTGGATTATTAGGAGTTGAACCAGTTGACGGTTATGAACTGATATCCCTTGCCGAGGATTGATGATATTTGTGATCAACATTGTGGAGCACGAGTGATCTTGAAGATTGAATTGAGATTAGGATATTATCTGATGCGCGTTAGACCATCTGATATACCTCTCACAACTTTCAGGAGCAGGTATGATCTATACAAGTATATGGTTATGTCGTTTGGAATCATGAACGCGCCAGCATGTTTAATGGCTCTAATGAATTGTGTGTTCCATCCTTATCTGAAATCTTTTGTGGTAGTATCCGTGGACGATATCTTGGTGTACTCTCACACACTACATGACGATGCCAGCCATATTGAGATTGTATTGAGTACACTAAGATAGAATTAGCTATATGCTAAGATCTCAAAGTTCCACTTTTGGATGGACCATATACACTTCCCGAGTCATATCATCTTAGAGGCAGGAGTTGCAGTAGACCCAGAGAAGGTAAGAGCATCAGTTTCCTAGGAGCATCCTAAGAACGTGTTTGAGATACGTAGTTTCGTGGGGCTGGCTGGTTACAACAGACGATTCATACAGGGCTTCTACCGCTTAGCAGCACTATTGACAGGTTTGAATAGGAAGGGTGTGATGTTCGTTTTGTTAGAAGCTTACGAGATATCCTTTCAGGACCTGAATGGAACGTTTACATCAGCACTGATCCTGATACTCCCAGATTAGGGGAAGATCTATATAGATTACTGTGATGCATCAGTTATTGGGCTGGGAGCAGTGTTGATGCAGGGCGATCGAGTTGTTGCGTACGGTTCTCGGCAGTTGATGAAACATGAAAGGAATTACCCGACGTATGATCTCGAGTTGGATGTAGTCGTACATGCGTTGCTCTATTGGAGACATTATCAGTTGGGAGAGAATTTTGTGGTTTTCACCGACCACAAAAGTCTCAAGTATATCATTACTTAGAGTGACTTGAATTTGAGGCAGAGAAGGTGGGTCGAATACCTAAAGTATTTTGATTTTGTGATTTCCTACACACCTGGTAAAGGTAATGCAATAGAAGATGCACTGAGCAGGAAGACTCAGATGCAGGCTGTGCAAGAGGCTAGTGGTGAGTGGCAGCTTATGGCTTTGTTCTCTGAGATGCATTTGGATTTCCACGACAGTCAGGGTTAGACCTATCTTTCATCTTTAGATTTGACCTCTACCCTCCTGGATAGAGTGAGGATGAGACAGCTATATGATCCAAAAGGCCTAGTTCTACAGGAGTTGGTGTCAAGTGAGTACCCTCCTCCTAGTTGGATGATATGCAATGGTGAGTTTCTGCATTTCCATGGACGAGTATGGGTTCCTGGGGAAATACACAAGGAGCTGATGCGGGAGTTTCATGCTTCAGCTTGAGTAGTTCATCGCAGGGTTACCATGATGTACCATGACTTGAGATGTTAGTACTGGTGGCTGAGTATGAAGAGAGATATAGCTAGTTTTGTTAGTAGGTGTTCCACTAGTCAGAAGGTCAAGGTGGAGCATCAGAGGCCAACCGGACTGTTACAGGAGTTACCCATCCCGGAGTGGAAATGGGAAAATTTCGTGATGGATTTCGTGACTGGTTTGACAAGGTCACCTCGAGGCAATGATGTCATGTGGGTTGTTGTGGACAGACTCACAATGGTATCTCACTTTTTCCTGATCACGGAGACTTTCGGAGTTGACGATATCGGAAGGTTTTATATCCGAGAGATCGTACATCTTCATGGGGTCCCTCGTTCTATTGTTTCCGATAAGGACACCCGTTTTATGTATTGTTTCCGGAAGAATTTCTAGAGGGAACTGGGTACACTGGTGCTTCTGAGCATGACTTACCACCCTCAGACATATGGCCAGTCAGAGTGTACGATACAGTTTCTTGAGGACATGCTACGTGCATTCGTCCTAGACTTTGGGGGCTCTTGGAAGAAACATATAACCTTGGTTGAATTTTCCTATAATAACAGTTTACAGGCAACTATTGAGATGGGACCATATGAGGCTTTATATGGTAGGCCATGATAATCAACCTTTTTCTGGTTAGAGGCAGGTGAGGCAGCATTACTGGGACCACGTCTCGTGAAGGAAACTTCTGAGCAGGACTAGTTGATTAAGTAGCGGATGGCTACCACGCAGTCTCTTCAAAAGTTTTATGGTGATCACCATAGAAGACCTTTGGAGTTTGTGGTCAGGGACCAGGTTTTCTTAAATGTGTCTCCGAGGTTGGGACACAGACAGATTAGTAGAGAGGGTAAACTTTCACCGAGGTATGTGGGTCCATTTGAGATTCTGGAGAGATTTGGTACGGATTCCTTTCGGCTAAAGTTACCATAGAGGAACCGAGCCATGCATGATGTCTTCTATGAATCTAAGTTGTTCCGCTATCATTCAGACCTCTCTCACATATTTCCGCCCTAGGAGGTTGAGTTTCGGTTGGATGCGTCATTTGAGGAGAATCTCATTCGTATCATTGATAGATGCACGAAGGTTCTCCGAGGTCGTTCAGTTCCTCTCATACTGATGCTATGGCAGCATGGCCGAGCATAGGACGAAACCTAGGAGCTGGAGACTGACATGCATTCTCGATGGCCAGAGATATTCACAACATTATCTTTTCCACCCTTGGAAGGGAAATTCGGGGAATAATTGCTTTAAGTGGGACATTTGTAAGAACCCAGTTCTTATTTTGTGGTACAGGTTTCTTCCTTTCTCCTTTCCTTAAGTGTTTTTGATAAAATAGGGATAATGGGGGAAAATCCCAAATTTTTTAAAGTACACGGCGTGTACTTTTCCACACGTCATGTACTTTTGGCCATGTGGGATGAGTACACAAGGAATTTGGCCATGTCGGCAGTGAAGGGTGTAGGAACTAAATACACCCTGCGTAGTGGTCCCTTATAAACCGCGTAGTCAGTCGGAAGGAGAATAGTAAGGTGGTGGCCAGGTGTGCGAAAAAACACGCTGTGTGCTCAAGAAGACATGTTGTGTAGTCATGTTGGTAGATGAACAGTGCCACGCTGGTGGGTAACTGACAGAGGAATAGTTAAAAATGGGAAGTACATGTCGTGCACTCAGAAGTAAACGCCGTGTACTTTGTTTTTTCTCTTAAAATGGGGAGTAGTCTCCCCTGTTCAGAGGGAAGGCATAGAATGTGAAGAGGGCTCGGGAGAGGAAGACCATAGCTTTGGAGATCCGCCAAGTGCACATCAAGAATATGTTTCCTCCTCGGACGATCTAGTTGGAACCACACAGGTAAGAGCTTCCTTCTCTTGGTGTGTCTTTTTCCAATTCTTCCTCTAATGGAAGTTATTTGTGTTTAAGTAAAATTTATTTTAAATCAGATCTATGTTGTTCTTGTAAGTTTCAGAAGGAAACATTTGTCTATATCGTTCGTTGGTGATTAAGGTAGGTGGCTTTTTGTTTATTATTTCAACTATCGTGCGTTTTGTGTGTTTTTGAGCTACGAACCAATATTTTTGGTGTCGTGTGGCTGAGGTTGTGGCTATTTTAAATACCTAGAACTTTATTGGTAATTAAATGTGACATTAAAATTCTGTTTGGGATCACTGCTTGGATCCAGGACTAACCAGGGGGTGCGTTCCTTTGTTTAGCCATTCGGCCAGGATACCCGATGGTATGCCATGTTTAAATTATGCATTACTTTTCCATGAGAGGAATTTTATGTAAATTTCCAATTTATATGTTGGGCATGGCCCAGTTACTTGTGCCTGAGGGTAGTGTTTTACTATATCCTGAGGGAATGACTGTATTATCCTGAGGTCCATGATCTCTTAGCCTGAGGGAAAATTCTTCCGTGCATGTGGGAAATAGGCTCTATGCCTGAGGGCGACACTTCATACGCCTAAGGGAAAAAATCTGTTCTTCCTATGAGCAAGTACCTGAGGGTTCCGATCCAGATTACCTAAGGGTAAGGGTTGAGTGTCTGTTGGAACAGACTGTTTACTTAGAAATTCACTATGTCAATTTCTTTATATTAGAGGGATTAAATTAATGATTAAATGAAAATATAACTAGTAAGTTGGTTACTTTTGAGTACTACTTAGTTTTTTGAATTTAGCTTTTGCACACTGTTGTTGAATGTTTACACCCAGTTGGGCATGCGCCTTTAGTGGGTGCCTAATGAAAAATATTTCTCACACCCTATTTAGGTCATGATTTTCAGCACAAACAGATTACGTTTCTCTAGGTATAGATAAGGGAAAGGGTCCTTATATAGGTATTTGAGTGCTACTAAGGAGTAGGGGAGCATGGGACCAGGCTTAGTCTCACGATTCTACCAGTTGTTTCATGTTTGATTTGTTGTACTTTGTATTGTATTTTAAGTCTATTTAACATGTTCTGGTTGTTTTCATAGAAATGAGACATGTTGCATCATATCTATATATTTGGCTGGTTCTCTTTTACTGCAGTTGTTCTATTAAATGTGTATAGAATTTTTCTTCCGATGGTGTTGTATGTTTATATCATATATTGTTACGCTAAATGTTTAACAATTGGGGCATAGATTCCCCACTATCAGAACTAGGCCCTCGTTTCTAGTCGGTAGCCTCTGGCATTTGGGGAAACACGCTTGAGGTCATGTGGTGAACCGGGTTCGGGGCACTCGTTGAGTAGCACCCAGAACTAGATCATTAAACTAATAGTTATTTTTTATTTCATTACATTCTATTAATAAATATTGTATTTTCATTCCTTAGTATAATAATCACAAAAGTGGTACAATAAACAATTAATACATGAAAAATTAGTGTATAACATTGATTTACTATTTTGTGTAGAAATTTTAAAGTACCAAGTCTAAGCCACCTATGTCAAAAAAACATTACCTTTCTATATATCATAATGATGATTAATGCATTTAAATTTTATCACATAATATTTAAATAAATAAATTATATTTTTTTTCTTTAAATAATATACATTTTTTTCAAAATTAAACACTATTCATTTTCACATTTTACAAACATAACATTGAAAAAATGTTTTAAAATACTAATTAGAATGTTTTTAAAAAATTAATCATATAATAAATAATAAATAATAATTTAATTTGAAATATTAACTTCTCTTGATTTATTAATAATTTATTTTTAAATTGTCTCCAAATTTGATAGTTTTTGCATCATAGCTGTTTTATGACTAGAAGTTTGGTGGTTCTCTAGTAATGTGGCTACACAATCCAAATCCTTGTAAAAAGTGTCCTTATATATTATTATGTTTCATTTCATAAAAAAAAATTTATATACACATTTTTATAACAATTCAATTTTTGATTCAATAGGATAAGTAAATTAATTCTTTAGAAACAAAAAGAATGCAATTTTTACTATTAAAATTCAACATATTTAATTAGATATAAATATTTTTTTATGTCCTGAATAGATAAAAATAATTATTAACATTCACAATCTTAATTTAACTAAATTATAATAATAAATCTTTTAAGAATTGATATTTTTCAATTTAAATTATAAGATATAAAGAGTAGTGAATTTTAGGAAATTTTCATAAATAACAAAAACCATTTTCATTATTTTATCTATAAACTAGCATTATTTTCATTTTAATGTATTTTCCATTTAGAAAATTTTCTAATATTTGGTTTTTTTCTAACATATTAATTTTTATGACTGTATTCCCTTGTTTAGTAATTTTCATATCTTCATGATAATTTTCATAAAAAATGATTCTATATTATCAGGTATATCATATTATTAGGGAACATCATTAATTTCCAAAACATGAATCACATTTCTCTAATTTAAATTTAATAACAATTCACCGAGTCTAAAAATGAATCTTAATTGATTTTCGTTTTCATTATTCTGTTCTACACTGCAACTTTGTTCCTAAACAGAATAATATAGTGAGGTAAATCCATTATAACTACTCATACAACACATAATATTCATCAAACATTGATTCTATAAATCTATTTTAGATCTAGACTCGTCACTTGAATTTTAATCATTGGTACAACTTCATCTTGTTGCATTTTTTTGAAAACATTGTTTTTTCCTTAACTTTTCCAACAAGCCCCATTTTTCAACAATCTTACATGATGTGACTTAAATTCAACATTCATAATATGATAATTCAAATATATCATTATAATGTTTTGAATTATCATTCCTATTTGATTTTCGTTCATCTATTTGGTAATCCTTGGTGAAATTTTTTTAATCATTCCTTTGTTTTCATAATTTTCTAAAAACCTATTAATAGTTATGATCCTAAATTCAATTTTTTTATATTTGAATCATAAGAGATATAAGTTATAGTTTTACTATATATAATTAAAATACATATCTTTTTTGTATCATCCTGATCATAAATTTCCATTAATTCCAATTCATATTCTATATTTTCTCTAATAGTTTTTGTCAATGTATACTCCTTAATATAAGTACATTCATCTATAAAATTCCTAATGCATGCCTTTTCATAATTTTGGATTGATGACGAATTTCAGAAAAAAATATGTTTTCTACAACTTAAATTACTATGATCTTTCAATTATAATTATTATTAATCCTTAAAACATTACAATTATATATTATTTGTCTACCTTTTTTAAAACCTGATGTTTTTACCAAATTATTCTCATCTTGGGTGTTTTAATATTTTTTATTCCAAAGTGAGTGACCTATTGATTCCTACATACATCATTTTCTATATTTAATATTATGACATGAATAAAAAGACATCTATTTGTTTAAAAATAAAATATATTTATAAATTTGTAATCTTATAAATATTTTACAACATCATTTAGAATCAATCAATCAAGGCTATAATTTTGGTGTATATTCTCATTTACAATTACCTTAAAATGCTTAAAAATTATATTACTGATGTAAATATATATTAAAGCCTTAAAATATAAAATGATATTTCCATTATAATATTGAAATAAATTATTAATCCAACCATTTAATTTAAACGTGACCTCTAAAATTAACGTTCAAAAACTATACTATCTTGGATAAGGTTGATAAATAAATAATTTAAACTAATTGATGGACCTATATTGATACCAATTAATTGGATTATCTTATGTTATGTATTAATCTATCTGTGATCACAGGTGCATGGTTGTATTCATAGTTTTAATATCATAATTTTATCTAAATAATTTTATAAGTCTATTTGTTCGTATATCTCGCCTCATAGTTGTAGTAAATAAATCTATTAATTAGGTTTCAATATTCATTATTTGTAAAGTAAAATCCAATGGGTTTTTAATGAAATCTATAAAAAAGATTAATCGATTGATCTATCTATATATTATAATTTAGATATGTTTAGTGGGTATCTAAAATATCAAAAAATAATATCGTGGGAATTATACATATTTAGGGAAAATAAAACACTTTATGATGAATTAAATTTTATATAAAAAACTCAGCATAAGGATAATTATTGAATGATGTACAACATAATATATTTAAATTTCCAAAAAATAAATATTTATTATATATTATTTATCAAAACGAAATTTTATCATAATTTTTTATTATAAAATATAATATTGAACTTCAATGAAATAAATAAGGTAAAATAGAATAATAAATAACATAATTTTTCAATAATTTGTGAAAAATATAGAATCGTTTTCATTTTAATTAAATCTAAATTGTAATTTACATTAATTAAAATGAGATACATTAGTTTTTATAAAAGGTGTTATATATGTTTTAGGAATAAGTAATGTAATTAAATGTATAAAAAGATGTGTAATAAAATTTACTCTATGAAAAAACATTAAAAATTAGAACATAATTTAATAAAAATATTATATATAATGTTTTACTTAATTAAATACACAAAAGGGTTACTTTATGATTTTAAAAATCATATAATTTAAGAATATAACTTTAATTGAAGAATTAATATTGAAAATGAATCATATTAAAAATTATTCTGAAAAAATAAAATTAACAAGTTATTATTGAGAATGATAAATTATAACAGTCCCTAAATTATTAAATTAATATATCATAGGATAATATAAACTTTTATAGTCACATATACTATTCAGTTAAACCATACATGTTTAATGGAGAGTGGAGAACTTATTAAACATGTGACAAGAATGAGTTGTTATATCATTCCATCTATCCATGGAACATTAAAAAAAATACCAAAAATATATTTTAAAAGCTATGAAACCCCCAATTATATCCCATTTTTAGTATTTTATTCTGTAGTTTCATTCATTAGTGATTCTTATATATATGTATTATATATATCTCTCATATTCGCTTGTATCTTTAATCAATGAATGTCGGTATGTCATACAAAAATCATGTTGGTACTTATTATTCGACTCATTTGTTTCTTTATATATCATGGGATTAATATGTGGGTTAATATAATATTATAGATCCCCATATCAATCATGGGAATTATTTTGTTAAGCGTTTTAGAGAAATATGAGTGCAACTGTTTTTATATTGGTTTGTGGATATAAGGTATCTGAATGTTATAAGGGGAGATTAAATCTAGATTTTTATTATTTGGATTTATGATATCACCATATTTGAGTTAGGGGGATTCAGACACATTGTTTTATGAGAAAATATCTAATGAGAACTTCTGATAGTGTTTATGTAAAATATTTTTTTGGGTATCATAATAAAAATTATTTTTTTATATTTTTGTGTTGTTAAATATGGTTTTATAGTTATTTATTTTGTTGGAAATGATATCTATTTATTTTCTAAGTGTGTGTTTTCTAGAAATGTGGTCTACATGTAGAGTGGAATTTTAAATGGGTTGAAATGTTGAATACGTTTTTGGATCTACATGATATTTTTGTTATGTTTGGTATGTTTTTTAGATTCTTAGTTTTCATTATCATATGCATCGTGTTTAATCAGAAATATTATTTGGTTATTGATTGTGTTTCATGCTTCGGTAATTTAGATATGTGCATTGAGTTTCAAAGAGAATGGAATTTGGTTTTGTGAATTTATTTATTTGGTATATATTATTTTTCTATATTCAATTGGTTTCATGTATGATTTTTGTTTTTTGGGAATGGGATGAATAATTGATCATATTTGGAACATGCAATAGGTTTCATGGTGGATGAGGTTGTGTAGTTTTTACATTTTTTTTCGTTAGATTTTGTGATTCTATATATATTGATTATTTTTTATAAGTGAATGATTATAAATGAGTTTGAGAAACTCTAACATTGTTGTGGTGAACATGATTATTAATTTATGTATATGTGGTGGTAAACTCCCCCTTGGATGTGGGAACATTTAATGAGACAAAATTTAGGGTATTTGGGAAATCGGCCCTCTCATGATTTAGTGATATCCATCGATGGATATTACATATTGTATAAGGGTTCCCTTAAGTTTTGTGGAATAAATGGTTGTGTGGAATATTATATTTGTATTATTTAATTTTATATATATTAATGGATTTATTATTGTAATTATTATTTATAAAAAATGGATTGGTTTTTTAATTTTTCATTGATTATAGTTTAATATTAGTTTGTTGATGGTAATTGTGCATTAAATTGTTTTTATGGATTTTATTAAGAAAAAAACCATGAATATTTTTTTATTTTTACATTAATGAGGTTCATAATTCACATTGGTAAAATCATATTGTTAGTTGTAGTCACCATAGGTATGGATTAGACTTTCCCTATATATATGATGTTACTTGTCTTCCTAGAAATTTTTTGGATTCTTAAGTGGATGGAATAATGTACTAGTGATTGTACATTAGATAGTAATGGTCAATAGGTTATGTAATTGATGATTGTGAGAGGGTCATTATCTAGGGTTTTACATTTTCTATATCAAGTTTTTATTATGCTATTTTATGGTTATTATGTATTTTTTATGGTGTTATACAATACAAAAATATTTTACACTATGTATTTGCTTACATGTTTGTGGTTTTTATTGAATTTGATTATTTTAAATACACCCCATAGTGTTTTTATAGGTGTTTTTTTGTCTATTATAGGTTAGTAAGGGGATTATATTATGGAATAAGAATCATTAGAATTTATCATGGGTGTAAAATGAGTAGTTGATTCACATCTATGATATAACTCTTGAAATATTATAATTGGATAATGTAGAGGGTCGGAATGGTCAATATGTGGTCATACAAATTGTTATGTGATTTTTATTTTTGGAATGTTTAAAATATTACATACAAGTTTGTATTTCCTTAAATGGTATCTCAACAACATGTATCAATTGTTTATTTATTTCAATGATTCAACATTATATAGAATACATTGAATATTTTAATTTCGAAATTGCATTATAAGGCTAAGGATAAATATGTTCATTCAGTGGTAACCTAATTGGTAACATGTGGTAAGATAACTTAATAAAATGATTTTTATAGATTTTGTTTATTTTCAAATTAAATCATCTTAATTTTTTTTTGAATTTTGAAAATATATTATTATGTTTATAAATATTATAAATAATTCGTAGACAAGTATAATTTTAAATATAATTTTTTTATCGTATTTTATTAATTTAATGTGGAAACGGTAATTTTTTAAATGTCATTTTAAATTTTTTTTACCAAATGAAATTGTTTTGAGTTTCCAAAGGTGATTTAATAATGGCTATCCTTATGGTATTTTAGAATGTGTACATAAAAAATGTATGGTAGTTTAACATGGTTATACAAATGATAATAATGGTACTTTTTTTCAAAAGGTTCTATATAATATAGATTTAAACCCATTTCAATGGTAGTTTGTATTTTTTTAAAATAATGCAATTTTTTATCATTTTGAGTCATTTGGAAGAAAATTTAACATTTTGGAAATTTCTAATGTGATTATAGGTAAATAGATTCCAAAATATTAATGGATACATATTTCTTTTATGAAACGAATCTATTGACTCAATTTTCATTTGTCAAATACAATTAATTTTGAATAGATTCAATAGTTTTATAGGGGTATTTCACAATGGTGTTAGAACCTAATTTTTATTGTTCGGTTTTTGTTATGTTTCCATATTCATGGAATAAACTATAAGGAGGGTGGGTTTTTATTAATAACATTTTTTGAAAATATATTTGGTAAAAATCAGTGATGATGTGTTTTTATTCTAAAAATCAATTAACGAGTTTATATAAACCATGAATAATTCATGAAAGAACATGGTTCATAAAAACATGGAATTAAAATATAATCAAATGGGTTCTTGTATTGTGTTAGGAAAATGGTTTTTTTAATTATGGTTTTGGGTACCCAAATTTTTATATATTAAAAGATAAATAGATAATTTTATTCCCATTTATTCATGAAAAAATGTAATATGGTTTTTTGGTGTTTCAATTATTAGAATGTTATTAAAATAATGTGTTTATTAAATATGATTATAGGAGGATTACTACACTTCATATGTTGATACTCAGGGGTTCATTATAGGGAAATGATGATTATTTCAATGTGCTTCCAGTGTTCGGATACTCCATGAAGGATTAATGGTTTTTTGTATCTATTTACTAGTGGTGACATAAGTTTGGTCACAGATAGTTGTGGAATAATTATTGGTTTCTGGGTAGTTTTATTTTTTATCATTCCATAGCTCCCCTTTGGGAGGGGTTCACAAATTTACTAGTGTTGGTAAATTAGCTATGTATTGAATTGGATGTGTGATACATATGGTTTTTAATGTCTTTTACTAGTTGGGTTTGGTTATCATATATGTTATTTTTTAGGATTATTATCTAGTTATGTTGAGAAAGTTGTAGTGATGTTTATTCAAGGGCTTCTTATGGAACTTTTTCTTTTTCCCTTGGATGGAAAATGATCGGGATATGGATGCATTGTTGTATTTTCATTATCATGATGAGGTAAAAGGGTAGATGGGATGTATTCCATGGAGATGAAGGGATAGATGAAGGAAGATTTATTATTTTTGATATATTGATAGAAGTTGAATAGAGATATATAAGGATGAATGTATATTATGTATTCTTGGTATTGGATTGTTGACATTCAGATAGTATTTATAGTGAATTTGTATAGATATATTATTAATGATTATTTTTTTGTTATGTAAATGTTAATGGAATTTAGATGTCCTATCAATGGGGATGATGAAAATTAATTTATTATGTAATCCTTAACATCATATGTGTATGAATTATATCATGGTATTTAGTGGATGTAAACTGAGATACATATATGTGATAAATAATGTTTTTTCTGAATGATAAACAATGTTGATGGTTTAGTTTGTAGTATAGTCCCCATTCTGTTCCTAAATGGATATATAGATATGGATTTAATGAATGAACATTTAATAGTAATTTAATTTCAAATATTTCATTTTAGAAAGTTGATAGTTTTGGAAATTTGGACTACAACAGCTAATACATTTTAATAAATTATGGTCCACTTGGAAGATAACATTTTTTAAGAGTGGTGAATCATTACCATTTTACTTCAATTAATTTTTTTATCATTCTAATTGTTCTTGAATGATAATGGAATGTTTATGGATTTTTTGTTGATTTTCTAGAGCTAGGAGATTCAATTTTTAGAGATATAGATAGAGGAAAATAGTTAGAGCAGGGTTACTATTTACCAAGTCGCACAACCATGTTGTCCCATAATAAAGCCTCAATGTTATTTTTACATTGTGAGAGGTGTTGTGTGGTTAGGAAAATCCAATAATATATATCAGGTGTGTTTAATCATGCCATGTGTGGTTCCTTTATCTATATTCTATGATTATAGGGGAGTACGGATCGTGGATACATAGTACGCACCCATTTTTCAAGTTTAGTCTAACCGTACTACTAGGGTTTGTAAGTGTGTTTCACTATTGGAAAAAAATGCATTATGTGAGTGAACAATATGGTTTATCGTGCGGCCAAACTATCTACCATTCAAAAATGATGGAATTAATGATTTCTTTTTTTATGTAATTAACCATTTAACAAAAAAAATTTGTTCAAAAATTTCACAACCACATCAACTCATTGGAGGGTCTCCTACAATCGAAATCTAGGAATTGAGCTAGATTATCTATCAAACCCCTCATTAAATCATCATTCATCATGTTCAATAGCCAACAGTAATTATCTCATTAATCTTACATTGGTTGTGATTATAATATTCCATTGAAACCTTGTAAATGATTAAGAGACCAAACATCTTTACCAGGTTTATCTTATTTATAATTGATGAAACAAATGAATTTAATAAATTTAAATTCAAATTTAAATTAAATAAAAGTTAAATAGAAATATATTGATAAATATATCTTGTTTAATTATGACTTGAATTCTTGGATATATTTGTGATTGATGAAACTTGATTATTTATCAAATAAAGAATGAATATGGTCATATAGCATTATTATCATTAAATGTTTGGCATTTCCTGACTGATACATGGAGTCATATTTTTTCCCTCAAACATACACACGGTACCGAAACTAATTTATTAATTTATTTACCAAGTAAAATAATAACATAGATTCATTATTGGTAATTGATTGGTAATTACACCATGTTTACCAAAGGATATATACATTTTATGAAATTAAATTGAATTCCAGGAATGGTTCCCTTTGGATAAAGATTTTTATTAAAGACAACCTTTGTTTTCAATTTTGTCTCCTTTCATGTCTCACAATGGGGCTAAAAAGGACATCATTTTCTTTCTTGGGTTGCACTTTTCTCTTTTAGTGAATTCCCAAGGGTAGACCAGTGTAGATTTCATTCATCATATGTAAAAAAATAGATATAGAAATTATGGAACCCAACATGATGATGAGTATATATAAATTCCATTGTTTTATACATCATGATCCATATGATAAATAAAAAATGTAAAATGTAAAATGATTTGAGACATTCGGACCATAGATCGAAGCAGATAGTATAAGTCAAATGTTCCAAGGAAAACTAGGATGAACATGGATGCTTTATTAATTTCTTATTTTTTTTATTTCCGACACACATATCATTTTATAATAATTATATGGATAGTAATAAACACCATTGGTGGATTCCTAATAGGTTTTAATCAAAATTCTTTTGATCCACAAACTGGTACATGGAAAGACATCATGTATGAATGTAGAGACAAAGGAAATTTCCCTTATATGGATGCTTGATTATTTGTACTATGAAAAGGTACCTGAGTATATATATATGATTGTGTGTTTGATGATATTTTAGGTTGATTTTAGAGTTTTTTATTATTTTTATAGTATGTACAAGTCGTAATCCATACACCTCATTTCCTTTATACTGCCCATTTTTTATAGTATCACAGTATCATTATTTTTTATAGGACACTGATTATATATTTTTAATTTGTATTTATTATCTATAAGACTAATCATAAATTAATTCATAAATTATTTCCACTTTCATCTATTATTTTATTATTTTATTCCATTCTGATTGTAAGGGTATATTCTATCAAATATTATATTTTAGGACCTCTGTACTTGTCAAAATCCTCTAGTGTATATGGTGTCATGATGAATGCTACTGAGTTATTATGTTCAATTACTTATTATCAAACTAAAAAAAATAATATTCAATTAGTATCTGAGATATATTTTCATTTATCATACTATTTTTTGTTATTATATAAGAAACTATGACTTGTTGGAATTTGGTAATGTGCATGTTCAAAGGAGTATGTTTCCCATGTATATGGAAAAATCAATTTACTATATGATTGAATGTTTCTGATATAATCCTTTTATAGTAGTATTTTTTAAATATATAGGGACACAAGTGATGTCTAAATTTTATGGTGATTTTTTTTCACCCTTCCACCATTATAATATGTGGGTGCTACCACATAAATAATTATAGGCACAACGATATTTACATTATGACCACATTCCATTACACATTTATATTATTTTGGGAATGTTTCCTTCATGATTTTTTCACTTTGAATGTTATATTTATAATTCCGCAGATGTTTCTTATAGTTAGATGTATAAATAATTTTTTAATTGATGTGTATATGTCAACCTAAATAGTATCTTCCTACATATCATTATGGAAGATCATTTATAAACCAAAATTATTAAATAAATAATCTATTTCACCATGGTTATATGAGATATTATGTTTGTTTAATATTACAAAATTGATAGTAATTTCAACATATAATGTTTGTGGACTTATAATTTTGGTTTAGGAATCCATAGAAACAAAATATTCCAACATTGATTATTAAATCCAAGGATAATAAGTAAAAATTCTAGTCGTTGTTACCAGATGTTCCTAAAATAAATTGTCATTAATAATACATTATAACATGGGAATGATAACTCATCTAATTAAACTGTGAAATAGAAATATTAATTTATTTAATTTAACCATTTTAATGAAATATATTTCATTTAATAGGGATGTATATTAAAACAAAAATATTTTTAAACATTATGTCATTTAAATTAAAATCCATATAATGTATCATATATTATATTATATGGTGCCTTCACATAGAATTAAACCTCGTAGTGGATGTTGGGAGTGTCTCTTTTATACATTCATGATCCCATATGTCACTTATACTGATAGTCATATTCAAGATGTTGGGTATTTAATTTATATAGGAAGGCTTTGTAATTGTGAAAATATTTAAACTAAAACAACAATTTTATGAAAAACCATTGGGATATAAGTGGTTTTAATTGTATATATATTCCTCCATATCCACCTAGAGTAAAAATCTAGTATTGTGGTGTAGACCATTCTATAGAAGTGATGGGACCAAACCTCCCAAAACTGCAACATGTTGAACCTCCAGTTATTCTATATTTTGGCATTGATTCCCAACTCCGGCAAGGTTTTGTCAGTTAGTAAAATCCTTCAAGACATATCTAGTATATTTATCAACTATGTTTGAGAGTTAAAATAAATTATTGTTGTACAATCCTTCTTGTTGTTTTTGGGATGGAGGCCCCCATGCCAATGAGTCATGGATAGAGGATATGTTATATATAATTAAGAGTCTAGAAACAAGTATATAATGAACTGTGAATCTCACAACATACAGGAGAATATTATCTTACATGTCAGGGTGGGATGTTTTTACCCATGTGGATCCGCATAATGGTATGGTATTGATGGATGGATTTACATACATCCATCTATGATTTTATATTTCATGACACATTGATGCTAAACAAAAAAAGTTCATGCACCTGATGTTGAGCTCTCTATCTATTATGGATTAATCATATCTATAGGCTATGGTTAAATTTATTTTTCCATACATTTATGTTAATTTATACTGGACTACATATTTTGATTATGGGGTTTTTAATTCCATATGATATTACGTGAGATGTTTTTTAAAGAGGAATTACTTTGATAGTAAACTAGGCCCCCATTTTAGAGCATACCCTAAGGGAAGATATAGGGGTGGGGAATGATGGTTATGTACCTCGATAGGGAAGAAACCCATACAGAGATAGTAATATCCACTTTATACCTTTTTAGGGTGGAATTAGAATTTAGAGTGTATACTTAGGTAGCAATGTGAAACCTTACTAGTGTTGATGACATGGACACTCAAATTATTTTTATTGTAAGGATATATTCTTGTGTTTTTTCGGTTTAAATTTAGGTCGTCAGTATATATATTGAAAAATTGATCCTTCAGTGGCTAATGAGAGAGGATATACAATAAATCATGTTTATTGAGGAGGATAAATAGATCTATGTCAGGTTGGGTGTTGGGTAACTACTGATAAATTAGGTCAATGTGCGGGATGAGGTAAATGAAGATAGTGTTTTGATATTAATCACATGGTGTGAAAAATATTATGGTACTGAGGTTTTATCTCACAGATGTACATCTAGAAAATAATTTCTAGTATATCCTTCACTATAGGAAAATAGATTTTTCTCATCTCCAGATTGAGGTACAATTCATTTATCCTCAAACTTATTAACTATTTATTTTCACATAGGGGAATAACATCAAGAAAAATTTATGGAAATTGTTGAAATTATTTGACTTAATATTGAGTATTTATATATAATTATGACTCTATATAATCCAATGGGAGTAAAACCTGAATGTGTATTCCTAGTAAAGTTATGTCCCCTTGAGCAAGGTGGTCGTCATTTCTTATTGATTCTTTTCATCTATTAGATAAAAGGAATTGATATCATTCTCATAAAAGATTTTTAGATAACATATCATGATAATGCTTACTTACATCATTGTAGGCAATATTTTACCACACTTGATGGTGGGAACTATTTTCACAAATGAGAATGGGGAGTTTATGAATGTCTATAAGGTAATGAACATTGTGCAAAGGGTAGAGTCATAGCTTGAATCTCATGTTTTTGTGTTATATAGGGGATGTGAAAATTATTTTCATCCAATGGTAATTTGTTTTCAGGATTTCTTCCCTAATGAATTTTATATGATACCTCTTAATTAATATGCATAGTTTTCTATTGTGTTTTTTATAAAAGAATCAATGTTATATATCTTACATAACAGGATAGCCTATACTAAGATTTTGACACACCAAAGGTAATTAAAGGACCATAAAGTTATTGGGGTTGTCCTACTATGTACTTCACCATGGGGTTCACCAAAATCATCAATAAAAAGGTGGATATAACTATAATTAAATTCATATATTACATGAAATTGTAAAATATTTGGGTTAAGAACCATTTCCCATATCTATGTATATATGACTTCTTTAAACAAATCAAAAGTGTGAGCATCTTCTAGAAAATTTATTTTGGATTTGGAAATCATCACATACGAGTTAGGAACTCAGATATACCATGTACAAAATTCCATAGAATATATAGATAGTTTGATTATTCTGTTTTTTTTCTTTTAGATAAATGTTATATAAAATTTTATAGTATGGGTGAATCTATTTTTTCACCAATTCCAAGACATTTTTATTGTGGGTTCGATGGATGATATATTGATGTTTTAACATTCTGAACATGATCATTATAATCAACATTAAATTATATGTAATGAAAATATAGATTCATATATATATTTAGTCTGACAAGATTATACTCTTGTATTGATATAGTAAGCTTTTGGGTATACAAGATATCACAATCTGGTGTATCTATGGATCTAAATAAGGCATGAGTTCTAGATTCCATGAAGTAGTTCATGAATGGTTTTGACATATAGAGTTTCTTAGTGATATTTGGATATTATTTGAATTTTATTATGTACATATCAAGTCATGTTTCACCTCTCCTCATCATGAATAATAATGGAGTTAAATTATCATTGATAAAGTATGCTGAAAATTTTATTTTAAGAGATGAATGTATAACATAATGGAACATCAATATGTATCATAACTGATATGGGAAATGAAATATTATATTATTTAATTCATTCAATATTTGTATGGGATTATTTTTGGTGCATATGGATTTAATTTGTGTGTATGAGTCTTATTAGTTGAGGCCTAAGATGTATAGTTACTCAATACAAGACCACATTCTTGTAACTATGATTCGTTTTTTCCTTTTTTGGATGAATTATTTATTGGGTGAGAGATTATTTTTATACATGTAACATAAAAAAAATATAAAAACATGTTAAATTAAATGTAGTGGATGATGATTTTAGTTGGAAGACTTCAAAACAAGCAGTTCATGAATCCAGTAGTTAATTGTAGTTTATAAATATATTTTCTAAGATGAAAATGATATTTAAGATAATCATAGGAATTTTATTCTCATACCATCATTTTTGACCCCTTAATTTTTGGATTTTGGGATAATGAGATTGAAATCTAATCCCGATGACTTGTTCCTAAGGTATTCTATTTCTATTAATAAACGACAACCTGGTTGGTTCATTAATGGGGATGCAATCATAATATTTCTAAGTGCGCCTAGATTCTGGAAGATATAGGATATGAGTTGGATTGATTATATATGGAATCTACATACACATCACATCATCATCATTCCATGTTGTTTCATTAATTTCACCACCAATTTTGTTGGCCACGTATGAAGATAATGATAGTGGGTTTATTTACTCAGTGTTCCACCTTTGAATATATCAGTGCGGAACAGTAGTAGAATGTTGAAATATCATATCCATAAATAATTATAGGGGAAAATTAGATATATTTATTATGTTTTTCCTAATATTATATTCGATAACACCCCATATTTGTTATGTAGTATGTGTTGTAATGGATAGGGTGATGAAGGTCACCAATTTTTTCCTATTTATGAAACCTCCTCAATGGATGACCTTTGGAGGCTCTTCATATATTTGACTATATACCACTATGGGGTTATCTATACAATTTTTTTTACAAGGATGTTCAGATTAAATTATTCTTATGTAATAGGTCATAGAAATCTTTGGTTTCAATGGTTCTTCTTATTAGAACCATCTACCTTTATATAGATGTGAATTCAATGAATACGATTTATGTATTCAAGGAGATGAGAAAATCTTGCTACCTTGATTTTTCAGTTCATGGGAGAGAAACATACATCTTTTTTAGTTATCATACAATAATAATTTCCAAAATATGATATAGATGTATCCTTATGAGTCATTATTATGAATACCATATCATTCACCCTTGTTTTTATTAGAGGCTAGAGATATAGCACTACCAGAACATTATAATGTGCATCAAACATTAGAGAAGGTTAAACTTATCTGGAGTTATATGTCTGTTGAACATTATTGGATGATGTATAATTATTATAATAATTATTTAAATTCAGTGTTTTGAGTGGTTTATTAGCTCTTATTTCATGTCTTGAATAAACTAGGGAATTTATGATTTAGGATTAATGGTATGATATCACCTCAATTGATCGGACCTTTTTGATATTATATAGAGGGTCTGGATTCTAGATTTTTGGAATGATATTATTAATAAATATAAGGTTTTGATCAATGTTTTTCATGTTTCTATGTTTCCTCATTATCATTAAATCATGTATCATGTCATTTATACAAATATGGAAGAGGTCTATATTGATGCTTCTATTGAGGAACACATTTTTCTTATATTGATCAATTCATGAAGGCTCTCTATGGAAGTTTGGTTCCTCACGATCAAGTTATATGATGGAATAACCATATACAATGTGTTACCTGGGATCTATAGTCAAACATATATTCTTAATGGATGGAGTTAACCCAAGATGATGATCGTGCACCCTCTGAAGGGAAACTCAGAGAAGAATTGTTTTATGGAGGGAAGGTTGTAAGATCTGGGATATTGGATTATATATGAATCCATTAAATTTTATTTTGTTTTATTTATATTTATAATAGTTCCTAAATTATAAAGGATGGTTTTGGGAGCATCTTGGGATTTTTATATCTTGGAGCTCCAATTTTTTGAGAAACATATAGTGGCACACTATTGGTGAAAAATCAGTAATAACCATACATCCACAAAGTAGAGGTGCATAGATTGTTTTACCATATGTGAGGAGGAACATGGAAAATGAATCCTGAATTTTATTATTGGTGTGTCTATTTGGGATGGTTCCAAGTTTCTCTTAACTCTTTAGTAAGTGTGTGAGGGTTTATGGATCATGGATAGTAAGAATTCACATGCAATGCATCATTTTTGTGTCTGAGAACCTATCCATTTATTGTGGGTGTCACAATCTATGGTATGTGAAAATAGTTTGAAAATGTTTTGGATATCCATTCTTCTAAATTATTAACCCTTTAAAATAATGCTTTTTAGAATATTTACCTCGATAAAATTAACCTATTAATCATATTACTCCATTTATAAACTTAGATCACCCTACTCTTATAAAAAACAATCCACCATTGCCAAGCCTGGAATTGATCTAGCCTCTTTGTAAAACATATAATTTTATCATAGTTATTCATGATGGATACAAACATGTAGGCCTCTCATTCCACATCCTTCTTTTCAAAGTTATATAGTATGTTCGTTCAATGTGAGCTAATATACCCTTCTAAATCATATTTTCAATATATCATATTTCATTTAGTCTCTATATGATTAAATGATAACAATAGACGAGGAGTTTACTGACATTACATGTATGTTTTCTATCCCTTTTTATAAAACAATTTCCCATTGTAATGCATCTTGCTCCTTACGCCAAACGATTACTGTGATGCCACTAAAATGTGAAATAATCATAATTAATATTATAGACCATGATTAGATAATCTCATAGAACCATTATAGTGTTATATTGTTTTTTAACACTAATATAACTACCCCATTGGGTGGGCTTATCATATACAACTGAAACATTACAAATAATTATGATTATAAACAACCAACTAAAGGTATTTGGTTTATTTATCATATTTTATTAGAATGAAATGTATAAGTTGACATTGTAAAAATGAATTAATAAAAGGTCATTGTCATGAAAAATTCAACAATATATTTTTTAATTTTTAAGTGAAATTATTTTTATCTATTAAATTGAGGTAGATTTAGTAATTATCATATCATGAATGACTATAGTCATAGAGCTAAATTATCACTAAATGTGTAGAATTACCTGTGTGATATATGGTAAATAATTATGATTTTATTTAGGAGGAATCATGAGGTACCAAATAATTCATTGATGCATAAATCTTGTGAACTTCCACATTCAGGTTTGGTCTTTGTTATAGACTATGCATTACTTGGCTTGGCACTGAGGGTTCTCTATATTACAGATTAATAAAGAGATAAATTATTTGTATGACTATATAGGGATTCATCATGATTTTACTGGAATCTATGGCTATTACCATTTTATCCATTAATCTATCACACTGAGGATATCTATGACATGCCTCTTGGGATTGTGTATCAATTCTCCTTTATTTTCAATTTTCAAGGGTATATACCTATAAATCTCAACAATCCTATTAAAAATAGAAATAGGTAAATTATTTAACCCTAAATGATTATAAATATATATGGACTCCATTTTTTTACTCAGTCATTCATAGATTATAAATAAAAAATTTAAATGTGAAATGCTCAATGGCATTCCCAATATAGGCCAAAATAGGTAGTATCAGGTGAGTATTCCACAAGGATCCAAGACTGACATGATTTACATATATATAGAATTTAATTATATTACCATAAATAGTATTTGGGTGTACAAAAAATAAGATTATTCAATATTATAGAAGTTTTCTACTAATGATTTTTACTGACACTTGGTTCAAGCTACAGATTCGTTCCCAAAGAGACATCATTGTTACTAGCAGGGATAAAAGAAATCCCTCGGCTATTGATGTTTTCTTCTCTATAAATTAATTTATTAAGGGATCCAAGTAAAAATATTGTTTGTGTGATTATATTTGAGATATATTTGGCCTTTTATTATGTATTTTTAGTATTTACATATTGTGTATCTACTACTATGTATCATATATCGCCCCTAGTTTTTATAGCACTATAACATCACTATTTTCAATATGACATTGGTTAATTATTTTTTGTGTATTTTTTATCTCAATTAATTATATTTCTTTTCATCATTAACAATTTCAAATATTATATATTATTTCACCATTTTATTCTGATCTGATGATGATTTTATAGTCTCCCCAAAATACTATCAAAATCCTTCAATTATATTCTGCCTCCTCTTGAATATGTGGAATGGAATTTGTTTTCATGTGCTATTAGTGATTGTAACATATCATTAAACCATACATGGTTTGTAAGATAAATCTCAATGAGTGGAATATTGTTATATCGTATGGTTTTATTATGATAGAAATGCTTCACTTAGAGTAGGAAAACGTAAGGTTTCATGTATGGAATATGAAAATTCATACTTATGTAATGTGATTAAAGTGTTAATTTTTTTATAATATATTTGTAGAGTAAATAAATGGGATGTAATAATTTTTTTTGAAAACCTATAGAGCATTTTCTAGTATAATTGAGTGTTGAATTTATGTTTTCATAGTTTGTTTTTTCCATTTTGGTGGGTGAAAAGTTAAATTATCCTTTATGGATGATTTTCTAGTGTTTGAAACATTGAATATCATTTTGGATTTCAATTTTTAATCATGAGTATGTATTCATTGATGATCTGGTCATAGGATACATTAAAAAATATATATTTTGGGTGGTTAATTCATGTTTTAAGGGATGATTGTGGTTACCTTGTTTGTAATGTTTACCTTGAGACTAATATATGGATTGTATACAACCTTTAGTCAGATATAGATTTATACAATTCATAAAGGTGTATAATTATGACTATTAATGTTTGGAATTAAATATGATAGTATAATTCTATGGAATAATGTTTTTCATGGTGTCCCTCTCATTATTGTTAGTAATTGGATGATATAGAATAATGGCGAGGTGGATTTTATTTCTGTATACATTTTCTTGTTTCTGGGGAGTGCGTTAATTATTTCCTTTTCCAAGTATAATGAAATCTATTTTGTATTTACTAAATATTCTTATGGAGGAAATTTTTTTGATGTGAATATATTCCATTCTAGTATTTTCAGTTGTAGATCAATATAAATTTCAATGAATAATTTTTGGGGGTCAAACTGTATAAAGAGGGTATAGTTGTAAGTCCTAAAATTTAGATAATGAAACTAAATTAAATGCCCATAAGGTGATAATTGGTGGGGGTTATTTTTTATTTGTTTTTGTGTTTCATTTATGTATTGTTTTTGGTAAGGGTTTGTTTTGTGGAACTAAGATATGTAAGAGGTGGAAATTTGGTATCCAGAGAGATTTACATAGGAATCTAGCAAGGTTTCGTAGTCCATATAGTTAGACTACTCATTTTTAATAGTGAGAAAATTATATTCTTTGGTATATAGCACCAGGTATAGGATCATTTATTTGATCTATTTTATGTTTTATATTTTTTTGTAATAATTGGAAAATTATTTCTAGAAACCATCCTTTATTTACTATTTCGAATCCTAATTAGAATGTCCACATTCATTTGAGATTTTTTATGATGTTCTTTGATTTATTCCACTATATTTATTCTCCTATGTAAACATTAATTTTGGGTTGTAGATTGATTTTTTAATATTACTCATTATATCTCTATTCAATCTCTCTTTAGATACAATGTTGGCTGTGCGGTTTTCACTGAAACATGGAATTATGCAATTAATTCATTAGTTATTTTAGTAGTAATTTCAGGGAAATACCAAGATTTTTTACTGTTGATTTTTTTGGATAGCTATAGGATTTGATGATACTGAAGGGAAGAAAGAACTTGATTTTTATTATGCAAAATCATGATATCATCAGATATGACGTTGCTAGATTCTCACCCAATGTTTTTTGATCCAAAAAAATTATATTTAATGATAGTATTTATGTAAATTATTAAATTGAAATAAAATAATTTGGTGATTGGTTTTTATTTTGGTCTCAATTTAATTTTTATATGATTCGGTTTTAAATATATGAAATTGATGGATTTGATCATGTATGTCAACCTTCACAAAAATATTTATATTTGAAAATGTAATTTAAAATATGGTGGGGGATTCAATTCATTCTTGGAATCCATTAATATTGATTATTTATAGGGTTTATTTTTTGGATTCATAAATGATATATTCTCTTTCAATGTGATTCTTTAAATGTGAACTAATTTGCATAGTTTAGGTTATTTAGTGTTTTTTGATGAGTTATATAGATAATGTTATCATCAACTATTCACTGATTTATATAGTTCATGTTATTATTTGTGTATTAGGGTACATGTTTTAGGTAACTTTTGTTGTTCATTTTCTTGGTTGTACAATATTTAATGGTGGTTTTGTTTGTAAGATTTCACATTTTTATAGTATTATTCTGAGGTATTGTATTTTGATTCCGTGAGGAATTTTATATTTGTTTCATAATTTAAACATGTTTATGGGGATCTTATGGACAATACATTGGTGATGTGTTTCAAAACATTCTCTTAGGTTGGGAGATTTATCTATAGAGACAAAATCAATTTTGGTGGTATTCAGTAAACTCATTAGACATTGATACATATTGTAATATATTAGTATAGTTCTAATAGTTCCCTCATATATTGGTCATTTACATGAAGTGTGGGTTAATCCATTAGGAGTATGATTCAATTGATATTGGTTTTATTTATCGGACCCATGAATATTGTTAATGTGTGGATTTTTATTTTGGATAATCACTATTGATTTATTATTTAAAATTTAGTGACTATTAACATACTTTATAATAGTTTTTAAAATTAGGTATAGATTTTAAAAAATGAATTTTTTGGTTATTTAAATTATATAATGATGGGGTCTGTGGGGAGAATTGGAGAAATACCAATTGATATTAAAATCTCCCTGTATTTTTGAATGAAATTTCATATAAAGAAGATGTAACATGACATTTAGGTTATTGATGGTTTCTACTTTGGATAAAATGGGGTATCTGTGTAGGTATAGTGGATACTACAACATGATGGGTTGTTTCATCGATTAGGGCTAATAGATGTTAGTGAGTGCTTTTCATGTTCGATATGATGGTTCCACTATACTAGCGTATGGTTTTTCTTACTTTTATTTTGGTTTAAAAAATTATATTCAAGGTTTCAAGAATGTATAGGATCACAATTATGTTGTTATTATTGTGGTTATTATATGATACCATTCACCTTGGGTTCATATGGTTTATTTAAATTGTTTATTGAGCCTTTGAAAATTGTTTAATGATTCAGGGGGTCAAGTAGAATTTTCATTCATATAGGGATTAAGATCATGTAATATGTTCATGACATGGATTCTGTTCTAGAGTATTTTTAATTCATTATCCTCTAAGAACATCAACCAATTCCTTTTCTAGAAATTAATTTCTCTCTTTGAGAAAATGTATCTATGGTTATATTGGTCTTTTTATACTACGGCTTAATGATGGAGAAGGTAATATACCGATATATTTATGGAAAATAGAATTTTTATGATGTCAAAATATTTTATCATGTATTTTTTATCATACATACATAGCATCCTAGAACCAAAAAAATTCATTTCAATACTCTCTTTCATCTCATAACCTAGACCATCTCGAAATTCATCATAGAACACTGGGTACATAACAACAAAATCTAGTAAAACTAGAAAATTACACTTATTGATAATCTCGTTAGAAACAAAAAATATCTCTTAAATCACTCAAAAAAAATTAATGGGTTTCATTATTGAATTAAGTGTAGCCATGGGTGTTCTTATAACAGGTAATTATGTCACAAATTTGAGGTTGTATCCTAAAATATAATTTAGGCTCTAGGCCTGAAAGACACCCTTTAGTGTGTAAGATGTAATAAATACATAAATTTACACTAGATATATATATAGTCTGCTATATGATATAAAATATACATGGATGAAGATCTCACATATACATAATTTTCACATTTAGAGATTCAAATAGATCTAGTTATATCATTGAATAACGATGAAAATACATAGATCCTTAGCATATGAATCCTTAGAAGATGAAAAAAGGTTGACTAAATCAATGAAGATAATCAATAAATGTTCTTTTGATTATTTTTGGATCTATCTCAAGGGTCCCAAGAACATTATTTTGACAATCATCCCTACAATCTACATCACAGAGAACTCAAGCAGTCAGTTATGACACCTGAAGTCTATATTCAGGATATTCTCTTCATGAACCAACGATGGTGATTACCTGACCATTGATTGATCATTCACAACCCCAAATATTCTTTTTTCATGACAAATATTGCATTGATACATGGAAGTTGATATTTTTTTATTGATTTTCACCAAATAAAATTGTTTTTAGTAAATATAAATCCTAAAAATCTCATCCTCCTGTGAAAAAAATATTGTATCCACCTAAGAGGACACACTGGGTCTAAGGAAGACTTTCTCCATAAGGTCCCCCACTCCACATTCATCTCTTTAGGATCATATTAGTCCACCTGATAAGTAGTGCAACATAAATTGTTTTCTTTAGATTAATCTCAATGTGGATGTCATCTTATAATGGGGGAAGAATAAAATGACACCCTCTTTGAAGGTGTCTATATACTCCTCCCAAACATTTGGAAGATGATAATTAGAATTTCCAATTTCCCAAATGTCCAAATAATCAAAAATAATTTTTGATATGATATAACTTATCATGAAACTGCATTGTATATCTAAATTGAAGGTCTCACTAGCCCATAATTGAAAAAATAAATCCATCCACTCAATAGAACCCCACTCCTTGAAAGTAACATTTTATCTTTGAATGGACTATGGATATCCAGTCCATATAGAGTAAAATATCATAGGGATTTTTTTGAGCCACTATGACATGCCATTAAAAACCACTCTAGTTAGTGTATTATTACATCATTATCATATATCGGTGTGCATGCGATGGATTCCTATTGGATTATCTAACAATAATTTCCTTGATAAAGAATCAATTGGGATATTCAATACATATATAAAGGATGATGTTAAAAAAGACTATCTCATATCAGTATATAAGTGTTTGGATGTTAGTAATGTGTATACATATATTAAAATATAATTCAGGGAGGGTGGATCCATGTTATGACCCTCCATCATGACCATCAGGTTAAATTCATATATTCCATATATTGGGTATGATTGGGGATGCCTTAGTATTGTGGTGGTTTATGTGTATTTTATTGACTTCCACCTATGGATACTCCACCCATGAACAATTATATAATTTTTGATATACTCCATGAATTTATACCATATTTTCCCCATATAGAACCATTACTAGGTCATTGTGACCAATCCATGGGTCCCCTACCACTTATCTACCATCTGTTTCATGTTCTGTATGGATATAATGAACCATCTGAAATAACCATAATTAGGGGTAGAAAATAATGTCTCTTAAATAGATAAATCCGCTTCATAACTCTAGAATGGTTAACCATAAGGTCTGTATGAACAAGGTCAACTAGTGAATCCATGTTCCATAAATAAGGCTAGATACTAATACCACCATCTTATTAGAGGGTCAGTAGACAGTAATGAACTCTTCAATAACCGCCCAAACATAATCATCCATTGTATGGGGGTTAGTCTCATCTCTAAATAATGGTGATCTGTATTGGAGATAATCATGAAGTGCAATCATCCAACATGAATCACCATCCTCCATAATGGGAAGCATCCACTACTGAGTGGGTAGGGTAATATTAGTACCCACAATGGTTGGTGGGTGTACTAGTTATTATTTTACCATAGGTTTATAGAGGAATTTCTAGTATTTTTCACTAGATACAAGCCTTATCACTCGGTTGGTTGGTTGTATGAGGCATGATCCCATGTATGTCATCATCAAAACCCTACCTCAAGATATTATATTGTTGTATACATGGAATAATCTACTGATTAAATATATTTCCCCTAATTATCATCAGATATATGGGGTGATGTATCATGAATAACTTTTTTATAAATAAATTATCCAAGTATGATCCTTATGAAATATTAAACTGTCTATGGAAATAGTGAATTAGAGTTTAGAGCTGACAAACATGTTATCAGAGTCCTATATAATCGATACATCAACCTATATATCAATACTGGGTTTCCAAGGATAAATTCCAAATATAACCCCCCCTTTAACGTATTGTCCTAAATTCATTAACTAACAACATATACTCTTAACACTAAACTCTAACCCTAAGAAAAATTTAACATTAGATTACCTGATGAATAAGGGGAAACCTAAACCAGTAGTTAGTTGAATGTCCCACCATAATATTTCCAATAATAAGAATCGGGATGTGGAATAGCAGCATGTATTTATATCAAAAATGATCTGAGGATATGACTAATTCACATATTCATAAATTATAACTTCTAAATAGTATAAAATTAATTCAATACTATATAAAATAAATAATTATAATATGTATAAATTCATTATACACATGTCTTGATATAAAAAAGGAATCCATGAAAAAAATCCATGATGTAATGTGAAAAATGGATCCCAAATAATCAATAATCAACATACAATCCTAAAATGATTGATTTTAAGATAAATTATCCCTGAATAAGAACTAGAAGAAATCATAATCTTATGTGATCACCTCTAGGTACTATTATGAACCTAATCCCCAACACTGAGCTAGCCAAGGTAAACACCAAACTATTTTTCTTCTATAAAATCTATAACTCAAGTGAGTGAAACTCTAATATAGGGGTGATTATATAAATACACCTTAGGAGTCCCCAAAAGACATCTCACAAAATAATGTATTAATCTAGGGGTATTGAACGGGGACCCGCTATTTTTCAAATAAGTTTATCAAATGAGGGACTATCTTCCACCATAAATTACTGACACTGAACCAATGTTTCATCCAAAATTGATCGTGATATTACTATTTCTATTAACAATATTGATGATTCACACCTTTATGAATGAATTTGATCATATACTCCACAACCAAATTATAGATAATCTTCCACCCATGAATATGGTTGATTCCAAAATTCTAGACCATTATGGAAACACACACAATATAATTTACTTTAGGCCAAAAAAACTAAAACCACGGGAAGAATCTAATCATCATTTTGTATTCCAATTATAGAACCTATAGAGATTACTATTTAGAACTATCAAAACCTCCCAGTGTGTCACCATAAATAAATAACATTATCTCACCATCCAATTATATATTGAAAAACACATAGGAGAAAATATAGCCTCAACAAAATATTTCACAAGGGCTAAATGACACATATAATTCCCAAAATGACTCATGTATGGTCATTAAACACTAAGGATTGAAAAACATATAATTTGATCTGCAATGCAATGATAACTCACATTAACTATATATTCCATGTCATTGTTGAAATTCCACATTATATAGTCAATGAATATTATCTTCCTCTCGGATTCTTATTTCCTATTATC
The DNA here is from genome assembly GCA_963277665.1 of Viscum album. NCBI lineage: Eukaryota > Viridiplantae > Streptophyta > Magnoliopsida > Santalales > Viscaceae > Viscum > Viscum album. The sequence goes on from OY728122.1 coordinate 689,159,240, forward strand.
ATTATACAAAAATGACATTGACATCATAGGTAGAACTTCTACAGTATAGTATGCACTACATAATATTAGCCTAGGATTCAAAACCTCTACATAAGATTAAATCCAAGACCATTTCATTTTTAGATTTATAAAAATAATTACTATTAAATGGGGTAATAATAGAGTATCGTGGAGTGTTGGTGTGTGATCATATAATGTAGAATATTGGAAATTAAATATAAAGTAACTTTGTGTTACATTCCATATCACACCCCATTGTGACAACACATAGTTCAAACTTTTTACTATATTCATTTTTATTAGGTAACATAACATCCATTTAATAACTCTAATAAAGAACATCAATGGTAGAATTCACTATAATATTTTACTACGATTTTCATTTCATCAATCCATTAGATGGAAAAAATTTAATTTAAGAGAAAAAAGTCATATAATGTGATATTAAATATGGGAAACTATTATAAAAATTCTCATTTCTTGAATAATGTAAATATTCATAGTGATCAATGGGGTTTAAGAATAGTAATATAATTATTAAATTATGAACAATAGTCGATATATTAAAAATTTAAACATTTATTAATGGAGTATGAAATGAAAACGTAGTACTACATAAGACGTCACATAACCATGTTTAAGGAATCTGTAGTTTATGGGAAAAAGGGATGACCACCTCGTTTACATTTAATGAAGGATAATCCCAAATCAATAGGTCTATAAAAATTAACTGTCAAAACTAGAGAGACTAATGTAGGTAGTAAAAATATTAGGTAGATAAAGTACTAAAATATTTTATAATGATAACATAGGCCATCCTAGTTGTAAAATGATTCATTAATATTGAACCAGTAACATGGAAGAAGAGGTTTTATTAAGACATAATATCCCCTAGATAAACTGACATTAAAATTAATCAACATGATGAAAAATCCCCATTAATCCTTGATAAATATATTCAAATATCAATAAATTTATATAAATATCCACAATTATTGAAAAACACTAGGATCCATTTTAAAAAGATTAAACTTCTTCAAATAATGAATAAATCCCATCATCATTATGAAATTACCTACATATGGTAAAACCATTAGCTCCATAATTATAATGCATCTTAATATGTATAAATACATATTAAATCAATTTATTTATTCCTCAATCCTCATTGATAAAATGTATAGTTAATAACCATAGTGAAAGAGGAACTACTAAATTTTTTGGGGACTCTTCATCTCAATAAATGATTAAATATTTATGAGAAAAATTATATATCATTACAAGACCTATCTATAAAAACACCACATATAAAATATTGGAGGAATTAAACATTTACATGATTCGCACATTGGTGTAGTTGGACGGAATACCTATTTCTAACTCTCTCATAGAGATATCGCACCTACCTAAAACCAATGATATGGGTTGGTATATGTATGTACATGAATAATTCATCACTGATATTTTCTGAGATCATTGAGTGAGAATTATTATTGTACTTGTTATCTCATTGTATCCCAACATAGAGTGTGCGTGTAAAAGTTATCTTATATAACATCTGGGTCCAAAAATATATAACTATCTTCTGCTGTATCATATCTCAATGTAAATTGGTGGAAATAAAATATTACCTACAACTAAATCAAGCATCACATTTCTGTCGCTCCGTACATCCATGAAACATTTTGGTTATTATGTCATCACCAATGTACTTACACTCTTAAATCAATTTAAAATAAGTATGATTCATTAATATATAATAATTAATTTAAACATTACATAGATATCAATAACATAACATTCTCTATAATAAAATTTCTTAGACAACATCAAATGTCAAATATTTCTCAATAACATTATACATTCTAAAAACACTATAACATATGGGTAATAATTAAATAATAATAAATATTTTTAATCAATTATTTAATTTAATTATCAAAAAATAATTTTATACCACATTCATCACTTACAATTTCACCAACATCAACTCATCATTCCAATGATACACTACTATATTATTCATACATCCCCAATAATTAATCGAATAATTTTCTAAATGATTCCACTAACTAATCCACTATGTTTAAATTATCCCGTTTTTATATTTTCAACAATAATTATACATTCTTTAAGAACAAAAACATATTAGGGATTATGAAACGCCATTTGAGGGAACAAGCATCCTCTGTGTTATATCATCACTCCAATAATCATATTTACTTACAATAAATTGGAATTTTAGTTTACAATTCTTACACATTACCAACAATTTTGAATCTAATAAAATCTATTGTGTAAATTGTTAAAAATTATTACATTTTTTTCAATTAATAAACATAAAAAAATTATATACATGAAAACATAATTAATGATTCCAATACCATTATTCATAACACCTCATTCATTTAAGTGTTTGGCTCAACTTATTCATTCCTTTTTTTCATTTTTATAATTCAGTCAATTGTTCTAAATCATTAATTTATCAACGTTAAATTCATTCATTAATGATCATTCTCAAAAATTTATCTTCTTAAATTAATTTTAATAAACATAGCTATAAATTTAAATATATTCCTTGTGAATTCATTATAATGTAAATAATTTCCCCTCCCTTGTAAAATGAACCATTTCCCTATTTTATTAAGCCACCAATAATAAAAAATCACCACAAGCAATAGTTTAATTACGTTATCCACATCATAAATACAATATCCTCTAGGGAAATATGAACATTTTAAAAAAAATATTATAGTTATTTAAAAATAATATTTTATGATTTCTCAAAAAATACTCATATCCTAGGGTGTCAAATTTCATTGAAAAAAAATCATCTTACATGAAAAATGGGTAACCAGAGGTAACTAGATAATTGATTTTGTACTAATTGGTTTTGATGAAATAAAATATTATAAATAAACCGAAATAATTTTTTAGGTTAGTATATTTATATCCTATTTAAATTACCCATCAATTAATTTATGAATTTTCCAAACGTGGTTCCACTTTGTTCATGACGAAAATTGAAGTCCAACTCATTTTTCATTGTCTAATTTCGATCATTCCCCTTACCCCAAAAAATGGAAGTATTGTTCATTAAAATGATTTCACCATATAGAACCCTTGTAGATTTATAATGTCAAACTCAAATCCCCATATTAAAAAATTTAATTTTGGTTATTTATTATTTGTAAACCATTGATGTTGTGTTCATGATCTATCTGTGTTATCTTAATCGTGTTCCATTATATTAGTTTTATATAATGATGATTGAGTTAATATGTCTTTCATAGAACAATATGAGATGGTATTGTGATCCAACACACTTTGGTCTATGTGGACCTAACAAAATTTATCATATTTATGGATTGGATTTATATTATTCATTCCCACTACCCTTCACGCTGACAAACCATTATGATTGCATTGCTACCCTTGTACCGTCTAATCATAGATTTGATGGGTATTCTTTCCAAAACAGTGACCTTGGTTGGTTCATTTCTACACTTCAATTCTCTACATAAACCTAAATAGGATTAACATTTGTTATCCATGTCAATTTTTTACAAAAATTTAGAAGTGGTAATATTTTAACTCTCAATTCCATATTCAAGATCACTTACTAAAAATTATGACAATAAGGAAGAGACAATTTAGATAAAAAGAAAAAAAATATTGTCATTATTATTCATAAAAAATATAATAATCTATTTTAATTTATTATAAACTCATTATAAACATCCAATTAATGTATTTATATTAGTGTTCCATATATCTACTGAATCAATAGGTAAAAAATTAATCATATTTCTCAAAAATCCCATGGATTTCCCCTATAGTTTATATAATAATATTATCATATTTTATAGAATCTAATGTATTTTTTTTGTTATGATAAATTTTAATGTTATATAGTTAAATGATAAAATATAATTTTTAATCAATTAAATGGTTTTTCATTCAATGAAACGTGCCCTTTTTAATTATCCAATTACACTGACGTGATGAATATATGATATCCAGTGACTCTAAATCCATGAGGGAGACCGCTTACTAAAACATCCAACTATGACCATGTTTGTATCTTTTGAAACTCTAATCCTATAGTACACTCCCCACTATAGACTGAATAGAATATTCTATTTAAAAATATAAAACCCCAATTAGAGTGAAGATACTAATTCCCCCTTTTAAATAAAATATTTATATTTTTATTAAAATCCACCAATGGTTTTAAAACAATAAAATAAAAAACATTGTTTACATTTAATTGAGTGATAAAAATTCCTTAAACAATAAATAAGGAATCACATTCCATTCATATGAAATGGATTCCCAGGTGAATACATGTATTACTACACTATATGTATGAACCACATGTGTTTCATTGCTTTATTTATATAATATATTTTACTGAAAAGTCTATATCTTTGTTTTTAGTAATATGATACTTTTATTTAGGTTATAGGATGTGATAAGTGAAATATTTTTTTTTCACGAGAATATGGGTATCGAGGATTTATTTTAAGGGATTTCTATTTGTTATTTTATATCTACCTCATTTTTACTCAACCAGTATGGTTTTTATGCCCATGTTTCTTCTTTTCTAGTAGTACCTTATATTGGTATGTGTGAATATTTTATATATCTTTTATATTAAAGTGAATATGTTTATTCCTATTTGACATTCTCATGTTTTTTGGTTTTGATGAGTTTGGGTATGATGATATTCTTTTATTATGTTTATGTAATATATTAAACTATTTAACATCAATGTATCAAATGAATACATAAATAGCTTTAATATAGTTATTAGTGTATGAACCTATATATTATTTGATATTTGGTTTCATGATACCATTACCAGTAGAATAATTTATTATATATGGAATATGTTTTTAGCTTGAGGATATTGGGAGTATACCTCGTGACTTATGATGAAATAGAACAAATTTCCACATTTTAGGAATTAGGTTTTTTAATTCAAGTAAATCTTAATTGTAGTCTAATATAATTGGTAAACTATATTATGTACTATAAAAATTATTAGTAGTATTTCCATCAATTCATGTCTTTCAAAATCTTATTTTGTATGAATAAATAAAAAAAATGTGAATCCACAATTATGAGTGGTGTATGATTAATTTTAAATTTTACCATCCTATGTATATATTACCTTGTAATAAATTTAAATCATGACATATTTCATTTATATTCTTGGAATATAATAAAAAATTTGAGGTTTTTCTTGTGAAAATTTTCGTTTTTTAGGTATATTCATTCATCGGGATGCACATATCATATTTTCAATAATATTTATAACTCCCACCCCTATGGATTTCTATAAAAAAACATTCAAATTCCTAAATATAATATTATATAGTTCTTTATATCATAAAAAAGATATATATGTATAACTTAATCCTTTAACAAAATTTTTCAACCCCATAAAAATATGTGTTTGTGCATAAATTATTCTTCTATAAAATAATCATTCCAAATGTGTTCTCTTACTATATATATGATAAATTATTAATTCAGGTTATCAAAAAAATTTATAGTTGGAATATAATAGTAAATATGGCTTTTGATACTTAGGTGAAGAATACCCAATTCATATGACATTAATTTCCTATTAGATTATATTTAATATAAAATAACATTTTAATTATAATGAATCAGCCATATAAAATAATTATTAAAATCATTGATGATATATTTTTGATAGATAGATAGAAATATCATATTTCTATAATGAAATTACATTATTTATTAAAATATTTAAATTTTCCACATAGGATTTATCATATAAATTTTGCAAAGCAGTTAAATGTATCTAATCAACTGAAAAAATTTGTGAAAAAAGATATCTTTTCATATAAATTGATGGTCAAAAAAATTAACCGTGTAATTTAGATGAAATAATTCATAGTAGAGAGAAAACATATTTCAAATTTTATCATTATTTTTTATAACTTTTTTTAAGAAGACAAATTATTATTTATTATCTGAATGAGACTTATTAGATTGAGGAAAATGACTAGAAATACATCATGATATAATTTATCATAATAAATATAAGGTCTCATGTGCTTTATTTGAATCAAAATACTTATACAATAATTTTTTCTGATGTGGTAGATAGCCTACAGACTCTGGATGGTAAATCATGGAATGTATCAAAAAGGGTTAATAAAATATCATTGAAGCTAAAAGCACTGATAACTAATGAGTATCACATCATTCTATATGATTTTACATATGTTACATTACATCATTTTAATTTATATAATATTTGAGTTATAGTGATCTAATTTTACAAATTCAACAGAATATTTTAATAATTTTTTTACATATTATAATCTATAAATCTCTATTTTATATTTGTAAATAATATGTATAGTCAGAATATTTCACTAAAATATATTAAAGATAATCACAATTAAAATATTTGAACAAGTAATCATTTTAACAATGTTTTTAGTAAGTGTAATCATGGTAGTGTTAATTTTATACATGATAAGACTATTATACCACTCAGTTTTTTCCTATATCAATAAATCCATATACCACAACTAGTACCGAGTAATAAAAATAAGAGTCCCTGTAAAAATTAGTAGATCTCAACCATTTTTCAGTCTGTAATAATTAATGATATCAATATATAAGAAATTATATCACAAATGGAACTATTTATATATATATATATATATAATATCTTCCATTTGGTGAAATGGTAGTTTATATATGTATAGTAATGATGAACATGTTATGTAATGGTCTTGATGGTGGTGATTGAAATATGTTTGATGATCAGTATTATAACATTTTTATAATTATGATAATGATTTATTCAGAGATAATACACTATTGATAAGGTTCATGGTGAGTAGGATGGAATTGGTGACAGTGATGATGGTTTATTTAATAAGAAAGTGATCTACTATGTTCTTGACTTGTTTTTTTATTAAATTTTAGAAACTATATATGTTTAATTTTTTTTATTGAAATATAGAATAATTTTTGTTATAATATTATTCCTAAAATATTAATTATATCTATGTTAAATGAATGTTTTGGTTTTTTTTATGAAAAGATATTATGACTGGTATTGAATCAAGTCCAATTAGATTGTTTCAAATTTAAATTTTTATGGTAGTTTAAAGGTATTTTATCTTACAGAAGACGTTATGTTTCTGATACTGTGATAAATGGGAGTATTATTCCATATTTCATGTGAGCAATGAGTGTACATCACTATACCAAATTTTCTGAACAATAGTTTTATATTTCTATGAAAACAATTTGATAAAACTATTTATATTGGCTTTTTCACTAGGTTTTAAACACCAATGTTCAAAACATTTCTGGTATAACCTATTATAATGTGTTGAGATCATGTACCAATTTTTAATAAACATGGGTATATCCTATATTGATATAATTAGATGATATAATATTTAATGTAAAATAGTTTCATAACCAGATTTGTATTTGTATGTGTCCTTAATATTGAATTATGTGTATTGTTAATGATATGATTTTAATTTAAATTACGTTATATGTTGTGATCCTATAAATATTAACATAGAGGAAATAATTTTTGGAGTATATTAATTTAATGGTTTAAAATGTATTGATTTTTTTGAAAAAAAAATTTGGGGCTTTTTATTATTTGGTATCATTTACTATTTATCACAAATATTGTAATATTTTCTTATATCATTTCACAATATTTATTTTACCTTCTATAAGAGTGTTATTAATGTGTTCCACTTATTTTGATTTCTAATCTAATTATCTACTTTTCTAATAACTTCCAATAATCATATAGTTTATAAAATAGTTGAATCATTATTAATTTTTTTAAAGGTTATTTAAATATAATATTGAGTTCAAAATGTGAAAATTCAAGAAATTTTATTTGAATTCATTTTTTACACCATGTTTCAAATAATTATAATAAATTGTTATATTGTTATATTTATTTATGGTTTTAAAAAATTCGTTATTTTATAATTATATAATGATTAATTTTGCTTCATTGTTTGAAATATATGTATGTATAAATATTCTTATTGTACAATATATGTTTTATAATATAACGTATATTTCATGATTTAATCAAAATTACGTCATTTCACAATGATATATTGGAATGTATAGAATCTACTTATTATCACATTCATCAAATAACATGTCATTACTATACTTTTATTCTTTATGGAGAATTTATTTTTCAATATTCTATGTTCTGTATGTGTATTTAATTATTATTAAGTTATGATAAAATTATATTGTATGAAATTAAAAAGAAGTTATAAAAAATTTTATTAAATGGAGACTCTAATATATTTAAAATCTTTCATAAAAATATTAACAACCCCAGATCATTTGAAATTCAAACTTATTTTTTGTGTCATGTGGGTCCTTAAGATATAAGTTTGAGTTTTATTTTCATCACCCTGTTACCCCAACATACCAAACCTCGGTATAAATTACTTCACAAGTTATAGAGTTTTTTTACTTTATTATCATGGTTATCATCATCCCATTACTATTTTTGAAAAATCATATATAAGCCAAAATATTCCAAAACATTGAGCCTCAATATTATTAGGTGTAAGTCGGGTCATTATACCTCATCATTATATTTATTGTTCTTGTATATGATATCATTATAACATGATCTTGTGTCATAAATTTATTTTTATTATCCCCACTACATTTTCTTTTTTAATTTGTGGTTGATGGAGATGCAATGCACATGAAAGAGAAAAAATAATCTCCTCAAGAAATTATTAATCCTTATAGATACTTTTTTAGGGGGAGGGACTAAATATATAGTGATTAATTTCCATATATATCAATTTTACACACCTTAGTTAAATTTTGTTCCTATACATGTTTCTTATTTAATAAAATTATGGAACATCTACTATTTGATCCAATATCACATTTAGCGTAATTCAAAAGATGAATGTCTTAGTTAATTATCAACATTATTCTCTAGGATTCATTCCATTTGTTTTTTTTCTAAATCCACTATGATTCCTACATATTCCTTATATTTTTAACCCTTATATCTATATATCAATACAATTATTCTCATCTCTATTTATGTATCTATCATATCTACAATAAACTCCATTTATCATCACAATTTTACATCATCCCATGATGATTATTGATGGATGATTCCTGTTTTATTATGACCCTTTAATTGATTTATTTTTTGTGGGTGATGGATTTAAGATTGTTATAATTTGAAAAATCTTTAGCAGATATAAATACATTTTATTTTTTTGTGATATTCATTTTAACTTCATGGTGTAATGTACCAATTATTAACTCATATGGTGATTTCTCCATCCACAGCTGCCCCATTGGTGACCTTATAGGTGGAAGATAGTATCATTAAAATTGAGTCCACTTTTAGAATATTTTAATAAGTTTATATATTGGATTATTTTAAGCACATTATTTTTCATTTAGATTTCTAAACCTAATAACCCATATTATAAAAAACTAAAAATACATTTTTTGGTGATAAGGGTTATTGTAAATTCATGACTTAAGAATTTTCATAATATAATTAAAAAGAAAAAATGATATTTTGGAAATGTTCTAAAGGTATGGATTGTGGTAATGTAATTATGTATAAATAAAGGTTGTTTCATTAGAATAGGTTTCTATTGAAAATCCTTGCCCGTGAAAATATTTTTTATTTCCCAAATCGTATGTCGCAAACTGAATGTTTTCTCATTGATATGATTTTTTTATTTCATATTCGATATTATGATGATATTATTACAGTTAGTAATGTATATAATTTTAGTAATGTTATTATGATATAGTATACTATGGTAATGATATAGGATGTGGTATATACATAGGTTACATTTAAAAAGTTCAAATTAGATGAGTTATTCATATAATGTAATAAGAGTTAAAATTTATGACCTCATAGTTAATATTGTTATGTTTTGTAAAATGTTATCTTAAGGGGAAACCAAGCTTAGAACACTAATATGGATTTTTGAATTTCATATAATAATTTGAAATAATTATTCTTCAAAAATATGTACAATTTTTTTAATTTTAATGATGAATCAAAAATATATTTTGAAATCATTTGATAATTTACATTAATCTAGGTAATTTATTGAATCTGTAGGCAATGTGACTTGAATGATTGTTTTCTGATTAGTGGGGTCAATTATACAATAATATGTGGTTGTTAATAAAATATATTATAATATTTATTTCTTGATGAAGTCTCAATATTGAGAATGAGTTATTCTTAATAGTGTTAAATTATTCGTTGGTTGAGAAAATATATAACTGCTTTTCTTTTATAATGATCTAGTACTATTATTATATTTAGTAGATAAGATATTAATTTATTATGGGGATCACTATTTATATAATTTAATTTAATATGATATCATTTTTCGAGAATAATATGCCAATTTTCTTTAGTTTGGATGTGAATGTTGAAGAATGATGGTTTCCTAAAAGTAAAGTGTATATGTAAATATTATTAAATATTATTTATTTGTATAAATATTAGGTTTTAGGTAAAATGTATATTTTTAGTATATTATTTAAAATTTTATATGGTGATATATAGATTTATTATAAAATATTTACATACTTATGATATTTCAAAATAGTTTTTAAAAGAAATGGTTTGAGACAATCTTAATGGTTGTCATATTAATAAATGACATACTATGATGCTTCATGAAGATGATAATTCTAATTGTTTAGAGTTTTTAGTAACATTCATATTTGATATATTTGCTAAATTTAATTTTTATATCACTTTTATACTATTATTGTATAATATAATTTTGAAAAGAGGATCGATGAGATTAATATTTTGAATCTTTCAATGAAACACATTAATTAAAGTTAATATGTTGAGAAAACTAGTCACCAAAACCACAATGTGGCACAATGGTAATATGGAGAACTAGGATCCTCCATTATCCAAATCCTTTTTCCAATTGTGGGAAAAAGAAGACATGTTGGGGTCCACTGAGTACTTTTTGATGGCCATGGATCTAAATATCAATACAAGGAATGATTTTATGGTATTTTGTCATATTTTAATAAGATTTCATATTTCTTCTAATTTTTGGTTTAATAAAAAAATATATATCCCCCCCTATTGTTATATGGTTCCCATATTGTTGTCCTCTTTTTTGTTTCATAAATAAATATAAATATATATATATATATATATATATATTTCCATGTTATACCTATTTTTATTTGTTTTAATCTTTGAGGGATTTTTTATATAAGGATTTTTTTGAAAATATTCAACAATTACATTTAATTTATTTTATAATAATTGCATTAAATATTTTAGGTGTGATTTAATAGACTAGCCCAATTATAGTAATAAAAATTGTTATTTTTTTAATGTTTTTTGATAGATGATATAATTTTATAGAAAAAAATTTGATATAGTGTGTTTTATGTTAGTGTATATCCAATGATTGATAATTACTAGAGTTGGATCCCTATAACTAAATGAATTTTTATATATTATTAGCAAAATATATCATATTAGATTATTATTGTTCATCAGTGTGACATTTATGTGACAATTTACCTAGATTATTAATAAAAAAATTGTTTAAAGTGGATACCCTCTACAACGAGAACATAGATATGATATAAAAATACACTAAAACATATTTAATTTGGTCAATATAATATATTACTAAAATACTAATTTTGATTTTGGATAACTAGTTTTAGCTTCTCTATAGACATTGATACATAAACTAATGGGGTTTTCTCCTGGTAATATCCTTTAATTGAATTTATATTGATATTCCATCCCAATTTATTTGAACATGTCTTTTTAACATTTCGTATTCCTATCTATGAAAATCTTTTTTGGTCCTTAGGCTTGATATGTATCTCTTCAATAGTGTGATTTGTTGTATAGATAGAATAATTGATGTAATATCCTTGTGTATAGGTAACATAATTTTGGTGTATAATATGTATTATGAATATGATTAAATTCATCAATAAAATATTTTCCCCATTAGTGTAATAGAAGAAGAAGTTTTTATACAGTTAATTGAAATTATATTATTTGATTAAATTCACAGGCATAGTTTTCATTAATGAGTATATTTTAGAAATTCAATGATAGATAAATCATGAATATGGGGTGGTGAAACATGTATTTATTTTGCTTTATGGGATATACAGATAAAGGGATTATATTAAACAAATTTATTCATAATAAGGTTGTTTTAATTAGATAATTAACTTCTTTTTATATGATTGGATTGATGCATTGATAGAGGACATTATTTGAATTTATGTATATTCTTTTAATTGCAATATAAAATGAATTAGATGGTTAGAATCGAATATTACATTGAATCATATTTAATTATAATCTATTTAATATTATGAATTAATTATGTTCATTTGTTATAGAAGATTATTTATTCATGTTATTTTTATTACAAAATTTAATTCACCAGATATTTGGTTTTATAATTTTATGTGAATTTTATCTATTGGTTATTATTCATATGATATTAAATAAATATTTATTCACATTTTATTTATGTGAATAAATTTCTTAAAAATATATCATTAGTGACATGAATATTTAAATAAATATTCTTCCGATTTGTATGAATAAAATATTTTTATATTCATTGAAATAATAATAAATTTTGGAATAAATATTTTATAATTAATGGTTTAATAAAATTTAAGGATGACTAATAGGTTATATTAACTAGATGATATATATTATATATTTTATTTAATATTATTTAAATAAATATTTTATTGTTATAATAATGATATTTAAATAAATGAATTTCCTAAATGTTATAACAATAACAATATTGTTGGAAAAAAAGGATAAATTTTAATCTATTTTTTAATATTCATTGTGTAATTATAAAATATTAAACCAAATTATACATTCCATCTTATATAATATTATGGGATTCAATTTGTTTTATAAATTGCATAGATATTTGAAACAATATCTCTCAATCCTTAGAGAAAAATTCACATCCTTCAATCTCAAGAAGAAATGGATAATATTAAATGTCAAATACTTTAATAAATTGAAAATAATGTAGTGATATAGGATTCTTCCATATAGTACTCAAAATAAAAAGTGTATTGTTGAGTTTTTTATGGAACATGGGTGGATATATATAGAAGAATCCTCGATAGGATTCTACCACAAAGTAATGACATGACTAGTGAGGAAATAGAATTGAACAATAAAGAATTCCATATATTATGTAATTAGTTAATTAAATTAATTTTAAATTATATTTCAAATATTCTCCATATGATATTCTGGGATTTTGTTCACAATATTCATATTTAATTATCCAATTTATTTTATGAAAAACTTAAAAAATGGAATCCACCCACCATATACATTTTTCCTTAAAACAGTAAATTACAAGACATGTGGGAAATAATTAGGTATCCTAGGTTATAAAAATATAATTAATAAATTCCATTATATAATCACTATTATGAGATACAATCTAGATAATGAAAATTATTATTTTTATTTCCATGATATAAAATCTCTCATTAGTAAATTCGGTATTTATTATTAAATAGTTTTTCAAAAACTGTGGTTATTTATAGTACAATATAATGTGGTGATTATAATAAACAATATGTAGTCGGGGTGTAGTTCAATACTGAATAGAAATTGAATTCTGTATGTATGAGTTTTCTTCTAGTATTGGTCTATATAAAAAATGTTTTTTATTACTACATTTTTATATTCTTTTCATTTTGTGAGAATATTTATTTATATTCTTGGGTATCACTAGTAAGTAGTATTTTAAATTTATATGATGAATTCATTATTTTCCACATACACAAATATAATTTATTATATTAATTCCAATTTTCTATTAACATACTAGATTTCTATGATTATTTTTAAGCATGGATTTTTATTAGTTTTTTGGGATTATATTAATTCACTGATTATGATGGGTAATAAGACCCGGTGTATAGTTTGATATTTCATGTGATACAATATTTTATATTTTCCACTTGGTTAAACCCTTAATGATATTTAACCTTAATCTTGATTGTAATGTTTCTTGATTTGACCAGATAAGATGTGTGGTTACAATTATCACTAATAACACAACCCCTTGAAGAATACATACATTAATGTGGAATGTTTTACTCAAGGTACTACCACCAAATACAATAGAGATGGAATTTTGAGGTTCTATATCCACCATTCACATTTTCAAATAGTACTAATGATTTTTTTTCTATAAACCTTATTGTTTCATCATAAAAACATGTATATTTGAATTTATTAATATAATTTTATTATTTCATGTCATTTTGATAGGTTTAGAGGAACCATATATGTTTTTAAATTTATATAAATTCATATAAAATCATCATAATTTTTTTTATATTATGTTATGGAAATGGTCAATTACTTTTTTTGAGCTCAAATCCTATAGATTCAATTTTTTAATATTTTTAAACATTTTTTAATTATTAGTGTCTTATTTAGGTCTTATTATCCTATTATATATATTATAGGTATGTTATTTGTATAAGGGGACATGTTATTGGTCGTAAATAGAGCCCTCACTGGAGTGGATAAATCATATGTAGGTGTTTTTTGATATTTTATTACTATATAAACAGATAAATAAATGATGAACTGATATATCATGAACACATTTATATGTTTCATTAAATTTATTTATGTTTATGGTTTTTTGTATTGTATATTATATTTATATCATATGATTTATTCTATTTTTTTTGTCATGGTATTTCAAATCATTAATAATTTTGGTATTATACTATTTTACGAATGGAAATAACTCTACAATGATTTTACTAAAATCATCATCATTGTCATTCATATTGATATCAATTAGAATTGTTTATTGCATATGGAAGGTTAACTCATCCTGTTTAGAATATTTTCAGAACGAACAATATTGTTAAGATTTCTTAATAAAAATTTCTATTAAAAAATTGACTCATGTGTTTCAATTTTAATAAATTTATGTTTGAGTACTGTTCTTATTTTATAGTCAATTTGTTTAATATGGAATGTAATTGAGTCCTCTTGATATTGTTAAAGTACATAATCTATTTTTTTAATTGACTAATCACATCAATGTCAATAACCAATCATTGAATTTATTGTGCACATTCATAATATTATTAATTATTTGTGTAGAATACTGATATTCCATCTCTAGATGGACTAATCACTCAGAAATTTCTTCTAGGTAAAATTAATACAAATTCAAGAAATTTTATTATAGTTATGGATTTTTGTATGTTTTCATTATCGGTATATGAATGAATTTTTTGAAATGTTTCATCAAAATCTTCATTAATATCCTTTATAATGGTGGGTACTCTAGAGTGGAAATTTCATTATATTGACATTGTTTTCAATTTTTTCTACATTAGATTTATAGAGGGTCTACACGATATATTCAGTACATTTAAATTTTTAACTATTTATTAGTTATGTTTTATAGAGTTCTTTTATTCATATTGAGGTCCTATCACTTGAGATATGATAATTTCCCTCTTCCGATACAATTATCATTATTAAATTAATAAATATTATATGTTTTTAATATTACAATTAAAATGAAATCATAAACTCAACATAATTTGTGGAAAATTTTTCCATAGTTATAAGAATTAGTTTTGGAGTCTCACTGAGATAATATGTTAAAAAAACATTTTTAGGGCTTCTGAAAACATTAATGTTTTTTAGATTTATACTATGAGGTAATTTATTTGATATATAAAATTTTAGATAATTTGACCTAGATATCCCAATAGATGTAAAAATTGTAGCACCTGAGTAATATTGTTTATAATTTTCAATAAATAATGTTATTAAAAATAATAATTTATCTTTTTAATTAATGATACATATATATCAAATTTATATCGGTAAAATTTATTTTAAAGTAATATTCTAATAATTTTTATTTTATATTATTATTTATTCTAAAATAATATTTTAATATGAATATATGTATTTTATTATATTTATTTGGGATAATTATTAGTGCAAATATATTTTCAATTTTAATTTTTTATTGGCTATTATAATTATTTTGAAAAATACTAAATTATGTTACAAAAATATTCACTGTTAATATAACACCCCATGATTTTATGGTATGATTCTTAATAATTAATTTCAATTCATTCGACATATTATATGCACACAACACTGAATATCTTTGAAGTAACACTTTTTTATTATTATAACCTAAACATTAAACTTAATTTTTCAACATTTGTGTTTTGAATATCGAAAAATTGTTATACACACTTGCATCCTGAATGATATTTAGAATCTGATTGGATCAACTTAATTTTTTCTGATAAATATTAACATGAACCTTTTGAATAGTTATGTTACACATAAGAATATTAACATGACAAGTGTAATATAACCACACCTAATAAAGTATAAACAAATTGGTATTCCATCATTTCTATTTTGAGAATTATTTTTATTGAAATTATGATGAATTTTTTATTTTGATTTTGGTGGTAAAATATTATATTTTAGTGAGATTTAAATTATTATATTAAAATATATATTAATTAAGGGTTATTATAATAAAATAATTTTATCAAATCACCCTACTTTAATAAGAATGAAAAAATATTTTATTTCTTAAAAGTTTGGAATATTTTATTATGCCTTTTATTATGCATTTTATATCTTCAATTAATTTTAATAAATAATTATTTTCATTTATAAATGATAAAATATTTTATATATAGAATTATTTTGATAATATAAATTAAATTTTTTAATTCAAAAAATGGTTATTCGGTTATGATGAATTTCTTATAATTTTATAAAATACATTAGTTATTCATGAATAGTAAAAATACAGTTATGAGATTTATGTATAATTAATGACGTGATAATGATGGTTAAATCTTCATTAATAAAATTTGATGTTATGTGTCCCATGTTTCTTATACCAATGGAGAATACCATGGGAAGACCATGGTTTTACAAAGACCACTAATGGGGTGTCCTTGGATAATTACAAAAAAAAACTCCAACTCTTTTTCTATAAATACCCAATCGTTCCTTCATTTTCATTCATTAAAAATTCATTTTCATCAATTATATGATATTTATACCACTCTATAGGTCCTTACATTCTTTCCTAAATCCCACATTGTCCTAAACATTAGGGATTAGGTGTTATTCAGCAAGGTAATGGAATTTACCACCCATCTATTTTTCAACCACTCCATTTACCCATTGGTTTATGTTGGGATATGTCATTAAATATCCCCATTACTATCCATATTATTTAAAAATTATGAGATACCACTTTTTATATCAACATATTATTTGAATAATTTTTATAGGACATCTTTAGGTTGATAAATTTTTATAAGGGAATTATCAACATCATCTTTTTCATTGATGTTCCTTTGCTTTATTTTTCTCTCATCTACTCCCATTATAAAATAATTATGATAAAACTAGTAAAATAAATAAACTATATTTTTTATTATAATGGAATAATTCTTCATAATCAATTATTTCTTATTTTCTTATACAAAAATGAATGCACTGTCGAGAAGTGTGAATTTATCGTATTCAAGGACAACGGGTTTTCAATTTGTATTACATACATTATGTATTGTCATGAAACCATTTTTCAGGTTGGAACATACTATAATATTTGAATTATAATGTATCAAATTATCTATAATAATTATATACACATAATACTTATTCAAACAAAAAATTATTTTGTAATAATCGAGATATCACTAAAATAATCTAAATAGTTATCATTAATGTCCTATCTAATAAATAATTCTAATACCATGTATCCATGTGATATATATAACAATTTAAACATATGGATGTTCATAAATAAAATATATGTGCAAATATATAAAACTATATCTATTCAATATAAAATTTATAACTTATAATCAAGAAAAATGAAAATGAAATTGAGGATACTAACACTCTGGAACATTAGAATTCAATCTTATAAATTAAAAAAGAGGAAATAAAATGACATAATTTAAAATTAATGAATCATATATATATATGAATGTTTCCAAATTTTCTAATTAATATATATAATTTTACTATCCAAGACATTAAAGTCAGGTTTATAATTCATTGGGATAAAAGGAATGTGTTTTCTCATCTCATATCCATTTTGTGTGGATATAACATATTCACCAACAATTTGTGTGTCTAGTGTATGTATAATTAAAATTGATACATAATATCATGAATTTATTTATTTTTATTTTATTCAATGTATCATTTTATTTTTAATAATTTTGGGGCATATGATTTGATTGATTATAAAGTTGTAGTGGTTTCTACCCATACATCCTTCATCATTTGATTTACACTTTATTTATACTTAGCCATTGAAAATATTATTTAATTTTATATAAAACTCATATATTATTTGTTAATTTTCAATATATTTGTTCCAACTTATATCCTTCTTTATTTTATGTAGATTTTCTTGTTTGAAAAAGGATCTTTCAAAAATTATTCCCGATATATAAGCTTGTTTCACAGTAACTTCCAAAAATTATTACCTATATTAAATTGAACACTATAATCAATATTGATCCATAATAACATTTCTAATCTCACAATTTTTTCATTAAATTATTTTTGGTTTAATTATCATTTTTACCAATGAGAATTCCATATTAAGTTTTAAAATCACATGGATATTTCTCCATAAATAGCACTAAAATGCGTTATTTAAGGACTATTATATCAGGAATAATTCAATGGTATCATATAAATTTATATTCAACTATCTCAAAAACCATTTTTAGATCATGTAAATAATTCATTATTATCACATATTATATCATCTACACAATGTTGTTAAAGGTTTTTTAATCTTTTTTCACATTGGATGTGTTTTCTGGATACTAATCACCATATTACTCAACATAGTTAGTAATTTTGTTTTTAGATTTGGGTATTTTATTTATTTTTCATATATATATGATGATTATTTATAAACCCATTTATATGAGTAATAAATTAGATTCCACATTTAATTGGGTTGGACCGATATATCCCCTCGATGCATCCGTAGGTCTCGTGGGACAAAATATTATTAGGTTTTCATTGTGGCCTTAGAGTTTTATTTTTAGAAGACTTATATGAGGATTCATTGAATGATTTATGATGTTTAGAATATACATTAAGCCATTATAATATTATTAATTGATAAAACTTGTTACTATTCAACTAAAATAATATCCATGGTAATATTTCCTGTGATCAGTTATATGGATTTTTATAATCGATTTTCATTCTCGCCAAATTATTCTCTAGTTAATATTAAAGGTAGGTGTTTCATGTTATTCACCATTCCTAGTATTTATTTTTATGATCACTATTTATTATTACATAACCATACTAATCATATGAGATCACCCTTCCATATGTTACCTTTCCTGAGGTTATGAAGAAGAAAACATTGTATAAGCTTGCAAGGTTGCAGTTTATTTAATATTATAACATGTTTTATTTTCATTCCAAATATATTATGGGATCACGATTATATTATATACAACCATGAATTCTAAACTTATTAGTTTTTTAGGATCATATTCCTCATAATCATGTCAATGTATTAAAATAATGTAATGGATCCAGGATTCTAAGGTCTAGTAATTACAGTTTTTGTTTGATATGTTTTAGCAGCAACCATTGAAACTGTATTTAGAAAATGTATATTAGAGAAAGAATCCTAATATATACTTTTAGGATAAGAATAAATGAAAATTTTATAATTTTGTTATGGTAAAAATTATGTGGATCTTCCATGAAAATACATCCCTATCTGGATACTATAATTGGATGTGGTTTGGATAGAGTTGTTTCTAGGGGAAACAACTCTGAGAAGGTGTTCTCAGACTGACTTAGGATAACCTTTTACTAATCAATGGGCCTTAATATACTCACATTTTGACAGTACCTGGATTTATTTTTAGGACAATTCACATTTTTCTTTACTAATCATTATGAAGGATAAAAAATTAAACATGTCCTTTTGAAATCATTTATTTGATTATTAAATTAGCTACGCATAAAATTTTCAATTAATGTTATGTATTTACCTTGTTTGGGGATTTTTCATTGTCTTTACTAATGTTATGATATAGTTTAGTGTATGAAATTTTCATTAAATGGGGCCTCACAAAATGAATGGTAACACAATAGTTATCATAATTCAAAGAGTAATAATCATTTTTTATTTGATAGGTATAATCCAATCATTCAATGGGAAATAGTCTCTCATACATTATCAACATATGAGGAGATAGTAGAATGTCCTAATCAGAATGAGAATGAGTATTCTATGTATTATAATGTTTTATGGAAGTATGATAAGAAGTGGAAAACTGTAAAAAATTTGGATTAGGGGAATAATGGAAATATGTATTTTCAAACATGTTATAATTATTTAAGGAATACCCTTGGTCTATGATTAAGAGGAAAATGATTAGGCATCATCTGTGGAGAAAAATAACTATATGATGATAATTGAATGAGAATGAATAAATTTTACAATATTTAATGCATCAACTGAAAGGATATGGTGTACTATACTAATGAACATCCCAAGAATCATGGATATTTTAGTCTGTGAAAGTAAAGGGATTATGGTCATTCATATGATGTTACTATAGTTAATTTAGACTGATTAATGCATTTGTGATTTTTATTTATGGAACATGTTATAGTCATATAGTTTTATGAATTTTGAGATATATAGGATTGTAATGGATTACTATTTCATTTATTATTTGAGGTTGAATATTGATTGGTACCCTGAAAAATGATTTGGTGATAATTTAAACAATGTAAAACACATGGTTAATGAAATTATAAACAATAAAATGTTCTTTGGGGTCATATAATGATGATGGATATAGAGATGATTGAGTTCAACAAGAAAATTGTATAGTACTGACAACAATGAGAATGATTCATTTGTTAAATCATGGACATTTTGAACTTTTACCATTTTTTGAATGGTTTTATTTGATCATTGTATAAATTGTTATAGATTAATGTGTCACAACACCATATGCCATAACATGCCCTATGGTATGAGTTATAGATAGTTTATTTCCCAATCCATGGATAATATTGTGTTTATGAAATTGAAACATATATTAATAGTCTTTTAGAGTGGAATAATTCCTCAAGTCTAGGAAATGGGTAATAATTTTTTCCCAACTATTATAATTTTTTATGTTATCAATGATCTTTTTCATTATTGTAGTTTTTGGTTTTTTTGTAATCAACTCTCACATAGAGATGTTCTATATCACGATCCATTAGAACATGATAGATAAATTATTCTTCCATGTCAATATTTTTATTTCACTTTAATGTTATCTTATTTCAATGTGTAATTTTGTGGAAAACAATGAATTACACTTTACAAAATAATAATAAGATTTTTAGTAATAATACTTCTGATAATTGTTTCCCACAAGGGAAATTTCAAGTATCATTCTTTAACATTTGGAATGGTATTTCAAAATGTGAGGACACAATTCTGTTTCGGGGAGAATAATTATACATCTTAGTATTTTGTTTTCTAATATTAATTAAATTAATTTATGAAAATAATAAATTTAAAATTGTGTTTTTTAATTCATAATACTTATATTGCAAATATATATCCTTAAAATTAATTTTATTATAATTTTCTAAAGACACCATTTTATAGTATTATATTGTGTAAAAATACATTTTAGTGTTAAAATATTTATTTGATTATTTTTATTAAAAAATTTATTTTTATCTATATATTATTTATTTAAATATATTATTTAAATATTGTAGTTATTTTGATAAATAATGAAATATTATACAAATATATTAACTATTAATATGAGACCCTAATATTTTGTGTTATTTATCATTATAAAAAATTTAATTTCATTGGATAGATTATATGTATGCAATAGAGTGTCTCACTGAAAAAATAATTGGTTATACTTATAACATAGTCATAACATAATTTTTCTGCTTATGAGTTCTGGATTTTGAAATATATATATACATTGTAGCTTTTAAAAAGATAATTAGAGTCTAATAAGATCAACATAAGATTTTTCAATAGTATCCTTCCACTTTGAAATACTAATGTCACCCAAATGAATTGTAATATGTTTATCAAATATTAAACTCACCTATGAATGTATAAATAAAATAGTTCTTACATCATTTATGTTTTTAGTTTAGTTTATTTTATAAATATTATGATTTGGATAAAGACATTTTTATTGCAAAATAATACATTTCAGAGAGAATTAAATTATTAAATAAAACTATGGTTTTATAAATGTTTATTAATATGAAATAATATTATTAAAACACTCCACTTTAATTACATATGAGAAAATAATTTTATATTTTAATGTGTTAAAAATTTTATTATGCATTTTATATATGATATTGTTTTAATTAAATAAGTATTTTCATATAAATAAGTAAACATTTTTATATTTAGATAATTCTAATGATAAAATAAATATCATTTTTAATTTCAGAATATCGAAACTAGTTTTGGTTTAATATAGGCGAATATTTTAAAATACCTTTGTTTTCCATGAATAGTCAAAATATAGTTATATGTTTTTGATATCATTAAGGATATTATCAAGAGTTAATCATTATGGTTGACAATTGAGTAATAAAATATGATATTAGGTGTTACATGTGTCCAATAAAATGGACACATATAATGGGAAGTCCCATGGTTTTTCAAATACCAATAATGCGGTGTCTTTGGAAAATAATAAACCACTCCCTATATTGTACATTAAATACCCACAGTTTCCTTTATATTTATTCATTCCAAATTCATCACCCTTGATGATGTGGTATTTTTACCTCCTAAGGATTCCAAAAAAGGTTTCATAAAGATCCTATGGCCCCTACCATTATGTTTTTTGAGTTACTCTACAATGTTAGGGAATCTACCACCATACACATTTTCAAGAACTCCTTTTAGATTATTCTATTTAATTTCCACTACATTATATTGGAATATGTCATTAAATACCCCCTTTACAATATATATAAATTTTTAATTATTAATTTAATTTTTTTCTCTCATAAAAATATTTTAGGAATTTTTATGTGATGTTGTTAGTCTATCTAATATTGATAATGGATTTCCCAATATATCCTATTTCATTCATGTTCATTCATTTTATTTTTCTCTTTCCAAATCCAATCCTGCATAAGGTACGATAATCCCAGTTTCTTACATATATTGTTATATTGTTATGATAAGGGAATAATTCATCACTTTCTTTCTATTACCCTCTTTTTTTATAAAAAATGAAAACACCTTTTGTGATTTGTTAATTTATCACCTATATGGACGACTGATTTTCAAAATCTATTAGCATCTTTATATCTGGTAATGAAACCATTTTAATTGTTAAAATAGACTATAATATGTATATTATAACATATTCAATGTCATATAACCATTATATATACATAATAATAATTCATACGGAAAACTACTTTGTAACAATAGAGATATAACAAAAATAATCTAAATAGATATCACTAATGTTCAATCTAATAAATAATCCTCATACCATGTAACCATGTGATATATATAACCATTTAAATTTTCGTATATTCATAATTAAAATATAAATTCAATTGTAAATAAATATATCTATTCCACATAAACTCTATTAATTAAAATCAAGCGAAGCAATTAGGAAATTTATGAAATGACCACTCTAGAACAACATCATTAAATCATATAACATATCAATAAGTATATAATTAAAGATAGTAAAACATTAATGAATAAAATATATTTATATAAGGTTCTTAATTAGTTAATTAATTTTTTTTGTTTTGTTATATAGTACATTATGTTCAAGTGCAGAACTCATTCAGACATAAGGTATGAGTTTTCTCATCCCATCCATTTTTGTGAGATATTCTTTATTCACACCTATTAATTATTTATGGTGTGTGTATACATACTATTATTGTATCACATCATAAATCTAGTAAATAAAATTGTATGAAATTTATCATTTTGTGGTTATTAATTTTGGGGCATATGATTCAATTGATTAAAATGTGGTAAGGGTGTTTACCTTAACTTCCATTTTCATTTGGGTTACTCTTATTGTCAACATACCTCAATGAAATTATTATTTATTATGTAATATAAATTTTATTTGGGTGATTGTTATATATATGTGTAATAACAAGAATAATATTTTATTTTATGGGAAGATACATTTTTTTTAAAATGATCATTCAAAAATTCTTCCTGATAAATAGACTTGTTTCAATGGTACTTCTTGAATTATTACCGATTTTAATGTGCACTGTATAATAATAATTCAGAATCCATATATTTTTAAAATCACTATTTTTACTATTAAAACATTCTTTGTTTACTTATAGTTTTATATAAAATAGTATTCCATATAATATTTTAAAATATCATTAATAGTTTTTCTTAAACCACACTAAAATGGTTTATTTGTAAAGTTTACTAAAGGATAATTTTACATATTTTCACATTACTAGGATATAATTTATTCCTAAAATATAACATAAAATTTATAAATTGTTTTCATTGATATAATTGATTAAAATAAAATTTCAAGACAAATACTTTTTTTATTCCAAATGAACATTTCTTCAAATGTAAAAAATGGTTTTCTCATCTAAATTTTACTTTTATGATATATATGCCTTGTTCACCCCTTATTCCATTCATGTAGTGTATGTAATTATTGTTTAAATATCATATAAATAGCTTATTTATTCTCCTTATATTCCGATTGATTATGATTTGAATATATTTCAAATTGGTATTGGACTCTTTGGAAAATTTAACGACTATTACCTCATGAATCATTCAACAGTCTAATTTAAAATCATATACATCGATGTCAACATCAATTTGATGAATGTTGTACTTCCTTGCATATTATCTCATAAGATAACATCTATAATAATTTGTTTAAATTTTTTTAATTATTTTTAATGTGGATGTGCAGTCAACATTCCTTTCACCATATTACTTTGGATGATTAGAAATATTGTTTTTGGATTGTGGAATGTTATTTAACTAGAATATTTTATTATTTTTATATATAACACCATTCATATGAGAAATTCATTGGTCTTAGAAAGTTATTTTTTGAGCCATATATATCCCCTTTATGAATCGGTAGGTCTCGTGAAGAAAAAATATATATTAGGTTTTGGATGAGGCCTTACCCTAGTATTTTCAAATGTCATGGCTGAGGCGGCGATGACATGTTTATTGATGTCTAGAATGCACATTCTCCCATTATGATATTAGTAATTGGTAAAACATTTTATTATTTTACAATTATAATATCCATGTCAATATTTCATGTGATCAGTTATATGTAATGATTTACTCAGATTTCATTCATGCGATATTATTATCTTGCTTATTTTAAAGGAATTTGTTTTCAGTTATTCACCTTGCATAATTTTTATGTATATGATAACACTAATATCCATGTAATAGTTTTTTATTTTTTATATTTTTCATTATTGGTTAAAAATATATAAAATCATTTTCAATATTTCTAGAGATGAAATTTTTATTTGTATGTAATTATAACTAAAAATCGCATTGTCAATAGTTCTGTAGTTTATAAAATAAAATATTCTACCTTAAAAATCCATATTTTTCATTTGAGAAATTTGATTTATTATCATAGTAGTTGAGAGTAAAAAAATATTAATGGTAAATTATAGTAAATGTCATTTAAATTTTAATATGATTTGATATAAGTCATTTAATACCAAAAGATAGTGGGAAATTATGTTCTATATTTAATTTACTAAATATGATTTCCATTTAAAAAAATACATCAAAATAAATTTACTAAATTGTATATCATTAAAAAAATATTCAATTTAGTTTATAAAATATGTTATTATTGAATTAAACTAAAATCATGACTCTTATAATACAATAACTAATAATTTGTCAAAATATACAACAATAAAATGCCATAAAATAATGGTATTTAGTATTGATAATGCAACAACTCTTCCATTTAAGGGATATATTTTAATTGAAATCATCTTGATAATATTTAAATTTAAAAAATAAATATAATATTTAAATATGTATTATTTGGGTTCACACTGATAAATTTATATATTAACTATATTTTCATTAATATATCTTAATAATATTTTAGGTTTTTATTCAATGAAAAATAAAAATTTATTCTGTAGTGATATTTTTTAACTAATAATCTCGTCCTAAAGAAAATGATAATTTTTTTAATTATCCACACACATGATACACTAATTATGTAATCTATAATGTAAACAGACTCAATATAAATATTTAAATATATATAATTGTTAAGAATGGAAAAAAAATTAATGACATTACATTAAATGGATATAATATTAATTTTGCATGGCATTAGTTTAATTTGAATTTAAATATAAATTAATTAATAATAGGTAAAGATTAATTTATTCTAAATTAAAATTTTATTATATTCAATATAGATAATAGAGTGATATATATAAATATATATAATCATATTCATTAAGATCCAATAAATCAACATTTATTATGGAATGTATTAATTTTTTATATATTTTTAAATCAATAATTGTTTGTGACGTTTTAGTCATGTGGTTCACAATTTGTATATATTTTTTATTTTATCTCCATTAATAGTGTAGTTTTATTTTATTTCTGAAAAAAAAAATTATATTATAAACAAAATTATTTATATAATATAATTCTTATATATGTATATCTCTTAATCTCAATATATAAACATATGATTATTTTTTGACATATTTTAAAAATGATACTAAATTTTGAATGGTTTTGTAGTTCCCAAATCAAATAGTAGAAATCCATTGTGAATACAAGGTATATTAAATAGTGATATCTAATAAATCAAAATTATTTTAGAAAACCATTAGTGGAATATATAGAAATTATGGTTATTTTCACTATATACCACTATATAGATTTATGAATTTCAACTACACGTTACATTTTGTAATATACTAAATATATCTATCCCATAACCACATGATTTATATAAAATGTTACATTACATTCATTGAAAAAAATTGTTTAGAGATTTAATGATTAAAATTATATTATTTCAATTAAAAATAATAATGCTCGCTGAATAATAAGTGGCTTATCATATAAGTTATCCCATTAACAAAGAACCCTTACAAATCCTCTTTAAAATAGAATAAACTATTTGGTAACATCTAAAATATCATCCTCAGAGATTATATCCATATAAATTAATTGGGGAGGTATACCCAAGCCCCACCAATTATATAATATAATTACCATGAATCAAAAAATGAATAAAACCTTTAAAAAATTTCACTCTATCATAGCATAAATGAAACTCATAAAAATCACATTTAAACCCATAAGAATAATATTTTTTAGTTAAACCATAAAATTAAAATTCATTTAAAATAATCACTTAACTAATTATCCATTAAAAGGAAATTACTACATATAATATTGAAAAATATCAATAGTAAAATTATTATATAAAATTGTAGAAAATGACATGATAAATAATTGAAAACGTAATGGAAATAGTTTAGAAGGAAACCCCATTACCTAGAGCCATGAATTTCATAACATGTTCTCTATTTAATATATAATATAATTATTTATTTATTTATTTAACTTTAATTTTTTTGGGTATTATTATTTATTATTATTTATTTATTTATTTTATTTTTTTTAATAGATTAATTTTCTCTACATCAAATATTTTGAGAATTTTTTATTCGTAGTTCCTAATATTAATTGATATAATGTTGAGAATAAAATATCCAGTTTAAATAAATCATATGCTCTATATTTTTCATGTTAAATTTTCTATTTCATTCTACAGTTAATAGATTTTATTATATTGGTTAAGATATATAATATTATTATTTTTAAATATTTTTTAGAATATAAAAAATAACATAATTTTTTTACATTTAATTTCATGAGTATAATTACAATTGTATCCTTAAAGAATCATAAAAATACATTATTTCAATATTAATGTTATATTAAATCATTATATCAACTTTTATGCTTATCCATAAAAATAGTATATAAAAAATAATACACGATCATTTATGTAGGTAGAATAATACCACAAAGGGTGAATGATATTCTCTAAAAGAATATAAAAGAAAAAAATTAATGATGAAAATTATTGATGACTTATAAATTTTTTTATTTGTTGCCGGATTTTGTATTAATGAAAGTAGATATATCAGAACTGAAATAAAAAGACATTCATTTTTTAATTCGTATTATGACATAAAAACAACTCAAGGAATGGGCTTGATGAGAGGGAAATAGTGACATATAATCAAAAATAGATCAGAAAAGTTTATGGAAAATTAAAATTTATTCCTTATAGAAATATAATAGGAGTTATAAAAAATTATAATAAAAATTAATCCTAAATAGTTAGGAAAAGTGTTTCTTGGGAACACTTACCTATCTCATTGAGTTATAAAATTTGAATTTATTCTAAAGCCTTAATAGGAAATATTATGGACAATAATAGGCATGTCTAAATGTGTAAGTGGAAGTTTATATATTTATTGCGATGGAAAATGATATAAAATAGTACATTATATGTTATTTTTATATTGTAGAAAAAGTACACTTCATTTAAAAAATTAAATGGAATTTTTACAATGATTTATTCTTTAATGGAAATAAGATAACATTATATGGAATTGTATGTTGAGTAAAAATGATGATTCGAACCATGCCTCACCAATCAAGAAATCTGATTGCAAACATTCATGGTCCTGAAAGCAATGGAAAAGAAATACCCTCTCATTCATCAAAATCTGATTTCACTAAAGGTGGTTGTTTCTTTATATGAACACATCATGGACATAAACCATTTATTTCACCTACTATGCTATTTTTATAACTTAATCCTTCGAGGAGAAGGCTCCTTCAATTTATTTCCCTACAAACACAATAGTTACATAAAAAATATTTAAGTTTGTTATAATTATTCTATTATGTAATTTAATAAATAAATTCTTAAAATACACACACACATATATTTATATTTATATTATACAAAATTATTATCACAAAAATTCATTAATACTATATTTTTATTCTCATCCTTAGGATGAAAATATCTTTCAAATAATAATTTTTAGATTCCTACCTTACATATAATCAAGCTTTGTATTTTGAATATTAAATTTTTATATAATTATTTAATTAATGAATTTACATCATAATAATTATTTCCTAATAATCTAATTTGTCTCCCAAATCTAGAATGTCATAATACTTTTAAAATATAATCCCAATCAAATTAATTTTTTTTTTCTAATGATGTAATAGCACATCATCAGCATCAGTATTTATTTTCATATTTCTAATTAATTAAAAATTCATTTATATTAATTGAAAAATAGTTTTATGATATTTTAATTATATTTCATTTATTAATATAATGTTTGGTGTCTATAAATTTAGAAACCAATTTAAATATAAATATAACAAAAAACTAAACTTCTGTTTTTACATAAACTCATCTTATAAAAGGTGTTTAATTGATTCACTCAATATATAAAAAAACTGGAATGTAAATATTAAATATTTAAATAATAATGTATTTTATATCTAATATTCTAAATGATCCATAAATTAAACTATTCCCATTATATATTATTGATATTTATAAAATAATTAGGAGTTAAATTAAAATTGAATTTGAACTATAATTTTTTAAAATAATTATACTTCATATATATTAATAAAATTCCATCAAAAATAAATAATAATATTTATTTTTAAATTAATTCAATTAAAAACGTTTTAAAAAATTAAATTAAATGAAAATTGACATTTATAATAATTTAATAAATATTTCAATAAAAATACATTTTTTATAATAAAAATTAACTATTTAAAGTAAAATATAGTTTTTATGGATTCTTGGAAGAAAAATATATTCCCCCAAACTATAACATGATGAAGATAAATATGTTATCCATTTTCAAATAAATAAACATGGAATTATTAAACACTAACATTTATAATAAAAACCCATACAAATGAATTTAACAATATTTTAAAAAAATAAATAATTCTTTTTCAAATGAAAAAAATTCATATATCAAATAATTAAAATATAATTAAAAAATATAAATAAATAATATTAAAATTAACATAAATATACACTTAGGAAATATCTAATAATTAAATAATTCCTTATATATAAAAAAAATTATAAATTGTGGTCAGAAAATATATTAGACTGTAATATAAAAATACATTTTCCAAGAAACAAATAACTCCAAATATTATATTTACAATAGGTTCATTCTATATTACTTTTTTTGGGTTATGAAATAAATATGTTTGTATAATTTAATAATAATATATCTATTTAATAAATATAAAATCATAACATGAATTTAAATAAAATATGAATATGATATATTATCAAATATACCAAGGTTGTTCTACATTATCAATGAATTTCTCACATTATAAGTCAAGATATTAGATATGATTTTCTATACTACTATCACCACTATAATTATTTTAATAATGATAGTTAAATAATTCTCTATCTTGGTAGAGATTTGAAATGATAAAATTATGAAAATAATATATGTTCTCTATTTCAATTTATTATTATTTTTAATTTTGAAATCATTTTTATCTATTTGTTCATCATGTGTCACATCAACATATTTTTAGGGATTCGTAATTAATAAAAACCATTATCAAATACATATATCAATAAATAAGGGATATATTTATTCTATAAAATGATGTGTGTAGATGTAACATCCCAAGTAAGTAATGAATAATATATATTTTTATCTATGTCTCTTTATGAATTAGATAGTGATTTTGAGGCTTGAAATGAGAATATATCCAATCTTAAGCATGGAATACACTAATATTTTAAAAAGATTGTTTTACTGCCTTTTGATGGAAATCCATTTTGAAATCAAACTTTTGAATATTTTATAATCTATATTATTCTAAATAAAAATATTCATTTTTATTAGGACATTTAAATTAACATTGGATAAATTTTTTGTATTTTTCTGACAATGTTCATTTTTTAATGAATGGTGAAAAATACTGCATTTTAAATCAAAAATGCTTTTTCATCTAATTTAATTATATGGATATATTATCTTTTTAATTTTTCATAAAGTGTAATATGAATATATTTTTACCATTTAATCTAATGTTGGTCATTAGGATTAATTTCACCTTGGAATTGGGCATAAACTAAGGCCAATATTTTCATAGATATTGTTTCAAAAAACCCGCTATTTATTTTGACAACTGAAATTATTTTTAAATAAATTAATGAAATTTTTGTGTTTGAAATTTGGTAAAATGGATTACATATTTGGAATGATAATGTCCAAATTATGTAATAAAGAATCTTCAGTTTTTGGACAGTATGAATAGTAACGACGGTAATTATATTTAATTATCTTGATTAATGAGTAATTGGGTAGTTAAGGATAATAAAATAATATCATAATAATAAATAATGACACCAACATGTGTCATAATGCTACTGGTTGTCTCATGGCCGACCATGGGATGCCTTGTTCCATACTTGGGGACCCCATGGAATGAATTTTGTGTGAAAGTGACTTTTTAACTTTTTATTGTTAAAGAATGTTAAATATAACAAAGAATATATCACCTGAGTAAAACATTATTAATTTTGTCTACATAAATTATATTTTGGACTATAAATATTCACTGTAAATCTAAAAAGATTTCCTAAATCATAGTAGTTTCTTCATAATTTTTAGACATTATATAAATTAAATTATTTATGACATCATGATGATGCAGCGATTACCTCATTATTTAATGATTTAAATAAAATGAAAATATAATATAACTTCTAAGACCTACACATGTCAAAAACTTATTGGATGAGTATATTTCGAACCCTTATCACCTTATCCTAGAAATACATCAATGTGGGACCTTTAAAATCCGAATCTCATTTGAAAATAAAGTAACATTTTGTAACATTCCAAGAGTGCCCCTCGTCTCCTTTTATAAAAGGCCCCCACCTCTACCTGCATACCCACACCTCTCAAACCTTTGTCTCAGAAATCCCCTGTTCATTTTGTCTCTCCACATCCTTCTCTTACTCCTAGAAGCCTCACTTTGGGAAGAAGTATTCCCAAGGAATCCTTTGAGCTCAAATCAAAGAGAGTTACCCGATTTTTAGGGAATGTCTTCACTTGTGTTCTTTTGTATTATTTTTCTTCTCCAACCCCCTAAAATATTTTTATTCATTTATTTTTTAACCACTCTAGTATATTCAATATAATAGGATGTTGTTATAAGAAGCATTCTAGCTACACTTACACACACCTGTATCTAATGGTCAAAGAACATAATGTTGCTGTGGATGGAGAATTTCTGCCTCACAAAACGATGATTGTTCAATATTATTCTAACACCTTCAATGGTGGCCATTAATATGTCACTATATATATATATGATATATACTATTTTTATGTTTTATTTAAGGTTCAGTATATTTCGTTTATGGAATACCTTTATGGTTTCCATTATGGGTAAACACGATATCCTCATTTTAGGAAGTGCGGACTACCGGCCCCTCAATGTGATTTGATTCATTAATACCATATGTGGTATGTATAAAGGATAGATTTAATGATATAATATACGATACCATACTGGAATTATAATACTATTATGCATCATTATGTTTTAATTCCACTAAGGTAAGAGATTGAAATGAAAGTAGCGTTCATGCGTACGTACGGGTTACCGTCTCCATGAACAGTACATTTAATTTCTTATCCCCAAATGCAATGTACAATTATAAATACATATATATAATGGATATATATGATTTATTTTATATATAAATGATGAATAGAATTCTGAAATTAAAATATACATATCTCCCAATTACTTTTTAATTCCATTAATATGACATAGAAATGAAAGTAGCGTTCATGCGTACGTATGACTTACCGTCTCCATGAACGGTGCATTTCATTTCTTACCTCTAAATTATTATGTAATATTATAAATTCATGTATATAATGGATATATAAGATATATATGGAATCTAAAACATGAATATAATTCTTTATATAATGGATATTTTACTATGTGAACAACTTGTAAATATAAGAAGTTCATTTTTGACTCAAGTGCCAATTATCGTTAAAACGACCGTTATAAACATAAATAATAACATAGTTTTCATTACATGGTAATAAATGATATAAAAGGAATAATGAACTTGAAAAAGGTTCTTAATCAAGTAGAAATTAACTCAAGTTTATTATTCAAAAGATTAAATAACGATCAAGTCATGCCAGATATGAGGTAAGGGACTTCGTCACAATCACCATTCATTGAGGCATATTTTGTTTTATACACAACATTAATTTATATGGTGTATAAGCCCCTTTTAATTTTATTCTTATTCAAAAGGAATATTTTTTTATACGATGATTTTACTAAATGACAAAAGGAATGATTTTTTTGTCGTACGTATGCGGCGGCAACGACTTCTCTGCCACAGTGACCATTATTTGAGTTTTGGCTTCCTCTATATGCCATAACCTTTTTTGAATGAAAAATAAATACCATGTTTTAATTTTCATTTATTTTGGTATTGAAAATGGTTTTCAAAATGTTTTTATATCAATTTGTTGTATTGATATCTTGTGATTGAAAAGTGGAAATGTTATGTTTCCTTTATGCATGTTTTATGTGATACGATTATGTTATGGTTCTTGAGAATTGTTATTAAGAGAGGTGGTTCCGTGATAAACTATGGACGGGTGAGCCCGATATAGCTCTCTAATGCATTGGGTAACATGAAAGAGTTAAACTTTATGGTTTCTCCGAAGAGATTTAGGGAATATACTATGATGGGTATTCCAAACTTAACCAAGAGGGTTACTCCCTACGTAAGAATGTTATTAATACCTCATGTTACCTTTATGTCTTATGATTTCTATGATTAATTCTTGATTTGATGAGATATGTTAATGTGATTATGTTTTATGAGTAGAGTATGATTTCATTTATTCTTATGTATACATGTACTCATGTTTCCTTTCAATATTTTTATATCCCTTACTGAGCCTTTTATACTCGTCCCATTTTTTTGAAATGTTTTTCACAAGTCAAGGGAGAGGTACATGATGTGATGATAGTTTCAATGAAGTGTCAAGAAATAATCCATGTTTTATTTTAAATATGTTTCTGCTCATGGGAAAAATGAGTACTATATTTTATGTAACCACTTTGTTTAAATGTCGTATGTAATGCATGTTTTATGATCTAATTCTATAAAACTCTAAACTTGAAAAGATCCTCAAGGTGTATTCTTGGAATATATCAAGATTAAGTAATGTTTAAGGCTGGGGCCTTATATTTGGTATCAGAGGTCGGTTTAGATAACTTTAGGAGTTAGAATTCTATTAAATGATTATCCAAAAATATTGTTTTTATGGTAAAATTGAAATTATATATCATTTTAAGATTACAATGTTGCTTCATCTAAGAAATGTTTGTTAAGAATGGTTTTTCATAGTGGAAACAGAACAGCTTTTCTGGGAAGGAATACAGAGGGAAATGACCTTTCAAATCAGTATCCTAAGATGGTCAGAATCAGAACTAAATAGTTTGTTGTAGTGATGGCTCAGTTGACTCAGGTGAAAAATGTTGGTTGTTTTTATTGATGATATTTTGGTGTTATCTAAATTTAAAGAGGAGCATGAAAGACATTTAAGTGTAATTTCTCAAACCATAAAAGAAAATATATTGTATGGGAAATTCAGCAAGTGTGAGTTTTGGTTGAAAAAAATTTCTTTCCTTGGTCCCATTGTTTCTAGAGATAGGATAATTGTTGATCCTGCAAAAACAAAGGTTGTGGAAGAATGGCCAAGACCCACAAATGAAACTGATATTAGTAGTTTTCTTGGTTTGAAGGATATTACTGAAGGTTTGTTAGAAATTTTTCACGGTTATCTAGTCGAATGACTAAGCTAACTCGGAAGGGTGTTAATTTTATATGGAAAAAAGAATGTGATGATTGTTTTCAGGAACTGAAAAGAAGATTTGTGAATGATACAGTTTTGGCACTACCTTCCAGGAATGGTGAGTTAGTTATCTACAGTGAGGCTTCATTGAAGGGACATTGTTGTGTCCTTATGAAGAATGATCAGGTAATTACATATGCTTCACGTCAGTTGAAAACTCATGAGGTAAATTATCCTACACATGATTTGGAATTAGCTGAAGTTGTTTTCACTTTAAAAATTTTGAGGCATCATTTGTATGGAGTATTGTGTGAAATATATACCGATCAAAAAAGTTTAAATTATATATTCACTCAGAAAGAATTGAACATGAGACAGAGTAGATGGCTAGAATTAATCATGGATTATGATTGTACAATTCATTCCTATCCGGGAAAAGAAAATAAAGTGGCTGATGATTTGAGTCGAAAGAGTAATCCTTCATTAACAATGTTGTGTTTGAAACATGAACCGTTGGTTAAGGATTTGATAAACATTGGCATATAAGTTGTTGGTGTCGGATGTCCTTCTGTTTTGTTTCAGGTATCAGTGAAATCTTCTCTATCAGACAGAATCAAGCAAGCACAGAAGCCAGACAGTGAGTTTCAGAAAAAGGTAGAGATTGTTCATAAGGGTATGTTTCCTGAATTCAACATTGATAATGATTGTGTTTTGAGATTTGGGAATAGATTGTGTGTGACTTGTGATTCACAGATGAAGAGAGTGAGATGTTATGTGAAACTCATAGTTCCTTCTTTTCAGTTCATCCTAGCAGTACTAAGATGTACAGAGATCTGCGGGAGTATTACTGGTGGGATGGAATGAAAAGAGACATTGCTGATTTTACAGTGAAGTGTTTGACTTGTCAACAAGTTAAAGAAGAGCGGCAGTTACCGAATGGGATGCTTCAGCCTTTACCAGTTCTGGAATGGAAATGAGAGAATATATATCCATGTACTTTATTGTGGGATTACCGAATACATCTCGAGGTAATAATGCAATATGGGTTATTGTTGATCGCTTGACTAAATCTGCTCATTTCCTTACTATACGAGATACTTTCTTCCTAGATCAAATTTCTCATTTGTATCATAAAGAGATAGTCAGGTTACATGGAGTTCCTATCTCCATTGTATCTGACCGTGATCCCAGGTCCACTTCTAACTTTTGTAAAGGCCTTCAAAAGTCGTTGGGTACTGAATTAAATTTTAGTACAGCTTTTCATCCTCAGTCAGATGGGCAGTCAGAATGTGCAATTCATACTTTGGAGGATATGTTATGTACTTGTTCGATTGATTATCAGGGAAGTCTGGACCAACAACTTTCTTTGGTTGATTTTTCATAAAATAACAGTTTTCATTCCAGTATACAGATGGCACCATTTGAGTCGTTATATGGGAAGTGGTGTCAAACTCTAACTTTTTTGGATGAAGTGGGTGAAAGGAAGTTGATGGGACCGTAAGTGGTAGAAGAGTTGGCCAAAAAAGTTCATTTGATACAGAAACACATGAGAACAGCTCAAAGCAGGTAGAAGAGTTATGCGGACAACCAGAGGAAGGATCTCTCTTTTGAGGTAGGTGATCATGTTTTTGTCAAAGTATCACCAAGGAAAATTGTGATGCGATTTGGTAAGAAAGGAAAGATGAGTACAAGGTTCATTGGACAATATGAAATTCTGGAGAGAGTTGGATCAGTTGCATACCGAGTGACTTTGACTCTGTGTTTATCTCAGGTACACAATGTTTTTCATGTTTCAATGTTAAGGAAGTATATTCCAGATCCATCTAATGATTTGAGTCCAGAGGTAGTTCAGTTGGAAGAGAATCTATCATATGAGGAACAATCGGTTTATATTCTTGATCACAGGGAGAAAGTGTTGCAGAATAAGGTGATTCATCAAGTAAAGGTTTTGTCGAAAAACAACATTATTTAATAGGCAACATGGGAATCTGAAAATGCAATGAAGGATAAATACCCCCACTTATTCGATAAGTAAATAAATTTCAGGGAAGCAATTTTCTAAAGGGGAGAAGGATGTAACATCCCAAGTAAGTAATGAATAATAGATATTTTTATCTATGTCTATTTAATAATTAGATAGTGCTTTAGAGGCATAAAATGAGAATAAATCCAATCTTAAGCATGGAATACACTAATATTTGTAAAAGATTGTTTTACATCCTTTTGATGGAAAACCGTTTTTAAATCAAAAATTTGGCAATTTTATAATATATATTTGTCAAAATAAACATATTATTTATTATTGGGACATTTAATTTATATTGGATAAATTTTAGGTATTTTTCTAACAATGTTCATTATTTAATGAATAGTGAAACATACTGCATTTTACATCAAAACTGCTTTTTCATCTAATTTAATTATATGGTTATATTACATTTTTAATTGTTCTTAAAGTGTAATACGAATATATTTTTACCATTAAATCCAATGGTGGTCATTAGGATTAATTTCTCTTTGTAACCGGGCATTAACTAATGCCAAACTTTTCATAGATATTATTTCAAAAAACCCGCTATTTGTTTAGACAACATGAATTATTTTTAAATAAATTATTGAAATTTTAGTGATTAGAATTTTGTAAAATGGATTAAATATTTGGAATAAGAAGTTACAAATTATATAATCAAGACCCCCTTTTTTGGACATTATGAATAGTAACGACGGTAAGTATCTTTAATTATCTTGATTAATGAGTAATCTGGTAGTTAAGGATAATAAAATAATATCATAATAATAAAAAATGACACCAAAATGTGTCATAATGCAACTGGTTGTCTCATGGCCGACCATGGGATGCCTTGTTCCAAACTTGGGGACCCCATGGAATCACTTTTGTGTGAAAGTGACTTTTTGTCTTTTTATTGTTAATGAATGTTAAATATAACAAAGAATGTATCACCTACGTAAAACATTTTTAATTTTTCTACATAAATGATATTTTGGACTATAAATATTCATTGGAAATATAAAAAGATTTACTACATCATAGTAGTTTTTCATAAATTTTAGACATTAAATAAATTAAATTATTTATGACATCATGATGATGCAGCAATTACCTCATTATTTAACGATTTAAATAAAATGAAAATATAATATAAAATATAAGACCTAAACATGTCAAAAACCTATTGTATGAGTATATTTAGAACCCTTATCACCTTATCCGAGAAATACATCAATGTGGGTTCTTTAAAATCCGAAACTCTTTTGAAAATAAAGTAACATTTTGTAACATTCCAAGAGTGCCCCTCCTCTTCTCTTATAAAAGGCCCCCACCTCTACCTCCTTACCCACACCTCTGAAGCCTTTGGTTCAGCCAACCTCTGCTAATTTTGTCTCTCCAAATCCTTTTCTTACTCCTAGAAGCCTCACCTTGGTAAGAAGTCTTCCCAAGGAAGCCTTTGAGCTCAAATCAAAGAGAGTTACAAGATTTTAAGGTAATGTCTTCACTTGTGTTCTTTTGTATTATTTTGCTTCTCCAACCCCCTAAACTCCTTTTATTCATTTATTTTGTAACAAATCCAGTATATTCAATATACTAGGATGTTATTATAAGATTTATTAGAGGTACACTTACACACACCTACATATAATGGTTAATGAACATACTGTTTCAGTGGATGGCGAATTCCTGGCTCACGAAACGATGATTTTTCAATATTATTCTAACACCTTCAATGGTAGACATTAAGATGTCACTATATTTGTATATGATATATAATATGTTTTTGTTTTCCTTAATCTTATATATTTTTCATTTATGGCATATCTTTATGGTTTCCATTATGGGTAAACACGATATCTTCATTTTAGGAAGTGCGGACTACCGCCCCCTCAATGCGATTTCATTCGTTAATACCTTATTTGGTACATATAAAGGATATATTTAATGATATTATATATGATAACATAATGTAATTATAATAATATTAAGAATCATTATGTTTTAATTCCACTAAGGTATGAGATATAAATGAAAGTAGCGTTCATGCGTACGTACAGCTCACCGTCTCCAAGAACGGTGCATTTCATATCTTATCCCCAAATTTAATGTACTATTATAAGTACATATATCTAATGTATATATATGATTTATGTTATATCTAAAAGATGAATATAATTATGTAATTAAAATATACATATCTCTCATTTAGTTTTAATTCCATTAATATGACATAGAAATGAAAGTAGCGTTAATGAGTATGTATGGCTTACCGTCCCCATGAATGGTGCATTTCATTTATTACCTCTAAATGATTATGTAATATTATAAATGCATGTATATAATGTATATATATGAAATATATGGAATCGACATCATGAATATCATTCTTGAGATAATGGATATTTGACTACATGAATAACTTGTAAATATAAGAAGTTCATTTTTTACTCAAGTACCAATGACCGTTAAAATGACCGTTATAAACTTAAATAATAACATAGTGTTCATGACATTGTATTAAATGATATAAAAGGAATAATTAACTTGAAAAAGGTTCTTAAGAAAGTAGAAATTAACTCAAGTTTATTATTCAATAGATTAATGAATGATCAAGTAAAGTCAGAGATGAGGTAAGGGACTTTGTCTCAATCTCCATTCATTGAGGCATATTTTGTTTTATACACAACTTTCTTTCATATGGTGTATAAAACCCTTTCACTTTTATGCTTATTCAAAAGGAATATTTTTTTATACGAAGTGTTTACTAAATGACAAAAGGAATGTTTTTTTTTCGTACGTATGTGGTGACAACGACTTCTCCACCGCCGTGACCATTATTTGAGTTTCGGCATCCTCTACAAGCCATAACCTTTTTTGAATGAAAAATAAATCCCATGTTTTACTTTTCTTTTATTTTGGTATTGAAAATGGTTTTCATAATGTTTTTATATCAATGTGTTGTATTGATATCGTGTGATTGAAAAATTGAAATGTTATGTTTCCTTTATGCATGTTTTATGTAATACGATTATGTTATGGTTCTTGGGAATTGTTATGAAGATGGGTTGTTCAGTGATAAAATAAGGGCAGGTGAGCCCGATATAGCTCTCCAATGCATTGCGTAACATGAAGGAGTTAAATATTAAGGTTTCTCCAAAGAGATTTATGGAATATACTGTGATGGGTCTTCCCAACATAACCAAGAGGGTTACTCCCTACGTAAGAATGTAATGAATACCTCAAGTTACCTTTATGTCTTATGATTTCTATGATTTATTCATTATTTGATGAGGTATGTTAAAGTGATTATGTTTTATGAGTAGAGTATGATTTCATTAAATCTTATGTATATATGTTGTCATGTTTCCTTTCAATATTTTTATATCACGCACTGAGCTTTTTATGCTCATCCCAAGTTTTTGAAATGTATATCACAGGTCAAGGGAAAGGTACATGATGTGATGATAGTGTCAATGATGTGTCAAGAAATAATCCAAGATTTATTTAAAATATGTTTCCGCTGATGGAAAAAATGAGTAGTATATTTTATGTAACCACTTTGTTTAAATGTGGTTTGTAATGCATGTTTTATGATCGAATTCTCTGAAACTCTATACCTGAAAAGATCCTCAAGGTGTATTCTTGAAATATCTCACGATTAAGTAATATTTAAGGCTGGGGCCTTATAGTATAAGTAGAATATGTGAAGATTAATTGACCTGATTTATTTTATTTCATATTTTGGAGAATATATAGTGAACATTACATTTATAAAGATATATACATATATTTATTTTTTAAAATAAACCATATATAATGGTCTAAAAAATCATATATTTTTAAAACCATTGGGAAACATTAATTTTCATGTTCATATTGATGAATAATCTCTTGTTGATTATTAGAGTGGGCATTATGATGGAAATGTAAGTGGAATATCTAGAAAAAAAAGTAAAACAAACCATTATTACTAAATAATATATATATATATATAAATTATGTTAGAATTATTTAAAAAAAACACGGTTTTTGGAATATAATTTGTTTCCCATTTCCTCATGTTCAAAAAAATAGGTTTGTTAGTCTAAATATTTATTAACATAAATTATTAATTGAGAATTAATTTTTATAATATTTATTAATTGAAAAATATTATCTATCCATTATAACCTATACTAATTCATTTTGAACATCCATATTAATGTTGTTGGATGTAAAATATCTAATTCTATGTCAGGATATTTTTTTATAAGTGTTATTTTTATTCTCTATTTCTACTCTTATGATTGAATGATGGGGAGATTTTTTTAGAGCAAAAATGAAAGGGGGATATCTAAATCATGGGGAATGAGTAATGAAAATTTGATGTTGTGCATTTTTAGTTATTATAATTGTGGGTATAAGGGATAGATAATAAGAGATTATTCGGAGAAGTGATTTAAATTAGGCAACAACTCAATAAATAGAGGAAATTATGGAATTTGTAGTGTAATTATAGTAATTATTGATAATCATGGAGAGTTATTAGTTTTAGTCATAAATGAACATTTAATTTTTGTGAGATGATATTTTTTTCCTAAATAATTTTGTTTCAATTAATATTGTCAAGTATCATCATGATAGTCATGATTAATTATTAATGATAGGAAATGGTTTTGTATAGATAAAAAACCAAAATTTGAGTGTTTTTGTATGGAAAATTTTATTTTATATACCTAAATAATGGGGAATATTATTTTAAGCATAATATTTTACTATGGATACATTAGTAAGATATTCAATGTTACAACATGGAGAATTTACATAGAGGATATAGTAGTAGTTTATTGGATAAAATATGTAACATAAAATAATAGGATAATAATTTCCATGGATGTGGTTGAAAATTTAATGTTACCAGGTGTGAAATTTTTATGTAAAATATTGATATTTCTTATCAAAAAAAAATATAAATGAATTTTCTATATAGGAAATAAATACTACCAGTTATTATATTAGTGGATATTTTTTTGTTCGATTAATATATCTTTGGAAATCTAAAGGATTTACCATTTACGTAAAGAGGAAACATACCTAGCTATTGAATTTTGGACCAATATCACGCGGATTTTTGGGGAATTAATATTTTTAATTATATTATAAGATCACCATTGTACATCACAATTTTCAAATCCCCAATAATATCAACACACATTAACGTCTCAAAGAATAATTATGAAATTTTTATTTTAATTATAATATTGAAATTTTTAGTAGATATATAATTAATAATATAATTTAAAGTAGGAAATTTTATAATAGATTGGTAATGTACTAAATTTTTATAGGATGAGTGTAAATTTAATGTCTATTAATTTAGAAGTATTAAATATTTGTAAATGAAAATTTAATACATTTCCCAAACACATTCCCATAGACCGTAAAGTTTTAACGTCATTCGAGAAAACATACACAATCATATTATTGCATGAAAGATCATAAAAAACTC
This sequence comes from Viscum album, assembly GCA_963277665.1. NCBI lineage: Eukaryota > Viridiplantae > Streptophyta > Magnoliopsida > Santalales > Viscaceae > Viscum > Viscum album. The sequence continues at coordinate 689,201,969 of OY728122.1, forward strand.
TTTTATTGATCTTATCATTTACTAAAATTCATAAACATATTCCCTTACGAAATTATTCATCACATAGAGAAATTAAACATAAGAAATTTTGATCTTAGATTCTCATTAGCATTAAACAAGTGTTATATCAGTCGATGATAATATTTAATCATAATATATCATTTTTTTAAGATAAAGAATATAATTTTCAAATATCATGACAAATCAATAATTTATCATGTACATGATCTATAGAATAAAATATTATCATTCCTAGAGGCATGTATCATACGAGTGATAAATCATTATAAATAAATCATGAATGAAAATTTCATGTCATAATATAATGGATCCATCATAATAATATAAACAATTTCATATGTCAAGGTTTACTACCAATAAAATAAAGTAAAAAAAGGATGAAGAATCAACACATGTTCCAAATCCTGTACTTAGAAAATTTTCTTGTATTCTAGAAATGATTAAACAACTAAACTTTTTCTCATTTTTGATCTCGAACATCAACATTTTGTCCCTAAAACGCATCAAGGACAACAAGTTCATTCCATTATCTATCTCATGAGATAAAAAAATTTAACCAATTAATTGGATTTATATATAATTTTAGACACCATTCACATAATCAAACCATACCTATATTTACCATAAGATTATAAAACAATCACAATGTCAACACATCAAAATTTGTGTAAATAAAATGGGTTTTATATTCCATTCATTAACTAAAGAGAGTAAAAACAATGAAAATAAGAGTGTTTGATAGTCAAATATTCATCATAATAAAAAAACATCAAGAGTAAAAAATAAAATTGGTACCATTTTAACAAGTACCCATTTACTTGTAATTAACCTCAAAGGATATTATCCTAGATTAATATTCCATCAAAATATCTCTAATTCAATTCATGAAGAAAATACCCTTTCCATTTTCAATACCACGTTTTATAATAAAAATATTTCAAATATAATATGGGTGATTTTATTTTAAATGAACCATAGAATCATATAAATTACACTTCAAAAAAATGATAAGTCCAAGAAGGTGTCAAGTTCCCCTCATGTTGTATTAGTTAAAATAAATCTTTACTTTCACACATATGTATAAAATTAAATGAGTCCCACATTCAAAAAAATGAAACATGATTCAATTTAAAAAAATACTTAATTTAATTAGGGTGAAAAAAGAAATTAATCAATCATCATATAATAATGGGGACATTTAGGAGAACATTTTTATATAACACAGACATATAAGAGAATGGATTTTATCAAATCCTGAAAACAAATTTTATTTTATTTACAAGCATTATTTTGATATCATGAGTAAATAATGTGAGGGAAATTAAAGGAAAAAATATATTCTCAAGAGAAATCCAGTGTATGATAAAATGAATGGGATTTATTATATAATGATAATATAAATCAAAGACAAAAATAGAGGTATAAATAATCCCAATTAAAATATTATTTAAACATTTATCCCACTCCGCATGTTTTTTTCATTCATCATACACATTTGAACCTATATTATTATGTATTTATATATTATACCTGTATTAATAACCACATATATATATATACAAAACCAGGTATGATTTTAGTATGAAATTCTATAATCTATTTCTTGAAATTGTTTTACATAGAATTATAGTTTTGTTGTTAACTAATTCATATTTTTAATAATGTTGTGGTTCAGAAGTCTCAGTCATCATATAATGATCAAGTTTCCATCAACTCGTAAACATTAATAATAATATGAATATCATATATATTCCTTATATATGTATTTTACTATTTATCCATAATGGTTGGAAAGTGAAAAATAAGTTACACCATTCATGGACACGGTGGGTTTTATGTAAGAATTAACATTGATTTCTGTTTTAGACAGCCAAAATTAAATATAAGTAAATAATAATTCAAATATATATAATTATTATTATATTATAAAGATCATATATATTAATTAAATCTATAATTATTTCCATAAATTTAAAATTTAAATAAAAACAACTCACATTTCTTTGTGGATGTGTTAGTCCACATGTATGCACGAGCACCAATATCATTTTCCAATGTTTTTTACGATATTAATGAAGATATTATATTATCATTCATGATTATTAATTATTTAATGAATATTATATATCTACATTAAACCCACCACATTAACCATCCATGAGAATTGGTGATGAAAAATTAATTGAATCGCCATGTAGAGACAGTAGCTTATACAAACGCATGATCGATACATTTACATCCCATTTGATAAACAATATGTTGAAAATTTTGGATAATAATAATAATATTCACATTTAAAAATATTTTTGTGTTCAATTACTACTTTATTTAATAATATAACATATTTATGTTATTGAAAATATAAACTAAACGGGACAAGATCAGTTGAGGTGATTAAAAATTCTTTGAAATGACTACTTTGGATATCCTTATAAGGATGAATGTAATTATGATTTGGGAACACGAAAACATATAAAATATTTAAATAGATTATAGGGAAATATTTTAGGGGAATTGTTCAATATTGATATATCAAAATGTGTGTATATGTAACGGGAAGTTGATCCCTATCATAATTGAGTTGATGTGTACATTAAGAATTTCCGAAATAATGTATTAGAATAAAATAATTATCAAGTAAAAATCATAAAAAAGACCTTATATTCGATGATAGGGTAGTATATTGTTTTAATACTCTAAAGAAATTATTTTATTATGCTTATGTGTTGTTTTAAACTTAATATTTTGGTTTAATCCCATTGTTAACCCATATTATACATAACCATGATAATAAATTCTACATGCTTATAGAGTTAAAATATCAATATAACGGTAATAATAGTAAAATAAATAGAAAATGGTAAAAAATTTAATCAATATATAATCCTTTATTTCCTTTATGATGATTTTTATTATTATTAAATACGATAAAAATTCATTTTTGAGAAAATATAATTGATGTCAATTTCAACATTGTTCAAGTAAATTGAATTAGAAGAACTAAATTCCAAGTTTTAATTCAAATACAATAATTTAAAATAGATTGAATATTTGAGATTCATCTTTTAAATTATTTTATAACCTTTACTCACTCAATGTAGATTAGTGTCAATATTTTTAAAAACCATTTATTCTATTCTTTAACTAATTGATTAAATATTATGTCAGGATTTCATACGTACTAAAGGAAAATATATAATTAATAAAAACTAATAAAATAATTTCTATCATGAAATTAATCACATTATTCTAAAAATTAATATTTATATTCCTTTATTTTTTACTTTTTTCCAATATGGACAAATAATAAATATTTGAAAGTAATAGTCACATTCATCATTATTCATTTTTGAAAATATTTTATAAGGAATATTCATGGAACTGTGTTCGTTGAAAAAATAAATTTCTAGAATAATTTTTTTAGGTTCAAATTAAATTCATTAAGTAAGATTTATTTTGTAAAACCATATTTTTATAACTTATTTTTACAATGATTTACCAACTTTACCTTTTATTGAGGTTCTAAAATTTTCCACTATTAGAATTAATATTGATCATAACTAAAATGGATCGACAAAAAAATTATAACATCATGATTAAAAAATATGTAATAAATAATATAAAACTCACTTTTTATATGATCTGAAAATTATTTCCAATATAACCATGAATAACATGATAAATAATATTATTTAGAAAAATATAGTTTTGAATATAAAATTGGTTTTGTTCATATCTAATGCATAGGAAAAAATATTAGACAAATTTTAAAAATAATTTTTTAAAATTTATTATATAAATTTCATTAAGAATCTCTACATTAGTGATTAATTTAATTTAAATGTTATAAAAAACATTGTACACGTTAGAACAATTTCTTTAAAAAATTACAATTTTACGTTTAAAAATCGTTTTATAATAAATTCAAATATTAAATTGATCCTAAGGAAAATAATTGTTTTTTAAATATAATATAATTAATTTTATGATGAAAAAAAATTAAAAATGGAATATTTTTACTTTCTGAAAAACATAATACTGTATTTCAATAAAAATAATTATTTTCAATATTTACTAAAAAATTATTTATTCTAGAAAATCACAGAAATTCAGTGAAACCAGACTATGATATGATGATTTCACAATATTATATAATATTATAAAATAAAATTATTAATACAGTAAATAATTAAAAATAATATTTTCTCATAAAATAGTAAAATCATTTTTTATGTATATAAATTTATTAATTATAATATAATAATATATAATATATTGAATTCTTATTTCCATATAACTAATAAATAATATTATTTAATAGAATCTTTATATATATCGATATATATATCATTATTTATTTACTCCCACTTATACTTTCCAATTCAAATGATTGGTTGTAGTAATTCTATATAATAAACATTAATTCGTTAAATCTCGGTGTTGTGTGTTATATACACTATCAAGAATAATGTTTTTAATTTAATATATTATGGTATTACATTCTCCCCCACCTTAAATAAAATTTTTCATGAAATTTTTTCTCACCCATCTAGGAGTTTTGAAATGTTTTTTGAGACACTTGAATGTATAAGGAAAAAAAACCAACCAATAAAATAGAGACTAGGAAACAAAAATCTCACCAGAAATAACATATAATTGGTTTCCAAGAAGAGAATAACATTAGTTGTACGTTAAAAAAATTTTATGGAAGATAAAACAATATACTAAGGGCTAATCTAGATAAATAAAGAACATGTTTAAGAGTTATTTAGCTACCAAAAACCATATATATTTAGTTTGTGAAAATACAACTTATTCATTTTTTGGACGTAAAATTATAAAATTTTCATTTCATAGTCTGTTTTCTTAAATATGTGGAATTATTTTATAGTCAAAATAGTGAAATATAGAAAATATACTAATTTTTTTTATTTCTTTTCTTAAAAATAATTTCATAATTTATTTTCAAAAATTTTCACTTTATCACATACCACATGTAATGAATGATTAGGATGAATTTTTAATTCTAAAAACACAAATATTTTCTTTGAATTAATCCGGAGATTCATTAATGAATAAAACGGTAATACTACGTTCACTATATTTTTACCAAGAAAAAAATTATATAAACACGTATTAGAATATGAAAAAATAATAATACATCCTTAAAACCACATCAAATGGGATCATAAATTGATACATAAATTCATAACCATTCTAAAATTAAGTATGGATAAAATTGAAATTTAAAAAAAAACTAGAAAGAGGTTACAAAATTTGGAAAATCAGCATAACTATAATCCCACAATCTACCTTAAACATCATTTTTCATCTCATAGAAAATATATGAAAACATTGATCATATATTCTAATGAAATAGCGTATAAAACTATATTGAAATCATGAATTCTTCCAAAAACATATGCGTTGTGCATTCCTTAAATAATAATAAAAATTAATTTCTATATTTTTTAAATCAAAAATAACTATAAACACTTTCATAAATAAAATATTCATTAGACCACTAATTAGTTCCAATTTAATCAATAAAATCCCATTTAAATTCTCATAATAAATCATCTCTTTACCATTTTATTATCTCATCATCATACACATATTATGGGTTATCATTCCCTTAGTCTTGTATTTTTTTAAAAAAAATTACAACTAAATCCAATTTCTTTGTATGAGATCCATTTTACACATTTTATGAAATATTTAAAAAAAATCTACATAATAATCCCCAAATGTTTCAATGAACATAAAACATTAATATCATAAAAAATTATATCATCAACATAAATCATGAATTCAAATACAAAAATTGTTAAATAATTCGTGTTTAAATATTTCCATAGCATAGGATCTTTATTTGACAAGAAATTATGTATTGACTTGGATTTTATCATTTATTAATTTTAGATATTGTATTGATTATTCATTAGAGGATCCTCTGTAAGGTTGTATGATTCCGACAACTATTGTGACTAGAATAAACCGTTAAAATATATTAATACATTAAATTATATGTGAAAATTTATTTCCTTAAAACATGTAATAAATTTTGAATAGGTTCTCATATCTAAAATATAATTCCACCATTGAGTTAATATTGTGGGTTCTAACATAGATATGACATAATAATTTTCGACATGTGACTTTTTAATAACAAAAATCTGAGGATAAAAATGATTAAGGTATTTAAAAAAAATTATTATTTCATCTGTAGATGTAGTGAATTAATTTTTTTCTATAATTATTTTCACAACCCCATCACGATAAAGTGGAACCATCCTGGGCCAGTAATGTGAGAAGGGAGATAATGACCCCCGAGTCCCGCATCCAGTAGGCCCCAACTTGGTGACTAGCACTGAGGGTATAGTAAAAACACAAATGAGATGCATTACCCACTTAAATATCTCATTCGGAAAAGGATCATAAGATTGACACCAACCAACTCCATGTCAAACTTAAATATAAGCCAAATCCCATGAACAGATATGTGAAGTCATGAAAACTACTACAACTAAAAGCGGAAAACTGAAAACACAAAAAAGAACGTAAAAACAACCACAACCACATGCCTGAACCGATCCTGTAACCCAAAGCTTGTAGAAACCATCTTGAGCTCCCTCGCAATCTTTTTGACCTGAAAAAAATTTATATATAAATAGGGTGAGTATAATAGTATACTCAGTCAGATCCACCCCAAATATTATTGTGCAAAAGTAATGAAAGCATGTAAAATCACAGTGAACAACATGTGAAACTATCTCATAAAATAAATATGTATATTGTATTCCTAGCCTCATCATGGCTACTCTCAACAAGTAACACATAAATAGTATATAATATAATAAATTATATTAAGGATACCCTGCTACTAATTCCCCACCGGTTTGCCGCTTCACCCCAACGTCGCACGTCCTAATCATCACTCTCAAAAATAGATTTCTTGGAGACACATGGGAGAAGCACCAAAACATTAACCTCATGAAACAAAACCACAACGTTCACAAAAAAAAGTGACCAGGTAGTTTCATGGATCCACCACAACTCACATAATGGGTATCATACGTCGGACATCATATCTCAAGCAATTATATCCCACACACCGAGTATGAATCCTCTATCCATCACAACATATACACGTTACACCTATAGTAGTACATAGGATACTATATCTAGAATATATTTTTGTGAAAAGCCTCAAGACATTACAACCCTCTACACACATATATGAGCAAAACTATATAATGTGCCTACTAGAACATGTAACTACCAAGAGAAGAGAGTGGAGCCAAAGGGGGTAGTCAGCCATCCATCCTCCGACCGGAATGTTGGTGAAAACTCACCCTTGGACATAGAATTCACGGGGTGTCATTTTCCCTAACTGACGGGGTGGATTAGCATATAAAAAAAACAAAAAAGTACCAAATATACTATAGCTCACAACAACATTATAGACATAACCTTGTCTTATACTCTATTACAGCTAACATATGTTGGCATCTTAGTTTCCACTTTTATGACTAGGTATCCTATAAGATCACATCCATTTTAGAATATTTATTACAATACATCATTCTATTTTTATCAGTGGAACTTTACGTTAATCAATTATTCATACACTCTTTAACCATTATCAATTTCCACATTATATTTAATTATCATCACACACAATGTCTATTGTCCACATAAATTGTAACCTCATTATTGCTTCCTAGATAGCTCCAACCCCATGAGTTTATATAATATATTCAATTATTTATTTACGGCATTACATTCCCATAATTCTTGGAATTCTAAAAAATACATTAAATACTAGTAATCACAAGGGGCTCAACCTGGTGAGTAGATGAACTACCCATATAGTCATTTCCACCAATAGCATGGGCATATACACATCCTCCCTTTAGAAGCTAAACACAGAAATCATGTGTAATACCCCACATGTCTTCGCCCCTTTCCGAATAAGCGTATGAAAGACTAGATACCTTGAATATTGGGGAACGTTATATAGATAAAAAACTAGTAAGAACTGTTACGAATCCAAACATATAAATTCAACCCATTTCATCATCCCTAGTGTCCTCCTCGATACCCACAAGCATAAACTAATGCATCTTTCCACTCTAGGTGTCAATCACTACCAAAACAAGTAGGCCTCCATGCCCCCACATATGAAAATAGACATTTAGTATCACATCACAACACAAGTAGCTAGAAATCATACATCTTATAAATTGTGCTCTTGGCCTTTAAACAAGTAAGAGGGTAACATAGAACCCAACAAGTAATTATATTTTATCAAACAACTAGTCATTTAATCCACCTAGGATTAACTGATTTAATATTCATAGTTTCCAAATATAGGAAACCGATCTTGAATGCTATTACAATTAATTACACATGCATAATGCACCAATTTTATTAACATAAAATTACAACCTGAAGAAAAAGATTCATTTAAAAGCCTCTATATCATTATCCAAACAATTATAAATTAATTTCGGCATTAAGTTCATTACCAATTTCCTTAAAGAACAAAAGGATAATTCAAGAAAGAATAGATATCACACTATCTAGAAAAACATGATGAAATAACATATGATCAATTTCAATTTATTTATCTGGTTCAAGTATTTTTTACGTCAATTCCATTGTGATCCAGTGGGATAAAACATGATAACTATAAATTTGCACATAAAATAAAATAGAGGCAATGAATCCCCAACCTCAAACAGTATTTATTATTCATTATACAAGAATGATCCACACAAAAGATCATTCTCACCTCCTGCCATGACAATTGTATCCTCCAGAGGATGCAGAGACACCACCACACTAGACAACACCCTAGAGAATCACATTAAGAAAATGAAGATATCACTTCCACTAAAGGTAAAGGAGAAACAAAAGGATATTAACCCAAAATAACGATGACAAAACATACCTTATATTGATGAATTATTAAAACATGTTTCTTGCACCAAAACTGGGGGTGCAGAAGCAGTAGTAAGAGACATCAAGGGAGAAAGATCTGAGAATTAAGGTTTGATCACACCACTCCTATGAAATTTCCCCGAGTGGTGGATTATTTCAGGCTGGTCTTTCTATTGGATTTTTCAGGTTTCCACGGAAGTGAGAGGTGGAATTTTCTATTTAGGTTATTATAGGATTGGTACCGGTGTCCATTCCTCCTTATAGAAGGGAAACTCCAGAGTTTCATGAGCTCAATAAGTAGTATGTTCAACAAAAACAAAAGGGTTTCATCCGACCTAGTACCTCTTCTTGGGGATCCCCTATCCGGTTTGAGATGAAGATGGATGGTACCCTCAGAATTTGCATGCATTATCAGAGGTCAAACCAGTTGACGGTGAAGAACTGATATCCCTTACAAAGGGTTGATGATCTCTTTGATCAGTTTCATGGAGCCCGGGTGTTCTCGATGATTGAATTGAGATATCATTACCATAATTTGTGTGTTAGACCATCTGATATACCACTTACAACCCTTCAGAGTAGGTATGGTCTATACTAGTATGTGGTTATACCATTCGATCTCACGAATGAGCCTATATTCATCATGGCTCGGATGAACCGAGTGTTACATCCATACCTGGATTCATTCGTTGTGGTTTCTAGGGGTGATATCATGGTGTACTATCACACTCGACATGACTAGGCTACCCATATTGAGATCGTTCTGAGTACACTGATATGGAATAAGTTATATGCTAATCTCTCAAAATGCCACTTATGGATGGATCATATTCACCGCTTGGGTCACGTTAACTCGATTGCATGAGTGTTAGTAGACCTACAAAAAGTGAGAGTAATTGTTTCTTTGGAGTAGATGAATAAATTCATTTAGGAAAGGTGTTTTCTAGGGTATGCTCAATACTACATACATTTCATACATGACTTTTCATGCATAGTAGTGCCACTAAAGGGCCTGATTAAGAAGGGTGAAATGTACTTATGATCAGAATCATATATCTCTCCCTTTCAGGAGTTGAAAGGTAGGTTAACTGCAGCACTGATACTAGTTTTTCTAGAGACATGAAAGAGCTAAACAGTGTATTATGATGCATCTGGTATTGGTCGTGTAGAAATGTGTTTGTAGGGGGAAGGAGTCGTTGGGTATGAGTCTCGCCATTTGAGGCCACAAGAGAGGAACTACCCGACGCACGATCTCATGTTGGATGCAGTTGTTCATGCCTTAAGTTGTTGGAGACATTATCTTCTGGGAGAGCATTTTTTGGTTTTCACTGACAAAAAATTTCTCATGTTTATCTTCTCTCAGCGTGACTTGAATTTGAGACAACGAAGCTAGGTTGAGTACCTAAAGTATTTTGACTATGATTTTTCCTATACGTCTTGCAAAGGAAATTTTGTGGCTGATCCATTTATTAGGAGAACTCATGTACAATCCATTCAAAAGGACAACAAATAGTGGCAACATATGGCTCTATTCTCTGACGAGCATTTAGAGGTGCACGACAGAATGGGGAAAATGTTTCTTTCTTCTGTAGCGGTTACCTCTACTCTTCTTGATCAATTGCGAATGAGGCAGCAATCAAATTGAAAAGGCCTAGTCCTATGAGAATGTGTGTCAAGAGAGGAACCTATTACTATATGGACCGTAGGCGAACATTACATATTCTATTTCCATGGACGTATATGGGGGTCAGCAGGCATATGCGAGGAGCTGATGTGGGACATTCACTCCTCAGTTTGGGAAGTTCATCTAGTCGTCACTATGATATATTGGTGGCCAGGTAAGAAGAGATTTTTTTCTAGTTTTTTTATGATTTGGTCCACATGTCAGCTAGTGAAGGTGGAGCATCAGTGACCAGTAGAGCTTTTACAGTAAATACCCATTACCGAGTGGAAGTGGAATGATGTCATGATGGACTTACTGATAGGTTTACTGAGGTCACCTCGATGTAATGATGCAGTGTGGGTTGTCATTTATAGACTCATGATGAATTCTCATTCCTTGCCTATTAAGGAGACCTTCAGTGTTTTTGAGTTGGGAAAGTTGTACATCCTAGAGATTGTATGTTTATAAGGGTTCCACACTACACTGTTTCAGAAAGGGATGCCCGTTTTACATCCCAGTCTAGCAATTACTTCAGAGGGGATTGGGTACACATGTACTTCTAAGTACAACATACCATCCTTAGACAGATGGCTAGTCCGAGCATACGATTCAGGTTCTTGAGGACATGATCCGAGCATGCACCCTGGATTTTGGAGGTCTGTGGGAGAAGAACCAAACTATCGTTGAGTTTTCCTAAAATAATAGCATTCAAACAACTTTTCAGATGTTACCCTTTGAGACGTTGTATGATAGGTCGCGCAATTCACCTTTATGATGGCTTGAGGTTGGATAGGCAGTCATGCTGGGATATCATCTTGTTTATGAGACCACATAGCAAATAATGTAAATTCCGAATAGGATGACTACTGAATAGTCACATCAGATGTATTATGATGATCATTAGAGACATCCTATGTAGTTCAAGGTCAGAGATCAGGTTTTCCTGCATGTCATACCGAGGTTAGGGAATAGGAGAATCAGGTTACTGGGTAAGCTTTCACTGAGGTACCTCGGCCCATTTGAGGTGTTGGATATTGTTGCGCCTGTTCCCTATTGGTTGTAGATACCTCAGAGTTATTGGGATATACATGTCATCTTCCATGTTTCTCAGTTTGGATGTTACTTCTCAGACACGTATCATGCTTTCCATCTCATGGAGGTTGATTTAGAGGTGGATGCATCATCTAAGGAGCTCCTTTCTAGATTGGTGATCATATTATGAAGGTTCTCTGTGGCCGATCTATTCCTCTAGTATGAGTGCTATGGAAGCACAAACGAGTACATGGAGATACTTGGGAAAGGGATGCTGATGTACGATCACAGTGCCTGGAGAAATTTGAAGACTCTTCTTCTACGCTCCATTTTTATGGAAATTCGTGGTTGAATTTCATTTAGGGGGGATGTTTTTAAGAACCTAGATCTTATTTTCAGGTATGTATTCCTTTTATTGGTGTTTTTGAGGAAAATAATTGTTTATAGAAATTCCTTAATTACATTCCATTTACTTTATGAGTATGTTTCCGGTACTTGGTTACCGCGGGTAGTCGGGTGCTGGCTGTGAAACAACTGTGCACACAGCCGAGTGAGGTGACCTGGAGACCGCATAATGTGGGGGGCAGTGAAAGCATGTAGATGTTGTGTACTTATAAAGTACACAACGTGTACATTATTTTTTTCATTAAATGTATAGGGGTTGCGTCTGACTGACAAAACACATCTCTTCTCAACCATGTTCATCCAGGAGCATCAGTACTACCACGATTCCTTCCCAACACCCCAATCGAGCATCCGATCTCTGATTTGACAACCTTCTGTTGTGTTCGTATCACCATGGTATGCTCTTCCTTATTTTAGATCATAGTTTTTTGATTCCTTCTATTTCATGATTTATCTTAGTTTTGACATTTTATACTATTTTGTAGATCTATGATGTTCTTGGGAGATTCAAGGTGTGAGGGTAATGTATAACGACCATGCAACATTGATGTTTGTTGTTTGTGTCTTTATGTAGTTATTCATTGAGTTCTACATTCAAAATTTCTCAATACCATTGAACGGGGTATTGTGTGTTTTTGTTTTTAGCCCAATGATTCCCTGCTATTACTTAGTTGTTTGGATAAATGTTGTGAATAGGGTTTATTTTTCCATTATATGGAGGTTTTTTCCATGTTTTCTTATTTTGACCATTTGGTCCAGTTTTTCCTAATAGCCTGCTGCATTGTTTTCCATGCCAAGTATTTTTATGATGAAGAGTTTTATTTAATCTTTTTTTTATGATGTAGATTGTTTAACCAAGTTGTTAATGATGTTTATTTTGGATGCCATGTAATGTTTTTCTCATTTACTTACACAGGGCCATGAGAACCTGGTGTAGTACACCATAGGAAGAATCAACATAAGGTCTTCTCCCAAGGGTCAGTCTTTACTATTATGATGTGAGACCATAGGGGGAATTGATGTATGTACATATATAGACTGTCTATAGTTCCTCGATGTGGGCCACATGGGGAATGAGAAATGAGTGCCTTTCTAGATAAACTTCTAATTACTGATATGAGACAATAGGGGGAATTGATAGTGACTGCCTCCTTAGAGAGTGTGTGATAAAGCTGAACCAGAGGTGTTAGACTATGTGTACATCCTAGAGGGTTGCTTGTATTTTCAAGGTAAGACCATACAAGTATAGGATGTGAGAACATCCTATAGGGTTACTTGTTTTTGAATATCTTCTAACTTGGTATGTGGTGTTTGAATGTCGAGAAACTGTAAGAATGATTAATGTTGAGTACTTCCTTGTTTACGACTTTTTGTTCTTATTGCCTTCCATATATATTCACTGACTTTTAGGAACATATCTCTTGGTAGTTTCCTACTGGTATTTTGTCTCACAAACTGTTTGGGACATGCTATTGGGGCCAAACTTATTATATTGTTGCAGGTATAGATAAGGGAAAGAAGCTTTCTACCAGAGGTACTTGACTACTTTGGAGCAGGAAAGCATGGGACCAAGATGATTCTTTAGATATGGAAGAGTTATTTACTATTTTCATTCTTACATTGGATTAGTAATGTATTTCAGCATTGTGTCGTGTTATTCAACTTTCCTAGACATATGTATTAGGCATTACTATATATTTTCTCTAGCTACCTATTACTTTTAGTCTTACGTTGTCTACTGTTTCATTCCATTATTACTGTTTCTGCTATTGTTAACTGTATTCTTCCACTGTGTTACTCTACCAATGATGGAATAGTTTCTCCAATATCACATCCAGGGTCCTCGTTGCTAGTAAGCAGCCTCTGGAATTAGGGGAAATGCGCTTGAGGTCATGTGACCAACTGACTACGGGGCACCTCTAGGAGGCTTCAAAAAAGGAGATGTTACAAAAGAATTAACTCAATGTGGAGAAGTAAAAGATATATACAGATAAATATATTTGAAAATATATATTCACATATAAAGAACATAATATGCAACAGTAAATATGGTTTTATATCATCATGTATTTAAATTTATTAATCGATTTCCATATTGGTAATGAAAAGATGGTGTTACCAGGTCTGAGTCAAACAAAAAATAAGAATTCTATAATTGTTGTTAATTGTAAAAAATTTGATCTACATGGACATGAATATGATGGTTGTGGAAATCATAACTAATGAAACATCATAATTCCTTTCAAAAATCATTTCTTAACTGCCTTATTTGGTATAGATAAATGATGATAAAAAAGAAGACGTGGGAATACAAAATAAAGAGGAAACTACAAGAAAATTTAAATCCTAAAACCTAAGTGTTAATGAAAAAGAAATTGTGATATTCAGGTCAAGACATAGAATTCTATAAAATACAAAGTTATTGATGGAACTATTCTATGATCCACAGGTTAGATATTCACAATTCACCTCAGAAACACAAAGATGTATCGAGATAAGTGACATCACTATTGGTTGGAAAACATCAAGATAGAGATTGAAGAATATACATCAATGTTCCCGGTATGTCATCAAGTTATGTTTTAAAGAAATAATTCAACAAGGATGATGAATCCAAGGACCATTAAATTATTGAAAAGGGAAAATGATTATAGCCCTTATTACCGGAATTCAATATACATCCAAAGTAAACAATACTATATGGGTTGTTGTGGATCGTTTTCCATGTCAATCTCACATTATTGCAATACAATAGAATTTATAACAAGTTAAACTGTCAAATATATATATCATAGAAGTTGTAAGATTTCATAAATTACTACTATTCATATTATCCGATCAAGATCCTAGATTCTCCTACCATTTCTAGAAAAGTCTCCAACATGATCTAGACAGTAAGCTGGATTCCAATATGGCCTATGATCATAAAAATAATGGTCATTATTAGTAGACTATTTATTCATAAGAATACATGTGTGTATATAGTTCTATAGACTTCAATAAAAAAAATTACTGACATCAACTTGTTGCTGAGTTCTCATAGAAAAACTATTTCCACTTAAGAATACAAATTTATACCTCTAAATCCCATTATGGGAAGATTTGTAGAACACCTTTTTGTATGGATGATGTAGGTCAAAAATTATACGTCTTGAAATGGTTGAGGAAATGGTGGATAATATTAAGACCAATCCCCTTTACATCAAAGATGTTAATATTCTATAGAGGATCTATGATCTTAATCATTGATGAGACCATGAATTTGATTTGGATACATGGTATTCCTACAAAAATTTACATGTATGGATATTATGGGATTTTGGATGTTTTGAATGCTTAGTTCATGTTACATCGACCTTTTTCAGATCCTTGATCACTTTTGATTAGTGGCCTATTGACAAACACTCCCACCAAACCAATCTCAAGTACATGATTTATTAAATGTATCCATTTTTTATAAAGTACATACTTGAACCCTCATATGTACAAAATCCTATGCTGGTATCATTGTAAAAATATCATTCATGTGAAGAGAATCTTTTGAGG
The DNA here is from genome assembly GCA_963277665.1 of Viscum album. Classification (NCBI taxonomy): domain Eukaryota; kingdom Viridiplantae; phylum Streptophyta; class Magnoliopsida; order Santalales; family Viscaceae; genus Viscum; species Viscum album. The sequence goes on from OY728122.1 coordinate 689,217,582, forward strand.
ATATTATAAATTAGAAACATTTTTATATGAAATATTGAAATTCCACTCGTCAATGAGTTGTGGAGAAACAACATGTTTGAAGAAGGAATGTGGGAACTAAAGGATGTCATGATGTCGAGTTACTATCATATATATTAGCGTGGTAAATGATAATATTGTGGTTTAAATGTCATAAGGGGGATGATTTTAGTAAACAGAACTATTACAAATAAAAATTCCCTTTTTATTCAATTATATGACTTATTATATAATATTGTTACAGAAAACACATGAAATTATTTTTTTATAATATCCTTTTGTATTTTAATTATAGTTATATATCTTTATAAATTATAATATAGTCATCAAACAATTATCACATTACTATTATAAATACAGGTTTTTAACAAAATTAATTTGATATAGACAATAGAATTGATTTCCTCAACCGGTATGAATGTAAGCAATGAAACTCATTTATCATTAATTATGGGGGTGATATCATATCTTAGATTTTACATATACTAATCCCAATTTGATATCCAACAACATATGTATGAGAGAAACCATTTATTGGTTAAATTGATGCTCCTCGAGATCCTAGCCCAATCCATGTTCCCAAAACCACCCCATAAAAAGAACACCATCATGCACCTTACTCCTATGGATTATGCAGGAGTATTATTGGGTTATGTATCAAGACCATATAAATAGTAGTATGTGAAATACTTTTTATAAAATAATGAATATATTCCCTTTATAATTTTTTCACAATGAAAATTAATTTTATTTAATTTCAAATTCTATAAAAGAAATATATTTTTAAGTGATAATGTATTTTTTAATGAAATATTAATTTTATAATATATTATTAATAAATTAATTTTATTACAAATAAATGATCTTTAATTTTTATAAATATAATATAATTAATATATGGGGAAAATATGTTATTATCAATTACTTGTCATTTTCAATAAATGTTATTTTTTTTAATTTAAAAATTAAAAAAAATGTAAAAAAAATTTCGATAAAATGAATATTATTTATGGAATCAGGAAATCCAAATTATCCATTGGCTAACGTTTCATAATTTTTATATAAAATTTTATTTTTGGGTGAAAATTAAAAAACGTATAAATACACTATCTATTTCATGACATCAAAATGGCCCAAATGTGATGTAATATGGCCTATAAAAGGTATACATGGACAAATAATTATTTTAACATCAAAATTATATGGTTTTATGTTTATTTTATTTATTCATTAAATCTATTATGAAGCCTCCATGACTTATAATTGATTTCAATATTTTAAAATCATTTATTTATGAATGTTACTCACCTACATATACCGAAGGGTAATATTATAATAAGTTCATAACATTGACTTATTAAATTATTTAAACCAATCCCATTTTTCAAAAACCATGGGAAATTACCCTGAAATGTTATGTTGTTTTAAATATTTTATTATGTAGAGTACAAAACCAATGTAGTAAAGAAATCCACCTCTTTTTCCCAACAAACCAACCCAATATACCATTTATATTCATAAAAAATCCTTAATGAAAGAAAAACTCTTCCCTATACTCCCTATAGTCCACCTCATATGACCAATCATTCAAGAATCCACTAATAAAACTTTTTACTAAATAACTCATGTTAGGGAACATCGAGTCTCCTATTTTATCAAGAACTCCTTTAAGTTTTGTTATTAAATTTCCATATTCTTATTTTAGGATATTCTATTACATATCACCCATTATATCCGTTTTATGAATAAATAAGGATATCCACATTAAATATCATGAAGCCAACAATTTTCATTTGTATACACATGTTACCATCATGTTTCAATTCATGTTTTTTAATTTCGTTTGGCCCTCTATATATGAATTTATAATATCATGATTTGATTTTAAATGTCCCTAGAACGTCCCAATTGATTTAAAAAATATTAGATACCCCCTTCTCACTCATAACCATTTCTAATAAATTTTTATCTTACACTTTCATGCTACTGAAATGGCACCTCAATTTTTCATGCCAAATTAATTGTGTAGTGAATACAATACCAAATTTTCAATCAAGGGTTTTCAAATTTATGAACATATAATTATTGATTGGGTACTTACATGTATGCATTTCATAATTTAGAATATGTGATAAATTATGATTATGAAAGAATTCATGTTTTATGATCCATGTGGCCACATAATAATGTGAAGGAAATGATTATGATTAGTTCTCCTAGATAGCTTTATAGAACACTGGGTAATGATTAGTATCAAGATACGTCATCAGAAATGGTTTTAACATATATACATGAATCATGATCTTCCAAATGAAATGATCATTGACTCATGATCCATAATGTAAAATGTGCCTTGACTCATGGTCCTCCATGTTCGATGATCCTATACATGTGGTCATACTCATTCAATGATCCTTGAATCATACTTATGTTATGTTGTATATTGTTGTAGGATTTCCTATGTTATGATTTTCATCCTATTTCATTCCTTATTATTCATGTTCCTTTTATTATCAATTGATACACACATTTTCAAAAATCTATTATCATACAAATTTTATTCCTTGTTTATTCACTTATTGGGATGTATAGATCACCCCTTTATTATGTTTTTCCCCATGATATACCATGGTGTATAAGTTGGAAAGAGTATTTAGGGATATTACTGATAATTTCAATAAATAAGGTCAAGGATGTTTTTAATAATTTTGTTTTATCCCATGTTCACAATGTTATGTATTGTACCAAATTCCCAAAGACACTAAAATTATCTATATTTTGGGTTGTTTTAATCATTGTTTTACATAATTAATGATTTATTAATGTGTAATAATTATATAGGTTGTTACAAAATATCATGATGAGACATATTTAATTTTATATTGAATACAATATATAATATTTTAATGTTTTATAAAATGAATTTCATGCATTTTAATTTCCCTCATAATGGTTTTAATGTGATCTGAGGGTGTGTGGGATAAAATAACTATCGAAGATCCGGCTGAGATAATCATTTTTCATTTTGTTGGACAAGGATCCAATCATGGAATCGCTCAAGGAGTTTGGTTCTAACTTCGGTTTTGGTGATTAGATAATATTATGATTTCATTGAGAGTTAATTCATCAAGTAAAAAATAATATATAATCCCTGATGGGTGTGGAAGATCATTTTTTAGAATATCTAATTAAAGGAGGACTGATAAGGTTTTATATAAATAATTAGTTGTGGATTGAGACAATTCACTTCATGTGGGTCATTGGAAACTGATAAATTCAAATTAGTAGTTATTATGCTGGTGGAGATTATATGTAACAACCCGATATTTTATGATAAGTATTCTTTTTAATTTATTTGATGTCGTCTGTTTTATGCTAAAACAAGATTATCATGTGATATAAGCAACACTGTATTAGTTTGTTGTATACGCAACACTACTCTTAGATTGTGATACACACAATTTCACGTTCGTTTGATAATAGTCATTCTACGCATTATTGAGTATATATATATATATTCAATGTATAAATGATAAATTTTTGAATTTTTTATAACAAAACAACAAAGGACTCTTTCAAAACACGCAACCCTAACTTGGCTTGGATTACACGCAATCGCGACCTTCCTCGGTAGCGTGTGTTGTACGCAACACAGAGTTTCACTAAACAACGATATAATATTAAAATATTATTAAAACTAGCCGTTATGAAGGGTAATAACCTTTTTTCTAAATTTTTTAAATTTCATCTTTCAAAATGGACTTCATTTTTGGATTCGGAATATCGAAATAAGCCTACGGTGAAATTTTGGTATTTTTCTAAAAACTTTCAATTTTTAATGAATAGTGAAAATACTGGGTTACTATTTAAAAAACGAATTTTTATTTAAATAATTATTTATTTTATTTAAATTTATCTTAAGTCTACATTGATACATAATAATTATATAAGTTCAATGAAATTCATTAGAGTCATTTTATAATAATTTTATATATTAAAAAATTTTATTGAACTTTTGACCGTCTTTTACCCACCTCTTAGGAGAATTTCCAAATTCACAGAAAACATAATTTTACAGCTTCTGTGAGTCAGATTTCAAAATTCTGAGAGACATGGTTTATTTCAGTTAGTATAATGTTGTTCAATGAGATGAAAATAATTTTTGGTGAATAGTAACTTTTTACTTTTTTTACCACGGTTAAAAGTAAATTGGGTAATTAAGGGTAAAAATGTTATTATTATTACTCTAAAACATGTCCTATTTCTATTGGTTGAGTTTAATTCGACCAAACAAAACCTTAGGAAGAATATATGACCGTTTATCCCCACATTGATTAGATTAGGACATTTAATATTAATTTATTTAAAGAAGCGTTAAAATTGTTAAAATCAATGATTAATAAGTAAATTATTTTTAGTATGGGGTTATACATATGAAAAATTCGACTATAAATATTCATTAGAAAGATAAAAAGATTTCCTAGATAATGGTATTTTATTTGTAATTTTTATACTTTAATTAATTTAATTCATTTATGACACAATGATGATGCAGTAATTATCTTATTGATGAAATATTGACATAATTGATGTTATAAATACATAAATAAATGTAATTTGAGACATTATATGAATTAAAATAATTTTATATGTTATTATGATATGTTAGTATTTATTTAATTAACTTTTTTTTGAACTAATATTTCTGTTATGAGTTTCAAAAAAATCAATTACCAAATAGTGTCAAAATTGACATAAAATAGTTTTTAAAACTAATATTATAGTATTAATTGTTATTTTATTCTTAAAAATCTAAGGATCGAAAAAATGACTTAAAAAAGGTTATATATATTAATAATAAACAACTTGGGGTTCTTTTGGCTTGTTATGGTATGTTTATTAACCTTATAGTGTAAGAAAATAAGAAGACACGGTAAAAGTTAAATTATCTAACTTAAAGTTAAATCTAAATGATAAGGTTAAAATAGAAACCTAAACATGTCTAAATTATATTTTAAGAGAGTATTTCGATCCATCCCCACCTTAGCTTCGAAATAAATCAATTTGGAGCTATCAATAACCGAATATGACTTTATAATTAAATAATATTTTTAGTTTTTCCAAAGGTGCCCCTCTCCTCCCTCATAAAAGGGCACCTCCTCCCTCTCTTCCTCACACCACTTTGTGACTCCATGCTTGGAAAAACCCTGAAAAATTCTCTTCTCCACTCCCCTAGATACAACCTAGAGATCCTGGTATTCTAAAAAGTCCAATTTTAGTGCCATAAGAGGAGGTCTCAAAGCGGCGCTTCAAAGAAGAGGTAATGTCCATTGCCGATTCTTTCAACATTATTTATTCTTCCATTTATTCTTCTTTAGTTGTTTCATTATGAAGAAATAACATAGGTATCACTAATATTCTTATATGTTATTATAATTATGAAACAACCCTATTTCACCATCTATCCATTCTACGGAAAACGAAATCACCGCTCGTGCGTACGTACGGAATACCGTCTCCACGCTGTGGTGTAATCTGTTTTTCCAAAACCACTTTACATGGATAGGTATAATGGTTTAAAGAATAAATATACATAGATATTATAACATCATACTAATTCTGATATATTATATCATCCTCTACAATTCAATTCAATAATTATGGGAACGATATCATCGCTCGTGCGTACGTACGGACTACCATCTTCACGGTGGGATGAGATTCATTCTCAATGATTAACCATTCATTAATGATTATAAAGTATATATAATAAGTAATCATGAAATATATGACATAATGATTATGTATTTATTTATATATATATGTATTTCATCCAATTAATTCCATTCAATTCAATAAGGAAACGAAAACAGCGTTCATCCGTACGAACGGCCTACCGTCTCCATGAACGGTGTACTTCATTCCATTTATCGATTTATCATATATATATATATATATATTTATATTCTGAATATATATGAATAATGTTTTAAATTCTGGAATTAATTAAATCAGGTTATAAGTAATAATACCAAGAATAACAAGTCCAAACATGTACGATAAATAAAACGATGTTACCCAAAACGCTACTTTAAAATGGAACTTACAAAAGAACGGGTAATATAAAGTCATAAGTGAAAAATATATGATATCATAACAATGAATATGATTCTATGTCAATTAAATTATTTAAATAATTATACAGGAGGTTCAGATACGTACGAAGCATTTCTGACATAAGGTAATGGATAATTTTGCAAATCTCATTTTTATCCGAGATTGGTTATTCGTAAGTATTTAATGAGGTTATTTCTATCATCAATGTCCATGTTTTATAAAAGTGTTTTCATGTATGTTTTACGTGATTTTTACCCATTTTTTAATTTTAATACAATGTATGTAAGGAATATTTCTTTTTTTACGTTACGAGGTACTTTTTTGACTATTCCGGCAAAAGTACTAGAACAATTTTTTTAACTTATACGGCATGAAAGGATTTTTACGGTTTTATAAAGCCTTATTTTCATGACGATTACTCCAATATATTTCATGACTATTTCCCAAAAAATCTTTTTCTTTAAAAATTGCATGAAGTTTTGAAGAAGAAAGGATATTATCCTCAAGAATTCATTTCAAGTGTTTTATCAAAACAATTTTTCCATCTAAGATGAAATTATTTCATATGTGTATGATTCAAGTATAAAGTCTCTATGATTTACATGGTTTAACTTTTCTTATTATGAAATGATATCCATTTATTTTATATGGATTTTGTGATGATGAGATGATGTTTTTGAAACCCATTTTATTAGTTGGGTTATTATGAATGATGTTTGTTTATTTTGTGGCACATGTAAGAATGATTTCATTATGAGATGCATGGGACCTATATCTCCTCCAATGAATTGGGTGACGATTTATATCTCATGAGATAGACATGGATGGAATGACATGTTAAACCGGTTATGTAATACAGGACTGGAATGAGGAGTGAACTCGATTCAGAAAGGGACTTTGTCCACTAAGATGGTCTTGGCAGAAATGCCTTGGATAATATGGAAATAATATCATGTTCTTAATGGTTTCCACAATTACATGTTTTATTCCCATGATATTTTATCATTTTTAATGTTTCTTTATGATCTATGCCTTACGTAATTCCATGTTTTATGTCATTTCTCAAGCTTTTTATGTTTAATTATTATGTTCATGTTTTCAAGTTCAAATGTATATGGAATGTTCTATTTTATCCATGCTTACCATTACTAAGCATTTGAGATAACCCTTTTTATATTTTCTTTTCCCCAGGATATAAAGAAAAGATTTAGGTATGAAAAAAGGGGAAGATCTTTATGGGAGATGTTGAAGATCTTTTTACCACGATTAGAAGAATATGTTCCATGTATCCAAAGACACTAAACTAATACGATCCTTGTGTGTCTGTTTTTGTTATGTATTATGTATTCTGCAAAAGTAATGTAATGTCCATGTACGTCAAGCTTCGGGTGTCTACATTTGGTATCATAGGAAAGGTTTAGTCCACCATTGGAAACTAGAATGTGAGAAATTTAGTAAGATCCCTCTAGAAATTTCTAAGGTATGTCTAGGGATGTCCCTAAGGTTAAGTATGAGTATAGGTTATAGTACTATAATTACGGTAACCTAATATGTTAGATGTTGAAGGTACTCCCCCTTTATTATTTTATTTTTCCTATCATGATTTTTGCCTCTCACACTATTCTTTTTGTGTTTTAGACGATGGATGGAACCCGAAGGAACCGTGTTGATCAATGTAATGGACTGTGAAATGATTGTCCTCTTGAACAAACAAATGTTATGGGGGATGGTGTGCGAAATATTATTGTTATACTTAAAAAAGCTATGAATCATTCTGGAATTCCAAATGAGTAGAGAAGGGAACAATATTATATTGAGTCCTTTAGGAGGCAACATACACCTTCTTTCAGTGGGTCTTCTGATCCACTTGTTGCTGAACAATGGATCAGTACCACTGAAAAGATATTTTCAGTTCTTCAATGTTCTGAACAGGATAAATTCATATTAGCAGTATAACATTTGGAAGGTGATGCCGATCAATGGTGGAATCTTTTCATGAATACAAGGCCAAGAGATTAAATTGAGTCCATTGTATGGGACGAGTTCAAAAACTTATTTTTAAATAAGTACATTCCTCGTATTCTTAGAACAAAGATGGAGGTGGAGTTTCGTGATCTAATGCAAAAGGATGATGAATCTGTTGGTATATATGAAGCGAATTTTACAAGGTTTGAAAGGTATGCATCTGGCGTTATCATCCAACCTAAACGTAATGTTGATCGATTATTCAGTGGCTTAAAACCATGTCTTCGTAGGACATTAGCTATAATAGACTTTAGTAGCTTTGAAGAAATTGTGTGTTGTGCTATCAAGGTAGAAATGGAAGTTGGTGTTACTTCTCCATCTCATGGTTTTGACAAGAAACTAAAGATGGAGTTCAAGATGAAATATTTTAATAATGGTGAAAAGAAGATGATTGTTTCCTTATGCTCATAGTGTGGAATGAAGCATGGTGGAGATTGCCTAAAAGGTACTAGAAAATGTTTTAAGTGTGGAAAAGAAGGTCATCAAGCAGCTCAGTGTCGAAGTAATGGAAAAAGGGTTACTAATGATGTGAATAAAGAAAAGACTGCAGAGAGCGCACCACCAGCACTTTAATGCTTCAAGTGCAAGGAAATGGGTCATCATGCTAATAAATGCCTTAATCCACGGGTTAATGATGATCAACATGAGAAACCTCTTAAGGAAAAGGATAAAGGGAAGTCTCATGCGATCACTATTTGTGATGTTGAGTATGAAAATGAATATGTGTAATGATTAAGTGTTTATGTAATGGGATTCAAAAATAATGTTTTATATAGTATCGTGGAATATTGGAATATTTATGTATTGGTCTATTGTGGTTTTCAATAATTTTATGGTACAGGTAACAATGGAAAGTGATTGAGATATTTTTGGAAAGAAGATGATATGCACATAATGAAGGTATATGGAGAAAATGAAATGTTTGACAGTATTCATGAGCTCATGACTGATATAAGGAAATAGTTATATCATGGTTTGAGTATATAGAATTTTGGGTTTTTGGTATATGGAAAGAGTTAACTTTTAACAACACTCTTCGTTTAAGAGAATACGTGATTAAGGCCTTTGAATATTTTGAATGTGACCAACAAGACATATCTTATGATATATGGGCATCAATGATGGTATTAACATTTTTGTTATATGAAATCTCTGGTAATTGTTTTCACTATATTATGAGAGTGCACTGTAGTATTATGGATAAGCATAATGATTGGAATGGATTATGTTGGATATAAGTTAGTATTGTTTAAGGATAGACGTTTTTTCAATATTATTGATGAGATGTTATAGTAAAGTAGTTTTAGAAAAAAGGACAACCAGCAGGACGGGCGACCGCCCATCCCGTCGAACAAGGCTGTGGGAATTGAACCCACAACCAAAGTGCGAGTGGCCTTTATCGCCTACCACTGGCCTACAGGATGTCCCTGGTTAGTAGAAACTGGTTTTATTTTATTAAGCGGTATGATATTTGAAGTATAAGTTAATTTTTGGAATCGTATACGATTAAGCTTACCATAGATGAACTTATGTATATTTGCTAAAAAATTAACCTTTTGTTTGAGACAGATGGAATGACCCATCATTCTATCACATGATATGCTAACACTTCACGAATGACAAATTCAACATCATTTATTTAAGAGATTAAGTGGAAATTTTCCAAGGAACAACCAACGGTGAGACTATACCAAAATCAAGAATGTATTTCATATAATTTCAAATTCATCAACTTTAGGAAAATGATCTTGACAACCAAACATGTTGTCCTAGTTCCCTTATATCTGATGAATCAGATGGTACCCTAGATCATCACAAATTTATGGCTTTGTGATTGTTGTCTTTTTCATATTTATGTCCTCTACCACTCTCCATCAGAACATGATGGTTAGATTTTTCTTCCATATCCATATTTTCACCTATGTTCTCCTATATGGAAATCCAGTGATGAGTTACTTTGGGTAATCGTTATGTTTCATACTTTATTTTTTAAAATTATGTTTTAGTATTCCTTTTTACGATGTGGGTTTCTATGAATAGTAAACGATTTATAACCCCAACGAATTTCAAAGGCGAAATTCATTTTAAGGGGGGTAGAATGTAACAACCCGATATTTTATGATAAGTATTCTTTTTTAATTTAGTTGATGTCATGTGTTTTATGCTACAACAAGATTATCGTGTGCTATACGCAACACCGTATTAGATTGCAGTGTACGAAACACTATTCTTAGATTGTGTTACACACAATTTCAAGCTCGTTTGATAATAGTCTTTCTATGCAACCTTGAGTGTATATATATATATATATTCAATGCATAAATGAAAAATGGTTGGATTCTATTATAATAAACCCAAAATGGAGTCTTCCACAACACGCAACCCTAACTTGGCTTGCATTACAAGAAATAGCGACCTTCCTCGATAGCATGTGTTGTACGCAATACCGAGTTTCACTAAACAACGATATGCTATTAAAATATTATTAAAACTAGCCATTATGAATAGAAATAACCACTTTTTGAAATTTTTTAAATTTCATCATTCAAAATGGACTTCATTTTTGGATTCAGAATATCAAAATTAGCATAGGGTGAAATTTTGGTATTTTTCTAAAAACGTTAAATTTTTAATGAATAGTTAAAATACTGGGTTACTATTTAAAAACCGAATTTTTATTTAAATAATTATTTATTTTATTTAAGTTTATTTTCGATCAAAATAGATACATAATACCTATATAAGTTCAATGAAAATCATTTGAGTCATTTTATAATCATTTTAGATATATAAAATTTTAATTGAACTTTTGACCATCTTTTACCCACCTCTTAGGAGAATTTCCAAATTCACATAAAACATAATTTTACAGCTTCTGTGAGTAGAATTTCAAAAATCCGAGAGTCATGGTTGATGTCAGTAAGTAAAATGCGATTCAATGAGATGAAAATGATTTTTGGTGAATAGTGACTTTTTACTTTTTTACCACGGTTAAAAGTAAATAGGGTTATTAAGGGTAAAAATGATAATATTATTACCCTAACACATATACTAATTCTATTTGATGAGTTTAATTCGACCAAAAACAACCTTAGGATTAAAATATGAACATTTAGGCCCACTTGGATTAGATTAACACATTTAATATAAATTTATTTAAAGAAGGGTTAAAATACTTAAAATCATTGTTTAATAAGTAAATCATTTTTAATATGGGGTTATAGATAAGATAAATTCGACTATAAATATTCATTATAAATCTAAAACTATTTCCTACATAACGGTATTTTAATTTTAATTTTAGACTTTAAATAATTTAATTTATATATGACTCAATGATGATGTAGTAATTATCTTATTAATGAAATAATGACATAATTGATGTTTTAAATACCTAAATAAATTTAATTTGAGACTTTTTATGAATTAAAACAATTTTATATGTTACTATTTTATGTTAGTATTGATTTAATTAACTTTTTTAGAACTAATAATTCTTTTATGATTTTCACAAAAATCAATTACCAAATACTGTCAAAAATGACATAAAATAGTTTGTAAAACAAATATTATATTATTAATTGTTATTTTATTCCTAAAAATCTACTTTTCTGCCAAAAGACTTATATAATGTTATATATATTAATAATAAACAATCTTGGGGTTCTTTTGGCTTGTTATGGCATGTTTATTAACCTTATAGTGTAAGAAAACAAGAAGACACGGTAAAAGTTAAATTATCTAACTTAAAGTTAAATCTAAATGATAAGTTTAAAAAAGATACCTAAACTTTTCTAAATTATATTGGATGAGATTATTTCGACCCATCCCCACCTTAGCTTCGAAATAAATCAATTTGGAGCTATTAAAAATCGAATATGACTTTATAATAAAATAATATTTTTTAGTTCTTCCAAAGGTATCCCTCTCCTCCCTTATAAAAGGGCACCTCCTCCCTCTCTTCCTCACACCACATTGAGCCTTCAAGATCGGCCAAACCCTTCCAAATTCTCTTCTCCACTTCCCTAGAAACATCCTATAGGTCCTTGTATTCTTCAAATTCCAATTTTAGTGCCCTAAGAGGAGGTCTCAAAGTGGCGCTTCAAAGAAGAGGTAATGTCCGTTACCGATTCTTTCAACTTGATTTCTTCTTCCACTTATTCTTATTTAGTTGTTTCATTATGAAGTAATAACATCAGTATCACTCATATAATTATATGTTATTATAAGTATGAAACAACCCTATTTCACCATCTATCCATCCTAGGGAAAACGAAATCACCGCGCGTGTGTACGTACGGAATACCGTCTCCATGTCGTGGTGAAATCTGTTTTTCCAACACCACCATACATGGATGGGTATAATGGTGTAAAGAATAAATATACATAGTTATTATAACATAATAATGATTCTGATATATTTTACTATCATATCCAATTCAATTCAATAATTATGGGAATGATATCATCGCTCGTATGTACGTACGGACTATCGTCTCCACGACGCAATGAGATTCATTCTCAATGATTAACCCTTCATGAATGATTATAAAATATATATAATAAGTAATAATGAAATATATTACATAATTATACTGTATTTATGTATTTATATATATATATTTATGTCATCCAGTTAATTCCATTCAATTCAATAAGGAAACAAAAATAACGTTCATGCCTACGTACAGCTTACCGTCTCCATGAACGGTGTATTTCATTACATTTATAGATATATCATATATATATATGTATATTATGAATATATATATATATATATATATATATCATTTTTTTCATTTTGGAATTAAGTAAATCAGGTTATAAGTAATAATATCAAGAACAACAAGTCCAAACATGTACGATAAATAAAATGATTTTACCCAAAACGCTACTTTAACATGGATCTTACAAAAGAACCGGTAATATAAAGTCATAAGTGAACCATATATGATATCATAACAATGAATATGATTCTAAGTCAATGAAATTATTTAAATCATTAAACAATATGTTCAGATACGTATAAAGCATATCAGACATAAGGTAAGGGATAATTCTGCAAATCTCATTTTTATCCGAGAATGATTATTCGTAAGTATTTACTGGGGTTATTTCTATCATCCATGTACATGTTTTATAAAAGTGTTTTAATGTATGTTTAAAGTCCTTTTTACACATTTTTTACATTAACTAATATTATGTAAGGAATCTTTCTTTTGTTTACATTACAAGGTACTTTTTGGACTTTTCCAGAAAAAGTACTAGACTTTTTTTTAACTGATACGACATGAAATGATTTTTACGGTTATATAAAGCATTATTTTCATGAAGATTACTCCATAGTATTTCATAAATATTTTCAAAAAAGTCTCTTTCATTAAAAGTTTCATGATGTTTTGAAGAAGAAAGGATATTTCCCTCAAGAATTCACTTCATGTGTTTTATCAAAACAATTTTTCCATTTATGATGACATTATTTCATATGTGTATGTTTCAAGTATAAATACTCTATGATTTACAGGGTTTCAATTTTATTATTATGAAATGATAACCATTTATTTTATATGGATTATGTGATGATGGGATTATGTTTTTGAAACCCATTTTATTCGTTGGGTTATTATGAATGATGTATGTTTATTTTGTGGCACAAGTAAGAATGATTTCATTATGATATGGGTTGGACCTATATCTTCCTCTAATGCATTGGGTAAATATTTATATCTCATGAGATAAACATGGATGGAACGGCAAGTTAAGCCGGTTCAGTAATACAGTACTGGAATGAGGAGTGAACTCGATTCAGAAAGGAACTTTGTCCACTAAGATCGTATTGGCAGAAATGCCTTGGATAATATGGAAATCATATCATGTGCTTAATGGTTGCCACAATTACATGATTTATTCCCATTCTATTTTATCATTATTAATATTTCTTTATGATATATTCCTTACGTACTTCCATGTTTTATGTCATTGCCCAAGCTTTTTATGTTTAAACATTATGTTATTGTTTTTATGTTCAAATGTATATGGTATGTTTTATTTTATCCAAGCTTACCCTTACTGAGAATTTGAGCTCACCCTTTTTATGTTTTCATTTCTCAAGGATATAATGAAAGGTTTTAGGTAAGAAAAAAAAGGGAAGATCGTTATGGGAGATGTTGAAGATCTTTCACCACGATTAGAAGATTACGTTCCACGTTTCCAAAGACACTAAACTTTATGGTCCTTATGTGTCTGTTTTTGGTATGTTTTAAGTATTCCGAAAAAGTAATGTCATGTCCATGTAAGTCAAGCTTTGGGTCTCTACATTATAATAGTATGAAATCATCTCTTATAGTATATATATATATATATATGGGATCACCAATATCATGAAGATGATTTCATTTAGGACTTCATTATGTATTATGAAATATTTTCATAAATAAGTTCCATCATGGTAATTTAATGGTTTTTAAGAGTGGTAGCTTAGACTTTTATGAATACTGCTCCATTTTAGGGTTTTAAAATTCAATCTCGATTTTCTATAAACAATTTATGACAATGAGATTCATTTGTAACTAAAATTGTGGTTGATTGAGATTAATGATTTAAATAACTTTGAGAATTTTCATGGATTATAATTAATATAGTGGGGAGTCTATAAAGGTCCATTCCAATAAGGTTTTTTAAAATCATTGGGGAATAAAAAAATTTCACTCTGGATTAGGGTTGTTTTAGGAACTTTGATTTGTATCTATAATTTGAGCATATGATCTGTGTGCAAAAAATTACTGGGAGAATGTTTTAGTATTAGATGATGACCCATGAGATTAGGATTTTTTATGATGATATGGAGGAATCCACATTTAATTGGGAAACCCCTATGTGGTGGACCATTATGTGAGACACCATTACATGGGTGATTCTTAGTATGTCACCCCCACATGGGAAAACGCATACATGGCTATGAACAATCAAACATTTGGAAAGACTATCCCAGTAGATTGGAAATGGGATCTGGAATAAGTCAACAAGGTGTCCCCTCCATGGGTCACACACAATTGTGAAAATTAAATGGGATTCATCTATTTGGAATGAACATTTCCATAATTTTAATATATATATATACACAATAGTATTTAGAAGACTCATATGTGGCAACTTATGTGGGAGCATACATAGTTAATTATCATACATTCACTATTAAAATATATTGTACATGGTGATTGACATAATTAGCCTCATATATTATGAATCTATATCCATGGTACCCTTATACCGGAACCCCAAATGAGAATGTTATAATATAGAGTAAACCCTTAGAGAAATCCCCTATCATTGACCCTTATTAATACCACTAATTACACCCTGACATCAATGTCTATAGTATGGATTCTATTTTTTTTAGAAAAAATATAAAATTATTGATTTATAAATGATTTCTATGGAAATTTTTTCTCTTAAATTACATGTATAGGGATGGGGCTCGACTAGGTTGTGACTATCCCCACCTTCTTTGATCCTTCATGAGTAAGCCCACAATTATTATCAAAATAATGTTTCATTTGATTTTGATGGAGGATTTAGGTGAATATATCACACTATGTCAATATTTGTTTATCCTCATCCCCATTTCAATGTTTTTGTTTACTCGTTTTAGGAAGTGGATTGTGTTAAAATTCTGAAAGAGCATAGTGGAATTGTCCCACGATGATAGGTATTTTTCACTCAATGTGTTGAGAATGCCCTAATGGATTTATCATACTTCATTTATAACTATTTAATTGATGTTGGTATCTAAGTGCATTTTCCTTAGTTTTTTTTGGATAAATTCAATTATTTTAACTATCAAACATGGAATAAAATACAAGTCTTCCATTTACCATATGTTGGTGTGTGTGTTTGGTGTAGACCACAAACTGTTTCTCATATGTTTGGTGAGTTGATATAATTTAGTGATATTTTAGAGATTATTCATATTTTTATTACATATTAATATTAATTATAATGTATTATTATTAATTTTTTAAATTATTGTGTCCCTTTTTTAGAAGACATTTGGTTAAAGGAGTCAACTTTGACTCAAAAAAAGCATCAATGGGTGTGGCCGTGTTTAATTTAAAGGGAATAAATTTGTATAATGTAGGTGATTCTTATGAATTACTATTTTTGGTAAATTTATTTTGCAATGTATAATTTCATATATGGTCCCTATATTGTAGGTACACTTATTATTAAATTAAATATATATTTTAAAATAAAATAAAATACCATTTGATGAATGTATTCTTCAAAAAAACTAATACACATTGCTCTTGGGATTGATTCCTTTTTCATTTATGGTTGATTCCATGATGATAAATATATACCTTGGTATATAGATACGTTGATGGGTATAATTTATATTAAGAAAACATATTGTAGTTTCCCAAGTGCAAGACACATAGAAACCCCATAATTTTTTTAATGATTAGATTTGTCCTTAGTTTCCCATGATGGATGGTGAGATTCCATAGAGAAAGTATCATGCTGTTTTGAATGTGGGGTGTTTATCACTTTCAAATATAATATTATATCTTTAGTGGTAATACCCTAGGTTGGATATGTATACATAAATAAGAAGGGTGTGTTAAGACAAGAATATGATAACATGAGACATTAGGTTAGAATTATTCTATCAACATGGTGTTATTCAAGGCCACTAATCATGTGAGGATAATTATATAATTATAATTTTATAATGAGGATAAGGGGGGTTATATACCATGAGTGAAGGTTTTGTTCATAGAATCATGATTTTGATAGTGGATCCCATATTGGTAGTTTGTGACATGGTGTTGCCTATGTGACCTGGGTGAGTACCCCCATGTTTTGTTTTAACATAATATTGTTATTGTGGAAGTGGGTTCTGATGAATGGGATGTCACATTAGTACATGATCTATGGTGTGATACTGGTATTACTATATTGATATAGATTAATTATTCAATTGAGATAAAAAGAATATTTCAATGAAATGGGTTGGGTATGTAGCTGATACTTGTTATTACAATTAATATGGACATTATGGTTGTTTCCTACAATTTTTTAAAACAATTAAAATTCTATGAGACATAACAAGGTTTATTTTGGCCCCGAGATATATGTGAATAATTAATTTTGCATGGAATGTGTATTTTATGGTTATTTGCTATATTTGATGGATATTACCATGAATGTTTTTGGTTTACATTCATGTGGATTCTGTAACCTATGATTTGGATATAATTTTACTTTGACAGTAGGATTACCCATTGATGATATTCAATTCAGTGTGTGATTTTTCATCTATTTATATGATATTATAATTTAGATGATGTTCTTATCTGTATTCCACATGATGATCTTTGTGGGATTCCATTCCCTTGACTAATCCATTACATTCATGAGATTCTAGGGTCGCACTTGTATCCCCCCAATATTATTAGTTTTTCAAAGATACCCTAGCTATATCAGAAGTAGGTATAATCGATCTCACCTGACATATTGTAACTTGAGGATCAAATGTGATTATTTATTAATTGATCACCATCATATTATAATATTCTAAATATTAAATCACAAACAACATGTTATTACAAGACAAATAGCATCATTCCCTCGAGGTGACCACGCAAAAACTATCCAGAAGTCCATTGCGGCATCATTACATTTTCACTCATGAATGTGCAACTACTGAAAAATCCCTACTGGTCATTGATTATCCACCTTCCCCTGCTAACAAGTGGATCACCTCATCAGGAAACTAGCAACATATCTCTTCATACCTGGCCACAAATACTGGCATTGTAGATCACGATACATCTATGTGATGCCAGGATGAACAATCTAAACAGAAGAATGAAAGTCCTGCATCATCTCATCACGTATGTCGGATGATACCCATACGCGCTCATGAAAATCAAATATCTCAACCTCACGTATGGTCTATCTAGGAATATGGTTTTCTCCGAAAACACATTCACAAAGACTATGCCTTAAGAGTCTAATAGATTCTTTATTCTCAATAAATCAGGAATAGTATAGGTAACTACTACAGAATAATGAAATGTCTTCCCCTACCTGTCATTCCCCTCATAATGCATATTATAGAACATAGCAATAAGATTTCACTCAATTCTGGCCTCCTGAACTACCTATATCTGAAGCCTACTTTTCAGCGAATTAGGTTCTGCATTTCCTTTCCTAGGCATGTAGGCAAGCTCAATGTCAAAGGACTAATGATACACAACCCACCTTAGTTTTATGAAATTCAGTTCATACCATGTAAAGATATACATGAGACATTTATGGTCGGTGAAAACCAAAAAATTCTCTCCCAATAGATAATGTCTCAAACAACATAAGGCATGAATAACTACAGCTAACTCAATATCATGCATCAGGTAATTCATTTCATGTGGCCTCAACTTCTGAGACCCGTACACAACGACAATTTCTTCCTCCATAAGCACTAATCCAAGCATGATACATGATGTATCACATAAAATAGTGTAGCTCTTTCCCAACTCAAGAAAAACTAGTATCATTGGTGAAGTCAACCTCCCTTCTAGATCATGAAAGACTGACTCACATGAATCCGACCACAAGAACATTTCAGCCTTATTAGTTAGGCCCGTCAGTTGCACTTCTATGTGTGAAATGTTCTATATGAAACATATTTAGTATCCATCCAGCCATAGAAAAATACGTTCCAGAAGACATTCTTTGGATGCTCCTGGGAAACTACAAATCTCACTATCTCTTGATCCACTGATACTCTTGTCTGTAAGATAACATTACCCAAGATTTGAATCGGATCCATCCAAAAGTGGCATTTTGAGATCATATCATATAACTAATTCTCTATTTGTGTACTCTAAATGATCTCATGATGGCTATCATGGTCATGTCGAGTGTGAGAGTACACCTCGATATCATCTATGAAGACCACCACAAAGGAATCCAAGTATGGATGGAACACTCGGTTTATCAGTGCCATTAATTTTGCATGCACATTCATGAGACCGAACGAAATAACGACATATTCATATAAACCATACCTACTTAAAAAAACTATAAGAGGTATATAAGATGGTCTAACATGAAACTAATGATAACCAGACCTCAAATAAATCATTGAGAGCACCTGAGCTCCTCTAAGCTGGTCAATGAGATAATCAATCCCAGAAAAGGGATATCATTTCTTGACTTTCAACTAGTTCAACTTACGATAATCCACACAAACATACGGAGTTTTGTCTTCCTTAATCACAAATATGACATGTGAACCCCAAGAAGAATTAATGGGTCGGATAAACCCATTTTCTGAAACTCCTCCAACTAATTATTTAGATCATGTATCTCTGGTGTATCCATCCTATAAGGAAGAATGTACACTGGTTCCACTCATAGAACAAGCTCAATAGAAAAGTCTACCTCTTTCTCTGGAGGAAAACCTGAAATGTCCTCTAAAAAGACATCCTTGCAACCATCCACCACTGGAGGAATGTCAATCTGAGAAGTCCCATGTTTATCCAGATAAATATTAGTGATCTGGGATGTAACTCCACCCAACCCATAATGCTCATGTCCTTCTCTGCACGCCTAGACATCCCATTAAACCTTATGAAGAAACTATCCACCTTATGGTGATTTGAAACTCTCCATTTGATGATAGGAATTGACAACTACATAAAATGGAACTAACCAGTTAATTATAAGAATAACATCATATCCTATCATTTCTTGGACATAATGTTCCCAAAAGAAGTGACACCCACCAACCACAAGATTTTACACCATGTACTGATGTAAACTAGTCATTCTTGTCCCCAATGATGTTTATAACTTCAATAAATCTACAGATGTAAAGATACAGAGCCTGAGGAACTCCACAATAACAAAATATATAATGATATGGGAATCAACTATATCAAAAAGAGAACACGTTAAAACTGAGGCAACTAAGATCGTACCTCGAACAGTAGAGGGTGTGGGATCCTGCTCTTGTTGGGTCAGATCCACTACAAAATTATGGCCTACACTGCGGCTCTATGACCCTTCCCGACCACCCTGATTTGTTCAACCATGTGGTCCTTCAAAGCCCGGTGACTGACTACCACGGCTACAACCCCCTCCTCAGCTTGAAATTCCGAATGAACTCCAATTACCAAACTGATGGGAAACTGGTGGAGTAACACCTGAACGCGAAGTCATAGAAGAACCCCTGTCACCAGCTACTGGTGATAATATATGACAGAAACTCAGAATATGAACCAAATTTCCACAAGATCTGCACTCCACTGGGTCTCTCGGGAAATGTGGCATCATATGTTTTCTCTTCCTGCAGTGGTATCACACTACTTAGCTACCATAAAAAGTGTATCTCCTCCTTGTATCAATGCATGATGTCCCCCTACGGTGCATCATACTATTAGTGGGAGGGATACTAACTCAGGATGTTGAACCACCCTAGCTCAAAACTCCAGAATACCTCAGATTTCACTATGTCATCAGTGCCTAGTTGATTATAGAAGTGATAGAAGTCATCCTGAAGATTTTCACCAACGATCAAATGTCATTCCTCAGACCATCTTCAAAATTCTTTGATATGAATAAATCATATCCTTATGTAATAGTCATAAAGTGATGTAGCTCTGTGAAATGAGAAGAGTACTCCATGACTAAGAGAGTACCCTTCCCTAGACTCATAAACTCTCTGGCTCGATCATCCCTTTATTTCTCCAGATTGAAGTAGTTATAGAATGAATGTTGTAACTCATCCCAATCCATGACATGCTGGCGTCCAACCTGTGAGATAAAATCCTACCATTTCTTGGTGGAATCATGAATCATGTACATAGATATCATGATCCACCCCTCTGGAGGAGTCTCCAGATACTGGAAGATAGACATCATGGCTTCTAACCATGACTCTGTAGACCGAGGTATTCCTTACCCTGCGAAAGTGGGAGGATGTTGCTGCTAGAAAACTTGCTTCAACTCTTCCATAGAAGGGGAGGGTTGCGGTAATCCTAGGAAGGCCAGAATAAACATGATGAAGCCCTCTCGGAGATATGCATTAACACCTGTGTTGGGAAGGACGACTAGTGAGAAGACTGGCACAACGGGAGGAACTGCTGGTATTACTTGATCAGTCATTTCTGGTGTCTGACCATTCCGAGTAACTCGCATACAACCAGAGGAAGTCTCAGTGGAATGAATCTTCAAGGTCAAGTGCATAACTTAGATCACTATTATCAAGTAATGAATACTATAAGTGTAAGGAGGGAATAGGAGAAATAAAGGATTCACGTTTTTTCAAAACATGAATACACAACATGTATATTTAACTAAACAACATGTTACGTTGAGCCATTCAAATGGACATGTACAACTACAAAAACATGTTGTGTAACAACCCATACACGGTGTGTTGTTCTTATACATGACATGTACTTTAATCCTCTTCCCCCATCCATGTCCCCTAACACTGCTAGGCCACACTGCTCTCTAAGTATAAGACTACCTGGCAGGTTAGTGCCAGACATGGCTTGTACTAGATGTGCTTCATCGACCTGTGTTGTTTGAGACACGACCGGATACATGGCTCACACTACACGGTGTGTTATAGATGGACACTCCATGTAATAAAATTATTTTGGTGACCCATGTTATTAGTTACACAGTCAGATACTCAGGTAACACTGCACGATGTGTTCTAGATGGACACTATGTGTATTAGAGAAAACTCAACTAAACCGTGTAGTTAGAGACACAGTCGGTTACACTGTTCTACAACAAGGTGTTTACATTAGGTACATGGAATTTCCTTCCAATGATTTCCAAACCCAGTTTCCCCGCCCAAACATTTTGAGACACGGTTAGAGACTACACAACATGTACATACTGTACAGGGCGTGTACTGAAGAAAAACAGTTTCTTCCCAAACAGAAGAACACATGGTACGTATTCCACATATCACAGTATGTATTCTGAGTTTTTTACAAATAGTAATCCTCAGAAACTACTCCGGAGCCCATAAAAACACTTAAACAAACATTAAAGTGTCAAATTCAGATTCGTGAGGGCCCATACTTCCTACTAATCAAAGCTTGAAATCTTATACATGTCATAAACAAGAATAATATATTGATCATCCACCAAATACTGACCCATGAGGGACCATAAACCTTCAAGAACCAAAGTTTGTCATTCATTATTGAAAAAAATTAATGAAAAAATACCTTATAAAACAACATGTTTTTTTATAAAGGCATCTACCACAGTAGCATGTATATCTAGCACAACACCTATCACAACAACTTGCAATCGCTAATGAAACCTAAATGGCATGACAATAATACATGACATGTGATTTCTAGAAAGTGACTATTTGATGAATGAGATGGCATACCCTCCTTTAATCGGGTTGTAGCAAAAATAAAACCCCAATAACATCAACAATAACAGTGCAAAACATGTGAATCACTCAATGTGAAATCAAACCAACTATATTATTGAAAAACTAGAAAACTTGCAATAAACTAGGTAGATTGAATTTTTCTTGTATACAGGTTAGCTACTCTGGGGCACAACATATTACCAAGTACCTATTCCTTTGTATCCCTATCAATAGGTTGAAAATAGTAAGTTAGAGGAAATAATTTCCCCTGATACCACTTTGTAATGTCGTGGTTCCGGAAGCCGCCCCGAGGAGCCCTGTGATAGTGGGGAAATAATGACCTCAAATGCAAACTAACATAATGGAAGAGAATAAGATATACAATATATGAATCATTAATATTATCATACAAAAAGAAACTATGGAAGACTAAATAAATAAACAACTGGAGCACACATATAAAATGATGCATGATACATATGTCTAAGAATGGATCCAAACATGTCAAAATGATGAAATGCTGTACTAAACCAACATACAAGGAAAATAGTGAGGATCTTCACAACATCACAAACCAAGGCTTGGTCACATGCTCTCTGTCTCTAAATAAGTCAAGTACCAAAAGTAGATGGGCACTTTCCCATATCTATACTTGAAACAACATAATCATTTTGGGCCCAAAACCATGACTCAAACATGGTGTGAGACTAATCCCAGTAGGCAACTTCCAAATGAAATGTGCCAAATAGTTAGTGAATATATATGGTAGGGAATAAGTAAAAAGAAGAAGTAAATAAGGAATTACTCAGCAGTAAATATTTCTACAATTTCAAAGCATTAAAATCCATTTATCCTGAAAGTAGCTAATCACAAACATATATCCCTCAGGGATGTGCTCATGACCTATCCCCTCTGGTCCTACCAAAGAAAACACAAGCTACCCTCTCGGAAGTACACATAGTCTAACCCCTATTGTTTAGGTTTAGTATAGAATCTCTAGGGAAGCACTCGCTGTCAATTCCCCCTATACTCTCGTATCAAGAACTAAAGGCGCTCTAGGGAATCACTTATGTCACATTCCCCCAATGTCCAACGTCAAGGAACTACATAAACTCTAATTAATCACTTATGTCAATTCCCCCTATAGTCTCGCATCATAAAAGATATAATGGACACTCTAGAGAAGCACTAATGTCAATTCTCCCTAGGGTACACTACAGAAGGTTCTCACGGCTATGTGTAAGTCATACAAACATATCAAAGAATATTGTCCAAAGTAAACGTCAAGAAATACTTGACTAATAGTCTACAACATAACATCATGGCATACAACCAAAACTCCATCCTACAACACTGGGCATGGGAAACCAACAAGGAAATATAACCAGATAAGTAAGAACAAATGGTTAAGAATAGTCATTCATGTGAAAAAACATCCAAAGTATATAAATTAACCATATTCTCATCCAATTAACCTTTATTCAATCATAAAATAATAGCAGGCAATCAATAAGGATAAAAAAATAGACACACAATACCTCGTTCAAGGGTATTGTGAACGTTTGCACATATAACACAAATACATTCAACAAAAAGGCACAAACCACCTACCTAGATGTTGTAGGATCTCTATACGTGAACTTCAAGCCTTGAATCACCCAAGAACACCTTAGATCTACAGAAAACATATAAATTCTACACCGAAGATAAGTCTTGAAAGATGATGAATCATGAAACAATGCTCTAGAACATGTAAGATCATATCGAGGAGATTCCAATACTATCGACGACGGTCGATTTGGATAACAAATGCTCGATCGGGGGAACGGGGATGAATCGACATTGTATGAATGCTCTTAGACATGTCGAACAATGAAGGTGGGCTTTTCCCAAATAAGCATTACCCTAGTAATTTTCATGACAAAAATGTACATGGTGTGTACTTTCCTTCACTGGCCCCAGTATTAAGCACCCTCTAGGTTACCATAGTTGGCGGTGTGCTCGGCCGTTACACGACCATCACACAGCTACGAGCAGCAATAGAGTACAAGGCATGTACTTATATAGTACATTACATGTACTTCAAAAATTTCCAGAAACACCTCTTTTACTTGAAAAACACTAGAAAAAGGAAAATATACCTACAAATTAGATCCACGCTCTTACAATACAAGTATATAATGTTGTAAAAAATTTGAAATATGTTCGTGTATTTCTATATAAAAAGCATGTTTTTATTCCCTTTTATTTCAAAATAAAATTTTTTTAATGAATATTATTTTCATATGATATGTTTTAAAAATATTATTAGGTGTCATTATAATCATAATTTTAATTTATGAGAGAAAAAATAATTTTTCAAAGCACAGGTAAAACGATAATATTATTAAAATAAATTTCCAAATAAATAATAATTTTACAGGGGAATTAAAATACTCTAATTTTGAAAATTATTATCATAATATGGAAATAAATTTTAGAATCTAAATGTTAAAAAATAATTATATTAAATTTTTGAATTTTTTCAAAAATAGTTGATTTTTTATTGAATAGTAATATATGAAAAAATAGAAAAAATTTAAGTATAAGATAAATACATGAATAAGTTCTGAATGTTTTATGTAGCATTAAAATTATAATAAAATTGATAAATTATAATATATATTCCTAGAAATCAACAACAGTTTTAGTCTTATATTTTACCAAAAATAATCCCAACACTCTCCTAATCTCTCTCCCAAATACCATAATATAATGTATCTTTAGAGAGACTATTTTTTAGGCTTATAATATAGAACCCCACTACGATACATCAAATATACAATATCATACCGTAAACCATGCTTTTCCATTTTTATTCATCCTCATCCACCTAAAAAATATAATAAAACATTAAATAATGAATCCAATATAATTAATATATTATAATTTTTTGGATTAAATGTTATATTCATTTCCAAAATCTCATTATTTCAATCTAAAATAGAAAATGTTCTTGACAATATGGTTGGATCACTACCTCTAAAAGAAACATACATTTTTTCCTTTATTGACATCATGGATGATTATAGAATAAATACTTTTCTTAAATATTTTTATAATAAGTATATTATAAATAATATAATTTTATAAAATGTATTATTAATAAATTAATTAAATAAAATTAATCTTGTGTATAATGTTATATAAAACAACCTAAAAACCTTTATTTATAGTACTAAAATTTATATAAATGGAATCAACCTTATTTTCATAACATATTCGCATAAGTGGGAAAATATAATATTTTATAAGTATAAGAATATCAATTCATTAAACATCTTGATTTATTGAACCATTATATAAGAACTGAAATAAATAAATACAAATTATTCTGACTGTAGATTCTTGAAAACAAGAAACATATGAAAATAGAAACTGACATGGAAGTTCAATTAAATGGTTACAAAATAGAGAAATGTATTGTTAAAAAATTAAATATATATGAATATTTGAAATAATAAATTATTTAAATATTTTGATTTATTTATTAATATAATTATGTGAGAGTATTTAATGAATCTGGATGTGAGGCAAGGATGTTCTCTAAAACACCCTTTATTCTGTATGATATGAATTCACTTTATTTTCCATAATTTATATCACTACACATATAATTTAATTCTTATAAATTGTAAATATATGCATTTATCATATATAAATAGGTTAATTAATCTTTAAATGATGTGGAAATACATGTTTTAATGGTTCTATTCTCAGTATCTTTCATTAGGAAAATCATATTGTAGATAAAAGTTTTATTTTCTTGCCTCATTTTCATTACTCCAAAATGAAAAAATAACCTTTAATATTTTCTATATGAAATAATTTTATTATAAAAAAAATTATTTAATTTAAATTTGTATATAAATTATTATAACCATACCATATTTAATGCTTCATTACTCATTTCCCTCTAATCCCCTATAAAAAATTATTTACAGAAATATTTCACCGTTCCTTTTTTGAAGTCAATTTTATTCAAACTAATTTTCATGTCCACTTCTTATTTATTAAAATAAGAATTTACAAGAATATTTTTATCCCCTATTTCAAGATATCAATTATGATATTTTAATTGTCTATATTATTATACATTATTATTTTAACCATTTTCATTCCATTGTTTTTTATGATTCTTATTCTACATATTTGAATCATTACATGTCACACGTATGAATCAATATTTTTTATTTTTGTGACTGGAAAGAACATAAATGCAATGTATAGTGTGTTTTTTATCATGAGAGAATATGTATGGCATTATAGATTAAGCATAATTAATGATGGGACACAATCCATCCTGGGAAGTTTTCCTCGAAATTATCCATAAAAACTAATTATGTCATATACGAAGTCACTTCCATATTAATAAGATTATTTGATCTTATGATTCCTACATAATTATATTTGCAATTGATTTCATTTCTTAGGTTCTTTAGCTCATATGTTATCATGATATTCCATTATACTAATATGATATTTTTCGTTATCATGTTTAATCCATTATTCTTAATTTTAGGAAATCATGATTCATTCTGTATTTCTTATGTTATCAGTTTTGTCTTTAGAAGATCAAATAGATTTTGTGGTTAATTATTTCTTTTCAAATAATTATTTTTTATTTTAGTTTCAAGTAGATCTTCGATAAACCTAGTATCCAAAATACATTATGTCTCTCAATTGTTTGGTTGTGTTTATTTTAAATTTATGTAAAAAATAATGTTATAATATGTATAAATTACTTCTATCACTATATTAAATTATTATAATTCCATGAATTTATTTTACAATGATAATTCCACATGTTGAACATGTTCACAGAAAATATATTGAAAAATATTGAAACATCATATAACATGTTTTACAATGTATAAATACTATTATTAGAATGATAATTATTTTTAGGGTGATAGATTTTGATAAGGTTTATTTTGGTGTTCATGGCCTTTTCAAGGATATAAATGATTATAGAAGTAAATAATGGATCACACTCTAAAAAAATAAATAATGGTTCCTTGTGAAGAATCACAAGTACATGATTATAAAAATGTGTAAGGTTCTCATGGGATAATTCATCCCACATGGATATAAACTTAGCATACCTCGTTAATCTGTAAATGATTAAATATAGGAAATTTTTCCATTAGATTTATTCTGTAGGAAAATTATAAATTCCTTAGTGTTGTTGTGCCACTTATATACTTGGAATGGTAGTGGTTTAATCACTAAATTGTTTAATGATCCCCTAACTTCACATACTGAAATAGAAATCATCATGTAGTATAATCATAAGTCTAACTCTTTATGTTATCCCACTAGTATTGATCATGAATATCACTATTTATGTTTTTACTTCTAGTATGTTTAGCGACAAAAGAGTATTTAGTGTCATTAATCATTTGTGTCTCTAAAATTATAAGAGATTATACATATATCATTATACTAAAACATAAAACTCAACAATAATCAACATTAAACTCTAAAATATTTTTATTTTTGGAAGATACTGTCTTTATTGTATCATAGTCTTTTTTATGCTTTTATGATCGTCCCCAGTAATAATGGTTAGGAAACCATTTAAGATAGGATTTATGATCTACCATACCTTATGATTTCCATGTATATAATTATCATGCCCTTGATAAATGGGTCTCATTAGATCCTCATCATCCTAAATTTTTTTGGGTCCTTCCTACTCATTAAATCATAAATGTTTATCGATTTCCTATGAAAATAATGAATAGAAAAATCATAGTCCATTGAAATTTTGAACCATATCCATTGTCACATGTAATTATATTTTTTGTGAAGATATAATTAAAACACTCATTTCCATTGTAGATATCACATTTCCCACCATAATGATGGTGTCTCTATATCATTCATTAAATGATAACTAGACAAACTCAAAATATTGGGTAGGGTATTTTTTCAACATGCTTGAACAATAATGATTCCTAGGTAATCAATTTATCAATTTTCATGTGAACAGATCCAATTATTTTAAGGATTTATCACTATGATTGAAAAATTCTTCCCCATTGGGGAGTAATGTTATCACTGATTCACTAACCAACCTCTTATCTGATTCAAGGAAACTTTCATCACACCCCTTTGTCTAGATAATATTAACTCCATTTCATGTCCTCATAATTAGTGGAAATCAAATCCAATAAATTATTTTCAAAAACATCTACAAAATCAATTTAGACCATGAAGATTATAAATCTCTATTAATTTTGTAGGTTGTAGTCCCTTTATTTCAATATTTCTATTTGTAGGTTCTACTATGAATCATCCACATTTCACAATGTGCCCTGAAAAGGTTTCTTTTTGTAACAAGAAAAAACATATTCTAAATTTACCTTCGGTCATATCTTTCCTCATTGTTTGTAATGTGAGACTTAGATGATCCTTATTCCCCATGTGAATTTTGGAATATATCATAATATAGTAAAAAAAACCCACAAAACATTTACCACGGTATTTCATTAATTATATAATCCATAATACATAAATATAGATGTATGATTAGTTAATACATAGGTAACAAAAAATCATATACTTCAATATCAAATTTTAAAGGTAGTATTTTTGATATATTCTTTCTTCACACTCAGATGATTATACATTTATTAATGGAAAGTTTTTGATAATAATTTCTCCCTAATAAGTTGGTTAAATAATCTACAATCCTTGGATGATTATATTTTAACATCACTATGATCATACTATATTTTCAATATTTTAAAAATATTCAAATTGATATATCATTCATCATCATAATGAGAATATATTTTCCCCATGATGGAACACTTTATTTAATAATACCCATTATTTAAAGATAAATATGTTTATTCTTTAATTAAATAGCTCTATATATTTCATTTTTTATTGGGATTACAATATCTTATTGGAACAAGGTTTGCGTTCTATAGTGAAATATAAAACATCTTCTATGGAAGATCTAGGTCACTATTTAGGATATAAATAAATATTTTCTAGGTAAAATTTATATCTCTAATTCTTATACTTTTACATTCTTCTCATTCATCCCAAATAATTTCTATAAGGATGATATATGAGGTGGTCCTTATCAAGATTCACGATAGTATATATCTCTATTAAAGATAATTCTATGTTGTTCATTCATGACAACTAAAATGCCATATCTATTTCATTTGTTCTTCTCATATTACATAAACATCCAATATATACCTACTATATTGTAATATTACACCATTGGAATGACCACCATATGTATATACATATTAGACTCCCTAATGATTATATGGGAATCCCAATATATATTTTATTTATGAAAAATTTATTAAAATAACTAAATGGAAAATGTTTTCCACTAGTATTCCATAGTTTGACTTGATGAACAACCAAAAACTATATGAAATTATAGAATGATTATAACCTAAATCAAATAATTTAAATTTCGTTCGACTTTGCAAAGATTATAACCAAAAATAAATATTTTTCTGCCACAAATTTAACAATTATGATTCCAAAATCATGAACTCTTTCACTTTTACTAAGATAGATTTGATGGTGTTTTTCATCCATTATCTTCTTTAATCGTGCATTTAGTGGTGAAATTTCAATTATATATACACTTGAAACCATTCAAAGAAGGAAGTGTTTTTAAAATCAACCATTTTTCATTTGAGTTTATATTTTTAGGCATTACATATCCATGATATTTTTAACTATATTTTCATCTCCTCTATACATATAACACTTTCATGTTCATTTTATACAATTTCTAAAATGATTCTTCTAATAGTTTTATAATAAAACACTATAAAACACATGAAAAACTATAAATTTAGTGTTATAAAATATATTTGCACATATTGGTGACCAATTATAATATAAGTAATATTATTTTGAAATTATTAATAAGAACCAATAATTTTTTTAATGACTCATATGTATATTTTTATTAATAGAAATAATTCCAAAAAATATATCCAACACATAAATTGGATATTTTAACATAATACTAGCTATTTTTTAACTTCATTATGAATATATAATTATTAATTTCCATTACTAATTATTATTTCACATTTACAAAAACATATGAGGAGAAATTGATGAAAAAAAAACATTGTAAAAAATGTAAAAAGAGATTCAATGACTCTGCTCAGCACACACATATAACAGCATGCTAATACCATATGAAATGAAAATTTTAAATCCAATGGATTTTAGATCCTGATGGTCCCTTTCCATCAATCCCATTCTAGACATCCCAAAAGTAATGTCTTCTTCTAGATATCAAACACTTACCAGATCACAATGTTATAAAATATACACCCAAAAAAATGGCTCGTGTAGGATTTGAACAAACTATCTCAGTAGGCTACCACAAATGTGTGACTATATTATTTATTTTATGATGAATGTTTATCCAAAATAGTGAATAAAATATCACAACAAACATGCATGATAATAACCTACACCCATTTTCTATAGAATCCATAATGTGATGACACCATCTTTTTCCGACACATTTAAATCATAGTTTAGATGATCCTTAGCCTAGGTCTAAGGAATCCCATAATGTAAAACTTTCCACATGAACCTTTATGTTCTGTATCAAATAAAATCATATTGAAACACATGAAAACTGACACCTCATGTCTGAACAATATTCATCTTCCTGAAGGCATGTACAAATAAGAACATACTGTCACATACCTCCCCTATTAAGTTAGTCTATTAGCATAAAGGTCAATGTTAGTGGAATGAAAATATCTTCCCCCCAAGTAATATCACCATTGGAGCTAAATCCAATATCATGAATAATAGTGATGTTTATCCTCCAAAACAATTCATTTCCCAATTTCCTCATCTATGGTTGGCCTATTCCCCCATCCAACCACATCAGCACTATAAACCAATGTATCCTCACCATACCCATTGATTTATATGGTAACAACCATTAAAAATAATCCACAGGAACATCTAAAGGAATCTTATACCCACTAAATTAGTCAATAATATCTCTTCATATAATTCCTTCTATGGGAACATGACACCAACTATTACATTGGCCATGCTTGGTGTGCATAGATCACCAAAAAAGTCACTAAGATACATCATTTAGAATATCATTCCCATATGTCCTTGTTTCTCAACCTGATGTTCATCACCATCCAATATCACCTGATCCATTCCAACAACCTGATGGACACCTCACCTCATCTTGATGACCATGTAACCAAATCCATGATCCATATCACTCAAGGAGAACAAGACTCACCAAAAATGTTTACTACTTCACATAAACATAGGTGTTCATCGCCACCTTGATCATTTTTTCAATACCATCCAGTTCATGGAACTCATCACAACAAAATCATATAATTAAAAAAACTTTTTTAAGTAAAATAACACGATATCCAAATCATCCCATGGCATGATGTGTCTTACTAGGCTAATACCACATGAATAATTGATTATTCATACACAATGACATCTCATAAGGTCAAATTAGTTTATTAAAAGAAAATATTTTAATTTCAAGGTTACCTCTAGGTCAATCTAATTGAATTATCAAATATATACCCCTAATAACCACAATATTAGGGAGTATAATAAGCACCACCTGCCTCATGTTGGTAAACACCAACTCATCCAATATCAATCTCTAACATGAGCTGATTTAGATGAGATTCCATTTCATAGGAAAAAAATAGGTTAAATCATATCTAATGGATTTTGGACACCATATTGAGATAAAAAAATAGGATAGAAGATCGAATAACTCACCAATGCAGTGACAATAATCCCATGGATTAAAAGAACAGAGAGCAGATGAAGATTTTGACTCAAAACCGTTATGAGGGTGGTGGAAACGCCATCTTCACTTTGTGGAATCCCATATCAGAGAATATATATAATGGATATAGAATAAATATGATATCTATTTTTTTTTAAAAAAGTTACATGTCTAATGGGTTACATGGTTAGATCGCATTGTTTGAATAACTGTGTGGAATCCTTGAAACAACAATTCCGTAAAAAGAACCTCACAAGGTTCTCCAACACAAATATTCAAATCGTGGGGAAGCAATGAATGAGACTAATATCGAAAAATATATACATATTTATATGACCATGATTCCATTCACACATGGGTTTTCAAACAATTTCTAGTTCAACGGGAGGGTTGCACTATTATTCATTAGAGCCCACACTATTTATCCATACCTTGTCCCTCATTATATTCACCACGATTTTTTTTACAACATTTGATGCACCTAAAAAATAATAAACACCACATATTTTTCACTGAATCTATACACATTCAAAATTAATAAAACGGGTTAAATAAACTCTCTAACTTATGTTCTGTTTATCGTTGAATGAGTTTTCAATCCACAAAAATACAAAAAATACAAATTGGCAGGGAATTCATCCCGCATAAAAAATACAGGATGTTATAATACACCCACCTAAACATAGAACATTCCCATGATATTATAAATAAAATGATAATGTAATGAACGTACCCATATAATTAATGAAATGTCGGAGTACCCTATAATAATGGGATAGTTCACCTATATCAAGGGATCCCAACCATATGAGATACCTACCACAGTCGCATCCTGACCCAAAAATATACAAAATCAAGTGTACATCAACTATACCTGGACAAAACATAACTAATGTGATGCATCACCACTCATGTTCCTCATCAATTTCTCAGAAAATACATATGTCACATCTAACACCCATAAAATACAACATTTCACCTAATTCTCTCCCTAGGCCCACATTGTTGACGGAACCAATGGGGTGAAAAATCTCAACATATTCTAATTTTATGTCCTAGGGAATTTCCCCTTTGTCATGTCCCCCATCGCATTGAGGACCAGATTCAAACTCACCTAAAAAATACTTCACTCAACAATTCTAATAAGTGATCCTTGTGCCACAATCCTCATATATATATATATATATATAATTCTTCTAAATGGATACCAACCTACTAACTAGTATCTTTTTATTCTAGAGATAAATCATGTTCATCACATGAACCCAAAAAATTCATGACTAATAAAGAATGATTCCAATGAAAACAAAAGGAACAATAGTTGTTCAACTGGCATAATACTAATCACAATTGGCTACCTAGGTTGTTATAGGACTAAAATCTCCATGAATTACACCTGGCCTAATGCCTGAATTCTTGAATCATGACCTCCCAATGGTACTACACTAGCCACCTACCATTATCCTGCCTTATGAGACATTCTATCTCTTCTATGAAAACTACATGATGAAATTTATCATTTTCCATCTCGTAGTAATGGTCCCACTCAGAGCATCGAACATAGAGTCATCCATAGTCCCTAACTACCAGTTTTAGAAGAATTAGTCCATCCGAACCTGTAAATATGCTTGACCTAATTTCATGCTCGATACTCTTTTGGAACCCTATCACATTGAGTCCCCAAATTAAATAGTTTTACACACTAAAATAACATCGTAGAGGATACTATACCAGCTGGTATGCTCAATTATCTTTCTTGACTAACTTGCTGAAAATCATCTAGACCTTACTTCCTACAATCTATTGTTATTCCACTAAAAT
This sequence comes from Viscum album, assembly GCA_963277665.1. NCBI lineage: Eukaryota > Viridiplantae > Streptophyta > Magnoliopsida > Santalales > Viscaceae > Viscum > Viscum album. Next base: position 689,251,820 of record OY728122.1, read on the forward strand.
CACTTGATACAACAACATAGTTATAATAAGACCAATCCCTCAAATTTACCTCAACTATAAGATCCAAATTCACCACATCTAAGAATTAGGATGTCCTAAACATGTTTACCTACACCTGAATTATGTGTTGTAAACCATTATGAAAATGACACACTCTAAAGGTGTCATCATAATCCATAAAAGTTGAGAATCAAGAAAACATGGTGAATGGTGCTGGACTTCCCATGATGAGAATGTTTCCCTACTTTAGGATTATGAACTCCTTGTCATAGTTTTCCCTCAACATCACTTGAAAATAATTATCATAAAAACATGGATCAATGTTTCTCCAAGACAATCCCACATGTCTACTTGAGTAACCTACATGTCCCACCAATGCATATCCAGTCCCAAGATCATGTCTGTTTACAGCATAACCCTCTGTGATGTGGTTTCTTCAAACTGGTTGAAGATCATATGCATTAACTCAACCCATTTTTTGACAACATATTGTCCACACCACTACGGCCAAACCTCATAAGTTAGATATTCCATAGAAGGATATTCTCCTACAGTTCCCCTATGTATCCACATGATGAAACATACAAGACCCACTTGGAATTTATTATCAAGTAATTACCCTAATGATGTGAAATTTATTTTTTGTACTACTTGTATTGGAATTTGATCTTGATCCAATTCATATTTCTCAATATCTTCTTAATCCTTCAGGGCCCCATCTCAACCCTATGGAGTCTCAACCTATGCATTCTCATGTGCAACGACATCCTCGATGATCCATTTGATCTTTTATAGGTGGAATACTGATGAATACTGAAACAATTGTTATATTTCCCACATAACACACAAATATTGACAGATATATTTATATATACACACACACAAAAGAGATAGGGAATGTAGTAATAGGTTTCCCAATCTCACCACCCATACCATGTCACATCGCAAAGATATCTCTTGAAATACATCCTCATGGACCATTACTCTCCAATTCCAATGCCAATTATCACATATACCTTGGGCCACACTATTGTGGATGAAACATGTCACCTCAATTTGTTGGCCTGATCTCCCATCCGGGTGATCGACATCACCACACAGATTCATCATTCTCTACTCCTATAGTTTCCATAACCATACATATAGACATATATATATATATATATCACATACAACATGAAATTTCTATAGTACATTCATATATATTCTAAAAAACTTATGTTCCAAATTAAAAATCATACACAAAAATCCTCATACCATACCTGGCCATGTATCCATATTATAAAATATAAAAAGTCAAATTAAATTGCCCCACTCTCAGTGGACATAATATCAATTGTAATTGAAAAAATAGAAATGAAATTTCCCACCCGTGGAAAAATTGTTCATCCCACATACAAGGGGCTGTTGGCACCCAAATTCATGTTCTACAATATCCAAATCAGTATGATCCATAAAGAATATGGAAACCCATGATATCACTAGTATCTAGTCGAATGATGATTCTAATTACTAGTAAATAATTTTTTTATACTATTCTATTGTGGATTGACCTTGTTTTCCACGTGAATAATGATCAGGGATGAGTGCCACTGGACATTATGCATGACTCCCCATATGATAAAGTATGGAGAAAAGTAGTGATGTTGAAAAGGGCTCATATTGGGTATAATATACACAATGTTAAATAAATAATAGTGGTCTTATATATATATAAGTGAAAAAGAAAGACCAAAAAAACACAAGATGAGTATCCCACCCCTAGAAAAAGCTTAATAGTAATAGAATAAATAATAATAACCATGTTCCAAATAACCCATTTTGATATTTAAACAATACAAGAATGTATTTTTATCCTTTCAAAAGGAACCAGAATATAAATCATGTTATACCAACAATAAGATGAACGGTTTACATTGGTTGAACTTAGTACAAAAATATAATAGAATTAGTACACATAAAGAAGAAAAAGAAACATGAGATGAAGCATGAACCTCAAGGTCCCTAACTATCCAACCAATTCTATGAATCTCAAATAACTTTACAGCACCACAGCCTAAACCATTTCCTGGTTACAAATCCATAAAATGAATATGATTCCTAAAGGGGGAATGTAGGGTGTGATAAATAATCACATTATGCCACCACCAATGTGTTCATATACTAAATATGTGATTCTATAGGTCTCTAGAAAATTTAAATATAATATAAATACTGGAATTTATAACAATAACCAGTTTCCCTTTTAAATCGCAGCCACAGGAAGTGATCACATGCTTCATCCAATGCAAGTATACTGTAGATGGGATGATCTTTAGCATAATACCAAGGAATCCCCAGATGTTAATTACTCAACGTGAACCCTTAGGTTCCACTACTAATAAAATCACCTGGAACATTAGGTATACTAAATCCTCTTGTTCAAACAATATACAAAGCCCCAAAGGAATTCCCAAAAATGTAAATAGTCCCCTAGACGATGACATATAACTAACTATGTAAGATTGATGAACAACATACAATGAATAGAAATATCTTCCCAACAAGTAATTTTACTATAGGAACATCAGCTGTTGTCTTTATAAGTGTGGATGTGCATCATACTACTAAATTCCTAGACCAATGGCCTCATGTATAGGGATCCTCAACCTACAATCGATAATATCAGTAATCTCAGCCGATAGATCCTCACCAACCTCATGTCATTTTGTAATAATCTTCTCCAACCATCATCATAGTCCACATATTACATATTCCTCTACAGACTCGAGTGGTCAATACCACCACATCATCTGAGTCCATCTATGTGAAAATGACTCTAAATGGGACAATGTCAAACACAGGTGAGTAGAAAAAACCTAATAATTCTTTGGTGTTCTTTTTTAATCACCATGTGCCCCTACAATGATGTAACTCAACCTATTAGTCATCATAATCCTATATAACTCAGGCCACGCCCACAACTTGATGCGCTTTCTTCCTCAACCTGAAAACTATGTCACCCAACATGTGTTAAACATTACTCAATGAATCTTAGTCCCTCCTAATAATATGTCCATATTATTTCAGCTATTGTGGTAAGAACTACATCAATCCTCAGACAAATAACATCTAGTTCCCAAGAAACTCATCACAATAAAATCGTATAATTAAAACAATACAATTTAAATAAATCCACAACCCAACCTAATATTCCCAAGTCCAAAAGTCATTTCATAGATCATACCGCTTTTATTCATTATTATGCATGAAGCATGTAATTAGAAATGGTTAAAATAAGTTTTTGAAGAAAACCCAATTTAAAATAATGGAACTCCCTCAGTCTACCCAATGGAACAATCAATGACAAATCCCAAAAAGAAATGATAAATCATAGATAATTATAATCACCACCTACCTAATGATGTTGGATGTCTTCTCATCTAATATCAACCTCTAATAAAAGATTATTTGGATAAAATCATTATTATAGAAGAAAGTCAAAAATTTATGTTATATTATCTCACGTTGACATAACGAACAGTATGTTCATAGAAAATACGAAAATATGTGGGAGGATTGAATCATTCAATGATATGGTTCCAATTCAGATGTTTGTTTGATGAATAGATCATATATGAAGAATCTATTTAAACACCTAGTTGGGGGAGGAGGAAGCGACCATTGGTCCTAATCAAATCCCACACAGTTGAAGAATGAAAAGATAAATAAAAAATAGATGATGGTAGATTTTTTTTATATCACAATTTTAAGAGATCAGATGGTCAGATCACACAGTTTCTCTAACCCTATGGTAAGCTTATGAAACCCACTATCCAAAGGGGATCCTTTCTCCGTTATCCCATATAGTTTTCCAAAAAATTATGAAACCATGTGTGATACAATTATTAAAAACATATTAAAATGACATATATCCAAGAACAACCTATAGAACACATTTTGAAACTATTTCCACTAGACATTGTGGGATATATAGTTACTCTTTGGATACCACACTTTTTTTCAAACAGGGAGATTTAGTCTATACTCCCCATAATCATGGTTTTTCGGCATCTGATCAAATTGAAACACAACCAAAACAACAAATAATCTTCCTACCTTCTAATTCCATCCTAAATTAAGATATTGGAAAAAGGAAAATCTATCTATTTATTTCATTTGATCAAATAAATGTTGTCACATCCACCAAACTCTTAAAATACATATCTTGAATGGAATTTCAACCACTCCAAAAAACTACAGATGATAGAATCCACATGGTAACTGACTACATAACATCTTGTTCTCTTTTTATCATCACATTCTATCACCCTTATTTATTCCACCTTAATCCCTTTATCACAAAATTCATTGTTCTCACGCATGTGTCCCTATAGTCCCCAGTGGGAAACACCCCCAGTCCCCTAAAAATCCCCTTTGGTATCAATATATCATTCTTAAAATAAGTAATTAAAAAAATAATTATTCATATCATAGATAAATTAAATTATAAATAGCGGTTATATTTCCGTCAATATGTGTAACTATGGTAAAAAATGTTCTCTACAACACATTTCATTGATTTAAATTTCATATTTTAATTTAATTTCTCCATAAATATTATAGATTAATAAATTATTATGTGGTTGTTTATATAATGGGTTGTATTTGGGATGAGCTAAACATTACTTATAATAATAAAACCTTTATGATTACAAAGTCCGCAATAAAAGTTAATATAATTTGATGTTGTGTGAGAATCCCTATTGTAATATTTTTTCATGATATTATTAACAAAATTAAAGTTATAGGTTGACTAATTTCAAAAATTGTGAATATTTTTTTAAAATATATTCAATAAAAATAAAATAATTTAATGTCTTTTATTTATTAATTCATAGTTAATGTCTATGTAATTTTTGGATATGGTGTCAGAATAGACAATCTATCAGTTTTGAGGTATAATTTCATTGAGGATTTTTTTTATTCAATGACACAATGTACATTTGAATTAAAGTGTATGAAGCAATCACAAAGGGGAATTCTATATTTTGTATCCCCCAAATGCATAACCTCTTTTTCTAATAAAAGGATCTCCATTTAAATTATGATTTGGAAAAATTGATAGTTAATCACATATATTTGAAGAAAAATATTGTAATATTTGACACAAATGCATAAAATTTTTATTTACCATATCAATTACATAGAAAATAATAATTAAATGTTCATTGAGTTTTATGTTTTTAAATGACATAATTTAAACATTAAATTTATTCTTTTTACGTTGAAATTTATACATTATAGGAAAAAAGTGGGATTTTTCATTGAATTTAGAGATCTAAAGTTGTTGACATTTTCCTAAAATCACCTATTGAGGTTTATCTCTAAAGAAGTATAATTTTACCATTTTTTCATATTTCATTCATTTTATATGCTAATAATAAATAATTTGGTCTGGATATATCTCTTGAGAAATATCTATATGATGTTGAATGACACATATTGAATATCTTAGTATAAAGAATGTTATTTGTGTTTCTATGTTAATATGTTGTTATTTTGGTGTGATTGAGGTAAACGTTTCTATTAATAAACTAATTTTAATTATATTTATTAAAATATTTAATAATATAAATCTTAATCATAGATATGAAGAACTTATTTTACATTTTCCTAGATGTTTCCCTATTTTTCATTGATGTGTTATTGTCTTCAGTGAGTAAATGTATTACACATATTTCATTATTAAAAATATGAACAATCATAAATATACTCCTACTAAGTCAAAGGAAAAACCAAAAATTAAAAAAGTAAAAATTAAAATTCTATTTATGGTTCTTCTAAATTTGATACCTTTCAAACAAATTTTTTGTGAATTAGTTACAATAAAAATTTGGGACTTAATCAAAGTTATTGATTTTTAGTAGATTAAGAGTTTATTCTTGAATATTTGATGTAAACATCATATATTTATTAATAGTAAAAAAAATTATGTTTAAACTGGGGATATGTTCAACATTTTAATATTTCACTTCTAGTATATGGGGATTATATATTTTTACTACATTTCATCTTATAATAAATTTTATAATACCATACATTGATGTATTTTTGAAAATATTATATATACTTAGTGATTTAAGGACATAACTATTAATATTGTGAAAATTATAAGAATAATCTATAAAAAAATTTCTTGCACACCTATAATTTAAAATAAGAACATTATATTCAACAATTTACTAGATACAGAAACCAATATTAAATGACCTAAGAAATATTATTATTTAAATTTGGACATTATAACCTAGATAATGTTTTTTTGTGTTAATTGGATTTACCATATAATGAAATATGTATTAATGATATTCTGAATAAAAAATAATTTTTGTAATTATGGGGAAAAAAGAAAATATTTTTTAAGTCATATTACACATTAAAAATGTATATCACTCAAACATGTTTATTGCATATTTTTATAAGGGAACATTATATAATTTTTTGTACACTTTTATAAAATAATTTTAATAATATAAAACTCCTTTGGAAATAAAAATAAGTAAATTATCTTAGCGTTAAATTTTATGACTTATAAGAAAACATATATTTTCCTTTAAAAGTAAATAAATATGAATTCTTACTAAAAATTATATTTTTTTATGAACAACAAAACTATTTTTTGATAATGATTAAAATATAAATTTATTTATATTAAATTATGAAAAATCTAAATAATATCATTAGAGTCAATTTTATTGTATAATTTTGCATAATAATATATTTATATATAAGAATGTATATTTATGAAACACATTTTTTTATGTTCAATGATTTTACCTTAAATTTATTAATTACCCTACAATAAATTGGATCGTGAATTATTTATCAAACATTGAAAATATTGACTCCAAAATTTAATAAATAGTTCCCTTTTAAATTTGGTCCAAATTACTGGTTACCATAGTGAATTTTTTCACCTCAATAACAAGAATTAAAACATTTTAATAAGGCTTTAAAATTTTCATACACTTGATTTTATCTTATTTTATTTGTGTATTTTATTAATTTCAATACCACTATAGAATATAATAAAATTGGTTTCCATATTTCATTGATTATGAAATTTATATTTATTATGTAAATTATAATGCGAAAAAAGTCACACATATGACATTATTTTCTATAATATATTATAATGACATGAAAAAAAGATTATCTTCAGTTATAATTGATAACATTAAGTATACACTAATTTTTATTATCATTGTTATTTATGTTTACTTATTTTTTATTGAATAACTACCATAAATTTGTACACAACACTATTGCTTCATAGTTTACATTAATAGAAACATGAAATAATTTATTATTGTAATATTAAATGTTATTCAAATTTGAAAAATTTATGTTTTAAAAATTAAATAGATTGATATAAAATATTAGAGACTTGTTAAATGTATGGATTCTAATTTCATTTTCATCTTGTTTTATTCTAATTTTAATTATATTAATAGTGTAAAATATGACAACAATTAATTTTTTTGAAAAAATATATTTTATTAAATTATTTAAAAATCAATAAAATTTTGAAATAGGACAATGTGGATAAGAGGTCATATATAATTTCTCACATTGGGAATTTATGAGATGGTTTTCACCATGTATTATAATTTTTATCTGAAATTAATTTCTACAACATATAGAAATATAATATTGAAAAATTTATTTACGATTGGGAAAAGGGATTCCATATTTTTTAAATAGGCCCCTCATTTTTCTCATTTTGAGGGGTATCCATTAAAAGATTTTATCACCATAGAATGGGTAAAATGGATGAAATATTGAAAATGCTTTGGGATAAGACTTTTAAAATTATGTAAACCTTACATTCTCAAATTTTAAATGTTTAGTTAGTCCATTTCCCTTTAAGACTAAAATATAAGGCCACATGGTACCGTATTTCCCTAATTTTTACCATTATATTTAGTAAATATCTATTTTAATGAGAAATTATTTTTATTTATCGTAGTAATTTATTTTATAATTTTAGTTATTGGTTATTCACACTAAATTCATATGAACAATCGACATAGTATTTAATCAATTGATAGAGAAACTAAATAAATGATATTAAAAACATTACTAGTAACAAAATATGATTCATTTGTTGTTATTGATGATTTTTTTATATAAATAAATAATGTCAAATATTTAGTAATCTCATATATTGTAAATAAATTTCTCACATGTTCTGTTGAAAGTCAAATTATGTGAATAGTGTCAAAATGATAATAATAATTTTTTTTGAAAATAATATTTTATCATATTTAATGAAAGTAATAAAATAATATAATGAGTAAATGGATGTTATGATAAGATTTATAATTTTATTAATCATCCATTTTCAATCTAGTTTTCACCTTATATGTAAATTTATAGTACAGTTACATTAAAATACTTGTTACTGTAGTTAAAGATAAAATAGATTACCTATATGTGTATAATAAATATAATGATCAAAACATGGACTAATAAATAAAACATTAATTTTTATAGCGGTCTTAATTTTCAACAACCACTATATTTGTTCCTCTTTCAATTTGGAATAATTTTAATAGAGAATGAGTTTTTTATAATTTAATATTTTGTATGATTCCAATAGTGTCCCACTCCAATATTATAAAAGAGAACCCATCTATTATATTCTTTAGACGTATTTGAGTAAAATATATGAACCCAAAAATACCAAATTATCTTCTAATAATCGTTATTCATGAAATAGAGTTACATTACATTTCTTAAAACCCATTCCATTGGTTTATAATAAGGCATCTAAATGAGGACTACCGTAGAAGAGGTAATCATCTATATAAACCTCTTTTAATTTTTTTATATTATACCTCTTATAAATATATGATATTATTCATAAAATATAAAATTTAGTTCATTTTTATTTTCAATTGATACTATGATTATGATATCACGTTCATTCAACCTCTTTTCCATTAAATTTGAATTGAATTAATCCCTTATGGGTACAAACGCCTTATCATCTCAACAATGAGATATAATTAATTTTCCCTCACCATCAATCATTGAAGGATTTTATGATGTTTATTATTATTATATATTATATTCTTGATATAATTAATATTTTTTAGTTTAATATCATATATACATATTCACATTCTAATATATTGGAAATGATAATGTCGATTTCCCATACATGTGGCGAATAATGTCGACAATGAGACATAATTTTATCATCATTACAAATATACATGAATGGTAATAAGGAAATAATTAATTAATATATATGTTATATAGTATTTAATAATTATTTTTAAATGGTTCGTTATTATTTATATTACTTTCATTCCATCCATTGAAAAATGAAAACAACATTCGGGCATACGTATTGTCTACTGTCTCCATGGATGGTATATTTACATTATCTATAACTATGTTATATGGAGAAAGATAAGTATTTTTATATTGAATATATAATTTTAATAATATTATTAAAATTCTTTTGATAGTGAATCCTTCATCAATGTATAACTACGGGGAAAAAACTAATGAGTTTTTGAAAAAATAAGCCATCACAACCGTAATCATTGAGATTAATAAAAAAATATTTTAAATTAGTGATGCGTGGGTATAATTTAATAAAATATAGTATGATATATAAAAATTTTATTATTTAGTATATTTTTAATAGATCTATATTTATTATTAATATTTATTTATTGTTTACAAAACGTTGAATGAATTAATATAAGAGGACATTCTACTTAATTCATGATTTGTTAGACACATTCGATATTCACCTCTTCTATCATTAATGAGGAGTATATATAGAAAATGATATATTTTATCATTTATAAATTAAAAATAATTTTAATATAAATATCCATATAATTTTCTATATTACATGATATTTTTATTTGATTATTATAAATTATGTAAGGGATGTATGTTTTAGTCGCATTTTAATCAGGATTTTCTGGGCGAGAATTTACATAGAGGAAAAATATAATAATTATCTAAAAAACCATTAAACATTAATTTCCACTTTTTAATCAAGATGTTTTCAGGTAATTGTAACATGTCATTCTCATTGTTATGAAATGTTATTGAGGAAATGTTTATGGAAAAAAATATTTTTTCAATTTTCGGGAATCATTTTTTTCCATGTCGATGTTTTATTATAAATGATTAAAATAATGTTTTTCAATTTACCTTTTATTTCATATATTCACTTTTATCCCCATATGAGTTTTTATAATAAAATTAAAATTAATATTATTTCCATTTTCTGAATGAGGTTATTTCTTATTTCTACCAAAATTGTGAAAGGATGTTTTGTTTTGAAATACTCTAGATGGATAGAATTTTCATCATCATCACCACCCAACACATTGAGGATTAATTTAATGTTTTCCATAGTTATTTTCACTGAATATATTTTATTTTATATTTTTAAAAATTATAAAATTTTAGGATATTATTTCAATTTGAAAAGGTATTTTCCTTATGAAATATTCCTAGCCTTCTCTTAAAGGAATTTTTATATATAATGCAATATTTTGATGTTACTTATTATTTATTAGTGATATTATCCAATGATAAGATCCTTATTATTTCTATACAATTTTTATTATTATGATGATGAGATGTTTATGAAACTCATTTACTTTTTATATATTATGATATATATTGAATTATTTATGATATTATAGAATACACATTAATGGTTTGTGATAATGTAATGGGTGGACGAGCAATTAATAAGCCCTATTTTTCATTGGGTAAACATAAATAAAATAATAGTTATTTTATGTTTTGTGTAAAACTCGTTTGATTAAAATAATATATGTGACCCTCTATTTAATATTCAAAATATTATACATGGACATGTTTTTTATGTCCATAATATTATGCATATACATGGTTTTCATTTCTATAGGATTATATGTGGACCAGGTCTTCTTATTCATAATAATATTAATGGACTTAATTTCATGTATATACGTTTATGATATGTATTGACATAATTTACTTAAAAGAATTAGTTATCATATTTCTATTATTTCTTGTTAACTATGTTAAATAATTATATTTTTTATAAATTGATATTTCTATTTTTGATCTGACAGAACAATACTTATAATTGATTCTTAAACTATTATGAATATTTTATATTATTTTGATAATGTTATTTTCTATTAATAATGTGTGTGATATATGATAGATTAATTATGAAAATTTTAATTTATGATACTGATCTCATACCCTTATGTTTAACTTTTTATCATGTATAATTCTTGATTGATATATTCTATTTTTAGCTATACCTAGAATATGAGATTGTCATTTATTATTTTTCTCCTTCCCTGGGTTAAGAATTCTGGTTTTAGGAATGTTATATCTAAGAAGAATTATATACTGAAAATGTTTATGTTCATTTTCGAAATAAGAGAAATATTTTTCTAACACCTAAATAAGTTAAAATTTTACTGTTTTTTATTCAACAAAAATGTTTGGTATTTTAAATTCATCTAAAATTATGTAATATTTATGTATGAAAACATTGGGTCCCTATAATATTAGTGTGATATCCAATACCTAACTTCATATTATATTTATTTTAATATAAGTTTATGTTGATATTTAATAAATTTCATCCAAAATATTGTAAAATGTTAAATACTTTGTTTTTGTGAGGAATTCCATCATTTTTATGAATACTATAATTGATTACATGAAAATTAGTTTTTTGGAAACGATATCAATATACCTGAAAGAAACTATGTTAACATTTTATTTATACCATGAGGGATCAATCCCCATCCATGAGATGGATTCTATTGTTTGTCTTTGTATTCTTCGATCCAAGATAAATAGATTAAAACGTCCATCAATAAACATCATGTACTCCCTATTTTTTAATGTTTTGTATAGAATTAGAGCATTGTTCTTGCCATTTTTTTAAGTATATAGTCTCAAAAAATTAAAATAATTATTTTACTATTTTTCAATAGAATTTCATGGAATTATTTGGGACGTATTCTCTTAGTTTATATCAATTTATTATTCATAGGCTATTCAATAATTTAATATTCCTATAATTCATGAATATGATCCCATTTTATTTAACTAAAACATTAAAACATCATCACATGACAAATATTATGTATTTTATTAACAAAATCAAAGGTGGTATATCGTGATTTTTTATAAAATATTAAAGGATTAAAGTGTGGTTGACCACAAAAAGAATTTTATAAAGGGTTCAATATCATCTCTTGAAAAGCCAGTTGCAATTTATCATTTTTCATGAGCATTATATCGTTAGTTTTGATTGATTACGCTATTTTTATATAAATGGATAATTATTCAAATTCAATATTTAATTACTATGGTATATCCAAGATATTATTATTATTATTTAATATTTTAAATACAAAAAATAACATTTTCACTAAATGTATTATAGCTTTCAATAGAGATTCTATTAATTTAGATGAAAAAAATACTTTTTCATATTTATTTATATTTATTTTGAAATATAAAAATTTATTTTCTTAAAATAAGAAAAATGAACTATTTGGTAAAACATACTGAATGCAATATTTAACATATCACAGATTATTATTTTTGACGTTTCTTTTTAAGTTTTTTACTATTGTTTCTAATGTGATTTTAATGTTCAAATCATTATTTTAATATTCTAAATGTAATTATTAATATGTGATATAAAATAGATCATTGAGGGTTTTGTGGAAAACATATGATGCTAGTTAATGAAAAAAAATCTAGTTGTGTTTTTATTATTTCTATGAATGTGTTTTTTAACATTAATTAACTCCATATATTAATTGTTGTAAAAATTATAACAAGTATTATGATTTATTATAAAATAATTTTTTTGTTTTTTAATTTTAATTCAATTTATTTTTTTTATTTTATTATATATAAAATTAATAATTTTTTTCAAAATTTAAAATCAATTATTTTTTCTAATTATATAACGAGTTAGAATGGATCCATAATTTTTTAGAAGTATAAACATAATATATAATAACTTATAACTATTAAAATTAATTTTCAAAAATCATATCAGAGAGTGACTGTTATTACCACTCTATTAAACCTTACGAAATTATTTGGATGTGAAAAACATGATATGTGGAAGAATATGTCAAACACATCATTCATAGGAAATGAAATATGATTATAAAGGGAAAAATTAGTGGTTATATTTTTTTCCTTAACCATCCATCATTCAAGTCCCACATATAATTACACTAGAAATACAAGAAGGTAACATGACCTTCCATTATTCACTTTATACAAGCACATTACTTATATTGTATTTAATATATGAATATTTGAGTGCATAATACAATTTTAAAATGTTTATTGGTATATTTTTTATGAATTTGTTCATGTTTTAATGAGTTTTATTGGCCTAGTAGGGATAAACAAACAAAGTTGGTTTAGTTAAGTGAAGGGTTAAGACTTCAAATATCTATTACCTTCATCCATAAGGTTTTATTCATCACTTTTAATTCAATTTTTCCTTACCAAAACTGTTTTTATTTCTTATTTATGAGATGTCGATGATTAATTCCATAATGAATTGATTTTTTTAAGGATCCAAGTGACTTTTTAACTCATTTTATGAACATTTTTACATCATTATATCAGATTGAATGTATTTATATAATAATACCTCAACAAGTTAATACATTCAATTTATTTCATCTTATAATTTTTATTTATTAATTTATCATACTGAGCATTTTCCTCAAAAATATTAAATATTTTGATATGAATTTATTATTATTATGAATATTTTAAGAAATATATTAAAATATTTTTATTTTATATTTTTAATTTGTATCTTAGAATTATTATTTTTTATATTTTATTAATTGAAATATATAATGGGTTGGTGGGGAGATGAAATTCATGGTATTTTTACTTTAATACTTCAACCTTTTTATCATGTCTTGTTCGAATGTTCTAAAATTGTGGAACAAAGGAATTTTATCCCCTATCACTATAAATTATTCACTTTCATAAATATATAATTATAAAAAAATATTAATGGAGTCTGGTTTTTTTATACAAAATTAATAGGGCAAGAGATGTTGTTTAAATCTAACTATTATTTACATAGTTTTTTAGTTGGTTAAGATATAAATGAGAACCCAAGTGAGAGATGTTGAAATATAATTGGAATTTTTATTTTAGTATGATTGTGAATAGTTATTTTAAAATCATTGAGATGGGTAATTAATACTTAATTTCTATTCATATTAATAAATTTCATGAGTTAGTGTAAATTCATATGTAATTACTATTTTTAAAATGTTGTATTTTTTATTTAGGTAAATTTTTTTACTATATACATTTTTAGTATTCAATTTTTTTATTTCCTTATAGTTGGAATGATGAATTATATATTGTTATATAATCATGATCATTCATTCAATTTTTAAATCTTGTACATTATGTTCACTAATTTTATTTTAGTTTATAATAAAACATTTTCTTTACCATGTCATCTTACATTGGACATTTATTTTATTATAAATGTGAATGTAAAATTATTTTATTTTAAATAATGCAGTTTTAATTAGTAATTCATGTGTAGTATTGATTCAATATTTTTTCATTTCAGGAAATATTTTAGATAGTATTAGTAATAAATCTTAAGTTTTGAATATTATCACACATTCTTATTGTTAGTATTAATAATGAAACTTTTTATTTGGTTCCATTTTTTATCATACTCCCTTTTAGTTAGCTTTTGTATTATATGTCTAGTAATTTTTTTTCATGTTCTTACTGTTAACAAGAAGATGTTCTGATTGGTATGTAATCTCAAATATTCATGATTATATTATTTAATGTTTTTAAATTAAAAGTTCATATTATTATATATTTTTGACATACTATTAATGAGGTTATATTATCATTAATTATTATCCAAAATCAACATTCTATTAGAATATTTTAATAATAATTTTTTTTATATATTATAAATTTTCACAACTAAACATGTTGGGGTTTGGTGTATAAATGTGTTTATGGTTGATTGTATAATTTTATAGCATATATAGTGGATGGATATTTATCATGAGAAATTGTATGATGTTCATGGAGAATATTATGTGATTCTACGAAAGGGAATATTCTAATATCACGTGAATGGAAGACATATTAAATATTTTTGCAATAATAGTTGAGTGATTCTCATAAAAATATATTTTAGTACAATGGATTCCATTTTTTTAGTTTTTTAGTGGGTGATCTGTAATGGCTTAAACATGTTTGATTATATACAAAAAAGAGAACTAGAAAATTTATATATGGTATAATGCCATTAATTTTAAGAACTTTCCAAATGCCTATATGGAGGGATAATAATAAAATGGTTAAGATATGGGAGATTAAGGTAGATCCAATATAGATTAAACTTTATTTAAACATTGTTCTATAGTTAATGATGTCAAAGAAATATTTTTTGAGAGGGAGATGCATGGATGGCATAACACAGGTAAAAAAGAAATAGCTTGTTGGATTGAATATAATGGAACTAGGGAAGTATAGTGTGTGAGATATAATATTTACAGGGAACATCGTAAAGGTGAGTTCATCCGGGAATCCTCAGATATGTTCATAGTGATTATCTAGAAGAAAGGTTGGATGTGTATGAGATTATCAAATCATTTTAATTGTATCTACATGTGTTATGTGGTGTAAGACTCAAATAAAAAAAATTATAACATAGGATGGATTCAATAATCAAAAAATATCTAAAAAATTAGGCATATATATCAACGAACATTAATAATATAGTTAATTTTATTCACTGGTTAGTTGTTCCCTTTTCCTTCTATTATCAAATAGAATAATTATGGGTTCTATTTCAAGATATTCAAACCATCCAAAGACTATTTTTTTTATGTGTTATTTTTTTCCATATGTACATATTATGATGTTATTTTAATTTTTAGGTGTCTTCTTCTTGGTTCTATTGTGATATTGATAATAAAATGCTTCCACAATTGCAAGAAAGTGGATCTGATTACCTGAATTGTGATGATGAACCATTTACATCCATTTGTGTATAAAATTATGGATCAACTACATTATAGTACAAATGTGACCCAACTATTGGTGATCTCAATTGTTATTCCAATGTGATGACATAATATGTTAACTAAAAGTTATGACCCTAGTGTCAATGTTAACCATGATAATGATAGTCGACGTGTGATATAAATATAATATAGATGATGTTTTAGGTAGTTTATGTAATTTCTATTTTATTTTAACATATTTATACATGTTTAGAACAATTCTAAGTAGCTTCATATAGTTTTAATCTTTATTAAATAACGATTCAACATTTGTTTTAAAATAAAACCACTTTTTGTTAGAGTTTCATGTAATATAATTTGATAATTATTATATACTAAATATGATAAATATATTATATATAAATATACTAACAGCTATAATATAAAATATTTTCTATAAATATTGAAATAAAACACCAATGTTGTAATTAAAATGATAATTGATTCATAAATATTAAATTTTATTATTGTTTATGAGTGTCAATTATAATATTATCAATATATAAATCCATCAAATGAATATTTTTATATAAATTTTTTAAATATATATATATTATCTATTGTTTTTAATTTAAGTCAAAAAATTATTATTTTATTTATCAAAATATCATTTAGATAAAGATTATTTACAAAAAAAATTATATTAGAGACATTTTTATATGAAAATCAATTTACAAATCAATATTATACCTTTAGAAATAATTATACTCTTGTCTGAATAATTTAATTATTTGATAGTGAATGTAGTTTTGGTTTAATTCCATCTCATTTATGATTGATATTATTTTAAATATATGTCTACATCCTCCTTTTCTTATCAATCATTCTAAGAGACCATTGTGCACTGCCGAACTCGATTTCAACTATAAGAGCACACCATTTTATCTCCTCATTAATCCCAGTGTCTTATATTTTAGTAGATTTTAAAAATATTAGGTATAATCCTATAAAATAATTTATTTATTTTCTAACCATAATAAATGAAAATCCTTGGGGAAAATCACCCAAGACCTATAATGATCATATCACAATTCCCCATTGATAAATTATTTTCATTATTTCAACACAAGGAATTCTCATTTCATTAATATTTATATGGTATGATGAAAAATATCTATTTCAAAAAAAATTAATTTATTTACCAACCTAATACTTTTAAGTCATTCATTGGTTATATTTTCATAACATGTGTTCACCACTTATCAACTTATCCTTCAATATAGTATGATACCAATGTAACTTCTTCCTTCATTGATTAATAGGGTTACAAAATAATTTTTCCATAGACTTGATAAATTTTTATTTTAATAATGAATAAAGGGTTCCATGAAAAATGTCCTTTTGTTGAAGGATTCAGTTATTACTTATTCCATCATTGGTGAAAATAAACATCATATAATGTTTAGGTCCAAATTTATTGTTACTTTTCATAGATTAATCATTCACATAAATTTTAATCTACAAAATCTTTCATATTAGGATGATTTTTGTTACTTTTTCCACCACACCTATAACTCACAAGGGCCAACCTATTTCCTACAATTCTAATTGTTGAACAAAACTAAAATGATAAAATCATTAAAAATTTAAATAAACTGAAATTATTTATAATGACATGTCTAATCCAAATTATTTATAATAATGTTCTTTTATGATTTCATACATGATTCCTTAATAATAATTTTCTATATAAAATTTGAAATGGTTTTAAAAAAAATGTTATAAACCAATGAATATCTGAGGAGCGTGTCAAACTAGTTTGGTATTAAAGACCATTTTTCATGCCCAAAAAATATGTACAGTTAATACCCAATGAGACCATTTGGATTTATTATTCATATGTACATTTTTACCCGATCCATATAAATGTACACTAACTAAGTAGTTATATAATTGCATGGAAGCCTATCTCATTACAGTTTAAAAAATATGTATATTTTTTCCCTATATTTCGACAACACTCTATGTATATTATTATTATTTTCTAAACATATTTTTAAAAAAGGGAAAAATAACATTATCAGAACTATGGTTACCCTACTTTTTAAGACCTGATTTTGGCATAATTCCACATATAAATATTATTTTAATAACATTGAATGGAAGGTGGAGATTAGTTTAATTTAAAATAGTTATAAAATTCATGAATTTCATAAGCAATATATAGAAATAAATTTAATTCCACCATCTTGATTTTTACTTAATTATTACATCATTCTTATCCTCACAAGAAGAGATTTCTTATGGAAATTCATTTATAGAAAAGTGTGAGAATAATGCATAATAACAGATAAAAAAGATATTGAAACATGATATGTTATCTTGGAAAAACCATGGGGCATGAAATTAGAAAATAACAATATGTATGTTTTAAATAACCTTCAAATGTGTCTACAAGTAAAAAAATGAGACATTCAAAATAATATCATTGAGGATTACAAAAAATGTTTCATGGAACATATTATTATGGATATTCTCTGAGGTATCGTAAAGCATGTTGTATTTTGATATTAATGATTTGAAAAATTATTTAGAGTGATATAAGGTTAAAAAATTCATATGTATTAATTAACGTGTTCCATATATATCATCGTAAACCATATCATTAATTTATAAGGGAAAATAAGGAATGGGTTTCTTATAAATTCATTTAGTACATACGCATTTAACAAAATGAATGTTTTATTATTTTTAACCCATTAAAATAGAATGTGGGTTTCATACATTGAAAATAAAAATCATAAAATTATAATTAAATCCATATGAATACCAATAATTAAAAATGTAATGGCCCGTACCTCTCAGGTCCATTCCTTTGTAAAAATGTGGAGTATTAGTTTTTCTAGGAGGTCAAGGTGACTTATTATAACGACCCATACATTACATACATTGTTAATACATTAAAATTGAAGCACACTTATTACAACATATGACAAAACCACAAAGGACCGTATAGGTATAGTGTCTTTAGAAACTGGGAAACATAAACAACTGGTTCATAAATATTCTACAGTGTCTCCCATTTATTTCATCATATCTAGGGTCCCTTTTAGCATATTCTACTTAATATCCATCTTCCTGACCTGGGGAAAAGAAAACATAAAAGGGTGAGCTCAATGTTCAACAAGGGAAAATAAAGGAAATAAAAATCATATCATATCTTTTTGAAAATCATAACCTGCAAAAGAGATCATAAAATCTTAACATGGAATAAATCATAGAAGTGAAAATGAGATCCCCATAATCATAACATGAAACTTGAAACTTTGTGGCATGCACACATAATCATGGAAAATCATTTCTTGTTAGTCATGACTCATTTCCAATACTATCTTAGTGGATAAAGTCCCTTTCTGAACCGAGTCACCCTCGTTCCAGTCCTGTTTCACTAAACCGGTATAACCTACCGTTCCAGCCATGTCTATCTCATGAGATATAAAATCTTTACCCAATGCATTGGAGGGAGATATAGGTCCCACCCATCTTATAATGAATCCTTTCTTCTGTGTGCCACATAATCATAAATCATACATCATCGCATTACACATGTAACAAAAATGGGATTCTTGAAACATCATGACATCATAAATCAATTCATATAAGATAAAGGAATTCATAAAAATAATTTCATCACAACATGATCAAATCAATGTAATAATAGGGATAAAAACATAACCCTTTATTATCTTAGATGGAAAATAATTTTGATAAAACACTTGAACTCCATTCTTGAGGAAAATATCCTTTCTTCTTCAAAAACATTTTTCCTTTCATAACATGTCATACAACATTAAAATAAAATAAGTTTATTAAAAATAGACTTGAAAACTTGTAAAGGAAGCTTCTTGGAAATAATGTTTTAAGAATCCATTCATGCCGTATAAGTTAAAAAAAACATTCTTCGTACTTTTGTCAGAAAAGTCAAAAAGTACCTCGTACGAAAAACGACAAAAGATTCCTTTCATATATTTTACTAAAAACTCTCCAAAGGGTAAAATAGGTTTTAAACAATTGTAGTTGGATGGAAATAATATTACATATTAAGGGAACATGGATGTGGATGATAAAATACACCCCAGTAAATACCAACGTATAAGCAATCTCGGATAAAAAAATGAGATTGTGATATTTTGTCCCTTACCTTAGGTCCGATTTTCTTTGTACGTGTCTGAATCTCCTGTATAATGGTTTAAATAATGTTATTGACTTATTCAAGAATCATAAATATTGATATGATATCATATATGGTCATATTCTTAGCTTCTTATTAGTAATATTTCATTGTTACTTGTTACTCGGGTCTTTATTGCCTTTTGTTCTTATGCGTTTTTTGCCGAATAAATTTGTATTCTTCGTTTAAGGTTATATATACCTTATATACAGAATGTTATTAGTGTAAAATATATCATATTTATTCATTCAATTCATTTATATAATTACTATGTAAGTATGATCATGTAGAACGAGTTGATTCACATCGTGGAGACGATATTCCGTACGTACGCACGAGTGATGATATCGTTCCTATGATCGTGGAACTGTATTGGAGTATATATATATTATTTCAGTATCAATATTACTTTATAATAATGATAAATAGTTACTCATTACACCATTATACCCATCCTTGTAAATTGATTGTGGAAAAATAGATTACACCACGGCGTGGAGACGGTATTCCGTACGTACGCACGCGCGGTGATTTCATTTTTCCGTAGGATGGATAGAAGGTGAATTAGGGTTGTTTCATATTTATAATAACATATCAGTCTGTATGTAATACTGATGTTATTACTTTATCATGAAAAAACTAAAGAAGAAGAAGTTGAAGAAGATAGAAATTGAAAAGATCGGTAATGGATATTACCTCTTCTTTGGAACGCTTCTTTGAATCCTCCACTTAGAGAACTAATATTTGTCTTTTAAGAAGACCAGGACCTCTAGGATTAATCTAGGGAAGTGGAGAGGAGAAAATTGCAGGGGTTGGACGATCTTGAGTGCTCAATTTGGTGTGAGGAGGAGGGGGAGGAGGTTCCCTTTTATAAGGGAGGAGAGGGGCACCTTAGGAATATCTCAAAATATTATTTTATATTAAAGTCAAAATCGGTTTATAATGGTTCCAAAGGGTCTTATTTCGAAGCTAAAGTGGGGAAGGGTCGAAATACTATCAACCAATAGGATTTAGACAAGTTTAGGGTATTATTTCAACCTTATCAATTAGATTTAACTCTAAGTTAAATAATTTAACTTTTACCATGTCTTTTTGTTTTCTTTCACTATATGGTTAATACACTTACTATAACATGCCAAACGAACCCCAAATTGTTTATTATTAATATATATATCTTATATAAGTCATTTGGCCGAACCTTAGATTTTTAGGAATAAAATTACAATTAATAATATAATATTTTATTTAAAAACTATTTAGTGTCAATTTTGACATTATTTGATATATGATTTTTGTGAAAGTCATAACAGAATTATATGTTCGAACCAAGTTGATTAAATAAACACTAATATATCATAGTAACCTAGAAAATTTGTGTAATTCATAAAAAGTCTCAAATTTCATTTATTTTGGTGTTTATAACATCAATTATGTCAATATTTCATAAATAACATAATTACTGCATCATAATTGTGTCATAAATAAATTATATTATTTAATGTCTAAAAATTATAAATAAAATACCATTATGTGGGAAATCTTTTTATCTTTCTGATGAATATTTATAGTCGAATTTATCTTATGTATAACCCCATATTAAAAATGATTTACTTATTAAACTTTGATTTTAACTATTTTAACCCTTCTTTAAATAATTTAATAATAAATGTCCTAATCTAACCCAAGTGGGACTAAATGGTCATATTTTATTCATAAGGTTGTTTTTGGTCGAATTACACTTATCCAATAGAATTAGGAAATGTGTTAGGATAATAGTAATATCATATTTACCCTTAGTTACCCTATTTACTATTAACCGCGGTAAAAAAAGTAAAAAGTTACTATTCCCCAAAAAATTATTTTTATCTCATTAAACCACATTTTACTTACTGATATCAACCGTGTCCGTCGGATTTTTGAAATTCTATTCACAGAAGCGGTAAAATTAAGTTTTATGCAAAATTCAGTTTTTAACCTACCACTTAGTGGTTTCACTATTCATAAAAAATTGAAAGTTTTCAGAAAAATACCAAAATTTCACCCTAGGCTAATTTCGATATTCTGAGTCCAATAATGAAGTCCATTTTGAAAAATAAAATTTATAAAATTTCAAAAAGTGGTTATTACTATTCATAACGGCTTGTTTTAATAGCATATTGTTGTATAGTGAAACTCGGTATTGCATACGACGCAAGCTATCGAGGAAGGTCGCGATTGCGTGTAAAGCAAGCCAAGAAAGTGTTGTGTAGAAAAAGATTCCTTTGATGATTCATATAACATAAAAGTCTCGGGTGTTACATTCTACCCCCCTTAAAAAGAATTTCGCCCTCGAAATTCGTCACTTTGTAACAAACAGATGAGGATACTTCTCCCTCATCATATCCTCAAGCTCCCATGTAGCTTCTTCAAGTTGGTGGTTCCTCCATAAATCTTTCACCAATCGAGTGGTCTTGTTTCGTAGGACTTTTTCTCTACGATCCAGAATCTCTATTGGCTGTTCTTCATAAGAAAGATCTTGCTCCAGCGGTACAACTTCTGAGCTGAGTACATGTGAAGGATCTGGTATGTACTTTCTCAGGAGAGATACATAGAACACATCGTGAACTTGAGAGAGATTCGGTGGAAGCACCAATCGGTAAGCTACCTTCCCAACATGATCCAGTATTTCTAAAGGACTGATATATCTAGGGCTCAACTTCCCCTTCTTTCCAAATCTCATAACCCTCTTCCAGGGAGATATTTGTATGAACACTTTATCACCCACTTCAAACTCTAGGTCTTTTCTTCGGTTGTCGGCATTACATTTCTGTCGACTCTGAGCTACTCTTATGTGTTGTTGAATAGATCTGACCTTTTCTACCATTTCATCAACGAGATCAGGTCCTAATAGCTTTCTTTCCCCAACTTCATCCCAGCAAGTTGGAGTCCTGCATTTCTTTCCATAGAGAGCTTCATAAGGAGCCATCTGAATACTGGAGTGAAAGCTATTATTATAAGAAAATTCCACCAAAGGTAGGTGTTGATCCCAACCTCCTTTGAAATACATAGAGAAAGCTCTCAACATATCTTCTAGGGTTTGAATTGTTCTCTCAGACTGACCGTCTGTCTGGGGATGATAAGCAGTGCTGAAACTCAACTCTGTATCCAGAGTATGCTGAAGACTTTGTCAGAACATCGAGGTAAATCTCGGATCCCGATCAGATATAATAGAAAGTGGTACTCCATGAAATCTTACCACTTCCTTTACATATATACTGGAAAGATGATCTAGAGAGAAATCTTCTCTAATAGCAATGAAGTGTGTAGACTTTGTAAGACGATCAACTATGACCCAGATAGCATTATTGCCTTTGGATGTTTTAGGAAGTCCTGTGACAAAGTCCATAGTGATGTTTTCCCATTTCCATTCTGGTATGGGTAATGGTTGTAACATCCCCTTAGACTTTTATCTCTCAGCTTTAACTTGTTGACAAACCAAGCATCGAGAGACATATTCAGCAACATCTCTTTTCATGCCATCCCACCAGAAGTACTCTTTCAGGTCCCTATACATCTTTGTGCTTCCAGGATGAATAGAGAATGATGAACTATGAGCCTCATCCAGCAGCTCCTTCTTTAATTCGGGGATGGGAGGAACACAAACCCGATTCCTGAACTTTATTATCCCATCACAATCAAGGATGAATTCAGGAACATTTCTCACCTTCTTTTGTAACTCGATATCTTCTTTCGGTGCCTCTTTAATCTTCACATGTATAGATGGTTGAACATTCATTTGATAAAGATAAGATTTTTCCCCTTCCATTATAATGCCAAGATCCATCCTTTGTAAATCCATAAATATTGGATCCTTTGTGATCTTCATCATGGATAAACTAGCATGGTCTTGTCGACTTAATGCATCTGCCACCTTGTTTTCTTTCCCAGGGTGGTAATGGATTGATCAGTCGTAATCCTTAATCAGCTCCAACCATCTTCTTTGACGCATATTCAACTCCTTTTGTGTGAAAATATACTTTAAACTTTTATGATCAGTATAAATATCACACCTTTCACCATAATGGTAATGCCTCCAAATCTTTAATGCAAAGATTACCGCAGCCAACTCCAAATCATGTGTTGGGTAATTTTGCTCATGGATTTTCAACTGTCGTGAGGCATAAGCTATCACTATATCATTTTGCATAAGAACACACCCCAATCCCTTCTTGGATGCATCATTGTAGATCACAAACCTTTATCCACTACAAGGCAGTGTGAGCATAGGTGCACTGGATAACCTTCTTTTCAACTCCTTGAAATTATCTTCACATTCCTCTGTCCAAACAAACATAACTCCTTTCTGAGTCAACTTGGTGAGTGGATTAGATAATCGTGAAAAATCCTTTACAAAACGTCGATAATATCCAGCCAAACCAAGAAAACTTCGGATCTCAGTTACTGTTGTTGGTCTCGACCATCTTTCGATAACCTCTATTTTTTCTGGATACATAAATATCCCCTCTTTTGAGATTATGTGACCCAAAAATGAATCTTTTTGAAGCCAAAATTCACTCTTGGTAAATTTGGCATAAAGCTTCTCCTTTCTCAGGGTCTTCAATATAATTCTCAAGTGATCTTCATGCTCTTCCTTGATCTTTTAATAGACAAGAATATCGTCTATAAATACTACCACAAATTGATCAAGATAGTCTCTAAAGACTCTATTCATTAGATCCATGAAGATAGTAGGGGCATTAGTAAGACCAAATGGCATCACTATAAATTCATAGTGTCCATACCTTGTACGGAAAGCTGTCTTTGGTATATCCTCCCTTTTGACCCTTAATTGATGATACCCTGAACGAAGATCAATCTTGGAAAAGTATTGAGCTCTGCGTAGTTGGTCAAATAAGTCATTAATGTGTGGGAGAGGATATTTGTTCTTGATAGTGATCTTGTTAAGTTCTCGATAATCAATGCAGAGTCTCATTGATCCATGTTTCTTCTTAACAAATAGAATAGGTGCTCCCCAAGGTGACGCACTAGGGCGTATGAATCCCTTATCAAGATTCTCTTGGAGTTGCTTCTTCAATTCCTGCAACTCAATTGGGGCCATTCTATAAGGTGTCTTTGAAATTGGAAAAGCGCCCGGTACAAGTTCTATTGAAAACTCAACTTCACGATTTGGTGGAAGACCCAGTAATTCCTCCTGAAAGACATCGTCAAACTCCCATAAAATGGGCATATTCTTAATCGTGAGTTTCTCACCAACCATTTGAGATAAATAACCTTCATTTAGTGGAATCAACACCCATAAGATGGAAGAAATTTCCACTGGAAGGTTATGTTCATCCTTGCATTGATAGACGATCGTAGATTGATCTGGAATATGAAATGTGACTTCCATTCTTTGGCAATTGATATGAGCTCCATGTAGAGAAAGCCAATCCATGCCAAGAATCACATCAAATTCCACTAAAGGAAGGATCACAAGATTTGCAGGAAGCACTTTCTCACAAACTTCGATCGGAGAAGAATTATAAACTTTTGATGCGACTGTTGTGCCATTAGGTGTTGTCACAGCTAACTCAACATCTAATTGTTGAGGTAATACGGTGATACCCTTAGAAAATTCTTTAGAAATAAAAGAGTGGGTGGATCCAGAATCAAATAAAACATTTGCTACTTTAGAGTGGATGGTAAATGTACCTTTCACCACTTCATTAGCGTACTCCACATCGCTGATAGAAATTTCATGTGACTTTCCATTGTCTTTAGCCTTAATATTTTGTTGACGTCGACCATCATCATCAACCCTTGGATTTGGGCATTGATTGGCATAATGCCCCATCTCCTTGAACTTGAAACATTGAAGTGTAGTAGGTTCATTCTGTGTATCCCTTCCTTTGTTTGCATCATTATACATCTTCTTCCCATTATCGCGGCATTCAAATGCCCGATGACCTTCCTTTCCACATTTAAAACATTTACTTGTCCCTTTAAGACAACTCCCTCCATGTTTCTTTCCACACTTTGAGCATAAGGGAAAGTTCATATTCTTTTCAGTGTGCTATTTAGATTTTCCATTGAATTCCATCTTCCTCTTCTTATCAAACCCATGTGACTGATGGGTTACTCCAATCTCCATCTCGACATTGAGAGCACATCGAACGATTTCCTCGTAGCTATTGAAGTCCCTTATGGCTAACACCCTTCGAAGACTTGGTTTTAAGCCACTAAAGAATCGATCGATCTTACTCTCAGGTTGGATAATAATACCAGAAGCGTACCTTGCAAGTCTTGTAAAATTTGCTTCATATGTACCAACAGATTCATCATCCCTTTGCTTCAGTTCAAGGAACTCTTTCTCCATATTTGTTCGGAGAATACGAGGGAATTACTTATTGAAAAATAAGTTCTTGAACTCGTCCCATTCCATAGACTCAATTTCATCCCTTTGCCTCGTATTCTTAATAATATTCCACCATTGATCAGCATCTCCTTCCAAACGATACACTGCTAGGATGACTTTATCATGTTCAGAACATTGATGACCTGAAAATATCTTTTCAGTAGTACTAATCCATTGTTCAGCAACTAATGGATCAGTAGACCCACTGAAAGAAGGTGGACGCTGCCTCATGAAGGATTCAATAGAATGTTGCTCCTTCCTTTGCTCGTTTGGAAGTCCTGCATGATTCATAGCTTGAGAAAGTTGTGTGAGCATGGCTACAAGATTTTTCATTCCAGCTCCCATATCGTTTGGTTTCTCAGGGGGACAATCATTGCATTGCCCATCACATTCCGCATTAATACGGTTCCTTCGGGTTCCAGCCATTGACTAAAACCAAGAAGAATAGTGTATGCAACACTAATTATAATAGGAAAACCACATAATCAAGGATAAAATTTCACACTTAAGGTATTATCCTAGGGTATTCATGGCCATTTCTAAAACACTATGATTGTGTTCTATGCTTATACTTATCCTTAGGGTTGTTACTAAGGCTTTCACATCCTAGTTTCCAAAGGTTGTCTATTCCTTTCCTCTGATACCAACTATAACGACCCATACTTTACATACATTGTTAATACTTCAAAATTAAAGCACACTTATTACAACATATGACAAAACCACAAAGGACCGTATAGGTATAGTGTCTTTAGAAACTGGGAAACATAAACAACTGGTTCATAAATATTCTATAGTGTCTCCCATTTATTTCATCATATCTAGGGTCCCTTTTAGCATATTCTACTTAATATCCATCTTCCTGAACTGGGGAAAAGAAAACATAAAAGGGTGAGCTCAATGCTCAGCAAGGGCAAATAAAGGAAATAAAAATCATATCATATCTTTTTGAAAATCATAACCTGCAGAAGAGATCATAAAATTTTAACATAGAATAAATCATAGAAGTGAAAATGAGATCCCCATAATCATAACATGAAACTTGAAACTTTGTGGCATGCACACATAATCATGGAAAATCATTTCTTGTTAGTCATGACTCATTGCCAATACTATCTTAGTGGACAAAGTCCCTTTCTGAACCGAGTCACCCTCGTTCCAGTCCGGTTTCACTAAACCGGTATAACCTACCATTCCAGCCATGTCTATCTAATGAGATATAAAATCATTACCCAATGCATTGGAGGGATATATAGGTCCCACCCATCTTATAATGAATCCTTTATTATGTGTGCCACATAATCATAAATGATACATCATCGCATAACACATGTAACAAAAATGGGATTCTTGAAACCTCATGACATCATAAATCAATTCATATAAGATAAAGGAATTCATAAAAATAATTCCATCACAACATGATCAAATCAATGTAATAATAGGGATAAAAACATAACCCTTTATTATCTTAGATGGAAAATAATTTTGATAAAACACTTGAACTCCATTCTTGAGGAAAATATCCTTTCTTCTTCAAAAACATTTTTCCTTTCATAACATGTCATACAACATTAAAATAAAAGAAGGTGATTAAAAATAAACTTGAAAACTTGTAAAGGAAGCTTCTTGGAAATAATGTTTTAAGAATCCATTCATGCCGTAAAAGTTAAAAAAAACATTCTTCGTACTTTTGTCGGAAAAGTCAAAAAGTACCTCGTACGAAAAATGACAAAAGATTCCTTTCATATCTTTTACTAAAAACTCAACAAAGGGTAAAATAGGTTTTAAACAATTGTAGGTGGATGGAAATAATATTACATATTAAGGGAACATGTATGTGGATGATAAAATACACCCCAGTAAATACCAACGTATAAGCAATCTCGGATAAAAAATGAGATTGTGATATTTCTTCCCTTACCTTAGGTCCGATTTTCTTTGTACGTGTCCGAAGCTCCTGTATAATGGTTTAAATAATGTTATTGACTTATTCCAAAATCATAAATATTGATATTATATCATATATGGTCATATTCTTAGCTTCTTGTTAGTAATATTTCATTGTAACTTGTTACTCGGGTCTTTATTGCCTTTTGTTCTTGTGCGTGTTTTGCGGAATAAATTCTTATTCTTCTTTTAAGGTTGTAGATACCTTATATCCAGAATGTTAGTAGTGTAACATATATCATATTTATTCATTCAATTCATTTATATAATTACTATGTAATTATGATCATGTAGAACGAGTCGCTTCACATCGTGGAGACGGTATTCCGTACGTACGCACGAGTGATGAAATCGTTCCTATGATCGTGGAACTATATTGGAGTATATATATATTATTTAAGTATCAATATTAATTTATAATAATCATAAATAGTTACTCATTACACCATTATACCCATCCTTGTAAAGTGATGGTGGAAAAATAGATTACACCACGGCGTGGAGATGGTATTCCGTACGTACACACGCCCGGTGATTTCATTTTTCCGTAGGATGGATAGAAGGTGAATTAGGTTTGTTTCATATTTATAATAACATATCAGTATGTATGTAATACTGATGTTATTACTTTATCATGAAACAACTAAAGAAGAAGAAGTTGAAGAAGATAGAAATTGAAAAGATCGGTAATGGATATTACCTCTTCTTTGGAACGCTTCTTTGAATCCTCCACTTAGGGAACTAATATTGGTCTTTTAAGAATACCAGGACCTCTAGGATTAATCTAGGGAAGTGGAGAGGAGAAAATGGCAGGGTTTGGCTGAGCTTGAGTGCTCAATTTGGTGTGAGGAGGAGGGGGAGTAGGTGCCCTTTTATAAGGGAGGAGAGGGGCACCTTAGGAATATCTCAAAATATTATTTTATATTAAAGTCAAAATCGGTTTATAATGGTTCCAAAGGGTCTTATTTCGAAGATAATGTGGGGAAGGGTCGATATCCTATCAACCAATAGGAGGGGGAGGAGGTGCCCTTTGATGATTCATATACCATAAAAGTCTCGGGTGTTACACTTATCCCCAACACTTATCCAAATTTCCAATTCAGGGAATAGTTCTATCGGTAAGGTTCAGTGAACGGTTCTATCTGTTAGGTTCAGTGAACAGTTTTATCGGTGAGGTTAAGTGAACAGTTCTATCGGTGAGGTTTTGTGAACAGATCTATTGGTGAGGTTCAGTGAACAGTTCTTTAGGTGAGGTTCAGCGAATAGTTCTATTGGTGAGGTTTTGTGAATAGTTCTATAGGTGATGTTCAGTGAATAGGTCTATCGGTGAGGTTTTGTGAACAGTTATATCGGTGAAGTTCAGTGAAAAGTTCTATCGGTGAGGTTCAGTGAACAGTTCTATCGGTGAGGTTTTGTGAATAGTTATATCAGTGAGGTTGTGTGAACAGTTCTATCGATGAGGTTCAGTGAACAGTTCTATCACTGAGGTTCATTGAACAGTGTCCTATCGTTGAGGTTTAATTAACAGTGTTCTATCGGTGAGGCATAGTGAACAGTGTTTTATCAGTGAGCTTCAGTGAAAAGTGTTCAATCGATGATGTTTAGTGAACAATGTTTTGTTAGTGAGATTCAGTGAATAGATTTCTATAGGTGATGTTCAGTGAACATTGTTCTATTGGTGTTGTTCAGTGAACAGTGTTCTATCATTGAGGTTCAGTGAACTGTGTTATATCAGTGAGGTTCAGTGAAAAGTGTTCTATTTGTGAGGATTAGGGGGCAGTGTTCTATCGGTGAGGTTCTAATGGTGAGGTTAATGAGCAGTGTTCTAATGGCGAGGTTTATGAACAATGTTCTATCGGTGAGGTTTATGAATAGTGTTCTATCGGTGAGGTTCTAACGGTGAGGTTCATGAACAGTGTTCTAATAGCAAGGTACATGAATAGTGTTTCCAACTTCCTACAGTTTCACCACATTAGCATTTTCCTTTGACATAAAATGCATTTAATGCCTCATTTTAAAGACTATAAGGATGATTCAAAGGCCATAACTCCTATATTAATTATTCATATGGATCATGTTGTTTTTACTTGGTCAAACCGCATGGTTTAATGCTATCCGCTTTTAATGGGGAATTAAGCGTGTCATAAACTGTCGCCCATTAAATCTTCAAAAAGGGACAAGGTATCTTCATCCCATATTCTTCCTCTTTTTTCTCGACTATGAGATGATAGAACCTTTCAATCCTTCCAGTAGGTGTTACACAATCAAATGTTACCCCATGGATTGGATTCGATCTGTTTTGATGCAACCATGTTGTATCGATCAATCATCGATATAAGGTATGTTTTATCATCTGTACTTTAGGGACCAACTTCCCATGTTTCTCTTTTCTATATTATTGCATGAAATATCCATGCCTCTATTGCGGTTTTTCTGGGGGTTTGGTTGGTGTGGTCGTACCGTGGCATCCTCGGGTGGATGCTGTCGTCGCGAGAGGAGTATCGCGACCTGTTGTGTGGATAAAGAACGTGGGTACTGTATGAGGTAGGGGATTCATTGCGTCTCTTTCTATTATGTGAAACTGTATCTTTATAATGTTTTATCCCACTGGATGACAATGTAATTTACATAATAAATATTTGAACTAGATAAGTAAATTGATATCGATCATATGTTATTGCCTCTTGTTTTTGCTTGATTGTGTGATATTTATGCTTATTCTTTATGGAAATCGGCAAATAATGTAAACCTAGATTAATTGATAATTTTTTGGCTAAAGATAAAGGGGAATGTAAACTAATCTAGTTCTTGTTGTAATTTTATGTTAATAAAATTGGTGCAGTAATCATGTTCATTTATTTGTGATAACTTACTTTTCGGTTTCCCAAATTTGGAAAAAATGAAAAATAAATCAGTTCATCCAATATGGATTAAAGATCTATTATTTGTAAAAATATAATTACATGTTGGGTTCTGAGTTACCCTCTTGTTTTTCTAAGGGCCAAGAGCCTAATAGTGAAGATGTTTTTTTAATTCTGCTTATATTTTGATGTGATCCTGGATAGTTTTGGAAATATATGGAGGCATGGAGACCTTTTTGTTTGTGGCAGCAGATAATGCCTAGAGTGGCGAGATGCATCATTTTATGCATGTGGGTGTCAGGGAGGAAACCATGGGTGATGGAATAGGATGGTAAGGATTATTGGATGCTTGTTGTTTCTTAGGTTGTTTATCTTTTTTACTTTTCCCTACTACTCAAGGAATCTGGTCTTGCATAACCTTCTTCCGAAATAGGGGAAGACAAGCAGGGGATTCCATATGCTTTCCATGTTTAGCTTCTCAAGGAAGGATGAGTATATGCTCTTGCTATAAGCGGAAAAGACTCGACGGGTAGTACATCTACTCATTGTATTGAGCCCCTTGTGTTTAGTAGCTTAGAATATTTTTCTATAATTCCTAGGAATGTGGTAAATTATTTCTATAATGAATAATTTAATAAATGGTGTTCACCCATGGGGTTGGAGTTTGCAGGAACATTGTGATGAGTTTTTAATTTTCACGGAACAGTGAACCTTGGGTGTGATGCTAATGAAATTTAATGTGGGTTTTTACATTGCTCATAAATTTTTAAAAAATTAATTAACATATAGTGGAACTGATAAAAATGGAATAAAGTAATCTAATAAATCAGTTTAATTGGCTGTATTCTTATACGAAACCAAGTCATAAAAGTAGCATCCAAGTGCCTGAGAGACGTTAGCTGCAATTGTGTCTAAGACTAGGTTCTTCCCATAGTGTGGTTTTGAGATATAGTTAATTCTATACTTTTGTGTTTCTATACATTACTCCACCCTGTCAGTATGGCCAACTGTCACCCCAGGGATTCTGAGCCATAGGGGGTGTTTTCCCCAACATTCCGATGGGAGGATGGAAGGCCAACTACCCACCTTTTCCCCACTCTCTTCTCTTTGTAATTACTTCTGTTGTCAGGCACATTGGTTAGTTTTCCCCATATATGTGTGTAGAGGGTTGTAATGGATTCTTCTTATTCACACACATATATTTGGGATATAGTTTCTTGTAGACATCTATAGGTGTAAATTGTATAGGCTGTGATGGATTGAGGATCCTTACTCGGTGCATGGGCTGTGATGGTTTGATTTATAATACCCATCCTATGATACACATTATGCGAGCTATGGTGGCTATCGAAAACTACCATGTTACTTTGGTGTGTGAACGTGATGGTTTTGATGCACGAGGTTCTTATTATGGTGTTTCACCTAGGTGTCTGCGGGCATGCCTTTCTGGAGAGAGATGCTCAGGCTGTGTAATGTTGGGGAGAAACATCAAACGAGTGGGGAAGTAGTAGCATGGTACCATTGATATTATTTATTGTATGATATATTCTGTTATGCATTACATGGTGAGAGTTTCCATGGTAAGGATGGGAACATTGAATACATGTTTAGGTGACAAGTTAGTATCACTTGTTTTTCACTATGTTTTAGCATGCTTTCTTTACTTTTGCACAAGTGGATTCCAGAAGGATCCTACTGAGTATAATATTATACTAACCCTAAGTATATATAATTTTTTTTCAGGTCACTTGGTGAAGGTTGGATATTAGGCTGGTGTTTACTAGATTTTGGTTTCATGATCTGTTCGGGATTGTGGTGGATGTTTTTTTTACTTTCATTTAGGTGCATGATGTTTTTTCCCTTTTAGTTGTAGTACTTTTTCATGGAATTACATACGTGAAAATGGGTTTCTTTTATATTTTAGTTCCGAGATGGAGTTGGTGGGTTTCTATCTTATCTCTCTCTTCCACATGTGTTCTCATAGAGGGTAATGACTCCGATTTGTGTGTTTATTATACCATAAGTGCTAGTCGCCACCCCAACGCCTATTGGAGGTAGGACTAGGTGGTCATTTTCTACCTTCTCACATTACCGACCCAAGAGGGGTACACTTTGTGGGGAGGGGGTCGGGACATAGTGGTATCAGAGGCATGTTTATGGGATAGGATGGAGTTTGGAGTTAGGCACAATTGAGGATGCATGGTTTTGTTAGGAAAATGTTTCATTCATGTTTAGAAGGTGAAGTAAAAACCGGAGACCAGCTGATACATAGGCATTTAGGGCCCCAATGATCTGATGTATAGACGATTAAGTTTACAATTGCTACTAAACCAGGTGATACTAGTTGCATGGTAGAGACCTAAGAAATGATCATGAATCAATATTCTTTGTGCCAGTGATTGAATGGGTAGACCTTGGTATAGGTTAACCTAAAATAAATAAGATAAAATAATTGATTAATTAATGTTGAGTCTTCCATATTCTAGGATTAAGAGCTCTAACGAGTTGTTATTTTAATGTAATGGATCCAATACGATGTCTTCATCAGGTTTGTGCAAAAAATGACTAGCAGGTCGTTCCATCAGATCACCGTAGGGTAGAGGTTGACGACGACAACATGTGGAGGAATACACTCAGAGTGTTTCAGCTCCATAGTGTGCAGATGTATGAGGGCTCTGTTTCAGAAGCATTCATGGAAGACTGGTTAGAAGAGTTCGAGAACATCTTTAGTTCGATTCATTCTCAGAAGGAGCACTAGGTGTCCTTGGTTGTGACAATTCTACATGGAGCTACACGGTTGTTGTGGTTCTTGTTCCTCGGTGATCATGAGGAGTTTCCGATCTCATGGGAGGAGTTCCAAGGCAGGTTTAGAGTCTATTTTCTTTCATCGACTACAAAGGAGTCCATTCTGTAAGAGCATCTTACCATTCAATAGGGGAGCTCCAGTGTTAGAGTGATTGGATTCTTTTTCATGAACCTTTTATGATATTCTTCAAAACTGCTTCCACATGAGGAGGCCAAGGCAAGGCATTTCGATGAGGCTTTGCATCCATATATCCTGCACCATGTCACCCCATTTATTATAAAAACATATCATGTGGTGTTGGAGATGGTAGAAGTTGTCAAGAGGACTTTTTCCAGGACCGGGACATCATGAGAGGGGAATCAGCATGATTCCTCTCGAAGTAGAACTATGATATGCGGTTCTCGGTTTTAGGTAAAAAGAGTTTTCATCCAGCTGGTGGTAGGTACAAACCCTTCACATATCGTTTCTCCAGAGGTAAAAACTCTCAAGCTATGACATGGGATAAGGCACTTTTTTTCTTGTGGTGTACATGGTCATCAGTAGCGGGAGTGCCCGGCATTTGAGATTGGTCATCATGCATCAGGCGCTACGCTCTAGGTTCCTCCGTTGAGATAGTACCTGTCGATGTAGTAAAAGCCAGTTTCACCAGCTTTAGATCAGCAGAGGGTAGATGGGCCAGGTAGAGGACATCCCCATGACGCTCCATGTCCATAGAGAGTAGAGCGCGACCATGGTGGTGGTCTTCATCAGGGTCAGAGAGGTCGTGGATGAGGTCTTGGTCAGCTTCATACTCTAGAGTTTCCAGCTCTTGTCGCGCCAGACGTCGTTCGAACTACTCTTTTCTTATTTTCTCCCTTGCTGTATGCCTTTTTTGATTTATGAGTGATACACTCCTTCATATCACCAACCCCTGTCCTTAATTTGGGACCTGAGGTAGAGAGGTTTCCAGTGCCCTTGGTGTTGACTACGCCAGTTGGAGTTCGAGCTAACTTGTTTGACGTATGTAGATATTGTGAGCTAGTCTTTGGGACAACACCGCTCTTGGGGAGATTTCATATGATTATGAATACAACCATATGATTCCATTATCGGCATAGATTGGTCGTATTTAGTGTAATCTATCATGGATTTCTTCAATAAGAAGGTCATCTTCATTGGTGTGGATGGAGAGAAAGTGGTGTTTGTTGCTGAGCAGGATCCTCAGATGGGTCATTGGTGCATTCCATACTTATCATCCATGATGGCTGAGATGATGCTATGTTCTTCAAAGACTCAGCAGGTGGAATTTCATAGGGTTGTAGAGGATTACCCTGATGTCTTTCCAGAAGAGGTTATAGTATTACCCCCTCGACGAGAGATTGAGTTTGGGATCGAGCTACTGCCAAAAGAGTATCCTATACCTATGTATCATAATAGGATAGCCCCTTCTATGTTACGAGAGCTACATATACAGCCTAAGGATCTATTACTGTGCAGTTTTGTTCGGCCAACTATGACACCATGGGGTGCACCAGTTTTGATCGTGAAGAAGTCCGATGGAACTTTGTGGTTGTGTTTCTATTATCGCCGCCTAAGCAAAGTGACAATAATGAATCGATATACTCTTCCACAGATTGATTATTTATTCGATCAATTGAACGGTTAATGTTGGTTCTCAAAGTTCAACTTGCGGTTGGGATATCATCAGATGCGTGTGAAGGATGAGGATATCCCGAATACTACTTTCCATTTTCGAAATGGGAAATATGAGTTCGTTTTAATGACAATTGGAGTTATGAATGATCCTTCTGTATTCATGGGATTGATGAATGTTGTGTTCCATGAGTTCCTAGAAATGTTTGTGGTAGTTTTCATTGACGACATCCTTGTGTACTCCACTTCTGAAGAGGAGCATCCAGAGTATCTACAAGCCGTTTTGGGAGTTCTTTGCCAACATCAGTTGTTCGAGAAGTTGTCAAAGTGTGATTTTTAGGCTAAAGAATTCTATTTATTGGGGAATGTCAGATCGAAATGGGGATTATATATGGAACCATCGATGACAGTATAAGTTTTGTCTTTGGCATCCCCAAAGACAGTGTCAGAGGTGCGAAGTTTCCTTGGTCTCACAGGCTACTACATGAGGTTCATAGCCGATTTTTCATGAGTTGCAACTGCACTGACAGCTTTGACTAGAAACAATTAGGCATTCATAAGGACTGATCAGTGTCAGGTAGCTTTTGTGTATCTATAGGAGGTGGTGAGCCTTCCTGGAGTCCCTAGGATGATTATTTCTGATCTGGATCCTCGTTTTACCTCCAGGGTGTGGAGAGGTCTCCCACATGATTTCTGTTCTCAACTATGTCTGAGGACTGCTTTTCATCCTCCAATGGATGGTCAAACGGAGCAAACCATGAAGACTCTTGAAGACATATTACCCTCTTGTGTTCTTTATTTTGGAGGCTCTGGATAATGTACTTACCCTTTGCAGAGTTCACTTACAAAAATAGTTTTCAATATCCTATCGGTATGAAACCTTTTGAAGCCTTTTATGGTCGACCATTCCATTATATGTTGTGTTGGACTGGGGTCAGAGTGTCAGCAATTCTCGGACCAGAACTAGTGTAGAATACAACTGAGATGGTTTAGGGGATTTATGAGAGGATGAAGGCAGCGCAAGATCATCAGAAATCATATGCTAATCAAATAAGGAGACCCTTAAATTTTAATGTTGGAGATCATGTGTTTCTTAAGGTGACTCCTCGTCATGGGAAGCGATGGTTTGGTCATAGAAGTTTGCTTCATCTAAGGTTTTTTGGAGCTTTCAAGGTGTTAGCTCATGTTGGAGCTGTGGAATATCGAGTAACACTTCCCCAATAGATGAGTCAGATACATGATGTTTTCCATGTATCACAACTATGTCATTATCATTATGATGACTCTCACATTATCTATTAGGGAGAGATTGATGTTTATTATGATGA
This sequence comes from Viscum album, assembly GCA_963277665.1. Lineage (NCBI taxonomy): Eukaryota > Viridiplantae > Streptophyta > Magnoliopsida > Santalales > Viscaceae > Viscum > Viscum album. The sequence goes on from OY728122.1 coordinate 689,289,101, forward strand.
AACCTTCGAGGAGTTCCCTATGGAGATCCAACACCCCAAGGAGAAGTTGTTGCGCATGCATTCTATCCCCTTATTTCATGTCTTTTGGCAACACGGTGAAATGGAGGAGAGTGTCTGGGAATGTGAGACACAGATACATGCTCAGAACCTAGAGTTGTTAGATTCTTAACACTTTTCATGTAATGATGTACCCTTTGTGTTTAAACCTTTATATTTTGATTTATGAATTTCTTTTGTCGCTTTTGTGGCATTTTCTCATATGAGAGGTATCTCGATGGGTGGTTGTTTGGACCTCGTTTAGTTTTCTGTTTATGTGGGTTTTGAATTCTCAAGGATGAGAATATTTTGAGAGGTATTTGATGTAATGGCTCAGACCTCTCTGGTCCATTCCTTTGTGAAAATGTGGTGTTTGAGGTGTTCTGGGAGGTCATGGTGACTTATCCCCAACAGTTATCCAAATTTACAATTTAGTGGATAGTCTTATAGGTGAGGTTCAATGATCATTTCTATCGGTGAGGATCGGTTAACAGTTCTATCAGTGAGGTTCAGTGAACATTACTATTGGGGAGGGTCTGTGAACAGTTCTATCGGTGAGGTTTAGTGAACAGTTTTATCGCTGAGGTTCAGTGAACAGTTCTATCAGTGAGGTTTTATGAACATTTCAATTGGTAATGTACAGTGAACAGTTCTATCAGAGAGGTTTTGTGAACAGATCTATCGGTGAGGTTCAGTGAACAGTTCTATCGGTGAGGATCAGTGAAGAGTTCTATTAGTGGGGTTCAATGAACAGTTATATCAGTGAGGTTTTATGAACAGTTCTATCGGTGAGGTCCAGTGAACAGTTATTTCAATGAGGTTCATTGAACAATGTTCTATTGGTGAGGTTTAGGGAATAGTGTTCTATCAGTGAGGTTGAGTAAACAGTGTTCTATCGGTGAGGTTCAGCGAACATTGTTCTAGCGGTGAGGTTTAGTGAACAATTTTCTATAGGTGAGGTTCATTGAATAGTGTTCTATCGTCGAGGTTTTCTAAATAGTGTTCTATCAGTGAGGTTCAGTGAACTGTGTTATATTGGTGTGGTTCAGTGAAAAGTGTTCTATCAGTGAGGTTCAGTGAATAGTGTTCTATCGGTGAGGTTTAGTGAACAGTGTTATATCGGCAAGGTTTAGTTAACAGTTTTCTATCGGTGAGGTTCGTGAACAGTGTTCTAACGGTGAGTTTCATGAACAATTTTCAATCAGTGAGGTTCATGAATAGTGTTCTATCAGTGAGGTTCATGAACAATGTTCTAATAGCGATGTTCATGAATAGTGTTTCCAGTATCATACAGTTTCACCCCATTAGCATTTTCCTTTGACGTAAAATACATATAAAGCCTCATTTTAAGGTCTGTACGACCGATTCAAATCCCATAACTCCTATATTAATTATTCTTTTTTTTCTCCGGATGTTTTTACTCGGTCAACCCATGTGGTTTAATGAGATCTACTTTTAATGGGGAATTAAGCATATATAAAAACATCACCACATTAAATCTTCAAAAAGAAACAAGATATCTTCCTCCATTGTTCTTCCTCTTTATTCTCAGCTATGAGATGCTATAACCTTTCAGTCCTTCCGGTAGGTGTTGCACAATCAACATTACTCCTCGGATTGGTTCCGCTCTATTTTGATGTAACCTAGTTGTATCAATAAATCTACAATATATAGTCTGTTTTATCATCGTTACATTGGGAAATATCTACCCCTGTTTCTCCTTTCCATATTACAGTATGAAGTCTCCGTTCTTTTAATGTTGTTTTTTGGGTTTTCATAGTGCAGTCATACCGTGGCATCCTTGGGTGGATGTAGTCATCGCGAGAGGAGTATCGTAACCCGTTTTGTGGATAAAGAACGTGGGGAACTGTTTGAGGTAGGGGATTCATTACTTATCTTTCTTTTATGTGCAACTGTATCTTTAGAATGTTATATCCCATTGGATTACAATGGAATTTACATAATAAATATTTGAATAGGATAAACAAATTTATATTGATCATATGTTATTGCCTCTTTTTTTGCTTGATTGTGTGATATTTAGGATTGTTCATGATGGAAATTAGTAAATAATGTAAAGAGAGATTAATTGATAATTGTTTGGCTAATGATAAAGAGGCATGTAAACGAATCTGTTTCTGGTTGTAATTTGATGTTAATCAAATTGTTGTATTAATCATGTTCATTTAATTGTTATAGCTTACTGTTAGGTTTCCCTAATTCAGAACCAATGAATAATCAACAGGTTAAACAAAGATGGATAAAATAAATGTTGGTTGTTAAAAGATAATTGATTGCAAGGTTCTGAGTTACCCTCCTATTTTTTTAAGTGCCAAGAGACAAATTTTTAAGATGTTTGTTTTACTGCTACTTATGTTATGATGTGAGCCTAGATGGTTGTGGTAATATGTGGTGGCATGGATGCCTTTTTGGTTGTGGTAGCAGATGATTCCTAGAGTGGCGAGATGCATCGGTTTATGCATTTGAGTATCTAGTAGGACACTAGGGATGATGGAATGGGATGGTTGTGATTGTTATATTCCTTTTGATTCTTTGGTTGTTTATCTTCTTTACATTTCCGCACTGCTAAAGTAAGATGGTCTTACATACCCTTATTCTGAAAGAAGTGAAGACACGTTGGGTATTCCACATGCATTCCGTGTTTAGCTTCTCAAGGAAGTATGGGTATGTTCTCTTTCTATAAGTAGAAAAGATTATATGGGTCGTTCATTTACTCACCGTGTTGAGCCCCTTGTGTTTAGTAGAATAGAATGTTTTTCTATAATTCCTTGGAAGGTGGGAAAGTATTTCTGTAGTGAATAATTTTATAAATGGCGTTAACCCATTGGGGTTGGAGTTTGCTGGAACATAGTGATGAGGTAGTAATTTTGAAGGAACAATGAACTTTGGGTGTGATGCTAATTAAATTTAATCTGGGTTTTTTCATGGTTAAATAATGTTTAAAGAATTAATTAACGTACAATGGAAATGATAAATATGGAATATAGTAATATAATAAATCTCTTTAAATGGATGTGTGACTATAGGATAACTAGTATTAGAAGTAGCATCCCGGATTCTGGGAGACGTTAGGTGGTGTTGTGTCTAAGACTACGTTCTTCCCATAGTGTGGTTGTGAGTTATATTATATTCTGTAATTTAGTATTTCTTTACGCTACTCCACCCTGTCAGTAAGGGAAACTAACACGCCTGGGATTCTGAGCCCTGGGGGGTGTTTTCCCCAACATTCTGGTGGGAGGATGGATGGATGACTACCCCATTTTTACCTGCTCTCTTATCTGGGTAGTTACTTGAACTGGAGGCACATTGGTTTGTTTTCCCCAAATATGTGTTTAGAGGGATGTAATGGCATGTGGTTATTCTGACACATATATTCTGGATATTGTTTTCTATGTAATAATATAGGTGTAATGTGTATAGGCTGTGATGTATTGAGGATCCTTACTCGGTGTATGGTCTGTGATGGATTGAGGAATAATACCCGATGTTTGATCCTAGTTATTTGAGCTATGGTAGCTCCCAAAAACTACATGGTTTCTTTGGTGATTGGATGTGGTGGTTTTGTTGCATGAGGTGAACATTGTGGTGCTTCGCCCAGGTGTCTGCGGGTAAGTATTTCTGGAGAGAGATGATAAAGACGTGCGGCATTGGGGTAAAGAGGCAAACCAGTGGGGAAGTAATATAAGGATACCCTTCATATTATTCATTATATGATATATTCTTGTATGCTTTACTTGGTGAGTGTTTCCATGGTGAGGCTTGGAACATAGTATTATTATTTATGTGACAAGTTAGTTTCACTTGTTGTTCACTGTGCTTTAGCATGATATCATTACTTTTTCATGAGAGGCTTCAGGGAGGATCCTACTCAGTATGATGTTATACTCAACCTATGTATATATAAACTATTTTTCAGGTCACATAGACCAGGTTGGAGATCAGGCTAGTGTTTACTAGCATGTTGTTGTAGGAGCTGTACGGGCTCAAGGATGCTGTTGTTTTTACTTTATTTTGGGTACTTGTAGGATTTCCCTTTTCAGTTGTAGTAATTTTGCATGGAATTACATATGTGCACTTGGGTTTCTAATATATTTCAGTTCAGAGTTGGATTTTGTTAGTGTCTATCTTATCTCTCTCTTCTGCATGTGTTCTCTTGGAGGGTAATGCCTCCAATTTGTGTGTTTATTATACCATGGTTCCTAATTTCCCACCCTAGGCCTACAGGAGGCGGGACTCGGGAGTCATTATCTCCCATCTCACATTCCCGACCCAGGAGGGGTACAGATTGTGGGGAGGGTGTCCTGACAAAAAAAATTGTTTCGATACTAACAATATAATATATGTGGCATTTTAAAAAATTAATTATTTTGATGGAAATATGGGTATACAATGAGATTTGTTGATGGATAAAAATGGGTGAGAATAGAATTATTTCATTGATGAAACAAAATTTAGATTGTATTGGAATGGTCAAATTTTTATAAGAATATAATAACATTTAAATGATAAGAATAACTTAGAATAAATTTCATGGATAAAAATTGGGAGGTAGTAAATACCAAACCATGAAAGATATCATCATAATGATTTAGAATAGTTTCTTAATAATTTATACAATCATTTCAAATTCATTATAGTGGTAGAATTATAAAAATTTTATGATTAATGTCTTATATAGGCATTGAATGGGTTCAAGAGGTTGGTATATATAGTGAATGTGGCACGAATGTTTATTAATTTCTAAATTTAGGATATGGAAATCCATATTATTGTAATTTAAAAACCATGGTAATATCTAGGGTTTTGGAACATGGATTATTTTATTATATTTTTGCAATTTATTTTAAATTGTTAACAAAGCCTCAATATTTTATGTTAATTTTGGAATGGGAAGAAAAATTTCTTAAAAACAATATTTTATAAGCTTAATTTCCATTTTAGACATTGGAAGGTTATTTATATGCACGTAAAATAATATTAACTCATTAAAATTAAATTTATTATCCAAATATATAATTTTTGGTAAGGTATTTAGTTTTAATAAAAATTAAATCATTTTTACATATTTATAAAGTCATAAACCATACTAAAAACGTGAAACTTTATTTTCACAAAAAAATAAAATATAATGTGTCTTACAAAACCTATAAATTTTACTCAAAAATTACAATGAAATTTTTAGTTCAAGTAAATTATTTATTTATTCAAGATAATTAACTAATTATAATAATTTTAACTTTTAAATAAAAATAAAAAAATATGGAAAATAATAATTTTTTGGACATAATAAACATTTCGGCCAATATAATAATTAAATTGGGCATCATAAATATTTATTATCATTTATATTTAAAAAAAGTGTTTTATAAGTATTTTTAATGATGTTTATTTTAATTTCAAATAAATGAATATTTATATGACTATATTTTTACTATAATTTCACAAAAAATATTTTTTATTTGTATGAAAATACTTATTTTCCATAATAATTTTTTATTATTATGTATTTTAATAAAAACAAAATTAAAATGGGATTTGTGAACCCCTATGTCATTTCTAAAAATAAATTAATACCTTACAATATTATGGTCTACATACATATCTCCATATTCCACTAGAACACAACATAAGGGTATGGTGTGTGATGATGGTACATTCATGATGTGACTCATCTAAAATTGATCTATTGGTGATATCTACTAACATTAATGTCTACAATATTAAACACCCCTCAACGAATACATATTAATTTACTTCTTGGGCTTTGAGGTAGGAGAACTGTAATGACACCACCTCCCTCCAAAGTTCTGATATAAGAGCATAAAATGGTATGATATTACATTTTCATACCATCAATTTTACCTTATAAATATATTATCTCTCTTAATTACCATAATACATAATATATTTCCAATGGATATAATACCCAATTTTTATATTGACCAATAATTATATTTACCATTAGTCAATTAAATTTCAGATCACTATGACTGTGTTATCCCAATACAAACTATATATATAGTCTCTAATTATCATACTTCATCATTAAAAAAGTCATTTATAATGGTTCCACAAATCCCATTATAATGAATAACCATTTTCTTAGTCTTATTTTTATTTCTAAAAAATTTACACTATAAGTGATCTTCATTAGAGAATTAAAGCCTATGGAGTTTAACATAATTTTTATACTATTCATTTTCATTTAATTCCATCTATTATTTCATGATGTTATATTCATAATTGATTCATTATATTTAATGAAATATAAGATACAATATATGCAATTCTATTTTATGAAATAATAAAATTATCATTTTCAAACAAGAATTCATTTATTATGGAAATTTTTATAACATTATATTCATTCCCCCCTTAAAAATTTATTTACTAAATTTTTTTGTTCATACGTAATATAAATGTGATAAATTCTCTTTCATTACATATTAAATCTATTATATTACAATATTGAACATGTGATTTCCCCAAAATTTATTCATGAGCCGATTTGTTTTCCTCAACACTTTTTACCAATCAAGAACATTCTAGGATGGAAATTATTAATATAAAATGTTATGATCTAATAATTTCCATATGTTTATAGTTTTTTTATATATACATTCTCAATAGGGACACATGAAAGAAATAATTTACATTAGAATTATTTATATGGTTTTCTCTCTAAATTGAAATTACTCAAACAAATTCGAGAAAATAAAATTGACAAATGTGCATTTATATAGTTTGCTTCTTCTATCGACATATTGTCACCCATGGCGACGTCATTGGGACTACATGTTCCCAGACATGAAACACTAAATCATTACTTTTATTATAAATATAATGTATTTTGAATTATGAGTATCCATGATATGTTTTGGTACCACATGTTGAGTCAATAAGGTTTTCCTTATGACTTTTCCATTCCTTCTTGTTTTGAAAATCACAAACACATAATCTTTAAGGAAAATAACTTTTATAAGGAAAATCACTTTTATAAGGAAAGTCTCTTTTATAAGGAAAATTTATTTTTAAAAGAAAATTGCATTTATAAGGAAAATTATCCTTATCATATTTTCATTATCTTTATCCATATTTTTCTTAAGTAAAAAAATAGGATTCATTTCTATATTCTCGGAATCGTTTAAAACATTGATATGAAGCATTCTGTTTTAGGCTACGAATTCTGGATGAGAATTGTAATGAACTTCCACTCCGAATTCTGGATACAAACTCTAATAAAGATCCACTCCTGATTCTGGATACGAACTCCCATGAAGTTCGACACCGAAATCTAATGACAAATCCTGATTACGAATTCTCATTACGAATCCTAAGGACGAATTGGCATTCCGAATTCTCATTTCGAATTCACCTATTAAACAGAATCTGATAATCATCGCTTTATACACTTCAAATTTATTTAGACTCCGAATATTATTTTTGGATAGACTCCAAACTTTTATTTTCTTACACTTTTATAATTTTTCTTCTCATTGACATTTTGATTACACTCCGACCCTTCAGTCTGAACTTTTGAGTTAGACTTAAAATGATGTATTAGATTCTGTTACACTTGTTTTGTTTTAAAACGATGTCATCTATTCCATTATAAACTAACCGTTGGTTATGTGATACGTGTACAAGACCCTCTAATTTTTATGGAAAATATGAACATTGGAAAGGAGGCCGACAGAGCCTATAAATAGGAGCTCATTTGAATGATCTCACAATAAAAATGAAGTTGGATCGATCTAGAGACCACACACAACAAAGGTGATTTCTAGAGAGAGAAATATTTGCATGCCTTGTGCGTACTGAACCGATCGTTAAGCTTTTTCTTCGTGCGACTCCAAATGATTGTGATTACATTCGAGGACTTCTGCTGATAGGAAGACAGAGGTGCCGACTACCTTGAAGTTCGAGGGCTTCCTTGCTGAGGAAGACAGAAGTTCCAACTACCTTGAAGTTGAGGGTTTGCATGAATAGCAAGACAGAGATTCTGATATTCGTATCGAGGTCTTACCCTGGTGTGGGTAAGACAGACTTTCTTGAAATTATAAATCAAGGGACCTTTATCCAAGGTTGTTGGATACCCTTCACTTTAGGTTAAAAGGCTTGTATCTTGTTTCTTGTAGTTTTACTACTTGTTTGTTTCCACTGCATATTGTATTTTAAGGAAAGTATAACTTTATTATACTTCCCTACTTGTAATTTGTTTCATTTAGATTATATATGTTTTAAGGTAGAATCTCATGTTGTAATCTTTAGTTATGTTTCAATTTCCGGATCCATATTTCCAGAACCTGCTTTCAGAATCTGTTTCCAGATTTTAGCAAGTACATAGATCTTGAAGTTTATAACTTCATTCCTTATTCCTATTTTTTAATTGGTGTTAGAGGAGATGTGAATTTTTTTAGTTTAACATTGTTAAACATAGCTCTTTCCTTTGTTTAAGGAAAATTTTTAAAGTATAAAATTCACCCCCTCTTGTATATTGAGCATCTAAATCATTATTTCGATCCTACAATTGGTATCAGAGGATGTCTCTGAAATACTTATACTCACGCATAATTTTTTATTGCTCATTTTCCTTTATTCTTCATACTTTCTTAGAAAGAACGTGTTCATGTCATTCTGAACTTTTTCATTCCGAACATTGTGATTACAAATTTTTTCTACTAACAAGTTTTTGTGCCGAATGTTATTTTAAGTATGGCAGGAGTCAATGTTGGTTCCATTGATAATCTAAATCCTACAAGACCATCAATCTTTGATGGTAATGACTATGAGTATTGGAGTGATCGAATGAAGACTTTTGTTATCAATACTGGAGTGGATAACTTCGTTATGCTTACCAGAGATTATAAAATTCCTGATAAGGAAGTTAGAACATTCACTAACCAGGAAAATCAAGAGTATAATCTCAATTATAAGGTACACAATACCTTACATTGTTTAATGACTAGAAATATATATATCCAAATTTCTTCTTGTGAAGCAGCTAATTGTATCTGTAACAAGTTAGAGGTTACACACTTTGGAACTTCTAAATTGATTCAGACTATGAGAGCTATACTTAGAGCTGAATACCATGGCTTCAATTTTTTGTATGGTGAACCAATTTGTAATGTTAAACAGAGATTTATGACTATAGTCAACAATTTACAGTGTATGGGAGAGAAAGGGTTAGATGATGAAGCACTTGTGGATAAGATAATTGATATTATTCCCAATGATTGGGAATCATAGAGAACAACTATAGATGAGAATAAAAAGGTCACCCAAATTTCTCTTGATGAGTTATTCAGAACTCTTCTCCAACATGAAACAAGAATGAAGAGAGATACTGACAACATCAAAGAAAAAAATGGAAATGGTACTATTGCTTTCACAACAACATCAAATCAGATTAAAGATAAGACTCCTGAGAGGGTAACCAGATCCAAGTCTAAGAAAGTTATTTTCCAATCTGAATATAGTGAAAGTGAAGTCTCTGAAAATGAGTTAGAAAATCTTGCTCGAAGGATGAACAAGATAGCTGACTAAAGATATTTCCAATCCAAGTATAAGAAAAAGGAAAGGAAAGATAGAAAAGATGGAGAAGTCACCTGTTATGAATGCAAGAGAGCTGGAAAAATTAGACCATATTGTCCTCTACTAAAAAAGAAAGAAAGGAATGAAAGGCATTCCGACAGGAACAGAAAGAAGTATTATAAATCCAAAGATAAGAATGTTTTGAAAGCTAGTGATACCTGGAGTGACATTGGTGATGACTCTTCAGATGAATCTTCTGATTATGAATCTTCATGACAGAAGAATCTTGGTCTTATAGCTAGACTACCTATTAACAATCACTGTTTTATGGATAAGGTATGAAATGCTGAATCATTGACCAATGTTTCATTAAATTCTAGTCATAGTAAATATTATAACTCTTCTGATGAAGAATCTTCTTCTGATGAAGAATACACTTCCCTTACCTATGAAGAAGTTTATAGGTTTTCTGAACTTCTTGAGATTGATAACTCTAAACTCAATAAGAAACCGGATAAGGAAAACTCTAGCAAATCTATTCTTACGAAAGTAATATCAGATCATACTAAAGACCTTGATAGGAAAAATGGTGATTTTGAAACTATTTCAAAAAATATTGAGGAAGTAAATTCTGAGAAGAAAAAACTTTCTAATGAGTTAGAAAAAGTAATTTCAAAGAAAAATGTTTTCGAGCCTAGATCTAGTTCTAAATCTAATGATTTTGAAGATAGAAACATGGTTATAAAACTCAAGTCCGAATTTATTTCCTTAAATAAGTTTTTATAAAACATTACCCATGGTAAATAAAATTTTTATAAAATGTATTCCCAAATACGACCTTTAATAAATAAATCCGGATTTGGTTATACCCATGCAAAAACTATTTTCAGTAACAATTATTTTCTTCCCCAAAGTTCCCCATTTTGTACCAAGTGTTAATGTGGTGGTCACTGGGCAAAGAATTATTCCATAAACAAAACCCAATCTCTAGGATTTTACAAAGCATAGTTCTCTAAGAGGACGTGGGTTACTAAAATTCTATTTTCTGGAAATCTCGGATCCAAACAAGTTTGGATTCCGAGAGTCTAATTCTCTTCTTGATTTCAGGAAAATAAAGAGAGTACCAGCAGAAACACATGGTACATGGATAGTGGATGTTCCCGACAAATGACTGGTAACAAAAGCTGTTTTGAAAATATTATCAAAAAAAATGGAGGAAAGGTAACTTTCGGAGATAATGTAAAGGGAGAAATTGTTGGTATTGGTAATATTGTTCTTCTTGGTAAAACCTTGATTTCAAATGTTCTTTTTGTTAAGGGTCTTAAGAACAACCTCATTAGCATATGTCAGCTATGTGATGAAGGGTACCTTGTGAATTTTAGGAATGATAAGTGCTTAGTTCATAATTCCAAGGAAAAATATATTCTCTCAGCAAATATGCAAGAGAATGTTTACACCTTAAATTTAGAAGACCTCAGGAGTGAAGATTTACCTTGCCTAAGTGCAATGGAAGATCATTCCTGGTTATGGCATAGAAGACTAGGTCACTCTAACCTTAGGAATTTATGAAAACTCTCTAAGAAGAAACTAGTTAAGGATCTACCGGATCTTAAATTTGATTCTTCTATAGTTTTTGATCCTTGTCAATATGGCAACAAACATAAATCTAGCTTTAAATCAGTCGGTAATGTCTCAAACAAGCCCCAGGAGCACGGTATGATAGACTCACTGGATTTTTTCTTCAAAATAACTATGTTATGGGAAATGCAGATCCAACCCTTTTTATAAAGAAAGATAAGAAAATGTTTTTGATTGTTCAAATATATGTTGATGACATCATATTTGGTTCAACTCAACAATATTTAACCAACTCTTTTGCAAGTCTAATGAAATCTGAGTTGGAAATGAGTATGATGGGTGAGTTAACTTTTTTCCTTGGTTTTCAAATTTCTAAAAAACCAGAAGGAACCTACATATCTCAACATAAGTATATTAAACATCTTCTTAAAAAGTATGGTTATGACAATACTAAAAGTATAAGTACTCCTATTAGTACATCAAACTCACTAGATCTTGATGTAGCTGGGAAACGAGTAGATCAAACAACATTTAGAGGTATGATAGGAAGTTTACTTTACTTAATAGTTATTCGACAAGACTTAATGTTCTCAGTATGCTTATGTGTAAGATACGAATCCATTCCTAAGGAATCTCACTTAAAGGCAGTAAAAATAATTTTTCGCTACCTTAAGGGAACTATGGATCTAGGATTATTTTATACTTCTAGAAATGATTTTGTTCTAAAAATATTTTCTGATGCTGACTTTGGTGGATGAAGAATTGATAGAAAAAGTAAATCCGGAACGTGTCATTTCTTAGGAGATTCATTAGTTTCTTGGTCTTGCAAGAAGCAGCATTCTGTAGCACTTTCCACTGCTGAAGCTGAATATGTAGCAGCTGTAAGTTGTTGTGCTCAAGTTTTGTGGATGCAACACACACTCACAGACTACAGTTTGAGTTTTACTAAAACTCAAATTTTGTGTGATAAAACAAGTTCCATTGCCCTAAGTAAGAACCATGCACATCACTCACATGCAAAACACATAGATATTAGGCATCACATTCTTAGGGATCACACACTAAAATGAGATATTATTCTTCAGTTTTTCAGAACGCAAGATCAACTTGCTGATATTTTCACAAAATCATTGCCTTCTGATAGATTTTAATACATTAAACAGAAGTTAGGAATGATAACCGTAATGTAATCTTTCTTAATTAACTTTCTGTTGAAAAAGTCCTCTTAATGTAATAAAATCATTTTCATAGGGGGAGTACATTTGATTGTTAGAGTAACTAAATTTTTCAAAGTTAGTTTTTTCAAACTTTTCAGAACTAAATTTCCAGAATGGGAATTTCCGGAACTGAAATTTTCCAAAATGGAAATTTCCATACAGAAAACTTCTGTAATGGAAATTTTCACATTGAAGACTTCTGGAATGGACAATTTCGTACTAGTGTTTCTGTAACGATATTTTCATACCGAGAATTTCATAATGAGCTTTTCGTATTCAATCTTTTGTAATGAAATTTTCATGCTGAAAATCATGTAATAAATTTTCATTTTCTTTAGTGAGTTTTTCGTAGAGAATTTTGCGAACTATGTCTTTTCGTAATAAAGATTTTTCATAGTCAATTTTTTTTCTCTCCAAGAAGAATATTACCCATTACGAATAATCCTCCTAATCTAATCTGAAAGGTATGATTTCCTTACTCATATTTTCATAATCATATTTTATTACCTGGTAATTTCTTATATTTTGTCTTCGGATTATAGTTTTCTTAAATATTTGTTTTAATAAAAACCTCAAAAGATCGGATTCAAGATTTTTTGAAAATTGGTTTTCAACTGTCAGATCTGATCTCATCTTTTTACAACCATTCGATCAATAAAGGAAGATGAACAGCTATATCGTTGCCTATATAAAGGGGACCCCAAATGGTCGTCCCACATCGGTTTTTCACGCTCCAGCATCCCGAAGCTCTGCCTCTCCATTTTAAGGCCGTTCTGATCTTCATCAATCTCCGTTCCGAACTTCGAAGAAGACTTCAGATCCGAATGTCTGTGGAAGAAGCTTCTCAAGACATGTCTTCCTCTAAGACGATTTCCAACTGGTTGGTATATAGAGAAAGTTTGGTTCATCCGGATTTCTTCAACAAGTACGATTCTCTTATATCCAAGAACTTAAAGCTTAACGGATGGGAAGATGTTGTGGTGTCTGTGCCTAGGAATCAAGATGAAGTATATTCGGAATTTCTTTTTGAGTTCTATGAGATAGTTTCCTTCATTAAGGAAGATGATAGGGAGAAATTGTCATTTAATAATTATGGAAAGACTTATAAGCTTTCTTATGCAAAGGAAGATAGCTTGGTAGGGCTGACCAATGAAGTAGAAGACGAGTTCATATCTCATGTTTTACTAGATTCAAAAGGAAGCTTCAACAAGGAAAAGGTATTGGAGACTCTCAGACTGCCAGATGACAAGGCTCCAAAGATTGATACTCTGTCTACGAATTTTCGGATTCTAGAATTATGGGTACAAGACTTTATCATACCGAGAAAGGGTGATAAGGCAATTTGAAGAAGAGAGAGATCTATATTCTAGATTTTCTGAAAAATCTAAGGAATTTAATCTGATGAAACACATTCTTATTACCATTGATAATGTTAAGAAAGGGAATCTGAGATATCATGTCATAATGTATCCAACATTCATCTCGAAGTTAATAGGTCAGTGCCTTGAGTCTTTCAATGAGGATGTCATGTCTAATCCTAGAGTTTGAAAAATTATGTTTGTGAGTGATGACAGCCTCAAAAGGATGGATGTTTCCTTAGACAAGAAGACTGGTGAGTTCTTTCATTTACCATTTCAAGAAGAAGCGGTACCGAAAGTTGGTGAACCTGAATCTTCTAAGACAGTGAAGAATAGAAAGATGAAAGAAGATGAAGTTGAAGCAGGGAATCCCAAATCTAAGGATGTTCATTACGCACCTCCAAAACCGAAGAAGAATAAAGCTTACCATGATAAGGTAGTTTCTAAGTGGAGGGAAATCATAGAGAAGACAGTACAAGGGGATCCCCATTTTGGCTTGGATCCTGCGGAGGCTAAGGCCTTGAAGGAAAAAAAAGCGGATGAGCTAGAAAAACAAATGAAAGAAAATAATCTTAAGGAGAAGATGACTGAATTTGAGGTGGTTCAGAAATTATTGAAGTTTAATGAGATGGCCTCCACAAACATTCCAGTTCCGAGATCATTCTCTGTGGAATCCTTACCTGAAACTCCAGGATGAAACTATGTCACTCCGGAAGAGGCAGTTGCTAAGCATGTTGAAGAAGTTGATCAGTTTGAGGAAGTGCAAGAGAAAGAAGTAGTTGCTGAAGGTAGTGGTGAGACCAGAGATCTATTGAAGCAAGTAGACGATTATAAGGAGACACCTACAGAGCATTTATCGCTCTGAACTTCAGAAGATGAGTCCTCTAAGTTAGTCACTCCAGGAAAGGATGAGGAGAAAGGAGAACAAGAAGTATCTTATCATGCAGAGGAAGAACAACTTCTACATTATATTTCTCAAATGTAGAATGTAGAGGATGGTGCTCAAAAAGTTATTGATGATGAAGACAATATTGTTCAAGTGTCTGATAGTGAAAAAAACCATGGAACATGAATCCATTCCGAAAAAGGACAAGGGAAATCAACTTGTTGTTGATACCCTGAGCTTAGTGGCTGTAAAGAGAAGGGATGTTGGTGATTCTTCTAAGAATAAGGATTCCCAATTTGAAGAAGAAAATTATCCAAGAAACATCTTATATTCGGAATCATCTTCATTGGGGAATGGCTTTGTTGTTCAGTCATTAAAGAAGTTGGTGGGTTCCATTCCAACCTTCTCAAGTATTGATTCATGATGCTAGATGCTTCAACATTATTTGAATCAGAAAACATACTCCATATCCATGGTTATGGACAAATGTGTTGAGATTGAGGCTCACTTCAAAACTTTTTTTGTCGGCTATAAAGCCCACAAAAGGTCTTGTAAGAGAATGAAAATTTGGTCGAGGAAACCTGTAGAAGAGATGAGGATGTTTGGTGAATTCCATGATAATGTTAAGGATGCTTTTGAGAAAAAAGACAGGAAGCTAAATGAACTTACTTCTTCCTTTGAAGAAAAGTTGACAGTGGAGAAAAATTCTCGGATTCAAGAAGACAGAGATCTGAATGGGAAGATGAATTCTGTTGCTCAAAACTAGAGTAATAAAAGGGATCATCAGATTGATATTGAAGAGAAGTTTATAAAACAATAATGAGTTTTGAAAGATCAGGAAGATAATCTTGAAGCCCAGGAAGAACAGATTGATGCTCAATGTGAAAGAATAGCTGTGTTAGAGAAGCAAGACGAGGAAGATCATAAAGACTTGAAGAAGATAAAGACTATTCTCAAGGGTCTCATGGCGAAGGAAAAAGATGAAAATAAACAAATACAATCTTTTTTTGTATCATTGCTTCCTTGTTTTTGATCTTTCAAACTTAATGAAAATTTTTCATTCTCGTCTCTTTTGTTGTTGTTACTAATTTTTCAGGTACTTTGTTATACTTTCCATTCCCTTGAATTATTTTTGTAAATCACAAAGGGGGAGAAGAAAAAATAACCCTAAAAAAGGGGGAAAATAACCTTAACAAAGGGTGAGAAAGAAAAATAACACTAATATAATTTATCCAAGGGGGAGTTTTTCATTAAATAAGACATTATTTTTTTTAATGAAATATCATTTCGGAAATCTAGAATATGATCCTTAGAGTTTCAAATCCTAAGGGGGAGTTAGTCGTATTCATCAACATCCATAAGCAAAGGGAGATAAGCCTTAATGTTTTTTTCCTAGTCTTTCTTTTTCGTAAGGATGTTTGTGTTTTCCAAAAAGGGGGATATTATTGAGTCAATAACGTTTTCCTTATGAATTTTCCATTCCTTCTTGTTTTGAAAATCAAAAACACATCAGCTTTAAGGAAAATCACTTTTATAAGGAAAATTTCTTTTATAAGGAAAATCACTTTTATAAGGAAAATTTATTTTTTAAGGAAAATCTCTTTTATAAGCATAATTATCCTTATAATATTTTCATTATCTATATCCATATTTTTATTATGTATAAGAATCAGATTCATTTCAATATTCTCGGAATCGTTTAAAACTTTGATATGAAGCATTCTATTTTAGGCTCCGAATTCTGGTTGAGAACTGTAATGATGTTCCACTCCGAATTCTGGATATGAACTCTAATAATGTTCCACTCCAAATTCTGGATACAAACTCCCATGAAGGTCGACACCGAAATCTAATGACAAATCCTGATTATGAATTCTCATTATGAATTCTGATGAAGAATTGTAATTCCGAATTCTCATTCCGAATTCACCTATTAAACAGAATCTGACCATCTTTACTTTATACACTCCGAATTTATATAGACTCCGGATATTATTTTTTCATAGACTCCGAACTTTCATTTTGCTTACACTTTTATAATTTTTCTACTCTTTGACATTTTTTTACACTCTGAACCTTCACTCCGAACATTTGAGTTAGAATTAAAACGATGTCGTACATTCTGTTACACTTGTTTTATTATAAAACGATGTCATCTATTCCGTTATTAATTAAACATTCTTTAAGTGAAACGTGTACAAGTCCCTCCGATTTTTAAGGAAAATACGACCGTTGGAAAGGAGGCCGACCGAGCCTATAAATAAGATCTCATTTGAAAGAGCTCACAATAACAATGAAGTTGGATCGATCTAGAGACCACATGCTGCTAAGGTGATTTCTAGAGAGAGAAATCTTTTCATTCCTTGTGCGTACTGAACCGCTCGTTCAGTTTTTGCTTTGTGCGACTCCGAATGTTGGTGATTACATTTGAGGACTTCCGGGGATAGGAAGACAGAGGTTCCGACTACCTTGAAGTTCTAGGGCTTCCTTACTGAGGAAGATAGAGGTTCCAACTACCTTAAAGTTGAGGCCTTGCAGGGATAACAAGAAATAGATTCCGATATTCGTATCGAGGGATTACCCTTTTGTGGGTAAGACAGACATGCTTGAAAGTATAAATCAAGGGTCCTTTATCCAAGGTTGTTGGATAACCTTCTCTTTGGATTAAGAGACTTATATCATGTTTCTTGTGGTTTTACTACTTGTTTGTTTCCGCTGAATATTTTATTTTAAGGTAAGTATAACTTTCTTATACTTCCCTAATTGTACTTTGTTTCATTTAGATTCTATATTCTTTAAGGTAGAATCTCATATTGTAATCTTTAGTTAAGATTCAATTTCCGGATCCATATTTCCAGAACCTACTTTCTGAATCTCATTCCAGTTTTTAGCAAGTACATAGATATTGAAGTTTATAACTTCATTCCGTATTCCTATTTTTCAATTGGTTTTAGAGGTGTTGTAAATTTTCATAGTTTAACATTGTAAAACTTATCTCTTTCTTTTGTTTAAAGAAATTTTTAAAGTATACAATTCACCCACCTCTTGTATATTGAGCATCAACATCATTATTTCGATCCTACACGACATATATCTTATATCTTGTTTATATTTTAATTTTGGATCCCAAAAAGTTTTCTTCTCCAGAATTATCCCCTTATGATGGAGTTATACAGCTCTTCCCATGGAGTTCATCATATAATTATATTTAAATTCTTCAATGACATATGTTGTTATATAATAATTCATCAACTAGAAAATATTGATCCCATATCCCTTTAATATCAATTTTGTTAACCCATTATGTATAATTCAATATCTATATTATCATAGAATACTATCCAGGAGAGTAAGGACGATTTGATTTTCCAATCAATATTTTGGTATTTATAACAACTTGAAGTCTCATCCAGAATGTAGATGTAATTTTTTATCATGATATAAAATAAATAATTTTTGTTCCAAATGAATTCTCATTACTTCATGAATATTCAGATTACGTAGAATATAATCCGAGAAATCATATCGTTGTTTTATAAAATGAGTAATATTTGTCAATATATCAATGACTACCGATATGGAATTTTTTCTATAATAGTTCATAGGATGTGAATTAAATAAAATCTCAGTGATGTTATCATGCTTCCTTACAGTTATGGGAAGTGGTTACACAACTATATTGTTTATATTTATCTTCATCTTCACTTGATCACCATCCAACCATCAAATTTTATAGTCATTAATCTCTATTTTCATGTTATCCCATCAACAATGATCTCTCAAACTCTAATACATTCGGGAACATCCACATTGTATAAATAAAACATTATTTTGAGCTTAATCAATCATTAATTTTAACAGAGTTGTGAAATATTTGATATATTAACTTGTAAAAATAGTCATTAATCCCCCATGATCAGTAAAGAACTCTAATAACTTTCCATAATTAGTATATTATACCTTCTTTTGTAACTCAGGATCATCACTTTGTGATTTCAAGATCTTTAAGAGTATTGAGGGATGTGAAATAAATTGTGATATGATTGATGTTGTCATTTCCATTATAAATATAATTTCTATATTTACCAAATGAATGATCAAAATGAGACATTTATTCCATATATTTTAAAATACACTAGGATCATTCTGATTCAATAAATCCATGAATGTTTTCCATTTCTAGTGATATAATCATGAAAACATACATAGATAATAATTATAAATATCCACCTCTATTTTTTTTATTATCATTTGTACATATATAATATAAACTCTATTTATTAAGGTTTATTTAACACCACATGATTTCATAGTGTGTTATTTATTAAAAGAAATTTAATAACTTCCACTGCACGCAAAACCAAGTTAAAGCGCACCATGACTTACCAAACTAGTCGTTCAAAATCGGTTATGAATAGTATTAAATGATTTTTGAACTTTAAATAATCCTTATAATTTTATAATCCATATTATGATTTTCTTATACATAATGCAAGAACAAATTCATTTTCTTCAGATAAAAGAAGTATTTTTCAAAAAATGCACTTTTACCGACTTTTAATGGCGAACCCTTTTTAAATCCAATATTTGAAACATTTCTATATTCTATTTGAAAAAATAAACTTTCTATTTAGAATCGAGACATATGATTTTATTTTCAATAAATTTTTGGTGCATTTCAAAAAACATTCATATTAGGGTGAATAGTGATAACTACTAAATTTTAATTAAAAACAACTTCTTAAATCGAAATAATTAACAGTGATCAATTATGAATATGAATGATTTTAAAGTATAATTAGATTTTATTTTTAATAGTTAATCCAATTTTGGTCATTGGACATAATTTCACATTTAAAATGGACATAACCAACTGTCAATGTTTTGATAGTTATTATTTCTTAAATAACAGGCTTTTTGTTTTGACAACGGAAATTAATTTTAAATTAATTTCTGTCACTTCTGTGTTTTGAATTCAGATAAATGGATTACATATTTAGAATCATTATTTACAAATTGTGTAGATAGGTAACTTTTATTTTTAGACCTTTTGAATAATTACATTGGTAAATATTTTATTTACATGGTTAAAGGGTAAATCAGATAAATGGGGGTAAAAAATTAATATTATAATAATATTAAAATAACCTAAAACGTGTCCAAACCCTATTTATTGTTAAATTTTTGACCATGGGTATCTTTGGGTCGATTTTGGGACCCCATCGAGCCACTTGTAAGTGATAATGACACTTTATATTAATTAAGATAATGTAAATACCTAAATGATATAAGCGTATATTTTTTAGCAACAAAATTTTTACATGGGGTTATATATGTAATATTTTGGACTATAAATATTAATTAGAAAGATAAAAATATTCCTACATAATGTAATTTAATTTATAATTTTTAGACATTGAATAATTAATTATATTTATGACACAATAATGATACAATATTTTCCTTAATAATGAAAGAATCGAATAATTGGTATTATAAATGTTAAAATAAAAATAATTTGAAAGTTTTGATGACATCCACAAATTTTATTGGTTAATATGAAATTATAGGGTTGCCTAAATTAATTTCTTTCGAAATAATAGTGTTTTTATTTGTTTAAAAAAAATTAATTATTAAATAGTGTCAAAATTGACAAAAGGAATTTTTAAAACAAATATTATATTATTAATTGATATTCTATTCCTAAAAAACTATGGGTTGGAAAAAGAACTTATATAATGAAATGTGTATCATTAATGTACCACTTGGGGGTCCCTTGGAAGTATAGTGTATGTTTATTAACTATATAATATTAAAATACAAAAAGACATGGTAAATATCAAACTATTTAACTTAGAGGTAAATCAAAAAGATAAAGTTAATATAATGACCCAAACCAGTCTAAAACTTATTGTCTGAGGGTATTTCGACCTATAACGACCATAGTCTTTAAATAAGTTATATTTGACACATTAAAAACCACATATGAATTTATTATAAAATAATATTTCTAGTTTTTTCTAAGGTGCCCATCACCCCTCTTATAAAATGGAACTTCCAGTTCTCTCTAATTCACACATTAAATGACATTTGGAATGGATAAACCCTGCCCAAATATTCTCTAAAATTCTATCAATTCAACCTAGAGGCCTTATTTTGATCAGAAAGCCAACCTAAGGATCCCTTTTGATCTATTCAGATGGAAGAACACGAAGAAGAGGTAATGTTTTCACCACCCACTTTCAAGTTTCTTTCTTATTCCACTTCTTCTTTCTTTTTTATTTACATTAGAAAATAATAAATCCAGTGTCATCTATATACTGTGATGTTAATAAAAATATTTTAAACCAACATTCAGTATTCTATCCATCCTTTGGATGACATGTCATCATACGTGCGTACGTACGACCTACCGTCTCCACGTCGTGGTGTAATTGTTATTCAATACATTATTATTTTGATCAGAATAATAATGATGTGTAATTGTTGTAAATAATAAATATATCATGATAATTATTTTTTATATATTATATAAAATTATTTTATATATTATTTAAATATCAAAAGAATGATACTGTCACTCGTGCGTACATACGGACTACCGTCTCCCCGAACGCGATGAGATTCATTCTCCATCGTATCCATTCAAGAATAATTTTCATTTTATTTTTATAAATAATGTTTAAAGACATAATATCTTTCTGGATGTAAATAATATACAACCTATCCATAACAAACACGACTTAAGTGACAAAGCATATAACAAAAAATGAATAAGTTAACACACGAAACAATGATAATACAAAGATATTATTAATAAAGAAAAGTTATAAGATCATATATGATATAATATTAATGTATATGATTATTTGATAATTTAATAAAAACTATTTCAATATTATATAGGAGGTTAACCTACCCTCGACCAAGGAAAAGTATAAGGTAAGGGGTTTCATATCTCACTTTTAATTATGTGATATTTCCATTGTTCACCACTTATTCATTACTTGTGGTGTGTGTACTTACCAGGATTGTATCCATTGTGTAATATACTTTAATTTATGGATATTTATTTCATCATTGTTTGGTCCTTATTTCATGGTTGTATGTTTCGTAGGTTACCAAATCAATAAGGGAATTTGAAATTTCAATTTCCACTCATTCGGCTTAAAGTATACTTCATTTATTATTTTACTCAATGATTATGTATGGAATCACTATTAATTTTCTTATGTCATAATTTCAACTCCCCTCTTTGTGGATATACTTTTGATACACATTATCACCTCATTGATTAATTCTGAAGTCATCGATATGAACTTGATAAGAGTGATTTTAACTCAATCTCCATTTGTTGAGTTAAATATCCAATTTATTGGTGTTATTTTTACAGGAATATGTGTGAATGTACTCTGATTTATTTACACTAAATATCAAATAATATTTAATGTATTTATATTTTTTACATATAATTATGTCATTAATTTATCCTTAACCTAAGTATACGGTATTTATAATAGATTTCATCTCTATTAACATTCCATTGATACTTCATTGTTGTTATACACCAAATCACTTTTATATGCTGTATATAATGTACTTTAACATATTATATCATGAATCCCTTTATTTTCATGATATTACACTGTTATAATTACCTCAATTATTTGTTTTCATATGTCTCTCTTTTGGTTAGTAACTCTAACAAATATATCATTTTAAATGTTTTAAAGATTTATTATTCTAAATATTTCTCATCAATGTCCATGTTTTAAAAATAGATTTAAGGATTTATTTATATGGACATTAAAGATTTAAAATTAAAATTTCTTTTAAAAGTTTCAAAGTGATATGGGACACTTTGATTCAATAATCTAGTTTTAAATGGAATCTTGACAAATAGTGTGACTTTTAAATGTTTTAAAAAAACTGGGGATATTTCATTCAAATTGTTTTGATTATTATTTTCAGCTATTTCGATATCCATCATTATTCTCGATTGAGGTTAATCTATTACAATACAATCTTCCATATTGTATTGAATGGGTTATTTTTGGCTGTGAATGTGTTATTTTTTTACCATTCATAGTTTATGGATACAGTATTGACATTTTGTATGCTAGTTTTAATACAAATATTTATGTTATGTTTAACCCAATTTCTATGAGGAATGTATTGGACTTAATAAGTGACGGGTGGAGCCTACTATAGCTCCTCGATGCATCGGTAGGTCTTTTGAGAAAAACTATTGTCTTGGAACAAGGCCCTGACAGAATTTTATTTTTATTCTTGGAACAAGGCCCTGGATAGGTTCTTATGATAGTCTGGAATTATTCATTCCATCATTATGAAAGTGGTTATTGATATTGCATGTGATTATTCGACTAGTAGAATATCCATGTGAATAAGTAAATGGAATTATTTCATTTTATTTCAACCATATTATGCTGAAGTTAATGTTTAAAAGGCTTTTTTTAGTTATACATTTCCTTAAATGTTTATGGTTAGTTAGTAAAGTTTCCAATATATTGTTATCCTTACTGAGTATCTGAGCTCACAACATTCTATGATTTATTTTTCCCAGGATTTGAAGAAGTATTTTATGAATGACCTTCCAGGATAGTATGAGAGGATATTATTGTGGTCTATAGAGACAAGATGTTGTTGTAGTTTTTTTCACATTATGATGTAATGTAAACTTTATGAATATATCTAGTGATTCCAAGGATACTAAACTGATTGTTCTTTTGAGACATTATCTTTTGTGATCATGACAATGTTTTGTAATAATTCCCCAACTCTGGGTAACTAGGCTCAGGTTGTTACAGTTGGTATACGAGGAAGTTTAGTAAAAACCTTGGAAGGTAGATTTATATAAACTCTGATTAGATAACATTCCCCTAAGATAGACTTTGAGGATCAGTAATTAAGAATGTCCTAGAATTTTGGTAATGTAGAGTTTTTTTAGCATTATGAGCAATACATCCCTGCCTATATATGAGCATGTAGAGGCAGTTCTGACATAGATGTACCTATGGGGAAAACACAAAAACCCCACTTTGAGCTAGACTCGAATGGGAACTGGTGCACGATAATGGGCCTTGTTGCACTCATGGTTACGACACTCCTGGGGGATATGCTTAGGATAATTCTCATTTTCTTTACAAACCATTATAAAGGGTTTGTGAGTATATTCTTCCCCAATGAAAACATCTTTATTATTATGGATTATATCCATAAACAAATCAATTTACATTAGGTATTTTAGATGTTTTGAATTATTCATTGCAATTCATAAACTGGCCTAGTTTTTGACATTGTATAGAAATGGTGCCCAGTAGAAGGAATTTGAACTCCCGCAATACTTATGATCCAAATAGTAAGAAGGATCATATCTTTCACGGTATTGACCCATCATTTAGAATGGAAATAGTCTCTCATGTATTCTCAACATATGAAGAAATAGTATCATGTGTTAATAAGATATGTAATGAATTCTATGAGTCCTATGGTTTTCAAGGGAAGCAAGATAAGAAAAAGGATGGAAGGCATAAAGATAGATAATGGGAAGTGGGAAAAGAATTATTTTCTCATATGTGATAACTGTGGAAAAAACACCCTGGAACTTGCTTGCATGGAATGTGATTTTGATATAAGTGTGGAGAAAAAGGACACCAATTATGTGACTGCAAGGGTAAGAAAAATGTTTCATATGTACAATTCTTCATTTGGAAGGACTTGGGATACTACGCAAAAAAATTGTCCAAATCATTAGAGTATTCCCCAAATGATGAAATTGGATAATAATCATGTTATGATACTACCACAGATAAGGAGGAATGATTAGATTTATTATGTTGTTATTAAAGAATTTTCATTTGAGTTTTTGATCAACAAAGTACTGGTTATAATAAATATGGAGTATATAAGGATTATATTGTAGTACAATTCCATTAAGGACTAGAGATAGTGTGAAACCAAGAAAAGTGACTCAATAGCAGGTTAAAATCTTGGAAAATATATGATGAGAGAAGGATAAACCATAACATGGTTCTGATACCAAGATAGTTATTTTGGAATAATACATGATTTATTTGGATAAATTATATTGTATATTCTTGACTACCTTGAAACTGATTAATGAATTGTATACTCCATAATTTTTGTAGTTTAAAACATTTTTTGATAGAAGGAGTATATCAAGTATTCTAAAATGAATAAGGGATCATGAATGTAATCAATAAGGTTTTATGGTATTTTCAGATGTTGCAATGTTTTAAATGGATACATGGTGAAGGTGTTCACGTGTTATTACTCGACAAATAGGATCACCATTGTGTTTAACTTCCTTATAAATTTTGTACTGTGAGACAGGAAAGATTTATTTTGGATAAATCATGTTGGAGATTATTTTTGGATTGCCATAAAAGGACAACACGGAGGTCGGGCGGCAACCCGTCGTGTCCGACAAGGCCGTGAGACATGAACCTGAAACCGAAAGGCAAAAAGGGTGTATCACCTAACACTGGCCCATATGATGTCCTAGATTAAATAATGTAGTTTTTTTAAAAGGTATGGTATATGAAATTGAAATTTGTTTTTTTGGAACCCTATAGGAATAGGATAAATGGAATTTTTAAGTTCTATTATCTTTTCTGAGTGAAAGATGAGTTTGTGGTAGAAATTAGTGAAAGGATGGAACTATACTTGTCAAGTATATATATATTTTCTTCACTTATTCTATGAAAAAATTAATTCTTAAATGATAGGTAAGGTATCTTAAAAATAAAAACATGTTATCCTAAAACCTTATGTTTTGTTGAACCGATGATATTTTAAATCATCATAGATTGATGGATTTGAGGCCCTCAGTTCTAAAATTTTTTGTGACTGATGACCTTAATCACTCCCTATAAATACATATGTTTTTCCTCCAAGTATGTGTGTCTAATTTCCACCAATGTTCTCCTAATTGAGATCATAATTTTTTTATGACCCTTTCTTTTCACTTTACCTCTTATTAAGACTAAATTTTATTAACCCAATTTCCGATGTGGTTTTTCCTACAAAGATATTTTTTATTTTCAAAATTTTATTTTCTAAGAACAATTTTAAATTGAGAGGATAGAATTTATTTATGTAGGGAAGAATGTAACACCCCAATATTTCATAGTGTGTTATTTTTTCAAAGTAATTCAATAACTTGAACTACACGCAACACCGGGTTCAAGCGCACCACGACTTACCAAAATACCTGTTCAAAAAAGGTTTTGAATAGTATTAACTGAATTTTGAACATTATATAATAATTATAATTTTAGAATCCATATTAAGAGTTTCTTAGAGATAATGTAAGAACAAATTCAATTTTTTTCATATAAAAGAAGTATTGTTAAAAATAATGCACTTTTACCATCTTTTAATGGAGAACCCTTTTTAAATTTAATATTTGAAACTTTTATATATTCAGTTTGACAAAATAAACTTCTTCTTTATAATTGGGATATAATAATTTAGTTTCAATAATTTTTTTTTCTTTTCTGATAACTTTCAGATTTCGGTGAATAGTGAAAATTACTAAATTTTAATTAAAATCAACTTTCTTAATCGAAATAATTAATAGTGATAAATTATGAATTTGAGTGAATTTAAAGTATATTATATTTTTTTTTCAATTTAATCCAATTTTGGTAATTGGAAATAATTTCACATTTAAACTGTACATAAGTAAGTGTCAATCTTTTGATAGTTATTATATCGTAAAAACATGATTTTTGTTTTGACAATGAGAATTAATTTTTAATTAATTTCTTTCACTTCTGTGTTTTGAATTCATAAAAATGGATTCCGTATTTAGAATCAAGAGGTCTGAATTGTGTAAATAGTTATCTTTTATTTTTAGAATTTTGAATAATTACTTCGGTAAATATTTTATTTTCTATGGTTAATGGGTAAATCTGATAAATAAGGGTACAAAATAACATTATAATAGTATTAAATTGCCCAAAAACGCTCTCTAACCCTATTTTTTGATATAATTCCAACCATGGGCATCTTTTTTCGATTTTGGGACCCCATGGAGGCACATTAAAGTGATAATGACACTTTATATTAATTAAGTTAATGTAAATAAAAAAATGACAAAAGCATATATTTTTTAGGAAAACTATTTTTACATTGGGATATATATGTTATAATTTCGACTATAAATATTAATTACAAAGATAAAAATATTTCCTACATAATTGTATTTTATTTATTATTTTTTTACATTGAATAATTATATTTATTTATTACACAATAATGATGAAGTATTTTCCTTACTAATGAAATAATCGAATAATTGGTATTATAAATGTTAAAATAATTTTTTTTTGAAATATTTGATGACATAAAAGAATATTATTGGTTAATGGAACATGTTATGGTTTCTTATGTGATTTATTTTTTAATTAATAATGTTTTTAATACTTTAACAAAAATCAATTATTAAATAGTGTCAAAATTGACATAAAGGAGTTTTTAAAACAAAAATTTATTATTAATTAATATTCTATTCCTAAAAAAAAATTGGCATTCCCAAAGGAATTATATAATGATATTTGTATCATTAATGGACCACTTGGGGGTCTCTTGGAAGTATATAGTAAGATTTTTAACTATATAATATAAAACTACATAGAGACATGGTAAATGTCAAACTATTTAACTAAGAGTTAAATCAAAAAGATAAAGTTAATATTGTGTCCCAAACCTATATAAATCCTATTGGTTGAGTGGCTCTTGACCTAAACCAACATTATCCTTTAAATAAGTCACGTTTTATCAATTATAACCCGAATATTAATTTATTAGAAAATTATATTTCCAGTTTTTTATAAGGTTCTCTCTCACCCCTCTTATAAAAGGGCACTCCCGCTTCTCTCTAATTCACAACTTCAAAGACTTTTGGCTCGGCTAAAACCTACCAAAATATTCTCTAAACATCCCTCACTTCAACATAGAGGACTTGGATTGATCATAATGCTATCCTAAGGATCCCTTTAGATCAAATCAAAAGGTAGAACCCGAATACGAGGTAATGTTTTCTCCACCCTATTTCCATTTCCTTTCTTCTTCCACATCATATTTCTAAGTTATTTCCATTCTAAAATAAAAAATCCATTATCTTATATATAATGTGATGTTATTAAAAATATGGTACCACCATATTCAGTATTCTATCCATCCATTGATTGACATGTCACAATACGTGCATACGTACGGCCTACCGTCTCCACGTCGTGGTGTAATTGTTATTCAATACATTATTATTTGGATGAGTATGATAATGATGTGTAATTGATTTAAATAATAAATATAACCTGATAATGATTAATTATATATGATATAACATCAAATTATATATTATTTAATTATCATAAGAATGATATCGTCACTCGTGCGTACGTACGGACTACCGTCTCCACAAACGCGATGAGATTCATTCTCCAACCTATCCATTAAAGAATAATTTTCATTTTATGGATAAAAATAATGGATAAAGACATAATATCATTCTAGATATGAATATGATACAACCTATCCATAACAAAAATGTCTTATGTAATAAATAATATAAATGAAAACGAATCAGTTAACACCCGAAACAACGATAATACAAAGATATTATTAATAAAGAAAAGATAAAAGCTCATATATGATATCATATTAATGTATATGATTATTTAATAATTTAATAAAAATTATATCACAATTATACAGGAGGTTAACTTACCCTTGAACAAGAAAAAGTACAAGGTATGGGGTTTCATATGTCAATTTCAATTTTGTGTGATTTCCATTGTTCACCACTTATTTATTGCATGTGGTGTGTTTGCTGCCAATGATTGTATTAATTGTGTAATGTACATTAATTTATTGATATTTACATCTTCATTTTATTATCCTTCTTTCATGGGTGTATGTTTTGTAACTTACCAAATCGATAAGGAAATTTGAAATTTCAATTTCCACTCATTCGGCTAAAAGCATACTTCATTGATTATATTACTCCAAGATTATGTGTGGAATCGCTATTAATTTTCTTATGTCATAATTTCCAATCCCCTTTTTGTGGGTAAAATTTTGATACACATAATAACTCCATTGATAAAATTCTCAATTCATCGATATGATCATGATAAGATTAATTTTATGTCAATCTCTATTTGTGGAGTTAAATATCCAATTAATTTGTGATGTTTTTACAATAATATTTATCAATGTCCTCTGATTGATTTAAACTGAATATCCAATCATATTGAGTGTATTTTTATTTTTCACACATAATTATGTCATTTATTTATCCTTAACCTAAGGATATGGTCTTTATAAGAGATTTCATCTCAATTTACATTCCATTGAGACTTCTTTGTTGTTATACAAAAAATCACTTTTATATGGTGTATATAATGTAAATTGACATAGTATATCATGAATCCCTTTATTCGCATGATATTAAAATGTTTTTATTAACTCAATTTTTTTTCAAGTGTCTCTCTTTTGGGTAGGAACTCTAACTAAAATATCATTTTATATGTTTTAATGACTTATTTTTCTAAATATTTCTCATCAGTGTCCATGTTTTGAAAATGGTTTTAAGGATTTATTTATTTGGGCATTAAAGATTTAAAATTAAAATTTCTTTTAAATGATTCAAAGTGGTATGGGACACTTTAATTCAAAAATCTATTTTGAAATGGATTCTTGACAAATAGTGTGATTTTTTAATGTTTTCAAGAAAAAGGGGGATATTTCCCTCAAATAGTTTTGAGGATTATTTTCATTTATGTGGATATACATCATTATTCTAAATGGAGGACAATCTGTTACAATACAATCTGTCATATTGTATTAAATGAGTTATGTTTGGATGTGGATGTTCTATTTTTATACCATTCATGGTTTATGGATAATGTATTGACATTTCGTATGCTAGTTTTAATCAGAATGCTTATGTTATATTTAAACCTTTTCATATGTGGAATGCATTGGGCTTAATAAGTGACATGTGTAGCCCACTATAGATTCTCGATGAATTAGTATGTCTTATGAGATGAACTAGTGTCTTAGCACAAGGGCTTGACAAAATCATATTTCTAGTCTTAGAACAGTGCCTTGACTATGTGGTTATGATAGTCTGGAATTATGAATTCCATCATTATAAAAGTGGTTACTAATATTTCTTGTGATTATTTGACAAGTAGGATATACATGTGAATAAGTAAATGGAATTATTTCATTTTATTTCTTCCATATTATGAAAAAGTTCATGTTTAAAAGGCTTTTGTTTTAGTTATACATTACCTTAAATGTTTATTCTTATATATGAAAGTTGCCGCTATATTGTTATCCTTAATGAGAATATGAGCTCACCCCTTTCTAAGTTTTAATTTTACCGGGATGTGAAAATGTATTTTATGAATGACCTGCAGGGATAATATGTGGGGATATGAGTGTGGTCTATGGAGACAATATGTTTTTATAGTTTTTTCTCACTTTATGATGTAATGTAAACTTTATGAATGTATCTAGTGATTCCAAGGATACTAAACTAATTAATATTTTGAGACTAGATATTTTTTTATCATGCCAATGTTATGTAATAATGAACCGACTCTTTATAACTGGGGTCAGGGCTTTATAGTTTATATCACACTTCACCCCATAAATATATTTTCTCCATATATATAGTGAAAATATAAATATATATTACACCAAATAATTGGTAGTATTATTTTAATCACGCATTTTTTACTATCATTGTGTATTGAAAATTAATTTTTCATTTTTTTGAGTAATCGTCCTTATATATTTAAGGGTAAATCCCTATAGATAAAAAAACCATCCTTATTAGAGTGGAATTTAAGCATATGTGAACTAAAAATCAATTTCTCTATTTCTTAGAAAATTTATTCACACTCCACTATATTTATTGGAATAAATACCTATTGATTTAACTTGATTATTATAGATTAAATATATTGAAATTTTTTCACAAAATTTTATTCATTATCCATCAAAAATAATGATTTTATAAATCTCTCATACAGTTGTACTTCTAGGATACTCTGCTATGATCCTTGTCTTTTCCATGTCAACTACGATTCCTTCACTAGTCACAGTGTTTTCCTTGAATAAGAATGTTTTGAAGATAACTAACATTTTTTCAATTAACCAAAAAGAATATATTTCAAAAGAAATTTTAATACGTCCCTTAGATTAACTTTATTGGCCAAATGTATTTTTTGATAGTATAATAATATCATCAATTAATTCGACTACTAATTTATCAACGTATTCTAAAAATACCATATTCAACCAATATACATATAGATAAGGAGAATTTTTCAATAATAATGTAACTAAACCTATATTTTATTCTACATATATCAATCAAAAGGGATTATCCATGATATCTTATTTTATTAACCACAACTGAAGATTCCCCAATCAAATTTTAATATTTTAAGAACATTTATCCCCACAATTGAGATAAAAAATAATAAATTCATATATTGGTGATCTTTTTCGTAATAATGACATTATATTAATTATAATCAATGTATAACCACATAGATCCAGCCTTCCAAGATTTCTGAATTTTTTTAATATGATCTTTATGTTTCTTCTTTAATTCCTACAAAAATAAATATTTAATTATATATAGAGTCTGAAATATTGAATTTTATCCATCTATGAGTTAAATTGTGAACTCCACCTCTCATAAAAGTGGATGTCTTTGTAAAAATTAAAGAAATAAATCAACGTATTTCTGAAAAATAGATACATATAGTATCATTATACATCCTCTATTATTCTTATTCACCTATAATATAAATAAGAAAGGAATTAAGGGTTGGTTCTTCATATGTTTTAGGAATTTTTATCTCTAATTTAAATGTAGTTATTTATTTACTCTCTAACATAAATTAAATTAATTATATCTACAGTTGATCAATTTATTGAAATTTGATAACTAATCCATCACAATTATTATGTAAAATTCCACAATGGAAATGGACATCATGTTTCTATTGATATTGATATATTCAATGTTAATGAGAGAATTTATAGATATCTTTGATGCCTTAATATTTTCTCTATGAATTTTAACATGGATGTTTTCCACTATAACATCATGTTCTTACCTATTATTCTTTGAATAAAATAACTATGTACAATAATGTATAAATTTCAAATCAAAAAATATAATTTATTGATTTGTGTGTATGATGAGCTTAGGAACCGCTATATCATTTAGTTCCCCAAATTAATCTATCATAATTAAAAATATACTATTTTTATTACATGGTTGTCTATATGGGTGATGGTTCTTTCCCTCAATTAAATTATAATTTTTTTACTGATTAGACAATTTTCCATTCACCAATCAATTGAATAAATTCAGGGAGTGATTTTGATTCAAAACTTTTCCATTCTCATTGGAATTTATATTTTGATGATTTATATCATCTTGATATATTATATCTCTAAGGCCATCTATTTTACGCATGGCCTCATCATCCTTTTCCTATCATTCCATCCACTAATAAAACGTATACCTCCAAAACTCAATTTATCATTCAAATCACATCAAATCATATTCACATAACTCCCAAATTATAGTATTGTATGATCTATCCAAAGATATGGTCATAACCCACTAATTAATTTTTTGATCTTCCATTAAGAATCAATCAAAATCATAGAATAGTGTCATGAATTCATGGAAAATATCTTCACATAATTATTCACGTATTCATTTTCCCTTTATATAAACTCATATACATATATTTTCATTCTTTTTATACAGGTACGTGGAAAATATTATTTTAAAATATTTTTTCAAAGTCGTTCCCACTCTATTGATTCATCATTATCAATTAGATTTGGGTTCTTGATCAGTGTACACCACCAATAATTTTCTCACACTAAGATATATACATCCAAATTGATGTTCTCTTTCGTTAAATAATGGATTATATAAAATAGAATTTCAATAGTATTGATACATTCTTCCATAATCAGTGTATCAAAGGTTTCCCAAAATAATTTGTGTTTAATATCATATAAAAGATTTAAATTATTCTTATTCTTTTTTTGTGATGAAATGGTCCCTACATGGTTAAGGTTGTTATTCATGACCTCAGTTAACTTATTCATCATAATCATGATTTTAAGCGTCCAACCACCATCATATCTAGAAGGCTATTTTACAATTCCTACTATATACTATATTCTTATGGGCTCTTATACTTCCTACAAATTTTCTATAAAAATAAAACAAAACGCAAAAAAATTACTATTATTTTAAATCATTGAATTATAGTTTTAAATGGAATAATAATGTTATAATGTTGTTATATGATTACTCTAAAATGTTAAAATTCAATCATTGAAGATTTAAATTTTCTACATATCTATTATAATGGTTTGTACCCGGTAGGTGATTAACCAATTTATATACCCTAGCTGTGACAAAACATGTGGGAAGGAATTCAACTTTTTCATGCATGAGGTATGGATTGAGTTAAAAACAAATTATAAATTTCATGGTTTTTACCCTTTGTTAAATATATTCCAAATCAACATTCACTTATATTATCTACAAGATGTTTTTTTAAATGAAAAAAAAGTATTTATATCTCAAAAATATTTTTGATGTTTCACTATAGTTAAACATATCCCTAGGATTCATATTACTACCCATACATTTCTAGTAATAATTTCATGCGGAATAAATTGGTTTGTTATTAAAATATAAAAATTCAATACATACTGAAACTAATAAAAAATTAGTTAATTAATGAAGACGGTTATATTAGTCAAAAACTATACCAATAAAATTTATCAAAATTTTAATGGGAAAAAATATATTAAATAATAAAATTATTATGAGAATATATGGATCATTACACCCTACTAGAACTGCCACCCCTATGAACAACAATATAAAAACAAAATAGAATTGTTTAAAATTAATATTCTATATAGAAAAAGAAAAATACAAGAACCATGCTAGGGATTTTTTTGAATTATTGATATAAGGAATTATGTGAGGTTTAAATGAGGTAATTTATCTTTTAGAATAGTAATGTGACTGTTGGAATGTTAATATGATCATTATAATTTTAACCTTAATGTAATAAATAGTAATATGACCATTAAGAATCATAACAGAAATGTTGGATTATAAATTTTACCAGAAAATCACTTTAGTTAATATAAATAATATATATCATTAATGATAAGTTTTACAGTTCCATAAAAAAATAATATTATTAAAAACTCAAAGAAAATAAAATCTCATGTTTTATAAACGATATAACAATTTATTTCCTAAAAAAATTACCATAAAAATCAAAATAATATATTTGAAAAATTATTTTATTAAAAAATTATTTTTGGAAGAATCATGTCATAATTGAAAAAGGTTTATTTTTTTGGAAATTTTCTGAAATACATCAATGTTAAGGTGAATTTTAATGAAATGATTTTTTCAAAAGGAAAGTATTTAAAATTACATCATTAATGATATTATAATGATCAATTTAATTATAGAACTTTATGATCCACCCAAAACATGTTTAATAACTTAAATGATACGTGAAATTGAAT
The DNA here is from genome assembly GCA_963277665.1 of Viscum album. Taxonomy (NCBI): domain Eukaryota; kingdom Viridiplantae; phylum Streptophyta; class Magnoliopsida; order Santalales; family Viscaceae; genus Viscum; species Viscum album. The sequence goes on from OY728122.1 coordinate 689,323,396, forward strand.
TTTTAAGAATAAAAATTATTTTTCAACAGCTATAGTAATATTTAGTCCCTTAAAATAATTTTTTTCATTTTTTGAACATTTATTATTAATATACTAGTTATTAATTTTTAAAAAGTGTTTTAAAGAACATACTAAATTGTATATTATTGATATTTCACTTAAAATTTTAAATAATAACTATTTCATAGTATTCCATGAATATAATATTTGATAAAATATTTCATCCTAAAAATAAACTTCTCCACAACTATAAATAACCCCTCTCACTCACCTTGTAAATAAAATTCCTCACGTAAAAGGAAAATGATAGGAAAAATTCAACTCTATTAATACACTTATAGTCATTATCGGTGTTTTGTAGTAAACCAACTCCATACATTATAGTTAATCATTTTCATAAAATAGAGGAATCGATGTGGAAAGTGTATGTTTTTACAAACTCTTCAATCATTTTCAACATCCCTTCTTAATTTTCCTAATTCCCAAAAAAAAGTAATTTAAGTCTAATTAAATAATATTTTATCATTCTATTAATGATTTTATCCTACAATTAGTATCCTATTTAAAATTATTCATGTCTCATAATTTAATTAAGCCACTTTTGATATTATCTTATTAATAGTTGTTTGACCGCAAATAGTGGTTCTATGTAAAGACCCAAAAATTAAAATGTAATTTTGTTTTAATTAAATGAAATTATTATGAGTATGTGAAAATTTACAGCGTGTGATTCTGTTTCCTAGAGATCCTGGAATGTTTTTTTTACTTTTTTTATGGTACATTCAGTAAACATTCGGGAAAAAATTATATCTTTGGAACTATTGTTCAGATTAGAAATCTATGTGAACCATTGAATATACAGTGGCATGATTCATAGAATGGAATATTATCTTCGACCAGCAATGTTTAGACAGAAATGTTATTTTTTGGACTTCACAAAAAAATAAAATAATAACTCAATGAGTTATTTTATTTTTTTCTAGTAACTTTTGAGTTGCGGCAGTATGACCACTAGGTTGTTAGACCATTAAATGGATGTTTACACTTGTTTTATTAATCAAAAAATTTGGAGAATTAAATGGTTCTTTAATTAAATTCATTATTAAACCTCATTAATTGTGTAGTGTGTTGATCATCTCTTTCATCTATTTAAACGATTCTCGGGCATGGTTTTTTGGTCCTGAAGAGAGGATCCTATAACGAAGATTTTTAGCATCTTCCACCAACCATGAATGAGGATTCGAAAGACATTTAAGGATTTGATGATGAGATCCCATGAATGTGATCCTAATCCTTCGTCTACAACACCCTTGGATGTGGGCAATCCTTCCCCATCCATAACGACTTCTAATGAGCTCGATGTTGGAGGGTTTTGTTTTTTAATTAATAATTTTAAAATCAATATATTCCTTCCCATTTTATAATGATAACATGGATGGTTTTGAAAAAAAAAACAAGTCATGAACCCATTTTTGATCTTGGTTTGGTTTTGTTTCTTTGAGGGAGACCAGGAAACAATGCTGCAAGGCCAAACCTGGAGCCATGATGTTATGGCAGCATCCTGGGTTGCCCATATGCGCATTCGGTAGGGAAAATTGACCACTAGAGATTCACCAAAGTCCCAAGGATGAATAGCTGGAACAACGGAGCCGAAGACCAGAAATGTGGGGACGTAACACGCTCTAGACATTGAAGCATCAGAACAGTGCGGCAAGCATATGCCATCAGCATTGACAATAACGACACGCCTTGGATGATGGCCACTACAGAATGAAGGGAAGGTATGCCATCTTGTAACGCATTGTCACCATGTAGTGATCCAAAAAGTAAGGCATCATATTTGAGCCATGGAGGAAGGCCACGGCTTCGAGCCACATTGGTGGTCGAGCCATGCCTTGAGGGTCTCATGGGTGACTGGTCTGAGAAGACTAGCGAGGTTGTGCAGCACCATTCGGTGCCTCCCCATTAAAAAGCCAAACCACCTTGCCTTTTGGTAAGGGGAGGGGACCTCCGCATCAGGACAATAGTGTGGGTGGATTTACAAATTGGTGGGCTACATCCAAATGGGTGGTCTAGGATGAACCCTCGACTTGCTGACCATTCCCACAACCCAATAGGCTAGACCAGGCCCAGCCGAACTGGGTCGTACCAGAACCAAACCCTTTTCGACCCTGTTAATTTTAAATGGGTGTATCTACTAAACCCAATGTTTATTTGACAAACTGTTTATAGCACCTAAACCCTTAGGACGAGGCAATCCTTTTGTGTTACTCTGTTTGATTTTCTAATAAAGTTGGAGTTTATCCAGTTTGATCGTAAATTAATCCAACCGGCCCCTCAGCACTAAAATACCTAAAATATACAGACCGGGTGTCTGGTTGACGCGCCATCTGTTATGTTGGAAACCTCATTAAATATTATTTCATCAAGATACTTATCCACGAGACTTAGTTCTAGTTGAAATATTACTGATGTCTTGAGAACCAGATCCTCTAATAATCATGCGTGTTTTGTGTGTGTATACAGTGGCTGGTTGAGACGTGAAGAATTATTAGAGATCTTGTGTGGATCATTACCAAGAAATCCTGTGTGGATCGACACCATGAGATCTTGTGTGGATAAACACTGAGTGATCATCTATGGATAAACACCAAGAGATCTGATGCGGGTCATCAGGAGAGCCTCATGAAAAAATATGATGATCTAGCTTTATGATTAAAAAATGTACGTCGGTACTAAAGATAAACATGGTGTACATACTTTTTTATTTGTCCTTTTCGATTGAGATCATGATTTTTGGTTTTCCCATTTTCGAATTCTGATAGACCATTGGGGTCTCGGGGTCTGTACTAGGTATTTTTATTCTCACTCATGCACGTGATTCACCGACACAATGTTCTGTTTTGTGCAGATGACATACAACTTTGAATAAGTCTTAAAGAACCAGTACATGGTGGTGTGCAGAGGTGACTAGTTGGCGTGGTGAGACGCACTGACAAGGTGTATCTACCATTCAGTAACGATCCCAGGCAGTCGACCTCCAGAGTTGTTTTCCTTTTTTTATGTATTTCTATTTCAGTTGGGCATGTATTCTAGAGCCTTTACTTCAGTAATTTCTTTTACACATTGTGGTGTTTTTTTGTGTTTGTTTATACATTCTTCTTACATTGTGTTTTACATGTTTTTAGTGTTCCCTATATGTGTGTGTATAGATTTTGAAGAAATTCCATCCCATTCTAGTGAAATTCCATCTAGGTGCTAGTCGCCAACCCTAGGCCTATGGAAGGTGGGCTTGGGGTAGTCACATTACGTGCCTCGGGGGACGGGTGGTGACAATGTGGTATCAACTGTGTCAGTTCTACCAGAAGATCATGGAGTCTATGATTTCAATGGAGAAATAGTGTTAAGTTTCATGATTTTTTGTTTCAGTTTAGGGAGTGCAGTGTTGGTACAACAGCTGATGTATCCATACTCTAGGGCCCTGAATTTTGAGTTTCAAATAGATACAAAAAAATGATGAGTACAAGTGTTTTGATAATATTGTTTTTCTTTTTGAAACCTTTTATTCACCTCCTCAGGTATAACTTATTATCTATGACACATTTATTTCTTTCAGGTTACTAGTACATAGGTTTCCAGCCATGATTCTAGAGAGAGGACACGACGACAACCCACCGAGTGATGACACGTTATTACACGACCCTCTTACGGTGATGGAACCTTCGGGTGGTGTACAAGCAGCTCTACCACCCATGGTGAATCCATTCCCTCCATCCCCACTAGAAGACCGTTCGAACCAACTGAATATGTTCCACGAGTTCCATATACAGAGGCCTCCAATGATTCATGATGAGACAGATCCCCATGCAGATGAGGAATTTCTGGAGGCTATGGCATGATTTTTTATCTTAGTTTATACATCAGGATATCTGATGGTGATCATTGGTACAATCCTATTTTTGGGCACAAAAATGAGTTGTTGGAATATGAAACATCAGTGGCATGGGGATGATACACTCTCCTCATTGGACTTCGAGACCCTCTTTGTAACATACCAAGTAAGTAATGAATAATATATATTTTTATCTAGGTTTATTAATGATTAATATAGTGTTATAGATGCTTAAAATGAAAATAAATACAATCTTATGCATGGAATACACTAATATTCTTAAAAGATTGTTTTACTGCCTTTTGATGGAAAACCATTTTTGAATCTATATTTTGACAATTTTATAAACTATGTTTGTCAAAAGAAACTTATCCTTTATTATTGGGACATCAAAATTTACCTTGTGTGAATTTTTGGTATTTTTCTGACAATGTTCATTTTTTAGTGAATAGTGAAAAATACTGCATCTTACAACAAAACTGCTTTTTAATCTAATTTATTTATATGATTAGATTATGTTTTGAATTAGTTTTGAAGTGAAATTAGAATATATTTTTACCATTTTATACAATGGTGGTCACTGGAATCAATTTCACTTTGAAATTAGACTTAAACTGGTGTCAATCTTTTGATACTTATTGTTTTGTAAAAACACGCTATTTGCTCTAGCAGCGGGAATTAATTATTAAATTAATTAATGTGACTTATATGATTTTAATTTTGTAAAATGGACTTCATTTTTGAATTCGGAATATCAAATATAGCTTTGGGTGAATTTTTGGTAATTTTCTGAAAAACATCATTTTTTGATGAATAGTGAAACCACTAAGTGGTAATCAAGCAAACTGATTTTTCAGTTAAATGAAAGTTTACCACTAATGTGTATTGAATTTTGAAAATCCGACATACATGGTTGTCATTAAGAAGTAAAATTTGGTTCAATGGGATTAAAATATTTTTTTGGTGAATAGTAACTTATTAAGTTTTTAATCGCGATTAGCGGTAATTAGTGTAGTTTAAGGTATAAATAATGCTTTAATAATATGAAATGACCTAGACACATGTCCCAGCCTTATTGGTTGTGTCATGGCCGACCAAGACAAGCCATGGGTCAACTTGGGGACCCCATGGAGACACTTTGGTTTGGAATTGACATAAATAACTTTTTATTAAATGTAAAAGTAAAAATGACACAAACATAATATGTTTTACGAAAACAATTTTTACATGGTGTTATAAAGATCAGATATTTGATTATAAATAGTCATTGGAAATATAAAACGATTTCCTACATCATAGTAGTTTTTTTATGATTTTTAGACATTAAATAAATTAAATTATTTATGACATAATCATGATGCAGCGATGACATCATTATTTGACGATTTAAATAAAATGGAAAGATAATGTAAAATCTGTGAACTACACGTGGCCAAAACCAATTGGATGAGTGGATTTCGAACCCTTATCACATTATCCACGAATTATATCAATGTGGGTCCTTTTAAAAGCGAAACACATTTTCAAATAATGTAATATTTCTTTACTTTCCAAAAGTGCCCCTCCTCTCCTCTTATAAAAGGCCCCCACCTCTACCTCATTTCACACACTACTCAAGCCTTTGGCTCAGCCAACCCCTACCCATTTACTCTCTCCACATCCCTTTCCTCATCCTATAGGATTCCCTTTGGGAAGAATCCTTTCAAAGGAAGCCTTTAGGCTCAAATCAAAAGGAGTTACACTTTTTAAGGAGATTAAAGAACGGTCGGGTCAAGTCAGATACGAGGTATGGGACTTCATCTCAATCTCCTTTCATTGAGGAATATTTTATTTTATACACAACTTTCTTTTATACGGTGTATAATCCCCTTTGACTTTTACGTTTATTCAAAAGGAATCTTTTTTATACGAAGCGTTTACTAAACGACAAAAGGGAATGTTTTTGTCGTACGTATGCGGCGACAACAACTTCTCCGCCGTCGTGATCGTTATTTGAGTTTCGTCTTCCTCTATAAGCCATACCTTCTTCTTAAAATAAAAATAAATACCATGTTTTACTTTGGTATTGAAAATGGTTTTCATAATGTTTTTATTATATCAATGTGTTGTATTGATATCTCGTGATTGAAATGTGGAAATGTTATGTTTCCTTTATGCATGTTTTATGTGATATAATTATGTTATGGTTCTTGGGCATTATTATGAAGACGGGTGGTTCCGTGATAAACTAAGGGTGGGTGAGCACGTTATAGCTCTCCAATGCATTGGGTAACGCGAAGGAGTGAAACGTTAAGGTTTCTCCGAAGAGATTTTAGGGAATATATTGTGATGGGTATTCCAAACGTAACCAAGAGGGTTACTCCCTACGTAAGAATGTTATGAATGCCTCAAGTTACCTTTATGTCTTATGATTTCTATGATTTATTCATGATTTTATGAGGTATGTTAAGGTGCCTATGTTTTATGGGTAATGTATGATTTCATTATTATGTATATATGAACTCATGTATCCTTTCCATGTTTTTTTATATAACCCATACTGAGTTTTTATGCTCATCCCAAGTTTTTGAAATGTTTTTCACAGGTCAAGGGAAATGTACATGATAAGATGATAGAGTCAAGGATGTGTCAAGAAATAATCCATGTTTTATTTTAAATGTTTTTCCATTCATGGGAATGAAGAATACTATCTTTTTGTAACCACTTTGTTTATATGTGGAATGTAATTCATGTTTTATGATCTAATTCTCTAAAACTCTAAACCCGAAAAGATCCTCAATGTGAAATCTTGTAATAACTCATGATTAAGTAAGGTTTAAGACTGGGGCCTTATAGTTGGTATCAAAGGGAGGTTTAGATAACTTTAGGAGTTAGAATTAAATGATTATCCAAAAATATTTTTTTTGAAATGATATTGAATTTAAAGATTTCCATGTTTCTTCATCTAAGACATGTTTTTTCAGAATGGTTTTCCGCAGAGGAAACAGGGAAGTAGTGCTAGGAAGGCATACAGAAGGAAATAACCTTCCAAATCAGCATCCAGAAATGGTCGGAATTGGAACTGAACAGTTTTTTGCAGTAATGGCGCAGTTGACTCAAGCGATAAATGGCGGTGGTATCCATGCATGAGATCAGCCAGAACAACCGCAGAGGAACATGTCAGTGCTGGAACATTTCATGAGGCAACATCCACCATCATTCAGAGGATCATCTGACCCTGTGCTAGCTGATGGGTGGATTAAATCACTGGAGAAGATTTTTGATGACATGGGGTGTTCAGACAATCAAAAGGTTAGTCTTGCTATTTACCGTTTGGAGGGTGAAGCAGATCAGTGGTGGTCTATGGTTAAAAATATCAGGGACGCCTATAAGATTGATGCTCTTGACTGGGATGAATTGAAAGGTATGTTTCTTGAGAAGTATTTTCCTAAGGCTGTTCGACTTAGGATGGAAAATCAATTCTTGGAATTGAGGCAAGAGGAAGACTCAGTGGATGCCTATGAAGAAAGGTTCACTCGATTGGCAAGGTATGCTCCAAATTTTATCCGGGACGTTGATAGTAAAATCAATCGTTTCTACTCAGGATTAAAGCCAATGTACCGAAGGGAATTAGCTTCTCGAGAGTTTAAAAGTTATGAAAAGATTGTTCGATGTGCTGAGAAGGTGGAAATGGAGTTTGCCGATGACCAAGTTTTCTATAACAACCAGCAGAAGAAGAGACCGAGGTGAGAGGAGAAAGGTAATAATTCTTCAAAAAAGTCTGATGGTAAGAGAACTAAGTTTCCAGTTTTTGATAAATGTGGCAAAAGGCATGCTGGGGAATGTCTTCTGAATTCTGGGAAGTGCTACCGATGTGGTAAGATGGGACATAAGGCTCGTGATTGCACTGAAAAGGATCAAGGTGAAGGTAAGAACAAATTTGATTTATAGTTAGTGAAATGTTATAAGTGCAATGAGATTGGTCACTATGCAAACAAGTGTCCGACAAAGATCTTGAGTGATGGGAAGCAGTTAGACTACAAGCAGAAAGGGGTGGTGAAATCCTTTGCAACTACTTCAGCAGATGTCGGGCCATCAAATGAAGTTGTATCAGGTACTTTGTTTGTTTTTTCAGATTATGCCAGTGTGTTGTTTGATTCGGGGTCTACACATTCTTTCATCTCTGAAACCTTTTCTAGTAAAATGAGAATACCATCTCAAGAAATGACTCCTGAACTTTTGGTAAAAACACATGGGGGAAGTGTCGAGGCAAAAAGAATTTATAAGAATCTTCCTATCCTTATATGTAGAAAGAACCTACTTGCAAACCTTATTTTTCTACCTATAGTAGAGTTTTATGTTATCCTGGGTATGGATTGGCTCTCTATTTACCATGCTAAGATTGACTGTAGAGCTAAAGATGTTTCTTTTCAGAAAGAATTTCAGTTTGTTTACAGGAATGAACCCTTACTTTTGATAACATATCAAGAGGCCGAGAAACTTGTAAAAGATGGAAATGAATGTTACCTTTCACACGTCGTTGAAAATAAAGGAACTGTTCAGATTAATGATGTGTCAGTGGTAAATGAGTATCCTGATGTTTTTCCTGATGAGTTGCCTGGAATAATACCAGATCGGGATGTTGAGTTTATTGTTGACTTAGTTCCTGATGCTAAGCCAATTTTAAAACCCCCTTATCGAATGGCACAAATTGAACTTTTAGAGTTGAAGGATCAATTTCAAGATTTATTAGAGAAAGGTTTCATTAGACCTAGAACATCACCATGGGGTGCTCCTGTTTTATTTGTTAAAAATAAAGACGGTTCTATGAGACTTTTCATTGATTATAGAGCCTTGAATAATATCACTGTTAAGAACAAATATCATTTGCCTCATATCGATGATTTTTTTGATCAGCTCCAGGGAGCTCAGTTTTTTTCAAAGATTGACTTGAGATCGGGGTACCATCAGCTGAAGGTAAAGGAGGCATATATTCCGAAGACCGCGTTCCGTACGAGATATGGCCATTATGAATTTGTAGTAATGCCTTTTGGGCTAACCAATGCACCTGCTGTATTCATGGACATAATGAATAGAATTTTCCATGAGTTATTGGATAAGTTTGTGGTTGTTTTCATTGATGATATTTTGGGGTTTTCTAAAAGTAAAGAGGAGCATTAAAAACATTTAAGGGTTATCTTGCATACCTTAAAAGAAAAGAAACTGTATGGGAAATTCAGAAAGTGTGAGTTTTGGTTGCAACAAATTTCTTTCCTTGGTCACATTGTTTCTAAAGATGGAATAACTGTTGATCCTGCAAAAACAAAAGTTGTGGAAGAATGGCCAAGACCCACAAATGTAACCGAGATTCGTAGCTTCCTTGGTTTGGCAGGCTATTACCGAAGGTTTGTTAGAAATTTTTCACGGTTATCTAGTCCAATGACTAAGCTAACTCGGAAGGGTGTTATGTTTATCTGGACAAAAGAATGTGATGATTGTTTTCAGGAATTGAAAAGAATATTGGTGAATGCTCCAGTTTTGGCACTACCTTCCAGGAATGGTGAGTTTGTTATATACAGTGATGCTTCATTGAAAGGACTTGGTTGCGTCCTAATGCAGAATGATCAGGTAATTGCTTATGCTTCACGAAAGTTGAAAACTCATGAGGTATATTACCCTACACATGTTTTGGAATTAGATGCTCTTGTTTTTGCTTTAAAAATTTGGAGGCATCATTTTTATGGAGTAAAGTGTGAAATATATACCGATCAAAAATGTATAAAGTATATATTCACTCAGAAAGAGTTAAACATGTGACAAAGGAGATGGCTGGAATTAATCAAAGATTATGATTGTACAATTCATTACCATCCGAGGAAAGAAAATAATGTGGCTGATGCTTTGAGTCGAAAAAGTAATGCTTCATTAACAATGTTGCTTTTGGAACGTGATCCTTTGGTTAAGGATTTGATGAACTTTGGCATATAAGTTGTTGGTGCAGGGAGTCATTCTGTTTTGTTTCAGGTATCAGTGAGATCATCTCTATCAGACAGAATCAAGCAAGCACAGAAGCAAGATAGTGAGTTGCAGAAAAAGGTAGAGCTGGTTCAGAAAGGTAAGTTGCCTGAATTGAACATTGATAATGATTGCGTTTTGAGATTTGGGAAGAGATTGTGTCTGCCTTGTGATTCACATTTGAAGAGAGAGTTGTTATGTGAAGCTCATAGTTCTCCGTTTTCAGTTCATCCGGGTAGTACTAAGATGTATAGAGATCTGCGGGAGTATTACTGGTGGGATGGAATGAAAAGAGATATTTGCGGATTTTACTGTGAAGTATTTGACTTGTCAGCAGGTTAAAGCAGAGCGACAGTTACCGAAAGGGATACTTCAGCCTTTACCAGTGCCAGAGTGGAAATGGGAGAATATATCCATGGACATTGTTGTTGGATTACCGAAGAAATCTCGAGGTAATAATGCAATCTGGGTTATTGTTGATCGCTTGACCAAATCTGCTCATTTCCTTGCTATACGAGATACTTTCTCTCTTGATCAACTTTCTCGTTTGTATCTAAAAGAGATAGTCAGGTTACACGGAGTTCCTCTCTCCATTGTATCGGATCGTGATCCCAGGTTTACTTCTAACTTTTGGAAAGGCCTTCAGAAGTCGTTGGGTACTGAATTAAATTTTAGTACAGCTTTTCATCCTCAATCAGATGGGCAGTCAGAATGAACAATTCAGACATTGGAGGATATGCTACGAGATTGTTCTATGGATTATCAGGGAAGTTGGGAGCAACATCTTTTTTGGTTGTGTTTTCATATAATAACAGTTTTCATTCCAGTATACAGATGGCACCATTTCAGGCATTATATGGGAAGCGGTGTCGAACTCCAGCTTTCTGGGATGAAGTGGGTGAAAGGACGTTGATGGGACCAGAATTGGTAGAAGAGAAGGCAGAAAAAGTTCAGCTAATTCAGAAACACATGAGAACAGCTCAGAGCAGGCAGAAGAGTTATGCGGATAACCGGAGGAAGGATCTATCTTTCAAGGTAGGTGATCATGTTTTTCTCAAGGTTTCTCCTTGGAAAAGCGTGATGAGATTTGGTAAGAATGGAAAGATGAGTCAAAGGTTTGTTGGACCATACGATATTCTGGAGAGAGTTGGATCAGTTGCATACCGAGTGGCTTTACCTCCGAGTTTATCTCAGGTACACAATGTTTTTCACGTTTCGATGTTGAGAAAGTATATTCCAGATCCATCTCATGTTTTGAGTCCAGAGATAGTTCATCTGGAAGAGAACCTATCTTATGAGGAACAACCGATCCAGATTCTTGACCATAGGGAGAAAGTGTTACGGAATAAGGTGATTCACCAGGTAAAGGTTTTGTGGAAAAACCACATGATTGAAGAGGTAACATGGGAATCTGAAAATGCAATGAGGGATAAGTACCCCCATTTATTCGATAAGTAAATAAATTGTGGGGACGCAATTTTCTAAATGGGGGAAGGATGTAACATCCCAAGTAAGTAATGAATAATATATATTTTTATCTATGTTTATTAATGATTAAGATAGTGTTATAGAGGCATAAAATGAAAATAAATACAATCTTATGCATGGAATAAATTAATATTCTTAAAAGACTGTTTTACTGCCTTTTGATGGCAAACCATTTTTGAATCTATATTTTGAAAATTTTATAAACTATGTTTGTCCAAATAAACTTATCCTTTATGATTGGGACATCAAAATTTACCTTGTGTGAATTTTTGGTATTTTTCTGACAATGTTCATTTTTTTAATGAATAGAGAAAAATACTGCATTTTACATCAAAACTACTTTTTAATATAATTTATTTATATGATTAGATTATGTTTTGAATTGGTTTTGAAGTGAAATTAGAATATATTTTTACCATTTTATACAATGGTGGTCATTGGAATCAATTTCACTTTGAAATTAGACTTAAACTGGTGTCAATCTTTTGATACTTATTGTTTTGTAAAAACACGCTATTTGCTCTAGCAGCGGGAATTAATTATTAAATTAATTAATGTGACTTATATGATTTGAATTTTGTAAAATAGACTTCATTTTTGAATTCGGAATATCAAATATATCTTAGGGTGAATTTTTGGTAATTTTCTTAAAAACTTCAATTTTTGATGAATAGTGAAACCACTAAGTGGTAATCAAGCAAACTGATTTTTCAGTTAAATGAAAGTTTACCACTAATGTGTATTGAATTTTGAAAATCCGACATACATGGTTGTCATTAAGATGTAAAATGTGGTTCAATGGGATTAAAATATTTTTTTGGTGAATAGTAACTTATCAAGTTTTTAATCACGATTAGTGGTAATTAGTGTAGTTTAAGGTATAAATAATGCTTTAATAATATGAAATGACCTAGACACATGTCCCAACCTTATTGGTTGTGTCATGGCCGACCATGAAAAGCCATGGGTCAACATGGGGACCCCATGGAGACTCATTGGTTTGGAAATGACATAAATAACTTTTTATTAAATGTAAAAGTAAAAATGACACAAACATAATATGTTTTACGAAAACAATTTTTACATGGGGTTATAAAGATCAGATATTTGATTATAAATAGTCATTGGAAATCTAAAAGGATTTCCTACATCATAGTATTTTTTTATGATTTTTAGACATTAAATAAATTAAATTATTTATGACATAATCATGATGCAGCGATGACATCATTATTTGACGATTTAAATAAAATGGAAAGATAATGTAAAATATATGAACTACACATGGCCAAAACCAATTGGATGAGTGGATTTCGAACCCTTATCACCTTATCCACGAATTATATAAATGTGGGACCTTTTAAAACCGAAACACATTTTCAAATAAAGTAATATTTCTTTACTTTCCAAAAGTGCCCCTCCTCTCCTCTTATAAAAGGCCCCCAACTCTACCTCATTTCACACACTACTCAAGCCTTTGGCTGGGACAACCCCTGCCCATTTACTCTCTCCACATCCCTCTCCTCATCCTATAGGATTCACTTTGGGCGTAATCCTTTCAAAGGAAGCCTTTAGGCTCAAATCAAAAGAAGTTACACTTTTTAAGGAGATTAAAGAACGGTCGGGTCAAGTCGGATACGAGGTATGGGACTTCGTCTCAATCTCCTTTCATTGAGGCATATTTTATTTTATACACAACTTTCTTTTATAAGGTGTATAAACCCCTTTGACTTTTACGTTTATTAAAAAGGGATCTTTTTTATACGAAGCGTTTACTAATCGACAAAAGGGAATGTTTTTGTCGTACGTATGCGGCGACAACGACTTCTCCGTCGTCGTGACCGTTATTTGAGTTTTGGCTTCCTCTACAAGCCATACCTTCTTTTTAAAAGAATAATAAATACCATGTTTTAGTTTGTTATTGAAAATGGTTTTCATAATTTTTTTATTATATCAGTGTGTTGTATTGATATTTCGTGATTGAAATGTGGAAATGTTATGTTTCCTTTATGCATGTTTTATGTGATATGATTATGTTATGGTTCTTGGGCATTATTATGAAGACGGGTGGTTCCGTGATAAACTAAGGGTGGGTGAGCCCGTTATAGCTCTCCAATGCATTGGGTAACGCGAAGGAGTGAAACTTTAAGGTTTCTCCGAAGAGATTTTAGGGAATATACTGTGATGGGTATTCCAAACGTAAACAAGAGGGTTACTCCCTACGTAAGAATGTAATGAATGCCTCAAGTTACCTTTATGTCTTATGATTTCTATGATTTATTCATGATTTTATGAGGTATTTTAAAGTGCCTATGTTTTATGGGAAAAGTATGATTTCATTCTTATGTATATATGAACTCATGTATCCTTTCCATGTTTTTTTATATAACCCATACTGAGTTTTTATGCTCATCCCAAGTTTTTGAAATGTTTTTCACAGGTCAAGGGAAAGGTACATGATAAGATGGTAGAGTCAAGGATGTGTCAAGAAATAATCCATGTTTTATTTTAAATGTGTTTCCATAGATGGGAATGAAGAATAATATCTTTCTGTAACCACTTTGTTTATATGTGGAATGTAATGCAAGTTTTATGATCTAATTCTCTAAAACTCTAAACCCGAAAAGATCCTCAATGTGAAATCTTGTAATAACTCAAGATTAAGTAAGGTATAAGGATGGGGCCTTATACTCTTCTTGGCAGAGATTATACTAGCGACTTTATGATTACTCTGTATCCAGGAGATGCTACATTTATAATAGGGAAACCTAATAGTGGAAAAATACTTATTGGGAATCAATGAACTATTTTTCTAATCCACCGACATTGTATGATACCCATTCATCAGGGCCCTGACCATTCAGTATGGTCTCCAGTGGGAGATCAGAGCATCGATGATATCGCTTAATATTCCGATGCTGGATGGAGTGGTCGAGCGATTATTGTTGGTAGAGAGCTTCATCGCAGATATGTAATCGACGGTGAGAGCCACCACTAAATGATTGGTTGCTGAGTCATCTGAAGTAAGTAGTAGGAAAAAGGCATCGTGGTCCAAGAGGGCCCAACCTTCCGAGGGTCGACCTAACGACACATGGTCGAAGGTGCAGAGCTCGTGTGGCAGAGGAGGTATTTTGTGGACCAACGTTTGTTACTATTGAGGAAGACAAAGACACATGGATCATGACTATCTGAATCCCCACATGGACAATAAACTGATGATTTAGGGACTACTAAGATAGCGGGTGAGGATTGAGTGAGGAGGTCTGTAGTGTGACAGATATGGAAGAGGAGTTGGACGTGCAACAAGCGATGGGCGACAGCTGGAGGTACTACCACCACCACCAAATGTGGTCACCCAAACCATAGTGGGCAAGTGGATAGGGGCTAGCTTGGCTTCAGGTGGAAAATTCATATGACCAAGGCGCTCTATAGATGATTAGATGTATGATATGTGTCTACTTTACCCTAGTTGCAGCACTTTTAGACATAGTATCTAGTCACTCTATTGTTTCCACGACGCTGGTTCAGATCATAATGATTTTGATGATGTTGTTTGCTCGATCATCACGATGAGAGACTCTTACAATAGATGATTTGTGGATTACAGAATAGTTAGGTTGTGTGAGATTACTCTAGGAGGCGAGAACATTTTCATGGATCTCCTGGTAGTAGTGTCAAGGCCTTACGATTTCATCTTGGGTGTGGATTGGTTATCCACAGTCCATGCTCAGATCGATTGTTTTAGGCGTAAGATGTTTGGTGACCATTTGAATGTGTCCAGGTTCACATTCACTGGTTAAAAGGGATCCTTTTTAGCTCAAGATGGACTTTCTTGGAGGAGAGTGTGGTCAATCACACACTTGTTGGCTATAATTTCCCTCATAGAAGTTGACATGAGTAGTCTGAGTATAAAACCAAAAAAAATTTATGGTATGAAAATATTAAATACATTCTATTCATCACTGTGTTCCTTTGAGAAAACACTAGTTTATTTAGGAGATAGCCAAAACCTAGCCAATAATTATAAATTTTCCACTTCTATGTTTTGAAATTTTTCAAAATGGTCATCTAGAGTTGTGATCAGTAAGTCGTTTGATGTCTGTTAGAATAAACTTAATTTTTGGTAAATAGTAACATACCCTTATGAATAGTAATATGAATAGTAATATGACCCTTATGAATAGTAAATAAAAATATTATTTTATTTT
Organism: Viscum album; assembly: GCA_963277665.1. Taxonomy (NCBI): domain Eukaryota; kingdom Viridiplantae; phylum Streptophyta; class Magnoliopsida; order Santalales; family Viscaceae; genus Viscum; species Viscum album. The sequence continues at coordinate 689,338,978 of OY728122.1, forward strand.
CTTAAGGAAACAAGATAATGATAACTAAATTAGTTTTTAAATGAAAAAAAAACTAATTGCACCTTTAATAATGTTATTTTCCAAATTAAATTTGAATTTAATTATCAATTAATTTAATAATAAATAGAAAATTATTTTCAAAAAAATGGATTTTTTTTAATTCTACAAGACAAAAAATGGTTAGGGTAAAATTTTTGGATTTTTCTAAAATACTGGAATTTTTTATGAATTGTAAAAATAAAGTTTTGAGTATTCGGTAGTTTAATGACATCATAATGATGTAATAATTAATTATAAAATAATGGACAACATTTTTATAGTAACTTATGAAATTAGGTGTCTCAAGTGTCTAAAACCATGGGAAAATACCAAGGGAATGCCCCTGGTTTGGAAAAAACCACTAATGAGGTGTCCCATTGAAATTATTAAATAATTGCCTCTTTTTTATATAAATTCCCACTCATCCATTCATTTTCCTTCACAAAAAATCCCTCATCCTAGAAGATATAGTGGGTTTACCTCTCTAGGTGTCCTCCCGAGGTGTCCCTAAGCCCCCAAGGTCCCATCCTAAAGATATAGGAGTTATTCTACAAGGTAAGGGAATCCTTCATTATCTTCTTTAAGTCGACACTTCTTTTTTGTTAGCCATTTGAAATTCCATCCTCATATGTTGAGGATTGATTTTATTTATCCTTATTACTGTATTTTTTATTTAAATATGATTATATACCCTTATGTTATCATCATTTAATTTTATGAAATTTTATGTGATGCTGTAAGGCTGCAAATCTTTCATAAGTGATCCCTTAACATTTTTATTATTTTCAAGTTCATCCCAATTATTTATTTTATCTTCTCACCTATTCTATAAAAATGACCATGAAAAACTATAGTATCATCTATATAATTTAATTATATCATGTGAGTGGAATAACTATCATTAATATCTTTTCTTCCTCCCTTTTCTTTTTATAAACGAAATCAACATCCATGAGGATCCAATTTATAACCTTTATGGACGATGAAGTTTCATTCTTCACTTTAATCATAATTACTGGTCATGAGACTATATTAATGGTTAAACATGATAAAAATAGAATTATTTCATCTCATTAATGTTCTATAATCTTTACACACTCATAATACGGAATAATAATACAAAAAGAGTTTGTTGTATACAAAACTGCCAAGCTAAATCCATGTGTTTACCAAAATTTTTAACTAATGAATCATCCTCATATATATAACCGATAATCATTATAAGATCATTTTTATCAATCTAATGTCACTAATAGTATATATTTAAAAATCTAGATATTTATCCACATTTAAAAATGAACTTCCATTCATGAGAGCAATTAATTGAATCATGAAAACCAAGGAAGAAAATGCTTCTATAACAATAAAATTGAACCTCATAAACCCCTTAAAAGGGGCATGAATTAACCTAGTAAGGATATAATAAATCAATTAAATTTATAGTATGTTCTGAATGTATTAATTAATGAATTTAAATTTTATTATTCAGGTAATTAAAACAAACTAAGCACACACTCGATCAAAAGGTAAGAGGTTTCTCATCTCACCTTCATTTCTGTGAGATTTTTCATTGTTCGCCACTTATTACTTATATTTGGTATAGGTGTATTTCAATTTGATATGTAATATAATTATCCTCTTTATATTCATGTTATTCAATTAATCATGTGAGTTTTATTTAGTTCTGGACATATGATTCGGCCGATTACATTGTTGTAAGACACTTTGTCTCAATTGTTATTTTGTTGTGACTAACTTTGTGTGGTACATCTAATAATCCTTATGTGGTGTACCGACTGTCCACATGAGATAAATTTTAATTTTTAATTATATTTATATGACACATCCATAATCTCATATCATTGATATGTTTGTTTTCTAAACCGTATACCATTTTACATACGGTGTTTATTTGGAATGTTATTTTATTTATGGAAATATTAATGAATCCATATACTCTACTCTAAACGGATATTGAAAAGGCATATTGATATTGTATTGAATAAATATATAAAGAATGATTTGGACATGTAGTTTATTTTGGGGCCCATTATAGCCCCTCTATGTATCATTAGGTCTAATGAGACAAATCAGTTGGCGACAAACCCATCTAGTTTGTTTCATGAAAATCAGATGGGTTTCTACCCATAGAGCTAAACCGTATATACGGTATTATGGTTTCATGTAACAGATACATGAATTCCAATTATTAAGAATTATATTTATTCATTATCAGTTATATTTATTATCCATGAGGTTTTCACTATGACAAAAACTACGGTTGCAGTTACATTCTCAATTAATTAATGGAATTAGTTATTCATTTATTTACTATTCCATATTTATTATGACAAATTGGTTGTGATTCACTTATTATTGTACTCATGATTCTGATATTATTAAACCTTACTCATATTTTGAGCTCACCCCTTGCATTGTTAACTTTCAACAGGTGACAAATAGGAGATCATTTCCTGAGTTCTTGAGGATGCAGTTTTTAGCTTTTGTTATGTATCGTGCCTTGTATTCTTTATTCAATGTAATTTTTTTTACATCTATGTATCTAGTTTCTTCAAGAAAACTAAACTTACCATTCTTTTGGGATTTTAATTCCTTCTAACCATGCCATTATTAAAATTAATGCACCGGCTCCGGCCTAGAGGGGTCGGGGTGTTACAGTTGGTATCATAGGATGTTTAGTAGAAAACATGGAAACTAGAGTTGGAAATGTATATTATGGAACAAATACCTGTGGTAGTATTTGAGAATAAACATACAATGACATCCTGGTATTTTTGTAAGGAATATATTATGTGGATATTTTAAGAAATACGTCTCGTCTGGATATGAGCAGGTTGAGGTGGATCAGGCACAAATATATCTCGGGGTAAAACCCGAAAACATTGCTCTGAGCTAGACTACAACAAGAATTGGTTCTTGACAACGGGCCTTCATGTACACTTGGTTACGACAATCCTGAGGGATAGTCTTAGGATAATTCATATATTCTTTACGAGCCATTATGATGGAGTTAATTTAAATTTTTCCTCATTGGAACCATGTTTATAAGATGAGCTATGCATAGAATTTCAAACTTTGTTGGGTGCCTTTTTATTTCCGATTCATAAACTAATCTATTTTATACCAATATTTAGAAATGTCGTCTAATGGATGTAGGGGAATCAATACTGATGGGCAAGGTAGGGATCTCCATACTGAGTAAGTCAACATAGTCAACGTTGGAGCATATAAAATCATGACCATATTGGGGCAACATACTCAAGTTGTAACGAATTACAATTGTTGGATCATTTCATGATGTAGAAGCACCCATCTTTTAATGGGACTACTAATACAGTGGTAGCTGATCAACAGATTAAGTTCCTTGAAAATATATTCATGGAGTTAAGATGCAAGGAAAATGATAAGGTAGTACTGGCAATATATTGTCTCAAGGGCGACGCAGATCAATGGTGGTCCCGGATTAAAAATACCACAAATGAAGAAGAGATAGATGATATGGAATAGAGGAATTTTATGGAAATATTCTTCAAAAAATATTTCCCTCATGAGGAACGAAATTAAATGAAGAAGAAATTATTTAACTTTAAAAAATGGGAAGAAGACGGTGTTACAGAGTATGAGGCTACCTTCACAAGGATAGTTGGGTATGCCATGGATTATGTACATGACTCGGAAAAGAAGATTGATCATTTCATTGAAGGTATTATATAACACCACAGTATTTCATAGTATGTTATTTCTTCAAAGTAATTCAATTACATGCACTACACACAACACCGAGTTTTAGCGCACCATAACTTACCAAACCAGTCGTTAAAAAGAGGTTATCAATAGTATTAACTGAATTTTGAACTTTATATAATCCTTATAATTTTAGAATCAAAATTCTGAGTTTCTTAGACATAATGTAAGGACAAATACAATTTTCAGATAAAAGAAGTGTTTTACAAAAAAAATGCAATTTTACCACCTTTTAATGGAGAATCATTTTTAAATATAATATTTGTAACTTTTGTATATTCAATTTTACAAAATAAACTTCTTCTTTAGAATCGGGACCTATGAATTTAGTGTCAATAAATTTATGGTGTTTTTCTCATAACTTTCATATTTGAGTGAATAGTGAAAAATATTATATTTTAACTAAAAGAATCTTTTTTAATCAAAATATTTTATAGTTGTAAATTATACGTTTTAATTTTTTGGAAGTGTAAATATATTATATTTTTACCATTTAATAAAATGATGTTCTTTTTATGTAATTCCAATTTGAAATTGGACATAAACAAGTGTCAAACATTTGATAGTTATTTTTTCTTAAAAATACGCATTTTGGTTTTGATAGTGGGAATTAATTTTAAATTAATAAATGAAACTTATATGTTTTTAATATGGTAAAATAGAATTAATTTTTTAATTCGGAATATCGAAATTAGCTTACGGTGAATTTTCGGTATTTTTCTGAAAACATTCAATTTTTGATAAATAGTGAGAAACACTTAGTTATAAATTAAAACAGAATTATTATTTAAATAATTATTTATGTTATTTAAATATATTTTAGGTCAATATACAAACATAATACCTGTATAATTTCAGTGTAATTCATTGATGTCATTTTATATTAATTTTAGATATATAAAATTTTTATTGAACTCTTCACCGTCTTTTACCCTCTTCTGGGAGAATTTGTATATTCATATAAAACATAATTTTACCAATTCTGTGAGTGAAATTTCAAAAATCTGAGAGATACGGTTAATATCAGGGAGGAAAATTTGGTTCAATAAGATGAAAATAATTTTTTGTGAATAGTAACTTTTATCTTTTATTTACCACGGTTAAATGTAAATAGGGTAATTATGTGTAAAAATGATTTCATTATTTCCCTAACAAATGTCTTAATTCTATTGGTTAATTGTAATTCGACCAAAAACAACCTTATAATAAAATATGAACCTCTTTGGTGCACTTGATTTAGATAAGGATATTTATTAATATTTAATTCCAAGAAGAGTTAAGAGTGTTAAATTCAAAGTTTAATAACTAAAACATATTCAATATAGGGTTTAACATAAGATAAATTCGACTATAAATATACATTAGAAAGATAAAAATATTTCCGACATAATGATATTTTATGTATAATTTTTAGATATTATGTAATTACATTTATTAATGATACAATAATGATGCAGTAATTACCTTATTAAAGAAAAGAATCAAATAAATGGTATTATAAATATTAAAATAAAAATAATTTCAATGTTTTTATGACATCCAAGAATTTTATAGGTGAATTGGACATGTTATGGATGATTCAATGTATCTTGTTCGAAGTAATCAAGTTTTGATTAATTTCACAGAAACAAAATACCAAATAGTGTCAAAATTGACATAAATGAATATTTAAAACAAATATTATTTTATTGGATGATATAATATTCGTAAAAATGAATGGTTCGGAGAAAGCGATTAAATAATATTATATATGTCATTAATGATCCACTTTATTTTCTATTGTATGTTTATAGAAAGTTTATTTACTATATAGAGTAAGAATAGAAGAAGACACGGTATAACTAAAACTATTTAACTAAGAGTTAAATCTAAAATATAAGGTTAAAATGGTATCCTAAACTTGTATAAAATGTATTGGTTGAGAATATTTCGACCCATAACACATAAATCTCGAAATAAATTCATTTTGTGAAATTTTAAACCTAATATAAATTTATTATAAAATAATACTTTATGTTTTTTCTAATGAGCCCCTCCTCCACCTTATAAAAGGACATCACCTCTAACCAATTATTCATACCTTCAAAGAATTATGGTTAGGAAAAAACCTATCCAAATATCCTCCCAACATCCCTCAATTATACCTAGAGTCTTTAGATTGACCAGAAATCCAACTTATGGAGCCCTTTTTATCAAATCAAAAGGAAGAACCCGAAGAAGAGGTAATGATTTCACCACCCTCTGTCAAGTTCCTTTCTTAGTCCACTTACTTTTTCTTTGTTGTTTCCATTATAAAATAATAAATCCAGTATCTTCTATATATTGTGATTTTATTATAATTATGGTACAACCAAATTTATCATTCAATAGACCCTTTTTATGAGATGTCACCATTTGTGTGTACGTACGGCTTACGTCTCCACGTCGTGATGTAATTGTTATTCAATACATTATTATTTGTATGTCTAAAATAATTATGTTTATTTGATATAAATAATTAATATAACATGATAAGGATTCTGTATTTATGATATAACATCCAATTATATATTATTTTAATATCAAAAGAATGACATTTTTTCTCGTACGTACGTACGGATTACCATCTCCACGACGCGATGAGATTCATTTCCAAGTTCACCATTCATAAATTATTATAAAAATATATATTACTAATAAGTATGAAATATATGAAATAATAATTCTACTGGAGATATATTTATTTATATATATAAGTATTTATGTACCTACATATATCTTATTCACCTACTTCCATTCAATACTGTATGAAAACAGAAACAACGTTTATGCGTATGTAAGGACTACCGTCTCCATAAACGGTGTCTTCCATTTCATATATATGTCAATTATACATATTTATATTCTAAATATATATGATATATAGATCATGTTTTATATTCTTAATGTATTTAAATCATGATCTATGTGATATAATCAAGAATAATAAGTTAAAAGACGTATGATAAAGAATGCGATTATTACCTGAAATATTAATTTAACATGGAAATTATTATTAATAGGGTAGTATAATGTCATAAATGAATAATGTATGATATTATAAAGATTAATATGGTTCTGGTATAATTTAATAACATACTATAATCTTCTTACAAGAGGTTAAACGTGTCCTCGTCTAAAGGAAAGTTCAAGGAAAGGGTTTTCATCTCAATCATTATTCCCGTGAGATTCATGCCATATAGGCACTATTACCTTTTGTGTGGTTTATGTACTGACAATAATTGTATTCTTTGTGTAATAAAATTTAATTTATGTGTATTTACATATTCATTGTATGATACCTCTTTCATGGGGTGTATGTTTCATAAGTTACCAAATTGGTAAGGGTTAATTCCTCAATCTCATTATTATCCGAGATTGTTTATGTGTAAGTATATACATGGAAATTTTTATCATCCATGTCCATTTTTAATAACAATGATTTCAAAATGAATATTTTAAGGATTTTTGGAATGTACTCTTTATCACGATCATAATTTTTAAATGTTTTAATGATTTATCTTTCTAAATATTTTTAATTAATGTTCATGTCCTAAAAATGATTTTAAGGATTTCTTTATATGGACTTGAATGTCTTATAATGACAATTATTTTCAAAAGATTCAAATTGGTATGGGACACTATGATTAAAAAATGTCTTTAATTGTCTTCCTTTCTAAAATTGTGTGACTTTTTAAATGTTTTAATGAGAAATGGATATTTCTCTCAAAGAGTTTTACAAATCATTTTCATCTATGTCAACATCCTTTGATGGATTATAAACTTGTTTGAAGTTGATTTATTATGATACATGACTTCCATATAGTATTGAAGGTTTTGTGATATGTTTTGACAGTGGATATGTTATTTTGATACCATTTATGGTTTATGGAGAAAGTATTGACATTTCGTATGATAATTTTAATACGAATGTTTATGTTATGTTTAAACCTGTTCATATAAGGAATTCATTGGACATATTCAGTGAGGGTTGGATCCCTCTATAGCTCCTCGATGCATCAGTAGGTCTCATGAGACAAACTAATGTCTTGGTACGAGGCCTTGAAAAAATTTTATTTGTAGTCTTAGCATGAGGCCTTGGATACGTGGTTATGATAGTCTGGAATTATGCATTCCATCATTATGAAATTGGTTAGTGATATTTCATGTGATTATTCGACTAGTAGAATATCCATGTGAATAAGTAAATGGCATTACTTTTTTTCCATATTCTGTTGAAGTTAATTTTTAAAAGTCTTTTTAGTTATACATTTCCTTAAATGTTTATACTTATTTATGAATGGTTTCGCTGCATTGTTATCATTTCTGAGCATCTGAGCTCACCCCTTTCTATGTTTTATTTTTCCCAGAATTCCCAGAAGTGTATTATGATTGATATGCAGGTTTAATCCAAGGGAATAATGTTGTTCATAAAGGATTATTTATGTTGGTTTGTATGTTATAAAGTTTAATGTAACATTCTTGTATGTAATCTATTTTCCAAGACGGCTAAACCGATTGGTCCTTCAAGACTTGATTTCTTGTAATCAGGCCAATGTATTAAAATAATACACTGACTCTGGGTAACTGGGGTCGGGGTGTTATAGTTGGTATCAGAGAAGTTTTTCAATAACCTTGGAAACTATATTTAGATAAACTCTAATTATAGAATATTACCGTAAGATAGGGTTTTAATATTATTATAGACGAACATCCTAGATTTTTGGTAATGTAACAATTTTGGAAGTTTTCATAGAAAATAGAACCCTGTCTGGATACGAGCAGGTAGAGGTGGATCTAGAGTAGATGTACTTAGGGGTAAAACCCGAAAACACCACTTTATGCTAGACTCAAATGGGAAATGATGCACGAGAACATGCATTGATGCACTATTGGTTATGACACTTCTAGGGGATATGCTTAGGATAATTCTCATTTTCATTACAAACCACTATGAAGGGTTTATGAGTATATACCTCCTTAGAGATTTATTTTTTGTGATTATGGATTATATCCATAAACTATTCAATTTACGTTAGGTATTTTACATTTTTGGAATTATGAATTGTGATTCATAAACCGACCTAGTGTATGCCATTGTATAGTAATGGCACCTAGTAGAAGGAATGTGAACTCCAGTAATATGTATGATCCAAAGATTAAGAAGGATCACATATTTCATGGAATTAAGCCAACATTTAGAAGAGAAATAGTCTCCCATATATTCTAATCATAAGAATAAGTAGTATCATGTATTAATAAGATCAGTAAAAAATTCCATGAATCCTATGGCTTTGAAGGGAAGCCAGAGAAGAAAAAGATGGTATAAAGAAATATGGGAAAAGTGAACAAGAGAAAGAATGATTTTCCAATATGTGGTAAATGTTGAAATAATCACCTTGCTAAATGCTTGATGTGGATGGAAGTTTTTTATAAATGTGGAGAAAAAGGACACCAAGTACCTGATTGCAAGGGTAAGAAAATGTTTTCAAATGTAAAATGCTTCATCTATAAGCCACTGAGACACTACGCGAATCAATGTACCAATCATCAGAGTATACCGTAAATGATTCTATTGAATAATAATAAAGATATGATACTACCACATATGATGAGGAATGATTAGAGTTCTTATGTTGTTATTATAAAATTATGTCATTTGAGTGTTGTATCAACAATGTACTGGTTATAATAATTACGGAGTACATAAGGATTGGATTGCAGCACTATTTCATTAAGGACTTGAGATAGTGTGGAACGAAGAAAAGTGACTCAATAGCAGGTTAAATGTTTGGAAAATAAATGGTTAAGAGAGAGATAAAACATAATATGGTTCTGATACCAAGGTTTTGATTTTGGAATAATACATGACTGATTTGGATAAATTATATTGGATAATCTTGACTACCTTGAAATTGATTAATGATTTGTATATTCCATCATTCTTAGAGCTTACAAAATTTTTCTATAGAAGTAGTATATTCAATATTCTATAAGTAATAAGGGATCCTGATTTTAATCAATAAGGATTTATGGTAATTCATGATTTTACCATGTTTTAAAAGAATTCATAATGAAGGTGTTCACATGTTATTACGTGGAAAAAAGGATATCCGCTATGTTTAACATCTTATAAGTTTTGGACTGTGAGTTTGGATAGATGTATTTTGGATAAGTTTAAATGTTGTAATGGATTATGGATACAATTGTTATGGTAATTTTTGGATTGTCATTAAACGGACAACCGAGAGGTCAGGCGACAACCAGTCACGTCCGGCAAGGTCGCGAGACTTGAACCCGCAACCGAAGGGAGGCAAGGGTATATCACCTATCACTGACCCAGGTGATATCCTAAATTGAATAATGTAGTTTTTTTAAAACGTCTTATATGTGAATTATAAATTCATTATTTTTTGAATTCTAGATGATTAGAATAAATAGAATATATATATATATTGAAATATTTTAGAGTGAAAGATGAGTTTGTGGTAGGATGAAACTCTACTTGTCAAGTATATATATAGACATAGACACACACACACATATATATATATATATATTTCTCTCTTGTTCTATGTATAAATAAATTATTTAATTTAATAGAAAGGATCTTAAGAACAAAAATGTGTTATCCTAATACCTTACGTTTTGTTGAACTGATGGTATTTTAAATCATTATAGATTGGTGTCTTTAAGGCCCACAATTCTACAATAGTTAGTTATTTATGACCTCAATAACCCCTATAAATATTTATTTTTTTCCTCCAATTATGTGTCTCTAATTCCCACTAATGTTTTCCTAATCGAGATCACATTTTGGTGGTGACTATTTTATTACCCTTTTCCTCTTATTAAGACTAAATTTTATTAACCCAATTTCCGATGTGGGTTTTCCAATAAAGGTATTTTATGTTTTCAACCATTTATTTTTGAAGAACAATTTAAAATTGCGAGGACACAATTTATTGAAGGATGGAAGAATGTAACACCCAAATATTTCATAGTACATAATTTCGTCAAAGTATTTCAATAACATGCACTACACGCAACACCGAGTTTTAGTGCACCATGACATACCAAAAAAGTCGTTCAAAAGAGGATATCAATAGTATTAACTAAATTTTAAACTATATAAAATCCTTATAATTTTAGAATCAATATTACGAGTTTCTTAGACATAATGTAAGAACAAATACATTTTTTAGATAAAAGAAGTATTCGTAAAAAAATGCAATTTTACCACCTTTTAATGGAGAAGCCTTTTTAAATACAATATATGAATCTTTAATATATTCAATTATAAAAAATAAACTTCTTTTTTAGAATTGGGACATATGAATTTAGTTTCAATAAATTTTTGGTGTTTTTCTGCTAACTTTCATATTTTGGCGAATAGTGAAAAATACTATATTTTAACTAAAAACAACTTTTTTAAACAAAATATTATATAGTGTTAAATTATAAATTTTAATGGGTTCGAAGTATAAATAGATTATATTTTTACCATTTAATACAATGCTGGTCATTGTACGTAATTCCAATTTGAAATTGGACATAAAAAAGTGTCAAACTTTTGGTAGTTATTATTTCTTAAAAATACGCCTTTTGGTTTTGACAGTAGGAATTAATTTAAAATTAATAAATTAAACGTATATGTTTGGAATTTGGTAAAATATAATTCCCTTTTGAATTCGGAATATCGAAATTATCATAGGGTTATTTTTCGTTATTTTTCAAGAAACTTTCAATTTTTTATGAATAGTGAAAGACACTTTGTTATAAATTAAAACCGAATTTTTATTTAAATAATTATTTATTTTATTAAAATATATATTATGTTAATATAGATACATAATACATATATAAGATCAGTGTAATTAATTGGAGTCATATTATATTAATTTTTGATATATAAAAATTTTATTGAACTTTTCACCGTCTTTAACCCATCTCCTAAAAGAATTTTAAAATTCATATAAAACTTAATGTTACCGCTTCTGTGAGTGGAATTTCAAAACACCAAGAGATATTGTTAATATCAAGGATTAAAATGTAGTTCAATAAGATAAAAATATTTTTTGGTGAATAGTAACTTTTTTACTTTTATTAACCACAGTTAAATGTAAATACGGTAATTAAGGGTAAAAATGATGTCATTATTACCCAAACACATGTCTTAATTCTATTGGATGGGTTTACATAGACCAATAACAACCTTAGAATAAAATATGAACCTATTTGGTCCACTTGAATTAGATTAGGACATTTATTATTATTTAATTTAAAGAAGAGTTAAAAGTGTTAAATTCAATGTTTAATAAATAAAACATTTTTAATACAAGATTAAACATAAGATAAATTAGAGAATAAATATTAATTAGAAATATAAAAATATTTCCTACAAAATGGTATTTTATTTATAATTTTTAGAGATTAAATAATTAAATTTATTAATGATACAATGATGATGCAATAATTACCTTATTAATGAAAGAATCAAATAAATGGTATTATAAATATTAAAATAAATATAATTTCATTGTTTTTATTACAATGACGAATTTTATAGGTGAATAGGACCTGTTAGAGATGATTTAATGTATCTTGTTCGATGTAATCATGTTTTGATGACTTTAACAAAAACAAAATACCAAATAGTTTCAAAATTGACATAAATTAATATTTAAAACAAATACTTTATCATTGGTTGATATAATATTCCAAAAAAATGTAAGGGTCGTCCAAAGAGCCTAAATAATATTATATATGTCATTAATGATCCACTTGAGGTTCTCTTGTAATTTTAAATTATGTTTATTAACCATATAGAATAAGATTTCAAGAAGACACAGTAAAAGTTAAACTATTTAACTAAGAGTTAAATATAAATGATAAGGTTAAAATGTTATCCTAAAATTGTTTAAAATCTATTGGTTGAAGAGATTTCGACCCATAACCACATAAGGATTGAAGTATATTCATTTGGAGGCATTATTAAGCGAATATAAATTTATTATAAAATAATACTTTAACTTTTTCCTAAAGAGCCCCTCCTCCCCATTATAAAATGACATCACTTCTAACCAACTATTCATACCTTAAAGGCCTTTTGGTTCGGCCAACCCCTGACCCAATATCCTCCCATATACCCTCAATTAAACCTAGTGGGTTTAGTATGATCTGAAATCCTTCATAAGTATCCCTTTTGATCAAATCAAAAGGAAGAACTCGAAGAAGAGGTAATGATTTCACCACCCTCTTTCAAGTTCCTTCCTTGTTCCACTTCATTTCTCATTTCTGTTTCCATTCTAAAATAATAAATCTAGTATCTTCTCTATAATTTTATGTTATTATAAATATGTTACATCCAAATTTATTATTCTATCCACCCTTTGAATGACATGTCACCATACGTGTGTACGTACTGCTTATCGTCACCACGTCGTGGTGTAATTGTTATTCAATACAGTATTATTTGTATGTGTAAAATAATGATGACTATTTGATGTAAATAATAAATATAACATGATATAGATTATGTATTTATGATATAAAATCCAATTATATATTATTTTAGTATCAAAAGAATGATATTTTTGCTCGTGCGTACGAACGGATTACCGTCTCCATGACGCAATGAGACTCATTTCCAAGTTCACCATTAATCGACGATTATAAAAATATATATTACTAATAAGTATGTAATATAGGAAATAATAATTATAATATAGATATATGTATTTATATATAAAAGTATTTATGTACTTACACATATCTTATTCACTTTCTTCCGTTCAATATTGTATGAAAACAGAAACAGCGTTTATGCGTATGTACTAACTACCATCTCCATAAACGGTGATTTCTATTACATATATATTTCTATTATACATATTTATATTCTGAATGTATTTAAATAATTATCTATGTGATACAATCAAGAGTAACAAGTTAAAACACATACGATAAAGAAAACGATTATTACCTGAAATATTAATATATCATGGAAATTATTATTAAATGGGTAGTATATAGTCATAAATGAATAATGTATGATATTATAAATATTAATATGGTTCTGGTATAATTTAATAACATACTATAGTCTTCATACAAATGGTTAAACATATCCTCAACTAAAGGAAAGTGAAAGGTAAGGTTTTTTCATCTCACTCCTTATTCCCGTGAGATTCATGCCATATTGCCACTATTACCTTTTGTGTGGTGTATGTAATTACCATGATTTTATTCTTTGGGTAATAAACATTATTTTATGTGTATTTACATATTCACTGTCTGATACCTCTTTCATGGGGTGTATGTATCGTATGTTACCAAATTGGTAAGGTTTAATTATTCAATCTCATTATTGTCTGAGATTATTTATGTGTAAGTATCTACTGGGAAATTTTAATCATCCATGTCGATTTTTCATAAAAATGATTTCAAAATAAATATATTAAGGATTTTTGAAAGGTGCTCTTTATCAAGATCAGAGTTTTAAATGTTCTAAAGATTTGTCTTTCTAAATATTTTTAATTAATGACTATGTTTTCAAAATTCTTTTAAGGATTTATTTATATGGACATGAATGTTTTGAAATGATAATTCTTTTCAAATAATTCAAAGTGGTTTGGGAAACTTTGATTAAAATATGTTTATAAATATCTTCCTTTATAAATTTGTGTTACTTTTTAAAGGTTTTCTTGAAGAAGGGAAATTTCCCTCAAAGAGTTTTACAAATCATTTTCATCTATGTCAACAACCTTTGATGGATTTTAAACTTGTTTGAAGTTAATTTATTATGATACAAAACATCCATACTCTATCGAAGGTTTTGTGATATGATATGAATATGGATATATTATTTTTATACCATTCATGGTTTATGGAGAAAGTATTGACATTTCGTATGCTAGTTTTAATACAAATATTTATGTTATATTTAAACTTGTTCAAATGATGAATGCATTGGACTTAGTAAGTGAATGTAACACCCCTAGATTTTATGAAAAATATTCTTTTTAATTTCATTAAATTGTTGTGTTGTACGCTACACCAAAAAGAGCTTGCACTACACACATCCGTGAATTGGCTTCCATTACACGCAATCATGACCTTCTTCGATAGCGTGTGTAGTATGCAATACCGAGTTTAATAAACGAGATATTATTATAATATTACTAAGAACTAGTCGTTATGAATATTAATACCCACATTTTTGAAATTTTTTAAATTTTATTTTTCAAAATGGACTTCATTTTTGGATTCGGAATATCGAAATTAGACTAGGGTGAAATTTTTGTATTTTTCTGAAAACATTCTATTTTTGATGAATAGTGAAAACACTGGGTTACTATTTAAAAACCGAATTCTTATTTAAATAATTATTTATTTTATTTAAATTTATTTTACGTCAAAATTGATACATAACACCTATATAAGATTAATACAATTCATTGAAGTCATTTTATAATAATTCTAGATATATAAAAATTTTATTTAACTTTTCACCATCTTCTACCCACCTCCTAAGAGAATTTGAAAATTTACATAAAACATAATTTTACCACTTCTGTGATTGGAATTTAAAAAAACTGAGAGCCACGGTTGATGTCAGTAAGTAAAATGTTATTCAATGAGATGAAAATAATTTTTGGTGAATAGTAACTTTTTACTTTTATTTACCACGGTTAAAAGTAAATAGGGTAATTAAGGGTAAAAATGATATTATTATTAACCTAAAACATGTCTAATTCTATTGGATAAGTGTAATTCGACCAAAAAACAACATTAGGGATAAACTATTACCCTTTAGGACCACTTAGATTAGATTAGGACATTTAATATTATTTTATTTAAAGAATAGTTAAAATCGTTAAAATCAATGTTTAATAAATAAAACATTTTTAATATAGGGTTGTACATAAGATAAATTCGACTATAAATATTCATTAGAAAGATAAAATTGATTTCCTACATAATTGTATTTTATTTGTAATTTTTAGACTTTAAATAATTTAATTTATTTATGACACAATGATGATGGAGTAATTATATTATTAATGAAATATAGACATAATTGATGTTATAAATACCAAAATAAATGTAATTTGAGACTTTTTATGAATTACAATAATTTTATATGTTAATATGAAATGCTGGTATTGATTTAATTATCTTTTTTCGAACTAATATTTCTGTTATGATTTTCACAAAAATCAATTACCAAATAGTGTCAAAATTGACATAAAATAGTTTTTAAAAAAAATATTATATTATTAATTTTTATTTTATTCATAAAAATATAATTTTCTTCTAGATGACTTAGATAAGGTTATATATATTAATAATAAACAACTTGGGCATCGTTTGTCTTGTTATAGTAAGTTTATTAACCTTATAGAGTAAGAAAACAAGAAGACTTCTGAAAAGTTAAATTATCTAACTTAAAGTTAAATCTAAATGATAAGGTTAAAATAGAACCTTAAACTTGTATAAATAATATTTTATGAGAGGATTTCGACCCATACCCACATTTTATTATAAATAAATCAATTTGGAGATACTAAAAACCGAATATGACTTTATAATAAAATAATAATTTTTGTTTTTCCAAAAGTGCCCCTCTCCTCCCTTATAAAAGGGAATCTACTCCCTTTATTACTCACACCACATTTAGCCTTCAAGAACGGCCATACCCTGCCAAATTATCTTCTCCAAATCTCTAGAAACATCCTAGAGGTCCTGTTCTTCTTCGAAGACCAATTTTACTGCCCAAAAAAGAGGTCTCAATGAGGCGCTTCCAAGAAGAGGTAATGTCTGTTACCGATTCATTCAACTTTATTTCATATTCCACTTCTTCTTCTTTAGTTGTTTCATTATGAATTAATAACATAAATATCACTCATATACTGATATGTAATTATATGTATGATACAACCTTATTTCACAATCTATCCATCCTACGGAAAACGAAATCAACGCGCGTGCGTACGTATGGAATATCGTCTCCACGCTGTGGTGTAATCTATTTTCCAACCACCACATTACATGGATGGGTATAATGGTGTAAAGAATAACTATATATGGTTATTATAACATCATAATGATTCTGATATATTTTACCATCCACTCCAATTTTATTCAATAATTATGGGAAAGATATTATCGCTCGTGCGTACGTACAGACTACCGTCTCTAAGGAAAATTTCGTCAAAATATTTCTTTTCCAGCACCTTTTCTGGTGAATAGTTATTTTCTAAAGACTTTTATGATATTTTGATTCATCATTGAAAAATATAATAAGCTTACAAGGGTGGGAATCCATTTGTGTAGAAAGACCAGATTCAGATCCAGAGTGTGATTTCTATGAAGAGGTGTTAAATTTTTTTAAAATAATGGGGATAAATAATTGTCTCAATATTTTTATTATGATGCATGATAAGATGAATATGATGCTTATAAAGTAGTTATCTACCTATCTATGAGTTTTATCTGAGGGTTATTCCTTATTTCCCTCAAAAAATTATCAGAACATGATCGGAATTTTGAGAAGAGTAAAGAGGAAGAATCTTTTTTTTTTTGATTTATGAGGCCTAGATAATGGTAAGTCATTTATAATGAGAAAATGGAATCATAACCCTCTGTATTCAAGGATATATAGTTATAATAAAGGGTAACAAGAAAACTCTAAAATTCATATGTTTATGTGCATGATTATCTGGGGATTATAACGAATATCAATATATAGGGATTTATTTTCTTGAAAATTTAGATGCATAAATTTGATTCCATAAAATCAAATCAAATCTTGTTTTCCACCATTATCAGTATGTTTGGGATATAATTCCTATGTTTTTGCAATGTTATATCACGTATTATCTGAAATCATTCAAGGATACTTTCATAAGTAAGGATACAATAAGGATACATATGTTACAATTCAACCCTCAAATCAATATTTTTTAGAAGTTTCCGAAAGCTGGTAGGGGACTGGAAGTAGATGATGGTAGTGAAAAACCATCTAATCCATCAAAATCTCCCTCAAGTAAAAGAAATCTATTAATGTAGAAAAACCACAGAAAATAAAATATATAAAATCAGTTTAAAATGAGTTTTTTCATAGTGGATAAGGAATAATGATGAAAGAAATGCAGGGGATTCACATTATTGTTTAGATCCAATTGAAGACCTATCACTTAAGATAAGATACTATGAAAATTTAGAAGAAGAATAAACTAATAACAGAAAGAATAATGGAAAGGCCCATGATATTGACATTGATAGTCTTTGAAAATACCTGAGAATGATAAATCTGATATTTTAATAAGTAGGCCACCTCTTCAGACTCGCTCAAATCTAGTAGAGAGGGGAAAAGAGAAACATGCTTTAGAAAAATCAGCTACATAGATTATTATTCACGAATCTGAAGAAGTAGAAGAACAAAAAGAAGAAAACGGGGATGAAGAAAAAGGTCATGATGCAGAATAAGTGGAAGGTAGTTTTAATGGAAATATGAAAAATAATTCTATAGAATCACCTAATGTTTTATCCTTCGAATTTCAATCTCCTGATGCCCTGACTTCCAATGTTGTTTCACAAAGGGTTTCATCCATTAAATTCAGTCAAATATCTGATAAAGAAGAAGAATAAGAACCTAATATAATTTAGAATCAGCCAGGTCAATATACCAACACGGAAAATAATTCTGATGATATACCAAAATACAATAAGATACCTATTTTGAAAGAACAATCTCATTGAACGAACTTCAATATTTCAAAAAAGCATTGAATAGATTATAAAAAATGATATTATTCAATCAAAAAATTGAATCCAAGCAAGATATCCTTTCAAATTTTCATAACTAAAAAATAGAATCTGGCTTGATTCAGAGGGAATGGTTTCTATATGCTTAATCTGATTTCAATGAGTTCATAGAATGTGGTGATGCGAATATAATGTCTTGTAATACGTTTTTATAGTGGTCATGTAACACTTATGATAGTCTAAATAATCTTGTATGCAAGACACATGAATTTGTGAACTGGGTAAATGATCTAAATATTGTCTATCATCAGTTGGTAGTATATTTTAATGAAAAACGTGATGGAATTCTAAGACACGATACTTAAAAAGGAATATCCCTGGAAAAGCATTCTAATCCTAAGGAAACATTGGAGAGTGAATGTATGTAAGATTATTTTCTCTCAAATACAATTGTAATTTCGGAGAAGGACAATAGAGTTTGAATGGATGATTTCAATTCCTAGGAAGCAAGGCTTAAAGTGGAGGAATTAATAAAATATATTCTATAACAAAGGAATAAGAAGAACGAAATTATTATTGAAGAATAAGATTTGATGATGAAGTCTGAGAAATAATCCATTTAAAAATATGTGTAGTGTAGAAATGAAATCAATAGGATGAATCTTTCGAAGCTCTAACTCTGAGAAAAAAGGAGAAATATTGAACTGCTAAACTCTTGTTATAATAAAATCTTATTCCAAGAAATTTCTATTTTTGTAACTCTTCTTATATAAGAGTTTGTAGGATATGAATTTTCTCCCTTATTCTATTTGAAAATCTAAAAGTGGGAGTATTATTTTGAAAAGAAGAAGTTTCATTCCTAAAATGGAAAAAGGGTGAATACCTTATTTAGGGGGAGAAATAACAATTTAAATTAAAGATAATAAGATCCTTTGTGATATATTATCCTTGGGTGGAATTATTTTTATTCACTTATAAATTCATAAGAGTGACTAAACTCAGGGGGAGACAAGTCATTATTATTTTTTGGTTTTCTATATTCTAAAAAAATGGGAGATTGTTGAGTCATGTTTCGACTTTCTCATTTATCCTTTTTCATTGTAAATCACAAATTACTTTTTTTTTCTTATATGATGTATTCTTATCATAATCACATATATCATAATCATATATGTTGTTGATTTACAACAATAGTCATAAGAATGTTTCAATCACAACCACCCATGTTGTTGGTCTGCATTGTAATCCTATGATATTTGTTTTCAGTCATAATCACATAAATTTTTCTCATCATAACCAGGTTATGTGTTCTATACATATCATGTATTGTAACTACATGAATCCTAAATTGTTTATTTATCGTATTCATATTATGAATTATAACTACATGGATTATAACTAGATTATGTATCGTAATCATATTATACAACGTAACCATATGCATCATAATCAGGTTATACATCGTAATCACACTTTGCCTTGTAACCATATGTTGTATCGTAACCACGATATTAATTTCACCCACTTCATGAATCATATCCATTTTTTGTTTTATAACCACGATATTCATCATAATCACAATGTACATCATAATCAAGTTATGGATCGTACTCATGTATTGAATTGATCTCATCTCTTAATAAAATATTTCATACATGCTTGCCAGTATATTTAATCTTACTAATTATTTCATACATTTTTACTTATTATTTCTAACGATAATGACACCTTTGAGTTAGTTATATACCCAAAAAAATTATGTCATGTATTCTGTTTGTTTTTTACCATTATAATGTCTAGTGTCCAACTCCCTCTGAATTTTCTGGAGAAATAATACCATTGGAGAAACTATTACCATTAGAACCTCAGTGCTATAAATATGAGGTCATTAAAACCAAACAGGCTATCTTGTTCTACTTCCATGTTCTAGATAGAGACTATGTGACATCACACATTCTCTGTTCTAGAGGCTTGAAATTAGAATACATGAATGACTTGTTCCATGTTATGGTATTTAAATAATTGCATTGTTTTTCTTCATGTGTCCTATCATTGAGATAATTATCAATGGATTATGGGGATATGATGAAATATTATAGATTATATTATCAGTGTCTTTCATGTATTTTAATGTGAAAGGTGCTTATTAAATTTTAAATTAATGGATTTTGAGGATAGGAAGACAGTCACACTGATCATCATATTGAGGGATTACCAGGGTGGTGGTAATGGATACCTATTATCATAGGTGAAATGAAACGATAATCATTGGGGAAAAAGAATAGTAAAACCTTTACATTTCTTCTAATTTCTATAATATAATGGGAATAAATTTTTTTCTTGTTTTGATTCATATTCTTTTCTGTCAATTTTTTTGTTGTGATAGTTTTATTAAATATAGTATTTAGAAATTCTATACATTGTATGATATAACCATTTACTTTTTTTACTTCTCTAATAAAACTTTTGAATTAAAATAATTTTCTTTAATATCCTATCTTATAATATCCCTCGGATCCTTGACCCGTATGGTCATTTATATTGGATGTGAATTTTATTACTTTTAGACTTCATAATCTAGAATTCTTCTTAATAATTTTAATATAATGTTTTTAAACATATAATTCACCCCCCTCTTATGTTGTTACATCTCATATATATTTACATATATATAATAATCCAACAACTACCCCCGAACTAAAAACTAGATGTAATAAATCTACAAATTCCTAGATCCATATGTAGGCATGAGCATAAATCCTCGTTGGGTCTCACTAAGGATTATATAATAAGATGTCTCAAATAATTAACCAAAAAATACATAATTTTTTTTAATAAAAAGGATTGTATTTTCAAAAAAATATTTAAAATAAATCTGTCATTACATTTCTAATGATGTAAATACTTTAACCAAATTCCTCAATAAATCTTTTTATAAAAAATTTCATTTAAATTAAAAAATCTTATTATAATATATTACAAAAAATGGAATATATTTATAATGTAAACAACGAGAAGCATGATAATATAAGAATATGTATGAAATTTTATGTTTATGGGATCCTTACACACAAATATGATGATAATGAATATGTCCTCAAAAGTCCCTCTAAAACTATCCATATAATATTAACCAACAACCCACATGGGATAATATTTTATTGTATGTTTTTGTTATAATTGCAATGTTTAAAAGAGTTTATATGGAAATTACATCACACCATGTTTTTCGAAAATAACTCACTCTCTACCTATTCTTTCTTGAGATGAATAAATATTCAATAATGCGAAATTTATTTCAAATATTTTAAAAATACTATTCAACAATTTTTTCCATTTGAATGTTTGAATTTCCAATTAAAAACCAAATTTCGTTTTTAATAAAATCATTCCTTTTTCCTAGATGAAACTTCCAGTTTTAAATATTAATAATTTAAGACAATAGTATCAATGAAACATTTGAAATAAATTTGAAAAATAAATTTTAAAATATAAAATCCAGAAATTAAATTTATAAAATTTTCCATCAAATAACTTATTTGGTGTTTTCTCCAATTTCATGGAAGTTCTTATTGAATTACTAAATTCAATAGATTTGGTTAATTTAACATACCAATTGAATGAAATTACCACTAAATAATGAAATTTATTTAAATAAATAAATTTAGGGGTAAATCCAATGGAAATACTTAATCAAAATAACATACCACTGGATCATTGGATCATGAATCAGAAAACCCTAAATGTGAAACTCTAATGAAGAATGTAGAAAATGAAGATATGATAATCAAAAATATATTCATGATCAAGAATAGTTTATATTATATCTTCAAAAATCATGTAGATTTAGTGAACCCTAATATAGTATATTAAGGGTAGATAAATGGAATGTGGAGATGGAACTTATCAAGAAAGGACCGAATGATGATCACACAGATTAGATCCTCATTGGAAGGGGTTTGGAGGATCTAAAATTGTTCATTGAAAGACATATCAACATTATAAGTCATAATAGTGTGTGTTACAGATGATCAATTTTCAAAAATGATGGGTTGGTAATTTTTAAAGAATTTTCATATTAATTAAAATATTCGATCATTGTTAGCTAGGCATGACTGCATGGTTAGAAAAAATTCACCATAACCATGTCCCCCTACTCTATGGTTTTTTGGGTTTCTCTAAATTTAACCAAAAATTATTCAAACCATGATCCAATAAAGAAAAACACCACTACCTGGGTTCTCATGGTTTTCACTAGAAGTGAACATAGTTTTTGTAAACCACGCACTAGCAGTGTATAACACAAAAAACATTCATAAATTCCAGAATTTTTACAGAAGCACAACAAAACGAGACACAATTAAAGAGTAATATAAATAGTGGAATTGTAATATGTGAAAATAGTAATAGGTTTCCACATTTGAGAACCATGATCACATAATAGTGTTTTCTTGTTGAATATAACTCTCACCTAACATATATCATTTACCTGATATGTTAAATATATCCCAATTGTGGAAATACACACAAATCCCCTCACATTTATTGAATATGGAGATGTTTATCATGAATTGTTATATTTCATACACGGAGTTGTCTATAATATTATTCTATCATGGATAGAAGGCACTATTGAATTAGGAACCTCACTTGGTCTATGTGTTATATTGGAGCCAGAAGATTGAGGATGTGACATGGGGAATAAAATAAGTGATGAAAGAAAAGTTTCACCATCTATATTAGTGTATAAAATAATTTTTTTAGGGTGAATATTATAATGGGGGTGACTTTAATTACCCCATAATTTATAAATTATAATACCTTTATAAATAAATAAATGTGATATTACCTAATGTAGTCCATGAAAACACATGCACTATATTGTTTATTTAGGACTGTTACAAGTTCATTCAAATTTCAAATAAAATTTTAAATTATAGTCGTTGTTAATATAGAAATTGAGTAGTTAAAATTTTGATTAGTATATTACATTTCCTTATATATTCAACATTACATTGACAATGAAAGTAATGGTCTTGATCAATAATATTATACAATAGGAATCCCATTTATTGTAAATTACATGGGAGATTATATAACTATGATTTTATCTTTCTAGAATAACATGTTAATATTGATCAAATAAAACATTAGTGAAACCAGTTATAGGAGAAGTTCAATACCATTGAGATCACAACCACAACAACGTATTTCAAACCACATTATGAAAATATCATCACTTCACACTTACCCTAATGTAATTTTCTGGTGTAATATAGTGGTTTTTATAGAGAAAGTAAAAGTATAAAATTTTATATTTTATTTTTAATAAATCAGTTATTACATTTATCCCATATTAATAATACCTTAGATAATGGGTTTTATTTATATTTAGATAAGTTGATCCCAAAAATTGGGTTTCTGGGAAATTTATTGTTCAAATTAAGACACTTTATTTTAATGAATATGAAATTTTTTTAAATATATACTATTTTTATAAATTATTATTAGTAAAAAATTATATATAATTTATAATATAAATTTATACATTCCAAATTAATTTTTACAAGGGATACATAAATGTTATTGTCAAAAATAAATTTTTTTTCAATAATTGAGGATTTTTTTATAATTTTAAATTATAATATATAGAAATATATTTTTTAAAAATAAAAACTATTTTTTGAATTAAATTGTCAAATAATTCCGGAAAAAGATTTTTTTTCATAATTTCTATAGATTGTCAACTTTTGGGTGAAAATTTGAAATGTTAAAAATAAATAGTGTAAATTTTAAAATCATAAAATAAAAAATGAGAAAAAATATATTCTACAAATAGTGTCTTTGACAACATATATATTTCCCTTAAAAAAAAATTTTATGTTATTATATTAATTTCTTAAAACATTAATGAATCATTTAAAAAGATATAATATATTTTTATTTTTTAAAATTATTTCTTACAATGATGACATACGTCCACATCACCAAGGGAAATATTATTATTTGTGCTATTATACCGCTTATAAAATAATAAAAAACTCCCATATTTGGAATAAAGCACTAGAAAAAACCATGTGAATATTTGAATTTTTATTACCTTATTATATATATTTTAAATTTATTTTTACAAATTTATAAATAATTTCCACTATTATTTATTTATAAAATCAACAAAAATTACATTCCTCTTAATTGAAATCAAATGGGGCATGAATTTACTATACCGTTAATTAAATTGATTCTTATAAATGTTCTGCAATGTTCTTATAAGTATTCCCGATATTTTTTAAGTGTCCTCTCAATTTATGTGAGCATCTCTTTCACCACTTTATTAATACACTTTCATTATTCCATTCATTCAATATTCTTATTTTCCCTAATGGAATATGATACATTTATAATAGAAGAATTATAATTTTAAAGTAATGATATACTCCTGTTTTTCTCATACACCCCATTAATTAACCATTATGTACACCCATATGTGAAAAAAATTATACTTCTATTTTTATAAAAAACATTTCACTTGTGGACACCTATCTCCATTTCATCTCAATTTTATTCACATCATGGTACATATCCTTAACTGATTGAGGTTATAAATTATATAAACCAAAAACCTTAATCATGAGGTTAAAATTGATTAAATACATCATTATTTTTTATGATATATGTCACACTATTATTAATTTACATTATATTAAAGTGATTGGTGGTCACATAATTATTGTAACACCCCAAGATTCTATGGTACGCTTCTCTTTGAATAATGCGATAGCGTGTGTTGTACACAACATCGAGTTCTAACACACCACAACCAATCAAACTAGGCGTTATGAATATTAATATCTACTTTTTGAAATTTTATAAATTTTATCTCTCAAAATGGACTTCATTTTTGGATTCGTAATATCGAATTTATCCTACGGTGAAATTTTGGAACTTTTCGGATAACATTTATATTTTGATGAATAGTGAAAATTACTAAATAATAATTAAAAACAACTTTTTTAATAGAAATAATTTATATTGATAAGTTATGAATTTGAGTGGTTTTAAAGTATCTTTATAATATATTTTTACCATTTAATACAATGTTGGTCATTTTACATAATTTTACAATTAAACCGGACATAAACAAGTGTCAATCTTTTGATAGTTATTATCTCTTAAAAACACGCTTTTTGATTTAACAACGGGAATTAATTTTAAATTAATTTCTGACACTTCATTGTTATTAATTTGGAAAAAAGGATTCCATATTTTTAATCAGGATTTTCATATTGTGTAAATAGGTAACTTTTATTTTTTGGCATTTTGAATAATTACTTCTGTAAATATTTTATTTACCATTGTTAATGGTAAATCCGGTAAATAAGGGTTAAAAATAATATTATAATAATACTAAATTACCCTAAAACGTGTCCTAAACTTATTGGAGTATACATTTCCAACCATGGGAATCTTTGAGTCGATTTTGGGACCCCATGGAGCCACTTGTAGATGATAGGGACACTTTATTTTAATTAAGTTAAAATAAATACAAAAATGACACAAGCATATGTCGTTTAGTAAAACAATTTTTACATATGGTTATATATGTTGGATTTTATACTATAAATATTTATTAGAAAGCTAAAAATATTTACTAAATAATGATATTTTATTTATATATTTTATACATTATATAATTAAATTTATTTATGACATAATAGTGATAGAGTAATTACTAAATTAATAAAACAATTAAAATAATTGATATTATAAACACCCAAATAAATATAATTTCAGACTTTTTATGAATTACACTAATTTTCTAGGATAATATGACATGTTATGATTGATTTAATTAACTTTTTTAGAAGTAATCATTCTATTATGATTTTTATAAAAATAAATTATTGAATATTGTCAAAATTGTCATAAAAGAGTTTTTTTAAAAAATATTATATTACTAATTGATATTAAATTTATAAAAATATAACGTTCAGCCAAAAGACTTATATCATGATAGTTTTATCATTATTGGACCACTTTGGGATCTATTGGAGGTATATAGTATGTTTATTAACTATATAATATAAAAATACAAAGTGACATGGTAAGTGTCAAACTAATTAACTATGAGTTAAAACTAAAAGATTAGGTTAATATAAAGACACAAACCTGTCTAAATTCTATTGGTTGAGTTGTTTTCGACCCATACACACCTTAAACTTTAAATAATCCACTTTGTAGTCATTATAAACCGAATATGAATTTATTATAAAATAATATTTCTAGCTTTACAAAAGTAGCCCCTCACCCCTCTTAGAAAAGGGCACTCCTCCTTCTCAGTAATTCACACATTCAGAGCCTTTTGGATCGGCGAACCCCTACACAAATACTCTCTCAACTTCCCTCACTACAACCTAGAGGCCTTAGTTCGATCAGAAAGCCATCCTATGGAGCCCTTTTGATCAAATCAAATGGAAGAACCCGAAGAACAGGTAATGTTTTCACCACCCTTTTTCAAATTCGTTTCTTCTTCAACTTCTTCATCATTTGTAATTCCCATTATAAAATAATGAATCAAGTATCTTCTATATACTTTAATATTATTATAAATATGGTACAACCATATTCTGTATTCTATCCATCTTTTGAATGACATTTCACCATACGTTCGTACGTACGACTTGCCGTCTCCACGTTGTGGTGTAATTGTTATCCAATATATTATTATTTGGATGGGTATAATAACGATTTATAATTCATGTAAATAATAAATATAACATGATAATGTTTCTGTATATATTATATACCATCCAATTTTATATTATTTTAATATCAAAAGAATGATATTGTTGCTCGTGCGTATGTACGTATTACCCTCTCCACGAACGCGATTAGATTCATTCTCCATCGTATCCATTCAAGTATAATTATCATTTTATGATTTAAAAATAATGTTCAAGGACATTATTTAATTCTGGATATTAATTAGATACAACCTATCCCTGACAAACATGGCTTACGTAACAAAACATATAAAAGTAAACGAGTAAGTTAACACCCGAAACAACGATAATTCTTATATATTATTAACAATTCAATGTTAAAAGATCATATATGATATCATATTAATGTATATGATTCATGTATAATTTAATAACAATTATTTCACCATTATAATGGAGGTTAACCTACCCCCAACCAAGGAAAAGTAAAAGGTAAGGTTTTATTTCGCAATCTCTTCATTATCCGTGGTTGTTTATACGTAATAATCTACGGGGATTTCATTATCATCCACATCCATGTTTCTGAAAAATGTATTTCAAAACATTTTTACTATTTACAAGAATATGGGTTAAAGTCATTTATACAGTTGTTTGACTTTTAATAAGATGTTTATAAATGAAAATTTCTGTTGTTTTCCAAACAAGGTGCTTTTTAACGTTTTCGACAGAATTAAGGTAAGAATGTTTTTTTAACTTATACGGTGGGTGATGCTATTTTATGCCATTATAAAATCTTCGAAGCATACCATACAAGCATATAAGAATACTTTCAAAGAAAATGTTATATTTTATAAATATATGACTCTTAAATGTTTTCAAAATGAAAAGAGATATTACTCTAAAAAGAGTTTTGATTTCATCTATGTCAACATCCTTTGATGGATTTTACGCTTATTTGAAGTTTATTTGTTATGATAAAAAACTTATATATTGTATTAAATGTTTTTTGATATGTTTTACTATGGATGTGTTATTTTTATATCATTCATGGTTTATGGATAAATTATTTACATTTCGTATGCTAGTTTTAATACAAATGTTTATGTTATGTTTAAACCTGTTCATATGAGGAATGCATTGGACTTAATATGTGACGGCTGGTGCCCTCTATAGCTCCTCGATGCATCAGTAGTTCTCATGAGACAAACTACTGTCTTGGAACAAGGACTTGGAAAAATATTATTTGTAGTCTTGGCATGAGTCCTTGGCTATGTGGTTATGATAGTATGGCATTATGCATTCCATCATTATGAAAGTGGTTATTGGTATTGAATGTGATTATTCGATTAGTAGAATATCCATGTGAATAAGTAAATGGGATTATTTCATTTTATTTTTTCCATACATTGTTGAAGTTCATTTTAAAAGGCTTTTGTTTTAGTTATACATTGCCTTAAATGTTTATTCTTATTTATGAATGTTTCCTCTATATTGTTATCCTTACTGGGCATTTGAGCTCACCCCTTATCTATGATTTATTTTTCCCTGGATGTGAGGATGTAATTTATGAATGACATGCAGGGATAATATGAGGGGATAAGAGTGTGGAATATGGAGGCTATATTTTTGCAGTTTCCATTTTATGATGAAATGTAAACATTATTAATATATCTACTGTTACCAAGGCTACTAAACAAATCGGTCTTTCGAGATTTGATCATTCTTGTGATCATGCCAATATTATGTGATAATGCACCGTCTCTGGGTAACAGGGGTCGGGGCGTTACAGTTGGTGTCAGAGAATGTTTAGTACAAACCTTTGAAGCTAGATTTAGAAAAACTCTGATTATAGCACATAGACCTAAGATGGACTTTTAAGATTATTATAGAAGAACTTCTTAGAATTTTGTTATTTTAGAGATTTTGTGAGTTTTCCGAAAAATACATCCCTTTCTGGATACGAGCAGGTAGACTCGGGTCTGGCACATATGTACCTAGGGGTAAAACCTGAAAACACCACTTTGAGCTCGACTCGAACGGGAACTGGTGCACGACAACAGGCCTTGTTGCACTCTTGGTTACGACACTCCCGGGAGATATGCTTAGGATAACTCTCATTTTATTTACAAATCATTATGAAGGGTTTATGAGTATATAATTTCTCAAAGAAAACATTTTTATGATTATGGATTATATCCATAAATAGTTCAATCTATGTTATGTGTTTTATAAGTATGGAATTATGTATTTTGATTCATAAACTGATCTAGTTTATTCCATTGTATAGAAATGGTGCCTAGTGGAATAAATGGAAACTGTATCAATGCACGCACTCCATGTAGGGATTTCCCTCCTGCTCAAGATAATTATAGTGGAGCTGGTGATGCAACTGGTGCCGATCAGCTAATAACCATACTGGGAAAACTCACTCAGGATATTAATAATAAACATACCCGTATGGAGCACCCTGATCCGCAGCGTGGAGGATCAATGTTAGATCGCATCATGAGGCAACAACCACCAACGTTCAATGGGAGTACAAATCCCTTAGTAGCTGAGCAATGTACAAATTCCCAAGAGAAAATATTTCAGGCACTGGGGAGTAGTGAAAGGTAAAAAGTTATCATTACAGTTTACCACCTCACTGGAGATGCTGATCAATGGTGGCCATTGACTCAAAACACGAAGGAAGATGATTAAGTATCAAATATGGAATGGGGGGAGTTTAAAGATCTGTTTTTAGAAAAATACTTTCCTCGCGACCATCGAGCAGATATGGAAAGGCAATTTCAGAGTCTGAGACAAAAGGAGGATGAGAATGTCACAAAGTATGAGGCTAACTATACAAGGTTAGAAAGGCATACAAGAGATTATATACATAACCCCAGAAGTAATATTTATCATTTCTTTGATGGGTTAAAACCTTTTCTCGGTCGAGCATTAGTCTAACAATCCTTCTCTTCATACGAAGACATTGTCTCATGTGCTATCAAGACCAAAAAAAATTCTCTAGGTATTATGACTTTAAATAAAAGAAAGTGAAGTAGAGAACTGCTGATCAATCTGGGAATGGAAATAATGGGAATAAGGGAATGTTTTAATATCCATCTTGTGGTTAATGTAGGAAGAAACACCGCGGTACTTTCTTGAAGGGAATGGGTGTCTCTTATAAGTGTGGTGAAAAAGGCAACCACGATCGTGATTGCAAAGGGAGGAAGGAAGCTACCAATGATCAGTGCTACAATTGCAAGGAGATGGGACATTATGAAAATGAATGTCCTCACTGTCTGGGGAACATACCTCAGAAAAGGACAAGGGATCAAGGCCAAGCTTATGTTATCACTACTGCCAAGGTAGAAGCTCCAAAAGACGTGGTGGTAGGTAATTTAATGGTTTCCTCATGTTTAGCAAATGCATTATTTGATTCTAGATCATCACATTATTTCATATCTTTCCAGTTTTCTAAGAAAATTAGATATTTCCAATTTGATTTAATAAGGGAGTTGTCAGTTAAGACTCCTAAGGGAAGTATCATTGCAACAATGTTTTGTGAATCAGTCCCCATTAGAGCACCTAAATGTTATTTATCTGCTGATCTCATCGTCATACCTATGATTGAGTTTGATATAATCCTTGGTATGGACTGGGTTTCACACTATGATGCGAAGATTTATTGTAAGAAGAAAGAGGTTACGATTCTTGATGATGATGATAAGGAACACCTTATCATTAGAGAAGAATCGTCACCACCTAATTCTTATCTAGATCCACCCCCAATAGCTCATCTAAATTCAATTATTGGGGAGGAAGATATGAAATGAATATTGACGAGGAAAGGAATGTTCAAATATAGGATGTACCTATTGTGAAAGAATATGTAGATGTGTTTCCGGACGATTTACCATGACATCCTCCAGAATGAGAAGTTGATTTTTCCATTGATTTAATTCCTAGATCAAGGCCTATATTGAAGACCCCTTATAGAATGTCCACTATAGAAATAGTTGAAAGAAAGAAACAACTAGTGGAATTGAGTAATAATCAATTTATTCACCCTAGTGTTTCTCCATGGGGAGCCCATGTTCTTTTGGTTAAAAAGAAAGATGGATCTATGAGTTTATGTATCGACTATAGGGAGATCAATGATATAACAATAAAGAACAAGTATTTGTTACCTTGAATTGATGATTTATTTGACCAACTACATGGAGCTCAATAATTTTCAAAGATTGACCATCGATCTGGATGCCAGAAGTTGTGTGTAAAGAAGGAAGACATTCCGAAGACAGCATTTCAAACCAGGTACGAGCATTACGAGTTTACAGTAATGCCTTTTGGATTGACTAATGCACCATCTGTATTCATGGATCTGATGAATAGAGTTTAAAGGAATATCTCGATGAATTTGTGGTGGTATTTATTGATGATATCATGGTATTCTCTAAAAGCTACGAAGATCATGAAAATGAATTGTTCATTATCATGAAGACTCTGAGAAGACATGAATTATATTGGAAGTTTAGCAAGTCTGAATTCTGGATTTAGGAGATTTCTTTTCTTGGACATATTGTCTATAATTTTGGAATCTCTTTTGATCCTTCTAATAACAAGGTAATCCAAGAATGGCCAGCACCGATGAATATAACTGAGGTATGCAGTTTTATTGGATTAGCAGGTTATTATCAGCGCTTCGTCCAGAATGTTTCCCGGTTGGCTTACCCATTAACAAAGCTCAAATGTAAAGGGGTTAAATTTTTTTGGACAAAATAGTGTAATGAATGTTTCGAATAACTGAAGAGAAGATTAGTCAATGCTACTATATTGACTCTACCATCGCAGAATGATGGGTTCGTTATTTATAGTGATGCATCGAAGAAAGGACTTGGTTGTGTCTTTATGCAGAATGATAGGGTTATTGCCTATGCATCAAAATAGTTAAGAATTCATTAGAAAAACTATCCTACTCCTGATCTCGAGTTAGCTACTGTGATCTTTGCTTTGATGATATGGAGGCACTACCTCTATGGTGAAAAATGTGAGATTTATACTGATCATAAGAGTTTGAAGTAAATTTTCTCACAAAAAGAACTCAACATGATGAAATGGAGATGGCTTTTATTACTCAAGGATTATGATTGTACGATACACTAGCACCCGGGGAAAGAAAACAAGGTGGCAGATGCTTTGAGCAGAAAAGATCATGGAGTTTTGAACAATATGAGAATAGAAAAGTATCCAATTATCATGGATCTAGTGAAGATGGACATGGGAATAACCATGGAAGGTGAAACATCAAATCTTTTTCAAATGGTTTCTAAACCATCATTACTAGAAAGGATTAAGAGTTCTCCGACCGATGATGAACAATTTAAAAAGAAGATTCAATCTGTGAATGATGGGAAATTGAGAGACTTTGTGTATGAAGATGGAATTTTGAAATTTTGGAAGAGGCTTTGTGTTCCGGAAATACTAGATCTAAAAAGGGAATTGCTGGATGATGCTCATAGTTCCAATTTCTCTATACACCCTGGGAGCACCAAAATGTATAGAGATTTGGAAGAACATTTTCGGTGGGACAACATGAAGAGGGAGATTGCTAATTTAGTATCACGATGGATGGTTTTTCGACAAGTGAAAGCTGGAAGGCAACAACCTGGATGAGTCATGCAACCTCTTCCCATACCATAGTGGAAATGGGACAATATTACGATGGACTTTGTCATGGGGCTACCAAAGACTCCTAGAAGTAATGATTCAATATTGTTTATTGTTTATCATCTTTCCATGTCAACACATTATCTTGCTATAAGAGAAGATCTACCACTGGAACATCTAGCATGACTATATATTAATAAAGTTGTGAGACTTCATTAAGTACCCCTATCGATTGTTTCTGATCGTGATCCCTGTTTTACTGCAAGATTCTGGAAGAGTATTTAGAAATCCTTGGATACTGAACTTCATTTTAGCACTGCCTACCACCCTCAGACAGACGGACAATCAGAACAGTCTATTCAAACCTTAAAAGTCATGTTGAGATCTTGCTCACTTGACTTTTCGGGTATGTGGGATCAATATTTACCTTTGGTAGAATATTCATATAACAATAGCTTCCATTCGAGTATTCCGATGGCACCATATGAAGCATTATATGGAAACATATGTCGCACAACAACCAGTTGGGATGACGTTGGTGAAAGAAAACTTGTAGATCCAGAATTGGTGGAGGAAACAATGGAAAAAGTTAAGGTAATCCAAAATCACATCAAAACAGCTCAAAGTAGACAAAAGAGCTATGCCGATAATCAAAGGAATGATTTGGAATTTCAAGTTGGTGATTATGTTTTCCTAAAGGTATTTCCATGGAAGTGAGTCATACATTTTGGTAAGAAAGGTAAATTGAGTCCCATGTACATCAGAACTTTCGAAATTATAGAACGAATTGGGGCTGTATCTTACCGATTGGTAATGCCTCCAAGTCTCTCCAAAATTCACGACGTGTTCCACGTATCTCTGTTGAGGAAATACATGCATGACCCAATGCATGTACTCACCTATGAGGAATTAGAACTGGAACCCGATCTGTCTTATTGCGAAGAGGCCGTCAAGATTCATGATACGAGAGAACAAGTACTGAGAAACCGGACGACACGTCTGGTAAATGTTTTGTGGAGAAACCATAAGATGGAAGAGGAAATGTGGGAATATGATGAACATATGATGAAGAACCACCCAAGTCATTTCATGAGGTAGTATTCTAGAAATATCGAGGATGAAATTATATGAAGGCGGGGAGAATGTAACACCCCAAGCTTCTATGGTACGCTTCTCTTTGAATAATGTGATAGCGTGTGTTGTACGCAACATCAAGTTCTAACACACCACAACCAATCAAATTAGCCGTTATGAATTGTAATACCTAATTTTTGAATTTTTATAAATTTTATATCTCAAAATGCACTTCATTTTTGTATTATGAATATCGAATTTAGCTTAGGGTGAAATTTTGGAACTTTTCGGATATCTTTTATATTTTGATGAATATTTAAAATTACTAAATTTTAATTAAAAACCACTTTTATAATCGAAATAATTTTTTTTTATAAATTATGAATTTGAGTGGTTTCAAAGTATATTTAGAATATATTTTTACCATTTAATACAATGTTGGTCATTGTACATAATTTTACAATTAAACCGGACATAAACAAGTGTCAATCTTTTGATAGTTATTATCTCTTAAAAATACGCTTTTTGTTTTAACAACGGGAATTAATTTTAAATTAATTTATGCCACTTATATGTTTTGAATTTGGAAAATGGATTCCATATTTGGAATCAGGATTTTCATATTGTGTAAATAGGTAAATTTTATTTTTAGACATTTTGAATAATTACATCGGTAAATATTTTATTTACCATGATTAAGGGTAAATCAGGTAATTAAGGGTTAAAAAATAATATTATAATAATACTAAAATACCCTAAAACGTGTCCTATCATTATTGGTGGATACATTTATGACCATGGAAATCTTTGGGTCGTTTTTTGGACCCCATGGAGCCACATGTAGACGACATGGACACATTATTTTAATTAAGTTAAAATAAATACAAAAATGACATAAGCATATATCTTTTAAAAAAAATTTACATAGGGTTATTTATGTTGGATTTTATACTATAAATATTCATTATAAATCTAGAAAGATTTCATACATAATGATATTTTATTTATAATTTTTAAACATTATATAATTAAATTTATTTATGACACAATGGTGATCAAGTAATTACTAAATTAAAAAAAAAATTAAAATAATTGATATTATAAACACCCAAATAAACATAATTCCAGACATTTTATGAATTAAACTAATTTTATAGAGTAATATAACATGTTAGGATTCATTTAATTAACTTTTTTCTATGTAATCAATCTGTTATGATTTTAAAAAAAATCCATTATTGAATAGTGTCAAAATTGACGTAAAAGAGTTTTTAAAACAAATTTTATATTATTAATTGATATTAAATTCCTAAAAATCTAACGTTCGGCAAAAAGACTTATATAATGATATTTTTATAATTAATGGACCACTTGGGGGTCTCTTGGAGGTATATAGTATGTTTATTAACTATATATTATAAAAAAACAATGTGACATGGTAAGTGTCAAACTAATCAACTAAGAGTTAAAACTAAAAGTTAAGGTTAATATAATGACCCAAACCTGTCTAAATTCTATTGGTTGAGTGGTTTTAGACTCATACCCACCTTAAACTTTAAATAATAAACTTTTTAGCCATTAGAAACCGAATATGGATTTATTATAAAATAATATTTCTAGTTTTTCCAAAGGTTCCCCTCACCCCTCTTATAAAAGGGCACTCCTCCTTCTCATTAATTCACACCTTCAAAGCCTTTTGGTTCGACCAAACCCTTCCAAAATACTATCTCAACTTCACTCACTACATCCTAGAGAGTTTTGTTTATCAGAAAGCCATCCTAAGGATCCATTTTGATCAAATCAAAAGGAAGAACCCGAAGAAGAGGTAATGTTTTCACCACCCTTTTTCAAATTCGTTTCTTCTTCAAATTCTTCTTTCTTTGTTATTCCAATTCTAAAATAATGAATCTAGTATCTCCTATATAATGTAATATTATTATAAATATGGTACAAAAATATTCAGTATTCCATCCATTCTTTGAATGACATGTCTCCATATGTGCGTACGTACGGCTTACCGTCTCCACGTCGTGGTGTAATTGTTATTCAATATATTATTATTTGGATGGGTATAATAATGATTTATAATTAAACTAAATAATAAATATAACATGATAATGATTTTTTATACATGATATACCATCCAATTATATATTATTTTAATATCAAATGAATGATATTGTCGCTCGTGCGTACGTACGGACTACCATCTCCACAAACGCGATGAGATTCATTCTCCATCATATCCATTCAAGCATAATTATCATTTGATGATTTAAAAATAATGTTTATGGACTTGATATCATTATGGATATGAATAAGATACAAAATATCAATGAAAGTCATGGCTTACATAACAAAAAATATAAAAGAAAAAGAGTAAGTTAACACCTGAAACAACGATAATACTATGATATTATTAACAAATCAATGTTAAAAGATCATATATGATATCATATTAATGTATATGATTCTTGTATAATTTAATAAAAATTATTTCACCATTATACAGGAGGTTAATCTACCCTCAAAAAATAAAAAGTACAATGTAAGGGTTTATTTCGCAATCTCTTCATTATCCGAGGTTGTTTATACGTAATAATCTACTGGGATTTCTATATCGTCTACACCCATGTTTCTTAAAAATGTATTTCAAATTTTTTTTCTATTTACAAGAATATTGGTTAAAGTAATTTATACCCTTGTTTTAATTTTAATAAGAGGTTTATAAAGGAAACTTTCTGTCATTTTCCAAACAAAGTGCATTTTAATCTTTTCGACAGGATTAAGGTAAGAATGTTTTTTTAACTTATACGGTGGGTGCGACTCATTTCCGTTGTTATAAAATTTTCGAATCTTCACTTACAAGATTATAAGAATATTTTCAAAAAAATGTTATATTTAATAAATATATTACTTTTAAATGATTTCAAAATAAAAAGAGATATTACTCTAAAAAGAGTTCCGATTTCATTTATTTCAACATCATTTGATGGATTTTACACATATTTTAAGTTGATTTATTATGATACAAAACATCTATACTGTATTAAATGTTTTGTGATATGTTTTAATATGGATGTACTATTTTTATACCATTCATGGTTTATGGATAAAGTATTTACATTTCGTATGCTAGTTTTAATACAAATGTTTATGTTATGATTAAACCTGTTCATATGAGGAATGCATTGGACTTAATATGTGATGGGTGGAAACCGCTATAGATCATCGATGCATCGGTAGTTCTCATGAGACAAACTTTTGTCTTGGAACAAGGCCTTGGTAAAATCTTATTTGTTGTCTTGGCACAAGGCCTTGGCTATGTGGTTATGATAGTCTGGCATTATGCATTACATCATTACGAAAGTAGTTATTGATATTGCAAGTGATTATTCTATTAGTAGAATATCCATGTGAATAAGTAAATGGAATTATTTAATTTTATTTTTTCCATACTATGTTGAAGTTCAAGTTTAAAAGGCTTTTGTTTTAGTTATAAATTGCATTAAATTTTTATTCTTCTTTATGAATGTTTCCACTATATTGTTATCCTTGATGGGTATTTGAGCTCACCCCTTTTCTATGTTTTTTTCCTAGGATGTGAGGAACTAATTTAGGAATGACTTGTAGGGATAATATGAGGGGATAAGAGTGTGGAATATGGAGACTATATTGCTGTAGTTTTCATTTTATGATGTAATGTAAACTTTATTAATATATCTAGTGTTACCAAGGCTACTAAATGGATCTGTCCTTCGAGATTTCATCGTTCTTGTGATCATTCCAATGTTATGAAATAATGCACCGACTCTGGGTAACTGGGGTCGGGGCGTTACAATTATATAGAACATCAATGAATTTAGTAGTGTAATTATCTCATAATATGCAATTTATAGTGCATGGGAAGTTATCCTAAGCCATCTATGTTGTTATATCTTATTGTTTAACCGAATCATAGGTCAATGAATTCATGTTTTATGTTGTTTTCAAAATTCTATTTTACCTTTATTTTGAAATGTTATATAATTAATTTTTTTAGATAATTATTCTCACCCATCTTATTTTTCAATGATATACATCTTGAAAAATATATAATTTTATTTATTATTCTGTGTTTCTTCATTCCCTTAATGGTATTTATAGATCAACCCTTTCTCACAAACATCCTATTAATATCTTGTGTAGATTTAGAATAACAATGGAATATGAGGGCATGTTTCTAGGATTTAAAATAGTGATATTATAGCCATGATTCATGTAAATGTTTAATATATATATATCCCTAAATATACTGGGACCCATGATCTTTTGGGGATGTATTATGAGTATTTTGGTAATAAATTTGTAATTAAGTTGTAATAAAATATAATTTATCCTCTAAGGAATCATGTATCATCCATCCAGTCAGAATACATGAGGAAATGAGTGTATTCCATGTTATATGGTTCCATGTTCCATCATCATCATTATCCCACATCATGTGAACTATCGTTTTAATGGATATTTATGAAAAAATTTCCACCATTCACATATAAAACATACTAATCCTTAATGGAAATACATGGTAATATATATCATTATAAAAAACATAGAATAAAATCTTGTGTATAAATAATATCATAATATTTCGACATTAGAATCAAATTTCAATGTGGAATACTGATATCTAGTATTTCGCATGGAAACAACATCATAGAGGTCTTATAAGATAAACACACCACCATATGATCACATGTCATGTATGAATAAATATTATACGTACACATTAATTATAACAAAAAAATGGTGTAACGAGATCTGGAGAGCTATGATAATTTCTACATCAAACTCTTCGATGTTAATAGAGAATATATACTACAGCGTGAGGTTCGAAAGTTAGAGTGGAAAATTAAACATTAAATAACACCTCTTAATCGCCTTTATAGTCATATTAATCAACAAATCAACCCTAGAGGGTTTTTAATGTTTCTTAGAACCAAAAAACTATTTTTTTTACAAAACGTTATAAGATATACAATTAATGACACATTCTCTCTCTTTGTTAATTTCTGAATTATCATTTTAGGCTTACACATGTGATTATAATTTTATCCTTATGAATAATAATTACCCAAAAATTATATCATTTATATCTATGAATTAATTTGAGTACAAATTTTTCACTCCATTATAAATATTGTTTAATACTATAAATAAGTACACAATTATAATTTTTATTAATTATGAATTTTTAATTATCTGTAATGTTTTATTACAAATTATCTGTTGAAAATTATATATTATTATCCCAAGATAAAATTAAAAAAATATACATTGACAATTAATTTTAACTATCATTTTATAGTTACTTACAACTGTATATTGATAAATTTAAAATGTTTATCTTTTGATAATTTTCTACATTATTTTATTATACGAGATGGTGTTGTATTTATATAATTTTACATAAAATATCTATTATAATTTAATATAATAATCATTTAAAAGTTTATTATAACATCATTTGATAATTTTTAAAATTATCCTTATATTTTTCGATGAGATTACCATTATTTAAATCATATTTTATCTATTTATTATTTATTATAAGTAATACATTTGCAATTTATGTTTTATTAATTAATGGAAATACAATATTTTTTATCTTAATTGATATGAGGGGGAAAATGTGAATAAATAATTTAAAATTCAATACATACCACAATCTTCAATGGTGTTATGCATAAGTTATTAAACAATAGCATCATAAAAAATAGAACCAGAAAAAAGGCTAGATTGGATCGATATAATCTCACCAAACATGTAAAGAGGTGTTTCAGGTACACATGGAATCAAAAAAATGAACAAACATCGATGCTAAAATATTTAAAATATTTTAAAATCCCAATATGTGTTTTCCCCCACCCAATTCTACAATCGTTTTTTCCACTGTGTTAGTTGAAAATCTCTGAAGGATTGTTTAATTCAACCCCATTTCGAAATTATCAATTGAAATCGGTCTATAAAGTTTGATTTTAATGATTTTAGATAATTTTACATGTGAAAATGGTTGTATTAATTATGAGGGATAAGGTCCAAAAAATATAACCAATATTAAAAAAAATAAAAAATATTATAACACAATGTTAAAATAAAATAATCTCTTAAATAGTTTATCCAAGAAACCATATGTAATCAAATTTTATATCTTGTAAAGGGAAAAACCAACATTATACACCTAATTATGGTCGTGTCTTTTTTATATAAAACACAATTTGGATGATTTTCTATTATATTGGATAAAATATAAAATTCATTTTTAAATAAAGTAACCTCAGATGCAATTTACCCAAACTCAAGATGGGAACAATTGTTCTTGGACTCCAATGGAAAAAACAACTCATTAGATTTAATGGATGTCACAAATTTCTCATCTAAGACAAAATTGAAGAGATATTTCATTATTTCAAGAATATTTTTTGGATATGATATAATATAAATATTATTTTTATTATTTCAATATCATGGATCAACATTCCTCAGAACCCCACAATAACTAAAAAAATACCTCAGAAAAAAAATGAATTTAATATTCCAAAGTGTAAACATGTATTTTACCATTACAAAAAAAATTAAATCATTTATTTAATGATTATTATTTATTTAATATTTTGATTTTCACATAAAAAATACTACTAAATATATAACAAAGAGGGTTTCATTATTATATTCAATTGAGGATATTACAATACAAATTTGAAATTCTATTGCCAATTTTTTTTCTAGAATAAGAAAACATATATGATATATTTTAAACTTTTAAAAATCATGTATTAATAGAAATAATGATATATATAATATTATAAATATTTAATAACATGCATTTATGTCTTTATAAATCAATCCTAAAAAATTAATTAGCTATATATCATTCATAATGGTCCTAAAAATATTTGATAACAAAATAATATCATCCAAGAGTGTCATAATAGGTTTTAAATAAAGAAAAATTATAATTAACTAGTTATAGGTCAGGTTAATAACATATTATAACATTTAGGTAAATTACCAATAATTAATTTTTATTCAAATTCATACACTCTTGTAGTATCTAGAAAGGACTTTTTTGGTTGGAAATGACAGTCATTGAATTTTTCATAAATTATAAGTGGTTTCATATTTTTAAACATATTTATATAGTTCATAATTTTTTTCTCGCCTTAATTTTCATAAATAAATATAAAATTCATTTAATACAAACTAAAGAGATGATCCTTTTTAAAAAAAGGCTTTTAATATATTTAATTAATAAAATATTACATTAACTACATTAAAGGACTAGTTGAGGTACATTTTCATAGAAAATATGAACATAATAAGTTGTGTTCATTAAGAATAGAAAATCATATTCATAATTTAATAATATCGAATTATTCATTTCTTATACCATCTAAGATCGCATCATTGAAAGTGTTTTCATGGGGATAAAAATTGATAGAAAATGGTTAGAATAATTTCTAATAATG
Organism: Viscum album; assembly: GCA_963277665.1. Lineage (NCBI taxonomy): Eukaryota > Viridiplantae > Streptophyta > Magnoliopsida > Santalales > Viscaceae > Viscum > Viscum album. The sequence goes on from OY728122.1 coordinate 689,380,532, forward strand.
TATAATTCACAAAAATGACACCTGACATATTATTGTATAAAAATGACTCATTACTTTGGAGAAAAATCATATGTATTTTGAAATTGACATAGAAATATGGCTACGACATAAAAATTAGACATTCATAAGCATATCACCAAGCTTCAATTCCACCGTGTCATAAGTCAGGATGCCATGGTTATTCACCAATGTTTCATAAATCAGCAAATCTCTAAATATTAATTCTCTACCCAATTCATTAGATTTGTATCAGGAAACAACCATCATAATTATCAATTCATGTGTTCCACAAACATAATAATAAATAATTTCTTCAATAATTTCTAGAGATTAAGGAATGGGTTTCATATAATTAATTGAGTGCACATTCATTTAAAAACATAAACATTATGGCATTATTAACTGATAAAATGTAATGTAGGTTTCATACATGTATATACAAAATCAATTAATTATTATTTAATCTATAAAAACAACTGAGACTTAAAATAGTTTTATTTAATCAAATATTTAACAGGGTTGTGTGAAATATCAATGAATTAATTCTCCATAAGAAAAATTATACAAAGGGGTTTGGTGAATGAGATAAATAAGTGGGAATATAAATATATTATTAATAAGAAAACATTTTGATAGTGATGGAATAATCAAATGATAATTTGAAAATTGTAAAATTGAGATAAAATACTAACTAAAAAATGAAGAACATGGTTAAAAAATAAGAGGGAGGGAATCACTTAACTTATGAGATAACCACTTAAAATAGGATATCGGTTTTTTAGAAAATTAAAACTCTATGAAATGTCTCTGTATAGGGGAAATGATTTTAAATTCATGATTAATGGATTGGGAGTGAATGATATGATGTGGATATGTGGTTAATTATTGAAATTTTTTGAGTATTGTTTATTAGTACAAAAATACAAGACCATAAAATCATTGTTGTTTAAAATATAAAACCATTTTCTTTGATTGGTTTTGGTTCCTTTTTATGTAACTAATACTATGTTTTTGTAATATATTCATTTTAAAACCGATCTTCAATATTTTATATAAAATTTGAAATTGGAAAATAATTAATCCATATAATTATATTTTTAATACAATAATTTCTATTTTAAACTTTATAAAATTATTTATAGACTTGTAAAATAATTTTAAATAAATAAAAAGCAATATATTCGTAAAAATATCTCCTTGGTCTTAAGCCCTGTTAATCACTAAATATTTGGTATATAAATAGTCATTCAAATAACATACCAAAAATGAAAAAAATACATTTATATTAATCATTAAAAAAATTTAAAAAAATTTTACCACACTTTTCTATAATGGAATTTTAATGTGATAATTTCAAACAAAAAATTAATTTTATAAAATTTAATTTATCAATAAGATAATTTTATAATTTAAAATCTTTAACTTATTTATATCAATTTTTTAACATAATGAACTTTAAATTCCTTATAAAAATTACCTAGGATATTATAAAAGTTTAGTATCATTTAAATTTACAAAACAGGGTGTTCTATAAGACTATTCAATAAAAATATTTCTTTTTAAAATAGATAAATTTTTCATCAAATTAAATAATAATAATATATTTTATAAATATAATTATGATTTATTTTCATCTAGATTTATGCATGTATTTATATATATCATATTCATCTTTTACAAATGATTATTTTATGAAATAATATAATCATGAAATATGGATTATATATTTAACAATAAAAGTTAAAAAATTAAAATTAAACTATATAATACAATATTTAAGACACCTAACCCCTTATTATACTAATTCATACTCTATGGGTACGGTGTGATGGTGGTACTTTTATGAGGAGTCCTCGCTAACATTGATCTAGGGTTGATCTAAACCAACTATTAATTCTACCTTAATCAATTTCACTATTTCAGTAATTGATATGTCTTCATATAGCCATAGTCAGGGAAAACCCTAGTGACATTACCTCCCTCACATGTTCTAATTTATGTCCTTATAAAGGAATGATTCTACTAGTTTATCCCTTCATTCCTCCCTTATGAATCATTTATCTCCCTCTGTTACCCATTATAAAAAAAAATTCCAATAGTCATAATTCCTAATAGTCATATTAAACAATAGTCATTTTGTCCAATAGTTAGGTAATAGTAAGATCTCAATGCTTACATTTCCAATTACGCACTATATATATACCCCTATGTTCTCATAAATTGTCATTTTAATTATATTATAATGGTTAAACATATTTGTTTATATTTTCTTTATTTCAATCACTTCTTTTTTTATTCTTATTTTTATAAGACTAATCCTCCATGGAGAATTCACGAAAATGGGTTTTATATCAGTATGTCTAATTTTATATTTCATTTCTCTCCATATATTACTTCTAGATATTATATTAAATATTAATTTATTTTGTGATATGAAATTTAAATTTCCTTTTATGGGATTTAATTATAAAAAATACTAAATTTTTCATTGTTAAATATGAGTTCTTTTATTAAGAATATTTTTTGGGCTCTTACTTAGATGATAGTGATAAAAAAGAAAATAAGATCATTACATTATAATAATAAGTTTTAGATATCATCATTGACTCATGTTATGAAATCATTACACAATAGATGGGTAAAACTCTAATTATTGTTTGATAAGAATTCATTGAGTTGGGATGAAAAGTCATTGATGGAAAACACCATAAATTAGTATACTAGTTGAATCATATATCCAAAAAATAAAATATATTATTATAAGCATTATAAGTTAAAATAAAAAAATGAAATCATTCATTAAAATGATTCATGATATGGGAGGGAGGATAAATATTTTAACTCAAATTATAATATAAAAAGTATCACGAGTTTAATGTTAAAGGTCAATAAAGACCGTGAAAATTAGCTGATGCGGTTTTTACAAGATGTCTAATTATTCATATTTTGATTAGGTTTAATTTAATGAAATTAACACCAATGTATATTCACTTGTAAATCCACATTACGTTGTATGAATAAGATACCACTAAATAATGAGAAGTAACTCAATTATATTATGTTATTTTTATATGAAATACATATTATTATTGAATGGGATCAAAACATTATATAGTTATTTGTTTTTTATAAAATAGTTTTTATCTAGATTCAGAATACACCCCTACATGACTCGTAGACTATCTACCATATAGTCTAGTACATGAATCGAAGGCCCATATGATTAAAGCCTATTACGTGACTCAAAATACAAATTACCTTACTACACTAGAACAACCCCTCCCTAGAATATACATTTATTAATTAATACAAGCTCCCCAACATCAGTAATTGATAAGATGGAACAAATCCATGTTGAGATAAATTTAGCATGGTAATTGAAGAGAATCTTTCTCACTCTATCTTCATTTATAATCAGGATAGCTCTGCTATGGTATTTACAACATATTCTGATTCCACTTCTGGGGAATTCTCTAGTGTTTTCTGATCGGAGTACATCATTCCCCAATGGTTTTGTATCCCAAAATCCAAAGACCAAAAATCATGAAGTGACCAGGAGTCCCTTTTTTTGGAATTAATTTTTTTTAAAATTCTATCAATCCTTACGACACAAATATGAGTCCCATTGGAACAGATTGAGTGAATAGTTTAAAACATATTTATACCACTATAGTATATTCACTCATTTGTACTAAACTTACTCATAAATTACCCACAACTAGTTTTTTATCCTTGGTCTTAAGGATGTAGGATTGCATGTTTTACCAGTCATGCACCTCTCTAACTGTTGAATGCCAGATTATATTCTTTTTCTTTTGCATGGATTATAGATGACTAGATATTTTTCATTTGGTCTAATTTTGGAGTAGGTGCATCTCTTATCCTATGAAAAATATTATGATTCCATAAATATTATAGAAAATTATTTTAAATAAATATGAGATGTCTGTATATTCTATGTTATAGGAAATATTCTTCATGAATATATAGATGTCTAAAATAGAAATTTTTTTATAATAATATGAGTATGAAAATTTATTTGATAACATATGGATATACTATCTTGAGAAAATTATCATGGCTATATAATGTAGTAAAACTATCTACCAACAATACTGACTATATTTCATGATATACGATAAGAAGTTTATTTTTTAGATGAATGAAATATTTGAGTAAATAGACATAAATTCTAAGGAAAATATATTAATCTATGATAGTTTTTCTTTTATATAAATATTCAAAAACCCATTTTTCAGGAAAGAGTGAATAATATTATAATTTTTGATCACTTGATCAATGGAATAGTTATGGATAATATACTAACAATATTTAAAAATATAGTCAATATATGGGGTTATTTTTTCAGTTAGTTAAGGTTATAACAAACTATAAATATTTTCCACATGGTTATGGAATGATACCACTAATATGGAATATTCATGGTTTAACACTGATTATTGTAAGCTGTTAGACTATTTTAAAAAAAATTATGGATTATTTTATGAGTATTTTGAAACCCAATATTTTATAAAATATTCAAATTTCATTTAATATAACATAAATACATATATGGTAATAAAAATAGTACAATTATTTTATGAAAATGGTCCTTTATAAAAAATATAAGAGAAGTTTGTTAACCACTACAAAATTTATTGTGAACAAAATATAAAAAATATATAAGATCATTTGTTTCAAGAAAAATTAATATATTTACATTACAATTATTAAATTTTTAAGAAACTCACAACAAAAAAACACAACCCTCACACATCAAAATTTTATTCAACCATCTTACAAAACTATTATTATGAACCAGAAAATCTATATTATGTTATATAGTGATCAAAAAAAATTTCCATGATAATGATTTTGTACATTTTGAAGTTATCAATATCATAAACTATAAAAATCATTTTGATTTATATCACTTCTACATAACTATGTACTATTGATGTAGTGTGAATTTGGAGTTGTTACACTATTAACCTAGAAAAAACAATAAAAAACATGAAGATTATATTAAATAATTTAATGGATATAAATGATCTATCTCTATACTTTTAGAGAGGTAATATTATACAATCATATGTCGTGTTTAGTAGTAGATTTCATATTGAAAAAAATATGAGTATAAAAAATTATTTGTTTACTTTTTGATGTATAATCATGAGATGGATATCCTCATTAGATTTTGTTCCCTAGAACCATTTTTTTTAATTTTAATTTACTATATATTCATGGTCTTAAATATTAATAAATATGTTATCAAAATAATTTTATGAAGTATATTAGGTATTGGTGGATAATAATACAATGCGAATATTCTCATGAATATTTCATATGGAAATATTTAATATTGGATTTTATTGGAAACTAACACAATGATCTTCCATAAGTTATACTTTTAATGGGATATTCCTTCTCATATATGTGAGAATTTTTTCATATTATTATCATTTTCATTAAATTATGATAGGGTTCCTTTACATTGATTATTTATGAATGTTATTAAGATATTTTCAGAATATAAATTAGTATATGTAGTATTTTACATGAATGATATGGTATTAATGAATAAGTCATGAATGGATTTTCCCTTCCATGATAAATAATTTAGATATCTCTAGACCATGGATTAAAAAGGAACAATATTATTATTTCTATGTCAATAAGGGATTGATAAAAATTTAATTTCATAATATTCCGTGAATGATTTATTGATCATGTTGGTTAATGACATCAGTCTCCAACCATCTTGATGAGATATTGAGAAAAATGGATAAAAATACAGACTTAGTATTTATATAATATTTTTCTAATTGAAAGAGTAATTATTTTCTCTATGGGTTATTTCAAGTAGTGCTAGATGCTGATCTCAGATATTATGTGAGTTTCCATCTGGCCACTAATAAAGATGTGGGGAGGGTCATACACAAAGAGTATTCTGGATATTGGTAATATTTTATATTCATTTATTAATAGAATAAATATTATTATCCAGTTCCTAAGAAGGATTCTTTCAGTTAATTTTGATCAATTTATAAATTATTAGGTGAAAATAAAATGATAATTATTTATTTATATAAATAATTATTATTTATGGTTTTATAATTTCCATGAAAAGATGACCAAAAAATCTAATGTCTAAAATATACAGTGAATATTATATATCATTTATTTATATCAGTGAGGTTAAATTATAAGTGGGTTATCCAAACAATAAGAAAATATTATTATTTTTATTATAATATAATGTGGGTTTTTTTAAAGATTGATATATTTTTTAATTCCCTATCTGTAATAATAAACTCCCTAACTGGGTAATATAAACCTGGTTATATCACTTTTAGTGTCAGATATTACACCCTCCATGTTTCTAATTTTTTTTTTTAGAATTTCGATTTATTTAAATCCATTTTCGAGAAATATCGGAGGTGCATGGTTGTTTGTGGAGTGATTTTGTAAAATATCAAGTAATCAAAATATCGACCAAACCATGATCTATGTAGTGTTTCCCTTGGGAATCACCTATGTAAAACGTGAAAGGAGAACATGAATATAGTGGGGATGCATCTTGGGTATCCACATAAGTGGTATCCATTTAGACTACAACCATAATGGAGACCATGACATCTTGTTATAAAGGATGTGGTTGGTCCCAAAAATACATGGTATTTACTCCATTTATATAGGTTCATTTTGTTGAGTTACAAGGACTATGTGTGAAAGTGGCCCCAACACCGAAGTGGTAAGAACATGGACATGGTGACCATTGTTTTGAAATTTGAACGATGTATTAGATTTTGATCATATTATGTATGTATTAAATCTTCATAAAGAAATGTGTGATGATTATTATGGGATGTTTAGGGAATATTAGACCTATTTTTTAATAATATTAAAATATCTATCCCCCTCATCCTTCTTGGTTTCTCAATCAATATGAATCAAAGAAAGCATGTGGGCATTTTTCCTCAATCAAGAAGGATCTTAGATTGATTCCTACCTTCTGGGTATCTTCTTTTTTGATTTTGGAATGTGGGATCCTAGTGTCATCTTTTCAAGTCAATTTTTTCAAAAGATGCCTATGTTTGATCCATTGTAATGGTAGGTGTATCTCATTAATATTTTCATTATCATGGAAAACCATTTTGTAATTTTTCCTTTTCTTTTGTTTGGAATATAAATAAGATTCATTTAGAAATTATGATGGATGATTTGAAATCCTTCATATGAACATCATATTTGGTGTATTGTTGAAATTTTTTAAAGGTACTTTTCTTTAAAAATATTTTTTCGATAACTATGTGTTTGGTAGAATTTTTCAAATAATCATTTTACTCTTAAAAAGTTCTCATATAATGGGGGTGATATTTATTACCCAGTTAAAAAATATCTTAAATTATGGGATTGGATTTTATTTCACGTAATGATGTAAATTAGAACAATTTATTATGTGTATGTATTATAGGGACCTATTATTTACTAGGAAATCAAAACATCATTGAATGTTCTGATATCATATACTCTCATGTAATAGTATGTTTTCCCAATGTTTTTAGAAATTATGGAGATTAATTATCTTTAATTCCCACTGGTTTTATAATGTATATATTTTATTGATTATTCCACTCTGTGTACCAAACATATATTTTTTCATATTCCTGACTTATATAGACTATTTTAATGAAAAAAATGAATTTCATATTCCAAATGTTTTCATTTCATGTTTTTATGAAATTTGATATCCAATTATATTATTAATTATTGTATGATATATACATTGTATGGTTTTATGGTGGTATCATACACAACCATTGCCTCAATCCCAATATACGTCATTGGGAGTATATAGATTTTGTTTTTAGGATACAAATATAATTATCAGTGTCTTTTTTCATGATTGATTCGCATTGTTGATGACTCCTTCATAAATGGATAGGATGGTGGTTAATGATAGTAAAATTGAGTCTTGGTTTATTCATGGTTTAGTTTTCCATCAAGGGTTTAAAATTTGGAATATTTTTTTACATATCATGGTTATGAATTGTTTATCCCATGATTTTGTTAGACTATTTATCTTTATCTTATTATACATGAGACATCATCATTTTTGTTGTGTGAAATCACTCACTTGGGTTTTAATGATGATACCTAGGTTCTTCTCACTAGACCATGGAATTCAATATTATGTTTACAGACTTTTAGAAGGCAGTCTTGTGGGATGAGTTTGACCGATAGTGTGTGGTTAATTAAAAAATTAGTGAAGGGAAAACTAATCATTCCAGTTTGGTATGTATACAATTTTATGACCATTAAAATCTAGTATTAAGGGTGGAAGTGTTCCATACCAGAAAACATTCATATTTATCACCAATTTACGATGGGTTGTCATATATTTTTATCGATGTAGAGATTGGTTTTGGTTGGTTTAATATATATGTCATTTGGGTTTATTTATATGAACGTTTTCATGACTTTTTTTTTATTTTTTCATCTCCCACTCGTTATATATGTTGTTTTCATAAATTATTTTTTTTAAGGGAGTTAATATGATTTTTTAAATTTCATCTCTTTACTAATATATGTATTTCAAATATAATATATTATTAACTAATTTCATTAATATATATTTCCTATGAAATGGTATATTTGAATCATTAGGAAGGTACATTATATAGTATTATGTAGGTAAGAACTATAACTCACACTAAATTCGTAGAAATACTAATTTAATCTTTTAAATCCTTGTGTAAAATGGGCAATGAAATAATTGAATTTATGTTGGAAAATGAAATTGTATTTATAATAAAAATTAATAAATAATTTGTTGTAAAAAATGTACCTAGGAACTCAAGGAATAATTTAAAATGATTTATAGGATCTTCTATATTCTGAAAACTCAAGATGACTCATTGGTGGGATTCCCCACTTATATGTTGGAGAAACTCAATTGGAAGTGGTGGGAAATTTTTTTATCCAAACTAATAGATAATGTCACATAGACAACAATAAAGAAATAATTCAACAAGTATTTTTATTCTATAATGTTCTGAGGAGAAAAATATCAGGAGTTAATGACTGTAGAGTTAAGATAATGCTAAATTATGCAGTATTCTGCATATTTTTTTAAATTTTTTCATTTATCTTTATAATTTATTTCTAATTATTATATTTAGTCCAAGAGTTTTAAAATATGTCTAAATCCTGAGATACAACTATTCATTTACCATTTGTCTCTCAAACTTTGATGAGATAATTGATAATTCAGTTATGGATAAGTAAAAGTATCTGAAAATAATTTTTTTTGGTATAATTCCAAATATAGATAGGGAATCAAGAGAACATAATATAGTCAGAAGAAGAAGTGCCATGATAATTTCAAAAATGGGGATATCAGTCCTATGAATGTGAGAGAAAATTACTAGATCATATATGTCTAGTGTGTAATGTATGGACACAAAAATAATATTTGTATGAAATTGTAAATACAATTCTATTTCATTGTGATGTCTGGTAATGTGTAGGGCATATATAGAGATGAGTCAAAAGAAATCAAAGAATGATCCATAGTTACAAAATACACCCGGTTATAAATGATCATGTGAATGTTGTTTCATATAATTATAATGATAATGGTAATAATTAAGAGGGTAAAATTGTATAAGGATGAGTGGATTTGGAAACATGTATGCAATGATGGGTTCACTACATGAATCAAAAGGGGGAAAACTACTATGAGAGGTATGGTGTATATTTAATTTTCTATAGTTTGGAATATATTTTAGAATAGTGAATCTCATTATTTTACCTCATATGTATTGGTTATTATTTTTGTTCTTCTCGAAAAAATAGTTAATTTCATGATGCATCCTTCCATAAAATTTGGAATAAGGAACACCCATGTATTTACATGTTCTATGTGCCATGTTATGGTCACAAACAATGAGGGTTTATGGGAATTCATGATTATTCATGTCAATATCTCTAACTTCATATTTTTCATGAATTTTATGGATAGTTCTATATTCTGGATTTATTTTCATCTTCATCGTGTTAAGATTCTATCACATTATATGGTTACTCGCACCTTTCAGGGTGAGTGGTATCCTAGAACTGGGATAGGGAGACCAATTTTCATATAGGATTGAATGATATCATATTTATTATAGCAGATGTTTGTTGACACATTCGACAAAAATTTATATGTTCCACTTCTAATTGTAATGTATGTAGCACACTCAGACCCAGACACTTAGATAAGGTGTCGAAAACCCACAACATAAAATAGTATATTTGATACACAAAAATGATTAGAACTCATATAACACATTTATAAACTGAGTACCATTATGTTTAGTGTTTTATTGAATTTGGATAAAACACTAACATATAAATACCATTACTTATACATGTGTTGGAATTTTATTAATATATATGAATAAAATAAATACATATTGAATCTTCAACATCACCCATAAATTATCCACCTAAGGCATCAATTTAGGATTAAAAGGTAACAACTCCGACCCTAGTATCCAAGAGAAAACATATAAATTATTACATTGTAGGAGATACAAGGGGTTGAATCTATAAGTATTGATTAGTTTAGTAGTCTTGGAGAGAAAAATAAATAAAAGATACCCATTTTTTATTATAGATAAAATATATAACATAGTAATCGAAAAATATTATTCATCATTGAACACATAATAATAATGGTTTCTTCACATAATGAAGATAAAAATACAATAAGGGTGTTATAAAATACTCTATATTCATTGCATATATTAAAAGATATCATGAATCAATAAGGAATAATAAATATGGGAAGGTAAATAACTTAAGAGAAATTACATTTAATCAATAGTTTAATATCATGACCAGATAATCCATAGTCAATACATAATGTTAAATATCCTAAAACACAAAAAAATTAATCAATAACATGAGAACAAAATGCATCCATGGATAATGTCCAAGAAATAATATCATGTATAACAAAAATTTAATTATATATCAAGGAAATGATTAATTTTTTACTTTATAATGTTACAAATCATGATATCCTTATAAACAAGACCTTACGAAAAAGTTTATACCATGTGTTATACACCATTAATTTTTTTATACTAATATGTCTCAGGAGACCTACTGATTCATAAAGGGGATATATAATTCTAACTCAAACAATGACTCCAAGTACGAAAAATTCCACATATATTAAATGAATTATTGAATCAATGAAAAATATTTCATTCCAAACAATATTCATATTGAATAAACAATAAAGATTTATCAATATTTCTTCATTTAATCAACAAAACTTTAAAGGAAAAAATATAAGTTGAAAGGGTGTAAATTTTAAGAAATAATCATATGCATGATAGATAAATTAAGGAAATATATGATAATTTTAATTTATATTAATATTGATCATGAAAAGGTAATTATTTCATGATAAATTTAATAATCAAAATAATAATCAATAAATAAGTGGTGACCATCAGCTCACCTAGAATGTTGGTTTTTGCAATAAAATTTTGTACCTTGGAAAAATAATCAATAATAAATTTTTACAATAGTATTAAAAATTAATATGTGTATAAGATTAAAAATATCATAAAACATTTATGGTGGTGGATAAGTCTATTATCGTCGTATATTATTTTAAGCATTCCATTTATATTTTTTCTCGATAACATAACATTTGAAGAAAATGAAAATGATTTATTTATAAAAATTTAAAAATAAAAGGATATCATAAAATTGCATTAATAATTAAATTAACTAAATTAGAGGCCTTTTTTAAAAAAACCCATGGAATACATGGTCATTGATGAAAAATAGATCTGACTAAAATTGAAATAATTGGTTTTTATTTCATGAATAATTTAAAAAATATATTGAAGTTTGAATACATATAAAAAATACTTAAATATAATTTTTATAATAAAATACTTGTATCTTATGAAGGAAGAATTAATATATTCATTCATAGTGACTAAAAACCTTACAAAAACAATGTTAGATTATAAAATAGATTCTTACCACTTTGATAACATTTAAATTTTAAACCTCTAAAATTATAAAATTGAATAGAACAATTATTCACAAAAAAATAGATACTATTTTTCAATAAATAAATGGATTATTATATACACCACAAAAAAATTAATAGGTTCTTGTTTACAAATATGTCTAAATGGAATGTAAATTGGGATAAAATCCCATACCACAAGCTTCACTTTAACTAAAAATGAGTTATCATAATTCAAAATATTTTTAAAAATATTATTCATTTGTTATGATAACATATTAATATTTATAATAAAATCCGTGTTCCTTTTATAACATTTTACCACTCATTTATTAATAATATTTTACTATAAATATCTCTATTGGTGTTATTTTCCTTGTTTTCTCGTGCATTTTTTCTCAATATAGTTTCAATTATATTATATAGGACATAGTTATATCATCTAAATAATCATATTAATGTTATTATAATATTATTAAATCCTTATGTTCATTTTTATAACTACTAAATAAATTTTTACATGGAAAATGATTTGGATCACTTTATGGTGATGATAGGTCATACATATGCATGAGAAACAATACCATTACCTTAATGGGTGCAAATGTAATGAATTGTAATGTATATTAATTTTCACTAATTAATATCATGTTATATTTATCATATTTATTCATAATTTTTTTCCTTAAGAGTACTCATGTTATTAAGTATTGGAAAACAAATTACATTATTTCATGAAGTTGTAGTATGCCAAACAAATAATCATTTTCATTACTACCCATTTATTGGAGAAGGATATGTATATGTGTTACCCCATCAATAAAATAACAAATAAATACAATACAAATATTTTTGTTATTATATTGGTATTTTTATGACGTAATTTATTTTTGAAAAAAAATAAAGAGCGTCTATAAGATTATTCCATTCTCTTATAAAAACCTCATTTGTATATCTTCTCAAACACAATGTGGACATAATTTTTACGTACTAGAATCTCTTGAATTTTTATAAGGATGTTGGAGAGAATATTAGGTATTTTTTGGTCAATATAAATGTCTTTCTATGTGTTGATAAGTGTGGGGAGGGGGTTCACCATAATAATTGATGAGGAGTGAAATTTTGGTAAATTCCCAAATATATTCTACAATCGGAAGTCTCACTCACCCCATGAAAATAAAAAAATTGATAAATAATACATTATATGGATATAATGTTCCATAATCAAATTTTAAATTTAAAAAACAATAATTCTATAAACATTATAATACCATGTACTAAAAGATTACTTTTACCATTTTATTTTTCACCACAGTAACTAGTTTTTTAATATAGGTAATTATTCTAGGAATCCTAATATAAAATGACACATAGATGATATTTGGGACCAAATAATAACAAAATATAACTGAAATTTATAAAATAAAATCAATATTGTTGGAGAAAAAATAATTTTAACATAAGTGCACAAGTAATGTAAAACATATATTGACATTAACCATGTCAATTTTGTTTTGTTGTTTTCACTAAACATTTTTATGAAAATAAATTTGAACATATATCCTAAAATTAGTTATGACAAATATAAATTTGGAATATTTTTTTATTAAATTAAATTAACTTATGTTCTATAAATTTGTTTAATAATGTTCATACATATTTTGAACAAAAACATTTTCTTGATAGATAAAATTTTCCTATAAGAGAATCATATAGAAACTGTATAACTAGTAATAATAATTATATAGATTTAACTTATTTTAGGTAGATATATAATCTAAAAATTTATTTAAAATGACCAACAATTAAATTTTATTCGAATAAATTTTAATGGATTGATATTATAATTTTATATTAAAATTTATTTTTTAAAAATTAAATAGCTTTATGAAAATATTTCATTTTACCTCCAAATTTTTATCTATTTATTTTTATAAAATTAATATTTTATAAGTTATTAATTATAAATATTTCAAATATATATTATAAATAAAATATTTAATGGTTAAATACTTTATTTTCTATTATTCATAAAATATTGTTTTTAAGGAAAATTAAAAAAAATTGTTCTTAACATATAATAACCCACTAATATAAAAATAGATTTTAATTGAATAAAATTATTATTTTGTTCTATGAAATATTAAAATTTTATTTTTTATTACATATTACTATAATATAATGTTCAAATAATATAACTAATTCGTTGGATTTACATTTATTCCACCAATAAAAATGTAATCCTCGAAATGGTCGAGGATATTAACTTCTAAAAAAAATTATTTTCCTTCTTAATAACATCATCTAAATCATGTGATCCCGAAATTTTATGATTTATCCTAAGTTCATTTACCATTCAAGTCATCTTATTTAAAAATAATTTTATTCTCGTATCAATAATATTTACAACTGATGAGTCACTAAGGATTTCATATGACTGTTCCATTACAATAGGTTTTGAAAATAAAAAACAATCTATCCCCAGGAAAATTTTAATTCCTATATGATTTATCATAACAAATAATTTTTTATTTCGCAAGGAAATTTTTTCCTTACATTAGTTTTCATTGTTCATTTTTTCATATCTCTAACTCTAGCATTTTTTTTCTATGTGTAAAATTCTGTTTCATAACTAAAAACTATGAATTCTATAAATACATAGATAGAGATCATTTTGTTTTCAGGTACTGAATTCAGATTTTGAATTCCTCTAAATTTAGAATCCAAATTTCTCTGTAATCAGATTCATCATTCCTCTGAATTTTCAGAATTTTAGATTCTGAATTCTCTAATGCTTAGATTATGAATTCTCAAAAATTTATATTATTCATTCTCAGAAATTGAGATTCTGAATTCCTTGAAATTCAGATTCTGAGTTCCCTAAAAACCATTTTTCGAATTCACTGAAATTCAGATTCTGAATTCTCCGAAATTCATATTCTGAATTCTTTAAAATTTGGATTTTGAATTTACTGATATTAAGATTCTTAATTCCTCAGAATTCAAACTCTTAATTCTATATAATTTATAAAAAAAAATTTATATAATTCAGGTTCATAATTCCTTGAAAAAAAATCAAAATATCCATGTAATATAGACTCTGAATGTTTATTCACATAGATTCTGAACATTATTTTTACATAGAATCTGTAAAATGGATTTGGTTAACCAAGTATATTTTTCATACTTTTATTTTAGTTATGAAATGATATTGTGAAATCGGTTTCTAACTGATCATTGTTTTGGTTCCATGTGTATATGTCCCTCCAAGATTCTAGGAAAAATTTAACCATTGGAGGAAGGAGCCAACTGTTTGAGAAATTCCTATAAATAAGTGATCATTTGAACAAGATCAACAACGATCTATAAATCTAGAGATTAAATGATGCTTAAGTGATTTTTA
Organism: Viscum album; assembly: GCA_963277665.1. Taxonomy (NCBI): domain Eukaryota; kingdom Viridiplantae; phylum Streptophyta; class Magnoliopsida; order Santalales; family Viscaceae; genus Viscum; species Viscum album. The sequence goes on from OY728122.1 coordinate 689,395,981, forward strand.
TTAAGAGATACTTTCATGCTTTGTGCGTACTAAACATGTTGTTCATATTTCTTTGCGAGACTCCGATTTTTTCTATGTAAAATCCAGGACATCCGGGGATAGAAAGGCAGATGTTCCAACAACCTTAAAGATTGATGACTTTCTTAATAAGGAAGAGAGAGGTGCCGACTACCATAAAGATTGAGGGTTTTCCGAGATTGCAAGAGATAATCCAATATTACTATTGAGGGCTTACCCTGGTGTGGGTAAGTCAAGCTTTCATGAAATTATAAATAAAAGTACCTTTATTCAAGATTGTTATATACCCTTCTATTTTGGATAAAAAATTTCATACATGTTACTAGTATCATTTTATGTTTACATTCCTCTTTAATTTGATTAATAAGGAATGTATAACTATCTTATACTTTCTGGTGCTTATATACACTAATTAGTAAGATTCTATATGCTTTAAGGTAGAATATTTTCCTTGAATTTTTTTTATTAAATTTCTTTTCTGGAACCATATATCTGGATCCTAGCAAGTTTGAAGAAGTAAGAGGTATTGTTAATTTACCTTGATTAACATTGATACACATAGTTTTCCTCAAGGTTAAAAAATAATGATTTATACCAACATCAAATGTTGCAGTAGAATTTTTAAATTATAAAATTCCCCCCTCTTATATATTGAGAAAATACATTCATATTTCGATCCTATAATTGGTATCAGATGAGGTATTTGAAATATATATATATTCATTTTTATGATATCATGCTCAAATTTTAATAGTTCTATATATTTTCCTTGCATTGTATTTTTATCCATGTTTACAAACTTTTACTATTAACGTGTTTCTATGGAAGGATAGTTTCATTTAGACGGTAGGAATGGATTTTGGTTCAATGGACAATCTAAATCCTACCAGAGCATCTATTTTTGAAGGGAATTATTATGAATATTGGAGAGATCATATGAAGACTTTATTTATTAATACAGGAGTGGAAAATGTTGTTATTTTTACTGTAGATTACAATATTCCGGAAAAGGAAGTTATAACTACTACTAATAAAAACATTATAATATCAACTAAACTTCTAGGTATACAACACTTTGTTTTGATCAATGAACATGAATATAAAAACTCTGATTTCATGTTCTAATGCTGAAAATTGTATTTGAATGAAATTGGAGGTTACTCATTTTGTTACATCAATGGTTATAGAAACTATTAGAGCTATTCTTAAAGCAGAATATCATGGATTTCAATTTCTGTATGAAGAACCACTATTCAAGGCAAAACAATGATTTATGTCTATTAATAATAGCTTGAAATCCATGGGAGAGTAAGGTTTTTATGATGAGTAACTTGTGGACAATATTATTGATATCAAGCCTAATGTGTGGAAATATAAGATAACAGATATTGATGAGAATAGGAACGTATCTCAAATTACTCTAGATGATATTTTTGGAACTCTTCCTCATCATGAGTCAGGAATTAATTGAGATGCTAATTTGAATAAGAAGTATAATGTAAATGGTAGTGTAGCCTTTACTACGACAAAATCCATGACTCCAGAAAGGGGTACAAGGTCCAAATCAAAGTATGAAACTGTTTTATCTGAATCATGTGAATGTGAATATTCTAAGAAGGAGCTAGCTAATATTGTTCAAATGATGAACATGATAGTTGGGAAGAAATACATTCAGTATAAATTAACGAAGGAAGAATGAAAGGACAAGAATGACTCTGATGTTACTTGTTATGAATGCAAAAGAGAAAGCTGTATAAGGGAATATTTTCATATTCTTAAGAGAAATGATAGAAATGAAAATAATTAATAGATGAATATAAAGAAGTACTTCATGGTTAATGCTTATAAATTTTTGAAAGATAATGACACTTGGATTCCCAGTGGTGGAGACTCTTCAGATGAATCCTTAGAATATGAATTTTCTGATCAGAAGAAACATGGTTTAAATATCAGACTACCTATTATATTTCATTGCCTAAAGTCTAAAGAAGGTAAAGAAAACACCAAAAACAATACATTTTTATTCGATAGTGGAGGTTCCCAGCACTTGACTGGTAACAAAAACATCTTTGAAGTGATTATCAAGATGAAAAAAGGAAAAGTAACTTTCAATGAAAATTATTAGGGAGAAAGTATTAGTATAGTTAACATTTTTATTCTTGAAAAAAATAGATTTAAAATTTTTTATTTCTAAAACGAATTATGCAAAACCTTATTAACAGATGTCAGTTCTGTGATGAAGGATACCTTGTGAATTTTAGGAATGATAAATTTTTAGAACACAATTCCATGGAAGAGTTTATGTATTCTGTACATAGGCGAGAGAATGTATTCACAGTAGACATAGACGACCTTAGAATCCAAGAACTAACTTTTCATAGTGAAACAGAAGATCATTCTTGGTTATAGAATTGATGTTTAGGAGACTCTGACCTTAGGAACATATGTAAACTATATATGAAAAGACTTATAGAGAATATACATATGCTTAGATTTGATTCTTCAAATTTTTTTGATCCTTGTTGATATGGCAAGAAACATAAATCAGGTTTCAAATTAGTCTATGAAGTCTCAACTATAGATGCATTACAGTTAGTGCATATGAATGTTTTTGGTTTAACACAAACTGGAATCATTGGATGAAAATATTATGTATTTGTTTTAGTTGATGATTAAACTAGATTTATGTGGGTATATTTTCTAGTAATTAAATATGATACTTTATTTTATTTTAAAAACTTTAGATCCCAAGTTAAAAATAATAAAAACCATCCATTGATAAGTATTCATAGTGATCATGGAGGCTAATTTCAAAATTCTTATTTTGAAAAAAATTTTAGTAGAAAAGGCATTAATCATAACTTCTCAGCACCAAGAACTCTTCAACAGAATGGTTTTATTGAAAGATGAAACCAAATTCTTTATGAAATAACAAGTACCATGTTGAGTGAATACTCAATATCCAAAAATATTTGGGCTGAAGCTATAAGTAATGTGTGTTATACTATAAATCGATCATTGATTAGTACTTTTCTTAACAAAACCCATTTTGATATATGGAATGGTAGAAAACCTATACATTCCTACTTCATCATATTTCGTTGCGTAGTATTCATTATGAACATTAATGATAATCTACATAAATTTGCACCCAAATATGATGAAGGAATTTTCTAAGGCCACTCTATTACATCAATATGTTATATAGTTTTTAATGTAAACACTTGTATTGTTGAAAAAACAATACATGTAAAATTTAAGGAAACTAATCCCTTTGTTTTTAAACAACCTCACCCTACATCCTAGGATGTGTCTTCCAAAATGGACAATCAAACCTTGATAGAAGGTCCTTCAGATAAGGAAAATATTTCGGAAAATGTTTCTGAGACATTTTCATCATAAGATTCCCTACCACATATTGATGAATTTTTTTTACGAATCCCAATTCATTTATTCATCAAGAATCATCCCAGTGATAGTATCATTGGTTATTTAAATCTACCTGTAAGGACTAGAAGATCCTCAATAAATGAAGTAGAACACGTAGCATTGTTTTCTAAATTATTACCTAACATCACTGATGATGCTTTAGGTGAGGATGATTGGATAAAAGCTATCAAAGATGAGCCAAATTAATTGGAATCGAATAATTTTTAGACCTTGGTTGAAATACCGAAGGAATGTTTTTTATTGATGTAAAATGTGTCTACAGAAATAATAGTGATTAAAATGGAATCATAATATGAAATACATCTATATTAGTTTTTGATGTTTATAACCCACAATAAGGAATAGACTGTGAGGAAACATATTCTCTAGTTTCTAGACGTGAATCTATTTGTATTCTAATTTCCTTTAAAGAATTCATTAACTATAAAAAATTTCAATTGGATGTTAATTGAGCATTGCTTAATGGTTATGTTCAAGAGTAATTTCTTTGTTTAATAACCTCCTAGTTTTAATTATATAAAACATCCTGAACATGATTTTCAAACTTAACAAAGCTTTATATAGACTAAAATAAGCCCCCATAGCCAGCTATGATATACTTACAAGATTTTTGATATAAAATAATTATGTTAAGGGAAATGTTGATCCAACCATTTTTATAATAAAAGATAAGAAAAATGTTTTTATTTTTCAAATCTATTTTGATGAGATTATATTTGGTTCAACGCATCAATCATTAACTGATTCGTTAGAAAATATAATAAAATCATAGTTTGAGAAGAGTATGATGTGTGAGTTATCATTTTTTCCTTGGTTTTCTAATTTCTCATAAACTAGAATGAATATATATATCCCAACATAAGTATATTAATTATATTCTTAATAAGTATGGATATGACAACACTAAAATAATTAATACTCTCATTGGTACCTCAGATTGACATGGTCATGATGATGCCAGGAAACCTTTGAATAAAAGATCGTTTAGATGTATGATAGGATATTAACTATACTTAATAACTAGTCATCTAGATTTTACGTTTTGAGTATGCATATGTTGAAGATATCAATCCAATCCTATGGAATAACATTTAAAATTAGTGAAAATAATTTTTCTCTATATAATGGGAACCTCAAATTTATAACTCTTTTATACTTCTGGAAATTATTTTGTCATAAAATGATTTTCATATGCTGACATTGGTAAATGTATAATGGATAGAAAATTTTTCTGGGAAACATGTCATTTCTTAAGAGATTCATTAGTTTCATGGTCTTGAAAAAAGAAACCCACAGTAGAAAATTCCTCTGCAAAAGCTAAATATGTAAAAGTTGGAAGTTGTTGGCTCGCGTATTATGGATGCAACACACACTAATTGACTATGGTATGAGTTTTACAATAAAAAAAATTGTGTGATAATATTATTGAAATTGTGTTAAGTAAAAACATTAGACATTATTCTCGTGCAAAAGGCATTGATATTATACATCAATTTCTTAGGTATCAAACAAAAAAATAGATATCATTAATCAATTTATCAGAAAGGAAGATCAAATTGCTGATATTTTTAAAAAAAAATTACCCTATGATATATTTGAATTCATTAAAAAAATTAGGAATGAAAACCATGCAGTAATATTCCATATTAACTTCATGTTGAAACCTATCTAGTGACAGTATTAAACTCTTTTTCTTTGGGGGATTAAATTTACTTTTTAGTCTAAAATATTACATAGTAATAATTTTTGTTGTAAAAAATTTTTGTTGTCAATATTTTTCATAGTAAAATTTTTTCATAGTCAAAATCTCTTTGTAATCTAATGTTATTGTAATCAAAATTGTTTATAGTTAGATTTATTCATATTCATTTTACGAAATCTAATTTTCTTTAAGAAATATTCTCCTCAATAAGAATAATTTTCGCTATGTAATCCAAAAGGTATGTTTCATTTCCTAGGTTTTTGTAATCATATATTTACATGTTGGTATTTTAATTTGTTTTTAAATTTTTCAAATACCCATTTACATAAATCAGATCATTTTACTTAAATACCTAAAATGATTTGGAACTGTCAAAATCCTTCTTCGGTTATCATCCCACCGGACAGATATGATAAATAGTTTTTTAACATTTTGATCAACCAATGAAGGTGAAATGTTTCTTAAATTTACTTTATAAATCCACCCCAATGATTGTCCCACTTAGGTTTTCCATGATTTTGGGTGCTGAATCTTTGTCTCTATACTTAAGGTCATTCCAAATCTCTAATGATACCCTAGTTTGTAATGTATGCTGAAGCCTCTCCATAGAATGATATGTCATATGTTACGAAAATATAAGAATGGTAGATATACCGAGAAAGGATAGTTGATCCAAAATTCATTACCGAATAAGATTATATTATTTGTAATAATATTATGTGGAATGGCAGGGAGAGTCATTGTATTTTAAAACTGAAGGCACATGATATGGTGTATCCGGACGTGATGATTGAGTTCTATAAGGCTGCAAGTTTCTTCATGGTAGATTGTAGAGACAAGTTCTCTTTCAAGTGTTATGGAATGAACTATTATCTTTCTTACAGAAATAAAGCAAGTCAAATTATATTTTCTTACAATGAAGAAGTAGAATTTTGATCTCACAAATTGCCCGATGTATCAGGATATTTTGATAAGGAAAATGCTATATAGTGTCATGGTATGAAAAAAGTAAAGACTCTAATGATTGTTCAACTATCTAAAAACTTATGGATTCTTGTATTGTGGGTTCAAAGCTTTATAATTCCAAGGAAAGTGGATTGTGATGAATTTAAGAAAAGTGATATATATATATATTTTTGATTTCTAGTTAAACCTTAAGAAGATAAACATGGATAAATATATCTTGGTGACGATCTAGAATGTCAAGAATGGAAATCTGAAATCTCAAATCATTATGTATCTGGTTATTCAATCAAATATTATAGTTTATTGTTTAGATTATATCAAAATTTCATGCACTTACAACCCAATAAATTTCAAGGTAATGTAATTGACTGATGATGCCTTAAGGAGGATGAAGGAAAGCTTCTCTAATTAACCCATATAATTTTATGATCTATCTAAAGATGAAGTAGAATCTTTGAAAATGAATCCGGAAGAGGATGAAACCTATAAGAAAAAATTAAGGAAGAGAATGTCTCAGAAACCTGAAGAGAAATGAACAACCCATGTGGCTAGGGTAACTCATTCAACAGCACCGAAACCAAATAATAAAAAAAACCTACCCTTATGAAGTAGTTTCTATGTGGATAGAGAATATAAAAAATAGGATGGAAGGGGAGCCTATGTTTTTCCTGGACCCTACTGAGGGAAAATCCTTAAAATCAAATGCATATAATGATCTTAAGAAGCAATTGAAGGTGAAGGAGAAGAAGAAGATGTCTGAGGCTAAGATAATACAATCTCTTCTAAAAGATACTGAGAAAGAATCTTATCAAATTAGAGTGCTAGAATATTTTCTTATAGAATCACATATTGTGACTCCAAAAAAGAAAGTGGTGATTCTAGAATCACATCATGAAGAAGAAATATTTGAAAAAGAAGAATAGGAAAAAGAATGTTAAGAAGAAGGAAGTGGTGACACTAAGAACGTAATAAGGAAAGTAGATGATTCTCATGAGAAGGAAAGTATTTCTAGGAAATTATCAATCTAAACATCTGAAGATGAGTCTTCATAACATTATACTCTTAGAAAAGATTATAAGGGTCAGGAATAAGTGAATAAAGTTTCTGAAGTGGAATGTAGAAATCACGATTTTATTCAACCAGATATTGTTAACGCAGGAGCCAAGAAAGATGGATTAGATTAAGATAAGATTGTTCATCTATCAGATAGCAAAAATGAATTACCCAAAGCACATGATATCATTTCAAGAGAATATAAGGTACAACAGACTACTGTAGATATAGATTTTAAATCTGTGTTGAAGAAGAATGATGTTGGTGTTTCATCAATGAAGAAATCTAATGATATGGAGGAAGAATCCTCACCAACGAAACAATCAGAATCTGAATCATCTACCATTGGAGATGAGTTTTTTGTTTAATCATTGAAAATGATGGTTGGAACTATTCCATTATTACCAAGAAAAGACTTAAGATACCCGATGCTTCATGATACAGTAAATCAGAAATCAGATTCTGCTTCCATGGATATGGACAAATGTGTTAGACTAGAGACCGATTACAAAATGTTCCTCATTGGTTATGAGGCCCATAAAAGATCTTGCAAGAATATTAAAATCTAGAAAATTAATAAAATTGGAAAAATGAGAATCTTCGTTGAATATTATGAAAATTTCAAGGATTATTTTGACACCAAAGATGGGATGTTCAAGGATCATAAAAATATATTGACGAAATGCTAATCCTTGAATAGATTACTTGGATGTAGGAAGTTAAAGATATAAATGGAATGCTTAATTTTGTGGCCATGAATTGGAAGAGGGAAATGGATATCAGAATTGAGATTCAAGAGATGCTTGTTAAGCAAGAAGAAGAATTGAAAGAACTCAAAGAATATCATAACGCTATATAAGAATAAATTAATGACTTGGATAAGAAAATTGAAGATCAGGATCAGTTTCTCAAGTGTATGGAAGAAGATCAAAATTAGTACAAGAAGCTAAAACACATTGTAAAGAAGTTGAAACTAAAGGAAAAAAATGAAGTTTAATTTCGTTCTATTTTGATCTTTTGTTGTAATTTTCCTTTTAAAATTTTTTCCATTCCTAATAAATTCTAGTAATCCTCCACATATTTGATTGTTTTGTACTAAATTCATAGGTACTATTCATTTTATTCTTTTCATAGTATTTCATTTTGGAAATCACAAAATGGGGGAAAGGAATGATAAAAATAAATATTTGGAAAGAAGATATTTCCCTATGTAAAGGGGAGTTCATCTAAGGGGATTTTTTTACCAAAGAAGATTTTATTATGCATGAAAATAAAAAAACTCACTCAGGATATCCCGAATATTATACTTATTAATTATGAAGCCTAAGGGGAATTTAGTCATATTCACTATGTTCCATAAGTAAAGAGAGATATTTTTTTCATGCCAATAATAGTTCTATGTATTAATATTCTTTTTATTAATGATGTATGTGCTATAAAAAAAGAGGAGATTGTTGAGTCAATAAGGTTTCCTTCTGACTTTTCCACTCCTTTATGTTTTGAAAATCCCAAACACTATCTAAAAGAATTTTTTACCCAATGAGTTACCTTAATAAAGAAAATATTTCTTTCACAAGGTAATTTTCTCTTTACCTTTGTTTTCATTGTTCATGTTATAGATTCTCGAAATCAAACTTTTATTATTTCTAAGTGTAATATTTGGTATCATATCTAATACCATGGAATAATATAAATACATTGATATAGAGATTCCAGTTTTCAGGTTATGGATTCAGATTCTGAATTCCTCTGAATTTAGATACTGTATTTCTCTGAATTCTGATTCTGATTTCCACTGAATACATACTACGAATTCTCTGAATTTCAAATTTCAAATTATCGGATATTAAGATTCATTATTCTCTAATATTCAGATTCTGAATTCACTGAAATTCATATTCCTAGTTCTCTAAAATTCAGATTCCTAATTCTCTGAATTTCAGATTCCATATTCTATGTGACTCAGATTCCAAACTACTCTGAATTCAAGAACTGAATTCCTTATAATTTTGACTCTGAATTTCATTGAATTCAGACTACAAAATCTATATAATTATAGTTCCGAATTCCTTGAAAAATATAATATGTATATCCATGTAATATAGGCTCAGGATGTTTATTCGCTTTAGACTCTGAATATTATTTTTCCTTAGACTCTGAAAAATGGATTTGGTTAAGAAACCATAATTTTCTTACCCTTGTTTTAGTAATGAAATGATTTCATGCAATATTTTTCTAACCAACCATTTTTTGAGTGACATGTGTATAGTTCACTATAAGATTCAAGGAAAAATATTACCATTGGAGGTGGGAGCCGACCGTCAGAAAAATTCTTATAAATTCGAGCTCATTTGAATGATCTCAACACCAATATATCAATCTAAATATTACATGCTCCTGATATGATATCTAAAGAGAGACACTCATGCTTTGGTCGTACTGATCATCTTCTTCATCTTGAATCGTGAGACTGTAATTTTTGTTGTGTACAATCGAGTAATTCCAGGGATAAGACGATAGATGTGCATACTACATTATAATTATAGGTCTTTATTGATAAGGAATACATAGGTGACGACTACCTTAATTTTTGAGGGCTTACTGGGATAAAAATACAGAATATGATATTCTTATAGAGGGCTTACCCTGGTGTGGTTAAAACAGACTTTCTAGAAAGTATAAATCTAGGAACCATTATCCATGGTCATTGGATACCTTTCACTTTGGGATAAATGATTTTATACTTGTTACTTGTATTGTTTCTAGTTTATATTCAAATGCATTTTTATTAATAAAGAATGTATAACTATATTATACATTCTTGTACTTGTATACTCTGATTAGTATGATTATATACGCTTTAAGGGAGAATCTTTTCCATTAAATATTTTTCATAAGTTTCATTTCTAGAACAATATTTCCGAGAACGAAGAATTTTTGAATAACTAAGAGGTCTTGTGATTTACCATGATTTACTTTGTTAAACTTATTTTTACACAATGTTAAAAGGAGTGATTTATACATACTTTAAAGGTTATAAAAGAATTTTTGAAGTATTGAATTCCCCCCATATTTTAAATTGAGAATCTTATTCATATTTTGATCATACAAAAATATCTTCACATTAAGAAAAATTGGGTTCCAATTCTATTACTTCATAGGTGTGGACATGCATAGGGTCCATCATAGACTACATTAATAATGATATATGGAAAGAATTGTATAAGTTAGGTAGTTTTGGTGGAATTTCAAACCAATAATTCATAGTTCCAATATATTACAAAATATCAAATTGTTTGATGTAAATAATTCTTAGTTTACACTTATCACCAAAACATATAACTACCTTTCATGGAGATACTTTTAAGAATATGTTATCTCCCACTTAGAATTACAAATAATTACCCCTATTTTTATTAAAAATAATTTTCACACATTAAAATAAGTTAATACGATCATGAATAGATTTTACCATTGTTTTATTCACCTCAACAAGATCTGGTCCAATATGTATACTTTCATCGACCTCGCCCTAATATCATTCTGTATATTTTTTCATATGGCACTATTTTAATTATAGAATGGAAATGAGTATTGTATGTAAATACTACCAAAGGTAAATAATGATCCAAAATTACACTGATTTCATGTGCCAATTCCAAAAGGTTTAATTCAAATATTTTATTAGTTATTTTGAATATTCCATCAATTTGAGTATAGTAGACAATGTAGAAATGAAGAATAGTGTTACTTGACTTGGGAAAATTCAATAAGAAAATCAATATGAATAACAAATCACAGCTAAACACATTGGAAATAGTTTCACCAAGAAATATTAAGAAATAATTAATATTAATCATATTGATTATCTCATGAGGTAAATATTTTATTAAAGGGAGGAAATGTGTAGATTTGATTAGGCGATCAATGATACCCCATAATACATTATTTATTTTAGGGGTTCTTTCTTAATCCTATGAAAAAAAATATTTTAATGTGATCCAATTTAAATATAGGAATAGGAAATGGTTTCAAAAAATTTCTAGGATTATATCTCTTATAAAACACTTGTCAACAAACCTAACTTATGTATACATAATCATCAATTTTGCACATCATGTTATCCGTCCCCAAATTTTACCACAAATACCATTACCTCTTAATGATACTAGGGTGTATATTGAAATTTAACCATTGAGAATAATCCAAAAAATAATTTTTTGATAATTAATATGTGGAACACATAAACTCTTCCAAAATTCCTTTAATATTTCCACACAAAAAAAATCATCCAACATCCAATTATTTGTAGATTTAATTTTCATATAAATATTATCATCAGTAGATTAAGAACATATTATCATTCCAACATAAATGGTTTCCCAATAATTTGAAAAATTATCATTATTTCTCCTTCCTTAATAATTCGGATATCAGTTTTTACTTGTTCCAGATAATAGGATCCCTCCCAATCCTCATTTGGGTCTAAACTCCTTGATCATTCTCCCACAATCCCCAACTACATTATTTGGGATTCATGATCGGTATTTCATTAGAAAATTATAATATTTTTTTTATTTCAAGCTATATGATTTGACTAATGACAATATATTTCATTAAATAAATCTATTTTATGTTATCACTATCTATGTATATCTCATATATTCCACGATAATGATAATATTTTTACATATTTTTAGTAAATATTAAAATTAGTTACTCAATATCAGGGGTTGGAGAGTTACATTAAATATTCATTAATAATCATGATACATATACAATATCCTTATCACTTTCATAAGTATTTAAACCCTTAATTACTTCATTGGATCAGTAAATATCAAAGACCTATAATTTCCTGATGGTATTTTAAAAAATCGAAGCACTTCTCGGTATCCTAATCATTACATCAAAATGTTATCCTCATTACATTTCCCATATTAACATATCTACAAAACCTTTAAGATATGATAATTGGCTTTCCAATCTGGAATATTACAAATGAATTATCTATAGAATCCTACCGAACTAGTGGAACAATGTACATTGGATATGTTTTCTAGTTTAATACATATTATTATCACCTTTTTCATGACATGATTAACCAAGATTCCCCCTTAAAAAATCCCAAGAAAAGAATATTCTTAAAAACAGGATTTACACTGGATAAATTTTAAATATAACTCATTTCTTCAAAGTTTCTATTGAATTACCCAATAGTGATTATCATGTTCCTCATAGATCTTATTATACTCTATGAAGTTATCAATTAATACCAAACCAAATCCAAATGAAATACATTAAATAATATATTCATTATATCAATAAAAAATGATAAAGCATTAGTCAATAAAAATTTCATTATTATAAAATCATAATATCCATACATCATTCAAGCTGTTTTGAACTAAATATCATCATTTTTTAATTTCAATTGATGATACCCATAATGAAGGTCAACCTTGGAATAATATTGAACATTATGATGTTAGTATAAATATTAATCAATGTGAGGTAAAATATATTTTTTATTATCCTAATATAATTTGTATATTTATTATCACCGCATAGACTCAGTGATCAATATTTTTATAAATTAATAGAATATGGGTCACAATTATTAAACAATAAGGTTAATAAATCATTTATCACAAAGATCCTGTAGATTATTCTTAATATACACTAATTAGACAATAGAAATTATATATTAATCTTTTAATATTGGTCATACATCTATGATTAAATCATTGAAAAATTTTACTTCCCAATATTTTGAACGTTAAGGTAATTATTAAAAAAAATTAGTGTTTTCATGTACAATAGTTACAACCTCATTTTTATAATTCCATTCTCCACAATTTTGTTTCATCTCTATCCCCTTAAATCTCATTATGATGTTCTATATGGGGTGGAACTAATAATGGATTATAGGACTATGTCTATACTCTAAATATTAGGAATTCATCATATTAATGAAAATTCATAATTTCATTGTCCGTGGAAAAAAATTTCTATTAAATTTTGAAATCAATTCTATAACAAGGATTATACCATATTCTATCATATATATGATAATAAAGTATAAAAATTGATGATTTTTATTTTCCATATTGTTGACTTCCTAACACATCCTTTTTGATTTGAAATTTACATTAATATTTTTATCTAACACCTGCCATCTTTATGTGTTAAGGAAGTACATAATTTTATTTAAAACATGGATGATATAAATGATTTTTAAAATCCATAATCAAACAATCCATTTGATATATTGGGAGCTATAATTACATAACCACTCACAAAATCAATGTGTACATTTATAAGATCAAAAAACATCCATCATATCATTACAAATGAAAAAAGGGTTTCATAAATATATCATCATAACAAAAAATATGGGGAAAAAATAGGTTTATTAATAATTTTATAAATTCATCATAGAATAATCTGTGGAAAATGAATAGGTTTCCTAAATATATTTCTATAATAATAAATAAAAATAGAGAAAAATAATATGGATTTTTGCTATGGCTAATATAGAAAATAAATCTTATTTAATATCTAAGGATGTCATCTTATAAGGATGTTGGTTTTAAAAGTTAACTCAGGACATTTCATAAGGAAAATATACATTACACTATTAAATAAATTTTTTAAAATCTAGAGTTTTTCAAAATATTAATAAAAAAAATTTATTTCAATATATCCCTGGAATATTCGAATATAATATTAAAATCATTGAGTTTTCCAAATGGTGGGAAATAAAGTTCATTTCATACATGTTATAAATTAAATCACATAATTAGTAAACAAGTTTAAAGTATCTCATTTCATTATGGAAATATATATTAATTTTAAAATATAATGTAAAAATTGATATATTAGTAAAAATTATAGTAAATAATCAATGGATAAATATAAAAATAATATTTAAACCATTTTTAGAAAATATGGACTCAAATGAAAATTTATATTCAAACAAAGAGACATGAAACTAATTTTTCGTAAAAACATTTATTAGGATAATTAGTATAAACATATTTGAATAAGAAATAAATACTTGTATTCACAATAAATAACAATTGTATAAGCTAATTAGTAACATTATTAAGAGGTATATAAAAATATTTCATCATGATAAACATAATCATATTTATTCTTGATAATGAATGTTATTTTAAAATAAAAACATTATCATTTTTTGTAAGTTTTAAAATACAATCATTGAGAAACATATTAACATATATATGGATAAATTTATGCAATAATTTCTATGAAAATAATCTTTAATGATATTTTTGTTTATTATACAACGAAAATAAATTGAATAAGTGGGAATATGGCTTCTGTTGACACAACCAGTCCTCGGGGCCCGTGCCGCAACTGCCCCAAGCCCACCTTCCATGGGCCAGGGGCTGGAGACTAGCACCAAAGGTGAATACCGAATAAAAAGGGAAGGAATTGCCTTTAAACCTGTATCACACACATTCTAAACACATGTAGTAGAATAAACAAGTACTAATATAGATAAGAATGATGTGCTGAATGAAAGAGGGACAGTAAAAAACCCAACTGAACAACAAGTACAAGTATAAGTAAAAAAGGAGAAACAACTCTTGGATAGTCCATCAGGAAATACCAACATTAATGGTAGGTAAATATCATCAACAACTCGTCCCTGAGGTACGTCATGTCTAGTCCAGCTCCGACCAACCTCCCATTCATCGCCCTCAGCTTCGATCACTGCTGACCGTCTTCTGCACTGAACATAACAAGGTGCAGGTGAAGCCCGTGTAGGGGTGAGTATATAAATACTCAGTAGGGGTCTCGGAGAACCCTGAAGGTCTCCTAGAATCCACTAAGGATAAACCACAATAGTACGATACAATCACAATGTATCAACCATCCTTACTTAGGTATATTCCCATACATAGACCTAAGTTACCAACCACATTCTTGATCCAACTCTTGAGCCCAACCACATTCTTTTCCACATGTGTAGGAACAATCCACAAAGAATGTACAAAACATGGTGAATCACATAGGTACATCTCACAGAAGAAAGCTACATGGGATTCCCCACAACACAAGAATGAAGAAACATCCACCCTTACATAGGTATATACGCATACATATACCTAAGTCATCAAGAGTACACATCTCATACATGAGGTAAACACGAAGGTAATAACTCAACTCACACTAGGTGTACAGAACTGAAAAAGAGTAAGAAATGATTTGTTGTAGCCACTGAATCATCTTTCACTGTCAAATGAAAGATATTTGTCGAAACCTAAAATAATAGTCTATTGATGTTCTCGAACTTTCATGGAATCACCGTACAAAAGTCTTCATTGTCAAACCCACAAAGGATCCAGGTATAGTCTCATCGCAGTTGAACCCCTATAGGATCCTGGTACAGTGTTGTCCCTGTCGAACCCATGAAGGATCCATGTCCAGTCTCGTCACTATCGAACCAACAGAGGATCGAGGTCTAGTATCATCACTGTCGAACCTACGGAGGATCCAGGTCCAGTCTCATTATTGTCAAAACCATAGAGAATACAGGTCCAATTTCATCATTGTCGAACCACAGAAGATCCAGGACCAGTCTTTTCATTGTTGAACCCATAGAGGAACCATGACCAGTCTCGTACAAAAGATGCTCGATTCTGGGAGGCTCCGATCCTCTAGTAAAGTATCAATACATCAACAACCACGAAGTATTGAGTTGATGTATCCTGTAGTTTCGCCTCATCATAAGGAACCCAACGTGACAGATGGCATGTCAATCAGATGCCCTATTTTTGAGTTGTTGGCATTTACTTTCAGGGTCCCGGTAGGTTTTTAGGTTCAAATCAACCCGACCTCACCCAAAATGCATCCAAACATCAAGTGGGATATGCCAAAAGAACCATCTCTCTTGAAGCCTTCTATCGTCGTATGCAGTTCTTCAATCGGACACATGTAGCCTAAGGAATGGGTGAAAAGGTGTAAAGTAGCCAAATGTATCTAGGTCTGGTCCGACCTCATCAGACAGACCCGGCTCATCCTGGTCAATATCGGGGTCTGAGCCGGTCCTCGGATCCGACCCGGTCAGAGAAAATGGCTTGAGCTGAGGGGATGGGCCAAACCAAAGGGGCGGCCAGGCCTAACGGGCGGCACGACCTGACGAGCGGCCCTGTGCGAGGGTGGACCAGCCGAATGTGGCCCGGTCGACAGCCACCCGGCCTAAGGCAGCCCGGCCGGGGGCGGCCCGGCCGTGGACCGCCCGGCAGTGGGCATCCCAGCCTGTTAGTTGGCCCGTGTGGCTGTTGGTGGGCCCAGCTGGCCGGTCGTCCATGCCTGAGGGGGTGGGAGGTTACACCCCCTGCCTTCCTAAACGGCCGGTGCATGGCATGTCATCCTGTTAATAACGTGACCCAAAGGGTCTAGCTTGTAGCGAGCTCTGGCGGCCGACTCACCATGGTGCGACGGTGCCGCGGTTCTACTAGGCTCTGCCTGGCACGACGGCAACACGCCCCCTCCGCCGTGGCCCGGCCTGGCCATGGCATTCAACTGCTCTGCGTGGCGGGATGGTGCCACACCTCTTCCATCTGCTATGACCCTCCTTGCCACGGTCCCTCTCTGGCGTGGTGTGACGACATCGTGCCCTTCCGGCGGTCTTGCGGCCCTTGCGCCACTGACTTCTACCACAGTCTGCCTCCATCATCAATAAAAGAACAACCAAAGGGGGAGGGTTGGTCCGTGTTCGTGTGGTCTGAAACCTCCTCGTCATGGCAATATCATTTGGTATACCAATCCAGAAATTTGAATGACGAAGAATGGAGGTTTAATCTCATATTTATAATAAATCGAATCCCCATACCTCGAGTTTGGTGATCGTTGACGGAGCCGTGGTAAGGTGGACATCGTTCTGTCGATGTTGGGAAGAGTCTGAGGTAGGAGACTGAGGAAGAAGCTTCATCGGTGTTCTTCATGGTCAGATCCTTCAATTGATCTGGTGGAAGAAGGAAGAAGAAGTTCGATGACGTTCTTCGATTTCTTCATGTTCTTCGTTGGAAGAATGGTTCTCCCAATTTCTCCAAGGATCCACCAGATGAAAGTGCCAAAAAAATAAAATAATATCTTCGCCTATTATTTTATTGTTGGCCTTTATTTAAAATAATTCAGAAAGGACCTAATTAATTAATTTCTATGGTTTTATTAATTAATTATCTCCTTTTTGAATTATTTTTAAATCTTAACAACAATAAAATATTAGGCAAAGCTATTATTTTATTTTTTTGGAAATTTCATCAGGTGGAGCATTGGAGAAATTGGGAGAAACATTCTTCCTACTATGAACATGATGAATGTGATGAACATGAAGATCGTCATCGAACATCGTCTTCCTTGTTCAGCTTGATCAAAGGACGGAGGCGACCACAATGAACGCCGATGATGCTTCTTCCTCGGTCTCCTAACCCAGACTCTTCCCGGTGTCGATGGAATGGTGTCCGCCTTACGACATCTCCATCAATGATCATTGAACTCGAGGTAGGGGGATTTGAGTTATTGTAAATATTATATTAAACCTTCTTTCTTCGTCGTTCAAATTTCAGGTTTGGTATACCAAATGATATTTCCAGGATGAGGAGGGTTTGGACCACATGAACATGGCCCGACCCACCCCCTTTGGTAGTTCTTTTATTAAAGATGGAGGAGAACCACAGAAGAAGCCGGTGTCACAAGGGCCGCCGGACCGCCAGAAGGGCACGGTTTCATCACACCGTGCCAGAGAGGAACCGCTGCCATGTGGGCCATGGTGGATGGAAGAGGCGTGAAGCCATCACGCCGCGCGGAGGAGCTATAGGACGCGGCCATACTGGGTGGTGGAAGAGGTGGCGTGGCGCCTTCACGCTGCACGGAGCCCAGAAGAACCGCGACGTCATCGCACTACAGTGAAAAAACCAGGGTGGTCGGTTTAACTGGCTGCTGGAGTGAGCTATAAGCATAACCCTTCAGGTCACATGGTTAATAGGCCGGCGCACCATGCACCGACTGTTTCAAAAGGAATGGGGTGTGTAACCACCATCACAGGCATGGCCAGTCGGCCACGAAGGCTAGTTGCTGACAACGTAGGCCAGCCAACTGACTGGGCCGCACTACATCGGGTTGCCCACGGCCGGGCCTCCCCGTCCGGGCCGCATTCTGTCTGGACGCCCTCGGGCCGGGCCGCCCGTCAGGCTAGGCCGCCCCTCCGGTTCGGTCCATCCCCTTAGCTCAGGTCGTTTTCTCAGACCAGGTCAGACCTTGGTATAGACCGGGTCAGGCCTGGTCAGTCCGACTTTTTCAGACTGGACCCGGACCCATTTGGCCAGTTTACACCTTTTTGAGCATTCCTTGGGCTACTGGTGTCTGATTGACGATCCACCTGAGGCGATGGAAGGCTTGGAGAGAGACAGTTCTTTTGGAATATCCCACTTGAGGTTTGGACTTATTTGGGGTACATCGAGGGTGATTTGAACCTAAAAACAAACCGGGTCCATGGAACAGAAATGACAATAACTCACAGATCGGGCGTTCGATTGACGCGTCATCTATCGCATTGGGTTCCTTATGATGTGGTGGAACTACGGGATACATCCACTCAATACTAGGTGGTAGTTGATGTATTGATAATTGACTCGAGGAGCGGACCCTCAACGGAATCGATCATGCTGTGTACTATAGTGGACCTGGATCCTTCATGGGTTCGAGAGTGACGAGACTGGACCTGGATCCTCCATGGGTTCGACAATGACGAGACTGGACCTGGATCCTATATGGGTTCGATAGTGACCAGACTGGACCCCGGTCATCTATGGGTTTGACAGTGACGAGACTGGACCTGGATCCATTGTGGGTTTGACAGTGATGATATTGGACCTCGATCCCCCGTGGGTTCGACAGTGATGAGATTGGACCTGGATCCTCTGTCGGTTCGACAGGGACGAGACTGGACCCAGATCCTCCGTGGGTTCGACAATGATGAGACTAGACCTAGATCCTTCATGGGATCGACAACAATGACTTTTTTACCGAGATTCCAAGAATGATTGACAGCTTCAATAGTCTATTGTTTTGGGTTTCTATGGATATCTGTCGATCGACGGTGAAAGGTGATTCAGTGGCTACAAATATTGATCTCTTACTCTCTTTAAATTGTGTATACATTGTGTGAGATGTGTCAATACCATCATGTTTTCCGCATGTATAAGATGTGTACTCTTGATGAATTTGTCGAATCCAGGATTTTTAAAGGCAATGCATTCCCAGTTTTTATGGAATTATGCCTTTGGTGCTAGTCGCCAGCCCCTGGCCTATGAGAGGCGGGCTCTGTGTAGTCACGATCCATGCCCCGGGCGACGGGGGTCATGACATGTGCCCCGTGGACATAAAATTGTGATTAAAATACCTTAACTTAAGTCTCATCTTTCATTATTCACATTATATCCTCATATTTAAAGATAATTGTTTATTATAAAATTATTATCAGAAATAATCAGATAAATAATACCATATATTTTTTAATTATATCATTTTACCTCCCAGAAACTAATAATTCCAAATCAAAATCAATATTCTTGGGGATAACTTCTTAGTTTTTCTTGTATGTTTGGGTTTGATAGTTTTGGTGATTATAGTTTGATTATGGTCACATAATATATAAAATTTTATGAAGGAATTTTTTTTATTAAAAGTAACCATGAAATAATGAAGATTGGTCATAAAAAAGCCAGTTTCCATAATAGAGAGACATTCAATTTTAATCACATAAGTTAAAAACACATTCATTTAATACTTTTGTTTAAAAAACATCACAAAGTACCTCATTTTAAAAATAACACAAAGACTATATCAAAACCATTTTTTAAAAAATTAATATATAAATAAAAATTAATTTTAAAATTCATATGATCATAGTAAAATTCATATATAAATAATTAAATTTTTTTTGATAAAGTATGAAAAACGATTTTCGACCATAAAGGGAAATGAATTAATTTTTTCGTAAAAACATATTTCTGTTATCTTGAGGAAATAATGAAAGGAAATGGAAAAAAAAATTTATTTTTAATAAATAGAATTTTGATATTAAAATAATTAAGTATAAATTTATTTTCACCTTGATAATTTATTTTTAGACATTAATCATAAAAAATCCATAAAAAATAACATGATTGTAACATAAAACCCTTTAAATGAGGTCTGATATCCTTAGCACGTTTTTGAACCTCATGTATAGGAAATATTTCTTTATTATAAATATATTTATAGAACCAAACTCATAGAGATCATGCCATATATATGATTTAATTTTAATCATTTATAATAAATTTATTAATAATTATTTTTTTAAAATCATTTGTTTGGGTGATAATTACATCAATTTTCATGTTTGTTTTGGTTTTTTAGTTTCTTTCTTCACATTTGATAATAGTTCCATAATTTCAATAATGTGAATTACTATATAAATATCATATATATTCACTATATATATTTATATTCATCTATAATATTATTAATTGAAAAACTAATTACAATGATCATGGAGAGGTTATGATGTACATATAGATAGATGTTGTTTTTATTTTTCAAAGTATGGGAAAATGATAAGAAAATATTCAATAAAAAATAAAAGACATTTATTTTAATATATATATATATATAATATTCATAAACATAATACTTATTATATTTTTTGGCAAATATTAATAACCAAGTAATCAAATAATTTCATGAAGGTGGTAGACAACACACATACATCAGCGATGATATCCCCTCCAAATGGATTGGATGAAAATAAGGCTCAAATGATATTATAATTATATAAGTATAATTTCTTAAAAAAACATAACATAATAATATTTAATCCATCATCACTCCCTTCCATGAATGTTGGTTATGAAAAATAAATTGTAGCACTACTTAGAGATGGTAAGTCGTACATACGCTTGAGCAAACACATTCAATTCAAATTTTTTGGGAAGAGTGTGTATGATGGTTTTATCATAATACAAATAACATGATATTGTATTTATGATACTGAATATATTATTATAAATGAATATAACCAATTTTGTGTATGTAAAAAATAATATAAAATAAAATTTTCTGGTAAGCTGATTGCTTATTCTCTGAAACGACTCCATTAGATACTCTGAAAAGGGTTCCGGGATGGCCTATTTGGAATAAAATAACTTTTATATATATATTTATGTTTATAAAATAAATTTGTATAGTTTTTTCAATATATATTTCTAAATATTTTGTAAATAAAAGAATGGGGGGGTTTTATTCTAAAATTAATGGGAGGGGCACTCTTTGACTTTCATAAAATAAAAATTTAATATAAATAAATTAAAATTTCAAATTTAATAATAATTGATAAAATTAAAATATACTATGAATATCAGTCTAAATAATCTCATAAAATAAAATTTGGACAAGTTTGGATCACATATTTATCTTTTAGTTTTAACCACACCCTCATTACCCCTTTCGAAAATCACAAAAAAATTAATTTTTTTTCTAATTAAGAGTAAATAACATTAATATAAAAGGGGAAACCCATAAATGGATGTTATTTTCCTTTTAAACCCATATCTATAAAATATTCAAAAATATATGATTTTATGATTGTTAATTTTTTGAATAAAATATTATTTGTTACAAAATATCATTTATTTCATTTTTACAAATTATATAATTTAACATTTAATACATCATGGATAATAGGGAATTTGAATGTAATGACTTCAAACCTCCCTAATATATCATATTAATTTTTTAAATTAAAGGACACATTAATTAATTCAATTTTCATCACAACAAATATTACTAAAACATTTATTATATTGTTTTGTTAAATGGATAAATTTTATATTGGTGTCTCATAAGGAATTTGTGTCCATAAATAATTTATAATGATTAAAAATAAATTTAGTATTGAATCCAATTTCATTATGCTGAAAAATATACACTTATATTCATTACTAACATTCTTATTTTTCCTATGTGGACATATAAGAGACACTAAAAACATGGACAGTGAAATTTTAATCATTTATTGATTTTAATATTATATTTGTAATTGTTTTATAATAATATCAATTAAAAAACTCAATTTTGAACTTATCATTATATGGTTATAATTCCATACATAAAATAATAATTAGTATTAAAAATTATGGCCTTAACAATAAATTTTAACCTAGATTTATCTAATTAACCATTTACCAAGGTGATATATTTTACCTTGGTTACTATTCATGTTGTCCAAAAATATAGTTTGAGTTTATAAAAATTTAAATCTCATTTTTATAAATATGTAATTTATTTAATCTAAATAAATACTCGTTATTAATATAAATTAATTATAATGTAAGGTCACAAAATTTTATAAAACCCATATTTTAAAATAAAAAATTACATTTATTATAAAAAAATAGATTTATTAAAATCATGTGAATAATAAAAAATTTCCTAACAATTTAAAAAAAATTATTCAATATATAATATATTTTATTTCAAATAATTCACCTGTAGTGATCAATTTAATTTATTAGGTTAACATAACATTTTATGCATAAAAACTGTGTTTCAATAAAACATCTCCTATATTATAAAAATACATTTAATTTTATTTTTAATTAATACATAAGTAATTATGTAACAATATAGATATTTATAGAATAAAACACTTTCTTAATTTTATTCATGAAAAAAATATTATGTAATTTTTTTAAAAATATTGAAATAGTTTTAACTAATATCATTTTGTTATATTGTTTTATTTCAATGACTAATTTATAAATTTTTTAATTTTAATAAAAAAATTATTTTTTGAAATATTAATATCAAAATTTACATAGTGTGAAATTTTGGGAGTTTTTTTGAAAATAATGATTTTAATTGAATAGTAGAAAATACTAATTTTGTTAAGACAAAGTCATCTCTTAATCAAGTAATCTAAATTTACAACGATTATTGAAATATTAATTAATGTAACCTAATTAATATTTATTTATATTTAATCTATATTTTTACTTTTTTATGAATATTATATTTTATTTGGGGTGAAAAATGTTTACGATTAAAAATTTTATTTTTCTAAAATCTTTTTAAATGTGTATAATGTGTCTACTTCTTGATCAATTAATATAACCAAAAATTAGAAATGTTTGAAATTAAATTTATATATAAATTATTAATCAATATTAAATTAAATTTCAAAAATATTATGATTAATCAATGAGTTAATATAAAAGTATATTTTACTTTAAAAATACACTTCATGAAAACTTATTTTTTTCATGTCCATGGGTAATGTTTATATTTTATTTTTCTCTTTATTGAATTAAATTTTTTAAAGTATTTATTATTTTTAATCATATCAATTTATATTATCTAATAATATTCAAATAATTATTTACTATAAAATTTATTGAAATTAGTGAAATTAAATTACCATTGTTATGATAAAAATGGGTTAATCATTGGTTAAACTCAAAATATACGGGTTAAAATAACCTGAAACACTTTCTAATATTTATTTTAAACATTTTTCAGACCATATAATCTATAATTAGTTATAATAATATATTTTTGACACATTTTACTGTGAAAATTGGGGGCATTTTTTCTATTAAAAAAATTACAAGTCTCCCACTAACATCACATATAAAAGTCCATCACCTCTCCTCACTTATTTTCACCGTAAATATTTTTTTAGTTAATACCTTAGCAAATGACATTTAAATTCAACATCCAAATCCAATAATCCTTGGTTTTTTCAAAATTTTATTTATTAGATACTTTAGGTATAATCCAAATGAGGATTCATGAGAAGATATTACATTCATAATAATGAATTTATTTTATTTTAATCTTCCTTCAACTTCAAATATTATTTATTTATTGTAATACAATAAATAAATTATATTAAATATATTTATATTCTATTATTGTTTGGTCATTACTATATCCATATCTTCTTACATCAAAAGGTAAATGAAAATGTCGCTCATTTGTATGGTAGACTATCGCCTCCTAAACTGATATGGCCCATTTTGCATAAAACCCATTCAAAATTTTTTATGATGGTGGATAAAGTATATGTGTCATATAATTAATCTAATTATACATATACAGTTCTCATATAATATATACCTTTTTAATTACTATTCTGTAGAGGATACAATAATGTTTATCATGGGTATAGTGGACCATCGCCTTGCAAAGCGATGTGATCCAATTTTCACTAATGATTTAAATGGAATTTAATGAATAAAACATTAATGATTATAAATTATATAAATTAAATAATAAATATTACTATTTCTTGTTTATAATTCTAAAAATATAATATATAATTTTCATTGTGACACTAAAAATTGATGTCAACGTTCATGTTGTTGGGCACTACCACCCTCACGTTGTGATGTGAATCATTTTTCATCAACATTCCATATTAATGATATATTTGTGTGTGTGTATTTTTAAATAAATTAAATGGTATATAATATAATATTATCACTATGTGAAGGAAATATATTACTAACCTTCTTTCTATAACAATATTTAAAAATTGAATCATTACCAAGGTGTATGAATGTCCTACCATCCCCATGATCCTAACATACATAATTGAATAAATCCATATTTAAATTTTAAATTTTAATGAATAATTTATGTATAAATATTGTAATTTTTTCGTAATTACTTTTGTAGATATAAGTAAATAATGACATGTTTGACTATATTCCACACAGTAAATTCATTTTTGACACATTACCCTAATATCATGGAAACATTGGAATTATACTGAAATGGATATGTAAAAATATACAACATTGTAATGACTTCAATAAATGGAATTATTAAATTTAAAAATAGAATTATATACGTAAATAATTAACAAAATTTTATTATTCGGGAAGAAAAATAATACACGTGACATGTTGGCCTCAAGGTAAGGGATATTATCTGAATTTTTGTTCATTGATTCATATTTCGATGTTTTGTGCCTATATTCATTTAATAGGTCTCTATAAATCACTTATGTCATGTTTTATATTGATATTATCTATTATAATTGTATTTTATTTCTTATTCTTTATCAATGGTGTTTATGATTCAAATGTTGTTAAAGTGGTAATGGATTATCTTTCCAAAAAATCCTCCTTTAATGTTTTTCCTTCAAATCATTCTCTTCCACGACCACATTTTTTGAATCATTTTTTGAAATATTTTTATATATAATCAAACAACATATAGAGTAAATTTTATGACTATTTGTACATTATTTCAATGTTTTTCAAAAATTTTTTTTTCAATAGAATGTTTTGAGAGATGACAAAAAGAATATCCTATTTTTAAAATCTATATAGATAGTGAATATTCTAGCCACTATAACTGTTATATGATATATATCTTCCATTTAATTTACTTATGATTTATTAAATTAATACTCATCATTCTATATTTCTATGTATTTTGATATTGAAAATGGATTTTTAAAATAAATGTCACTATGATATTTAAATAGTTTTTTCACAAGGTATCAAGAGTTATTTTCAATAGGGTTTTAATAAAAAGTTTCAAATTTAAAATTATTTATTTATGATATGATCCTTGGAATATTTTTAGGATCGATGCTCTTTGATTTCACCTTGTGTTCCTATTATAGCTTATATGATGGGTGCACCCATATTCCATTCAAGTGGATATGGTAATGATTATGTTCTCTAGAGAATAATATTGGATGAATTCTATATTATTAATCAAATTATAAAGGGTTCTGTTTGGGTTTTTTAGATGATATCTAATGAACGCTTCATTACATTTCTATTCTTTCTAATTATTTTCATGAAAATTATTTTTTATAAAAGTTATGAAAAGTGCTATTTTTATATAATGACAATTTCTTATATGTATAAAAATATAGGCTTCTTGGAAAAAAAATTCAGGGATTTTTTTCACCAGTCTCTTGATATTATTCATTTTATATCCCTTATTAATCATTTTTTTCACATGAAAAGTATTTATATATTTTTTCATTTGATTTATGAATGGTTATGGGAATAAGGGAGATCAAGTTAAAGGTTGGGGGTATGTTCATGGAAAGAAGTAATGATTTATTTTAAAATATTTATATGTTTTTTAAGATGTATATTGATCATAAGAGTACACATTATATTATATTGCAGGTTTTTGTGTGACTTATATATTAATTATAAAAAACACTAATACTAAAAAGATAATTAAATGTAGGAAAAATAATTCATGACATAAAAATATGTATTTTTTAATATTGAAGGACATGTAATTGTATTATATGTCTATGAATGGTATTGATAAATTTAAATGTATGGATAATGATTAGAGAATTGTTTGGATATATTTTACATTATGGTAAATTTGAAATGAAAAATATTTTAAATATTAAACTATTTATTAGAAAATATTATGTTCGTTCAGAATAGTTTTACAATGAATGAATGTGGAAGCTATATATGTAGGGAGACAAGATTAAAATATCTTTCCAAATCAACATTACATGATTGTTGTATTTGTAATAGAACAATTTTTTCAGTGATGGCTGTGTTGACAAAACCTATAAATAGAGGTGGTATACATGCAAGAGAGGTTTTTTATCTACAAATAAGTAATATATCTATATTGGATCATTTCATGAGGCAACATACCTCATAATTTAATGAATCATCTGAACCTATGTTAGACAACGGATTGAACAATGCCTTGGATATGATATTTGAAGTCATTTGATGTTTAGAACATTATAGATAAATCTTAGTATTTATCATTTTTATGGTGAAACTGATCGGTGTTTGTCTATTCTCATGAATAATTGATATATTTATGATTTTTATTCCATGTATTGTGAATAATTTATGAATCTTTTAATTGAGAAATAATCCCCTAAGGTTTTCTAAATCAAGATGAAAAAAATTTATCGAATTTTGGAAAAATAATGATTTTTTTTCAATATATTAATCATATTTAATAAGGTTGTACATGAATGTATTGGATTGTGTAAAAGACATTATAATTAAAATTATTAGACTATAAGTAGGATTGATTCCAATAATATGATGCGGTTATCCACATGAGGATATAAAAGAATTTAAAATTTAGGTTCTTATGAGGAAGAATATGATAAGATGTTTTATGAATTTTATATGACTCATGATGATGATATAAAGGAGTGGTGATATTGCAAAGATATGTAGAAACAAAGAATAAATATATTTATTGACAATAAAATTAATTTCCCATCTTGTTTTAATTGTGTTAAAAATCACAATGAAAAATGTCTTCTATAATTAGTGAAGTGTGACCAATAAGAAATGTTTGGCCATATCATCAATTATTTAAAGGAAATGAATCCTAAAAAATTAAATAATCGATATATTTACAACCACCCCTTTGTGTGTTGATTTTTTTCATTGAATTGGGTCATAAAGAAAATCTGTGCTCAATGATAGTATCTCATTTATGAAATCATAATGATGTCAAGTAAAAGGGTGTAGAAGAATATTTAGTTTCCATCATGGTAGATGCTAGTAGGTCAAAATGAAGTGGTGATTGGTATGTTACATTTGTAGTCAAATTACACAAATACATATTTTGACTATGGATATTCACATTCATTCAATTCTATGAATTTTATATTTAATTTAGGAATTTCATCTGATGAATATACGAAAAACAATTTGTTGAAAACTCAAGGTGTAAGTATTAAAGATACAATTATTTATAAGAATATTCTTATTATTCTTAATGGGATGTAATTTTTTTAAAATATTTTTGAACAATCCATATTATAGTTTTATATAACTCTTATACGGATTTTCTTTCATATTATCATTCTATAACAGTTCAAATATCCATAAAAGTTTTATTTATCGATATCAATCCTTTGATATCATACCAAGAAGATGTGAAATTGATTAGAGTTTAGATTTATTGATACCTAGCTCATATTGAGTAAAATAAATAAAATATTCATATTATTGATGTGTTTATATAAAATGAATACATTGGTCTATTTTATGAAAATTTATCTAGAGTTATTCTTGGTTAGGTGGTTGAGATTACAGTTATGTTAGTTCACGATGTTAAACCTATCATTAAACCCCCATATAGAATGGTTTAAGTGAAACATTTAGAATTAAAAAAATATTGATAGAGTTTTAAGATAACTATTTAAATAACTATGGCATTTCTCCATTTGGAGATTTTGTCTTGTTTTATAAAAATTAAGATGGTTCATTGAGGCTTTTCATTGATTAAAGAGCCCTGAATAACATAATTGTTGATAAAAAAGTATCCTTTTACTCATATCGATGTATTTTTTTGTTCAACTAAATATATAAAAGTATTTTTAGAATGTTGACCTAATGTATAGGTATAACAATTTGAAGGTAGAAGGGTATTAAATTCTGAAGATGAAATTTCAGACTAGATATTAGCAGTATGAATTTGGATTTCGACCCTTAAGGGTTTCTAATGGACATGCTATATTTAAAGAAATTATAGATATAGTTTTTGATGATTTATTAGACAATTTATTATTTGGTTTTATTGATTCTATTTTATTGTATTCAAATATTTAGTAATAATAAGAAATATTCATGGTCATTGTTTTGAAAAAATTAAAAGGAAATAAACTATATGGGATATTTAGTAAGTGTGAACTTTGGTTGTATAAAATGTCATTCCTTTGAAATATTGTCTTTAAATAGGGAATAAATACTGACCCTTATAATATATATACGTTAATGAATATAAAATACCCACAAAATCATATATATTAATATTTTTCTTGATTTACCAAATTAATACGTGTGGGTTTTTGAAAAAATTTCTCAGTTTTATAGCCAAAAACATTGTTAACATGAAATGGAGTTAAATTCATCTTCACAATATAATATTTTGTTTGATTTTAACAAATAATAATACGATTGATAAATTCTCAATTTTTTCCATTTCATATTAAATGGGATATTTGTTTTCTTGTAATTATACTTCTTTTATAATGTTGGTTTTTGTCTTAATCCTGAATGATCATGTGATTGCATATTCTTCTACTCAGTTGAAACCTCATGATTTAAATTATGCTATACAAGATCTAGAATATTCTAGTATGACATTTCATTCAAAAAATGGAGGAATAATTTATATATATTAAATAAAGAAATATATAATGATCCTAAATAGTTAATATATAATTTCACTCGAAAAATATTGAACATTATATAAAGAAGATGGATTAAAAAAATCAAGGATTATGATTAAGTGATTCATTACCATGCTCAGATGTCAAACAAAGTGGTCGATTCATTTAGTCAAAAAAATATCGATACACTAACCATGATATGATTAAAAAATGAAACAATGGTTAATGATTTGATAAATTCTGTTCTAAAAGATGTTGATGTTGGGATATCTTCTATTTTGTGTTTGGTTTTAGTGTAGTAATATTTTTTAGAATAAATTAATAATTCAGAAGAAATGGATAATGCCTTGTTCGAAAATGTTAAATCTATTGATAATGGAGACTTTTTTATTTTAATAATGAAGAAGAATGATTTTTATGGATTTAATAAAGATAGTGTGTGCCTCTTGATTCCACGTTAATGAATTAGTTATTGAGTGATGCTTATATTTCTTCCTTTTCCAGTTATTCATGTATAACTAAGATGTATAGAGAGCTTCAAGGTTATTACTGGTGGGATGGTAATGGAGTTATATTTTTTAATTTACCTAGACATTATGGAATTTTCATCAGGTTAATGTAGAATGGATATTACAGAAGGTAATGATAAAACATTTTTCAAAGATGGTGTTTAAATGAGAAAATATATCAATAGATTTTATGGTGGGATTACCTAATTAATTTCAATGTAAAAATTCCTTTTGGGTAAATTTTGAATGATTTACTATATTTTTGTATTTACTTCTCAATAATTAATTTTGTTATTTGGACCACCATTCCTGGAATTGTCGAAAATATATATTTAGGTTTCATGGAGTCCCTCTCTCTATGATATCATACCATGATCTTAGATTCACATCTAGTTTTCATATTGTACTTTAGAAGTAGTTGGGTAATGAATTAAGTTTAAACCCATATTTTCTACCACAATATGATGGAATGTTTGAATAAAAAATTGTAATTTAGATGATAGGTATCATTGTAGTTGACTGGATTACTAGGGATGTTGGGATCATTATAATTTTTTAGATAATTTTCCTTATAAAAATAGTTTTCATTCCTGTTTATATATAGAACCATTTAGGGGCTTATATAAATAGTGGTGTTAAATTCCACCTTTTAGGGATGATGTAAGATTCCGGATTTCTCTGTAAGGTATGTTTTACATACGTCTTAGTTTATGCCCCTAATTTGGGTCAATTAATTTATTTAAAATGTTATTAAGGAGGCTTGGGGTGTTTTGGTAGATCAGGACCCGAAAATGGAGGGAATGAGTTTTCGGTGCTAGCTGCACGGTCCATGCACTGTTAGTGTGAATTGTGAAGGCAGCCCAGGTAAAGCGTTCTAGTGGAAAATTTTCTGATAGTATTCTTTTCATGGTTTTTGCACAGTTATGAAAACAATGCTGGTAAACCATGTGAGGGGGGGTCTTTTTGATAGAATCATCCACACTGTTTGCACATGGTTTGGAAAACTGTGCAGGTAACCCATGCATCCAGGAAACATTTTAAATATTTGCAAAAATTCCACTCAATGATTTTTTAATGCACTCGCGATTTTCCTTCTCATTCTCACTTGAAAACTTGTCAATGATCCAAAGGGACCAAGAGTACACAAGGATCAATCTCCATCGATTCAAAGCCATTTGGAGTGTTGTCAGTTGCTGATTAATGATCTAGGTAAGGCTAACCTCCATGATTCCTTTGATTATAGTTTAAGGGTCCTATTTATTTCCCCAATCCATATATATATCTCAATCACTAAATTTTTAGTGATTTTTATGGTAAAGATTCAAGTGTGGGTTGAATCAAGAACTAAGGATTTTATTGGGAGTGTCTCCACTAAATATATTTAAGGTGGGTGTTCTACAAATTATATCCCTTGGGTTTTGTGTAGATTTTTTCATATAGGGTTATTTTCTATATATTGATGAGTTCATGGTGATTTTGACATAAAATGTGTTAACGAGGGTATAAATGGTTAAATAGACCCCTCTTGATCCCCGTAGGTTGCATTAAGGAAGAAAGAACAAAATTAGGGCTAGCCGTGGAGTGTGACAGTATTTTCTGGACTTAGAAATAGTTTAGTAGTGTAAGATAGTGTATCTAGAACATAGAGCCCGTGATAAATAAGTTAACATGCTTAAATGGATTGGTGGTAAATTCTAGGTGATTGGATTATATTTGAATATGCTTAGTGAGATAGGAAAGGGAAATGGGAAATGATGCTAAGGGGTTATGTTATTAAAACTGATGAATGTGTTAGTGGATGGGGTAAATAATGTTTTCACATTTATTGATATTATTGTGATGTTGTAAGTGATGTAGGCTATGTTTTTGTGATATGGTGATTTGTGGTGATTGATAAATAAGCATGATCTCGTGGATTTGATGATTGGGGTATTGACATGAAGTTCTACGCCCAAGGGCCGAGTTGGACGGATGTTCTAGCTCCTCCCTTAAATGAACGGGTTAGGGAAGGAGGCGAAGTTCGCTCCCCCTAATGGTTCCATTCCACCTGAACTAAAGTATGAAGTGATGATATAGGTATTTGTTTTAATATGATTCCTATTGCAACTGAAAATTCTTAATTCAAACATTTTTTAAAATTTTGATCATGCATAATCCATTGAACACGCTAAAAGGGTGACCTGATAATTAGATTGTCTTAGTAATAAACATGGGTTATGTTATAGGTTAACTTTAATGAAAATAAGTAAAGATCGAATATTGAATATTTTACCATAACATTTGATTATTTATCATTTTCATGCACTATCTTCCTTTCCAGATATTTTGTAGACACCATTGGTGTTGGCCTATTGAGTTATACTCAAACCCTAATTAGGCCGTCTTGGGGTACCCAAGATGATTTCATTCTTCCAGGTCTTGAAAAGGGAAAGGTCATATTCTAGAAAGAATATTTGGACATGGGGTATGTTTGGTCAAGGTTCCAGATATGGTGTCATGGCCATTTTTGGGATTCTGCAATTTTCATTCTTTTCGGTTTTTTAACTAAACACAATACCAAAAAATTGGCATATTTTTTGTTGTTATGATTGTACCCAGTTTTGGGATTTGGTTATTATTCATGTCATGGATTGTAATCTTATGTATCTGTTATTTTAGTTATTATATACTATGTATTACATTGTTATTGAGGGCATAGTCTCCCCAAAAAAACAATTGTACCCTTTCTGCAAGTTGGAAACCTCTAGAGTACGAGGAGGGGAGCTTGAGGTCATGTCACTACCCAGCTCAGAACACCAGTTTAGTGGATCACGGGTTGGGGACATTACGAAGTAGTATCCAAGGGGTTATTTTTAATTTCATACTATTTGGGGATCATAGAAAGGAGATTAGGAATGTGTCGAGCCTTTGTAATGAGATCGTGCATGGAAGTAGCTAGCCCATGGACAGGGGAAAACCCAAGTCACCATTGGAGGGGATTGCTGTTCTTGTTGTGTGATGTTACATTTGATGATATATCACCATTGGGTGATGTAATTTTTGTGTGATTTAATGGATTTTCAGATATTTCACTCGTGGTCAGAATGGTACGTTACTGTGAATTCAGGCATCATTCTAGGCACCTAGGTAAGAAGGTGAAAAGCCTTATAATAGGCACACACATGGGATGGGTGTGTGGAATGTAAAGGATATGTTACATATGTTCCCTTAAAAGTAATTATTTATTCCTAATAATATGTTGTGGTGGAGTAAAAAGTGGGAGTGAAAATATCTAATAATAATTATAAAATGGTTTTTGATAAATAAGTAAATGTGTACTAATTTGTTGTAGGGGAAAATTTGACTGTTAAAATGGTTCGAATGGGAGTAGATTATAAGTCTTGTAACCATGATAACTAGATACTGTGTCGACCATAGACTTAGGTAGATGGATCAGGGTAGTGACCTTGTAACGGGTAGGTGTTTTGTGTAGTATATGTGAACATTTTTGGTAATTACATGGAAAAAAGCATTTCTATATCCTTTCATTTTCAAAAAAAATCATTATGGGTGAGTTTTGAAGCTCATGTTTGGAATTGTAGAGAAATTCCACCTTAGAGACGTGCACTAGTTGGACGACATGAGGAAATTTCCATTAATGATCCTCCAGTATTGGAGCAACGGAACATGGTGGTTCAAGTAGATAGGGAAGAGAAGTCATATGACAACTTTTATCATTTTTTGTAGATGATGGAATACAACCCATGGCGGCTTGCATCGAGCAAGATTGAGCTAACTAGGGAGTTTTAGTTGCAACCCTAAGACCTTCACCAGTGATGGTGGCCATGAATCAACAAAGATCAAGGTCAAGCCCATCCAAACAATTCTAGACCATATAGAGAAACCTCTCGAGAAGTGAGACAAGTAAGAAACCTATAGGATGTGGGGGAAAGGAAAGCGTTGGTGGGACATTATGGTTCAAACATAGAAGGCTAATGTGATGATGTTGATATATTTTCATGAGAAAATTCGTAGGAATTTCTATCAAAAAACCTTGAGTAAGGAAGAGGCGGTAGAATTTATGAGGTTGACTCAAGGGAAAATATCAGTTATTGACTATGCTAGATGTTTCATGGATTTGAGACACTATGTTACAATGTTGATGGGAGATGAGGAAGCTATGTCGAAACTCCTTCAGTATGGTATGAGACACGAGATCAGGTCATAGGTAAATATATTTCAATTAACAATGTTTTATGATGTGGTGGATGAAGACCTTATTTTAGAAGGAACCCAGAAATGTGCTTCAGGTAGTCCACTTATGGAATTGGTTGAGAGAACAAGTGGTGCGACTTCTGATAGTAAGAAGTGCCACTATGGAACCCTTCTTCCTGGTTGAAGACTGTTGTGCAGTCAGAAAAGGGTTTCAGCTTCTCAAGGTGGTGACCAGGTATTCTATTATCAGGCTGGAAGGTTGGGGAACATGTGTGACCAGTGTCCCCATCCACTAGTGGAATGTCGAGCATGCAGTAGGCTAGGCCACGTTCCGAGATTCTACAAGAACCCATGGTAGTCGGGTAGTGATGGGGGTCAGAGGCAGATGCCAAGTGTAGGAAGGGGTTCAGTTAACCTGTATCAAGCATACAGTTGGAGCTCTGTTAGCCGTATTGAATGAGGTGGTGAATTTTTATCTCAGGGTAAAGATCACCCTTACCAACCGAGCAGTGCAGGGCATGGTACTCAGACTTGAGCCCAGGGTAAAGGGGCATGTCGTCTCTAGGATGTACTAGTTAAATAGGAGTATGGTGAGGTATGAATGTTTACTGTTCGTGGTATTATTATTGTAGATTAATATTTTTATTGTGCCTTATTCGATAAAGGTTTTATGCATTCCTTTATTTATTCTTAGTTTGTAGTTGTGTTGTTCTTAATTGTAGAGACTACATGTGG
The DNA here is from genome assembly GCA_963277665.1 of Viscum album. NCBI lineage: Eukaryota > Viridiplantae > Streptophyta > Magnoliopsida > Santalales > Viscaceae > Viscum > Viscum album. The sequence continues at coordinate 689,430,836 of OY728122.1, forward strand.
GATAATGTCACAAGATACAATGCTGGGAGTGTGAGTCAAGGACATTAGGTAGTGTAAGGGTGGTGATCTAGAGGTTTGTGGGTATCACATCCAATGGGATCTATTTTTTCAAGATATATCATGTTTTGATCTAATTCATGGAATGGATTGGTTGGCATTACATCAAGCCCATATCTACAATTACAGACTTCAGGTAACATTCACATCTCTAGATGGGAGCACTTACATTCTTTTTGGTGAGTGGAATAATGGAGAAGGTCGTACATGACTACTATTACATCAGGTGGGGGTTCTCACACCCCATGTGGTATGCATTATGATAGATGATAGGGAGAAAGGACAGAAAATATTACCTTTTATTGTGGACCAGTTTGCGGATCTGTTTCCTAACGACATCTCCGGGTTACCACATGATAGAGATGTTGAGTTTATGATCTAATTTTCTCCTAGAACGAATGAAATTTCCAATAAACATTACTGAATGGTTCCAGAAGAGCCCCATGAACTAAAGATTCATCTAGAGGAAGTGGAGCGTAAGGGGATTATACAACCTAGTACATCACCATGGAGATATCATGTTCTATTTTCTAAGATGTTGGATAGATCACTAATGCTATGTGTGGATTATAGGATGATGAACCAGATGGCAGTTAAGAACTGATACCCACTTTTTATAATTGATGACATGTTTGATCAGCTCAGAGGTGTCTTAGTGTTGTCCATGATTTCTTTAGGACTGAGATACCATTAGTTTGGTTTGAGACCTTATAAAATACCTCAATCATCTTTACAATGAATGTACGGGTTATATGAATTCATGGTAGTGCCGTTTGTTTTGACCAATTCACCTACTATGTTCTTTCCCATGATGAACAAGTTATTCCACCCGTATCTAGTTCAGTTAGAATTTTTTTTCATTGATTTCATCTTGGTGTAATTCATAACTCATGAAGATCATGGAAAACTTCTTGAAATAGTCTTGAGTACACTAAAAGAGCATAAGATTGAAGCTAAGAAATCAAAATGTTATATTTGGATTGATGAGCTGTAATTTTTAGATCATATCATATCTATGTCGAGTGTGTCAGTGGATCTACAAATTGTTCCGGCTATGGTTTCTTGGGAACATCCCAAGAATGCCTCTAATATTCGATGTTTTCTTAGGTTTGGATGGTTATTAAAAAAGGTTTATTATAGATTTATCTTGTTTGGATGCTCCGCTAATAGGCCTAACCAAGAAGGGGTTTATGTTTGTTTGGTCATAGGCTTATGAGAATGCTTTCTAAGAGTGGAAGAAGCAGTTGACCACCACATCGATTTTTATCTTACACGAACCAAGTAAGAAGTATATCTTGTTTTGGGATTCATCTTGTAATTCCCCAACCCAAGTTACCTAGAGTCGGTGCATTATTGCATAGCATTGGAATGATCACAAGGAAATCATGTCTCTCACGAGCGATCAGTATAGTATTATTGGAAAAAAGATTCCTACATAAGTTAAAATTTACTTATAGAAAATAAGTACAACACTAATATATTCCATAGAAATATCCAAGCCTCTAAGATTATTCCTACAAGTCACTTATAACTAACTTCTTCATATCATGGGAAAATGAAACATAAGAAAGGGGTTAGCTCAAATGCTCAGTAAGGGTAAGCAATACAATGGAAGATAAAATAAATATTTCACATGGTGAATAATTTAAAACACATTCCTTTACAAATAATAAAAATGATCACTTTTATGGAAGGAATATGAGATCAGTAAATAATGCCATAAAAACATAATAATGGTTATTATACTAGTCGAATGACCACATGAACCATCAATATTATATTCATTTATGAGGGAATGTATAATGCCATACATTCTGAAACATTTTGTCAAGGCCTCGGCCAAGACGTCTAAAATTGATCAAGGCCTCGACCGAAAACATATTTCAAACTTGAATAGCCTCGGCCAATTCCATATATAGTTGTCTCATGAGACGTACTGATGCATCGAAGAGCTGTTGTGGGCTCCAACCATCACTTACTAAGTTTAATAAATTCCTCATATGAAAAGGTTGAAATATAACAGAAATATTCATACTAAAACTAGCATATGAAATGTCAATAATTTAACCACAAACCATGAATGGAAAAAATAACACATCCACATTCAAACATATCACCAAACCATCAATACAATTTGCAATATTTGTGTCTAAATTATTCGACTTCAAATAAGTACAAAATCCATCAATGGATGTGGACAAAGATGAAATCAATACTATTTGAGAGAAATATCTCTTTCTTTTTTTGAAATCATTTAATATTACATAATTATAAAAGAAAACATTTATTTGGAAAATATACTTATAATCATGTAAGGGAAGCATTGAAAATGTTATAACGGAAAAAAGTACTTGCACTCGCTGTATAAGTTAAAAAAAATTCACATTATTTTGTCGAATAGGTCATATGGTACCTTGTTTGGAAAATAACGAAATGATTCCATTAAAATCATTTTATAAAAATTCAAACAAGGGTATAAATGACTTTAACCCAAAGCCTAGTAATTAGTATAAATTTTGGGGAATACATTTTTAAGAAACATGTATGTGGATGATAAATAGGTCCTAGTAGATATTTACATAAAAACAACCACATATAATAAAGAGATTGTTAAATTAACCCTTACCTTGTACATTTCCTTGGTCAAGGGTAAGTTAACATATTGTATAATTGTTAAATCATTATTATTAAATTATACAAGAACCATATACATAATTATTATATCATATGTGATCTTCTAATAATGCTTAGTTAATAATATTTTAGTATTATCATCATTTCAGGTGTTAACTGATTTGTATTCCTTTATATTATTTGTTACGTGAGTTACGTTTGTCAAGGATGGGATGTATCATATTCATATCCATAATTATATAATGTCTTTAAAAATTATTTTTATCCTTCAAATGAAAATTAGTCTTGAATGGTTATGATGGGGAATCAATCTCATCGCGTTCGTGGAGACGGTCATCCGTACGTACACATGAGCGACAATTTCATTATTTAGATATTAAAATAGTATGTAAGTAGATGGTATATCATATATAAAGAATCATTAAAATTTTATATTTATTATTTACATCAATTATACATCATTATTATACCCATATAAAAATAATGTATTGAATAACAACTATCCACGACATGGAGATGGTAAGCTATACGTACGCATGTATGGTTACATTGTCATTCATATGATGGATAGAATAATGAATATGGTTGTAAAATTTTTATAATAACATCACAGTATATAAAATATACTGGAGTCATTATTTTATAATGGAAACAACAATGAAAGAGTGTGTGGAAGAAGAAAATAACTTGAAAGAGGTGATGAAATATTTACCACTTCATTGGGTTCTGCCTTTTGATTTGATTAAAAGGACTTCTTAGGTTGGTTTTCTGACTAATTGGAGGCCTCTAGGATGAAGGGAGGACAATTTGGAGGATATTTGGGAAGGGTTTGGCTGATCCAAATGACATTTATGTTGTCGATTTGAGAAAATGGGTAGTTCCCTTTTATAAGAGGGGTGATGGGAACCTTAGGAAAAGATTGAAATATTATTTTATAATAATATCATTTTCGGTTTCAAATGACACAAAAATGAATTTTTAAAATGATATTTTTCTATTGAGGAGAAAACCTCTCAACTAGTAGGTTTTATGCAGGTTTAGGTCATTATATTAACCATATCTTTTAGATTAAACTCTTAGTTAAATAGTTTGACATTTACCTTGTCTCATTGTATTATTATATTATATGGTTTATAAACATACTATAAACTTCCAAGAGAACCCTAAGTGGTTCATTAATGATAAAAAAGTCATTATATAAGTCCTTTGGACAGACCTTTTAATTTTATTATTATTATATCAACCAATAATATTGTATTTTATTTAAAACACATTAATGTCAATTTTGACATTATTTAATAATTGATTTTTTCTAAAGTCCTCAAAAAATTATTACTTTTAATTAAATATATTTAATAAACCCTAAAATGTTAAATTAACCTTTAAAATTAGTGCAATTCATTAAAAATCCGAAATTAGATTTATTAGGATATTTATAATATCAATTATTTTAATCATTCATTAATATGGTAATTACTGCATCATCATTGTTTCATAAATAAATTTAATTATTTAATGAATAAAATTTATAATAAAAATAAATTTATGTAGGAAATCGTTTTATCTTTAGAATTAATATATATTTTAGAATTTTTTTTATGTGTAACCCTATATTAAAAATGCTTTCATTATTCAACACTGAATTTAACTCTTTTAAATATTATTTAAATAAAATAATAATTAATTTTGTAATCGAATCCAAGTGGACCAAAGTGGATAATATTTATTCCTATTGTTTTTTTGGACGAATTATACTTATCTAATAGAATTAGGACTCAGATTACGGTAATAAAAATATTATTTTTACCCTTAATCACCTTATTTACTTTTAATCGTGGTAAATAAAAGTAAAATTTCACCACTCACCAAAAATTATATTCATCTTATTGAAAGAAATTTTACTTCATAATATCAAATGTGTCTCTCAGATTTTTTAAATTCAACTCATAGAAGTGGTAAAATTTTAATTTATACAAATTTGAAAGAACTCCTAAGAGGTGGGTAGAAGAATGTAAAAAGTTAGACAAAGTTTTATATATCTAAACTCATTATAAAATGATTCCAATTAATTAAAATGAATTTATATAGGTATTATTTATCTATTTTGAACTTAAATGAATTTAAATAAAATAAAAATTATTTAAATAAAAATTAATTTTTAAAAAATAACTCATTTTTTTCACACATCATAAAAAATTTAATGTTTTTAGAAAAATAACAAAAATTCACCCTAAGCTAATTTCGATATTCTGAATCCAAAAATAAAGTCCATTTGTAATGATAAAATTTAAAAAATTTCAATAAGTATGTATTCCTATCCATAATGGCTAGTTTGATTGGTTATGGTGTGATGGAACTCAAAGTTTCATACAACACAAGATATTTTTTTATCCAAATGGAAATATATCATTGAAGCAAGGGGTATTACATTCTCCCCTACTTCAAATAATTTCGTCCTTGAAATTTTTAGAATATTTCTGAATGAAATGATTTAGGTGGTTCTTCATCATAATTTTCTCAAGTTCCCACATTGCATCTTCTATTTTATGGTTTCTCCATAGATCTTTTACAAGGTGAGTCATCATGTTTCTCAGCATATGTTCTCCGGTATCAAAAATCTTGACAGGACCTTCTCAATAAGACAGATCAGGTTCTAGTTCAATTTCCTCATAGGTGAGTACATGCGTTGCGTTTGGGATGTATATTTTCAACAATGATATGTGGAACACATCATCACCTTTGGAGAGACTTGGCAGCATTTCCAAATGGGAAGCTACACCCCTAATTCATTCTAGAATTTTGAAAGTTCTGATGTACCTGGGACTCAATTTACCCTTCATACAAAATTGTGTAATTCCCAATCATAGAGATACCTTCATGAAAATATTATCTCCTACCTGAAATTCCAAATCCTTATTTCCGTGATCAGCATAGCACATTTTCTTACTTTGAGCTGCATTGATGTGGGTGTTGATTACCTTCACCTTTTCTATTGTTTCCTAAACATGTTCTGGGCTGACGTGTTTTCGTTCACCAACATAATCCCAATAGGTTGGTTTGTGACATCTCTTTACATATAACACTTAATATGGTGCCATCTGAATACTTGAATGAAAGCTATTGTTATAGGAAAATTATTTCAAAGGTAAATATTGATCACAGATACCTTGATTGTTATGTGAGCCTGATCTCAACATGTCTTCAACGATTTGAATAGTCTATTCTGATTGTCCATTAGTTTGAGGGTGGTTTGCAGTGCTCAAACGAAGTTCATTATCCAATTCTTTCTGAAGAATTTTCTAGATTTTTTATGTAAAACGAGGATCATGATCAGAAACAATTGATAAGGGTACTCCATGAAATCTTATAACTTCATTAATATATAATCTTTCTAGACATTAAAGTTGTAAATATTCTCTTATAGCAAGAAAATGTGCATAATTGGTAAAACGATCAACAATTACCCATATTGTATCATTCCTTCTAGGATTCATTGGTAGTCCCATGACAAATTCCTTCATAATATTATCCTATTTCCACTCAGGTAAGGGAAGAGGTTTCATGACTCCTCCAATCTATTGTCTTCCATCTTTAACTTGTTGAAAAACCATACATCTTGATAGAAAATCATCAATCTCCCTCTTCATGTTTCCCACAAAAAATATTCCCTCAAATCTCTGTACATCTTATTGCTACAAGGGTATATAGTGAAATTGGAGCTATGAGCACCATCTATAAATTCCCTTTTCATATCCGATATATCATGGAAACAAAGCATGTTCACAAATTTTAAAATCTAGTATTGATATATGAAGTCACTCAATCTCCCGTCATTCAGAGAATTAATATTCTTTATAAACTCCTCATCATCGGTTTGAGAATGATTTATCCTTTCTAATAAATATGGTTTGGAAAGAATTTGAAAAAGAATTGATGGTTCACCTACCATGGTTATTCCCAAATCCATATTCATTGTATCCATGTATATAGGATCCTTTTTAACTCTCATCTTGTTCAAAATTCCATGATACTTTCTTCTCAAAGCATCTGCCACATTTTTTTCCTTCTCGAGTGGTAGTGTATAGTGTGATCATAATTCTTGTGTAGTTCAAGCCATCACCTTTTCTGTATGTTGAGTTTTTTTGGGAGAAAATATTCTTCGAACTCCTGTGATCAGTATATATCTCTCATTTTTCACAATAGAGATAATGTCTCCATATCTTCAAAGAAAATATTACAGTTTCAAACTCAAGATCATGAGTAGGATATATTTTCTCATGAATTTTTACGCTTCCATATTGCATAGTCAATAACTCTATCATTCTTCATAAGAACACAACCAAGTCCTGTCTTTGAAGAATCACTATAAATAACAATCCCATCATTCCCCAATGCAAGAGTCAGGATATGAGCATTGACTAATCTTGTCTTCAGTTCATCAAAACATTATTCACACTATTTTGTCTAAACAAATTTAACCCCTTTATGTCTGAGCTTTTTTAATGGGTTGGACAACCAAGAAAATTTATGGAAGAAATGTCTATAATAACCATTTAAACCTATAAAACTATGTCATTCAGTTATAATCATCAGTGCCGACAATTCATGGATTACCTTGGTCTTTGAAGGATCAACAGAGATTTCATCCACAGAGACAATATGGCCAAGAAAAGGAATATCTTGACGCCAGAATTCACACTTGATAAATTTCCCATATAATTTATTCTTCTTAGAGTCTTTAGAATAATGTGAAAATGATTTTCATGATCTTCGTAGCTTTTAGAGTATACAATGATATCATCAGTAAATACCAATACAACACCATCAAGATATTCCTTGAAAATTGTATTCATTAGATATATGAAGATAGATGGTGCATTAGTCATCCAAGAAGGCATTACTGTAAACTCATAATTCCCATACCTGGTTCGAAATGCTATTTTTGGAATGTCTTCCTTATTCACACACAACTGATCGTATCCAGATCGAAGGTCAATCTTTGAAAAATATTGATCTCCATGAATTTGGTCGAATAAATCTTTAATGCGAGGTATATGATACTTTTTTTTTATCATTATATCATTGATCTCCCCATAGCCAATGCAAATACTCATAGATCCATCTTTCTTCTTAACAAAAAGGATAGGTAAATCATTTGGAAACACAGTTGTCATTTTTTTATGGGTCTTCTATATGGGCCATGAACCATGTTCTGGAGGATGTCTAGGTAAATCTTTTAGAAACACAAAATCATATTCTTGCACAATAGGTACATCCTCTATTTGAATATTCCACTCCTCCCCAATAGTTATTTCATTTCCTTTCTCCCCAATAATTTAATTTAGTTGGGCTATTGGGGGTGGATCTAGATACGAATTATCTGGTGACGCTTCTACTCTAAAGATAAGGTACTTTTTATCATCATAAAAAATTGTAACCTCCATCATCTTACCATAAATTTTTCCATCATGGTCCAAATTGCAATCGATTCTGAGGATTATATCTAAATTAATATTGGTTTTTAGGATGATATCAGCAGACAATGAAAATTTATATGCCCTAATGGGAACTCATTAACAATACTTTGTTGTAATGACACTTCCCTTAGGTGTTTTTACTGACAAATCCCTTGTTTATTCAAATTGGAAATATCTCTTTTTCATGGATAACATGGAAGATATAAAACAATGCAATGATCCGGAATCAAATAAATCATTTTCTAAATATGAGGAAACCATTAAATTACCTGCCACCACATCTTTCGAAGCATTAACCTTAGCAGTAGTGATCTCATAAGCTTGTCCTTGATCCCTTGACTTTTTCTGAGGTATGTTTCTCTAATGCTTAGGACATTCATTTGCATAATATCCCATCTACCTATAATTTTAGCATTGAACATTGGAAGATTCTTTCATTCCCATACAATCACCAGCAAGATGGCCTTCCAGTCCACATTTGTAGCATACTCCTTTTACATTTAGATAGGCACCAGGGTACTTATTTCCACAACTATAAAAGGGTGGAAATACATTTCTTCCCATCATCCATGTTTCCTTATTTCCTTTCTTTGAGTGATAAAAATATCTCTTATTCTATTTGTTTTCTTTAATCATAAGACTTAGGGAAATTATTTTCTATCATGACATCACATGAGACAATATATTTGTATGATGAGAAGGATAGCGATACTAATTCTAGACTGAGAAATGGTTTTAACCCTACAATGAAAAGGTCAATATTACTTCTTGGATTATGCATATAATATGTAGCATGCCTTGATAATATTGTAATGTTAGACTCATACTTTGAAACATTTTCATCATTTTTTTCCTCAAAAATAGAATTTTATATTCCATATCCGATCGATGGTCACAAGGAAAGTATTTTTCTAAGAATAGATCATTAAACTCATCCCATTCCATACTGGACACTTCTTCATCTTCCTTTGTGTTTTGAATCAATGACCACCATTGATCATCATCTCCCGAGAGGTGATATAATTCCATGACAATGTTTTACCTTTCGATACTCCCCAATGTGTGAAATATTTTCTCTATGGAATTTATCGATTACTCATCCACTAATGGATTTTTACTCCTATTGAATTTTGGTGGTTTTTTCCTCCTGAAGTGGTCTAACATTGATCCTCTGCATTTTGGATCAGGGTGCTCTGTACGGGTAAGGTTATTATTCATAACCTATGGGATTTCCCCAGTATAGTGATAAGCTGATAAGAACTAGTTTCTTCACCTGATCTACTATAATTATCTTGATTATGAGTTACATACCTACATGGATTATGTGCATTGATACAGTTTTCATTCCTTCCATTACGTTCTATTTCTAAAAATGGCATAAACTAGATTAGTTCATGAATCGAAGTACATATTTCAATACTTGTTAAACACATTACATAAATTGAACAGTTTATGGATATAATCCATTATCATGAAAATGTTTTCTCTGAGGAAGTATATATTCATAAACCCTTCATAATGGTTTGTAATGATAAAAATAATTATCTTAAGAATATACCCCCGGAGTGTCAAAACCAAAATTGCAGCAAGGCCGCTTGTCATGCACTAGTTCACATTCGAGTCTATCTCAAAGCAATGTTTTCGGGTTTTACCCCAAGGTACATATATTCCAGAGCCGCCTCTACCTTATCGTGTCTAGACAATGATGTATTTCTTGGCAAAATCACAAAATATCTACAATACATAAATTCAAGTAAGTTCTTCTATAATAATCCTCAAATTCTATCATAGGATAATGTGTTATAATTAGTTTTTATCTAAATATAGTTTCCAATGGTTGTACTACACTTCCTCTTATACCAATTGTAACGCCCCAACCCTAGTTACCCAGAGTCGGTGCATTATTACAAAGCCTTGGCATGGTGACAAGTAAATCATGTCCCGAAAGACCGATCAGTTTAGTATTATTGAAAACAAGATTCATACATAAGTTCAATATTACAACATGAAAAGAAATACAACACTAATTTATTCCATTAGAAACATTCAAGCCTCCAAGATTATGCCTGCATGTCACTCATAACTAAATTTATCATATCCTGGGAAAATGAATCATAAGAAATGGGTGAGCTCAAATTCTCTGTAAGGGTAAGAAATAAAGTAGAAGATAACATAAATATTAAGCCTATTGAATAAAAGAAAACACATTCCTTTACAAATAATAAACAAGAACAATTTTTAGGTAGGAATATGAGCTAAGTAAATAATGCCTTAATAAAACATAATCATATGAATTTTACTATATGAATGACCACATGAATAATAGATATTATTTTCATAATGAGGGAATGTATAATGCCAGACGTTCTGAAACATTTTTTCAAGGCCTCGACCAAGACTTATAAAAATGATTAAGTCCTCGGCCAAAACCGTATATCATATTGGGAAATGCCTCAACCAATTCCATGTCAATTTTCCTCATGAGAGCTACCATGGCATCGAGAAGCTGTATTGGGATCCACCCATCTCATACTATGTCGGATACATTTTTCATATGAAAATGTTGAAATATAATATAAACATTCTTACTAGAAATAACATATGAAATGTTAATACATTAACCATAAACCTTGAATTGTATAAAAATAACACATCCATATTCAAACATATCAAAAACTATTCTATACATTTGGGAATATTTGTATCATAATGATTATACTTCAAACAAGTATAAATTCCATCAACGGATTTTGACATAGACAAATTCAAAACTATTTTAGAGAAATATTTATTTCTTTTTTGGAAATCATTTAGTGTTAGAAAATTATAAAATAATACATTTATTATTAAAATATTCTTATAAGATTTTAAGGGTACCTTTGATGATGTTATAATGGCAGAAAATAGTTTCACCCGCCGTATAAGATAAAAAACATCCTTAACATAATTTGGTCAAAAGGGGCATAAGGTACCTTGTTTGGAAAATGACAGAAAGATTAATTACAAAGAATAATATGAAAATTAAAAAAATGGTATAAATTACTTTATCACATAGTCTAGAAAATTGTAAAATCTTTTTGGAATATATTTTTATGAAATATGGATGTTCATGATAAAGATTTCCCAATAGATACTTACGTAAAAACAACCTCATATAATAAAGAGATTGTGAAATTTACCTCGACCTTGTACTTTTCCTTGGTAGAGGGTACATTAACCTCCTTTATAATAGTTAAATAATTTTTATTAAATTATACAAGAACCATATAAATAATTATTATATCATATGTGATCTTCTAAAAATGCTTTGTTAATAATATTTTAGTATTATCGTCATTCCGGGTGTAAACTGATGTGTTTTCCTTTATATTTATTTTTATGGGAGTCATGTTTTTCATGGATGGGTTGTATGTTTTTCATATTCATAATTTTATAAGGTCTTTAAACATTATTTTTATTCATCAAATGAAAATTAGTCTTCAATGGTTACGATGAGAAATGAATCTCATCGCGTTCGTGGAGAGGGTAATCCGCACATACACACGAGAAATAATATCATTCTTTTGATATTAAAATAGTATGTAAATAGATGGTATATCATATATACAGAATCATTAAAATTTTACATTTATTATTTACATCAATTATACATCATTATTATACATATCTAAAAATAATGTATTGAATAACAACTACACCATGATGTAGAGACGGTAAGTCGTACATATGCACGTATGGTGACTTTTTCTTTCATATGATGGATAGAAATATGAATATGGTAATACCATTTTTATAATAACATCATAGTATATATGAATATATTGGAGTTATTATTTTAGAATGGCAACAACAAAAAAAGAGGAAGTGGAAGAAAAATAGATCTTGAAACAGGTGATGAAATATTTACCTATTCTTTAGGTTCATCCATTCAATTTGATCAAAAGGGATACATAGGACGGATTATTGACTAAATGAAGGCCTCCAGAATTAAGGGAGTACTGTTGGGAGGATATTTGGCTAGGGTTTGGCGGAGCCAAATGGCATTGAATGTGTTATTTTTATAGAAGGCGAAGTAACCTTTTATAAGAGGGGTGAAGGGAAACTTTTGAAAAGATTGAAATATTATTTTATAATAAACTAATTTTCGGTTTATAATGGCTCAAAAATGAATTATTTTAAGGATAAGGTGGGGATAGGTCTAAAACCTATCAACCAATAGGTTTTAGATAGGTTTGGGTCATTATATTATCATTATATTTTAGATTTAATTCTTAGTTAAATAATTTGATATTTACCAAGTCAATCTGTATTTTTATATAATATGGTTAATAAAGTTACATTAATCATCAAATAGAACCCCAAGTGGTTCATTAATTATACAACTATCATTATATAAGACTTTTGTTTGAACCTCAGATTTTTAGGATTATTATATCAACCAATAATATTGTATTTGTATTAAAAACTCTTCTATGTCAATTTTGTCATTATTTTATAATTGATTATTGTTAAAGTCCTAAGGACATTATTACATCAAAATAAATATGTTTAATCAACCATAACATGTCATATTAACCTATAAATAATAGTAATTCATTAAAATTCTCAAATTAGTATTATTTGGATATTTATAATATCAATTATTTTAATAAGTCATTAATATAGTAATTAATGCATCATCATTTTGTTGTAAATGAATTTAATTATTTAATTTGAAAAGTTTATTAATAAAATAACATTACATAATAAGTCATTCCATAATTATAATGAATATTTATAGTCAGATTTATATTGTGTGTATCCCTATTTTAATAATGGTTTCATAATTAAACATTGAATTTAAGTCTTTTATCTCTTCTTTCAATAAAATAATAATAAATTACCAAATCTAATTAATGTGGACCAAAGAGGTTCATATTTTATTCCTAATATTTTTTTGGTTGAATTATTCTTATCTAATAGATTTAGGACATGGGTTATGGTAATAATAATACCACTATACCCTTAATTACCATATTTACAGTAAATCGTGGTAAATAAAAGTTAAAAGATTCTACTCAACAAAAATTATTTTTATCTTATTTTACCACACTTTACATACTGATATTAATTATGTCTCTCTAATTTTTTAAATTCAAGTCATAGAAGAGGTTAAATTACGTTTTATACAAATTTAGAAATATATTAAGGAGGTGGGTAAAAGAGGGTAACCATTTTGATCAAATTTTATATATCTAAAATCATTAAAAAATGACTCTAATTAATAACATTGAACTTATATAGCTATTATGTATCTATTTTGACCTAAAATAAATTTAAATAAAATATATAATTATTTAAATAAAAAGTCTTTTTTAAACAAAAACTGAGTGTTTTTCACTATTTATAAAAAAAAGAATGTTTTCTGAAAGATACGAAGAATTCACCCTATTCTACTTTTGACATTCTGAATCCAAAAATTTATTCCATTTTGAATGATAAAATAAATTACATTTCAAAAAGTTGTTATTACTAATAATATTATCTATTTTGATTGGATGTTGTGTGATTGAACTCGAAGTTGTGTACAACACAAGTTACTGTATTATCGTAAGGGAAACGTATCGTGGAAGCTTGGGGTGGTACACGTATGGTGTTGGACATGGGGCAGTGATGATTAAGGATGATCAGGTTTCAGCTTATGGGTCGAGGCAATTGACGCCACATGGATTAAATTATCCAACTCATGTCCAGGAGCCATCTATTGTGGTTTATGTCTTAATGTGTTTGAGGCATTACTTTTTGGGAGAACCCTTTACGTTGTTTAATGACCATAAAAATATCAAATAAATCTTCTCTTAGTGGGATTTAAATATTCAATAGTGATAGTGGGTTGATTACTTAGAGTCATTTGATTATGAATTAGTTAGCACATCGGGAAAATGGAAAAGTTTAATTGATGCTTTGAGCCATAAGAATCAATATCAAGTAGTTCAGGATTCTAGTTCATAGTGGGTGATGATGGCCTTGTTAGTGGTGATGTGTTTTGAGGTACAGGAGGGGTACATGCAGATGTCCCTTGCATCTATAGTGGTTGAGTCCAAGATTTTGAGCCGAGATAATGAAAATATAATGGTTGAACTGGAGTGATTCGCTATGTAGGACAATCTTAAAGGTGTGGATTGACCTTCTGGTTTGACCTTCAGTGCCGATGGAGTTTCTTATGTTCGTGGTCGTGTAATGGTACTAGAAGGTGTATGAGTGTAGTTGATGCATGAGTTCTGTGCATCAATGTGTGCAATGCACCTGGGATGGACTAAGATGTACTGAGACCTTCCTAGGCTATTTGGTGGCTTGGAATGAAGAGAGAATTTGAATGTTTGTGTCATGATTCCTTACCTATCAGCAGGTTAAGGCCGAACATCAGGGCCAAAGTGTTTTGTTGTAGTCGTTGCCTTTTCAAAAGTGGAAATAGAAGGAAGTAATGATTGACTTCATAGTGGGTTTCCCGAGGTTGCCTTAGAATAATGATTACTTTTCGGTGGTGGTAGATCGAATGACCAAAAATTCGAATTTTTTCTGATTCTAGAAACCAATATATTTTACCAATTAGGGGGAATTGTAAGATTGAGATATAGTATCATTGAGTAGGGTGCCGAGAAAAATAGATTCATATCTTTTTCCTCTTTTGACCTCTCTTTTCTATAAAATATGACAAAAGGCACGTGGTACCCAAGTGATTCTGAGTACGGCCTACTACCAATTAACTGATTGGAAATTAGAGCATACAATTCCAGAATTTGAAGACATTTTGAGAGCATGGGTTTTGGATTTCGGTGGATTGTGGGAAAATCACTTATCACACATTAAGTTTTCTTATAATAATATTTCTCATGATACAGTTTAGATGGATCCTTTTGAGGGACTTTATGGGAGACTGTGTAGATCATCGATGTGTTGGTTTGATTATTGAGAGTCTGAGTTGTTAGGACATAGTCTTTTATATGAGATGTTGGAGAAGGTTATTTTGATTCAAAATTTTATTGAACAACTCAGAGTTGGTATAATTCTTTTGAAGATCGGAATCATAGACCTCTTAAGTTCATATTGGGTTATATTTTGTTTCTTCAGGTGTGGAAATGGTTGTGTCACCATTGAATTTAGAAACATGGAAATTTGGCACTAAGATATGTCATGATATTTGAGATTGTGGAGAGGATCAGACTGGTGGTGTAACAATTTTCTGTTCCATATCGGTATAGTGGGATGTGTTAGGTATTCCATGTTTCAAAAATCTGACATTATCACAAATACCCATTTCTTTTGTTATATGTCAAGGATGTCAAGAAAGATGGTCATTCATCCTTTGAGGAGCACCCAATTCGTATTGTGGATCATAGAGAGAATGTTTTGCAGGGAAAAGTTGTGTCCCTAGTTCATGTTCTATGGAAGCAAGGACACATTTATAAGGAAACATGGGTGTGTGAATCTGATTTACAGGTCTTATGGCCAAATATATTTTCTTTAGATACACAATGATGTGTTTGAAGTGAGGCTCAAGGATGAGTCGTTATGAGGTGGAGATGACGAAAGATCCAGGATTTCCCCATAAGGTATTTTCCACATACTTCTCAGTTTAATCCAGTTATTTTGGTCAATTCAGTTCATTCCAAAGTCTTTAAGGAGGCCTGAGGGGGTTATAGAGGTTTGGGACTCTATGGGGGGATGAGTTTTCTAGGCTTGCTGCATGGTCTATGCATAGTTAGTGCTAACTATGCAGGTAGCCCAGGTAAACTGTGAAAGAAGAAAATTTTCATATAGTAGGCTCCACATGATTTTTGCATGCTTGGGATAACTATGTGGGTAATCCATGTGAGGGGTAACATTGGGACAAAATCATTCACATGGTTTGTGCAGGGTTTGGAAAATCGTGTGGGTAAACTGTGCGGCCCGGAATGAGTTAACAATTTACACATTTTCTAATCTGGGATTTTATATCCCACTCGGGATTTTGATTATCCTCCTCACTTGCAACCCTAAGAACAATCCAATGGTACCAAGATCTCCCAAGGATAAATATAATTTGGTTTTATGACATTTGGTGCACTGTCAGTTGGGGATTGATGATCCGGGTAGGGCTAACCTCCCTCATACATCTCTTTCTGGTTTATAGTTTCTATTTCATTCTCCTCACCTTGTGAATCTCTCAAACTATAATTTTTCGGTGATTTTTTGTGTAATGGTTAAAGGGTTGATTGAATCATCTTCAAAGGCTTTGATTGGAATTTTTACCACCAATTGATTTCTGGTAGTGGTCTACAAATTATATCGCTTGGGGTTTTTGTATATTTGTGCATGTAGGGTTTTTTTTCTCATCTTTCATGATTTCTTGGTGATTTTGACATATGATGGAGTAATAGCTGTCTAAATGGATAAATTCGCCCCTCTTAATCCCCATAGGATTAAATACGGATGACCAAACCAAATTTGGCCCAGTCGTGGGGTGTGCCAATATTTTCAGGACATAGATTTACCAAAGTAGTGTAAGATAGTTGTGCAAGAATGAATTTCCCTTGCTGGATTCCTAAATTTTCTGATATAAATTGGTGGTAAAAAATAGGTAACTAGCATATATATGAATAAGCTTAGTGAGATAGGTATATTAAATGAAATATGGGGCTAAGGGGTTATGTAATTAAAAATGATGAATGTGTTAATGGATTTGGGAAATAATATCATTTTCACATTTATTGAGAATATTGTGAAGATGTAAATGATGTTGTATATGTTATTGTGATATTTTGGTTTGTAGTGAATGATAAAAAAGCATGTGAACATATATTGGTGAGTGGGATATTGACTTGATGTTATGTGCCCACAGGATGAGTTGTATCGAGGTTCTAGCTCCTCCCCTAAATGCACGGGTTGGGGAAGGAGACAAAGTTCTATTCCCCTAACTGTTGTATTCCCCTCAAACTGAGGCTTCAGGGTGAGGATTTTGGGAATTACTGTGATATGATTCCTAGTGTGATAGTACTTGTTTAATTCTCACATGATGAAAAGGTTGATCATGCCTAATACATTGACCACACCAAAAGGGTGACTTTATAAATGAATTTTCTTAGAAATAAACATGGGTCAAGTGATAGGTTAATATAAAGGAACATATATATAGATATCCTATTGAAATGTTTACATTAACATTAAACTTATTTTTCATTTCCATGAACTATATTCCTTGCTATATATTTTTTAGAAATTATTGGTGGTGGCCTAGTGAGTTAAGCTCACACATTGTTCAGGCCGTTGTGGGGTACCCGAGCTTATTTCATACTTACAGGTCAGGACAAGGGAAGGGGCCCAATGTTAGGGAGATGAGTTGGACATGGGACATGTTTGGGTGTGGTTCCAAAGATGGAGTCTGGACCCTTTTGGAGATTCTACCATATTCGTTATTTTAGGTTTTAATCACTTGATATGTAGCAAGACATGACATATGCATTGTTATTATGTTTTACCCAGTTTTGGGATTTGGTTATAATTTATGTTATGGATTATTCTCTCATGTTTCCACTATTTAAATGAATATTTGTTGTGTCTTACTTTGGTAATGAGTGTGTAGTCTTCCCATGTGACCTATTATACCCTCTCTACTAGTTAGAAACCTCTTGCATATGGGGAGGAAGGCTTGAGGTCATGTAACTACCCAGATTGGGGCTCTATTTTGTTGGCTCCCATGTTTGGGACACTACAGAAGAATTAAAATAAAGAAATATTATGATATCATATTTAGAATAGAAAATTTATTACAAGGTGAAATTTATTATGCAACTTATGTGGATACATCCAAGAAGAAAGAAAAATTATGCAGATAAATAACTGAATTATATTTCATTTGAGTTAAGTGATCATGACTTCCTCAATGTTTCACAATAGAAATGTGATATTCATTTTGAGAAATAGATAAATCTAAAAATTTAGTTCATTGATCTATATTAAACACTATATAAAAAAGGTTACACTAATATATATTGTATTTTTATCTGATTTTATCTAAGATATATAATTTAGTTCATGTTTTGATGTTAATAAAATATGTTCGAGATTCATCTCATCTATTGAGACATAAAGTGTTTATTTGAATGTGAGTCTGTCTTATAAGGAAAATACATTTCAGATTAATGAACTTAGAAGGAATGTTTTTCAGAATAAGGTGACTCACCATGTTATGTTTTTTTTGTAAAAAACCTCATGTTTTAAGAGGTGATAAGGGATCTAAAAATTCTGTGATGTATGGATATCCACACTTGTTTAATAATATAAAAAAAATTGGATTACATTTACAAAATTGGGGATGAATTACAATATTAATTTAGTGATAAATTAATAAACATTTATGATTTTAGTCATCATAAAAATATTTATATACATTAATATGAAAAATGAATTATTTTAAACTAAACTATTTTCATAGAAGGTTTTATTTAAAACCCCAATATGTTTTGAATATTATTTCAAGTCAAATAAGTATTATTTCTTTTATTAAAACATATTAATTTATTTTTATTCAAATTTATATTTTATTTTAGTCAAATTTCTTTCTTGGGATTAAAACCCAGATTTTTAATCAATTTGATTTAATGTGAAATAAATTTATTCAGTTTTATTTATTAAGATAATGTAAAACTTGAAATATTTTAATTTATAATTATTTATTTTAAATAAAAATATATTAATTTATTTTTTAAAAAATATTATTATTAATCATAATTTTAATATAAAATTTTCTTTTTCATGAATGTACACTTCTTGAGAATCCTTTTTTCATCATTTTTGTGGGTTTTGTTTTAAAAGTAATTTTTAATTTTTTTGGAAATAATTTGTTAAAATGATCCAAATATTTATAATAACAATATTTTATAATTTTAAATTATTTGAATTTAATTTCTTACTGTAATGAACGGTGAAAAATGTTAAAATAAAATTCCACAGTTAAGGTAAAATTTTCTTAACGAGGGGTTAAACTAAATAGATCATGTAATAATTTTCCTTAAACGGTCTAGAATACATTTTATTGACATATTTTTACCTTATAATTTATATATCAAATAAACAATTCATTTTTCCAATTTTTTTATGAAAAAATGGGGTACATATTTTTCTATTCAAAAATAACAAGTGTGGCCCTCACCTCACTTAAAAAATCACACCCTCTCTATTATATTAATCACACCTTCAAACCCTTTTTCATCCATAAAATACCCAAATAATATTCTAGATTCTTTCCCATCATCTATGAATATTTTTTTTCATCAAAAATCCATTTTATGAGTACTTAACTTATTATCTTAAGGAGGTTGTCTGAGAAGATGTGATATACTAAACTTTGCATTATTTTATTTTTTCATCCACATACTCAAAATAATATTAAATTATAATTATATTATTATAAAATTATATACCATTTAATTTTATGTTATTTTGTTAAGGTAACTACCTATATCAATAAACTCTCTCCTCAAATAGAAAATGATAACATTTCTTGGGTCTATGAAAGTCTACCGACTCGTGATATTTTATGGAACGTTCTCCATAAACACATCTAATTGTAGGGTATTATGAAATATATAAAAAATATATATGATATTAATAAAAAAAATATTATTATGTTTTAATTATATCATATATAATTTTATAACATTCCATTCTGTAGTGGATACAATAACATCACTCATGTGTATGGTGGAATACCACCTCAAAAAACTGTGTGATTTGTTTTTCACTAATCCTTCCCATGGAATTTAGTAAGGTTAATTATAATTAACTTATTTTATATTAATGAAATTATTATTATATTAATTATATATTAATAATTTTTTAATTATTATGATTCAATTTATTTCATACAATAGAAAATGATAACATTGTACGTGTACATGTGGACTACCGCCTTTTGGAAGTAATGTGATAAAAATTTTATCACCACAACACATGGATGATATATATAATTTTACTTAAAAAAATAAATTTTTATAAATTATAATATAATCATTTTCGAAAGGTAAAATATTTCAGGTCTTCTTTCCATAATGGTCAGTCATAAAATGGAATCATTACATATGCATATGTATGTCATTTTATCTACATGATTGTAACATAATTAATTTATCAAAACCAAATTTCCTGATTTTTCATGAAATCTTAATTTATTTATTCATATGATAATTGATTCAAGATTATAAATTGAGATATGTTTTAATAATTACCTAATTGACCATTTTCAACCTACTGAATTCATTTTTTACTCATTACCCAAATATAGTCGAAACATCTTACATTAAATTAATTTATTAAGTAATCATATAACATGGTAAAAAGTAAAATTAATGGAAAAATAACCTTGAAAATTATAATAATTAATTTTGTAATATTCATAAATTTATTATTCAGGATGATAAATAATGTACGTAATGAGTCAGCCCAAATGTAAGGGACTTCGTCTCAATTTCATTATATTAATTCATATTTTAATGTTATTCTCTTATATTATTTTACAAGGTGTATATACAAAATAATAGAATATATTATCAAGAAATTTTCTAATCTCAAGCTAAAAAATGTTTTTTAATTTTATTATATGAGGAGGCTTATGATTCAAATACTATTATTGTGGTAGATAAGTTTATATTAAAAAATAAAATATCATTGTTTTCATTCATACTCTCTCTTCAATGACAATGTTTTTAAAATGATGTAAGGATATTTTTTTATATGTAATTAAAAAACAGATAATTTTTTTTATTATATCTTATTACCTTATATAATTTCATTCAAAAGAAATCATTTAATGTGTTTTAAATATAAATATTCGAGAAAAGGAAAACAAATAACCTATTTTTTACATTTAAAGTTACATCAAACATATATTGACTCAATGTGTATTATTTTATTTTTATTATCCTTTGGAAGAATTATATTTTTCTTAAATGAAAACCCCTCTTTCCTTATTCTGGATATTTTGGTTCTAAAAATAGTTTTTTTAATGAAAATGGTGTTTTGAAATTCAAATAGGTTTTTTCAAATAGATTCAAAGGTATTTTTATAATAATTTATGTTGAAATGTTTCTCAACTAAAATGTTTTATTAAAGACATTGTCCTTCAAATTTTTCGATGTTGAGGGTTCATAGATATAATTGTTTGATCCCTACATAAATTATATGTTGGGTGTGTCTAGTTACCAATCTAATGCATTGGGTAATGATTACATTTTTCAGATAATCATATTATCACTTTTTCATATGGTTTTTACAATTTGTATGGGATCAATAAGGGTTCAATAAGGGTTAAAAAAGATGATATCCCAAGGAACCGACATGAATTTTTTATTCATATTCGATAGTTTTCATGGATATAATGTTTTTCCAAAATGAATGATAATTTATATTTTTAAATTAATTATAATTCCCTCTCTATAATAAATTATTCTTTGACGAACATGTTTTTAGGTATTTTTATATATTTTTTGAAGTATTTATTTCCTTATTCAATTCACACACTACGTGTTATGTTATCCCCAAACATTTTTTATTAAAATAAAATATTTTAATGATGTGTGATGAAAAGGAAGAGGCAATGTTGAAAGTCATGATGATTATTCATGAAAAGAAATTTTATATTATTTTAAAAGTTTCATATGGTGGAAAAAGGATATTGGACATAAATTTCATCTTCTTATTTTATATTAATGTTATATATTAGTTATGAAAAATTCATCTAAAACTCAAAACCTAAAAATATTTTCAATTTTAAGTGAATAATTTCACCACTTAAGACTCAATTTTATGTAATGTTTAATGTTGGTTATTAATAAATAAATTCGTTTTTATAAATGTGTCAACAGTTCGTTTTAAATGATTTGTAACTATTTTTCATACCAATCATTCCAATAGCTTATTGATCATAATATTTTAATTTTATATCACAATTACTCTAAAATTTATGTTTCCTGAACCACATGGTATCAAAGAAATTAATTTTATTTCAAAATTTTGTAAAAGTATTATGTTATTACATGATGTAAACTGGTAGATATAAATTTTTTTTGTCATGGAAATTGTTGATTAATTGTCGATTATGTTTCAATTTTTTTATATTAGTGTTCACATTAGTTTATGGTATGTGTTATGAGATATTGTGGTGGTGGTATGGGATGCACTAGTGGAAATATATGTGATCCCACTGGTTGGGTTTTTTTGGAATTAATTATATTTTATTATCCTATTATTTTTATTCTCACCCCATCTGAATTGTAAAACCTTGTCTACATTAAAATTTTTATGGTTATATGTGTCACCTCATGCATGATCTTCCTTTAATAGTTGTTATTTTTATTGATTGTGGTGGACATTCATAGTGATTTTTATTGTAGGTGATGGATATTCATTCTATTAATTACGGTCAGTTTTTGAATTTCTTAGTGATGATGAGGATATTATATGATGAAGGGGTGATTGATTTTAGGTAGAGTGAATGTGTTTTATGTATTTCATGTTCATGATACGCTAGTGCTATGATAATGAGGATGTGATTTTGATCTAACTGGGACAAGAAGAATATTTTATACCTAATGAGGGTGGGGTGGTAATGGATAAATCATAATCTAAATCTAACATGGATGTATATATTATGGTACAAAATTTATGAAATGGGGACACAATTCATTCGATGTTGTGATTTAAGACCAAAAAAATCAATCGATATCTTATTTTGGAGTGAATTTTATTATATTTATCTCTTGAATTTGTGTTATTATAATTCTATGAGTTATTTGGTAAGAGTTAAATAGTCATTATGGGATTGGATAGTTGACATATTAAGGTTCATATTGGTTATGTTTTTTATTCACTGGTATACTACTATGATCATTTCAAATTGGAATGAGAGACCATGGGTATTAACCTAATGAGTATACATTTTGTGGTCACCCCATATATATATGAACTATTTTTTAGGATTCCATTATGATTTTAGGGATTGATATAGACATTTATATCATGGGTTTTGGAGTTCTAGTTGTGTTTTTTTCAAGGGTTTTTATTTTTTGAATTGTCTTGAATACTTTTATTTCTATTTTTCCATGTTTATTCATTTATTATATAATTTTTCTTCTTTTCATATATATGGTTATTTTTTGGTGTTTGATATCATGTATCTTAATAATATATAAATATTTTTAATAGAAATTACTTTTATGTGGGATTACTATCCAATTTGGTATATCTTCCTTCATAAGGATTACTAGAAGATGGAATTAATTGATGTAATATATTTCCCTTTATTATAAACAAAGGAAGGATACCATTTGATGGGGGGGTGGGGTCATGAAAGTGTGATATTAATTGTCATAGATGAGATGTTGTTGGAACATGGGTTTAAAAAATATGTGGATTTTAATTTATGTTTGGGAAGGAATATTATTATAGTTTGGTGTGTGAAATATGCAAGATATACTAGTAAGGAATTAGTATTTTAGGACCCTAGATGATCATACACAAGGGATATGAGCATATAAAATTACCTGTTTAATTGGAACTTATTGTAAGGTTTATTATTATAAAAGGTACACGATTCAATATTTTATGTATTTTTTATTGAACATGGTGATTTTGGTATATTAAAGTGAATTAAAATAAATTAACCTTGTGAAACGACATTCTACCATGATTAGGTGATTTCTATATAGTGATATATGTTAAGTACACATGAATTTTAAGTGTTTGGACACTTCTAATATAATGATTAAAAATTTCATGATGTGTATTGAATTCATGAATGTGGTATAGGTCCACCCAATGTGAACAATATCACGATACAAATTATTGTTATAATGGTATCATATTCATTTTATAAATTTGTTATGTTGATGTATTTACTAGTATAGTGTTGAAAAATATTATTCATTGATAACTAAAATTTATCATAATTAATGATAAAAAAAGTAGTAAATGATAAATAGAATCATGTGGTTTTTCTATTTTATTTTTAATGTGTTTCTAGAAATTATTTATATGATAATAACATAGAGGATATTTAATATTGTAAATGTTAATAGTTTCAACTTCATTTTTTTTCATGTTATTTGTTCGTTTAGAATAATTTATTATATATATATTTATATGAATATTAATTTGAAAAAATAGTGATTTAATGTTTTCATGATTGGGTAATTAATAACCTGGATTGTGTGATAAATTTTTATTTTTATATAATTTAGTAATGACTTCATCACAATAATTAAATCAAGATGTGATTTTATATGTTATTTTTTTCTATTAATAATGATTAAAATGAATTTCAGATTAATTTAGTAACAAGTTTAGATTATTTTATAAAAGATTTTTTTAAGCCATATGTTTGAAAAAAATAGAGTTTCTATTAAAAAATCTACTAAAAAATTATCTAAACTGAAAAGTAGATGTATTATTTTCTATTTCAAAAATAGTATATAATACATGGGTTTCATAGATATATTTTTATGTTTTAAAAACATATTTTTATTTTGAGGGATATAAAATAATACTAAATGAGAATGGATATCTATATAGTACAAAATGCATTATCATAGTTAAAATTAAAATTTTATTTGTGAATATATTTAGAGTCTTCTATTATCTTATTTATATTTATTATTAAGAGGTAATTTTGATTAAAATTATTCCTGTTTGAAATTGATACATACGAACTGAAACATTCCATGTTTTGAGTTATGAGATGATTAGAGTCATTGTATTCTATACAGCGACATAATGACATTTTTATAATATGAAATTGATGATTGATAAATTATGAGAGCCTATTTATAATTGACACTAATATTTCAGACTAAAGAAATTAGCATACTAATGTTTTCAATAATGAAAATGTAATTCAAATAATCTTTATCATTTGTAAATAAAATTTCAAAAATTCATTCATAATAATATTTGACATTTATATAAAACCATTATTTCATAAAGGGGAGTGTAAATATAAAAATTTATATTTTTTAATTCCTTAACAAGAAATGTAATTCCTTGTTCCAAAATGGATTGATTATAATTACTACATGTTATAACTATTATTCATTTAATTAATGTTCATATATAGGGTTTTGTATTCTTGTTTATTAGCTTGTGAGACTTAATGTATAGTTTTGGTGTACATTTTATACATATTTTATTAAATGAAAAAAATTAATTATGCATGATTTAAATTGTTATGTGATTTAACACTGAACATTTTAAACATACTGTTCATTTCATGTTAATCATGATGGGTCTAAAATGATATAAATTTCATTTTTTAAATGGTTTTTTGGGATATATTTTATTAAATTTTACACACTAATGGGGAAAATAATGAAATTATGTAGAAAATTAATAATGTGATAACACAGTTATGAATAAATAATGTGATCTAAATTTTATGATATGATCATTATAACCATTACGTATTAATATTGTCACTAGATATGAGATACTATTTGTGATCTTAATATGAGTTATTATTATAATATCTCATATCAGTTACTAATACAATTATTTCCAAAACATAATAAATCATAAATTAATTTTTTTTTCCATTTATATTGAAATTCATTTCATTTTTATCTACTTATGGCATTTGTCACAATTTCTGAAGCATTCTATACATATTTTTTGGAGTAATTACAATGTTGAATTTTTTTCACAAAACAAGTTACTCTATTTATATTCCATGAAATAGATAAAAATTAAATTCCATTGATTCATGACTCGTTACCTTTTAATGGGTTTCCTTGAGAGGATATATTATAAACATGTCCAAGGTATATTATTTTCATGAACGGGTAATTTGATTTTACATATGAAATTATTAAAAGATGGATATAATTGTGAGTGATTATCCATTCATATTTTAAATATTTTTCATAAATGAACATATTTCCTCTTTCAATGTTAGGAAATATATACTATGATGTTAAAATATTTTTGTGTTGTGAGTTGTTTCATAAATAGAATTCCATTTATATGTATTAAAATGAAAATTTTAATTCTAAATGATATGTTTTTTATTTTAATATTTATCATGAACATGATATGTAAATATTAACATCATTATAAATAAGTTATGTCTAATGAAAAATAATTTTTAAATTTGTTATTTTGTACAATGAAATAATATTAGTTACATAACCTATGAATTTTGTACTAAAATATTAATGTATTATCATGTGATACATTAAATTCCATGAATTGACATATTCAGTGGTGGTAAGAAATTGTAATAAATGAATAACATTAGACTGACTAATATGAAATAATAAAATAAATAATATTTTTTACCATTTTTCTAATAAAAATAAATTTATTCTATACGGTTGAATATATTGAGCAATACATTCTTTTCAACCATTATGAAAAGGAACCTAGAATTTTTATATTTTTAGTTATTGTTTTAAATCATTTATACTCAATATTACTAAAGTGAAAATAAATATTGATTTCTATGAAATTAAATACAGAGTAATATAATGTCATTTGTATAATATTTTTTATGTTTTTTCATTAAGATTCATAATGTTTTATTGAAAATATACCTCAAAAAAACCATATATTTACATAATAAAGGATATTATGTTTTTTCATTCCAAAATAAACATTTTACAAGATATTTTGAGTTTTGTATTACTTATACTCTAAGGATATTATCTACAATGTTGTTCATTAGTGTAGTGATTATTTTTTACCTATTAAACCCCCCCAATGAAAATGATATCCATTTAATGGATGAATTATTTATATTATTATATATCGTGAAAATATTAGTGAATATTTTTTATCCAAAAATAATTATTTATATAATACTGATTAAAAATTGGGAGTGATCAAATGAAATGTTGTGTTACTTTTCAATTTTGGTTAGTTGTGTTGCTATTATAGTGATATATATATATCCCTAAACCAAAATTGTGGTAGCAAAATTGTGTTTGGTTGTGTGATGATCGGTATGTATTATGGTTTTGTATCATTGTAGGAAGAGGATCTTGTGACCATTGTGTGGATGGAATGCTTTGGTTGGATGGGTGGTATAATGGATAATTTTGTGGTTGATGCTTAGGTGGACTAGTTGTGGAGAGTAGTATATAGGTGAAATGATTCTATTATATATAAATATGTTGGATTTTTTTTTCTATTGGTCCCCTTCATTCATTGTAAGGTTGATTCAACCTTAAATTGTTTTTGAGAGGTATCTCTCGTAGTACCTATTTTAAGAGGATTACCTTATTATAGAGGGATTGAAATGAAATAGGATCAATAAATTTATAGTCAAATGTGTAAAATTAATATTCCTATTGAGTGGGTGTTTATTTTCAAAATTGATGGAGTGTTTTAACATAGAATGGCTACAATGATTTATGATATATCTTTCATAGCAGTTATGTTTCTTTTAGTCTGGAAGAGAGAACTTGGGAGGCAGAATTTTAGAAGAAAAATTAATAACCCATGTTGTTTTAATTATTTTTTATTTATTATGTTATGATGATATGTGAAATCCATAATCATTATGAGATTTTGAATACATAACTTGTTAATAAAATTCATGGTTATGTGTTTTTTCCCTGTATGTGGTTGTAATCTATTTATTGTGACATCCTTGGGCGTTATATTGTGGGGTGTCTATTCATAAACTTCTCTTTTCATCTTCCTTTTAGGATTTCATTTTCTTTTCAAGGATGTTAATTATTTAATAGTAATATTATATAGGGAAAATATATTTTTAAAATTATCTTTATGTGATTATATGGTGGGTTTATGGTGTAATTTTATAGTTTGGAGGTGTTATAGAGGATAATAAAGAGTTATAGGCAATTAAAGTGACATTATTTGGTATTTCTGGTATTTATGTTTGATTAATTGAATTAAACATGGGAGTGTTATAATGGTTCTTGGCATTTTGGTCTTATGTTTATGGAGTTATCCTTGGTGTGGGTTCTTTGGTGTTGTTGTGCAACACAATAATATAAATATTCTTGATTCAAAATTTAGATGCTGGTTCACATGGGTTGTAAACCTATTGGAAATGTTTAGTGTAAAAAGATAGATATATCTTATTATGATAGGAATTGAACTTATATTTTCACCCTAGGAGAAATGGGTAGTGTGGTAAGCACCACATCATTGTCATGGATGAGGTGAGGAGAAAAAACTAGGAACATGAAACTAAACTATAGTGTTTTTTCATGGTGGTAATATGGGAATGAAATTCACTAGACAATTCCATGGATGAAGCTATGATAATAGTCAACACATTTAATATATTTCATGATAATACGGGTTTCATGGTTATAATTCTAAATCAGTATGTCGATCGGCCTCACCACATGTTTTTTGCAGATCCCATTAATGTGGTGAAGGATCTTGATGCATCGTCTATACAAGGGGAAATCTCAACATCCATGGTTTTTTTATTCTTCCATCTATAAATATTCAACCTTTTGACCCCTCATCACTCTCCATCCACAACTTTTGAGTGATTTAAAAACATGGTTCAACTGGATTCAACTTTCCTAAATCAATATTCCCCTTATTCTCCACTCTTCTTAATTTTAAATGTTCTTATTCCATCAAGATATTTTTTATCTTGGATAATCTATTTTGTAATGCTTTTTATGTAACTATTGATGGAACCTTTTAGTTATTAGGTATCTATGTTGTTTCCTTTCATAATGGTGGATTCATTATCAATAATTTTTACTAAATAATTTTAATCATCCATCTCTCATAGGGGATCCACATCTTATCTATATCGTATATTCATCTATTGAAATTTCATTCATTTTCTTCAATTTGGTGGATAATAAGAGTTTGATTAATAAGATAGAAAATACATTTAAGATGAATTAAAGGGGATGATAGTATTTCTATGTGTTTACATTTTTTTCATAATTATTATGAGTTTATAATTTTCCTCTACATTTATTAAAAATTAATTATATTGGGAACCTTGAAAAAGTTGTGGATATTGTGATTTGTGGGCCTTTCTGTGACACTTTTCTTGAACTCACTATGTATTAATGTATAAGAAATTATCTATGTATAATGACTCATTTTACCATTTGAATTCAGATTTTTTTTCATAATACCCAAGATGCAAAATAAATGAAATAATGTATTGAATCCAAATTTGAAAAAAAATTTGTTGTATATGCAAATGATATAATGTTTTTTAATATGTTTCTCTGTTGAATATAATTTGTTTGTATCTTTTGAGAGAAGGTAACTAGATAAGATGTGGGATGGATTATGATATTAGGGTTGTGGTTAATTGTTATTGTTACTAATGGGGAATGATATGAAGTTGTTAGAGAATGGTGATTAATGTGGTGAGAATGTTAGGTTTTGGTGATGCTTTGGCCTTGTTGATGTTCTAGTTATTGAAATAAGTTTGGTTTATTATTTTTGTGCTTTGGGTAGTAAACTTTTAGGGTCATAATGAAATCTTAACGATGAAATTCAAATGGAGTGGGTTGTTTATTAAATATGTGAATTTTGGAATTAAACTGTGTAAATTTAAAAATGTTGGATAATATTACTATGCTATAATTAGAACAACAAATAAATTCAAAAGAACTTGTAGAAAACATATCCTTAATTAAATGGATTTGTATATATATGTCGAATGAAAAATATAAAATCTAGAAATAGGGTAACTTGAAAGGATATGTTTATTTATGGAATATTATTGTGATGTGTCCAATTATTGGTGCTAGTTATTATTTGAATGTGTCATTAGATATTGTGGTCATTTTATTGAATAAAATATCAAAATTGGGTGTGAACCTATTGGTAAGGAAATTTTTTCTATTATCTAACATTTATTTTCATGTTATTTACATACTCACCACAAATATAAACAACATTATGATCATCCAAATATTTTGGGTTCTTACTCCCTTCATTTTGGTTGGTGGTGAAACTAATTTTTGTCTACCCCCACTTCCATTCGCTTCCATCAGTTGTAGTGTTGGTGACAGCTGGTGGTGGAGGATCCCACTTATATGTTTTTTTGTTAGAGAGACAAACAGAAGATAAGATATGGATTAGGTGAATCCTAGAGATTATATGGATATGACATATTGTAGAGATCATGCATGGTTGGAGGATGGAAAGGGGATAATGTCTTCCATGATCAAGAAAACTTACTTCCCTAGATGTAAGTAAATGTAGTGATGAGTATTCAACTAATTATAGCATAGGATTCATTAAATAGTGACATTAAGGTTTCTATGGATACATCCTCACTCACATCGAATATGGATGGATATATTATGTCATGGCATGGATGAAAGGTTGACACATGTCATTTGAGGCTAGGGTGTGAGAGTAGAACAATTATTGTGAAGTGGTTTTGGAGTTTCTTTGCTTATATTTCACTCTTGATGATATATTTTTATACATGTATGGTTTATTTGGTGAGGGTTACATGTTGTTATTTGGATTTGACAGAAGTCATTTTTTGTGGTTTTTAGTTCTACTATTAATTCACTAGTATATTAATATACTCTTTTGGTATTTCTATGTGACACCATGGGTATGATAATATTGATGATAAATGTTATTCTCACCCTACATATATATAAAATATTTTTTGGTTTCTTAGAGGATTTTGGGAACTGATCTAAGCATTACTATAATGGTCATTGGAGTAGTTCTTGAGTCATATTCACAGGATTTCCAATATGGTTTTTACTTAGAAACTATTATTTTTATATTCCATGAAATTTTCCATGAATTACAGTATGGCTTTAATATATTTTATTTCATGTGGTATATTTTTTTTATAGGTTTATATCCTACATAATAGTCTTATATTAATATTTTTTAGGAAAATTCCTATAAAATGTGTGACACATATAGCTAGATTATATTCTTGAACATGCGACATAAAATACGTGGGACACGGGGGGTCATTATCTACTTCTTTCATTGTCATCCAATGATGGGTACCTTTAAGTGGAGGTGGACTTTACTAGATTCTATATCGTTCATATTATGTTAAAAGAAAGTTTTATTCAATGGATATGATCGATTAAAGAATGAATGTCCATAAAAATGACTATATATTGTCTTTCAAGGACCATGAATCCTCCACGATGACCTATGAATGGTGGGTATTGATAGAATAAATACAAATAAATCTTTTTGAAATTTGGATTATAATTTCCAATCAATATAATTTGTAAATAACAATACGGATGTGAGGATCATACATGGAAATTTATGTGTCATGAAGATAAAAGAATTTTATTTGAAAAACAAAATAACCCATCAAAATATCTTCAATGATATAAAATTGATCATGAGTATCCTTATTTTTGAAATGACCCAAAAAATGATCTTGATTAATTTATAAATCGAAGGAATCAACATGATTCACATAGAATAATTCTGAAAAATAGCATGTTTTGATGTAAAATTTTAACATTCCACTATGGTTTGACATGAAACAAAAGTTCATTATACTGTCCCATTTTTTATCAAAACAAAAAAACATGTAGCATTATTTATTTATTTTGGTTCCATTTAATGAATATCTAAAAATGATATGTTATGGAAAAGATTCTCCTAGAAATAAATAGTTCAATTTGAGTTATATATTTATTTCTATAATAAACGACATTGAGGCTTTGAAAAAAAAATCAGGAAGGTTCATTAAATGAATATTATGTTTTATCATTTCTGAAAAACTAACATAATAATATAGTTTAAAGCATTCCATTGTAACAAAGTTTCATATTAAATAAATTTTTTACCCCATAGATAGAAATACATATCATAGATATGATCATTTTATTTAAATTTCAATGAAGGTATAAAACAATTACTATTAACACAAGAAATTAATGTGTAATAATACAAACCGATTCAACAAGCCTTGTCACATGGGTCGTCCTGCTACAACACCAGTGGAAAGTTCCTATTTGTCAACAAGGTGGAAACTAGTGTCCTGGAATTATAAGTGCCCATTTGGGTGAAATTTGACACTCAGAATCCAAATAAGCCTCACAAAATTTACACCTATAATTAGATCATTTCTCATTAAGAGATTAGACATCCACCCATAAAAGGAATCGGTTACAAAATTTAAACCAAAAAAAGAGAGTCTGCAAACACCAAATATAACTGTAACCCATTAATATAAACCAATAAGAACAATTATACATCACCACATATCTTTATAAAAGAGATATCAATATATAAATCCATGGTCAGTGAGGCCAATACAAAATAACCCAAATCACCATGTAACCATAAATGATCACCAACATTCCAAATCACCCCATGTCCTATGGTCACTAATGTTACAAGAAATCATAAAACAATGATCCGTAAGAATGTCCACCTTCTATATGGTTTCCTTTTCATTACCTTATCCTTATAATACAAGGCCATTATAAACCCAATGATTTTTAGAGGCCAACACATAATTTTATACACATATGAATTTTCATAACATTTAAAAGATGTGAACTATTAATTTTAGATTAAAAGACATCCATTTTGAAAACATTTTCACTATAACAATGATTTTTTAAATAAAATATATCTTTATAAACATTAAAAACTATGTTACATATGTAAACATGTCCAATAAATTTTAATATTATCAAAAAGGAAACAGAAGTGTGGGAATAGTAAATAAGAATAATCTCAATCACAACATTCCGAGCATATAATAAATATTATCCAATGTTTTATAATGGATACAAAGACTCTCTCAAAAAACTTGTAAACTATTATCCTAAAGTAGAAATAAA
Source organism: Viscum album (assembly GCA_963277665.1). Classification (NCBI taxonomy): domain Eukaryota; kingdom Viridiplantae; phylum Streptophyta; class Magnoliopsida; order Santalales; family Viscaceae; genus Viscum; species Viscum album. The sequence goes on from OY728122.1 coordinate 689,463,822, forward strand.
ACAACTCCTTCACAAGGAATACCTAGAATAGTCCCATATATAGCATCATTCCTAAATCTAGTGGAACACCCCTCTAATCAACCGTCAACCTAAGGTGACCCATCTTCTGACACTACCAAAATTCATAACAAATGAATTCCAAATGAAACCAACAATATCCCCCCACTGATAATGATTACTTAAACCACATTATTCTTTTAAAATCCCCAATTTAAGACACACATTAAATAATGGAATCCCTTAGAATCATTGTTTATAACACCTTGTAAAACTAAAATTCATTTTTAATTTAAGACAAATAGATTTAATTTTTTTCCTACAAATATCATGAACCATGATAAATTATAACAAATATAAAAAATATATCCCTCCATGATGAATAAATCATAAACCCATATTACTATTATAATTATAACATTTTAAACACACTTTAACTCAAATAACCCCTTTGAAACATTTTTACAAGAATCTTCTATGCCTAAAATCCCCATTTAATATAAAACCTAGATAAATTTCTATTTTCCAAAAAGAAAATGTAAATCCTAATATAAATGCATAAAATAAACCCAATAAGTAAACACAATCATATATTATTGATAAAATCAATGTAAAACCCTATAATTATGTTCTTACATGAGAAAATCCACAATTTTAAATAGACCTACATTAAATTTAATGGAATCAGGTCACATTTATAATATTTCACTATAGATGATGAAAAGTGATGCTATCCAACAATAAAACCATGATGATTCCTAAAACTCTAATAAGGAACCTTATGTATGGACAACCATGGATTATATGGTTATAAGAACACGATAGAAATAAAATAATGTATAGGTATGAAGAAAGAGGAAGAAATAAAGGTGAATAATGGTTTCCCTAAAAAATCACTATGATATAAGGGGAAATAACCAAGGGGAAATGGAGTACTGTTTTAATAAAAAGGAATATGGTTGGTGAGTGATAATAAGGAAGATGAAATACATTATTCATAAAACCCAGAAGTGGTATTTAAGTTATTTCACATTTTTATGTGACTTGGGAAGGTCACACTATTTGGATTCATGGTTTTCCAAATCATATGACAACATTGTGGCCCATACCCTCATCAAAAAATCATTTTCATGATTTCATGTAAGGTCTCCCACATTATAACAAAACAAATGAACCCCCTAAAAAATGGAATTGTACACTATACACCCGTAACATATATTTACACACATAATTACGACTAATTGTAGACACAACCTAATTTTCTCAAAATATTAAATATTCAACCACTAAAAATAAAGAAGGTATAGAATACATAAAAGAGAAACAACCAAAATAAAATATACTAGTGACACCAAATGTGTCTCATGAATGACATTTTATCCATTTTTTGAACACAATTCGAAAAAACTTATGATAAATAAGTCGAAAAAATAGACTTGTTTGTTAATAATTAATATATTGAAATTAATTATACATTAGAAGTTCACATGATGTCACACATGGAAATTAAAATATATGAGATATTTTCATTATAACCTTATGAAATGTACATGTTGAAACAAATTATGTTCTTAATATTATGTTATACATTACATATATGGGGATAAGAGAAAATACGGTGCTTATGAATTGGTAAATATTGATAATTATCTCACTAGTGGAGTTAACTCCTTCTATGAAAGAGATATTTTAATATTTTAACATACTTAGTGGAATAGCGGTTTCATAATTTTCTTCAAAAAATTAATAATATAATTTTGTTGATATATTTCAAGTTAAAAAGATAAAAAACATTTAATTTTAATTTTTTATGTAATATTTAATGCATATATATTTAGGATTCATTCTACTTAATTTTTTTTAATCATTATAATAAATTCTGGCCTCATTTTTTGAAGTTATATATAGTAAATATATAGACCCTATGATTTTGAAAATTATAGAAAATTTAATTTTATATCAATTTTTTTAAATTAAAGATGTTCTTCTCGTAGACATTCTTAGAAATAATTTTTCATATGATGGTTCACTTGATTATAATGATCCATATAATTAAAATGATAAATAAAATAACTTTATATGATATTCCTAAAATATTTATTATACTATAAATATTCTATGAAAATATTCAATGGAATAATTTCAAACATAAAAGTTTATTAATAAAATATTCAAGTGGCGACTCAGGCCTTACATGGGTGTTTACATTATCAGTAGTATATAACTTCTAACTAATTGTTCATAAAAACTACTTCCTCCGTAATGAAATGCGATTAATTAATAATTTTCATCATAAAATGACTGTATAAAGTATGTAACAACTGAATAAATTTAAAATTTAATACTTTTTAATGTTTATTTATAATTAAAAGTTTACCTATATCATTTCTTTTCTGCTATAAAGAAAAATGGAAATTCCATTTTTGTGTACGTATAGAATACCATCTCCATAAAATATCATGACTCATTTTTTATGAACACCTAACGTTAATGGTTTAAAAAATTTACATAATTTATAGATATGATAATTATAACATATTCAATATTTTGGATTTAATGTACCTATACTATCTTTTAACACAATCAACCGATCAATGTTTGTTTGGAAGATATATATATAATGACTCCAAAATGACCAACATGAACATAACCATTTTTATAACTAAATGTGTGACGATAATTAGAGAATTAAAAGTAAAAATAATATTTATATTATCATTATTTTTTTTATTATGTAATTTTAAATTTAATATAAATTTATTATTCCTGATATTGAGAACATGTGTAGAAAGATAGAATATTCTGTAAGGGATTTTACCCTAAAATATAGATTTAAATGTTTTGAACACATTCTAATCTTTAATAATGTACATTTAAAATTTTCAAGAATTTATTATTTACAGTAAAACGGTTTATAAATGTATTTTTAAATATATTTAATTTTCATTGTTGATACATATAAAATAAATTTTCAATATGATATCATTGTTGTTGATTTTTTCTCTTTACAAAATAGATAAATAAATGTTTTTTTAAAATATAAAACTTGAATAAATATTAATTCTAGTATAATTATTAATAAATAGAAATAATTCTCTTCAAGATAACATTGTTCATCAAATTTTATTGTATTCCTTCTCTTATGTAGAGTTTTCCATTTTAAGTGTCCATAATGTAAAAGGTTATTTCTCTGTATTATTATAAGAAAAGTGTAAGTATTTTCATAATCAGTTCAAATGTTCTTTTCAAGTTTTTTATAAAAAAATTAAATGATTAATTTTTCGCCTCATGATGTAGTAATTTAGAATTATATATTATAATGGTTGATCTTGATATATCACATGACGATGAGGGAACCCTATATATCTCACAAATAAATTTGATAATGATAAAGTCATCAAAGACAAAAATATGACAGATAATCCTATTGGTTACTCCTATGGAATAAAATAAAATTTATTTATTCATGTATGGGTTTATAATTATTCATCATTAGTAATGAATATGATTCCCCATGATAATTATATTTTTACAGATGAAATGTTTTTTACAAAAATATTATTATTTTATTATGTAATGATTGTTTATGATCGTTTAAAGGAGAATGGTATGTTTTTAAAATATTTTACATTAATGATTTACCGCATGCCTCAGGAAGCCTTCATCAGTTTTCCTATGCTTTATAATGTATTTGAATGGTTTTCATTACATAAAACTGATTTTCCCATGTCGAAATGTTTTATTTATGTTTTAAATTTTTTATTTTGAGAAAAGTAAACATCTTTAAGGGTTCTCATGTTTCTTACATGACAGATTGGATTATTTTATTTTTTATACACATAATTTAGATTTATCTTTCTCATCCCACATTTTCAAAATTTTTCCTTAGTATTTGTGAATTATTATAACTTTTAGAATGATTAATATTTTCTCTATGGTGATTCCACTTCAACAAAGACAATGTGCCTTAATTTAAATATGGGTGTAATATAATAACCCATTTTTTGTGAAAAAATGTTCAATTTCTATAGACTTAAACATTTTTATGTAATTATTTATGATATATCTAAAACAAAAAATCTAACAGATTATAGGAATTATTTTTTTTGAAATCCATGTAATTAAAAATCATGTTTATGGGATTTCAATTTAATAAGTTGTAAGAGTTATTATTAGATAAATGTATTGACAGATTTATACATTATTAGAATTTTGAAATAAATGGTCATGAAGATATAGTATGTTATTTTACTTTCATGATATAGACGGTGAATATTTTGATGTTGATTCATTTAAAAAATTTCTAGTCAGAATGGTTTTCATTAGAGGAAACGTGTTATATGAATAGAGAAGGACAAAAAAGGATAATAACTAATAAAATAACTACCCTTGAATTATTGGAATAGATCCATTTTTCAAGGTGAAAATTTAGTTGAAACATGCCATTAATGGGGGCTCCAAAAATGAGAGAAACCAAATTCATCCCATAGGAACATATCAATAGTGTGTCATTTCATGAAACCAAACCCTCTCTCTTTTGGCGGGTCTTCAGGCTATGAGAAAAAAAAGGATAGATAAATTCATTCAATGTGATTTTTGATGATTTTGGATATATGTAAAATAAAAATGTATCTATTAAAATTTATTATTTTTATGGTGAATGAAATCAATTGTGTTCTATGTTTAAGAATTGTTTGGAAAATTATTGGATTGATTCCATGGGGTGGATGCCTTTAAAAATATTTTTCATGAGAATTATTTCCTGATAGTTCTTTATCTAATAATTGAATGTTAATTTCTATAATTAAAGAATAATTAAGAGTATTAGGTTCTCTCTTCTGAATATAAATATTCTATATTGTCCATGTATTCAAAAAATTTCATTCCAAACCATGAAAAAAATTATAGATTTTACAAAACTCTAAAACATTATTTATAAATAACATCTTCCACTCATGAATTTAATGGTTTTTGGGGAGGTTTTTAGTTTTTATATGAATATAGACATGTTTTATCCCATCACATGATTTCATAATGAGAACAAGGGTTATAAGTGGTCAAGGTGGAAGGAAATGGAGTATTAGTCAACCAAAACCATTAATGTTCATCCCCCATGTCTTCTAAATATGGTAAAATAGATTTTAAAAATTGATATATATGATCGAAGTTGTTTTAATGATGTGTTAATCTCTATCATTTGGATATCAAATATAAGTAAAAGTTATTTCATAAAAAAATAATGGAAAATTGGAATGTTTCTAGAAGTAAGATGTTTCAATTTCAATAAGTAGGTAATTTATGCCAATTAATGTCTAAAGCTAGTTACGTAAGGTTTGAATCATGATGATCAAAAACAAAAACAAAGTGTATCAATGTATTATTATACTTCTAAATTAGATGTAGGACCTATAAATGATGTGTTGAAATATACATTACTTATTTATTACGATTGTCCCAATATAATAATTTTTTTAGGATCCATACATTATATTATATTTAGAAAATATTCAAGTAAAATAGAAAATAAAACACAATAATTAATGTTAGAATTAATTGTAAAAAATAATTGGGTTAGTTTATGTAAAAAAATATTTTATATAAATATTCCTACTATCACCTATTGAATGTTTTTACTATAATCCTTTTAATAAAACCTATTTTACTGTTTCATATTATTCTATGTATGGATTTACTTTTATGTTAAAATTTGAAGATAACTTATAATTATAATGAATTTTTTTTCATATTGTGGTTAAAATTTTATATAAAATCTATTAATACCTTTTTAATATATCAATAATATAAAATTGAAAAATACGGAATTCAATGTAATCATGCACATATTTTTAAACGTAAAAAAACATGTAATATTAGCTATGACCTAATAGTAAATGAATAACTTGATGTATTTCATGATAATTTTTCTATTGTTATTCTTGATATGGAGGTTATATATATACTATTGAATTAATTAATAATTCTAATAATATTTCATAATCACATTATAAAATTGTTCCAATATATATTTTTTAACTTAAAACATTGTTTTATGGTTTTAATTGAATGGGTTAATTAAACCATTTTACATCATCTCGAGGTGCTCTTTATTTTCCTGTTAAAATCTTGGATAGTTCCATGAGAATTTATATTGATTATAGAGCACTCAATGAAATAACATTTATAAAAATGTGTTTATTTTATTCATATAAAATAATCATTTGATCAGATCTGAGGTGATTAGTGTTTTAAATGGTTGATCTCAAGTCTGGGTATCACTAGATGAAGGTGATAGTGGAAGACGTTTTGGGTACATTATTCCAAAATAGGTATGGAAATTATGAGTTAGTGTATACTAATTCTTGGTGAACGAATGAACCAGCTCTATTTCTGAGTCATATGAATATATTTTTCTATCTGTACATAGATAATTATTTGGAAGTTTTCATTTGTTTAATATTTTGGGGTACACTAAATGTTATGGGGAACATGAAAACATATAAGTATTGTTCTAAAAAATTAAAAATATAATACTTTTAATTGAATATTCATAAAATAAAATTTTTTGATACCCCATATTTCATTCCCCAAGCATATTTATACTAAATACGAAATCACATTTGATACTATTATGACAACAGTGGATGAAAAGATTCAAATACCTAAAAATTACACAAAAAGTTTATGTTTTCTTGGATTATTTGTTTAATATCAGTTTTTTTCCAAACAAATATTGAATTTATAGGTCAATCACCAAGATAACATTAAAATATGTAAATTTTGCTGGACAATGAAATCTGATGGATGTTTCCAAGAATGAAATAGAATATTTTTTAATGATCATTTTTTATTCTAGAAAACATGAAATAATGAATTTTTTAATTATATAGATTCATCATTGAATAGTTTTTTTAAACTAATGCATGTGTTTTGGGTAACATCATATAGATCACATCACCTAAATATCTATAAGCATAGTTACCATACAAATTATCTGGAGAATTCATCATTTTTTCCATAAAAATTTGGATCCATTTTTTATAATATCTATTTTCATTCTAGTGTACAATTGGATCCTTTTGAGGTATTATATTGAATTTGGTGATGAAATACATTCTATTTGGAGGATTCCCATGAATGGAAACAATATAGACTATATTTTTTAAAATATATATTTGATAAGAAAATGTTTATTACATACCACGTGAGGGTAAAAATGATCATGTATACAAGTTACTCAGATAACTGAATTAAAGATATTTCATTTGAGGTAGGAGATAATGTTTTTATAAATGTTTCTTTTTGGGACAGTGTAATGTGTTTTAACAAAAATTAAAATTTAATTCCACGGTTTATTGACCAATTTTAAAATATATAAAATTTGGTTTTAATATATTACTGATTTTACTTACCTGTGATTTTATATCTTGAACATGAAGTGTTTCGTGTTTCATTGTTATGGAAATTTGTACTTGATGAATCTCATGTTTTGAGCCCTATAGAGTCATTGATTGAGCAGAAATAATCATAAAAATAAATTTTGATTCTGATTTTGGTTCTATGATATAAGGTACTATAAAATAATATGATTCACCATGATAAGGTTATATAGAAGAATAACATGACTTATGAAGAAATAAGGGAATCAAAAAACTTAATGTGGGACAAATACCATCACATTATTATGTAATAAAAAATTTTGAGGATTAAATTTAAAGGGGGTAGAGTGTAAAATTTTTTTAATTTTTTTAATAAACATACTATATTATTTACAAGTACTCATTTTATTCATTCATATTCATCACATAATTAAAATGTAGTTTTATAATATGATTCATTCAAAAAAATAGTTTTATTTAATTTAATTGACTTTCAATATATTGAATGGATTTAGTTAAATGTTTTTTAATAAAATTAGAAATTATATTTGGAATAATATACTCCTTTTTATTTAATTAAATCAAAATTTTTATTAATTTTTTTTTTACTTTTTTCTAAAATGATTTATTTTGGATTGAATAGTGGAAATAAATTTTCTTAAAAATTTATAGTTACTTTTATTGTATTTAAGCATTACCATTAAATTTTGGAATGTTTTTTAATTAAATATATTCTCATATGAATAAAAATATTCTAATTAAATTCATATTTATTAGTATTATATTTTGTTTTCGTATAAAATTATTTTTATGCTTAAAAGAGAATTTTTCTTAAAAACAATTTCGTTTATGTTTTCTTATTTATATTACAAAAATTCATCCAATTATACATCTAAAATAATGAAAAATTTATATCATATTTATAATCATGATGTTGATTTTTTAAAATGGTAATTTCATTTTTTGACATTATGAATTGTAACATTGATTTAAAAAAGTTACCATGATAAAAGGAAAAACTGGTTAATTAAGGTAAATGCTAAGGGATGTGGAAAGAAATTGTCCAAAATTCTTATCGGAATAATTTAATTTGACATGTATCATATTATTTTATACATTTAATTATTTTAGAGAAACATTCATTTGACTAAGACTTTATATTATTTTAAAACATTTAATTGTTAGGTGTATTCCACTACCCTCACTAATTAAAGGGATCCTCCTCTGATCACTTATTAAAAAACATTTATCTTTTTAGATAAACCATTAATTATATAAATATAGTCCCATAATATCTCCAAAAATCCTATAATTCCTCATCTTACCAAATTAACATCCTGATAGTGATTATGATATATGCTATGGATGGTTTATCAAAATACGTGTAAAATTTTATAACATTGTTTCAAGGTAATTTATTTTTATACCTCCTTCAAATATTGGTTTACAATATTAAAATAATAAAATAAATATCTACTATATACATAAATGATTTTATTATTATGATACAACCCTTTTTGAGCTCCATTTTTGTAGCACTCCATACCAGATATGGCATCATTTTTCCCCATGATGGTGGGTCACAAGGCCCAATGCATGAAATCCAATATTCAAGAGGAAATTTACTATTAGAGAATCCCGATGGTAATTCAATATTGAGACTATTATATCATGTTATAGTGAAACATGGTTTCATAAACACATTAATCAACAGTAGAAGAATAAAATAAATCAATTCCAGAAGATAAAATTAAAAAATAATTTAGTAATGATTTAGAAAAATCAGTCAAATAAAATATTATTATCATATAATGTGTATATAATAAAAGAATGAAAAAACATTAAAGTATGAATCAAGAAGAAGAACACTTTCGAATGTTCAAAATACCAAAATTTATTATAACCAGATTGCATCATGAGAATTGTTCGTTCTTTTGTCCCATTATCATAATCAAAAAACATATCAAGTATCCTAAAATGGGTTCATTAATGGTACCATCCTACATACATGATGTATATCTGAGTACACAATGGTGGCCCAAATAAGGTGTGAGATAACAAAATGTAAACCACCAACAACAGTGTCTTTAAAAATTTATTTCTGTATAATAAAAACATAAGTAGTCTGAAATATATCATAGTTATATCAGTACTATAATGAATTGTAATAATTAAAATTTGATCCTATCCAAAAAAAAAACGTCTTCCTATAGACCATATTCAATCCCCCAAAAACAATGGAAACAAGGATGTAGAAAAAAAAGTGTAACAAAGTCCAGTCAGACAAATTTAATCAAATAATCATTTTAAAGATATATATATATATAAAGCATTGAAAAATTACCACAACAATATCACCAAGTAATGAAGAGTATAACATTCTAAATAAATAATTTTATGTAATCTAGTATCAGACCAAGATGTGTTGGGTCCATAATATATAAGACCAAGGCATCCTCTTCAAATCCATTGATCATTTTAATGGAATATCATTCAATAATTAGTTGAATTCCAAATAATCTGTCCAATGATAATTTCTATTGTGATTCCATGAAAGTTGGATCCAACATATAGATTATAATGACCCATACTTTACATACATTGTTAATACTTCGAAATTGAAGCACACTTATTACAACATATGACAAAACCACAAAGGATAGTATAGGTATAGTGTCTTTAGAAACTGGGAAAAATAAACAACTGGTTCATAAATCTTCTACAGTGTCTCCCATTTATTTCATCATATCTAGGGTCCCTTTTAGCATATTCTACTTAATATCCATCTTCCTGACCTGGGGAAAAGAAAACATAAAAGGGTGAGCTCAAATGCCTAACAAGGGCAAATAAAGGAAATAAAAATCATATCATATCTTTATGAAAATCAAAACCTGCAAAAGAGATCATAATATCTTAACATGGAATAAATCATAGATGTGAAAATGAGATCCCCATAATCATAACATAAAACATGAAACTTTGTGGCATGCACACATAATCATGGAAAATCATTTCTTGTTAGTCATGACTCATTGCCAAGACTATCTTAGTGGACAAAGTCCCTTTCTGAACCGAGTTCACTCCTCGATTCAGTCCTGTATCACTGAACCGAAATAACCTTCCGTTCCAGCCATGTCTATCTCATGAGATATAAAATCATTACCCAATGAATTGGAAGGAGATATAGGTCCCACCCATCTTATAATGAATCCTTTCTTATGTGTGCCACATAATCATAAAACATACATCATCGCATAACACATGTAACAAAAATGGGATTCTTGAAACATCATGACATCATAAAACAATTCATATAAGATAAAGGAATTCATAAAGATAATTATATCACAACATAGTCAAATCAATGTAAAAATATGGATAGAAACAGAACCCTTTATTATCTTAGATGGAAAATAATTTTGATAAAACACTTGAATTGAATTCTTGAGGAAAATTTCCTTTCTTCTTCAAAATCAATTTCTTTTCACAAAACATCATGCAATTTTAAAAGAAAGAGATTTTATTGAAAATAGTAATGAAATATTTTAGAGGAAGCTTCATGAAAATAAGGCTTTATAAAACAGTAGAAATTCGTTCGTGCCGTATAAGTTAAAAGAACATTCTTCGTACTTTTGTCGGAAAAGTCAAAAAGTACCTCGTACGAAAAACGACAAAAGATTCCTTTCATACGTATTACTAAAAACTCACCGAAGGGTAAAAATGGATTTAAACAATTTTAGGTGGATGGAAATAATATTACATATTGAGAAAACATGGATGTGGATGATAAAATACACCCCAGTAAATACTTACGAATAAACAATCTCGGATAAAAATGAGATTGTGATATTTCCCTTACCTTAGGTCTGATTTGCTTTGTTTGTGTCCGAAGCTCCTATATAATGGTTTAAATAATGTTATTGACTTATTCCATAATCATACATATTGATATGATATCATTTATGGTCATATTATTAGCTTCTTGTTAGTAATATTTCATTGTTACTTGTTACTCGGGTCTTTATAACTTTTTGTTCTTATGCGTGTTTTGTTGAATAAATTCTTATTCTTATCTTTAGGTTATAGATAATTCATTTCCAGAATGGTATTAGTGTAGTATATACCATATTCATTCATTCAATTCATTTATATAATCATTATGAAATGAGGATCATGTAGAACGAGTCGCATCACATCGTGGAGACGGTATTCCGTACGTACGCACGAGTGATGATATCGTTCCTATGATCGTGGAATTGTATTGGAGTATATATATATATATTATTTCAGTATCAATATTACTTAATAATAATCATATATTGTTACTCATTACACCATTATACCCATCCTTGTAAGGTGATGGTGGAAAATAGATTACACCACGGCGTGGAGACGGTATTCCGTACGTACTCACGCGCGGTGATTTCATTTTTCCATAGGATGGATAGAAGGTGAATTAGGGTTGTTTCATATTTATAATAACATATCAGTATGTAAGTAATACTGATGTTATTACTTTATCAGGAAAAAACTAAAGAAGAAGAAGTTGAAGAAGAAAGAAATTGAAAAGATCGGTAATGGATATTACCTCTTCTTTGGAACGCCTCTTTGAATCCTCCACTTAAGGAACTAAGATTGGTCTTTGGAGAAGACCAGGACCTCTAGGATTATTCTAGGGAAGTGGAGAGGAGAAAATTGCAGGGGTTGGCCGAGCTTGAGTGCTCAAATTGGTGTGAGGAGGAGGGGGAGGAGGTGCCCTTTTATAAGGGAGGAGAGGGGCACCTTAGGAATATCTCAAAATATTATTTTATATAAAAGTCAAAATCGGTTTATAATGGTTCAAAAGGGTCTTATTTCGAAGCTAAAGTGGGGATGGGTCGAAATCCTATCAACCAATAGGATTTAGACAAGTTTAGGGTATTATTTTAACCTTATAAATTATATTTAACTCTAAGTTAATTAATTTAACTTTTACTGTGTCTTTTTATTTTCTTTCACTATATGGTCAATACACTTACTATAACATGCCAAACGAACCACAAATTGTTTATTATTAATATATATATATCCTTATCTTAGTCATTTGGCCTAACCTTAGATTTTTAGGAATAAAATAACAATTAATAATATAATATTTGATTTAAAAACTATTTTGTGTCAATTTTGACACTATTTGATATATGATTTTTGTGAAAGTCATAACAGAATTATATGTTCGAACCAAGTTGATTAAATCAACATTAATATATCATATTAACCTATAAAATTAGTGTAATTCATAAAAAGTCTTAAATTACATTTATTTTGGTATTTATATTATCAATTTTGTCAATATTTCATTAATAAGATAATTACTGCATCATCTTTGTGTCATAAATAAATTAAATTATTTGATGTCTAAAAATTACAAATAAAATACCATCATGTAGGAAATCTGTTTATCTTTCTAATGAATCTTTACAATCGAATTTATCTTATGTATAACGCCATATTAAAAATGATTTACTTATTAAACTTTGATTTTAACTATTTTAACCCTTCTTTAAATAAATTAATAATAAATGTCCTAATCTAATCCAAGTGGGCCTAAAAGGTCATATTTTATTCCTAAGTTTGTTTTTGGTCGAATTAAACTTGTCAAATAGAATTAGGACATGTGTTAGGGTAATATTAATATCATATTTACCCTTAGTTACCCTATTTACTATTAACTGCGGTAAAAATCGTAAAAAGTTACTATTCACCAAAAAATTATTTTTATTTCATTGAACCACATTTTACTTACGGATATCAACCGTGTCTGTCGGATTTTCGAAATTCCATTCACAGAAGCGGTAAAATTAAGTTTTATGCAAAATTCAGTTTTTAACCTACCACTTAGTGGTTTCACTATTCATCAAAAATTGAAAGTTTTCAGAAAAATACCAAAATTTCACCCTAGGCTAATTTCGATATTCTGAGTCCAAAAATGATGTCCATTTTGAAAAATGAAATTTATAAAATTTCAAAAAGTGGTTATTACTATTCATAACGGCTAGTTTTAATAGCATATTGTTGTTTAGTGAAACTCGGTATTGCGTACGACGCAAGCTATCGTGGAAGGTCGCGATTGCGTGTAAAGCAAGACAAGCAAGTGTTGTGTATAAAAAGATTCCTTTGATGGTTTATATAACATAAAAGTCTCGGGTGTTACATTCTACCCCCCTTAAAAAGAATTTTTCCCTCGAAATTCGTCACTTTGTAACAAACAAATGAGGATACTTCTCCCTCATCATATCCTCAAGCTCCCATGTAGCTTCTTCAAGTTGGTGGTTCCTCCATAAAACTTTCACCAAGCGAGTGGTCTTGTTTCGTAGGACTTTTTCGCTACGATCCAGAATCTCTATCGGCTGTTCTTCATAAGAAAGATCTTGCTCCAGCGGTACAACTTCTGAGCTGAGTACATGTGAAGGATCTGGTATGTACTTTCTCAGGAGAGATACGTGGAAAACATCGTGAACTTGAGAGAGATTCGGTGGAAGCGCCAATCGGTAAGCTACCTTCCCAACACGATCCAGTATTTCAAAAGGACCGATATATCTAGGGCTCAACTTCCCCATCTTTCCAAATCTCATAACCCTCTTCCAGGGAGATATTCGTAAGAACACTTTATCGCCCACTTCAAACTCTAGGTCTTTTCTTCGGTTGTCGGCATAACTTTTCTGTCGACTCTGAGCTGCTCTTATGTGTTGTTGAATAGATCTAACCTTTTCTGCCATTTCATCAATGAGATCATGTCCTAATAGCTTTCTTTCCCCAACTTCATCCCAGCAAGTTGGAATCCTGCATTTCTTTCCATAGAGAGCTTCATAAGGAGCCATCTGAATACTGGAGTGAAAGCTATTATTATAAGAAAATTCCACCAAAGGTAGGTGTTGATCCCAACCTCCTTTGAAATCTATATATCAAGCTCTCAACATATCTTCTAGGGTTTGAATTGGTCTCTCAGACTGACCGTCTATCTGGGGATGATAAGCAGTGCTGAAACTCAACTCTGTATCCAGAGTATGCTGAAGACTTCACCAGAACATCGAAGTAAATCTCGGATCTCGATCAGATATAATAGAAAGTGGTACTCCATGCAATCTTACCACTTCCTTTACATATATACTGGAAAGATGATCTAGAGAGAAATCCTCTCTAATAGCAATGAAGTGTGCAGACTTTGTAAGACGATCAACTATGACCCGGATAGCATTATTGCCTTTGGATGTTTTAGGAAGCCCTGTGACAAATTCCATAGTGATGTTTTCCCATTTCCATTCGGGTATGGGTAATGGTTGTAACATCCCCTTAGACTTCTGTCTCTCAGCTTTAACTTGTTGACAAACCAAGCATCGAGAGACATATTCAGCAACATCTCTTTTCATGCCATCCCACCAGAAGTACTCTTTCAGGTCCCTATACATCTTCGTGCTTCCAGGATGAATAGAGAATGAAGAACTATGAGCCTCATCCAGCATCTCTTTCTTTAATTCGGGGATGGAAGGAACACAAACCCGATTCCTGAACTTTATTATCCCATCACAATCAAGGTTGAATTCAGGAACATTTCTCACCTTCTTTTGTAACTCGACATCTTCTTTCTGTGCCTCTTTAATCATCACATGTATAGATGGTTGAACATTCATTTGAGAAAGATAAGATTTTTCCCCTTCCATTATAATTCCAAGATCCATCCTTTGTAAATCCATAAATATTGGATCTTTTGTGATCCTCATCATGGATAAACTAGCATGGTCTTGTCGACTAAATGCATCTGCCACCTTGTTTGCTTTCCCAGGGTGGTAATGGATTGAGCAGTCATAATCCTTAATCAGCTCCAACCATCTTCTTTGAATCATATTCAACTCCTTTTGTGTGAAAATATACTTTAAACTTTTATGATCAGTATAAATATCACACCTTTCACCATAAAGGTAATGACTCCAAATCTTTAATGCAAAGATTACCGCAGCCAACTCCAAATCATGTGTTGGGTAATTTTGCTCATGGATTTTCAACTGTCGTGAGGCATAAGCTATCACCATATCATTTTGCATAAGAACACACCCCAATCCCTTCTTGGATGCATCACTGTAGATCACAAACCTTTCTCCACTACAAGGCAGTGTGAGCACAGGTGCACTGGATAACCTTCTTTTCAACTCCTTGAAATTCTCTTCACATTCCTCTGTCCAGACAAACTTAACTCTCTTCCGAGTCAACTTGGTGATTGGATTAGATAATCGTGAAAAATCTTTTAAAAACGTCGATAATATCCAGCCAAACCAAGAAAACTTCGGATCTCAGTTACTGTTGTTGGTCTTGACCATCTTTCGATAACCTCTGTTTTTGCTAGATCCACAGATATCCCCTCTTTTGAGATTATAAGACCCAAAAATTCAACTTTTTGAAGCCAAAATTCACACTTGGTAAATTTGGCATAAAGCTTCTCCTTTCTCAGGGTCTTCAATATAATTCTCAAGTGATATTCATGCTCTTCCTTTCTCATTGAATAAACAAGAATATCGTCTATAAAGACTACCACAAATTGATCAAGATAGTCTCTAATGACTCTATTCATTAGATCCATGAAGATAGAAGGGGCATTAGTAAGACCAAATGGCATCACTATAAATTCATAGTGTCCATACCTTGTACGGAAAGCCGTCTTTGGTATATCCTCCCTTTTGACCCTTAATTGATGATACCCTGAACGAAGATCAATCTTGGAAAAGTATTGAGTTCCGCGTAGTTGGTCAAATAAGTCATCAATGCGTGGGAGAGGATATTTGTTCTTGATAGTGATCTTGTTAAGTTCTCGATAATCAATGCAAAGTCTCAATGATCCATCTTTCTTCTTAACAAATAGAACATGTGCTCCCCAAGGTGACGCACTAGGGCGTATGAATCCCTTATCAAGATTCTCTTGGAGTTTCTTCTTCAATTCCTGCAACTCAATTGGGGCCATTCTATAAGGTGTCTTTGAAATAGGCAAATCACCCGGTACGAGTTCTATTGAAAACACAACATCACGATTTGGTGGAAGACCCGGCAATTCCTCCGGAAAGACATCATCAAACTCCCGTACAATGGGCATATTCTTAGTCGTGAGTTTCTCACCAACCATTTGAGATAAATAACCTTCATTTAGTGGAATCAATACCCATAAGATGGAAGAAATTTCCACTGGAAGGTTATGTTCATCCTTGCATTGATAGACAATCGTAGATTGATCTGGAATATGAAATATGACTTCCCTTCTTTGGAAATCGATATGAGCTCCATGTAGAGAAAGCCAATCCATGCCAAGAATCACATCAAATTCCACTAAAGGAAGGATCACAAGATTTTCAGGAAGCACTTTCCCAAAAACATCGATCGGAGAAGAATTATAAACTTTTGATGCGATTGATGTGCCATTAGGTGTTGTCACAGCTAACTCAACATCTAATTGTTGAGGTAATACGGTGATACCCTTAGAAATGTCTTCAAAAATAAAAGAGTGGGTGGATCCAGAATCAAATAAAACATTTTCTACTTTAGAGTGGATGGTAAGTGTACCTTTCACCACATCGTTATCGTACTCCACATCGCTGATAGAAATTGCATGTGACTTTCCTTTGTCTTTAGCCTTAAGATTTTGTTGACGTCGACCATCATCATCAACCCTTGGATTTGGGCATTGATTGGCATAATTCCCCATCTCCTTGCACTTGAAACATTGAAGTGTAGTAGGTTCATTCTGTGTATCCCTTCATTTGTTTGCATCATTAGACATCTTCTTCCCATTATCACGGCATTCAAATGCCCGATGACCTTCTTTTCCACATTTAAAACATTTACTTGTCCCTTTAAGACAACTCCCTCCATGTTTCTTTCCACACTTTGAGCATATGGAAAAGCTCATCTTCTTTTCCGTGTGCTCTTTAGATTTTTCTTTGAATTCCATCTTCCTCTTCTTATCAAACCCATGTGACTGATGGGTTACTCCAATCTCCATCTCGACTTTGAGGGCACATCGAACGATTTCCTCGTAGCTATTGATGTCCCTTATGGATAACGCCCTTCGAATACTTGGTTTTAAGCCACTAAAGAATCGATCGATCTTACTCTCAGGTTGGATAATAATACCAGAAGCGTACCTTGCAAGTCTTGTAAAATTTGCTTCATAGGTACTAACAGATTCATCATCCCTTTGCTTCAGTTCAAGGAACTCTTTCTCCATCTTTGTTCGGAGAATACGAGGGAAGTACTTATTGAAAAATAAGTTCTTGAACTCGTCCCATTCCATAGACTCAATTTCATCCCTTTGCCTCATATTCTTAACATGATTCCACCATTGATCCGCATCTCCTTCCAAACGATACACTGTTAGGATGACTTTATCATGCTCAGAACATTGAAGAACTGAAAATATCTTTTCAGTAGTACTAATCCATTGTTCAGCAACTAATGGATCAGTAGACCCGCTGAAAGAAGGTGGACGCTGCCTCATGAAGGATTCAACAGAATGTTGCTCCCTCCTTTGTTCGTTTGGAAATCCTGCATGATTCATAGCTTGAGAAAGTTGTGTGAGCATGGCTACAAGATTTTGCATTCCAGCTCCCATATCGTTTGGTTGCTCAGGGGGGCAATCATTGCATTGCCCATCGCATTCCGCAATAACACGGTTCCTTCGGGTTCCATCCATTGACTAAAACCAAGAAGAATAGTGTGAGCAACACTAATTATAATAGGAAACCACATAAATCAAGAAAAAAAAAATTCATGCTTATGGTCTTATACTAGGTTATTCATGGCCATTTCTAAGATTATGTTCTATGCTTAGACTTATCCTTAGGGTTCATACTAAGGCTTTCACATCCTAGTTTCCAATGGTTGACTATACATTTCCTCTGATACCAACTATAATGACCCATACATTACATACATTGTTAATACTTCGAAATTGAAGCACACTTATTACAACATATGACAAAACCACAAAGGACCGTATAGGTATAGTGTCTTTAGAAACTGGGAAACATAAACAACTGGTTCATAAATCTTCTACAGTGTCTCCCATTTATTTCATCATATCTAGGGTCCCTTTTAGCATATTCTACTTAATATCCATCTTCCTGACCTAGGGAAAAGAAAACATAAAAGGGTGAGCTCAAATGCTCAACAAGGGCAAATAAAGGAAATAAAAATCATTTCATATCTTTATGAAAATCAAAACCTGCAAAAGAGATCATAATATCTTAACATGGAATAAATCATAGAAGTGAAAATGAGATCCCCATAATCATAACATAAAACTTGAAACTTTGTGGCATGCACACATAATCATGGAAAATCATTTCTTGTTAGTCATGACTCATTTCCAAGACTATCTTAGTGGACAAAGTCCCTTTCTGAACCGAGTTCACTCCTCGTTTCAGTCCTGTATCACTGAACCGAAATAACCTTCCGTTCCAGCCATGTCTATCTCATGAGATATAAAATCATTACCCAATGCATTGGAGGGAGATATAGGTCCCACCCATCTTATAATGAATCCTTTCTTATGTGTGCCACATAATCATAAAACATACATCATCGCATAACACATGTAACAAAAATAAGATTCTTGAAACATCATGACATCATAAAACAATTCATATAAGATAAAGGAATTCATAAACATAACTCCATCACAACATAGTGAAATCAATGTAAAAATATGGATTGAAACAGAACCCTTTATTATCTTAGATGGAAAATAATTTTGATAAAACACTTGAATTGAATTCTTGAGGAAAATATCCTTTCTTCTTCAAAATCAATTTCTTTTCACAAAACATCATGCAATTTTAAAAGAAATAGATTTTATTGAAAATAGTCATGAAATCTTTTAGAGTAATCTTCATGAAAATAAGGCTTTATAAAACAGTAGAAATCTGTTCGTGCCGTATAAGTTAAAAAAAAACATTCTTCGTACTTTTGTCGGAAAATTCAAAAAGTACCTCGTACGAAAAACGACAAAATATTCCTTTCATACGTATTACTAAAAACTCACCTAAGGGTAAAAATGGATTTAAACAATTTTAGGTGGATGGAAATAATATTACATGTTGAGTAAACATGGATGTGGATGATAAAATACACCCCAGTAAATACTTACGAATAAACAATCTCGGATAAAAATGAGATTGTGATATTTCCCTTACCTTAGGTCCGATTTGCTTTGTTCGTGTCCGAAGCTCCTGTATAATGGTTTAAATAATGTTATTGACTTATTCCAGAATCATACATATTGATATGATATCAAATATGGTCATATTATTAGCTTCTTGTTAGTAATATTTCATTGTTACTTGTTACTCGGGTCTTTATAACTTTTTGTTCTTATGCGTGTTTTGTTGAATAAATTCTTATTCTTATCTTTAGGTTATAGATAATTCATTTCCAGAATGGTATTAGTGTAGTATATACCATATTCATTCATTCAATTCATTTATATAATCATTATGAAATGAAGATCATGTAGAACGAGTCGCATCACATCGTGGAGACGGTATTCCGTACGTACGCACGAGTGATGATATCGTTCCTATGATCGTGGAATTGTATTGGAGTATATATATATATTATTTCAGTATCAATATTACTTAATAATAATCATATATAGTTACTCATTACACCATTATACCCATCCTTGTAAGGTGATGGTGGAAAATAGATTTCACCACGGCGTGGAGACGGTATTCCGTACGTATGCACGCGCGGTGATTTCATTTTTCCGTAGGATGTATAGAAGGTGAATTAGGGTTGTTTCATATTTATAATAACATATCAGTATGTAAGTAATACTGATGTTATTACTTTATCATGAAACAACTAAAGAAGAATAAGTTGAAGAAGAAAGAAATTGAAAAGATCGGTAATGGATATTACCTCTTCTTTGGAACGCCTCTTTGAATCCTCCACTTAAGGAACAAAGATTGGTCTTGGGAGAAGACCAGGACCTCTAGGATTATTCTAGGGATGTGGAGAGGAGAAAATGGCAGGGGTGGGCCGAGCTTGAGTGCTCAAATTGGTGTGAGGAGGAGGGGGAGGAGGTGCCCTTTTATAAGGGAGGAGAGGGGCACCTTAGGAATATCTCAAAATATTATTTTATATTAAAGTCAAAATCGGTTTATAATGGTTCCAAAGGGTCTTATTTCGAATCTAAAGTGGGGATGGGTCTAAATCCTATCAACCAATAGGATTTAGACAAGTTTAGGGGATTATTTTAACCTTATCAATTAGATTTAACTCTAAGTTAATTAATTTAACTTTTACCGTGTCTTTTTGTTTTCTTTCACTATATGGTTAATACACTTACTATAACATGACAAACGAACCCCAAATTGTTTATTATTAATATATATATCCTTATCTAAGTAATTTGGCCGAACCTTAGATTTTTAGGAATAAAATAACAATTAATAATATAATATTTGATTTAAAAACTATTTTGTGTCAATTTTGACACTATTTGATATATGATTTTTGTGAAAGTCATAACAGAATTATATGTTCTAACCATGTTGATTAAATCAACATTAATATATCATAGTAACCTATAAAATTATTGGAATTCATAAAAAGTCTTAAATTACATTTATTTTGGTATTTATATTATCAATTTTGTCAATATTTCATTAATAAGATAATTACTGCATCATCTTTGTGTCATAAATAAATTAAATTATTTGATGTCTAAAAATTACAAATAAAATACCATCATGTAGGAAATCTTTTTAGCTTTATAATGAATATTTACAATCGAATTTATCTTCTGTATAACCCCATATTAAAAATGATTTACTTATTAAACTTTGATTTTAACTATTTTAACCCTTCTTTAAATAAATTAATAATAAATGTCCTAATCTAATCCAAGTGGGCCTAAATGGTCATATTTTATTCCTAAGTTTGTTTTTGGTCGAATTACACTTGTCCAATAGAATTAGGACATGTGTTAGGGTAATATTAATATCATATTTACCCTTAGTTACCCTATTTACTATTAACCGCGGTAAAAATCGTAAAAAGTTACTATTCACCAAAAAATTATTTTTATCTCATTGGACAACATTTTACTTACTGATATCAACCGTGTCTGTCGGATTTTCGAAATTCCATTCACAGAAGCGGTAAAATTAAGTTTTATGCAAAATTCAGTTTTTAACCTACCACTTAGTGGTTTCACTATTCATCAAAAATTGAAAGTTTTCAGAAAAATACCAAAATTTCACCCTAGGCTAATTTCGATATTCTGAGTCCAAAAATGAAGTCCATTTTGAAAATTGAAATTTATAAAATTTCAAAAAGTGGTTATTACAATTCATAACGGCTAGTTTTAATAGCATATTGTTGTTTAGTGAAACTCGGTATTGCGTACGACGCAAGCTATCGAGGAAGGTCGCGATTGAGTGTAAAGCAAGCCAAACAAGTGTTGTGTAGAAAAATATTCCTTTGATGGTTTATATAACATAAAAGTCTCGAGTGTTACATAGATGACCATGGAATATTCATCTAGTCCAAGGATCATCTGGATGGATCATTGTAAATACATTGGTGGATTCCATGGAGAATGCCCATTGACATTCCTAGAACATTATATCCAAGGTATAGAAATTACTTTGGAACATTATAGAATCATTATACATGGAGTAGAATTATACTATTCATCCAGTTCTATTTTCTATACAGATACATAGGGTAGACATTTCCATAGCATGCAATGGAATCTCGATCAAAGGATCTCATTCATGGAATCCACTACCATTATCAATTGATCAGTAGGTTCATAATACAATTCATTATCATTAAAAATTAATGAGTTCAACCATTCCATTTAAAAATTTTATATTTAAACAGTTTAACCATTTAATATGGAATCCCTCCTTATTAATGCATAAATTTTCATTACATTTTACACATATTGTATCATTAAAATATAATGTCTTTGGAGAACAATACATAATACATGAAAATGTATAACATTACTTTAATACACTTGAAAGGATTCTTGAAATTTTCATCCAATGTATATTTACAAAATCTCATTACTTGGAGACATACATCATTGGAAAGGGTGAGAAGAAGGCCTAATAATGAATAGAAGTGAAACAGTTTTCATGTGAACTAGAGAAATATTAATAGGAACGTGAGGAATATAATAATTTTATGATAAATATTCATATCAAAATAATAATAAAATTAAACATAAAATAAAAATATTTTTTCTATATTTAATTTAGGAAATCATAATAATATCACTATGGTCTATCCCCAATGTGTCATAAAAATTTCCATGTTTATTCACCATGATATAATAAAACATGTCATCCATATAGATTAATTTTATTACCTAATGCTTTGGAGAACTATTAATATTCTCCCTTAAAATTTCGTTATTTCCATGTGAACCTAATATATAATTATCATAACTTTTAAAAATAACCCAAAGAGAATAAATAAAATGTTTTTCATATCAAAATCAGGATGTTTTTAAAAATTCTTAAAAAAAGGATCATTATGTCAATTATAACACATAAAAAGGAGATGAAATTTTAATTTATGTCAATTATATAATCAAATATATAATTTTATATGACATGGGGAATACCCCAATATAAGAATAATTTTTGGGTATTCACATAAATAAAATAAGACAATTTCTTTGGAAAAACAGAGAGATTTGGAGACATAAATTGTTTAGCATCAGGTCTATACAACATGGGTTTGAAAAAAATTAAAAATAGAGGGATCATGAGTGAACCATTCATAATAGACTAATAATAAATTATGGGTACTGAATAAAATCGAAAAAAAAATATTGTAATGAAACATTAAAAACATTCCATATAGAATGGAACATTGCTGGAAAAATGAAAATTTCATAATTTCCTTATGAAAATTCTTCAACCCAACAATATCACGTAAAAATTCAAAATATCTGTTGATTAGAGATGAAATAATCTCAAATAATTTGGAAATAAAATAGACAGAAATAAAGATATTAAAAAATATACCCCAATATAATAAAATTAAAACTAAAATACATAACATAAAAGAAGTCTTCACTAAAAGAGGAGGGTGAATGTCTCATTTACCATAATGTGTAACTCCAAATAACATGAAGGATGAGACCTTGGGCGCAATTTTAGAGAAATAATGGGGAGGAAAAATGACCGTAGATTTTTTTGGTGTAATTTTGAATGAAACGAATGAAGGAATGTGTTGTTATTTATAGAGAAATTTGGGGAATGGTTTATTAATTTCCAAGGGGAACCTCATCGGTGGTATTTGAAAACCTGTGGCTTTCCCATGGTACAAGACCATGGTTTTGGCCATGTGGGACACCACATATAATATGTAATTATTTAGGAGTCTACCAGAATTATTACATCATGATTACATCATTGATGATGTCATTAATCACACTAAAACAAAAAAACTATATTTTTTCTAATCACCAAAAAAATATAAAAATATCATAAATTCACTACAACCTAATATATATATTCTGATATAAAATTGATATTTATTTTATCATAATAAATCTCTAAATATGGTAAATTAATATTTTAACTATAAAAATAAATGTTTATTAAAAATAATAGTAGAAAAATAATCCATAGTGAATACATAGTAAATTTCAGAAACAAATGAAATTATTTTTTCATTTGTACTCATACACGATTTTTTTATCATACTATTTCATTATAATAATCATTATTCTCAATTTTATATTTATTATAATTTTTTTTAATTGTGCAACTTCTATTTTAAACAATCAGTTTATAAAATTCCTTTTTATTAAGAATAACTAATCCTAAAATACAAAAGATGGAATAAATTTTTTTTTTCATAAAAGGATTAAACATAGTTACTAATTCCTCATTACATATCCCTTTATAACACCTTTATAGGACCAAAGAGTATTGTGTGCAACTGTGATAGAATCTTGGAGTTGCTCATGCAATATTGCTCGAGTGATTATTTCAATCATCTTGAACATTCCTAAGAAGTGATTTTGTTGAAGATTAACATGTTGATGCTCAGCATGGGATTGGGCCAATGAAAATACCAATAATGCTACCACCTTCCCATGCTTCGATTGATGGGCATCATACATCCTTATTATACTAGATGAGGCCATCAGATATTCGTTATTCATTAGTTATCCACTATTATTTCTATTTTAAACAACAATTATAATGTGAAAATTATTATTGTATCCAATAGTGATATTGACCAGAGGTCATATGACTATCAAAAACCAATGTCCTCATTTCAATTATAGTCACTTAATTAAAAAATGATATTGTTTTTTTGTGTATGAATTATAAAAAATTCATTTTCTAGAAACCAAATATTATTCAAAAGATTGGGTCGTTTCATTAATCCCCTCATTAGATATTTTGAACCAAAAATTTCAACTCATACCATCATAAGTGAAATGGTGTGGGTACCTATTCATCAATTACACCTCTTGATCCCATGTGGCTTCATCATATTAGGGGTTCCCCTACAGCACCTTAACTAGGTGGGTAGTCTTGCTACATATAACCTTGTCTCTACGATCTTGGATCTTTATCGGATGCTCCTCGTAAGAGATTTCATTATCTAGTTGTACCACATCTTTATATACTACATGTGAAGGATTAGGTATGTACTTCCTCAAGAGGTATACATGTATGGAATCATTAACATGTTCTTGATTTGGAGAAAGTGTAATCTAATAGTCCACAACTTTTACACGATCAAATATTTCATAGTAACCAATCAAACTAGTGTTGAGTTTCTCATTCTTCCCAAAAATGGTGAATATCTTCCAAGGTGAAATTTAAAGCAAGTCTTCTTTACCAACATCAATCTCCAAGTCCATTCAATATTTGTATTCCTATATCTTTTGACTACATTGATCATCCTTAATGTGTTGTTGGATGGCATGAACCATTTTTGTATTCTTTTGAACAAGATGAGGCCCAATATTAATTCTATCCCCAACATCATCCCAACATGTAGAAGTTCTATAGAATTTCCCATGTAGAGTAACATAGGGCTCCATATGAATTCAAAAAAGGAAACAATAGTTGTATGTGAACTCACCTATATCAATATGCTGATCCCATCCACCTTTAAAAACATTCAGAATATTCTCGGCATGCCCTCGACAATTTGAATAGTCCATTCAAATTGGCCATCAGTTTTGGTGATATAATACATTCTAAAAATCAATTGGGTACACATAGGAAGTTATATTCTTCTCTATCCTTTTGATGTGAACCTTGGATCACCATCAGATAAGATAGTATATGTCACTCCATGTTGCCTTACCAATACCTTCATGTAAATCCTAGCCAGTGGATCAAGATAGAAATATTCCCAAATAACGATTAAATTTACTATCATGGTGAGACGGACCGCTATATCTTATATCAAATTGTTTCCTTTGAATGTTCTTGAAATAACAATGATAGTGTCCATAGTAATATTTTCACACTTCCATGCTAGAATCGTTAGTGTTTGTAATACCCCTTTATGAATTTTTTAATTCTACCTTCACATACATACATACATGGAATCATACAGTGTATTCAACAATCACCCATTTTATATTATTCTACCATAAATGTTCATTAAGGACCCAATACATTTTTTTCATTGAAGATGTATAGATAAATTAGAGCTATGAGCATCATCCATCATCACCCTCATTATTTACATAATATATGGAACACATCGCCTTGTACGAAATTTTAGTACGATTTATTGATCAACAATGAACTCCAGAAATGTCCAATATTTAATAGTCATAAACATTTTATGCTACTAATGATCTTATTTATAAGACTTCTTAAAATTGTCTAGAAATGATGATTGAGAAAATATTTTAGATATGATTGATAATATCCATTCCCTTATTATTCCCATGTCTAATATCGATAGGTCATGGATCATGGGATCTCATTGAATACAAATCATCAACATAACAAATGGGTCATTCCTAATTAATGCATCAAAAAAATTCTCTTCCGAGATGATAATGAATTTAACAATCACAGTATTTATAAAGACACACCATCTCCTATGACTCATGTTCAATTCATTTTCTATGAAAATATACATCAATTTTTTTTGTTCTGTGTATATATCACTTTTTCCCCCATAATGACAGTGGATCAATATATTTATATTATTAGAAACTCCTGCCATCTCAATATAATGAGTAAGACAATACTTCTCATGAGACTTCAACTATCGAGATTAATAAGCAATCACCATGTCATTTTTCTTGAGGACCCACCAAATACCTTTTAGATATGCATCACTAAAAATAATGAATCCTTATCTACTTGAGGGTAGATATTGCACTGGTGTATTAACCCATATATTATTCAACTATTGGAAACATTCCTCACACTACATTATCCAGAGAAAAATGACCACTTTTCGAGTAAATTTTGAAAATGGATTAGAATGTCATGAAAAGTTTTTCACAAACCACTTATAATATACATCAAATTCAAGGAAACTATGATTCATAGTTAATTTGAATGTTGATCCCACTCCTCAAAAAACTTATTCTTTGAATATTCAAAATGGATTCTTTTATTGGTTATAATTTTCCCCAAGAATGAAAAATGTTGTAACCAAGATTCACATTTTAAAAACCTTCCAAAACCCCACTCCCCCCATAGAGTTTTAAAAATAACCCTTAGATGATTTTCATTCTTGTCGCAACTTTTGTAATATATCATAATATCATCAATAAAAACAAAAAAAATTAATCAATGTAGTCCTTCAAAAAAATATTCATCAAATCAATTAAAATATTATGATAATTAGTTAATCCAAAGGTCATAACGTCAAACTCTTAATTCTTGTATCTTGATCAGAAGGTAATATTTTTAATATTTTATTTCTTCACCCTCAATTGATGATAACCAGATCAATGATCAATATTAGTGAATAATTAATCCCCTTTATGTTGATCAAATTAGTCATCAATTAATGATAGATTATATTTGTTCTCAACTGTGATATTGTTCAGTTCTCTATAATCAACACATATCCATATTGATCCATAATTTATCGTTACAATGATAACATATACTCCACAGGGATACACACTCGGTCAGATAAAACCCTTCTCCAAAATATATTGGATTTATCCCATTATCTACTCCAACTCTACATTTTTCATCCTATATGGGTTCTTTGATATTAGATTATATCCAGGTACGATTTCAATAGAGAACACTACCTCTCTTTCTGGGGAAGCTCTTGGTAACTCCACAACAAATATGCCAATGAATTAATGGATGACAGTGGAATTTTATATCATTATACTATCATTTCCATCGTATTCGTCACTGATGAACTCTATAAAGAAGAATATAGGAGGTTCTTCTAGAAAAATATCATGTTGAAATATATCTAGGATACCCAATCATGTCTACTAAGATATACCTGCATCATAATTTGGTCAGTGAATTATACTCTAAGACCCAGTACATTCCTAGTACAATGTTTAATTTCATCATGGGAATGAAAATTGATTTTTGATAACTTTTTTCTCATTAAAATAAATATTTTAGTTTCAAAACACTAATTATTTTTGGATAATCCCACTGGGAATCATGACTAAAAACTCTAATCATATCAATTCAATGGTTAATTATAAATTCTTTGAAAATATGGGGGGACATAACGAAATGTGTAGAACCAGGATCAGGCATTTTTATCTCCATCCTTGAGAAAAAAAATGTACTTTCATCACCAACATTTGGAGCTTCAAAAATATTTATCATGATAACAAACTTAAGGCCTTACACCCTTGTCCTTTATGGAGGATAATTGTGATTCCCCTCTACTACACTTGGATTTGGACACTAATTTGTAATGTGCCCATAATTTCTACACTTAATGCATTGGATTTCTAGTTGGTTTTGAAACATATTTCCTTTTATTTAGTGTTTTGAAATTGAGTATTAACCTCACAATGACAATTCCAAGCGATATGACCATCTCATCCACATTTTTAGAACTTCCTGCTCCCAAGAAAGTCGTTCCCTGAATTCTTATTCCCACATTAATTACACATGGGATTTTTCACTTGCTTTCCTACTCTTCCATAATCAAAGATCCTCCCTAAGCTGGGACAGATTGATGTCTTCTTGTATTTGTATTTATGAGTCACTTATGTCTCACCATGTTCTAGATCTATTTTCATTGCACTCCACACGATCTCCTCATATCTATCTCGGTCTTGGTGGGCTAGATTCATCCACATTTGAGGTCATATTCCACTAATGAATATATCAAACTTCCCATTATGATCTATGACAAATATTGAATTGTAATGGGAAATAATAATGACATTAATTTTATAGCTTCCAACAAATTTGTTCCCCTTCTTCTTCATATAAAAAACTCCTTCTCCATTTTTTTCATCAAATGAGGGAAATACTTATTGAAGGAGATCCCTATAAACTATTCCCACTTGATCGCTTTAGCCTCAGCTATTGGCCTCATGTTTTTAATCAGTTTCCACCACTGATAATCATTTATCTCTAAAGGTAAATAGATAGGGTGACCTTTAGTTTTTTTTAACAACTATGATAAAAGAGATATTCTTGATAGATCTGATCCACTATTCAATAATAAATGGGTTAGTAGCTAAACTAATGTTTTGTGGTTGTTGATTCATAAAATACTAAATAATATTTTTCTCCCTTCATGGTGAAATTAGTAACTCAAATGGATTGATGTTATATCCCATATCATGGGTCAGTTGGTTCATCATTTTCATGAAAGTTTACACTTCGGCTTCCATAGGAGGGTCATCAGTGCATGGTCCACTGCGATCACCATTGACGTGGTTCCTCATATTTCCAACCATATTTTAATGTAATAAATCCTTAGGGATAAAGTTATTTCATTTAAAAATAATTTATATATAAAGGGGTTTTATTTCATATCACTTCATGCTTAAACATATTATTCTATAACTACAATTACCTTTCATTTTAAATTCTTCATATTGATTCATAAAAACATTATTATTAACCAAAAATATCAAATGTGAGTGTATATCCAGGAGTGAATCAAGGTCCATTTCCATTAACCTGTTTCCATTCTAGTCGATCTCAAAGTAGTGTTTTTTGTTTTTCCATTATATACATCTGTTCCAAATCCACATCCACTTTTTGTTACCATATATGTATTTATTTTTTCCGAAAGCACTTACATAATATTTGATGAAAAAACATGAATTTATACAATATTTAAACTTTTATATATGTTTCCTAAAAATAATTTTCATATCAAAATTTCCAAAAAATATCTAAACTATCTTTCGATAGCCACTATGGAATCCCGCCTTTTTATTACTTAACATTTCATTAAAATTTTCAAATATAGTGTCTTTAAAGTATAGTGTCATTGAGAAAAGATATAAAATACTAGAAAAAATATAATATTGTTTTAATAATTTTTTATGTATTATTGAAATGTTAATATTATGTAAAATTACAATATCTGATAACTTGGAGGCATACATCAAAATAAAGGGTGATCAGAAAGTCTACTAACGAAAATATGTGAAACTGTTTACATTTGAACTGGAGGGATATCAATATGAAATTCGGGAATATCACGATGGTATGATAATTAAGAATATAAAAATAAAAGTAACATTAAAAATAACCTTGATATATGCCTAGACTATTTAATTTAGATATTCATAAGAATATAACCAAGGACCATCCTGAAGGTGTCAAAAGAATTACCCAGGTTATTCACCATGATATCATAAAACTTTTCATCTCTAGCGATTAATTTCTCCACCCAATAAATTAGAGCTCTATCATGGAGAACCTTTAATATGTGTTTATTTATATTTGATCTATATAGATCATAATGATACAATTCATATATAACCCAAATAGAATAAAATAAATGGGTTTAATGTCAAAAATCAAAGCACTTTAAAAAGATCATAAAACAAGATCAGTATGTCATATATAACTTATGGAAATGGGATGAGGGTTTTATGTGTGTATATTCAAGAACAAATATCATTTTTTATGTTATGTTGAAAACCACTGTAAATGAAATAGATTTGGGTATTCACATAAATAAAATAAGATAATTTGTTGACAAAAAGATAGTGATTTTAAGATGAAAATTCTATGACATATCAACCATGAATCATAGTTTTAGAAAAAATTAAAAAGAGAGGACACAGTTCACCAATTCATAAAATTCTTATAATATAGTTGGGGTAGAATAAAATAAAAATAATAACATGGTATTGAATCATGAATGAAATACCATGTAGATGATAACTTGAATGGAAAAAAGAGAAATTTTGAATTTCCTTATGAAAATTCAACTGCCTATCAACATTGGATAAAAAATAAAAAAACATTTATGAGATCAGAAAGGGTCTCCCATTATATGGACATAAAATTTATAAAGATATGGCTATTTAATAACCATCCCTATAATTAGATAATTGAATATAAATGACATGATATAAAAGAATTATTGACTAAAGGATGAATGTAAAAGGCTCCCTTAACTTGACGAGAAAAAAACGCATTGTTTAGGACCATGGTTGATTCCAAGAACCATGTGGCCACTCCAAGAGAGGTAAAAGGACCAAATATTCATTATGGAGTAATTTTTTTTGAATGAAATGATGTAATGGTTTTGTATTTAACGAAAACATGAGGTAATGTTTTATTAATTTCCATGGGTCACCTCATCGGTGGTATTTGAAAAACTATGGGCTTTCCCAGTGTATTTTCATGTAGTTTTTTCCACATGGGACAAATCATATAATATTTTATTCATGAATATTCTGTCATAATTATTTCTTCATGATCATATCATTAATGGTGTCATTAAACACACAGAATCTCAAAATTTTATTCAGTAATATTCACCAAAAAACAAATCATTTTAAAAAAATATCATAAGTTAAACATTACCTAATAATGAAGTTCTATGTTAAAAATGATATTTACATTAGAATAATAAATGTCTAAATATTATAAATTTATATAATAACTATAAAAAATAATTTATTAAAATTAATAGTGGACATAAAATTCTTAGATAAACTATATTATAATTTTGGAGAAAAATAAAATTATTTTATCATTTCTAAATAACCATGAAATAATTTATAACATTATTTCATTTTAATACGCATTATTTTTAATGAAATTGTTTATTGTAAACTTTTATAAATTTTCTGGATAGTACTCATTATATTTGAAACCATCAATATATAATATACTATTTTCCTAAGAAAAAATAATTTTAAAATTGGAATGATGTGATAAAAATAGTGATTTACATAAAGGGATTACAAAACAGAACAAATTCCTCATTACATAGAACCCTACGTAGAACATATAAGTAAGGTATGAAATTTTGATATAATCTTGGGGCATCATAGATTACATTCAATAAGTGATGATTTCTATCAGCATGAACTTATCCGGTTGGAAATTACCTTTGAGTATAATATTTAGATCATCAGCTTGGTTTTTATCCAATGCAAACCCCAATGAAGCTATATCCTTCCCAAACATAGATAAATGGGATTCGTATGACCAAAGTGTACTGGATTTGGCCATAAAAACTTATTTATTCTTTATTTATCATCTACTATTTCTATTTTGAACAACAATTATAATGTAATATTTTATTATTCATTCCAATGGTTAAACTGAACAATTTTCATATGGCGATCGAATATCAAGGGTCCCATTTCAAATATACTCTATTCATTAAAAATTATATATTTTTTTGTATGAATTATATAACACACCTTTTTTGGAAAAAAAATATTATTTTAAAGGAAGGGGTTTTACATTTCAACATCATATAATCACTTGGAAAAGGTAATGAACCATTTCATAAACCATCTTCCAATTCTCATTCAACATAATGAGGCTTCAAAAACAATTACCAAGATCACACTCACCCATGGGGTGGTATATAATTGAGAAGATATGAATATACATCCAATTAGTGTAATAGGTTGGGGATAACATCTTATAATGATCACAAACGTACTATGTGTGCATCCAAATTCAGTTCCAACAATTTAAAAAGGTCATTCAATAATTTTAGTGGAATCACTAGATGGTGTGGCAAGAATCATAATTGAAACAAGGATTATAAGACAATAAAATATAAGGGAATTTTATAAACCAACTATCACTGGCCTTTTTTATTAAAATAAAAACGTGTTTAACTATTATTTTGTCTATATAGGGAGTAAATGTAATAATAGATAAATACCATAGAACTAGGGAATATTATTTTATGAAGGAAAAATGATCATCAACCACATTTTAACTGGGCCACATGGATTGGTTGGATGTTTGGGAAAACCACCATCCAACAATATCCCCTCACTGCCTCTCCATGGAATGCATATGGTTCATGAACATCGATTTGAGAACAATATGAAAAAAATTTCATAAGTCAATATACCCTATAACCTCTCCCAATGTCATGGTGCCTGGTTACACAAACTGTGTGTAAACCATGAATTAGTTCATGGATAAAAATGATAGGTTCCCACACATTTTCATGTAGACATGGTTGAATGGTTATGGAGAACCATACCCCACCAGCTGCCTTGTAAAATACGGCAATTTGTTTTCTCAAAATTCGAGTCTTGGGTCAAATGGTTTCTACTTATAATGAAACCCCATTTCCATTTTTCAAAAACCAAGCCACCTAGCATTAAACAGGACCCATATGCATCTAAATCATCTATCTTCTCATTGATCACTCAAATTAGGTAAAAATGTATGAGTTAGTATTCAAATTAAAAGATCAATTCATTTAGAAAAACTTGGGTCTTACAATATTCTCCCATTGAACTGATTTGTCATTGAATTTCATTTTCATGCCTGGAAAACAATAGATTGAGAATAATTCGTCCCACTAAGAACATATGTTGGTCTCCCGCAACCATTTCCTGTCCTATAAATGGTCTCGATTCCACAAAACTCGTACTATAGTATCTAACCTGTCTGAGAGAACCTTTTTTTCTTACGTCAAAAATAGGAATATAATTTCCATAAAATTTGGAATTAACATGTAGCTCAAGCACATCCAGCTGTAGAAAATGGGATAAGTTTGAGTGATAATGGAATATCAAAGACATGTTGAATATGTTGTGTTTGGATCAGTACATATGATATAACTATACATTATATTCAACCATCCCAAATATCTCCCAAATTTAAAAATGACCAATGTATAATGGCTATTTCTTAACATGTCTTCTAATCATGATTTTTCCCATCCATGGAAAAAAACATAAAAATACCTAATCCCTGCCCTCAAACTCTAGTGGTCCTTGATAGTGATTATTATATGATTTAAATCAAGACTATTCAGTAGCCATGTTATTTATGATAAACCTAACATTCTCTAATGTCTTCTAAATGAAATAAAGTTCAAGGAATGAAACATATCAGGCCATTAACCAGCATATAGATGATCTTTAGGGACTCCCATACAAATCATCATAAGTTTCCA
Organism: Viscum album; assembly: GCA_963277665.1. Taxonomy (NCBI): domain Eukaryota; kingdom Viridiplantae; phylum Streptophyta; class Magnoliopsida; order Santalales; family Viscaceae; genus Viscum; species Viscum album. The sequence continues at coordinate 689,497,817 of OY728122.1, forward strand.
TCAATATAGTATTATAATAACTATTACTATAGGATAACTCATATAGGGGTATATGCCTCTCCAAATAACACAGAAATTCAAGAATGTGCGATCTAAGAATTTCATTTTCACCTTAGTCATTCTTTCTAATTTATCATCAGTCTAAGGGTGGTATGTATATCTTAGAAGCATTGGGGTACCCAACTATTTCTGTATGTTTTTCCAAAATCATGATGTAAACCACGAATCCCTATATGATACCATGATATGAGGAACCCTAGAATGAGACACAATCTCATTGATATAATGTCTTTAAAATAATCTACATGGATATTCAACCAAGTTGTCAATAATTGATGAACTATTGTGATATTTTCCACAACAACCCATACATCATAATAACCTCGAGGCATCCTCTGCAACGTGATCAAGAAATCCATCAGAACAGTTATTTTTTCGACTAGGGGATTGAAATTTACTATTAAATCCCAGATGGTTGATGATGTTCCTTCATCACTCATTGATTGGTGGTCCACCTATTTTCAATGAATAAAACCTCAAATTTTATCTCCAGTCAGCAGTATTGATACTGAAAGTCATTATACATCATTGTAACATCATGTATTACTTACCATGATTAACCATGAAACACTCACAACAAGTAATCATGCATTTCTACTAGATCCCAAAAAACATCCATGAATACATAGAATGTCATTGTTTCCCATTGTCAAATATGTAGTTAAGTCCACACCTCATTCACTCTCCAATATAAACAGTCTCTTATAATTAGATAACTATCTCATCATCACTCAATAAATAATGGTGGATGACAATGTTATGGAAGAGAGAAAATTCTTCCATTTGACCTCTTGTACCTCCTAAAAACCCTTTTAAATAAAGGCCATAAACATCATTACGCTACTGGCCTCATGAACTACCCATATATGAGTCCTCTAGCTCAGTGCCTCCCAAACATCATTTCCCTTACATGGAATATCTGAAATATCATATGAAATGTGATTAATGTATTCAACACATAATTGTGGAGAAAAATTCAGATCCTACTATGTAAATATACACATGATGATTTTTCGGTCACAATACACAACCAAATTTTCTCCATGTAAATAATGCATTGATTTTTTCAAGGCATGTAACACAATAGCTAACATGAGCTCATGAATTGAGAAGTTCATATCATGCAGCCTCAAATAATGTTAGTCATATGTAATGAATCTCTATACCTACATTAGAACAGCTCTTATCCTTATACCTGATTCATCATAATACACAGTGTAGCTCCTGTATAGATCTAGTAAAAATATTATTTGGACTAAATTCAATCTCCATTTAAAAACTTGAAAGGAATTATCTTAGATATATGATCATTAAAACATCACTCCAATCTTAGTCAAGCACATTATATGTGATGATAGGGATATTCATTCTAATAGAAAATTCATATAATATCTATCTAACCCTAAAAAAAACCTTATATCAATGATTTTATAGGGTTAATAAAAGTAATGTACATCTCTCACCTTCTTGGTGTCAACATATAATCTTGTATTTGATATGATATAAACCCAAAACATGATCATATCTATAGAGAAGTTGCACTTTTTGAGATTATCATATATATTATGCTCTCTCATCGTAACAAAAATGTTCTCAAGATCTTGTGAATAGTCTTATAGTTTATGATAATACACTAACATATCATCCATGAATACCATAAGAAATAATTCTAGATAATGGTGGAAAAATAGGTTCATAATTTCCATGAAAACATTTGGCTCATTCAAATAAATGGACGGAAAAACTAAGTACTCATATATACCATAATTACATTAAGAAATTTTGTCTGGTATGAATAATCATCAATCCAACACCAGATCATAATCTGATATAATATCAATATTTAAGAACACCAAATATCCTTTGATTTGGTCAAATAGATCTTCTACCTATGGAAATTTATGTTGTTTTATAATTATTAACCAGTACTATTTCGGATAATCCACACATATCCAAATGTTACATTCCTCATATTCAACAAACATTATCGGTGAACCCCACAATGTAGTATCGGTTAACATAAACACCTTTTTATCTACGTCCTCTTCCTTGTGCTTGAACTCCTATAACTCTATAGTAGCCATCAAATTAAAGGAAATGGATTCTAGTTCAGCACATAGAGAAAGCTTGATAAATAAATCTACATCTCTATATTGAGGTAAACTAGAAAATCCATCTTATAAAATGTCCTTGAAATGATCAATCATTATAAGAATGTATCTATGTCGCATCCCTAGAAAATTTGGAAAAAAACTATCCGTCCGAATGTTATTTTTTACTACCCCCAATGATTGGGTATGAATCAACTATCCTTGACATTACATTCACCCTTGGGAAAAATAATTCTACCCTATAGTGATGTGAATGTCACCCGTTGGTGATAAAAATCAACGTGGTATTAATAAGAAACCATATAGTCTATCCCATGTATGATTCCAGACCTATTCAACTTAAGGAAAAAATATCCCATTGGAATTGAAAGCCACCAATCTAATGGGGGAACCCCTAAACTATCTTACACCCATGGTTCTAATTCCCAACGGAGAATCAAGTGATATAACACCATCCTAAAACAAAAAATTAATGTGCCCGAGGATCTCCACAACATGAATAGTAATGAATGAATGAGATTCATTTGAAATTAATAGATTAAATACAATATTAATGGCTTATCAGATCATTCCACTTACTATAGATAGCATTGAGGTCTTCTCTTTAGGATTATGTTTTACAGAACTTATTTTCCATGAACTGATGTTATGTGATACAACCTCAATACAAGGAGTTGGTCTACTCTATTTTCATGTTAGATCTAATTTGTATATTTCTCATATATGACCACCAATGTGGCCAAATTGACTAGAATGTGGAGTAATTAATTCTTCCCCTGAACCATAAGCCGAAGTCAGTCCCCTTCCATTGAACTCTACAAGGATGGTCCTATAGAATTGTTGTTCGTGGACTATCACACTATAATCCAAGAACATGATTGGGAATCAATCACATTGATTCCTTATATTTCCATGTGAATGAATTTGATGATTGATGATATAACTACAATAATAATGAACCTGGATGGGACTCCCCTCAAAAGATAACAAAAACAGAGAACCTTTCTAGAAGACCCCGAACACTAGTTTGGAGAGGATAAACTACCTTGCCTTGTTCCCCCAACATCTCTTAGGTCCTATTTGATAATAATAACTAAGTTCACTATTTAAGTAATAGTGGTATATGAATATATTTACCGATGATTGAATTATATTCATGAGGCTTCCCTCAGAGTTTTTCTCCCTTAAGGGGTTATTATCAAGATAAATTAGTGTGAAATGATAAAGCTCTTTCTATCATGTTGAATACTCTGTAAAAGCCATAACACCCTGTCAATGATGCCTAAACACACTGGACCCATCTTCGGCCATATTCTATTAAAATAAATTATCATAATCCATAGATTTTAAATCCCTTTAAACCATATCCAAAAGAATATTAGATAGGTTCTAAACATCCCAGCAACACTCAGATTCTCTCCATATCATTTTTGTTGAATGCTTTACTCTCTTATAAAGAGATTTCATGAGCTGAATGAAAATCGAAATGATAGTCACAATCAAGGGTGCAACACCCTATGGACTACCATCACCCTAGAAACATAAGTTCAGGCTTCTATTGGAACACATGTATGAGATCATCCATGGAAGAGGATGTTTATAGGGATCTTTGAATAGAATGAATAAATATTGTTAAACCATCATGAAATTCGGCTTCAGAACCCATATCATCACAAGTGAAGAAAACATTTCTTACGTCACCATTTTTGACGTCAGTTATATATAACCGGCGTGATAATATGTGAAACGTGGTTTTTTACGTCAGTTAATTTATAACCGACGTAAAAAATATGGTGATTATATTTTTAACATCTGTTATTTTAATAACTGATGTTACAAATCATGCGAGTTTTTTTAGTCGGTTATAAATTAACTTATGTAAAAAACCAAAGTGCGGGTTTTTTACGTCGGTTATTTGATAACAGACGTTAAAAACGATAAATCTACGAGTTTTTCACATCGGTTATTTTATAAGTGATGTAATAAATGGAGATTTTGACTCATTTTTTACATCAGTTATTTTATAATCCATGTAATAAAACAACCCACAGATGTTTTTTACGTCGGTTATACAATAAACGACCTAAAAAACTGTGATTTCTGATGTATTTTTTAGGTCGGTTATTCTATAACCAACATAAAAAAGTTTTATATGATACATTTATAACAACTTTTATTATAATAACCGGCATTATAAATGTAATAAAACAGTTCATAACGTCAGTTATTAAGTAACAGAAGTTATAAAACATTTAAAAAATTAACAAGCCATGTGGATTGTCATTTACGATTTTTCGATCCACAATCTAGCGGCTCGTCTCTCTCGTGTGGTAAACCCTAATCAGCTCATCGATCTCGCTGCGTTAAACATGTTTTTCCTTCATCGATTATCATTTTTACTCTCCTCAGATCTATCATCTCAACTCGCAACACTCAGGTAAGCCTTCCTCGAATTTATTTCATTCGTTTTTTCCCAGATAGTCAATATTTATGTTTTGTGATTTTTGTGTTTAAACATGGTAAGATTCTTCAATTTCGATCATTGTTACCTCTTTTTTCCATCATCATCTTATTTATCATCCCCGGATCTATTAGATCGACTCGCAATATTCACTTAAGCCTCAACTACTTCTATTTAGTTTGTTTTTGGTTCGCGAATGCCTGACATCGATGGTAATTTTTGTTGTCATTGAGAACTAATGATCTCATTCACCTATATTACTGTATAGAATGGTTATTTATTAAATGTACGAATTCAGAAATGATATTTCAAGTGTTTTTGATGCTTATGTTTATCTTCTTTTGTATGAGAATCTATTTGACATATAATAAAATAGTTGTTGACCTCTATGGCCCTTCGATGTATCTTTATGTCTCATGATTCCAAATAAAAATGGTTTATGCTGAGGGCATGCCCAAGTATATTTTGTGGCCTTGGAAAAGGCCTTGACAATATGTTTAAGATTTATAGAATTATCCATTAACTCACTATGATATTAGTTATTGAGAAAACATTTGATCATTTGACTAGTTGAATGTCATTGGTTATTTTTAATTATCATACGATCATTTATGTATCCATATTTAATAATATTTAATTCCATATATTTCATGCAGAAGTATATATTAAATTTATGTGTTTTTATTTGTTCACCAGGCCTACATTTTATATGTAAACCATTGTTTGGGGGGTTGTCCAGGGAGGTGGGGGGCTTTCCAGAGGGTTGAGGGTGTCCAAGGGAGTGTCCATAGGGGTGGGTTGGTGTGGGGGTTGTAAAAGGGGGTGGAGCCTATCCAAAGGGTATTGGGGGTTGTCTGGTGGGTATCCATGGGGGTTGGGGTGGGGGTGGTGTCCAGGATGGGTGGGGGTGCTGTATGGAGGGGTGGGGTGCTATCCAGTGGGTGGGGCCTGTCCAAATCGTTGGGGGTGTCCAGTGGGGTGTCCAAGGGGGTAGGGGGTGGGGGTGGTGTCCAGGAGGACTGGGGGTGCTATCTAGAGGGGGGTCTGTCCTGGGGGGGGGGGGTTGTCCAGAGGGATGGGGGTGTCCAAGGGGGTGTCCAAGTGGGTGGGTGGGTGTTAGGGGCTGTCCAAGGGGGTGGGGCCTGTCTAGAGGGTTTTGGGGGTTGTCCGAGTGGTCAGTGGGGGGGGGGGCTCTCCAGTTGGTTGGGGGTGTCCATGGGGGTGTACAAGGGGGTAGGGGGGTGGGGGTGGTGTCCAGGAGGGTGGGAGGTGCTGTCAAGAGGGGTGGGGGATGTCCAGAGGGTGGGGGGTTTTCCAGAGGGTTGGGGGGTGTCCGGGGGGTGTCCAAGGGGGTGGGTGGGTGTGGGTGGCTGTCCACGGTGGTGGGGGCCTGTCCAAAGGGTTTTGGGGGTTGTCTGGGGGTGGGGGGCTATCCAAAGGGTTGGGGTGTCCAGGTGGTGTCCAAGGGGGTAGGGGGTGGGGGTGGTGTTCAGGAGGGGTGGTGGTTGTTGTCTAGATGGGTGGGGGATGTCCAGGGGGGGCTTCCCAGAGGTTTGGGGTGTCTAGGGGGTCGAAGGGGGTGGGTGGGTGTGTGTGTGTGGGGAGGGGGGGGGGGGGGGCTGTCCAAGGGGGTGTTGGCATGTCCAGAGTGTTTTGGGGGTTGTCCGAGGGGTGGGGGTGATTCTCAAGTTTACTCCATTTTTTCCAATTTTCTATCAACCATGTAGGCTCCATGGTTTTCTTTGATTCAATGGAATTTAAAACGGTTATATCTAACTTTATTTTGTTATAAAAATAATATTCAAGCATAATTTTTTAAATACCCATAGATTTGTTTTATATTTCAAAATTTATTTACATTCAAATTATGATTTTATTCATATAAACATATATTTTTGATATTTGTTATAGGTAATAATGAGTCGACTATGGATTACAGCACATCGAATGAGCAATGAATACAAGGATGGTGTTGATTCCTTTTTGGAATTTTCTAAATGAAATGTTCCATGTAGTGACCTTTTTTCTATCCATGCCTGAAATGATTGAATATGAAGAAGTTGAAAATAAAAGAGATAAAAGATCATCAGATTTGTCATGGTTTTAATTCGAGTTACATCCCTTGGATTTAGCATGGTGAAACTGGACGGAATGTCTATGATGATGATGATTCTCAAGATGATATCTCCGATGGAATTGAATAAATGATTCACGATATTGTAAAAGAACAAATTGAGATAGAACCGATAGTTGCACGTCTATATGGTGATGCTGAACAACCATTACATCCTGGTTGTACAGATTTGACAGTTTTTTCGGTGGTGTTATGATTGATTAACCTAAATGTGAAACATGGATGGAGTGACCAAAGTTTTACAGGGCTTCTAGAATTGATGAAATAAATTCTTCCAAAAGATAACGATCTACCATATTCACATTACAAGGACAAGAAAATATTATGCCCGATGGGATTGGGATATATGAAAATACATGCCTGTCCGAATGACTACATTATATATAAGGAGTAAGAATTTATATCCGAGTGTCCTAAATGTGGGAAATCATGGTATAAGGTGAAAGAAAAATCATAGGATGATGTAGATATTACAAAGATCCCTTCAAAGGTATTTTGGTATCCTCTTATAATTCATCATTTCAAATGTTTATTTTCTAATTCACATAATGAAAAAAGGATAATATGGCATTCTGATGAGTGGATATGTGATGGAAATTACGTCATCCAGCTGATTGTCCACAATGGAAGGAAATTGATACGCAATATTTTACATTTGGAATTGAAGTTAGAAATCGTAGACTAGGGTTGTGCACAGATGGAATGAATCCATACCGAACCCTCAGTAGCACACATAATTCATGGCCGTTTTTATTATTAATTTACAACCTCTCTCCTGATGTTTTTATGAAGCGCAAATATGTCATGTTGAGTATAATGATCTCTGGACAAAGATACCCGGTAATGATATTGATTTTTACTTGTCATCGTTGATAGATGATTTGAAATTTTTATAGGCGGATGGTATTAGGGTGTATGATTCTTATAAAATGGAATATTTTCAACTGCATACAGTGCTTCTGTTCACTATAAATGACATCCCAGCGTATGGAAATTGGTTTGGAAACAGTGTTAAAGGGAATAAATCATGTCCAATTTGCGAACAACAGACGTCATATTGTCAACAGCATCATGGGAGGAAAACAGTCTACATGGGTCATCGAAAACATTTGCATATAGATCACCCTTATAGAAGACTAAAAAAGGCATTCAATGGCTCACAATAATTTGATACTTCTCAAAAACTTTTATCCCATAATATGTATTTTGAGAGGGTGAAAAACCTTGATGTAACATTGGGAAAGACACAAAAATCTGGTAATGATAAAAATTTCCTAATTAAACAATTTAACCACCTTAAAATTTACTAATAAAATATAAATGATGAAAAATATTATCTAATCCTACCTTAAATATCCAATAATTCTATTAAATCTACCAAAACTATTGGAAATCTCACAGTAACTCACTGGATGTTATAAAATAGGGTAGATATAAATACTCACTCTATGGGTGGACTAGGTTTGGTATCACAACTACTAATGGTATCTAATTTACTATGTAGGATGAATAATTAGGATCCAATTATATTAGTATTAAATTTATTTAATTTAATGGGAAATGCTTGAATTTTCGACATGTGTCACTATAGAAACAATGTATATAAAAAACATTAATGGAAAGGTATAAATAAAATATCATTTTTTACTAGTAGGAAACCCCTATATTATAAACCTATAATTCATTCAATATGAGGAGAAAAGGGAATAATATTGGAAAACAATTGAAATAGTCATTTTTCACTTGAAACAATATAATGTTGTTTATACAAATAAAAATTATGAATGACTTATGTGTAATGTTGAACAAACCAACACATATCAAAGGATAAAATGGTGTTAGAATAAGAATATATTTAGGGAATCAAGAAAAAATATATATTTTGAGAACATCAATTGGGAATAACCTCCCTAATATCTATTGGAATGAATGAGGAATAATATAATTTGGTTTAATGAAAATTTAATGGAAAATGGTTGTTTCCCACATTTTGAATCAGTCATTCAGTTTGGATAAACACTTCGACATACCATGTTCCAAATATTCACCATACACTACCTCTCTTGGGAACCCACATGGTTTAGGGACACAGTTTCAATAATAATTAACAAAAAATGCCAAAATCCAATATACCTTATCACGACATTCACAATCATGGTTTGTAGTTGAAAAAATATGTGTTGATTGTGAATTTGGTCACTGATTATAATTATAGGTGGACTTGAATAGAAATATGGCCCATGTAACATGAATAGAGATAACATTGTTCCCCCTTATACCATAAATAATTTCTCAATTTTATTTCCTCAAACTGTGTGGCATGGGTCACCGAGTTTTAACTAACCATATGACCAAATATTATTTTCCAAAAATAGATCCTCCATGATTAGAAAAAGGAATGGACATCACTAAAATATCCATGATTTAATTAGGCACTCAAATTTGGTAATAATAATAGTTTTATACCAAAATAAAAAATATAAATACCTCAATATAATTCTAGGATATAATAATTTAAATCATATGAAAAGTGAACACATCACTAATATTTTCATGTAGACTACCACTTTCATGAGGCAAAGAATTTTTTTATATCCTGATCAATAGTCTAGTAAAAATGATTGATCCTATATAAATATTATATTTATAAAACTAATATTACTCTATAAATATAATATATATTTTTTTTCCAAAAGATACTATCTATTATAAATGGATAATGACACTTGTGAGAATATGTGGACTACCGCCTCAAAAAAGTAATGTGATGCATTTTTCATATCCACATTATAGAATGATTATAATGATATAAATAATTTATTAATTAAAAATTTATAACATATTTAAAATTATAAAAAAATTATTTTTTATTTCATTTTCTCTATGTAAAAAAATAGGACTCATGCGTATGTATGGACAACCATCTCCATAAAACGATACGATTCAGTGTTTTTAACCACCTTTATTTGATAGTTTTTTTGTATATTTAATTTAAAAAAATTACAATTATGACAAGTTTAATATTATTTGAGTTTTTTAACAATAATCCATATAACGAAGGTTAACACATCTATATAGTTTTGAGGTTATAAATAGAATTTCCCCAAAATGACCATCATGAATTTAAATGTTTTAGTAACTCAATAATCCCTTGAAATAAATTATATTAAACAAATATTAATAATGAAATGAACATTAAAATGGTTATTAATAAATTATAAAACAAAAATTTTATTATTATTATGGAGATAAAACACTTATGAAGAAACATATTGCTTAATTTAAGGGACATTCCTTAAAATTGTTTTTTAAAATGTTTTAAACTCATTATCCGTCGTATCCACATTTTTACAAATGTTATTATAATATTATAATTTATACATCAATGGCTTATAATGATCATTTTAATTATATCTTATTATCTTTTTGACATTTTTAAAAGGAATATTTTCATTTTTTCCATGATGTTTATTTTCTTATATTTATAACAGTACAAAATGAATGACTTTTTAAAAGTGTACTTATTCTGTACCTTTTAAGAATATAATATCTATTATTCATTATGAATAATAATATATATGGTAACATTGTTTTTAATGTATACAATTTTCCTTATCGTCTTTTAGTTTTCACTTTTTAATTTTTTTGAATAAAACTGATATTTTTCATGATGATTATGTGGAAATGGAATGTGTTTTATTAAGAGTTCATATGAATTTTATAGTGTTTCATAATGAAATAGGAATCTTAAATATATTTTTCCATGATAATATAGTATATAAATATTTATTATTATGGTTCATTGGAATATTGCTTATGAAAATGGGTGATCTCAGCATATCTCTCCAATGTATTGTGAAATTATGAAGTATTAAAAGGTGAAATTGATGGAGTTAGTTGGCATTTTTGATCCATTGAATTTAACCAGCCTTTATTTATTGCAAGACATTTTATAAATGAATTAAAATAATTTATTAATATGATACTGCATTATAAGTTTATTTTTCATGAAAAAATTTCTTTTTGGAAATCATTTGGTTTCCGGAGTTAAGGAATGTTTATGAACATTTAAAGTTGAACGGGTTGTTTTTAAAAGAAACGATCTCATCAGTTCTCATCTTCCTAGGGATGAATTCATGGTTTATACTATACATAATAATGGGTTTGGAAGGTTTCCATTGATTAAATATTTAATTACAAAACTATAAATCTTTTATTTATAACTCAATTTTTATTTTGAAGAAGGTAAAAATATTCATGGATTTTCATGTATTCCACTGGAATAAGGATATTTGTTTATTTATATATCCCTTTATGACAGTGGTTTTTGTCATCCATATTTTTTAATGTTTTCATAGGATTTAAGGATTATTGGAATTTTGATCATGATTAATATTTTTCATGGGGGAATCCACTAATATAAATCTAATTTATCTTTAATGAAATATATGTGTAAACATGAATCCCAGTTTTTTTAATAAAATTTACATTTTTTGTATGTCTACATTTTTTTTAATATTATTATTAATTTATTAATAACATAGACTATAAATATCATGGTAATTAAAAAATGTTAAAACCATTCGATTAAAAATATATTAATGTGTTCTTAAAATAAGAGGTCGTGCTAATTTTTATTCATTCCTTGTGATGAATTATTAATGAAACAAGGTTAATAAAATGAGTTCATTAAAAAATTATGTTTTAGCATTTATGAAATTAAATTTTCTTAATTTAGGGTATAACAATAAATCATTCAAAATATGACCAGATGAAATATTATTATTTTATTCCCTAAATTATTAAAATATTAATCGATAAAATATTTTTCATTAAAAATAGTAAGGTAAAATCGAACATCCATTGAGTATAACCCATTCATTACCAAATAATAATTATTTTTAGTGGTATTAATGTAAGGAATGGTTTAAATATGAAAATTTATTATTATAATCAATTCAAATAAAAGTAAAATTTACCCTAGATAATCCAAATAAAAATTAATGACATGTTCTTCTATTAACTAAAACAACGGAAAAATTAAAATAAAATTCCATTAATAAGGATCCTTTTATTGGCGTATAGTAATAATTTTTTATTGATACCAATGTAGATGATGTTTTTTTGTTATAGGGGACTATGTAGATGAAAATTATACACATGATAAAGGGTTTAAATATATTAAACCTATGTGGAAAAAAGTGGCCATTGAACAAGATAAATATCCAGGATAATTTTTATTATTAAATGTGTTCCCTAATAATATTTTATAGTATAAAATATATTTCTGTAATATAAATTAAATTTTATTATAATTATGTAGATAATATAAATTAAGCATAATGATACTAACAATCTCATGTTTTAACACAATGTAAATTTTTTAATTACGAATATTTTATATTGTGTAAAAATTTATAGAGATGACAAAAAAATAGATTGTGAGAAAGTAGGAAATTGTCATAAAGTAGAAAAAACAAAAACTCAATGCCTCCTGATAGTGTTAGTAAAAATAATAAAGGTGTTAAATAAAGGTAAGAATTTAATGTTGGATAAAATGTATGTGATTATCTCATTATCTCTAATAGGACTATATTAATTATAAAAATTATGTTCAATACATGAATTTGCATGAATATTGATATGGATACATGGAACAATTATTTAGAAACATTTTAGGTAATAATTTTTGGAGAAATTAGTGTATCATTATGATATATATTATTTATTTTACTTCAAATAAAAAATTGAAATGTTCACTTCCTCTTCATTATCAATTAAAAATATACTTATATTAAATTATTTTCTTATTATACATGCCTTAATGAGCACTATATATATTACTATATAATTTTAGATACATATTAAGAAACATTATTAAAGGGATGTTGAGGCAAAAATATTATCTCACTCACTATCTATATAAATACACATCATACACTAAGAAACCTGGTATGCTTTTATTGTCCATAGGGAGGAGGGATAATTTATGGTAAATTGTTATTAGTATGCTTTTAATTTAAATTATTTGTATTAATAACTTTTAGTTTGATGTATTTTTCTATGAAATAGAAAATGGGTGAAGAAAAAAACATGGGTATAAACCAGTGTACCCCTACTATAAAGTAATGATAATGTATGATTCATTTGTAAATTATTATATATATTTGAAATCTATAATAAAATTTTTAAATGAATCATTAACAATATTATCTTTGTATATTTATACTCATATTGATAAATCATGTTCTCAAAATAATTTTATACCATATCATGTTCTATGGAGGGATAATTTTGAAAATAAAATGTGAAAAATCGTACATGAAAAGAAATAAAAAATATTATAATCATCTCTAAGTGTAACCTAAGATAAATAAATTGTTTTATAAAGTAGTATAATATACCAACGAATTCTTGTTTTCCAATAATTATATGTCCGTTTTAGACAAAATAATTCTCATATATTATTTTCATTAATTGAGTAGTTTTTATTCCTTTATTGCATCTAGAATAGAATGGCTATATTCGAGGTATATGTTGTGGAGTTTCACCATGAGAATACATTATAAAATAAAATGAGCAAGTGGATAAATATAATAAAATGATAAATTTTTAGTTGTAGATAGATACTCAAGTGTAAAAATATTTTTTGAAGGTGACATGATAAACCAGTTTCATTGATGCGATCAAATAGTATAATTAATATAGTAGATACCAAAACACATAGACTTACGCATGCCCAATAATTATAATTTCCATTCCACTTAATGGTTTTACAATAACATGTTATTATATCTTCATAACAGTTTCTCAAATATTGGAATCATATAACTATTAATATGTTTCTCGTATACATATTTTAGATGGTGAAATGGACTGTCATTTATATTTATTAGCACCAATAATTTCCATATTTTGAGTGGTATATTTAAAAATATCCATGGTGATATTAAATGAAATAAAAAAACATATAATGGATCATGGGATATTTGGGATTCATGTAACTCATAATTTGATCATTGAATAACCTTTTCCCTATGATGGTCATTTTGTTCCCATGTATGAAATAAAAATTAAAACGTTCATTAAATTATTCATTAATATTATATAGATAAGTAAATATAAATAGGTTTGTATTGTATAATTATGTTTCTATGAAAAATATAAAAATTAATAAAATGACGTCTGAATAGAGGAATGTTATTTAAAAAGGAGAAATAGAACGTGAAAAATATTATTAAGTCAGGATAGTCTAAATGATCCATTAATATTTAAAAATAAGCAATCGTTGTTACCATTACCCCAATAATTCAATACCACATTTATTTACATTACATTTTCATTGAGAAATAATTTTACTTATAAAAAATATTTCCATAGTTGAATTGGAATAAAAAATACATGTTGATGTCAAAACAAACATTATTTGATTTGAGAATGAGAATTAAATTCTAGAACATGGATGGTTGGGATCCATGATTGATAACATATATGAGATGCACATTTTCATACTTTTTCCAATATTTTATCAATTATGTACATTATAGTTTACTACTATCCCTATTTCCTATAAGTTTTTATATTTACCTAATATAACGATAAGAACATGTAATGAAAAATTACTATTTTTTAGTTATCGTGATACTTATATATAAGAACATAAATGGTATAAGTAGATATTATATCAAGCAAACACAGAGTTCACAAAAAAATTAGAAACACAAAATATGAAAATGGGTTTTCCTTAACACCAAGAATCAATGGGTAAAACATTATATTCCGACCAAATAATATATTTTTAAATTTATTTCAGTACATATTTCTTTTTTAGGACCCATGGGGTGATCATTGTGATATATTTGGATACTGAAAATATATAATTTTTATATCTAATGAATTAATATCTAACAAATCAAACCTAAATGATATCAATAATAAATTTTTAGTTCCCCACATTGAATATTTTTTTGTAATAATCATTAAATTAAATCATTTATATTATTTTTTATCAGGAATTATATTATGATATTGAAGTTTTTATTTATCTCTTAAGCCATTAAAGGATGATTATTGATACATACATGGAATTTAAGTAATTCTATAACAAAATATGTTTTGTGGTATATATAAAATGTTTTCAGTATCAAAAAATATATCAAAATAAATTACATATACATCTAAATGTTCCAGTAGTGTTTAAAAAAATTTACTCACATCGATTATGGTTATTACATTTGTAAATTTATGAATGATATCACATTCTATCGATATACTATCATACCCAAATTGGTATTTCTGAAGATTATTAAAAATTTATTTAAATGAATTATTTATAATTTTATTAACTATATTTTATAGTATTATTAGGGCTACTAAGAATCCATATATTCAAATGAGGAAATAGATTTCTTTTGAAAATGAATGTGTATCAAACATGTGGTTATAATTTTGTAGTAATAACGATCTTGTGGTTTCCAATAATTATCAATGTAATTTATTTTAGTTCTATTTGAATATGATTTTTTATTATTACTCAGAATATTGAATGCATTGTAGATTTAAAAGAATAGTTTATACTAAATGTGTTTGTATCAAAAATAATGGAATGTTATTTTTAATAACTAGATGATTGTTTTTATCAATTATGACAACCAAACCTGGGAACATGAGTAAATTTTTTTGTTTGAAATTCTATTGGACATTTTATTTATAATCATTTATGACAATTAATAATAAAATGAGTTACCTTATTATATAATTTAAATATATTTTCATATTTTTGTGGTTATTGTTCATAAAAACTACAAGCTAGTAATTTATATTGTCCTACTAAGGTGATTGGTTTAAATTCTATAACAAAAATTTATATATAATATATATTAACAAAAAATTATTTATTGATATACTATTATTATAAAAATTTTAATAGTTTATCTTTTTTTAATATTTTATATTACAATTATTTATCCTTTTGAATAAATTATAATATTTTTTATATTTTTCATTATATATCTTCATTCATTCAAAAATATATTAATCCATTTAATTTTTATTTTAGATAGATGTTTTAAAAATGTATATTTTGTATTTATAAATGAAATTTTAGTTCTAAAAATAATTCATGTATTGAAAATAGTGAAAACATTCTCATACTATCATGATACATATGGAAAACGGTCCATCGATCATTTTTTAACAACAGTAATTAACCACTTATCAATCTGACTCATGATGTCACTTGAATGATTAAATGTTTTTTTGAGTTTAAACATTATTTTTCAGTTCAAAACACATGACACATACTAGAAAATATCAACAAATAATTTTACAACCATGATTCATTAAGGAAAATATATGATATTCCTTTTCACACCAATGGAATTATCCTCAAATCAATTTAACACAATGTCTATCTTATTTGATCAAAAATTGAATGTTTTTAAATATAAACTGATATATTTGGTCAAACCAAGTTTCACATACTCAAAAAAGTGAAAAACAATTAATTATTATAATACATTAGGAAATAAATAAAAGGTTCCTTTTTGACCAATAAGAACTAACAACATTTCAATATGACAAACATTGTCACCAATATTACAAAAAGTGAATTTATTCAGTTTAAAATTAACATCTATGTTCATTATGAACATAACATAATAATAATATATATAAAAAGATTTCATTGATGTGATACGTTAAAATAATTATGTGTGAATCAATCTTGACCTATAAGATTTAACCAAACATCAATTTGATCGACATTGTATCCAATATAACTGAAGGTGATCCTTTCCATTTAAAAGTGATATTTTAATTCGATTTTACATAAAATACTAAAAATATAGTAAATAAATTAGGATTGTTATGATATATTAGGAAAATTTTCCATCTTTCATTTCAAAATTTTATAAATTAACCAAATTTCAATCGAACACATTATATATCCAGTATATTAAAATTTCATGTTTTTAAATTAAAAGTGTATTTTTAGTTCAAACTAGAGTTAATTGAACAAAATTCATAAAAAATTTATGGATTTTCAATTTTCTATACAAAAATGATCAATGATTCATTTGTGATATGTGGGAATTAAGCATATATCAATGTGCTAAATATTGTTGCTGGTATACATGAATGTGTGGGTTTTTTAAAGTATCATTTGTGATCCAAATTTGTTCTCATACACAAAAAATTAAGAAATCATTATTCTATTGTCATAAAACATTAATAAAATAATTCATGATTTATTTTATATAATTAGTAATTAACTAAACAAAAATTTGTTGTGTTGTTGGAAAAATATAATGTTGTGTTTTCTTATTATTGAAGTGACATTTACATTCCAAACACACATCACAATGTAAAAACTATGACCTAGCATTCAATGTATTGAGATTATTTAGGATAAAAACCATGGATTCATTTGTTATGTGTAGGAATTAGCCTCATTTTCATCAAAATCCATCTATGAAAATCTTCATGGTGTGTTAGTGGAGATCACCATGACTCTCAAATCCCACATATAATATGTCATGAGTTGGAAACTAGAACAGTTGAAATTTGTCATGTGTATTTAAGGACTTTTCTTTTTAATTACCAGATATGATATATAAATTTGATAATAAACTATATATATAAAATTCAACATTACCCAATCCACATTATAGCTACATGAAAAATATTTAATATAACAAGAGAAAATTTAATACAGTACTCCAAATACTCCACTCAAGCTACCCAAATTGAAACATTCCAATGTTACCTCTAGTAATCATGAAAAAAAACTAACAAAATACTATTGAGAGGTGGTTACATAATTTTTAATAGTTGGATCATATTTCAATGAAATCAACACCCACTCAAAATCAATGTTTCACGATAGAAATGTGTGGATAATGTTTTGTAAATTTTATGAATAGATGTAATTCTACGAAAACCATTATAGTTAAAGGTAAACACAATTACAACATCCACATGGATCACCTGTAACCTTAATATTACATGGATTATAAATAATCATGAATGATAGCAAACATCACAATAAAAAATATCATCTATTAGGTAAGTAATAGCCATTTGTTATTACATGGAAATTTATAAAATATATAATAAGGTCGAAACAGAAAATGTCCCATAAAAATTACAACATCTTTTTCATGCCAATTCAAAGGAAATTTAGACAAAAAAAAGAATCAAGAAAATAAGATAATATATTATTAACTGTAATAACCCTAGAATATATGGCATGTCTCATTTATATATTAAATATTCCCTCTTAAATAGCATACGTTTCCCATAAAACTAAGCATAAATGAACTCTAAAATATTATTAATTAAAATGACCAATATAACCTAGAAATTTAAATAGTGTGAACAAATAGAATAAACAATATTATTAAATATAATAATTACTTTTTCATTATTAATGTTTTCACTAGTTCTTTATTAATATGAACAATATTTTTAGTAAATTCAATTTGTGTTTCAAGTTAATGTTTTCTAAAATAAATATTTATATTCCTTTCTATGAGAAAATAAATATATATAGTTGTGGAAAATTTTATAAAATTGATTTGATAAAATAAAAATAATTTTTTGATTCATTATTAAAAAATTATAATGGGATGATTTTTTACAATTTAATGAAACATTTAATTATTCAATGAATAGTGAATAGATTTGGATTTTTATTAAACCCCTCATTTTCATTATATATTAAAGTCAATTTATGATTTAAAATTGATTTAAAAATAAAATAATTTATTATTATTTAGATATAATCCAATATATTACATTTAAAAAATCATTATAAATTAATTTTATATATGAATATTTATTTAGGATAATTACACTTTAAAAAAAGAACTTTAGTTGTGTTTAGGGGGATTAATTTTAAATGTTTATTTTAGAACATATATATATATATAATATTTTAAAATAGGTTCTACATTTTTTTATTTAGTCAAGATTAGATTATATGTTCTTTTATAATTTTTGGGAATAAAAAAGTTACCATGGGAAAAAATTACCACATTATATGTAAAATAATACAACAGATTAATGTTAATAATTAAAAAAATAACTAAAAAATACTACATTAAAAGAGTTATTGATCATTTTCATTTCCAAAAAATATTAAAATAGGAATTATCATCAAAATTCATTTCAATTAATTCAAAAAAATGTAGTTAGATTTAAATTTAAAATAACCATTATTTAATAACCTAATACCCCTCCTCCTTGTGAATAAAAAACAACCCTCATCACAACCTTTCTAGTCCAAATGTAGTAATATATTCAAGTATAAAATAAACCCTCTAATACCCAAAATTATCATATACATATTTTAATGATCTCACCAAAATACCAATTTAAATTTCCTAAAGGGGTACTTCATGGAGATGATATTCATGTGGTAACTTTGTCAAATAACCACTCTTATTTTGTTTTCTTCTTCTACCATCTCTTCACCTTCATCATCCATAAAATTATAATAAATATAATATCATTTATAAAATATAATTTTTTATTAATAATGGAAAATATTATTCCCAAACCATTTTAGATGTCCTCTTATTAAATAAAATGAGACGATTTCCCAAATTATGGTGGTGAACCGTCTTCATGTGTAATTATTTATTTTGTTTCTAGATAAAACATTATTTTTTTTATAAAAGTATTAATCTAGTTAAATTATATTTCAATATTTATATTATAACTTATTTCATAACCTAGATCTATTATATATACATAATATTAAATAAACTAAAACAATATCATTATGGTTGGAAAAGGTGCTAAAAACATTTTTCATTAACATTTTCTTATAAGAATCATCGTCATACAAGAAATAAAAATGATATATGGGACCATACAATATTTTTTTAAGTGCACTATTCCCATTCCAATTCTATTTTATGATTCTATTTCCATTTTTTTAGAAAACCCAAAATTATACATGAATTAAATGACCATGAAAACCATGGTACAATCAAATACAAAACAAAGAAAATAATGAAATATTATTAATGAACGGGTTATAAGATGCTATAAAAGTATCATATAAGGTATTATAAATATTATTACAATAATTTATTAAATTAATTAAATTATATAACCCTTTCTACATAGTGTTAAAAGTAACACCCCATTTATTTTATGGCATGTATATATTAAATTTCACAACATTGATAACAAATATTACACCTGACACTGAGTTATGAACCATGATATACTATTAAATATTATTATAATACTTTGAATTTTAATGTGAATATTATTAATTTTAATTTGGAATTATCACAATAACTTCACTTGTGAATGTATAAATAAAATTTGGGTATACCAAAAATTAAAATATAGTATATTTATATAACGTAATATTTCAATAATTTATTCAAAAATAATAAATTCTTTGTTTCTATTTTTATGAAGTGTATATGTTTATTTAAAATATAATAATTTATATAACAATTTAGTTGAAATTTTATTTTCATAAAATATATTCATAAATTAATATTTTATTTCATTATAAATATAAGATTATTTTATGATGCTGTAATTAATTTTTCAACGTGTCGTAAAATATATATAATATTAATATTAGAATTTATTAATAAATTAATATTTTTTGTAAAAATTGCATTTCTTATATTTCGATAATTATTTTAATAAAATGGGTTCAATTTTTAAATTCATAACACTAAAAAATGTTAGGTGAATTTTTTTTATTTTTGTAAAATAGTTGATTTTTTGTGAATACTGAAATATAGTAAGTTACGATAATAACATTATAAGTAAATAAATTAATTTTTGAGTTATTTTTGATTCATGGATATTGTTAGTGTCTATTATGGAGAACTCACACTCTCTATTTACCATACAAAGTCACAATAATAAAAACTAATGATAGTCATTACAGTACACTAAACTTTTTATGATATGTTTCTCTTAAATACATTCAATTCATTACCTATATTGAATTAATCACTATGTATCTAGAAAAATAGTTTATTTATATGATATAGTCCTAACCTGTCCATTATACATAAATTTTCAACTTAAGTATTTGGAATTTTGAAAAACGGTCATACATAGTTACGATAAGAGTGATATTTTCATTCTGATAAGATCAATTTAATTTTTGGTGAATAGTAACTGACCCTTATGAATAGTAACTTATGAATATGAATATTAAAAAACCCTTATGAAGATTAGTATGTCACTTATGAAAGATAACAATAACCATTAATGTGTATATAAAAATTAGGGACCAAAAAAATGAAAAGGAATACTTTAAGTGTTTGTATATTTAGATTAAATAATGATTCTAAATAAAAATAAATTTTAACATATATAAAAAATTATTTATGAAAATTGGAGTTGATATTTGGATTCTACATGTATAAATATGTGTATGGTGAAATTTTTTTTTCTAAAATAATTGAATTTTTTGTGAATAGGAAAATGCATTAATTTACGAATAAATACATTATAATTTAAATTAACTATTCTTGGGATCAAGAGTGATGTAAGAAAAAAAATAGAACAAACATGCACTTATTAATAATTTAGGATAGGTATTACTCACTATTTCTTATCATGTGAAGGAAAAATAAAATAATGATTATAATATTAAGAAAACCCTCCTCCACTACACTATAACTACCACCCCAACACCCTTATTTCATCAGTCATCTCATGCATAATTCCAAACCTAAATTCCTCTAAAATATCACCATAATCTTCTCCACATGTCCAAAATATCTTTTTCTCCTGAAAATACCAAATCATCTCCCCTATAGAGGCTCCCAGAGATGATTGATTCATGAGGTAAATTCCACTTTTCAATTCCTTTCTTTTCTTTTGATTTTCCTTTATTATCTTTTCTATTACCACCTCTCCACATTCAAATGTTATGAAAAATAAATTAACTTATATATAATAGAATATTTTTATGATAATGGATTATTCCATCATCATCTCTTCTTTTACCTAATTTTATTTGATAAAAGAGAGCACCATTTGATACGTGTTAATTTATCCCATTCAAGGATGTCAGGTTATCAATTTCTGTTGAAATATTTATGACATCATGAAACTGTTATAATGGTAGAACTATATCCTAAAATATTTATTTTATTTTATTTAATGTTATGTAATCCTTACAAACTCATTATATAATATTATAATACATTACATGTTCATTATGCACAAAACCGCTAAGTTGATTCAAGCATTTATCATTAACATTTATCTGATGGGCCATCCTCATGGTATATAAACAAAATCATTATAAGATCATTTATATATCTTAAATGTAAATAAAAATATATATTATCAATTATGTATGTTTATCTAAATTTCAAACAAACTTCTATTCATCTATATTAGTAAACGGATCACGAACACCAAGGAAGAAAAATGCTCCCAAAACAATAAGATTGAACATTTTAAACCCATAAAAAAGACATGAGTGAACATAATAAGGGAAAAATAAAGTAATTTTATATTTTATCCTTAAAATAATAATTAATAAACATAAAATGGATAATTCATGTTTTTATGATCAATTGAAGAATACATTCGGTCATAAGTTAAGTGATTTCTGACCACAACTTTCATTATTTGAGTTAAAAATCTATTTCTATGGTTATGTTTTTCCAAGAATATGTCTGAATGAACTATTATTTATTTATAATGTATATTCCATTATATTTTGTGAATATTTATTTTTGAGAAATATATATTTCCTTGATTTATCATCACTCTAAAGATTAAATCTTTGTAAGGGGTTTCTTTTGTCAGTTTTAATTCCTTGAGATTTACATTGTTCACCACTTATTTCATTCATGTGGGATATTATGTACTACCATTAGATATATATTATGATGAATTTTTCTATATTCATAATATTCTTTGATTATTTTCATTGTTTTTAAATTTTGGTCATATGAATCGATTGATTACAACGTCATAAGTGACTTTGTCTCAATTTTCATTTCATTGTCATTTAAATGGTATTGTGCACATAAGAATTTTTTTATATAAATTTCTCATTTGAGAAAATTTTATATTAAAATTATATATAGATATATTATATATACATTTTTTGGTTTCATGTATATGATTATTGTCATAATCCGTATAATCTTTTACATATAATGTTTATTTGAAATATTGTTTTAACTATGTAAATGTTGTTGAATCCATATACTATAATCTATACGGATAGTAAGATGGAATATTGTAAATGTAATAAATATATTTATACATAATTATGTTTACATTCATGGATGGGTGGGGCCTGCTAAATCCCTTGGATGCATCGACATGTCTCATGAGACAAATCTTTTGGCGACAAACCCTTGGAGTTTGTTTCTAAAAATAAAACTGCAGTCTACCCACAACATTAAACCATATCAATTTTATAGTGGTATAATGTTCCAGATTCATGAATTATAATTAATAAACCTTATATTTATTCATTTTGTACTATATATTTGGTTTTCACTGTGAAAAAATCTTTGGAAGCAGTTTCATTCTCCGTTTATTAGTGGCTCTTGTTTTTATTTATTCACCATTCCAGTTTGATTATGTAAAATTTATTATGATTCAATATTTATTGATTTTGGATTCTTCTCTACGTATCCCATGTTGATCCTTTCATCTCACACCTTTAATTTTTTTTACATTCAATAGTTTTTGAGATGGAGATCATTTATTGAGTTCTCATGGATGTAGTTTTTCTAGTTATTATTATGTATTGTATTTTTTTTTCATTTCCAAACGTAATATATGATATATCTATTTATATTGTTTCTTCAAGACTACTAAACTGAATGTTCCATCGGGATTTTATTCCTTGTAATCATGCAAATTTATTAGGTAATACACTGGCTCTGTGATTCTTGTGTAATGTTGTTATAGTTGGTAACTGAGGACTTTATTAACAAACATTAAAAATGGATTTAAGGAAGATAGATTAGAGAACAAACCCATGATATAGTATTTGAGGATAATCATACATGAATATCATGTTATTTAGGTTAGTAATAGATTATGTGGATATTTCAATAAAATACATCCATGTCTAGAAAATAAAAGTGGAAGTGGTTCTGAAAAAGATTTACCTAGGAGTGAAAACTCTAACAAGGAGTTTCGTGCTTGACCTAGGGTATCATGGTACATTACAATGGGACTTACTATACAATTGGATTGAGACTCATTGGGTATATTCTTAGGATAATTCATATTTTCATTACAAATCATTTTTGAAGGATGTAATTATAAATAGAAATAATGATAAGGATTATGAGATTAGTGATGAATAAATTTTCAGATTATTTCAAGTGTTTTAATGTTAGATATTATGAACTATGACCTAATTTATTGTATTCCATTGTTTAGTTATGGTACCTAATGGATGAAGGTGAATCCATACCCGTGGACAATGCGGGGATTCCCCACTGAGCATGTTATCAGAGTCAATGTAGCAGAAGATTATATCATGACCATATTGGGACAACATACAAAGGTTTTTAAGAATGACCCTATTACACCTATGTTTGATCATTTCATATGGAATATTCCCCCAACATGTAGTGGGACTACTAATCTAATGGTAGTTGAGAAGTGGATCATGTCCCTACCAAAATATCTTTGGGATTAAAATGAAATGAAAATTAAATGGTAGTACTCAAAGTATATTACCTCATGGGTGACACTAATCAACGGTTGTCCATAATCTATAATAACAAAAAAAATTAGAAATATAAGATATGTAATATACAAATTTTATGGATATATTTTTGGAAAAATATTACCCTCGTGATGAACAAATTGAAATTAAGACGAAATTATATAGCATCAATCAAAGGGAAGAATTGATTATTGTGGAGTATGTTGCTATCTTCACAGGATTTTCCAAGTATGATATAGATTACATATGTGATTCTGAAGACAGGTTTGATCATTTCATTTAAGGTTTGAAGATATGTCTTCGAAGGGCCATTTCCTTTCAAACATTTTTATTATATGATGAAATTGTATTACGTTCCATCAAAACAGAGAATGAATTTTCTAGATCAATTTTTTCAAGGTAAATCAAGATAAAATGATTCATTATAATTACCATGGAAAAATAATGTGGCAATGAAGAAGAAGGGAATGAATCAATTTCCATTTTATGAGAAATTTTTAAGGAATCATCATGGGGAATGCATGAATTGAATGGTAGTTTTCTGTAATTTTTTGTGTAAAGGGTCAATGATCGAATGAATGAATGTTGAAGAGACAATTCATTGATATTAAATTCTACAGTTATAGAGATATGTGGAACCATGAAAATGAATCCCCTAATCGGCATAGAAACTTTCCTTGGAAAAGGACACAACCATTATTTTTGATGTTCCTAATTATATGGTGGTAGGTACATTTGTTGATTCCTAAAATTTATCCAACGATTTATTTGATTTTAGGAAATCGCAATTCGATATATTTTTTCTCTTTTCCATGAAAATTAGACATTTCCAATTTTATTTTTTGAAGGAGTTGTCACATAAAACTCTTAGGGGATGCATCATGGTAACAAATATGTGTAGATCATTTCCTAAAATGACACATAAACATGCTTAATTATCAAGCCTTACCAGCACACCAACGAATGATTTTGTTATAATTTTCAGTATGAATTGGACGTCAAGTAATGATGTGAATATATTTTGCAAGAAGAAGAAACATAATTTTTTTTAAATTGTTTATAATCTCATATCTTTTGAGCAGAAAGATATCCATCTGATTCTTTTCTTGATCCATATCCAATTGCTCTACTGAATGAAATTCATTGAGAGGAAAACAACACAAAATCTACAGGTGAATAAATAAATATTCAAATAGAATATGTATATATTGTGTAATAATTTGATTAATTATTTATAGATTATTTAACTAGACATCCTCTAGAGTGGGAAGTTGATTTCTATATTGATTTAATTTCTACTACAAGACCTATATAAAATACTCTCTATAGAATGGCCACTATGGAATTAGTAGAGATAAAGAAACAATAAGATTAATTTTGTGAGAAAGGATTTATTCTACCTAGTTTCCCCCACTGGGCACCACTATCCTCATTGTCCAGATGAAAGATGGATCCATGATGCTGTGAATTGATTATAATAAAATCAATGATATTAAAATGAAGAAAATGTAGCCTCCATCACGCATTGATGATTTATTAGATCAACACCATGATTCCAATATTATTCAATGATTGATATTCGATATGGATATCATCAATTGTGTGTGATGAATGAAGATATTATATTGACATTATTTTGAACTAGGTATAGGCATAATGAGTTTATAGTAACATATTTTTTATTGAATAATCCACCCCCTATTTTCATGGAACAAATGAATAGTGTTTTCTAAGAATATCTTGATGGTTTTTTTTGGTATTTATAGTTGTTATCCTGGTACATTCTAAAATTTTCGATGACCTTATGAATCACTTGAAAATTATTTTGAAAACAATTAGAAGAATTGAACTAAATGGGACGTTTAGAATGTGTGAATTTTGGATTCAATTAGTTCCCTTTCTTTTCCATATAATCTATAAGGATAGAATCTTAGTCGATCAATTAATGATAAAAGAAATCCATTAATGGCCCTATCCAACAAACATAACTATGTTACATAGTTTTATTGGAAAAGAAGGTTATTATCAGAGTATCATTCTATCGGTACCAAAGATAAAAAGGGAACTATTAGATGATGCTCATATCTCAAATTTATAAATACAACCTTATAGCACTAATTTGTATAGATATTTGAAGCAATATTTTGTGATGGATTAAATGACGCGATAAATTGGTGACTTGGTGTCAAGGTTTCTATTGTGTCAAAAAGTGAAAGGCTGGGAGGCAAGATCCTTTAGGGGTCATGCAACCTCAATCTATTAATATGTGAAAGTGGGATGACATTATAATTGATTCTCTTATAAGACTACTAGGGACACCTAAAAGGAATGATTCAGTATGGGTAATTATTGATCATCTCACAAAATATCCACATTTCCTAGATATAAGAGAGGATTTAAAACTGTATTTCCTAGAAAGACATTATATTAGAGAAGTTTTAAGATATCATGTTACAAATATATTTATTGATTCAGTATGGGTAATTATGGTTTGGTATGAATGGGAAACTTATCCCCATGTACATCAGACGGTTTTGAAAATTTGGAAAGGATCATAGTTTTAGATTATCGTTTATCAATGCCACCAAGTCTCTCTAAAGTTCAACATGTATTCCACATGTCATTGTTGAATATGTACGTCAAATAAACAATACATGTACTCACCTATGATAAAATGGAGCTGGAATATGATCTGTCATACTGTAAAGTGCCTGTCATGATTCTTGACACAAATGTGTGAGTATTGAGAAATTAGGAAACTTGTTTCGTAATGGAAATTTAGAGAATCCATAAAATGGAATAAGAAATGTGGGAACCTGATGATGTTATGAAAAAGAACCACTAACATCATTTTGATGGGCTTTATAACTGTTAATTTTCTTGGGATAAATTTCTTATTGAGGGGATAATATATCACCCCAAACATGTTATGGTATGTTTCTCTGAAATATGTTAATTTCATAGCCTATATTGCAGGTATCATTAATTCCCTATTAAATACAAATTGTTTTTATATGCTATAGTCAGAACCAATACATTAAACTTAAATCTTCAATATATGTGTTTTTTTTCAAAAAATAGACCTACACAGTTGTGATAAGGGTGATATTTTAAGTCTGATAGAATTAATATAATTTTCATTGAATAGTAACATACCCTCATGAATAGTAAAATAACCTTATGAATAGTAACATACACTTAAAAATATTAATATGACCCTTATGAATGGTAAAAATAACCATGAAAGGGTAAATAAAAATTTAGGGAACTTAAAAAGGATGTTGAATATTTTAGGTGTTTGTATTTTTTTTAAATATTAAATTTAAATAAAAAATAAATTAATCATATTTAAAAAATTATTTATGAAAAATGGAGTTCATTTGTGGATTCTACAAGTTGAAAAATGGTTAGTGTGAGTTTTTTGGATTTTTATAAAATAAATGTATTTTTTGTGGACGGTAACATACATTAATTTACCGTATAAACACATTATAATATAAATTAACTATTCATAGCATCATGAGTGATGTTAGAACCCAAATCAATAACTCACATGCAATTATTACTATTATAATTCCAAGAATACTCACTATTTCCTTCCATATGAAAAAATAATAAATTTATGATTATGATATTATGAAAACCCTCTTCCTCACCACTGTAAATACCACCCATTACACCCTTATTTCTGCACACCTTTCAAGCATCAATCCTAGAATAAATTCTACTCAAATATCTTCATATGCTCTTAATAGATGTCGTGAAGCTGTTTGTATTCTATAAATACCAAATCCTCTCCCCTAAAGTTTCTCTTAATGGAAGATTGATTCTAGATGTAAATTTACTTTTCAATTCTTTTGTTTTATTTTCATGTTCTTTTGTTAGATTTTCTATTCCCACATCTTCTCATCGAAATGTAATTAAAAATAGAGGACATTATATGTACTGTAATTATTTATGTTAATGGAATATTTCATCCTCATCACTTCTTATCCCACCTTTTATTCAATAAATGAATGCACCGTTCGAGATGTGTTAATTTATCATAATCAAGGGCGTCGGGTTTTCATGTTCGTTTACAATATTCAAGACTAGTCATGATCCATTTATAATGTTTGAAATATATCTTTATATATATATTTTAACTTATTTAATGTTCTTAAATCCTTATACAATCAATATATAAAATAATAATAATAAAAATGTTCATTATGCACAAAACCACAAAGTTATTCCAAGTGTTTATCATTGTCCTTTAACTAATGGTTCACCCTAGTTGTATATAAAAATAAATATAAATAATTAATAACATTTAAAGGTCACTAATAATATATATTATCAATTTTTTATTTTTAAAAACATTTAAAATTTATATTCATTCATGAATATAATTAAACCGGTCATAAAAATCATGGAAGAAAAGGCTTAAAAACAATAAAATTGAACCTCTTAACCCCATAAAAATGGAAGTGAATGAATATAATAAGGTAAAAATAATTAAATTTCATATATAGGAGGTACTATATTTATTAATTAATGAAAAAAATTAATCACATTATGAAGATCAATTAAAGAACACATTCGGTTAAATGGTAAGGAATTTCATAAAACAATTTTCATTAATTGAGTTAAACAACAATTTCATTAGTTATGTATTCCATATATAAGTGTGAATGACATATAATTTTTTTATATTGTAAATAAACATATATTTTGTGTATTTGTATTATCCAAAATCAAATATTTCATTGATTTATCATCACATTAATGATAAAATCATGGTAAGGGGTTTCTTATCTCACTTTTTATTCTATTAGATTTCCATTTTCCTCTACTTATTTCATGCATGTAAGATATTTTATACTGACATTGGATATATTTTAGAATTATTATTTATATATTTGTGGTATTATGAGATTAAGTTGGTGCTTATTAATTTTTTTCATACGGCTTGATTGATTAAAATGTGGTCTGAGACTTTTTCTCAATATCCTTTTCATTTCCATTTACATGGTATTGTGCACCAAATATTTATAATGTGATGTATCCACATCCCATTTGAAATTATTTTTCATTTGAAATTTTAAATATATTACATATAGATAATCTAGATTCATGGATATGATTATTGTCTTATGCTTTATACCCTTTGACATATGTTGTTTATTTTGAATATTGTTTTAACTAAGGAAATATTGTTGAATTTGTATCCTACACTCAATAAATATAATGATAAGGCATATTTTACATTTACTGAATTTATTAATATATAATTATTTGGAAATGTAGTGATTGGTGGGGCCCTTTATAGCCTCTCCATGCATTGATAGGTCTGATGAGGTAAATCAGTTGGAGGAAAACCCTTCGAGTTTGTTTCCAAAAATCCAAAAGGTTTCTACACACAGACCTAAAATGATTTGATGGTATATAGGTATGGTGTCCCTGATAAATGACTTCCAACTAATAAGAAATATTTTTATTAACTTTTTTTATTATTATCTATGATGTTTTTACCATGACACAATCTATGAAAATAGTTTCATTATCAGTTTATTAATGGGCGTGTTTTTCATTTATTCACCATGACATTTTTATTATGAAAAATTAAGTTTGATTCACTTATTATCGATTCATTATTCAAATATTTTTAACCCTTACTGATAAATTTCCCTCTCCACTTTAATCTTTTTCTTTCAATATGTTTTAAGTAGGAGATTATTTATTGAATTCTCATGGATGCGGTTTTTTAGTTATTGTTATGTATTGTATTTTGATAACATTCCCAATGAAATATGAGTTATAACTAAGTATATATATTATTCCAAACAACTAAACTAATCATTCTTTTATGATTTAATTCCTTGTAATTATGAAAATTTTAAAATAAATACACCATCTACAATATTCTGTGGTTGGGGTGTTACAACCATGAATAGAAAAAAATAAATGAATGAATAAAATATTCAAAAACCCCTCTCCTCCTATGGGATGTATTAATTTTATATGGAATCAGGTTAACATTTTAAAAATAAGAAATTGAAGTCTTAAAATAATATACATTCTTTAGGTTAGCATTCTAATCCATTTATTTCGCTATATTATGATTTTGTGTCAAATTATTTTGATTATATTATGTTTTATTTGGATATATATTATTTTTAATACATCTGATACAAATAATTGATTCAATTGGCTTATTATCACACATTCATTAAAATAAAATCTTTTAAATGTTTCTTTTTTAAAAGGAAATTCTTTTCAAAAACTTATGCAGCAAGTGAGGATTTTCTTACTTTAATGAAATCATAGTTCCTCAAAAAATCTGTTAAAAGTTTACAATGTAATTTTAATATAAAGTGTTTTATTTTATTAGTGCACATATTTTCAAATTAATGATTTCAAAATAAAAAATTTTAATTCTCAAAGAAAAATTTCAATGTTTTTATTTGATTATTTTTATATATTGAAATAATCTTTATTGAATCATTCTCTTAAATGAGTTAAACCATTTATGGTACCATAAACCAAATTTTACTAAAATGTCTTTGAGGTGTTTAAATATTGTTATTATATTTTAATATCATTCAGCAAATTATAATGGATATTTTGTGATGTCCTACAATATTCATTCCATCATTATAAGATTTTTTATTGATAATCCATGTTTTTATTTAAGTATTAGAGTATCCATGGCTAAATATCATTCTAATCTGTTAATTTATATGGATTTATTTAATAATATTTTATTCTATCAATATTATACTAAATATTATGTTTTATTGGAATGTGTTTTTAGACAGTCACATTTCCATATTGTTTATGTTTTTTTATGATATCATAAATAGTATTTCTTACACTTACTAAGAATATGAGATCACACATTTCATATGTTTTATTTTTCCCCAACACACCCATATTCATATTTTGATTGAAGTTTAGGGATGATAAATAGGAATATGGATGTTTCCAAAATAGGTTCTAGGTTTTATTTAATTTAATTTTGTAATATAACAATTATTATGGTATATAGTTTTCCAATGACACCTAACTATTAGATCAATCATGATGCGATTTCTTTGTTTTTAAAAAAATGAATTTAGTATGGAAATGGCTCTTGGATACTAGGTTTGGGGTATTTATAGTAGGTATTAGAAGAAGATTAAAATAATAATTTTAATCTAGTTTATTAAAGCATATATATTATAAATATAACACCATATAAAAATTTGATAATATTCCCATTATAACCAAGTTAAAATTTAGATATCATCTGTACCTAAATTTAAAATTTAATAATTTTGTTTTTTTAGTTTTATATTATATATTATTTTTCCTAATGGTATGATCTAATATAGTTTTATCTGTAGTATAGAAACGGCTCTTAGTGGAAGTAATAGAAACTATATCAATGCATGTCTTCCATTTAGGGATTTCCCTCATGTGGAAGATAATAATTGTAAATATTGAACTAAAACTAGTGAATAATAAAAAATATCATTACTAGTAAAACAAACTCATCTTATAATATGTATTCTTAACCAAATGGAGAAGACAAAAAACAATATTTTGTAACAATGTAAGACTACTTCAAGCGACAACAACTTATATTATTCAATGGGACTATGAACCCATTTGTTGCTGAGAAATGTATAAGTTCATTATAGAAGCTATTTTTTCATTTTGAATGAAGGAAAGGGATAATTTTATTATAAAATATTATCATCTTTCAGGAGATATGGATCAAATATGTTCATTTATTCAAAAAACTAAGGATGATAGAGAAAATTGAAAACAAGGAATTGATGGTATTGTTGAAATTTTTCTTTGGAAAATATTTTCCTAGGGAAAACCGAAAGATACAGAGATAAAATTATTGAGTCTATAACCTAAAGGGGGATAAAATGTTTCTATGTATAAATATATCTTAACTAGGATATATAGATATTTTAGAGACTATATATGCTATCCAATGATTATGATTGACCATTTAATTTATTATTTTAAACTAATCCTTCTAATGAAATTATTATCCCAAACATTCTCATCATATGAGGATATAGTATCATGTTCCACTAAGATAGAGAAATAATTTTACATCCCACATAGATTAAAATGATATAAAGAGAAGTGGTGGAAGGAATTGAAAAATATGGGTAAATGGAAGGAGGAAAATAAATATTTATTTACGTGTTCTAATTGTGGAAATACAAACCATAGTACATTATTAAAAGGATTGGATGTTTTTTTTACATGTGTGGATAGAAATGAAACCATGTTATTATTTTAATGTTAGGAAACATGTTTCCAACGAGAAATTCCCTATCTTCAAGGAGATGTGAAAAAACTCGAAATAATGTCCCATGTTTCAATGTAATATAGCTCAAAAGAGGAAAATTGATCATGGTCAAGCTTTTGTAGTAACTTCAGTGAAATTTTTGTAATTAAAGTATTATTTTTTTGGATTAACTAATTTTTTTGTAAAAATATTTTATAAATAATATTTTTTTATAACTCACATGATAAATATAAATATTTTACTATAGTATTTACTATTTATGGAATTGTTACAATGTGATTAATATCATCGATAACCATGGGATGTGATGCTGTAGGAAGTGGTCCTCTTAGGAAAAACTGGATTTTAGAAAGATAACCCTATTTATTTTCTTATTGTTGATCTAATAATAAATAAATTTTATGGGAAAGTACATGGGTCCCTAAACAAGAATAGGGTATATATTATTTATGTTCTTATAGAATAATTATAAATTGGTATTTAATGAATATATTCAACAATAAATGGTTTAACTCAATGAAGAATTCATGTTTAATAAATATTTAAAGCATGTTATGGTAATTATTTATTTATTATGTGATATGAAAAGTGACAGTATTTGGGAAAAACTTCAATTTAGTTTATTTATTTATTTTTTAGACCTTCATTATAAATTTTTTGTCTTTGAATTTGGGAAGATATGTTTTTTATAATTCAAACGGTGTAAAACATATATATTGTATTAAAGATATTTTTTATTAATTTTAATGTATAATTTATCATATTTTATAGCATGTGCTAACCATTTTTGTTTTAGTAATCGTTTAAAGTCATAAAGAATAAATTTTGGATATAGTGACTCATTAAAGTGCTTTAGGAATAACTAATTATCCCCAATATCCATATCTAGAATTATGTAATAATGTTGAGATGGATGATCAAACAACCAAATGATGAGATTATGCTTATGACATAGAAAGAAATCAAGTATGTTTATTTTCTCAAGCTCTTATATATATTTTAAAATAACCCCTCAACTCTACGAAATGGATTTAGGAACCAAAATTTTTTCTAATTACCTTTCTTACTATGAAATCAATTGTCATTTAACCGATCACAAATTTATTATTTTCATGGTAGAAATTATAAGGAAAATGTTCTCAGTCACTCTCTATTAGAACTACATATTTATATTTTCATTCCACATCCATGATTTTACATCCTATACATGTTCTTATACAGGGAATCATAGTATTTTAGTGACCATCACATTGTTATTACATCAATTTATGCAGATTTTTTTATTAATCCTATTTACTATCTAGGATTTCCATAATGGTATTTTAAAATGAAAATTACAAAATTACAAATCCCAAGTTCAAATTTTGAGTATACAATTTATAGACAGAGGGTAGAATGTAACACCCCATGGTTTATAGAATTTTTCTTCTATATTTAACATCTATGAAATATTAGATTGCATGCAACACCTATTTTAAAAACATGTTAAAATATCAAATATTTACATAAAAGTTTGAATAGTAATGTTACCATCAAAATTAGTAATCTATCCATTAGAATAATAACAATACTTATAATAATATAATTAAAATATAGGTATCTCATAAATTAATATATGTTATAATTATGTCATGGATTTAGTAAATAAATGTACTAAAATGATAAATAATGTGTTAGTATTTTTGTGATGTGAAGATTTTTATTTTATATTTTATAATTAAAAAGATGATTTTAATGAAATTTTATTTTCTGAAATTTTATTCAGAAACTTATATGTTTTTTCTTTACAATTATAAAATCATTTTTTCAGACCATTATTAATTTCCCATATTTTCATTAAATAATATATAATATTTAAATTGATATTTTTAAAATAAATTATTATTTTAATTAAAAAATAAATTCTTCATATTTAGAAAAATATTTTAATAAAATAAAGTCCCTTTTTTAAATATAATCTTCCAAAAAAAATTTGGTTGATTTTTTTTGATTTTTCTTAAATATTGGATTATTTTATGAATAGTTAAATACAATAATATATGGTATTTTAATTTAAAAGTAAATAAATCGATTATTAAGTAATGGTTGATACATGGATGATGTAAGTGGCCACTATATTAATCTCAAATTCACTATTTATTATTATTAGTTATAAGAATCAACACTATTGATTGTATTGATCCAATATAATAAATTAATAAATAAAATCATCAAAAAAACCCCATCTCCTCCAGTATAAATACCACCCTCAACACCATTTCTCCACACACCATATAATTCTTGTATATAACTTATAATAGATCATGTTACTCCATAAAAACACATCCCAATTTTATGGTCTTTTTGGTCTCACCAAAATATCATTTTAGTTTGGCTTAACAAGGTTCTCAAGGAGAAGACATTCAAGAAGTAAAACCCTCCAAATTTCTCTTTTTCGGTATTTGGTTTTCAATCCTTCCCATAACTCACCTATATAAAGAAAAATGATAACTCTAGTTTCATATATATTTTAGGATGTTATATTGAATTGTAATTTCCAACATCAAACCTATTTTTCTCTCATTTTCTTTTCTAAAAAATGTATCCATCATCTGTGAGGTGTCAATTAACCGCTATTATAGATGACGAGTTTTTGTTTTTCATTTATTCATATATGTTTATTAATAAAATAATTTTTCTGGTTAAAAAATATTATATTATGTGAATTACAAATAATATAATGTTCTAGAACCAGTTTATTAATATATTATAAAGAAAAATGATAATACAAACCAAAAAAATGAATTTAATCATTTTCATTAACGTTTTATTCAATGAATCATCCTAATACCAAATAAAAAAAATAAATATGTGGAAATATAAAATTATAAATTTTAATTAATAATATATAATCCCAATTATGGTGAACTATTACCAATTTATATGAACTTTTATACTTGTATACAAAAGAACTAATCTTGAAAATCTGATAAAATGAATACTCTCGGAATGTGAAAATGAAAATCACAACTCATCAAAAAGTACTTGCATAAAAATATTAAAATAATAAAAAGTCAAATATATATTTAATATATTATTAATAATGTAATTATTGAATCTATGATGATTGTTCAGAACATTAATCACATGTGCATAACACTTTCATTTATATGGTTTGGGTTTTCTCATCATGCATTTATTTTTTGGAGATTTGTCGTATTCATAACGTCTTCATTTTTTTGGTGTGTTTATACATCAATTTGATATATAATATCGTGAATCCTTTTATGTTAATGGAATTCATTGTTTCACTTTTTGGTCATTAATTTCATGTGGTGTCATGTTTGATTGTTAAAACTGAGGTCGGGGAATGCTTAACCCAATTTCCATTGATTGGGTTAAACATCTACATCATTGATTATGTTTTTTTGTGGTTATGTTTCAAATTAATATTTATTTTCTTATGTTGTATTTCCACTTGTTTTATGCTTATTTAATTCTAATAAAATAATAAACACATTTGGATAATTATCATACATTATTTAAAAATATATCATTTAAATGATTATTTTTCAAAAGGAAATGTTTTTTAAATATTATATGATATGCGATGATTTTTCATCTTTAATAATGACTTACTTTTTTTTAGGAATCCTTTAAATTTTTAAATTTTCATTTTGAAATAATTTGTTTTATTTCACTATTTTTTTTATTTTTAATAAAATGATTTCTATGTAAAATGGGTACTTCTCAAAAAAATCAATGGGATTATTTGTTTATTTTCATCTATGTCAAAAGTAATTTTTGGATCATTTTCATTACTAATTTTGATCTCTTATGATACCATCTACCCTATTTTATTTAATTTTGTATGATCATATTTACAATGGATGTGTAATTTTGATTCCATTCCTCATAGGATACAACTTGTTTTATGATTTTTTTTATTGATTTGGGAAATTTTTTAAATTTCATATGATATATTATATATGAATTTATATGTGGATAAAGATTCAACCAATCCATTAGATGATTTAATTGGACATAGTATGTATAGGGAATGACCTTCTATTTCCCTTTATTAAATCAGTATGTATCATGATACAAAGTAGATGTAGTTTTGGCCCACACCTCACCCATTTAGGTAGACATCTTGGTAGATTCCTTCATGATATGTTTATGATCTCTAGAATTATTTCTTACCTTATTATGAGATTTTTTATTGATAATTCAAGTGATTATTTTATAATTATAATATCAATGTTTAATTATGTTCCAGATGTTATTAATTATATAGTGTTGCTTAATATGCTTTTAATCATTTAATACTATGATCACGATTGTGTTTTAATGTATTTTTTTAGATATTCACCTTTGTTTGTAGTTAATATAAATTTATGATTTCTTCTACTAAATTGCATATCCATTATAAGAATCGTATCTCACTCATTTCATACTTTTTATTTATATATAGAATGCCAAGATATATATTTTGGTTAACATGTAGGGATAATCATGGAGAATAGGGATGTCTGTAAAGGAGTGTCTATATTCTATTTCATTTAATATTGTAACATAACAATATTATGATTTTGAGATTGGTTATACAAAAAATTTCAATTTACATTATGTGTTTTACTACTTTTCAATTTTACATTATGTTTAAAAATTTTACTATCTCATACAGTGTAATCCATTATTTAAAAATGGTGCATTTTCTAAGAAATGGAGTCCACATCAATATACGTATTCCATATAGGGATTTCCATCTTATTTAATATAATGATGTTAGACCCAGAACTGTACTTGGAGCTAAAAAAAATATGACTTTGCTAAGATAAATGACATCGGTTATGAGGAATAACTATATGAATATGGAGCATACTGATCCAAAATGTAGATTATCATTGATAGACATCTTCATGATACAACAACCACATTTATTCAATGGGACTACGAATCCATTTGTAGCTGAAGAATAGATTTGTACCATAAAAATGATATTTCTTTCTTTGGGATGTAATTAAATGGATAAGTTTATCATGTTAGTTAATCATCATATAGAATATATATATCAATAATGGAAATTCATTCAAAACACTATGGGGAAGTGAAATATGAAATTATTTAATATAATGATTTTGAGATTATTTTCATTGAAAATTATTTTCTATGAGAACAACGAGCAGATATAGAGGGAACATTGTAGAGTCTGACACCAAAGAATGATTAAAATGTTTCTCAATTAGAATCTAAATATAAATGGATAGAAAAACAATCTACATACTCTATATGTAATCCAAAGAGAAATATTGACTATTTCATTGATGGTATGAAACCAATCATTAAAATTGTATTAGTATCCCAAAAATTATCATCATATGATGATATATTATCATGTTCCATCAAATGGAGAAATAATTTTCGAATTCTTATGGCGTTGAAGGGAAGGAAGAGAAGAAGAGTATGAATGACCACAATATGTATGAAGGTAATAATGGTATTGGTGATATTCCCACATGTGATAATATTTGAAACAACCAAGTAATTTATTGAATGGAATGTGAGTTTCCAACTTGTGTGGAGAGAAAACCAATTTTTTGTTTGTTTACAATGGAATTAAATTGTTTTCCAATGTAAAATTATTCAATAACAATGATATGGGAAACAAATCAAAATAATTTCCAAATATACAGGGGAATATATATCATAATAATGAAATGGTCAAGGTCAATCTTATGTTGTTACATTACTCAATGTTGAATAATTATTGTTTTTTTGGTTTCTCGGTTCAATAATTAGGATGAAAATTTAATTTAGATATGATGTTATGGTTATAAGAATCATTACATATACAATGTTTATACTATAATAAATCATCATTATTTAACTAGTATCACATGATGAATGGAACTATTAACCATGAAAATGGTGTTATGGAAAGTAAGCATTTTTAAAAAAACAATATTTAGTGAAATAAGCTTAATTATGTTTTTCAGGATGATGTAATCATATTTAGAATATTATGGGAAAGTATTGGTGACCATTAAGGTGGTTAGAGATTTTATTTATAATTATATGATAATATTACTAGATGTTTTGATTTAAGTAACATATTCAACAACATGACAATTTACACTAGGAATCATGCATGTTTAATAGTGTTTTAATGGAGATCAAGGTATTAATATGTCTTTTATGTGACAATATCTGATAAATTTTTGGGTAAATCGTATTCTTTG
This sequence comes from Viscum album, assembly GCA_963277665.1. NCBI lineage: Eukaryota > Viridiplantae > Streptophyta > Magnoliopsida > Santalales > Viscaceae > Viscum > Viscum album. Next base: position 689,536,804 of record OY728122.1, read on the forward strand.
ATGATTTAATAAATTTTCGACATTCCATAAAATTTTTTAGACATTGAATCTAGAGAAAAAAATTTGATGTGTATTAATGGTAACTTATTATGGAATGGATTAAGGATATTATTGACGAATATTAATGTCAGATTGATCATATTTGATAACCTCTACTAACTAGTTTCATTTTAGAAAAAAAATTAATGGATTAAGGAGTATCTTTAGGATCATATGATTCATAAAAATGATTTAGGCCTAACAATTTCCCTCAAATATCCATATCCAAATTGAAAAATTAAGTATAGGTGTGTGAGAGAAAAATTAATGATGAGAACATGCATATGACATCAAAATATATCATCTTTGTTAATTTTATCATGTTCATTTATATATTGTAAATGAATCACACAACAATTCCAAAAAAATGGAAAAAAACACTATTCATTTACATTTATTATTAGGAAATAATTGTTATTTCAATAGTTCAAGAAATTATGGGTTTTTTATGGTATAATTTATAATGAGGAAATTATCTATCAATATCCAACATAATATGATTTATAGATTTTATTTCCATGATCTTGTTTTGACTTGCATTAATGTTGTCCTATAGGGAATCCTAGTATTGTGGTAACCATAAACTTTTCATTTCCCTCAATTTAAGAGGAATTTTTATTAACCCTGTTAATATTGTTGGATATCCACAATTGTATTTTAAAATGAAAAATCCATGAATATAAATTAAAAATTTAAATTTAAAGGATTTAATTTATTTTAAAGCTGTTATAATGTCACAATTAAAGGTTGTATGGTATATTTCTATTAAATTTAATATGTTTGATAGTTTATACTGTAAACAACATGGAGTTTAAAACCATGATGTACTCTTTAATATTTACATGAATCTTGGAATAGTAAATGGTCATTTTGAATAATAATATGTCCATTTGAATAATAATTTTCCATATATAACTATATATTAAATTTCGGGATCTCATAAATGAAAATGTGATATATTATTATTATGAAATATGGAAATAAATTTTTTACTATTTTTTATTTATGTGTTTTTATTTTTGTGAAGTGTAAAATATTAATTCAAATTTTATAATTAATATAATGTTATATATGAAAATTTATTTTCATAAAATATATTCATAAATTAATATTTAGTTTCATTATAATTATAAGATCATTTTATGAGACCATAATTAATTTTTCAATGTGTCATAAAATTGATTATAAAATATAAATTGTTATTTTTTGAACAATGATGATGTTAATTAAAAACTAAATTTCTCATATTTAAAAAATTATTTTCATAAAATGGAGTAAATTTTTTAATAAACACATTTAAACGTTATTAGTGTGATTTTTTTGGATTTTTTATAAATAATTTATTTTAGGTGAATATTGAATTAGGAAAACCTATGATATTTAACATCATATATATATAAATAAATTTTGAATATATGGTGTAGTAATAGATGATATAAGTGGAGATTAAGTCGGTATAGCATGTTATTGGGACTGTACGTAGTCACCTAAATCAAAGCTACTGATAGAATTGATGAAAAACAATAATGTAATGAATAAATTAATCAACAAACACTAATCTCGTCCCTTATAAATACATCCTGACACCAACCATTATAATAATACCAAATAAGACTTATAGAGTTATTATATTCTACACAATTACTCTCCCAATACTCTCCCCCTATTACAATGATGGTGGTATCTCCAATAGTCTATATCGAAGTCCCATCACGAGGTTCTCAAGGAGACGACTCTGTAGAGGTAAAAGCCTCCCACTATCTCTATTAATTTATTTTCATACCTTATTATTCTCACACATACCAATTATAATGTAACATGATAACTTCCTTATCATATATATACTATAATTTTATTATTTTAATTGAATATTCGTAATCAAATCTCTTCCCTTCTTCTTTTTCATCCTAAAATGAACACATCATCTTTAAGGTGTCAATTAATCACCTTCATGATCATTGAGTTTTATTTTTTCATTGACGACTTCATGTTTGATCATTAAACCATTTTTATTATGAAAAGATATTATAATATTTTTTTAAATTCTAATTTATTATTATTTATCTATTATATTATTATATAATTAAATAAAAGATTACCAATTCGTGATAGTCTCAAAATCATCAAAATTAAATTAAATAACATTCAGTGATTTTTATCTAATGAGTCATCCTCATATCAAATAAATAATGATATATGAGATCATATTAATTATTTTAAGTCACTAACATCATATCATTTTATTTCTGAATAGAAATTCCATTTCACAATAACATCTATACATATATAAAAGAAAACTAATAACATAAACCCAAGAAATAGGGCACACAATGAAGGAAGAAACTAAATCGTATAACTTATTACACGACCATAATTGAAAATAATAAAATAATAATAAATCAAAATATATCCTAAAGTGTTTTTAATAAATAATTTATTAAGTAAATTTTATTATCTTGTATATTCAACACAAGCGTGACATGCTCTCAAACATAATGTATGGGTTTTCTCATCTCACATTAATTTATATGATATATATTTTATTAACAGGAAATTTCAATTTCTTGGTGTTATTTTTATTTTATTTGATATATAATATCATGAATTTCATTATATTAATGGTAATAAATTTTTTATATTCCAAACATTCTTTATATCAGGTATATTGTTTCACTATTTGCGATGTGGTAAGGGAATTATTAACCCAATTTACACTCATTGGGAAAAATAATAGTCAATTGATTATGTTATTATATCATTATGTATAAAATGACTTTTGATTATATTAATTTTTATTTCTTGTAGTTTTATTTATTTATAGGTGATATATATAATTTATTCAATTGGTTAATGCTCACACATCCATTAAAAAAATTCTCGTTAAATATTTTCTTTTTTTTAAGGAATTGTTTTGTCAATCATAAATAGAATTTTATAAATTTCCCACATTTAGGAAATATTAGTGATATTACATATTATTTTTAATTTTATTATTTCATTTAAAAATAAAATGTTTTATTTTTTAATATTTGGTCTATTTGAGTAAATTATTTCAAATAAAAATTTATAACTCTCTCGAGATTTAATCAATGAATATTTAAAGTATTTTCATCTCTATGAAAATTCTTTGTTGTATTTTTTTCTTAATTGAATTTAATCTGTTGTGATACCATTATCCAATGTTTATTGATTTTTTATGAAAAATTTTAAATTAGATGTTCTATTTTGATATCATTCATCATATTAGATATGATGGATTGTGATTGTCTCTAATTAATTGTAAAATTATTTACATTTCATATACTTGTTTGATATAAATGTATATGTTGAATATGATTCAACCCTTAAATATGTGTAATTAATTGGACTTCATATGTGTCTTTAAGGGACTAAATTATAAAATTAATTATTTTTTAGGTCTCATGAGTCAATCAATACCATGTTTTGTACAATGCCTTTCTATTTATTTAGAGTTTTTTGTTGGGGAATTGATGGTGTGTATATGTTGTAATGCATTCTGCATTCCCCCATTATGAGATGACTTCTTGATACTCCATGTTATATCTAGACTTGAATAACATCCATATATGCCTATCTCTAAAATTTGATTATTTATTTTGGAGTTATATAATCATCTTTTATTCTAACTATATTTTTCTCAAGATAATTTATTAATGTAATGTGTTTTTAGATATCCACCGTTCATAAATGTTGATATTTATTTATGAAAACATCTATTGTTTTGTACACATTACATATAATATATGATCGACCCTTTAATATGTTTTATTTTTACCTAGTATTCCATGATGTATATTATGATTTATATGAAGGGATAATCAAATAGAATTTAGATTCTTCCAATGGAGTTTCTATGTTTTATTATATTCCAAGATGTAATGTTACAAGTATGTTTTTTCTATTTTTCAAAATCTATGAAACAATTTTTTCCTTTAGGATATGAAATCATTATTTTCTTGCTAGTGAAATTAATTAAGGAACTATCTCTGGCCTACTAGAGTTGGGATCCTTTTATTAAAGTATGAAAAACTCAAGGAAAGAATGATGTAAGGGTTTCTAGTCTCACATATACATCAATGAGATAATTTCTTTATTCATCATATATTTCATTCGTGTGGTGCATATACCACCGCTTGATATATCATAACATTAATATCATTATATTTATAGTATAAAATGTTTCATAAAAAGATAATTTATTATATAGGGAATTTGATTAGTCTAATTAAAAAGTTGTAAGGTATTTCTTAACTATATTTACATTCATTGGGTTAAACATCTACTTCACTAATTTTTTCAAGATAAGATTATGTGTCAGATGAATTTTTTTATCTCATTTTTTTATTCCAAATTGAATTATGTTGAATGATTTCTACTAATAAAAATAATTTCAATTTATTAATGATCATGTACATGTCATGATATTAATAAAGAACTTCTTTTAAAAAACATCATATTAAAATTTCCCTTAAAACACCTGTTTATTCTATTTAAATGTTTTTAAAAATAATTCAAATAAATTTGGTAATATTATATTATTTTTATGAAAATTAATTTTAACTAGTTTTTCATTTTTTTAAATGGTTCATAATTATTAAATTTGTCATTATTATTAATGATGTAATTTGTTAATTTTTCTATAAAATATATGAACAAATGTTTATTTAAAATATATAGTATTAGATAATTTTCCCACCATCATTCAAAATGAATACTTTTATTCTTCATTTATAATCATATAGGATTTTTATCAGTGAAATTTTCCCATTATGATTGTGTGTCTCATTAAAAAATTATTCATAAATAGAAATTTTATTTTTTATATATTTTTATGGGACCTTTCCAAATTATTGTTCATATAATATAACATTATAATATATTACTTATAATTTATTGGTGATGTTATTCATGGATAATATCCTTGTTATATTTATGTTTTTTTTTTGAATGCATTATATTTATGAAACCTGTTTCCTTTTTCTAGGTTATGATATGTTGAAGTGTTTATGAATCCCATTATTTTAATTTTTTTTTATATGATTAATGATATATGTTTTATGACAAATATATATGGTTTTCCTCAACAGATAGGTGTTATTATATCCCAATCCATTGAATTTGGTAATTATTAATATATTATTAGTTAATAATGGGAAAAAGTTCAATGAGCTTCAACTACTTTGGGAAATAGTTGTGCCCCGATTGACTATGGGAAATTGGTATGTCTTGATCCACTACTGAAAATAGGGGTGCCCTAATCCAGTATGCTGATTTCCTTAGTAGTTAAACTTTACATATGAAATGGTATTCTATATTTATGATGAATACTAACTTTTATGAGATGATCATAAGGTTCATGATTGATTTATGTTGATTTATCACACTTATGATCCATGTTTTCTGATATTATAATTAGTATTCCATTATTCATGTTTATGATCAATGACATGTTGGGTGTGAATATAGAATGTGGTGATTTTTGTTGCATAACCCTATTAATATAATATTCAATCATATGATTATCAATTGATATCTCCAAAAAAAATTTTACTAAGCATCAATGATCCCCATTTCGTAAGATTCTAATCCCTTGGATATGAATAAATGTATTATGTATGATATGTTGAAAAGTGTTGTAGTTATGAATAAATATGGGGGTCGATGATATAGACATTTTATATACCAGTTGTTTGTGTTTCCATGTTTCTAAAGACACAAAAGTAATGTAATTATAGTGTACTTTTCATATGTTAAGTAATGAATATTCATCTATTTATATGTAATTACTTTTTCAAAAAAATTGATTGTTATAGTGGGTAATAGAGAAGGGTTTATTCAATTATTAGAATCTAGGTTGAGAAATCATTAGAATGACAATTAAGGGTTATTCTAGGATCCAATCCTAGATTTTTGGTAATGATTATGAAAAACCTCAGATTTAAAATAAGGTTCCATTTATAGAAGTTATATTAGAATATTGTCTTAACTATGTGGATTCACACATTGATTAATATAATTTCCCTTGATTTTAGATAGGTTAAAATTCCATATGAACATGAATTTATAGTATGGTGGATAGACATAAATGATAACAAGTAGAAGAATTTAACTCAAAGAGTTGGAATACTCGAATGTGTTTTTTTAGACCTGGTATGAGGATAAAGTGGTTCCTCAGTTGTTCTGACCTGTTTATGGATTGTTAAACCTAATAACCTCAAAATCAGAGAATTATAACGAGGGATAATCGGTTTTCAAAAACAATTAGATCCTCTATGAGAAACAATGCATCTCATCTTGTGGAATTCGAGGTGTTATGTGATTTTTCTAACCACTCTAGGGGATCTACCTTGCTATTCAGGTGTTCAACTAATCATGATAGTATAATTTTTTATAGATGTGCACTGTTAGGCAAACATTTTGGCTAGTCTATGTGAGGGGGATACTTTGGAATTGTTGATATAAATTTCATACAGGGTTTAAAAAACCATTTTTCCAAAATGTGTACCCCATTATATGTGTTAATATAATAGGTTTCCCCTATAGACCTAATTTTCTTTTCTCCACTAATTCCCCAACACATACTTATGTGCATCACCCCTTCCATTCAAGATCTTAATATAAAATTCTAGGGATGGAGATATATCCTTTATTTTGTGTTCAATTACATCATCATAGGGTGTGTTTCATATCCCTCGATTGTTCTAGGACTCCTCCTTCCTCCTTTCATCATTTATCTCATATCTTTCAATAGTATTTTATGTCATCTTATTCACCCGATTTATATGGGGTTTTTACACTTCTTATATTTCACTCAAACAATACAAAATCATATCTCAATATTGGACTGGTTGTTCATCCTATTAATACGAATGTGTTCTACATCATTATACCTTCAATTCTCTTCATTTTTAATTTACTCCATTTTTTCGTGCGCCAGTATTTTCATATGAATACTATTAAATGGGATGTTTAAATTTTACACCATAATACCATTAATATATTCGCAATTTAATATTAAATAATATTTATTGATGGATATGAACATCAGATTTGGACAACCCTTAAGATTATAAATCTTCAATTACATTTATTAGTAAACAATTTTCTACTAAAACTAATCATTTATGTGTACTATCTTAGTATCTTTATGAAGTAGATTAATAGAAAGTTGGAAGGGGGTATCCATTCAATATATTATATCCAAGTGAAAAAACCATATAGTATTTGTTAGGACCAATTTCAGCCAGAATTAACTTGAAAATTCTATATGGAATTCATATTTGCATACCCCATTTTATTCCCTAGCAGACATGGTGGTATATGTGAACGTTAGTCCACCCGGCCTTAATACATTTTTTAATGATTATTTTTACATAATGACTGAATGGAAAATTACATAATTAAATGGAATCATTTTGTTCATGTCCCATTCAACCCATAACCTTAATTAGTGAACTGAAATGACCCTCTTAAATTATATTTGACTGGTGATTTGTTTGGATTATTTACATGGACTTATTCAATAAAAACATAAATGATTACATGATTCATGAGGTCATTGAGTTATACATAGGTTCCATCATATATAATAGTTTCGATGGGCTCATAGGTTACTTGATTTGTATATATGATTATAGACACACTTGGTATAACAAGGATGAGATCATCATTTGTTTACTCTACCACCTTAGGAGTTATACTAGTTCCCAATGGGAGACACCATGGATAGGATAAATGGATAAATGGTTACCCCAGGCCATAATTGATACATGGTACCCTATATGAGATACCAAAGATGGACTTGGAGGGTCTGTTTTCACACCATATCAAGATTGATACATGGGACAAGTGATACATGGACCCTATGTATGACTAATATTACATTGTCATTGTTAAGGGATGTGTCTACCAAGGCAAATCACATGGTAAGGATCGTCCCATTATTTCTTATAATTTTATGATGATCCATAACATATCTATAAAGGTTTACCCATGTTAGTGATATTCCATCTTAGTTCATAGCAGGTATGGTTGGCTGGTCATCCATGAGGCACCTGATCCTGATGTGTAAAATTTATTTAATCATTCATTTATTGTATTATCATAATACATGCACTGTAAAATATTTTATACTCACAGAATGGATTATTCTTTTGAAACAATTTGTGGTGGTCTATATAGTATATCTCCCACACTTCATTGGTCTTAATTCCACTAGGTTACCCAATAACATAATCATGTTTTCAAGTCCATAGTTTATTGCTTTTGTTGTGTGTTATATATAAAATATTAGGAATACATGATTAAGGTAGTTCTATCGATGCTCATGGAGATCTCCCATGATGCTCTTTATTAATTATTTATGCTATTTATTTTAATGTACTACCTATTTTATCTTTCTTATGTGCATAATGTAGCATCATATGGACATTCATGTATAGTTATTAATTGGTGTCAGCCATATTTATTTAGTTATTATATTTATCTTTAACCAATTCGTTGTTAATTATATTTATATTTTTGTGGATTGATATATTCATTATCTCTTAATACAATTTTATAGTCTAATGATGAGGGTATAGTCTCTCTACTACACTATCATAAAACCCTTTATTGTGGTTTACATCCATTGTGTTCAGGGAGGCATGCTTGAGGCCATTTTTTGATCTTCTTGGCTACTAGTTTAATTTTTAGTCAGGTTGGGAACTTCCAAGGCACCATGAGTGCCTTATTTTTATTTTATATTACATTATGGGATAGTATATAGGTGACCAGTAATATTTTGATTCACGGTAAATATCTATGTATGTGAGTGATCATATAAGGCCCCTGCCTTAAACCTTACTTAATCTTGAGTTATTACAAGATTACCCATTAAGCATCTTTTTGGGTTTAGAGTTTTAGAGAATTAGATCATAAAACTTGCATTACATTCCACATATAAACAAAGTGGTTACATAAATATAGTATTCTTCTTTCCCATCAATGGAAACATATTTAAAATAAAAATGGATTCTTTCTTGACACTTCCTTGACACTATCATCATATCATGTACCTTTTCCTTAACCTGTGAAAAACATTTCCAAAAACATGGGATGAGCATAAAAAGCTCAGTAAGGGTTATAAAAATATGGCAAGGAAAGAGGAGTTCATATATACATAGGAATGAAATCATACTTTACCCATAAAACATAGGCACTTTAACATACCTCATCAAATCATGAATAAGTCATATAAATCATAGGACATAAAGGTAACTTTAGGCATTCATAACAATCTTACGTAAGGAGTAACCCTCTTGGTTACGTTTGGAATACCCATCACAGTATATTCCCTAAATCTCTGCGGAGAAACCTTAACGTTTCACTCCTTCGTGTTACCCAGTGCATTGGAGAGCTATATCGGGTTCACCCGCCCTTAGTTTATCACGGAACCACTCGTCTTCATAATAATGCCCATGAAAATCAACATAATCGTATCACAAAAAACATGCATAAAGGAAACAAAACATTTCCACCTTTCAATCACAAGATATCAATACAATACATTGATATAAAAACATTATTAAAACCATTTTCAATACCACAATAAAAGAAAAGTAAAACATGGTATTTATTTTTCTTTAAAAAAAGGTAGGGCTTGTAGTGGAAGCCGAAACTCAAATAATGGTCATAGCGGCGGAGAAGTCGTTATCGCCGCATACGTACGACCAAAACATTCTCTTTTGTCATTTAGTAAACGCTTCGTATAAAAAAGATTCCTTTTGAATAAACGTAAACATAAAAGGGGTTTATACACCGTATAAAAGAAGGTTGTGTATAAAAAAAATATGCCTTAATGAATGGAGATTGAGACGAAGTCCCATACCTCAGGTCCGACATGACTTGATCATTCTTTAATGTCCGGAATAATAAAATTTAGTTAATTTCTACTTTCTTATGAACCTTTTTCAAGTTCATTTTTCCTTTTATATCACTAATTTCCATGTCATGAACACTATGTTATTTTTTAAGTTAATAACGGTCGTTTTAATGATCATTGGTACTTGAGTCAAAAATAAACCCTCTATAATTACAAGTTGTTCATGTATCCATTATATCCAGAATTATCATCATGAAGTATATATCATATATATCTAGTACATAAATGCATTTATAATTTTACATAATAATTTAGAGGTAAGAAATGAAATGCACCGTTCATGGAGACGGTAAGCCGTACATACGCATGAACGCTACTTTCATTTCTATTTCGTATTTTATAGAATGGAACCATAATGATATAAAGATATATTATAATTTCAGTATAATATCATATATAATATCATAGTTCCATCCTTTATACATCCCACATATGGTATTTAACGAATCAAATCACTTTGAGGGGGCGGTAGTCCACACTTCCTCAAATGAAGATATCGCATTTACCCATAATGGAAACCATAAAGGTATGGAAAAAATGAAAAATACAGAAGCTTAAGGAAAACATAAACATATTATATATCATATATAAATATCGTGACATCTTAATGGCCACCATTGAAGGTGTTAAAAGAATGTTGAACAATCATCGTTTCTGGAGGCATAAATTCACCATCCACGGAAACAGTATGTCCTTTAATCATTAGATGTAGGTGTGTGTAAGTGTAGCTAGAATCCTTATTATAACAACATCCTAGTATATTGAAGATACTGGAGTTGTTACAAAAGAAATGAATAAAAAGTGTTTAGGGGTTTGGAGAAGAAAAATAAAACAAAAGGACTCAAGTGAATACATTACCTTAAAATCGGGTAACTCCCTTTGGATTGAGCTCAAAGGCTCCCTTGGGAAGACTTCTACCCAAAGTGAGGCTTCAAGGAGTAAGAGATGGATGTGGAGAGACCAAATGGGAAGGGTTTGGCCGAGCCAAAGGCATTGGGAGTGTGGGTAAGGTGGTAGAGGTGGGGGTCTTTTATAAGAGTAGAGGAGGGGGACTCTTGGAAAGTGAAGAAATTTTACTTTATTTGAAAATGATTTTCTGATTCAAAAGGTCCCACATTGATATTATTCGAGGGTAAGGTGATAAGGGTTCAAAATACACCCATCCAATATGTTTTGGACATGTTTAGGTCATAGATTTTAAATTATCATTTCATTTTATTTAAATCCATTATTAATGAGGTAATCGATGCATCATCATGATGTCATAAATAATTTAATAAATCTAATGTCTAAAAATTATAAAAAAAATATGATGATGTATTAAATCTTTTTATATTTCTAATGAATATTTATAGTCCAAAATATCATTTATGTAGACAAAATGAAAAATATTTTACTTACGGGATACATTCTTTGTCACATTTAACATTCATTAAAAATAAAAAGATAAAAAGTCACTTTCTCATAAAAGTGATTCCATAGGGCCCCCATGTTTGGCACAAGGAATACCATGGTCGGACATGAGACAACCAGTAGCCTTAGGACACATGTTGTGGTCTTTTTGTATTATCATGATATCATTTTATTATTCTTAACTACCTAATTACAATTTAATCAAGATAATTAAAGATAATTACCGTCGTTACTAATCATAATGTCCTAAAACAAAAGAGTCTTGATTACATAATTTGGACCTTCTGATTCCAAATATGTAATCCATTTTAGCAAATTACAAACAAAAAAATTTCAATAATTTATTTAAAAATATTTCCCGTTGTCAAAACAAATAGCGGGTTTTTTTAAACAATATCTATGAAAAGTTTGGCATTAGTTTATTCCCAATTCCAAAGTGAAATTAATCCTAATGACCACCATTGGATTTAGTGGTAAAAATATATTCTAATTTAACTTTAAAACCAATTCAAACGATAATCTAATCATATAAATAAAGTAGATAAAAAAGCAGTTTTGATGTAAAATACAGTATTTTTCACTATTTATAAAAAATTAACATTGTCAGAAAAATACCAAAAATTCACACAAAGTAAATTTTGATGTCCCATTCATAAAGAATAAGTTTACTTTTACAAACATAGCTTATAAAATTGTCAAAAGATGGATTTAAAAATGGTTTTCCATCAAAAGCCAGTAAAACAATCCTTTTAAAAATATTAGTGTATTCCATGTTTATGATTGGATTTATTTTCATTTTAAGCCTCTAAAACAGTATCTAATTCATTAATAGACATAGATAAAAATATATATTATTCATTACTTACATGGGATGTTACATCCTTCCCCCCTTTAGTAAATTGTGTCCCCACAATTTATTTACTTATCGAAAAAATGGGGGTACTTATCCCTCATTTAATTTTCAGATTACCAAGTTGCCACTTCCATCATGTGGTATTTCCACAAAACCTTTACCTGATTAATCACCTTATTTATTAACACTTTCTCACTGTGGTCAAGAATCCGGACCGGTTGTTCCTCATAAGAAAGGTTCTCTTCCAGCTGAACTACCTCTGGACTCAAAACATGAGATGGATCTGGCATATACTTTCTCAACATCGAAACGTGAAAAACATAATGTACCTGAGATAAACTCGGAGTTAAAGCCACCTGGTATGAAAATGATCCAACTCTCTCTAGAATTTCATATGGTCCAATAAACCTTGGACTCAGCTTTCCTTTCTTACCAAATCGCATCACACTTTTCCATGGTGATACTTTGAGAAAAACATGATCACCTACCTCAAAAGAGAGATCCTTCTTCCTATTGTCCGCATAACCCTTCTGCCTACTTTGGGTTGTTCTCATGTGTTTCTGAATCAGATGAACTTTTTCTGCCATCTCTTCTACCAATTCTGGTCCTATCAACTTCCATTCACCCACATCATCACAGAAAGCTAGAGTTCGACACCGCTTCCCATATAATGCCTGAAATGGTGCAATCTGTATACTGGAATGAAAAATGTTATTATATGAAAATTCAACCAAAGAATGATGTTGGTCCCAACTTCCCTGATAATCCATCGAACAAGCTCGTAGCATATCCTCCACGGTCTGAATTGTTCTTTCTGACTGCCCATCAGATTGAGGATGAAATATTGTATTAAAATTTAATTCAGTACCCAACGACATCTGAAGGCCTTTACAAAAGTTGGAAGTGAACCTGGGATCACGATCAGATACAATGGAGAGGGGAACTCCATGTAACCTTACTATCTCTTTAAGATACAAACGGGAAAGTTGATCTAGGGGAAAAAGTATCTCGTATAGCAAGGAAATGAGCAGATTTAGTCAAGCGATCAATAATAACCCATATTGCATTATTACCTCAAGATGTATTCGGTAATCCCACAACAAAGTCCATGGATAAATTCTCCCATTTCCACTCTGGCACTGGTAAAGGCTGAAGAATCCCTTTCGGTAACTGCTGCTGTACTTTAACCTGTTGACATGTCAAACACTTCACAGTAAAATCAACAATATATCTTTTCATTCCATCCCACCAGTAATACTCCCACAGATATTTGTACATCTTAGTACTGCCATGATGAACTAAAAACGGAGAACTATGAGTTTCACATAACAACCCTCTCTTCAACAATGAATCACAAGGCACACACAATCTCTTCTCAATCATTATCAATGTTGAATTCAGGCAACTTACCTTTCTGAACCAGCTCTACCTTTTTCTGCAACTCACTATCTTGCTTCTGTGCTTTCTTGATTATATCTGATAGAGATGATCTCACTGATACCTGAAACAAAATAGAAGAACTTCTTGCACCAACAACTTCTATGCCAAAGTTCATCAAATCCTTAACAACAGGATCACGTTCCAAACACAACATTTCTAATGAAGCATTACTTTTTCGACTCAAATCATCAACCACTTTATTTGCTTTTCCCGGATGGTAATGGATTGTACAATCATAATACATGATTAATTCCAGCCATCTCCTCTGTCTCATGTTTAGGTCTTTCTAAGTGAATATTTACTTTAAACATTTTTGATCCGTATATATTTCACACTTTACTCCATACAAATGATGCCTCCAAATTTTTAAAGTGAAAACAATAGAAACTAATTCCAAATCATGTTTAGGGTAATTTACCTCATGAGTTTTCAACTGTCGTTAAGCATAAGCAATTACTTGATCATTCTGCATTAGGATGAAAACAAGTCCTTTCAATGAAGCATCACAATAGATAACAAACTCACCATTCCTGGAAGGTAGTTCCCCAACTGGAGCATTCACCAATCTTCTTTTCAATTCCTGAAAACAATCATCACATTCTTTTGTCCATATAAACTTAACACCCTTTCGAGTTATCGTAGTCATTGGACTAGATAACCATGAAAAATTACTAACAAACCTTCTGTAATATCTTGCCAAACCATGGAAGCTACGAATCTCAGTTACATTTGTGGGTCTTGTCCAGTCTTCCACAACTTTTGTTTTTATATGATAAATAGTTATCCCATCTTTAGAAACAATGTGACCAAGGAAATAAATTTGTTGCAACCAAAACTCACACTTGCTGAATTTCCCATACAATTTCTTTTCATTGAAGGTTTGCAAGATAACCCTTAAATGTCTTTCATGCTTCTATTTACTTTTAGAAAACACCAAAATATCATCAATGAAAACCACCACAAACTTATCCAAGAACTCATGGAAAATTCTATTCATTAAGTCCATTAATACAGCATGTGCATTGGTTAGCCCAAAAGGCATTATACAAATTCATAATGGCCATATCTTGTACAGAACGCGGTCTTCGGAACATCTGCTTCCTTTACCTTCAGTTTATGGTACCCCGATCTCAAGTCAATATTTGAAAAATACTGATCTCCCTTGAGCTGATCAAACAAATCATTGATATGAGGCAAAGGATATTTTTTATTAACAGTGATGTTATTCAAGGCTATATAATCAATGCAAAGTCTCATTGAACCATCTTTCTTTTTAACAAATAAAAAAGGAGCACCCCATGGTGATGTGCTAGGTCTAATGAAACCTTTCTCTAATAAATCTTGCAATTGCTCCTTCAACTCTAAAATTTAAATTTGATCCATTCGATAAGGGGGTTTTGAAATTGGATTAGCATCAGGAACTAAGTAAACAGTAAACTCAACTTCCCGATCAGGTGTTATTCTAGGAAACTCACCAGAAAAAACGTTAGTATACTCATTTACCACTGGAACATCATTAATCTGAACAGTTCCCTTGTTTTCAACAATGTGTGCTAGATAACATTCATTTCCATCTTTTACAAGTTTTTTGGCCTCTTTATAATTTATCAACAGTAAGGGTTCATTCTTGTACAAAAACTAAAAGTCTTTCTAAAAAGAATCTTCTTTAGCTCTATAGTCAATCTTAGCATGGTAAATAGAGATCCAATCCATACCCAGGATAACATCAAACTCTACTAGAGGTAGAACAATAAGGTTTTCAAGTAGGTTCTTTCCACAGATAAGGATAGGAAGATTCTTATAAATTCTTTTTGCCTCAAAATTTCCCACAGGTGTTTTTACCAAAAGTTCAGGAGTCATTTCTTGAGATGGTATTCCCATTTTACTAGAAAAGGTTTCAGAGATGAAAGAATGTGTGGACCCCGAATCAAACAACACACTGGAATAATCTGAAAAAAAAACAAAGTACCTGATACAACTTCATTTGATGGCCCGACATCTGCTGAAGTAGTTGCAAAGGATTTCACCACCCCTTTCTGCTTGTAGTCTAACTGCTTCCCATCACTCAAGCTCTTTGTCGGACACTCGTTTGCATATTGACCCATCTCATTTCACTTAAAACATTTCACTAACTGTAAATAAAATTTGGTCTTACCTTCACCTTGATCTTTTTCAGTGTAATCACGAGCCTTATGTCCCATCTTACAACATCGTTAGCACTTTCCAGAATTCAGACGATATTCCCCAGCATGCCTTTTTCCACATTTATCACAAACTGGAAACATAGATTTCTTACCATCAGACTTTTTTGAAGAATTATTCCCTTTCTCCTGCCACCTTGGTCTCTTCTTCTGCTGGTTGTTATAGAACACTTTATCATCGGCAAACTCAATTTCCACCTTCTCAGCACATCGAAAAAGCTTTTCATAACTTTTAAACTCATGAGAAGCTAATGCCCTTCGATATGTTGGCTTTAATCCTGAGTAAAAATGATTGATTTTACTATCAAGGTCTCAGATAATATTTGGAGCATACCATGCCAATCGAGTGAACCTTTCTTCATAGGTAGCCACTGAGTCTTCATCTTGCCTCAATTCCAAGAATTGTTTTTCCATCCTAACTCGAACAGCCATAGGAAAATACTTTTCATGAAACATACCTTTGAATTCATCCCAGTCGAGAGAATCAATCTCATATGTGTCGCTGATATTTTTAACCATCGACCACCACTGATCTACTTCACCCTCCAAACGGTAAATAGCAAGACCAAACTTTTGATTGTCTGAACACCCCATGACATCGAAAATATTCTCCAGTGATTTAATCCACCCTTCAGCTAGAACAGGTTTAGATGATCCTCTGAATGATGGGGGATGTTGCCTCATGAAATATTCAACCACTGACGTGTTCCTCTGCGGTTGATCTGGCTGATCTCGTGCATGGATACCACCACCATTTATCGCTTGAGTCAACAGCGCCATTACTGCAACAAACTGTTCAGTTCCAATTCTGACCATCTCAAGATGCTGATTCGGAAGGTTATTTCTGTCTCCATGCCTTCCTAGCACTGCTTCCATGTTTCCTCTGCGGAAAACCATTCTGAACAAACATGTCTTAGAAGAAGAAACATGGTAATATTCAAATACTATATCACTTCAATTTGACCATAAAAAAAATTTGGACAATCATTTAGTAGAATACTAACTCCTAAAGTTAACTAAACCGACCTATGATACCAACTATAAGGCACCAGCCTTAAACCTTACTTAATCTTGAGATATTACAAGATTATTCATTGAGTATCTTTTCGGGTTTAGAGATTTAGAGAATTAGATCATAAAACATGCATTACATTCCACATATAAACAAAGTGGTTACATAAAGATAGTATTCTTCATTCCCGTCAATAGAAATATATTTAAAATAAAACATTGATTCTTTCTTGACACTTCCTTGACACTATCATCATATCATGTACCTTTCCCTTGACCTGTGAAAAACATTTCAAAAAACATGGGATGATGATAAAAAGCTTAGTAAGGGTTATAAAAAATATGGAAAGGAAACATGAGTTCATATATACAAAAGAATGAAATCATACTTTACCCATAAAACATAGGCACTTTAACATACCACATAAAATCATGAATAAATCCTAGAAATAATAATACATAAAGGTAACTTGAGGCATTCATAACATTCTTACGTAGGGAGTAACCCTCTTGGTTACGTTTGGAATACCCATCATAGTATATTCCCTAAATCACTTCGGAGAAACCTTAACATTTCACTCCTTCACGTTACACAATGCATTGGAGAGCTATATCGGGCTCACCCACCCTTAGTTTATCACGGAACCGCCCGTCTTCATAATAATTCCCAAGAACCTCAACATAATCTTATCACATAAAAAATGCATAAAGGAAACATAAAATATCCACATTTCAATCACAAGATATCAATACAACACATTGATATAAAAACATTATGAAAACCTTTTTCAATACCAAAATAAATGATAAGTAAAACATGGTATTTATTTTTCTTTTAAAAATAGTTAGGGCTTGTAGAGGAATCCGAAACTCAAATAATGGTCACGGCGGTGGAGAAGTCGTTATCACCGCATACGTACGACAAAAACATTCACTTTTGTCATTTACTAAATGCTTCGTATAAAAAATATTCCTTTTGAATAAAGGTAAAAGTCAAAGGGGTTTATACACCATATAAAAGAAGGTTGTGTATAAAACAAAATATGCCTCAATGAAAGGAGATTGAGACGAACACTCATACCTCGGGTCCGACATGACTCGATCGTTCTTTAATGTCCTGAATAATAAACTTGAGTTAATTTATACCTGCTTAAGAACTTTTTTCAAGTTCATTATTCCTTTTATATCACTTATTTCTATGTCATGAACACTATGTAATTATTTAAGTTAATAATGGTCGTTTTAACGATCATTGGTACTTGAGTCAAAAATAAACCCTTTATAATTACAAGTTGTTCATGTATCCATTATATCCAGAATTATAATAATGATGTATATATCATATATATCTAGTATATACATGCATTTATAATATTACATAATCATTTAGATGTAAGAAATGAAATGCACCGTTCATGGAGACGGTAAGTCGTACGTAGGCATTAACACTACTTTCATTTCTATTTCATATTTTATAGAATGAAATCATAATGATATAAAGTTATATTATAATTCCAGTATAATATCATATATAATATCATAGTTCAATCCTTTATACGTCCCGCATATGGTATTTAACCAATCAAATCACTTTGAAGGGGCGGTAGTCCGCACTTCCTTAAATGAAGATATAGCGTTTACCCATAATGGAAACCATAAAGGTATGCCCAAAATGAAAAATACAGAAGCTTAAGGAAAAAATAAACATATTATATATCATATATAAATATAGTGACATCTTAATGGCCACCTTTTAAGGTGTTAAAAGAATGTTGAACAATCATCGTTTCGGGAGGCATAAATTCACCATCCACAGAAACAGTATGTCCTTTAACCATTAGATGTAGGTGTGTGTAAGTGTATCTCGAATCCTTATTATAACAACATCCTAATATATTTAATATACTGTATTTGTTACAAAATAAATGAATAAAAAGACATTAGGTGGTTGGAGAAGCAAAATAAAACAAAAGGACTCAAGTGAAGACATTACCTTAAAATCGGGTAACTCCATTTGGTTTGAGCTCAAAGGCTTCCTTGGGAAGACTTCTGCCCAAAGTGAGGCTTCAAGGAGTAATAGAGATATGTTTAAGTACAAAATGGGCAGGTGTTGGCCGAGCCAATGGCTTTGAGAGTGTGGGTAAGGAGGTAGAGGTTAGAGCCTTTTATAAGAGGAGAGGAGGGGCACTCTTGGAAAGTAAAGAAATGTTACTTTATTTGAAAATGATTTTCAGATTCAAAAGGTCCCACATTGATATAATTCAAGGTAAAGGTGATAAGGGTTCTAAATCCACCCATAAAATATGTTTTGGACATGTTTAGGTCATAGATTTTACATTATCATTTCATTTTATTTAAATCCTTTATTAATGAGGTAATCGCTGCATCATAATGATGTCAAAAATAATTTAATATATTTAATGTCTAAAAATTATAAAAAAATATCATGATTTAGAAAATATTTGTATCTCTCTAATTAATATTTATAGTCCAAATGATAATTTATGTAGTCAAAATTAAAAATATTTTACTTAGGCGATACATTCTTTGTCAAATTTAACATTCTTTAAAAATAAAAAGATAAAAAGTCACTTTCTCACAAAAGTGATTCCATGGGGCCCCCAAGTTTGGCACAAGGAATCCCTTGGTCGGCCATGAGACAACCAGTAGCCTTAGGACACCTGTTGTGGAATGTTTGTATTATTATGATATCATTTTATTATCCTTAACTACCTGATTACTCGTTAATCAAGATAATTAAAGATTATTATCGTCATTACTATTCATAATGTCCAAAAACAAAAGAGTCTTGATTACATAATTTGGACCTTATGATTCCAAATATTTAATCCATTTTACCAAATTCCAAACACAGAAATTTCAATAATTTATTTAAAAATGATTTCCGTTGTCAAAACAAATAGCGGGTTTTTTTAAACAATATCTATGAACATTTGGCATTAGTTTATGCCCAATTCCAAAGTGAAATTAATCCTCATGACCACCATTGGGTTAAATGGTAAAAATATGTTATAATTTAACTTTAAAACCAATTCAAAAGATAATCTAATCATATAAATAAAGTAGATTAAAAAGCAGTTTTGATGTAAAATACAGTATTTTTCACTATTCATAAAAAATTGAACATTGTCAGAAAAATACAAAAAATTCACACAAATTAAATTTTGATGTCCCAATCATAAAGAATAATTTTATTTTGAAAAACATAGCTTCTAAAATTGACAAAATATAGATTTAAAAATGGTTTTCCATCAAAAGGTAGTAAAATAACCCTTTTAAAAATATTAGTGTATTTCATGCTTAAGATTGGATTTATTTTTATTTTAAGACTCTAAAACACTATCTAATTCATTAATAGACATAGATAAAAATATATATTATTCATTAAATACTTGGGATGGTAGAGATCAACCCACATATAGGGAAATTTCTAGGTTCAAGATATGGGATTTTCATTCATTTTCTCCTTATTATACTTTATGATGATTTTATCAGGTGTTATTGGTTTAATATTCACTCCTTATATATTTTTGGTATTTTTATCGTATCCTAAAATATAAAGGATGTATAATTACATGAATCAATATACAAACATTGATATTGTAATTCCATACAAATAATATGCCATGTAGATTGCGTTTAAAGCCTATTTTTATTTTATGATGTGCCTTGTGTGATTATAAGTGTATTGATTTTATACAATGCGTGTTGGTCTTCCTTACCTATTTAGAAACTTTTTATTTCTATTGACCATACATATGTAATAATTTAGTATAATTTACTAAAATTCCATGATTCATTAATTTCTCATTTCTGTAGTTGATTACAATGATTAGTTAATGAATTCTCATGTTTAATAATTATTTATAATAATTTAAATATGTTCCCATATTTTGTGTTTTCCTATATATGACAAAATTCCATAATTCTTGTGATATAAATCTCTATTATAATGGTGATTCATGGTTTGGTTAAATAAAATCTCTGCGTCTATCTAGGTTTTGTTGTCCAATATATATTGATGGTTTCATTTTATATTATTATCCAATAATTTCATGTTTGATTCCAAAACCATTTTTATAATGGGTTGAAATATTGTGTTTTTGATTAAATAGGACCCAATTTTAATTTTATAATTCATATGGGTTCATTATAAATTAAAAAATTGCGACCCATATTATTGAACCATTGATTAGGTAATTTATATACCTAAAGACTTTTAATGATTATAAAACCTCTCAAATTTTGATTGAAATGTTTTGGTTTCTATTATTAATACTTTTACCTCTATGAATTTTTCTTGGCTAATAGTATGAATAAATCCCTAAATGCCCAACAAGGTCCATGTTGGTCTATTGGGGGAATGATACTTATGATATGGACTTGAATCATCCCATGTATAATAGACTTAGTCCATGTTCTTAAGATATGAAACCATTAAGGGTGTCCTAAAAATATACATTTTTTAAATAAAATGATATTTCTTATATATGAACCTATAATGGTTAAAAAAGACACTCATAAGTCTACTTATGTTTTTTGTATGTAGTAGTTCATAACATAATGGGGGTATGTTTATATAATAATGGATGGTTTATTAAAATTAACACATATACCATTATGGGTACATATATAGATGTATGGTGAAATCATAGTTGAATAATCCCCATGTGAATTTATAATAGACCTACTATCTATTTTATGCTATATTTATTTGAGGCATTTATAAAATAAAATTCCAATTACACCCTAAAATATTTTACCTCTATAAAAAGGAATAGAAATTTAATTTATATAAGAACTTTTCTAAATCCCTTATGGATTAATAAATTGGAAAAAATGAAACTATTTGAAAATTTTTGAAATCATGATAGGAAATTGTGAAGATAAATAATTTTTTCGGATGTAGTTTGATATAACATGAATGTGTGACTTGTGGCATCACCTAAATAAATTCCCCAAGTAATGTTTTCATTATGACATATCCCCCTTTTTGATTATCACAAATTATGGCATACATGAAAATATATAGAATAAATATAGCTCAACATAGCTGAATTTTATATTCAAATATATCCAATGTTTGTCATTTCTAGAATTTATTTAGAACAAATATCCCCCTCAATAAATGGATTAAAAATACTATATGCCATCATAACTTTCTCCCCCTTTTGGGATTAACAAAAAGAGAGAATAATTAAGTTAAAAAATATAAATAAAGACATCACAATAATTTTCATTAAACGACATAATAGTACAAGGAAAAAAGTTCAAATCCCTATCAAAAGATACAATCCATCATTATGGGTTTGGATACATAAGATCTTTTCCTTTGTCGGAAGGATCAAAAGGACAATGATAGAGTTTGGGAGTGGATGATGAAGAAGTTTTGAGGATAACACCAGGTAGGGAAACACCAGTAGGGATAGTGGCTATAAGGCTAGGACTTCCCTATGAAAACTCACATGTTGGAGACTGCTAAGTAATGATCGGTCGAATCAAAGTAAGAGCATGAGAGACAGTCATTGTTGTAGGATGTTGAGATGCAGTACCAATTGAAGAAGCTGGAGGGACCACAATATCCTTTGCCTAAACAAGAAGATAAGGTTTGAGCAGGTTGATGAAGTCATTAATGATTTCACCATCATATTGCTTTTCCTTCTTGAAGTCATCCTTATTCTCCATAAATTTACTTAGCAAAGCTGTGAACTCATTCAATTGGAGAACATTATTTTGGAAGGCCTCTGTGACTGGTGGATTTCTATTATTTTTTTCCAGAAAAATGAAACTATTGATGAGTTCATGCTGGGTGTATATCTTAGTGAAATAATTATCCACCTTTTCACGAATTTCTTTCTGAGCTGCAGAGGTTTCATTTGATAATTTACTGACAATATTTTATACATTATATGTATTCCAATGAACTTTTTCAAGGGTTTATTTATCTAAAAAAATCATGTGTTTTTTAATTTCCTCTCTCATCTCAGCCTTGGTAGACCCCAAATCAGAAACAAATTTCTCCCACTCTAGGAAATAGATGGTCTAGCCAACATTTTTCCAAGCTCATCATTCAACTTTTTCAGATCAAGACTGAGTTGATGAGATACTATGTTCCTAAAAACTTCCAGAACACCACTAAAGTAGTTCTTGAAGTCAAAGGATAATGAATTCAACTCATTTATCGTCTTTCTTACTTCTTCTCTCAGTAAGGTTTTGTGTCCAATAATTGTTTCTGCTATAGTAATATGATTCATCTGGATCTTTCAATTCACCGTTCATGCAATTTCAGTTGAATCCGCATCTGAGATACTAATAAAGGTGGAGGCTTCATTTCTGGATCCCAATGAAGCAATCAAAGACTCACATAACTCATTCAATAACTTTTCCAAATCAGCCTTAGTGACATAGTCACTAGTAATAGACTAAAATATACGTTCTATAGGTGGAGATTCAGCTAGTGGAATTGGTGCAACAGGTTCTGGGTCAGCATGGACTTTTGGAACAGGATAAGGAGGCACCCTTTCCTCATCTGAGTCATAATCTAAACATAAAAAGTAGCATGGATCACTATTCCACACTCTAGTATAGGTCAAATCTATTGGCTCAATAGTATAATTTCTAATTCATCTTCCCTGAGGCTCAGGAATAACATAATGATGTTCAACTACTTTATCCTGGTTTTTGGAAAAAAAACATGTCTGGGAATATGAACCAACTGAACATCATGTAATGCCAGATCTCCAACTAGATTAGTTTCACAAGGTACTTCATCAATTTAAGGCACTGAAACTACATCTTCTTCATCTTTTACAGTGGCTATAAGATCATTAAATTCATGAATGGGATCTTGGTTTTCTGAATTAGGATGGAGTATTCTGTCCTTATCTTCAGCATCTCTATTATCATCAGCCTATTGATCACCATGCTCAATTCCATTGCCAGTCCATGAATAGATTCCTCACTGGATATGTCAAGAACCTATTTTCCCACTTTTATAGCGTCACTCACATGCTCAACACTTCTCCATCACAACCACCACCACCACCATCATCATCATCGTCATCATCAGATTCCCCATCTGATTTAATTGAAGTGCCTTCAACTCCAGTAACATCTGTTTCTTCCTCATCTTCATCACAGAATAAATATTTCTTGAGGGAAATTCCATAGGTGGACTTTCAGGTCCATAAGACGTATTCTTAGGACATTCAACAATATCTAGATCACTACTATTCTCAAAAGGAGATCCTTCTTCCCTTGGCACCTCAAGTTCAGTATCCTCATCAAAATAATCTGGAAATTCGCCTGGTTTGAGATCGGGATCAACTTAGTTATTTTGACTAGAAGGGTGATCAATTGGATTAAAATTTCCATACAACCATTATTTATCTCCTAGCCAACATCTTTTCCATGAATTCAAAATGATTTTCATCCTCTTACAAATGTATTTCTAAATACAAAATCTACTGGAGGAAGTTATCACTTCATCTCCATCTTCTATCCAATATAATTTTTTTAACACAGAAGAAATCAACCTCTGATAGTATAAGGAGGATACCATTTTAGATGGATTAATAAAATCAGGGATATTCACCATAAGATATCTGCACAGATTCACCTGTAATACATTTATCAAAAAAATATCAAGAAGAAATCATGTTATTACACTGAAGTGAAATATCCCTTCCATGGACAGCTTTGATCCTCTATGAACATAAAATATAATAACACTTCTCCTTTGAATTTATTTGCAAGATTCCTTCTGGGGTCTTCATTTCTAGTCAGCTCCATCAGAGCATCTTCATAGGAAAACAATTTTGAAGAAGGTGGAATATTACCAAGACAGTCATCATAGACACCTTGATGAGGCACATTTAAGCATTCATCCCATTCCTTCTACGAAAATAACTCTTCATTTACCTTTACCATAGATTTCTACTTTACTTCACCATCTTCATCTCGTGATATACATAAATGATGATATAGTTTGGGAAAAAGATGAGGATAATAGGGTCATTCATTAATGGTGAAACAACTGAGACACCATTGAGATTATAGTACCTTCAATAGAAAATATTTTCTTGGCATATGCCACATAGTAGACACCCCCTTTTTAAATGTACCTACTCGGATTTCTATGGTTGGTTTCAAAGTCCCAATGGTCTCACATTTCTGATGCCTGGAAAGAGGATATTTTTGAGGTTCTTCCATTGTGCGCTTAGTCCTATCCATGATGAAGCTTCATATTCATAGTGTGTTGAGATGTCGAGAGTCTAGATAGAGTGTGAATAAATGTAGATGGAATTACGGTAGTTGAGAAGGTGAATGGTTGGGATGGGTAATACAAAATATATCATTTAGGGTTTGTAAATCTTTAAACCGATAATTTAAACGTGGCATGTTAAAAGAGATAAAATTGTTTTGTTTCATTTAATATAGGATGAATTTCAAAAACATCTATAAAATTTGTTGGTGTAAAAAATTGGTTTCATGAAGATCGGTTTCACAAATATCATTTTTAGAAAGATCAGTTTCACAACGATCAGTTTTAGAATGATCAGTGTTAGAATGATCTATTTCACAGAGATCAGTTTTAGAAAGTTCAGTTTCACAATGATCGGTTTTAGAAAGATTGGTTTCACAAAGATCGGTTTTAGAAATATAGGTTTCATAATGAATAGTTTTAGATAGGTTTGATTCAGAAATAATGGTTTTAGAATGATCAGTTTCACAAATATCCATTTTAGAAATATCAGTTTTAGAGAGATCGGTTTCATAAAGATCGGTTTTAGAACGATCGGTTTCAGAAAGATCAGTTTTAGAAAAATCGGTTTCACGAACATCGGTTTTGGAAAGATCGGATTCACAAAGATCGGTTTTTGAAAGATCACTTTCAAAAATATCGGTTTTTGAAAGATTGGTTTCACAAAGATCGGTTTTAAAACGATCGGTTTCAGAATGATTGGTTTTAGAATGATTGGTTTCAAAAAGATCAGTTACTGATTAATCATTCCTAGTTCTTGTCTAATGAAATTAATTCGCTCAAAATTTAAGGGTTTAGTGAATATATTAGGTCGGTGATGTTCAATCCGAATAATCTCAAGAGTTATATCATAGTTTTGATAATGATCTCTCAAAAAGTGGTGTCATACATCAATATATTTTATTCTAGAATGAGAAATTGGATTCATAGAAATATTAACATCACTTGTGTTGTCACAATTTATTGGGATATATCTGAAATGAAATCCATAGTCTAATATGGTGTGTTTCATCCACAAAATTTTTCCACAACAACGATGAGTGGGAATGCACTCTGCTTTAGCACTTGATATTTCAATGGATTTGTTCTTTTTACTTCACCATGGAATTAATAACTTTCCAAAAATGTGACATGTTCCAGAGGTACTTTTTCTATATTACTTACTTCCACCAAAATAAGCATCTGAATAGCTAACAAAATCAAAAGTTTGTCCTTTAGGATAGAAGAATCATATATTTCTTATATACATGAGGTATTTGAAAATTATTTTAACACTATATAGTTGTGACTCCATTGGAAGATATGAAAATAATATCATCTACATATATTTGGGCTATTAAAACTTCTTTTGAAGTTATTTTTTTTAATAATGTGGGATCTGCAAGTCCTTTTGTAAAACCTTTATAAATAAGAAAATCACTCAATCATTCACACCAAGCTTGTGGAGATTGTTTCAAACCATACAATTCTTTTGATAATTTGAAAACATGATTTAGAAAATGTGGTTTTGTAAAACCTGGGGGTTGTTCAACCAAAAAATCCACAATTATATAACCATTTAGGAATAAACTTTTGACATCCATTTGAAAAAGCTTAAAATCCAGGTGTACTACATAGGCAAGTAAGATCCAAATTGCCTCATGTCTAGCTACTGCTGTAAAGGTCTCTTCCTAAATAAATTCATTCTTCTTGATTATATCCTTGTGCAACTAGTCTTTATTTGTTTCTAATAATATTTCCATTTTTATCTACATTATTTCTAAACACCTACATGGTTCATATAGTCAAGCTATCCTTAGTTCTATCTACAAGTTTCCAAAATTTATTTTCTTCAAAGTTATTATGTTTTTCTTGCATAGTAATTGTCCAAAATTCATCATTGATAGCATCATCGATATTTTTATGTTAAAGCCCTAAAAAGAAGTCTTGATGTTCAACCTGTTTTCTCAAAGAAGCTCTGGTTTGGATTCCTCTATCTAAATCTCTTACACCAGCATCTAAAGGATGATTTTTAAGGGTTCTAGTAGGTCTTGAGAAGGCACGACTTGATATTTCAAGTTGGTCCGATTGATCTGGTTCACTATGGTTAAGGTGAGGAGCATATTCAGAAATATATGTTTTCACAAAATCCTACTCATGATGATTTTTGATTTTATTATTAATGTTCAGATTGGACATATCCTATTTAATATTTTCGGGTGAGGTCTTGGGCTCATGTGGACCTGCTTTATCAAACTTGATGTGTATAGAATCCTCTACACATTTGGTGTTCTTGTTAAAGACTATATAGGATTTTCTTGATGTAGAATATCCAAGATATATTCCTTCATCACATTTTGAGGAAAATTTATATAAATTTTCTTTACTATTTCAGACATATACTTTACATCCAATCAATTTAAAGTAACCTACATTGGGATTCCGATATATTCCACAACTCGTAAAGAGTTTTCATTATAATGGGTCTAATTATGACTCTATTTATTATGTAGGAAAGCAGTATTAATAGATTTAACAGAAAAATAAATGGGTATATCATATTCATTGAGCATAGTCCTGGAAATTTCTTGTAAGGTTATATTCCTTCTTTCTACCACACCATTTTGATGAGTTGTTCTCGGTGCAGAGATGTTATGATTATTTCCATTTTGTGAGTAATAAGGCTTCAAAATCTTAACTGTCAAACTCTCATCAATGATAATTTCTTAAGGATTTAATCTTAAGTCCACTGAGATTTTCAACTGTCCTAGTATACATGGTATAGTGTGAACATGATTCGCTATTATGAGCCAGGAAATGGGTCCAAGTATACCTAGAGAATTCATCTACAAGAAAATAGACATAGTGCTTCCCATTGAGACACAAAACTCTAGATTGTCCAAAAAAATCCATGTGAACCAACTCGATATGTTGAGAAGTAGTTACTTCTTTAATTGGTTTGAATCTGATAATGTTGCATTCCTTTTTGACAAGGATCACATACTTTATTTTCTAGAAACTCTAATTTGGGTAAGTCTCTAACCAAATCTTTTATAGTTAACTTTATGAGAGAATGTATATTACAATTTCCTAGTCTTCTATGCTAGATCCAAAAATCTTTGTGAAAGGCATTTAGACATGAGACATTTTGTGAGGCTAGTGTGTCTAAATTTATTGCATATTCATTTTCATTTATAACAGCAGTAAATACTACGTTATTAATAGAATCAAAAACATAGAATGTATCATTTTTAAATTTAAAATTAAATACATCATCATAAAATTGAGATACACTGAGAAAGTTATACTTTAATCCATCAGCATTTTATGTTTTAGAAATTTAAATAGAGTTAAAGATACCAATCTAGACAAGGCCAATGATTTTCCCATTACTATTGTAACCAAATGTGACATGTACTCTATTGATCTTAATAATACTTTAAAAGATTAAAAAATCCCATGTCATATGCCTTGTGCACCCACTGTCCATGTTCCACATCTTTTTACAGGAACTCATAAGGCAGTTTACCTATAAAACAGTTTAACCAAGAAGCATCTTTGGTACCCATATTTTTCTAGGTCCACAAACATTAGTAATATAATATTTAAGAACCCACAAGTGTTTTATGGTTTACCATATGAATAATATAGAGTATTTGAAAAATAAACATTATTTAGTCCTATGGGATTGGATACAGTACATGAATTTGATAGGCTGGAACATGCAGTACAATTCTGGTTTTTGAAAATAGTAACAGATTTTCCAAATTTGGATATAAAATTCGATTTAGAGAAATACCTATTACCAGGTTGAAATCATATCCCATTAGTATATTTTGGGGAAATCTGTTATCCGAGAATCTATTCCATGGTATCTCTAGCAGAATAAAACTTCTCATGATCTCTATTTAATTTCACATTTGATAATTTTAGTTTTGTATTTTATTTTAACAGCTGGGCACATTATTCTTTCTCAATATCTAGATCAGATTTTCAATTTGTGTTTAGAGCATGCTGTCTTTTTAATGATTTATTTTTGTCCTCTAGCTTATTAATGTTATCCCCATGCATTTCATAGTATTCAAATAATTCATCCGTAGACATATCTTCATCATTATGTGACTATATCATATTCCCAGAAAAATAGGAATTATATATAAGAGACTTAAGTGTTTCCTTGGATGTTTCTATCATGAAACATAAGTTGGCATGATTGTTATGTTCACTATCAGATATTTTTTCAATTATTTCATAAAAACATTTATATAAAATATTTAACTCTTTTATTATCTAAATTTTATATTCTATTCTTTCTAGTAAATTTAGAGCATTACATTGAAGGGTATGTTTGGAATTAATATAGTGACACACATATATTTCATGATTATAACTATAATAAGAAAATAATAATTACAAAAGATTACTAAAGGACCATTTTATGATTAGTGTCTTGGAATATAGGTACATAGTATTGGATGTAAATATTTCTTAAAATAAAACATAAATAAATTTTAAAACTCATAAATGTATTCATTACTATCTCATCCTACATTGACTTATAATATAACATTTCCTAAATAAATTTATCCAATAAAATATGTGAGTATAAAGTCATATAATTGATAAACAGTAAAATAGAACATAATACATAAAATATTAATCATATATTAATATCTTGTACAATAGGACATGAGGTATAATGTATGTACATGAAGATAATAACATGAGTCATAACATATAAATGTGGATGTGACATAAATATGAATTACTCATAAACATATCACCAAATATCCTCACTAAGCTATAGTAAAGCATACTACCATGCATTTTTAACATTTTATCATAATCAATTACAATTAAATTCTAGAAATTTATCATAAAAAATTCATAACTAGTTATTACTTCATTACCTAAATCAGTTTATCATTGTTAGGGTGCACCCTTCATATATAGAATATTATATTTTCCACATAAATCTATAATCATCTGTAGATATAATTTCTAGCCCTTTAAAAAGAAATATGTGTTTAATAAATTTATTTTACTAATAGGTATTTAAATTATATATATAAATGAATACCCTCTAATAATAATAGGGTTGATTATTCATGAAATGAAAATATAGAATTGAATATTAATGGTTTATTTGTGGAATATAAAATGAATGTAAAAGGGTTCATTAAATGTGACAATAGGTAGTGAAAAAAGTATCTAAATAAAAATAAACCATATTCATAAAAATGGGAGTGTTTATTAAAATATTTAAATAGAATATATTGAGAATGAAATGGATTATTCAAAGGAAGCACTTGAATTGAAAAATTTGATGAAGAGAACCCTTACATTGATAGGATGATTTTTAAAGACAAAGACAAACTCCATTGTGGCATCATAACACCATGGGAGGGACTAAAATAGTTATATAGAGAGTAAATTTGTAATAAATTTTTTTATTAGAGTGTAATTGGAGAATGGGTGGCTATATATTCCTACGGAGTGGTTCCTTCAGGGGATAAAATATTTTCTATTTTGTTATATAAAAAACTACTTCAGGGATAATCCAATTATTACTAATTCTATAGATCATTATAGATTGTTGATATTTTATTTCATTTAAAAATATGTTATTTTTATAAATTCATATTATATCCAACCCCTTAAATGAACTAAATCTAAAAATATTTTTTATCTCTATATTTAATTTTTCACAAAATGTAAAGAACTAATTTATAAATTATGAATAATATATTTTAATATTTTTACAGAAATTAAATTTATTTTTTATTTAATAAAATATTTCATAAAAATTTAACTCCTGATCACATCAGCATGATGTAATTAAAATTATATACTCATAAAATGTTAATGTTCAATTGTGGAGTGCGGGATCAGTGTGAATCACTGAGAGGGGGAGGGGGTGAATCAGTGATCCTTTAAAACTTTTTACTAATTGATTCTTTATCAATTAAACCTCTATGGCTTGTTAAGGCCTCGATCCACTCTTTCGATGTCTCTCAGCCTTTCCTCGAGTAATGCAGTAAATGTAAAGGCACTGGACACAAGGATTTACAAGGTTCGGCACCAAAGGCCTACGTCCTTGCCATGTTTTTTATACACCCCAACATGGTTTCTCCATTATAACCTGTTAAAATTACAATGGTCGATACAGAGTCCCACTGTATCTCTTCTGAGACCCACAGGAGGGTCTTTATACTACGTCCCACAGTGTTACCAGAGTCCCACTGGCCTGCTCTAGAATCCCACTGAAGACTTCTTCCACCCTGAGTCTCACAGGGGGCTTCTCCTGGCTCCTCGAGTCACACGAGTTTCTCTTCATCAATTTAAGCTTCTTCATGTATCTTTAGTAGTCTGGGATAAATACTGCTCGCCTTGCTCTCTATATCTACTTAGTTTTGATGAACAAGACTCCTCGTCTTGCTCAGGATTTATCTCCTTCTTCTAAGGATGACCTGACCTCTCTCTTCAAGAATCTTCAATAGCCTCTGAAAAGGTCTGTTGGTCTTGCTCAAAACGTCTAATTACTTCTGTTGATAAGGGTCTTCTCAATTACTGAAAAACTCAGGCAGCTGATGTCTTTAACTTCAGTCTGGCTTCAGTCTCACTTCACATCAACTTCATGCACTGAGTGCATGGAAACTCTTCTTCCACATGCACTGACTGCATGGCCTCTCAAATTCTTCAAGAACTCTTGGTCTTGGACTCCTCAAATTCACACATCCTGATTTATCTTTGTTCATGTGTGCACGTTCATGCATGCATGAATGCACTCCCCTTCTTCTTCTCTTGGTGAAATAAACCTACAAAGGGTGTAACACTTTTAGAACACACCTTCTTCTTGTCCTTCACACATTTTATTCCTTTTGATTACACACTTAAATTTGTGTTTTACTTTTTGTTTTTTTCTTCTACTTCTTCTATGTGTGTTCACTCCAAAGTGATCACATCAACTTTGCACACACTGAGGTTCGTCCTTCCTTGATTTTTTTTGCACCCACTTTGTTTACATTGCAAACACAAGGTGCAAGCCTTGCCTTCCACTTCTTGCACAAACTTAGCTACGGCCTCTTGTTCATTTGCACTTATACCACCAGTAGGGTGTCTTCACTTTGCACACACACAAGGTGCAAGCCTTCCTTGCACTTAGCATACACACAAGGGAAAATGTGGCTACGGACTTCTTGGATTCTTCTTGCACACACCCGAACTCCCATGTCCTTAAAAGGAGGCGCGCAAGGTCTCGGTGCAAGGGGCAGCCGCACAAGTGCGCCCTGGCCGCGGGGTGCGAAAGTGAAACACCCGCGCAAGCCCTCGAGTGTGCAAGGTGAAACACCGCGGGCTCCTTCCTCATGCCGCGCAAGTGTGCAGGCAGAGAGGGAATCATCCATGGGCTAGTAAGAATACGGCCTCGGGTTCTTCCTGTCATGAAAGGGAGGCAAGCAGGGGACTCCATCGGGACCTCGGGTGGCCCCGAGAACTTCAGCCGCACAAGTGGGTTGCGTGAGGCTTCTTCTTCGCGAGGCACAAGGGTGCTCTCACGGGACTATCGTTTCTCAAAAGATCAGCAAGAAAATTCAGAGCCTCGGCCTCTCCTTTTATAGGTAGAGGGATGCATCAAATCCTCCGCGGGATATAAATCTTGATCCACTGAGATTTTCGGTTCTTTGAAAATCGTTAAACGCGGGCTATGAATCTCATTTCTTTCTCTCTGTTCAACGCGGACTTCTTCTCCTTCTCCTTTATTTACTTTTCCTCTATGTGCATTCGACTTAGAACGCATGCATGGCCTTATTAAAATCAAATCTATTCAAAAAACGATCACATAAAGCCTCAGAAACGTGGTTTGCCTCGTCATTCATCGAAATCATCCAAACATTGCATGCATGTCCATTTTCTAGCATGAATGTGTTCGTTAAGTTGAGATAAACCCAATGGATCCTTCATCTCGAACAATGGTGGCCGGGAACTTGAAATTCATCTTCGGGAGTGATCCTAGTTTGAAGGTGGCTCACGCGAAGGCCTCAGGTGAGCTCGAGGTAGGGGATAACATTCGGGCCATTGGATCGGGCGATAAAAAAACTTTGGACAGCCGCGATCAGATGTTCTCGTGCGAAATCGATCGTGCGGTCGAGATCTGGCACGCGATCGATCGAGCGACCAGGATTCACTCCGCGGAAAAATCATGCGTCCCACATCGAAATGAAGCGCGGTTTATCCGGGGCTTATTAACCTAGCGCTCCTCGCCGCTTCTCAATTGCATATTCTCCATCCACGGTGTCGCCCCGCACCGTGTTCTCTGTGGGCGCACTCTTGCGCCCACCCATGCCACTCGGGCACACAACTGGCGCCCACTATGCATGTTCACGGGCGTGCTCCTCGCGCTCACACCGCGCAGGGGTTGACAACCCTGCGCGGCCTCCTCTTGGGCTGGCCCCATGGGATCCCCATGGGCGTGGTGACCTTGAGTCCCACAAGAGCCGTGGGTTGAACCCTTAAGGATTACCCTTGAGGTTTGGCATATTTTTTTCTTAAGTAATAGTTAGGACTTTGTAAAAACAATGTTAACCAAATTTAATATTCCAAGACACAAATCTTCTTCACTTCAAATCCTCCATTCTTCTTCAACCGAACTCTTGAATCAAACAAATTCTTCAAAGTTCTTCATTGATCCAATCAGATATCAAGTTGGATCTTCATCATGTTCACATGCACTACGAAATTGTACATTGTATCTTTAAATCCACTTCATTCACTTATGGGGTGTGGATGGATCTCCTCATCTCCTCAAGCATTGTGAAGACAATGCATGGTCTTCAACCATTGTTGTGAAATTGTATCCAGTTGATACAAGCTCTTTGAACATAAGGATCAGCTCAACAATCGTCTGATGTAATGATGATGCTCCATCACCATCCATTCTTCAATTGGTGTAACTTAGTATCATCTTGATACAAGTATTGAAACATTAATATCAGTTCTACAATCGTCTGATATAACTAGAGAATGGTTCAACCATCATCTCCTATGTCACTTAGTGAATCTCCTAAGTGAAATTCCTCTATGGTCCATGGCCATTATCCATTCGTCACTATCACCATCACATCCTTTGACATTCACATCTTGACGCTCCTTGACATCCATCCATTCCATGTCACCTTTTGACAACAACATACATAATTGACAACAAATGCAACATAGTGCACTTCAATCTCCCCCTTTGTATTTGTTGTCAATACACTTCATCAGCACATATGAATGGGTCAATATGTGTTCCAATCTTTTCTCCCCCTAATTGGCAATCAAATTCAAAGATGTGGTGTGGTTCACTTTCAAAAATCGCTTCCTCCCATAAAAAAGCATTTTCTTCAAAATCACTAAGAGAGGGATGATGTCACATGTTCTCTTTAGCAAAGAACCTTTAGTAGATAAACTCTAAGTCTACGTGGGCTAACCCGGTGTAACACCCGAGACTTTTATGTTATATAAACCATCAAAGAAATCTTTTTCTACACAACACTTGCTTGGCTTGCTTTACACGCAATCGCGACCTTCCTCGATAGCTTGCGTCGTACGCAATACCGAGTTTCACTAAACAACAATATGCTATTAAAACTAGCCGTTATGAATAGTAATAACCACTTTTTGAAATTTTATAAATTTCATTTTTCAAAATGGACTTCATTTTTGGACTCAGAATATCGAAATTAGCCTAGGGTGAAATTTTGGTATTTTTCTGAAAACTTTCAATTTTTGATGAATAGTGAAACCACTAAGTGGTAGGTTAAAAACTGAATTTTGCATAAAACTTAATTTTACCGCTTCTGTGAATGGAATTTCGAAAATCCGACAGACACAGTTGATATCAGTAAGTAAAATGTGGTTCAATGAGATAAAAATAATTTTTTTGGTGAATAGTAACTGTTTACGATTTTTACCGCGGTTAATAGTAAATAGGGTAACTAAGGGTAAATATGATATTAATATTACCCTAACACATGTCCTAATTCTATTGGACAAGTGTAATTCGACCAAAAACAAACTTAGGAATAAAATATGACCATTTAGGCCCACTTGGATTAGATTAGGACATTTATTATTAATTTATTTAAAGAAGGGTTAAAATAGTTAAAATCAAAGTTTAATAAGTAAATCATTTTTAATATGGGGTTATACATAAGATATATTCTATTGTAAATATTAATTAGAAAGCTAAAAAGATTTTTTCTACATGATGGTAGTTTATTTGTAATTTTTAGACATCAAATAATTTAATTTATTTATGACACAAAGATGATGCAGTAATTATCTTATTAATGAAATATTTACAAAATTGATAATATAAATACCAAAATAAATGTAATTTAAGACTTTTTATGAATTCCACTAATTTTCTAGGTTACTATGATATATTAATTTTGTTTTAATCAACTTGGTTCGAACATATAATTCTGTTATGACTTTCACAAAAATCATATATCAAATAGTGTCAAAATTGACACAAAATAGTTTTTAAATAAAATATTATATTATTAATTGTTATTTTATTCCTAAAAATCTAAGGTTAGGCCAAATGACTTATATAGGAT
The DNA here is from genome assembly GCA_963277665.1 of Viscum album. NCBI lineage: Eukaryota > Viridiplantae > Streptophyta > Magnoliopsida > Santalales > Viscaceae > Viscum > Viscum album. The sequence goes on from OY728122.1 coordinate 689,572,571, forward strand.
ATATATATTAATAATAAACAATTTGGGGTTCGTTTGGCATGTTATAGTAAGTGTATTAACCATATAGTGAAAGAAAACAAAAAGACACGGTAAAAGTTAAATTAATTAACTTAGAGTTAAATCTAATTGATAAGGTTAAAATAATACCCTAAACTTGTCTAAATCCTATTGGTTGATAGTATTTAGATCCATACCCTCTTTATCTTCTAAATAAGACCCTTTGGAACCATTATAAACCGATTTTGACTTTAATATAAAATAATATTTTGAGATATTCCTAAGGTGCCCCTCTCCTCCCTTATAAAAGGGCACCTCCTCCCCCTCCTCCTCACACCAATTTGAGCACTCAAGCTCGGCCAACCACTGCCCTTTTCTCATCTACACTTTCCTAGAATAATCCTAGAGGTCCTGGTTTTCTCCAAAGACCAATCTTAGTTCCTTAAGTGGAGGATTCAAAGAGGCGTTCCAAAGAAGAGGTAATATCCATTACCGATCTTTTCAATTTCTTTCTTCTTCAACTTCTTCTTCTTTAGTTGTTTCATGATAAAGTAATAACATCAGTATTACTTACATACTGACATGTTATTATAAATATGAAACAACCCTAATTCACCTTCTATCCATCCTACGGAAAAATGAAATCACCGCGCGTGCGTACGTACGGAATACCGTCTCCACGCCGTGGTGTAATCTATTTTCCACCATCACCATACAAGGATGGGTATAATGGTGTAATGAGTAACTATATATGATTATTATTAAGTAATATTGATACTGAAATAATATATATATATATACTCCAATACAATTCCACGATCATAGGAACGATATCATCACTCGTGCGTACGTACGGAATACCGTCTCCATGATGTGATGCGACTCGTTCTACATGATCTTCATTTCATAATGATTATATAAATGAATTGAATGAATGAATATGGTATATACTACACTAATACCATTCTGGAAATGAATTATCTATAACCTAAAGATAAGAATACGAATTTATTCAACAAAACACGCATAAGAACAAAAAGTTATAAAGACCCGAGTAACAAGTAACAATGAAATATTACTAACAAGAAGCTAATAATATGACCATATATGATATCATATCAATATGTATGATTCTGGAATAAGTCAATAACATTATTAAAACCATTATACAGGAGCTTCGGACACGAACAAAGCAAATCGGACCTAAGGTAAGGGAAATATCACAATCTCATTTTTATCCGAGATTGTTTATTCGTAAGTATTTACTGGGGTGTATTTTATCATCCACATCCATGTTTACTCAATATGTAATATTATTTCCATCCACCTAAAATTGTTTAAATCCATTTTTACCCTTCGGTGAGTTTTTAGTAATACGTATGAAAGGAATCTTTTGTCGTTTTTCGTACGAGGTACTTTTTGACTTTTCCGACAAAAGTACGAAGAATGTTTTTTTTAACTTATACGGCACGAACGGATTTCTACTGTTTTATAAAGCCTTATTTTCATGAAGATTCCTCTAAAAGATTTCATGGCTATTTTCAATAAAATCTCTTTCTTTTAAAATTTCATGATGTTTTGTGAAAAGAAATTGATTTTGAAGAAGAAAGGATATTTTCCTCAAGAATTCAATTCAAGTGTTTTATCAAAATTATTTTCCATCTAAGATAATAAAGGGTTCTGTTTCTATCCATATTTTTACATTGATTTGACTATGTTGTGATGGAATTATGTTTATGAATTCCTTTATCTTATATGAATTGTTTTATGATGTAATGTTGTTTCAAGAATCCCATTTTTGTTACACGTGTTATGCGATGATGTATGTTTTATGATTATGTGGCACACATAAGAAAGGATTCATTATAAGATGGGTGAGACCTATATCTCCCTCCAATTCATTGGGTAATGATTTTATATCTCATGAGATAGACATGGCTGGAACTGAAGGTTATTTCGGTTCAGTGATACAGGACTGAAACGAGGAGTGAACTCGGTTCAGAAAGGAACTTTGTCCACTAAGATAGTCTTGGCAATGAGTCATGACTAACAAGAAATGATTTTCCATGATTATGTGTGCATGCCACAAAGTCTCAAGTTTTATGTTATGATTATGGGGATCTCATTTTCACTTCTATGATTTATTCCATGTTAAGATATTATGATCTCTTTTGCAGGTTTTGATTTTCATAAAGATATGATATGATTTTTATTTCCTTTAGTTTCCCTTGCTGAGCATTTGAGCTCACCCTTTTATGTTTTCTTTTCCCCAGGTCAGGAAGATGGATATTAAGTAGAATATGCTAAAAGGGACCCTAGATATGATGAAATAAATTGGAGACACTGTAGAAGATATATGAACCAGTTGTTTATGTTTCCCAGTTTCTAAAGACACTATACCTATACGGTCCTTTGTGGTTTTGCCATATGTTGTAATAAGTGTGCTTCAATTTCGAAGTATTAACAATGTATGTAAAGTATGGGTCGTTATAGTTGGTATGAGAGGAAAGGTATAGTCACCCTTTGAAAACTAGGATGTGAAAGCCTTAGTAAGAACCATAAGGATAAGTCTAAGCATAGAACACAATCTTAGAAATGGCCATGAATAACCTAGGATAAGACCATAAGCATGAAAATTTTTTTTTCTTGAATTATGTGGTTTCCTATTATAATTAGTGTTGCTCACACTATTCTTCTTGGTTTTAGTCAATGGATGGAACCCGAAGGAACCGTGTTAATGCGGAATGCGATGGGCAATGCCAGGATTGTCCCCCAGAGCAACCAAACGATATGGGAGCTGGAATGCAAAATCTTGTAGCCATGCTCACACAACATTCTCAAGCTATGAATCATGCAGGATTTCCAAACGAACAAAGGAGGGAGAAACATTCTGTTGAATCCTTCATGAGGCAGCGTCCACCTTCTTTCAGCGGGTCTACTGATCCATTAGTTGCTGAACAATGGATTAGTACTACTGAAAAGATATTTTCAGTTCTTCAATGTTCTGAGCATGATAAAGTCATCCTAGCAGTGTATCGTTTGGAAGGAGATGCGGATCAATGGTGGAATCTTGTTAAGAATATGAGGCAAAGGGATGAAATTGAGTCTATGGAATGGGACGAGTTCAAGATCTTATTTTTCAATAAGTACTTCCCTCGTATTCTCCGAACAAAGATGGAGAAAGAGTTCCTTGAACTGAAGCAAAGGGATGATGAATCTGTTAGTACCTATGAAGCAAATTTTACAAGACTTGCAAGGTACGCTTCTGGTATTATTATCCAACCTGAGAGTAAGATCGATCGATTCTTTAGTGGCTTAAAACCAAGTCTTCGAAGGGCGTTAGCCATAAGGGACTTCAATAGCTACGAGGAAATCATTCGATGTGCTCTCAAAGTCGAGATGGAGATTGGAGTAACCCATCAGTCACATGGGTTTGATAAGAAGAGGAAGATGGAATTCAAAGAAAAATCTAAAGAGCACACGGAAAAGAAGATGAGCTTTTCCTTATGCTCAAAGTGTGGAAAGAAACATGGAGGGAGTTGTCTTAAAGGGACAAGTAAATGTTTTAAATGTGGAAAAGAAGGTCATCGGGCATTTGAATGCCGTGATAATGGGAAGAAGATGTCTAATGATGCAAACAAAGGAAGGGATACACATAATGAACCTACTACACTTCAATGTTTCAAGTGCAAGGAGATGGGGAATTATTCCAATCAATGCCCAAATCCAAGGGTTGATGATGATGGTCGACGTCAACAAAATATTAAGGCTAAAGACAAAGGAAAGTCACATACAATTTCTATCAGTGATGTGGAGTACGATAACGATGTGGTGAAAGGTACACTTACCATCCACTCTAAAGTAGCAAATGTTTTATTTGATTCTGGATCCACCCACTCTTTTATTTCTGAAGACTTTTCTAAGGGTATCACCGTATTACCTCAACAATTAGATGTTGAGTTAGCTGTGACAACACCTAATGGCACATCAATCGCATCAAAAGTTTATAATTCTTCTCCGATCGAAGTTTGTGGGAAAGTGCTTCCTGAAAATCTTGTGATCCTTCCTTTAGTGGAATTTGATGTGATTCTTGGCATGGATTGGCTTTCTCTACATGGAGCTCATATCGATTTCCAAAGAAGGGAAGTCACATTTCATATTCCAGATCAATCTACGATCGTCTATCAATGCAAGGATGAACATAACCTTCCAGTGGAAATTTCTTCCATCTTATGGGTATTGATTCCACTAAATGAAGGTTATTTATCTCAAATGGTTGGTGAGAAACTCACGATTAAGAATATGCCCATTGTACGGGAGTTTGATGATGTCTTTCCGGAGGAATTGTCGGGTCTTCCACCAAATCGTGAAGTTGAGTTTTCAATAGAACTCGTACCGGGTGCTTTGCCTATTTCAAAGACACCTTATAGAATGGCCCCAATTGAGTTGCAGGAATTGAAGAAGCAACTCCAAGAGAATCTTGATAAGGGATTCATACGCCCTAGTGCGTCACCTTGGGGAGCACCTGTTCTATTTGTTAAGAAGAAAGTTGGATCAATGAGACTTTGCATTGATTATCGAGAACTTAACAAGATCACTATCAAGAACAAATATCCTCTCCCACGCATTGATGAATTATTTGACCAACTACACGGAGCTCAATACTTTTCCAAGATTGATCTTCGTTCAGGGTATCATCAATTAAGGGTCAAAAGGGAGGATATACCAAAGACGGCTTTCCGTACAAGGTATGGACACTATGAATTTATAGTGATGCCATTTGGTCTTACTAATGCCCCTGCTATCTTCATGGATCTAATGAATAGAGTCTTTAGAGACTATCTTGATCAATTTGTGGTAGTCTTTATAGACGATATTCTTGTCTATTCAAAGAGCAAGGAAGGGCATGAAGATCACCTGAGAATTATATTGAAGACCCTGAGAAAGGAGAAGCTTTATGCCAAATTTACCAAGTGTGAATTTTGGCTTCAAAAAGTTGCATTTTTGGGTCATATAATCTCAAAAGAGGGGATATCTGTGGATCCAGCAAAAACAGAGGTTATCGAAAGATGGTCAAGACCAACAACAGTAACTGAGATCCGAAGTTTTCTTGGTTTGGCTGGATATTATCGACGTTTTGTAAAAGATTTTTCACGATTATCTAATCCTATCACCAAGTTGACTCGGAAGGGAGTTAAGTTTGTCTGGACAGAGGAATGTGAAGAGAATTTCAAGGAGTTGAAAAGAAGGTTATCCAGTGCACCTGTGCTCACACAGCCTTGTAGTGGAGGAAGGTTTGTGATCTACAGTGATGCATCCAAGAAGGGATTGGGGTGTGTTCTTATGCAAAATGTTATGGTGATAGCATATGCCTCACGACAGTTGAAAATCCATGAGCAAAATTACCCAACACATGATTTGGAGTTGGATGCGGTAATCTTTTCAATAAAGATTTGGAGGAATTACCTTTATGGTGAAAGGTTTGATATTTATACTGATCATAAAAGTTTAAAGTATATTTTCACACAAAAGGAGTTGAATATGCGTCAATGAAGATGGTTGGAGATGATTAAGGATTATGACTGCTCAATCCATTACCACCCTGGGAAAGCAAACAAGGTGGCAGATGCATTTAGTCGACAAGACCATGCTAGTTTATCCATGATGAGGATCACAAAAGATCCAATATTTATGGATTTACAAAGGATGGATCTTGGAATTATAATGGAAGGGGAAAAATCTTATCTTTCTCAAATGAATGTTCAACCATCTATACATGTGAAGATTAAAGAGGCACAGAAAGAAGATGTCGAGTTACAAAAGAAGGTGAGAAATGTTCCTGAATTCAACCTTGATTGTGATGGGATAATAAAGATCAGGAATCGGGTTTGTGTTCCTCCCATCCCCGAATTAATGAAAGAGCTGCTGGATGAGGCTCATAGTTCTTCATTCTCTATTCATCCTGGAAGCACGAAGATGTATAGGGACCTGAAAGAGTACTTATGGTGGGATGGCATGAAAAGAGATGTTGCTGAATATGTCTCTCGATGCTTGGTTTGTCAACAAGTTAAAGCTGAGAAACAGAAGTCTAAGGGGATGTTACAACCATTACCCATACCCGAATGGAAATGGGAAAACATCACTATGGACTTTGTCACAGGACTTCCTAAAACATCCAAAGGCAATAATGCTATCTGGGTCCTAGTTGATCGTCTTACAAAGTCTGCACACTTCATTGCTATTAGAGAGGATTTCTCTCTAGATCAGCTTGCCAGGATATATGTAAAGGAATTGGTAAGATTTCATGGAGTACCACTTTCTATTATATCTGATCGAGATCCGAGATTTACCTCGAAGTTCTGGCGAAGTCTTCAGCATACTCTGGATACAGAGTTGAGTTTCAGCACTGCTTATCATCCCCAGACAGACGGTCAGTCTGAGAGAACAATTCAAACCCTAGAAGATATGTTGAGAGCTTGCTCTATGGATTTCAATGGAGGTTGGGATCAACACCTACCTTTGGTGGAATTTTATTATAATAATAGCTTTCACTCCAGTATTCAGATGGCTCCTTATGAAGCTCTCTATGGAAAGAAATGCATGACTCCAACTTGCTGGGATGAAGTTGGGGAAAGAAAGATATTAGGACCTGATCTCATTGATGAAATGGCAGAAAAGGTTAGATCTATTCAACAACACATAAGAGCAGCTCAGAGTCGACAGAAAAGTTATGCCGACAACCGAAGAAAAGACCTAGAGTTTGAAGTGGGCGATAAAGTGTTCTTACGAATATCTCCCTGGAAGAGGGTTATGAGATTTGGAAAGAAGGGGAAGTTGATCCCTAGATATATCGGTCCTCTTGAAATACTGGATCGTGTTGGGAAGGTAGCTTACCGATTGGCGCTTCCACCGAATCTCTCTCAAGTTCACGATGTGTTCCACGTATCTCTCCTGAGAATGTACATACCAGATCCTTCACATGTACTCAGCTCAGAAGTTGTACTGCTGGAGCAAGATCTTTCTTATGAAGAACATCCGATAGAGATTCCGGATCGTAGCGAAAAAGTCCTACTAAACAAGACCACTCGCTTGGTGAAAGTTTTATGGAGGAACCACCAACTTGAAGAAGCTACATGGGAGCTTGAGGATATGATGAGGGAGAAGTATCCTCATTTGTTTGTTACAAAGTGACGAATTTCGAGGGAGAAATTATTTTTAAGGGGGGTAGAATATAACACCCGAGACTTTTATGTTATATAAACCATCAAAGGAATCTTTTTCTACACAACACTTGCTTGGCTTGCTTTACACGCAATCGTGACCTTCCTCGATAGCTTGCGTCGTACGCAATACCGAGTTTCACTAAACAACAATATGCTATTAAAACTAGACGTTATGAATAGTAATAACCACTTTTTGAAATTTTATAAATTTCATTTTTCAAAATGGAATTCATTTTTGGACTCAGAATATCGAAATTAGCCTAGGGTGAAATTTTGGTATTTTTCTGAAAACTTTCAATTTTTGATGAATAGTGAAACCACTAAGTGGTAGGTTAAAACTGAATTTTGCATAAAACTTAAGTTTACCGCTTCTGTGAATGGAATTTCGAAAATCCGACAGACACGGTTGATATCAGTAAGTAAAATGTGGTTGAATGGGATAAAAATAATTTTTTGGTGAAGAGTAACTTTTTACGATTTTTACCGCGGTTAATAGTAAATAGGGTAACTAAGGGTAAATATGATATTAATATTACCCTAACACATGTCCTAATTCTATTGGACAAGTTTAATTCGACCAAAAATAAACTTAGGAATAAAATATGACCATTTAGGCCCACTTGGATTAGATTAGGACATTTATTATTAATTTATTTAAAGAAGGGTTAAAATAGTTAAAATCAAAGTTTAATAAGTAAATAATTTTTAATATGGGGTTATACATAAGATAAATTCGATTTTAAATATTCATTAGAAAGATAAAAAGATTTCCTACATGATGGTATTTTATTTGTAATTTTTAGACATCAAAGAATTTAATTTATTTATGACACAAAGATGATGCAGTAATTATCTTATTAATGAAATATTGAACAAATTGATAATATAAATACCAAAATAAATGTAATTTAAGACTTTTTATGAATTCCACTAATTTTCTAGGTTACTATGATATATTAATGTTGATTTAATCAACTTGGTTCGAACATATAATTCTGTTATGACTTTCACAAAAATCATATATGAAATAGTGTCAAAATTGACACAAAAAAGTTTTTAAATCAAATATTATATTATTAATTGTTATTTTATTCCTAAAAATCTAAAGTTCGGCCAAATGACTTAGATAAGGATATATATATATTAATAATAAACAATTTGTGGTTCGTTTGGCATGTTATAGTAAGTGTATTAACCATATAGTGAAAGAAAACAAAAAGACACGGTAAAAGTTAAATTAATTAACTTAGAGTTAAATCTAATTGATAAGGATAAAATAATACCCTAAACTTGTCTAAATACTATTGGTTGATATGATTTCGACCCATCCCCACTTTAGCTTTGAAATAAGACCCTTTGGAACCATTATAAACCGATTTTGACTTTAATATAAAATAATATTTTGAGATATTCCTAAGGTGCCCCTCTCCTCCCTTATAAAAGGGCACCTTCTCCCCCTCCTCCTCACACCAATTTGAGCACTCAATCTCGGACAACCCCTTCCATTTCCTCCTCTACACTTCCCTAGAATAATCCTAGAGGTCCTGGTCTTCTCCAAAGACCAATCTTAGTTCCTTAAGTGGAGGATTCAAAGAGGCGTTCCAAAGAAGAGGTAATATCCATTACCGATATTTTCAATTTCTTTCTTCTTCAACTTCTTCTTATTTAGTTGTTTCATGATAAAGTAATAACATCAGTATTAATTACATACTGATATGTTGTTATAAATATGAAACAACCCTAATTCACCTTATATCCATCCTACGGAAAAATGAAATCACCGCGCGTGCGTACGTACGGAATACCGTCTCCACGCCGTGGTGTAATCTATTTTCCACCATCACCTTACAAGGATGGGTATAATGGTGTAATGAGTAACTATATATGATTATTATTAAGTAATATTAATACTGAAATAATATATATATATATACTCCAAAACAATTCCACGATCATAGGAACGATATCATCACTCGTGCGTACGTACGGAATACCGTCTCCACGATGTGATGCGACTCGTTCTACATGATCTTCATTTCATAATGATTATATAAATGAATTGAATGAATTAATATGGTATATACTACACTAATACCATTCTGTAAATTAATTATCTATAACCTAAAGATAAGAATAAGAATTTATTCAACAAAACACGCATAAGAACAAAAAGTTATAAAGACCCGAGTAACAAGTAACAATGAAATATTACTAACAAGAAGCTAATGAATATGACCATATATGATATCATATCAATATGTATGATTCTGTAATAAGTCAATAACATTATTTAAACAATTATAAAGGAGCTTCGGACACGAACAAAGCAAATCGGACCTAAGGTAAGGGAAATATCACAATCTCATTTTTATCCGAGATTGTTTATTCGTAAGTATTTACTGGGGTGTATTTTATCATCCACATCCATGTTTACTCAATATGTAATATTATTTCCATCCACCTAAAATGGTTTAAATCCATTTTTACCCTTCGGTGAGTTTTTAGTAATACGTATGAAAGAAATCTTTTGTCATTTTTCGTACGAGGTGCTTTTTGACTTTTCCGACAAAAGTACGAAGAATGTTTTTTTAACTTATACGACACGAACGGATTTCTACTGTTTTATAAAGCCTTATTTTCATGAAGCTTCCTCTAAAAGATATCATGACTATTTTCAATAAAATCTATTTCTTTTAAAATTGCATGATGTTTTGTGAAAAGAAATTGATTTTGAAGAAGAAAGGATATTTTCCTCAAGAATTCAATTCAAGTGTTTTATCAAAATTATTTTCCATCTAAGATAATAAAGGGTTCTGTTTCTATCCATATTTTTACATTGATTTGACTATGTTGTGATGGAATTATGTTTATGAATTCCTTTATCTTATATGAATTGTTTTATGATTGCATGATGTTTCAAGAATCCCATTTTTGTTACATGTGTTATGCGATGATGTATGTTTTATGATTATGTGGCACACATAAGAAAGGATTCATTATAAGATGGGTGGGACCTATATCTCCCTCCAATGCATTGGGTAATGATTTTATATCTCATGAGATATACATGGCTGGAACGGAAGGTTATTTCGGTTCAGTGATACAGGACTGAAACGAGGAGTGAACTCGGTTCAGAAAGGGACTTTGTCCACTAAGATAGTCTTGGCAATGAGTCATGACTAACAAGAAATGATTTTCCATGATTATGTGTGCAGCCAAAAAGTTTCAAGTTTTATGTTATGATTATGGGGATCTCATTTTCACTTCTATGATTTATTCCATGTTAAGATATTATAATCTCTTTTGCAGGTTTTGATTTTCATAAAGATATGATATGATTTTTATTTCCTTTATTTGCCCTTGCTGAGCATTTGAGCTCACCCTTTTATGTTTTCTTTTCCCCAGGTCAGGAAGATGGATATTAAGTAGAATATGCTAAAAGGGACCCTATATATGATGAAATAAATGGGAGACACTGTAGAAGATTTATGAACCAGTTGTTTATGTTTCCCAGTTTCTAAAGACACTATACCTATACGGTCCTTTGTGGTTTTGTCATATGTTGTAATAAGTGTGCTTCAATTTCGATGTATTAACAATGTATGTAAAGTATGGGTCGTTATACCCAGTGTATAAAACAAGAGTGATGTAACCAAGGACCTCAATGCTATCCAAAATTCACTGTACATGTGAGATCATGCTTCAAGGGGTTTGAAATTTTTCAGATATATCAATGAATTTCTAAATCCTGCACATACTTCATAAAACTCATTAGAAAGTTCAGGGGCAAAGATTAAGATTCCCCTTTCAACCATTTGTCTTCAATCAATAATCCCCCTTAATTTTCATGATGAATACAATTATGAAACAAGGGATGAAAGTATGATTGGAATACATTCACTTTTCTCAAGATGGTATTAAATCTCAGAATCCCATCTTCGACAGATTGGAACCCCCTCAAGGAGTGCACTCCCTTCTGTCCAAACCACTCTCCAGATGAGAATGATCATCATCTTCAATTCCCTAAAATGTTAGCACATGTAAATTCAAGTGGTTAGGGAATAATATAGAACCTCCATGGTTTAACAATGTTGAGAAGATTATCTCAACCAAGATGTCCCATTTTCACCATTCTTCACACTTGCACATTTGATCTTAAATGATGTTTGTGCTGGTGTGGATGTTAATATATCTTCATGTGAAATCTTCTTTTTCCATTTTTCCTTAGAAATTACCATAACTTCATCTTCATATCTTTGTAGATCTTTGGCGAGTTGCAACTGATTTGTCCATATGACTAGTAAGTCACTTGGAAGTGTGGCCTCAGTTCTGGATATTCCACATGGTTCCTTTGATGCTTTCAAGATACCTTTCTAAGGCAAATTGTTTTCATCCAATCCCTTCTGCTTCATCTGGATTGATTGTCTGTTTGAGTCCAGTCTGCTTCTATTCAGTTCCATGGCTTGTTCACAAAGATCCATGGTGTGTCCTTTCTTTCCACAGCAGAAACATGTTTTCTTGGTGGTCCTTCTGGATGCATCACCCTTCTTGGATTTAGACTCCAAGGAAATCTTTTCCTTTTTTCAAAACCTTCTTTGGAGCATCTTCAACTTTCTTCTTGCTTCCCGAGAATTCCATTTTAGCCAGGTTAAGTGATCTTCTCTTCTTTTTAGCTCTGGATACAGTGGGATATTGACATGTATCTGTTTGACCACATTTGCAATCATCCCATATGTTATCAAGTAATCCATAACTATTTGCAGTAAACAGATGTCTCTAGACCTGTGGATGCTGCTTCTTTTCCTCTTGCTTTCTCCCCCGTGGCATGGGCTTCCTTTGTGCTTTTATATTCAGTGGATTATACCAACAATCATTCGCGCAATGCCCATACTTGTTACAACACCAATATTGACCCACAAATCTTGACTTTTTGAGTCCTTCTGGTTGTTGGGTACTTTTATTGACTTGTTGTGTTGTTTCAGGAGAGCTCTCTTTCTTCATTGTCTTCATCCATACTTGTCTGGAGTTATTCTTCCATCCTGCCCTTTTTGTGGAAACACATTTAGAAACATGAGTACAATATGGGATGGATGGTACCTTCTTCTTAGAAATTGTTTCCCTTTTATTATAGGATGTCTTTCTTTTAGAATCATCCTTCTCAATGCATACTTGAGTAGCAACATTTCTCTTTTCAGCTGACTGGGAGGATTTGGCTTTGGGTGATTGCTGATTCTTCAATATCACCTTCAGTTCTAAGAATTTCATATTGAGGGAGTTCTTCTCATCCTCAATAGTTCTTAGCCTTCCTTCCCAATTTTCTACCAGCTGTTTCATCTGGTCATCATGCACCTTCTTCATTTCTAGCAATGAACTGTCAAGATCCTTCACCCTTTTTACTTTGTCTTCAAGTTGAGCATCTTTGACAATCATTGACACTTTTTGTCTCTTTTCCAGTGCATGGAAAACATCTTTGATAATTATCATAAATATTTCTTTCTCATAGAACTTTCTTTTCAATTCTTCAGCAGTGTCTTCAAATCTTTCATTGCAAGGGGAAACAGTTTCATCTTTGGCCTTCACCAGCTTTCTGAGAGTGTTGGTTATGCCAACCCTTTTTGCCAACTGATCTTCCATTATATTGGGTTCTTCTTCTAGTTGTAATTTTTCTTCTTGAAGATCATGGATTCCTGTAGCTATACACTTTTCCACTTCTATGGGGACTGTCTTCTGAAGATATTTGAGTGCATTTTGAAGATCATTCATTGTTCCAACTTCATCACAGCTAGGCCAAGCTTTCTTCATCTTCTTGGCCTGTTTCTTCTTTCTATTTTTCTGAGTCTTGGCAGATATCTCCATTTGAGGCTGGTCGCTCATTTCCTCAAATCTGTACTTCATAAAGACTCCCTTGGATATTTTAGAGGTAACCATACCAAAAATACCAATTGGAGCGCATGGATCAGTGTGAATCACTGAGAGGGGGAGGGGGTGAATCAAAGATCCTTTAAAACATTTTACTAATTGATTCTTTATCAATTAAACCTCTATGGCTTGTTAAGGCCTCGATCCACTCTTCTTGTATCTCTCATACTTTCCTCGAGTAATGCAGTAAATGTAAGGGCACTAGACATAAGGATTTACAAGGTTCGACACCAAAGGCCTACATCCTTGCCATGTTGGTTATACACCCCAACATGGTTTCTCCATTATAACCTGTTAAAATTACAATGGTCGATACAGAGTCCCACTATATCTCTCCTGAGTCCCACAGGAGGGTCTTTATACTGGGTCCCACAGTGTTACCAGAGTCCCACTGGCCTGCTCCAGAATCCCACTGAAGACTTCTTCCACCCTGAGTCTCACAGGGGGCTTCTCCTGGCTCCTCGAGTCACATGAGTAGCTCTTCTTCAATTTATGCTTCTTCAAGTATCCTTAGCAGTCTGGGATAAAGACTGCTGGCCTTGCTCTCTACTTCTGCTCACTTTTGATGAACATGACTCCTCGTCTTGCTCAGGATTTGTCTCCTTATTCTAAGGATGACCTGACCTCTCCTTCAAGAATCTTCAACAGCCTCTGAAAATGTTTGTTGGTCTTGCTCAAAACTTCTGATCACTTCTGTTGATCAGGGTCTTCTCAATTACTGAAAAACTCAGGCAGCTGATGTCTTTAACTTCAGTCTGGATTCAATCTCACTTCACTTCAACTTCATGCACTGAGTGTATGGAAACTCTTCTTCCTCATGCACTGACTGCATGGCCTCTCAAATTCTTCAATAACTCTTGGTCTTGGACTCCTCAAATGCACACAGCCTGATTTATATTTGTTCACGTGTGCACATGCATGCATGCATGCAGGCACTCCCCTTCCACTTCTCTTGGTGCAATAAACCCACAGAGAGTGTAACACTTTTAGCACACACATTATTCTTTTCCTTCACACATTTTATTCCTTTTTATTACACACTTAAATGTGTGTTTTACTTTGTGAGAGTGTATTCTACTTCTTCTAAGTGTGTTCACTCCAAAGTGTGCACATCAACTTTGCACACACTGAGGTTCGGCCTTCCTGGATTTTGTTTGCACCCACTTTTTTCACATTTCAAACAAAATGTGCAAGCCTTTCCTTCCACTTCATGCACACACTTAGCTACGGCCTCTTGTTCATTTGCACTTATACCACCCGTAGGGTGTCTTCACTTTTCACACACACATGGTGCAAGCCTTCCTTGCACATAGCATACACACAAGGGGAAATGTGGCTACGGCCTTCATGGCTTCTTCTTGCACACACCAGAACTCCCTTGTCCTTCAAAGGAGGCGCGCAAGGTCTCGGTGCAAGGGGAAGCCGCGCAAGTGTGCCCTGGCCGCGGGGTGCGCAAGTGAAACACCCGTTAAAGCCCTCAAGTGTGCAAGGTGCAACACCGAGGGCTCCTTCCTCCTGCCGCGCAAGTGTGCAGGAAGAGGGGGAATCAACCACGGGCATGCAAGAATGCAGCCTCGGGTTCATCCTGTCGCGCAAGGGAGGCGCACAGGGGAATCCTTCAGGACCTCGGGTGGCCCCGAGAACTTCAGTCGCACAAGTGTGTTGCGCGGGGCTTCTTCTTCGCGAGGCACAAGGGTGCTCCCACGGGACTCTCGTTTCTCAAAGGATCAACAAGAAAATTCAGAGCCTCGGCCTCTCCATTTATAGGCAGAGGGATGCCTCAAATCCTCCACAGGATATAAATCTTGAACCACCGAGATTTTCGGTTCTTTGAAAATCTTTAAATTTGGGCCGAGAATCTCATTTCATTCTCTCTGTTCAACGTGGACTTCTTCTCCTTCTCCTTTCTTTACTTTTCCTCTACGTGCATGCGACTTAGAATGCATGCATGTACTTATTAAAATCCAATCCATTCAAAACACAAACACATGAAGCCTTGGCAACTTCGTTTGCCTCAGCATTTTTCGAAATCTTCCAAACTTTGCATGCATGCCCATTTTCTTGCATGATCGTGTTCATTACGTCGAGACGAACCCAATGGATTTTTCATCTCGAACAACGGTGGATGGGAACTCAAAATTCATCTTCGGGAGGGCTCTTGGTTTGAAGGTGGCTCACGCGAAGGCCTCGGGTGAGCTCGAGTTAGGGGATAACTTTCGGGCCATTGGATCGGGCAATTAAAACTTTGGAAGGCCGCGATCAGAAGATCTCGCGCAGAATCAATCGTGCGGTCGAGATCTGGCGCGCGATCGATCGAGCGGCCAGGATTCGCTCCGCAGCAAAATCCCGCTTCCCACATCGAAACGAAGCGCCGTTTATCCATGGCTTATTAACCTATCACTCACTGTTGCTTCTCAATTGCATCTTCTCCCTCCAGGGTGCCGCCCCGCATCGCGTTCTCTGCGGGCGCGCTCTTTCACCCACCCCTTCCACTCAGGAGCGCCACTGGCGCCCACTATGCATGCTCACGGCGCTCACACTGCACAGGGGTTGACAACCCTGCGCCGCTTCCTCTTGGGCTGGCCCCATGGGATCCCCATGGGCGTGGTGACCTTGAGTCCCACAAGAGCCTTGGGTTGAACCCTTAAGGGTGGCCCTTGAGGTTGGCATATTTTTGGCTTAAGTAATAGTTAGGACTTTGTAAAAACAATGTTAACCAAATGTAATATGCCAAGCTACAAATCTTCTTCACTACAAATCCTCCATTCTTAATCAACTGAACTCTTGAATCAAAAAAATTCTTCAAAGTTCTTCATTGATCCAATCAGAGATCAAGTTGGAGCTTCTTCATGTTCACATGCACTACGAAATAGTACATGGTCTCTTTCAATCCACTTCATCCACTTAAGGGTTGTGGATGGATCTCCTCATATCCTCATGCATTGTGAAGACAATGCATGGTCTTAAAACATTGTTGTGACATTTTATCCAGTTGATACAAGTTCTTTGAACTTAAAGACCAGATCATCAATCGTCTGATGTAATGATAATGCTCCATCATCATCCATTCTTCAAGTGGTGTAACTTAGTATCATCTTGATACAAGTATTGAAACATTAAGATCATTTCTACAATCGTCTGATATAACTAGGGAATGTTTCAACCATCATCTCCTATGTCACTTAGTGAATCTCCTATGTGACATTCCTCTATGGTCCATGGACATTCTCCATTCATCACCATCACCATCACATCCTTTGACATTCACATCTTGATGCTCCTTGACATCCATCCATTCCATGTCACCTTTTGACAACAACATACATAATTGACAACAAATGCAACACAATGCACTTCAAATTGTTCACCAAAAAAATATTCATGGGATGAAAATAAAAAAACATCACCATATGTCAATTCTAATGCAGTGTGTTCTAAATTGATATTTATATTAATAAAATAATTCTATAAATTGGATAATTTTAACTTTAAAATGAAAATACATTTTTTTAAACTAATTGTTTTTATGACATTGAAAACTATTTGATTGTAACAAAAATTAATTATGAATTAATTAATTTATATAGTAATTTAAAAATTGTATTTTAAAATTATTTTATGAAAATTAGATTTAGATAGAAAGTTTAAATATTTCCTATAACATAGTTAAAAAATTCAAATATAAATAGTGTTTAAAAAATTTGGTTTCATCCTTTATAATCCTCAGAAACTCATTATTTCCTCTTCCTAACCCATAATAATAATTATTAATTGTATTATTGATTAATGGTTACAATTCCCACCACATGTATTGTCCTATTTTCATAATTAAACAATTCATATTTCCCTACAAATACACCATCATTATCACATCATCTCCTATTACTTAAAAAAGGATCTTTTGCATCATTTAATGATTTCTATTGTCTTCCTAATTATTCTCTTTCTTTTTATAGTAATTATAGATGGATTTAACATTACTTTGAAATTTAAAAGTATTAAATTTTTTTGGATGAATTAAAAAAAAATTATATAATTTATTGTTAATAGTTGTAGTAGTTCAAATCATCGCATGATGTGTAATAATCATAATATATGTAATGGTATTTCTATCTACTCATAAAAATATATTCATTATAAAATCAGTCTTCTTATATTGAAAATATGAATGATTTTTTTGTTTGTTACATTCTACCCCATTAGAAAATTACATCCTCAGAATTTTCATTAATTTATCGATGTGTTGTAATTCATACCATTATTTAAAAGAATGAAGTTCCTCTTCGATATAACTGATATTTCCATCATTATTAATGTGTTCTATGAGTCATTAATATGTAAATATTAATTTGCATTGTGATTTTCACCATGTCTGTTGAGATGAATGAATTGATATTTTGAAATCAAATAAAAAAACACGATGATCCATAGAAATTAAGGGGGAAATAAAAAGGTGTTGGATTGGAAAAATAGTCTATTGCATGTGATTTGAATATCTAAACAAACTAAAACATTTAAACAAAAATTTGAATTAATATTAATTATTAAATATCTATAATGTAGAATAATACTATTTGTGATTTATTTATTTTCATGTTATAAAGTATAATTTTACTATTGAAAAAACAATGACAATACATGAAATTATTTAATTGTAACCAAATTGTAATATTTAATTAGCTCATATTCTTATCCATTTTATAAAAAAGGAATTATTAAATAATTAAATGGACATTTATAAGAGTTAATTATATAGGGGGTTTATATCAAAAAAAATAAATATAGTGATTTTATAATCATTTATTTTATTTTTATATTTCTTCTTTTTTGAAAAAAGATAAAATTTTTATGTATCTTTTCATTTTTTCTGCTAAAAAGAATATGAAAACCAAATATTATCCCTAAGATGTGTCAAAATAGGTGTTCAGAATGTCCACATTACCATTCATTAGGTAACTATTTAGTTATTACTCAATCCTCCATTTTCAGTGTTATTACACCTGGGTACAACTATTCTAGATTCGGATCCACTTGTAATTTCAAGAGAGGGATTTCATTTCATGAAATCCATTATAATTATGCATCACCAAAAAATCAACATGTTTCTTTATATTTATACATATCACTAGCGTTCTTGAAAATGTTTTATAGTTAAAATTACAATAAGTAACTAAATCATTATTTGATACCAACTATGGTGACCCTCATATTAATTCATTGTTTTAACAATAATTCTTGGAAAAATATTACCAATATAACTCTAAAGTACAATTTTAGGTTTACTATCTTACAAAATAGACATATATTAATAAACATACATAATACATAAACAAATACATTATAATATTTCTAACTATCAAGAATGAATTCTATAATATCTAGCCCTAGATCATCTCTCTCTATTGGATTTAAAGAGGACATTTATCAAATAAAATGGGTGATAATGATGCCTAGTATGGGATAAAAAATGTAAGATAAAATCATATATAAAAATAAATCCTATCATAGAACATAAAAAAACTCATTTATCATAACATAAGTACATAAATATAATTACATAAGGGATAATATTGAAAAGTGCCTAGATTAAAATCATGAGGCACTTCTATAATAACACCAATGAAAATCCTAAATCTATCATAAAGAATATAACCCAGTATTTTAGAAATATTATCATAAAACATTACAATGGAATGATTCAAAGGTATTCAGAACATGACATCTCATGAGACTTATTCTTTACCCAATGTGTTGGATTGTTTTCAGGACACACCATTCATATGTCTAGCATTATCTATGCCACATCGATCAAGAATCACAAGTACATAACATTTCATAACCATGACTATGGAATTTTTTTTTCAGAAATAAAAATCCCCAATAAATGCATAAATAGTACATCTGTAAAACGTCGAATGAAAATAGGGTTGTGTATTCCTGAGAATGAAATATAACACAGATAATTAAAGGATGATTTCAGAATCCTAACATGAATAAAAAAGTGTTACTGATATGGGTTTAATGGGAGATAGATAAATCCTATAACTAACAAAAAAATTATATTCACAATAATGGGGGTGATAATATACACTTTAATACATAATAAATTAGGAATTAAATGTCTTCTACAAAAGAAGTAATTGAATTGAAAAGGTTGGGGAAGGGAATACTAACCTTGAGAAGATGATTTATAGTGCCATAGAGAGAATTCATAGAGGCGTATGAACACTTTTGAAGGATTTATAGTTTAATGGGGTATTAAATGTTATCTAAAAGTATTTTAAAAGGGAATATGTGTAGATGAGTGTCTATTTGTACTTGGTGAGGGGTGGTTTTAATTATTAAAATAATGGTTATTTTATTATATATACCGACCACTTGTGGCTGGAAAAAAATTATATATAATTTTACAGATTATTAATATGTTAGTGGGAATTATTTGATGTAAAAGTCTTTATATTTTCTAGATTCATCTTTCAACAAAACCAAATAATGCACCTAACCAAAAATTTTCTAAAAGATACCATTTTTTGTTCCAAAATGAAATGTATAAATTTATAAATTGAAAATAATGCTTTTAAATTTATTTTAATAATTGATTAATAAAAAATTCATTGAATTATATTTTTTAAAAAAAATTAATCCTAATCCTATAGTCATTATTTCCTAAAATCACAATACATGTAAAAATATAATTTTCGCATTTTAACCAAAAAATCAAATTTCTCCAAAAATTCTCAAAAATAAACCAAAAGTTAATTCTAATGTTATATGTCTAAAAATGATATTTATATTTCCAAAAAAATTATATAAATATAATAATAGTAACATTTAAATAAAAACCTTATTTTTGGAAAATTAACTATTTTTTGACATATTAAACTATCTGATAGTAAAAAAATTATTGAGGAATTACTTAATTTATATTATAATTTAAATAAAATAAATAATATTATTTAAAAAAACTATATTGATTTAAATATTTTAAATTAATTTTAAATCATACATTTAATTTAATTTAAATATATTTATAGATTTCAAAAATAAAAGTTTGGTTTCATCCGTCATAATCTCAATGGTTCATTTATTTTTTCCTTATGACCAATTATAATAATCACCAACAATCATATTTATTAATTCTCCCAATTTACATCATTTATGTTGGAAGATATTAATAATGTCGAATCAAAATATTTCCCTTTAAACACACCATCATTTTCACTTTATTATTCCCTACATACAAATATTCTCACACATCCATTGATATTGACTATTTGTTTTCATAACTCTTTTATTTGTTTTTATATAAATTATGGAAGGAGTGATATTTATGGGGAAATTCACAACTATTTAGATTCTTTTATCAGATTTACTATTCATATATATGTATAATCCATTATTATTTCTAGTTTTAGCAGTCCATATAGACTGATGATGTGTAATGACCTTATGAAATGAAATGATCATTCTATTAAATCAAACTAAAATTAAAATAATAAAATATGAGATCCTATATTAATTAATGAATGTAATTTTTGGTATTTTTTGAAGAAATCCTAATTTTTTCCTTTTTGGGTTCATAGAAACTATTAAAACCATGAAATTTATTTTTAGGTTCTTGGCAACCAATAAACCAATGAAATTTACATATTTTTTGGCTACGACTAATTTCAAGGGTTTATGTTCTTTTAATTCATAATAGATACCTTTAATGTTAAATTATTTTATTCAAAAACACTCTCTAAATTGTTAATGGAGATTTATGGGCTCTAATTGAGTTTTTACAAAACATTATTCTCTATTTGTGATCCTTTTATTTTAATAACATTTCATTCCTTTTATTTTTTAATCTCTTCCATTTAATTAATAAATTAAAATTTCATTGTTGTAATCACATAATCTAGTATATTATATTCATGAATCATATATTTCATTAATATATAGATTCTGATGTGATTATAAATGTGTTTTTCTATTCACTTATCTATACTGTTGTCTTTAATCAATCGTTAATTTCATATTTATTCAACATTTAGTTTTAGAGTAAATATCAATTTCCTAAATCTGTGTTTTAATCATTACATTACATTATTTCATTTTTAACACATTTTCAGCGATGATTTTTAATATTAATAATTTAAATTCACCCCATGCCACTAATTAAATATTACTTTGACCAACATCACACCCACTTATTTTTACTAATTTTTCCCTTCTTCAACCATGTTCGAAAATCCCATTAATTTTCTCCTCACACAATAGTTCCATCAATAGATATCAACAAACTGGTTCCACCCATGGGAGAGTATATTTCTACATAGGATTTGGTTCCACTATTTTTTGTTCCTAGTCTTTATCAACACTAAAAGCTATCTCTCGAGGTGAGGGTTTCCATCTCACATATATTTTTCATATTTCACATTTTCTGATCCAATGTGAAATATCCAAACAAGTATAACCCACATAAAAAATGTTGTTAATGTACTTTTATTGTAGTGAGGTATAATGGGAGAACTAATGAACCATCAATATGGTAGATATTTTTACTATGATAATATTAATATAAAAATTTAGTTAATATGTTTCCAATATTGCTCTATAAGTCTGTGAAAATAGTGAAGTGTGGAATAGTATATGAACACTATAGGGCCATGAAAGATGGTTCATTGTGGGAATTGTTTCATTATGACATATTATGGAAATTTTAGAGATTTCCTTATAATATAGAGTTGATATGATTCTTTTATTTTCATATGTAACATGGGTGTACTGTAGCACTATAGATAACCATGTTTTACTGGGTATTGTTTCTAAATATTACTAATGATACATGTATTAGAATAATATATTCATATCTAATATAGTTGTTTTTATAAATTAATATCCCCTATAACCATGCTCAAAGTATTAGTGATATTTTTTTATGTCTCCATATATGTAGGGAATTCGAAATAACATAAATTGAGTGTTTGAATGATTGATTTTGGTTTCTATTGTCTATTTTCCTATATTATCTTGGTTAACTTATCACACATGTATCAGATCATGTCCTTTTTACAACATGATAGATTATTTAATTGAACATAACTATATGAATTATATCTTCAAAATTTATTATTATGGATTTAATTGAAGATATAAATAGAGGTCTCTAGTTATTGGTGTGCGCATCAATGATAATCTATACATAAAATTGGACTAGTGAATAAAATATCAATGGAAATAAATTCATTGAATGTGAAAAACCTTTTTCATTAAACAAAATACATCAATAATGGAAATATAAATATGAATTAGGGAGCTACCTTGATTTATACAATTTAGATCTAGATAGCTTAATTGTATTATTGAAGACTTGAGAGGTCCAATAATGAAAAATTAATAAGGTGGAAGTGGTTGGTTCATTTAATCCTTATACTCAATGAAATAAAATTTCATTTTATTCCTATTAAACTCTCTTAGTGATAAATGAATCACAACAGGTGGTATTAAAGACCAGGTTGGTATCAAAACATCAAGGAGAATTACAGATGGCAATATTATTATGGTGTATAGAATTTTTCAGGGAGTTTTAATGTAGGTTGCAAGGAATGTCACACAATTGGTCAGTATTGACCATTGATATAGTTTTGATAATATAATGATCAATAAAATTCTTATATTGTCGATCCAAGAGACAATTCCATCATTTATGCAATTTTGTACACAACAGTAAGCAATATTATTCTTAAAATTCTTCTCCATTTCTAACAAAATAAAATTTCAATGGATGGACCATCCATTTTTTGTGTGATCATGTTGACACAAAGTCACTAATTCATTTATAATCCTCAAATTGAATTTCTCCTTAATATCAAATGACTACTTGATCAAATTGAGAAAAATTGATCCAACCATGATGCCACCAAGGAAGCCTAGTGGAATATTTTCAAAAAGAATATGATCGGTTATATCCTAAAATTGATGGATTTCTATATATACTACTATGTTCTTCCTTATACTAGATCATAAGAACTACGAATGAATCTTTATAATATGTACCCATCAATGAACACATGAAATAAGATTATCCTGTCGATGTGGTTGATTAATATACTTCAATAGAGTGGAAACATTTATCTGGACACACAAGTAAGTTATACATCCTAGTGAACCAATTGGTGTCTGTGGGTATGACATGGAATGATTATGATTAGGAAAATCATGTACTTTTTACACTTTTTGGTTTTTGGGATACATTGGTGGTCTCCCTTACCAACTCTTAACCTTGTGGAAAACATACCATAGGAGTTGTGAAGGATTAACTATCCAATTAGGAGGCCCAAATCAATCACAACATGTCCCCCAAGGCCGCTATTGTGACTTCCCAAAACTCACCTATAATAGGCCTTATTCTAGAGACTAGCACTATTTAGGAATTTCACATAATGGGGATGAAGTTTCTAATAAATCTGCACAGATGCACCATTCCCCATGAATTGTACTAAAAAAAACATTGATTAACATATATGAATACCATTTAGATATTCATTGAGTGTAATAGAAAGAAATGAAAATTATGTGGGCTTGAATAAAATACCAAAAGAAATATAAAAGCACAAGCTCATATGTCTTGTCTGCAGAAAACCCTTCCAAAAGGGTAGGTACTGTAAGATGTCAGAATTTTGTTGATATGTACCACGCCTGTTGGGTCACGCTAAAGAAACCCCTATCTCCAACATGTCATAGACTCCATCAAAGTTACTGAACATCTGCAGAAGTCACAACACACGTGTGTAATTTCCGTGCAGTGGTGAGTAAAACAATACTCATTAGGAACAAAAAACCACAAAGAAAGACATGAGGTAGACTACCAAATATGATCATGAAGTTTATCCCCCATGATGTAAAATCAAGAGAGTTAGTAGATTCATCTCTCACTAGGATACATATACAAAGAAAGTACATTCTTGTCCAAATACATGGAGACATAGTATTCATCTTCATAGGATACACAATAAATATATCCCTAAGAGACACACTACCATTAACTGTAGGAGACACACTCCATAAATTCAGAGAAAACAAACTCTGTATAACAATAGGATACAAAATTCATATAACTATAGAATATGTTATCCTTATGTCCGTAAGAGACACAATCTGTAAAACATTAGGAGACAGAGTATATATATTCATGGTATAAAAACTCTTTATTTGAATATATGACACAATATATATATCCATAAGTCACAAACACTATATCATTACAATGCCAGCCATAGGATTTCCCTCTTAGTGCACTTGTTCTAGGATTACCTATTACACCAGCCAATATGGTTATATTCCAACCTCTGTGAAAATTCATTTTTTATCAAAAAATTACCTCCTCATCACAATGGTCCAAACATCACAAATGGATCATCAAACAAACACATGGTTTGAGAGTTATGGGTATATATGTAAAATGGGGACGATTGTGTCTGGGTTTGGTCTGACCTGGTCACACCGACCTGGGTCCTGCATGACCGGAACCCTCTGGTCTGACTTGACCCTCCAAGTCTAACCCTTCCCCTCAGTCAAATTTCCCCTTAGATCAACCCAACAACCCAGGTCGACCGACCCACTATATCTGTCGGGCACTAGCCAGGCCCGACACACGATCTCCAGCATGACTGGCTCGAATGGGGCTAGTTCATCCACCCGGGATGTGGTGAGCACTGCATGAACCGCCACATTGTCTTTGTCGTAGTTTCCCACCAATTTCCCGCTTGATTCTGGCATATACCTTCTTTAAATTTCATCATACCACATCAATCTGACGCTTGAATCCAGTGGCCCAATCCTCCACAAATGGCCACTATGTCGTATGCTCCACAGAAGACTGTCATAAAACGGGTGTCCTCCTCTTACTAGGCGGCCCTAATGTGGCATGCCGTCACCAGTGGATCCTATTTTGAAGGTCCTCTGTTTCATAGTGGTATCCCATATTTTAAATCAAGAAATAATCCATGATAATTGGGTATATATCTTCACTATCATGGGATCAATGTTTTCTGGTCGTCGCTCTAGGGGTTTGGTAATGTATATAACCTCCTACAAATACTGATGTGACCAATGGGGTTTCATCAGAAAAGAACAGAAGAATGTGGTAGATAATGTGCACTATAACACGCATAGTATAGAACATGGACTTTTTTGTTTCAGTCATGGTCTTTTAATATCAGTGGAATTATGATCGTGAACCCAAAGTTAGTTTAACAAGATTCACTCATTTAATCCTGCATTTTTAATGATCCCACGGGAACTATAGAACCACAGATCAACCTGTTCATTTGTTGGTCTGTGTTTTTTGTTGGAAAAAAGAATATGGAACAAAATCATGAAGAAAAAAACATCCGAACTAGAAATAGAATCATTCATAGGTGAAAATAATTCATTGATGGTGATTCATCCAAGAAGGGATTCAATCCATTGTCCATCGGCGTTCATCAATTATTGTCAGGTGTGGGAGAAATTCATTCTCCTTACCTCAGGGAAACATTAAGGATCCATGAATGAATTCTCCATCATTATGAATTCTAATGATGGTACATGCCTTTGATTAATGGAGGATACATGTTAATGAATTTCATCATTTAAATGGTGTTTCAGTATTGGTATGATGTTGCATTGCTGCATCGCTTATTTTCCACATCGTAGTTGTATTGATTCTATGTTTAACATTGAAAAAATAAAATAACATAACTTTTTAATTATATTTTATTTTCTATTAAGACATACCTAAATTTCCTTTTGTAACCAACCATCACTAGATTATTTTAGGCTCCTCCAACTGTAATCGTTCTATTTTATGATCAATGGTGCCCTCAGATTTTCAATTCAGCCAACCATTTAAAAGTTACTAAAACCACACAATCCTGCTATTTTAATATACATTAAAATAAATTTAACATTTTTTTGGGATCCTGGGGACTCAAAAATAAATTTTGTCTTAGCATCTTGCCTTGAAATGATCTTGTATAATTTTGATAAACTAATACATAGAAAGTAAAGGCCATTACATTCTCCCAAACATAAGGAATTACATCCCCAAAATATAAAATGGGGGAAAACAAATGGGGATACCGAGCATGAATATGATATTACCACTACCACATATTCTTCTAGAGATTCCCATGCTCCCATAAAACAACCAATATATGAATATATTACCCATAGAGGGTGCTCTATTTTTGATCCTTGATCTCTACTCATAACTATGCAAATGTCACCACATCATCAACATTCATCTCTCCCCATTCGATGAAATGTGATTGTTCATGTGAATATATAAACATATGGGAGACATGAAACATGTCATTCACCAGATCTGATTGCATAAGTAGAGCCAAGAGGTATTCCACCTCGCCCAATCATCCTGGTATCTGAAAATGTCAAATGATCCTTAGAGTTTATTGGCCGCCCCAGGCCAAATATCTGTATCCCAAGCCGAGGAGAGACCCAATGGAACACATGGTCTCCAATGAAAAACTCATTGGGTCATTGTCTCTTATCAACATAGGACATTTGATGGCTCTGTGAATTTTTCAAACACTCTTGGATAACCTGAAACTTCTCTGTAGTAACCTGCACTAACTCTGGGCCCATGGGTGCGGACACACTGTGGTCTATCTAAAAATGTGGTGACAATATGTGTCACCTAAAGAAGTCCTAGAATGGTTACATAAAAATGGTTGTGTGGTATCTATTTTTGATAGAAAATTTCATCACAAGGTAGGTGATCCTCCCAACTATGACCAAAATAGATGATGCAAGCATGTATCATGTCCTCTAAGACCAGAACTGTCTTCTCTGTCTGACTATCTGTATATGGGTGGAAAGCTATTCTCAAGCGTAGATATGTCCTAGATTCCCCATACAACCCATTCGATAACTGCTATGTAAATTTAGAATCACAATCTGAGACAATTTTCAATAGACCCCGAGTAGTCAAATTATCTCATGTACATAGAGGCTTCAAATGATCTCTAAAAACACTATTATAGAATCGAAAAAATGTGGTCTGACATGGTAAGTTGATTAACAATAACCCAGATGGTATCATGACCTCTAGACGTACCCTGGTTGACCTATCACGAAGTCAATAATTTTTTCATTCCAATTCCACTCTATCACATCATGGGTTTGATTCAATGCCATTATAATCTAGTGCCTAACTTTTACATTCTCAAATGTAATGCCACTATAGGAAAACTCTACCATTTCTTTCCTCATCATCATCCACCAAAAATGAAAGCAGAGGTCCTAGTAAATCATTTCAACACCTCTTTGTACCTACAAAGGGGAAGTATGGAACTCCCTCTACACAAATGCATGTAACATCGTCGGTAAAACTATGTTTCCTTTGAAATGGATGGAATGTTCCCCAGAATTATAATATCAATTTGAGGAATTCCATGTTTACATCCTAGCATATTTATTCTCACAACTGTAATAACTGAGTTGTCCCTTACGGGCACTCTATAAGAGTGGAGGGGTAACCACCATCTTCTGGAGATATTCTACTTCACCACCATCCATGAAAGACATTTGAAGTGAGAATAACTTCTCAGAGGCCTCGTTCAGTAGGTATGAACATGATATGTGGCTGTGAGTGTCTACCACCACGTTCCCCTTCCTAGGATAATAAACTGATTCAAAGTCATAGTGTTGGAGGAACACTAGCCAATGTCATTGTCTTAGGTTCATGTCCTTTTGAGAAATGATATATCACAAATCATTGTGGTTTGAGTAGATGATAAACATCTCAACCAAAAGTTATTTTCACCAAAAGCTCAATGAAAATACTCATTCCACCAAATCCAGATCATGGGTCATGTATTTCTTATCATGTCGTATCAATTTTTGTGGATCCCACTCTTTCAAGACCCATTCCCCGGGGCCTTTGCTGTGAATCCCAGTTCTTGAAGCATCACAAAACACCACATAATCAACACCTACATATAAAATACTCAGTATGTGAGAGCTCATCAATCTCTATCTCAGTTCTTCAAAGTTATCCTAGTACATCCTTATATACTATAAAGGTGTCCCAATTCATTCCACGGTTTTCATGGATGATTCAAATCTAGAAAAGATTGTCATGAACCTTTGATAGTACCCAACCAATCCAAGGAAACACAACACCTTGGTAATGTTCGTAGGTGGCCCCGAAAGAATGTGTTACCTTTATCTTCAGAGCATATACAACAACTCCAGACTCAAAAATGACATGTCCCCAAATGTGTAAATATTGTCTTGATAACTGACACTTCAATAGCTTCCTGTTATGCTTGTGCTCTTAGTGTAATTATAGGACCATCCATATGTGTATCACAATATCCTCCTTGGTTATTAAGTAACATAGGATTTCATCAATAATTACCACAAAAAACGGTCTAGGTATGGAAGAAAGATCATGTTCATGAATCCCATGAATATTGTGGTCTTGTCCATCCTGCCAAATGAAATCACTATGTACTCAATTTTTTCATAGAGATATATGAAATCCATCTTTGGGATGTCATCATCCCACACCCAAATCCTATTATAGACTAACATGAGGTCAATATTATAGAACCATCTAGTTCCCATCAGTGGATTTTGGAGGCTATCAATCATTGGTAGTGGATACTTATTCCTTATGATAACTAGATTTAGGAACTTAATGTCCATAAATAACCTCAAGCACCTATCTACCTTCTTGGAAATAAAAATGGGGGATTTCCATGCTGACACATAGGGTATCATGAAGCCCTTCCTCTGTAATTACTCTAATTGTACACTAAATTAATGAAGATTTGTGGGAGACATTTGATATGATGGTATAGATAATGGTGTCATCCCGAGATACAGGTCAAATTAGAAGTCTTCATCCATATGAAGAGATAGTCTTGGAACATCTTCCAGAAATACATCGTTATACTCTTCCACCTCAACAAAAATTTGAGGTATCATCTCATCCACTACACAGAGGCACATGCTAGCCAAATGATGTTTTATCGGTCGCATAATCCTACCTAAGTTTCCATCTTGCGCTGATTATGATTCCATTTCTATGTCAAAATAGAACCTGGTCTCATCTCCATGAACACATCAGAATGTGTCCCTAAAACAATTGATCTGAGTAAGATCTGTGGTTAACTAGTCTATACCCAGAATGAAATCATATGGCCACAATGCTTCCACCAATATATCCAAACTAAAACATTCATCCACAAGATTAAGGGTACTCTATCGGCACCATAGTGTGATCGTCGAATCTCTTCTCGTGGGAGTCTCTAAACATAGTGTTCGATTAAATCGTTCCACTAGAATCTTCATGTCTCAAATATGGGTGTGGTTAGAAAAGAGTTATTCAAACCTGTGACTAGTAAAATTGTAGATAGGGGGAAATAAATAGACTATACCTCTAACTAACCCAGGAGTCTTGAGATAATAGGCCTACATCGCCTAGAGCATGACACACCCCTGTCCCCAAGCCTCCTAAACCTAGGGTCAACCACTTGGGGGTTTTGGTGGAGGTTCATTGAACCTTTTTCCAACGCATTCCACTCAACCTGATCCTCTGCCACATTCTCCACATGGTGGAACTCCATGACCCTACCTCCATCACTACCTCGGTGATCCTTGACCATATCCCACTCTGTCATGCTGCTAGTTATAAAATCTATATCAATATGTCCCTGGCCACAATATGAGGAGACTAGCCTCTGCTTCAGTTGACCTATGCTACCCTGGAATCCACACGCAACTGATCTCATTTCATGGGGTCATCCCATTGACTCTCTAGTCCTCTTTTACCCCTAAATAATCTATCGGCAACCAGCTACTGAATACCCAGCTACATGGCACCCGGTTGTCTCTCCCACAGCCAGGTCCTGCTCTGCACGAAATATATCTACAATTATAGCCCTCTCTAGAAACCCATTATATGTATAGATGCTATGGTATATCATCAGTTCTTATATCTCCTAGTTTAGTCCCTTCTTGTAGGTACGATCTATGAAAAATGCATACCGCACAGGTTTGTAGAGTTGCGATAAAGATCCTTGAATCCTGCTGAGTAATATGCCACTATTTGGCTACCTCGATACAAATGAAAGAGCTCCTATGTATTCAAAGAGCATAATGTCACATGAAATAGATCCTCCCTAAATAGATGTTAAATGTATTTCTAAGAGAGGGTCTCCTCCACATGCTTTTAGATTTTAATGCTCCACCATCTCTTCATTGAGCCCTGTAGAAGAACCATGGCTAATATTTACATCTATTCAAGGGGTATCCTCAATAGGTCGAAATCTAACATCACTGTACATAACCAGTCATCATATAACTAATGATATATCTAACCTTAGAACCTAGGATGTCACTGTCTCTAGAACACATGCAATGAAATGAGCATGCAGGTGTCCTCTATCATTAAATTTGGAAGGAAAAGTTTCTCTCTAGATGGTGGTATCACTGGTACAAATCCAAGAGGTTCTATCTCATGGAATGATCTATGCACCAATGCCTCATCACTCAGTGGACCATCCTCATGGTCAGGTCTTGGAATCATGGATGGCTTCCAATGCGGAAGCATCTTGATATAGAACAAGATGCACCATGGTCCATTGAGTATACCTGGTGTGATGAATCGGAGATAATGATGACATTAGATGACACAGAATTCTTATATGATCCATGAATCATTAATTTGACATGCATCTAGTGTTTCATGTACCAAATCAGAAATCATAATTCATGGCCCTGATGTATGGACACATCGACTGCCACACTAACACGCTGTTCACAGGCCTCAAAGCCAAATTCGAAACACTTAACATTGTTAGCCCCAAAAAAGTAAAACCTACTGCAATTTGATTCCACTTTTTCATCACCCATCCCACAAGGCTCGGGTCATGAATATCCAAATCCCATCTCTTATAGTCCATGTGTTAGTGACAAGTACTTTGTAAGCATTTCACACAAAAGGTTGGGATTTTTCTATAAACATTCACATAGGCACATATCCCCTAGAAAAGCAGTGAAGCAAAAAAAACACTAAGAGGACATATATGAAATCCATTAAGAATACCTCTAAGAGTAACAATACAAATTGAAAACTAAATGGGCTAGAATAAAACAATAACTAAAATAGAAAATGTAAATGTTCTTGTATCATGTTTGTAGAAAACGCTACCAGATGTGTAGGTAAAGGTAGTTTATTAAATTTTTATGGAGCATACAATGTCCTTCTATACACCATTAGTCACCCCTATCTCCATCCAACAAAAGACACTATCAAATCATCCAAATATTTGCACAAGACACGAAATGTACGGGTGATACCCGTCCTTGGGTGTGTAAAAAAAATACTTATTAGGCACCCAAAACAACAATGGTAAACCAAAAAACAAGACACATGTAAGACTAGAAGATTGGTATAGGTAGTGTTGCATCTAAGAAGTAAAATCAAGATATTTACTAGAGTCAGCTCACACTAGGATATATTATCTAAG
Organism: Viscum album; assembly: GCA_963277665.1. Lineage (NCBI taxonomy): Eukaryota > Viridiplantae > Streptophyta > Magnoliopsida > Santalales > Viscaceae > Viscum > Viscum album. Next base: position 689,604,234 of record OY728122.1, read on the forward strand.
AATATCCATGCATATTCAAATAAAAGGAGACACACTCGGTGACTATTTAGGACAAACTCTCCACATCTTTTTAAGAGACACACTCTGTATATCCATAGGAGACAACCTCCCTATTACCGTAGGTGACACACTCTGTATATCCATAGGATACACACTCCATATAAGTATAAGAGACATTGCATATAACCATAGGAGAAAAAATATGTATACTCGTAGATGACACCATCTATATCACCGTTGGAGACACAATCTATATTTTCATAGGAGAGAAACTCCATATGTGAATAGAAGAAACACTCTGTATATCCATATGAGAGACACACTACATCATCGCATAGTTGGACACCGTTTTTTCTCTTAGCATGACCATTTTTGGAGATCATATTCCTCAAGACAATAAAGGTATATTCCAACAACCATGAATACTCATTTATAATATCCGAAAAGGAAATCCTCTTCAGGGTGACCCAATTATACAAACAGATCATCAAACATACACATGGTTGGAGTGTCATGGGAATTCATGTAAAAAGTGTAAGGTCAGAAACAGGTCAGGTTTGACCTGGTTAGATCGACCAAACCCGACCCAACAGGTCGACTCGTCCCACAGGGTCTAGCATGCCCCTTCTGGGATCGACCCGTTGTCGGTCTGTCCTGATGTCTCTAGGAATTCCTGCTCTAGTAGGCTGGTTCATCCACCTGGGACGCCACAAACACGACATCCCTACATGATCCATCTGTTTGACGGCTATGTTTAACGTGGTAGACCGCTAAGTGAACTAGCACACATTGGTTTCATAAGGGTCATGTCATGTCCCACAAGACTATGACCATACATTGCGTCATGTGGCTTCCTACCGAATCTGTCATGTCCTACCATAGACTATCATGTCAGCGGCCCAAACTCCAACTAGTAGTGAAAATTCCAGATGGTCATTTTCCACTGATCATTGACCCAAAATCCTCTGGCTATCAGGCATCAACCACCGACAAAACCTCTTTTGTGGGTCACAACTGTCACTATGGTAAACTGTTTTTAATACCAAGAAAAACATCACAATATGTGGGTCACCGTCTTCACTTCTTTTTGCGTAATATCAACCTGTCATTTCATAGGGGGTCTAGTCACGTCTGAATCCTCTCAGAAAATCAATATGTGACCATGTGGGTCCGTCGAGGAAGAATGGAAGAACATGGGAGTGAAAGAGCCCATGAACTACCATAGAATGGACCATGTCCATGTTCATGTCGGCCTTAGTACATTCCTGTTAGTGGAATTTTAAAAGAGAAACTTATAAATGTTTAACATGATTCACCCACATTAATCCCAGATTATTAAATATCACGTAAGAATGAGAGAAATGCAGATCAACCTATTCATGGGTTAGTCCTCGTTCATCAATGAAAACAATAACAGAAAAAGAAATCAGGAAGAATAAAAACGTCCTACATGGAAAGTGGATTTGTTGAAAATGGAAATATTTCATTGATGGAAATCCATCAACGAACATCCTCAATCCATCGGTCACCAGTGTTTTTCATTGTTTGTCACTGGTGGGAGACCTTCCTTATTAATGCCTTAGGGAAACAACAAGGATTTATAGAGGACTTCCCCATTTGTTATGAATTGTAATGATGGTCCATTCATCTAATTAATAGAGGAAATTCATTTCATCATTTTAAAAAGGATTCAAAATTACCATAATGCTGCATTATAGAATTTCAAATCCTCTGCATCGCAGGGCTGCTGAGTCACTATGAGTTGTTGAAGACATAAAATAAAAAACAAAATTAATAATATTTCATTTTTCTCATAAAATTTACCTAAATTAAAATTTTCATCCGACATGTGCCAGCCAATGTTAGGACCTGCCTAGGGTAATTTCATGGACCTGGGCCCAATGGAACACTTTAATTTCTAATTCGAGTACCGGTTTAGAAATTACTAATAATACACATGCACATTATTTTTAATAAACTTAAAAATAGATAGAATATTTATTCATGAAAACCTAGGACTCAAAATTATGTGTCACCTCAGATTTGGGTCTCCAAATAATCCCATGTATATTTCAATAATATTTACATGGAAAATAAGAGTCATTAATAATGCAAGGACCCAAGTTTCATTCAGACGAAATATCTCCTCCTAGAGAAGTGAGGAAGACAATAAAGTGGTACTCTATGGCTAGGAAGAATATATCAAATAAATAGTGGAAGAAGATCCCCTTATTGTAAGAGGATGACATAGAAATTCTGTCATTATATCCTAGTGAGAATTAAGAATAAGCACTTTTTAAACTTACCAAATGTTAAGATATATGTGAGTAACAAACAAATAAAAAATTATGATGCGCAAATGAATGTCATTAGAGAAGACTCTTTCATCAAATGCATTATAGGAAACACACTTTGAAAAATTAGATCAAGACACATATTGGGTGGTTGATAAAGAAGTATCATACCATGTCAATTAACAGTATGATTTTTTTTATATGTCAAGATGGAGAATTGGGAGTAGTCAAAAAGGGGATTAGTCATTCCATAGAAGTCACTTATATCTCTAATGTCTGATTTAAGAATAATGTGGCATATACATTCTCCTTGATGGATGTTAGTAATTTTACAAGACTGGTCCTCATCTAATTATTAATGATACCCTTTAATAGACAAGGATGTGAAATTATATTATATAATGATTCATGAAATATGATGATAGGATTAATTATCATTTTAAAAGATAAAATGTGTGGTATTTTGTACAAAAATTATGTAAATATATATGGATATAGAAAAAAATTGTTTAAGAAGATGTATCGTCCAATATATGAATTATGATACGCAACAACATGAGTGAAATAGAGTTTTCAATATAGATAAATAAGAAGTATATCAGTATGGAAATGATTGAAAAACTGGATCCCTGAAAATACTACATCTGTGAGATGCCAAAATAAACTATCGTAAAGTACCAAATAATCATAGATATTAGATTCTCATAATGTAAAATCCCATGACTTTCCTTATTAAAAGAAATAATTTTTAAAAATAAGTTTTTTTATATTGTTTAATTATATAATAACAAATAAGGATTTTTTATATTACACTGCCTATCATGAATTAATATTAATAATTAAAACAAGAAATAATACTAGGAGATAAATTAAAAATGATAATGATTACACTAATTTATACTAATTAGGATTGAATTATACAATAATGATTAATCATTCTACATATATATAAATTGAAATAAAATAGATTGGAAGATGATATAAATTATAAAGAGAAGTGTAGAACCTTTAAAATTGATGTAGAAAATAATGAATTATTAGAATGGTCTAGTATATATATATATATTGTGTAATGGGAAACATGAATCATAGGATCTAACAATTTCATAATTTTTGGTCGATTTGATTGTTGGACAATATGACTATAAAGAACTATACCCATAGGAAATAGTTTATATAAGGGGTAATGATGAGAGATAATTCATGCATAATGGAGAAAAGAATGTCCCCATCCAGAATTATCATTCATTTTGAATCCCATCTATATGAAAATGGGAGGGAGGTATAATAAATGGGGTTTACAATTAATAAAGTTCAATCAAAACATCAAAAATTAAGGCTTGAGAGAAATCATATCTAGGAGATGTTCAATTTACTAGAGACTGCCACTATATAAATGTCAGATGGGCCACCCGATGTATGTATCACCATCACACACCTTTTTATTTTGAATTATGTCAGTTTATTGAGGGGTAATGTATATAGTCCTCCGTATTATAATGTGTAATATTTTACCATGAAATGAAATAGAGGCCTCAATATTCAAATTTTCATTAATATTTTATTTAATAAAAAAAAATATAAGATTAATATGATAACTATATTATTGAATAAAATTATGAAGTAATTTTTCATTTAAAAATTTTAATTAAAATAAACATTTTTGATACATTCATTTATTTTAAATAAAGTTATTTTCAAGAAAATTTCATATAAAAAAATATTTTTTTAATATAGATGATAATATAATTTTATAATATCTTTGGTATTTGTTGAACGGTCATAAAATGAGTATATTAAAAATGGTTTTTATTCAAAAAATAAAAATTGGTATTTAAAATTTAAAATCATCATATATAGAAAATTATTTTGATAAATAATTAATTTATTTTTAATCAGCTTGTCAATATTATATTACATTAAAATATTTGAGAATTTATTAAAATGATTTTTTATTGAATAGTGAAAATATTTTTTTTTGTTTTTTGTAATATTTTATGACTTCCAAAATATGTAATAATGATTAGGAAATTAATAAAATATATTTTCTTATGCCAAATAAGTTAATATATTAACATATTTTGTTTTAATGTATCTAAATTATTTTTCAGGATTTATGGACATATCTCCCAATGTAATGAATTCTATTTCAATCCCCATAGTATTATAATTTAAAAGTTTTTAGGTTATCATGTACTTATTCTCATTCCAATACAGTCCCAATATTTTTCTACCAAGGAGATACTTTAATTATATATCACTAATCTTTGTCCATAAAACAATTCATATACATATTATGTAGAAGTAATCATTCATTGATTTTTCTTCCAACACGTTTTTTGTTGTCAATACTCAACCTTATCTTTATCCAATAGAATTCATATATATGTAATTATACCTCATTTATTTTAGATATATATCAATTAAACTTACATTACTTTCTGGTGTGTTGAAATTGCTGAAAAGTTTATTTTTTTAATTGCTTATATACTCAGTTTTCTATATGAATCCTTTTACATATTCATAATTGGATATTGGTGAAAAGATTTTTTTTTATCCATACAGAACACATGAATTAAGAAATATAAATGGTTCCCCATGATATCTCTTCAATTAATTTGGTACATAATTGAACTCTAATGATTATATGTTTTTTATACCTAGGATAATAAGCTTGGTAATAAGTTTTTTTGAACATAATCATCTATCCTTAGTGATCTAATATGTGTTTTTTATTTTTATATTGTATCAAAATTTCCAAGTTCTTCATCGCATACATATGAATATGATTTGATGTTAGGACTCTGGTTTTATATATGATAATATCTCCTCTTTCATTTAATTTTTTTATTCATTAATTTGATTTATGCTCACCTTTTTCGGTTGATGTATGTCCCTAGGAAATCACATAAGCAAATTGAACTGAGATGGAATAATAATAGAGTATTTACCTTGGGTTAAAATAGCTATATGTTTTTATTTTCATTATGTATATCATTTATTATCTAACAATTTTTAATGAAACTGAACTAAAAAGGTCCATTTTATGTTATCGACATGATATTTTATAAATGAATTCAATTAAAATTCCTATATTAATGGGCCATTTCACAATTTTGGATATTGTTCACTTTTAAACAGGTGGTCCCTTGTATACGAGTTTCCTAAGAGGTGAAAAATATTTCATAATCATAATTGACGATTCATCTCAAATATTATGGGTCTTTTATTTTATAAACAATGCACCAATAATCAATTATTTATATATGTTCCAATATATGTGGGAGCAGGAATGTAGAATGATGATAAAGTGAATTAGGTCAAAAAATAGTGGAGAGTGAACCAACAGTGAGTTATATTTCTATTTTTTTAGATTGGAAATTCAACAATATTGGTGAATCACATTCACCACACAATATAATGGAGTTTTAGAAAGATCAAATGGATGCAGAATAGTGAATATTGAGAGAATGATGAGTTTGGATAAGACTACTAATACATTATGTGGTGACATTGGTTGAGTTTCATGCTTTCCCATCAATAGAACATCATAAATCCACAAAAATTTCATTATTATAGAAAATATATATTCTAGTAACTGTCTCTCTTAGTCTTATTTATGATTATTTGGACTTCTAATTTTTTCCTCTATATCCAATGTTCTCTCGAAGACGCTAGAAAGAATATATACCCAATGACACATAATTATATTTAGATATAGAAAGATCATATACATGATTTAGGGATAGAAAGAGAGGAATTTGATTAGAAGTAAAGATATCATTCTCCGTGAGAAACAAGTGATAAAATTTATTCAATTGACTGTAATTACTCAAAAAGATAAACTATTGTGTAATAAAATCTTCATATGACACATGTACTAGCACCACCTACCACTGAAGAGGAGGTAGTGAAAAATGACTCATCACTAATAGATCATGTGATAGAAGAGGAAGATATTGAACAATGATAGGATCACGACCTTCCAGTAGTAATAAATTAAAATCATTGGATCCAGGTGATGGTGTTCCTCTCAAACCCATCATTTCATAAGATCATTTTCCTACATATGGAAGGAATCTATCAACATGATATCTAGAATTATAGTAACAATTGTTACTTGACAAATGATAGAAATAATTATACTATAATGAAATATCCCATCCATAAAAACTGAAGTAGTGAATATAATAGAGGATGTGACAGAGTAATTATTGTAGGTATTATCATAGTATTTGTTGAAACTACCCAAAAGAAAGATAGTAGTAAAAAATAGATGGGGGTTCAAGTAGTAGAATTATGATAGTATATAGGAGCTCTAGAATAAAGCTTTGTTAGTGGTAAAAGAGTTCCTTAAAAAGAATGCAGTTTTCTTGGATGAGATCATTTTACCTGTGGTGAATATGGATTCAATTTAACTAATTTTAATATTGGTGGTCATCATCGAACTAGAGGAAGAGCAGATAAATGTAATGACAAATTTTCTTCCTAGATATCTCACCAAGGAGTTCTACATGAATCATCTAGAATGTTCCAATGTTTTTTGATATGAACACCATGTGTGGAATGGTATAATGGATTTTATGGATTTAAAAAATCCCTTATACAGTGGTAAAATAATTTTCACTTGTTCATCATGATCCATATATATCAATAAATAAAATTGTATAAATTTATTTAATTATAGATATTCTATATTGTAACATCAGTTCCTTTAAACATATTTTGATAATATGTCCATCATTGTGAAGGATTTTTTTAAGATCAACCCAAAAAGGATGATTTTTCCATGTCTTTTTATTTGGAATACTTTATAGTGGATCAATATATTTTTGGGGTGCATGTCACTCATTAAAAAATTAGAATATGTTATAGCTATATCAGGAGAAGTATATTGAATGTATTCTCAAACATTTCAATGTAGATAGATCCAAATGAGTGGTAATTCCTATATCTAGAAATATTATGTTGATAAAGAGTTCATGTTATTCATCCAAAAAATGTTATCAAGGTAGTGAAGATGATAACATACTCTTAGATAATGGGATGATTGATGTATTTTTTTATTTTTATGAGAAAAACATTACTCAACCACAGGAAACCATTACCTTTTTTTATATAATCATAAGAAGCACCATTGAGATGTAACCATGTTGATTATTAGGTATTATAATGGGATATCAAAGCTATTTTGTGCTATGAGGGAGGAGATCCACTATTGGAGGGTTATGAAGATGCAGATATGACAAAAGATCTGAATAATAGGAATTATACATTACAAAACATCTATAAATTTATATAAAGAGTTATATAATGAGTGTATAGTTTGTAAAAGTGTTTCATGTTATCCACTATCAAATAAGAGTACATCCTTTTTAAAGAGGATATAAATGAGATGTTGTGGTTAATTTGTATTCTCTAGGAGCAACGATTCATCCAGGAGTACATAGTTAATTGATATAGTAAATGTTATTTGACCGTGTCCAAGAATTTAATGAATCATTCCCCAAAAATAACATCTAAATTGTTTATAAATGGATATATTATGTTATCGACTAATGAGATATTCTACTTTTGATGATTAACATGCTGGATATCAAAGAAAACAAGTTCACAATGGTTATAGCTCATGAAATGTTAAACCTTTAAAAATACAGTAATTGATTGCAAATGGTGGACAGAAGTTGGTTTCATGCTATAGGTTCAATCATTGGTTGTAAACTATTCACTTACATAGGACAATGAATAAAAAAATCATTGATAATAAATTTATTTGATATGACTTAAATATTTTTCATTAAATAAATTGTTCCAAATATTAATATTTTTGGGGGTCTATAAAAGCTTCATTTAATCATTTAATTCATAAAAAAACCCATTTTTATGTCTTTTTAGTGACTTGAGAGATCTAAGAGGGATAAAGGAAAATATGTGTGAGATGTGGTGGTTCTTGAAATTATTATTCTACATTAAATAATTCTTTTTTACTGATCGCGGGATTTAAATAATATATTTATCTAGAAAGTAAAGAAATTGAAAATATGTTTTTGAATGATATCATCAATGTCCTCTACGAATTTAATAATTTTATTATAAGAAAAGGAAATGATTGGATTTCCTTTTACCAAAACCAACATGTGTTTCTTGAAGACATTGAATTCAGTTATGATTTTAAAATTTACTTTAGTTTTGGTAATTATATTCATTAAATGATCAATTATTATTGTTATATTTGGTTTATATAACTCATAACTCTTATAATAATTGATTAGTATTGGAAAATTTATCTACTCAACTCTTTAGATTCATTATTTTTGTAAATATTTTTTATTTTCACAGTATTATTTTTTCCGTTTTACACTCTTTTGATACTCTATTATGCTTTAGTCATTTTTCTATGATAATTTTTTTGTCCTTATTTGAGATTATAACAAATTAAATAAATTTTATTTCATCAATATTTTTATATATGTTTTGTAGTATTTGAATCCAACTCTCGATTTAAACTACGATATCACGCAATTATTAGCTCATTAATTTTGGATTTTATATTTTTATATATATTGTATGATGACCCGACTATTTTATTTCAAACATAAACCTGATTTATTAAATAAAATTGAATTAATACAATATATAATATATAAATGTCTGGTGTCTTTGGGGCTTAGGATCATTACATAAAAACATAAAACATGAAATACAACATCTTTATTTAAAACACCCTTTACATGACCACTACATTCCCTCGTACCTAGCATTGCATGGGATAACCTGAGGACATGCATAAGAAAATGTTGAGCTTTAATGCTCCATAAGGGAATAAACATGGAATAAAATGAATAATATAATAGATATTAGACAGTAGGTATCTCAACAGAGCACATGAGAAGCATAAACATATAGGTATTATAAAGCATGATAATCATAACATGGAAATGTGGAAACAACACTTAACAAGCAATAATCCTGAGGTAAGTCCAATTGCACATAGAGCATGAGTAAACCCTCATAGCACATGAAGCACGAGTAAAGAATCATTGCACTTGTATTAGAATGAGTAAACACCCATTCCACATAACGTTTCATGGTACTATACTTCACCCAGTGCGTTGGTGCGCCATCAGGGCTAACCCTTCTTAAACATTTCATTTCATGTGTAAGTGTGCCACATGGATCCTAAGACATTGAATCATTCAACATATGTATTTATTACACAATAAAAGAATGTGGAATATATACTTGAGACTCTTTAAACAATTATTAAATATGCATAATGGTGAATAACCTTGATAGAGAAATGGACACGGTATTCACAACACAATGACTTTGACTTGGAAAAACGTTGTGCAATTTCGACAGCATAACAGCGTGACATGAGAAATCCTACAAATGTTTGATGAGAGAGAAAGGGGTGGCTCATCATATTTACATGACATGGACATAAAGGGTTCATATAGACACATGTCCCAAAAAAATTTAATGTAAAGATAACATTTCAACATTGCAATCATAATATATCATTTAAAAATATTGACAAAATCAATCCTTTTGTCAAACCATTTTCAAAACCATTAAAAATATTAAATAAATTGATTTTTGAATCAAAGTGTCCCATAACACATAGAATATTTAGAAATGGATTTCAATTTCAAAACATTTATGTCCATAATAATAAATCATTAATACCATTTTTAAATCATGGACATTAATTTGAATGATTTAGATGACTAATCCTTTAAAGCTTCTAAAACTATATTTTGTTAAAGAGTTTTTAACAAAATGAGTGTTCCGAGAATACAAATAAGTGAGGAATAAAATTTAATCATAACTTAATAATATCATGAGAATAAATTTATATCTTGATATAATATTCCAAAGAACAATATATACCTCATATAAGAGTGAATTTTGGCATATCAGCAATGAAGTCTCAATGGAAATGTAAATTGAAACGAAATCCCTTATAAAGAAGTTATCCTTAGATTAAGGATAAATAAATTACATAATTATGTGTGAAAAATACAAATACACCCAATATATGTGGATATTAAGTGTAAAAAAATCAGAGTTCATTCACACATATTCATAGGATGACATAGTCTAGAAGTACAAGTTGAACCCAAAGAATTGAAATTCGGTTAAGACGTTCCTTTGTAAAAATTTGACAGCCTAACTACATCACACTAAAATTTAAAAGATGAGTTTATGAGAAAAAAAGGGTATATCATCACTTGGACATATATTTTATGTCAATAAGGATATATAAGAACATATCCCAACATAATTAGATGAAAATTAATAGACATAACAAAAATAAGTATTTTAAAAAGAGGAGTGTAAAAGGTTCCTTTACCGATTTGGTAACATACAAAACATACACCACATGACAGAAGGATCATACAATGAACATTTAAATACTCATAAATTAATTTATATTACACAAATATTACAATAATGGGAAGTATATACACAACACAAAAGGAAATAGTGGCCAAAATAGAATGTATCTCACAGCAATAAAAAGTGAGATGAAAAACCCTTACCACATTGTAATCAATCGAGTCATATGATCAAAAGTTAATTACCAAAAAATTAATCATATAATACAATGAATTTAAATATAATCATGTTAGTATATATCAAATGGAAGTATACAATACACCACATTCAATAAATGAGTGGTGAACAATGGAAATCTCACAGAATTAAAAGTGAGATAAGAAATCCCTTACCTCGTGTCCAACTTGACTCGTATGTTCCTTGTTCTTCCGGAATAACAAATATAAGTTAATTTATACATGATTCATAAAAATTTTAATGTTTATTATTACTTTTATACCACTTATTACCTTGAATTAACATTTAGTTAATTATTTGAGTTCATATCGGGCATTTTGTCGATGTTCAGAATTTGAGTTAAAATGAACATGTTATAATTACAATTTGTCCATGTGGTCAAAAATCCATTATCTCCATAATTATATTAATTATTTATATATCATATATATAATATATGTAAAGTATATACATGTATTTATATTAGAACATAATATTTGGATACATGAAATGAAATGCACTGTTCATGGAGACGGTATGTCGTACGTATGCATTAACAATAATTTCATTCCTGTTAATATTTAATGGAATGAAAAATTAATGAAACATAGGTATGTTAAAATTAAATTATAATATCATATATAATATCATTAAATCCATCCTCTATACGTCCCACATAAGGTATTAACGAGTCATATCACTTTGAGGGGGCGGTAGTCCGCACTTCCTAAAATGAAATTATCGCGTCTACCCATTATGCAAACCATAATGGTATGATATAAAAGAAAAATACAGAATCAGAAAGAAAAAATTAACATAATATATATCATATTTAAATAAATTTTCATCATAATGGACACCATGAGTGGTGGTAGGAGTTAATTGAACAATCATCATTTCGTGATGTGTTAGTTTTCCATCCACAGAAACATTATGTTATTTAACCATTAGGTGGAGGTGTGTGTATGTTTAGTTCGAATAAATCTCATAAAAAATCCTATTATATTTAGGATATTGTTTTTGTTATAAAATAATAGAATAAAAATAGTTTAGGGGGTTGGAAAAGTAATATAAAACAAACAAACTTAAGAGAAGGCGTTTCCTTTAAATCGGGTAATTCCCTTTGGTTGGAACCAAAAGAGTATTTGCAAGAGTTTTCTACATAAATTATGCCATCTAGGATAAAGAGCGGGATATTGGGAGATTATTGGAGAATATTTTTCATGAGCCAAAGGCTTGAGAAGCATGGGAAATGGGTTATAAGTGTGGGCTTTCTATAAGGAAGAGGAGGGTCTCTTTAGGAAGGTTTGAAACAATTATTTTATTATAACCTAATTTTCGGTTTCAAAAGGTCAAATATTCGTTAATATAAAATTTTAGATGAATCATTCTCGAAATAAAAAAATCCAATAAGAATTGGACTGGTTTTCGATATTTTTTTAATATTTATAATCATGTTTATTTAAATCCTTTATTAATGATGTAAATATCGTATCATTGTTGTGTAATAGATAATTTAATTTTTTTGATGTCCAACAAAAATAAAAAATACCATGATGTAGGAAATCGTTTTAGCTTTCCAATGAATATTTATAGTCAAATATGTATCTTATATAACCCCATGTAGAATTTTAATTACTGAATGATATTTGTTTTTATCATTTTTCTCTTTACTTTAAATTAATTAATATAAAATGTCATTATTTCTCACATGTGGCTCCATTGGGTCCCAAATTCGACCCAAGGATGACCATGGTCGAATATGCATCATCCAATAGGATTAGAACACTTTTTAGGGTATTTTAATGTTGTTATAATATATTATTTTACCCTTATTTTATATTATTACCTTTTATTCATGGTAAATAAAATAATTATTGAAGTAAATATTTAAAAGGTCTAAAAATGAAATTTACAAATTTACACAATTTGGAACGACTGATTCTAAATATAGAAAACATTTTTCCACATTCAAAACACAGAAGTGTTAGAAATTAATTTAAAATTATTTCCCGCTGTTAAAACAAATAGCGTGTTTTTAAGAAATAATAACTATTAAAATACTGACACCTATTTATATCCAATTTCAAAATGAAATTACTTCAAATTACCAAAATTATATTAAATGGTATAAATATATTATAATGAAATTTTAGAACCAATTAAAGAGATAATATAACCATATATTAAAATTTTATTGAAATGCACTTTTGAATTAAAATACACTATTTTTAACTATTAATTAAAAATGAACAATATTAAAAAAATACCAAAATTTCATCCAAAGTAAATTTCGGTGTCCCAATTCTAAAGAAGAATTATTTTGTCAAATAGAACATATAAAAGTGAAAAAAACTAGATTTTAAGACGGTTATCCAAAAAGAGGCGGTAAATCGTCCTTTTTGTGAATATTAGAGTATTTATGCCTAAAATCGAATTCTTTACTTATTTTAAGCCTCTAACATTTATTGGATAAATGTAATAATGTTCAAAAAACATGTATCATAATATTTTAGTTAGTTTTATTCATTCCCACCAATACAAAATCTAGGAGTTAACTACTATTTCAAATAATATTGGTATATTATTAGTGTACAACGTAAGATTTCCAAGAAACCCTTTATTGTGTGTCAGGTACACCATTGAATATAAGAATACCCATTAAAATAAAATTAATATTTAATTGAAAAAATTAACTAAATATTAAAATGTAATATAATTTATTTTCATGAGATTTTAAATTATTCCCCACTTTTTGGAAATTACATCCTCGCAATTTTAAAACTGGGCTTGGAAACTTCATTGAATGTCCATATCGGAAAAAGAGTCAGTAAAACTATCACCTTAAAAGAATTAAAGAGAATTAAAAAGGTCACACGGGTTAACCGATAGTAGGATTCCATTTTGGAAAACATGTATTTGGAAGACAAAAACAAACAGTCACGTTCTGATGGAGAGTGAAAGAAAACATTATTAGGATAAAGTTAACCCCAAGAAAATCACAAACATATGATATTTAAATGGTCATTGATCACCCAGTAGGAAATTTAAACCAAATTTTTTTTGGTTTTATGTTCCTTTTCAAAACATCGGGGAATTAATTTACTACATATAATAAAAACAAAAGTAAATATACTTACCTTCATGTATATTTTCATCCTTTAATAAGTTTCTACCCAAAAACTAATCTTTTCTCTAAACAATGAGCATTCAAAAATACTTGGTCACATCAAAAGAACAAGAATTTTCATCTAGAGAATTACATAATCAACAAAGAAGAACTATATATTTCCATTTCCTTTAGAAATCAACGAAAAACACAATAGTTAGTACAAGACCATATAATCTCCAAAACAGATAATCCTTTATAACAATAAATACTACTATTAATATTTAAAATTCAATAGATGTACCCAAAGATCCAGAAATACAATTCAATACAAAATCATCCTTAAAATTATTCAAAATACTCTAAACTAATATTGAAACCCAAATCTCAGAAGGATTTAATCACATAGTCTTCCATAATAAATATTAACATTTATCTCCAAATAACATCGACTACTCTTATAGTGTCCAAAGTAAGTGTAATTTACCTAAAAACATATTCTCTTCAGTAGGTTAATAATTTTATAGAAACAACCCAAATCATCATATTTACATAATAAATACATAGGTTCTTATGAAATAAAAATTTCAATCATTCCTCCACAACTGAAATCCTATAGTATATTATTTTCCTTAGGCATATAGTATTCCAAAAGAGAAAACATCTTCCAAAAATAACCTTTATCATTTAATCAACAAATCATTTTTGTATAGAATGGATATCCTATGAAAAAACAAAAGTTCCCAAACTCAACTTATTCTTGATCAATAAAATCATTTTAGTAAAAAGAATAAGTCATACTAACCAGGGACTTCGCATAGGCCGGTGGTAGGTGATAAAACCCAATCGCACTTTTGTTGTGAGTTCGATTCACACAGCTTTGTCAAAAGCGAAGGGATGTCACACAGACTGCGTGATGTCCTTTTTATAAAAAAAAAATTCCCTAACATGTTTTAACTATAACAGTTTTCTTAAACCATTAATTTTCATCCCATCACATTAAGATAGTTCTTCTTGTATCCAGACATGGATGTATTTTATTGATAAACCACTTACACAATAATCACCAAAACATAGGGACATTTTTATTAGACTTGTCCCTAAGGCCTCTAGAGATTTTTCTAATCCTATTCCCGAAAATAACTAAACATATCCTCTAATACCAACTATGATGACCAGACTCATTTATTACGAACTTAAACCTGATTTATTATATAATCATCACTTGATACAACATAGAATATCGAGAGTTCAAATGTATTTGGGGAATAGGATCATTAAATTACAACTTTAAACATGAAATACAACATCTTTATTGAAATATTCCTTTACACGACCACTTCATTTCCTCGTACTTTGCATTGCTTGGGATAATCTGAAGACATGCATAAGAAAAGGGAGAGCTTTAAAGCCATGTAAAGGAATAAACATGGAATAACATGAGGAATATAATACATGTTAGACAATAGGAATATCAATATATCACAAGGGAAGCATAAACTTAAAAGAATGATAAAGCATGATAATCATAACATTGAAATTTGTAAACAACACTTAACATAGAATTAGCCTGAGCCAAGGCCCATTGCACATAGAGCATGAGAAAACCCTCATTGCACATGAAGAATGATTAAACCCTAGTTGAACATGAATTAGCCTAAGTAAACACCCATTCCACATAACATATCATGATACTATTCTTTAACCAATTCATTGGAGCGCTATTAGGGAGCACCCTTCTTAAACATTTCATTTCATGCATACGTGTGCCACATAGATCATAAAACATTGAATCTTTCAACAAAATTATTTATTGCACAATAAAAAAATGTGGAATACATACTTGAAACACATTAAAAAATACTTAAATGTGCATAAAGTAGAATACCATTGATAGATAAATGGACATGGTATTCACTATATAATGACTTTGGCTTGAAAAAACACAGTGCAATTTTGACAGCATAACGACATGACATATGAACTCAAAAAATTATTGATTAGAGAGAAAGTGGTGTATTTTCATATTTACCTGACATAGACAGTAAGGGGTCATTTAGACACATGTACCAAAAAATTTAATGGAAATATAACATTTCAACATTGCAATCACAATATATCATTTCAAAATATTTAAAAAATCAAACCATTTATCAAACCATTTTCAAATCCATTAAAAATATTAAATAAATGGGTTTTTGAATCATAATGTCTCGTAACAAATTGATGATTTTGAAATAAATTTTAATTTAAAAACATTAAAGTCCATAAGAATAAATCCTTAAAACAATTTTTAATACATGGACATTAATGTGAAATATTTAGAAGAATAAACCTTTTAAACATTTAAAATGATATTTTTGTTAAAGAGGTATTGACAAAATGAAAATTCCTTGAATAAAAATAACTGAGGAATAAAATTTTATTAAAAACATAATAATATCATTAGGATAAAGGTATTCATGATATTATATTCCAAAAGAGAGTATATACACCATATATGTTTGAATTGGTTCATATCACAAATGAAGTCTCAATGGAAATTTAAATTGAGATGAAATACCTTCTAAATAAGGCATCCTAAGATTAAGTATAATTCAATTACATAATTATGTATGAAAAATATAAATAAACCCAATAAAATTGGATATTATGTTTAAAAAAATCAACGGTCATTCACATATATTCATAAGTTGACATAGTCATGAAGTACAAGTTGAACCCAATGAATTGAAATTTTGTTAAGAAGTTCCCGTGTAAAACTTCAACCACCTAATGACATCACTATAAATTTTAAAAAAATGAGTTGATGAGATAAAGATTTTATCTCATAACTTGGAAATAAATTATATATCAATAGCTATATATAAGAACATATCCCAACATAATAAGATCTAAATTAAAATACATAACTAAAAGAATTCTTCTAAAAATATGAGGGTGAAAGGTTCCCATACTGATTTGGTAACATACAAAACATACCCCAAATGAAATAAGGATCATATAATGATGATGTAAATACTCATTAATGAATTTATATTACAGAAAGAGTTCAATCACAGAAAGTACATACACCACACAAAATGAAATAGTGGCCAAAATAGCATGATTCTCACGGGAATAAAAAGCGAGATAAAATACCCTTACCACATTATAATCAATCGAGTCATATGGGAAAAAGTTAATAACCACCAAATTAATCACATAATACCATGAATATAAATAGAATCATGTTATTTTATTTCAAATTTAAGTACACAATATTCCACATGAAATAAAATATTGGTTTACAATTTAAATCTAACAGAATTAAATGTTAGATAAAGAATCCCTTACCTCATGTCCAAATTGACTCGTATGTTACTTGATATTCCTGAATAATAATCATAAGTTAATTTATACTGGATTCATAACTTTTTAAATTTTATTATTACTTTTATATCACTTATTACCTTCCAATAATAGTTTGTAAATTATTTGAGTTCATATCGGGCATTTTGTCGATGTTTAGAATTTGAATTAAAATGAACTTTTTATAATTAATATTTGCCCATGTGGTCAATACTTCATTATATCAAGAATTATAATAATTATGTAGGTATCATATATATCATATATATCCCGAATATAAATGTATTTATATTATTAAATAATATTTAGATATAATAAATGAAATGTACCGTTCATGGAGACGGTAAGCCGTACGTATGCATGCACGCTACTTTCATTTATATTTAATATTTAATGGAAGAAAAACATAATGATACATAGATATATTATAATTACAGTATTAAATCATATATAATATCATTAACTCTATCCTTTATACATCCAACATAAGGTATTAACGAGTTATATCACTTTGAGGGGGCAGTAGTCCGCACTTCCTAAAATGAAATTATTGTGTCTACCCATTATGGAAACCATAATGGTGTGCTATAAATGAAAAATACAGAAGCATAAAGAAAACATTAATATAATATATATCATATTTAAATACAGTGTCATCATAATGGCCACCATGAGAGGCGGTATAAGTTAATTGAACAATCATCATTACGTGATGTGTTAGTTTTCCATCCACAGAAACATTATGTTATTTAACAATTATATGGAGGTGTGTGTAAGTGTAGTTCAAATACATCTCATAAAAAAATCCTATTATATTTAGGATATTGGGGTTATTATAAAATAAAAGAATAAAAATAGTTTAGGGGGTTGGAGATGTAAAATAAAACAAAATAACATAAGAGAAGACGTTACCTTTAAATCGGGTAACACCCTTTGGTTGGAACCAAAAAAGTTTTTGGAAGTGTTATCTCCATAAATTATGCCATATATGTTGAATATAGGGTTATTGGGAGATTATTGGAGAAGATATTTCATGATCCAAAGGATTGAGAAGTGTGGGCAATGGGTTATAAATGAGGGCTTTTTATAAGGGAGAGGAGGTTCTCTTTAGGAATGTTTGAAACAATTATTTTATTATAACCTCATTTTCGGTTTCAAAAGGTAAAATATTCGTTAATATAAAATTTTAGATAGATAATTCTCGAAATAAAATAATCCAATTAGAATTTTATGTTTTTGGATATTTTTTTAATATTTATAATCATGTTTATTTAAATCATTTATTAATGAGGCAAATATCGTATCATTATTTTGTAATAAATAATTTAATTTTTTTGATGTCCAACAATTATAAAAAATACCATGATTTAGGAAATCATTTTATCGTTCCAAATAATATTTATAGTCGAATTGTTGTCTTATATAACCCCATGTAGAATTTTAATTACCGAAAGATATTTGTTTTTGTCATTTTTGTCTTTACTTTAAATCAATTAATATAAAATGTCATTATTACTCCAATGTGGCTCCATTGGGTCCCAAATTCGACCCAAGGAAGACCATGGTCGGATATGCATCATCCAATAGGATTAGAACACCTTTTATGGTAATTTAATATTGATATAATATATTATTTTAACCTTATTTTATATTTTTACCATTTAATCATGGTAAATAAAATAATTACTGAAGTAAATATTTAAAATGACTAAAAATGAAATTTACCTACTTATACAATTTGGAACTACTGATTACAAATATTGAAAACATTTTTCCAAATTCAAAACACAGAAGTGGTATAAATTATTTTAAAATAATTTCCGCTGTTAAAACAAATAGCGTGTTTTTAAGAAATAATAACTATTAAAAGATTGACACCTGTTTATATCCAATTTCAAAATGAAATTACATAAAATTACAAAAATTAGATTAAATGGTATAATTATATTATAATTAATCTTTTAAACCAATTAAAAAGATTATATAACCATATATATAAATTTTATTGAAAGGCACTTTTGAATTAAAATAAAATATTTTTAACTATTAATTAAAATATGAACATTATTAGAAAAATACCAAAATTTCATCCAAAGTAAATTTCGGTGTCCCAATTCTAAAAAAAGAATTATTTTTTCAAATAGAACAAATAAAAATGACAAAAACTAGATTTTACGAGGGTTCTCTATAAAGAGGCTGTAAATCGTCCTTTTTGTGAATATTAGAGTATTTATGCCTAAAATCGAATTCATTACTTATTTTATGTCTCTAAATTTTATTGGATAAATGTAAAAATGTTCAATAATCATGTATCATAATATTGTAGTTAGTTTTTTTCATTCCCGCCAATTCAAATGCTAGGCGTTAACTACCATTTGAAATAATATTGGTATATTATTAGTGTGCAGCGTAAGATTTCAAAGAAACCCTTTATTGTGTGTCAGGTACACCATTGAATATATAATCCCCTTTAAAATAAAATTAATATTTTATTGAAAAAAATAAATAAATATGAAAATTTAATATACATTATTTTCATGAGATGTTATGTTATTCTACACTTTTTGGAAATTGCATCCTCGCAATTTTAAAATTGGAATTGGAAACGTCATTGAAAGTCCAAATCGGAAAAAGTGTCAGTAAAACTATCAAATTAAAAGAATTAAAGAGAAGTAAAAAATTTCACCTGATTTAACCGATAGTAGGAATCCATGTTGGACAACAAGGATATGGAAGACAAAAACAAACGGTCAAGTTCTGATAGAGAGTGAAAGAAAACATGATTACGATAAAGTTGACCCCAAGAAAATCCCAAACTTATGATATGTTAAATTGTCTTTGATCACCAAGTAGGAAATGTAAACCAAAAACATTTTGCTTTTACTTTCCTTTAAATAAATTTGAGGAAGTATTTTAGTACATATAATAAAAACAAAAGGAAATATACTTACCTTCATGTAGAGTTTCTTCCTTTAATATGTTTCTACCCAAAAACTAATCTTTTCTCTAAACAATAAACATTCAAAAAGACTTGGTCACATCAAAAGCACACGAATTTTCATCTAGAGAATTACATAATCCACAAAGAAGAACAATATATTTCCATTATCATTAGAAATAAACTTAAACCACAATAGTTAGTAGAAGACTATATAATCCTCAAAACAGATAATCCTTTATAAAAAGAAATACTACTATTAATCTTTAAAATTCAACAAATGTACCCAAAGTTCCAGAAATAAAATTCAATACACAATCATCCTTAAAATTCATCAAAATACTCCAAACTAATATTGAAACCGAAATATCAAAAGGATTTAATCACAAAGTCTTCCACAAAAAAATATTAACATTTATCTCCAAATAACATCGACTACTCTTATAGTCTCCTAATTAAGTGTAATTAACCTAATCACATATTCTCTACGGTAGGTTAATAATTTTCCAGAAACAATCCAAATCATAATATTTCCATAATAAATACATAGGTTCTTATGAAATAAAAATTTCAATCATTCCTTCACAACTGAAATCCTGTAGTATTTTATTTTCCTTAGGTATATAGTATTTCAAAAGAGAAAACAACTTCGAAAAATAACCTTTATCATTTAATCACCAAATCATTTTTGTATAGTAAAGATATCCAATGAACAAAAACAAAAGTTCCCAAACTCAACTTATTCTTGATCAATAAATTAATTTTACTAAAAAGAATAAGTCATACTAACCAGGGACTTCACGTAGGCCAGTGGTAGGTGATAAAACCCAATCGCACTTTTGTTGTGAGTTCTATTCACACAGATTTGTCCGAAGCGAAGGGATGTCACACAGTCTGCGTGTTATCCTTTTTATAAAAAAAATTCCCCTAACATGTTTTAACTTTAATGGTTTTATTATACCATTAATTTTCATCCCAACACATTAAGATAGTTCTGATTGTATCCATACAGGGATATATTTTCTTGACAAACCACTTACTCTATACTCAGCAAAACATAGGGCAATTTTTATTAGACTTGTCTCTAAAGCTTCTTGATGGTTTTCTTATCCTAATCCGGAAAATAACTAAACATATCCTCTGATACCAACTATGATGACCAAACTCATTTATTACAAACTTAAACCTGATTTATTATATAAACTTCACATGATACAACATAGAATATTGAGAGGTATAATGTCTTTAGTGCATAGGATCATTAAATTACAACTTAAAACAGGAAATACAACATCTTTATTGAAAACTTCCTTTACATGACCACTTCATTCCCTCGTACTTAACATTGCTTGGGATAATCTGAGGACATGCATAAGAAAAGGGAGTGATTTAAATCCATGTAAGGGAATAAACATGGAATAACACGAGGAATATAATACATGTTAGACAATAGGCATCTCAATAGAGCACATGGGAAGCATAAGCATAAAGGAATGATAAAGCATGATAATATTAACATTGAAATGTGGTAACAACACATAACATAGAATTAGCCTAAGCCAAGGCCCATTGCACAGAGAGAATGAGTAAACCCTCATTGCACATGAAGAACGATTAAACCCTAGTTGCACATGAATTAGCATAAGTAAACACCCATTGCACAAAAAATATCATGATACTATTCTTTACCCAATTCATTGGTGCGCTCTCAGGGCGCACCCTTCTTAAACATTTCATTTCATGCATACGTGTGCCACATGGATCTTAAAACATTTAATCTTTCAACAAAATTATTTATTCCACGATAAACGAATGTGGAATACATACTTGAAACAAATTAAAAAAATAATTAAATGTTCATAAAGGATTATAACATTGATAGATAAATGGACATGGTATTCACTACATAATGACTTTGGCTTGAAAAAACACAGTGCAATTTTTACAGCATAACTACATGACATAAGAACTCATAAAAATTATTGATTAGAGATAAAGGGGTGTCTTGTCATATTTACATGACATGGAAAGTAAGGGGGTAATTTAGAAACATGTATCAAAAAATTTAATGTAAAGATAACATTTCAAAATTGCAATCACAATATATCATTTCAAAATATAGAAAAAATCAAATCATTTATCAAACCATTTTCAAAACCATTAAAAATATTAAATAAATAGATTTTTGAATCATAGTGTCCCATAAAAATTTTATGCTTTTAAAATAAATTTGAATTTCAAAACATTCAAGTCCATAATAATAAATACATAAAACAATTTTTAAAATATGGACATTAATGTGAAATATTCATAAGAATAAACCTTTAAAGCATTTAAAACGATATTTTAGATAAAGAGGTGTTGACAAAATGAAAGTTCCTTGAATAAAAAAATTTAGGAATAAAATTTAATCAGATTATAATAATATCATTAGGATAACGGTATTCATGATATTATATCCAAAGTACAGTATATACCCCATATAAGTTTGAATTGGTGCATATCATCAATGAAGTCTCAATGGAAATTTAAATTGAGACGAAATACCTTATAAAGAGGGTATCCCTTGATTAAGGATAAATCAATTACATAATTATGTATGAAAAATATAAATACCCCCAATATAATTGGATATTACATGTAAAACAATCAATGGTCATTAGCATATATTCATAAGTAGACATAGTCATGAAGTACAATTTGAACCCAACGAATTGAAATTGGGCTAAGAAGTTCCCTTATAAAACTTCTATCGCCTAACGACGTCACTATAAAATTAAAAAAATGAGTTGATGAGATAAATATTTTATCTCATAACTTGGACACAAATTTTACATCAACAGCTATATATAAGAACATATCCCAACTTAATAAGATGTTAATTAAAAGACATAACTAAAAGAAGTCTTCTAAAAAGAGGAGGGTGAAAGGATCCCTTACTGATTTGGTAACATACAAAACATACCCCAAATGAAAGAAGGATAATATAATGATGATGTAAATACTCATTAATTATGTTATATTACACAAAGTGTTCAATCACAGTAAGTACATACACCACAAAAAATGAAATAGTGGCCAAAATAACATGATTCTCACGGAATAAAAAGCGAGATGATAAACACTTACCACATTGTAATCAATCAAGTCGTACAGGAAAAAGTTAATAACCACCCAATGAATCATAGAATACTAGGAATATAAATATAATCATGTTATTATATATCAAATGTATGTACACAATACACCACATGCAATAAATGAGTGGTTTACAATGGAAATATAACGGAATTAAAAATGAGATAAAGAATCCCATACCTCATTTCCAAATTGACTCGTATGTTCCTTGTTATTCATGAATAATAAACATAAGTTAATTTAATCTGGATTCCTAAATTTTTTAATTTTATTATTACTTTTATATCACTTATTACCTTGGAATAATAGTTAGTAAATTATTTGAGTTCATATCGGACAATTTGTCGATGTTCAGAATTTGTGTTAAAATGAACTTGTTATAAATAAAATTTGCCCACGCTGTCAACACTAAATCTCATGAATTATATTAATGATGTAGATATCATATATATCATATATATCCAGAATATAAATGTATTTATATTATTACATAATATTTAGATATAATAAATGAAATGCACTGTTCATGGAGACGGTAATCCGTACGTATGCATGCATGCTACTTTAATTTATATTTAATATTTAATGGAAGGAAAACATAATTATACATAGATATATTATAATTACAGTATAAAATCATTTATAATATCATTAACTCCATCCTTTATACATCCCACATAAGGTATTAATGAGCCATATTACTTTGAGGGGGTGGTAGTCCGCACTACCTAAAATGAAGTTATCGCATCTACCCATTATGGAAACCATAATGTTATGATATAAATGAAAAATATAGAACAATAAATAAAACATTAACATAATATTTATCATATTTAAATATAGTGTCATAATAATGGCCACCATGAGAGGTGGAAGGAGTTAATTGAACAATCATCATTTCGTGATGTGTTAGTTTTCCATCCACAGAATCATTATGTTATTTAACCATTATATGGAGGTGTGTGTTAGTGTAGTTCGAATCCATCTCATAAAAAAAATCCTATTATATTTAGGATATTGGTGTTGTTATAAAATAAAAGAATAAAAATAGATTAGGGGGTTGGAGAAGTAAAAAAAATAACTTAAGAGAAGACGTTACCTTTAAATCGGGTAACTCCCTTTGGTTGGAACCAAAAGAGTTTTTGGAAGTGTTTTCTCTATAAATTATGCCATATATGATGAATAGAATGATATTGGTAGATTATTGGAGAAGATTATTCCTGAGCCAAAGGCTTGAGAAGGGTGGGAAATGGGTTATAAGTGAGGGCTTTTTAAAGGGGAGAGGAGGTTCTCTTTAGGAATGTTTGAAACAATTATTTTATTATAACATCATTTTCGGTTTCAAAAGGTAAAATATTCATTAATATCAAATTTTAGATGAATAATTATCGAAATAAAATAATCCAATAAGAATTGTACTGGTTTTGGATATTTTTTTAATATTTATAATCATGTTTATTTAAATCCTTTATTAATGAGGTCAATATCGTATCATTATTGTGTAATAAATAATTTAATTTTTTTGATGTCCAACAATTATAAAAAATAAAATGATGTAACAAATCGTTTTATCTTTCCAAATAATATTTATAGTCTACTAGATATCTTATGTAACCCCATGTTGAATTTTAATTACTGAATGATATTTGTTTTTGTAATTTTTGTCTTTACGTTAAATTAATTAATATAAAATGTCATTATTACTCCCATGTGGCTCCATGGGGACCCTAATTTTACCCTAGGATGACCATGGTCGGATATGAATCATACAATAGGATTAAACCACTTTTTAGGGTAATTTAATATTGTTATAATATATTATTTTACCCTTATTTTATATTTTTACCTTTTAATCATGGTAAATAAAATAATTACTGAAGTAAATATTTAAAATGACTAAAATTAAATTTACCTATTTACAAATTTCGGAACTACTGATTCCAAATATAGAAAACATTTTTCCAAATTTAAAACACATAAGTGGTTGAAATTAATTTAAAATTTATTCCCGCTGTGAAAACAAATAGCGTGTTTTTAAGAAATAATAACTATTAAAATATTGACACCTGTTTATATCCAATTTCAAAATTAAATTACTTAAAATTACCAAAATTATATTAAATGGTATAAATATATTATAATTATACTTTAAAACAAATTAAAAAGAAAATATAACCATATATATAAATTTTATTTGAAGGCGCTTCTGAATTAAAATACAATATTTTTAACTATTAATTAAAAAATGAACATTATTAGAAAAATAACAAAATTTCATCCAAAGTAAATTTCGGTGTCCCAATTCTAAAGAAAAATTATTTTTTCAAATAGAACATATAAAAGTGACAAAAACTATACTTTAAGAGGTTTCTCCATAAAGAGGCGGTAAATTGTCCTTTTTGTGAACATTAGAGTATTTATGCCTAAAATCGAATTCTTTACTTTTTTTAAGCCTCTAAATTTTATTGGATAAATTTAAAAATGTTCAACAAACATGTATCATAATATTGTAGTTAGTTTTATTCATTACCGATGTATCACCCTGACCCCAGTTACCCAGAGTCGGTGCATTATTACATAACATTGGCATGATCACATGAAAGACCAAATCTCGAAAGACAGATTAGTTTAGTATCTCTGTAATAACTAGATACAGTAATAAAGATTACATTACATCATAAAATGAAAACTAAAACAATATATTCTCCATATTCTACACTCATATCCCCTCATATTATCCCTGCAGGTCATTCATAAATTACCTCTTCACATCCTGGGAAAAATAAAACATAGAAAAGGGGTGATCTCAAATGCCAAGTAAGGATAACTATATAGCGAAAACATTCATAAATAAGAATAATCATTTTAAGGCAATGTATAACAAAAACAAAAGCCTTTTAAACTTGAACTTTAACATAGTATGGAAAAAATAAAATGAAATAATGCCATTTACTTATTCACATGGATATTCCACTGATCAAATAACTACATTAAATATCAATAACCACTTTCATAATGATGGAATGCATAATTCAAGACTATCATAACCACATACCCAAGGCCTCATGCCAAGACTACAAATAAGATTTTTCCAAGGACTTATGCCAAGACAGTAGTTTCTCTCATGAGACCTACTGATGCATCAAAGAGCTATAGCGGGCTCCACCCATCACATATTAAGTCCAATGAATTCCTCATATGAATAGTTTTAAGCATAACGTAAACATTCATATTAAAACTAGCATACAAAATATCAATAATTTTTCCATAAACCATGAATGGTATAAAAATAACACATAGATGAAATCAAAAATATTTTTAGAGAAATATCTCTTTCTTTTTTGAACTCATTTAAGATTCACATAATTATAAAATAAAACATTTACTTTGACAATTTTCTTATAAGCTTGTAAGGGATGCTTTGAAGATTTTATAACCGCGGAAAATTGCGGCACTTGCCGTATAAGATAAAAAACATTCTTACCTTAATTCTGTCGAAAAGGTTAAAAAACACCTTATTTGGAGAATGACGGAAATATTCCTTTATAAACCTATTATAAAAAGTAAAACAAGGGTATAAATGAATTTAACCCATATTCTTGTAAATAATAAAAATGTTTTGAAATACATTTTTATGAAACATGGATGTGGATGATAAAGAAATCGCAGTAGATTATTACGTATAAACAACCTCGGACAATGAAGAGATTGTGAAATAAACCCTTACCTTGTACCTTTCCTTGCTTGAGGGTAGGTTAACCTCCTGTAAAATGGAGAAATAATTTATATTAAATTATAAAATAATCATATATATTAATATGATATCATATATGACCTTTTAACATTGATTTGTTAATAATATCTTAGTATTATCGTTGTTTCGGGTGTTAACTTACTCGTTTTCTTTTAAATGATTTGTTATGTAATCCGTGATTGTCATGGATAGGTTTTATATTATTCATATCTAGGATTATATCAAGTCTTTAAACATTATTTTTAAATAATAAAATGATAATTAAACTTGAATGGATACGATGGAGAATGAATCTCATCGCGTTCGTGAAGACGGTAGTCCATACGTACGCACGAGCGACAATATCATTTTTTTGATATTAAAATAATATATAATTGGGTGGTATATCATATATAAAGAATCATTATCATGTTATATTTATTATTTACATTAATTAAAAATCATTATTATACCCATCCAAATAATAATATATTGAATAACAATTACACCACGACGACGAGACGGTAAGTCGTACGTACGCACGTATGGTGACATGTCATTCAAAGGATGAATAGAATAATGAATATGGTTGTACTATATTTATGATAATATTATATTATATAGTAGATACTAGATTCATTATTTTATAATGGTAATAACAAATAAAGAAGAAGTTGAATAGGAAATGAATTTGAAAAAGGGTGGTGAAAACGTTACCTCTTCTTCGGGTTCTTCCTTTTGATTTGATCAGAAGGGCTCCTTAGGTTGGATTTATGATCAAAATAAGGCCTATAGGTTGTAGTGAGGGATGTTTAGAGAGTATTTGGGAAGAGGATTACCGAACCAAAAGTCTTTGAAGGTGTGAATTAATCAAAAGGGGGAGTGCCCTTTTATTAGAGGGGTGAGGAGCACTTTTGGAAAAGCTAAAAATATTATTTTATAATAAATTCATTTTCGGATTATAATGGCTCCAAAGTGGATTATTTAAAGTTTAAGGTGGGGATGGGTCGAAAACCACTTAACCAGTAGAATTTAGACAGGTTTGCATCATTATATTAACTTTATCTTTTAGTTTTAACTCCTAGTTAATTAGTTTTACACTTACCATGTCACTTTGTATTTTTATATTATATAGTTAATAAACTTACTATATACCTCCAAGAGACCCCCCATGTGGTCCATTAATGATAAAACTATCATGATATAGGTATCTTGGCCGAGCCTTATATTTTTAGGAATTGAATATCAATTAATAATATAATATCTGTTTTAAAAACGCTTTTTTGTCAATTTTGACACTATTTGGAAAATGATTTTTGTGAAAATCATAACAGAATAATTACTTCTAAAAAAGCTAATTAAATCAATTATAACATGTCATATTAACCTATAAAATAATTTTAATTCATAAAAAGTCTCAAATTATAATTATTTGGGTATTGATGTTATCAATTATTTTAATTTTTCACTATTATGGTAATTACCGAATCATCATTGTGTCATAAATAAATTAAATTATATAATGTATAAAATTTTAAAATAAAATATAATTATCTAGGAAATCTTTTTATATTTCTAATGACTATTTGAAATATAATTTATCTTATGTATAACCCTATATTAAAAATGTTTTAGTAAATAAACATTGATTTTTACTCTTTTAACACCTCTTTGAATTATGTAATAATAAATGTCCTAATCTAATCCAAGTGGACCTAAATGATAATATTTTATTCTTAAGGTTTCTTTTGGTCGATATACACTTGTCCAATAGAATTAATACATATGTTAGGGTAATATTAATATCATTTTTACCCTTAATTACCCTATTTACTTTTAACAGTGGTAAATAAAAGAAAAAAGTGACTATTCACCAAAAAATTATTTTCATCTCATTGAACCACATTTTACTACTTCATATTAACCGTGTCTCTTGGAGTTTTGAAATTCCACCCATAGAAGCGGTAAAATTATGTATTTTGAAAAATGCAGTTTTTTAACTACTACTTAGTGGTTTCACTATTCATCAAAAAATGATGTTTTTCAGAAAAATACCAAAAATTCACCCTAGGCTAATTTCGAAGTTGCGTATTAGACACACTATTTAATTATTCAAAGAGAAGCATACCAAAGAATCTTGGGGTATTACACTCACCAATACAAAAGCTAGGTGTTAACTACCAATTAAATTAATATTGGTATATTATTAGTGTACAACGTAAGATTTCAATGAAACCCTTTATTGCGTGTCAGGTACACCATTGAATATATTATCCCCATTAAAATAAAATTAATATTTAATTGAAAAAATTAAATAAATATGAAAATGTAATATAATTTATTTTCCTGAGATGTTACATTATTCCCCACTTTTTGGAAATTTCGTCCTCGCAATTTTAGAATTGGGCTTGTAAACTTTATTGAAAGACCACTTCGGAAAAAGAGTCAGTAAAACTATCACATTATGAAAATTAAAGGTAAGTAAAAAGGTCACCCGAGTTAACCGATAGTAGGATTCCATGTTGGAATACATGGATATGGAAGACAAAAACAAACAGTCAAGTTCTGATGGAGAGTGAAAGAAAACATGATTAGGATAAATTTAACCCAAAGAAAATTACATACTTATGATATGTTAAATGGTCTTTGATCACCCAGTAGGAAATCTAGACCA
Organism: Viscum album; assembly: GCA_963277665.1. Taxonomy (NCBI): domain Eukaryota; kingdom Viridiplantae; phylum Streptophyta; class Magnoliopsida; order Santalales; family Viscaceae; genus Viscum; species Viscum album. The sequence continues at coordinate 689,634,030 of OY728122.1, forward strand.
AAAAAATTTTGGTTTTACGTTCCTTTTCATAACATCGAGGAATTAATTTACTACATATAATAAAAAAAGGAAATATACTTACCTTTATGTAGAGTTTCTTCCTTTAATAAGTTTCTACCCAAAAACTAATCTTTTCTCTAAACAATGATCATTCAAAAAGACTTGGTCACATCAAAAGCACAAGAATTTTAATCTACAGAATTACATAATCCACAAAGAAGAACTATATATTTCAATTTTCTTTAGAAATCAACTAAAACCACAATAGTTAGTACAAGACCATATAATCCTCAAAATAGATAATCCTTTATAAAAATAAATACTACTATTAATCTTTAAAATTCATCAAATGTACCCAAAGTTCCAGAAATACAATTCAATACACAATCATCCTTAAAATTCTTAAAAATACTCCAAACAAATATTGAAACCCAAATCTCAGAAGGATTTAATCACATAGTCTTCCAGAATAAATATTAACATTTATCTCCAAATAACATCGACTACTCCTATAGTCTCCTAATTAAGTGTAATTAACATAATCACATATTCTCTACGGTACGTTAATAATTTTCCAGAAACAATCCAAATCATCATATTTCCATAATAAATACATAGGTTCTTATGAAATAAAAATTTCAATCATTCCTCGACAACTGAAATCCTATAGTATTTTATTTTCCTTAGTCATATAGTATTCCAAAAGAGAAAACATCTTTCAAAAATAACCTTTATCATTTAATCACCAAATCATTTTTGTATAGTAAGGATATCCAATGAACAAAAACAAAAGTTCCAAAACTCAACTTATTCTTCATCTAAAAAATCATTTTACTAAAAATAAAAATTCATACTAACCAGGGGAATCACGTAGCCCAGTGGTAGGAGATAAAACCCAATCGCAGTTTTGTTGTGAGTTCGGTTCACACAGCTTTGTCTGAAGCAATGGGATGTCACACACTCTGCGTGTTTTCCTTTTTCTAAAAAAAATTTCCTAACATGTTTTAACAGTTATGGTTTTCATATACCATTCATTTTCATCGCAACACATTAATATAGTTCTTCTTGTATCCAGACATGGATGTATTTTCTTGATAAACCACTTTCTCAATACTCACCAAAACATAGGGACGTTTTTTTTAGACTTGTCTCTAAGGCTTCCCGAGGGTTTTCTAATCCTAATCCCGAAAATAAATAAACATATCCTCTGATACCAACAATGATGACCCGACTCATTTATTACAAACTTAAATCAGATTTATTATATAAACATTACTTGATACAACATAGAATATCGAGTGGTATAATGTATTTGGGGCATAAGATCATTAAATTTCAACTAAAAACATGAAATACAACATCTTTATTGAAAACTACTTTTACATGACCACTTCATTCCCTCAAACATAACATTGGATGGGACAATCTGAGGACATGCATAAGAAAAGGGAGTGCTTTAAAGCCATAAGGGAATAAACATGGAATAAAATGAGGAATATAATACATGTTAGACAATAAGCATCTCAATAGAGCACACGGGAAGCATAAAATTAAAGGAATGATAAAGCATGATAATCATAACATTGAAATGTGTAAACAACACATAACATAGAATTAACCTGATCCAAGGCGCATTGCACATAGAGCATGAGTAAACCATCATTGCACATGAAGAACGATTAAAACCTTGTTGCACTTGAATTAGCCTAAGTAAACACCCATTGCACATAACATATCATGATACTATTCATTACCCAATTCATTGGAGTTCTATCAGGGCGCGCCTTTCATAAACATTTCATTTCATGCATACGTGTGCAACATAGATCTTAAAACATTAAATCTTTTAAGAAAATAATTTATTCCACGATAAACGAATGTGGGATAAATACTTGAAACACATTAAAAACTAATAAAATGTGCATAAAGGAGAATTCCATTGATAGATAAATGGACATTGTATTCACTACATAATGACTTTTGCTTGAAAAAACACAGTGCAAATTTGACAGCATAATGACATGACATAAGAACTCATACAAACTATTGATTAGAGGGAAATGGGTGTCTTGTCATATTTACATGACATGGATAGTAAGGGGGTCATTTAGACACATGTCCCAACAAATTTAATGTAAAGATAACATTTCAACATTGTAATCAGAATATATCATTTCAAAAAATTGAAAAAATAAAACCATTAATCAAACCATTTTGAAAACCATTAAAAATACTAGATAAATATATTTTTGAATCATAGTTTCCCATAACAATTTTATGCTTTTGAAATAAAATTTAATTTCCAAACATTCAAGTCCATAAGAATAAATTCTTAAAATAATTTATAAAATGTGGACATTAATGTTAAATATTTATAAGAATAAACCTTTAAAAAATTTAAAACGATATTTTAGTTAAAGAGGTATTGAAAAAATGAAATTTCCTTGAATAAAAATAATTGAGGAATAAACTTAATAAGAACATAATAATATCATTAGGATAAATTTATTCATGATATTATATTCCAAAGGACATTATAAGCCCCATATAAGTTTGAATTGGTGCATTTCACCAATGAAGTCTCTGTGGAAATTTAAATTGAGATGAAATACCTTATAAAGAAGGTATCCTAAGATTAAGGATAAATAAAATAAATAATTATGTATGAAAAATATAAATACAACCAATATAATTGGATATTACGTGTAAAACAATCAAAGGTCATTCACATATATTCATAAGTTGACACAGTCATGAAGTACAAGTTGAACCTAGAGAATTGAAATTGGGTTAAGAAGTTCCCTTGTAAAACTTCAACCGCCAAACGACATCACTATAAAATTCAAAAAATTAGTTGATGAGATAAAGATTCTATCTCATAACTTGGACACAAATTTTACATCAATATCTATATTTAAGAACATATCCCATCATAATAAGATGTAAATTAAAAGACATAACTAAAATAAGTCTTCTAAAAAGAGGAGGGTGAAAGGTTCTCTTACTGATTTGGTAACATACAAAACATATCCCAAATGAAAGAAGGATCATATAATGATGATGTAAATACTCATTAATGAATTTATATTACACAATGAGTTCAATCACAGAATGTACATACATGACAAAAAATGAAATAGTGTCCAAAATAGCACGATTCTCACGGGAATAAAAAGTGAGATGAAAAACCCTTACCACATTGTAATCAATCGAGTCATATGGGAAAAAGTTAATAACCACCAAATAATTAACATAATACCATGAATATAAATAGAATCATGTTTTTATATATCAAATGTAAGTACACAATACACCACATGCAATAAATGTGTAGTTTACAATGGAAATATAACGGAATGAAATGTGAGGCAAGGAATCCTTTACCTCATGTCCAAATTTACTTGTATGTTCCTTGTTATTCCATAATAATAAACATAAGTTAATTTATACTGGATTCATAACTTTTTTAATTTTATTATTACTTTTATATCACATATTACCCTGCAATAATAGTTAGTAAATTATTTGATTTCATATCGGACATTTTGTAGATGTTCGGAATTTGAGTTAAAATGAACTTGTTATAATTAAAATTTTCCCATGTGGTAAATAATAAATTTTCTCAAGAATTATATTAATGATTTAGATATCATATATATCATATATATATATAATATAAATGTATTTATATTAGTACATAATATTTAGATATAATAAATGAAATGCACCGTTCATGGAGACGGTAAGCCGTACGTATGCATGCACGCTACATTCATTTCTATTTAATATTTAATGGAAGGAAAACATAATGATACATATATATTATAATTATAGTATAAAATCTTATATAATATCATTAACTACATCCTTTATATATCCCACATAAGGTATTAACGAGTATTATCATTTTGAGGGGGCGGTAGTCCGCACTTCCTAAATTGAAATTATCGCGTCTACCCATTATGGAAACTATAAAGTTATTCTATAAATAAAAAATATATAAGAATAATGAAAACAAAATCATAATATATATCATATATAAATACAATTCCATCATAATGGCCACCATGATAGGTGGTAGGAGTTAATTGAACAATCATCGTTTCGTGAGGTGTTAGTTTTCCATCCACAGAAACATTATGTTCTTTACCCATTTGATAGGGGTTTGTGTAATTGTATTTCTAATAATTCTCATAAACAAATCCTAGTATAATTTTTATACTGTTTTTCTTATAATATAAAATAAAAAAATAGTTTTGTGGGTTGGAGAAGTAAAATAAAACAAAAGAACTTAATAGAAGATGTTACCTTTAAATCGGGTAACTCCCTTTGGTTTGAACCAAAAAAGTTTCTTGAAGTGTTTTCTGCCTAAGGTAAGACATAAAGGATTAATATAGGAATATTGGGAGATTATTGGAGTAGAGGATGCATGGTACAAAGGCTTGTTATGTTTGATGAATGGTTTGGAGTTGAGGGATTTTTATAAGGGAGAAGAGGGGCTCTTTAGGAAAGTTTGAAACAATTATTTTATTATAACATCTTTTTCGGTTTCAAATGGTCAAATATTCGTTAATACCACAGTTAAGAAGACTAATGGTTGATATAAAATAATTAAATAAGAATTTAACTGGTTTTGGATATTTTTTTAATATTTATAATCATGTTTTTTTAAATCATTTATTAATGAGGTAAATATTGTATCATTATTGTGTCATAAATAATTTTATTTATTTGATGTCAAAAATTTATAAAAAAATACCATGATTTAGGAAATAGTTTCATTATTCCAAATAATATTTATAGTCGAATAGATATCTTATATAACCCCATGTAAAAATATATTTACTAAAAGATATTTGTCTTATTCATTTTTGTCTTTACTTTAAATTAATTAATATAAAATGTCATTATTACTCCCATGTGGCTCCTTGGGGTCCCCAATTAGACCCAAGGATTCTCATGGTCGGATATGTCTTGGAAAATAGGATTAGGAAAATTTTTAGGGTAATTTAACAGTATTATAATATTATATTTTGTAGTTATTTAATATTTTTACCTTTTAATCAAGGAAAATAAAATATTTACTAATGTAACTATTTAAAATAAATAAAAAAGTTACCTATTTACACAATTTGGACCTAATGACTCAAAATAAGGAATCCATTTTTCCAAATTCATATCACAGAAGTTTTAGAAATAAATTTAAAATTAATTCCCGCTGTTAAGACAAATTCCACGTTTTTAAGAAATAATAACTATCAAAAGATTGACAACTGTTCATGTCCAATTTCAATATGAAATTACTTACAATTACCAAAATTAGATGAAATTGTTAAAATATATTCTAATTAAACATTAAAACAAATTAAAAAGATAATATAACCATATAAATAAATTATATTAGACGGAACTGTTTTATTAAAATATAGTATTTTTCACTATTCAATAAAAAAATGAACTTTCTTAGAAAAATTCGAAAATTTCATAAAAAGTAAATTTTGGTGTCCCGATTTTAAAGAAAAACATATTTTGTCAAATAGAACATATATAAGTGACAAAATCAATATTTAAAGAGGGTTCACCATTAAAAGGTGGTAAGTCGTCCTTTTGGTGAATATTAGAGTATTTATGCCCAAAATCGAATTCATTTCTTATTTTAAGCCTTTGATTTTTTTTGGATAAATTTAAAAATGTTCTAAAAACATGTAAAAACATATTATAGTTAGTTATATCCATTCCCACCAATACAATGGCTAGGCGTTAACTACCATTTAAAATAGTAATATTATATTATTAGTATGTAGTGTAAGATTTCAATGAAACTCGTTGATGCGTGTCTGGTACACCATTAAATATAGAATCACTTTTAAAATAAAATTAATATTTAATTCAAAAAATTATATAAATTTGAAAAAGTTTTATTCTTTATTTTCATGGGATATTACATAATAATTTTTTTAATTCTAACTCTAAATCATTTTTTTCATGTTTGTACTCAATGTTGACTAACAGTCTTTTTTAGGCTTTTTCAATTTTTTATATAAAATTTTGATTACATATGTCACTGTGGGTGGCTGTAACTATTATGATTTTTTTTTGAATAACCCTAGAGGGGTTTGAAAATGTGTGATTTGATCCTTTGAAATATTGTGACCTAATTCAATTAATAATGTGGTGTGTTCTATAAGATTGTCTCTAAATAATTGAGTCAATAATTAAATTTCCAAATATTACCATTTTAAAAAGATTATCAATTATATCATATCATTTTATCATTTGTTACATTTTAATACTTTCCAACCAATTTAGAGAACTTATATAAAAAAATACTACATTTGTTTAATAAATGATCAGAAATACAAAGAATAAGTATAATTAAAAATGGTCGTGAATGTTAATTATAAGCCAATAAAGAAACATGAAGACACACATAGAGAGTAATTCGGGGAGACTCGAACTAGAAATGTGACTGACACCCAACAGGGACCTTTTTCACAAATCTAGTCCATTAAAGAACATGAATAATATATATAACCTATGTAAATATACAATTATAGAAATAAATTATGATGTCCCACTTCAAAAGAAGGCTTGGATTCAATAGAAATAACATTTCCACCCCCACCTCATGTAATCCCCTCTCCATCCTAAATAACTTCCCATTATACATAATTTCCATTATCATCCCAAACTATAATAAATAAAAATATTCCCAGATAACTTTCAATTGAATTTTTTGTTGTAAAATCATTTTTTCTATTTATAAAATTTAGTACTGTATTTTTATATTAAATTTTCATCATCTATAACAGAAGATATTGAAATACATATCTACCACAACATAATAAAAAAATTCAATAAAAATATTTTTCAATTTCAAACATGAATTAATCCATGAAATCCATTGATTTTTTATTATAATGAAAATTTATATCCACTTTTTCTGATTTCATTCTACTTCCAATTCTACAAAATCACATTTATTCGACTATAAATTTTATGAAAATAATGCTGGTGATTCAATAAATGTTACCTAAAAGAATTGTAAAATTCAATTTTAACGATCACTAAAGAAATAATTCCAGAAATTAATCCATATATCATATCTTTTTATGTAAAATTTTGGGAGGTAGTCCTTTATTAATTTTTCTTAATGCTAATAAATGATGAATTTATCATCACTTTTATTAACTCTAATATTAAGAACCCATCATATAAATATATATATTAAATTATAAAATTTCATATATATATATATATATATTTAAAACGATATATATATATATATAATTTATTTTTGGTAAAATGATTTACATAATACTAAATAAGATTTTATAGTTAATATGTAACTTATTTTATTAAAATAATTAAAAAAATAATTTTAAATAATTATTAAATAATAACATGATAATATGTATTGATTAATAAGCATTTAATCACTATTAATTTGTACAAAAATATTGAAAAATTCATAAATAAAAATAGGTGTGTTGAAAAAAAATAACATTAACATTTAATGTGGATATCTATTTCATCACCATGAGATATCAGATCGAAATCTATGAAACGATATATGCCATCTTAATTTGGTGGGTCACCACGATAACTATAATATCAAGCTAAAAAGTCTCAAATTATATTAAAACTATTAATTTTATTATAGATATCTTATATTTTTAACATTTTATTAAACTTCAATTGCATTTAAGAGAGTATGCATGTGTTTTTAATGGATATTGACATTATTTTGAGGCCTTAATTTCATATGGATATGTTATGGATGTAAAATATATTCGCTTTTAAAATTTTATTTTTTAATTATAAAAAAATATATTCATATATATATTGATATTGGTAGATATATATGTATATAAATTTATTTTTATTAAAAAAATATTTATAAACATTTACTTGTAAACCATATTTTTAAATATATAACCCATATGAGAATAAAAATAATATTTCAATTTGTTTAAATTAAAAAAAATTCAATATTTATAAACCAATACACATGTATGCAGAATGTTTATATATAAATAATAATGTGTCATTAATATATATATATATATATATAATTACCTATATATTCTAAAATATTAAAATAAAAATTAATACAAAATAAAAGTAAATAAATAAAAATATATATATATAGACACACACACACACAAATGAACTTATTCTCTAAATGTGGAAAAAAATAATTATGTGAATACATATAAATATTTGTATAAAAAATATGTATCTATATACATTAAAATAAATAGGTATGTCATAATATATAGATGAAAATAACATGGAGATGTGGGAAAGGAACATGGGTTAAAAGGTGGAGGACATAGGTTCACATTTTTGCATTGAGAAAACATATTATTATTAACACTTTTATCGAATTGATAAAGGGGTAATTTATCAACACTAAAATACGTAATGATAAAACTAATGTTGATAAAAACCAAAGTCTCTTAATATTTCTTACAATATCTAAGCTTTTTAGTGAAGATAATATCATTATTTTCATTCTGAAAAAGTATCGACCTGTAGTAGTACACATAGTTTGAAGAAACATACTAGAACGAATAATTAAGACTTAATGATAACTATGTTACACATTGAATATAGATAAAATGGTTACAAGGATAGTATTATAATTAATTTTTTGATATTCAGTCAATATGAAAAAAATATCCTTAATTATCTGATTATAATATTTTTTTAAACATTATATCATGTGAATTGTTACAACATTCTCTCACATAATACCTATTATATTATTTCATAACTAAAAAATTAAAATGTTTATTTTGAATAATTGTAGTTATATTAGATCAATTTATGATATCACAGATATTGGGATGGTACAGGTCAGTGATTACCATGAGAATGTTTCTCTGAATTTAATGGAAGCTATCATAGCCTCTAAAAACATTTTATAGTTATGATCAACTCAAATAAAAATAACATCCTCTCCTATTTATGTTAAATATATATAGAGATTTTTGAGTAAGATATTTTTAATGCTCATTGAAAATAAAAACTCTTTTTCATGTTGGTTATTCCACCAAGATCTATTCATTTAAAACCATATTTAAGGATTACAAAAGGCAGAAGAATAAACTAGACCTACACCATAGTAATCATTTTCCACCAAAACTTTGTTGTACCCAAGAAAACATCCCTTCTGTCTTATTTGTTCATACACCCCAATATCTTAACAGTATCCCCTAATGTCATAGTTGGTTATAACCCCATCAAAAAATCATTGTATATTACTAGTAACTCACCCATTTACAATATTATTATCCATTTTTATCTGATATTCTATAGAATGATATTATCGTCCCCCACAAGTTAGCAATATCCACTTCACAAGTGAACAAAATTAAATTTCTTAAATATCATGTTAAGAGTCTATTGGACTAAATACACCATCTGTATAAATAATAAATCTCTATATTCTGATTCTGATTTTTCCAAATCATTTTTAGAAAAACATACATTACAATGTTTTTACATTCGGCCTCCATTTGGTAACCAATATTTTATAGCCTTCGACCAATGGGTCTTCATACAATGATTCTCAATACACTTTGGTCATGTGTTCTTTTTTGAATGACACTTTGTCTAATGGATTTTTACAATGGGACTCGGTCTAATGGAACTCCATGTAGTGGAACTCTGTTTGATGAAATCCAACCAGATTGAATAATTTAGACTCGGTGTAAGTCATTCTTTGACTATAAATAAACTCAGTCAGCCAACTATCATCTCTTTCTTCATATTATTGAGTTTTTACTGAAGTTCCTCCTCCAATGAATCTCTATCTAGTAGATCAACTTCAACCATAAAGTAATATATTATTGGAATATCATACTATAAAATGAAATCAATGTTACATATTTTGTATTTGTGAGTAGTGATCAAGTAAATTCCTACTAACACCCCATTATAAAGGATTTCCTAATTTGGAAAAGGAGAAAATAAGAATCAATTACCAACTCCTCTGAAACTAAAATTTCATATCCCTTTCTCATATAAAAATTTATGGATTCTTCGCAACCCGTCTAAAATATTCATGAACCTAATTTGACATCTCAGGTGTCCATGAACATCAGTGAATTTCATTGAACTTGATTTTATAGATCAGTATAAAAAATCATTAATATTATAGTTATTTAAAACTATGAATGATTAGATTCACTAATGAAAAATTTAAACACTATACAATGTGTTTTTTTCACCTTATAATTTCTCTTCCTGGTGTATGTTTGTAAATTTATCTTCCTCAGGAAGTCTCAATAAATAGTTACCACATCAATATTCATTTTTATATGAAATCATGAACATTCATTAAGGATTTATTATTTATTACTTTTCCATTTTTTTGGATCATTCAATTTGATATGATTAGGTACACCATTGATGTTCTCTCAAATCTTCATCATGTTGATTTTCATACACAAAAATTTATAATGATAAATCCTATAGAACTCTATCAGGTGGGAATCCCTTATCATATAAAAATCATTCATTATTTTATCTTTATAAATGGTAATCCCTATATTGTTGTATGTTTGATATTTCCTATGTGAATCTGATTGAATTCATCCGTTTCAACTTCATTTATAACTTCATTCTGTTCTCTATTAAATTTTACATGATCCAATAAAATTGAAAATATATCGTTTGACAAATATATTTTCTAGTCTTCCATTATCATTTTGATATAGCTACATTATCATTACTCTGACTGATCATAATATCCTTTGTCAATATTTTTAGGTACCCAACAACAATAATAAATATTTATTAAACTTCTTCATTATTCTTCACATCATGAGTCCCCTAATTTTTTATTTCATAGATATTAAGTTTCACATATTTTTTCTGGAACTTATCCCCCTTTAATATTGTTCATTCAACACTTTAATGGGATTTTCCCCCATTTTTATTCTTTTTCCACATTTATTTCATTCTCATTCATCATAATCATATAATACTACGTTCACCAAACTAGAATCACATTATGTTAACTATTTGGTACATCTGATGAAAATGTGAAATCTTTATTTTAGAATGTCTATTTGGAATTTTTGTCCAATATCATCATATATTATTCATCTGATCTCTTTTTGAAAAATACATTACAAATATTTATTTACTATTTTTTCTAGTAAATTCTTTCAAGATCCATTATTTTCACTTCTCTTACCTTTTACACACTTATCTAGGATCAATAATTATTCATCCTGTTTTAAAACCTCAAAATAATTGCATATCATCGTATAAATTTTTTGTTAAATTTCTTACACTCATATTATAATTAAATCACCTACAAATTCATTAAAAACAACATTATCAGTATTTGTACACAAATATTTATCCAAATATGATATTTTCATCTTCATTGTCACGTAGATTTCTTCTCCCCATTATTGAAAATCAAATTTAAAGGGTCCATCTTAGCATATCTTCCTTCATCTCAGATTCATCTAACCATTTCTCAAGGGAAAAACAAAGTCACTTAATTTTCACAAAAATATCATTTAACTACAAGACACAATCTACATGGGAGAACCTAGTTTAGAATAATATTTTTAATAATAAGTGCTGTAAATGTTTCGATGAACATTTTATTCCCAAAATATTTTCATCAACATCCATATAAGAACATTATATATGGAGAAATATAAGAAAATTATCTAAGAATAAAACTTCACCGATTGAAAAAAACACATCAAAATAGTTTAAGTGTACAGTAGCATTTCACCAATATTATTTCATTCATAAAATTATCATATGTTTTTATAAAATTTGTTATAATCATACAACAACTTCATTTTTTAAACATCAATGCTACTACTCATCTTCTCATCATAGTATAATAATTCCCATGAAGGAATATATTCCTTTCTGTAAAACCTCTTCTGCACTCAAAATGTTTCATACCTTCTCCCTCAACACCATGAAACATAGTATAAATAAACAAGAAAATTTGGAAGAAATGGGATCCTTAATAGTTCCTTAAAAAAAATATTTAGACTGAGAATATTCTTCCAGACTTTATTTATTCATCTTCTTCATGGATATGAAATTTTATATACTTATTTTATTTGTAATTATCTTCAATTATTTTTAAATTAATTTTTTATCATCTTTAGAATCATTAGATGAAGCTATAAAGTTTTATTCACCTTTGGTAATATATTTTTAGGAATAATTTTGTAAGAAACTTCTTATTCTATCATCATTGGCTGATAAGAGTGTCAAAAAGGTTTATGTGACATTCACATTTGGCCCACAAAATTTATACATTTTATGAATGTTGAAATCAAAATCTGTTTATAAATTTTTAAAAAAATTTATCTCATCTTCACAAACATGTTTATTTCATTTTTCTTCATCTAACATTAGTGCTCTCTATAACATTTTATCTGAGGCAATTAATCTAGACAAATTTGTAATCACTCATTAATTACTAACTAAACTTTTGTATCATTTTGTACATTATTATCCTGAAATTTCTTTTGTAAAATCCATTTTATTTTTCAATATTGTGGATTTATAGTTTCTCACATTATGATATTTCATATATTCCGTTTCATTTATTCTTCGTCTGTTATTTTTTATCCACTCAATGTACTTACCATTGATTCAATCTTATTTCATAGTAGAGACATTTTCTGCTATCTGGATTAATTTATCATCCTAAAAATGTTGCATCACGGATAGTGACCTATGAATAATAATCTTTTCTGTTTCTCCTAACAATTCTATATGCATTTTTGTTGTTTATTATACTTCAAAAATAATGGGATGCATTTCTTATGAAGATTCTTCATTGAATTATTCCACACATTCTCAATGAAAGATGATTTATTACAAATCTTGAATCTTGAACCTATAGTGTTAGTAGAAACATATGTACATTAGTATTGCTTAGGAATATAAACAATGTATTTATGTAAACCCATATTTTCACCATCATTTGGTGTTCCCTGAATAACCAAAAATTATTTTTGTGAAGTATTCCATCACCTTTATTATCTATCATTATGTTTCCAGAATCATTGATTGTGACCCTAAAAAATCTTATTATTTTTTAGAAAAATTTTCATTCTTCCGTTAGTTTTATCTCTATTTTTTATTCACTCACCACTATAAAATGTTATTTTTTAATCCTCTTTCATTAACTTTCATCATCCCCTTTTATGTTTAGTATTTTACTTAAGGGATAATTCAAAATTTTATTTTATGATCCACATATGTTCTATATCTATTCATCATCATCATCACTACTAGATGAAACACTTCCTTCTATAACTAAAATACAGAATTTGAAATGATGATTAGTTAAATTTTTTTATAAGGGGACATTATTATCCCTTTTAATCAAGTGTCATGACCCATCCAAATAGGGATCATGGTATTAATCCCTAATCCCATATCTATTATCTATGGGGATAGTGACGATCACTAATTAGGAAAAATAGTAACATGGGAGGCCTTAGCCAAAATATCTCCACACACACTCACACGTCTATAATCCCATTCAATGATGAACCATAAAATCAACTTAACTACAAAGAACTCAAGCATCTAAACACTACAACTAGAGTATTATATGTAGTAAATTATAGTATACTAGGACAAACTCAATCACACCCCAAATAGTCCAAAAAAAATCTAAATTGAATGTAATGATAAGATCTACTATCAAGATACCACTAGAACACACCACAATATGTCCACTCTGAATAAACATAGTTTGGTTTGTGTAATTCTAGGAATCCTTCAAATGGTCAATCATTTATACAATGCATGACTTGTGTATGAATACCCCTTGCGAGGGTGGTATAACAACACCAAGTAGAAGACCCTAACATAAAAAAATATAGAAAATTAATAATAGAAAGATCTATATATATATATATGTCTAAAATACATATAACTTAAATTTACATATGTACTCAATAAAGACACACCATATAATTCATAAATCACAGCCATAAATACCATCCTTTTATTCCATCTCAATGGTTCCCTATGGTACACATTTAGGACAAAAAACTCCATCAATCTAATAGCACTGATGATATATATCTAAGAGTTATTGATCATCAGGTCTCACCATTATAAGTAAACAATAAAAATCCAATGATAGACAATACAATGATGATGATCACACCCCATTCAATGGATTATACGAACAAATAAATCCATATTTTTCCATTGAGTAGAAGATCAATGCATACATAATGTTGTTCAAAATGATACAAATAACTCCACCATGTGAATGATGATGACTAGAAGATATCATTCCAGGCCTCACAGATGTATTCCAACAACTTTATCTAAGAATTATTGTTGATCTTATCAATGTCTTATTTGTAGATGGTGGTTCCATACTAACAATCAGGAAATGGATATGGGGAGTTAAACCTAATGAAACATATCCCGTATACCTAGAAAATGGGATACAATCCAACCATAAGGGGATAAATGACATGTAGTGGGGGTAAACATGGTTCCCCACTAACATGGGGTCCTTCCCATGTTCACGGATGGTGTCCAAGTTCCATTGAAGGCACATAGTGTGCTACTACTAATGTACTTCAGCATGAATACTACTACACAGCATTGACCTTTTACTAACCAACTTGGACATGTCTTTGTAAGAGTACAATATGGGATTATGACCATGTACTCAAGGTTATCTCTGTTTACCAATAGAGGTAAATTTCGATCCAATGGGGTTGTTTTAGACACTTTGTGACAAGGTCACATGTCATGTGATACTTATCTTCATCATGAAAGTCTAGCTACCACTAGGAGTGACAAACACGATGAAATCCTATTGAAAAATAACTATATATCATTTAATTTTAGATATCTAATTGTTTTCTCCAATTTTATTTGAACATATTCAGAATTTTTCCATTTCAGAATAAAATAGTTTTTTCAACGATTCTATTCCACTACAAAATCACTAAAATCTAGAAAAAAAATTATTGGTAAATCCCTTCAAATGATGTTATTCATTGCACTCTAATGATCAAAAAAACATTGTATCTACATCATCTGATCTTTATATGTATCCTCCAACACAGAACCATCTATTCATGATGAACCTAGATCTATGATTTTGAACCATTGTACCATGAAACGAGTGTCTAATTATTTATTTTCTGAGACATGTCGAACTTCGAGTGAAACAAAAAGCACCCGTGATGAAGAGATAATCAGGGTATAATTTATCAATGAAAAACCATGATCCTCACTCAATATTTGCGTCGACCTTTATTTGTTTCTATTAGATTGAAAAATTAATAGGTAATAATATAATCTCAAAGAAATAATCAAGATAAATCTTTTAAATATTATCATCCAGATAAATAACCAATCTAGGAATCAATCCCTCGGTCAATTGATTAGAGTTTCCCAGATAAATAAAAATTGGGGGATACATCCAAATCAAACAACACATTTCCTATATTCTAATCGATCATTAATGGTGAATAGAGATACATCATTTTCTTTGGAGAGATCCACTGATTCTATCTCAGATCATTCTTCAATCATTGATCCAAATGAAATTTATATGACACAGATCCTTCAAAGCTCCCTCTAATGGTTCTCTAATGGATCCAAGGTTATGAGTCCAAATCAGTTTATATTTCATAATCATAAACATAGAGGAAAACTTACGTCTAAATTTCAAAAGTTGATATAAAATAAACATATTTACCATTTTATTCATTTCACATAAGCAAATACTTTTCCAAAAACACCCACTTCCATTAAGGGTTATATCACGCATAGCCCAAAACCTGAATTAAAAACTCAAATGGAACCCTTGGTTTTCTGATATGTGCCTTCATTTTGAATTTATTTCATTTTTTTAGAAAAAATACATTCACATTATATTTAATATCTTTGATATATTTGAAATATTATTTTTGAGCACACTGGACATTAGAACAACATTTTTTCTTAGCGCATGGTCTTGATAATAATCCATAAAATATTCAAAAAAAGACATGGAAAATCGGAGTGATTACATTGTCCCGACCATGTTGCTTTATTTCCCAATAATACAAAATAAGAGAAACACAAAGAGATGTGGGTACTGAGCATGAATCTCTGCCTCCATATCCTATGTTCTCTCCTAGTGATTTCTGTGATACAACTAGAACCACACTAATAGAATATCTCTTCCAAAAAGGATCATCTCCCACCAATCATCTATCTCAACCAAGTAGTCGGTAACGGAAGATCCATCATTGTTGTCCAAATCACCTCAGTTGAAAACGAGTGATGTGTGAGAATTGTTCCTCCTCATCTTTGAAACATGGATGACATTATGTACCCAGTCTAGAAGAGCAGGTATAGGTAAGAATTTCACCTACTATAAGTCTCTATGAAGTATCTACAATAGTAAAATGAACTTGAATATGTTTCCTTCCCATAAAAATCAAAATTATCGACATCGAGGTGAACCTGATCGGAATACATGGTCTCCCTCTCCGAACCCTAACAGACTCAAATAATCCCTTTAATAATTGATATTTAAAGAGATCATCAAGGAAAAAAATAATTATCATTTGAACTCCACGGTCTCAAACTATATAATTTATGTAGAGGAATCCCAAGCTCTATATTGAACTCCACTGTTGAATAGATAAGAAGTGGGGAGACATGGTGAGTTAGTGAAGGATCAACTTGAAGGAATCTTGTCCCCTTGGATGTTAGAGGAAATGAAATCATGAATCTTATGAATATCCATTCCCACTTAAAATATAGATCTTCTAGGGTTTGAGATAAACCATTTGAAACATTATTCTTAGAATTCAATTGTTGACAAGTACGACATTTAGAGATAAACTGAACTACTCAATTCGTTATCCTCATCCACCAAAAAAGTAGTTGGAGGACTTGTTACATCTTTTCCACAAATAGATGTAACACAAAAAGATATGTATGAAACTATATCAGAACATCATCTTGTAATGTTAATGGTACTATCATACATTCTCTTAAATGAAAAACATGCTCCCCACTTTTAGAAAATTCACCAAGAGAATTTCTAGTGGATATCTGTGTATGCGGGGTCTCATAGATGACATCCCCTAGTTGTGCTTCCCTAAAACACTACAAAAGAATATGTGTGACAACCATTGACTAGGGGTATTCTAATCCATCTCCATCCAAATATGATAACTAAAATGCATCCATGTACCGTAATGCCTCATTCTGTAATCGAAAAAAACATTTCATACTGAGGTAATCTTCTACCATGTCCCCTTTCTCTATAGTATAGACAATCATAAAGTCATAATCATGGAGAAACTATAGATATCACAAATTCCTCATTTTCTTATCCTTCTAATATAATATATAATTTTGATTTTTTTATTATAATAATTGATACACCACTCACCATAGTAAATCACTACTTTATTATATATGAGACAATAACCATGAATTATCCATGATGCATAACAAAACACAACATACTCAACACCCTCCTTTAGAAATTTCATGATGGGACCCCACATCAATCCCTTCCTAAATAACTGAAAATGGTGTTATAACCCCTATAAACAGATGCATGGTTTTTCCATTGAGGAAGAAGTTATCATGTGTGTTGAAACAATAATGAAATTAGTTATGAATATCCTCTAACTGACTACCATCATAAGTAAGCTTCACACCACCATCATGGTGTTGGGATGATCCCAAGATGTCACTAACTCAACCTTTTGTAGGTCCACTGCCACACCATCTTCTGAGATAACATTTCAGAGAATGTGGTCCTCTTTAATATATAAATGGTACTTTAAGAGACTTTTGTTTATATGGTTCTCTAAAAGTACAACTATAACAACAATCAAGTTTCTCATGTGCTCCTCCGTGGATGTGGAGTATATTTGGATGTCAATGGTAAAGACTACCAGAAACCAGTATATGAATGGAAAAATGATAAGGTTCATTATTCACATTAACACTGGTGGAACAATATTCATATCAAAGGGAATCACCTTGTTCTTATAGTGATCATAGCAACATATGAATATTCTCATTGGTATATCCTAATCATATACTCACAACTAAAGATAGCCTAACCTAAGAACATCCATAGAAAACCATCGAGTTCCTCTCAACTAAGAAAATAGTTTATAGATCCATGATAGTTGATACATGTTCTTCACGATCACCTAAATCAAGAACATGTATTCCCGAAATTAATTCAAGCACTTGTCTACCTTCTTGGTGAAAAAAATTGAGAATTTCTAGGTTAAAACACAAGATTTAACAAGTCTCTTCCTCTGCAAGACCTCCAACTACACCATCATCATCGGAAGCCCTGTGGGAGCAATTTGATATGATGAAGTAGATATTGTTGTTGTTCAATGGGGTAAATAAATGAAAAATTATATCTCTCTATGGGGATATAAACATGGAACACACTCAATGACGACATCTTCATACACTTTCACCAATGTATGGAATTGATTACTCATAACATCAACTACACTAAGGTTCATGATCCCAAAGTGACGAATAATCAACTACCACCACCCATGAATGTGTCTACCCACTACATCATTGGTTTCCTTTTTATCAAAACATGAAAATCTAGTTTCATTACCATGGAAACACCACATACTCCTCCTTAAATATTCAAAATGGGCATGAACTATACAAAACCAGTCTATACCAAAGATGATTTTGTAAATCCACTTCACTAATACAAATAGATCCCAATAGAAAATCTCATCTCGAAGAGTTAGTAAAATTACATGGAAGAAGTTTGATATCATTGAGTCATCTTTAGTAAGAGTCTCAAAGAACATGTTTCAATACATGTTGTTATCTATAATATTTATTTCATGAACCATATATGTGTAAATAAATGAATGAGTAGTAGCAGTGTCTATCATTACTAAATAATCGGTAGAACATACACAGATTGTACTTCCTGTCATTTCTAAAGCCTCAGGTTCATAATCGATAATCACATAGATCTTTCTCTATCCTTGTCCTCAATCTCTTTAATCCTAGAACGGTCCACCTAGGGGTGGTGGTGGTAATAGGTCAAAGTGCCTACCACCTCTAGAAACTCTCATTGTTTCTCTTCTACATCTTCAACTTGTGGAACTATCTTCTCCTATTAATTCCTCTTCCATGGAGACCCATCAACAGTTTCTCTATCATACTTATGAAGGGTCAGACTACCTTGGTGAATATTTCCCATGTTGTCACATTATTAGCCCCACCAATCCAAGGGATGATATGAACCGTTCTATGAGACTTGAAAGGAAATCCATCAATATTGGGACATCATATTGAACTATATCAGACATCAAGGTCCTTGGGACTGATGTCAACACCTTTAAACTAATGAAACTACTCATATGTGCTCACTAAGAGAATAAACTATATTCATCAACACAACTAAGAAATTGTATATCTCCAAAGTTATATCGATAATGCCACCCTAGGATGAAATAAATATTGGAATAAATATAGTGTAGATGTATCTAAAAATTACATTCATGAATGAAAAACCTCAGTATAAGTAATCCCCATAAATATACATAGTGCTCTTATATAGGATGGTGAACCTCGATTAATCCTCAACTACTGTCATGCTTCACTTCTGAAGTTGTAAAAATATCTAGATAAGTACATCCCTCCAGCTAGATGGATAAAAGTAGTCTATAAAAACATGACCAATATCATTCCATATTATAGTATCACCATCATAAGAGTGGAAAACTAATGCTGAACATTGTCATATAGATACGTGAAGAATACTCACTGCCAAGACCATCATCTGAATATTTAATTTCTGGACTAGATAAAAATCACAAATCCCTACCTCGATCTAGTCATTAGTTACCTATAGGTTTATCTCTCCTTGAAACGTGAGGGGTATCTATCACTAATCCTCTTGATGTGGACTTAGTCTATGCACCTGATCCACTATTAATATAAGAACCATCTACTACTCAACATGTGGTGGTATAACTAGTCACAAACTAGAGGTAACATCTCTAGAATTGGTTCCTGTATCAACACCACATAATTTAGGGGGTCTTCCTTGTGATCCTAATATTGAATCCTAAATGGAATATGTCATTGTGGTATCTTAAAAAAATATGTACTCCAATAAATGACTATTTATATTGTGATGTGTGAAGAGGTACATTAAAAACAAAACCCATTTCTATATTATTTATGTTACATTTTTTCCCAACAAATGGTGTTCTAATGAATAGAGTCAAAAAGTAGGTGACTATAGTCTTTGTGTATTGATACATTAGACGTTGCTCCAAAAATGGAGTCCATATTTTAAATGATTAACCTAAAACACTTTACATTGAATCACTAAACAAATCTCATAGTCTCTAGTGCTAAGGTACAACTGAATTGTTTGATACCGCTATTTTTTGATCCATCACAATGGGTCATGTGACGTGACTCCCCAAGACCTCCAGCTAATGGGTTGGCCCTGAAGACTGGATCCTTGTATAATATCCCAATATTATGGGAGACTATAACTTAAGTAACTTTCCACACAAAAATCTCAAATCCAATAAAATTATGAAATTAAAAAACAATTGAATAATCATGCATACATACATCTAAATTCCATAACAAGAGTACAATAGGGTGAAATGGGAAATTAATTGGGAAAAAAACAAGACCAAAATAATTTTTCAAAAATACATCCAATATGAAAGTAAATATATTGAAAACCAGCATGAAGCAATAGGATAACACCGTAGACATTTTAATTTCACTAAGCACAATCTCTTATTGGTCTGTCTAGGACTCAATCAAAATGTGAATCATCTACACAAGACATGACTCGAGCAACAATTCCCATGTTGTGTTGAGTATTACATTACCCAATGGGACACCCCAAATCAAAATACCATATTAAAATAGAATAAAATTTATCATTACACAAGTATTTTTATAAATCACATATAAGAAAAATATCCAAATTTAATCAACAAAGACACGGATTTTAATGGTAAATCCAAAACCATAAATACCGGTCTAGGATTACAGCTCAAAGGTTCCATATATCACCCATTTGGTGGAACAAACTCACTGAGTCTGATATTAACGAAGATGTCAATATGAGATGTAGTTATTGTCATGTATCACCATTAGCAGTACACGCTAAATGTATGACTAGATATGATAAAATGATAAGGATCACACCAAAATCCATGTTGTATACCAACAAAAAACAGGAATAACCTTCCACATACTATATTGATGATCGTGTAGTGATGGTCAGGAATATATCATGACCCTAAACTAGTGATTGAAGGTGAATAGACTATCTTAGTCCATGATTCATAGAAGGATTCGAAAAACTCAATCCCAAAATTCCTATTGAATATGTCATTCTCCTATGGGTTGGAGGTGATTCCATACTAAACCATAGAAAGTGGATTTATGGAATGAATCGTAAATAAACATGTCCAAGATATAGAGAACGATAGCTCCAATCCTACTTCAAATGATTATATGGTGTATAGTAGTGGAATACTCCTTTCACATTAAACCCTAATTCCTTCTTCTGCAAACAAACATTTTATTTGTCCATGCCAATGTACATGTTTTCCTGCATCCCAGGTAGTTATACCTATGTAAAAATACATGGATTATCCCATATACCATCCAATTCAGTTTTGCCTGTGTAGGAGTACACAATCTGTCCTTCTCTATGTACTTTAACATATGTCCTTGTACCCTAGGAGGTACAAACTATTCATTTAGGGTTGGGTAACACCTTATGTGACATGGTCACTGGCCATGTGACATGGTCACACACTGTGTGATTCGTTCCTTCATCTTGAAACCCGTGATGATAGTAGGATTCTCCCACAAAGTTCTTTCATTCAGAGAAACTCCATGTATATTAGAATTTCATGGATCCTATTTGTTTAGTCGTTTCTCTGACAACTTATCCATCCTCGTACAATTTAAAATCATAAAGATTCATCAATCAGGCCTTTTCACCACATAATTATCAAAATATGGCTTTCATTCCCTGAGATAAACTCCATTACATGATTATAATTATTGTTCACTAAAGAACACAAGAACTGTGTATTTACTTCTTCTATTCCACTATAATACCCATTATCACACCATCTTCCCATCATACAGATGAAAAATCTATGATTTCGATCCATTGATCCAATGAACGAGCACATAACATTCAATTTTTTCGGAATACATCAAACCACAAGTTAAATAAATAATGCTAGTGATGAGTGGAGAATCAATGGAGAAAAAACAATAAATAATAATGAGGAATTGACCTCTTTCTATGTTTATTTCAGAAAAAATTCTTTACCAATAGAATTATGAACAAAACGATAACAAAATAGTAAAAAATTAATTCTCCCAATAAATCCATGCAATAATTCAATCCTTCAAAGTTACTGATATAAGAATTGATATGGTGGTCTAATTATTCACTGCTATTTTTCAAATGGAAAATACTAAATGAATCCAAATCAAATAAAATATTAACTGGATTTTGATCAATTTCTATGAAATATAATAGTTTCTTCGTGATCATTGGATAAATCCTATAACTATAACTCACATTAGTTGTTGATGTTTGATCCAGTTGAAGTTCATCTGAGATAGATCTTCCAAAAAACTCCCAATCATTCTCCAATAGCTATAGGGTTATGTGAAAATCCCTAAATATTTTTAATAACTACACAATTTTAGACAATATTTGGTCACTACATTAATGGATGAAATGAAACAATTTTTTAATTAATTTATTCTTTTAATTTTTGTGATGAAATATACACTAACACCCCATAATGAATAATGATATGTCAAGCATAACATAAAAACCACATTTTGAACTCTACAACGACCTCAATTTTCTGATCCCAAAACACTATATAAAATTTATTTCAATATTTTTAGTAAAACATGCACACATTGTATGTAACATATTTTTTATATTTCAAAAACATAATACATGAAAACCGAGAATCGTAACGTCATGTATTATCATTTCAACTTCTAGAAAATAATCCATTGAATATCAAAAATAATACATATAAAATATGAGTCAATACATAATGTAAAAAATATTGTTTTAGGAATAAATTTTATTATTTATATTATAATTATATTTCATAGACTTCTTATCATATTTTTATGACTAATTACTCATGATTCTTTATAGGATAATTTTGAGAAAAATGATTTTTTACTACAAAATTATAGAATTTGATAGAATGTTAACCTTTTTACAAATAAATTTCCCATTGGAATTTCATATATATAAGATAATTTTTTTATAAATCTTCTACATCTCCCTATGTAAATGAATTTCATGGTTTTTATTTAGGATCTTCATCATTGAGATTCCATTTTAACAAATCATCGAATACAATTTCTTTCAAAATATTATAATGTTTATAGATTGAGATCAACTCTGTATCGATATTTTCTCATCACTTTCGTGACAATATTAGAATCTTCCATCGTTCTATGTGACCGTTGATTTTTATGATGATCTAATTTACTCTTGTAAATTAATAAACAATATTTTCATCATCAGGAACCTTAATATCCTAAAATAAACTTCACTGTATCTTAATAATAGATTAATAAATTTTTCCTTTTCAAACACATATTATTGTATATATTTCTTACATTTTATTACCCATCGGTAACCCTGTAGTCACTGCATAATTATTTTTCGTATGATCTATCATTATTAAATTCTGAAATTTCTATAATCATTGATATATATCTTATCATAATCCATCAGGTTAAATTCATTAATGGGGTAAAATATTGTTGTTTCAATATCTATAACATATAGTATATATGATGAAATATGTGGACATCAAATTTAACCTATTGTAATTGATTCTACCATAAAAAATAAACCCCCATCTTGTTCTCTAAATTTAAATTCTCCATTAGTAGAGCTAGATCATTCCTAGGATAACCCTCTTTGATTTTAATTTATGTTATTTTATATTAATGTATGCTATCACTAAGAGGGTGATGGGTGAATTAGTGATTATGTTTTATTTTGTATGATGGTGTCTAAACATTGAATGAAAGATTTATTAACCGTTGAAAACTTTTTAATGTTATGATCCACTCAAATATAAATATATTCCTTTAATTTCATATAAAAATATTATAAATTCATTTCATCACATGATATTTACAATGATTTATTAAAATAAAAACTCGAAAACATTTTAATTATTCCTCACAACATGGATTATTTTTCAAACTTCTTTAAGGATTTCAATGTCATAAGGATGAACTAGATTTATAACCAAAAAATCATCCTCTAGACAACCCTGGTTCTACCCCAAAACAATCAGATCATATTCCATAGATGGTTATACCACCAATTTTCCAAAATATATCGTGTAAATTCACAGAAGGTAATATTAGCTTCCAACAAGAAATATTTAAAACTGGTTATACCACTACTAACAATATTCCTTTCCTTACACTTTTATGATACACTATTCAAATAGCTTCTCTTCCTCCATAAGTAAGTTGGATAAAATTGACGTATGATCAATATTCATATTCATTAATGAGCCTCTTAAAAGTCTCAATTCATGAAACATCCTCCTAATATTTGATGAATTTTGATAAACCCAATTTGAATTTCTAATACATAATTATAAAAATTTCTTTTGAAATTTCTTTTCTGTTTGTTATTCATATACTAACCTCTATCATATGGTTTCTATTAGATGACATTCATTTTACTTTTTTTATTTGTGTCTTTTTCAAAGAGTCAATTTCTAATTAACTTTTTGGAAGGAACTCTATCTGTGGGAACAATCTATAATGTAACCTCATCCACTAGAACTCTATTTGGTGGAACCCTGACCGATGGAACAATCGACACCCTATGTACGTCATTATAGGACTAATTTGGAACCGAATAATCCTATATCAAGTTCTTATTCATCTAATTAAAATTTTATTGATGTCCATTCATTTGACGGATCACTATCTAGTTATTAAACATCAATAAAAATTAATGTTTGGTTAGAGTCTCTTTTAGTCATAAAAAATTTAGAGTTTCAAAATTAATTTCTTGTAAATATTGATTATCTTAAATCAATGTTTCACCACTTTATATGGATTCTCTGATAGTGGAAAAGAAATTACCTCAAATTCATTTTCTTATTCACGTGAAACTACAGAAACCGTTTTTTTCATTTTCCAAATAGCATCTTTTTGGGTAAGTGAGAAGCATACAAAAAGGGACAGTTGTTCCTAAAATCAACATAGAACAACACACCAAATTCAACATTCAAAATTTAAACATTCTAATTTCAACAAAAAAATCATAAAACCCGCCATAACCCACCACGAGCCACAAGAAAACACAACGTAATCCTCAAAATCAACCATCATGAGGAGACCTTGAACCAAGAGTCTGGCCACGTCGCTGCCAACTGCCATCGTTAGTACCATAATCTCTCCGTTAACCATCAGAGAAGGTAACTAGAAACATTCAACGATATCCAATTCATCTAGATTCATCACCAACCACGGAAACATTATCACCTTTCCGCCATCGATCATCAATTACAGAAACCAGAAAGAAAAACACAGAAATGAAAAATAATCATAACCGATACAGGAAACATCGCCACCATCATCAATTTCTAAAATTCAACAAGCAATACTCAATCAGATCAGCCGCAAAAGTTGGTGGAGGAAAAAATCCAACACCTAAAATCAAAACAGACTTTGCGAGGAGCACCTTCAGCAGCCGAATCCCACCTCCCAAAGCCATTGAGGAACCACCGCTTCAAATATTACTCAGAGAGAAGCAAATGGACATTGAGGCCAGGGCAGGGATTTTAATTCCGAGGGTTTCAAACAAACATGGTGAAAAAAGATGAAAATCAGGGAAGAAACCTGGAGAGAACACGAGCAGGAGGAAAACGAAGAAGAACCCAAAAGAAACCAGGGAAGAAGCCCAAACTGAGACCAACTCGAAGAAAGGAGGGGGAAATGGGGAAGACACTGATCAAAACCATAGCCACCAAACCTCAGACCCAAAACCTATGAGATTCCATCGCTCCAGATCTGACCAAGAGTGGAGCAAAGGAACAAAAGGTAATAGGGTGGTAGCGACACCATAGGGTAAAACCGAAGCACCCTCGCCGAAGCCGATGTGAGGGGCGGAACTCTGGAACAGACAAACAGTGATAGAAAAAGGGGGATGAACCCTAGGATAATCCATGGACGGGTCATTCAAGTGAAACTACAGTTTTAGATCTCTTTCTCATTTAAAATTCATTGGATGCTTCTCAAAACTTCTATAATATTCATGAATCTAATTTTAAATATACATCAACCACAAGATTTGTTGAATTTATATAAAATCATTAACAAAGAAATTAAAAAAATTCATTAACCTCATCAGGATATCATACATTTATAGAAACAGGATAACATCGACATTTTAATAGAAATTACAATGTGTTTGTAAATATCTGTTGAATTTCTCATTCTAGTGTTTTCTGTTAGTTTCTTATCATTAGAAATTGTCTTCCTATTTATAAACCATCATCATTATTCGTCTAATGAACTGACAAACATTCATCATTTTATTCACCTATTTTTTTCCCATTTATAGAAACCTTCTCTATGATATTCGTTGTGATATCCCAGATGATATCTCAAAAATAAATCGAGTATAGTCTTAAACATTATTCTATTCAATTATAATTTATGTAGATCGAAATTTTATATAACTCATATATCATATCAATATTTGTACACCCTATTTTGAATATATTTGTCCATCTCTTTTGGTCCATTGAATCTTTCTTCTGGTTGTCAGATGTATTCCGTCAATTTCATGTCTATAATGTTATCCATTCTGTACTCTATTAATTTTTTTTACCTTACCTGATAGAAAGGATAATATTCCCCCATTTAGTTTAATTTTTACTATTCTATTCTTTGTCTACTGCTGTTTGACAATATTTTCTCTGACCAATCAAATCCTCATAACTGAATCCTTGTAAAAACACAATAACATAGGTCAATACTTATACATCATATTCATCAAAAATTATATCTCAAATCTCCTCTTTTTTTATATACATTAAGTCCTAATTCATGTTCCTTAACCTTCTTCCCATTAAAATTTTATAATTATACACTTTTACTATCTTTCTCCAATGTGTTATTATTTTTCCAAATTAATTTCATCATCATTCTTCACAATCACATAAACACAATTTCATATGATCACTATCATCCATTGTTCTTTGTTTGTTACAACCATATGAAATGTGAAAATTTTCTCATAGAATATTTGGATGGAATGTTTATCTAATATCATTAGACACATTTCATATGACAATCCTTGTGAAAACTACATTAAAAAAGTTTTTCCATTATATTTATCTAGTTATGTTTTTCCAAAATCATCAGTTGTGATCCTCTTCCCTTATACGCACTTTCCTTGGATCATTAATTCGTAATGATTTTTAAAAACACTGAAATAATATAATAAATTCACATAAATAAGTTATGTTCCTAAAACAAATTTAATAACATTCCAAAATCAACTTTATTAATTATATTTCTCATGAAACTATCATATCAAACATTCCTAATGAATTTCATCTCCAAGAACATATTGATATACTTGTAATAAATACTTCCAAAACAGTCATGGTCATAATAGTATTTATATGCTATATATTATATCTATAAAACTAAAATATTAATTAAAGATAATTACCATGTGAGTCATAATAGTGGTAAATTATCTACCAATATAGTCCCTTTCATATAATAAAATAATGAAATTTTCATAATCATAATTAAATAATATATATTTGTATATATAATTGGTCTAATGGTAATGTATTTATTTATGACTATACCTTGATATCATAATTCAATTAAATGATGTATGTTTATTGAAAATAGGAAACAAGATCAAATAAATTATAATTATTAGATTCAACTACAATAAACAAAATAGTTATTATATATAATCCAAACACCTACAAAATTATTTACATAATTTCAACATGTACAGTAAATGTTTTGCATATAAACCCTTTTGATAAAGGATAAAAAATTATAATATTTGTGATAATTACATTAAATGATATCTATTAATTTTTAACATCAATCTTAATGAAAAATTCATTTAATCCAATATATAAAATACATTGAAAATATTGGTCGTTATTTGAAAAAAATAATTCTATGTAAATTTCACAGTAATATTTCATGGAATTAGTGATATTTTCATCAATTCCATTTCCTAAAATTATGTTTTGAAACTACATACCCAGAGTTATAGCATTAGAGAAAGCTATAAATTAATTATACATTATCGAAAAATCTATAACTGATTCATTTACTATTTTACATGATATTAATCCTTCATCAATAATAAACACAAAAATAAAATTGGACATTAATTTATCGAAACAAAAAAAACTATGAATCATAGTATCCAGTCACCTCAAGGTTATTAAAAGTTTTATATTTAAGAATAAAATCTATTTTTATACAAAAATCCTTAAACATTCTTTGAATATCACCAATTACGTATTGTAGTATTTCTTTTTTATCATCCCAAAATAACAATTAAAAATATAATATATCAACATGTACATGATTGAGAAAACAAAAAACTTCCTAAAAAGACTCAAAAGAACTTATTTCTATCTTTTATCAATCCTAATTATTTTGAGATGATTTTTTTTAGATTAAATTTACCATCTTTTTGAATTGGAACCAGTTGTGTTGAAAATTTTTCCACCCTCTACCTCTCTAAAATTTTATAAATATATGTTTTATTAGATAATCCATATACAACATGAGTTATATTATGGAATATTTATATTACAATCACATATTTTGGAATAAAAAATCTCTATCAATTCTATAATATTAGAGGAATTTCCTAGTGTTTCCTAATAAACTATGATCATTCAAAATAATTAATATTCCTCCATCATATTGAATTAGTAATATAAATTACTCTTATTCTTCTTATATTATATATACAAATAATTGATGGTTTCCAAAAATATATAAGATAAAATGGAATCATTAAACATACAATACAATTTTTAGAATCTTAATTAAGTATATATATGGAATTATTGAATTTACAATTTATTTGAAACCTCACATCTATGAAAAAACAAATTCATTGATCCGAGAAAACATCCTCCTATTAGTTTCCATTCAGAAAGGATGTTTTAAGAGCTATTTTATTTATCTCTTTATCATAGTGAGATACCAATGCCATAGTAATCATAAAATAATCTTTCTTAAAAACAAACTTTAACTTTCATGGTTTCAATTATAGTGAAATAATGTTTTGAAACCTCTTTTAAATACAATAACCATGATCCTTTTAGAGAATGAAAATGGTATCATAAATTATTTTTTCCATGGAATTCAACACAAATTTCAAAGAATCTAGAAATTTTTTGAGAACATTAAATGTCAATGGATAGACAATATAAAATTGTACCTCTAATAATTCCATGATGACTTTCTATCTCTGGTAGAGATACCTCATAATCATCAATATTATCATACCTTATTATTATTTTCTATCTTAAAAACACTATTTATTAGGGTTTATTAATAATTTCATCATTTTCAATTTGGGAAACATCATGTAGTTGTTATAACTGAATATTTAGTAATGTAATTAATTGAAGAACAATATAATATGAAGATGGAGTATTAAAAAAATATACGTAATGTTGAACATACTTTATTTCCAGATTTTCTTCAAATTAACTCACAACAGATACACTGTTATCAATAATTGTACATTTTCATTGTAAAAATTTCTCATGTTATGGTTAGAAAAATTAAATAAATAACCCTTTTCTCTTTCAAGACTAACAATGAAATATGCACTAAAATTTTGTACTACTGATTTCCCTCTTCTGTACTATAATCTCTCAATTCTATTTGACAACCATATATTATTACCTGTTTAAATGTAGGTTTCATGGTACTCTAAAGATAAAATATATCTATGTAACAACTTTACTAGATACTTTATTGGATAAATACATCATGGTTTTTAAATTTTACATCCAAAATGATATGGGTATTAAATAATTACATAATATGTTCTTAACCATATTAATTAATGTAGCCTTATTATTTTTTGATAAACCATTTTTTGTGGACATTTCATATTGTATTGTGCACATATGCCATGAATTTATATGAACATTTCAAGTGGACGAGGGATTTTTACAGTTTTATCAAATCATCAACAATATTCACCACCACTGTTAGAGAATATGAACTCCATAATTCTATCTAATTACCACCTAACATTATTTCAATAAATTTTCAGCATTATTATTTCTTGATATTTCCCATGCAATAAATAGGCATATAGAGAAATTAAAAAATCATCAATACAGGTGATAAAATATATTTTTGTTACCCAAATAAATGGAATAAAATGGTCTATATATATCAACATTTATGATCACATGGAGTTTAGAAATTTCAGTTCCACCATCATTATTGTGTGTTATACCATAAGGCACCCTAAGAGGGGGGAATCTCATTGTAGGACATATTAAACTTTTTATTAAATTATTTACAAACAATTTGGAATTTTTTCTGATATTTCTAGGAAATGAGTTCAAACTATATTTTTTTACACTTAAAAAAACATCCACAACATTGGAGTAAATGATAGTACAATCCAAGACCATAGATTATTACTTGGTTCACCCCAAAGGGATACATAAAAGGAGAACACCCCTATAGTGTATGGATGTTCCAAATTCCACGTTGTTTCGATAGTTCTGTAGATTAAATAGTCTTGGAAATGGTTACTCCATATCAGACACACTTCCTCTTAGATGTTCTATATTTGGTTTCTCCTAAACCATGATAAACTCCTCCTTCATTAACACCACATAGTAATTTAAAGATGGATAATTTCAGTTTATATATATATGTATTTCTTATTGATGGAAATCATTAACATGTTTCACTTTATCCTCTTGATAGATGCACTATAATTATAAATAGATACTCTAATTCTTTCTTCAAACTATATGATATCGACTTAATTTTATCTGAGTCGTACCACTAACATACACTCATACATTAACAATATAATCCTTCCAGATGAGGATAATTATTTGGTATGAACTATTCTATAATGAAATTATTCTTCATTAAAAATACATTACAATGTATGTATTAACTATTATAGTCTTCAAATGTTTGGTATAAAAAATATCTTCTTCTTCTCTTGAATGATCACTACACTGAACTAATTTAATGAAGTCCACTTATGCTTTCACATTGTACTTATTCACCTGACCTTATTCTTACTATAATACTAAATAATTATATCAAATTGAGTCTCTCTTTGGTAACATAATTATGATTCAAAAACTCATGAATCGTTAAAATTCATTTACCACATTCCATTAATTATTGAATTCTTTTATCATTGTAAATTAAACATAAAATATCATAGTATATTCACATTTGAATGATATAACAAGAGTTTTAAACTCCACCTCGACAACATTTAGTAATTCCACACATCATGCTTGTTCTGGCTCACTTGCAATTATAATTATACATATTATGAGTTTCTGTAAACCTCACTATTCCTCTTCTTACATTCTGAAATGTTTGTCCTTCATTCATACTCAATATCTCAAGTGAAAACCATATTTGAAAAACTATGTTTTAATTAGGTGAGTGATCACATCATTTATTTCATTGTTGATTCATGAAATCATAATTGTACTATTTAATCATGTACATTAGTATTTCTTTTTATAGAATTTTTTGAATTATCCTTCACATAATAATTTAGTTTATAGAAAATATCACATTTCCTTGTATCTAATTTCTTCTATTGGATCTCACAATCTTATCCAAACCTTCCCAAAGCATTGCGTGAATATTTTGTGTGTTTTCCTTCAACGTGAAACTATAAAGTCATGTATCCTATTTACTTTTCCACATTTTGGTTTTTATGCATGAATAAAACTCATTAAATATTATTAGAACCTTGAATAATTATTTATATCCATGTTTCTCATTAATATTAGTAGATTATCAACACGGAAATATATTCTCTCAAAACACAGAATATAATAACCTTATCAATTTTATAAAATTTAAACAAGATTTAGTGACATAAAATTACACTTAATACAACCCGAAAGATCATAAGGTATAGTTTCATGGGAAAATAGAAACAATACAATACAATATAAAACATGAAATATAAAATCATTATTGAAAACTTCCTTTACACGACCACACCATTACATTGTACATAACATTGCATGGGTTAAGATGAGGACATACATATGATTGGGATGAGCTATAAATCCATGTAAGAAAATAAACATGTAATATCATGAGGAAGACAACACATGTTAGATAATAAGTGTATCCATGGATCATAAAAGAAACATGAATATAGACGCGTGGTATTTCTTGATAATCATAACATGGAAATACGACAACAACATAAAACATTGCATCATAGTTCAATGATAAACTACCAAGACATAATAGTTGATAACATTACCCAATGAATTGGAGCTCTATATAATTTTAGGCGCACCTATCACTTTCATATCAATCGCATGCTTAAGTGTGCCAAATAGATCATAAATAAATGATTCATTCATTATCATAATTTTTTTTCCAAAATCAAGGGGTGTAGAATAAATTAATTTAATTAAAAAATGTTGATGTTTATAAAATTTAACACCATTGATATAGAATGGGTATCATATTCAAATACATAATTCTTTTGGAGTGGAAATTCATAGTGCAAAATTGAAAACCCAACGGTGTGATATAAATATTCATAAAACTAGTTTTTGAACGTGATAGAGGTATATCATCATATATAAATGAATTTTAATGTAATAGGTTCATATAAATACATTTATAAACTGATGGAATTTCGAAATAGAAGGAATATCATAATCAAGAAACATGATGAAATAAGATAAATGGAATAACTCTCATGAAATTATGACATGGTAACAGGTGTACGAGGGATGGATTAATCTGTGGGAATGGAGGATATAATAATTAATAAATAATAAGGTATGTATGGATTGGTTATAAAACATACCTCATCATTTAAAAAATCAATTAAAAGGGAGTGACAATATAAGGAAATTTGGATAAAAATGAAATTATATGAAACCCATATATGAGTGTGTGACATCAAAAGAATGCATTTGGGATTCATGAGAGCTCAGGGGAACCATAGGTGGATTATAGAGAGGGTATGAAAGAGTGAATACATGTTATATGTGTTTTTATTGAATAGAATTTGGTGCATGGGTTGGTTTATATAGGAAATTTGAGGGGAATTCATTAATATTTCACAAACATATGTTTTTGAATATATATAATTATATATCAAAAACCCCAAAAATTCTCTCTGTTTTTCCATTGATTTTTGAAAAACAAGCGTCAAAAAAATTATATTATTAGTCATTGGGATGAAGATATTAAACTATTATCCATGCTTATAAGGAGGGGAGACACATTATTAAAGAAATGAACATAAATCATAAAATATATTATACATTTTTGTGGATTAACTTAGTCATTATTAAATAATTAATAAATTTATAAAATCAATCTATTTTAAATTTAATAATTATTGGACAAAAATTCAATTTATAGCGCATAGTACATCACTAATAGTCCTTTATTTTGTCATAAAACACGATATAATTATATGATATTTAAATTTTACCAAATAATCTATTATCTTAGAAAATTATGAAAAATTCACCATCAGATAAATTTGATGTCTTGATTTGAAAAAAAATATTTATTTTAACCAAAAAAAATCAATAAATTTCAATTTTCATTTCTAAAGAAAAAAACTGACATTAATTGAAAATTATTGGGTTATGAAAAAAATAGTTTTTTACCTTAATAAAAATTACATTCGGCCTCATAAAATTTTATGATCATTTATATATAATATTTGTAATTTAATAAATATTTGAGGATGTTCAGATAGTTAAGGCCAAAGAAGGGGATGATGATAAATTGGTGGGAATAACGCTAAATGTGGACCCGTATTGAGACAAATGTCATTCAATTGACAAGAAAGAATGTATTATAATAAGAGGATACAACAAGGGGAAGATAAAAAAAAAGGAATACATGAAATCATGGGATTATCTGGTGGATAATTTTGACAACATAACAGATTATATGGGATCTCACGTAGCGTCTATCCCTAGATCATTGTTTAGGGATATTTATTTGAGGTGTATTAAATATTCCTTTGTTAATTCTATTGTCTCTTTTAGTGCATGATCTGGGTATGTTGTGTGTGTTATCAATTTTTCACCTAAACGTGTTTTATTAATAAAAATGAACCTTTAAGTCAAAATCTATTTCTTAATTCAATTTGAATATTAACAAAAAAAGTATATTTCTTCCTTAAACATAATAATAAAATAAAATTATATTCATTATTCTATACAAAAATAATGTGCATAATTATAATTCTTTGGTATTGGTATATATCATTTTGTTACAACATCATATGCCCTATGAGTAATGTGTGAGATGGTTGGGCTTTCATGAGATCGTTTGGTGAACATGGTTTGAGCCATGATTTTAATGAACATGAAATTATCTCATAAATGGTTTATATAATACATTTATTGTTGGATCTTGGGTTGGTCTGGGTCTAGGGAAAAGAAATGAAATTCTATCTCTCTCAAAATTTTCGATTAATGGGCATCATAGGGAACTGTCCTACAGGTTGAGGCCATCACCACCGATTTCTATGTCAAAATGATTTTTTAAAACCATATATTTATAAAATTCATGAGATTACTGTTAAATGGATATATTATCAACTATAATGATATGTAATAGTCATTTAATCTCAATAGGATACAGTGAATCAAAAATAGTTCATGTGTATTCTATATCCATTTTTAAATTATGCAATTTAATAAATAAATTTTGAAATTTCACTTATAATAGTTAGGGTAGTTATAATCAACCCCTTATGAAATTTATCCTATGTAATTTTCATTTCCCAGATTAAAATAGGTGAGGTTAACTTTGTTTCATAGCCTACTTTGGTTCCCATGATTCTTCTTCGATCATGTCGTTACTCCACAAAACATTGACCAGGTGCATTGTATTATTCCGTAGAACATTGTCACTATGATCTATGATCTCCATTGTCTTGTCTAAATAAGAGAGGTCATTATACAATGGTACCCGCTCAAGATTGTGTACATGAGATGTTTATGCTATATAATGTATCAAGAGGGATTCACTGACTAAATCATGTACTAGAGGTATGTTAGGAGGGAGTGCTAGTTAGTAGGCCACCACATTGATGCAATCACAGATCCAAAAAGGAATAATTTTATGTTGACTAAAGTTTCCATTATTCCCAAATCTCATTACCCACATCCATATAGATATGTGGAGGAATAAAATGTCTCCAACATCCGACTGTAGGTCTTGTCAATGTTTTTCAATATAGCTTTTCTATCGACTCTAAGCAGTCAGGAAGTTCAACTGAATGGTTTTAACTACCTCTACAATTTCATTGACCATTTTTGGACATAGTATTTTTCATTCCCGATATTGATCTGAGCATGAAAGTGTTATGCACCTCTTACAATCAATTACTTCATAGGGAGACATCTGGATGCTTCAGTGGGAACAAGTTTTGTAATAGAACTCAACCATAGGAAAATGTTGATCCCATCACCCTTTTAAGTCCATTTAGATTCCTCTCGACATGTCCACATGTTACTATATAGTCCTCTCTGATTGGCCATTAACATGATGTTGATAGGTCTTGATGATGTTTAACTCAATATTTAGTGAATGTTGGAGTCTCATACAGAACATAGAGGGGAATATTAGATCTTAATTGGATACAATATATTTTGGTACACCATGAAACCTCAGCACTTTCCTGATGTAAATCTACGGAAGATTACCCAATGGGAAATCCTCTTGAATCGCAATGATGATTACAGACTTTGTAAGATGATCCACTACAATCTAGATAGCATTATTTCCCCTGGATATCTTAGAATGCCCAGTGAAAAATTCCATGGTGACGTTTTCCAATTCAAATGTAGATATGGGTAATGATTGCATCATCCTAATAGATTTGTTCCTTTTATCCTAAACATTTTGACATATGAGTCATCGTGGTGTATATTAAATGATCTATATATTCATATTTTCCAACCAATAGTGTTCCTAGAAATCTAGAAACATCTTTATACTTCATTGGTGCATAGAGAATGTGGAGCTATACACATCAACCATCCTATAATACTTTAACATTGTATTTTATGGTACACATAGTCTTGAAGAAAATCATACAACACCTTTTCATTAAAATTTATCATTTAGGATTTCTATTCTCTAATATTTTCGAATTTCATTAGAATTCCCACATCATCACTTTGATAATACAATAACATCCCCAGAAGTGATGGTATACAAATGATTTTTTAAAGGATTGATGATGTTCCTTCCTTTACGATTCACATGTCCATCGACTTCATGTATAAGTGGATCGGAACCCTCTCAATTTCCATCACTGAATGAGTTTTGGATCCTTTCTAGATAGAGCATCATATAATTTATTCACATTCCCTAGATGGTTGTTAATTGAATATCCATAGTCTTTGACCATATCTGACAATATTCATTAGTTCATATTAAAATATTTTTGTGTGAATATATTATTGAGGATATAGTGACACATATATATTTCACACCTCCCCCGAAATAGGTAATGTCTCTAAATTTTCAAATATAAAATCACTGAATCTAACTATAGATGATGTGCTGTATAGTTTAATCATGAAGATTAAACATCATATAATCAAAGGCTATTACTTTCTCATTTTCCATCAACACACATCTCAGGCCCTTCTTAGAAGCATCACTGAATACCATGAAACGTTATCCACTTCTATGTAGTGTGAGCATGTGCATAGTGATAAGAATCCTTTTTCTACTCCATGAAAATATCTTCTCTTTCATCATTTCCAGAAAACTTTACTCCCTTCAATGTTATCTTGGTTAGAGGGTTTGACAATCAAGAGAAATTTCTCACAATTCAATGATAATAACTTGCTTATTAATGGAAACTATGGATATATGTCATATATGCTTTCTTTATCCACCGATCAATTTCCTCATTCATTGAATGGTCCACATATATCCCATTACATATGATGATATTCCCCATGAAAGAAACATCCTTCCCCCAAAACAAGCATTTTATTTACGTGGAATAAATACATTCCTTTCTCATGGTATTTAGCACAATACATAAATGCCCCACATGGTCCTTCATACATTTGGACAATATTAGAATTTCATCAATAAAGACTACAAGAAATTTGACAGTGTAATATCTAAAGTCTCTATTCATCATGTCCATGAATATTACTAGAGCATTTGTGAGTCTGAATGGAATCACTATGTACTCATAATGCACGTACCATGTACAAAAAAGTGGTCTTGGTTATATCCTTCTTCTTCAACCATACTTGGTAATATCTCGACCACAAATCGAACTGGGAGATGTATTTTACACAAAATATATGATCAGATGAATCATGAATTTGTGGAAATGGATACTTATTCTTTACCATGATTTTTTGAACTCAAAATAATCAACGAAAATGAACTTTCACCCTTCCCTCATCTTGACAAAGAGGAATGGTGAACCCCATGGTGATGCACAAGGGATTAAAAAACTGTTATCCATATTAACCTATTGTTGTTTCTTTATCTCCTAATGTTCTAGAACATTCATTCTATATGGAATATCAGATGTTGGAAAATCCCTATGTATAAGATCAATTGAGAATTTAACATATATGTTGGAGGAATAATATTAAATCCCTCAACAAACACATATGTAAAGTCCCTCATAGTAGGAATGTCTCCAAGGATTGTTCCTTCCTTACACATGATGAAATGAGAGAGATAGACATGATCATATGGAATAGATATCCATGATTTGGATCTTGCTTCCAAATAAGATTCATCTTCATCCTTGTAATTGTATATAAGCAGGGCTTTATTTTCTATATGGAGAGTGATCTCCCTCTCATGAAAATATATTTTCTTTATATATAAGGAAATCCAATTCATTCCATGAAATGCATAAAATTACACCAAGGGATGTATGAAAATGTTCGTTGGGGACTTGAATAAAAAAATTCTGTAATGGGAGGAGTTATAAACACGGGATCCTATAATTTCCCCATTTTCCATTTTCATTGAAATATCTACTTCCATGATTTGTGGTGGAGTTTGGATTGTTCTACTAAACATTCTCAATATAAAAGAATCTGTAGAACAACAATAAAACATTTTATTTTCTATTATTGATTGAATTATTAGTGTACCTCTTGCCACTTCTTTTTCAGGATTCCCATAAGTAGTAGTGATAGAAAAAGATCAACCATATTCCCATAGAGGTTTTTAGAGTGCATCGAATGAACCTTTTATTAGGGAATTGGTTTGAGAAATTCCATTATTCCATGAAGAGGTGGAAATGAAAAATGTCGTGATTGATTACCAAAGAATTCCTTTTATTCATCATATTAGTGGTATTCACATGCCAACAATCACAGACTAGGTGCCCTTCCTTCCATCACCAAAAGCATTTCCTCGTCCCCTTCAGGAAATTTCTAGGGTTCTTCTTTCAACACATTTGGTAACTATGGTGTTTAAATATCTTGGAATTGTTCAATATCTCTATCAAACCACCAAAATATTACTCCACCTTCCACATCTTATACATTTTATAACCCTCATATTCTTCAATCTATATTTCTACATTGAGGGAATATCTGAGGATTTCCTCATAACTATCATTGTCGTAGATCACTAGGGAATCTCCTAGAGTGGGTTTTATCACACCAATGAAGAATTAAAAATTTCATTTGGGGGTAACCTAAAATATGGAGTCATATCATGCAAGAGTTGGGATGTTTACCTTATACCCTATGATGGATTTTTCATCTTTTTTATTGAGGGATGTAAGTCCAAATCCAGCATAAGTCATAGGGAGAATGGAAAATATTTATCAAAGTACAGTTTCTAGAAATCCTTTATTCCGAACACCTCAATCCATTCATGAGGATATGTATTTTTTCTCAATGTCCAATATTGACTAGATTCACCCTCTATACATTAATCAACCATAAGAACACTCTATTTTTCGGGGCATTAAAGGACGGGGAATATCTTCTCAATGGTCTTTGTCTATTTTTCAGTGATTGAGTGATCATATGAACCATTGAAATTAGGGGGCCTACGACTCATGAAGATCTTGATTGCGAATTGTTTTTGGGGGGGTGGGTGTGTGGGTTTGGGGACGGGGGTGGTTGTATTTTTCTCTTGATACCTGATTCTATTTGAAACAAGTCTTAACTAAGATATTATCACCACAATGTTTATGATTCCTTCTCCCATCGTATTCAGAATCACATTACGACATCTATTAAATTGATATTTGCATTAGTGGTTAGCCCGATTATGACTTTTACCGGTCAATGGATTGAATAAAAATGAAATCATGTGTATGTAGTTTAAAATATTAATCACATAATGGAGAATCAAATTTCATTAATGGTATAGCATTTAGATTACATCTATTTTCATAACATATGAAATTCTAGTCTTCAATCGATGTTATCCATGCACTACTTTCTAATATAAATCATTACTGTATTTTTTCTATTCCCATAAAAATTATTAATACTAATCTTTTAAATTAATTAATTATTACCCCCAGGAGTATCACAAAAGGATGTCAGCATGGTTTATTATCGTGAAACTATTCCCGTTTAAGTCTATCTTGAAGCACTATATTTGGGATCTACCACAATATACATTTGTGAAAAAGGCACATCAAATTGTTCGTACCCATATAAGGGAATATTTTATTTATTAACCATATAATTTATACACCCCAAGATTTAGGAATGTTTTTTGTACATACTCTTATACCTAATGCTTTCATAATAGTTTTTAATCTTTATTCCAAAAATAACATCACTTTCCTTTGATATAAACAATAACAACCTAGTACTTTTTGTTACATACATACTTGATTTAATGACATAAAATTACACTTAAAATGACCCTAAAGAGAGAGAAGTGTATTTTATTGTGAAATTAGGAACATTACATAACAACATAAAATATGAAATATAACACCATTATTGAGAACATCATTTACATGACCACAACATTTCTTCATACATCACATTTCAAGGGATAACATAAGGACATAAATAAAAAAGCGGTGATCTATAAAGAATAGTAGGTGAAAAAACATGGAATATCATGATGAAGACAAAAAATGCTACAAAATAGAAATATAAATATTTCATAAATGAATCATGAATATAAAGGCATGATATTTCATGACAAACATAACATAAAAATAGGGAAACAACTTAAAACATTCAATCATTTTTCAAGGCTAAACTATCCAAATATCATAGTGGACAAAGTACAAAAAATGAATCAGGTAAACTGCTTTCTCAACATGTCATATCAACATAATATACATTACCCAATGCATTGGAGTGCTATATAATTTTAGTTTCACCTATCACATTCATTTCATTCTCATTCTTAAGTGTTCCACATAGAACATAAAGCATAGATTTATTCATCATCATAATTATTACAAGATCAAGGGGTGTGGAATAAATACATGTAATACCTCAATAAAAATCCATATATGTATAAAATTGAACACCCTTGATATGTAATTTTCATGATATTCATATTCATAAATTTTTTGGAATAGAGATTCACGGTGCAATTTCAACAGCCTAACAGCTTGACATAAATATTTATAAAATGGATTTATGAGAGAAGAAGATATATATCATCATATACGAATTAAATGGAATGTAATATGGTCATATAAATACATTTGTCAACATAAGTAATTTTATCATAGAAGGCCTAACACAATAAAACAATTTAATGAAATAGGAGGAATGGAATAACTCGTAATTTTTTTGGCATGGTTACAGGTGTACATGGGATGGATTAATGAGATAAAACGAGTTTTTCATCATTAATACATAATAAGAAATGTATGGGGGAGTTTATAAACCATAATCCATAATTTTTAAATAAAAATAAAATGGTGTAACAATGTAAGGAAACTTGGATACAAATGAAAATATAAAGAACCCTAACTTGAGTGTGTGAATTTAAAGGCTTTAAGAGAGACTTCATGAGAGATCAGAGGGACTTAAGAGGATTAGATATGGGGAATTACGGATTTTAGATATTATTCATGTATTTTAAGTGATGAGAAGTGTGATACAGGGTGTGTTTACATAAAAATGAGAGGGAAATGCTTTAATATTCCAAAAACTATGGTTTTTGAACCTATATAATTAAATATTCAAAACCACAAAACCATCCCATTTTTTACACATTTTTTTCTGATTACGAGTGGAAAATAATATTTTATAATTAAATGGGCAGATTATATTAAAATATTATCCTTTATTATGTGGAGGTGAGTCACATTATTAAATTAATGAACTTAAAATCATAAAATATATTATTCATTGTGGAGGATTCACTAAGGAAACAAAAATAAGTAAAAAATTATAAATCAAATTATTTTAACATTAATAGTTTTATTTGATCAAAATCCATTTTATTGTTTTTATTAAATCACTATTGGGCAATTATGATGTCATAAAACACATTATATATTTATTTGGTATTTAATTTTTACTCAAAAATTTGACTGTCTCGGAAAATTATGAAAAAATAAACATTGGATAATTTTGAGGTAATGATTCCAAAAATAATTTTAATTTTATCCAAATAAATTTATATATTTGTAAAATTTCATATATAAAATGAAAAATGATATTTTTTAAAAATTGACGAGTGTTTACAAAAACCATTTTTAAACCTTAATGAAAATTTCATTTGGCTTTATATAAAATAAATGAAAATTTATATTTAATAAAAGTAATTTTATATTAATATTTTGTTTAAGATATTAATTATGTATACATAAAAATATTTTTCTTAATTAATTTTTGATATGACAAAAAAATATTATTTGTTCTTTAAAAACAATATTAAAATATATTTATATCCATTATTCTATAAAACAAATGTACATAATCATAATGTTATGGTCATGATACATATCAATTTATTACAACATAAAAAACCCTATGAGTACGGTGTGCAATGGTGGGGCTTTCAAGGGGTTGTTCGGTGACCGTGATTTTTGTCGTGATCTCGATGATCTTGAACTTCTCCCATAAACTACTTTGGTCATGTTTATGTTTTTGGATCTCAGCTTGGGCTTGGTATAGGAAGAAGACTAGAAATTAAATCTTACTCATATTCTTAGTTAAATGGGCTTCATATGGAACAATCCTATTATTTTGGTACATCGCCGATTTTCTCCATGTCGAAAGGATATTTCAAAACTCTGTATGTTTTCTAGTGAGGTTATCAATGCTCAATAGATATATTATCAACAATAATAATAAATAACATTAATTTTACTCAAGTAGGATATAATAAAACAAATTAAGTTTATGTGTTTTATAAATACATTTATCAAAAAAATACATTTAATTAAATCAAAATGGAAATTTTACTTATAATAGTTCAGGATGTTACATAGAAAATTGATACATTCAACATCATTAAAATAACATGCCTCAAACATGTGTTTTTCTTATTGATATATATATTATCAATATAAAATCCCATTGAACAAGAGGACACTATGGGGTATTTATACACTAATTATACCACCTCATGACCATTTATATTTTTAAAGAACCATTAATTTCACCAATTTAAACCTAAGTTGTGCACCCGCATAACATCAATTGTATCATGTGAACTATATTTTTTTCATTAGAAAATAATAATTATGTCATCATATCGTCAATTTGTTAACCATCACAGGAAGGAAATTTTGTGGAGGGATATAGAACATGTTGGGTCATCACATGTCACTAATCAATACGATGACCATGTCACATGTCATGGTAGCAGAGTTTATGTAATGTATAATCTAGTGATCATGAATTGGTTCGCAAGTGAGGTATTAATACTGAGAGTGATCTTGAACTCCTCCATCATATATAGCCACAACATATTCATTTTGTGAACATATATAATAATTTACTGAAGGATTTAATATGTGTGGTCATGTAATAATGATAAATGTGAATTCCTTATATATTATAGAACCGTCCTTTGGTGGGTTTTGTGATAAAAAGGGTTACACCTGATAACCTACAATGGAATATTTACATTTCACCTATGTTAGTAGATTGTTTTTTGGACAATCACATACATAGATAAGAAAAAATTCAATCATGGATGATCCCATAACATTATTAGTTACACCAATCATTTCCAACACATGAGTGGAAAATATGGTCACCTATATAGGGTTTGAAGTTATATCTCATTGAACGCCTAAAAATATGTAGAACCCAAGTTTTGGATGGCCTAAGGTAGAATATGATATCACTATTGTATATACATCATGGAATAATTGAATCATAAGTTTGATGTTTTAAACTTATCATTTTTACTCCATGTAATAATTATATATAAATCGATCCCCTTATAGATTAATCAATTTACCTCGTGATGATTAATAAGATTGTGTTCTCCTTTTACTTCTCAAACAACCATCACTTAGACTATTTACTCCTAGAGACAATATACACACCAACCTCACACTACCATGACATCATATTTTACGGTGGAACATCCACCCCTATCTTCACCAAGCCTCCAATATTTCCACACTAACCCACCTACTTTCTAGCCTATCCGCATAGCCTCTTCGGTTTTCCTCGAATGAGGTAATTTTATAGATTCCATCACTATGATGCTAAATTTGATAACTTCATTAATCTATCCTTTAGTTATAACTATTTTTGTTTATATTACCACATATTCCTTAATGATAAATGTGTACAATAGAATGAGTAAACCATAAAATCAAAATAAGATGAACTTTTTTAAAATCTTTCACTTGAAATATATAAATTATATTATAAGTTCCCCTAT
This sequence comes from Viscum album, assembly GCA_963277665.1. Taxonomy (NCBI): domain Eukaryota; kingdom Viridiplantae; phylum Streptophyta; class Magnoliopsida; order Santalales; family Viscaceae; genus Viscum; species Viscum album. The sequence continues at coordinate 689,678,253 of OY728122.1, forward strand.
AATAAGTAACTGAATCCTTATTTATATTGTCAAAAAATCCAATAACAACCTCATGGACACAAAATCCTCCATTGGATTATGTTCACAATAACCAACAAAATATATTTCAGGATTGTATATGGATTTTATTAACTCGTATTCCCCATGTTTTGTTAAGTGAATATAAATGGATATATTCACCTTAATTTTGGGATAACATCACAACATTTGACGTTTCAAATTACACTTAATACATTTTCTTGGATAAAAAACCATCATCTTATATAATTCAGATTAAGGGATACAATAACCTCATTAATATAAGCCCCAAAACACTATACATGACCACCATTAACAACATTAGAAATATCTCTTCCAACATGAATTGAAACTCTAACATCTATCACAATTTCATATATATATAATTATGAACTCATACATTATAAATTTAATGTTTTAATTCAATCACTTTGATGTGATATTACAATATGTCCACTAATCTTACTAATAAGGAATTGTGTTTAGGAAGAAACAATTCTTGGTAAAAAAAATAAGTCTATACCATTCAAAAGACATCGGCAACATTTACCACATCATTTTTGGCCTCATTAATTTCAGTAATTTATATTACTTGATATAGAGTAATATTTCTATATAACCTAGACAAATCCCTTTTAGATAATTCTTGGAATCATCTATGTGATTATCCCCAACTACCCATGAATACTATGGGATCTTGAAAACATATTCTGATATAATTTCTATAAATATATCTATATCTCATATTTATCTCCCTTTTAATTAATCTTGTTTTCAGATACTATTATCAATATCAAATAAAATTTGACGCCAATTTCATCTTCAAATTAGGCTCTTCATCATTTATTCTCTTTAATTTTTTTCAAAAGGATTTTTAAACATATAACCCAATGAATCATATCTTCCCATTATTCCTACACAAATGTTAATAGATATTTAAAAATTTTAATTGAATTTGGAATGTGATACCCTTATGATCCTCATGGGAAGTATTTTGGTTGATCATGATAAACCAGAAATGTGATTCCCACATTCTTTAAAGCCTTACTAGTGGAAAGTTTTGATATTTAAATTATACATATTTCACGTAAGTTGTGGGATTTATTATTCTCTACCTTTTATAAATTGGGTTTAATCTCAGTGGTGGGATTAAATCTATTATTAAATATTTCCTGCAAATATACATTTTTCATGTATTTTTCATCAGTATTATTTATAACTAAGGATACGTAACACTTTGTTGGAGTGGGATCTATCACTTTATTTATCTCGGAATATTCAATCTTATGTTATTTCTCAATTTTATTTTCCCCTTAAAATATTTTTTACCAATTTAATAAGTATTATTTTATTACATAATCATTCTATTTTTTGCTTTATAGGTCCCTTATTCTGGGTAATAATTTTAAAAAAATGAAACTGGATGGTGTTTTCCCTTTATTTTTGAATATTATCATTCATCCTAGTAATTATGTCTTGAACTTGTAATCAATGTTCCCATATAGCATAAAAATTTTACAAATATATCTATAAAATATAGGGTTATCCTGTTTATATAAAATAAAAAAAACATATTGTATGTTATAAATAACAAGTCATGTTACTAGTTTTTTATGATTAATTTATTATATGATTCCATCACGATCGCTTTAACAATATTGTCCATGGGAATAATAATGTGGCTCATTGTTTGAACTTTTAAATCATACTGGAATCACCATATTTTAGTTTATGTTACATCCACAACATCATTCTTCTTGGTTGAACATTCATCAATGATTTTGTTCTAATTTTTACCCAGGGAAGACTTAATTTCATTTATGATTTTCGTATTATTATATTACAGTCTTCTCCACTATATTTTATATAATTTACGCTTTATTGGAAAATACTTGAATTCACTATATCTATGACATACTCTGTTGTAACAATAAAATATCCATTCAATCGATTTATATCAATTCAATGATGTTGAATCCTTATGTTCTCGCAGACATTCTTTATCACAATGAGAATTCTATTTTATTCCTATATTATCCCAAGAATGTATGATTTCTATATTTTATATAGTTTGAAATATTATGAATACATTACATGGCCTTGTGTGTAAACATTCAATTACACAAATATTAGCTCATAAATCACAATCTATTTCCTATAGATATAGTCTAAATTGATTTTATATCTGTTTTTTTATATTGGAATTATTTTGAGAAAAAAATTTGGAGTTATCCTACATGAATATGCATTTATCTACCCTTGAGGAGGTGGTGGTTCTATTTAAATTTTTAACCATACACTTTTTCCAACTTTTTAATTAGGTATTTAATTTGATGATTAAAATAAATTATTATAAAAAATATATTAGGACTATTATAAGGTCATTTTCCATGACAAGTAAAAAAAATTGTATTAAATTTTTAATTTTCATTTAGTGGATTGATATTTCATTGAATTGGGTGTTAAAAATATATTCTTCTTTATTAGACATATTTAAGATATGTTTTGGCATTTAAATAATGATTAATGTGTAACATGAAGCAGGGGAGAATACTAGATGTCTGACTAGGGATAGTCAGGTAGTATTAATAGCACCATCTATTAGGTTCTGTGCTAGAATCTTGTTTGTGCGTTGTCACTAAGTAGATTGTGGTTTGGGTAGTAGCCAAAGAACCATAATAGTACACTAGATGGAAGGTTAGATAAGGAATTATATATTTTATCCAACAAACTAGCAAGTGGACCCCAATATTCTTGGAGGTGGGTCATATTGTGAATCCTTTTAATCATGTGTTTTATTCATTTCTGGCCTCAACCCCCTTTTTGATTTATCATCCGTGATGAAATTTATTTATCCATTCAACCACTTAACCTTCCTCTCATCCTCCGATGGATTAATTTGATATGGAATTGATTTTCTTGATACTTATTGGTGAAAATGGGTGGAATACATCATTATTATTCTATCATGAATCCCTTTTCCTCATATAGTTCAAGATCGTAGGGTATTTCATATGGATGATTCACAATGTTATTTATCACCCCTAGTGATTTTATAATGTTTAAATATTATATAAATTCACCATCTACATGGTATTCTTCATCTACTATGGATCATTATATATATAATGAAATGATAATTCTAAGTCAATTTAGATCTTAGAGAATTTGTGCAAGGATGATGGGTCTCTTGATTATAATAATTAGAGGGTGTACTATGAAGAAAAAAATGTTATATTTATGATAAATAAATTAATGGTTCATTTATTGGTGATCTATTTATTTGATTGAGTTAAATTGACCACTATTTCATTGAGTTGAATTGGTGCATTTTATTGCCTTAGATTCGAGAGTGTGCTAGCTGTGTCACGAACTCTGTTGAAAAACTTTTATGCAATGGTATGTAAACCAGTTTATTTCTTCTAGATATTTACAATTTAAAAATATTATACCTCACTTTTTTTACTTCTATGTTGTAGGTTTTCTCTCAAGATTATTTCTGAGGATTGTTATAGACCTAGCATTTGAGGGTGGTCATAGTTATGGCTAATGGGTTATACTTAGTGAGTCTTTCATCAATTTGATTTTTTTAATTTTTTTTGAGTATAAATTCCATTATTTAGTGAATTATAATTTACTAATAATTAATTAAATTTTAATTTTTGTATTGAGTTATGACATTGTGGTGATTGTTGGAGGATGAATGGACTTGGATGAACTCAGACATGATGGTGGGATTTTATCTCATGGGAGAAGACGCCATATTGAGTTCGGTGGTCCTGTGTAATATACTTCATGGTTTTATTCATAGTTTATTGTAGTTTGGTATGATGTTATCCACCTAGGGAGAATAAATTTTAGTTAATAATTATGTTAATATGTTTATATAATATTTAATTAGGTTATATAAATAAATTTATTAAAAAATTAAATTAATTACATGTAAAGAACCACAAAATATTACAAGGTCGTTGACATACCCTAGTGCATGAGATTTATTCCAAAAAAAACTTTAAACGCTTAAATTACTAATGAGTTTTTTTATTACATAGACCACATGAGTGTATAATTATGCCAGAATAGACCTTGGGGAGGAGATACCAATGCATGTAGTGGATTGGATGTTGTTGAATGTGTATCCCATTAGACATGTTCCTGATATGATTTAATTGTATATCTTGTATATTTTCCTTTATATGTTTCATCTTGTAGTTATTTCATATATAGTTGATCATTTGACATGAAAATATTTTCCTTTATATGGAATTTAATACATGTATATTATTTTCAATCCACTGGATGAATTACATTAATATATTATTCCTTGTAATATAATTCCTTAAATTTTGATTTTACATAGGCAGTGAAACCCTATATTAGTGTTTAGGTTGGCAGTTGTTCCCAACATACATAGTCGACCCCCTAGTGGGGTTTTTGTGAGACATGAATATTTGGATGTGGATCTGTATAGGATGGTTAGATAATGAGCATGGAATGTGAGTATCCTATGGGAACCTAATATTCTATTGGAAGAGGGCCTATATATGCATGTATAATCTACAAATTGGGGAAGATACTTGTGTATGTGAAATGTTTATTTTTTTCCATTGTACTATGTGTGTGTACCATTAGAGGCCGACATGTAGTCATGTAAAATGGTAGAAACTTTAACATTAATTCATACATATACATGGTTTTACATTAAGGGTGGAGAAATAGTATCATTTGTTGGTGATGAACTATGACTCATTCATGGGAAAAGGGTATGATGACAATTATTTCTAGTTAAAGGAAATTCTAGGAGATGATGGATTTATGACATAAACCAATTTAATGATGGTGTACAAATATGTTGTTGAATGACCCATGATAATGATTGGTCTAGATAGCCTTATGGTCTAAAACGAGACTCATTAGGCTTGTTTATAATTAGATATATATGAAGAGACAATTGTTTCATGTTTTGTTCATTACATAAATTATGACCATTCTTCTAAAATGGTGTTTAATCCGGAATGACTGGGGTTCATGGATTCATTATTAGAACATATATAAATTATATATTATTGGTTATTTCTTATTTCTCGATTTGATTTTATTTTTTAAACATGTGTATTTTATGTACTTTTCATTTATATTATTTTGAGCTTATCACATGCACACACACTATGTTTTACTTATTATGTACTACACCACATTGGCGGTTCCCTACATACTTCTACCCACACCATTATTTGGGGGGCATGGCCCCAAAATACCATAGCTCCAATCTCTAGTTATAAGTATAGGTTGAGATGAAACACGTGATTTGTTGTTAAATATAATAGATCACCATAATTACGGAGACTATGAAAATGGGAGACTTATAGTTTGAATTGAATATTTTTTTACTGTTTATTATTTTTCTATCTAGTATATGTGAACAGACTAATAAATGAATAGTTTCCTAAAATTATGTTATAATTTTTTCAGTCTGTTGAGTATATAATCCACCGATATAGAAATTATATTTTTTGAATTTCATGAAAACATGTTGATTAATATTTATTACTGTTTATTTATTTTCTATTATCTATTTTTATTGGGCTCTAACCCCATACCCCCCCCCCATTATTTCACTTTATACACTCATTTCTAATCAGAAGCCTCTAACATGTGGGGATTCTCACCTAAGGCACTATTGAACACCAATTCGAACTTGATGGTTTTGGTTGTCATTTTAGAAAATTATATTAATGGGAAATTTTCTCCTCATTTGGGTATCTAAAATTTTGAGAATGTTGGAATCTATTTGATCTTATGATGAAACATGGTCTAGCATGTTATCCATACCTTTCATGAGGGAATTATTTTTTATTGGGGTATGTAATTGATTAACATGTTTTGTATAATTATTTTTATATAATTTATCCATATTTGGTTAACTATGATTGGTTTTTTTTCATATTATAAGGATTGGTATCTTTTATGTATCGACAAGAGGCATCACATACAAATACTTTAGCACATAGTGTTCACATGAGATATATTCTTTGTATTTATAATTATGACAAGGAAAGTAGAATCATTTATTAATGTGAAAATATCTTGTATTATGTTTCTAAGTATAAATTGATGGTAAAATTATTTTCATCTAAATCACAATGCATGTCTAATCTTTAGGTAATTTCATGTGGGACTAGGCTGTAGTGCACATTCTTAATTATGGTGATGATGGAAATGATGAAGATGCATTAATTCCATGAATTGGAGGTGAAATGAACATTTTAAGGTCATTCATATACCTCATGTTTCTTATTATAGAATATTTTTTTTGTGTAAATCATATGGGAACCATTAATTAATGTTCTAACTATTTCCAATGTGAGGTAATCCATATAGATCGTAGTGGAATTTAGTTTAACTAACTATACTATCTTTTGACTCGATATGAATTGTATAGGATGTTTATGTCCATAAATATATATATATATATATATATATATGTACCTAGATGATGATCTATGAGTTCTCACATTCATTTGGATGTTCGTTTGGGTTATGTGAAAGTCTATTAACACCTTAGAGATAAGAATCTAGTTACTTGTGAGTTAGAGGCTCAGGCTTCTTGTGAGTAATTGAGTGAGAATATCTCTATGTGGTGGGTTAGTTTCATTTATTAGTACATTAGGGTAAACTATCATTGAATAATGTTCAATCTGAATGTGGGTAACCAATGAAGTTTTAGAGAAATATATTTTGAATTTTGTTTCAACCTATTATTATAGAAAAGTTTTATTGTTATTACTTTTGTGATGAGGATTGTGTTGGAACACATGATCTTTTGGGTACTTGAACCTATTACATACGAGTAAGTGTTTTAAGTAATGTGAGAGAAATTTTTTATAACAACCTTTCTATAGTGATTCATGTAATTTAGTTGAACACATAATAGAACAATGCATGATTGAGATGGTTTATTGTCAAAATAGGTGTTGTGGTCTCACTATATGAGTGAAGTTGGTTCCTAGTTGAGCATGGAAACTAAATATGTTTGTGAGATTCAGCTCAGAGGTTTTTGATATATAAAAAATCACACAATATTTAGAGAAGAATGGAGTTGTCCTACCTTTCTAGGAATGCCTTGATGGATGATCATTTATATCATTGGTTATTTGAAGTGTTGGTTGAATCGGTAGAAATGGGTTGGTCAGTTGATCATTGAGGATGATTCAATTTCTATATGTACACAATGAAGGGTTAGTGGTGGTATGTCAATGATTAATTTGTTTTATGGTCGTCCTTATTATTATTAATTAGTTTTATTGTTGTGAATCTCATGGGATTGGTGTACCAGTGGATAATTCATGTGGAGGTGTCATCAATGTGGGGGTTGACATCGACAATGTATTATTCCCCATAGATTGGATAATGTGAGCCTGACTATGATTGAGATGACATGATTTGAAGTATAATATTGTATACAAGACCCCCTGGGTTATGGTTATAACCCATGCATAGGCTATTTAATGATTAATCTCACTAGTAGAGAGTATTTTTTGGAATTCAATGAACTTCTTTCTTGATAATATAGTTGAGTGTAGTGTATGGTGTTTCTCTTGGCTATATGTTATGAATGGATGGTCAAATTTGGTTACTAAATTCCATAATGGACATGTTGTTGGTTGGTAAGACCAATGTATGCATTGTGTGATAATGATAAGGATTGTACCATGATAGGGATCATTGATCTGGTAGCATGTGGGTGACCCACTCATTGGAATAGTAGTGGATTTTATGTGAGAGTGACCTCCAACCTGTTGTGGTGACTCCCAAAGAAAAAAATGTAATGGACCTGAATGTGTCTTCTTCCATTATGAAGGCCTCTTGTATGATTTTTTTGTGCTAATAGATAGATACTGAATACTGGAATCAGGATCGAGTTGAATTCGGTATAATCCAAGAGTTATTCAGATTGCATGTGTGTTGGCACATGAGTTAGAGCATTAGGGTTGGTGTAAGAATTTTGTGATCGAACAAGGTGAAACCCATTAAATTTTATTTAGAATTTAGTGAAAATGTGAAATTGATTTAACAACTATAATTAGGATTAATGATTTATGATCGGTGGCATCATGGAGCATCAGTCTGTGTGGTTGAGTAACTTTGTATGAAATCATCCAAAGGGAACTGATTGGAGATCCATGTGAACCTATATTTTTTGGGTTGTAACCACATTGAGATTTTCATATCATATATTCATGTGGAGTTTGAGGAATAACAAGGTACCTTTTGAAACTATTTATAATTTCTGGATTATGTTATTTGGTAGAGAATCATTGTTTTAGTTTCTAATCAAGAATGTGGTGTTGATATCAAATCAAAACATGAGTTATAATTATTATCAGACATGTTGAAAATGATCCATATGATGATTCATATACTGGGGATTAGCTGGATGCTTTGAGATTAAATTTTTGAATACATTGTAGTATGTCTTGTAAGATATATGCAGTGATCTTGGCCTAAATGTTTATTTGACATGAATTAATTGATAAACTTCTAGTGATTTATGATTAGAGATTCACTCAAAGAGCATGATGGGAATTTAGGAATGTGTGTGTCCTTGGGGCCAAGAATTTTTATGTGAGTATGCAATATAGAATCATTCATGGAGTTATAAATTGTGGATGACCTAGAGACTTGACATATATGATAACACATTTCTTATGGAAGTAATGTTCTATAGTGGGGCGATTATAACATCCCATGTCATTACTTGTTATGAATGTTATAGGAATTTAAAAAATTTCTTATTATGGTGTGATTAATTAGAGAACAGGGAGCCAAACTAATATTTTTATTGTTTAAACATATTTAAGAGGCACATTAGGGTTAAAAGAGCACTTATGGTCGAATTTGATCATAAGAGAAGGATAGATGCATGGATATTTTCAGCGAGTCTATAGTAGTAGCAATGAATTTCTGGTGGTTTGGGCAGTTGCCAAGGATCACTACTTATACCCCGGAAAGCAGGGGATCCTAATACAGGTAGTTTTGGACCACGAGTGGGTAAATAGTGGTTTTCATTAAGAATTGTTGTAATTTGGTGCTTTTGAATCTTTTTAGAATGTAAACCCTTTTAAAATATATCATTATGGATCAGATATGGGAGATTCATTCAACAGTTAACACCCTTATCCTCTTTCTATACGATCAATTTCAATTGGGATGCATCTCGATGATATCCATTTCAAAATTCAGGTGACATCCTTTTTCGTTCTTTGATTTCAGTCCTTATTCCTCATATGGTGGAGGATTATTGTGTTTTTCATCATGGATGACTCCTATTGGTATGTATTATCCCTTATGATTCCATGATGTCTCAATCCTCTAAAGGTTCCCTAATACATTTTTCTTTGTTAACAAATATATGTCATTTTATAGATTTTTATTTTTGAATTGAATAAAAATTACAATAAGTCATGGTGTAACTATCCAAGGATGATATTTCAATTTATTGGAAATGATATAAGATGTCATGTGATGATAAAAATGTGATTTTTACATGAGTTTTGTTCAAGGTATGTTCATTGGGGTTTTCTTATATTGATTATATTTAAAATTGTATAGACCAGCCATCATGTTTGTGATCAAATATTTCAATTTTTCAAGTCATAGATTCAGGAGTGAGTTGTAAGTGGAAAAAGCTCCACTATATGAATTTATGGATTAGTTTAATCATCCAGTTTATTTATACTAGATATTTCCCCATTATATGTATTCTTTGGATGTTTTTAGAAGAGTGTTATGAAACAACCATGGATGTGTAATCATGGTTCTGGCTAGGCAGTGATACCTGGAGAGTAATTTTACAGGCACCACTATAGCCATTGGTTTAAAATATTCAATTATTAATTTAATTACTCATAATTATTGTATAATTAGTCAAATTGGAAAACTTGTACATCAGTTTGGACCTATTGGTGATTGATAGAAGATGAATGGAAAATGATTGAAATTGACTTGCTGTTAGTATTTAAATTGATAGGACAAGACTTCGTACTATGGTAGGTGGTCCCATGTACTCTACCCCGTGTTTTTATATATAGGTCATTGTCTTGTGGTATGATGTTCATGACCATTAGTGAATTAAACATGATTCATAATTGTTTTTATAAAAAATAAATTTAATTATTAATTTGTTTAATTAAATTAAATTATATCCAATAAAAGGAGGAAAGTATGAATAATTGAAGAATTATCCAAAGTAAAAAATATTCCCGTGTTAACTATCTTCATCTTAGCCAACTATGGTCAGAGATTTAATCACTATTTTGTTTTGAAGATTATATTTTTACCTGTGGATGCAAAATTATACAAAATTAGACCGAGTGGAAATGAGACATATGCTTTATGATTAACACGTGGGGTGTGAGTGTGTATCCAATGAGACCTATTCTTGATATGATTTACTAGTTTTTCGATCCATTTTACAATTATATGTTACAAATTTCAATCATTTCATAAATAAGGGAATGGAAAATTTTCCATGGTGTTCCTTTTTTTCATTTACTACTTGTCTCATACTTAATAGAAATGTGAAAAACAATTTTCATATATTAATACATGATAGGATATTCATTATTTTAATATTGTGAAAAACATTCGGAAAATTTTCATAGTGTTTATGTTGAAAGAAGACCCTGATAAACTTATCAGACACCCTATAGGGGGAGTTAGTGTGGCATGACTCCATTGATGTGGAAATGTGTTATATTCTTAGTGCCTAAGATTGGAATGTCACTCGACCATGGGGTAATTCCACACTCCATTTAAATATGGTCAATATATTATAGTATGATCTATATATGGCATTAAGTACTAGCGTGTGAGTCATTTCCATTTTTTTGGGCATGCCAATCAAATGTTCTATCAGAGGTGAGTAGGTACTCAGGTGACAAGCGAGCCGATTGATGTTAAAGGAGGAAATAGACCTTGTTTCATATTAAAATAATATCATTTGTAACACATGGATATGATGACGATGGACCATGACATAGTGAATTTGTATGATGGCCTCATGTTATGACCCAATACAATAATGGGACATGAAAAAAGTATGGTCTATCCAAAGGGAGAAAAGTAGTATGAAGACCATGCGGCATGTCTCATGACAGTGACATGGTTCTATAGATCAATGTCTTGAAATGATACTCACTAACATTGTTCATGCTTAATGGAAAATGAGGTTAATTTTTTCCTAACCTATATTCATTATTTAATTTCAGACAATTCTTCTATCCAGGAACCAAAGTTGGTAGTACTAGGTTTCATGGTATCATGGATGGTGAAACACAATTTGATGCAATATGGGTTGTTGATTTCATGCCCAAGAAGGATTATTTGTTATGATCATTCAATTTATGTATGGCCTATCTACTTTCGTCTGAGATTATCACATGAGCATAAACTATGTTTTACCAGTTATGTACTAGATATCATTGGTGGTGCTGAATTGATTCGTACTAACAATCATTAAGGGTGGATATGGAATTTGGGTACATGGTAACCCTTCACATATTGAAAATATAGATTGGTTTGGGGCATGGGTTTTAATGTTATGTGAGACAGCTCGACATGATTCTTGATACTTTTATTATGTGAGGATTGAAATTTTGTGTTGAGCATCTTTTGAACATTTATTCTATTCCATTTTGGGATATGTAATCTAATAAATAGGATATTAGTTTCCTTATATTAATTTATGAACATTTGAGTGTGTTCTTTCTATATTTATCAATTACAGATAGTGTTTTTGGCTATTCTATCTACATTTATAAATTATTCTTGCATTTTTGGTGATTTATCTATAATTATTAGGGTTTTCCATGGGTCGGGATGGGTTTTGATGGGGGATTTTTTGGACCTGACAAAATAAAAAAGCATCAAGTTGGGTCAAATCGGGTCAATGATGATTCCCATTTTGAGCCTGACCTAACCCTACCCATCCTAAATCGGGTTGGGTTGAGTCTGTTTAATTGGGTTTCATAAATAAAATAAGTCAAACCTCTCTTAACTTGAATGGACTCAAATATAGCCATCGAGTTGGTCATCTTGATGCAATGACCTATCCTCCCTCTTGTGAGATTCGCCTTCCACACCACTAGCACCGGTAAGCAACAATGACCATTAAATAATCTCAAGTTGTAGTGTTGTTTTTTTATTGTTTTTAATTGATTTAGAAAGAAGATGGTGGAGATCAACATAGATGTAATGGTGGTGGGGATTAGTGGAAAGGCCAGTGGGTGGAGTTCGTAAAGAGGCAATAGGGAGTGGGGATCACCAACGAGGGGAAGTGGGAGGATATTTTGGTGAGCTGATGTGGGGTAATGATCACTATAATGAAATGAATGTGGGGATCCCATTGGAGATGATGGGGGTAGGGATCGTCCACGTCGTGACGAGGGTGGGGATCTCGGGCAAGGCGACGAGGGGTGGGGATCTCTGATGAGGCTACGGGGGTGGGGTTGGTAACAAGGTAATGGGTGTGGGGATAATGGCGAGGTGGTGGGGTGGAGATCGTTGCGATGTGGTGGGTGTAGGTATCCCGGAGAGGCATCCGGAGTGAAAATCACAATGAGGTAGCTGGTGTGGGGATCGTAGTGCTGGCTGGAGAGGAAAAAAGAGTGGGGATCACGACTGTTTTCTAGAGAGGTAAAGAAACATCAATGATTGGGTTCACTTTCATCCCATGATGATCCAATCTAGGCAATGAGGTTGGTGTTCATGGTAGAGATAGGATACGGACATGGAGGTAAATCGGTGATGATGGGTTGGATGGTAAGGTGCGGTGGAGTGAAGAATTCATGTTCATTGGGTCATGTTGGGTCAGTGTTTCCACAACCCGTGACACATCCCAAGTCGACCATGGATCAAGCTGAACCTACCCAACCCATGATTTGAAATTTTTAATCTGAACCCAAATTGACCCAACCCGGTTGAGACGGGTTGGGTCCATTGATTTGGGTTGTATCTGGACACCGCTAATCATTATATACATTGATTGAAGGTATATTGTTAACTTGATTTCCCTTTAGTCCCTTACAGCTACTTGGTAGCCTATTGAAAAAAGAGAGGTCCACCTAAGGACATGTGGAACCCCATATTAGACATGGTGATCCGTGTCATGGTGTTACAATATAGGGTTACCTCCTACCATGTTCCATAAGTATATTCACCAATAGAAGTTATCATTCACTTTGTGGTCTTAATCGGTATCATTTTTTGGTCAATAATTTTTCATGTTTTTGTTTTTAAATATAAATCAAATATAAAATTTTAGATCAATTATCTTAAGTAGATTCTAGATTCCTCAAATTTATCTCTACTTTATAACACTTAATTTTGAGTATATTTTTCTCAGCCTCAACTAATGTCTATCATTTACTCCATTTATTTTTTAAATTATAAATCTAATATTCATATATTATATTTTCCATTAGTTACATTTTATAAAATATCTTGTATCCTCTATTCTATATCCTATAGATTGGGATATTTGTTTTTTAGTGATTTCAATCATTATTTTTAAATTATTAGTTTATCAGCTATTTTCATGACTAGACATGTTTATATAACTTTCATTTTTAGCTCCATGTTGATTTGGAATACATATTTCTTCTACTTCTTTTCCAATGAGTCATATTATATAAAAATATCTAATTTTATTCATTAATACTATTCGTAACTGTAACACCCCGAGATTTTATGAAAAATATTATTTTAATTTCATTAATGTCTTATGTTGTATTCTACACCAAGATTAACTTGCGCTATACGCAACACCGTATTAGCTTGCAGTATACGCAACACTATTCTTAGACCGTGTTACACACAATTTTGATAATAGTTATTCTACGCAACATTGAGTATATATATATATATATATATTAAATGTATAAATGAAATATGGTTGGATTCTGTTATACGAAACAATGAAGTATTCTTTCACAACACGCAACCCTGACTTGGCTTGCATTACACGCAATCGCGACCTTCCTCGATAGCGTGTGTTGTACACAATACCGGGTTTTAATAAACAATGTTATATTATTATAATATTGTCATGAACTAGCCGTTATGAATAGTATTAACTAAATTTTTAATTTTATAACATTATTATTCACCTTACACATTTCTAGAACATGGTATAAGAACAAAATAAATTTTTCGGGTAAAATAAGTATTTTTCAAAAAAATGCAGTTTTTCCGCCTTTTGATGGAGCACCCACATTAAATATATTTTTTTACATGTTTATAAGTTCAATTTGACAAAATAAAATTCTTCTTTTGAATCAAGAAATAAAAATTTACTTTGGATAAATTTTTCATATTATTCTGGTAACTTTCACATTTTAATGAATAGTAAAAAGACGCTATATTTTAATTAAAAACAACTTTTTTCATCGTAATATCTTATGTGGTTAAATTATAATATTGAATGGTTTTAAAGTATAAATAGAATATATTTTTACCATTTAATATAATGTATGTCATTATCATTGATTTTACCTTGAATTCGTTGGTTAAATCAATTCAATCTTTTGCAATGTTTTAAACAAAAACCTGTTTTTATTCGACAACGGGATTAATTTTAATTTAATTTCTGCAACTTCTGTGTATGGAATTTTAAAAAATGGATTCCATATTTGGAATCAGTGGGTCCAAATTATGTTAATAAGCTACTTTTTATTTTTGGGAATTATGAATAATAACTACGGTAAATTTTATTTACCATAGTTAAAGGTAAATCGGGTAATTAAGGGTAAATATAATATTTTAAAATTACCCTAAAAAATGTCAAAATCCTATTGGATGACTAAAAGTCGACTCATATCACCTAAGGGTCAGATTAGAATCATTTAATGAACATTTATCAATGAAAATAACTTAATTATTATTAAAACCAAAGAAAGTGACAACATGTCACTCTCTTAAATTTTATAAGTATATTAATTTTAATTTAGTGATAAACTTCATGAAACTTCAAACATGAATAGTCTACAGAAAGATAATGAAATTATATACATCATATAAATTTATTTATAATTTTTAGGGATTAAATAATTATCATTAATTATGACACAATAGTGATGCAGAAATTGTTTATCTAGTGAAAAATCAAGAATAATGTTTTTTTAAACTAATAGTGACCATACAATGCACAAATACCTAACCAAAACTTATTGGACATGTAAATATAAACCATAATCATCCAATGGTCGAATATGTGACCATTTGGAGCCTTATAAAAGCGATTATGACACTTATATTATTTTATTTTAAATGATGCCAAAGTTGTCACCTTCATAATTTAATAAATATAACAATTTAAATATTGTGATTTTAAGATGATAAATTCGAGTAAAAGTATTATTGTGAAAGTTAATATATTTATCTTCATCATAGAATTTTATTTTAAATTTTTATACAACAAATAAGTATATTAAATAATTATACAAAAATGATGTTGTAATTATTTTATTAAGAGATAAACCAAATAAATGGTTTTAAAAATAATAAAATAAATATTATATGAACTATTTAATGTGATACACTAATTTTATAGATACATATGACCTTTTATTAATATATTAAAGCTTTTAGTTTGAACATATCTTCTGTATATAGTTTATTTAAATTCAAATAAATGAATAGTGTCAAAATTGACACTATTGTTATTTTACAAAAATAACATATTATAAAATTGTTTAAAAATCAAAAAAAATATTTAAAAATTATAAATTTATATTTATATGGTCTATAATGTTATAAAGTAAACAATTATGTAAAATTCACAACAAATAAGTAATTATTTGTTATAATTTAAAATTTAGAATTTTATTACCACAAATAAACTTACATAGATTAAATAAGGATAAATCAAAATTATAAGGTTTAAAATAAGATCCAAACATGTCAAAATTTGATTGGTTGATGAGCTTACAACCCTATCTCATCTAATCTTCGAATATGAGTCATTTTTGGAGGTTTTTAAGTTGGGTTAGATTTATTATAAATTAATATTTTTAAGAATTCCTAAGGTGCCCCTCTCCTCCCTTATAAAAGGGCACCTCCTTCCCCTCCTCCTCACACCAATTTGAGCACTCAAGCTCGGCCAACCCCTTCCAAAATACCTTCTCCACTTCCCTAGAATAATCCTAGAGGTCCTGGTCTTCTTTAAAGACCAATCGTAGTTCCCTAAGTGGAGGATTCAAAGAGGCGTTTCAAAGAAGAGGAGCTTCGGACACGAACAAAGCAAATCGGACCTAAGATAAGGGAAATATCACAATATCATTTTTATCCGAGATTGTTTATTCGTAAGTATTTACTGGGGTGTATTTTATCATCCACATCCATGTTCCCTCAATATGTAATATTGTTTCCATCCACTTGCAATAGTTTAAATCCAATTTTACCCTTAGGTGAGTTTTTAGTAAAGAATATGAAAGGAATCTTTTGTCGTTTTTCCGTACGAGGTACTTTTTGACCTTTCCGACAAAAGTACGAAGAATGTTTTTTTTTAACTTATACGACAAGAATGGATTTTTAAAACATTATTTCCAAGAAGCTTCCTTTACAAGTTTTCAAGTTTATTTTTAATCAACTTCTTTTAGTTTAATGTTGTATGTCATGTTAAGAAAGGAAAAATGTTTTTGAAAAAGAAAGGATATTTTCCTCAAGAATGGAGTTCAAGTGTTTTATCAAAATTATTTTCCATCTAAGATAATAAAGGGTTCTGTTTTTATCCCTATTATTACATGGATTTGATTATGTTGTGATGGAAATATTTTTATGAATTCCTTTATCTTATATGAATTGTTTTATGATGTCATGTTGTTTAAGAATTCCATTTTTATTACATGGGTTACGCTATGATGTATGGTTTATGATTATGTGGCACACATAAGAAAGGATTCATTATAAGATTGGTGGGACCTATATCTCCCTCCAATGCATTGGGTAAAGATTTTATATCTCATGATATAGACATGGCTGGAATGGTAGGTTATACCGGTTCAGTGAAACAGGACTGAAACGAGGGTTACTCGATTCAGAAAGGGACTTTGTCCACTAAGATAGTCTTGGCAATGAGTCATGACTAACAAGAAATGATTCTCTATGATTATGTGTGTATGCCACAATGTTCCATGTTTTATGTTATGATTATTGTGATTACATTTCACTGCCATAATTTATCCCATGTTATGAAATTATGCTCTCTTTTGCAGGTTATGATTTCCAAAATGTCATGTTCTTATGAATATGATGTGATTGATATTTCTTTTGTTTACCCTTACTGAGCATTTGAGCTCACCCTTTTATGTTTTCTTTTCCCCAGGATATAAAGAAAGGTTTTAGGTAAAAAAAGGAAGATCTTTATGGGAGATGTTGAAGATCTTTCACCACGATTAGAAGATTATAGTCCGAGTTTCCAAAGACAGTAAACTATTACGGTCCTTGTGTGTGTGTGTTTTTGTAATGTACTAAGTATTCCGCAAAAGTAATGTGAAGTCCATGTACGTCATGCTTTGGGTCTCTACAGTAACACTTTATTATTATTCTTTCATCACATTATTATATATTATCTTCATTACTACGGAATGGAAAACATTTTTTTCAAATTCATGAAAAAAATTGTCTTGATGTTCATCATTTCAAGAATCTATTCTATATGTGACTCAACCATCTTATTTTTTTCATTAATATATTTATTTAAATTTTAAATTACCATGGATTAAAATTACATTTTCATCTTGAGATCCACCTCTACCTTCACATTTTCATGATTAACAATATATTTCCTATATATAAAAATCACAATATCAAGATAAACTACATATTCAAATATTATTTCAATATATTAGGTAAAATTTGATTTTTTCTCATTTTAAATCTAATTATTCTATAAAATCATCTATCCAATCTGGAAAATAAAATACACATTATTTTTCTTCCCTCTGTTGAGAATATTTCCCTTTATTATTTTGAGCGTCTTATCGATTTAATTATTTCTTTTGTGGAACTTTTATAATTAAATTTAGATATCAGTGTCACATAAAAACTGATAAATACATTTGTAGATATTATTGAGATAATTTAACATAATGCTATTATATATATTTTATACCACTTTTTAAATCATGTCAGACCCAATGTGTTCAGTTAATCAGGGTGTAGGAAAAATTATACTTTTCTTTTACTTCATTAATATAATTTTAGGATTGTTTCTTCTTTTAGAAGTAACTAGGTTCAAAATATTTTATTTTGCATCACATTTATCAAAACATACATAGATATCTTCGAAACAATATCACAACCAATGAACATATACATTTACTAGGGTCACTAAAAAGTGTTATGTCCAAAGAGAAGATACAGACAATGTGTAGATGTTCAGAATTACACTATTCATACTAGTTCAATGGAATATTATGTTTTGGAATTGGAGAATTCTTTCTATGAACACTTAATAATATATGTTTATGGTTTATCCACTCCTCATCCAAGGGTGAAACCCCCTTCATCACTTTTTTGATCCAATTCTATGAATTATTAATTCTGTTTATATATAAGAGATTTTCTTCTTAAATAATTAATTTAACATATTTAATCATTAGATCTTGATATTTTCACTATGTTATTAAAACAAAATACTATTATTTTTTTCAATATAGATGAGCCTTACTTCCGTTTGTGTGAGTTTTAACATTTCACTATATTAAAAAACTGCTATAACACAATCCTTTAAACTATTTATAATACCTATGTTGGGTTTGTTCTACAATTCACTTCTTATTTTTCTACTATTTATAGAAATTATATGATTAACACTTGTTGTATTCAAATGTTTGATATATATATAAATCATGTTATTCTATTCATGAGTAATCACTTCACTAAACAACATCACTATATTTATATTATTTTTTCACACTATTATTCTTCACATGAGCACACTATCACTATTTTAATGAATATTCAAATCTAAAAGAGAATTTCATCAGTTAATTAATGATCCTAAAACAATATAACTTATTTGACATCATTTAGTATTCCATATAATTATTAATAGAAACAAAACATGAAATATCTTATGTTC
Organism: Viscum album; assembly: GCA_963277665.1. Classification (NCBI taxonomy): domain Eukaryota; kingdom Viridiplantae; phylum Streptophyta; class Magnoliopsida; order Santalales; family Viscaceae; genus Viscum; species Viscum album. Next base: position 689,697,415 of record OY728122.1, read on the forward strand.
ATCGTATATATCTAATATCACAAGAAATTTTCACATAACCTCAATACTATTTATTAATGTCACTCTTTATAAATGAACGAAATCCCATGAAATGATAATTCTAAACAATATAAATTTGTTTACCCCAAACCAAGTCATTCCTCCAATATCATGGAATATTTTTAATTCATGCATAGTCACTATATCATGAAAAAGATTCAGTTATTAAGTATGAAAATAACCACTTTAGACCATTCATAGATGCATCATAAAATTTTTTGTGTACTGGTTTATTCATAGATCCTTATACTTCATGTTTTTGTAATTTCAAGGTTATGTTTTTCATTATTTTTATATATAACTATGTGAAAATTTGACATCCAATTATAACTTTTAAATATTCTACCAGACATAAAACTGTTTCAATTTTATAATAAGATGTAGTGAACTATCAATACAATTAAATTAACATAAAATGACCAAACTAAAATGAGAACAAACATTAGAAGAAATGTCGTAGAAATATACAACGGACAAGCCATCACCTCACTAAAAGTTTTTAATATGATGTAGTATAAGTTCTTGACTAGATATATTCCTCATCCAAGAACCTGATTCTTCAATAGAATATTGAGAATCAACAGAATGGAAACTCAAAATCCAAAAATCTTATATCCCAAGGAGATCAAAAAGAGAATTATTTCATTTCAAAAAAAAAGATGTAATATTTTAATAAGAGGTAAAAATTAGGCATTCATGATTAAATAGGATATTTTGAAATATATTTACCCCTATGAAGAGATGAATTGTAGTTTCTAAATGTATTTACTAATTGAATATATAACATCTTAAATAAATACAAGTCATCCATCCAAAAGAAGAAGTCCAAAGGCCCGTGTCTTAATTTAGTAGCCACATGAAGCCCCAAATAATAAATAAAATTAGGAAATATTGTTCTTGGTAGTTCATAGAAATTATGAAATTATTGAAAGATGTTAAATAATTCACATTTAACCAACTAGATGTATCGACATAATTCCTAACAAAGACACATGAACAAATTTGTTGAAAAGATTCTTCCCAAACACCACACATGGATTGAGAAATGTAAAGAGGTTATAGACCATCATTAAAGATCCCTAGATGTAAAAAACACCACTAACTGAATCTCAAACATGAAAAATTTAAAAAATTAAATGAGAACATGATGAATGTAATTATGACATTAGGATACTGAAACATAAGAAAACTATGGGAACACATAAATAAAACAAGGAATGAGATTCATGAGAATGTATTCTACTATAACAAGCATTAAAAACATCACCAAACAATCCATTATAATATCAACCATGTAGACAGATAAACTAGTATATTAAAACACATATCTTTGTTAATTTAAGAAAATTAAATGCAACTATCATGGATATCAAAAACATACATATAAATTATTAGATAATGTAAGGTAATATCCATTAAAATACATCAAGGATTAATAGAATGAATTTAAAGTCCCATTCCTATAACAGAATCATAATCAGTATTAGAAAACCCATAAATATTATCTTTAATAAGAGGTTAAAAAATAATGGCAGCCTCCAAGCCCAACATTCCAAAACTGAAAACACCCTAAAACATTAGACTCAGAAACATTCAAAACCTAAAGCTGCATAGAGTACAATAAAAAAATAAATATAACGATAGAAATTAGAGTATCCTCCAAAAAATAACTATGGAAGAAATTATAGACATAATTTCCATGTAATTTTAAAGAATATCTATTTTAGTGGGAATATATTCTATGATATGGAGATAGGATTCAAGAAAAATATCCCTATGTTTATTTTCTTGTAGAAAAACAAACTCTTTCTCCTCTAACCAATAAATAATTATTTTATTCCTCAAATCCTCCACAATTACATATTCACTATTCAGATATGGGTCCACATCTCCATGAAAAATAAAACACTGTGAAGAATTCTAACTAGATGTTGTACTAATAGAATTTTGGTGTGGGGGAACCTTTTTTATCCTTAGAGGCCTCTAAATTTCTATTACATATTATCATATAATGGTTAGAGTAATCTCTATGTCCCGATTTATTCTAATGGTAAGGGGTAATAAATAAATTTTAATATACCATTGGATTTTTACCATTCCTAGAGAATGAATTCAAGAATGTATCTTCATTCTGAAAATGATGGTCATAAGCATCATACAGAACATGGTTCCATTTTTTTCATACAAGTAAATTATTTTAAGTACTATTTCTTTTGTTCTTGCATAGTGTTTTATATAAGGATTCCTTCATGTGAGATGATTAGATTATTACATAGTAATTGTTTCCTCTATTTCATATGAATCTAAGTAGAGTATTATAAAAAATATATCTTTTGTTATTAAAAAGGAGAACATTTTTCAAACTCAAATCCCATCTCCTACACCTTTTTTTACTCATATTGTTCTTATCTATTTTGAATACCACTACAAATGAGAGTGTAGTGGGGTATTTATATAAGAATAAGACTACATGAAGTTATTTTATAATTATGAATATCCATCAATTAATTTAATTATACTTTGTTTATGTATTTTATTACCTTTGAATGAATCATAAGAAATATCTTCATTTGTATTATAATAGATAAAAATTTCATTCTATTTTCAATAGAATAACCATCATAAAAATAAAACATGGTGTAAGGATACCAATAATGTATGGACATCAAATGACGCTAATATATTCCATAGTTGAGTCACATATCACGTGATAATCACATAAAACATGTCAAATAACAAGATCATGGATTAGATCATAAGAAAAATAACATAGCCAAGAGAAAGATTGAATCCACCATCATTGAAAACCATCTGGAGCACATTAATGGATCACATATAAGAATAATAAATTTCCTCACATGATTAGGGAAACATAATAAAGTGATATTATGAATATATTCCATAATAGAAATCCTTTCATATGTGTAGCGCGTGATACATAGGGTCACTCTTGATCATCTACTATGATAGCTTCATATATCTTTAGTGGAAATAGCTCATTCTATGCATAATCACACACATGTTGTAACACCCCAAGGTTTTAAAAATAAATTGAAATGAATGAAACACATAATCCCTAAGTAATAAAATAAATTATAAGGAGATAGTTTTATGATTTTTGGTAATCATATTGTTTCCCCTCTAATGATTTGAGTTTTGAAAAAATGGACATATATGGTTGGGATCAGCAAGTTATTTGGAGTACAATAGATCCAACTTGTTTTTTGGGGAATAGTAATGTACCCTTATTAATAGAATTATGAGTAATAATATACCCCATATGAATATTATGTAGTAATTTTATTTCCACTTCTTAGGGTTATAATATAATGATATCTTCATTAAATTTTCATGGAGATATGTAATGAGTTATAGTTTTAAAAATTTTATTTGTTGAATAAATTATTATTTTATTTTAAATTGAAATTAATAATATTTATAAAATAATTTAATAAATTGTAATTCATTTTTTAATTCTACACATTGAAAAAAAAACATTTGGGGAATCATTGGGATTCTTCTAAAATTATTCTGAAATTGTTATTTTTTGAATAAATATAAAAAAATAAATTAATCATATTTAAAATTATTTTTCCCAAAAAATTTAGTTCATTTTTTAATTCTAAATGTTGTAAAATGGTTTGGATGATTTTTTTTTATTTTTTTAAATTTTTTAATTTTAGATGAATAGAAAAATATGGTAATATACAATATTTATATGTTATCTATTAAATTCACTATTCCTTGAATCATGGATGATTTATGAAACCTTGTTTTGAACTCATATTCCCTAATTACTATTTGGGGTCCCATTAATCATGACTATTCATAGCCTTCAGATAAATTATTAAACTAATAATTAAAATGATGTAAAACCCCTCCCCTCCTCTTTCATAAATACCACACTCACCTCGCCCTCCTTGTCACACCACTCACACCATGAGCCATTTTTATTTTATACCAAAAAATCTTCCAAAGACCCTTCCCCACATTCAATACATTATGGTCTGACAAAAATTCCAAACCAAGGGCCTCAAGGAGGATCATAATGATAAGTGATCAAGAGGTAAACATCCTCTTAAATATTAATGTGTTTTCTTTTCAATTATTTCTTTTCTTATACTATCTTCTCCAAAAAATTTCTAATAGGAATGTATGATCTAGTATTGTATATATTCATAATTATTACAATTTTTATGGTAGAAATAATAATCATTCATCTTCTACACTTCCTCTTATTCTAAAAATAAAAACAGCATCTGTGTTATGCCGATTTACTAAAATGGTGGATGATGTGTTTTCAATTTCAATTACATCATTAAAAATTACGTATAAAACCCTTTTAATGGTTGAAAAATATTTTAAAGTTAATTATAAATCATCTTTCTTGTTCTAGAGTAAACATATTTACATAACATTTGTTTATATAATGAAACCAGTTCATGATTATTAATGAACCACACAAATGATGGAAACAGAGATCAGAAAAAATTTATCTATTCATTAATCCTCAGAACATATAACCAAAAATTTTATGTAATAATTTAATAATTTTTTACTTATTAATAAAATTTCATTCTAGCTATAAAATTTCATTTCCATATGAAAAGAAAATAAAATAAAAACAGTCCTTGGAAATCATGTGAACAACACACCTGATACAATGGAAGGAACAAAATACATAAAATTAATGCGTCAAATTATGTTATGAAATAATAATTTAAGGTTTTATAAACCTGAATATGTATTTTAATATATTAATAACACAATATTTAAAATTATACCTCAGTCTTAAATAAAATATAAGTAAGGAAATCCTTATGTACGATAATTCTTAACCTAATTTCAATTCTTTGGTTTTACCATCTACATCGTTATTTTTGGGATATTAAATTTTTTTATGTGACTAATAATTTTTAAATTATGTGGAATAATTTATATTTACAATATATATATATATTCCATTTAATCTATTATGTATCACATCAATTATAAGATATCTTTATGGGGATTCTATTTTAAAATCCTGTTATAAAATTCCGTTCTACAAAATTCAAAATAAAAGTTTTATACCATTATTCATGTTGATGTATTATATTATGGTTCATGTGAATTTTTTATGATGACTGGTTAACCAATATCTCCCTCAAATTCCTTGGTTGTGTTCACATTGGTGTTCATCTGTATGGTTACTCCATGTTTTACTGCAATTGTTAGACAATAAGTTATCCTTGAGGGTTACATTATATATAGTTGTGAGGGATACAAATTATAAGGTATCCTAGTGGGTTAAAAATATATATTTAATTCCCTAAATTACGATTTTGGTTCTATTTATTGAATTTATGTTTTTTGGAAATCTCATAGAAATCTCAAGATTCATAAAGTAAGTATATATGGGTGACAATTATGTCTTTTTAAAAATGATTTTATACATTTACATGTTATTATGGAATATTGTTATATTTTCATCTTTCTATATCCCTTATTGGGATTTTTTTTATCATCCCATGTTTTTAAATGATTTTCTTATGTTATAAGTAGGTGTAATGCAATTAAGGAAGCTATGTTAAATTTTATGAAGATTTATCAATGAAAACACAATTTATTTTAAATGTTTTATATTCTAGATGAAATGGATATAATGTTTCTAGTATCCTATCTAAATAAATGTGGAATTTTATGTATCTATTATATCCCAATTGTATGAAACAATAAACATGAAAAAATCCTCAATGTGAAAGAAAGTGGATTATTGAATAAAATTAATGATTTTTTAATGTAATATTGTCATGTACATATAGTTGGTTTCATAAGGTGTCTTAGATAACATTAGGGGTTCAGATGATATTAATAGAATACTATAAATGAATTATAATCTATTGAAAATTTGATATTTTATAGTATTTAAATATTACAATGTTTTTTGAATAAGATATATTTTTTAGAATGGTTTTCCACCAAATAAATAGAGAAGATAAAGTGGAAATACACTGACATAAATGTGATTCCTTGACCTCATATTCCAAGAGCCAGAGCATTATTTTAATACATTTCCATGATTACAAGGAATCAAATCCCGAAGGACTGATCGGTTTAGTAGTCTTGGAAAATAGATTACATACATGAACGATACATTAAAAATTCAAACATAAAACACAACATAAATAATCCATTGAGAAATCCATTATTTACCTAGTTTAACCCTGCATATCAACCATAATACACAACTTGGAATCCTGGGAAAACAAAATATATGAAATTGTTGAGATCAAATGCTTAGTAAGTTTAAATAATTTAGGAGAAGCTATAAGTATTTAAGGTAATATGTGTAAAAAACACAATAGTCTTTTTAAAAGTAAACATGAAAATTATATGAATAAAATAAATCAAACATTACCATATAAACATGCACATTGAAATTATACTAGTCGAATAATCTCATGTAATCATTATTTTCATAATATATAAATTCATAATGCTAGAAATCATTACCACATTGTCAATGCCTCGTTCCAAGTATACAAATATTTTTTTTTCAAGGAATTATTCCAAGAGACTAGTTTGTCTTATGATACCTACCTATGCATTGAGGGTCTATAGCAGGCCCCACCTGTTACTTCCTAATATCACTACATTCTTTATATGAAAATGATGAACCAGAACATAAACATTCATATTAAAACTAGCAGAAAAAATATCAATACATCAATATTAATCCATGAAGGGTATAAAAATAGCACATCCACTGTATAACATATCATAACTCATTCAATATAACATATAAGACTGTATTATAATAAATCAACCATAATCAAGAATAATATCTAGTAAAGAATTTTGGCCTATTTGAAAATGACCAGTAAAACCTTTTGAGAGAAATATCCCTTTTTTGTGAAATCATTTTAAAGTGAAACATTTATAAAGGAATTCATTTGAAATATATTTTTGAATAAAATTTACCCATACCACTTTGATAATTTTGAATGAAAATAACATTTTAAATCAATCATGTCCATATAAATAAATCCTTCAAATCAATTTAAAAACATTGACATTAATGACATAGATTTTTATGAAGAAATATTAAAAAAATAAAAGGTTGATATTGTTAAAGAGTTACTTAATAGAATCAATTTAAAATGTTTTTTATGAAACATATACATGGAATATAAATAGGTCCCAGAAAATAGTTACACATAAATAATCTCAGATAATAATGAGATTGAGGAATTGACCCTTACCATGCACTTTACATTAGACGAGGATACATTTAACCACTTGTATAATAACCATAGTATGTTATAAAATTATTCCAGAAACAAATTCATGTTTATTATATCATACAAGATTCATTTATGACTTTTTACTACCCGTTTAATAATGATTTCCATGATAAGTTAACATTTCTGGTAATAATCGAATCATTTATCAATTCTGTTTTAACATTTTATTCATGATCATATGATTATTCCATGATTTAAATACATACATAACATAAAATATGATATATATATATATATATATCTTATATTTAGAATATATATATATTTTAAAATGATATATATATATGAAATGGAAACCCCCTTTTTTGGTGATGGTATGTCATACGTACGCAAAAACGTTGTTTCGGTTTTCATATCATATTGAATAAATGTAAGTGAATAAGATATATGTAAGTAAATAACTATATATATCTACAGGAGAATTATTATGTCATATATTACATACTTATTAATAATATATATTTATATAATCATCATTTAATGGTGAACCTGGAAATGAATCTCATTGCGTCGTGGAGATGGTAAGTCGTACGTACACACGAGCAATGATATCATTTGCATAATTATTAAAAGATGTAGAATTGTATGGTATAATAATTTTACAGATAATTTTGAATGTTAATTTCATTATTTATATACATATTACACATCATTATATCCATCCAAATAGTATAGTGTTGGATAATAAATTACACAACGACGTGGAGACGGTAGGCCGTATTTACACATGCATGGTGACATTATCAATCATATGATATATAGAATATTGATTATCCTATTACAATATCTATTATATAATATCATTATGTATAAGGTACTATAGCTATTATTTTGATATGGAAATAACAAAAAAATAGTATGTGGAAGAATAAAAGAACATTGAAAGATGTAATAATATAATTACCTCTTCATTGGGTGTTTTCATTTGATTTGAACAAAAGGGTTCATTAGGATAGATTTCTGCTCAAGGAAATTCCTTTGGGATTAACATGGGGATGTTTGAAGGAGATTTGGGAATGGTTAGGATGAGCCAAATATCTATGGCAGTGTGATTTTGAGAGAAGGGGAAGTTCCCTTTTAAAAGATATACGAGAGTCGCTATAGGAAAAGATTGAAATTTTATTTTATTATAAAATAATTTTCTATTTCCAATGGAACCTAATTGAATTATTTCGAAACATAGGTGGGGTTGTGCAGAAATAATCACTACCAATAGGTTTTATACATGTTTAGGTCACCATATTACTCTTAACTTTTAGATTTAACTCTTCTTTAAATAGTTTAACTTTAACCATGTCCTCTTGTTTTGTTATAGTAAATAGTTAATAAAATTCCATTAAAAATTCAAGGGATACCCAAGTGGTTAATTATTTATATATATATCCTTATATTAATTATTTTTCATATCCATATATTTTTTGAAATATTATACCAATTAATAATATAGTATTTGTTTTAAAAACTCATTTATGTCAATTTTGACACTATTTGTTATTTTGTTTTTTTAACTCATATAAACATAAAAAATTCTAAGAAAATTTATTTAATAAACTCTTAAAACTAATTATTAACATATAAAATTATTGGATGGAATCAAAATACTCAATTTACATTTGTTTTTTATATTTATAATATCAATTATTTTAATCTTTCATTGATAAAATAATTATTGCGTAATCATTATGTCGTAAATAAATTTAATTATTTAATCCTTAAAAATTATAAATAATATAAGATTATGAAGGAAATATTTTTAAAATAATATTTATTATTTATAGTATAATTTATCTTATTTATAACGCTTCATTATAAATGGTTTATTTAATAAACATTGAATTTAACACTTTTAAATCTTCTTTAAATTAAATAATAATAAATGTCCTAATAAAATCCATGTGGACCAAAAGGATCATATTTTTTTCATAAGAATATTTTTTTCCAAAATACAATTATCTAATAGAATTATGACATGTGTTATGTAAATTATAGTATCATTTTTGACCATTAATTAACCTATTTACTTTTAATCGTGGTTAATAAAAGGAAAAAGTTTCTATTCACAAATATTATTTTCATCTTATTGAATCCCATTTTACATAGAGATATCAACTGTGTCTCTGAAATTTTTAAAATTCAATTCATAGAAGAAGTAAAATTACATTACATGAAAAATTTTAAATGTTCCTAGAACATGGGAAAAAGCCGTTAAAAAGTTTAATAAAATTTTATACATCTAATTTTATTATAAAATTTATCCAATGAATTAAATTTAATGTATATAGGAATTATATATCAATTTTTTTCATAAAATATATTTAAATAAAATAAATTACTATTTAAATAAAAATTCGGTTATAAACAATAACATAGTGTTATTCACTATTCATAAAAATTGAATGTTTTTTGAAAAATTTCCAAATTTTATCCTATGATAATTTAGATATTCCATATTCAAAAATTATTTATATTTTAGAATATTCAAAACCTAGATGTTTCACTAACTTATTTAAATTAATTCTCGTAGTCAAAACCAAAAAAGGTGTTTTAAAAAGTAACAACTATCTTAAGATTGACGTGTGTTTATGTCAAATTTTGATGTGAAACTACTTATAATGAAATTCATTGTATTAAATGATAAAAATTTAATCAAATTATACTTCCAAACTATTCAAAATAATAATTTAACACAATAAAATATTTTGATTAAAAATGTTTTTTCAATTAAAATTTAGTATTTTTTACTATTCATCAAAATATGAATGCGAACAGAAAATCAACAAAAATTTATCCAAAATAAATTTTCTTACCACCCTCTTAAATAGAAGAATTTAATTTCATTAAATTGAATATATAAAAGTATCAAATAATGGATTTAAAAAGGGTTCTCGATTAAAAGATGGTAAAATTGATTTTTTGAATAAAATGAATTTGTTCGTATATTATGACTACAATACACATAATATTGATTATAAAATTATATGGATTATATAATATTCAAAATTTAGTTAATACTATTCATAACCTGTTTTTTAACAGCATGTTTAGTACGTCGTGATGTGCTCGAAATCGATGTTAGATGTAGCGCAAGTTATTGAATTACTTTTAAGAGATAATGTACTATGAAATAATGGGGTGTTACAAGAATGATATCATTTTGAATCTATAGAATGGAAAATTAGGGATTGGGATAGATTTTTTTCAGATAGTAATGGATCAGATGAAATAGGAAATAAATACAGGTGGCATGCATGCAAAAGAACAACCAAAGCTATGACAATAGAACATGAAAACAATAAAACATTTTATGAGGAAACTCCATCAATATTTTAATGGATATTATGACCCTGTGGTGGATGAAGGTTTTATTAAATCCCTTGAAAAGATGTTATATGTAATTATATTTTTAAATAAGAAGAATGAATGAATTTTTATTTATCTTTTTGAAGGTGAAGATCATCTGTGGTTGTCAATGGTCACGAATATTAGGGACAAAGAGGATATTGAATCCTTATACTGAGACAAATTCAAATGTTTTTTGCTTGAAAAATATTTTCCAATGGTATTACAACATATAATGGAGAATGAATTCATTTATTGGAAGAAGAAGGAAGAAGATTTATTGGTCGTTTATGATGTCAACACAACCCAACTAGTGAAGTATGTTCAAAATCGTATTATGGATCTTCATAGAAAAATTAATTGTTTTTAATCTCAATTATAGAAATAATTTTGATGGGAATTGGATTTTCCAATGTTAAAAAGATATTAGAAACCAATCCAATGTGTGGAGAGGCTAAAAATGATATTTTATACTGATCATGTGAACTTTGATAGTAAGGAGAATAAGTGGTCTATATTGAATGTGATGGGTATGAACCAATCCAACAAATATGATGTTATGAATTATCGGTTTCTAGTTTGCTAAAATTGTGGAGAAACCATTTAGAAATCCTAGTGAAAATCAAGATGTATTTTAGATTAGGTAAGGTTCGAAAAAAGGCCCGAGATTGTATTGAAAATGATCCAAACAATAATCCGGGAATGAAAATTGTAATGTATTTTAATTATAGTGAGATCGATCATTCAGAATATATCTATCCAGAGAGAGACCTGAATGATTCAATGAAGACGGACTATAAGTATAAAGTTGCAGTGAGATCCTTTTTGACTTTGTCAGAATATGTCGAACCATCCAATGATGTTGTATTATGTACCATATTTTTTACACATGTTTTTCTCATGTTTTGTTTGATACGAGGTCGACACATTCCATTATTTCTTGGAAATTGTTAGGAAATTTGGAAATCTCACATCAAAAAATGATACCAAAACATATAGTTAAAATACCATGGGAAGAATTATAGAAAATATAAATTATAATAATATTTATATTTTGGTATTTGGAAATAATTTACCTGAAAAACTTATTTTTTTCCTTAGTAGTGTTTTATCTCATTCTAGTTATAGATTGGATTTATATTAATCATGATATGGTTGATTATATTTCTAATGACGTTTTTTTTTCAAAAGGAGTTTTTGTTTGTATACAAGAATTACCCTATACAATTGATAACATATAAAAAATATGAAATACAATTGATATATGGAAATGAAGGTTATCTGGTTCATAATGTTGAAAATAAGGCATCTGTTCAGATTAATGATGTTCCAATTGTAAATGAATATCATGACGTTTTTCTTTATGAGTTACCTTGAGATATACATGGTTGGTATGTATAAAGAAAAATTCACTTAGTTCCTGATGATAATCCAACTTCAAAACCCACTTCTCTAATTGTTCAAATGTAATTTATTGAATTGAAATATTAGTTATCAGAGTTTCATGGTAAAGGATTAATTTGTCCAAGAACATCACCATGGGGTACTTTTGTATTCTTTTTCAAAAAGAATGATGGTTCCCTGAGACATTGAATTGATTAAAGAGACTTTAATAATATCATTGTTAAAAATTTATCATTTTCCTCATTCTGGTGACATGTTTGATCATCTCTCTGGAGAATTGTGTTTTTTAAATGTCAATCAGGGGTTGGAGAATAATCTGTTGAAAGTAAAGGGTGTATATATCCCGATGACTAAGTTATATAATTTATATGGGCATTATTAAATTTTTTATGCCATTTTGGTTTACTAATACGCATGTTGTATTTATGTATCTCATGAATATAATATTTCATGAGTTCTATGATAAGATTATAGTTGTCATTATGGATGAAATTATTGTATTTTATAAATGTAAAGTGGTGCATGAATGAAAACTAATGGTTGTTTTGAAAAACATATAGGAAACGAAAATATATGAATAGAAAATTCAGAACATGTGGTTTTTCATTGCAAAAAAAAATTCATGGGAACATTGTATGTACGAATGGAATAACAATTGATCAAGCCAATAAAAATGTGGTTTATGAATGGTTGTGAGCTATAAATGTTATCAAAATTTCTATCTTTATAGGATTTTCATTTTACTTCCTATATTTAGTTAAAAACATTGAACAATTATCTATCTTTCTAACAATGTTAACATGAAAAGGGATTAAATATATTTAGATGGAAGAATGTGATGTTTGATTTCAGGATATTGATAAGATATTGGTGAATTCTATAGTTTGGGATCTGCCTTCTAGAAATGGTTATTTTTTTATTTATACTGATTCTTTCTTGATGGGACATGGTTCTGTTCTGATGTAGAGTGATCAAGTAATTGATTATGATTCTAGAAAACTAAAACCTCATGTGCAAAATTACCCACACAAGATTTGAAATTTTCCACTTTTGTTTCTTCTTTTTAAATTTGGAGGAATCATTTAAATCGATCCAAATGTAAAATATATACTCAACATAGATTCTTGAAGTATATATTTACTTAGAAAGAATTAAAAATTCCATTTAGAAGATTGATGGAAATAATAATTGATTAGGATTTCACAATGAATTTCAATCCTCTAAAATAATAAATTATGGTAGATAACTCATGTCAAAAACCTCACACATAATAATCCATGATAAATTTAGAACATTAAATATTGATTAATTCATTGATGAATTTTGTCATTGAAGTTGTTTGGGTTGGAAATACCTCTGTTGGGATTCAGGTTTTAGTGATGTCATTGTTATCAGACAAAATTTAGAAGGTATATAAGGAGGACTGTGAGCTATATAAATATGTATGATTGGTTTAAATGGGTAAGTTTCCCGAATTTAACCTTGATATTGTTTGTAATTTATGATTTGGAATATTATTGTGTGTGCCTTGTGATTATCGGCTGAAGAATTAATTGATGTTAGTGGAACATAGTTATCTATTTTTAGTTCACACTAGAATCCCAAATATATACAGAGACATTTACGAGTATTATATGTGGGTTGGAATGAATAGAGATATTGTAGAATTTATTTTGATACTTTTTACATGTCAATAGGTTAATGAATATGGGTAGTTGGGGATTCTTTTTCCATTACTAGTGGTAGAGTAGAAATGGAATAATATATTCGAGAAAATCATTGTGGGACTATCGAATACTTATTGATGTAAAAATGAAATTTGGGTTATTTTTAGCTGATATATCAAATCTACACATTTCCTTCCTATTCAATAGATAATTTATTTGGATCATTTATTTTATTGTACCTCAAAGAGATAGTCAGGTAACATGGAGTGACTCTTCCCAATGTATCTGACCATGATCCTATGTTCACATTTAATTTTTTGGATGGTAATTCAAAATTCATTGGGCACTGAACTAAATTTCATTACATCTTTTCATCCTCAATCAGATGTGTAGTTTGGATGAACTATTCATAAATTATAAGATATTTTTCGATCTTGTTCCATGAACTAGTAAGAAATTGGGGATCGACATCTTTATTTAGTTGAGTTTTCTTATAATAACAGTTTTCATTCTAGTATATAGATGTCACCTTCTGAGGCATTGTATGGGAATTGTTGACAAACTCTAGAAATTTGTGATGATGTTGGGGAAAGGATGTTTATGGGACCAAAATTAGTAGGGGAATTGGATAAAAAAGTGAAAATGATCGAGCAACACTTTTGGAAAGCACAGAGAAGGAAGAAATGTTATGCACACAATAGGAGGAAAGACATCTCATTTAAGGTTTGTAATAATTTTTTAATTCAATCTCACAAAGGAAAAGTATTATGTGTTTTTGGTAGGAAAGGAAAGATAAGTCTCAAGTTCATTGGACATTATGAAATCATGGAGAAATATGGACTAGTTGACTAACAAGAATTCTTTCCTAGGATTTTTCCTTGGTACCCAATATTTTCATGTTTCTATATTGATAACATATGTGCCAAATTCATCTCATGTCTTGATCCTTGAAGTAGTTCAGTTGAAAGAAAACCTTTCTTATGAAGATAAAACTTTTCAGATTCTTTATCATAGAGAGAACGTATTATAGAATAAGGTAATATTCTAGGTAATTGGATTATGGTGAAATCACATGGATGAAGAAGAAACATGTGAATATAATCATTTTTTGAGGAATATGTACCATCACTTGTTTAATATGTAAATACAATTATGTGGATGCAATTTCTAGAATTTGGGAAAAATGTTACACACCAATGTTTTAAAAAAAACTAAACTTCATAAAACATTGAATCTCTAAATAATGACACATTGTATAAAGAGATATTTATAAACTAGTCATTAATTATAATTTTTCCGCTTCTCTGATTTGAATTTCAAAAAACGGGCTTCTACGTTTGTGATTAGTATGTTATTTGGAGTCTGATAGAACAAACATGTGTTTGGTGAAAAGTAACATACATGTGTGAATAGGAATATGAATTGAAATATGACCCTTATGAATAAAAAATCATATTATTATTTTATTTTCTTAAGGTTATTAGATAAATATATCTTTATTAACTCATTAAGGTGATATAAAATGAGATATATTTTAAAAATTGTTATTTTTAAATAAATTATTATTATATAAAAAATAATAATGTATCTTAATTAGAAAATTATTCTAAAAAAATGGAGTTCATTTTTTAATATTACATGTTGAAAATTGGATAGGGTTATTTTTTGGGATTTTCCAAAATTCGTGAGTTTTAAATGAATAATAAAATATGTTAATAGAAAATATATATACATTATCACTTAAATACACAATTAATAGAATAATGGAAGATTTAGGCACCCATGTTTCAAATTCACATTCACTAATTACTATTTTGAGTCACATGAATGATGAATATTCATAGTCTCTAGAAAAAATATTAAAATAATGCTTATAATAATGTAAAATCCTTCATCTCCCCCATTATAAATACCACTCTCACTCCACTCTCCCTCTCACACTACTCATTCCATGATCCTTGTCTATGTTTTATGAAATACTCTTCCGAAGACCCTACACCACGTTCATGTCCTCCTGATCTCACCGATATGCCAAATCCATGGGGATTAAAGAGGATCCCAAGGGGAAGATATCAAGAGGAAAAGATCCTCGTTCATTTTATTTTGTATTCATTTCATATCTTTCTTTTATAATACTCTCTTATCCTCCCCATATCTAAGAGGAAAGAAAGAACCAATATTATATATATTCTATATTCGTATCATGTTTATGAAAAAAATTAAAAATCATTCTTCATATAATATTCCTCTTATTCCAAAATTCAAAACACCATCTATGATGTGCCCATTTTCCAAAATCATGGACGATGTGTTTTCAATTTAAATAAAATCCTTCAAAACTGGATATAAAACTATTTTAACAGTTGAAACAGATTGTAAAGTGTATGATATATCATTTTTCATGTTCTATTGTTAACATATATACATAATATTATTCTATATAATGAAACTATTTCTTGATTATAAAATAACCTCCAAAATGATCTAAATAGATATAACTAATGATTTATATAATAATTCTTCATCATACTGTACAAAAAAATGATTTATGGAATCCTTTAATATTCATTAAACATATGATTACAATTTTAATATTCTTATTGAATTTCATTTTGATAAGACAAGAAAATAAAATACAAACCAACTGTTGAAATTATGTAATGAATATACTCGAAACTATGGAAGAAACAGATTAGTTGTAATTAAAATGTGAAATGATGTTATTAAATGATCATATAATATGTTAAAAACATGTATATTCCAATATAAGATTTTAATAACTCTTTTTTAATCATTATATAGGAGGTTTGAATACATTTTAAGTAAGGAGAACTCAAGGAAAATGAATTATTATACCAACTTCAATTCTATGGGTTAAACATATACACCATTATTTATGTGGTATTAAAATTGTTTCTGTGATGAATTCGGTTGATATTATATTGAATTATGTTAATATTTAATGTTTATACACACAGTACATCGACTCTATTATGTCACAATTCATTTATATTATATTTTTAATGGAATTTTTTTTAAAAATAATATAATAAAATTCAACTTTACATATTTTAAAATTAATGTATATGTAAATTATTAATGTTGTATGATTATTTTCAAGTTCATTGGAAGGTTTTATAATTATTGGTGAGACATATAAATCCATCCAATTCATTTGGTATGTGAACATTAGAGGTCTTCCATATGGTTACTCCTTTTGTAACTACAATGGTTTTACAATTTAATTATATAAGGGTGACAAGTATGCCTTTTTTAAATGAATTTGATATATGTTCATGTATTCAGGGACAAATGTATTTGTTTCTTTTTTTATATCCATTATTGATATTTTTGTGCTCATACCTATTTTTTAAATTATTTTTATTGGTTATAATGATATATAAGTCAAATAAGAAATCTGTGTAAAATGTTATGAAAAATATTCAATCAAAAAAAAATTTATGTGAAACTTTTTATATTTTTGATTCAATGGAAAATGTTTGGTGTTATCTTCTTTGTATTAATTAGGAATGTAATGTATTTAGTATAACCCAATTTTCTAAAAATATTATCATGAAAACATCATAAATAAGAAAATAAGTGAGTTCTAGACTAAAAGTTGAGATTATGTAATGTTATAATGTCAGGTCCTTATACATGTAACATGCAAATTGCATGTAAGGTCTTACCCCCGACATTATAAGGACCTCAAATTAAAATGATAGTTGACCTTTAGTTTTAAAGCAATAATTAATTTTATCTCATTACTAGATACACTTTCATGTTTATCATTTTAGAGAATTGGGTTCTAATTCTAATATGAGAATCTCATACTTTACAAAGTGGGAACTTCCACTCAGTAACTGTTTTTTCACAATATAATTCATTTAATATAAAAAATATATAAGATTCATAAAAAATATTCATCATTATTCAACATTACATCATCATTGTTCATAATATTCCATAAAACCTATGATATACATTTTATAACATGGCATGGGAAGATAAATTCATTTAAGGTACATAGAAAAGTTAATTAAGAAACATGTTAGTCCATTTCAAAATAATTTTATCATATAAGAGAGTTTTCATTTAATATATTATATTTCTTCTCAAAAATTTATATACATAAAAATGA
Source organism: Viscum album (assembly GCA_963277665.1). NCBI lineage: Eukaryota > Viridiplantae > Streptophyta > Magnoliopsida > Santalales > Viscaceae > Viscum > Viscum album. The sequence goes on from OY728122.1 coordinate 689,715,291, forward strand.
AATCTTATTAAATAAATTTTTTAAAATGAAACTCATTATAAGAATACTTAAAGGAAAAAATCAAAATCATGGAGGTTTCTTATAAATCATGATGGTTTCATAGAAATCCTGATGGTTTCCTAGAAATCCGGAGAATCCATGAAAATCATCCCTTAAAGGTAATATGAATTATTTTTAACATAATAGCATTATATTACATTATGAAATAACCAAATTTCCATGAAAATTAATTATAAGGAATATATAATCCATGATGAAGAATTTGTACATCATCTTCATAAATTCATTAAAAGAACCCTTACAAATGGAATTACTAACTTAGTTAATTCCAATACAATTATCTTGAGAACATAATCATTACTAGATGAATTTTAGTGTTATATCTGGATGACCCAACATAATTTAATCATTAAAGGTCAATAACAAGCCTGAAACAAATAAAATCATTCATTTAAATTGTAAAACTCAAAAAATAATCTTTGGAAAACATAATATTTTTGTCATGTAATGATATATCTCGTTTATTTAAAATCTAATTTTAGAAACTAAAACACCCAAAAAAATTAAGGAGATTTTTTATTTTAATGAATTATATAATATTATAAAGTAATAAAAACATAAAATAATTATTTTATTGGAAATAAGATTTATTTATATCAAATATGATAAAATATATCAATATTATTTCTTTTCTGGAATGAAAATCTAAAATATAAGTAAAATATAATAAAAAATATTCCTTTTGAATACCTTTTAGATAAATTAAAAGGTATCATAAAATTTAATTTATAATTAAAATATTTCAACATAAATATATCAATAATATCATTTTATGAATATGTACAAGAAAGAAAAATAATTAAAAAATAATCATTAAATACTTTTTAAATGTGTTTTTATCGTAAAGTGCCATTACAAAGAGTCCTACTATTCAAGTACGCTTATTTATCATCCCGAATAAAAAATAAATAAATTAATGATATATTTTATTAATAAAATTTTTCAATTTTATTATTCCATTTATTTAATATATATCCATGTCATACTTAATTAAATAAGTAATTATGTTTACGTCAGAAGTACTAAGGAAATTTGGGTTATAATTTAGAAATGTCTTGGGTGGGTTTTTTATGGTTAAATAAATCATGATTATATAATTTATGGAATATTTATCATGTAATAACTATTATTTATATGTGTTATTTATAATATTATGTCCATATAGGTATGATGAGTTTAAAAAATAAATTTTGTTACAATCATGGAGGCGGTAGTCCGTACAAAAGCATGAGACAAATTTACATTATTCAATAAGCATGAGGGAAAGAGAATAAGTAATATATTACCAAAAAATAAGTATAAATAAAATATAAATATAATATAATTTCATTAAATTCACTTATATATATAATCCATGTGAGGAATTGATGAAAAATAAAATTCATCGATACATCAGGCAGTAGTCTACATGTGCCCCTAAGAGTTCTGTTTATTTTTCATTGGATGGGAAATAAAGAAGTATATTATTTATATGAAAATATGAAAAGATATTTATATCAGTTATATTTTATTATTTCATTTTTATATATCTTTATGACCAAAAGTAAAAGTCAGTTATGTCAAATGAAATACATCGTTTCATGGGTCAATTTTTATACATTCCCATAGGAGCAATAATTTTTTATTTTGTTGTTAATTAGTTGGAAGTAGTTTATAACATAAAAAATATTAATTTTATCTTATTGGATATAAAAATATTTATTATATAAAATATTTTAATATAATATTCAAGGAGTAAAAATAATAAATAAAAATAAAACATGTGGTTAAGAGTTATAACACTTCATGGGGAAACCTCACTAAGTTTATCGTATATGCCATCTTAGGATGGTATTCCTATCAAAACATGAAATATAGAACATGGTAAGGGTTAATATAATTTTTTCAGCCATGAATTTTCTAATATTATATTATATTTAACTCTTGATAGGAGAGAATAGTGGGTTCCATTTTTAATGTGAGGGAGAGGGAGCACATAGAATTTTTAAATGACTAAAATTTATTAATGTATATCTCAAGAATATTGGATCCATAATGACTAACATTCCATGAATAAATAATATAGGGTAAAAAAATGGCCTAAAAAGGATTTATCCATTTTTTTTACCATGTTAGTAGATATATTGTTATTTTCTACCCTTTAAACCCATTTTATCTCTTATAGAGGGAACATATTTTTTTTATAAAGTTAATATTCATAATGACAAAAAATTAAAGTAGTATCGTTACCAAATTTTTAAATAATAATTACAATTATATAGGATATTATATGAAATTCATTTTCTATGGATGATAAAAATGACTTCTAAAAGAAACTTGCAACACGCAAAAAAAATGGTTTTCCATGAAAATGATTTTTTATTTATATAGATATTTTATACCAAATTAAATTACAATGTTGATTTAAATGGAATTCATAGGATTATTTTTAATCAAAAGGTACTACTGAGCTTTTAAAATCAATCCAAAACAATGTGATACACTGTAAATATTGGAAAATAAAGAGTAGGTTTCATACAAATTTTATATTTTCTCATATTCCCCCAAAATCTATTTTTTAATTAAATTCCCAAAAAAATATGTGATAATTTTTACATAATTAAATGAAAAATAATTTAATTTTATAAAAATGAAATTATAAAATTTTGAAATAATGCTTTTAATTAAACCATATAATATATATAACCAAATTAATAATATAAAAATATTTGATTGAAACATTTCTAAATATTCTTATATTGAAAATAAATTTATGAATATAAATAAAGAATTATGTTTATTTAATATTTTACTAACTATGGTTGTTTAATTCATTCCTTCATTTGAAATCACATCTGTGTTGTTTTAATCATTATATAAACAAGAGGGTATATTTTCCCTTCATAAAATTTTTCATATTCCCATGTTGCTTCCTCAATCATATATGTTTTCCACAATTCCACACCATAGTGAGTCCCCTAAATACACAAAATTTTATCTTTATGGATTCTAATATAATTATTTTATACCTTATATAAATAATTCTCCTCTAACTAAACAACTTCAATTCTCAAAACATGAGATGCATCTGGTATATATTTTCATAACTATGATAATGAAACACATCATGTACATAGGATAAATGTATAGGTAATTATAATTAGTATTAAAATGATCCAATATTCACTGTTATTTTATATGGATCAATGAAGCATGGACATCACATTCCCATTTTATCAAAACATATAATACATTTCCACAGAGATAGATTTATAAAAAAAATTCCCTACCTCAAAAAATTATTTTTTGGTTATTTTCATTACTTGTTTTCCTACTCTAATTTGTATTAATACGAATTTAAATAATTATCCCATTCTCAACCATTTATTATACCATTTTCATCCCACCAAAATTAAATCTCTAACTTCATCCCAGTACTCTATATTCAAATACTAATTTACATATAATATCTCAATTGGTTCCATATATATAGTGGAATAAAATTATTATTATAATAAATTTCATCTAATGAAGGATGATGATCAAAATTGCCTATAAATTCATTAAACAAGATCAAATCATGTCTTACAATATCTGAAATGTTCAATAAATATCTTCGTCTATTTGATGATGAAAATCTATATAAAAAATTCATTCAGTAAATTATTAATTATAATGTCATTTCGGAAATTAAATGATGGAATCATGATCATATACAATAGACAAAGTTTCTACTTGTAACTGGTTAATCCCTTTGAAATATAGTCTTCAAAGATGACATAACGATAAAGTATGTCAAATAGGAATGAAATGTGAAGATTCTTTTTAATCAATAAAAAATAACCCAAATTTATTTATTACATCAAAATACCCTTGAATTCCTTCTATGAAATCCATTGAAATATTTTTCCATTTCAAATCTGGAACTAGAAAAGGATGGAGTGTCCCCATCTTTAATTGTTGATCAGTTTTAGAAACTTGATAATTATAATATTTCATGGTAAATTATGATATATGATTCATTATTACCTCCCACTATTAATACTCTCAATGTTCTATATACATCATATATTTTTCTATATGAAAAATAGATTGATGAACTATGAGCTTTAGTCACCCATTATATCTTCAACGGAGAACCACATGGAATGAAAAACCTCTCTCTAAGAATAATAACACAATACATATAGACATTAAACAATTAAAATGAGACCTAATAATATATTCCACTCATTCATTCATACTAAGATCTACCTTTTGATCCTTTATAATTATTTCTGACAACCATGAATTCAAATAAACCTAAATTAAAATATAGGATGTTCCTACATGCATAATTTTTGGAACAATATTCATCAAATAATTTACCAATGTTTCATGTTACAAACATAGCATACTTCATAATTCAATATCATTCCAAATAAAATCATCACTGATCCTATTTTTAGTCCCTAATTGTAATCAACCAAATTATCATAATCCTTATACAATTCGACCCATCTTCCCTATATCATGTTTTCCCATTTCTATATTAATATATAACTCAATAATTTATTTCTAATATATTTTTCAAAAGTTACAAAATATAAAATATTTCTTAGGTTTTTAATGAAAAGACTACAACCACCAGTTAAAGCTCTTGTGTGATATAATTTATCTCAGGTGTATTCAATTAACATAATAAATAATCAATTATCCAATAAATATGAATTACATCACAATAACATCCCTTCAATCAAGTATCACTATAGAATAAATACTCACCATTTCTAGATGAAGGGACTAAATTAGAATACTCACTAATATTATTTTCATTTCTTAAAATCATTCATTACATTTCTTTATCCATATGAATTTACTCATTTTGAGTTAACATTGTTAGTGGAGTAGATAACTGTGAAATATTTACAAAAAACTTCCATTAGTAACCCAACAATTTGAAACCTATTTCATATAAATATTTTTTTGAATGATTTGGCTCATCTTCAACCACATTATTTTTATCTAGTTTAATAGTTATTCTATATTTATTTATAATATGTCAATGAAAAGAAATATATTGCAACAACAATTTACATTTACTAAAATTTCACTATAACATGTTATTTAATGGATTACATAGAAGATATAAAATGTGTATCATGATAAAATTAACTTTCATAATGTATCATTATGTAATCATTAACCAATTCAAAAAAATTATTCAAGAACTGACTGAAAAATCTTTTCATAAGGTCCATAAATATATTTGGATTATTTTTTAACCTATGGGAAAGAACAAAAAACTCATAATTCACATAAAAATTTTGAGATGATGTATTTAGAATGTAATTATCCTTTACCATTAGATAATGGTACTAAAACCTGATATTAACCATTGAATCATAGTAAGCTCCCTAGTGCTGATCAAAAAATTCATCAATGTGAGACAATAAATACCTATTCATATGAATGATGTTAGTAAATACACTTTAATCATTGTGAATAGATGTGGAAGAATATTCTTTTTAATAAACAATATATGAACACCCCATGGTGATGTGATGGGGAGAATTAACACTTTGACAAAAAAAAACTCTCATAATTGATTTTTCATTTCCTAAAGCTTAATATGATCTCATCAATGAGGACACCATGATATTTTCTTAACCTCAAACAATATGTCAATAGTAAATTCAATCTCTCGATATAGTAATATAATAGTAAATTTATCTAAAAATATATGTATATATTCATTTACTATGGAAACATCATCAATTTTGATAATGTCATTCGTTTTAATTATATGTTCAAGATAACATTAATTTTTATTCCTTATATATTTATCGACATCATGATATTTTATCAATGGTATAAATTCAACCATAAATACAAAGTAGAACTCATTTAAAAAAAATAAATTTTAAACTGTATAATATTATATTTTTATGATAAATAGAAATACAATTTGCACCTATAATAACATCAACCTCTATAAAGTGGATAAAAAATTAGATTTTTAGCTAATCCATTCCAGATACAACAACAAGAGTATTTTTATAATTCCACATTTCTTTTATACTTCATCCATATGTTTTTACCAAAATATAGAACTTCATTTACTAAGGTGAAATTTATAATTATCTAAAATAATTATAAAAAATAAATGAATTTGTTGACACTAAATAAAAAAATTATAAAATGAAAAAAAATTAGTTTACCTAAAACTGCATAATTGGATCATCCAACATCTGATCAGTGAACACAATGGATTCAAGATGTTCTTGATGTCACCAAACAACAAGAGCACCCTGAATCTGACAAGAATGAGATTTCCCATTCAATAATGAAAGGAGTTTCTGAAATCCAGGTGATTAACAAAGCTAAGAAGGTGAACAATGATGTTCTACAACAAGGTGTTGATGAATCTCTCCACGTGAATTCTAGTAAGATCCCCAATGTTGGGGAATCATTGCGTTGGAAGGAACAAAAAGGGAAAATATCATTGTGGATCCTGATGGCTTTATAACTCCAATTCCTAGGAAGGCTAGGAAGCATAGAAAGAATGCCATCCCTGAGATAACCATTATCACAAGATCATTTGCGGCTAAAAGCTCTGTCCTTGAGATTCTTCCATAGCCATTTCCTTCTGATCCGCTGCCCGAATACTCACAATCTTCTGATTATTCTGACGAGGATACTCATTAAAGTTGCTGAAGATTTATACAAGATCCATTTTCTGTCTCAAGAGAGTTGCTTGAATAAGTTCTACTCCTGGATTTTTGTTAGGATTTCCTTGTTTCTGTTTTCTTTTTTTTCTTATGGAGGATCAACTATTTTCATGAATGGTTTTATCTTTTGGATGTTCTCCACTTGGGCCCGTGGCTATTGATCTTCCCTGGTTTTTGGGTTCTTAACCAAGTTCTTTATATGATATTTTCTTATTCTCTGTTCTTGATGCTTCTGAGATTATGTTTGATGTTTATTGCTTTTCAGAGATGATCTTAAAAATGTGCTTCAATATCTTGACCGTATGCTGGCTGGATCTGTGCCTTTTGGAACTTGTGGAAAATTTTGGGAGTACTGGTTTTTCTTCTGAGCCGATCCTGCATTTCTGTGTGGACATTGCTGTTTTTCAGCCGCCTATATACTCTCTATAATCTGTTATGTTTTTCTGGCCTTGTTTGTATCTATGCAGAACCATTCTGATATTTCTCATTTGTTGTGTTTCGAGATGAGGTGTCTCATGGAAAATCAGTTGCAGGCTTCATGCAAAATGGACTGAGATGTCTGGCTGACCGGTTTGATGATGAATCTTAAAAAGGACTGCAGAGCTGCTGCTTCCGTTAGAATCAGAATCTCCATCCTATTTTCACGGTCTCTTGACATACATGCAGCAGGACTGAAATTTTTCTCAGCAGGGCTAATCTTTTGAGGACATCAACATGGCTTTTTCTCTACATTTCTATTTAGTTTTCAATGTATTTTTTGTTTGTTTCATTATCTTTCAGAGGGTGTAATCTCATTACACCTCGAGATTACCATGTAACACATTTTTGTTTAATAAATTCATTTGACATGAACTGGGAGACCAGTTCATGCCAACTTTCTTAAAAAAAATACATCCTTCATTCTTATCATCAAAAAATTACACAAATAATAATCCATCTCAGGAAAATTAAAATATCCTACTTATGAATTTTAATTATTGTTCTGATCATTATTGTGATCCATTTTATTATAATCAACAGTTTCATGTCTCCAAATTAACACATCGGAACCACATTAAATTTTTTATAGGATATTTTATAGGTTCATTCTTACCACATTTTATACAATATGTAAAATTTATATTTAAAACATTAGTTAATTTGATGGTACTTCTACATTACCAAATACCTAGATCTATATTTTTATATGTTGTTATTGAATCCTTGATCATCTAAAAATTATATTTTTTTCTATACACATCATAATATTTTAGCATGACATTTAAATTTGTGATAATTTAATTACATTAAATATATTTTCATCACTACTTATTAATGATTTTTAATCATACTATCATTATTCTAGTTAAAATTTAGAACATTCCTTACTAATTATGTGAATTTTTCTTCACATGTATCGACTAAATCATCCACCTTGTTCCCAAATTTGTAGAATTTTGTTTTTCATTTTACCTTGCAAAAATTTAGTAAAATAGTTACCAAGTAAAATATTATTAAATTCATCCATTCCAAGACTTCAATATCTCCCCTTTCTCAAATATTCATAATCATTGAATGACTTCACCATTTAATTGATTCCCTAAACAACAAATGACATTTAATATCTTCATTAAGACATTAACCCATACATCGTCTCTCATATTTTTAGAGGATCCACATAATAATGGAGCTTTTTATTCCATGAAATTATATATTATAGACATATACCTCAATGGTGAACATGGATACTAAATTAAACTATTTCCACCACTATTTATATCCTCCATAAAAAAATTATTCAATGTTTTAAAATAATATCTTCAATTAAATAAATTCTAGGTTATTTATTTGTAATGATATTATTCCATTACTTCCTTCTTTCTTTGGCTTCATTATTTATTCTATGGAAAATCATACAAAATAGACATAATTTAGATGATTTGATAATTTAATCATAAAATGGTATATATTTATAATAAAAAATAATAATCCTTCTAGGTTACATAAATTATTCATTCCTCTTAAATTATTTAAACCTTTCAATAAAACCAACTATAATGAGTCGACCTTAAAAAAATAAATAAACATTATTTCTGAAACAAGAATTTACTTTTTTCCCTTCCCAATGAACATTTTAATTTAAGTGTTCTAGATAACAAATTATAATTGTAACATGAAAATTATATACACTAAAAAGTATAAATGTCTACATAATATCAAATTTTTCACAAAAAAAATATTTAAAATAAAACACATTTTCTTTTCATTACAAATTTTCATGATTTTATTCCCGAATTATTCCTTTTTCTTATTCTTCCTTAAATCCTATTATCATTTTTTGAAACCATTTAATATGAATAAAAATAAAACTACGGGACCCAAATAAACATTGAATAAAACATGTTAGTCGATTTCAAATTCATGAGATCATATAAGAGACTTTTACTTTAACATAATAAACAACATGCATAAATAATCATTTATATACAATTGAAATTATCTATTCTTCCAAAAGAGTATCATAAATTCCTTATAATAAAACATAAATGAAAATTTATAATCAGGATTGCTTCTTGGTAGACATTAGATCCCAGGAATATCATTTTCGTATAAACCTGCATTTTTACCCTTAAGGGGCATATACAATACATTAAACAAAACATTATTAGATAACACAATTTAGTCAAAATATTTAAATTAAATATCAATAGAAAGAATATAAATTTCATTTAGGTACCATGAGAAATTAACTTCATATAACCGCTACAAACCCCTTTTAATTACCCCTATAATTGGAATAACCTACTAGATTAATTCCAACATTACTTTCCAGAGAACATAATAATTACCCAATTCACCAGAGAGATATATTAGCCTAAAAAACCATCACAAAAAAATGTAAAAAGAAAATACTATTTATAAATCACATTAAAATTTTATTTTAAATATCAAAATCATAAAAATATCATTTTTTACCATTTATAAAAACATTTTCTGAAATTGATATATATCTTTCCTTAAAAAACCAATTTTCGAACATAAAATACATAAAAAAAGATAACGATTATTTTTTATTTAAGGATTACATGAAATATTATAATGTAATCCAAAAATAAAATAATATATTCCATGAATGAATTTTTTTTGATGTCATACATGTTAAAAAATATCTTTATTCCTTTTTAAAATGAATGTCAAAATCAATTATATAAAATATTAAAAAAATTAGTTTTGAAATTTTTTTAATGAATATAAAAAGAGATTTAATAGTTCAATTTTAAGTAATTAATGACAACATAATACAACCAAAATATAATTTTATAAATACTTACATAGAAGAAAAATATTTTAAAAAAATAATCCTTAAACATTTAAAATAATGTTTTAAGGTAATGTATCCTTTTCCTCACGTCTGCATTGTCAACAATGTTGTTTATCATAATGAACAATAAAATTATGTTAAATTATTACATGATTAATATCGGTTTTACAAATTTTTATTCAATTTATTTAATATATATCCATGTTATACTTAATAACTAATTGAACTGATTCCTCATTAGATGTTTTGTGAACATTCAACTTGTAAGTCAAAAATTGATTAAGATGTTGACTATAGTCAAATGAGTTAGATTAAATATTTATAATATATTAAAAAATTTATAAATATCATTTATGTACACTATTTATAATTTTGTATACATCAATGTTTTATGGTTTTGAAAATTGAATTACATTACAGTCATGGTAAAGGTAGGTCGCACAAACTCATGACTAATGTTTACAAATTTTTAAAAACATGATTGAAATAAGGTTAGTAATATTTTCTCATTATAGAATAATATTTTTATGATAAATATCTTTTTATTTCATTAAATATTTTTATATAAATAGTCCATGTGATATGATGATGAAAAACAAAATGCAATGGTCTGTGAGGTGGTTGTCCACACTTATACATGAGTGATGTTTTATTTTTTGTTAGAAGGTAAAAAGAATCTAAAACACTTATTTAAAATAAAAAAAATTTAGTTAACAGACAAAGACATAGATATATATATATAATTTTATTTCCTTTGGATCCATATTTTGGAAAAACCATAAAAGATTATGGGGAAATAAAACACATTATCTCATGAGACAATATTCTGCACAAAAACATGGGTAATGTTTTTATATTTAATTAAATAGAAAAATAGATGAAATAGGTTTATAAAATAATCATAATAATAATTATGTATAAGTTTGTTATAATTATTTTATTATATGAAAATATATAAGATATCATTAATGGTTGAGAAATAATTAATTACAAGGAAACACTTTGTTTATAATTATACATCTTCACCAGATGTCCTCCTTTGGTTTATACCTAAAGACTTACTAGGATGTTATTATGATTAACAAATCACATATAAATATTGTAAATGGATTTTATGGAGGATTTTGGCTTCTAATTTTCTTATCTAAGAGTCTCTTTGTATATTTTTTGATATTATAGTTGGAACCCTTTTATATGGGAGGTAGATGACACAATTTAAATTTTTCAAATGATATATAAATGGTACGGTATGATTTAATTAAAATTGATATAAATGAAACATATTAGAAGAATATATAATATAGGTTTTATTTTGCTCATATAATAGGGTTTAGACTTGTTATTGATTCATTTTTACCCTTATCCATTTATTTTTATCTATTTTAATCTGTTTTAACTTGTAAAATGGTATGTGATATATTTTTAACCTATCTACTATTAATAATGATAAAAAATGAATGTATAATCCTTAATTTTACTAATTCTAATTTTAATTAGAGAGTATATTATTTTCACATTAATTCTCTATAATTTAAATAAATTACATTTAGAATTACCATGCAACAGGAAATGCAAAATATGTTTCATAAAAATGAATTCTTTAATATAAATATTATTTTATACCTAATTCATGTATAATGTCGATTTAAATGAAATTAATCAAATTATGTTTAATATAAATTATATATTTCAATTTTAAAACCAATCTATAATATTGATACTATGTAAATACTTGAAAGTAAAAGATAATTTTCTTAAAAATTCGTTATTTTTTTATATTCACACAAAAATAATATTTTTTAGAATATTCATAAAAAATAACTTTGATAATTTTGGATCATTGATATAAAAATTAAATTAAATGTTTTAAAATTAAATATCTAAAAATTAGAAATCACAATTTTAAATTAAACCATATAATTAAATTAATTAAGAACACAAATTTTTCCATTTTTATTGGAAAATTACATTATATTCTTACTATGAATGTAGATCTATTAAATTTAATTCATGAATATTAATAATTCATGATGTTTTTTTAATACTAACATTCCATGGGTTTTCAAATGCACGACAAGATGTACTGAGAATTTTAAATACCTGATTGAACAATCAATACACCTCCACATTCTTTTATGTTATACCCCAAACATCATATCAAAATATGAGAAAGTTGATTCATGGATGGCACATTGTTGAATATTTCATATCCCTTTAATGGGTGTTATAGTTAAATTGAATCATCCTATTTTAATTTTTACCATTTTAATTTCACCTAGAATAACAGTACCATGAAAGTAGAGTCCCACATCGATTATTCCATGGACCTTTTTGTTCCTAACAATCCATCAAGCTCTTTCTTCCTCTCAAACATCCATAATTGTAGGGATCATCTACCACTTACACCATAAATAATATACTCATTCCACCTCACCACCCTCATTCCTAATGAAACTACCACTACATTTGGTATCATGCATCCACCATTAATTCACTATCGTTTTTCATTCTATCCTCATACCAAAAACTCTTAGGTTTTCATCTGTTGAAGTTATCCAATAGATTCCTTCACAATGTTGCTATAGTTGAGTAGTTCCCTTAGCCATCTTGAATTTGATCATTTTTTATAATAATACTTACATTAACTAGAAAAATATAATTACAAAATAATTATTAACCAAAAAACAATAAAATAATAACTTATTAAATTGCATGCACAAGAAATCTAACAATCCTCTAATAATTACCGGTCTGTCAAGTGACCAAATTCCTCATGAATGTTTTATAAAAATCTAATAGGTATCTCATGGTTTCAATAGTTTGTTTTATATTTTATCATTCAATATAATCAATATAAATATTTATAGATGTAAAATCTAAATATGGAATGAATTCAATCTTAATCAATATATTCATCCATTCTTTGGAAACATGACAAAACTGTTATGACACAAAAAAGAATCATTTTCAATTACTAAACCATATTTTGAACCAAATTAATTATTCAATGTAATAATAATACAATCTAAAAATAATCCTACTTTATTTAATATAAACCATCTTATAATATACAATATCTATTCATTTTTGTATTTTTAAACATACTACAAAATTGATTCATTTATTAAAAGAGTATCAAAAAATGGAACTTTTTGGTTATAGGAAAAAAATTCATAGATATTCATGGTATATAATTTTTCTTAAATAAATCAAAACAATACCCTCCATCATGGATGTTATTGTATGTTATGGATGCTTCCTATGGAAGCTTAACACAATTCCCAACTAAAATTAACCTTTTAGTTGCTCTTCACATTAGGGAGGAACAAATCCCATCCATTATATTACAAACATGATATATACTAGTATAATCAATTAAATTTTTATTATGTGGAAATTATTTTAAGATTGATTAAAAATGAACATAATTATATTACTTACCAATCATTCGAAACCCATCCTTGAATTTCAAAAAACTATTTTGGAAATGTCCAACATTATGTAAAAAGTATAATATATAATTAACTATATTTTTATAGTTCATGTTTAATGGATCATTAAATTTTAATTCCCCTTACTCGTTCCTTTACTGTTTACACCAAAATTCTTTCTCATTATTGATTCATATAACTGAGAGGGTTTATATCATGACCCTTTAATCGTGTTTCCACTTAATCTATGGAAATATGAAATTCATGAAGATCGCATTCATCTTTCATGGGGTTATATTTTATTTGGAATGGTGTATTAGGAAATGAAAATGAGATTTGGATAAATTGTAGAGGGAATATTTCATCAACATGTATTCTTACTCAATTATGTCTTATAAATATATTTTTCCTTTCTATAGCATGATCATGCAAGAAATTATATCCTTCAAACTATATGGTGGTGAATGTACACATTAATTCCATGATAATATATTTTTCTATAGTTTTAGATCATTCCCAGACAACTTCTAGAATTTTTTACAACATGGAATTGTTGGGAGAAAAGACATGATGTTACTTTATTTGCTCATTCTCGTTAATATAATACCTACCCTAATAGTTATTCATGATGTTTTTTTATAGATATTATCATCATCACTATATAAATTCATAACAGTAGTAGGCCCCACTACATTAGGTGCTAAATCATGATCCAATAAACCATGGAGAAATTGGATATTCTCATTCTAATTAGAGATATTCTATCCATTAACAGTTGGAACATTTAGAACTTGTGCCTAAAATAGTTATGGAAATATAACAACAACAAACATATAATTAAAATTGATGCATTTATTTATACATAAAAATTAATTGATTTAGAAATATTGTTTGACACAAAATGTTTAATATAGTTCACCTTTGGGTGATACTCTTTTACAAATTCATAATTGATACAAATAAAACTAAAACTATTTAGAAATAAAGAACACATTAATTATAATTATTTATTATATTTGGATTTATTAATAAATCTTATAATGTATATATATATCTAAAATAATTATATTCATAAATTATAAGAATATAAAACATATATTTTCATAAGTAATAAATATCTTATAAAAATTAATTTCAATTAGTCATAAAATGTTATAATAGTATCATATTTATGAGAAATCGTATCATTTTGGAAAAATTAATAATTGTTAATTTTACCACATTGGTGATTCAATAATCCCAAACTATAATGTTCGTAATATATGATGTCATAAAAACATAATAATAATATTTACATAAAAATTATAATTTTTTATTTAGAACATTATTAACATACTCTTCATACTGATATACTGTATGATTTCAAAAAAATCAACTAAAATCAATTCCTCATGAATGATATGGAACATAATTTTTAATATAAATATTAATTTTATGTACAATTATTATTGAATATGATTCCATCTTGGGACTAAAAAATAAGATCATAATTACTCACATACGAAAATAGTGATTTCATAAACCTGATCTAATATTTCTTATTAGTTTACCTTAAAATAAAAGAGAACATTTTAAAATTTGTATTTATCATCATAGAATAAAAATTATTTTTTATTAGACAAAGCATATAATTAAAAACATTCCTTGATATGTAAAATCCATTTATTATCCCGAATTAATATTTTTTCTGCCCTTTTAATTATTCTCCCACATTTAATATTAGATGGAACATACAAGGAAGATTAATGGAGTTTTAATGTCATGTAAATGAGCATTTAAATAAGTAAAATATGGTTACTTATGTTATTTTATAATTAATTATTTCCAAGTCCATTAATTGGGGACATTAATTTTCTATTAATGTGGTCATAATAATTTATTCAAAGTCCCACAAACCAAAAAAATTATCCCACATTATCCCATTATAGTATTAATTAAACACAATATCACATAAATTATGAAAACAATAATCACATAAATTATATAACCATTTTATGAATAATCAGTTGAAATCATTATTGAAAAATTAAAATCATTATTTTCTTCCATAATATATTTTCAACCTTAACCTATTTAATAACCTATCCATCCAATTCAATGACCAATTATTCCTCCTATTAACCATTTCGTCAAACTCCCCATAAATAATATACATCGATAATTCATATTTAATAATTATATATATATTTAATCAATAATATAATTTTTATGCAATTTAGATAGATTTAATTATTTTCAGAAAAATTATCTAATCATAATCGATTAATGTTTTCAATATCAAAACTATGGAAGTATAATTTTTACATAATGTAATTTTTTTTCTATCTAAATAACCATTATTTTGAAAATGATCTAATATATTAATTCAAGACGACTAAGCTCGGTGGGTTTTTTGAGGACAACTCTAACCTGAGTGAATCTGACACCATTGTCAAAATCACTGATACAGGGATGGAATCCAATTCTTTTGTAGTTGTGTAGGATTAGATTGTGCAGAAAGTTCTCTTCATCCTCTGTGTAAATTTTTTTTTATTTAAATCAAATAAATATCGGGCCAAAGATGTCTCCAAGTTGAGCTTCACGTAGACAATTAAGAGAGAAGGTATCATCTAATTCCATGATTGTGACTCTTCCCCCTATGGTAGGATAATACGAAAGGGTCACATTGCACATGTCTCGTCAAACCATAATTCTATAGAGGAGATGTTCAAGCTCTTCATGTTTTCGATTATTGCTTAAGTGGTGATTTCAAAAGGGTTGAGGCCTTGGAAATTTACAGATATTATCGGTCGAGTAGCTGAGATATAGGGTTTCAATGACTAGAGGATGAATGTGATGGGCCCTATATTATATTATATCGTCTTCCAATCTGTTTGGATAAAAATGAGGGATAGGTGTTTTGATTTTGTCCCCTTAAAACCTAGCTTTCTTCGGATTATTTAATGGTATAGGAAAAATGACTCTAATACTATTAAAAACATGTATGTACAGGTATGGATTTGGATATGTAATCTCAAATTTCTTTATTGGTATCCACCAATTCTCTAGGACATCGTATCATCTATTATAAATCCAATTACGCTTGACAAGATGGAAGAAAATCCTACATATGGTCACTAGGGAAGTATTCTTGTTGAGGTTGACACAACATCCACACTTGTGGAAGAGGTGGTGTAAACAATGAAATATGATAGTCTCAATCCTGGTATTTTCTATGAGAGGTAACCATAATTATTCTTAAAATTCTATTTCATTGGGGTTTTCATTCCGAACTCTAATAGGAAAAAGGTATGTAGTCACTATAATATGAGCAATGTGATGTTGAAAACTATATAAGTAATAAGGGTAAGGCCTTGTCTTCTGACATTGGTCCCTCTACCTCTAAAGTTACTAGTGATCATGCATACAGTAAACTGGATGTCAGTGATGTCCTTGACAAAGATCATGTAAATTATCTTGTTTAGAATATTATGGTGGAACCTATTATTCCCCATGATGGTGATTTATCTGTAATGGATATAATAGTTGATACTTGTGATGTTGTGGCTGGACATAGTTTTCCGGAAGCACATGATCATCCGATTGAGATCACATGATTGTCTCATAATCAGTCAGAGCATATAATGTAGCTTTTTGTTGTTGTCTTGAAGGTGGGCTGTTCTTCTAGTCATGACAACGATCCAAAATAGGACATTAATGCATCTATAGATAAATTAAGGCCTATGAAACTACTTCCAGGTACAAATATGGAGGTGTTTTCTATGATAGTGCTCTTACACAAATTACAGTGGCTTCTCATGATCACAAGGAGTCTTCATCTCCCCCTTACAGTTGTTCTAATATTAATTCTCATGTTATATCATCGTTAGATGTTGTACATAATGATACTGAGTTTCTGTAGGTTCATCCATCAAAGGTGGAAAAAAGAAGGATGTCGGCTTCATTGTTTTGTGGTCTGATTTACTAGAATAATAGTATTTTTTTCTCACAGTATTTCTACTATGTAGGATGATATCATTCAATCAGATGAGTAGGAGTTATTTAATCCTTCTTCTGGTGATACTAAACATGTATAAAATGTAACTCATTGTTATGATGGGCTTAGTACTAGGCTCATATCTACAAATAAACAAAGATTTGTTTACTTGAACTGCCACGGGCTTGGGGACTATCCCACGGTCAATTCCCATAGGCCTATTATTATTACCAATAAACAAATTTAAATTGGTATTGTTGATCAAAGAATATAGTTTCTATGAAGTTATTTTTTAAATGGTGATCCTTGGATTTTTACCATGTATCTATTAATCATGTTGATAATTATTTTGTTCCCCTGTGGGGTTTGAATTGTGATTCTGTTATTTTCAATTCAATAGTGGATAACCAGAAATATGTTAGCTAATCATACTAAATCAATTGGATATCCCATTATGTGTCTAATGTCATTTACATAAATTTATATTCGAGAAGAAGAATGCTTTGGAGGAACCTAGATTATCTTTCTGAATATATGGAATGTAATTAGATACTGAATAGTGACTTCCACACTATCCTCAGACCTGAGTAAAAAACTTGTGATCACTTTTGTAGGATCTGAGATTCTTAATTTTCAATTATTGATAGGTTCATCCTGACCAATGTTCCTATTTTTGTTACTAATTTTAATTGGTCTAGATAAAGTATTAATGGGAGGAAGGTAAGTAAATAACATAGGTTTTGTATGAAAGTTGATGATAGAAAAGAGACTCTAGATGTTCTAAGAAGCACCTTTCCATGATTGAATTCAATTCATAATACTATTCTTGATGATGTTTGTAATAAAATATTGAGGTCTTCCCCACTAACTATTACATTTAATAATTCATGGTTAGTCATACCAGATTATTGGGAAGTTATTTTCCAAGCATGGAAAACTGTTCTTTTGGGAATCCCTTTGTAAATCCTTTACAGGAAGATATAGGTTGGTCAATCAAATCTGAATGAATGTAGTAAATTAACGTTATCCCCTATTGAAAATGATATTATAGAGGCTGAAAATTATTGGAATCTTGTCTAAATGATAACATGTCCTAAGAAATTCCCTCTCAAAATGAGATTAGTGATACATCAAAGCTGGATAGACTGTTGACTCTTAAGGAAACTTTATCTCAGACTCAGTTTAGAACAAGATGGTTGAAAAAAGGTTATATAAATTCAAGATTCATTCATTACATGCATCGAAAGATGAAATCTAGGAGAATTCTCAATGCTATTCAAATTTAAGGAATCCTGTTTGGATCAAAAATGAGATTCCACATGCTATGATAGATTATTTCAAGAGAATTTAATCTGATAGTGGGGAGGCCAACACTAGAGAAATACTAATGTGTAGTTAGCCATCTATTTATGATACCGACTAAAAGGGACTTGTTGAGACACATAAAGGTAGAGAAATTAATGATGCTCTATTTTTACTCATTATTGACAGAGTTGCAGAACATGATGATTTCTCCAATAGGTTTTTCATATTCTACTGTGATAATATACTTGTTGATGTTATGTGTGATATGAAAGAATTTTTCATCACCTTGTATATGCACTTTGGGAAAAAATCAACTTTATTGATCTTATTACAAAGAAGGCTAATTCCATAAACATTAAGGACTTTAGTCCAGTTGAAATCAGGAATAATATACCAAAATTCATCAGCAAAATATTAACACACATATTGGGTGAAATTTACAAAGGGATGATTTCTAACAATCAGATTGGATTTCTCACAGGGTGAATTACAAAAAACTATCTTTTTACAACTTTTGGAAGTTTCAATGTCATGAAGAAGATTTTGAATCATGGTAACATGGCATTGAAAATAGATATTTCTAAAACCCTTCCACCATTTTCTTTACTTTCACCTTTATAATTTTAAAAATACAAGGGTTCTCACATGGATTGATTTACTTGATTGGGTCCATTATGAGGAGTGTTGGACTCTATTTTTGAAAATGAATATCCAAGGGGGTTCATTCAATGCTCATGATGTTTCAGGTAGGGGACCCTCTTTCTAGTCTTTTATTTGTTATTGTTGAAGATTATCTCCAGCTGTTTCTTAATGATGTTACTAATATAGGTTTATATTAGAGAATGATTGTTGGTAAGGATTATTTTTATCCCTCAAATTTGATATATGGAGATTAAAATTTTCTCTTTGACAAGGAAAATATAGGTACCATATCTTTTATTAATAGTATTTTCACGCACTGTGAAGAGGTTGTTGGTTAGTTAATCAGTTGGAGAAAGTCATTGATCATGTTTGTTGAAATTGTTATTTTTTCAAGGAAGAATAAAACATCACGTAAGCTCGGGGTAAAGAGGGGATCTTTACAGTTTACCTAACTTGGAGTGCCTATGGGTTGGGGTAGGTTGAAGATGTGTTATCTCGACCATATTTCTATAAATATTACTAATCAATTTTCAAATTGTAAGGGGAAAATATATCATAATAATGAATAACTTTTTTGGTCATCTATGTAATCACATCAATTTTTTCGATTCATTTACTATTTATAGATGGACTATAAATATTGTGAGAGAGCTATGTAGAAAAATAAGGAATTTAATTTAGATAGGTTCTATTGAGGATAATAAATTTATCGTAGTTTCATGGAAATAGTGTGTTAGGCCTATTGATATGAGAGGAATGGGTGTTAATGATATTAGGATGTTCAATGACTCTGTGATAAAATAATTCACATAGAATATACTTTCTAATTATGATATGTCCCTTGATGTTTTGAATACCTAATTTGTTGAGAAGCTGTATAATGGTTGGGTTGGTTACTTGGCCTCTTCTACATGGCCTGCATTGAAGAAGGCCTATTCTGATCTTATGTTATTCTCAAGGTGAGCTGTCTGTATGCAGTCCCCACTGAACTGGTGAACAAGAAACTGGTTGTCTCATCTGATCTGCACTGATATGACTATTCTAGAATCTCAAAGGGAAATAAACATTTATGATATTAACAATGACCAATCCATGAAAATGATTCTTCTTTCCCACATACATATGGAGATTTCCAGGTACATGTTCTATGATATGGATACTATTTTTTGGGTGAATAAAATGAATGATGAGTTCACCACAAAAGAATACTATAGACTTCTTTTTGATGTTTCAGCTCCTCCACCATAATGTATTTCTATAATTTTGAAACCATTTGTTCTCCATACTGATTTTTTGTTACTATGGATTCTTTATAGGCAAATACATCCACTAGAAAACCTTATACCACACACTAGAATAAGTCTTTTCTAGATATTTCTTTTTTTTTGAGAGTAGATGAATCAATGTCACATATATTTTTTAATTTTGGATTTTTTAGTAGTGTTTGGTTTGATGTGAATGATATTTTTTTGTATTCTATGGTGCTCTTTTCCATAGATTATATACCAGCATTGAGCAAGTTCACACCTTGCTCATTGCAGCCATTATTTCTTGTATTTCCCATCAATGGAAGGAATAAAATGATCTGATGTTCAGCAGCAATAAAACTTCATTTCATGTTGTTGTTCTGGATATCCTGCGAGTCATTCAATCTGTTTCCCATGTTCAAACTAGGGATATGAATAATTATGTCTCTGAACCTTATGCTTTTGTGTTCTATAGTTGTCAGTGGAAGGTCAAAGAATCCTATCATGATGAAAAATATTCACTGGATACCACCGATCCCATGGTGGTTAAAGGATAATGTTGATTGAGCTGCCTCTAGTGTTCCTGGACCTCCTGGCTGCAGAGGTGTATTTCACACATATTAGGGCCTAGTAATGGGATTCTGCAATCCTTACATAGAAAATGCGACTTCAATGAAGTTAAACTATTGGAAATGATTAATGATATCAGGTACTTCATCTTATATGGATGGAATTATTTATGGTTGGAATCATATTCTTGGGTTTCTATCAAAACTCTGAACAATCGATCATGTAATGTACCAAGGAGTATTCTTTCAGTGTGGGATGACATCATTCAGTTTGCTGAACAGATCTCCCTTGATGTAACACATGTTATTCGTGATTTCATTCATGTGGTGGATGGCCTCTCAAAAAGATCAATTGTGGGGGTTACCTCTAGTTGGTCATTTTGAACTCTGATGTTTTGTATTCATCATGTTCATGGTGATTACTGTTAGTGATTATTACCTGCCTATGTACGGCTACTGTGTAATGTTTTGTTACGAACATTTATTTTTTCTTTAATTTAATTGGAGTAGGTTCGCTTGAATCCTGATCTTTTTTGATCAATAAATAATTACCTAAGTCATGATAATTCTTTCATGATCATTTCTGAGGTTGATATATTCATGTCATCATTATTATAGATAATCCATGACATGATTTATCTACCCTTATCAATACATGATCAACATATATTTGACCAAAATTACTAATTCATTAGGTGTTAGTGTGTCGAACACATGTTCTTCTCATTATTCAGCATTAAATGAAACAAATTGAACTCTAATTCTCATTTTGTTCTTGGGATGGAGGGAGCATGATTTTTCTCTCAAGGTCTTGAGATCATTCAAGAGTCTCAAAATTGTGCTAAATAACAACCTATACTAAAATTACAATATGGTGGAATATATACATGAGATAAATTAATTAATAATTATTGTGATGACCATTATCAAATATTCTCTCTAATTTATTTCTCTTGAATAATAATAGTAATAGTATTATAAAACATTCTATGATCACATTTAAATATCATTTTTCAAATTAATAAATTACTAATTATTTAAATGTTATTAAATAAATAATTTAATTTTCTTCAAACCCATTGCATGATCAATCATACCTTGATGGTCTTTATAAAAAATTGAATAAAAATATATTTATTCTGTTAAATATTATTCAATCAATAAATATATAAATATAATTTTAACTAAAAAATGAAAGATTTTATTATTCACATATCTAAATAAATTTTTTAATTAATTTCATTACAAACGTGGTAAATAACTATTAATTTCATTATTATCAAATGAGTAAGTAAAATTAAATAAAACTTCACTCGCATATTCAGAACTCAAAAATATATTGGTAGAATTTATATGATCAACAATTAATAAATAATAATTATTCTATAAAACAAGATTAATATGTATTATTATTATATAAATTCAATATATATTTAAATTAAATTCTATATAACTCTATAGCATGACCATGTATGCGGCTTTATCTATTTGATTATGTAAACATACCTAATTTCCATGTTTAGGGTCTATAAACTGGTCAAGGAAATAATATAGAATGATGTAAATGTCTCAAGGACAAAATTCATCCTCTTATTATTACTTTTCAATATAATCTCTTTGTCTCAATATCTTATCGTAAATGATACATACTTGTTTCATCATCATATATTCATGATTTATCATTCATTAACTCTATGAGATAATGTCGATGATTGATTATGATGTCCATATATTTAATCAAAAGGTCTCCATTCATTAAAAGGATCAAGTATATATTCATTTATTTACTGTAGAGGTGAAAATCATTTCGTGAATTATTTAATCTATGTCATATCACTTATGACGTACCCAACATATTCTACTTCACCAAGAGAATATGTTATAACTCTTTTTATTTACACATCAAGGGCAACACTTTAATATATATATATATTAATAATAATTTCAACTCTAAGGACCAGTACACACATCTATATATAGAAACATCCAATATCACATATAACATGTGGAAATACTATTGGTTGGTCAATCCTCATTACATCACTTTTTTTAGACTTCGAATAGTAAAATTCATGATAATAATTCTCTAAATATTATGATCCATCAACACAAAATAGTTTAATATCATCCATGTCACATTTAACATATGTTATCTCTACTAAATTATATTTTTTTTAAACATTTGGTAATTGAATCTCTAGGATATCATTATATAGAGTATCATTTTAACCATTTGACTATAAAAATAAACAAATTACACTATGACATTAATATTGAACAGAATAAAATTAATTGTGTGATAATATTTTTATAAATATTCTAGAAATTGAACGTACAAAGTCAGTTTCATCTAGTGAACTAGCTTCAATAGACTCCCATTATCACTCTAAAGAATTATAATTGAAAAATTTTATCCATAAATGATTATAATTATTATCCTATTATAAGAGCATGTCTTTTAGAGCTAACCAAATTTCATTATAAATATTATAATTTCTTCAACATCATTTTTTTTAGAAAGTCCTTCGAAATTTAAAATCCATGAGTTCTTACATTTTTTCCTCAGTCTTCATCCAAACATAGTTTTTAATACCATAGTCATAATTTTATCATTATATAAATTGTGATAATACTTTACTATATTCTCACACAATTAATTTTGGTAACATGTCATTGTCAGTCCACTTCATAATCAATTTATGAAAGTTAAATGAAATCAATCAATATAGATATAACCTCTATAAACAATAATAACAATTCCATTTTAATTTTAATAAAAATATATGAAAACCCATATCATATTAATCTAAAGGAAAATTATTTCAGTATCATATTGAAAACTAGTTTTTCAACTTCTCCAAAAACTAGGAGCTCATCTATTTTACTTTCTCATGAACCAAAAAATTATTCTCGCTTCTACCTAAAGAAGTTCTCCTAGTTAAGTTTGATAATCTCCAATTATAGTCTATTCATAAGAAATATGAAATCATAGTAAATATCATCGATTATGTACTAGAACAAAATAATTTATCATACTGAATTATGTACATTATAATCACCTCTTGTTATTTAACACATCAACATGGATGAATTTCACATCATGTGGCATAAACAATAATTCCTTCATTTAATTTTTCTATTTTATTTTTTTAATACTTCGAAAATGATTGTAGTATTAATTATTAAAAGAATAATCATAGATATATCTTGGTATATAATGTTCACTATAACTATGGTTCCTACATTCAATCATCCTTAAAAAAATATAAGTTATTTTATACTTAACTCAATTTAAAATTGAACATGTATTTTTCATATGATTTTAACATATTTATCATGGAATAATATTATCCCCCCACCAACATTTTGTTTACATATAACATAATTTTATTCATAAAAAAACAAAACACTTATGGAATTTATAAATTTAATATTCCAACATCATGATACATTAATTAAACTATAACTGGATCGATATTACATTGAAACCATGTTAGAATTTTATAGTTTCACTAAGCATTATAGATGTGTCATATAGTCATTTATCATTATATTTATAATGATGATGGTGGTATTTAATAACAATTTCAAAATTACATTATAGTGTAATGTTTCTTTGAAAAGTATAATTATAAACTATTTTATCATAATAATTGGCGTGAAATGTTTTTTGTAAATAATGTTTATAAATCACATGAAACCTTTTGTGACTAACCATTCCTTATCAGAGATAAATTTATGAACTATTTCATGTTACTTCTTTACTACAAACTAATTAATTTAGATAAACTTGAGAAACCATAAAAATTAATAATTTTATTTTGTTATAAGGAATACCTTTATGAATTAGTATGTTATTTCCAAACACATCTTCTTTCAATTTCTTACTTCCTTGGGGATTTTTTATTCTTATTTATATTTCACCTAAATTGGTGAATTGGAAACCTATAGATTGGTATAAAAATTAGTATATTGTATTAATATTTGGAAAATTCCATCCCATTATGTATTCTAGAGTTTAGTGTTCCCATGACAACTCATGTTCATTTTCAGCCCTAAATTCATTCAATTCCAACTTCCTCTAAATAAAACATAATATAAGTTGTCACACCCAAAAAAATTACTTACCTATTATTTTATAATTTTTTAGAATTTTTTTTAGTTTTTTCTTGAGTTTTTTGTTTTATTATTTCTAAAATTTGATGTTTGGATGTTTTTGGTTAGCTATTGACAATATACGTCGTTATTGCCCATGATTTTTGGCAGACAATGTGACTACCTTATACGAGGGAAGAAATCAATTAATATTATTTCTTCATACATTATTTTACATTGGTATTTCATTTTTCATTAAATAATACAAAAAATTTCATGGGAACTTTGTGTGTCTGGGAGCTAGTACATGTAATCCATACTATCTGTAGAAATCATGAGATAAAAATCTGTGTGTTTGAAATTTTAAAAAATATATTTCCCCTAGTTTGTGGATGGTTTACATAACATGGATATAAAACTTGGAGATATATTTTCCAATCCTGTAGAGGGCATATTGTTGGCACAAATTTTATAAAATTATATAAATTAACCGTGTGACTTTCTAAATTTTCTTTAAACGTGAATTGTCAAAAATGACATTCCCAAAAATTAATCCCCACATAACACCAATTCCTCATATTTTCTCTAATTTTTATAAATATTTTTATACACCTATCCTTACCTATTATTTTATGTTTCCTCCTTTTATTCATTGATGGTTTCCTTAAAGGAATAACCTCATTAGCCTTTTTATTCTTCTTCTTCTTCTTATTGTTGTTCCTTTTATCATGGAATATTTTTTTAAATACAATAGGGTGTGGGATGGCATTAATTTCTTGTTTTTTTTATATTAGGATGTGTATAATTTTTTTCCTTTTATTATTATCGGTTTTATAAAAATTTCACATTGTTAAGGTTGGTATATTTTTATCCATTTCCATTCAGAAACATTACATATGATACCTATCGAGTTATAAAAAAAATTAAATGAAATTAGCATGATTTTAGATTTTTAAAATAATTTTTAATGAATTCTTCACTATAGTTTTTAATAGAACATAAGTTTTCTATAATTTTTCAAAATACTTAGGCCTTTTTTTGAATACCTATACATGCTAGTTATTTTTTTTCAATTCCCAAGAAGGGGTTTTAATGGTTATATACTGTATTATATGATAATGATTATATAATGTATTAAATGATGGGATTCCTTCACTTAAATTATGTGAATTTTTATTTTTTCATTATTTACAAATTGATTAGGTTATTGACTTATTCTGGCATAATGTATTTACTGGAAAATTATTATATCTTTGTAAACTGTTTTGATTCATCCCAATTTACATTATCCAAGAAACTCATTATAACTTTATATATATATATATATATATATATGTGAGTTTCATTTTTACATGTATATATATATTGGTATATCTAAATATTAATGTTCAAATGAAGATATATGAAAATTTGATATAATGAAATTAAAATTTTAAAAAATGGTTTCGTTAAATGGTTTCTTAACTTCCAAATGCATTCCAGAATGAGATTAAATGTCTTTATTTCATAAACCATGGTTTCATGCCTATATAGATATTGGGAAAAGAAATATTTACATTTAATTATTTAATAATTTTTTTTAATTGTTAATGCATGGTTGTTACCTTCAAATTATTTTTCTTAATGTAATGGAACCTCTTATAATGTACTTATCATTTAAAAAGGGATTTAACACGGACAATGTTGGGATGTGGGATAAACATGTATGTTGACTTACACAGATTTATGATTTTTATTTTTTATGTGTTATAATTGTATCATGTCCTATTTTTAATTATCGTCATTGGATCATAGGCCCATCATTGTGGGTCAAGAGGCCTTTTCATATAGTCCAAATGAGATAGACTAGATCCCTTATGGAATCAGAGACCCTAGGGGATGTGGCACTAATGTTGATTGTTGAGAGTATCTGTATTGATATAGAATTGGGAATTTCATTTATAGATGGACATATAGTTCCATCCTGAGAACATTTAGATTGGATACTTATTATATTTGTTAAATAACCATGAATATGTATATCATAAATTTTTTGGATTAATACAATTGGGTTCACAATTTCTCTACTGATTAATAAAAATTCTATGTCATACCATGATGGTTTCACTTATTCAATGATTCCATGTACAATAGATATGGTTTACACCTTTATCCTATTTTTTTAAAATGGATCCAAATGATTTTAAAACATTATATCTATAAATAATAATATAGTGGTGGATATAAAAATGGAGTTTTTTAATAAATATTCGAATGGGGTCCAAAAAAATGAATTGATGTGACAGTTTCAATTTTAATTTATTAAATTTTATTTTGTAAAAAATTTAATGAGATATTGGAAATGATATACCTACCAGGGGAAATTAAGTTTCAATCTATATTTTCAGATTTTTTTTATAGTATATATTGGGAAGTGAAATATTTGGACTCTATAGTTCTTACCCAATCAGAAGATTATTCCCACATCTGATGTGTCTCTATTAGAATCAGTAGTCCTAGAATATTTTTATAGTTTTGGTTATAGTTCTTGATCACTCTAATAACAAAGTTGGTTTTATTGATGGATGGTGACCGTAGAGTTTATATGGATATAATGTGTGATTTAATATTTTTTATTTTTCTAGTAGATATATTCAATAATTCATTCACTTGGATATATTTATATAGATTATTATGGTGTATATTATTTATAATCAGTTGGATATTATTTTTATCTTCCATATTTTTATTATTTCTATTTATTATACATATACATCTATGTAATAAATTTTTATGTCCATTTTTTCCGTCTTTGAATTCAAGGTTGATGTCCATTATTTTTATTTTTTTTGGAGAAATCACCCCCATTGATCAATATGATATGCACAAGATGTTTTATATTAGATTTTGGGGATTGGGGACTCCATTCAAGAATGTCATGGGTTAGCTAAGTAGCAAGGGTTAGGGGTTATCCCATGTTTGTTCATTAAGTAATTTTTTCTTATATAAATATAATTGATCACTATATAATTGTTCCAACCTAATATTTTATGCAATAACATAGAATTGGTTATAGAGAATGAAGAAGTTAGCTGAAATAATTTTTCCGATGGATGTAGTTCCGTGGGTTGATTGAAGAACTATAGTGTGGAAATTAATGTTATTGGTTATGTTTGTATTGTATAATATGTGTCATGGAGTGTGCCTTATGACATGAAGAATTTTATTGTTGAGTCTAGATAGTCCTATTATATTTTTAAAAATTATTCCATTGAGGGTAGTCGCGTCATTGTGTTCTTGTAAGGAAATAGAGGATTCCATGTGATTATGACAATTGTGACATGGTTATATTCTCTGGTCTATAAGATCATACTGTTCGACAGAAGATTTATTCTAGGAATGGTTTTTACTAGGAACTAATGGTGTCTGTACATCTCTTTTTCACCATATATTTTTTTTAATTTCAGACCCATTGCATCCCAACCTTATGTGTTGCATCATACTGTTGTTTTTCTGATTTTACAAATAAATTACCAATTCCCCTAAATCCCATACTCTTTATTATCATTTCAATAATTACATGGGCGGATCTAGTTCATCTTCATGACTATTACGAGCCCAAAACTCTTGGATCCATCCCTGATGTTAGAGGATCAACTCATGGTAATTAATGGAGAGCTCCTCGTCCATTTCAATTGTTTTTACACCATTCTATTAGGATGAATTGAATATATAATGCAATACCACCATCTCCTTATTTATTTATGGTCTAGAAATTTTTTTTATTCTTTTGGATAGGTTTTCATATGTCCATGGAATACAGGTTTTATCTAATTGGCATGAAGCTATGATTTCTATCTAATTTGGACAATATTGGTGTTTGATTAATATTTATAAAAAATGATCTAGCATACGATATATATATCATTAGTATAACATTGTTACATTTATGATTACTACACATTCTATGCTCGTGTATCCTAAGAGACCCATGTTTGATATATATCACATGTGTTTTTGATTGACTGTATGGGTGATGAGATTTATGATTAGTATGAGATTATGGTCACTATACATGTTATAAACTATATTTTTGAATGTGTGCCATGATTATGTGTTTAATATTGTAGCATGTGATAGGTTTATAATCATGAATTGGTTATCCATTATACGGGGAGCACATGTAACATGTAATGATGATGATAATTGATTTAGACACTCGGTGAGGGTATGATGAATTTGTTTCCCACTCATGTTAGTGGAATAAAATAATGTATTTGTGGCTTGATATGAGGATGTGGAGGGAGAAAAAATATTTTTGGCCCAACACGTGGTAGTGAAGGGGTATTATGGCCTTGTGGATTGAACTGTGATAGAGAAGGTGATTGATAACCTAATGTACCAACCTATGAATTATCAACGTTGTGGATCTATACAAATATAAGGTAGCCTTATTGTAGAAAATATATATTTCCTTGTAGATGACCCACAATCATGACTTCCATTATCCCATTCATTCTAAAAAGGATTCAAAGTACGTATGATTGGGTTTTGTGGTGTCTTGGTTATAGAATGACTAATTAACACATGATTGATTACTACTTTCTCGATCATCTATTTATCATTAGGTTAAAAGTCAATTATGCATGTCATCTTATGTTAAAGAAAAAATATAGTGTACCATTGGGTTTAAAACCAATCTCTATAACATAATACCAATTCATGTATAAACATCATGGTTAAGGATCTGGGAAAGGGAACGGTCTGTATAACAGGGAGTTGAGGAGCTGAAGACATATGTTCAGAGGTGGTACCAGAACATATTACACAGTGATGTTTGATTATATTATTTTTTTATTAAGATTTTTTTCATATATTGTAGATTGACCATCCACATTTGGGGTCCATTTTTTTTAAATTTTATGAATTTGAGATACATGAAGTTTCATTTTGTTATATGACTGTCATAAATTAGTTCTATTCTACCTGTAATTTTTTGTTACGACATTAATTTTAATTTGGTAATTATATATTGATATTGATATTGAGGGTATTTTATACCTACATCACCATTCATAGTATCATTTCATTTTGAAAATGTAACGCCCCGACCCCTGTTACCCAAAGTCGATGCATTATTGTGTAACATTGGAATGATCACAAAAGATCAAGTCTCAAAAGACCGAATAGTTTAGTATCCTTTGAAACACTAGATACATTAATAAATGTTACATTACATCATAAAGTGAAAAAGAACAATAACATAGTCTCCATTTTCCACACTCATATCCCCTTAAGACTATCCCAACAGGTGATTCCTAAAAAACTTCTTCACATCCAGGAAAAATTAAAACATTGAAAGGGGTGAGCTCAGATGCTCAGTAAGGATAAAAATATAGCGGAAGCTTTCATAAATAAACATTAACGTTTAAGGCAATGTATAACTAAAACAAAATCCTTTTAAAGATGAACTTGAGCATAATATGGAAAAAGTAAAATGAAATACTTCCATTTACTTATTCACATGGATATTCTAATGGTCAAATAATCACATGAAATATCAATAACCACTTTCATAATGATGGAATGAATAATTCCAGACTATCATAACCACTTAGCCAAAGCCTCGTGCCAAGACTACCAATAAGATTTTTTCAAGGCCTCGTGCCAAGACACTAGTTTGTCTCATGATACCTGCCGATGCATCGAGGAGCTATAGCAGGCTCCACCCATCACTTATTAAGTCCAATGCATTCCTCATATGAACATGTTTAAACATATCATAAACCATAACATTATCGTATGACATAAAACATGCATAAAAGAAACATAACATTTCCACATTTCAATCACATGATATCAATAAAACACATTGATATAAAAAACACATTCAAAACCATTTTTAAAACCAAAATAAATAAAAATTAAAACGTTGTAATTATTTTTCATTTAAAAAGATCATGGCTTGTAGAGGAAGCCGAAACTCAAATAATGATCACGGCAGAGGAGCAGTCATTGTCTTCGCATACATATGACAAAAAAACATTCCCTTTTTTCGTTTAGTAAAACGCTTCGTATAAAAAAGATTCCTTTTTAATAAACGTTATAGACAAAGGGGTTTATATACCGTATAAAAGAAAGTTGTGTGTAAAATAAAATATGCCTCAATGAAGGGAGATTGTGACGAAGTCCTTACAAAGATCATTTTTTTAAATAAAATATATCTATTATGTGTATCCACTATAAGTACACATAATGAAAATACAAATACAAGATAGTAAATAATAATATCATGACATAATTTGAAGTAGGAGATTAACATGAATAACAGAAATTGGGTTAAGAAGTTCCCCTACCTCATGTCCGACTTGAATCGATCATTATTTAACCACCTGAATAATAAACTAGAGTTAATTTCTATTTTCATAAGAACCTTTTCCTGGTTCATTATTCCTTTTATATCACTTATTACCATATTTTAATCATTATGTAATTATTTAAGTTAATAACAGTCATTTTGTCGATCTTTGGTACTTGAGTCAAAAATAAACTTCTCATAATTACAAGTTGTTCATGTGGTGAAATATTCCTTATATCCAGCATTATATTCATGATTTAGATAACATATATATCATATATATCCATTATATACATTCATTCATAATATTACGTAACATTTAGAGGTAAGAAATGAAATGCACAGTTTATGGAGACGGTAAGTCGTACGTACGCATGAACGCTACTTTCATTTCTATTTCGTTTTAATGGAATGAAATCATAATTATATAAAGTTATATTATAATTACAGTATAATATTATATATAATATCATTTAATCTATCATTTATACATCCCACATTTGGCAATAACGATTCGAATCACTTTAAGGGGGCGGTAGTCCGCACTTCCTAATATGAAGATATCACGTTTACCCATAATGGAAACCATAAAGGTTTTCCGTAAATAAGAAATAAAGAAGCTTAAGTAAAACATAAAAATATTATATATCATATATAAATATAGTGACATCTTAATGGCCACCTTTGAATTTTTTATATGAGTGTTGAACAATCATCATTTCGTGAGGCAGAAATTCGCCATCCACAGAAACAGTGTGTTCTTTAACAATTATATGTAGGTGTGTGTAAGTGTAGCTCGAATAATTCATATAACAAAATTCTAGTATATTAAGTATACTGGTTTTTGTTACAATATAAATGAATAAAATGAGTTTAGGGGGTTGGAGAAGCAAAATAAAACATAAGAAGACAAGAGAAAACAGTACCTTTAAAACAGGTAACTATTTTTTATTTGAGATCAAAGGCTTCCTTGGGAAGGCCTCTGCCCAGTGTTTTGCTTCTAGGAGTAAGATAGGGAAGTGGATAGACAAAATGGTCAGGGTTTGGCCAAGCCAAAGGCTTGATATGTGTGGGTAAGGTGGTAGAGGTGAGGGCCTTTTATATGAGGAAGGAGGGGCACTCTTGGAATGTTATAAAAGGTTACATTATTATAAAATTCTTTTCTGATTTAAAAGGACCCAAAATAATATATTTCTAGGATAAGGTTGTAATATTTCTAAATCCACTAATACAATAGGTTTTTGACATGTATAGGTCTTAGATTTTACATTATATTTTCATTTTATTTAAATCGTTAAATAATGAGGTAATCACTCCATCATCATGGTGTCATAAATAATTTAATTTATTTAATGTCTAAAAATTATTAAAAAAATATAATAATATATTAAATCTTTTAATATTTCTAATGAATATTTATAGTCAAAAATATTACTTGTATAACCCCATTTAAAAATTGTAATAGTAAAATAACTCATGTTTGTGACATTTTTATTTTAACATTAAATATAAAGTTTTTAATGTCATTTTCCTACCAAAGTGGCTCCATGGGGACCCCAAGTTGACCCATGGGTTTTATTGGTCGGCCATGACTCATAAAATAGGGATAGGACAACTGTAATGGTATTTTTATATTTTTATAATTTCATTTTTACCTAAAATTTCACTAATTACCTTTAATCGCGATTAATTAAACTAAAAAGTTATTATTCACCAAAAATTATTTTAATCCCATGGAACCACATTTTACATCCTAATGAAAACCATGTATGTTAGATTTTTGAAATTCAAATCACAGAGGTGGTAAAATTTCATTTAAACGAAAAATCAGTTTTTTAACTACCTCTTAGTGGTTTCACTATTAATCAAAAAATTGAAATTTTTCAGAACAATGCCAAAATTTCACCCTAATCTATAATTGATATTCCGAATTCAAAAATTCAGTCTATTTTACAAAATTCCAAACATATAAGTTACATTAATTAATTTTATAATTAATTCTCGTTGTCACAACAAATAGCGTGTTTTTACAAAACAATATATATCAAAAGATTGAAAATTGTTTATGTCCAATTTCAAAGTGAAATTAATTATAATGAACACCATTGTATAAAATGGTAAAAATATATTCTAATTATACTTTAAAACAACTCAATTGTATAATTTATCGCTATAAATTATTTTGATTAAAAAAGTTGTTTTTATGTATTTTTCACTATTAAAAAAAATTGAAGTTCTCAGAAAAATACCAAAAATTCAACTTAGGATAATTTCGATGTTCCGAATACAAATTTTAAGTTCATTTTGAAATATAAAAATATATATAATTTCAAAATGTGGGTATTACTATTCATAATGGCTATTTTGATTGGTCGTTGTGTGTTAGATTCTCGAAGTTGCGTACAATGCAAGCTATTGTATTATTGAAAGAGAAGTGTATTGTGGAAGCTCGTGGTGTTACATTCCCCCTCCTTAAATAAATTTTTCCTCACAATTTGAAATTCTTCATTGAAAATAAAAGGTTTAAAATAGAAAATACCGTTGTGGAAAACCCAAATCGGAAATAAAGTTAATAAAAACATAACATTAAAAGAAATAAAGAGAAGTACAAAGGTCACCCGAGATAGCCCATACTAAGATTCTATGAAAATATGGACATGGAGGAGAAACAAACCATCAAGGTCTGATGGAGAGTTGTAGAAAATAGGATTAGGAGAAAGTTAACCACAAGAAAATCACAAACTTGTGATTAGTTAAACGGTCATTGAATCCCCAGTTGGAAAAGTTAACCAACAACGTTTTTGTTTTAAGTTACCTTTCATAAAGTTGAGGAATTTATTTAAGAGATTTACTAACAATGTAAGGAAATAAACTTACTTGTCATTTAGACTTTCATTCTTTAATAAATTTTTACCACAAACCCATCTTTCACTCCAAATTGTAAAAGAACTCAAAAATATTCTATTTATCCTAATTTTATAAGGTTCCAACTATCAACACATACCATTTAGATTAGGAAAAATCTTTGTAATAACCAGGGGCTACTTGTAGGCTTGTGGTAGGTAATAAAGGCCTGTCACACTATGGTTGTGGGTTCGATTCCTGCAGCTTTGTCTGACACAACGAGTTATCCCCCGACCTGCATGTTTTCCATTTCCTAAAACTATAGTATTATAATATTCCAAAAATAAGCTTCCGAAATTTTTTAACCTTAAAAAATACTACCAAAGGTTAAACTTAATCTATTCCATCCTTTATAGTTATCCAAAGTACCTCTGTCCAGAATTTCTCTAAAAGGTCTCTAAATTCCAAAATCAATTGTAACATCAGATTCCCCAAACAAGGTAAAGTTTCTCTTATTGTCACATACTAAAAATATGATTACCTTCATCATATTAAAACCTTAATGAAAACAACAAGTACTAAAGTACAATCCTTATATATATCACATTATTCATATAACTAGAATATAATCCTTGAGTCCAAAAGCACCAATGCATTAATTATTCCACTTCAATTGTAGTAACAACATAAGATTGTCTGTGATCCCTTGGCCTTTTCTAAGGTATGTTTCCCCGACGCTTAGGACATTCTTTTTCATAATGCCCCATTTCCTTACAGTTGTAGCATTCAACATTTATAGCCTCTTTCTTTACCTTGCAATCACGATCCTGGTGACCTTTTTCTCCACATTTATAACAAACTACCATTCCTTTTAGGCAAGTATCGGGGTGATTCTTCCCACTATTATCACATAATGGAAAATCCTTCTCTCCCTTTTTCCCTTTATCTGTCTCTTGTTACACCATTATCTTCTTCTCTTGCTTTACATTGTTGTCATAAGACTTAGAGAATTTCTTTTCTGTCTTGATAGCACACGAGACTATATATTTTTATATTGAGAAAGATTGTGATACTAAAGCTTGATGAAGAAATGATTTTAACCCATCAAAGAAATGATAAATCTTACTTATTGGGTTACGTATATAATCTACATCATGTATTTCTAACCCTATAAAGTTGGCCTCATACTTTGCAACATAATCATTCTCCTTCTACCTCAGACTCAGAAATTGTCTTTCCATATCTGCTCGATGGTTTTGTGGAAAGTATTTTTCTAAGAAATTTTTCTTAAACTCCCTCCATTCTATACATGATACATCTTCATCTTCCTTTGTGTTTTGAATTAGCGACCACCGTTGATCGGCATCTCCAGTGAGGCAGTAGACAACTATGACAACCTTCTCCCTTTCGCTACTCCCCAAGGCATGGAATATTTTCTCTAAGGAGTTTATCCATTTCTCAGCTACTAATGGATTTGTACCCCCATTAAATGTTGGCAGTTGTTGCCTCATGAAGAGGTCTAATATTGATACTCCACATTGCGGATCAAGGTGCTCCATACGAGTAAGGTTATTTTTCATAATCTGAGTGAGTTGTCCCAGTATGGCAATAAGTTGATTAGCACTAGTTGTGTCTCCACCACTACAATAATTATCTTGAGCAGGAGTGAAATCCCTACATGGAGTGCGTTCATTGATACAGTTTCCATTCCTCCCACTAGGCACCATTTCTAAAAAATGGCATAAACTAGATTAGTTTTAAAAAATGGCATAAACTAGATTAGTTTATTAATTATTATACATAATTCCATACTTGTAAAACACTTAATATAAATTGACCTATTTAGGGATATAATCCATAATCATAAAAATGTTTTCTTTGAGAAAGTATATACTCATAAGCCCTTCATAATGGTTTGTAAAGAAAATGATAATTATCCTAAGCATATCCCCCGGGAGTGTCGTAACCAGGAGTGTAGCAAGGCCTATTGGCGTGTACCAGTTCTCATTTGAGTCTAGATCAAAGTGGTGTTTTCGGGTTTTACCCCTAGTTAAATCTATGCCAGAGCCACCTCTACCTGCTCGTATCTAGACAGGGATGTATTGCTCGAAAAACTCACAAAATCTCTATAATACTAAAGTTCTAGGAATTTATTCTATACTAATCCTCAAAGTCTATCTTTGGGCTATGTGCCCTAATCATTGTTTTTTTTAATCTAGCTTCCAAGGTTAGTACTGAACTACCTATGATACCAACTGTAACGCCTTGACCCCTGTTACCCAGAGTCGGTGCATTATTGCGTAAAATTGGCATGATCACAAAAGATCAAGTCTCAAAAGACCGATTAGTTTAGTAGCCTTGGTATCAGTAGATACATTCATTAATGTTACATTACATCATAAAGTGAAAAACTACAATAACATAGTCTCCATTTTCCACACTCATATCCACTTCAGACTATCCCCACAGGTCATTCCTAAAATACTTCTTCACATCCTGGAAAAATTAAAACATTGAAAAGGGTGAGCTCAGATGCTCAGTAAGGATAACAATATAGCGGAAGCTTTCATAAATAAGCATTAACGTTTAGGGCACAATATAACTAAAACAAAAGCCTTTTAAACATGAACTTGAGCATAATATGGCAAACGTAAAATGAAATATTTCCATTTAATTATTCACATGTATATTTTACTGGTCGAATAATCACATTCAATATCAATAATAACTTTCATAATGATGGAATGCATAATGCCAGACAATCACAACCACGTAGACAAAGTCTCGTGCCAAGACTAAAAATAATATTTTTTCAAGGCCTCGTGCCAAGACACTAGTTTGTCTCATGAGACCTGCCGATGCATCGAGGAGCTATAGCGGGCTCCACCCGTCACTTATTAAGTCCAATGCATTCCTCATATGAACAGGTTTAAACATATCATAAACCATAACATAATCGTATCACAAAAAACATTCATAAAGGAAACATAACATTTCCACATTTCAATCACAAGATATCAATACACCACATTGATATAAAAAACACTTTCAAAACCATTTTCAATACCAAAATAAATAAAAATTAAAACTTTGTAATTATTTTCCATTTAAAATGGTTATGGCTTGTAGAGGAAGCCGAAAATCAAATAATGGTCACGGTGGTGAAGAAGTCATTATCGCCGCATACTTATGACAAAAAAAAATTCCCTTTTGTCATTTAGTAAAACTCTTTGTATAAAGAAGATTCCTATTTAATAAACGTAAAAGTCAATGGGGTTTATACACCGTATAAAATAATGTTGTGTGTAAAATAAAATTTGCCTCAATGAAAGGATATTGAGATGAAGTCTTTACAAAGATCATTTTTTTAAATAAAATAGATCTATTATGTGTATCCACTATAAGTAAACATAAATAAAGTACAAATAAAAGATAGTACATAATAATATCATGACATAATTTGAAAGTAGGATATTAACCCAAAGAACGGAAATTGGGTTAAGAAGTTCCCTTACCTCGTGTCTGACTTGAATCGATCGTTCCTTAACCTCCTGAATAATACACTAGAGTTAATTTCTATTTTCTTAAGAACCTTATCCATGTTCATTATTCCTTTTATATCACTTATTACCATGAAATGAACATTATGTAATTATTTATGTTAATAACGGTCATTTTGTAGATCTTTGGTACTTGAGACAAAAATAAACTTCTTATAATTAAAAGTTGTTCATGTGGTAAAATATCCAATATATCAAGAATTATATTCATGATTTAGATATCATATATATCATATATATCCATTATATACATTCATTCATAATATTACATAAGATTTAGAGGTAAGAAATGAAATGCACCGTTCATGGAGAAGGTAAGTCGTACGTACGCATGAACGCTACTTTCATTTATATTTCATTTTTAATGGAATGAAATCATAATGATATAAAGTTATATTATAATTACAGTATAATAATATATATATTATCATTTACTCCATCATTTATACATCCCACATATGGCATTAACAATTCAAATCACTTTGAGGGGGCGGTAGTCCGCACTTCCTAAAATGAAGATATCGCGTTTACCCATAATGAAAACCATAAAGTTGTGCCACAAATGAAAAATACATAATCTTAAGTAAAACATAATCATATTATATATCATATATAAATATATTTACATCTTAATTTCCACCTTTGAAAGTGTTATATGAGTGTTGAACAATCATCGTTTCTTGAGGCAGAAATTCGCCATCAACAGAAACTGTGTGTTCTTTAACCATTATATATAGGTGTGTGTAAGTGTAGCTCGAATAATTCCTATAAGAACATCCTATTATATTTTGTATACTGTTTTTGTTACAAAAGAAATGAATAAAAATAGTTTAGGGGGTTCGAGAAGAAAAATAAAACATAAGAACACAAGAGAAAACACTACCTTTAAAACGAGTAACTCTTTTTGATATGAGATCAAATTCTTTTTTGGGAAGA
This sequence comes from Viscum album, assembly GCA_963277665.1. Classification (NCBI taxonomy): domain Eukaryota; kingdom Viridiplantae; phylum Streptophyta; class Magnoliopsida; order Santalales; family Viscaceae; genus Viscum; species Viscum album. The sequence goes on from OY728122.1 coordinate 689,754,283, forward strand.
CTTAATCCCAAAGTGATACTTCTAGGAGTAAGAGAGGTATGTGGAGAGACAAAATGGGAAGTGGTTGGTCGAGCCAAAGGCTTCAGAGGTGTGGGTAAGGTGGTAGAGGTGGGGGCCTTTTATAAGAGGAGGGGAGGGGCACTCTTGGAAGGTTATAAAAGGCTACATTATTATAAAATTCATTTCGGATTTAAAAGGTCCCAAAATTATATATTTATAGGATAAGGTGATAAGAGTTCTAAATACACCGATGCAATAGGTTTTTTACTTGTGTAGGTCTTTGATTTTTCATTATCTTTTCATTTTATTTAAATCGTTAAATAGTGAGGTAATCGCTGCATCATCATGGTGTCAAAAATAATTTAATTTATTTAATGTCAAAAAATTATAAAAAAAATATCATGATGTAGGAAATCCATTTATCTTTCTAATTAATATTTATATTAAAAGATATGACTTGTATAACCCCATTTAAAATTTTTTTTAGTAAAACAACTCATGTTTGTGACATTTTTATTTTAACATTAAATAAAAAGTTTTTAATGTCATTTTCTTACCAAAGTGGCTCCATGGGGTCCCCAAGTTGACCCATGGGTTTTCTCGGTCTTAAATGACTCATCCAATAGGGGTAGGACAAGTGTAATGGTATATTCATATTTTTATAATATCATTTTTACCTTGAATTTCACTAATTACCTTTAATCACGATTAATTAAACTAAAAAGTTACTATTCATCAAAAAATTATATTAATCCCATTGAACCACTTTTTAAATCCTAATAACAACCATGTATGTTAGATTTTTTAAATTCAAATCACAGAGGTTGTAAAATTTCATTTAAACGAAAAATCAGTTTTTTTAACAACCACCTAGTGGTTTCACTATTCATAAAAAATTGATGTTTTTCAAAACAATGCCAAAATATCACCCTAAGCTATAATTTATATTCCGAATTCAAAAATGATGTCTATTTTACAAAATTCCAAACATATATGTTTCATTAATTAATTTTATAATTAATTTCCATTGTCACAACAAATAGCGTGTTTTTATGAAACAATATATATCAAAAGATTGACAATTTTTTACGTCCAATTTTGAAGTGAAATTAATTCTAATGAACACCATTGGATAAAATGGTAAAAAATATATTATAATTATACTTTAAACCCACTTAATAGTATAATTTATCACAATAAATTATTTTGATTAAAAAAGTTTTTTTTAGTTATTTGTCACTATTCATAAAAAAATTGGGTGTTCTCATAAAAACACCATATATTCAACTAGGATAATTTCGATGTTCCAAATCCATGTTTGAAGTCTATTTTGAAATATAAAATGTATATAATTTCAAAAAGCGGGTATTACTATTCATAATGGCTATTTTGATTGGCCGCTTTGTGTTTGAATCTCGAACTTGCATACAATACAAGCTTTTGTATTATTGAAAGAGAAGTGTATCGTGGAAGCTCAGGGTGTTACAGAAAACCTGTTTAATATGAAGTGGTGTTCTAAGGGACATTTAGCTCACCATCGCAAACTGGGTGATTACTATAATGAAATTAAAATGTTTTATTATTGGATGTTTTATTTTTATTTTCATTTTGAGTTTGTTATGGGAAATTTAAAATAGATATAAGACAATTTAAAGATAGGTATGGGAGTTAGATATGTTCCTACATAGATCATATGTGTTATACATCTACGATAATAGTGGTTGGACTGATGCTACAGTTACAGCCTTATAGATTCATTCCAATCCTGAGTATGTTATGTTTTAACTATTTATAATATTTGGGTGTGTTAATATTTTATAAATAAACACATCATATCACAGGTCATATGTATATATTATTTTATATGCATTGTAGTTCAATTAAATATGTTTCATGAGCTATGATTTTTTCAAATTTGATATATGGTGATGATATTTGAATTAATTACTCTATAGTATTATTTTTATAATATATATGTGTGTGTGATTATGAAAAATAATCATGTATTAATAACTATACTTTAGAATTGAGTAGTATAAGGATGGTTATTCCTTACCATTGTTGGTATCTTCATATGTCATGTTTTCTGTTTAAATTCATTATGTGTTGCTAAAATCATAATATGTTATTGTACATAGTAAACTATTGAATTAATTATAATTTATCATTGGCCATTACATACAAGGACACCTAGATGATGTCATTTGTGATAGCCTAATGAATTTGGTTGGGATGATCCTACTAGAGATGATTCTCTAGATCCACCACAAAATGGTCAAAGGGATGAATTTTAGTATACATGTTCTCCTTTTATAGTGTCTTAGGTTATGAATCCTCTACATCCCTTGGTGTTTTGGATAGAGTCTTTTTATATTAGAGGATTAACATTGAAAATGGCCAATTATTATTGAGATTTTTATCTTTAGTTTCCTCTAGCCTTTTATAGAACTCGAAACTCATAAGGTGATGAAGATTTGATTAATGTTATCATGTTTAACATGAATCTAGTAGACACCCTCGAGGATAGATAGGTATTGTTGATTTATTTCATGCTTCAGGGATCTAATGGTAGATATTGGTGTGTCGTGAACGATATAAGAAAATTTGAGGTTATTTCATGAGAAACCTTCATAAGAATATTCATTCAGAAAATATTTCACTGTATGCTAATGTTGGACCATATCAGTCGATTAGGGTTTCTAAAAGGGGACTGATTTTTCTTTCTTCATACTCCACTCATTGCACAGAATTTATTTCATCGCTCTAGATCTATTTGGGGATAATGTGCATAAGGCCAAAAAATTCAAGAGCAGACACTGGAAGGAATTAATGAATCTGGATAGGATCCTTGAACATAAAATATATCTATAGGTGATTTTCATGCACATTATGATCATGAAAGGTATGTAGTATAACATGGTTTTAGGTATCCATCTAAGCCTTATATGAACAACTAGAGGTAATTCCAATCCTTTTGTGAATGTTTTTCTTTATTGGTTTAATGGATATATAATTGACTTAGTTCAGTTATATTACAATGAATGTAGTGGGAATGGTTATTTAGATGTTCTAGGAGGTAGATACCTTCTATTTTTCTCCCATGGTAGACCAATATTAGGATTTATTTCAAGATTATTTTAAAAGAATTATTCCAGATAAAGGGAATGAATTTGTTATCATACTCAATCTAGGAGAGAAAGCCATATTAATTAATTTATATTTTTTGGTTTCATCTTGGTTTAAGGAACTTAAGTTCAAGCATGAAGATTTGGAGGAAAATCATTTTATCATAAAAATAAAATATCCCATGGATGATTCAATGTTATTTATAAATAGGGTAGAGAACATTATTTTTTTGTATGGGGTATACAAGTTGATAGATTTTTGGATTATAAAGAATACATATATGTTTTTGTAGATTGATCTGTTTTGGGGAGCCTGATGGTTTAACAATATTTACACACTACTTGGATATGACCATATATATGTTAGAGAAAAGGATATTCCTACGATAATCTTTTGGAGTAGATATGGATTATATGAGTATATTTTTATTACTTTCAGGTTGAAAATCACTTCTAATGTTCATGGATTTCAAGAATTTGATCATATATCTATATGATAACTCCTTCATTGTGTTTTTATTATTATATTTTAATATTATCATGATCCTATGAGTTTTATGAATGTTAGATATTGATTGTGTTGACTACACATTGAGAACATTAGCTCTATTTCAAGCTATCTATGTTTCCCTTGTTGATCTTGGAGGTAAAATTTTATTTTATTGTAATCTATGTGGTGGAAATTTCATTCAACCTTGAGAAAGAAGATGGTTTTATTTCATTTGAGTTCCCTAGAAACATGTTTGAAATAAAAAAGCAACCTTCTCTTGGTTAAATATTATTTACGGTTCATTCATGATATTTCCCATTTAGCTATTCCTAGGACTGGGATTACACTTAATGGCGTGATGTTTGAGTGGACATTTCAATTTGAAAGGGACATAGTGTATCTGAATAAAATAATAAAGAAAAATATGACCAATATATTTCCATATCCATAGAGGGGATACATAGTTTAATATGATGTAATAATTTTTAGTTTAAGGGTTATAATTTTAAAGATTGATTATGTCATAAATTAGGGTTTTAATCATCTATTACCCCCCTGAGTAGAAGTACCCTAAACATGACCTGTATGTGGATGTTGTGGTCCATGGATTGGTGTGATGGTACCATTAGTACTTTGGTTGGAGATTTATCATTTACATGAATCACAAGATCATACATTACATATAATACATATGTAATATGAATCTCAGAACAAGGGAATGGGTGGATTATCTATAGACCCTAAAATTTTTAGATTGTTTATTTTTTGGGAAATGTTAATGTGTCCATAAATTATATGAGTCGTAAAAAATAATATCTTCAAGAGAGACCTTCAAAAGGAGGAATACTAGTTGATGATCTTGATATATGAATGTTTAGTTGATGTATATGAATAATGTTGGGTCATGACATGTTACCTATTGGTTAAATTTTCAATTTTTTTGGAACAGGTAATGAATATATTGGAGATAGTTCTAGAATTTGTTGTTATGATAGAACGGATTGTAGGATGTGATGAAGATCAAGGATGGTATATGGATTGTGGGGATATGATATATATTAATGGAAGAGTTTTTGTTGCCACCTTCATAATGGAAGAGTAGATTAGGGACTCCCTTTCCTCATAGTGGTATGTGAGCCTTGGTTTAATGACGATGTATGAGGATATCATGTAATGCTTCTAGTGGCTGGTAATGATGACACACAACACATTTTTTGGGTCTCATTTCCTAACCTATCAGAGGATCACGTGGATGAATAAAATATTTTTAGGACTACTTCATATACATCACATGTGTAATGACCCATATTTTTATCAATGGTATATCCCTTTTTTCATATAACACATATGTCACATTAGGAACCAAGTAAATATATTATTCTCAGAAACTAATAATTATATATTTCTTGGAAAATAATCCTGTAAGAATTCCAAAATATTACAACGACATAAAAATTATAAAATAAGATAATATGGATGAGATATGTTGGATCTACTCAATCCATAAGAATGATCATACACAAGAAAAAAGGTACAGAAATAATTTCAAATGATAATACTATACTATTAATTTTTAATATGAAAATATATAACCTTGTTAAAATGTATAAGTGAATGAATAATTAATGAAATATTTTGCCTATATATAAATTGAGGATCTGATATGATAATTATAAATATGAACATTGGATTAGTAATATGACTATTAGGAATAGTAATAGAGCCATTAAAATATTATAAACCTGAGTGAAAGTATAAATTTAAATTTAGATTTCTTGTAAACTAAAAAATTATATCTTTAAATGATCATATATGTAATAAATCTATATTTTAAAAATTGGGTGTTTGTATTTTTGTAAAACATTAATATATTATTTAAAAAATTATAATTAATATAATTATATTAATGAAAATATATTTTTATCAAATTAATTCATTAATTAAAATTATGTTTCCATATCATTTGATGATAATTTTATGTGAATTTTATTATTTTTTCAAAGGTTCAAAATATATATTATAATATTAAAATACATATTTTTGAATAAATGATTATTTTATATAAAAATTATATTTAAAATAATAATTAAAATATTGTAATAAAAAGGATTCTATTTTTTAAATATAGAAATCCAAAATTGGTTTTTGTAAATTTCATGGATTTTTCTATAACAGTTGACCTTTTTTTAATACTGAAATGTGGTAATTTACTGTATTTAAAATAATAAGACAAACACTTGAAATTTTTTGAAATAGATTATGTAATAAACCATTGGGTTGAACTCTTAGGAATCCATTATTAATTATATTTATATTAATCATAAATATTGATAGTCTTTACACAAAATAACAAACTAATTTAAATAATAATCAAACCACTCCTCTCTCCTATAAATACCACCCCTCTTCACCCATTATACTAAGAATTTAAAAGCCATTAATCTAGTCAATATTTTTCTCATAAACCTTTGCCGACATCTTCCTCATATCCATGACCTTATAGTCTCAAAAAAAGAACAATTTAAAATTCAAGAAGCGATCCCTTAAGTAAGTGATATTAAAGTGGAACCTATCTCAGATATTCTATATTAATTTCATTTATATTTTCGAAATTTTACTCACCCTCATAATTCGTCAACAAATTATAACTCAAATATCATTTATGTATAATAATTTTATATTCCTACTATAAAATCTTATATACACCCCTTTCTTCATCTCATTCTATTCAATGAATCAAAACTATGTTCCAAATTATTGTCATTTATCACATTAGTGGATAATTATTTTTTTCCATTATGACAGTCATTTAATGCCATAAAATCAATATTATGGTTAAAAATTTATTAAATATGTATATTATAATACTTTTCAAGATCTAAAACTAATAGATATATATACATAATATTAAATTATATTTGACTAGTTCGTAATGATAAAAAACCTCAAAAATAAACTAAATATTTAACACTAACGTTTTAACAAAGTAATCAACTTCATTTTAGATATATATATAAATATATATATTTATTTATAATCCCTAAAAATATGTAATTGGATTAGTACCCCAAAAGTTTACGTTTTATAATTCATCCAATTTAACTATAATGTCCATAATAATTTATAATAAACCAACAATGAAACTATAAAAATGAACGCTCCTAAAAAAACAAAATACAACATTATAACTCATCAAAAATGAAAAAAATGAACGATGTAAAATTAAAATGGATAAAATTTATATATATAAGATTCCCCAATTAACTAATTAAAGTATTAAATTTTTTTATTTATAATATAAAGTGCATGTCCATAACACAATGATACATAAAGTGAGGGATCTATCCAAACATCCATTTTTTCCATTGGGTTATTTTTTCATTATCTTTAAAAAAATATCTTTCATAATAATAGTTAATTACTTATTCTATATTATGTATATATTTTCAAAATATTTTTATCTATTTTAATTTAACCTTATTTTACCTGGAAATACATGACTTAAAATATTCCCTGATCAATTCATCGCGATAATGATGTCTGATTAATGGAAACATCCCAATTTATTTCCCAATTTTATGTAAAATACATACATTTTTTAATCCATTAATATTTTTCTAAATTCTCTAATTATATAATGTTTAAATATGATTTTATATAAATTACTTTGAATTTTCTAACTTTAATGAAACTTTTAAATTTTCCCATTAACCACATTAAGGAGGATCATTTCTAATGTTTCATTAACACACATTAAAATATACTCACTTCAGTTGGAAATCATTATTCATGATCCATTTTTATTTTTATTTTATTATTTTCTTGAAATAATTTAATACTTTGTTTTAGGGATACCATTATGATACACTATTTTTCTTAAGAACATTATTACGAAACCCATTTCATTCACTAGGTAACCCAAGTGATAATTCCTTTGATTTAATTTGTTATATATAACACATTTGAATGTACATTTTAGGATGGGTGCACTGATATATCATTCAAATAAATTGGGTAAATATTATTTTAGTTATATTTCATTTATGTGATTATGGAGAAAACTGAATCCATTATGGGTCTTTGTCCACCATGTGATATTGTCTTGAATGTCAGATTTGACTCATTTTATGTCATGTTATATGTTGCTACCACATTTCTATATTTCAATTATCTTGTGATTCTATGATCCATATGTAATTCATCCATATATTTATACATGATATGTGAGTTTTATGTTATCATATTAAAACTTCTATATAAGGACCCGACCATAAACCTTTCATAATATTGAATTAAATGAATAATTCACATCGACGGTCTTTTCACGTTTAGAATGTTAGTGAATTATGACATAACTATTACATCTCAAAAGATTACAAGGTAGACATATCTATTTAGTTTCCATTTTTTTCATAAAATAAAAACTCTTAAAAAAGCTTCTTGTCTAGTTCCATGTTTTAGACTACATGACTTTTCCATGATCCCATCCTAGACCTTATTCAACTTTAAATAATGTGAAAACATTTCAAAACATGTGATTAGCATAAAAAGCTTTGTACAGGTTATAAAACGAAGAATGAATTTTTTCTTTCATAAATGCATCTGAAACGTGAACTCTTTTACTTACATCATGAAATCAAAAGATTTATGAAAGAAAAATAGAAATCCTTAATCATAAAGGTAACTTGTGGCATCCATATCATACTTACATTGTAGCTATCATAGTTACATAGAGAGTTACTTTGGAATACCCATCACAATATTTTCCATAAATATCATAGGAGAAACATTCACGTTTACCTCTGTCATGTTACCCAATGCATTGGAGATCTATCTTGGGCTCACCCGCCCTAGGTTTATCACCGAACCACCTGTATACGTAAATAATTCCCAGGAACCATAACATTATCATAACACATAACATAAGAATAAAGGAAAGATAACATTTCCAAATTACAATAACATAATATCATTTCAAGAGTTTGAAATAATATATCCATTCTCAAAATCATTTTCAATACCAAAATACATAAGAAGAGTGTAAGGTTTTTGTTTTTCCTTTTAAAAACATTGCGACTTGTTTAGGAATCCAAAGATCAAATAATACTCGTGGAAGCGAAAAGGTCGTTGTCTCTGTATACATTAAAAAAACAATCCTTTTTTTTTTGTTTAGTAAAATGCTTTGTATAAAAATATTCCCTTTAAATAAAATGGAAAGTCAAAATGGTTTATACACCGTATAAAATAAATTTGTGTATAAAACAAAAAATTCCTCAATGAAAGGTGATTGAGATGAAGTCCCTTACCTCGCATCCGACTTGACTCGATCGTTATTTAATCTCCTAAATAATAAACTAAAGATAATTTATACTTTATTAAGAACCCTTTTCAAGATTATTATTCCTTTTATATCACTTATTACCATGTTATAAACATTATTCAATCATTAAGTTAATAATTTTCATTTTTTCGATATTTGGAACTTGGGTAAAAATGAACACCTTATATTTAATAGTTGTCCATATGGTCAAAGGTTCATTATATACAAAATAATATTCAAGATTTGGATCTCATATATATCATATATATCCAGTTTATACATTTTTTTATAATAGTACATAACATTTAGAGGTAAGAAATGAAATGAACCATTCATGGAGATGGTAAGCCATACGTATGCATGAACGCTACTTTCATTTCTATTTCTTATTTTAATGGAAATACAACATAATTATACATTGTTATATTATAATTCCAGTGTAATTTTGTATATAATATCATTAACTCCATCCTTTATACATCCCACATGAGGTATTAATTAATCAAATCACTTTCAGGCGGCGGTAGTCCACACTTCCTCAAATGATATTATCGTATTTACCCACAATGGAAACCATAATGGAGTTATAAAAATGGGACGTACAGAAGAATAAAGAAATCATAAACATTATATATATCATATATAATTAGAGTTCCATCATAATGTCCTCCATGAGAGGTAGTAAGTTGTAATTGAACAATCATCATTTCGTGAGGCCTTAGTTTTTCATCCACAGAAACATTATATTCTTCATCCATTAGGTGGAGGTTTGTGTAATTGTAGTTTGAATTATTCTCATAAATAAATCCTAGTATATTGAGGATTATGGTTTTGTTACAAAATAATGTATGTTATAAAGTGTTTAGGGGTTCGATATGTAAAATAAAAGAAAACAATTTAAGAGAAATCGTTACCTTTAATTTGGGTAACTCCCTTTGGATTGAACCAAAGGACTTCTTGAAGTGCCTTCTGCCTAAGATAAGGCTTCTAAGAGGAGTATTGTGATGTTGAGAGCTTAATTGAGCTGATTTTGGATGATAAAAATGGCTTGAGAGGTGTGTAATTGGTTAGAAGTGGTCTCCTTTTATAAGGGAGAGGAGGGTCTCTTTAGGAAAGTGTGAAAACATTATTTTATTATATAATGATATTCGGTTTCTAAAGGACCAAAAATCATTATAGTCAAATATAAGATGACTCATGGTCGAAATAAAATCATCCAATTAGAATTGGACATGTTTTGTATCATATTTTAATCATTATAATATTATCTATTTAAATCATTTATTAATAAGGTAAATACATCATCATTATTTTGTCATAAATAATTTTATTTATTCGATGTCTAAAAATTATAAAAAAATACTATCATGTAGTAAATATTTTTATAAATCCAATGAATATTTATAGTAAAAATATGACATATATATCACCATATAAAAATTAATTTACTAAAATATTTTTGTCATTGGCAATTTTGTCTTTACATTAAATTAATTAATCTAAAGTGTAATTATCATTCATAAGTGGCTCCACGGGGTCCCAAAATCTACTCATTGATTCCCATGGTCGTCCAAGACTCATACAATAAGGTTAGAACAAGTTTGAAGGTAATTTTGAATTATTATAATATTATTTTTACCTTGAATTACCTTATTTAACTTTATTTGCGGTAAATAAAATTCAAAAGTTGATGTTCACCAAAAATTATTTTCATATTAATGAACCACATTTTACTTCTTGATGACAACCATATATGTAGGATATTTGAAATTCAATTCACAGAAGTGGTAAATTTCCATTTAAATGAAAAAGTCAGTTTTTTTACTACCACTAAGTTGTTTCACTATTCATGAAAAATAGATGTTTTTCAGAAAAATACAAAAAATTCAACATAAGCATTATTTGATATTCTGAATTCAAAATTTATGCCTATTTTGAAAAATTAGAAACATATAATTGGAATTAATTAATTTAAAATTTAATTCCTATTGTTAAAACAAATATCGTGTTTTTATGAAACAATAACTATCAAAAGATTGAAACTTTGTTATGTGCATTTTCAAAGTGAAATTAATTCCATTGAACAATTTTAGATTTAATGGTAAAAATGTATTTCAATTTCACTTTATAACCAACTAAAAAGTTAATCTAACCATATAAATAAATAATATTAAAAGGAACATTTGAATAAAAATACAGTATTCTTCACTATTCATTAAAAAAATGATCTTTATCAGAAAAATACCAAAAAATTACCCAAAGTAAAATTTGAGGTCCCCATTCTAAAGAAGGATTATATATGGTAAATTAGAATGTATTAAATATACCAAAAATATATTTAAATAGGGATCTCCATTAAAAGGCAGTAAATCGGCCTTTTAATGTAAATTATGCTTAAAATTAGATTCATTCATATTTTAAGCCTCTAACATTTTATTGGATAAATGTAAATACATTTAACAATAATTTATAATCATATTGATGTTTTTTTCATTCAATCCCTCCAATACAATGGTTAGGAGTTAACTACAATTTAAAATAATATTATTATATTATTAGTTTGCAACGTAAGATTTCAAAAGAAACCCCTTGTTGCGTATCAGGTACGCTATCGAACACAGAAAACCCTTAAAAGTAAAATTAATATTTAATTAAAAAATATTAATAAAAATGAAATATGTCTTATTCATCAATTACCTAGGATGTCACATTCGAACTCAAGTGTTATTATTTGTTTCTATGTTTATTTCATTATTGGAATTTTTAACTCATCCTTTATGTTTTTGTATTCCCCAGCTTATCATATTTAGTTATAGGATTTCAAAGGGGGTTCGGAGATCATTATAGAGATTTATATAATGATCATTATTCTTTTTTCATTTTTTATAATTAATTACATATTTTTCCAAATAGACTACACTTTTCAATATTTGGTTTTTATTTCATAGATAATTATGCGTAAAACAATGTAAAATTATGTATAAAAGGCATGGGTCGCATTATTGGGTTTCAAAACATAGTCTATTTATTTTTTGGTATTATGACTATTAAAATAATGTATGAACCATTGGTATAATTCTATCACCATGGATAGTAAATATTGAAAATTATTATATAAAAATTTAGCTAGTAATATTCATTTATATGTTTTTTGTTATATCTTCACAGAAGACTTTTTATATTCTTGTTTTCAAAGTATACAATCCACATAATTTTATATTATTTTTATTTTTATTTTATAAAATCAAATATGTCAAACCATTCCAACATACAATGTTTAATGATGAAATTGATTCCGTGGATTGGGAAGGGTACAAGAATTTATTTCTTAGGAAATATATTCTCCAGCATATAACTTTTATGATAGAGATAGATTTATTCTATCTGATGAAAAGGGATGATGAATCTATCTAAGAATAAAAGGTTAAAATTAAAAGGCCTACATAGTACACATTCATAATTTTCATGAATTTAGAATGTTATGGGGATCACTTATTTTTTTTATTAATTTAAATTTTATTAAAATACATGCACATTAATGATTTTTATAGCTATGAGGAGATTGTCCATTATGCCCTAAATATTGAGATAGATATTGGAGAATCATAGTATTTAAATGTGATTGGAGATAAAAAGCGGAACATGGATTTTAATAAGGGTGTATTTGTTGATGAATAAGATTACGGAAATAAAACCAAACCTCAAACATTTCAAATGTGTGGGAAGAATAATAATTCAAATTTTCTAAACACAACAAGGAGATGTTTCAAATATAGAATAGTGGGGAATCATGTTATTTATTGTATAAGGGATTTGAAGAATTACCCTAATTAAAAAGGTGAATGGAATTTTCATTTCAATACTCTTATTGTAGTGTATTGATTCAACTTCAAGTATCATGTTCATTATGTGAGCAAACCCCCCATGCCAATCAGTGTTAGAGATAACCAACATTTATAAACTCTAAGGAAGTATGAAAGGGTATATTCTATTAGTAATACTGAGGTGGATCATGAAACTTATGTGGATCTATGTATGATGATTATTGATTAAAGAGTACAAAATTTACTATTTTATTTTAGTTTTATACATTATTTAATATCTTTCATTTTTAATTGAAATATAAAAAAAATCACCTAAAATATGATGTTCTAATTTTATATGAGAATAGTTAATGGATAAATTGTTGAATCTAATCTATTTTACCCACCTATGATTAATGTTGGTGGAATAAACCTCCCAAAAAAATTACATCTTAATTTTATTAGTGGAGTTAGATTTTATATTTGTAAAATAATGGATATCATTATTTAATACCAACATCAAATGTTTAGAAAGTGAGATCAATCAACGAATCCCTTTGAATCCCCCAATTCTATAAATGTGTAATGAGGGGACGAACCTCCTTTAGATTAGTCATGTCAATTGTGGATATTATTTTGTTATGATAAGTCATATCTAGATCAGTTGATAGAGAAAAAGGAGATGATCATTCATTAATACATTCCCTTTGTGTGGGACTACACTGATGTGTTCCCTAAATAATTTCCTACTGTTCCTCCAGACTAAATGTTTGAGTTCATAATTGATCTTATAATTTTATCATTGTCTATATCAAAGAATCCTTGTAAAATTTCCACCATTGTGTAGGAGGAATAGAAGAAGAATTTGAAATTAAATCAAGACTTGGGGTTTATAAACTCATTTTCTTCATCATGGGGTGAAAAAGACCTCTTTGTTAAGAATATGAATTGATCAAAGATCCTCTACATTGATTGTAAGGATATCAAAAAATAATGATAATGAAAACGTATCCCAAACCTCATAAAGATGACTTGTTCGATCAGGTATATGGGGCCATGTATTTACTTATGTTTGTAAACTATTTAGGATAACCCCAATTAAATTAAAAGATATAAAACATTAATAATTATTCCTTTCAAATGATGTATGGTCACTATGAGTTCATAGTGATTATTTATGGCTCATAATTCCCCATAATGTTTCATGGAATTAGTTAATAGAATATTTACTGAGTACTTTAAAAAACATGTGGAAACCATTTTAGATGATTTTAAGATATAATCCAAGAGTAAGGGGATATAAGGATCATTTGAACAGAGTTCTAAAGAATTTTTTGAGGTAGAAACTAAATGAAAAGTCTTGTAAATGTCAGTTTTGGACAGAAAAAGTATCATACTTAGGGAATGTTTTCCCCAGCAAAGAAAAATCTATGGACTCTTTTAAAATTAATTATATTGATAAGTGTCTCACACCATCATGGATAATGAAGATCCATTTCATACTTGGTCATTATATGTATTAGAGATGGTTTTTTATAGATGTTTCATAATTTTAAATCCCACTAACTTTGTTGACTTGGGAAGGATTAATTTTTTCCTAGAATAATGAACACAATCACTGTTCAAATAGTGGGAAAAGGTTCTCATCAATTAACATGTACTTACACAACTTATATGTGCATAGCGCTTTCTGGCATACAAATACACAAAAAAAATGATTAGGTTTTTTTATAATAATGATAATTTAAAATCATATTCCTCAAGCCATCTAAATCGTCATTAGAAAAACTATCCCACAAATGATCTGGAGTTTCTAGGTATCATCTTCAGATTGAAAATTTGGCAGTATTATCTCTATGGAGAGAATTGTGAGATATTTACTAATCAATAGAGCCTAAAATATATATTCACATATAATGGAAAAATTTGGTAGTATTATCTAAATGTTTTATTGATATATTCAACCATTAAATCAGAAGGGAAAAATAATTTATTCTCTTATGCTGTCAATTTCAAATATATTATGATATACCCAATATTCAATACCTTTCCATGAGAGTAATTTTTCACAGTTTTCATCCATTCATAAAATTACATGAATTTTTATAAATATAATTAGTAATATAAAGTCTATAAACCAATCCATAGGGTTGTAGATAGAAACATCCAAATACACTTATAAGAATCTTAATTACTATTTTATAGAATAACCTCAGTACATTCCTTAATATATATTAACAAGTGGGAACTTTAGGGGGAAATTAGAAAATTTCTTAGGATCCTTCAACACCTGATTGTCAAACATTACCCATGTCTCATTATTCAAATGTTATCTTGACCATAAGATATATGATTCATGAAAACAAAAATTTAATATCTAGGATCTCATTATAGATTGTATCTTTTATAACCATTCAATGTGATAAATACTCATTTCACATTATCATGTTAAGGTTATGTAGAAGAATAATCATCATGTGTTATGATGTTTATAACTATTTTGGGAATTTAATGTGTATATTATGTTTTTTCTTGTACACTAAATCCCAAAATAATTACTTGTTTTATGATGGAATTATTTAACTATTTTAAGATCTAGAACATTAAAATATTATTGATCATAGTAACATTATCTCATATGTGAAAATATATTATCTTATTTTTTTATCTAGCCCTTATAAATTTTTGACAATGAATATTTTTTCATTCTTATTCCCCTAAAAGATCACGTAACCCTAAATTAGTATTATTTTTTATAAAAGCGGAGAAATAAATATAATCAATTATATAGGGCAGATATGTAAAATCTGGAATCTAGAATAGCTCCCCATGACATCAATTTCCACACTAATATAAGGAATGATGAACATTAACTAGTCTCATATAGTGTTCATTAAAAACCCAATCTACAGAAGTTTGAATTTGTTTTCACCCCAAGAGGTTTTTTTGTTGATTATATCAAGCCCAATATTTTTCATTTTTACCCAAAAAACGCTTCATAAAAATTATTCCACTCCATCCCTGTGAAAAATAATTCTCTGGGATATCATTCATCCATGCAGGTTATATACTCTAGCTTTAGGAGATTTCAATCAAATTCTAATCTATATTTTTTTAATCCATTGATGAATATTCAATTATGTTTTTTCAATTTCAAGAAAATATATATTTTAACATAAATATATTTATTATTCACTACATTATATGTTCTCTATGTACATTCACCCCCAGACACAATCAATCTCGTCCCAGAATAAGTTCTTCTAAAGAGCCTCAAGACATGGAGACCATCCACAATATTAGTATCTCCATAATATATATAGAACCACTTAATGTTTAATTATTCAATATGAACTTATTAAATATGTACCTTAAATAACATAACAATAACATGAATTTTTTTAGTTTACCCATAATCAAGATTTCAATATTGTTGTCATTTCTTACCTAATCTCATTTAGGATTCATCATTTATATCACTTCTCACAGACTAATAAATATGATAGAGTATATTCCATTAAACTGACTTATTATAAAAATTTTATTTTTCATATCATATAATTTTTTTTGTTATATACGTATTTTATTTTTCAAAGAAAATTATATATTCTTCTATATAAAATACATGATAATGTACTCAGAGTTTTTATCACAGTAAAAGATTATAAATATTTCTCTCTATATTAGGAAAGTAAATATGTGTTGATAATATTTTTAAAATACTTCATGTGGTATAGATGTATCAAAGTAATATGAAGAACATGATTTTGTAAGATCGGGTGTATGCGGTTCAGAATATATTTAGACTTCTTCTCATTAATTATGCACTACATGTTCTACAAGAGAGGGGGTCATGAAAAAGAACCATAAAAAATGAACACTATATGTTTTCTGTTTCATTGGTAGATCCTATCATTATTCATATGTGTTGATCCATATACATGCCCTAATTATTAATGTTAATAATCAATCAGGTAAATTATTAAATAGTGGAATACATGACACTTGTTCTCCTAGTGATGTAATAGTTCATTGTTTTTTTATGTTTGATACAGAATTAGTTTAACAATCATGATATATCATTCCATTAAATGATAAGGATTAATATATCTTTCATTATTTTTTAGATAAATTATATGGAACCAATTCCATGGACATGATTATTTGAGGAAAGTTTATTTCAACATGTAAATAAACATAATAGATTACCAGTTAAGGGTGATTAAATGTTAGTACATTTTTCTTGATGTGATATTTGTATTAAAATAGATTATATTACACAATTTTAGTAATTTAATGGATTCAAATATTTTTTAACTTCTTATTCCTTTCCCCAAATGGTCCATTCTATTCTTATAAATACAACTATATATCTATGGGTTTGATAAATTTTTGATATGAAATGGGATTATGGGGTTACAAACTATTTTTCCCTATAATTTCATTATATTTAATTAAATCCATGATTATTAATATATTTTTTCTATAAGTCCCCGTCCTTATAACATTACTTAATATTTAATTACATTGAATAATTCACATTGAGGATCTTTTCAGGTTTATTGTTTTAGAGAATTAGTCCATAACTATTACATCTCAAAGATTAAAAAGTAGACACATCTACACAGCTTCCATTTTTTCCACAAAATAAAAAATCTTGAACAAAGAGTCATGTCTAGTTCCTTGTTTTAGACAGCCTGGCATTTCCTTGATCCCATCCTTGACCCTATTCAACTTTATGTCCTGTAAAAATGTTTCAAAAACATCGGATCAGCATAAAAAGCTCAATAAGGGTTATAACAGTATGGATAGAAAATACCAGTCCATGTATACATAATAATCAATGAAATCATACTTTATTCATAAAACATAATCAATTTAACATACCTCATGAAATCATAATATTTATGCATAACTCAATCGAAATCATAAGGCATAAAGGTAACTTGAGGTATTAATAACATTTTTACATAGGGAGTAACCCTCAAGGTTATGTTTGGAATACCCATCACAATATATTCCCTAAATCTCATTGGAGAAACCTTAACGTTTAACTCCTTCGTGTTACCCAATGCATTGGAGAGCTATATCGGGCTCACCCGCCCTTCGTTTATCACGGAACCACCCGTCTTCATAAAAAATTCCCACGATTCGTAACATAATCATAGAACATGACATAAGAATAAAGGAAATATAACATTCCCATATATAACATTTTAAGATATTGAAATAATGAATCCATTCTAAAAACCATTTTCAAACCCATTTAAAGCATTTAATAAAGATATCATTGAATCAAAGTGTCCCATACCACATTGAAGCTTTTAACATTTTAAACCATTAATATCCATTTAAATAAATCCTTAAAACCATTGTGAAAACATGGATATTAATGAGAAATATTTACAAAAATAAATCATTAACACATTTAAAAAAATATTTTAGTTAAAGGGTTTTTAACAAAATGTGAGACACTTGAATACAATAATTAAGGAATAACATTTAATCCGAACTTTATAATATCATTAGAATAAAGTAATTCATTATATAATATTCCAAATGATATTATATACAGCATATAAGAGTGAATTGGTGCCTAACAACAATGAATTCTCAATAGAAATGTAAAATGAGATGAAATCCCCTGTAAAGAAGGTACCCTTAAATTAAGGATAAGTCAATCTCATAATTATGTGTGAAAAATATAAATACATCCAATATAAGTGGATATTATGTGTAAAAAAATCAAAGGTCATTCACACAAATTCGAAGTATGACATATTCAATAACTACATGTTGAACCCAAAGAAATCGAAGTTGGGTTAAGAAGTTCCCTTGGTAAAATTCGACAGCCTAACGACGTCACATTAAAATTCAGAAAATGAGTTGATGAGAGATAAAAAAAGGTATCTCATCACTTGGACATAAAATTTACATCAATAAGGATATATAAGAACATATCCCAACATTACAATATGTAAATTAAAAGACCCAAGAAAATAAGACTTTTAAAAAGATGAGGGTGAAAAGTTCCCTTACCAACATGTGTATCCTTCGAAACATACACCCCATGAATGAAGGACCATACAAAATTGATGTAAATACTCTTAAAAGAATTTATATTACACAAATAGTATAATAATGGGCAAAAAATATACTAATCAAAGGAAATTATGTCAAATGTAGCATAAATATCACGGGAATAAAAGTTAGATGAAAAATCCCTTACAAAAACCCGGCAGTCTAACGGCGCCACTTAAATCATCAAAAAATGAATTTATGAGATCAAATAGGGTCTCTAATAATATTAACATAAAATTTACAGAAATATGAATATAAAATAGCATCCCCCAACATAAAAAATAGGAGATTAAAAGTAGTGACATAATGGAGAGTACTTAAAAAGAATGAGAGAGGTTGGATCTCTTACAAAAATTCGGCAGCCTAACGGCGCCAATCAAAACATTCAAAATGGATTGATGAGAGAAAATAGGGTCTCTAATCATATTAACATAATAGGTAATTTAATTTTAATATAAAATAACATCCCAATAATAAAAAATATGAGCTTAAAAGGAATGACATAAAAGAGTGTACTTAAATGGAAAGAGAGGGGTAGGTTCCCTTACGAAAATTCGGCAGCCTAACGGTGCCACTTAAAAATTATAAAAAAATAATTGATGAGTGTAAGAGGGGTTATCTCATCATATAAAAATAAATATTAAAGTATGGATAATATAAAATAACATCCTCCAACATAAGAACATGGAGCATAGATGAAATGACACAAAGGAGGGTACTTGAAAAGAAAGCAAGAGATCGGATCCCTTACCTCATGTCCGACTTGTCATGTTCGTTTCTTTATATTCCTAAATAATAAAATTTGTACTATTTATAATTTCTTAAGTTAATATTTTAAGTATTATTATTCATTTAATATCACATATTATAATGTTATAATAATTGGTTAATAATGTGAGTTCATATCAGACATTTTTGTAGATGTTTGGTACATGAGTCAAAAATGTACTTGTTTGAAAATTATCGCCAATGTAGTTATAAGTAAATCATCTCCAGAATATTATAAATGATTTAAATATCTTATATATCCATTAAAAATTCATTTTATACAATTCCATAACATTTGGAGATAAAAAGCAATGAAATGCACAGTTTATGGAGACAGTAGGCCGTACGTACGCATGAACGCTTGTTTCATTTCTTTGACATATTAATGGAATTAAAAATAATTGATAGATATATATATATATATATATATTATAATTCCATTATAATATATATGTTATATAGGTCAAATAATTTCATTAATTTCATTCTTTATACATTCCATGTATTGCATGAACGAGTCACATCACTTGAGGGGGGTGGTAGTCCACACTTCCTCGTATAAAAATATCGCATTTGCACAACATGAAAAGAATAAAGGAATGTTTTAAATATAAAATTAATAAGCATATAGAAAACATAAATACCATATATATCATATATAAAATATAGTGACATCATAATGGCCACCATGAAAGGTGTCAAAAGAATATCGAACAATCATCGTTTCGTGAGGAAACAATTCGCCAACAACAGAAACAGTATGTTCTTTAACCATTAGACAAAGGTGTGTGTAAGTTTAGCTCTAATACTTCACATAACAACATCCTAGTATATTTAATATACTGGGTTTTTTACAAAATAAAGGAATAAAAATAGTTTAGAGGGTTGGAGAAGAAAAATAAAACAAAAGAACACAAGGGAAGACATTACCTTTAAATCGAGAAAGTATTTTTGATTTGAGCTCAAAGGCTTCCTTGGAAAGGAATATTATAAGGCCCCACCCTTAAAACTTACATAATATTGAGTTATTACAAGATTACACATTGAGGATATTTTCAGGTTTTGAGTTTTAGGGAATTAGATCATGAAACTTGCATTACATTCCACATTTAAACAAAGTGGTTACATAAAAGACAGTATTCATTCTTCCCATCAACGGAATCATATATAAAATAAAACACATATTCTTTCTTGACACATCCTTGACACTATCATCACATCTTGTAACCTTCCCTTGACCTGTGAAAAACATTTCAAAAACATGGGATGAGCATAAAAAGCTTAGTAAGGGATATAAAAATATGGAAAGGAAACATGAGTACATGTATACATAAGAATGAAATCATAGTTTACCCATATAACATAAGCACTTTAACATAAATCATAAAATCATGAATAAATCATAGAAATCATAAGACATAAAAGGTAACTTGAGGCATTCATAACATTCTTACGTAGAGAGTAACCCTCTTGGTTACGTTTGGAATACCCATCATAGTATATTCCCTAAATCTCTTCGGAGAAACCTTAACATTTCACTCCTTCGCGTTACCCAATGCATTGGAGAGCTATATCGGGCTCACCTTCCCTTAGTTTATCACGGAACCACCCGTCTTCATAACAATTCCCAAGAACCATAACATAATCTTATCACATAAAACTTGCATAAAGGAAACATAAAATTTCCATCTTTCAATAACAAGATATCAATACAACTCATTGATATAAATACATTATGAAAACCATTTTCAATACCAAAATAAAAGAAAAGTAAAACATGGTATTTATTTTCCTTTTAAAAAGATTGTATGGCTTGTAGAGGAAGCCGAAACTCAAATAATGGTCACGGCGGCGGAGAAGTCATTGTCGCCGCATAAGTATGACAAAAACATTCCCTTTTATCGTTTAGTAAACGCTTCTTATAAAAAATAGTCCTTTTGAATAAACGTAAAATTCAAAGGGGTTTATACACCGTATAAAAGAAGGTTGTGTATAAAACAGAATATGCCTCAATGAAAGGAGATTGAGACGAAGTCCCATACAAAGATGATATCCTTGGTTTAAGGATAAATCAATTACATAATTATGTGTCACAAATAAATACACCAAATATAAGTGGATATTAAGTGTAAAATAATCAAAGTTCATTCACACATATTCAAAGGATGACATATTCAATAACTACATGTTGAACCCAGAGAAATCGAAATTGGGTTAAGAAGTTCCCTTAACAGCCTAACGGCGTCACATCAAAATGAGTTGATGAGAGATAAAAAAAGGTATCTCATCACTTGGAAAAAAAATTAACATCAATAAGGATATATGAGAACATATCCCAAACATAACAATATGTAAATTAAAAGTCCCAATAAAAGAAGTCTTTTAAAAAGAGGAGGGTGAAAGGTTCCCTTACCGACATGGGTATCTTTCGAAACATACACCTCGTGATAGAAGGAAAATATAAAATTGTTGTAAATACTCATAAAAGAATTTATATAACACAATGATTAAAACAATGGGTAGTACATACACCACTCAAAGGAAATTATTGCAAATGTAGCATAAATCTCACGGGAATAAAAGTGAGATGTAAAATCCCTTACGAAAACTCGGCAGCCTAACGGCACCACTTAAAACATCAAAAATGGATTTATGAGAGAGAATAGGGTCTCTCATCACATGAAAATAAAAATTACAGTAAGATTAATATAAAATAACATCCCAATAACAGGAAAGATGAGCTTCAAAATGAATGACATAAAAGAGTGTACTTAAAAAGAAAGAGTGGAGTAGGATCCCTTGCCTCAAGTCCAACTTGTCTTGTTCTTTTCTTTATATTCCTGAATAATAAACTTTGGTCAATTTGTAATTGATTAAAGACCTCCTATAAAGAATATTATTCAGTTCATATCACATATTTTAATGTTATAATATTTGGTTAATAATATGAGTTCATATCAGACGTTTTTGTCGATGTTTGGTACATGAGTAAAAAATTGAACTTGTTGGGAAATAATTTAACATGTAATTATAGGTACATCATATCAAGAATAGTATTGATGTTTTAAATATCATATATATCAAGTATATATTCATTTTATACTATTCCATAGCATTTGGAGATAATAATTAAAAGCACCATTCATGGAGACGGTAGGTCGTACGTACGCATGAACGCTACTTTAATTTTTTGTCATATTAATGGAATTAAAACAAAATGAGAGAGATGTATATATATTTTATAATTCCAGAATGATATACATCATTTAGATTTAATATATTACTTATATAACCATTATATATATGTACTTATAATAGTACATAACATTTTGGGACAAGAAATGAAATGTACCGTTCATGGAGACGGTAAGTCGTACGTACGCATGAACGCTACTTCCATTTCTATTTCATATTTAATGGAAATAAAACATAATGATACATAATAGTATTACAGTATGGTATCATATATAATATAATTAAATATATGCTTTATACGTACCACATATGGTATTAACGAATCAAATCACTTTGAGGGGGCGGTAGTCCGCACTTTCTTAAATGAAGATATCGCGTTTACCCATAATGGAAACCATAAAGGTATGACATAAATGAAAAATACAGGAGATTAAGTAAAATATAAACATATTATATATCATATAAAAATATAGTGTCATCTTAATGGCCACCTTTTAAGGTTTTTGAATAATGTTGAACAATCATCATTTCGTGAGGCAGAAAATCGCCAACCACAGAAACAGTATGCTCTTTAACCATTAGACGAAGGTGTGTGTAAGTTTAGCTCGAATACTTTTTATAACAACATCATAGTATATTTTATATACTGGATTTGTTACAAATGAAAAGAATTAAAAGAGTTTAGGTGGTTGGAAAAGAAAAATAATACAAAAGGACACAAGTGAAGTCATTACCTTAAAATCGGGTAACTCACTTTGCTTTGAGCTCAAAGGCTTCCTTGGGTAGACTTATGTCCAAATTGAGGCTTCAAGGAGTAATATAGGGAAGTGGAGAGACAAAATGGGCAGGTGATGGCCGAGCAAAAGGCTTTGGGAGTGTGGGTAAGGAGGTAGAGTTGGGGGCCTTTTATAAGAGGAGAGGAGGGGAACTCTTGTAAAGTTACAAAATGTTACATTATTTTCAAAAGAGTTTCGAATTTTAAATGTCCCACATTGATGTATTTCTAGGAGAAGAATATAAGGGATCTAAATCCACTCATCCAATAGGTTTTTGACATGTTTAGGTCTTAGATATTACATTATCTATCCATTTTATTTAAATCGTTAAATAATGAGGTCATCACACCATCATCATGATGTCATAAGTAATTTAATTTATTTAATGTCTAAAAATTATATAAAAAAAATTGATGTAGTAAATATTTTTATCTTCCCAATGACTATTTATAGTCAAAAATATGACTTGTATAACCCCATTTAAAAATTGTTTTAGTAAAACATCTCATGTTTGTGTCATTTTTACTTTAACATTAAATAAAAAGATATTTATGTCATTTCCCAACCAAAGTTGCTCCATGGGGTCACCATGTTGACCAATTGATTGTCTTGGTAGGCCATGACACATCCAATGAGGGTAGTACATGTTTCTAGGTCATTTCATTTTATTAAAACATTATTCGTACCATAAACTACACTAATTATCTCTAGTCGCGATTAAAACTTACTAAGTTACTGTTCACCAAAAAAAATTATTTTTATCCCATTGAACCACATTTTAATTCTTAATGACAACCATGTATGTCAGATTTTTGAAATTCAAAACACAAAGATGGAAAAATTTCATTTAAACGGAAAAATCAGTTTTTATAAGTACCACTTAGTGGTTTCACTATTCATCAAAAATTGATGTTTTTCAGAAAAATCCCAAAAATTCACCCTAAGCTATATTTGATATTCCGAATTCAAAAATGAAGTCTATTTTTCAAAATTCAAAACATATAAGTCACATTAATTAATTTAATAATTAATTCCCGTTGTCAGAGAAAATAGCGTGTTTTTATGAAACAATAAGTATCAAAAGATTGACACTAGTTTAAGTCTTATTTCAAAGTGAAATTATTTACATCGACCGCTATTGGATTTATTGGTAAAAATATATTCTAATTTAAATTTAAAACCAATTCAAAAGATAATCTAATCATATAAATAAATTAGATTAAAAAGAGGTATTGAATTAAAATACAACATTTTACACTATTCATTAAAAAATGAACTTTATCGGAAAGAGATCAAAAATTTACACAAAGTAAATTTTGATGTCCCAATTATTAAGAAAAGTTTTATTTGGTCCAATAGAATGTATAAGAGTGAAAAAATATATTTAATGACGGTTCTCCATCAAAAGGCGATAAGTAAACCTTTAGTGAAAACTAGGGCATATACGTCTAAAATTGAATTCTTTAGGTATTTTAAGCCTTTATCTTTTATTGGATAAATGCAAAAACATTTAAAAACATATATAATCATATATTAGTTATTTATATCCATTCCCTCCAATACAACGACTACATGTTAACTACCATTTAAAATAATATTATTTTATTATTAGAGTGCAACGTAAAATTCCCAAGAAACTCGTTGTTGTGTTTTGGGTATGCCATCGAGCATAGCATCCCCTTTAAAGTCAAATTAATATTTTATTCACAAATATGGATAAATATGAAAATTTCATATTCTTTATTTACCTGGGGTGTTACATCCTTCCCCCCTTTTGGGAATTGCGTCCTCGCAAGTTTTAAAATTGATCTTGGAAACATCCTTGAAAGTCCCACATCGGAACAAGAGTCGGTAAAAAGATCACTTTCAAATAAAGGAAGATAAGTACAGAGGTCACCCGAGCTAACCCATACTAGGATTTCATGTAGAAAAATATGGACATGGAAGAAAAAGAAAAGGGTCTTGTTCTTGAGGGAGAGTGATAGTAAAAATGTCTAGGAGAAAGTTAACCATAAGAAAATCACGAACTAGTGATGGGTTAAATAGTATTCGATTCCCCAGTAGGAAACGTTAATAGACAACATTTTTGTTTTAAGTTACTTTTTATTGAGGAATTTATTCACAAGGAAACATAATCACTTATCATGTTGACTTTCAACATTTACTAGATTCCTTAATCAAACTCATATTTTTTCCAAAAGACAAGTATTTAGGACGACTTGTTCACATTATGAGTACTATAATAAACTTCTTGAGAATCACCTAATCCACAAAAATAGAACTATATAATTCCCATTTCTTTAGACTTTAACCAAAACCAAAACAAAAATGGTTAGTACAAGATCAGATAATCTAGAAAAGGATAACCCTTAATAAAAAAATCTATTCTTAATCTCCAAAATTTTGTCTAACAAAACCCAAAGTTCAAAGAGGACCATCCGATAAACAATTTTTCCATAAAATTCTTCAAAGTAAACCAAACTAAGATTGAAACCCAAATATTTGAATGATTTAGTCACATAGTCTTCCAAGTTAAATCGTAACATTTATCTCCAAGAAACATTAGTTGCTCTTAATGTCTTGTATTGAAAAGCAATTAACCTAATCACATATCCTCCATGATAGGTTAATAAATATTCATAGATAACCCAAAATCACCTTATTATTAATTCATAAAATCATCTAACTAAAAAGAATCAGTCGAACTAACCAAGGACATCACGTAGTCTAGTGGTTGGCGATAAATACCAGTCGCACATTAGTTGTGGGTTCGATTCCCGCAGCTTTGTCCGACGCGACGGGTTGTCACACGGTCTGTGTGTTATCCTTTTTCCAAACTATATAATTCTTAAAACATTCCCCAAAACGAGATAAAATATTCAAAAATAATCATAACATACTTTAACCTCAAGTTTATCACATGACTTTCATTTTCCATCATATCATATAATAACCCATAATTACCTCAAAAGTAAGGATCATATAAACTCAAATGGTTACCTTTATAATTATTACCAGAACATCTACATCGATTGGTCATCTCGTACATGATGCATTACAAAACATACCAAGGTTCAAGTGGTTGATCATGACTCCTTGATAGTTGGTTTAGAACAACCACGAGTTTCCTCATTGAATCACCCATTTTATCTAGTATCTTAAACAGAGAACCACCACAGTTTCCTTCAAACCTGTTGTCTCTTTGGTGCCTGCTAGATCCATCCATTCACTAAAAACAGAATGGTCAGTGTGAGTATATCAAAAAAACCATCATGTACAAATGAGGAAGATAAACTATAATATATACTTACTCATTCACATTATCTAGAAATATGACACTTTCTAAAATCCTATCCATTATGGTAGTGTCACTTATGCTTAGAGAATACCCTAACCTCTAAAGTTATATAAACCAACCATTGATACCAAATATAAGGCCCCAGCCTTAAACATTACTTAATATTGAGTTATTACAAGATTACACATTGAGGATCTTTTCAGGTTTAGAGTTTTAGAGAATTAGATCATGAAACTTGCATTACATTCCACATTTAAACAATTTGGTTACATAAAAGACAATATTCATTCGTCCCATCAACGGAAACATATTTAAAATAAAACACGGATTCTTTCTTGACACATCCTTGACAATATCATCACATCATGTACCCTTCCCTTGACCTGTGAAAAACATTTCAAAAACATGGGATGAGCATAAAAAGCTCAATAAGGGATATAAAAATATGGAAAGGAAACATGAGTACATGTATACATAAGAATGAAATCATACTTTACCCATAAAACATAAGCACTTTAACATACCTCATAAAATCATGAATAAATCATAGAAATCATCAGACAAAAAAAGATTACACATTGAGGATCTATTCAGGTTTAGAGTTTTAGAGAATTATATCATGAAACTTGCATTACATTCCACATTTAAACAAAGTGGTTACATAAAAGACAGTATTCATTCTTCCCATCAATGGAAACATATTTAAAATAAAACACGGATTCTCTCTTGACACATCCTTGACACTATCATCACATCATGTACCCTTCCCTTGACCTGTGAAAAACATTTCAAAAACATGGGATGAGCATAAAAAGCTCAGTAAGGGATATAAAAATATGGAAAGGAAACATGAGTACATGTATACATAATAATGAAATCATACTTTACACATAAAACATATGCACTTTAGCATACCTCATAAAATCATGAATAAAACATAGAAATCATAAGACATAAAAGGTAACTTGAGGCATTCATAACATTCTTACATAGGGAGTAACCCTCTTGGTTACGTTTGGAATACCCATCACAGTATATTACCTAAGTCTCTTTAGAGAAACCTTAACGTTTCACTTCTTCGCGTTACCCAATGAATTGGAGAGCTATATCGGGCTCACCTACCCATAGTTTATCACGAAACCACCAGTCTTCATAACAATGCCCAAGTACCATAACAAAATCTTATCACATAAAACCTGCATAAAGGAAACATAACATTTCCACATTTCAATCACAAGATATCAATACATCACATTGACATAAAAACGTTATGAAAACCATTTTCAATACCAAAATAAATGAAAAGTGAAACATGGTTTTTATTTTTCTTTTAAAAAAGGTATGGTTTGTAGAGGAAGCCGAAACTCAAATAATGGTCACGACGGCGGAGAAGTCATTGTCTCCACATACGTACGACAAAAACATTCCCTTTTGTCGTTTAATAAACACTTCGTATAAAAAATATTCCTTTTGAATAAATATAAAAGTAAAAAGGGTTTATACACCGTATAAAATAAGGTTGTGTATAAAACAGAATATGCCTCAATGAAAGGAGATTGAGACGAAGTCCCTAACAAAGATGGTATCTTTGGATTAAGGATAAATCAATTACATAATTATGTGTGACAAACGAATACACAAAATATAAGTGGATATTAAGTGTAAAATAATCAACGGCCATTCACACATATTCAAAGGATGGCATATTCAATAACTACATTTTGAACCCAAAGAAATTGAAATTGGGTTAAGAAGTTCCCTTGACAGCCTAACGGCGTCACATCAAAATGAGTTGATGAGAGACTAAAAAAATGGTATCTCATCACTTGGACATAGAATTTACATCAATAAGGATATATGAGAACATATCCCAAACATAACAATATGTAAATTAAAAGACCCAACAAAAGAAGTCTTTTAAAAAGCGGAGGGTGAAAGGTCCCCTTACCGACATGGTTATCTTTCGAAACATACACCTCGTGAAAGAAGGACAATACAACATTGATGTAAATACTCAAAAAAAAGTATATTACAAAATGAGTAAAACAATGGGTAGTACATACACCACTCAAAGGAAATTATGGAAAATGTAGCATTAATCTCACGGGAATAAAAGTGAGATGAAAAATCCCTTACAAAAACTCGGCAGCCTAACGACGCCACTCAAAACATAAAAAATGGATTGATGAGAGAGAATAGGGTCTCTCACCACATGAAAATAAAAATTACAGTAAGATTAATATAAAATAAAATCCCAATAACAAGAAAGATGAGCTTCAAAAGGAATGACATAAAAGAGTGTACTTAAAAAGAAAGAGTGGAGTAGGATCCCATACCTCAAGTCCAACTTGTCTTGTTCGTTTCTTTATATTACTGAATAATAAACTTTGTTCAATTTATAATTGATTAAAGACCTCCTATAAATATTATTATTCCGTTCATATCACATATTTTAATGTTATAATAATTTGTTAATAATATGAGTTCATATCAGACGTTTTTGTCGATGTTTGGTACATGAGTCAAAAATTGAACTTGTTGGGAAATAATTTTCCATGTAGTTATAGGTACATCATATCCAGAATAGTATTTATGTTTTAAATATCATATATATCCATTATATATTCATTTTATACTATTCCATAGCATTTGGAGCTAAAAATTAAAAGCACCGTTCATGAGGACGGTAGGACGTATGTACGCATGAATGCTACTTTAATTTTTTGTCATATTAATGGAATTAAAACAAAATGAGAGATATATGTATATGTTATAATTCCAGAATGATATAAATCATTTAGATTTAATATATTACTTATATATCCATTATATATATGTACTTATAATAGTACATAACATTTTGAGACAAGAAATGAAATGTACCATTCATGGAGACGGTAAGCCGTACGTACGCATGAATGCTACTTCCATTTATATTTCATATTTAATGGAATTAAAACATAATGATACATAATATTATTCCAGTATGGTATCATATACAATATAATTAAATATATCCTTTATACGTACCACATATGGTATTAACGAATCAAATCACTTTGAGGGGGCGGTAGTCCGCACTTCCTTAAATGAAGCTATCACGTTTACCCATAATGGAAACCATAAAGGTATTCCATAAATGAAAAATACAGAAGCTTATGTAAAACATAAACATATTATATATCATTTATAAATATAGTGTCATCTTAATGGCCACCTTTGAAGGTGTTAGAAGAATGTTGAACAATCATCGTTTCGTGAGGCAGAAAATCGCCAACCACAGAAACAATATGTTCTTTAACCATTAGACGAAGGTGTGTGTAAGTGTAGCTAGAATACATATTATAACAACAGCCTAGTCTATTAAATATACTGGATTTGTTACAAAAGAAATGAATAAAAAGAGTTTAGGGGGTTTGAGAAGAAAAATAAAACAAAAGGACACAAGTGAAGACATTACCATAAAATCAGGTAACTCCCTTTGGATTGAGCTCAATGGCTTCCTTGGGAAGACTTATGCCAAAATTGAGGCATCAAGGAGTAAGATAGGGAAGCGTAGAGACAAAATGGTCAGGGGTTGGCCGAGCCAAATGCTTTAGGAGTGTGGGTAAGGAGGTAGAGGTGGGGGCCTTTTGTAAGAGGAGGGGAGGGGCATTCTTGTAAAGATACAAAATGTTACTTTATTTTCAAAAGTGTTTCGGATTTTAGAGGTCCCACATTGATGTATTTCGAGTATATGATGATTAGGGATCGAAATCCACTCATCCAATAGGTTTTTGACATGTGTCGGTCTTAGATATTACATTATCATTCCATTTTATTTAAATCGTTAAATAATGAGGTCATCGCTGCATCATCATGATGTCATAAATAATTTAATTTATTTAATGTCTAAAAATTATATATAAAAAATATTATGTAGGAAATTTTTTTATCTTTACAATGACTATTTAGAGTCAAAAATATGACTTGTATAACCCCATGTAAAAATTGTTTTAGTAAAACATCTCATGTTTGTGTCATTTTTACTTTTACATTAAATAAAAAGATATTTATGTCATTTCCCAACCAAAGTGGCTCCATGGGGTCCCCAAGTTGACCCATGGATTTTCGTGGTCGTCCAAGACACATCCAATGAGGGTAGGACAAGTGTCTAGGACATTTCAATTTATTAAAACATTATTCTTACCATAAACAACACTAATTATCTCTAATCGCGATTAAAACTTAAGAAGTTACTATTCACCAAAAAATAATTTTTATCCAATTGAACCACATTTTAATTATTAATGACAGCCATGTATGTTGGATTTTTTTAATTAAAAACAAAAATATGGCAAAATTTCATTTAAACGGAAAAATCTGCTTTTATAAGTATCACTTAGTGGTTTCACTATTCATCAAAAATTGAAGTTTTTCAGAAAAATCCCAAAAATTCACCCTAATATATATTTGATATTCCGAATG
The DNA here is from genome assembly GCA_963277665.1 of Viscum album. Lineage (NCBI taxonomy): Eukaryota > Viridiplantae > Streptophyta > Magnoliopsida > Santalales > Viscaceae > Viscum > Viscum album. The sequence goes on from OY728122.1 coordinate 689,785,606, forward strand.
AAAAAATGAAGTCTATTTTGAAAAATTCAAAACATATAAGTCACATTAATTAATTTAATAATTAATTCCCACTGTCAGAGCAAATAGCGTGTTTTTATGAAACAATAAGTATCAAAAGATTGACACTAGTTTAAGTCTGATTTCAAAGTGAAATTAATTCCAACGACCACTAGTGGATTTAATGGTAAAAATATATTCTAATTTCACTTTAAAACCAATTCAAAAGATAATCTAATCATATAAATAAATTAGATTAAAAATAGGTTTTGAATTAAAATACAACATTTTACACTATTCATTAAAAAATGAACTTTATCGGAAACATACCAAAAATTTACACAAAGTAAATTTTGATGTCCCAATTCTTAAGAAGAGTTTTATTTGATCCAATAGAATGTATAAGAGTGAACAAAACTGTATTTAATGACGGTTTTCCATCAAAAGGCGATAAGTGAACCTTTAGTGAAAACTAGGGCATATACGCCTAAAATTGAATTCTTTCTGTATTTTAAGCCTTTATCTTTTATTGGATAAATGTAAAAACATTTAAATACTTATATAATCATATTTTAGTTATTTCTATCCATTCCCGCAAATTCAACGGCTACATTTTAACTATCATTTACAATAATATTATTTTATTATTAGAGTGCAACGTATGATTCCCATGAAACTCGTTGTTGCGTGTTGGGTACGCCATCGAGCATAGTGTCCCCTTTAAAGTCATATTAATATTTTATTCACAAATATGGATAAATATGAAAATGTCATATTCTTTATTTACATGGGGTGTTACAATTCTGACCAAAGGTGAGGCTTCAATGATGAATAGAGGGATTTGGAGAGATTAAATGGGCAGGGTTTGGCCGAGCCAAAGGCTTGAGATGTGTTGGTAAGGAGGTAGAGGTGGGGGAATTTTATAAGAGGAGTGGAGGGGAACTATTCGAAAGTCAAAAAAATATACACTATTTTCAAATGAGTATCGGATTTTAAAGGTCCCACATTGATATATTTCTTGGATAAGGAGATAAGGGTTCGAAATCCACACATACAATACGTTTCTGACATGTTTAGGTCTTAGATTTTACATTATATTTTCATTTTATTTAAATCATTAAATAATGAGGTAATCGCTGCATCATCATTATGTCATAAATAATTTAATTAATTTAATGTCTAAAAATTATAAAAAATTTATTATGATTTAGGAAGTCTATTTAGATTTCCAATGACTATTTATAGTCAAAATACGACTTGTATATCCCCATGTAAAAAATTGTTTTAGCAAAACAATACATGATTGTGTCATTTTTACTTTTACATTAAATAAAAGGCATTAATGTCATTATCTTACCCAAGTGGCTCCATGGGGTCCCAAAAATCGACCCATTGGTTGTTTTGGTCGTCCATGACTCATAAAATAGGGTTAGGACAAGGGTAAAGATATTTTCATTTTATTATAATATCATTTTTACCTTAAATCACACTTATTACCTTTAATCGAAATTAATAAAACTTAAAAGTTACTATTCACAAAAAAATATTTTAATCTCATTGAACCACATTTTACTTACTAATGAAAACCATGTATTTCAGATTTTTGAAAATCAAATCATATAAGTGGTAATGATTCATTTAAATGAAAAATTAGTTTCTTTAACTACCACTTAGTGGTTTCACTATTCATAAAAAATTGATGTTTTTCAGAAAAATATCAAAAATTCACCGTAGGCTATATTTGATACTACGGATTCAAAAATGATGTCAATTTTAAAAAATTCAAAGCATATAAGTTTCATTAATTAATTTAATAATTAATTCCCGCTGTCAAAACAAATAGCATGTTTTTACGAAACAATATCTATTAAAAGATTAACGCTAGTTCAAGTCCAATTTCAAAGGGAAATTAATTCAAATGACCACCATTGGATTAAATGGTAAAAATAAATTCAAAATACAATTTAATATCAATTAAAAATATAATCTATCCATATAAATAAATCAGATTAAAAGAAGGTTTTGATTTAAAATGCAACATTTTCACTTAAAAATGATCTTTATCGGAAAAATAACAAATATTTACACAAAGTAAATTTTGATGTCCAGATTCTAAAGAAGGATTTTAGTTTTTTCAAATACAACATATAAATTTTTCAAAAGTACATTTAAAAAGGGTTCTCCATCAAAAGGCGTTTAATCGACCTTTTAAAGAATATTAGAAGATTTATGCTTAAAATTGGATTCATTTTCATTTTACGCCTCTAACATTTATTGGATAAAAGTAAAAATATTTGAAAAACATATATAATAATTTTGTAGTTTGTTCCGTTCTTTCCTGCCATTACAATGGATAGGCGTTAACTACCATTTAAAATAATATTATTTTTATTAATAGAGTGCAACGTAAGATTTCAAAGGAACTCGTTGTCGCATATTGGGTATGCCATCGAGCACAGCGTTCCCTTTGAAGTAATATTAACATTTTATTCACAAATATTGATAAACATTATAATGTAATATTATTTATTTACCTCGGATGTTACATTCTTCCCCCTTTAGGGAATATCATCCTCACAATTTCAAAATTGGGCTTGGAAACTCCATTGAATGTACCACATCAGAACAAGAGACAGTAAAACTATCACTTAAAAAGAATGGGAGAGAAGTAAAAAGGTCACCCGAGTTAACCTATACTAGGATTCCATGTATGAAAATATGGATATGGAGGAAAAAAGGTCCATGTTCTGATGGAGAGTGATAGTAAACATGTCTAGGAGAAAGTTAACCATAAGAAAATCACAAACTTGTGATTGGTTAAATGGTATTGGATTCCCTAGTAGGAAAAGTTTACGGGCAACATTTTTTTAAGTTACTTTTCATTGGGGAATTTATTTATGAGATTAACTAAAACATAATGAAACATACTTATTTCTCATGTTGACTTTCAACTTTTACTATATTTCTTACACGAACTCATATTTTCTCCAAAAGATGAGTATTTAGGATAAATTTTTTACATTAAGAGAGCAATAATCAACTTCAAGAGAATCACCTAATCCACAAACGATAAATATATACGTCCCATGACTTTGGACCTTAATCAAAACTAAAACCAAAAAGGTTATTTTGAAATCAGACAATACCCAAAAAGGATAATCCTTTATTATGAAAATATATTCTTAATCTCCAAAATTTGTCAAACAATACCCAAAGTTCAACAAATACCATTCAATAAAAAATTTGTGCATAAAATTATTCAAATTAAACAAAACTAATATTGAAACCCAAATATTTGAAGGATTTAGTCACATAGTCTTCAAAGGAAAAAATTAACATTTATCTCCAAATAACTTTAGTTTATCATAAAGTCTCATATTGAAAAGCAATTAACCTAATAACATATCCTCCATGATATGTTAATCATTTCCATAGATTACCCAAAATAAACTTACTCTTGATTCCAAAAATCATCTAACTAAAAAGAATTAGTCAAAGTAACCAGGGAATTCATGTATTCCAGTGTTAGGAATTAAATACCAGTCGCAATTTGGTTGTTGGTTCGATTTCCACAGCTTTTTCCGACACAACGGGTTGTCACACGGTCTGCGTGTTGTCATTTCTCCAAAACTATATAATTCTTCTAACATTCCCCAAAAAACGATAAAATCTTCAAAAAAACCACAACATAATTTATCCTCAAGCATATCTCATGTCGTTCATATTCCATCATAACATATAGTAACCCATAATTACCTCAAAAGTATGGATCATATAAAACCTAATGTTTACCTTTATAATTATTACCTGAACTTCCAAATCGAGTTAGTCATCTCGTACATGATGCATTAGTGAACCCACCAAGGTTCAACTGGTTCATCATGACTCCTTGATAGTTAGTTTATAACAACCATGAGATTCCTCATTGAATCCCCCATTTCATCCATTCTCTAAATCAGAGAACCACCACTTTTTCCTTCAAACCCACTGTCACTTTGGTGCCTTCTAGATCCACCCATTTACTAAAAACAGAAATGTCAGTGTGAGTATATCAACAAAACCATCATGTACTAATGAGGAAGATATACACTAAGATATACATACTCATTCAATTCATCTAAAACTAGGACTATTTCTGAAATCCAAACCATTATGGAAATTTCACTTATGCTTAGAGAATACCCTAACATCTAATGTTATCTAAACCAACCTCTGATACCAACTATAAGGCCTCATCCTTATAACATTACTTAATATTTAATTACATTGAATAATTCACATTGAGGATCTTTTGAGGTTTATAGTTTTAGAGAATTAGGTCATAACTATTACATCTCAAAGATTACAAAGTAGACACATCTACACAGCTTCCATCTTTTCCACAAAATAAAAACTCTTGAATAATGAGTCATGTCTAGTTCCTTGTTTTAGACAACCTGACATTTCCTTGATCCTATCCTTGACCATATTCAACTTTATGTCCTGTAAAAATGTTTCAAAAACATTGTATGCGCATAAAAATATTAGTAAGGGTTATAACAATATGGATAGAAAACATAAATCCATGTATACATAACAATCAATGAAATAATACTTTACTCATAAAACATAAGCAATTTAACATACCTCATGAAATCATAAGATTTATGCACAACTCAACAGAAATTATAAGGCATAAAGGTAACATGAGGCATTCATAACATTTTTACATAGGGAGTAACCCTCATGGTTACATTTGGAATACCCATCACAGTATATTCCCTAAATCCCTTCGGAGAAACCTTAACCTTTAACTCCTTCACGTAACCCAATGCATTGGAGAGCTATATCGGGCTCACCCACCCTTTGTTTATCACGGAACCACCCGTCTTTATAAACAATTCCCAAGAACAATAACATAATCATAGCATATAAAATAATCATAAAGGAAATATAAAATTCCCAAATATAACATTTTAAGATATGGAAATAATGAATCCATTGTAAAAACCATTATCAAAACCATTTAAAACATTTAATAAAGATATCTTTGAATAAAAGTGTCCCATACCACATTGAAGCTTTTAACATTTTAAACCATTAATATTAATTTAAATAAATCCTTAAAATCATTTTAAAAACATGGATATTAACGAGAAATATTTATAAGAATAAATCATTAAAACATCTAAAACGATATTTTAGTTAAAGGGTTTTTAAAAAATTGAGAGACACTTGAATACAATAATTGAGGAATAAAATATAATCAGAACATTATAATATCATGAGAATAAAGGAATTCCGGATATAATATTCCAAAGGACAGTATATACACCATATAATAGTGAATTGGTGTATAACAACAATGAAGTCTCATTAGAAATGTAAAATGAGATGAAATATCCTATAAAGAAGGTACCCTTAAATTAAGTATATAACAATCTCATAATTATGTGTGACAAATATAAATACACCAAATATATGTGTATATTAAGTGTAAAACAATAGAAGTTCATTCACAAATATTCAAAGGATGACATATTCAACAACTACATGTTGATCCCAAAGAAATTGAAGTTGGGTTAAGAAGTTCCCTTAGTAAAATTCGACAACCTAATGACATCACTATAAAATTCAGAAAATGAGTTGATGAGAGATAAAAAATGTATCTCATCACTTGGACATAAAATTTACATCAACAAGGATATATCAGAAAATATCCCAACATTACAACATGTAAACTAAAAGACCCAACAAAATAAATATTTTAAAAAGAGGAGGGTGAAAAGTTCCCTTACCGACTTGGGTATCTTTCGAAACATACACCCCGTGAAAGAAGGAAAATACAACATTTATGTAAATAATCATAACCGAAATTATATTACACAAAGAGTATAATAATGGGCAGTACATATACCACTCAAAGGAAATGGTGGCAATTGTAGCATAAATCTCACGAGAATAAAAGTGAGATGAAAAATCACTTACAAAAACTCGGCAGCCTAACGACGGCACTTAAAACTTCCAAAAATGGATTGATGAGATCAAATAGGTTCTCTCATCAAATTAAAATATAATTTAAAGCTATAATAATATAAAAGATCATCCCCCATAATAATAAATAGGATCATAAAAGATGTGACATAAATGAGAGTACGTAAAAAGAAAGAGAGAGGTTGGATCTCTTACGAAAATTCGGCAGCCTAATGGCGCCAATCAGAACTTCCAAAATGGTTTGATGAGAGAAAATAGGTTCCCTCATCATATGAACATAATATGTACAGTAATTTTAATATAAAATAACCTCCCAATAATAGGAAATATGAGCATAAAAGCAATGACATAAAAGAGTGTACTTAAAAAGAAAGAGAGGGGTATGTTCCCTTACGAAAATTCGGCAGCCTAACGGTGCCACTTAAAAATTCTAAAAAAAAGAATTTATGAGAGTAAGAAGGGGTATCTAATCATATAAAAATACAAATTACATTAGGGTTAATATAAAATATCATCCTACAACATAAGAACATGGAGCATAAATGAAATGACATAAAAGAGGGTACTTGAAAAGAATGCGAGAGGTCAGATCCCTTACCTCAAGTCCGACTTTTCTTGTTCGTTTCGTTATATTCCTGAATAATAAACATTGGTCAATTTATAATTTTTTAAGGTCGTCCTTTAAATATTATTATTCATTTCATATCACATATTATAATGTTATAATAATTGGTTAATAATTTGATTTCATATCAGACGTTTTTGTCGATGTTTGGTACATGAGTCAAAAATGAACTTGTTTGAAAATGATTTTCCATGTAGTTATAAGTAAATCATCTCCAGAATAGTATTAATGATTTAAATATCTTATATATACACTACATATTCATTTTATACTATTCCATAACATTTGTAGACAAAAAGAAATTAAATACACCGTTCATGGAGACGGTAGGTCGTATGTACTCGTGAATGCTACTTTCATTTCATTGACATATTAATGGAATTAAAAATAATTGAAAGAGATATATATATTATAATTAAATTATAATATATAAGTTATATAGGTCACATAATTTCATTAATTTCATTCTTTATACATTCCATTTATTGCATGAACGAGTCACATCACTTGAGGGGGCGCTAGTCCACACTTCCTCGTATGAAATTATCGCATTTGCACAACATGACAAGCATAAGGGCTTATTTTAAATATAAAATTCAGAAGCATATAGAAAAAATAAATACCATATATATCATATATAAAATACAGTGACATAATAATGGCCAGCATGAAAGGTGTTAAGAGAATATTGAACAATCATCGTTTCGTGAGGCATAAATTCTCCATCCACAGAAACAGTATGTTTTTAACCATTAGACGAAGGTGTGTTTAAGTGAAGCTCAAAACATTCACATAAAAACATCCTAATATATTTAATATACTGTTTTTGTTACAAAATAATGAAATAAAAATTGTTTAGAGGGTTGTAGAAGTAAAATAAAACAAAAGAATACCGGGGAAGACATTACCTTTAAATCGGGTAACTCTTTTTGATTTGAGCTCAAAGGCTTCCTTGGAAAGGATTATAACCACATTTGAGGCTTCAATGATGAATATAGGGATTTTTAGAGATTAAATGGGCTGGGGTTGGCCGGGAAAAAGGCTTGAGAGGTGTGGGTAAGGAGGTAGATGTGGGGGCCTTTTATAAGAGGAGGGGAGGGGCACTCTTGGAAAGTCAAAAAAGTTACATTATTTTCAAATGAGTTTCGGATTTTAAAGGTCCCACATTGATATTGTTCGAGTATACGATGATAAGGGTTCTAAATCCACCCATACAATAGGTTTTAGACATGTGTATGTCTTATATTTTACATTATCTTTTCATTTTATTTAAATCGTTAAATAACGAGTTAATAGCTGCATCATCATTATGTCATAAATAATTTAATTAATTTAATGTATAAAAATTATAAAACACATACTATGATTTAGGAAATCTTTTTAGCTTTCCAATGACTATTTATTGTCAAAAATATGACTTGTATATCCCCATATAAATTTTTTTTAAGCAGAACAATACATGTTTGTGTCATTTTATACTTTTACTTTAAATAAAAGGCATTAATGTCATTATCATACCCAAGTGGCACAATGGGGTCCCAAAAATCGATCCATGGGTTTTCTTGTTCGGCCATTAATCATCCAATAGGGTTAGGAAAAGTTTCAAGATTTTTTCATTTTATTATAATATCATTTTTACCTTAAATCATACTAATTACCTTTAATCGTGATTAATAAAACATAAAAGTTACTATTCATCAACAATTATTTTAATCTCATTGAACCACATTTTACATCCTAATTACAACCATGTTTGTCAGATTTTTGAAAATCAAATCACAGAAGTGGTAAAGTTTCATTTAAACGAACTATCAGTTTCTTTAACTACCACATAGTGGTTTCACTATTCATCAATAATTGATGTTTTTCAGAAAAATACCAAAAATTCTCCCTAATCTATATTTCATACTCCGAATTAAAAAATTATGTCTATTTTACAAAATTAAAAACATATATGTTTCATTAATTAATTTAATAATTAATTCCCGCTATCAAAACAAATAGCATGTCTTTAAGAAATAAAATCTATTAAAAGATTTACACTAGTTCAAGTCCAATTTAAAAGTGAAATTAATTCCAATGACCACCATTGGATTAAATGGTAAAAATATATTCTAAATAAACTTTAATATAAATTAAAAATATAATCTATCCAAATAAATAAATCAGATATAATGGATGTTTTGAATTAAAATGCAACATTTTCACATAAAAATGAACCATATCGGAAAAATAACAAAAATTTACAGAAAGTATATTTCGATGTCCAGATTATAAAGAAGGATTTTATTTTGACAAATACAACATATAAAATTGTCAAAAGTAAATTTAAAAAGGGTTTTCCATCAAAAGGTGGTCAATCGACCTTTTAAATAATATTAGAAGATTTATGCTTAAAATTGAATTTATTTTCATTTTATGCCTCGAACATTTATTGGATAAAAGTAAAAATATTTGACAAAAATATATAATTATTTTGTAGTTAGTTCCATTATTTCCCGCCATTACAATGGCTAGGCCTTAACTACCATTTAAAATAATATTTTTTTTATTATTAGAGTGCAACGTAAGATTTCAATGGAACTTGTTGTCGCGTATCGGGTATGCCATCAAGCATAGCGTTCCCTTTAAAGTAATATTAACATTTTATTCACAAATATTGATAAAAATTAGAATTTAATATTATTTATTTACCTGGGATGTTACAATTTCATTTTTCTGGGTGTTGTTTATTCATCAAATAACAATTATATTCAAATAAAAAGTTATCCATGATTTGAGTATGTGAATATGAATTTTTTCTAATGATATTTAAAAGTTATTTTATTGAATAATGATAATTTTTTATGGTTCTTGATTTTATATATTTAACTGAATATATTAATGTGAGATAATGGTTTATGAGATATATTTTATATGACATAAAATAATTATATAGTTGTTTTCCAAAGTGATATTGCATGGATATTGTACTAAAAATTATAAGTAAAAAAATATTTTATTTTAGGAAGTGATATAGTGACATGATTTATAAATGTTCATTAAATCCCTTTAATGAAATTTTATATCAATAATATAATTATAAAAAAATATATGTTAAATTAATATATTTACACTTTCCCTTTTTTATTCCCCTAGATTTTAACATAAGATATATCTAGAAAAATAACATAATTCTCTAAAAAAATAATTACATAAAAATAGAAATATTCATATATGAATAGATTTAAATCATAAATCACTTGATTTAATTTCTTATGAACATAAGGTAATATGATTATTTTTTCAATCATCATAAAAATATTATGGATATAATAAATAATGTTTTTATGGTTCATTGGAATCATTTAAATGACTCGATGTTAATGGTGAGATTGCAGTGGTTAGGGAACTAGAGGAAGATTATATATAATAATTAGTAGGTTTAATGTAACTAAAAAATGATGAATACTAGCCCCGAAATAGAAGTTGGTAGATTCCCATGAACTCTTTATGGGTGATGACTAGGTTGTTAATAAATTATCTACACATAGTAATTTTGTTGGGGAGCCACAAAGAGGCTAGTTACCCAAAATTTATTTTATTGATTATAAAATTTTAATGAAAATTTGATTATTTATATTAAAATATGAAACCCTTATCCCTAATCTGGACCGAATAAAATGAAAATGAAGTTCAATTGTTTAATGGTTATCCTCCTCCAATGTATCTAAATACTATGGATCATGTTTAAACAGTAAATAGACTGTGATAGTGGTCAACATAAGGTAAGTATAACATCATATATCCCTCTTTCCCTATTATTTCACTATTGAATGGCACTTCACCCTAAATCCACAATTTTAGGGATTTTAGTATGATTCTTTTATTATAGGTTACCAAGGTATATTAAAAATCTTATAATTCGTGGTCATCCCCATGATAATATAATGTAGGTGCCAACAACATTTTTATCACTTCATATGCATCATATTGGATTATATTACAGAATTTATTGATAAAGGGATAGATTAGGTGTTTTCATGCGAGTCATTGAAACTGAATTAGACCAATATTGATGACTCATGTAATTTTAATATTAATTTAAACAATGTATGATTCATATTTCAATGTGAATCAATCAATTATAAATTGAAGTGGACCCACAAAGGGTATCGTGATTTGGATTCTGTGGAATTAATAATTGTTGCCATTACTTGAGTAGGGTTAAGAATTACCTCAATAGTGATTTGTTATCCTAATGTCATAGGTTAGGCCAGATTGGGGGTATTTGGATTAAAGTGATCCATCGATTAGGTTATTACCTATTTGACTAAGATATGTTGTTAGAAGAGTCATATAAACTAGTCAAACAATGAGTATGATCCAAAAAACAATGGATTATGATTGTGACTAAATATTCAATGATTTCTCTAGGAAAATTTGAATGTATATGAATAAAGTGACATGTTATGAATGTATCACTATTGATAAATTTTCTCAAGTATATAGGGTTATGTCGTCCTATTTTAGAGGGGATACATTTGTAGAAGGAGAGGTGTCCCATGAAGGAAGGTTGATCCCTTCCATCTTGTTTAGTCAATTATTCTTATATAAATATATTTATCTTCAAAATATTTAATACAAAATGTTTTTTATATTAAATTAATAAAATTAAAATAAATTCTTTCATTGACCTTGTTTGTTGAATATGCTTCCATGATATATATAATGTTTATTATACACATCCATCTATATATTCAATTATTATTTTTATAATAGGATTTATTAATGTTATTAGTTGACATATATATTGAATTTTCTTGTTAAAAAAGTGTTTTTGTTGGCACTAAAGGACTATATTTATGGTGTAGTTAAAACAATATTGATTTTGATGGTAATTATTATTCTTATGTAAATTCTTTATGTTATTTCAATAAGACATAAATAAATAGTTACTGAAGAATATATATTGTATGGTATTCCAATGGAGTATAATATAGGGAGTGTTTAAGTCACTTATTTAGTTTCCCACACCCAATATGAGTTTGTAAAGAGACACAAAATGTTACACAATAAAATGTGACATTGTATTACTTTAAATAAATATATTTTTATGTATCATGTAATATAAACAACATAGAACAAATTTAAGTAATTATTAATTAAAATTAATTTAATAATTAAGACATTATAAATATACACTATGAAAAAACTAATAACTCCCACTAGTAAATTATAGGAAATACGGATACGAATAATTTAGGTACCAAATTGTTATTTTCCTATAAAAGTGTGTTTTCTAGATTATTTATAATTACATTTCATTTATATGTTTTAGAATTTAAATTTTGTAAAATTGACTTAATTTCTGATATTATCAATTCATAATTATCTAAATATGAATTTTTAGTATTTTTATGAAATAGTTTATTTTAATGTGAATAGTTAAAATTTGGATTTTACAAATATTTTTATTTTCATTAAATTATGATGACATAATATTTAATTGAATGTTTATAAAATATTATTTAAAGGTAAAATATATATTTAATATGTATTATATTGAATTTAAATATATAACCATGAAGGGAAAATCTATATTTTATATTTTTGAAATTTGGTGATGTTATTATTTGAATAAAAAATATTTTTAGTTCATATATTTTAATAGAGATTTCATTGGGTTTCTTTCTGTTATTGTTTTTTTAAATTAAAATAAGAATCTCATTATTTAACATTACTAAATTAATTCCAATGTTATTGAAATTATATGTTATTTATCTATAAAATTATTTGTATCCTTAAAATTGATTTTTTAAATCAGTTTTCATTGCATTTTGAAAACAAATATTTATAGTGATATTTACCAATTAATGAAATTGAATCATATAAAAAATAAATTTTTGGGATTATAATTTTCATAATTTTATGTGTGGTAAATTTTACTTGTATTCAAAATGAATAGTTACCATTCTAATTTTTTTTCCATAAAACATGTTAAATATTTCAATAAATTTTTTAAAGTAATAGATAATGATTGAAACATTTCATATACATTCTAAAATTGATTGGTTGAGTGGACTATGACCTTAAATTATATTATATTACAATTTAGACTAAATTTAATCCACTACACTATAAAAAGATAGTTATACTATTTTAATGTTTTTAATATTTACAACGGTTACACAACTATCACTTATAAAATGGAACCTCATCTCCTCACTTATAATTACACTATGAGCACTCTATCTTAATTAGGATATACACAAATCCCACCAAAACAATCATATCAAGGTTCTAGTTGTCATTGAATTACCAAAATACAAATCATCTAATTCTTAAGGTGTAATGTAAAGGATTACATCCAGGTATGAGGATGTTAGAGTGCATACGATGCAAGTAAGGACTTAAGATAGGGGTTCCCTCATCTCAATTTCCCATATATGACATATATTAAATATTAGTCACCTTATATAGTTTTTATATTTTATATAATACCCATGAAATTATTCTATGATACCTTTAAATAATTTAATAGGATTTACTAATTCATCTTTGTTTCACTCATTCATGTTGTTTTAATTAAAAGGCCTCCAATGTTGGAAGGGTTTATATTATTATCTCACTTTTATTACGTTTTATTTTGTTTTAATTTCAACAATGCGGACCTACATGTAATTTATTAACCACAAATATACCATATTCTAATCCTCATATAATTTTAGTTTTTTTCATGAAATGATACCATTTCACAAATGTTTCATAATTAAAGTCTGAAATATTATTATTATGAAATGATGAAATTATTTCTTATCTATGTTTGGGAATATTTCTCCCCCATATACAATTTCATAAAAAATTAAATTTATATATTTATTTACATTACATATAAATATATTTTTCTAAAATCATTGACATTCTTTAAATAAATTTTAATGTAATATTCTACTCATTTTGAAATTGGGATATTTTTTACTAGCATAAAATAAGTGATAAAAGAATGTTTTTTAATTATTTATGACATGAATATATTTTTCTACCATTATATTATTTATATATTAGAAATATTTCTTGAAAATTCTCTATGATTTTTTATTGAATATATTATTCCCATTTATTTTGATTTTTTTTTGAAAATTTTAAAAAATAAATGACATTTTTACATTTTTAAAGAATTATTATATTGATTAAATAACATTATATATTAAATATGTTTGAATGTTTATAGATTTATGTAATTCAAATAGAATGTGATATTGTTATAACATGTTATTATTTCCTTTATAAATCTCAGAATGATTATTTTTTATGATTTTATTCATCATAACCATTTCATTCCTAGGGGTCAATTAATCATTGATAGAAAGAGGATTTTATTTATCTTGTAGAATAAATATGTAAAGTTTATGGTTATGTTAATGGTGAGTGTGTTATGTCGCCCAAATTTATTATGTAAATATTTATAACTCAGGATATAAAAATTTCTTATCATGGACATTATTACAGATATATATGATCACATGTTTGGGAATGAAAATAATTTTGATTAGAATTATTCTTAAGATCATGGATTAAAATGATAACAGATGCCTATATTCAGATGTTTTTTATGGAGAATGATTAAAAATATGTTTTTCCACCATGAAATTATTTTAATTTTTTTACTTAGAAAAAAGTCTTATGAAATATTTATTTTCATTATCATTCAGAGCATGGTTGACAATTGATATTTCCATACACCATTAACATGATTTTTTTAATAAAAATCATTATTCCATGAATCAAGGTGTATGTTATATGAATTTTTGGATATCTTTCATAAGTTGTGATCATGATAGCATAAATTTATTATTAAATTATTCTTATATGGGTTCATAAATTAATATTTTCCATTTTTAACATTAATGAGAATTAGAGATCATATATCCTTATAATTCTATTTCACTAGGATATAAAGGATGGTATTTAGTTAGATATATATATGAAGAGTGTCATGTGAGGAGAATGTTTTGTGAGTTTATATAAAATTACTATGTAATATTATACTCTTTTTATAATGGCCAAAATTCCCATTAAATGAGAATGGCATGGGATTTGTTACATAACAGTTTTTTCCTAATTCTCTAAAACTCCAAAACTGAATATGATTTGGAAATGTAAGTGGATAGGATTTTTATTATCATTGTAAATATTGAATTGTAGGTTCTGATTTCATATGTTGGTATCAAGGTGATTTTGTTATTAATATATTTTTATCACCATATTGTGGTTTATGGGTCAGAAGAGTTATAGTAGTTTTCAAATAATGGGTTTAGATAACTTTATAGGTTAGTAATTAATCAAATAAATATAATTTAATAGTTATGTGTAACATTATTGGTTAATAGGTATATGGTAGATCATAAATTCAAACTCATATATAACATTTAGAGGTTTAATATGTTCCTAGGTAAAGATGATTAATGATACATTTTGAAACATTTATATTGTTTTTGGAAGAAAACATTATTTATGCACATATAACACTTAGTTTTATAATTTGATTTACTATTAAGGTTATCTGGGAAAAAAATTATATCAGGGATGAAAATTATATAATAAATATAAACATTATTATTGAAATATTATTTGATGTTATGGTAAAAATTGATAAATTGAATTATGGCTTAATGAATTTTGGAATCACATGCCATATAATATAGATAAGAAGGGATTTTAGAAGTGATTTTCTTTGAATGATGATGATTTTATTTTTAATGTATTTCACTATATTTGGAACATTATATTTTTAAGGTAAATAATGATTTTTTAGATAAATAGTATTTTATTTTTAGAATACAGAATGTGTTAAATTTTTAAAGAATATATGTTTTTTATTTTTTGGGTGATTTGCATTATTTTTAGGAATAATAAAATATTTTGTTAGGATATTTGATTACAGAATATACATTTTTACCTGATTTTTTGATATTAATATTATATAAATTTATATTATATGTTTATCTTGGTGGAATATGTGATACACTAAATCTAATATTTTGTTTTAATTTTTTCTAAAATATCTTGTATGTCATTTTGTGTTGGTAATTTACAGAGTTATTTAAGTAGAATATCATTTATTATTTTTGAGGATTAAAATCATTAAGGTATTATTTATTTATATGAGAGTTTATACATATTTGATCATAGGTTAACTTGAGAAAATCTTCTTGGTTTTTTTAATGGATAAAAATATTAGGAATAAATTTTGAAACATTAATAGATTTTATAATCAAATAAAATTTTATTTCATTTCATTACTAATAAAATAATAAAAATGGTTATTTATATGAGATGAAGTAGAGTTATGGAAATAAATGAAACATAATGTAAGGATGAAGTTATTCCTATAGAATGTAAATAAATCAATTAAGTATATTGTATCTTATAATTTATATTGATAGTATAAATAATTCTATTAATTCAAAGAATCAGAGTTTTGATCAATTGAGTGCAATATGGAAAATATCTCACTACAATCAAGTTCTGTTTTTTGAAAATAATTCACAAGAATGAGTGTCATGATGTTAAATGCTTTGTTTAAGAAATATTTATAAAATGATAAGTTCACTAGGCTTATCATAGACATTAATCTAATTTTCAAAATGAAATTAAATTTTTTTGGATTAAAAGGAAATTATTTCCACTTATATTAATTTATCTTCCAATCCACATTGCATACCATTTCAATTGTTTTATTGTTATATTATTAGTTATCCATTTAAATTAATGGGTTTTGAAGTCTTCATCCATTCTGTAGAATTTATTCTGAAATGTTTCGAAAACATTTTGTTTTATAACATCTATAATCTTGTAAATGAAAAACATTATTTAATGGGGGATAGAATGTAAAATCCTGAGACTATTTTTCATGATTAATTTAAATATATATCTCATTCAATAGTATGTGACATAGAAAAAACTAAACTAAATTAAGAAATAATTTATAGACATGAAATGTAAAAATAAATATATTATACATTAAAATATGAAAAAATATATATTAACAGTAAATTGAAACTGATATGAAATATAGTATAAGATAAATTAAGATCAAAAGGGTTATTTTTAATTGAAACAATATTTTTTCATGTAGTTTAATTTAATTAAACAGATAGAATATATGAATATACGAATTTTAATTTAATAAAATCAACATATTTTTTCATTATAATTTTTAAATAATATTGTGATTATTTTTTATATTTTTATTTTTGTGATGATGAATTCTAAATTTGAAAATATTGTAATTTTTTTTGATATTATCATCATATAATAAAAACATGAAAAAATATCAAACTTTTTTAATAGAAATGATTGAGAAATAATTTGTGAACATATTGATGATGGCATTTCAATGTGATTCCCAAGTCCATACTATTTCAATCCTAGAATATCATGTCCTTATCAATTCTCATCAATTATATAATTGTTGGGTCCCTTCTATTTTGGGAATCTTCTACCTTATGTTCTTTACCAGTACGGTAGTGGATTGATCAGTCAAAATTCATAATGATGTTAACCCATATTCACTAGTTCATATTAGTTTCCTTCATTGGGAATATATATTTGAGGTTTTTGTGATCAGTATATATCTCAAACTTCTCCATAAATAGGTTATTTTTCCATATTTTCATTACAAATTTCATATCATCCAACTTGATATGATTAATTGGACAGTTCTACTCTTTAATTTTCTACTTCTTTAAGGCGTAGGTAATTAATTTTTCATTCTGTACCAACACTCATCCATGCCTCTTCTATAAATCATCGATAAACATGGTGAAAGTTTCCTCAGTTATTGATACTGTGAGCATAAGGTCATTGAAAAACCCTATTTCCCACTCATTTAATTTTCTTTCATTCATCATTACAAAAAATCATCACTCCTTTTTTAGTAATCCTGGTAAGAGGTTTTAAAAATCATGAGAAATTCCTCCCAAATTTGCAATAATATATTACCAACCCAAGGAAGCTAGAGATATCTATCATAAATGTTTTCATTGAAAATCCTTAAATTGATTTTTTTGAAGGATTCCAAGATATACAATTCAATGTGATGATATTACCCATTAGTGAGACTTCTATCAACATGAACTCACATGTTTTATACATTTCAAAGAGCATATCCTTTCATAATATGTTTATAAGAGTGATTGGATTATCCTAACAGCCCTCCTTGAATTTGGATTATATTATAATATCTTAAACACAGACCACCAAATAAATGTCAAGGTAATCTCATAAGACTCCATTAATCAAGTACATTATGATTTTTTGATAATTATTGAGTCTGAATTGAATTACTATGAACTCATAGTTCCTATACCTAGTACAAAAATAAGTCATAGGGATATCCTTCTTCATCACTATAACATGCTAATATCCTGACCACAGACCCACCATTGATATGTATTATTCACTACACAGTTGATTGAAAATGTCTTAAATTTTTTGGGAATGGAAAAATATTCTTTATCGGGATCTGGTTAAGCTCACAATAATCAATGGAAAGGTGCATTGACCCATCCTTCTTCATGACAAAAAGGACCGGTGTACAACATGGTGAATCACATTGGAATATAAATTCTTTATCTGGATAATTGTGTAGTTTTTTTCATAGTTACTCACATTACAAAATATCAATACTAAATAGAGTTCATTGATCTTGGATATTTTCAATGTATATTATCGATTGATAGTTTAGTCTCCAGATTATGAGGAAGACAAGGAAATTCCATGAGAAACAAATCAACATATTTTCTCAAAATCAGAATATATTCAAGAATGATTTTTCATTAGACTCATTCATTTGATATTTATATGTTTTCACAATGGGAAATAACATCCATTCATGAGATAATGGTTGTAAATAAGATTCAACCTCTTCATTTAAATTATACAAAATCATGGGATGATTCACGATAAAGAGAGTGATTTCCTAGTCATGTAAATTTTTGTTTTAATTATAAGTGGAAATACAATAATTTACCATAAATTCATCCAATTTTAAGAAGTGGTGATGTATAATATTTTCAATAACAAAATTTACACAATCTTCAAAATGTTATTCAATACTCATGTATGTATTCCCTGATGATTTAATTTCATTTCTGGTGACGACTCAATGTTCCTAATAAATATACAAGATATTCTAATTGGTTATGAATTGAAATACAATATGCCATAAACTACTTTTTAGTGTTGGTTACGTATAATTAAATCTTCATTATGCAGATTAGCATTGAATACTCCATTATTCCTTGATCCTTAAGATTTTTGATGCTCATCATGCGTCTCAGCCCTTAGAATAGAGAATTTTATTGGATAGTTCATGAATTCACTACATTTATGATAAATAACTATATAAAATGTCTTATATTTGAACGTTGTTTCTGTCAATGATACTATCTATTTTTCATGGAATCTTGAAACATTGATCCCTATCTTTCCCCACATAAATCACATCACTATCCCATTGGGAAAATTCCCTTTCTTCCTATTTGAACACATGTTGCATGAAGGGAATTCTTCATTTTTTAACTTATCAACATTATTAGATAGAATTTTATGATTTGTAATCTTATTCTTCCATGAAATCTTTGGGAATTCAACAAAGGGGTAATGGTGAAAAAAACTCTAGTTTTCCAAATTCATGATATATCCTACTTGATATCCTATAAAATTGGGAATCTCATTATGGATTTCATCACATTTCCATTCCCATAGATTGTTATGATAATACTTCCTATTTCTATAATTTTTCTATAATAAAAATAAAATTAAGGAAGAATATATTAAACTATTAAAAACATAAATGATGAATCCAATGAAAATAATGGAACAAAATATAAATTAACATAATATATATTACATTTGAGTTTCTAGGCTTCAATATATGTTATCATTGGTTTATTTACAAGAATATATTTTTATGGGATTTTTTTGTTCCCCTAACAATGGTTTGGAATGATTTTATGTATTTACCATTACATATAACCCATGTGTTTTAAACTAGGATTGTAGTAATTCCATATGTCAAGTATCAAATTATCTAAAGATAGGTCTGATACATCCTATCGGATTTGTAAATCCATGGTATATTTGTACAAGAATCTTGTCCACATGTAGTATTTAGATAGAGATTTATATTCTTGATAATCCACATACTCTGTAAATATTTAGTGATTATTTATTATAATTATTCTTCTTCATATATATATTTCTATAGATTTCTAATCAAAAACCCAAATAATAACTAAACTCTTACTATATTACAAACATTAAAAACTCTACTCTTTATTACAAATTAATACATGTTTTATCACATAAAAGTACACTTAATACAACAAAAAATAATGATAATTATGGTGTCTATATGAATCTGGTACAAACATAACATCATGAACAAGGGTTACCACTACATTATTAAAATATTCCACAACATGCTTTATGGAAAACTTATTTAACATCCTAAAAATACTTCTTCTAACATAAATCTGCAAGGGATATTATAGGGACCAACATACGCAATGGGTGAACAATAAATCCCAATAAGGTAATAAAAAAGGCATAACAAGAGAAAGACATTACATGTTATATAATAAGAATATCAATGGTTCATAAAACAAACATGAAAAATAAGACATGACACAACAGGATAATCATAGCATGGGAAATGGTAGAAAAATAGATAACAAGAGGTAAGAATGAGTCAAGGATCATTGCACCTGGAGGAGCATGATTTACGGCTCATTGTACGTGGGGGAGAGTGATTCTAGGTTCATTTTAGATGGTGGAAAATGAGTCAGGTCTAGATTCCAAGGCCATTACACTTGATGTATGATGATACTATACATTACCCAACTCATTGTAGTGTTATTTGGACTCACCCAATATAATCATTTAATTATAAATCATAAGTGTTCATCGTAGATCATACAACGTGAATTCATTCATCTTTATAATATAAGGCCCCGGCCTTAAACCTTACTTAGTCTTGAGTTATTACAAGATTACACATTGAGGATCTTTTCAGGTTTAGATTTTTAGAGAATTAGATCATGAAACATGCATTACATTCCACATTTAAACCAAGTGGTTACATAAAAGACAATATTCTTTCTTCCCATCAATGGAAACCTATTTAAAATAAAACACGGATTCTTTCTTGACACATCCTTGACACTATCGTCACATCATGTACCTTTCCCTTGACCTGTGAAAAACATTTCAAAAACTTGGTATGAGCATAAAAACCTCAGTAAGGGTTATAAAAATATGGAAAGGAAACATGAGTTCATATATATATGAGAATGAAATCATACTTTACCCATAAAACATAGGCACTTTAACATACCTCATCAAAACATGAATAAATAATAGAAAACATAAGACATAAAGGTAACTTGAGGCATCCATAACATTATTACGTGGGGAGTAACCCTCTCGGTTACGTTTGGATTACCCATCACAGTATATTCCCTAAATCTCTTCGGAGAAACCTTAACGTTTCACTCCATCGCGTTACCCAATGCATTGGAGAGCTATATCGGGCTCACCCGCCCTTAGTTTATCACGGAACCACCCGTTCTTCATAACAATGCCCAAGAACCATAACATAATCGTATCACATAAAACATGAATAAAGGAAACATAACATTTCCACATTTCAATCACAATATAACATTTTAGGATATTGAAATAATGAATCCATTCAAAAAGAAACCATTTCCAAAACCATTTAAAACATTTAATAAAGAGATTTTTGAATAAAAGTGTCCCATACCACCTTGAAGCTTAAAAATTTAAACCATTAATATCCATATAATTAAATCCTTAAAACCATTTTGAAAACATGGATATTAATAAGAACAAATAATTAAAACATTTAAAATGACATTTTGGTTAAAGGGGTTTTACCAAAATTAGAGACACTTGAATACAATAATTGAGGAATAACATTTAGTCAGAACATTATAATATCATGAGAATAAATGGATTCATGATATAATAGTCCAAAGGACAGTATATACACCATATAAGAGTGAATTGGTGCATAACAACAATGAACCCTCAATAGAAATGTCAAATGTGATGAAATCCCTTATAAAGAAGGTATCCTTAAATTAAGGAAAAATAAATCTCAAAAATATGTGTGACAAATATAAATACACCCAATATAAGTGGATATTAAGTTTAAAACAATAAAAGTTCATTCACACATATTCAATGGATGACATATTCAATGACTACATGTTCAACCCAAAGAAATCGAAATTGGGTTAAAAAGTTCCCTTGACAGCCTAACGGCATCACATCAAAATGATTTGATGAGAGATAAAAAGTGTATCTCATCACTTGGACATAAAATTTACATCAATAAGGATATATGAGAAAATATCCCAACATAACAATATGTAAATTAAAAGACCCAACAAAAGAAGTCTTTTAAAAAAGAGGAGGGTGAAAGGTTCCCTTACCGACTTGGGTATCTTTCAAAACATACACCCCATGAAAGAAAGACAATAAGTCATTGATGTAAATACTCATAAACGAAAGTATATTACACAAAGAGTAGAATAATGGGCAGTACATACACCACTCAATGGAATTTGTGGCGAATGTCGCATAAATCTCATGGGAATAAAAGTGAGATGAAAAGTCCCTTACGAAAACTCGGCAGCCTAACGACGCCACATAAAACATCCAAAATGGATTGATGAGAGTAAATAGGGTCTCTCATCACATCAACATAAAGTTTAAAGAAAGATTTATATAAAATAACATCCCCCAATATTACAAATAGGAGCTTAAAAGAAGTGACATAAAGGAGAGTACTTAAAAAAAGAAAGAGAGGAGTAGGATCCCTTACATCAGGTCCGACTTGACTCGATCGTTCTTTAATCTCCTGAATAATAAACTTGATTTAATTTCTAATTCCTTAAGAACCTTTTTCAATTTCATTATTACTTTTATACCACTTATTACCATGTCATAAACATTATGTAATCATTTAAGTTAATAATATTTGTTTTGCCGATATTTGGTTCTTAAGTCGAAAGTGGACTTCTTACAATTACATGTTGTTCGTGTGGCCAAATGTTTATTATATCCAGAATTTTATTCATTATGGAGATATCATATATGTCATATATATCCAGTACATGCATGCATTTATAACATTACATAATCATTTAGAGGTAAGAAATGAAATGCACCGTTCATGGAGACGGTAAGCCGTACGTACACATGAACGCTACTTTCATTTCTATTTCGTATTTTATAGAATGGAATAATAATTATATAAAGGTATATTATAATTACAGTATAATATCATATATAATATCATATTTCCATCCTTTATACATCCCACATATGGTATTTAACGAATCAAATCACTTTGAGGGGGCGGTAGTCCGCACTTCCTTAAATGAAGATATCGCATATACCCATAATGGAAGCCATAAAGGTAAGGCAAAAATGAAAAATACAGAAGAATAAATAAAACATAAACATATTATATATCATATATAAAAATAGTGACATCATAATGGCCACCTTTGAAGGTGTTAAATGAGTATTGAACAATCATCGTTTCGGGAGGAAGAATTTCACGATCCACGGAAACCGTATATTCTTTAACCATTTGATGTAGTTTTGTGAGAGTGTAATTCGAATAAATCTTATAACAACATCCTAGTATATTGAAGATACTGGTGTTGTTACAAAAGAAGTAAATAAAAAGAGTTTATGGGGTTGGAGAAGCAAAATAAAACAAATGAACATGAGAGAATGAATTACCTTTAAAAGTGTAACTCCTTTTGATTTGAGCCTAAAGGCTTCCTTTAAAAGGATTATGCCAAAGGGAATCCTATAGGATGAGGAGAGGTATTTGGAGAGAGTAAATTGGCAGGGGTTGGCCGAGCCAAAGGCTTGAGGAGTGTGTTAAATGAGGTAGAGGTGGGGGCCTTTTATAAGAGGAGAGGAGGGGTACTTTTGGAAAGTAAAGAAATATTACTTTATTTGAAAATGTGTTTCGGTTTCAAAAGGTCCCAAATTGATATAATTCGTGGATAAGGTGATCATGCTTCGAAATAAACTCATCCAATAAGTTTTTGACATGTGTAGTTCATAGATTTTACATTATCTTTCCATTTTAATTAAATCGTCAAATAATGATGTCATCGCTGCATCATTATTATGTCATAAATAATTTAATTTATTTAATGTGTAACAATTATAAAAAAAATACTATGATGTAGGAAATCTTTTTAGCTTTCCAATTAATATTTATAATCAAAAATCTGACTTGTATAAACCCACTTAAAAATTGTTTTAGTAAAACATATCATGTTTGTGTCAATTTTACTTTTACATTAAATAAAATGTTATTTATGTCATTTCCCAACCAATGTGGATCCATGGGGTCCCCAAGTTGGCCCATGGCTTGTCTTGGTCGGCCATCAATCACCCAATAGGTGTAGGATATGTGTCATGGTGTTTTCACATTCTTATAATATCAATTTTACCTTAAACTACACTAATTACCACTAATCGCGATTAAAACATAATAAGTTACTATTCACCAAAAAATTATTTTTATCCCATTGAACCACATTTTACTTCTTAATGACAACCATGTATGTCGGATTTTTGAAAATCAAAACTCAATGATGGCCAAATTTCATTTAAACGAAAAATCAGTTTTTATAAGTACCACTTAGTGGTTTCACTATTCATCAAAAATTGAAGTTTTTCAGAAAAATCCCAAAAATTCACCCTAAGCTATATTTGATATTCTGAATTCAAAAATGAAGTCCGTTTTACAAAATTAAAAACATATAAGTCACATTAATTAATTTAATAATTAATTCCCGCTGTCATGACAAATAGCGTGTTTTATGAAACATAAGTATCAAAAGATTGACACTAGTTTAAGTCTGATTTCAAAGTGAAATTGATTCCAACGACCACTATTGGATTTAATGGTAAAAATATTTTCTAATTTCACTTTAAAACCAATTCAAAATATAATCTAATCATATAAATAAATTAGATTAAAAAGTGGTTTTGAATTAAAATACAACATTTTACACTATTCATTAAAAAATGAACTTTATCGGAAAGATACCAAAAATTTACACAAAGTAAATTTTGATGTCCCGATTCTTAATAAGAGTTTTATTTGGTCCAAAAGAATGTTTAAGAGTGAACAAAACTATATTTAATGACGGTTCTCCATCAAAAGGTGATAAGAGAACCTTTAGTGAAAACTAGGGCATATACGCCTAAAATTGAATTCTTTCCGTATTTTAAGCCTTTAACTTTTATTGTATAAATGTAAAAATATTTAAGAACATATATAATCATATTTTAGTTATTTCTATCCATTCCCGCCATTACCACGGCTACATGTTAACTACCATTTAAAATAATATTATTTTATTATTAGAGTGCAACGTAAGGTTCCCAAGAAACTCGTTGTTGCGTGTTGGGTACGCCATCGAGCATAGCGTCCCCTTTAAAGTCATATTAATATTTTATTCACAAATATTGATAAATATGAAAATGGCATATTCTTTATTTACCTGGGGTGTTACATCCTTCCCCCCTTTTGGGAATTGCGTCCTCGCAATTTTAAAATTGCGCTTGGAAACATCCTTGAACGTCCCACATCGGAACAAGAGTCGGTAAAACAATAACTTTAAAATAAAGAAAGATAAGCACAGAGGTCACCCGAGTTAATCCATACTAGGATTCTATGTATGAAAATATGGACATGGAGGAGAAAACATAGGGTCATGTTCTTATGGAGAGTGATAGAAAAAATGTTTGGGAGAAAGTTATCAATAAGAAAATCACAAACTTGTGATGGGTTAAACGGTGTTGGGTTCCCCAGTAGGAAAAGTTAATAGACAACATTTTTGTTTTAAGTTACTTTTTATTGAGGAATTTATTCATAAGGAATCATAATCACTTATCATGTTTACTTTCAACTTTTACTAGATTCCTTAGTCAAACTCGTATTTTTTCCAAAAGACGAGTATTTAGGGAGACTTGTTCGCATTAAGAGTACTATAATAAACTTCTAGAGAATCACTTTATCCACAAAAGAGAACTATATACTTACCATTTCATTAGGCTTTAACCAAAACCAAAACCAAAAAGATTAGTACAAGATCAGATAATCCAGAAAAGGATAACCCCTTATAAAAAGAAAATCTATTCTTAATCTCCAAAATTTGTCCAACAAAACCCAAAGTTCAACGAGGACCATCCGATAAACAATTTGTCCATAAAATTCTTCAAAGTAAACCAATATAAGATTGAAACCCAAATATTTGAAGGATTTAGTCACATAGTCTTCCAAGTTAAATCGTAACATTTATCTCCAAACAACATTAGTCGCTCCTAAAGTCTCGCATTGAAAAGTAATTATCCTAATCACATATCCTCCAAAATCAACTTACTCTTAATTCATAAAATCATATAACTAAAAAGAATCAGTCAAACTAACCAGGGACTTCACGTAGTCCAGTGGTAGGGGATAAATACCAGTCGCACTTTGGTTGTGGGTTCAATTCCCACGGCATTGTCCGACGAGACGGGTTGTCACACGGTCTGCGTGTTGTCCTTTTTCCAAAACTATATAATTCTCAAATCATTACCCAAAAAGGGATAAAATCATAAAAAATAACCATAAAATAATTTAACCTCAATTTTATCTCATGCCTTTCACTTCAATCATAACATATGGTAACCCATTATTACCTCAAAAGTAAGGATCATATAAACCCAAATTGTTCTTTATAACTATGTCCACAAAAGAAAAGATAACTATTACTTGAATAAAATTTTCCTATATTAAACATCAGGGTTACACATAATATAAAAGTCTTCTAATGTAACCCCATCATCAAAAGAGACTTAATACTCTTAAGAATTTCACCCTAACTCTTGAAGCCCTTATATGTTGACATCTTACTCATTCAACATTCTTCATGATCCGTTATCCATTCTTTTCCAACTTATTCCGAAATACCTCTTTCCTACAAACAAAATCATGAATCATATCCTAAGATTCCAAAATAGGAAAACAATAGTCATGAAATAGTACATACCTTTGATTGGTCATTGTCAGTTTCTTCATCTTCAATCGGAATGGCATTAGGTATTGGTAAACGAATTTTGGTACGCTCTTGGTGACCCCATTCACGAAACTTCTTCATAGGACATGTGATTGCATAATGACCATGCACACCACATTTAAAACATTCAATTGATCCCTCAGAATGAACTTCTTTCCATTTCCTCGAGTCAACTGGATGCTTCCTTTTTCCATGGCAGGTTCTTGCTTTATGACCTTCATTTCCACATCTATAGCATATTTCTGTCCCTTTGAAACATTTTCCTAGGTGTTTCTTTCCACATCTTTGACACATAGGTTTTTGAACACACTTAAATTTATGATTATTACCTGTACTTCCGTAGGGATTTGTTTCTTGCATATATGATGCCTTAGAGAAATCTACAAGGTTTTGGTGGTCAATCATGACTCCAGATAGTTGGTTGAGGATAATCAAAAGAGTTCTCATTGCAGCTCCCATATCATTCAGTTGTTTGCTCAAAAAAACTGTCACAGTTTCCTTCACATCCACTGTTACTTTGGTGCCTGCTAGATCCAGCCATTTACTAAAACCAAAAAGGTCAGTGTGAGTATATCAACAAAACCATCATGTACTAATGAGTAAGATAAACAATAAGATATACTTACTCATTCACTTTATCTAAAACTAAGACTCTTTCTGAAATCCTAACCATTATGGTAATGCCACATGTGCTTAAAGAATACCCTAACCTCTAAAGTTATCTAAACCGACCTTTGATACCAACTATAAGGCCCCGGCCTTAAACCTTACTTAGTCTTGAGTTATTACAAGATTACACATTGAGGATCTTTTCAGGTTTAGAGTTTTAGAGAATTAGATCATGAATCTTGCATTACATTCCACATTTAAACAAAGTGGTTACATAAAAGACAATATTCATTCTTCCCATCAATGGAAACCTATTTAAAATAAAACACGGATTCTTTCTTGACACATCCTTGACACTATCGTCACATCATGTACCTTTCCCTTGACCTGTGAAAAACATTTCAAAAACTTGGGATGAGCATAAAAAGCTCAGTAAGGGTTATAAAAATATGGAAAGGAAACATGAGTTCATATATATATGAGAATGAAATCATACTTTACCAATAAAACATAGTCACTTTAACATACCTCATCAAAACATGAATAAATCATAGAAAACATAAGACATAAAGGTAACTTCAGGAATTCATAACATTCTTACGTGGGGAGTAACCCTCTTGGTTACGTTTGGATTACCCATCACAGTATATTCCCTAAATCTCTTCGGAGAAACCTTAACGTTTCACTCCTTCGCGTTACCCAATGCATTAGAGAGCTATATCGGGCTAACCCGCCCTTAGTTTATCAAGGAACCACCCGTTCATCATAAAAATGCCCAAGAACCATAACATAATCGTATCACATAAAACATGAATAAAGGAAACATAACATTTCCAGATTTCAATCACAATATAACATTTTAGGATATTGAAATAATGAATCCATTCAAATTGAAACCATTTCCAAAACCATTTAAAACATTTAATAAATAGATTTTTGAATAAAAGTGTCCCATACCACCTTGAAGCTTAAAACATTAAACCATTAATATCCATATAAATAAATCCTTAAAACCATTTTGAAAACATCGATATTAATAAGAACAAATAATTAAAACATTTAAAATGACATTTTGGTTAAAGGGGTTTTACCAAAATTAGAGACACTTGAATACAATAATTGAGGATTAACATTTAGTCAGAACTTTATAATATCATGAGATTAAATGGATTCATGATATAATACTCCAAAGGACAGTATATACACCATATAAGAGTGAATTGGTGCATAACAACAATGAACCCTCAATAGAAATGTCAAATGTGATGAAATCCCTTATAAAGAAGGTATCCTTAAATTAAGGACAAATCAATCTCAAAAATATGTGTGAAAAATATAAATACACCCAATATAAGTGGATATTAAGTGTAAAAAAATAAAAGGTCATTCACACATATTCAATGGATGACATATTCAATGACTACATGTTCAACCCAAAGAAATCGAAATTGGGTTAAAAAGTTCCCTTGACAGCCTAATGACATCACATCAAAATGAGTTGATGAGAGATAAAAAGTGTATCTCATCACTTGGACATAAAATTTACATCAATAAGGATATATGAGAACATATCCCAACATAACAATATGTATATTAAAAGACCCAACAAAAGAAGTCTTTTAAAAAAGAGGAGGGTGAAAGGTTCCCTTACCGACTTGGGTATCTTTCAAAACATACACCCCATGAAAGAAAGACAATAGGTCATTGATGTAAATACTCATAAGAGAAAGTATATTACACAAAGAGTAGAATAATGGGCAGTAAATACACCACTCAATGGAATTTGTGGGGAATGTAGCATAAATCTCACGAGAATAAAAGTGAGATGAAAAATCCCTTACGAAAACTCGGCAGCCTAACGGCGCCACATAATACATCCAAAATGGATTGATGAGAGGAAATAGGGTCTCTCATCACATCAACATAATGTTTACAGAAAGATGAATATAAAATAACATCCCCCAATATTACAAATAGGAGCTTAAAAGAAGTGACATAAAGGAGAGTACTTAAAAAAAGAAAGAGAGGAGTAGGATCCCTTACCTCGGGTTCGACTTGACTCGATCGTTCTTTAATCTCCTGAATAATAAACTTGAGTTAATTTATAATTCCTTAAGAACCTTTTTCAATTTCATTATTACTTTTATACCACTTATTACCATGTCATAAACATTATGTAATCATTTAAGTTAATAATATTTGTTTTGCCGATATTTGGTTCTTAAGTCGAAAGTGGACTTCTTACAATTACATGTTGTTCGTGTGGACAAATGTTTATTATATCCAGAATTTTATTCATTATGTAGATATCATATATGTAATATATATCCAGTACATGCATGCATTTATAACATTACATAATCATTTAGTGGTAAGAAATGAAATGCACCGTTCATGGAGACGGTAAGCCGTACGTACGCATGAATGCTACTTTCATTTCTATTTCGTATTTTATAGAATGGAATAATAATTATATAAAGGTATATTATAATTCCAGTATAATATCATATATAATATCATATTTCCATCCTTTATACCTCCCACATATGGTATTTAACGAATCAAATCACTTTGAGGGGGCGGTAGTCCGCACTTCCTTAAATGAAGATATCGCGTATACCCACAATGGAAGCCATAAAGGTAAGACACAAATGAAAAATACAGAAGCATAAATAAAACATAAACATATTATATATCATATATAAATATAGGGACATCATAATGGCCATCTTTGAAGGTGTTAAATGAGTATTGAACAATCATCGTTTCGGGAGGCAGAATTTCACCATCCACGGAAACCGTATGTCCTTTAACCATTTGATGTAGTTGTGTGAGAGTGTAGCTTGAATAAATCTTATAACAACATCCTAGTATATTGAAGAAACTGGTGTTGTTACAAAAGATTTAAAAAAAAGTGTTTAGGGGGTTGGAGAAGCAAAATAAAACAAATGAACATGAGAGAATGAATTACCTTTAAAAGTGTAACTCCTTTTGATTTGAGCCTAAAGGCTTCCTTTGAAAAGATTATGCCCAAAGGGAATCCTCTAGGATGAGGAGAGGGATGTGGAGAGAGTAAATGGTCAGGGGTTGGCCGAGCCAAAGGCTTGAGGAGTGTGTTAAATGAGGTAGAGGTGGGGGCCTTTTATAAGAGGAGAGGAGGGGTACTTTTGGAAAGTAAAGAAATTTTACTTTATTTGAAAATGTGTTTCGCTTTAAAAAGGTCCCACATTGATATAATTCGTGGATAAGGTGATAAGGCTTCGATATCCACTCATCCAATAAGTTTTGGACATGTGTAGTTCATATATTTTACAGTATCTTTCCATTTTATTTAAATCGTCAAATAATGATGCCATCGCTGCATCATTATTATGTCATAAATAATTTAATTTATATAATGTCTAAAAATTATAAAATAAATACTATGATGTAGGAAATCTTTTTAGCTTTCCAATGGATATTTATAATCAAAAGTCTGACTTGTATATCCCCACTTAAAAATTGTTTTAGTAAAACATATCATGTTTGTGTCAATTTTACTTTTACATTAAATAAAATGTTATTTATGTCATTTCCCAACCAAAGTGGATACATGGGGTCCCCAAGTTGGCCCATGGCTTTTCCTGGTCGGCAATGACTCACCCAATAGGTTTAGGACAAGTGTCATGGTGTTTTCACATTCTTATAATATCATTTTTACCTTAAACTACACCAATTACCACTAATCGCGATTAAAACTTAATAAGTTACTATTCACCAAAAAATTATTTTTATCCCATTGAACCACATTTTATTTCTTAATGACAACCATGTATGTCGGATTTTTGAAAATCAAAACAAAATGATGGAAAAATATCGTTTAAATGAAAAATCAGTTTTTATAAGTACCACTTAGTGGTTTCACTATTCATCAAAAATTGAAGTTTTTCAGAAAAATCCCAAAAATTCACCCTAAGCTATATTTGATATTCTGAATTCAAAAATGAAGTCCGTTTTAAAAAATACAAAACATATAAGTCACATTAATTAATTTAATAATTAATTCCCGCTGTCATGATAAATAGCGTGTTTTATGAAACATAAGTATCAAAAGATTGACACTAGTTTAAGTCTGATTTCAAAGTGAAATTGATTCCAACGACCACTATTGGATTTAATGGTAAAAATATTTTCTAATTTCACTTTAAAACCAATTCAAAATATAATCTAATCATATAAATAAATTAGATTAAAAAGTGGTTTTGAATTAAAATACAACATTTTACACTATTCATTAAAAAAACGAACTTTATCGGAAAGATACCAAAAATTTACACAAAGTAAATTTTGATGTCCCGATTATTAATAAGAGTTTTATTTGGTCCAAAAGAATGATTAAGAGTGAACAAAACTATATTTAATGATGCTTCTCCATCAAAAGGTGATAAGTGAACCTTTAGTGAAAACTAGGGCATATACCCCTAAAATTGAATTCTTTCCGTATTTTAAGCCTTTATCTTTTATTGTATAAATGGAAAAATATTTAAGAACATATATAATCATATTGTAGTTATTTCTATCCATTCCCGCCATTACCACGACTACATGTTAACTACCATTTAAATTAATATTATTTTATTATTAGAGTGCAACGTAAGGTTCCCAAGAAACTCGTTGTTGCGTGTTGGGTACGCCATCGAGCATAGCGTCCCCTTTAAAGTCATATTAATATTTTATTCAAAAATATTGATAAATATGAAAAAGTCATATTCTTTATTTACCTGGGGTGTTACATATAATTTACTATATGATGCATAAATTTTTAATACATAAATGTAATTCCATAATTAATATTTATGTGAATAACATTGAGTATAATTGATAGAAAAATAGGTATGGTATTCACAAAAAAATTATTTTTCCAGGTAAAATTACTGTGAAATTTCGGCTCCCTAACAACATTACAAAAAAAATCATTAAAATGGGTGTTGAAAGATAAATTAGGTACATCATCATTTTGAAATAAAAATGGTAATTAAGAGAAACATAGAAATTCATTTCAAAAAATTATAGATTTTTGATATAAGGTATTAGTTAATGAAGAAACATTAGGGGATAAAATAAATCTTATGAATTTTTTGCAAGGTAATAGGTGCATATAAATGGTCCTATGAGGCTTAAGGAGAGTTAAAGGTTATCTCATCATTTAAACATAAAATTTATAGTATGGGAGATATGGAAGATAAATCCGAACATAAAAAATTGAAATTAAAATATATAACATTAAAGGATTGCATGATTAAAAATAGATTGAAAGATCCCTTACATGAGTGTGTGGCTCCAATGGATTCGAAGGGGATTCTTGAAATAATGGGGCTCCTTTGGAGCACTCTATGATGTGGATAAGATAGATTGTACATTATCTAATGATTTTATTTGATGTGAAATGTGATATGTGGTAGTTTTATATAATAGAGGAGGTAAATATCATTATCATTTCAGGTTTGGACTCAACATAATAAAATATTCAAAACCACAAATTATACCATGGTTTTTTCACATTGTTACTAAAAATTGGGAGTGCCGTAAATTTTTTTATAAGGCCATGGATGAGCTTATAGAAATATTTCCCTTTATTTTGTATAGGCGAGTCACACTCTTAAAAAATTATTTTAAAATTATAAAACATATTAAAAAATTTGTAGGATTCATATTTTATATAAAAATTATATCAAATAAACTAAAACCACATTATATTAAAATTAAATAATATATTTGGAAAAGGATAAATTTTATATTACTAAAAACATCACATTTTTTCCGTAATGATTTCAAAAAACAAAATGTAAATTTATAGTGTTTTTAATTTTTAACTGAAAATTTTAATATCTCAGAAAATTGGAAAAGTTAAGTGTTTAATAATTTCAAAATCCTAATTCCAAAATTAATTTTCCTTTTTTCTTAATAACTTTATGAATATTTTGTTTTTTACATTTAAAATTAAAATCAACATTTATTTAAAATGACGAGTTTTTTACAATAATTTTTTTTGAAACCATATAAAAATGACATTTGACTTCATAATATCTATATAATAATTTATATGTAATAAAAAAATTAATAATAAAATTTTATTAAAATATAATTTATTTTAAAAATCCATTAATTCTTAAAAATAGATTTCATAATTGAATCTGAATATTTACCAAAAATACTATTTTTGCATTAAAAATTATTTACAAAGTAACAATAATAGGATGAATTTTATTTTTATTATTTTATAAAACAATAATTAACATTATCTTAATTCTTGAGTCTTCAAAAATATACTTTTAATACAACAGCATACACAATAAGAGTAAGGTGCATGATGGTAGGGCTTTCAGGTGGTCGTTCAGTGAACATGCATTGTGGTGTGATGTCGATGATATTAAACGTCTCTTTTAACTGTTCAATACCATTCATTAGTAGTAGGATATAATTTGGGGTTTGTATATAGAATATTCTATAAATTATATCCCCATTTGAGGCTCTAATAAATGGGCTTCATAAGGTATGATCCACCTCATTGAGGCCAACACCTCCTTTTTCCGTGTCAAACGGATTTTTTTGAAACCTATATTTATACTAGCCATATCATAACTATTAAATGGATATATTATCAATTTGTAAAGACACCTAAATTTCATTAAAATTATAATGGAATATAAAAAATAAAATTATTGAAATTAGTTTTTATAACAATAAAATAATAAAACATTTAATTTAATAAATACATGAATTTTATTTATAACTATTCAGATTGTTATAATCTCTCACCATAAAAAATTTAATCCCCAAATTTATATCTTCCCCCTCTAAAACAGATGAGGGTAAATCTACTTCATTGCCTCCTTTGGCTCCCATATAACCTCTCCAGTCTTTTGGTTTCTCCAAAAAACATTGATGAGAGTCATTATCTTTTTTTGAAGAATTTTTCCCTACGATCTAAGATATTTACTGGCTTCCTTCACCAGAAAGATCATTCATCCATGGTTTAACCTAGGTATTGATTACATGTGAGGGGTCTGGTGTGTACTTTCTCAGGAGGGATACATGGAATAAACCATTTACCTGATACAGGGTTGGAGTAATTCACATTTGATAGGTCACTACAACGTTGTGAGCAGGGAACTAAAAAGGGATGATTTACCTTGGTCTAATATTTATCTTTTTTAGAAATCTATGAGAATTCATCCATGGGGAAATTATTTAGAAAACCAGGTCTCTCATATCAAACTCTAGGTCTTGTCAATGATTGCCATCATAACACGTCTTTCATCTGTGAGCATCTCTAATTTGTGGTTGAATGGCCTTAACCTTGTAAAAAATTTCCAAAAAACCATTTTAATGACCAAACATATTTCCTTTAATAAATTCACCCCACCATGTCAGGGTTCTAAACCTCTTCTAATAAAGGGATTCATAAGGAGCCATTTGTATTCTCAAGTGGAAACTGTTGTTCTATGATAACTCAACCAAAGGAAGATATTGGTCCCATCAACATTTTTTGTTAATAAAACATTCTCATAATATGTATTCCAATGTCTGAATGGTATGCTCACATTCTCCATTAGATTGAGGATGATATGACATACTGAAATTCATTTCGGTGTTAAGATAATTCTAGATACTTTTTTCAGAATATGGAGGTGAATCATGGATCTCAATCAAATAAATTAGATAGTAGAACTCCATTAGGTCATACCACATAACTTATTTATACATAAACTAGTGAATATAGTGAAAAATAATATCTTTTTAGGTTAAATTTAGGTTTCACTATAAGATGGTCTACAAGAACACATATAGCATTGTTTCATATTGAAGTATTCAGAAGACCAATTAAAAGGTCTATAGTGATATTTTACCATTTTCCAATTGTAATGGCTAATGGTTGCATCATCCCCTTAGACATTGGAAATTTATCTTCACTTGATGATATATTATTCACATTGATGTATATTTTGTGATCTCCTTATTTTTTTCCACCAATTGTTCTCTCAAAAATAACAACACGTCTTTATATGTCCATGGTGAAGAGAGGTTTTAAAACCATGTTAATAATCCAAAAATTCTTTCCTTAATTCATAATTTCTTAGAAAACACATTCTTGGCCCAAATCATACAATTCCTACTTTATTAAAACTGATGTTGGTGGATTTCCCTTCTCTTGTAGTTTATACTTTCATTTGAATTACCACATAAACTTTTTGTTCATCTGTTAACATTTCCAAAAGAGATGGTTGAGAAATTATTTGCAAAAGAATTATTGAGGTCCCTTTATTTATGATTCCTAGGTCCATCATATTCAAACCCATTATGACTATGTCCCTCTCAGTTCTCTTGAATGATTTAATCAGTGGGTCCATACTATTTATGTATTCTTCTACCATATTTTCTTTACCAGGATGGTAGAGGATTGAAATGTTATAAATATTACTGATCACTAACAATATTTAGTGGTTCATATCATGTTATTTCTGTTAGAATATATATTTGAGGTTGTTGTGATCAATGTATAATTCACACTTGTCCCAATATAGATAATATCAGAATATTTTCAACACATTGATTATATCATTTAAATATATGTATTTCATGGGATATTTTTACTCTTTAATTTTAAACATAATTTAGGTGTAAATAATTAATTTTTCATTTTGAATCTACACTCATCTGAGTCCCTTCTTCAAAGTAAAACTAACAATTATGAAATGTTCCATAGTTATGTCTAGTTTGAGAACATGGGAATTGATAAGACTACTTTTCTAATAATTTATTATTTATTATTATAAATCATTCGAATAAATATTCAATTTTTTAGTGTTATCATTGTAATAGGTATTGTAAATTATTTGAAATTTATCCCAAATCTATGAAAATATACATTTTTCCAAGGAATCCATTGATATATATCATGGATGTTGGAATTAAACATCCTTCAATTGATTTTCTATTTTTAGAACCCTCAGATATCCAATTATTTATGATGATATTCCCCAGGAATAAAAAATCCTTCAACAAAAACTCAAACTACTTCTACATTGCAAAGAGCTTATCCTTTTCTAAGATCGTTACCACATTGATGTGATTCTCCTCACAATATACCTAGGATTTTGATTATCATAGAATATCATCAATATAGGCTACCAACATATTTCAAGGTAATCACTATAGAATCTATTAATCATGTCCAAAATGATTTGATTGAGTTTTATAGAGTTTGAATGAAATTATTATGAACTCATAGTGCTCAAACCATGTGAGAAGAGAAGTATTGTGGTTATCCTCATTCATCACCCAATCATGGAAATATTCTAACAAAATATCCATGTTTGATATCTACTATTATATAAAATATGATTTAAAATGTCATCACTTCATGGAAATAGAAACATTTTCTTTATTGTGATCTTATTTGAGTTCACAATAATCAATGCAAAGGTGAATTGACACATCCTTATTCTTGGTGAAGCAGACTAGAGAACCCCATGGTGAAGAAAGTGGGAATATAATCACTTTATCTATAAAATCATGTATTTGTATACATAGCTCCACATGTTACATGATAACCATTCAATATAGAGTTCTTGGATATTGGAAATGACCCATGTATATGATTGATAAATTTTTTACCTCTCAACTAGGTGGAAGACCATAAAATTTTGTGAGAAACACATTAGTGTATTCCCTCACAATAAAAATTTATTCAAGAATGATACTTTCCATAGAATCATTTATTATTTCTATATATTCCATCATATATTGAAATTATATTTTTTCTTGAGATGATGGTGCGAAAAAAGATTCATCCCCCCTTTCACTTGTATTGAATCATGGGATGATTCACGATATGGAGAGTGATTTCATTCTCTAATATATTTATTCTCTATCTATATATGGAAAGACAATCCATACCCATAATTTCATCAAATTATAAAATGGGGAGGGTTATAATATATTCTATTAGAAAATTTCCTCTAATGATAACTAGTGATACAGTACTTATAAATTTTTTCCCTAATGCTTTAATTTCATATCTGGTGGGGACTGAATTTTCATAGAAAACATATCATTTATGAAAATAGGACATGAATTGAATTAAATTATTTCATTCACTACTTTTAAATAGTATTTACATTTAATTAATTCATCATTATTAATAACAACATTGAATATTTCATTATCCCTTGATCTTATAGATTATTGATGATCATCATGATTTTTATCCCCTGCAATAGAGCAATATTTTAGATAATTCTTGAAATATCTACATATATGACAAATAACTTTATATGATTCCATAGAATTGAACATGGTTCCCATCCATCAAATTATCATGTTTTTCATGGAAATTGGATAATTATTTCTCTATATTTCCACACTTGAATCATATCTTAGTCCCTTCATGACATTACCAAGGGTACGTCTCTCAATACTTATTTCATGAACAATTTTACGATTTAATTATCTTATCAACATTATCTTGTAGACTTTTATGAAATGATATCTCCCCCTTCCTTTAAGTCTTTGGGTATTCAACAAAGGGAATATTATAATCAAAAAATTGAGATAGCTGGTTTGGAATAATCATAATATGTTATACATGAGATCTCTTTTGATTAGGAATATCTTTTTGGTCATCATCACATTTACCTTCACATAGATTTCTTACTCATTCTATCTATTTATCAACTTTGTGTAGAATGAATGTAAAAATAGGGATCAGTATTTTAAACTATTAAACTCATAAATTAAGAATCCTATTAAATTAAGTGGATAAATCATAAATTAAATTTATGAAGGTGAAGGATCCTCATTCTTTTGAGAATGTTTGTGGTGGTGACAAAAATGATGATGGGTCCTTCTCTCAGTTTCCTTTGTATACGGCTGTGAGGAAGCCTACTTTGCAGATCAGTCAGGATCCAGTTGTTTCTTTGAATAAATTTACACAATTGATTGGTGTTTTTTGGTCTTATGATAAAGAGTACATTATCAGTGAGGAACAATCTCGATATTTGTAAGGGTCATCCCCCATTACTTGTTCACTTTTTGATCCAGTTACGGCTTCCTCAGAAGTTAAGAAGGGTGAGAAGCAGGATAAATCAGTGCGATTGCAACTGGATGGTGGGCTTATAACCAGGTCCAAATCCTATCTGTCATGAAGATTTTCCACTGGAATTACGAAGGGATTGAAAATTCTCCCAATGTCACAACCCTTATACATTTTATTGTGACCAATAAGACTCTCCTTAAAGAAATTTTTAAGCCTCTGACGCCCTTCTATAAATGGATATCTTTCAAATGGTAAACCCTTGGGTACTCGTTGGCTTCCCATAATGTTGATTAGAGTTCTTCAGAGTCTCTTTGGGTTTGGAAGCATGATAGTGTTTCTTTTATATCATCAATTTATGATCAACATTCGATCACTCTTTCTGATGAGATAAGTGGTTATGGAATGTATTCTACTTTTTTCTTTTCTTTAAATTTGTATATTGGGAGACACACTCTTTGGGCATCTCTAGAAATCATATATGAGGAAATGTGCCAAAATTGGGTCATTAATGGTGATTTTAATTTGGTGCTCTGGCCGGAGGATATGATAAGAAATTGCTTTAAAAGGTTGGTAGCTTCTGAATTTGCTGCCTATATTGATGCTTGTAATCTGGTTGAGGTTCCAATCATGGGGGATGATTTTACGTGGCGTAGATACACAATAAATGGGCTACAAGATAGTAACCTTGATAGGTGCTTATTTAATTTTTATGGGGGATCGTGGGACTTTTCAATATCTGGTATTACTCTTCCAATGGATAATTATCACCACAATCCTCTTTTACTAGATTTGAATTTCTGCAGCCTGATATCTTATCCCTTACCTTTCATGTTCAGTAATTCCTGGTTATCTATTCAAGGTTGAAGGAAGATTTTGATTGAGTCTTGGTAAACCACTATGATTATAATTCTCTTTCATATAATGGTTATGATGTTGAAGGTTGTGAAAGGAAAGCTCAAAGAGTGGAGTAATCAATCTTTTACATTCCTTGATCATGATATCCAAAATGCTAAGGGTAATATTTTGAACTATGAAAGACTTAATGAGGGTTAAGATGTAATTTCTAGGGATTATTTTCATGCTCTTTCTAAATTTAATGAGCTACTGGTGTTAAAAGATTGATTTTCCTGGGAAAAATGTAATGTCAAGTGGTTGAAAGAAGGGGATAGAAATACAAGACTTTTTCATTTCTTAACCATTGAGAAAAAGGTGAAGTGTGGCATGAAAGTCGTCATGGTTGATGGTGTTCTTTTCAACTATGAGAAAGACATTTCTGATGCTGCTTGTAGCTATTTTGAGAAGCTTTACAATGACTCAGGTCATGATAATAATCACATAATTTTTAGCAAATATCTCTCCTTCTAGCGAGGCCTCCAAGAATGAGAAGCTCAATAATATACCTAAAAAGGAGGAGTCGATAATAAGGTTTTTTCAATGAATCCTGATAGTGTGGAAGGTCTAAAAGGTTTCTACAATAGATAATTTATGGATTATTGGGGTATTATTCGCACAAAGTTTGTTCATGCGGTTAGAGATTTCTTTTATCATTCTTATTTCCGTTTTGGTGCCAATGCTAACTTTTTTGCTCTGATTCCAAAGAAATATAATGCACTTGATATTCGGTATTTTAGGCATGTTTCCAGAGGGAACAATATTCCAAAGGTTATCAGAAAAATATTGGGAAATAGATTGGGAAGTATTGTTAAGGAGTGTATTTCTACAAGTCAATTTAGGACTATTCCTTGAAGGAACATTCAAAACTATCTGTATACATCGTCTGAATGTGTTAATGTTATGAGGAAAAAGGCGAAGTATGGGAATATGGTTGTGAATGTTGACATTTTTATGGATTTTTATATGATGAAATGGAGTTTCATTTTTTCAGTGTTAAGAATGCATGGCTTTTCCAATGGATTCATTAATTTTATTAGCTACATTCTGCAAAGTTCATTGTTATCTATTCTTATGAATAGTTATCCCATAAGATTTTTAAATGTTCTAGGTGAGTGTCACAAGGAGACTCTATATCTGGCCTCCTTTTTTCCATTGTAGAGGTTTATTTGAGTAAATGTAGTTCAGATCTTGTGCATGATATTTTGTACCAAAAAATGAGTATTGGCAGTGTTCTGTTTTCTCCGTCACATATTTTTTATGTTGATGATACTATGCTATTTGGTAAGGCTTATGGAATTACTATCCAATATATTATGGAGGCTTTTGAGCATTATGAAGTTGTCTTTGGTTAGTTAATTAGTTGGGATAAATCGTCTATGTTTTTTTGGGAAGGGGTCACCCAATCAAAGCAAAACAGAGATTCCCAGAATCTTGGGGTTAAAAGAGGGTCTTTACCTTTTAACTATATTGGGGTCCACGTTTTCTCGGGTACTGTTAAAAGGTTCCATTTCAGAAATATCTATCTCAAAATTCCCAATCATATGGCTACCTGGAAAGGTAAATCTATGTCTCAGGCATGGCGGGTCTGCCTGGTTAACTCTATTTTCAACTCTATATGTGTCTATATTTTTTTCTTATACAGATGGCCTGGAACTCTTCTTAAGGATTTAAAAAATATGATTCAGTATTTTATTTTTACTGGTTCAATTCATGAGGGGATTCTTGTTATAGTATCTTGTAGTGAATGCATTCGGCCTATAGACATGGGTTGTGTGGTGATTAAGGACCTTAAGTTCTTTAATGAATCACTCATTAAAAATTTTACTTGGTCATTGATGACTTCCAGTAATTTTTATTTGGAGTTTCTATGTAATATATTTGTATCCAAGATGCTCAATGGGTACTCTCTTTATGTCCCTTCCTTAATATGGTCATCAGTTCAGTACTCTTATCTCAACCTTGCACAATCCTCTAAATGGGTTATTTGTCATAATTCATCTTTGAACTGCTGGAAGACTGTTTGGTTTTCTTGTGCCATTGCTGAGCATACTGAAATTCTTTCTTCTTTGAAGGACCTATCAATTTATGAATTACATAATAATTTCATGGCTTAAGGGTTTCTTTCTTATTCTCTGAAAATAGATTTGGGATGTTATCAGTATTCTACGGTGGATTCTTTAATCTGGTTGCCCATTTTTACTAGAACCTTCAGCACTAAGGAAGATTATAGACTCATGTGTACTGATCCTTTGATGATTACTTCTTGGATACTTATGTTTCATGTATCTTATATCTCTCTGGCTCAGTATATTATTATATAGAGGATTTGAAAGTGTAGATTACCTCTAGAATGGATGATATTGTGCTGGATTTTCTCTTGCACCTATTTTTTTTCGTTGTCTTGCTGTAGATGAGTCTCTTGATCATTTATTTATATCTTTTTGTTATACATGTGGTTTATGGGATTATTTTCAGGGTGTTTTTGGATTTCATCTGAACTTGGATAGTTTTAGAAAGCTTATGGATTCTATTTATCGAGCTGATTGCAGTTCTCAGGTCAAACCACTGCTCCTCTCTGATGTCTCAGCAGTTGTTTCTTTTATCTGGAGATCCTGAAATTATCTTTTCTTTAACAAAAAAATTATACCATTTTTAATTGGTATTCGGGAGCTTCATACTAGTGTTCTTTCTTGTGCATGAGTTTGAAATGGAGTCATGTGGAATGATGTTTCCAATCTGGTTATCTTGAAAACTTTGGGTGCTCCTGGTAGATGTAAGAAGCCAATTGTGAGGAAATATATATGGTTGATTCCTCTGATCACTCAGTGTCTAAATATTAATGTGGATGGAGCGGCTTCAGGTGCACCAAGGACTTCAGAATGTGGTGCTGTTTTCCTCACTTATAGTGGTTTTGTTAAATGCAGTTTTTACCACTTTGTAGGTAATGGATTTGCTATTGAGGCAGAGTTATAGGCTATGATCAAGGATATTCTGTATGCTTCTTTTCATGGATGGATGGACTTATGGATGAAGTCTAACTCAAATCTGGTGGTAGATATTATTAGAACGCGTTCAAGAAATGTCCCTTGGAAGATGTGTTCTGCATGGGATGATTGTCTCAAGCTTGTGGAGAAAATTTGTTTGGTTTTCACTCATGTTACTGGGAGGCAAATAAGGTTGATGATTCTCTATCCAAGTGTGTGATTGAAAAGGATTTCTCATTATGTTCTTTTATTAAACCAACATTTGGTTGTGGTTTGGTTGATGCTGATGCGTGGGGTGTTGTGTACACAGATATTTGATGACCCCATGTTTCTCCTCTTTTGATGTATTTACTTTTTTATATATAAATATTTTTTGGGAGTAAGATTGCCTGGACCTACATCTCTTGATTAGATTATTATTGTAATTTATTTTTTTCCCTTAATAATGGTTTTTATTGAGCTTATAAATTTAAAAAATTATATCCCCCTTGAGTTTCAAACTAGGTGTGTATTAAGTCCAAGTATTGTTTACCTTATTTATTTGAGTCATACCCGAGAAATCTCTTCAGAGTTGTTACTTCTTGGTACATCTTTTCTAAAACCACATCCACATTTACTCTCCAGACTTGTATTTATTTTCTTTATAAACCACATACTCTATAAAAAAATTATGGATGCTTTGTTATACTTATTCTTATTCCTAAGTATTTTTCTATAGATTTATAATACTAATCACTAAAATAACTAAAATCATTCTCTATTACCAACTATTGGAAATGTAATCTATATAATAAATTAGTACATGTTTTATTACCGAAAATTACACATAATAATAACCAAAATAATGATAAGTATTATGTCTTTTGGAATTAGGTATAAAACATAACGTCATAAACATGGGATAAAAAAATTATTAATATATTCATTAAATTATTTATTTACGGAATATTTAACATGATAAAATTACTCCATAAAAAATAAAATTGTATGAGATATCCTGGGGAAAAACATAATCAAGGTGTGAGAAATAATCACCGATAAGGGAATAAAAGTGGAATTACATGAGGAAGATAATAAATGTATTACCCGAATAATATAAATGGAGCATAAAAGAAACATGAATAATATGGCTTGATAGATAATAATAATTATATCATGGGAAATCTGACAGTAACATAAATCATGGAATAATCATTAGTCAATGCTTGTTCTTCATGGAAGAGAATGAGTCACAGATTAATGCGCATAGAGGAGCATGTGTTAAGTAACATTACACTTGTAATAAAATGAGTCATGGAGATCTTCCAATATCATTCAATATGATGTATCATGATAATAAACATTACTGAATGCATTAAACGGATGTCTTGGATCACCAATCATAATAATTTAAGTCTCTTACTTATGTGTTCCGCATAGATCATACAACATGAACACATTCAACATCATAATTTATTTTATGGCCAATAAATGTGGAATAAAGAGAGGTATTTACCTATTCAATATTTATATGTTAAAAAAGTTTAATACCCATGACATAATAATGTGTATGGTATTAACTGCAAAATTATTTTTTCATAAAACATATAAATGAAATTTCAGTAGCATGATGAAGTAACAAAAAAAATAATAAGAAAGTGTGATGAGAGATAAAGGGGGTCTATCATCATTTTGAAATCCGTTGGTAAGTAATAGGGACCGAAAAAATAATAT
The DNA here is from genome assembly GCA_963277665.1 of Viscum album. Classification (NCBI taxonomy): domain Eukaryota; kingdom Viridiplantae; phylum Streptophyta; class Magnoliopsida; order Santalales; family Viscaceae; genus Viscum; species Viscum album. The sequence goes on from OY728122.1 coordinate 689,829,652, forward strand.
TCCAATATTATAAATTTGTAAATATAAGGCATAGGCTAATTATGAAACATGAATAGAGAAAAAGTATCCTTAAAAATTTGGATATGGTAATGGTTGTACATAAAGTACCATTTTATGAATAATTAGACTGAAGGGGATCCCATGATTTATATATAAAATTTAAACTATGAGGAATATGGAAGAACATATCCCAGCCTATGAAAATGGAAATTAAAATACATTATATAGAGAAGTGTTTGATAAACGAGGAGAGTTGATGATCCCTGACTTGGGTGTGTGGCTCCATTGACATGGGAGGGTCTTTAGAAAATTTTGGGGACACCTTGGGAGGACTCTAGGGAGTTGACAATATCTTTTGGTCATGATCAAAGTATTTATAGTGAAGAGAAAAGGGAAAATGGGTGGGTTTATATATGAAAGGATGGATATTTCATTATTATTTTGGTATTGGACTCTACGAACTGAAATATTGAAATCCATAAAACATCACATGGGTTCTCCAAGTGGTTTCTTCCAAAATGGAGTGTTTTAATTTCTTTTATAAGCCCAAGGGCTTAAATAATTAAAATATTAAACATGGTGATGTGGAGGTGAGTTACAGTCTAATTTTTTTAATATCTTAATATATATTATAAGTATTGTAGGATTCGCAATTGATTAAAAAAATAAATCAAATAAATTTAAAACCACATTATTATATAGGAAACCATATATTCTTATGATTATGACTCTTATATTACTTGTTAACTCACATTTCTGTCATTATTATGTCACAAAAGTCAAGGTATACTTATACGATAATTAATATTTACCATAAAAGTTGAATATCTCATAGATTTATGAACAAAAAATCATTAGATAATTTATAACTCTTTATTCCAAAATTATAATTATTTTTATCTAAATAATATTATATATATATAGATATTAACATTTAATATAAAAATGACATTTATTGAAAATGATTTTCTTTTGAAAATAACATTTTTGAACCCTAATATAAATAACATTTGACCTCAAAAAAGTTATATGATCATTTATATTGAGTAAAATTTATTTAAGAATAATATTTTAGGAAAATGTTATTTATTTTTAAGATCCATTAATTCATAAATATATTATTCTTAATTAAATTTGAATATTATCAAAAAAATTATTTTTCTTGTTATTTATATTATTTACATTGTAACCATAATAGGACAAAATCATATTAAATATATAATAAAAAATAATTTAAAAATAATATTGATAGGGTATTGATACATATCCCTCTAATACACAATGATACACCCTATGAGTAAGGATCACGATGGCGGGGATTTTATGGGGTTGTTTGGGGAATATGTTCTCAGTCGTGACATCAATTTTAAAATGGTTTATCTGATGCTAATGTTATCTGATCTCATCTTGGGCTTGGTTTAGGAAAAATCACAAAAATTTTATCTCCCTCAAAAGCAAAAATAATTGGTCTTTATAGGGTAAAATCCTACAGGTTTAGGTCATCACGTCCTCGGACTGTGTCAAATGGATTTTTTTAAAACCCTATATGTATAGTACTCTTGTGATCAATATTAAATGGATATATTAAAAACGATAAGAATACATAATGATCAATAAAATGAAATTGGATATAATAAAAAATATATATGTCTATGTGTTTTATATAACCATATTATATAATAATGAATTTAATTGTATATAATGAGGATTATTTTGATAATAGTTATTTTCATTACAATATATCCCTCGGTGGCATGCTAGCATGGAACAGTTTTTTATAAGATTATAAAAAAATACCATTTATGTACCAATCAATGTTAAATATATTTGAACATTATTTTCAAAATATTCTTCATGAAAAATAAATAATATTGATGGTCATAATATTTCATATTTTGTTAATACATATTTTCATATATAATATGAAAATATAACGTCCAATATCATCCAAAAAAAGAAACACCTCATGTATTATGCATTTCAACAATGTACTAATTGATAAACAGTACCGTGTGGTCTATATCAAATGTAAAAAATCAATATGAAATATTTTAATGTCATTAACACAAGTTTTAGTTATTAATAATAACTCTAAATTCATCACTCATAAGGTTTATTCACATGAAGTAACAACAATAATTAAAAGATATTTTCAAATTTTGAATAGTTACTAGTAATAATTCAATGGTTAAAGCATCATACTCCAACTACTGAAATAATTAAATTTCATCAACTATATTGAATAAAATGACAACAAAAATATGTATTTAATAAATTTTGGATCTTCAATATCCCAAATATGTATATATTTTCAACACCCATTTTACTTATGAAGGCAATTATTTCTTCTCCCCCTAACATGAAAATAAACACCAAGTTACAAGCATGAGATAGAATTCACCTCATCCAATTTATTAATAACTAGTCTTTTATTGATATCAAAATAAATTTCTTCATAATAAATAAGATAAAACATTTGATAAATTAAAATTGATCTTCTTTATAAAAGGAAAGAATCACATTTCTTATATAAAATTTTCATTAATTAATCAAATGTAATTCTTCATGGGATAAAAATGCGTAAAAAACATGTGTGATCAATTCACGCAAAAATGTATTAAAAAATATTTCAGAATATGATTCCACAACTCAAAACATCTATTAGGATTTGTTAATAATCTATTCAACTAATCTCCTACATTAATTTATAAAAATAGATTAAAATCGTTAAAATGAAGGAATTAACTTCCCCCTTATCAAACCATTTAAATTTTTTCACCAATTTATTGGCTTATTAAATTTATACTTAAGAATTATTATTAACATTGAGATATAAGAACTAAAAATTTTAATAAAAAAAATTCCTAAATATCAAATAATTAGATTCATCTATTATGAGAACAAAAAATATTAACTTGATTGTTATAGAGATATTAAAATCTGGAAGTTATCAAACTTTTCTCCCCTAGAAATGGATGATTTATATCTATATTTGTCATCATGATTGGCATTAATCATGAATTTTCTTCAATATAACTTTTAATAGTAATTGATATAAGAAACTCCATGATGGACAGATTCCTAAATAATTTAAAATAATTCCTCCCCACAAATATCATTAAGAATCCCATTGAACATATGCCACACCATCAATTTCATGCATAGAAAAAAAAGAATAAAAGGGAATAATTTTCTTCTTTAATGAATTAACATTAGATACTCATGGTTTATATTTTTCTCTTAACCTAGAAACTCCTTTTAATTATACTCTATAATAACTAAATATCATCACAATTTTTCATTCGTTGACTTTCCATGTTTTATCATTTATGTTAAAAATGGTTTTCATAATTTCATCAAATATTTTATTATATTGAATTAGCTTCTTCACATTAGAATGTTGTGAAATTTCATTCATTTATTCTCTTCCTAAATTTTTTATCAAATTCATGCTACACTTTCTAAATGAATAAGAATTATTTTGGTACACGCTCATACTTCTTATTGGGTGTATACATCTTCTCAACAATAGATTCTTTCAAATAAAAATCCCTTTTTGATTTAGTTTTTTATCCACTATTTTAGTTTTTTTGGATGCCATGTCATACATGTTTTTGAAATATGCCATAGCATTCCACACCTTCCACAATAATATCTATCTATAATAATGTTATCTTTTTTAGAAAACTTATCATAAATTTTATTTTTTTTTCATGATTTTCATTTACCAATTCTATCTTATTATGTGTTTTTAAAGTATGTTTCTTTTTATATTTCATCCTACATCCACAATAATTCATTTATATGACCACTTTTGAAAAGAAAAATATGTATTTCATCAATGAACTCTTCGAAAATTTTTGTATTGAAACACAAAACACATCCCATTCCAACCAGTGTTCTTAATACAAAATTCCCACCAGTTTTTGAAAAATAAAGCACATAGGACAATGGTAATTATAAAGTGGACATTAATCTACAATAGTATCACAAAAATGATCTTCCCTTTTGAGAAACTAAAAATAAACTATTTCTACACTTTCTCACATAAAAAAAACTATTTTACTAAAACATAATGTAATAAAAAACAATTCATGCTAGTCGTACTAGTATACTCTACTATATAATAGAAGATGACAATTTTCATTAAACTCAATATAATAAATGAATGAAAAAATAAATATTTATCAATAAAATATGATTTTTATTCTTCATTTCCGTATAAAATAATATTTCATCAACTCAACACAATTATTTCTCACATTAATATCATATGTTCTTCCGGAATGTTGTACTATTTATAACTTGATAATATATAACTCATGTAATTATCCACGCAATTTTGATTCCATATTTAATAAATACCAAATTTTAAAAAAATTATATTATTTTGATCATTGTTGTGAAATTACAGAATTATTTTGTTCACAAAAATACCATCTCACTAGCATTCACACCATTCTTTTCTTGTACATTCATATCAACATGTTCACCTTTCATGGTCTATACTTCATGCATGTAGCTTATTTTTTAGGTGTGAAACACATAGAATGAATTTAGTATGTCATTCATGTGTGAAAAACAGAAGTTGATAACCCTAAGTTAACCATTCACAAATATAACTTGTGAATAATATAATTCTAAAGTTATGTGTGTAAAACTTCAAATATTTAGTCTCTTGGGACACGAAAATCAAGTGATAGTGTCTCATATAGTTTCTTTTCACAAAACTCTTTCACAATATCTCATGAGATTTGTTAAATGATGTTGTTCTTCCTCAAATCTAACAGATGATAATATCAAATCAAAATAGAACATGCAATAATGATTCCTTCTCATCATAAATATAAATATGGTTTATTTGTTTCAGGTTCCTCATTTTTTGTAATTATAGGCACATAAAAATATATCCAGTCAACTATAGATTAACATAAAAATATCTTGTAATGAACTACAATATTCATGTAACATAGGTGATTCATGAGATTTTTTTCACATAAAACATAATCAAAGTGATATTATTATATATTTCACATAACATGATTTGTTTTCATTAATGTCAGTGCACAAGAGTACAAGTTTGTGATATTGTGATGTGGTACCTTTATGTGAACCCATACAGCTAAACTGGTCATCTTTTCTTTTTTGAATGAAATGGATACTCATTGTATATGTCTACTTTAAATCACAATAGTGATGATATCAAATGGTTTTTGAAAACTCACATTGTTCATTGGTTCACATTCTTATTCACAAAATATGTTTGCATAAATTCTAAAAGCAACATGTTTTCATGGGAAAGTAACAGGAATAGATCGAGTTCCAAGAACTCACCTCACATGTTTCAGAGCACTATAGCTCCTCTATTCCTCTCAAAAAATAACTTTTGAATATAAAATTCATATTACAAATTATCTATTTATACAATATTTATAGAATATAGTCATCATCTCAGAACCACTGAAAGGGATGTATAGACAAACAATTAATTACGACATGCGACATTTTCAGATCATGTACATCATAAGGAATCACCTTCAATGAAAATACATTTTTCTCCCATTAGTTTTTCCTTAGGTTTGATCTTCATTTACACATGAAATAGTATTTTCATAAGGATTTGATCATGTTAGAATCATTAGGATATTCAAATGGTGAATGGATGTCTTAGTTCTATTGATAGTTAATGTTACCCAGTGAATATCCTCTGACAAACCGAACTCTTCTGGTGACATTGATGTATGATAAATAACTATGGAGTTGATAGAATGGCTGGGAAGATAAAATAGGATGGCATAGATTCAATTTATTTACTTAATTGCATATAAATATTATATCATTCAATCCCACAAATAAACAGTAGGAGGTTGACTAATCCCAAATAATACAAAACATGACTTATAACAAGCATAAATACTCATTGATCCTGGACACAAGAATTCATGGTATAAACTTGTGACACATTTGTCTTCCACCAACATACAACCACAAATGGTGGATATTTTATTCTTCCCATATCATCCAACCAAACCATGTATATATCTCAGTTTCTGTCAGGATTAGTGGTTTGGATTCTGACCTAAGCAGTGTATGTGGTAACCCTATAGATAGCGACCATGTCAGGCTTTTTGATTGAATTACAAAAAAAGAAATCTCAATATAAGAATTAAATCCAATATCTTCCTATATTCTTATAAAAATATTCAACAAGGAAGAAATTATTTTTCTTGGTCATAATATTTCATCTAACATTTCAATCCTCAATTCCTCAATAATTTGATAACAAAGTATCAATAATCATCAAAAAAAGATCAATATCTACTTTTATACATTTCATCAACAGAAAAATTGATAATAAGTTCAACATAGTTTTATTTAAGTCTAATAAAATCATATGAAATCTTCTAATCTATTTTCACATGTTGTGGTCATTAGGAACATCTCTGAAATCCTGACACTAAATGTTTCATCTCTGGAAAAAACTCTACCAATTAAAATATCTTTTCTAATTTATTAATACTTCTTTCAAAAAATATTATATAAATATCTACATACACGAATCACTGTAAAAATGAATTTTTATCAACAATGTATATTGAAAATAATTTCAACACAAATATTACATTAATATATTTGTGTTCCTCAAAATCATGTTATGATCTGGTTCCCATTAAATTGAAAAATTTACCTAGGGAAAGTAAAATTATTTTCTTATTCTATTTGGGATTACAATATATAGTGTGGAATAAATTCATTTTAACTGCATTCAAATGATGTGTATAAAAATGTATTTATTATAATGTAAATTAATATAAAAAACTCTCTTGGAAAATTATTTATTCAATTTGTTACCTAGTTTCCCAAAATAGAAATGTTTGGGGGTGAAATGGTAATTTTTTGGTCAAATATTTTGAGTTATATTATGTAAATTTTCTTTTTTATAGTTAGTTATAATAAATAATCTATATATCTATGTATGATATATGATATTTTCCTTAAAACATGTGTTTGTAATTTTAGAGGTATACCTCCATGGTGGCATTTTTTTAGTACAGTTATCGGTGGTAACTAATGAGAAACCCCCTCAATAGATCAATTGGTTTCCCCATTAACATATAGTAATAGGAATGAAGTGATGTTCAAGGATTTATATGTATTATTAATATGTATCCAGGGTGGCCTTCACTAAAAATGTTTCAACTTACTTGGGAGTTCCAGTAAAATAACCTAGTGAGATTTATAGAAGAAAGTTGTCATGTGGAAGATATGTTCTAGATAAAGTGTATCAAGATAATAACTATCCATTTTTGTAATCCTATAGATATAGTGTTTAATTTGGTATCTTATATGTTTTGGGGAACAAGGAATCATTAGTTTTAAATTCAGTTATATGATTAGAAACTTGTGGGACTAGATTGGAAGGAATTTTATGATATTTTCATAGAACATTTATACCAAGAAAACCTTACATGGGAAAGATGCATATAATATTTTCATTTGACCCTTAGAATATTTCAATGATGGATTAAAATATCTAATTCATAGATATACTTTTTTATTCAAATATGTGTACGATATGATGAATATTTGGAGACTCATTTCCAATATGGGATCAACCGTTAAGTCAAGTCATACATAAGTATTTTTATCATGACATATTGTCCACGATGAGTAGATTTGGTGCTCATTTTTTAGGGTACCAAAAGTAGTCATCTGGATGTTTTTATAAATTTCTAGTTGTGTTCCTTGGTACTATATCCTCGGGTATTTGAAACCATCACTTTGAGAAGATCTACAATGGTAGTGGTTGTTATCGAAATTAGGGGGAATGTATTGACCTATTTGGTTAGTGATACAATGTTATGATAATGGTGTTGTTGGGATAGTAAAATGAGAGATGAGTCTCCTTAACCAGAGGTGGAGTTCTGATAATTTGGTATGATTGGGACATATATATTTTCTAAAGGAACCCTTGATTAATTCTTGGTAATGGGAGGCCTAGACCAGAGCATGATGTAGAATGACAAGTCAAATTCTTGTAATTCTTCCAACACCCACAAATAATGAGGTAATTTCATTGAATATATGTGGTATGATTCATATAGATTCTATTAATTATAGTGATTTATTTGATACCAAATCTTTATATTCTTTATATATACCCATATATTGATCATTTTGAGCCCAATGATTGAAATCCTTAATTGGGTTATGTCTATTGACATACTATTTGGTGTTCAATAGGAGGTTATCTATCATTATAAATATTTTTTCCTTAATAGTTGTGGGAACCATTTCAATTTTATTCATTATTGATATATTAATTTTTGATATTATTTTGGATAGATGTGATTGTAACATCATGATATTTTCTAAAATATTTTTTCTAAATAAATTTATCATTTTTTATATTTAATTTTTTGTGAAACCCTATGCAATGATTACCATACATGAAATAAAATTTTTTTGGACATTACTTGAAACACTATTTTTATCTTCTCTTATGTGAAAGACTATGTTTAACTTGATTTACACACATCACCATGTCTATATTTCATTACATAAAATAATGAGTATAAATGAAATATAACATACAATTAAGAAAATATAATTTCATATAAATATTATGACCTGGGTTTTCTAATGGAAGGTATGAATATGATTAAATAAGTTATAAAAATATATGAATTATATTTATATATATATAATCAATTCTTTTGTGAAAAATAAAATAGAAATGTAAATAAAACCCATTTAAAAATAACTGGAATCTTTTTTATAACCATATTTTAATGTGCACCAACATGATTTAACTCAATATAATAAATAAATTATATTTTTTAAAAGATTTTAATGACATTTATTTATTATGAATTCAATAATATCATAATATTCATATTATTTTTTCTCTCTAGAATGGAAAATAAATTATCCAATTTTATTGTTGAAACTCTATTTTTCTAAAAATCTTTTTTCACCTTTTAAACAAATATTTTTATATTTTTTTTGGAAACTTTTGGAATATTTATTTGAAAAAAAAATCATTTTTGAAATATTCATTTCAAAATTATACTCTAGTGAAATTTTGATCATTTTAGGATAAAATTAAATTTTCAATGAATAGTAACAAATAATTTTTTTAATGAAGGCTTTTTATTTATTTTGAGTCATTTAAAAACATTAAATTTGATATAAGCTGTATAAAAAGGTAAAATTAGTTAAATAAAATATCTATTAATCCAATTTAGTTAATTTTAGTCAATATAATAATGAAATTTGGTATAGAAACCTTTTATACATTTAAACATTTTCTCTTTGAAAACATTCATTCTCATCTTCTCTACGATATTAATTTAAAATATAATTTTCCTCTATTGTGAATAAAATTTCCGATAATTGGTTCCAAGTTTGGAATCATCATAACATATATTATATAATAAGTCAAATATATTATTTTACCAAAATGGATCGTAAAAACAATAAAAAATTTGTAGCACTATTAATATAAAAATGGATTTACCAGGGGTTAAACTAAAAAGATAATGGTTTAAAATGACCTAAAACACTTCCAAAACCTATTGGAAAGAAATATTTAGACCATACATCAAATATTTTTGGAAATAAGAAATATTTTATACATTTATCATGATAAAAACATGATTTCCTTACTTCTAAAATATCATACATGAAGCCTTGGTATGGTCAAAAATAAAACCAACAAATCCTTTTCATGTAAAAAAATTATTTTTTTATGAAGAAGAGGAAACATACCCAACCATGAATTTTATTTTATTTCATCCTCCACCTCATCATATTATTATCGTAAATTGATGATGTAGTATCCTCAATATATTCTATTTATGTATATGTCATTATTTTAATGGAAAACCCTAAGTCCCCCTCCATTTCCAAAAAATGGTTAATTATGTCATCGTTCATGTATGTGGTCGACTACCACATCCCAAACATATTTTTTTAGTTTTCCATAAACAAATCCACGGTAGGAGATAATTCTTGATTTATGGTTTATATAGGATATTTATCATTTTATTATTCTTCTATATTCATGAAATCACATTTTAGTTCGTACATTCACTTTTGGGGGAATACAATAACATTGTTCGTGTGTACGAAATACTACAACCTCAATAAGTGATATTCTTCATTCAAGAATTACATGAAAGGTAATAAATATATTTTTAATTATAAAATTATATATATATATATATATATATGAGTGTGTGTGTGTGTGTGTGTGTAAATAATTATAGAATGGGAATATATTATTTATCATTCTTTATTTATTTATGTTTTGAAAATCGATAAAATGTTCAACTCTATGTATGGAATATAATATATATGAATAGTGTATTTCATTTTATATCTAAAACTATTATAGATAAATATAAATAGATTTATGATGAATATATATAATAATTATACCGTCTTTAGCATTTTATATATTATAGAACCATGATCAATGTAATAGTACACAAAATAAAAAATCAAAACATTCATGAAAAACAATGATGATATTACCTGAAATGTATTTTTAACAAGTTCTTTTTAATAAATGTGTAATAAAGGGTCATAAATAAATAATATATTTTCTGATATATATAGGTATTGTTATTAAATTTGTTTACTATAAATTAATATTTATTATACGTGATGTTAGAATGTGTAGAAAATATGTCGTGACTTGTGGTATGGGATTTCTCAGTATACATTTATTTCTGGAAGACATATGTAAATTAACTACTCGTTTATTTTATGTTCCATATATTAATATCCTTTAAATTTTTATATTATAAATATCATTATTTTCCCAATATTCAAATAATTATTTGAATTTATTCATTATTTTTTATTTTGATTCTACGGATTACTAAAGTGGTAAGGGATTTTTGTCTCACTTATTTACTTTCACAAGTCACACACCATATTCACCACCTATTTTTTATGTGTTTTATATAATTACCATGAATTTTTTTATTATTATTATCCCAAATTTCTCTTTCGATTTATATATCCATTATAGGGTCTCTCTTTAATTTGTTTTACCGTTCATTTGTGACGAAAGAGCTAAGATATTTTTGTCTCAAGGTTCATTCCTTGACACATATGTTTTGTTATGAACCTATCCTCTTAAATGAGGTATATTTAAATCCCATTTGAAATTTAATATATGGAATTTACATATTCTCACGATATTTTAATTTTCATTAAATTTAATTCCATCACGGGGCTTAAAATTCAATGTTACCAAAATAGAAATGATTCTTTTGTCACAATCTCACCGTTTATCTAGATTATTTATGATTATGTTTAAAAAGTAAATATTTTATGATAAATATCTCAAGAAAATAATTAATTTTCATATAATTTGGGTTTTTAATATTAATACATGGTTTAACTTTATTTATCTCTCTTTATGCACTGTAATGTTCAAAAATATTTATTATGAAAAAAATATATTTATTTATCTCTTCAATGGAAAATTCTTTTTATCTATTACATTGTTTTATAAATAGAAGAAACAAACTTTTATACATTATTAAAATAATTTATTAAAATAATTCTAAACATATTTTGAATCTTTATGATATTTTTCAATAGAATATTAATTTCATTTAAAAATCATATTTGGATTTTACTAAAAATTTGAATGGAATAATTATATTAATATGTATTGAATAAAAAGAATTTCCCACTATCATAACCATGATTTTAAAAAAATATTACGCTATAATTTTTTATAGATATATTCAATAAAAACTATTTTCAATATTTTAATGTTTTAAAATGTTTTTTTTGTGCATACGGGATATATTCCCTTTGATAAATTAGAAATGATTTTTAAAACATCCTTGATATGATTTCAAGGTTATTTTAAGATAAGAAAATTTTCCAAATCAATTATGTTTTAAAAGGTAATTTTCAAATAAGAATAGATAAGATAATCATGAATTTTTTTAAATTATTTTGAATCTTCTTTTATAAGTTTTTAATTTTATTTCCACTAAAAATGATTACAAAAATATTCTATTTTTTGATTTAGAAATTTATTTTCAATGAAATGTAAATTTCCCTAAGATACTTTTTGAATGTCCTTTCAAAATCATTTATGTTCTTATATAACATATGTTGATGATACCTTTTCCTTATTAGGTACGTTATCTATGAATACAATTATTATTAATTCTAGTAATTTTTTACATTTAGGATGAAATTATATTTATAAAACCTATTTCTCTTCCACAAGTTATACAATGAATAAATTATTTTGAAACATACTTCTTTTAAAGGGTTATCATTTGATGGAATAATAAAATAATTGAGAACCTTGTCGATCTTCTATTGGTTATGATGAAATTTTTGTAAAACCCATTTCATTCCAGGGGTTAACTATGATGAATATTTTACAATCATGTATCACTCATATGTATGATTTTAATTATCTGATGAATGGGAGATATATAAACCTTAAATGAATTTTGGTGTTGATATATATCTCCTAGGTTATAGGGACATATAATGTGTATGGAATGAGGTTTAGTAAGAGACTTTGTCATCTATGATGGTGTAGGGTGGAAACGTTAACTAATATGATGGTTTGTGGAGTGAACACATTACAATATTATATCCAAAAAATGAACCTTAAATACTTTGAAAAATATTTTTTATAATTATCTATATTCCATAATTATATGTGTTATAAAAATGATATGATATCATTGATCAGGTTCTTCGACCACCATATGATTCATTTCATATAAACTACCAATCATTTTGACATGACAAGGGATTTTAATCATTAATATGTTGGTTATGATTTTCATTTGTTATACATAATATCATATCCCCAGGTAATCATGTTATGTATATGTATTTCCCTTGATACCCTTAGTGAAAATCTACCATATCCTTTCTTTTGTTTCCTACACAAGGTTATAAATAAATATTTTATTTATTGTATGTCTATGAATAATATATAATTGGAGGAAAATTATTGGGTACATTGATGAAATTTATTGAAACATGATGTTAATGTATCTAGAGTCAAAATACATTAAACCGAAACAGTCCTCAAAAGTGTTTTTTCATAATTTAATGAATATTCCTCTAAAATGATGTAATATATTTGTATGAGATGCCTGGGTATTTAAAATTGGTATCAATGAAAGCTTTTTATTATCTTATGGAATCACGTATATGAAGATTTTAGTGTGAAATGAAATGATATGTGTGAGGGTAAGTATACGGATGAACCGATGTCTTGAAAAATGTACTATAATATTGGTAATGTATTTAGTGAGTAGTATATAAGAAAATAACATTCATGATTAAGTAAAAAAATTGAATGTGGATCTATAATAGAGGTACCTATCAGAAATAACTTTAAAAATGGACCACTGAGCTGGAATCAATGATCACCTACTGTACAATAACGGGTTATGTAGTAAACCAAATTTGAAACCTCCTAGGGAAATTCTTGGAAAATTCACACTCTTTTCAAACCTTCATGAATATTTGAATAATGACCATGAATGATATAGGTCCTCACTAAGGTTTCATAAAATTAAAATAGGTATTCAAGATTTAGACAACATATAAGTGATTTCTCATGATCATCTTGTTTCCCAGTATTATTATTATCACTCATAATATGTTTTTTGTTACTTAAAATGATTGGAGCAGGAAGTAATAATGATAAAATTTTATTTTCTTTAAATTTTTTTTGACTATAAGTTACAATGTTGGATGAATTTTGCGGGAGAGATGTTGTTATTTTTCATAATAATATTTAATGATTTGTTATTAACAATATAAACTTTAGTGATATTTCTAAAGAACTGAATAAAAGGAAGATGATATTTTATTAATGTTAATTTTGTAATGAACAAAGATTAATGAATATTAATATTTAAACATGTTAATTTGGTGGGATTAGAAACCCATAATAACATCTCAGATGGAGGGGAAGATGTTATCTGTGTGTAAAATGAGGCCATATAGTGAATAATTATCATCGAACTCAATTTACAGTATGTCTATAACGTAGGAATTATTTGAGTAAAATATATAAAATAAGGGTTGGAACATGGACAATAGAAAGTCATATGATATTCCAACTAATTAATTGGATTGATTATACATATATATGGATTTAATAATTAGGATGTGGAAGTTTTTAATTTTTTTAAAATCAATTATAATTATTAGGAAACATCTATGGATTTTATTAATATTGGAATCTTATATGTATTCGAATAAAATTAACATAAGATATATGAATAAAATCATGGGTCTATGAGTTTATGGTTGATCATAAATTCATTTTCATTGACAAACATTTTTTATATTTATGTGATTGTAGTTTATCATGATTAAGGATTATTTAATAGAAATTTATTCCAATGAAACCCTTTTTTTGTATATTTTTTGTAAAAATTAATTTGAGTAGTAGTTCCTTAACTTGTTTTGGAATTATGACTAATGATATTGGTATCCTTTAGTGGTTATATTATCATTAATATTGATGTAATTATTGGTAGTAGTGGATAATCTTATAATGTTATCATACTTTATTAGTATCAGAATAGATTCTTCTCGAGATTCACTTGCTTAAAAATAAATTAAGAAAGTTGTAAGGTTACATGGAGTGATACATTCAATAGTATCAAATCTGGATCCAAATATTACATTGAGGTTCTTTTAAATACTTCAAAAATCACATCAAATAGAATTTATTTTCTTTCCTGCATAGCATCCATAGAGAGTCGGTCAATCTAGGATAATAATTGTAAGACTAAAAGATACGAAATGGTCTTGTTCTACAGATTTCAAAGGGTTGTGGATCAGAACCATCCTCTAGTTATGTTTTCTTTGAATAATAAATTTAAATATATAATTTTTTTGGCTTCATATGAAGACATTTATGGAATGAAACATATAACTAGAATGTGTGAGAATTAATTTTTAAAGGAAATAAATTGGGACCTAGGATTCATGAAGAGATATGGAATAAGGTTACAGTTATTAAGAAACACATAAGGATAAAAAATGTAGATATAAATTTTACAATGACTATCATACACATAATCTAATATTTTCTAATAGTGTAGATGTATTTATAGGAATTTATCTCAGAATAATAAAGGGAAAATATGTCTGATGTATAGTTCCATTTGAAATACTAGATCATACATAGGAAGTATCATATCTTTTGTTGTTTCCACTATACCTCTCTTGGTATAATGATCTGTTCCATTCAACTCTTTTTAGAATTTATATGCATGGTATATCACTAGGACTGAAATAATTGATAGTATAACTAGAATATGATCTTTAATATAAGTAACAATTAGTGGCTATAATGGATCATATAAAAAAAGTTCTAGAAAACATGATAACATATCTGGTTAATGATTTTTAGTGAAACAATATTCCTGAGTAAGGTACAAGGTAACATGGGGATGTAATACGACATATATATCCTCAATTATTGGTATAATACTGATGGATTTTTAGAAAAAAAATAATTTTATGGGGGGTAAAACATGTAACCCATAGTCTTGTGGAAAATATTACAAATAAATTTAATATTATAGGTATTATATGTTACACACAACATTTTGTTTATATCTCATTACACTCAACAACATGGTTAAACAAATTCCAACTTACTATTAAGAAATTATTGTTCAATATGACTGTAATCACACATACATTAGAATATATAGTATGGAGTTCATTAATTAAATTATGAAAATATATGGTTAATATATATATATAATGAATTTTTTAACTAATTATATTGAAATGACCATTAAAAATACTTGAAAATAATGTGATTTTTTCCCAAAAATCAATTTTTATACACGAAATCCTAATTTATATAAATAAATTTAATAGATAATTTTCATTGGGAGATATTACAAATATTATATACAAATTTAATAAAATTTTTCATAAAAAATAATCTTTTAAAATATTTTTTTACAATTTATCTTAGATTAAATTTTTGAAAATTTTCTAAAATGAAAAAATTACTATTGAATAGTGACAAATACTAGTTTTTATTAAAAATTTCCATTTATTTTATTGCTTTTAAACACATCAATGTTATCTTAATATTTCAATAAAAGTAAAATTAGTATATTTATATATATTTAAATCCAATTTACCTCATTTTTATCATTTTCATATTGAGTTTGTATTTAAAAACATTGTAATCTTTTGAAAATATATTGATTGAACCCCCATTTTCTCAATGAGACTGTGGGATTAATTTTAAATTGAAAATATTAACTAATATTAATTTATTATATAAAAATGTATTGAATATTTGTAAACTGTGCATTTTTTATCATCTAATATGTTCATTATATGTTTTTATCAAAATTATGGTTAGAATATTATTTGTTGTGGTTTATGTAAAAATGGGTTTACTAGGGGTTAATATAAACATATAATGGTAGAAAATGTATAAAATAATTTCCTAAAAATAATTTTATGGCCATATTTATACATTATATCCTCTATAACTAAGAATATTCCATTTTTTATCCATTTTCATTATAAAATCATTGGAGAACAATTCCATTCAAAAAAATTAAAAGTGTCTCGCTCACTTAAATTATCAAAGGCAACCACATCTCCTCTCTACTTCACACTTCAAAAATAATTTGTTAATCCAAAAATTCAAAGATATAATCTTTAATTATCTCACATAATCATATATGCATTAGTTATGTCATAATTCCAATGAATTAAGAGTTTCAGTTAAAACAAAAAAAAAATCAGAAAAGGTGTAATGTCCCTAATTGAGATTTTTATTTTAATTATTCCACCAAAACATTTAATTAATATTATATTACTTTGATATAATATCCGAGGAATCATACATATTATTATATGTATTATGTGAAGATATTATCCTAAATCCTTCTACACTTCCATCACATGAGTTACGAAATAATCATTCGTTTATACGGAAGACTAAAGGCTTTTGAACCAATGTTAGTAATTTTATATCACCCCCATTCACAAATAGATATTATGATGTATTTAATTTTTATATATTATATTAATTGTATTAATATGATTATTTAATATGGATCTCACAAGTTTATTCTTAATTCCCATTGATTTGTAATATAATAATTTTTTTCGTGTGTACGGCAAAAAATCGCCTCATGAAGAAATGTGATTCATTGATGCATTACATGTATGGTAATAAAATGGATTTAATGAAAATATTATATATATATATAACTAAAATATATTTCTATAATGAAACTATATTTCTTACCTTTATTTCATTCGTTCCATTGGGAAAGTGGAAACATTGTTCATGCATACATTTGACCTACCATCTCAATTAAATATTTCAATAATTAATTATCTATTAAGTTTATATATCACAATAATTGCATTATTAGTTAATATATATTATATTTTTATTAGGATTAATTTTATGTAAGTTAAATAACCTTGTTCTATGTTAGAGTTACAAAAATAATAAATCAATTCATATACAAAGAACACAAAAGTTTTATCCCAAAATATAACATTAACATGAAATTTTTAAAAAATGGTTAACAAAGGGTAATAATTAAATCATTTATGATATTATATATATATTTTCTTCTGTAATAGATTTATAATAAACATATATTCATTATGTAAGAGTTCAAATATTTACAAATAATGTCGATGTATATCATAATAGATTTCAAGTCTCTATTTTATTTTTGGGAATCATTTGAAAATTAACCACTTTTTTGGGTGCGGTGTATATACTACCCATGTAACATTTTATATCATTTATATACATATTTTAATGATATTTAATATTTCATTTTATTTTATTCATTTTTAGGACATATGATTCCAAATATTACTATAGTGGTAAGGGATTCTCTTTTTCACTTTTTATCTTATGTGAGACACAAGACATATTCACCACCTTTTTATGATTTATATACTTAACATGAATTTATATTAAGATGAATAAAATTAATATTATTCTTATTTATATATCCATTTTAGGATCTCACTTTCATTGGGTTTACAGTTCAAATGTTATAAAATTGGTAATGTATTTTTTATTTATATTCCCATCCTTGAGCAAGTGCTTATGGTGATTTCCATGTTCCTAAAATAATATTATGTTCCATTAAAAAATTCTTATAAAAATAAACCACATCCTCGACATCATCCTTACCCCCACAAAACATAATTTTTCATTGCCTGATATTTTTCCCATTAGAGCTTCCACAAAACCACCATTGGGCCCACCATCCCCTAATACTCTCATTTTCTATATTTGTCCCTACCAACACCCCATTTCAAACAATAAATTTCATACCCCCCATCCCTATAAAAGCAACCAAAATTGTTGTGGAACTCATAGGTTTTATCCCCATCACCTTTTCCTTCCTTGATAAATATGTTATGTTATGCTACTATTTAATTCTATGAATTGTATACATTGCCACACTGATAAATAATATCATGAATTTATATATATTATTTAATAATTTAATTCAAACTTTATATTATTACTTCATGGGGATTAAAATTCAATGTTACCCAAATATAATCAATTTTATTATATAATCTGATCATTTTTTAGGATTATTATTGATTATGTTTTTTTTTGAAAAAATATTTAGATCATTCTCTCGTAAAACACAATACATTTATTATCCAATATTTTATACATAATAATTCTTGTTTTCATTTTAAATTATTCAATTTTTTTACTCAATATTTCAAAATAATGTATCTAAGTAGAATTGTATTTATTTCACGTTTTAGTGGAAAACGTTTTTCTTCCAAAATAGTGTTTAAAAAAACATTTCAATCATTTTTTTAAAATTATTCAATATTTTCTTTAAAAACATTTATACCATTATTTTAATTTTTGAAAATAGATTTTTAATGGAGTTATCATGTAATTTTAAAAATAATTACCATTTTTCTTTTACAAATAATTTGAAAGGAATCATTATTTTAATGTGTATGGAATGAAGGAAATTTTCTACCCTCATTAGTGTTATTTTATTTTAATAAAGAGTTATATTTTTTCAATGTTATTTTATTGTAAAATTATTTTCAGAATATTTTATGTTTTAATCCATTTTTTCAAATCGAAAATGACATTTTCCTCTAGAACATTTTAAATAAATTTATATATATACTTAATAATTTTTAATTTTAATTTCATGGAAAATTATTTTCAAGAAGATTTATGTTTCAAAAAAAATTTCAAAGAAAAAGGAATATTTTCCATTATTAAATTTTTTAATGGATATTTATTGAATCATTTATAGGTTCTCATGTTTATTTTCTGGGAAATTATTTAAAAAAATTTCTAGGAATTTTATGCTTTAATAAGTGATATTCATATAAATGACATTTTCCTTATGAAATATTTTAATTTATATATGAAAATTATTGTCTATATAAGATTTCATCCATTGATGTTACTATTTCCTTAGTGGGGGAATGATATAAGGATATCATGAATATTTTATCCCAATATGGTTTATGATTATTAGAAACTGATGTTCATAAATCATTTTTCTGTTCCATTGGTTATTGCATGAGGGAATTCTTATGATGCATTTTTTTCATCAGTTTAACACTGATATACAGATGAAATGACTTTGAAATTAGTCCCATTTCCATACCATATTATGAAATTTTTAGGAAACCCGTCTCTTTTCATTGATTATGACATGATGAATTTTTTATAATTTTGTGGAATAATTATTAATTCCATTTACTATGTGATGGGTGGGAAATATATATCCCTCTAGTGCATTGAATAAAGATTTAAATCTAATGAAATTGATAGGACTAGAATGGGGATTCAACCTGATTTAGTAAAAAACTTCTACTCTGATAGTCATTATAGTGATCCCTGACAATTATATTTGTTTGGGGAGTGAACCAATTCGACTATGATATCCATGGAAGTAAATCATTACTGAGGTGGAAATGATTTTATATCCATATGCGTATGCAAAAATTCTATGTATTTTTCCTATGTTATGCTCTGATAGATCAGGTTCTATGATTCACATTTATTATTATCTTATCAACATACAATATCTATTCCATGAATCAATATTTTTATCTTTTTTATGTAGGTTATGTTTTTCAATTGATTTTTTTATGTTCTCATATCCTTATGTTCATGTTATGATTACATATTCCACTTACAGTACCTTACAAAACATCTATGATCACCCTATATTATTATTCAATTACCTAGGTTGTTAATAATGATTTTCTATAGGGTATGTTTATGAAGAGTATTTAATGGTAAGATAATTGTGTAATACATTAATGATCATTCATGAAATATGAATATTGTGTGTCTAATGTCCTAGAAAACTAAACAAATAAGGACCATAGGAATGTATATTTTTTAATTTAATGAACATCAATCATAATGAAATTATATTTTTATATGATTATCTTAGTCTTTTATTTTGATATTTTCTATGTTCCTAAATTAGGTTGGCTGTTATTAGATCTTTCTAGGTTCTTATTTGTTTTTCATTTTATTCACTGCCACATTTACATGATTCTTTCAAATTTGAATTGGTCTTCTTGAGGAGGATCTTATTCAGTAGTCTTCTACAGTCCCCAATATATTAGAGATATATTTTAGTTTTCTAAGAGGTATTTAAAGATTTAATTGTACATTTTGAGGTTAGAGAATGATGTTGATGTTAAAGTTATGACCTTAATGTTGTTCATTCTGGTATTTCATTTATGAGAGTATTACATGTATAAAATTCATTTTCTTTTGGATCTCTATTTTAATTTATATGTTATATTATATTAAATGTGTCATTTTAAATATGACCATGGGATTTATGGGGGAAACCCCTCCAAAATATTTATGTTTATACCCTCGGGGCTAGTCGCCAACCATTTTCCTCTTGATGACGGGCTTCTAGATTCACTCACTGTGACACTGACCAATCACTATGTTCCTTATTTTATGTGTTTTAGGGATGTTTTAGTATTTACTGAGTTTAATACGACATACTTAGAAATTTTTGGATTTTCTTATACTAGTCATAGTTTTTA
Organism: Viscum album; assembly: GCA_963277665.1. Taxonomy (NCBI): domain Eukaryota; kingdom Viridiplantae; phylum Streptophyta; class Magnoliopsida; order Santalales; family Viscaceae; genus Viscum; species Viscum album. The sequence continues at coordinate 689,850,769 of OY728122.1, forward strand.
TACATGTTTTATTGGAAACCATTTGGCTTCCAAAACATAGTTTCAATTTAAATATATCTTGATTTAATCCATGGTTTGTTCTCACTGGTAGAACCTGAATAAGACAAAATAATATAAAAAAATATGGGAATATTCCAGAGACCGTTATTATGAAATATTTTTGGCACAAATGAGGCATACATTTTGTAAACTATGAGAAAATCATTGAAATTAACTTTGTAATTTGAAAGTTTCATTTTGGAATGACATTTGAATAGTTTTACCAACTATAATAAGTCCTAGGTAAACTATGTGAGTGGTTTTTTTATACATTTTCATACACATGGTTTAGTAAACTATGTCTCAAGAACATTCTACTATCTTATGTTCATTTTGAAGTTGAATTTCTAGTTTATCCTCACTTGAATTAATCCAACCATGAGTCTTTAATCTCCCTATCTCATTTAAATGATCCTAGAACCTAGGGAACCACTTATATCTTTTTCCCCATCAAATTTTTTGTATCTATTCACCATAGTGTCAGCTAGTTTCATTCATTTTATGTTCTTATAAACTCGTTTATGTCCTATCTTCCTCTGATCTTTTGATTTTCCGTCATCCCATAAACCATATGGAATGTGTTCTCTAATATTAGGTTTGGGGTTGAATCAAACAACAAGAAATTTTCTATATAGGGATCATTAAGAAAAAATTTCAGATTTTGAAAGTGTTCTTCATCATATGAGGTTACTTTCATCTTATCATCATTAAATTGATGTATTTGTTTCTTCATTATTCTCTATTTTATATACCAATTAATTATTATTTGCTTTAATGTTTTCCTTATGAATGATAAAATAATAAATAATTATTTATGTTTTACATGGAATATTTATTTAAAAATAATCATATTTGTCCATGGTTGTCATTTGAATCCTTTTTACCACCTAGATAGATTTTTATTAAGCCAATAGATTGATCTGTTCAAATATTTTTTGATAAACAATGGGTGGGATGGTTTTGAAGTGGTGTATCATCCAACATGAAATATATTTTTAAACTAATTAGTGGATTTAAAATATTTCAATGGGGATTTAATGGTGGTTGTGAGTTCCCACATGACATTGAATGGTGTTTTGATAAAATTGGTCTCAAGAGTAGATTGATAATATGTTTTAAAAAATAGTTTGTTGGATTGGTGTTCCAATCACATTTTCAAAGAGTCAAGTTCTTAACATTATGCTATATATGTTTCTATAAATGTTGTGATCCCACTTTGAGTATTTTTTAATATTTTTATGCATGTAGTGGCTTGTTATCCCATGAGGGGATGTATTATATTGATGCATCATGTGATTTTCATTCATAGACATGCGATTTGTGATATTACATTTGAGTGTGTTTGAGGTGTGGTTTTTTAATTCACAACTTTATTATAATTTTAATTTGTACTTAATTATTTATCACCTACACATGACTTATAACGAGTTCCTATTTATATAGTAGATAACATGTGTGGGGGAAAATAGTTGTGATATTTGACTGAATAAGGATTATTTCACCTATACTCATAGATAGTTTGTCTATAATTGATAGTGGGCCTCAATAAGAGAAAACTTTTAGTATCATGAGGAATATTTCATCTCTTGGGAGGTTCATTTTTGTATTATATGATGGGTATACCAGTTTCGTGGGTTGATTCAGTAGTTTTGTCCATGGTTATTTTCCCCCAGTTTATGACCATTATTACAAGAGCATTGGGATGATTCCCAGGATAGTGGGACATTTTTCAAGATAATTATAAGGGATATATATTTCATTTAGATTTTATCTAATTCTTCATGAATTAATTTTTTTTCCAAAAATATACAAGATTCTTATTTTACATTATTTTGGGTCTTAACGTGGTTCTTCCTATTTGTGTTCTTCCTTCGTCTTTCTTTTGGGATTTTATTGTAAAATATTTTGGAAATGTATTTGTGAAATTTTTTATTAGGACAGTTAATGTTATAATTTAAATTGATTTAATTCTATTCTATTAACGTGTTTGAAAATTTTTCATTAAACATGATTGGTTTTTTCTATTTAGATTGGGAGTGTTTGAAGTAAATATTGAAATGGTTTGTTTTAGAGTCAGTAATGTGTGTGTGTTTACAAAATATGGTTTTATCGTAAAATTCATTAGCTTATAGAATTCTTGGTTCTAAATTATCTTCATATGATATAGTTTTAATTTTGGACATTAGAAGGTCAGTTTGAAGAATAGTTGTTGGTTGTGGAAAAGTCATTTGAGTGATACTGTTTTCATTTAATGAAAATAATATAAAAAAGATTTTTTAAAGCAATTGTGATGTGAGATAGTTTACATATGTAATAAATAATTCAAAAATTTATATATATTTAATATATTTCTAAATATTACTATAAATATTTATTATTAAATTGACTACATAAATTCATTGACTGGTCACCAACTTGGATATTTTTCTCAAACCTATACATTTTCTGGTCCATGAACATTCCATTTTTTTCTCCCCTTTCTTGTTCAATAGAAAACATTTTTTTTGGATGGGGAATGTCAGTCACATGGTGTATCTTGGGTGTTTGTTAATGGATTTTGATAAGATTTAGGTTCTTTAGAGTTCATTGACAATTTTTTTTCTTGCTTTATCATTATTTTTAAATTATTCCACAATTTTTTTATTTATGTAACTACTTGATACTATGGTATGGATATTTAATTTTGATCATATATATTTGGTTAATTTAATTTTTTATTTTAATCTTATTTTTTATTCATTTTAGGAGGGAGAAATACATCCAAGGTTCACTATATGATGTAGAGGAACTAGTTTTAGCCTAGCTGGTTGGGGAATTCCCTTCGAGCCTTATAAAGGATTTAGTAAGTTGTCTGGTCAAATTACACCCGTTGGTGCATTATATAAAAAATGTATGAGGGATTTTTTTCTTAGTGAGGCCTTGGTTTTCAGATCCCATATTGTTATTTGTTGTGTTTTTATTAGCGATATAATATTGTTGACATTTGGTAGGAAGGTGTAGGGAGAATTTCATGATCTCATCCTTTCCAAGAGAGCCAGGTTCTAATTAATTGTTGAGGTTTTTGATTGGAATATGTTATTTCATTCAAGGGATTTGTTGGATTATTTTTTCATTCCAAAGGTGTGGACGTTTTGATCCTCAAAGCAATGGCATGAATTAATTTTGGGGATTGTGTTTAGTGTTTTTGATATAGTCTGAAAAGGGGATTGAAGTGTGAGTATGGATTATAGGGATTTTAAACCCGTAAAATTCTTATGGATATGATGACTGATACATTTTATGGATCAATTCATGATTACCAATTTTTCATTAACCAAAATTCTTTTTTGGGAATGATTATTCCTGCTTTAATATCTTTCTATTTATACCATAGTGTTTTAGGGAAATATGAAAAGTGTCATGATTTTTATACTGATATTTTGACATCATTTGATTGAATTTACAGTTCTTGATTTTTTATGTATTTATTTATTTGATTTCATGTCTGATATGAAACTGATTTGGTGAGAGAGAGAGAAAAATGGTATCCCTGAGAATATTATCTTTTGTTTTTAAATAAGGCCTTCAGGATTATATATAAAATTAATGTTTCATGAGATTTTTTAAAGTGGTAAACTGTATTTTGAAATATTGAAAATGTTTTAGACTAATACTAGTTAATGATTTTTAACAGTTAGTTATTTTTCTGTTATAATTTTAACTTATAATTTATAAGATTCATTTTTCATATTATTTGGGTTTAACCCCTTATAATGTGTTTTAAATTGTGTAAAGTATTTCAATTTATCTCAAATTGAAATTAATTTTTGTTATCAAACCCATAAGGTTTTTTGGTCTTCAAAATTTGTTTCTAGATTTTTTGAAATAAATTTTGGAAATATTTGAAATGATATATGTTTTATTAGGTTATTTGGATGAAATTTTAAAATGGTTTCCTTTTGGATTTCTGTGAAAATTAGGAAAAATATTAAGGCTGGATTGTTTTATTAATGTGTTTTTAGAACACCATTATATGACCCTATGATTTTAAATGGGTTTTGAGAATTTTATAATAAATATTGTATTTTGATTTCTCCATCATGTAGTTTTGGTATAACTTGTTGTGCTTTTATGGACATGAACATTTATGAAATTATATCTGATGTAGTTTATTGATATTCTCTTAGAAATGAATAGAGTAATTAGGGTGTGTTTTTTGGTGGGGTTTTCCTCCATCAACAAGTAATCTAGTGAGTTTTCACCTAATTCATTTGATTCTAAGGCCATTATCCTTTTTTTATTGTTTTCTCATGTGTATCGGTTTTCATGGAGTCATTACAGTGGGGTTTGAGGATATGTGTTTTATATTCATTGAATATTTTTCGGGTTTTATGGACGGGTGACCATCATTCAATATATCCTATGTTTCTTGGTTCTATCTCATTCAGATGATAACCCATTTCAGAATTTATCTTATTTGAATTGGAAAAATTTTGGCTTAATGAAATCTATTCCAGTTTCATCATTATTTTCCCTTTATATGAAGTGATTTTTTTAGGAATTATGATTCCTCATAGTATTATAGGGAAATTTATTTCCCTTGTTTATTGTAGAACATTGGGTTATTTTGGATTATTAGTTTTTACATGGGAATAACCTATAGGTTATATCATGATTTGTTTCTATCAGAGACTCCTTAGGAAGTTATTTCATATATTTGGATATAAACACCCTCGATTTTCAAGATATTATCATTAGGTTATATATATATATTTATTCTTAAGGAATGTTCTAGGATGATATACAATTTTTTATTGGGATACCATGTTTCTGTGATCGTGTTTTTGGATAAGTATAAATATTTTAAGTGTTTTCAATTTCATTTAATATTTTCTGATTATGTGTTGTGGTTGAGTTTGGTCATTGGATTCCAATAATGTATATTTGGATATTTCTAGAATGTGGTTTTATTTTGACACCCTATTGTTCTTTTTAAATGAGCTAATTCAATGTTCCATCATGTTATATTAATTAAAAATTGATTAGTGACCCATGTTATCTATATCGCACCTTAATACTTAACATTTATGGATTGGTCTTCGGTTTTATTTCAGGATACCTAGTAATGTTTGGGTTATCTTCTATTTCTTTGAGGAATCATTTTTTTAATTGGGAGGTCAATTTGTAATCTATTTTTTGTTTATATTTACATAGTTTAGAGAAATTTTGAGAGAATAAAGTGGAATTTTGAAAAGAAGTGTGAGGCCCACCATATCACTGTGTTTTTTATTTTAATTTTTTTATTTGAGGCTATTTTAATTTACACGAAACATTATATAGGAAGTTGAAATTTTTGGTTTTTTCTTGTTATACATGATTTAAATACCAAATTTAGCAAAATTAGTATTGTTACCCTTAAACAATTTAATATTTAGTTCATTTTTTACTATTCAAGGTTGATATTCATTATTTTCATATAGTCAATTCTAATCCATGTGGAGCTTGAGTAGAACAATTTCAGAAAATTTTTATGAAATGATGAGGGTACATGGATTTTGTAAAGTTTTGTGAATCATTCAAAAATAATTAAAATTAGATCTGTAATCAAAATGTTCCATCTAATACAATTGGCACAATGTTTTCCAATCATGTAGAGTCTTGGGTAAACTATGCGAGTGAGATTCATTATATGAAGTGGCTAGTGAAATTTTATAGCATGTTATATAATACCATGAATCTTATTCATGTTCATCAATCATTTAAAATTATTTATTTTTACCTTTCTCTCATTAAAAATTCTTTTGTGAGTGTGTTCTCCTGACCTAAATCTATCATCTACATTATTTACTGTTAATGTATATAGTTTTATATATACATGTGTCTCTTCTTACCATAATAGTGTTAATACTTCTATATCCACTATTATCATGGTAATTTTCTTAGGTTATTTTCATATAAAAACATTATAGGAGTTCCAAGAAATAATATAAATGTCAATATACTTTGACAGTAATCTTAAATATAGGTCCCATGGAATTCATAAAAATTATTGAAGTGAAAGAAATGATATTTGAATCATTAGTGATAGGGAAACAAAAGCATTGAGATATTTTCTCATGAATTTCACACATGAGGATCTTGGGTAAAGGATATCATGAGGACTGGCCCACCAATATGAACACAACATGTTTTCAGTGTCATAGGTTGTTACTATCTATCAAAATATGAATTAGTATTTGTTTTTGAGATCGTTATAGAATTATTTCATTTGATCAGGTACTTTTTTAAACAAAAAACCATGATATTGAAGTCATGGTGAGGTAGATGGGGTTGGGGGTATCATTATTTGTATGGAATTGGTTGAATGATCATGATATAATATGTCAATTCTAACTTAAATAAGTGATATCTTGTAGGCCCAAGTTGGTGAGGATGGTAGTGCCATTATTAAATCCATGTTCATGGTAGAATAGGGTAATTACCTATTGTAATTTTACAAAATAGATAAACAAGGAAAAGGATAATGACATAAGTGTGTATCCTTCTTTATGATATATCATAAGATAAATAGATTATATCACAAATAATGTGTTTTTTGGGGGGTATTCATAGCTATGAATTTGTTTATATCCTTATTTGACATGATGGTTTGATGGAATCCACTATGGGTCAATGTGTTCGAATCACTGCTATTGAGATAAATACCTATACGACTACTCACGAAGTGTATTCACAGGTTCCCGCTATTTGAATGAATATGAGTTTAGGAATAAAGTGGGACCGACATATGGGGGCCAGGGATGGTCTGAGTGTTACTGATCACATATGAAATAAATCAATTATTTTATTTTAGTTTCAACAAATTATTAATGTATTCATTTGCTAAATTATTCACATTTTATTTGATTATTAAAATGAAATTGAGAAAAAATATTAATTTTTGACTAAAAACACCATGTTCATGGTTAGTTAAATTATTCATCGATCTTATATTCTAGGTTCATGGTTTTTATTTAATCTTGTAGCAATATAATGTTATACTAGTGGGATATAAAATATTTAGGAATTTTCTAACACGATTACTATGCCATAAGTTTTAACAAAGGATTAAAATGATTTTTTACTTACCATAGAGAAAAGTGAAATTTTTGAATGTATAACCCTGGTTTAAAGACAAATTTAGCCTCATTAATAGTATGATACACCATTTGATATAATTTAGAGAAAGTTTATATCATCTACTCTTCCTTCAATATTTTAGTGATATATTATGATGGATGAACAAGGATGGATCAATACCATCTTCTATATCGAGTCCCTTTTATTCACATGATCCCAATAACATCATAAAGCCCTTATATTTCTCTTCATAGAACATTGAAATCATAGATAAATACTCTAAGGGATTTTTTTCACATGGTAATGATCTATAGTATGCATATATTGTTGTGTTTGAGTAGTAAAACACAGATGTTGATGAATTCAAATCATCGATATCAAACGAAATAGGTCCCATTTATATTTCTGTTTGGTTTTATTTTTCATGATTATGTTTAATTTCATGTAATAATATAAGAAATATTGGAAATATAATTAGTAGATATATTGTTTTAAAGATTAATCTCAACCTTAAATTTTAAATTATTTATGTTTCACGCATCTGATGTGCACTGGGTTCCGTCAAAAGATTTCATTCATAACATAAAATTATTTCAGTTGAAATATTTATTATTTAAATTTAATTATATATTATTCAGAATGAGGGATATAATACTGTCCCAAATAATTGATATAACATATATTAATGTTTTTATCACGATGTTGTTCTTCATCGAATATATATTGGTATTATAGTTGAATTGTGATGGAAATTAATGTTTTAATTTTTTTCATTTGTTTAATGAATATCAGTTTGATATATTTTTGGTAGGAATATATTGAGAATAAATTTTGTGTAATAAAAATATTCCAAAAGATAGTTTGGGTAGTACATTGGAAATAAAGTATTTTCCTGCAAGATATATTTGGCTGTAAAAATTATTAAAGTGACACGAAGCTCCCATTAGAAGATCAAAAACACAGAGTTTTGCATGCCCCTTTTGATTGCAGTTACAAATGATTTCCTCCCCCATTAATGATGGGTGAAATATTTTACTTTCTATTTATTTATTTATTTATTGTATATATATATATATATATTGTTTACCATAAATGGATTCCTAAATAATATTTGAGTTAGACTAGTATAATCTTGGTCTAACTATCCCGACCCGTCACTTGACAAAAAATAAAATTTAAAGGATCTGATTTAGTTCTAAATGGACATGAAAAATTATGATGTTTATTGAAAAAATTTATTTAATTTTCCAATATTTATAAAAATTATTTCATGTGTTGGGTGATATATTGATAATTAAATAAATATATTTTAATGAAATATAATAACTAAAAATACAATAACATATAATTTAATAAAATTTAATTTTTTCTATGAAATATAATTGTATATTTATTATTCATGAGTTGAGATAGAATAGTTTATTTTTGGTTTATCATTTATGTAATTTATCTGTTTAATTATGTTTTTAATTTGTATTAATTATTTTATTTTGATTATTTGGGAATCAACCCTCCATCTTTCATTTTTATAAGGGCATGTGTGTCCATATTTAAGGGATAAAATGTATTTTCATAGCATGAGTTTTTACCACCTTAGCATTAGTATACATTAAATTATTATAAGAGTTTGGTGAAAATCATAAAAAATATGAATGTGGAAAAATAAAACTAGTGAAATTCATGAGATTTGTGGACATTTAAACTCAATCCAGTTATTGAATTAAGGATTTCCCATAGTGTCTTAGCTAACATATTTTTTTCTAGATGGATTCACCAATCATTAATGTCTTATTATCAAGTCATTGTTGATTTATTTATTTTTTTGTGTTCTGGGTTTCTTTTTTTTTGAGAATGGGTATTTATTATTCATGATGGAATAGTATAATAGTAAACAAGAATACATAAATTAAATGAACATCTTTAATGATTATTATTTTTAAATAAGAGTTAAATTTTCAGAATTATCACATATAATATGCATGTAATATATTGAATTATTTTAATCACCAATATTAAATTATAAAATACGAAAATGAACATATAAATCCATTGAATTCATTCCATATCATTAATTTGGACACAAATGATGTTCGAGGTGCTCGTCAACCATTTTTTATGACGAAACATACTACTCAATAGTTCATATGATGGTGATGCATCGACATAACTAAATTTGGCATCAATAGGGTACCTATAGCTAGTTTGTCTCAATTTTAGAGGAAAAATATTGATCATTTCAATGTGTATCAATGTAGGAAAAGTAAATCCAATAAAAAGATAAAGAAGTCTTGATTTAATGAAGTTGGCTAAAAAGCCATACCTTTGACTCTTAGAGTAGTGTAAATTCCATAGGCCAGTCTATGAAGAGTGGTTTAAGGATCATTTCCACTATACTACTCAAGTGACTATGTATTCCAATTCTAGTAGTTGAGGGATGATAGGATTTGAAAAAATATATGGGTACATTTAATATTATTATTTTTTACAATATCTAATCATAATCAACAAAAAAGTATAAATATCCTAAATTTATATGTCACTGATCAAATGGAATATAACACCAATTCAATTTCATTACGATAAATATTGTATAAATAAAATATCATTACTGAACATTACTTCTAAGAGGGATACAGGTACATGTTATTTATATTTTGCTGAAGAGGATGATTTTTTTGAAGGAATACCCACTTCATGCTAAGATTCCTTGGGGTAAAATTGATTTTTATATGGATACATAAATGAATCATATGGATGATACATTAGAAATTTAGTGTTTCATATTGCAAGATTTTTCTGGTGGTCTATAAAAATGATAGAGGGAAAATATTTGTCCAAATTATATATCATTTTTATGAGTTATACAAGGGGAGAGATCGATATGAAATTTATATCATATCCATTACACTATATAAAATCATGTTAGAATAAGGGAATCAAGTATAAATAAATGTACTCATGATGGTTGGGATAATTGTGAGGCTATAGACTCTTGGGTTCGAACTAAACCATGAACTACAAACAAATCTCATTATTTCTACATTACCACATAACTTTTTGAAATTGATTTCTAATTATAATATCTATAACATGAATAATTATCTCCTAGATTTAGTGGAATTATTTATCCAGGATTATAAGAATATGAATATTTCCAAGTCTTATATCATTACATTCAACCAGAAGAAGAAAGAAATGGAAAAAAATGTAAGTGTACATTTTTCAATAGAAACAACAGATTCCCTACCAAAAGTATAAACCACAAATATTGAGGGAAATAAGTAATAAAGAGGGTGTAATCATATTATGTGTTATGAAATACACTTGAATAAGAATTACATATCTAGGAAGAAGATGCAAGTTGATTCTTCATTATTTGAAATATTTTTCAGGGAATTTAGCATATCTATTTCTATAAATTTGTTTTTAGATACTCTATATGGCTCAAAAAAATTATTAAAATATAGAAAACATGAATATTCAATAGAAATACAATAGTTTCAATAGATCTCATTGTAGGGAATTGTGGTAGACTAGGAACAATAGTAATGGGAGTTTATCTTCTTACTATATATAGTGTATTGGTTCATGAACTAAATAATTATTATTATATTCAATTAATTAATAAAGACATAATATTTGTGTTGAGATTATAAACTATGTGATTTTATTTAGTGTTTGGAAATATATGTTATATTTTGTATAAGGATAACATATATTCTATAACACCCCAAGCTTCCACGGTACGCTTCTCTTTCAATAATGCAATAGTTTGCATTGTACGCATGTTCGAGATTTTAACACACCGTGGCCAATCAAAGTAGCAATTATGAAGAGTAATACCCAATTTTTGAAATTATATAAATTTTATATTTCAAAATGGACTTCATTTTTTGATTCTTAATATCGAAATTAGCCTATGTTGATTTTTTTTATTTTTCAGAGATCTTCCAAATTTTGATGAATAGTGAAAATACTAAAAAACAATTTTTTTTAATAAAAATAATTTATAATGATAAATTATACCATTGAGAGGTTTTATTTTGTAATTAGAATATAATTTTACCATTTTATCCAATGTTTTTCATTAGAATTAATTTCAATTTAAAATTGGACATAAACAATTGTCAATATTTTGGTATATATTTTTTCTTAAAAATATTCTATTTGTTTTGACAGTAGGAATAATTTTTAAATTAATTATCACAATTTCTGAGTTTGGAATTTGGTAAAATGGATTCCATATTTTGAATCAAAATCTCCAAATTATTTAATTAATACACTTTTGTTTTTTGACATTATGAATAGTAATGACGGTAATTATCTTTAATTATCGTGATTAATTAGTAATCAGAGTGTTAAGGGTAATAAAATAACATCATAATAAAAACATTGATCCCAACATGTGTCCTAATTCTACTGGTTGTGTCATGGCTGACCATGGGATGGCTTGTTCCAAACTTTGGTACGCCATGGAATCACTTTTCGGTGATAGTGATATTTTATTATATTATTTTTTTAAAGGGAAAGTATAACCAAAGTATGTATCACCCAAGTAAAACAATTTTATTTTTGTTTGTGTAAATGATCTATTTGACTATAAATAGTCATTGAAATGATAAAAATATTTCCTACATCATGTTTTTTTTAATTTTTAGAAAATAAATTAATTAATTTTTTTATGACACCGTGATGATGTAGCGATTAACTCATTAATTAACGATTTAACTAAAATCAAAAGATAATGTAAAATATAAGACATAAAGGTGTCAAAAACCTATTTTATGATTATATTTCGAACCCTTATCACCTTATCCTCAAAATATATAATTTTGGGAACTTTAAAATCGGAAACTCATTATATAATAAAGTGACATTTCTTGACATTCCAAGAGTGCCCCTCCTCTCCTCTTATAAAAGGCCCCCACCTATACCACCATATTCAAACATTCATAGCCATTTAGATCATCCAAACTCTTCCCAAATATTCTCTTAACATTCCTCCCTTCATCTAATGGTTAAAGAACATAATATTTTTGTGGGTGGCGAATTACTGCCTCACGAAATGATGATTGTTAAATATTATTTTAACACCTCTAATGGTGGAAATTAAGATGTAAAAATATTTATATATGATATATATTATGTTTATGTTTTCCTTATTCTTCTGTATTTTTCTTATATTTCATACCATTATGATTTCCATCATGGGTAAACGCGATAATTTCATTTTAGGAAGTGCGGACTACCGCCCCCTCAATGTGATTTGAATCGTTAATGCCATATGTGGGACGTATAAAGGATGGAGTAAATGATATTATATATGATAATATACTGTAATTATAATATATCATTATATCATTATGATTTCATTCTTTTAAAAATAAAATATAAATGAAAGTAGTGTTCATGCGTAAGTACGGATAACAGTCTCCCTGAACGGTGCATTTAATTTCTTACATTTAAACGCTATGTAATATTATAAATGAATTTTTATATTGGATATGTATGATATATATGATATCTACATCATGAATATAATTCTGGATATAATGGATATGTTACTGCATGAACAACTTGTAATTATAAAAAGTTTATTTTTGACTCAAGTACCAAAGAATGAAAAAATGACCGTTATTAACATAAATAATTAAATAATGTTCATAACATTTTAATAATTGATATAAATGGAATAATGAACTTGAAAAAGGTTATTAATAAAGTAGAAATTAACTGTAGTTTATTATTCAGTATATTAAAGAACGATCTAGTCATGTCGGTCACGAGGTAATGGACTTCGTCTCAATCTCCTTTCATTGAGGCATATTTTTTTTATACACAACGTTATTTTATATGGAGTATAAACCCCTTTGACTTTTATGTTTATTAAAAATGAATTTTTTTATATGAATCGTTTTACTATATGACAAAAAGGAATGTGTTTTTTTCATATGTATGCGGCGACAACGACTTCCCCTCCGTCGTGACCATTATTTGAGTTTCGGCTTCCTCTACAAGCCATATCATTTTTTAAATGAAAAATAAATACCAAGTTTAACATTTCCATTATTTTGGAATTGAAAATGGTTTAATCATATCAATGTGTTGTATTTTTATCTTGTGATTGAGATGTGGAAATGTTATGTTTCCATTACGCATGTTTTACGTTATACGACTATGTTATGGTTTATTATATGTTTAAACCTTTTCACATATGGAATGCATTGGACTTAGTATATGATGGGTGGTGCCCTCTATAGATCCTTGATGCATCGGTAGGACTTATGAGACAAACTAGTGTCTTCTAACAAGGCCATGAAAAAATATTATTCGTAGTCTTGGCACAAGGGCATGACTATGTGGTTATGACAGTCTGGAATTATGCATTCCATCATTATAAAAGTGGTTATTGATATTGCATGTGATTATTCGACTAGTATAATATCCATGTGAAAAATTAAATGGCATTATTTCATTTTATTTTTTTCCATATTATGCTGAATTTGAAGTTTAAAAGGCTTTTTTATTTATACATTGTCTTAAATGATTATGTATATTTATGAAAGTTTCTACTATATTGTTATCCTTACTGAGAATCTAAGCTCACCACTTTCAATGTTTTAATTTTTCCAAGGTGTGAAGAATTATTTTATGAATGACCTGCAGGGATAGTATGAGGGTATATGAAGACTAGATGTTGTTGTATTTTTGTTTTACATTTGGATGTAATGTAAGACTTATGAATGTATCTAGTGTTTCAAAGGCTAATAAACTAATCAGTCTTTCAAGAAATGATCTTTTGTGATCATGCCAATGGTACGTAATAATGCACCAACTCTGGGTAACTGGGGTCAGGGTGTTACAGATGGTATCAGAGGCAGTGTAGTACTAACCTTGGAAGCTGGATTTAGATAAAATCTGATTAGAGCACACAACCCTAAGTTAGACTTTGAGGAATAGTATAGAAGATCTTCTTAGAATTTTGGTATTATAGAGATTTTGTGAGTTTTCCAAGAAATAAATCTCTTTATGCATACGAGATGGTAGAGGTGACTCTGACACAGATGTAGCTAGGGGTAAAACCCGAAAAGACCGCTTTGATCTAGACTCGATCAGGAACCGGTGCATGACAACGGTCCTTACTCCACTCTTGGTTACGACACTCCTGGGGGATATTCTTAGGATAATTCTCATTTTATTTACAAACTATTAAGAAGGATTTTTCAGTATATAATTCTCAAAGATAACAATTTTTTTATTATGGGTTATATCCATACACTGTTCAATTTATGTTATGTGTTTTAAAAGTATGAAATCATGAATTTTGATTCATAAACTAATCTAGTTTAAGACATTGTTTAGAAATGGTGCTTAGTGGAAGGAATGGAAACCATATCAATACACGCACTCCATGTAGGGAATTCCATCCTACTCAAGATAATTATAATGGAGCTAGTTATACAACTGGGGCAGATCAGTTTATCACCATACTGCAACAACTCACTCTGGTTATGAATAATAACCTTACTCGTATGGAGCACCCTGATCTGAAACGTGGAGGATCAATGTTAGATCGCTTCATGAGGAAACAACAACCAACATTCAATGGTAGTACAAATACCTTAGTAGCTGAGAAATGGATAAAATCTTTAGAGAAAATATTTCATGCCTATGGGAGTAGTGAAAGGGAAAAGGTTATCATGACAGTTTACCGCCTCATTGGTGATGCTGATCCATGGTGGTTAGTGATTCAAAACATGAAAGAAGATGATGAAGTATCAAATATGGAATTGATGGAGGTCAAAGAGATTTTCTTAGAAAAATACTTTCCTCGTGATCATCGAGCAGATATGGAAAGGCAATTTCTGAGTCTGAGACAAAAGGAGGATGAGAATGTCGCAAAATATGAGGCTAACTTTAATAGGTTAGCGAGACATGCTGCAAATTATATACGTAACCCAAGAAGTAAGATTGATCATTTTTTGATGGGTTAAAACCATTTCTCCATCGAGCTTTAGTATCACAATCCTTCTCATCATACAAAGATATTGTATCGTGTGCTATCAAGACAGAAAAGGAATTCTCTATGTCTTATGACAACAAAGTAAATTGAGAGAAAGAGATAACGGTGGACGAATATATAGTTAAAGGGAAAAGGGAAAGAAGGACATTCCATTATGTGATAATTGTTGGAAGAATCACCCCAGTACTTGCCAAATGGGAATGGGAGTTTGTTATAAATGTGGAGAAAAAGGTCACCAGGCTCGTGATTGTAAGGGAAAGAAAGAGGCTATCAATGTTGAATGCTACAATTGTAGATAAATGGAGAATTATGCAAATGATTTCCCTAATCGCCATGGAAACATACCTCAGAAAAGACCAAGAGAGTAAGGCCAAGCTTATGATGTTACTACAAATGAAGTTGACTAATTATTGTATTTGTGTCTTTGGACTCAAGAACTATATTATGGTTATAAGAATAATGTGATATATATGAGGATTGTACTACAGTACTTGTAGTTTTCAATATGGTTTTAATATGATGAAGGTAATAATATTTTTAGTATGTGACAATAAGAGAAACATTACCTTGTTTGGGGAATCTGATGTTACTGTTGATTTTGGAATTTAGAGACCTTTTAGAGAAAGTCTAGACATAGGTATTTTGGATAACTATAAAGGTTAGAATGGATTAATTTTAACTTTGGATAGTATTGTTTAAGGTTAAAACATTTCTGAAAATTATTTTTGGAATATTATAATACTATAATTTTAGGAAAAGGACAACCTGTAGGTCGGGGGATAACCCATCGCGTCGGAAAAAGATACAGGAATCGAACCCACAACCATAGTGTGATAGGCCTTTATTACCTCCCACTAGCCTATAAGAAGTCCCTGGTTATTGTAAAATAGTTTTCCTAATCTAAATAGTATGTGTTAATATTTGAAACCTTGTACGATTAGGATAAATGTAATATTTTTGAGATCTATTATCTTTTTGAGTGAAAGATAGGTTTATGGTAAAAATTTATTTAAGAATGAATAGTATACATGAGAAGTATGTATATTTCCTTACGTTCTAAGTAAATCTCCTAAATAAATTTCTAAACTTTATGAAAGGTAAATTAAAACAAAAACGTTGTCAGTTAACTTTTCCTACTGGGGAATCAATCATCGTTTAACCAATCACAAGTTTTTGATTTTCTTGTAGTTAACTTTCTCCTAATTCTTTCTTCTATAACTCTCCATCAGACCTTGATGGTTTATTTCCCCTACATATCCATATTTTCATAGAATCATAGTATGAGCTATCTCAGGTGACCGTTGTACTTCTCTTTCTTTCTTTTAAAGTTATATTTTTATTAACCCTATTTCCAATGTGGGTTTTCCACAACAGTATTTTCTATTTTCAAACATTAATTTTCGAAGAACATTTTCAAATTGCGAGGATGCAATTTACTGAAGGAGGGTTGAATGTAACACCCCAATATTCCATGGTAAACTTCTCTTTCAATAATGCAATTGCTTGGATTATATGCAAGTTCGAGATTCTAGCACACCCCGACCAATCAAAGTAGCTGTTATGAATATTAATACCCAATTTTTGAAATTATATAAATTTTATATTTTAAAATGGACTTCATTTTGGATTCGGAATATCTAAATTAGCCTATGTTGAATTTTTAGTATTTTTCTGTGAACTTCCAATTTTTGATGGATAGTGAAAAATATTTAAAAACAAATTTTTTAATAAAAATAATTTATAATGATAAATTATACAATTTATAGGTTTAAAAGTATAATTATAATATAATTTTACAATTTTATCCAATGGTGGTAATTATAATTATTTTCACTTTTAAATTGGACATAAAAAATTGTCAATCTTTTGATAGATATTGTTTCTTAAAAACATTCTATTTGTTTTGACAGCGGGAATAATTTATAAATTAATTACTATAATTTATTTTTTTGGAATTTGGTAAAATGTATTCCATATTTGGAATCAGATGGTCCAAATTATGTAATTAATAAAATTTTATTTTTTTACATTATGAATAGTAACAATGGTAATTATCATTAATTATCGTGATTAATTAGTAATCTGGTAGTTAAGTGTAATAAAATAAAATCATAATAATAAAAAATTACCCCAACATGTGTCCTAATGCTTCTATTTGTGTCATGTCTGACCATGGGATTTCTTGTGCCAAACTTTGGGACACCATGGAATCACTTTTGGGTGATAGTGACATTTTATTATTTTATTTTTTTAAAGGGAAAGTATAACCAAAGTATGTATCACCCAAGTAAAACAATTTTATATTTTCTTCTTTAAATGATATTTTAGACAATAAATAGTAATTGAAAATCTAAAAATATTTCCTACATCATGATTTTTTTTATAATTTTTAGACATTAAATAAATTAAATTTTTTATGACACCATGATAATGCAGTGATTACCTCATTAATTAACAATTTAAATAAAATGAAAAGATAATGTAAACTCTATGCCATACACATGTCAAAAACCTATTGGATGAGTAGATTTCGAACCCTTAACACCTTATAATCGAAATAAATAATTGTGGGATCTTTAAAATCTGAAACTCATTATATAATAAAGTAACATTTCTTGACTTTCCAAGAGTAGCCCTCCTCTCCTCTTATAAAAGACCCCACCAATACCACCTTATTCACACCTTAAAATCCATTTCTCTCGGCTAACCTCTGCCCAAATACATTCTCAACATTCCTCCCTTAATCCTAGAAGCCTTACCTCAGACATAAAGCTCTTCAGGAAACCATTTTGGTTCAAACAGAGGAGAGTTACCCGATTAAAAGGTAATGTCTTCTCTTATGTTGTGTTGTTTTATTTTTCTTCTCCCACCCCCTAAAATCATTTATTCTGTTCTTTTCTAACAACACCATTATCTTCAATATACTTCGATGTTTTTATTAGAATTATTTGATTTACACTTACACACCCCTTCGTCTAATGGTTAAAAAACATATTGTACTTGTGGGTGGCGAATTACTGCCTCCTGAAACGATGATTGTTCAATATTATTTTAACACCTCTCATGGAGGCCATTAGGATTTCAATATATTTATATATGATATATATTAGGTTTATGTTTTCCTTATACTTCTTTATTTTTCATTTATGTCATACCTTTATGATTTTCATCATGGGTAAATGTTATAATTTCATTTTAGGAAGTGCGGACTACCGCCCCCTCAAAGTGATTTGAATCGTTAATGCCATATGTGGGATTTATAAAGGATGGAGTAAATGATATTATATATGATATTATACTGGAATTATAATATACCTTTATATCCTTATGATTTAATTCTAATAAATATGAAATAGAAATGAATGTAGCGTTCATGCGTACGTACGACTTACCGTCTCCATAAACTGTGCATTTCATTTCTTAACTCTTAATGTTATGTAATATTATAAAAGAATGTATATACTTGATATTTATGATATATATGATATCTACATAATGAATATAATTCGTTATATAATGGATATTTTACCACATGAACAACCTATAATTATAAGAAGTTTATGTTTGAGTCAAGTACCAAAGATCGACAAAATGATCGTTATTATCTTAAATAATTACATAATGGTCATAACATGGTAAAAAGTGATATAAAAGAAATAATGAACTTGAAAAAGGTTCTTAAGAAAGTAGAAATTAAATCTAGTTTATTATTCAGGAGATTAAAGAATGATCGAGTCAAGTCGGACATGAGGTAAGGGACTTCCTCTCAATCTACTTTCATTGAGGCAGATTTTGTTTTATACACAACTTTATTTTATATGGAGTATAAACCCCTTTTACTTTTATTTTTATTCAAAAGTAATCTTTTTATATGAAGATTTTTACTAAATGACAAAAAGGAATGTTTTTTTTCATACGTTGCGGCAACAACGACTTCTCTGCCGCCGTGACCATCATTTGAGATTAGGATTCCTCTATAAGCCTTAACTTTTTTAAATTGAAAAATAAATACCCAGTTTTACTTTTCATTTATTTTGGTATTGAAAATGGTTTTATCATATCAATGTATTGTATTGATAGATTGTGATTGAAATGTATAGATTTTATGTTTCCATTAGGCATATTTTATGTGATACGATTTTGTTATGGTTTATGATATGTTTAAACCTTTTTATATAAGGAATGAATTAGACTTAGTATGTGATAGGTGGAGCCCACTATAGCTCCCCGATGCATCGGTAGGTTTCATGAGACAAACTAGAGTCTTGGCACAAGGCCTTGACAAAATCTTATTTTTAGTCTTGGAACAAGGCCTTGACTATGTGGTTATGATAGTCTGGCATTATGCATTGCATCATTAGGAAAGTGGTTATTTATGTTGAATATGATTATTAGACTAGTAGAATATCCATGTGAATAAGTAAATGGCGTTATTTCATTTTATTTTTTCCATTTTATGCTGAAGTTCATGTTTAAAAGGTTTTTTTAGTTATACATTTCCTAAAATGTTTATGTTTATTTATGAAAGTTTCCACTATATTGTTATCCATACTGAGAATCTGAGCTCACCCCTTTCAATGTTTTAATTTTTATAGGGTGTGAAGAAGTATTTTATGAATTACCTACAGGGATTGTATAAGGGGATATGAAGACATGATGTGGTTGTAGTTTTGTTCTACTTTATGATGTAATGTAAGACTTATGAATGTATCTATTGATTCCAAGGCTACTAAACTAATCGGTCTTTCGAGACTTGATCTTTTGTGATCATGCCAATGTTACATAATAATGCACCAACACTGGGAAACTAGGGTTGGGGAATTACATATTAATGTATTGTTCATCATAAAAAATTGATGTATATATAATAAATAGAAAATATATTTTTTTCATCATGAACAAATACAGTGAGAATAACTATAATACTAACCAAATATGGAACATAAATATAGGCCATATAAATAAAATTAATATATATAAATTCCAATACAAAGGGAATTTAAACTCTATTGATCTATAACAGTTGTATGTATTCCATGCTTTTTTATAAGTTGAAATAAACAAAAAATCTCTCAGTGGTAAATGAGAATGAGGAAAATTAACATTTGAATTGGTTCACACAAGTGTATGTGGTTAATTTCTAGTATATTAATGGTTTTTTTATTAACCCAAAACTTTTACTGATGAATGTAGTAGATATGGATACATATATATTATGAGGTGTAAGTCATATTCCTTTAGCATGTTTGAGGAACATTAAAATGATGTAGAGAATCAACATAGTAAGAATATCATGAAATAACACATAGAATAAGGTGGAGAATATCTCAACCAAAATTTCATCAATTATTTAAATGAGTGTGGGACAGTTTCCCAACTCACACCACCTTATACACCTCATTTGAATCGTCATTGTTAAAAGATGAATTAAACCCTAATTAACAGAGTCTTATTTATGACAATTTATGTATCTCTACCATTTTCCTTTTATGGATATGAAATTATAATAGTGGAATATTCACAAATATGATTTCCTAATAATGAAGTATATGGGATCCCACAGGTTTTTTGTTATGGAAGTAAATCCAATCTTTCACATATACATGTATGGGGATGTTTGGATTTGTTCAAGACTGTACCTAAGAAAAAATTTTAATCTTCTAGAAGTATGTGTATTTTTATAAGGTATCCAACGGAATATAAAACATTTAACATATATAAAGCTTCATATATAAAGGAGATTTTTTGGGTTAAAAGTATAATTTCTTGAATGGGAACACATTTCTAATTTAAATAGTGGGATAAGATCAAATTTGAGGATGTTAATAATTCATATGCACAATTTTTTATAGGAGAAACAATCACAATAAGGCATTGTGTGAGATAAATATCATACCAAGACAAAAATAATATAGAGATCAAATTTAGAGGTTAAAGAAAAATAGAGATATGTGTTCCTTGTCCCTGAGTTTGGTGACACATTACACCTAGAAAATTATGATCCACTAAAATAAAAGGAAGCATTTGATGGAAATGTTTCTCCTAAATGGAATGAAGTCATCTATTATAAAATAAAGTATATGTAACAAAATCCAATTTGGTGTTTGGTATAACCACATGATGATGTACAACCTATTGGTAATAGACATATATTCAAGAAAAACCTAGACATGGATGGTCAAGTTAGTACCTATATGGAATGACTTGTAAAAAATGGTTTTAGGCAACATCAATGAATATACTATGATAAAACATTCTCTCTAGTTTCAATGAGAAAATTAAAAAAAATTACATTAAATACTATCCTTCTATGGTTAGGAAATTTGGAAATGGATGTGAAAAATTATTTTCTATATGGGAGTTAGTTTTAGGCATCTATATGAAAAAACCCAAAAGGGTTCATTATGTCAAAGATTATCAATAATAGATATATTATGTAGATATCCATTTATTGGTTGAAAAAGAAGTGAAATTCATAGAATATTAATTTTCATATGGCTATAAAGTAATTTGGATTTATAATTAATAGACTCAATCCATGTGTCTACAATAATATCTGTTTAAGAGCCCTAGTTCTCTGAGTATTATATGTTAATGTCATAGAATTAATTTTGAAAGAAGTGAAATTATTACAGTCATTAAAGATATAGTTAAATTAGATCTTCTGTGTGAATGAATTAGATTATGAATCATTTATTATAAGGATCATGATATATAAAGTTATATCTTAGAGGCTACATGGGTTAATTTAGTCAATAAATATCTAATATTTAATCTAAAGGTACAATATCGAACAATCTAAGAGATAATGTTTTCCTATATCACTTGGAATTATTATCTCCATGTATATGTGTCTATATACATATGAGGGGGTTAAATTAATGAGTATAATCCATTATTATTATTTATTTAGGATATATCTTACATCTCATGTTGTATATTGGTTTCGATGAGGCCTTGGATTTAGCATAGTGTAAAGATATCAAGACCATAGAGGATAGATGCATTGGGAAGCTGCAAAAACTATCATAAAATACATGATATATATAAAGTATATGTTATTAGTGTATCGAGGAGATGAGGATCATTTCATAAGGAGATAAAATAATGCAAATATAAATATAGATAAATATAATATGAAATCATAGTCATTATTTCTATCTTTCTTGGAAGGTTTCCCAGTGAGATGGATGGCCATGAAGTAGTCTGTCGTTCTCAATTATATAGGAGAATACATGTATATAGAAACATCTAATGTATATAAGGATGATTTTTTGATATGAATCATTTTTATTATCTTGTCATTATACCTATATGTTTATACTTTATTACAGTATATTGTTATTATACTTTGGTAGTGGTTCTTTCCAAGGAGTCAAGGTCGCACTAGAAGATAAAGAATATACATTGTAAGTTTCATTTCATGAGGGACTTTAATCAAATAGTTGTTGTTATGACTGGTAGTTTAGACACAAAAGATATTGTGGAATACCCCACCACTAAATACATATCATTTTAATAGCATCATACTCATGTGCTAGATAGAGAGCTAAAAGTTGTTATCAGTTTAATCTAGTGAATGTGGGGGTGCTGTGAGTGAGTTCCCCAAACCCAACACCATTATGTCCTTTTATTACCAATAAATGTTTATATTTTTATATATACAATTTTTTATTCCACAAAATAATTTATTTCATATATATGAATCCACTATTTATATATAAATTTCATTGGTTATATGTCTTATTAAAAGGTGATAGCAGTTCCCATTTATAATGAAAAAATAGAGAATATATTATTAAAATCTTAATTATATGTCACACAGTCTAGAAACATCATAATGAAACATATGAAAGATTTATGTCTATATGTATTTGGGGGATAATGATTATTGAGACTTCTTATAATTTAGTTCACACATTGTGATCATTAGTACTGGTGATCCAGAACACTAACCCCCTAAAAGAACCACCATATGATATATATTTCATTATTCTTTCCCATATATAGACATGTGTATTGGTATCCAAACATGAAATATATATTGATATGTAAAATTTTATTTGAAAATTTTATACAATGAAGAAATGATAACATGTAATTCATGGTGAGATATCTTGTGTTGGGTGTTTCATTTTTACTATGACATTTGTTGAAGGGTCAAGAAACAAATTGTATCTTCTGAGTTGAAGAATAGATAAATCATGGGACTCAGATGACTAGGATAATAGTACCTTCATTCAATATGTTACCATATTACATGAAGGTAATTCCTTCCAATTGGATCCTGAAATATATAATGCAATAAAATAATGATGATGGATTTCAAAATCATTAAAAGATATCATCAGATAAATAGATTATATTTTGCAGAATTTATTTTAGGAGGACTACATAGATATAACCATCATTATATAATTATTTTCAATTATTTTTTTCTATACTCTACTCATGGGATATGGGTTGGACTAACTTATGTCAAGATAAAGTTCTAGAGGGTCACATGCTACGTGTATCAACAAGTTACACCTATTCTAATGAATATGAATTTAGAACAAAGTGGGACCCATGTCCAGGTGCCAGTCAACATCCATGTGTGATAGATCATACGTAAAATAATACAATTATATGATTCAATTTTATATTAATAGAGGTTAAATACATTTCTCAAGGTATCCATATGTTACATGGTCTTGAAAGTGAATATGAGAAAAATTAGTTTTTTGAACGAAAATGTTCAGGATTTGTTACCTTATTTCAGGAGGTTAACGAACAATTTAATGGTTAATATTTTATCATATGAAATTATGAAGTGTTAAAATATTAGGATAAAATATATATGATATTTTTTAAATGTATATTATTTCATAAGTTTTCTCAATGGGTTAAATTATTTCTATTAAATTCTAGATACTAATTTCCAAATTTTTTGAAATATTAACCCTAGTATAAAATCTCTGTTTGTCTACTTGAATAGTGTGATAGGCCATTTGGAGTAATTTATATAGGTAATATCATCCATTGTTACCTCTCAATATCATAGGAATATATTTTTGTGGAAAAACATAGTCGTATCGATCTTGTCTTCTTGATTGAGTTCAGGTTCTTGAAATGATCAATGTTATTTAATAATTTGATTCAAATTTAGATGACATAACTTGATATTTATAGATTCAATAACTTGTAACTATATTGAATGTGTGGATGATCTATATGATTCCAAAATTATCTTCTTTGATCCATAAAACACTGATAGTGACCAAATAAAACCATTTATTTCAAATGAACAGGTTTTTTTTTTAATTTGTTTTGAAATTTTTTCATTCTTAAATAGAACTTCAAGTTACCTATTATGTAATTAGTGTGAGGATATTTTTGGATTTAGTTTTTTTAACAATAATAAAACCCATAAATTTTGTATTGTTGATATTTCATGCTTCCAATGTTCCGTGGGTTCCTTCATCCACCACCCCCAAAGTATCTCCCCCTCATGATAGAATTTTCATGCCACCAATGCAGCCTCTTATCCCTTTTTACTCAACCCACTTTCCACACTCTCTCCACAGCTTCAATTGGTTTCTTCATTGGTAGTTTCCTATCAACCACTTTCTCTCCAATGTTTACCTTATCCCTTTGATTTAGCTTCATCCCAAAAATCATGGGACATGTTAGGACTTATCTAAAAGTAGGGGTTGGATAAAATCAGGTGGAATAATCTCTATAGGGGGATGAAGAAGGAATCTTTTGTTTTATTCATGTGTTCTCTATCATAGGATGTGACTTCCATCTTATCGCTATTTAATTGAGGTTTTTTCATGGAATTATTATACCTTCCTTCTAATTATTATTGAATTTAAAGTGTTTAATTATCAATTTTTATTTAATTAAGAGTTTTATAATACCCCAATAGAGGTTATTACATGTTAATATTATAATTAATTGATTTTGATCATAATAAATGATTATCTCATCATAGGAACCCTTCTTGTATTATTTTTTTGATCTTATAAAAACCCTTTTGTAATTTATTAATTTCAATATTTGGATTCATTTTAAGAATCCCTATAAAATTTATCCATATATTAACCATTAATAAATGAGAAATTATCATCTATCTACACACGCTAACAGAGAGATTCATTTTTATTTTTTTGTTCTTATTGATCTCTCCTAGATAATTCGGGAATAAAATATTTCTTAATGTTCTTGAGAATAGTAGTGTAGGATTTTAAGATAGATAGAGAGTGATACAACTTTGTTATGCTGAAAGATTCTCTATTATGAAATTTTGATTAACCAAGTACTTTATAAAAAACAAAAATTGATACAGTTAAGAATTATGTTATAAATTTTTTTAATTTCTTACTTGACCTTAAATAATATTATCATCATTATTAAACACCCTTATACATTAAAATATTATTATCATTTTATTTCACATGTTCCAAAATCCATGAATTTATTTTACTGACTTGTTAATAAATATTTATCAATTGAAATGGTCTTGGTCACATAGAAATACTCAACATTTATTTTATACATGAATAATAATTTGATAAATATTTCATCTATATGTAAATATTTTTTATTGATAAAACATGGCTAAAATTATCCCTTAGTAATTTGAATAATATTTATATTAATTATTTATTTTAATTAGAATTTAATATATATCAATAGAAGGACATAGTGTGTGACCGTCAAAGATTAAATATCACTAGAAATAGGAAAGATCTCTTAATTTCAACCAATGATATCTATAAATCGGTTAATATACCTATTGAAATAAGTAAATCTCACAACATCAACAAAAAAAATAAATGTTCATTGTATAATATTATCCCTCAGTCTCAATATCTCATCAAGAAGGTTTCACATCTCTGTCATCAATATATGTAACACCCCAAGATTTTATAGTGTGTTATTTCTTCAAAATAATTCAATAACATTCACTACACGCAACACCAAGTTCAATCGCACCATGACTTACCAAACAAGCTGTTAAAAAGAGGTTATGAATAGTGTTAACTAAATTTTAAACTTTATATAATCCTTATAATTTTAGAATCCATATTATGAGTTTCTTAGACATAATGTAAGAACAAATTCATTTTCAGTATTTCACTTTTACCAAATTTTAATAGTGAAACATTTTTAGATACTATATTTTAAACTTTTTGACTAAATGGGGACATCAAAAATTTAAAATGAAACATCCCAAGCTTCCACGGTACGCTAGCGTGTGTTGTACGCAACACCGAGTTCTAACACACCGTAACCAATCAAACTAGCTGTTATGAATAGTAATACTTACTTTTTGAAGTTATATATATTTTATATTTTAAAATGGACTTCATTTTTGGATTCAGAATATCAAATTTAGCCTAAGGTGAAATTTTGGTACTTTTCGGATAACTTTCATATTTTGATGAATAGTGAAAATTACTAAATTTTAATTAAAAACAACTTTTTTAATCAAAATAATTAATAGTGATAAATTATGAATTTGAGTGGTTTTAAAGTATATTTAGAATATATTTTTACCATTTAATATAATGTTGGTCATTGGACATAATTTTACAATTAAACCGAACATAAACAAGTGTCAATCTTCTGATAGTTATTATCTCTTAAAAACACGCTTTTTGTTTTGACAGCGGGAATTAATTTTAAATTAATTTCTGCCACTTCTGTGTTTTGAATTTAGGAAAATGGATTCCATATTTGGAATCTGGATGTTCAAATTGTGTAAATAGGTAACTTTTATTTTTAGACATTTTGAATAATTACTGCGGTAAATATTTTATTTACCATGGTTAAGGGTAAATACGGTAAATAAGGGTTAAAAAATGATATTATAATAATACTAAATTACCCTAAAACGT
This sequence comes from Viscum album, assembly GCA_963277665.1. Taxonomy (NCBI): domain Eukaryota; kingdom Viridiplantae; phylum Streptophyta; class Magnoliopsida; order Santalales; family Viscaceae; genus Viscum; species Viscum album. The sequence continues at coordinate 689,877,814 of OY728122.1, forward strand.
GTCTTAACCATATTGGTTGATACATGGTCGACCATGGGAATCTTTGGGTCGATTTTGGGACCCCATGGATCCACATGTAAGTGATAATGACACTTTATTTTAATTAAGTCAAAATGAATACAAAAATGACACAAGCATATATCTTTTAGCCAAACAATTGTTAAATAGGGTTATATAAGTTGGATTTTAGATTATAAATATTCATTAGAAAGATAAAAAGATTTCCTACATAATGATATTTTATTTATAATTTTTGGACATTAAATAATGTATTTTATATATGAAACAATGATGATGCAGTAATTACTATAATAGTGAAAAATTAAAATAATTGATATTATAAATAACCAAAAAAAATATAATATGAAACTTTTAATTAATTAAACTAATTTTATAGGATAATATGATATATTAGGATTGATTTAATTGACTTTGTTCGAAGTAATCAATCTGTTATGAGTTTCACAAAAATCAACTATTGAATAGTGTCAAAATTGACATAAAAGAGTTCTTAAAACAAATATTATATTATTAATTGATATTAAATTCCTAAAAATCTAATGTTCATCCAAGAGACTTATATCATGATAGGTTAATCATTAATGTACCACTTGGGGGTCGCTTGGATGTATATAGTAATTTTATTATCCATATTATATAAAACTACAAAGAGACATTGTAAAAGTGAAACTAATTAACTTAGAGTTAATACTTAAAGATAAGGTTAATATAAGTACCCAAACCTGTATAACTTCTATTGGTTGAGTTTGTTTCGACCTATCCCCACCTTAACATTTAAATAATCAACTTTGGAGCCATTAGAAACCGAATATGAATTTATTATAAATTAATATTTCTAGCTTTTCCAAAGGTGCCCCTCACCCCTCTTATAAAAGGCCACTCCTCCATCCCATTTTTTCACACCTCTAAAGCCTTTTGGTTCGGCCAAACTCTGCCCAAATACTCTCCCAACATCCCTCACTACAACCTAGAGGCCTTAGTTTGATCATAAAGCCAACCTAAGGATCCCTTTTGATCAAATCAAAAGGAAGAACCCGAAGAAGAGGTAATGATTTCACCACCCTTTTCTAAGTTCATTTCTTCTTCCACTTCTTCTTCCTTTGTTCTTACCATTCTAAAATAATAACTCCAGTATCTCACATATACTGTGATGTTATTATAAGTATGGTACAACCATATTCAGTATTCTATCCACCCTTTGAATAACATGTCACCATACGTGCGTACGTACGGCTTACCGTCTCCACGTCGTGGTGTAATTGTTATTCAATATAATATTATTTGGATGGGTATAATAATGATGTGTAACTCATGTAAATAATAAATATAAAATTTTAATGATTCTGTATATATGATATACCATTCATTTATATATTATTTTAATATCAAAAGAATGATATTGTCGCTCGTGCGTACGTACGGACTACCGTCTCCACGAACGCGATGAGATTCATTCTCCATCGTAAAAATTCAAGTATAATTATCATTTGATGATTTAAAAATGATTTTTAAGGACTAGATATCATTCTGGATAAGAATAAGATAAAACAACCATGGCTTATGTAACAAAACATATAAATAAAATGAGTGAGTTAACACCCGAAACGACGATAATTCTAAGATATTATTAACAAATCAATGTTAAAAGATCATATATGATATCATATTAATATATATGAATTTTGTATAATTTAATAACAATTATTTCACCATTATACAAGAGGTTAACCTACCCCAACAAAGGAAAAGTACAAGGTAAGGGTTATTTCACAATCTCTTCATTATCCGAGGTTGTTTATATGTAAAAATCTACTGGGATATCTTTATCATCCACATCCATGTTTCTTAAAAATGTATTTCAAAACATTTTTACTATTTACAAGAATATGGTTTAAAGTCATTTATACCCTTGTTTGAATTTTTATAAGAGGTTTATAAAGTAATCTTTTCGTCGTTTTCAAAACAAGGTCCTTTTTAACCTTTTCGACAGAATTGAGGTAAGAATGTTTTTTTTAACTTATACGGCGGGTGCGGTTATTTTACGCCGTTATAAAATTTTCAAAGCATTCCTTACAAGATTATAAGAATATTTTCAAAGAAAATGTTTTATTTTATATGGATCTTAAATGATTTCAAAATAAAAGGAGATATTTCTTTAAAAAGAATTTTGATTTCATATACGTCAACATCCTTTGATGGATTTTAAGATTATTTGAAGTTGATTTATTATGATACAAAACTTCTATATTGTATTGAAGGTTTTGTGATATGTTTGACTATGGATGTGATATTTTTATACCATTCATAGTTTATGGTGAAATTATTGACATTTCGTATGCTAGATTTAATACGAATGTTTATGTTATGTTTAAACCTTTTCATATGGGAATGCATTGGACTTAATAAGTGACGGGTGGAGCCCGCTATAGCTCCTCGATGCATCGGTAGGTCTCATGAGACAAACTAGTGTCTTGGCATAAGGCCTTGACAAAATCTTATTTGTAGTCTTGGCACGAGGCCTTGGATATGTGGTTGTGATAGTCTGGCATTATGCATTCCAACATTATGAAAGTGGTTATTGATTTTTACATGTGATTATTCGATTAGTAGAATATCCATGTGAATAAGTAAATGGAATTATTTCATTTTATTTATGCCATACCATGTTGAAAGTTCATGTTTGAAAGGTTTTTATTTTAGTTATACATTTCCTTAAAAGTTTATTCTTATTTATGAAAGTTTCCACTATATTGTTATCCTTACTGGGCATTTGAGCTCACCCCTTTTCTATGTTTTATTTTTCCCAGGAAGTGAAGAAGTAAGTTATGAATGACCTGCAGGGATATTATGTGGGGATATGAGTGTGGATTATGGAGACAATATGTTGTTGTAGTAGTTTTTCATTTTATGATGTAATGTAAAACCTATGAATATATCTAGTGTTTCCAAGGCTACTAAACCAATCGGTCTTTCGAGATTTGATCTTTCTTGTGATCATGCCAATGTTACGAAGTAATGCACCGACTCTGGGTAGCTGGGGTCGGGGCGTTACAGTTGGTATCAGAGGAAGTTTAGTACAAACCTTGGAAGCTAGATTTAGATAAACTCTGATTAGAGAACGTAGACCTAAGATGAACTTTGAGGATTAGTATAGAAGAACTTCCTAGAATTTTGGTATTGTAGAGATTTTGTGAGTTTTCCAAGCAATACATCCCGGTCTGGATACGAGCAGGTAGAGGCGGCTCTGGCACAGATGTACCTAGGGGTAAAACCCGAAAACACCGCTTTGAGCTAGACTCGAACAGGAACTGGTGCACGACAACGGGCCTTACTGCACTCTTGGTTACGACACTCCCGGGGGATATGCTTAGGATAACTCTCATTTTCTTTACAAATCATTTTGAAGGGTTTATGAGTATATACTTCCTTAAAGAAAACATTCTTATGATTATGGATTATATCCATAAATAGTTCAATTTATGCTAAGTGTTTTATAAGTATGGGATTATGTATTTTGATTCATAAACTGATCTAGTTTATGCCATTGTTTAGAAATGGCGCCCAGTAGAAGGAATGAGAACTCCGGAAATGCACATGATCCAAAGAGAAGGAAGGATCATATCTTTCATGGTCTTAAGCTAGAATTTATAAGAGAAATAGTCTCCCATGTATTATCATCATATGAAGAAATAATATCATGTATTGATAAGATAAGTAAAGAGATTACTGAGTCCTATGGCTTTGAAGGGAAGCAAGAGAAGAAAAGGATAGAAGAGAGAAAGATGGATAAAGGGAAGAGGGAAAAGAAGAATTTTCCCATATGTGGTAACTGTGGAAAGAAACACCCTGGAACTTGCCTGAAAGGAATGGGAGTTTGTTATAAGTGTGGAGGAAAAGGGCACAAAGTACGTGACTGAAAGTGTAAGAAAATGGTTTCAAATGTACAATGCTTCATTTGCAAGGAGTTTGGACACTACGCGAACCTATGTCCCAGTCATCAGACTATGACGCAAATGATGCTATTGGATAATAATCAAGTTATGATACAACCACAGATGAAGAGGAATGATTAGAGTTCTTATGTTGATTATGTCAATTGAGTGTTGTATCAACAATGTACTTGTTATAATAATTATGGAGTATATAAGGATTGTACTGTAGTACTATTTCATTAAGGACTTGAGATTGTGTGGAACAAAGAAAAGTGACTCAATAGCAGGATAAATTTTTGGAAAATATATGGTTGAGAGAATGATAAACCATAATATAGTTCTGATACCGAGGTAGTGATTTTCAAATAATACATGATTATTTTGGATAAAATATATTGGATATTCTTGAATACCTTGGAACTGATTAATGATTTGTATATTCCATCATTGTTGGGGTTTAAAACATTTTTGGATTGATGAAGTATATCCAGCATTCTATATGGAATAAGGGAGCATGAATGTAATCAATAAGGAATATGGTAATACATGATGAAGGTATTCATATGCTATTACGGGGTAAAAAGGATCTATATTATGTTTACCTTCCTTATAAATGTTAGACTGTGAGTTTGGACAGAAGTATTTTGGATAGTTCTAGTTTGGATTATTTTGGATTGCCATAAAAGGACAACCCGGAGGTCGGGCGGCAACCCGTCGCGTCCGGCAAGGCTGCGAGACTTGAACCCGCAACCGAAGGGCGACAAGGGTGTATCACCTACCACTGTACCATGAGATGTCTTGGATTAAATAATGTAGTTTTTATTAAAAGATCATGTAGATGAATTATAAATTCGTTTATTTTGGAACCCTATACGAATAGTGTAAATAGAATTTTTTTTACATTCTATTATCTTTTAGAGTGAAAGATGAGTTTGTGGTAGAAATTTATTAATGGATAAAACTCTAATTATAAAGTAAGTATATCTCCTTATGATCTTAGCCAATCTCATAAATAAATTCCTCAATATTAAGAAAAGCAACTTTGAACAAAAATGTTTTCCTAGATGGCACCTTAAATCATCACTAATTTATGGCTTTGGGATTGTTGGCCTTTTCATAGCCATGTTCTCTACCACTCTCCATCAGATAATTGATGGTTAGATTTTTCTTCCATATCCATATTTTCCAACATGGAACCCTAGTATGTGTTATTTTCGATAATCTTCATACTTTCGACTCTTTATTTTAAATAGAGGCCTCATTAATTCATTTTTCGATGTGGGATTTCAACTAAGATATTTTGAAACGTCAAAAATGTGTTATCCTAATACCCTATGTTTTGTTGAACCGATGGTATTTCAAATCATCATAGATTGATGAATTTAAGGACCTCAATTATACACTTTTTTGTGATTGATGACCTCAATCACTACCTATAAATATTTACGTTTTTTCCTCCGATTATATGTCTCTAATTTCCACCAATGTTCTCCTAATCGAGATCATAATTTGGTGGTGACCCTTTGATTTCTCTTTTCCTCATATTAAGACTAAATTTTAGTAACCCAATTTCCGATGTGGGTTTTCCCACAAATATATTTTCTACTTTCAACCTTTTATTTTTGAAGAACAATTTCAAATTGCGAGGACACAATTTATTGAAGGAGGGGAGAATGTAACACCCCAAGATTTTATAGTGTGTTATTTCTTCAAAATAATTCAATAACTTTCACTAAACGCAACACCAAGTTCAATCGCACCATGACATACCAAACAAGCTGTTAAAAAGAGGTTATGAATAGTGTTAACTAAATTTTAAACTTTATATAATCCTTATAATTTTAGAATCCATATTATGAGTTTCTTAGACATAATGTAAGAACAAATTCATTTTCAGTATTGCACTTTTACCAAATTTTAATAGTGAAACCTTTTTAGATACTATATTTTAAACTTTTTGACTAAATGGGGACATCAAAAATTTAAAAGGGAACATCCCAAGCTTCCACGGTACGCTAGCGTGTGTTGTACGCAACACCGAGTTCTAACACACCGTAACCAATCAAACTAGCTGTTATGAATAGTAATACCTACGTTTTGAAGTTATATATATTTTATATTTTAAAATGGACTTCATTTTTGGATTCAGAATATCAAATTTAGCCTAAGGTGAAATTTTGGTACTTTTCGGATAACTTTCATATTTTGATGAATAGTGAAAATTACTAAATTTTAATTAAAAACAACTTTTTTAATCAAAATAATTAATAGTGCTAAATTATAAATTTGAGTGGTTTTAAAGTATATTTAGAATATATTTTTACCATTTAATATAATGTTGGTCATTGGACATAATTTTACAATTAAACCGAACATAAACAAATGTCAATCTTTTAATAGTTATTATCTCTTAAAAACACGCTTTTTGTTTTGACAGCGGGAATTAATTTTAAATTAACTTCTGCCACTTCAGTGTTTTGAATTTAGGAAAATGGATTCCATATTTGGAATCAGGATGTTCAAATTGTGTAAATAGGTAACTTTTATTTTTAGACATTTTGAATAATTACTGCTATAAATATTTTATTTACCATGGTTAAGGGTAAATCCGGTAAATAAGGGTTACAAAATAATATTATAATAATACTAAATTACCCTAAAACGTGTCTTAACCCTATTGGTTGATACATGGTCGACCATGGGCATCTTTGGGTCGATTTTGGGACCCCATGGATCCACTTGTAAGTGATAATGACACTTTATTTTAATTAAGTCAAAATGAATACAAAAATGACACAAGCATATATCTTTTAGAAAAACAATTGTTACATAGGGTTATATAAGTTTGATTTTAGATTATAAATATTCATTAGAAATCTAAAAATATTTCCTACATAATGATATTTTATTTATAATTTTTAGACATTAAATAATTTATTTTATTTATGACACAATGATGATGCAGTAATTACTATAATAGTGAAACATTAAAATAATTGATATTATAAATACCCAAAAAAATATAATATGAAACTTTTAATGAATTAAACTACTTTTCTAGGATAATATGATATATTAGGATTGATTTAATTGACTTTTTTCGAAGTAATCAATCTGTTATGAGTTTCACAAAAATCAACTATTGAATAGTGTCAAAATTGACATAAAAGAGTTCTTAAAACAAATATTATATTATTAATTGATATTAAATTCCTAAAAATCTAAGGTTCGGCCAAGAGACTTATATCATGATAGGTTAATCATTAATGGACCACTTGGGGGTCGCTTAGATGTATATAGTAAGTTTATTAACCATATTATATAAAACTACAAAGAGACATTGTAAAAGTGAAACTAATTAACTTAGAGTTAATACTTAAAGATAAGGTTAATATAAGTACCCAAACCTGTCTAACATCTATTGGTTGAGTTGTTTTAGACCTATCCCCACCTTAACATTTAAATAATCAACTTTTGAGCCATTATAAACCGAATTTGAATTTATTATAAATTAATATTTCTAGTTTTTCCAAAGGTGCCCCTCACCCCTCTTATAAAAGGGCACTCCTCCTTCCCATTTCTTCACACCTCTAAAGCCTTTTGGTTCGGCCAAACTCTGCCCAAATACTCTACCAACATCCCTCACTACAACCTAGAGGCCTTAGTTTGATCATAAAGCCAACCTATGGAGCCCTTTTGATCAAATCAAAAGGAAGAACCCGAAGAAGAGGTAATGATTTCACCACCCTTTTCTAAGTTCATTTCTTCTTCCACTTCTTCTTCCTTTGTTCTTACCATTCTAAAATAATAACTCCAGTATCTCACATATACTGTGATGTTATTATAAGTATGGTACAACCATATTCAGTATTCTATCCACCCTTTGAATAACATGTCACCATACGTGCGTACGTACGGCTTACCGTCTCCACGTCGTGGTGTAATTGTTATTCAATATAATATTATTTGGATGGGTATAATAATGATGTGTAACTCATGTAAATAATAAATATAACATGTTAATGATTCTGTATATATGATATACCATTCATTTATATATTATTTTAATATCAAAAGAATGATATTGTCGCTCGTGCGTACGTACGGACTACCATCTCCACGAACGCGATGAGATTCATTATCCATCGTAACCATTCAAGTATAATTATCATTTGATGATTTAAAAATGATTTTTAAGGACTAGATATCATTCTGGATAAGAATAAGATACAACAAACATGTATTATGTAACAAAACATATAAATAAAATGAGTGAGTTAACACCCGAAACGACGATAATTCTAAGATATTATTAACAAATCAATGTTAAAAGATCATATATGATATCATATTAATATATATGATTCTTGTATAATTTAATAACAATTATTTCACCGTTATACAGGAGGTTAACCTACCCCTACAAAGGAAAAGTACAAGGTAAGGGTTATTTCACAATCTCTTCATTATCCGAGGTTGTTTATACGTAAAAATCTACTGGGATATCTTTATCATCCACATCCATGTTTCTTAAAAATGTATTTCAAAACATTTTTACTATTTACAAGAATATGGGTTAAAGTCATTTATACCCTTTTTTGACTATTTATAAGAGGTTTATAAAGGAATCTTTTCGTCGTTTTCAAAACAAGGTCCTTTTTAACCTTTTCGACAGAATTGAGGTAAGAATGTTTTTTTTAACGTATACGGCGGGTGCGGTTATTTTACGCCGTTATAAAATCTTCAAAGCTTTCCTTACAAGCTTATAAGAATATTTTCAGAGAAAATGTTTTATTTTATATGGATCTTAAATGATTTCAAAATAAAAGGAGATATTTCTTTAAAAAGAATTTTGATTTCATCTACGTCAACATCCTTTGATGGATTTTAAGATTATTTGAAGTTGATTTATTATGATACAAAACTTCTATATTGTATTGAAGGTTTTGTGATATGTTTGACTATGGATGTGCTATTTTTATACCATTCATAGTTTATGGTGAAATTATTGACATTTCGTATGCTAGATTTAATACGAATGTTTATGTTATGTTTAAACCTTTTCATATGGGAATGCATTGGACTTAATAAGTGACGGGTGGAGCCCGCTATAGCTCCTCGATGCATCGGTAGGTCTCATGAGACAAACTAGTGTGTTGGAACAAGGCCTTGTCAAAATCTTATTTGTAGACTTGGCACGAGGCCTTGGCTATGTGGTTATGATAGTCTGGCATTATGCATTCCAACATTATGAAAGTGGTTATTGATTTTTGCATGTGATTATTCGATTAGTAGAATATCCATGTGAATAAGTAAATGGCATTATTTCATTTTATTTATGCCATACCATGTTGAATGTTCATGTTTGAAAGGTTTTTGTTTTAGTTATACATTTCCTTAAAGGTTTATTCTTATTTATGAAAGTTTCCACTATATTGTTATCCTTACTGGGCATTTGAGCTCACCCCTATTCTATGTTTTATTTTTCCCAGGAAGTGAAGAAGTAAGTTATGAATGACCTGCAGGGATATTATGTGGGGATATGAGTGTGGATTATGGAGACAATATGTTGTTTTAGTAGTTTTTCATTTTATGATGTAATGTAAAACCTATGAATATATCTAGTGTTTCCAAGGCTAGTAAACCAATCTGTCTTTCAAGATTTGATCTTTCTTGTGATCATGCCAATGTTACGAAGTAATGCACCGACTCTGGGTAGCTGGGGTCGGGGCGTTACAATATATATGCCTCATACATCATTCATTGAATATTTTAAATAAACACCTCATTATAGCATGACCATATAATTTAATGTAATTGTTCTATTACAATAAATGGTGTGATATATAAGCTTTCATTCATATGGAACCGAAAAATCCTTCCTGGTCTTATCGATTAATCACAAATAATTTGTAATTCACCTGACACAACCTACATCTCATTAATAGATGATGTGATGCATTGTTCAGTAAATATAAGTGTATGACTCATAAAATCCATCAATGATAAAAATATAGTCGATAGATCATTACACATGATCAAATTTTAAAATATATGAAGTAAAAACATTTATAATTCATCCTGGTGGTTCTGTTCTCATAATCTCCATTCATGGACATTAATAATTTCAAACATAAAGAAAGTTTCTTCATTTTCAAAATAGTAATAACACATGATATTATAAACACTATGTATCCTGTCATATTATGTAATAAAATTTATGGTATATATTTAAGAATATTTTCATAATAATTAATGGTTTTCAAATTAGCGTGGAACTATTATGATTGTTTCACTACAACAGATAAAAAAAGAAATTATTAAGTTAATCAGGCATAGAACAATAAAAAATAGGTATAAATTTGTTTTTTTAATAATAAATTTATAAAATATATATTTAATTATTTAAAAATCAATTTGTTCAAGGAATCCATGTGTAAAAAACTCTTACTTAAATAGGATCCAACCTCCTATAACATTTACTCGTCAAGAACACACATGAAAATCATGTATTCACATAGTAATTCATTTCTTGGGTATTCATTTTTTTCATCAATTCAAATATGACACAATTCATAATCACTTTTATGATAAAAATCCTTCATGATATGATACTCTTGGATTATATGATTTATTTGTTGATGTGGCCTTGGCTTCTTGTCAAGGGCCATCGCTGCATATTTATAATAATAGTGTGGAATTGGTTCTTTACTGAAATGTAAAATTTATTTCTCTTAAGTGATTTTTTTTGAATTACGTCATTTGCTACGTTATATGAAAAACTATATATAAACTATACTATAGAATATATTAGCAAATACAACATGGAGCTCTCTAAGAATAAAACACCTCTATTTAATGTGAATATTTGTATTCTTTGTGATTTTATTTTGTCTTAATAGTTTTTGAAAGTGTCTTTCTAACATCCTATAATGAATCATTACACATCTTCAAAAGACTCTAGGAACATATCCATAGTAAACATTATATTCATAAGGAAATTCATTGCAACCACAATATGGTGGTAACTTGGGTCATCATATATCTTTCATCCACACATAACATGTATGTGAAATCTATCCTTGTATATTTCCAAACATACATGAATGATCAAATTTCCATTGAATATGGAATACATTTAATTCAATGTATTTATTTTTGTGTAGGTGGACACATTTTCATGGAAAAATTATTTCTATGTGACATTGGATACATACTCCCGCCTTGGAGTATTCCAAACCAAATACCCTCATTATATTGTCAATATATATACCATGACATAGTGTGAGCTATCACTTGGTTCTATCCAAGTGGATAATGATCACAGGAATACATGTCTCCACACATAATTCCATTGTGGAGAATAAGTTATTGAACCAGTAATTAATATTCATTAATAATTGTATTTAAGTTACAATCAGTAATATTTCGTTGACATACTATTATGAAAATGGGAATAATACCACTAAATATTTATTAGACATAAGGTTTACATTCATTCATTATGATTCAAAATATTTTATTCCTTATTAACTAAAATGTTCCTTGACATTTATTATTTCTTTAATCTGAAAATTTATTTTTCAAATTTCAAAAATTCATTTCTTCCTTTAGTGACACAATCCCCCCATGTTTCATCATATTTAAATCTTCCTAAAGTTTTATATTAAGGGGTTGTTCTGATATACTTTTTCCAAATTTCATTTTCATGGAAGGATATAATGGTAAGCATATTTTTTTGTATTCCAAAATTTCAATTAGTGAAAAGAGTTCAATATTGTCAATTACTTTATACACATAATTCACATTTCAACCATTCGGGCCCTATAGGTGCTGATTTTTTTGTCTTTTCCAATTTCGTTTAGAATACCCATTTAAAATAATGTGTTTTTATCAACTGGAAGGTCTAATAAATTCCTGATTTTTTTTCTACAATGAATCCATTTTAGAATTCATGGATTCTTTAGACATGGAGAAATATATGACTCTAATTAATTTCTTATAGTTTAGAGGATCATTATAATCAACTGATACTGAGTCACCATCCATAGTGGCTGGGAAGATTATCCCATTGTGGTTATATAACCTCTCTTTTACTCATAAATAGTACTTATGTCTCTTGATGATATTATTTATCCATGGGGAATTTTGGAATCTATTCCTATAAAAACTATTCTATACATTTATCCATTAATTCATCATAGTCTTTATCACTCCCACTAGTACACGTTTATATTTTCTCTCTCTCAAGGAATATAGATTTTATTACAACTATCCACTTTTTGTCTGATGATTCTTATATGTAATATACCTGGGTTTCAATTGGGTAACCTTTAATGGTACACTTTGTGTCTTGGAGTGGGATTTTTTAAAATTAAGAGACCTAATAAAATTCTTTTCAACCCCTCACATATTTGTATGATGAAATGGGATTCATTCTATTTCACAATTTATTTAGGATACTCTATGCCACTTTATTTGGATCTTGGATTAATATTCGGGATAATGTTTTGTAACATGTAACCCTATAAGGATAAAATAATATTCAAATCAGTCATCATTTATCTCATCATGTTCAATAATGTGCAGTAACACCTTTTTCTAACATCATTACACTGAAGTTTACAAAAAGGAGTGCCATGTGATAAGATCCCAAATCCCCATAAATAATCAATGAAATTATGTTTAAGATATACCCCACCACATTATGATAAATATTTCTTAATATTAATAATAATATGTTTCTCAATTTCATTATTTTATTCCTTATTTATCTCTAAAAAATATGATGTATAAATCATAATCATGACACATCCACATCTCCAAAAATCCTCAGTAACATTATTAATGAAAGAGTACCCACCTTTTAATTCAATATGAAATCATCTGTGAACATGAACATTAACTAATTCAAGAATCTCTTGGCCCTTTCACCTTTTCCACTAAATGAGGATTTGAACATTTTACCATGTAATCACGTGCGACACACACCATGTTGTTTAAGTTTAAAATAATCCAGATATACATATTTATTTAATTTTTTTAAAGGGAATTCATTTACATGACCTAGTAGGTTATTCCATTGTTGGGTGGGGTATGAGTCTTGTGAATCCATATCATTCATAATTTCAATTACTTATTTCATGTATTCCATCACATAAACATCATTATTTAACTGAGAATTACAATAAAAAACTATCGTTAAAATATAATAAACATTTAATAATAAACATGAAAATTATTCTATCCATATCATGAATAGATATATAACTAATGGTAGGGTAATTGATAATACATAAGAAAAATCCTTTAAAACTGATATCATTCCTATTGGAAATGTAAGGAGATTGTCCATTATAGCCAAAATATTTTGTTTGGATAGTTTTAAATATCAAATATCTACCTCCACTCAATTAATATTTTTGAAAATATAATTCATCATATATGAATACATATGCAATAACCAAAGGAGTTAATTTATAAAAATAGATAATTCATACTAAATAAAAAATGAAACTAATGAATCCCCATTCATCTTAGGATGGGTTTAGTTTTCCTTCTGGTCCCATATTAACACATTAAAACATTGTATCATTAACCATTTCTTTCCCATTGGTCTTTACCTTCCTTGGAGGTCATGAATAATATTGGGACATATAGATTATTATTTTAATTTAAATTAGATAACCATAATAACTGAATAATTTTTTGGGATTTTAACCATTATCAACTCTGAGAAGAATATTTATCTTATCTGGAATAGAATTATCAATGTCATTCATATTAAATTTAACAAGAAAAACATGAGAATCACTAAGGGAGTGATACAATAATGAGGTTAGTGCACTAATAATTAAGAATTTTAATAACTATAACTTCATAGAACACAATTTATGAAATGATCATAACATTGTGAGGCCCAGTTGGCACACATTACAAAAGCATACTCTGAAAAAGTGATTTGGAAAACTCAAACCATTATTATCCTTACCTTTCCATACATAAATTGTTGAGAGTCTTGAAAATTATAAAAGAATCCATGTTTTCAGAAGATGTCATAATTTCACTACACATAGATGATATGATAAATATTTATCTTCATCTATTTCATTAATATATTTTCATAAACTATGAGCTTGTCATAATTCACCTCTTTGATAGGAGAATCAGGAATTAAGGATTCCAGAATGTAATATTTACATATATTGTGGAGAAAAACAGGAATCTGTCTGATCAACTATAGTATGGTATGACTAATGTGAATATTTTTTTCTCTAATGTAGATTATAAGGATGGGGTGGATAATGAACATTCTATTTTTTAGAATTAAAAAATATGATATTATTAGAACATTTCATGATTAAAAATTATGTGAGAAGTAAAAAAAAAATTATTTTTATTCAATCTCCCAATGTTTAATTAATCCACAATATCGTCCATCAATTAACATAAAAAGTCTAGTCTCTAAGAAATTCTAATATAAAAGATCTGTATTCCCCTCTTCATAACACCAATGAGGGTTGGACAACATTTTTTTTGGTGTTTAGGATGGTCTTCCTTTGATGGCAGCAAAACAATTGTTCCCTCATCTCTTTAATGGACTCCCCAATCCTAATATCCTTACTTGGATTTCCTCAACACTATCCTCAATATTATATAAATTATATTGAGGGATAAATTTCTTTATGTAATATGGTTTTGTGAACTCATAACATTCATAAGAACACCATGTCATATGTATGTTCCCAAAATATGGTTTTTCAGACACAAAGTTCAAAGGATTTGATTCATACTCATGTAAAGGATTGTCAATTGTAACATATTATTTAGTTGGCAGATTTTAATTTATAATGTATAAATTTTATCTCATATTATAAATTACATAAATTTTTTTATTATGTAGATTTTAATGAAATAAATTTCCATGTTCGGTAAAACATTGATTCATAATCAATTTATTTAAATTATATCTTTGCACATTAATACAACTAATTAGGTGATTAATGACTTGTATCTATATATTAAATAATTCATAAAAAATGACTTGATCTTGAGATAATCTAATGATTTATTTTTTTAGAAGATGGTATATAAACCTATAACCTTGGGGATTAACTCCTTGTACCAATATTGGAATGATTTGGGTAAATCAACATGTCCGCTTGTGTATCACCTAGGATGGAATTATTAAGGTTATTAATTTAACCACTATCATATTAATTGGGATAATCCATTAATTAAATGAATTTTTAATCCACACATAGGTGAGGGGAACCAATAAATTTGTTAGTGAAATTACATAACTGTCCTTGGACACCTAGGATATACATAATAATGGAGGGATGGATGTATCAGAAGATATAAATTTTAGTTTAATAATAAATAATTGCAAGCCCTTGCAAAAAATTAAATTAAAACAACAAGCACATACATATGTCTTGGTCAAAATCATGAATAATCACACATGAAATGAATTGTAATACGTAAATCCAGTTAAAATCCATTTCCTATTCAATCTTTATTTTTATGATTAACATGAAAAAAATAATTGATTATTATTTCTATATTAACTTAATGACCATTTGAATACTCTAGTTATAGTCATCCTAAAAATATTCTTCCAAGATAAACGATATAACTAATAATTAAATATTATTAAAATAAATTAATTGACCATATAAATAGGAATTCTACATTTACATTTTTTTTAAAGTAAAAAAGCACCACATTTGGAACATTATAAGAATGTATAATTTAATTTCTCATAAAATTTAAAACATGGTTGAAAATAACTTCATAAATCATTAGAGATTACAGAGGAAAATTCCAAAAAAAATATATAAAGTAACAATGATGTGGAAGAAAATGGTTTTGGGAGGGAAACATGAATACATGATTTTTAAAAAAATAATGTCCCTTAAAAAGAACTCAGTTGTTCATATTTTATTCAAAAATGAATAAAATGGAAAATAAAAATGTAACTCACAAATATAATTAGTTAATAATAAAATATACGGGCTTTAATATATTAAAATTATATTAATTTATGAATGGAAATCCGAAAGTAAATAATCCTGAAATAGAATGATATTATAATAGAAATCCCTTAACTTTGAACTCTCATTAGAAATAAATTTATGACCCTCCAATATTATCAATTTTGATTTTTTAGTAGATTATTAATAACATTATTCATATATATTAAAAATTTTATGGTCCCTTTACAGTCAATTGAATTTTCATCATTGATTAATTCTTTCTTACATGAACCATTTAATGTTGTTCAATTAATTATTCCAAAATAATTATGGTATATTGTTCACGGTTAATTGTTTTTGAAAATGGTCCCACAATACATATAATGTTAATAAATTCATTATTATAATATTTTATTCACTATATACAATTTGTAAATCATGTTTTCATGGTGGTAATAAAAAATGAATCATATTACTCTGTAGAGGTAGTAGTCCACACGTACACACGAGCAACATTATTATTTTCCAACAGATGAAAGGGTAATAAGAGAAATGATATTTTATATTTATGAAATCAAAATTATTTAATTAAAATAGCATCTATATTGATTAAAAATATCATTATAACCATAAATGTAAAGTGGTGATCAAATACAGATTACACCAATTTATAGAGACTGTAGGACATTCATGTGCTTTAAAAATGTTTCTATTATCAATGGAATTGAAAAGAGGTATAATATGGATGTACCTGTAAATTAAAAATACAATTATTTTTAATATATTTATATAATTTATTAAAAAAATTGTTAAAGATTTTGGGGTGTTTTGTGAAGAAATGAACTTGAAAAAGATTGATAATAACATATACCACTTCATTGGGTAACCACCTTTCGATTAAAAATTAACCCTTATTAATTTTTTATTTTGATATGGTAATGTCATCTAGATCATGTGAAGTTATGTTTGGAAGGTATTTTTAATTTATAGGGTGAGATAATTTGATCAATAAAAGTAGAGAAGAGAGGAGAGGGGTTACCTTTTATAAGTGAGGAGGTTGGAAAAATAGTAAATACCAGAAAATTTATTTTGTTATATTATTCTAATTCATGTATTATGGAACAAAAATGTAATGTATTCCAATATTATATGTTTATGGTCTAAATAACACAATCTAATTTGTTAAATGTGTGTGTTTCCTGTTTTCTTTAAGCATTATCATTTTATTTTAACCCTCTAAACCAATTTTACTCCTAATCAAAATGATAAATATTTACAATGGGGATTATTAATTTGGAAAAAATTTAAGTTGATCTTAATAAATATTTTTGAGTATAATTAATCCAAATATGAAATCCATTTTATAATAATAAATTTCCCTAATTTGTGAATGTATGTATTAAAAAATGTTTTTAAAATCCATTTAATGTAAATTTTTAGAAAATTGATTCTTTCAAACCTAAAAATAATTTTATAGAATAATAATGTATATTGTATACTCTAAGGGAATTAGTTGTATTATGAAAAATAAATGAAGACATATATATCTATAAAATAAATCCAAACCAAATTAGCCTTAAAAATAGTTGATATGATAGACGAACTAAAACAATTTTTGGTTTGAGGAAAAAATGACATAGATTTCCTAAAAGTTAAACATATATCCATAAAGTCAACACTATATATTCATTTGCATTATATTAATTATTCAATATTTTATTTTCTAAAAAATGTTTCCATAAACATTCACGTTATTCTTATATCATTATAATTCCATAATGTTGATTGTTT
Organism: Viscum album; assembly: GCA_963277665.1. Lineage (NCBI taxonomy): Eukaryota > Viridiplantae > Streptophyta > Magnoliopsida > Santalales > Viscaceae > Viscum > Viscum album. Next base: position 689,895,536 of record OY728122.1, read on the forward strand.
TTGTTAAACTAGTATTTTTCACTATTCACAAGAAATCATTTACTAATGAAAATTTACAAAATTAAACCGCATATATATTTTAAATTCTGAATTTATTATTTATAAATTTTTTAAAGAAAATTAATAATATTTTGTTTTGTGTTTTATTTAAATTCTTGAATAAAGTTATATATATTATGTTACTATTTATTTAGAAATAACAACATATTATAATGGATGCTCATTTTTTTTAAAGAGATATCGATGCCTTATGAAGCCCTTGAGTGGGATTGAATCTTATTTTTAGTGGATTATTAGATTGTTGGACTCATGTTGAATTTTAGTTATTGTTTTCTTTTTTAAGTGTATTATAAAATAACAGTGACATTGTGTCTGTTTCAGAGGTAAATCATGGAAGTCATTTGGGTTGGATTTTTCTCTTTTCCTTTTGGGTTGGAATTCATTCATGAGTAAAATATTCATTTCATAATTATGTTTGTAATTTCATAGTACATACTGACCAATTACATTGACCCTTTTGTTAAGTGGAGGTTTTGAGATGTTGTTGGAGAAAAATAGGTGTGGTTATTATAAACAAATATATAGTGAGAGAGTTTTTCATGGAATGGGGTTTACAATCCACCATTGATGATCATATTGGAGTCTAGATATTTAGTGGTTTTTTGGTACATGACATGGGGTTGTTGGGAAGGATTTTTTGTAAACTATTAACCTTATGTTTCTTTAAGGAAACCATTTATATGTTTTTAAAAATCATATATATTTCCTTTAATGTATTTTAATTGTGTGGAAATGGTATCCAAATTGAAATGATTTGAGATGTTGTTTTCATGGATTTTTATATTTTTGGTGTCGCAATTCTTACACCGTAAGCAGTAAAATGTACATATGGAGGTCGAGTTTCATATCTCTATAATTTATTCAGTTATCACACATTGGTGTTTTAGATTCATCATAACCCTTACTAAAATTAGTTGAATTAAATAGTTGAGTGATATTTAAATAAAGGGATATTGAGTATATCACAATATTGATTTTGGAGATTTTATTGAGACATCCCAGTTGTAGAATATCAATTACCTATTGCATTGTGGTTTATCAAATTTCTATAAACATTACTAATTTAGATGACCAAATTAATTATTATTATTTCCTTGATTTTGAAAAAATAATTATGCATATATAGATACAGTATTATAGAGTATTTACCAACCATTGATTTACTTTGATTGATGGACTTGGGATATCAGCTTCTTGTGATTTTAGGTGTGTTTCTCACCTTTTTTTATTATAATAAATTTTTAATCATTGGGAGTTCTTGGTGGAACTATTGGTTTGGTTCACTTGATTTGGGTGTGAGAGGTTGAGGCCTATTGTGTTCTAGGTTATTGGGGATTATCTTTTGTGGGATTGTAATTTTGATCACCCCTCTACTCTTGTTATTAAGCAGGGATTGTGAATATTAATTTGATGAAATAGATTCGATAGATAACAATTATTTAATGTATTGTGTTCATGAAACAAGATTTTTCTTCCTTTGGGTGGAATTTAAAGATAAACTAACGAATACAATGAATCACACTAAAATAAAATTAATGGGAAGTGGTTATTCCATTGTTTTTATAAGTTTCCATGATAATATCTAAGTTATAGAAGACAATTTATTTTTTATTCTGATAATTATTTATTATGATGTGATTTTTATTCTATTTTATTCAAATAATGATTCCAAAACCTTTTACAAAAGGTTAATTACATAAGGATTTTTACAGAACAGTAATCTGTTTTCTAGATTGATGAGTTATCACACATGAAAGGGATGTTGAATTTAATAGGACTACAGATTATAAAAAAATGAGTTTTGGAAGTTTTTATATATCAATTTATTTTTATATGATTTTGGTATTTATATGTGTTTGTTGTGATAAGTGTGGGGGTGATATTGTTTGATTTTGACTAGTTTTAGTATGTTAGAATGAGTGGTGTTCCTATTTCTACAGCTAGATTTATATGGACTACTTGGGTTGGTGAGAGTTTTAATATTTAAATGGTTGGTGGGATATTATGTGATACATAGGTGGTGGAATTTATAAATTGTGTGGAAATTGGAACAATTTTTTTCATAGTGGACATTTTCCTTTGTTATGAGATGTCATTTGTGGTGGTTTTTGTCTTATTATAGTGATGATATTATAGTTACTTTATTTTAATGGAATGTCATGGGTGATGAAGAATGTGGAAATTCAATTTGGATTTAATTGAACAAAAAATGTGTTTTAAATTAATTTTTAATTATTGAAATATATGTAAAATAACAATGTTGAATATTGGTGATTACTACATATTTATGATTTTTGGAATATAGGGATGATTGGGATATTGAGATGGAATCAGTTTCTAGTCTTCGATTAAAATTTTGTGGTTTTAGCCATGTGAAGTGGTTGTGTTATTTGTTATTAACCCATAGGTTGGGATTTATATATATATATATATGTTATATTTTTTATTTAATACTCAATCCACTCAGGTTGAATAACCTTTCTAAATCCCCAACGTTTAGGGTTCCAAATGTTATCCCAAATATTCAGGTTAGTAAGGGAGTAGTCTGTGATATACTAGGTGGTTTGGTTAGGATATGAGATGGTGATATATAGTGGGGTTTCCACATGGTTGGAAGATGAATGATGTTGATGAAATTCATTTTCCAAATACCCAAATATAATAGAATATGATATATGGTTTATTATGTGGTGTTTGTTGTGGGATAAGTGATGATGATGATTTTGATACAGTATATGTTATGGTTGATAAATGAGATATGATGATCTATTTCAATGTTAAATAATGGATGGAATGTACTAGGAAATTTTCAATGGAGTTGTGAGAGTGAAAAACATGTCAGTAATTAATTGAGGGGAACCATGACTACATATTATTCCATTATTATGTTATTAAAATTATATGTAATGTTCTCTGAGTGATCTTTAGTGTGGTTGGGTATTATATGAGTTAATATATTCTTATTTTTTAGATATTTATTCTATGATTCATTACAATGCCTCTTCATAATTTACATTAGTGGTTTTGAGGAGGTTTCTTATGAGATACATGTAATTTAACTGATATATATATATAAATCTATTCAGGTTCCAAGATGAATTTGGATATCAAGCTGGATATTTCTAGATTAGAACTCGGATATGGAGTTAGATATTCTACTTTAGTAGTATTATTTTTGGCATTTTATTTTAGATACCATGTATATATATATAATCATATGAATTTTTATATATCATTTTTAATTTATATTATGGAGTTGATTTGTGGTCTCATTCTATCAATGACACAATAATTAATGAGTTAAATACCTTCCATTTGTCCATTTATACTCTCAATTCTATCATCCAACATATTGCCTATGGGGGTAGGATTTGGGGGTCACTCATGCCTTCACTACTAGAATCAGATGGGTCCCTAGCTAAGGTAGGTCAATAAAAGGGTAGTGGGAACAACACCGTCCCAACTTTGTATATATTATTATATATAAATAATTAAATTATTTTACATTTTCTTGTTCTTATCATGTAAAATCCTAGAACATTATTAATAAAATTTAAACAGATGAATTTATAAAGGGGTTTTCAAAGTATGTTGTGTAATTCAGGCCTAGAATTTGAGCCCACCAGTATGGAACATATGTTTTTTACTCAAAATGGACTACATCAAGATAAAAACAACAATTTAATTCATCAATAAAAATTTATTACGTGATTTTATTCTTATTACTAATGAATCAATTCGATGATTAATATATATGTAGAAAGTAGTCATTTCATATAGTGTGGGAGAAGCCTCATTGAAAAATTCTTACTCTATTCTGAAATTAATCAATAATTATCAATGATTTGGAATCTATCCAAAAACACTTCAACCCATTTTAATTAGTATGTTTTCTTTCATGAGTAAAAAACCAAATTTCCTACTCACATTACATTCATAGGCCAATTTAGTTATAAAAATCCTTGATGAATCCATGGTGGGATTAGACAAAATCCCCACACCTCGAGGGGTCAAGAGAACCTGATGTTGCACCATCACTATTCACATTAATCCATGTTCTATGGGTTGGAATCCAACACATTGGTTTCACAAAAAATCCGTTCCGGTCATCCCTTTTACACAATGCATACAAAAAATTTAAGATCAGTGATATCTTTCATCATTAAACTTGTTTTAATTTTGTAGAATGTAACCAAAATATTTATTAATAGTAACACCACCCACATGTATTGAGGTAAGATGAAAATAAAACACCATCACATTCCGATCATTAAATATCAATGAAATAACCACTATAGTATAAAAAAATAAGATTATATATTTTTTGACTCAAGGTAGCTTCACTAAACGAGACCACAGGACCCACAAATATATTTTTCAAAAATAGAAAGAGATTTATAAATATATAGATATTATCAAAAAACATCTTAATTATTTAATTTTAAAAGAATTTTTTTTAGATTCCATAAAAAAATATAATTATCCCATATTGTTTAAATCCTAATTTATTGAAGCTTGTTATCATGTGGTAGTCACCCTGTCCAAATCATCCACATAATTGGGGACATAGATCGATTAATGAATATATTACTAAATTTAGAAATCCATTTTAGTGTAGTATTTTATTTGTGGCATATTTACCAACAAAATTATCCAATTTTGAGTTCCCTATAGGTTTTCAGAGTATATATGATCATGTCTATATCAACATTGGAATAATTTTGGATCACTAAAAAAACATTAGTGGGAATGAAATTTGATGCCTCCCCAATACATTGATTCAAATTGATTATAATGGAAATTATTTTGAGGGAGTTTGGGATTTTATTATCGGCGTTTTGGAAATTATAATATCTTTAGTGTTTGGGTCGATGATTTAATGTGAATGAATTATAATGAGAATAGTATATAGATTTATTTCTGGAGTTGATCGTGATCATATAACTAGTTTAATGATTTTTAATTCAATTGTAAATAAAAATAAAGGTTTATGAGTTTGGATGTTGATGTTTCTTGGATCACATTGATGACCTAAAGGGGTGATGATTTCATGAGGGGAAAAATGAGAATGCTATTTTGGTGAAGGTCAATAACATAAATAATTTCATTTTTGGGACTTATATGATTGGTTTGAATTGAGGAAATTATTTGATTGTTAATAAAATAAATCTTCATTTTATTATGTAAAATTTTATTATTATTTGATAGTAATAATATTTTCTGAGGTGTTTCCAAACATAATAGATAAAATTGAATCATTCATTGGATGCTTTACCTGAGAACCCGTGGAATATACTGATATATATTGATAATCCAAGGGTCATGATTTGTTGTTGTGGCCTAATATAGTGAACCACTGAAACATATTGTGATTATTTATGAATTGTATTGATGACATAAAATGAAATTTCAAAATTAATATTATCATTTTATTCAAATTAATTATAAAAAATTAAAATTTCGGAATGAAATGGATATGACTAATTTAATGGCCTAATAAGAATAGATACACTCAAGAGGACTGTAAATTTATTTTAAAATAATGAAAACTTGATGATAGTCTAAATAAATTTTTTTAAGATAAATGATGATCCAAATTCATTGGAATTATAACAGTATTGAAGATAGTACGTAACACATTTTCTACTAAATAATTAAATGAAAAATTAGTGCCAGATGGAATTGGATCATTCTTGAGAAGAGTAGCCTTAATTTGAAATCTATACTGTTAATTATATTATATAAATGTGCATATTGATATCAATTTAATAAATTTATTGTCACAAATAAAATTTGATACATAAGCTGAACGGTAATTATTTTTATAAAGGATAATGTTGTCAGTCATTGATGGAAAAAAAGTGATGACATGTCACTAATAATGAATTGTTACTCTATTGTTGAGGCACAATCATGCATTGATGAGTTGTTCATTACGTGTGTTATTTGATCAATGTGATGATAATGATGTATGTAGGAGTGATTTTTAATTGCTAAAGTGTAGTAATCGTAATGATAAATATTTAGATGACCTTGGAATAGACCTAGGGGCCTATTGGGATGTTTATGAGTTTCCCTAGATGACACAAATGAGGTACAATGTGGGATTTTGTATCTACCATGATGTGTAATGGATTATTGAATAATTCAATAACTAACATTATATGTTAGTGAATTATCCATTATATTCCATGATTGTGGGAAATAAGGATCCATGGATGCTGGGTTTATAGTTTTAGTACTATATTGGATTTATTTTATGATTGGTATGAGGATCCATAATTGTCATTGAAATGATTGTTGTGTGTGATTCCTCACCTTCAGATGTGATGCAACCTATAGAGGATAGATATCAATGAAAGTAAGATATGGTGGTAAATATCATTTGCACTCACCCTCCTATCATGGTTAATGTGAGATGATAATGGCCAAATCCTTTCTCACCCATATAATTTTTTCTGATCGATTTGTATATATGTTTATATCCTCCACCACCGACCCACTAATCTTAGATGATATTGGTATGATATTTTAAGGAGATGGTTGGAGAATAGTATTTTCACTAATATCTCTAGTGTGAGATTTATGGACATGTGTAATTTCCTCATTTTCCCTAATGTGAGAAAATTATATATTTGATATATAAAGACATGAATTTCAAGAAATAACCATGATATATTAATTTTATGGATGGTAATTATTCTGATTAAAATTTATCTTCCACACCGATATCATTTTTATTGAGATAGAAGATGATAAACATGATTCTATCTCAACTCCTTATTATTTATCATGTATTTTCATTATCTAATACACAAATATGACTATGACATCTTTAATTTCCACTAGTATTCTAGTATTCATATTTATCACAATCGATGATTATTTCCTCTGGAATTTGAATGTTTATATACTGCAAGATTTACAAATATATAATTTCTCCAACAAAAGAAGTGTACTTCCTTTAACACATTAGAGAAATCTGAGATATTTTTATCTCATTATGTTATTAAATGTTATATTGAGATATTAATTTCCACCAATATCCCATAACTAGTGAATCAATGGTTATTTGAAAGGCCTAGATTATATGATGGGATGTGAGATCCGATTACTATTCTTTTCTTTGATATATTTTTATTTATAAGTGTATTAAAATATATAAATTTGTATATTTATCTAAATTGATCATTTAATTTCCTTATGATGATAGCTGTATATGTTACTATATTTTTACTTCAGTTACTATTGATACAAATAGAATAACAATTTTCAGCTTCAATTTACTACTTCGGCTGATTTTATTAGATAGTTTCATACTAACCTCAAAATTCAAACTTAAATATTGTTTTTCCATTATCTATGAAGATCAATATATATTGGAAATTAATTATTATGGTGGTGGGAAATGGACAGTGGATAGAGATAGTTGGTGGAATAGTGATCATTTAGTTATTGTCACTTCTATGTCTTTAGTATTAGGGATGAAATATATTTTGGATATGATGTTTATAATAAGTGATTTATATGTATTATTTCACACTGTACTGTCGATATTATTATATATATATAATGTTTCATTTTTATGTTTTATATTTCATGCATGTTATGCTTGATGTTGTTATATGATAGAATATGAAAAACATCAGGTTGAGGTAATCCAACCCCCGATAATTATTATAACTCATTAATGAATTCCAACACTTGTCCAAGTATATGAGAGAATTAGTATTCAATTAACATTAATCCAAGACATGATAAATTGGTATCATCATGATAGGATAGATTTTATCATGATGCACATGTGATGATTGGTAGGGAGAGTCTAAAAATAGTCTTAAAAATATCAATAGTATATATACTTCCAATAAAATATTTTAAAATGGTTTCATCAGAAAACGTAAATATTATAATGAAATTATATATGAAACATGAATAACTGATTAGTATATTACATGTGATGTAAAATTAGGGATCATTAACATATAACTACATGAAATGATTTTGTTAGTTCATGAATTACTTGTCTATATCTATGGATAATATGTTGTATAGTTAGAAGGGGCATACAGTAAACACATCATCATTTACATCAAGTATATTTTCAAGGAACGGTCCGGGGGATAATGGGTAGGGATTTATGATATTGAGATAATTCATTATCTGTCAGCAGTTATAATAGAATGTTGAGGTGGAGAAAATAGATGATACACTATAGTATAAATCTGGTTAATGTATTTTAGAGGTCCTCAAAAGACTCAAATAGTAGTCTTTTTATGTGATGATATCAATTTATTGCAATATTTAATCGGAAATCCTCAATGTATGGGGAATTTCACAATTGTTTTCAATGATTTATTTTGGATTTTAAATTGCATTTTTTTTGAATTACTAAAACCATATGTACTTTTATATAAATTCAAGAGTTATAATAAGTTGTTTAAATTGAATAAAGTATCACTAGGTATTTTTTAATTTTTTGGAACCATTTGACTAGTGAAGAATAATAGAAACATGCCATGATCCAGTAGCTATTTTGGAGCAACTCATGTCCTTTTAAAATGACATTTTTGTGTTATTATTTCTAATGGTAAACATAAACATGAATTATTTAAAGGAATCTAATAATTTTTCTTATTCCAACATTCCATTTGAGGGGACTAACCTAGAGGTTCATTTAGACTATTATCATTTATGAAGAGGTAATAAAATTGTATGGTATCTATATAATATTTTATTATACAATAAATCTATTAATATGAGGTTTTTAAGGGGTTTTATAATGATTATTGTGATTGGGTCATCAATTAAATTATTTTTGGTCCAATTGATATTCTAGAACATAATCCTATGATTTTCATGGGTATTATAGAAATACGGACATATCATGTCAGGTGGTAAATTCAATTGACATCTTTAATAGATGGTGTGAAAGAAATATTTTTTCATCTATATTTGTTTCATTGATATTGAAGATAAACTTTGGTTGATGTTTTCTTCTTAATTATAATATAGAGGTTTATCCAGTTATCATTCATTGTGGTGAATTCATGCTAGGTTGTTTCAAGGTTATTAGTGGATGGTCTTCATTTCCATTGAATTGAATGTTTCCATGTGTGATGGTATATTTGGTTCAATTTGGAGGTGAATTATAGATATGTAAAATTGATTATAATATAATTTCATGGGATGGAATTATGTTTATATGTTGTTTTTTTGTGACCTCTACTAGTTGTATCTTTTCTTTGTGTGAAATGAGTTTGATTTCAGCTTAGTTTAACACTTATGTTAACCATGGAGTCACCATTAGTAACCATGGATTTGGGGTTTTTATATGGAAAATCATTTTCAAAATAATTATTAGATAATCTAAGACAATATTAAGATATTTTTTAAGTATATTGATTTTATATTCAAGGTTTATTTGGATATGAAATGATGAAACATTAGTAGTATTTTTAGTTAATTAAATATTCATTTAGTAGTAGATATTATGTTTTCTTATAGAGCCAATCCCAATCCAAAATTAATGTTCCTTAGGATTTTACCTAACTTATGAGATGTTTTAATTGGGGAGATTAGATGTGTAAATATGTGTTTTGTTGGCAACATGATCTCTCCTATAATTTTGGAACCTCAATGCACTTTCTGGCTATTTATGATGGTTGATAGAAAGATATAGATAAGTGATTAGGTAGAGGATCAGACTCATTAAATAAAACAATGAATATCATAAATAATAAATTTTATTTAATTTTTTGGGGAAAAATTATTTTATATTATGGTGGCATCAATGTGTTTTACCCTCAGTATGTATATAGTCTCCATCAAACATGGTTTGGGGGGGAGCATTTCTCAACACAAGTTTAGTTGGATGTCTTTAATTTATTTAATGTGAATCCATATGTGGATATGGATAGTTAGGGATGATATATTTTATCTTATTATCTATAGGATGTGAAATGTGTTTTGGTAGTTCAGTTCGACTACCATTCTTCTCATTACGTACATTTCTTAACTATTATTTATAATGAGGATTCCTTTTTCCATGGAGGAAAATAAGAGTATGTTTTTTTTTGGGATTCCAGTGGTATGTTTCATGTATGAGAATTTTAACATTTAATGGGATGAATTTTTTATACAAATATATTTATATTGTTTTTTTAATAATTGGAAAAAAATTAATTAAGAATAACATTTCCTATGTATGTTGGATTATAACTATATTTATTTCAATATATTTTTTGATACTCATTATTATATGAATGGATCAGATGATGTTTTTTGGGGCACCAATAGATGTCAAGGAATATTTTATGAATTTTGGATTTATGTACATTTATGGATAATAAATCATTAATATGTTTTATATTGTGGATGATATTGTGAAATAAACTAAATAAATATTGTCTCAATGGGTTATTTTATTTTGGATAAGAGTAATGGAACTTTTTAATATTTTTGAATTATCCCAAATTACAATTTTTATTATAATTATTGAAATACATGGTTAGAAATTACATAACACCCTCCCATGTTATCTCTAATCTCCCTTCCACACCCTATGTCTATTTTGGGAGTGACATCTTGGACAATTGTTAGACTATATTTTAAGGTTTTAGGGTTCTTTAATCACGTTAGGATGGAATATGTGAGGTTGTGGGAGATTTCATAGAGTATATTATTGGGTACACTATACATGTCAAATTTAAATCATAAATTTTTATATTGTGATGTGAATTTATCACTGGGAACAATCCATAATGATGATTTTATGATATAAAATCTTTTGAAATTTTAAAACCAATTTTATATCATAAATGTATTGACCTAGAAAAAAATAACCCAAGCTGACATGTTTTTCTATGTACATGATTTATGGGAGACTCACATATTAAAACCCATATTTATAATTTGAATCCTTCATGAGCTATGGGTTTTATTTTTTTAAAATTTTACTCCCTCTTCCTTTACTGTCCAGTGGTGTCCCTCAAATGCTAGATCACTCTCATGTGTGATTGGGTGTTCTATCTCTTCCAGGTTGCATTATTTTGTTCATTGGATCTCCAAAATGTTTGGTATTCTCCCATTAGGAATGTGTAAACATTTTTCATCTTCATTTCTCATAGTTGTGATAGTGACATTATGATTAATTTATGATATCATTTGATCTTATGATAATTATTCTTCTAAACCATCTAGATTTGTTTTGTGATTTTATTCCATAGGACATCCCCTATATTGATTATGTGGAAACATGTGAGTTTCTATGGAAATTTTTTATAAACTTCTTATTCCTGCCATTTTTCAAACATAATTATATTATGATACTTTGTAATTGATTCTAGTGACTCAATTGATTATTATGAATTCCTCCTCATGTGTGTGGATCATGTTTTGGGTAGTTCTCTCCCAGAGAATGAGGTCAGTTGTTCTGTCTATAGCTTACATTTCTGGAATCCTAATTTTAGTAAAATTTATAATTGGTTTTTTAAATATTTTTTTCCTATTTTTTTGTGTGTGTGTAAAAGGGTTTTGTGATTAAATATTATTTTTCCCTCATTCCATTATGAGGAAATGTGTTTTCAAATAATTTTGAAATGGATTGTGAAATTGGTTTTCAAATCATGTTTTTGAATTAATAAAGAGTTATTTGGTATTGATTTTGAAATATGAATCACTGTGATATTAATTTTGTAAATGGAGTAAATGAGAAACCATGTGTAATTTGAATTATATTGTAGTATTTGACCTTATCCCTCATATTATTAGTGGTTAATTCATGGGTGTTCCTTAGTTCCAAGGTCCCAGATTATAGGAAAATGATTATGAAAATATGAGTGGGTTTACTTATGGGGTCTTTCTCTACTCCTTAATATTTTTTTGGAACATCTATTCCATATGGATAATAATTATGGAATGATTAGTCATATTCCTAGATCTATTTTTATCCTTGTCTGGTTTGTCATTGTTCTCTAGCTTTGTAATGTTAGGATTTTGATTCACATGATTTTAGAAATAAAAAGTTTTGTTTTAAATACCTTTTAACTATATTTTTTAGAGTTCTTGGAAAAGGTAAAATTTTACCTTTATTTTATTATATAACTAGTTTTTTAATTATCATAACATTGTTTTAATTAAATGACCATATTGGGATTATTTGGACTGAGAAAATATATGGAAAAAATTGGAGGGAACCTATTGATCTTGTTTTTATCATACACTATGAAACACATAGACGGTGTTAATACTTGATATTGTGTTTTAATGTTGGAAAATGAATGGTATTTTTGTGAGGAGGTGTGTCTTATTTCATTTGGAAAAATTGAGTTGGTGGTGATATGGTGAGAAATTTCTCACATATCACATAGGGATGTATTTTTTGGTTTTTGTTATCCTTTTAGTTATCTTCCACTATTTTCCCCTATTCCATATATTCCATGATATTTGTTTTAGGTTTGTGTAATTTGTTCCCTGTGATTTTTCTGAGATGAAAAATTTATTCACCAAACCCATGGCTCTTGAGATAAGAATTTAGGGATGTTGTAGATAGGATAGAGATTGGGTGTTTAGGGTATTCATGTTTGTTTTATTACAAATTGGTATCAATGGTTGTTTTTTCACAGGACTACATGTTTTGGGGTGTCTATATGAATGTAGATAGAATTTTTAAAAATTGAGTGATAGGTTTTGGTGAGTTCTTTGCCAGATCATTCATTTATGACCCTCAATTTAGCATTCTATTTCTGGATGTATGTCACTAGTGTTGTGTTATTACCATGATATTAGATTCTACTAATGGTTTTTTAGTTTATAATGAGACTTTTATATTGATTTTTTTCAATTTTTAGGGTATAGAAATACGCCTTGAATTCATCTTCCATGAGTTCCATATGAGGTTGTATGGAGAGATGATCCACTTTGGAGCCCAACTACGGATAAAAATATTATAGTGGATATCATTCGGGTAGTTAATGTCTTAGTACAGAATGTACCAAGGGATCCGAACAAATTAGACGAGGCTCCACATGGATCTAGAGGAGATATTGATCAATCGTGAGATTTCATTACATGATATACCTACATCCATTAATGGTATAAATGAACACCAAGAGGAATAGGACAAATTAGACAATATTGATTGAATATTTTACGTCATGGATACACTTAAGACTGTCGGGTTGAAGTGGGAAATGTTTAGGCACATGGGTCTAAAAAAGAGATAGTAGAATTCTATGGTACATAATCATTGGAACATGGGATTGGATTTCATGGACTTAAAGATGATATTCTTTCAGTAATTATTCAAAGAGTATTTTATAATGGAAAACTTTCCATATTTCTCCTCTTCACCTCAGGTAGAGTGTTAGGTGTTAGAGTACACAAATCATTTTTTTGAGACAGTTCATTTTACTCTGGAGGTGTTGCATAATGATGTTATAAAATCTCAAACGTATCTACATGGTTGTGACCAAATATCCAAATGTAGGTCTATATGTTGATGAATAACACCTGTAATTAACTATTTGCTCTATCTATGATGTTATAAATTCACATGTTAGGAAATATTAGCTATTACTCTTGGTCTCTGACAACGATTGGAAGGTTTATTGGTCTGCAAGGAAGGGAGAGGAAGTGACCATTTAAAGCTAGGTTTACTAGAGTTAGTTCTCAACCATGACTATCCTCTACACCATCTACAAATTTCATCACTGTTTCGTGGACTTTATAATAAGGTGATAAGTTCATTAACACTAGGATTTATTATGCATCCCTTGTGAATATGTTCCATAATTGTTGATTCTAAGACAATATTTAGTGGATTTTCATTGAAATTTTTATACCTTCTTATGGTCATGGTTCTTCGACACCAAAGACCATTATAATGAAGTCAAAATATTATTAGTGTCCACAAAACTCCATCCAAATGACCTAGGAGTTAATAACCTTCATGAAATTTATACGTTTCTAGTGGGGGTTGTTGCAGCACCAATTATAGTATGGGGTAATATTTTTTTTAATCTTCTATAGTGGCTATATTGTTTAATACATGTCTTTCACACTCATTTTTTGGTTAATGTGCGAAAATGTCCCACAGATCATTTGTACTTTGTTATACAATTTTTAAAACCTCTTGGAATGATGAAGGATTAGTTTTTTGTATGTCTATCTTGTTTTCTATCAATTGAAAATGTATAATTAGTATAGGATTTCTATGTTCCATGTAAGGGTTTTTGGACATCATTATCATTTTGATCGGTTACTTTCTCACTGTGATGAGATTTATTTTTTTGTTAGCATGTTTGATTATTTTCTACTGATTAGAGAACATAGGTGTTTCAAGGAGATTGGGATCCATGTTTGTGTCATGTAAGACCACTCTGACTATAGATCAAGTGTTATTTGTATACTATTACAATTAATTATGATGTTTTTTCTTCTTTTTCTGACCTTTATTTGGTTTTTTTGGACTTTCTAGATGTCTTTATGGATGAATGTTCTTGTATTACTCAAGATATGAAGGTATATATCAAAATTATTCTAGTGTCGGGTATGAAAACAATCACAATACCGTCTTATATAATGTAACTAGATGAGATGTAAGAAGTATGGATCCAGTTTAATGATCCAATGAAAAATTGTTTTTTCCACCATAGTCTATCACTATGGGAAGCCTCATACTATATTTTGTGTTGGAAAATGGTTCAATTTATTATTTAATGGAATATAAAATGTTTAACAGGTTGATAGATAAGAAAAAACTATCATTTTTATCATGTGGAATTACTGTACGATCAACTAATAGGGGAGATATTGTTTTTTAAAATCGATCTTTAGTCAGGGTGTCATCATCTAAGGTCTCAAGTGTTTAGTATTCCAAATAATTCCTTTTGGAGAAAGTATATCCACTAAGAATGTATTGTGATTCATTTTTTTCTCTAACAAATTAATATGAAGTGTTTATGGGGTTTATTCAAAATAAATTCCTTCAGTACCTAGACACATTTTTGGAGTGAATTAATGACATCTTGGTTAATTCAAGAAATGAGTGTGCACATGAACACCATATAAATTTAGTTTTTGGATTATTGAGAAGGAATTGAATGTATAGAAATTTTTCTAAAATAAATATCTTGATTTATGAATTGAAGTTCTTGGGGAATTGAATTTATAAACATGGAATTCTAGTCGATTCTGGGATGGTGAGGATTGGCTGGCCATGTGAGGAACAACATGAGGTCCTCGATATTTAGATCTTCTTAGGTCTTCTGGATACTATTAGTGATTTATCACTAATTTCTCAGGTTTATCATCACCACTGATTTCTCTTAAAAAATGTAGTAAAATTAAAAAGGTATACAAAATATTATACTTATTACAAAGCGTTGAAATTAATTTTGACATTAGTATATATTTGGATATTAGCTGAACCTTTTATGTGGTTTGTCGTATACTGTGGTGATTTTTGTGCTTATCTAGGTTATATTACTATTTATTTTTATAAAATTGTAGGATAAAATTCTTGTCATATTTGTTAAACTCAAAATAATTTATCCACACATGATTTGATCTATATCATAGTTATACCTGTAATTAAGTGTTGGAATATCTATCTATTTTGGGTGAGATTAATAGATTTTACATATCATAAGATATTGAGAAATATATTTTCATTAATGTAATTGAATATAAGATAGATATTATGGATATATTATATTTAGTCATTTTATAAGGAAATTTCGTACACCCTAAGAATGGGGAATCACATTATAAATTATCACAGTGGGAAACCTCCACAACAAGCTATCCTATATTCAAGGAAATGGTGGAAAATTATGGGAATCATCACACAGTTGTATCTAGATGCATTGGAATATTATTTTGATATGGTTCTTAACAGTTTTCAATTATAGTTATCTCTCTTTATGTATGTTAAACAATATCAATAGAAGGATGAGGAGTTCAGAAAAATTAGGGAAACATTTTACGGTGGGGAGACTATTTCATCATGGTTTATCCCATTCTATGGTATTCAATGCTTTTGGAATTGGGTTTTTCGCCATTATTCATTATTAAATTAATGATGTATTATTTTAATATTAAATCATTCGTCATTCACCCAAATGATAAAAATATGTATTATAAAATGATATAGTGTTTTGGATATTGGGAAAGTGTTACGACATCACTGAGTTTGATTCCCATTGTTATACCTTCCAAGAGATAATATCCTAGAATATGAAGCCATATGGTTTAAGCCAATCATATCAGGTATTAGTTTGGAAATTTGATTTCGTTTTAGTATAATGGTTTATTATATTTCCATGGACTACTCAAGGGAAGAATACTATAAGTGTGATGGCTGACTGGAAGATGAAATCATATAATTTCATCACGACTAGAGACACTGCTAAGGATAAAGATTTGGGTAAGATGTATGTGTATGAGATTTTGACGTTTCAAGGGGTTACATTTACCATTATAACATTAATAGACCCTTGTTTTACCTATATATTTTAATGTATTTTATGATAGGTTATATAGACTTATATTCGGTTAACTATAGTGTACATTCCATAGGAAGATAATTGAACAGATAATGTAATTTAGTTCTCATAGGATATGCCCAAAAACTACATATTATATTTTTCGACATCTTGTTGTATAAATCTGGGGTTGGTTGAGTTTTATTATAAAAAACATTATCAACCATCAATTATAATGCTTCCCATCATTGATTTGTATGGTCACCCAAGCAGGTCACCGCTTTTCTAGGGAGAGGTCAGAGAGACCACTGTCATAGAACAATTTCTATTTAAAAGATGTTAGAATGTACCTACGATAATTTTTGGTTCCTAGAAATAGTGATGATTCAGAATAAATTTTATATAGTTTTTTATATTCATACTTTAAAATTTTTTGTTGGTGACCAAGTTTTTATGATTTTTTCTCATTATTTATGTCACCATCGACTTAATAAATTGGTTGATTTGGAATCAATATTTTTTTTGTTAGTTTCAGGTCACTGATCATATTGTGATGGATCCTTTGAAGTTTGGATGTATGAATTATTTAATATATATCAATTACATTTTTTTCAAATCTCCTCTCTATAAAAACAATCCAAATGCATCCCCTGATCTGACGTGGGAATAAATTAAGTTAGAATTAGATTTCATAGTTGCGGATAAAACAGAGGAGATCATTGATAACAAGTTGAATTTCATAAGTGGTATTTTTATTCTATTGTTATTCAGATATTGTGAAACCGATCGTATTCTAAAAAGACATGGGAGAATTAATAATTAGTGAAGAAGTAGTGGACACATCTATTTCTGATGAACCCTTCATCCACATAGATTCTAATGATTGATATACCAATGGTCGTTTGATTATAAAATCCTAAAAAAATGTATTCTCTCATTTAATGATTGAGGGTTTTTTATTTTGGTTCTAAGGCCATGATATGTTGTGGGAGTTCTTATAAGATATTATAATGGGTTAATCCTATAAGGAAACATTATTTCATAAATTTATACTTTATGGTGTAAATATGTCACATTTCATAATCCTTAAAAATGAGCATCATCATTAAATCAGTTCTGGACATAAAACCATTTTGACATCATAAATTGTTCCCTTGTGATAAATTAATCTTATGAATTATTTTCTACGCATATATGAATAATGTGAGATTAATTTCATAATACAAGGATTTGTGATGTCGATCCCTTATTCCTAGTAGTTTTAATTACCCACTTGACCAACCCCCTCTTACTTCATTTGATGTCCATATTCCTCAAAACCTAGATCTCCCACAATCATATTTAGCTGTTATAGCCCATAAATATGTCTTTTTTTTGTGATTATGACCACTGACATGGTCGGTAATCTCCCATAAGGTAACTATGAACATTAACCTTCTTCATTTATCTGGGTTATATAATAATTGAGTGGATTCATTTATTTGATATATTGGTCATATTATTATTATTATTGGGTATCTTAATGATCCATTCTATGACTATCATTCAATGAAATTTCTCTATGTTTGTTGTGGTGCAGTGTGTGAGTTCCTAGAGAAATATTTTTACATATCCTTTCTCCTATATTTTTTTATGTAGTTCAATTATTTGCTATGGTAATCAATTTAAGTGCATTTTATTATTATTTGTCCCACCTGGTGTGTGTGGATTTTGTTTTGGTTAGAATGTGACAATAGTGTGATATTGGTGGTTAAGACACCATCCTATATTGGATAAACCATAATTTCTCTATCATTTATATATTTTTTTATATATATAATAGAATAACTGATTTGTGAGTATGAACATGTTTTATAATAAATTTATTTTTCCCCTTAGCTTGGTAAAAGAAATTGTGTTAATAAAGAGTTTTTAAATTTATTGTGAAAGGTGTTTTAAAATATATTTTTTATATAATATTTAGATTTTGAAATTTCTGATGAAATTAAAATCCATTTAAAATAGATTTTGTCAACATATCACATGGGATGTTTTGGTACATTTTTATAATGTTTATTTTTTTCCTCATACATTTTATTATCTTGGGGTCACTCATAGTGTTCTCGTACACTCCCTAGGCCATTGTTATATGGAGTTGATGTTTTATTTATCAAGGGGTTCAATCATTAGATCTTCTTCTACTCCTCGGTTTTATGTTCTAATGGAATAAGTGTCCCACAATAAATTATGGTGGCATTGGTACTCTCCTAGACAATCTTTCTATGAACCCTCGCACATTTAACATTATTATTTGGATTTGTAAGGATTTGAATTTGATATAAATTCTTTTAGAAATTTGGATTTATGCTTTGAATATATTTTACATAACTTGTATAAAACTATGAAAATGCGAATAATTTGGCATTCTATCTATATAAAACTACTTTAATACATCCAAATCCATATTTTCATTAACATTTTAATATTAATATTACATTCATAGAGACTTGATTTAGAAAACCTAGCTGAGATCCAACAATGAATATTTATTTCACACCCTAGACACTCCTAAGGTGTTGTGTAGAACTGGTTCATTACTTTTGATACAGGACAATTCATGTCATTTTAGGGAGGTTATGAGGTATTTGTTAGCTGGGTATGTTTTTTTGGTGGTCAGAATACTGGATATTCCCCAAATATCACATTTAGAAGTAGTTATTTTCTTATTTTCCATTCTTTTTTTCTTCCCATATTCAATCCATTATATATACGCCATGCAGTTAGTTTCGAGTTGTTTGATATCATTCCCTCTATGTTTTGTTTGATTATTGAGTCTATGTCGGCAACCCCTGGGGATCAATAACGCCCTATAAATATGTAATTGATAAATTATGGTTTTATATAATGAGTGCATTTTTTTTACATTGGTGGCACTAAATGTAAGGGGTGAAGGTGATAATTTATTTCATGCATCAGGATGTGTGATTTCAGGTGTGGTTATTTAACCCAACCATGAAACCCCATTAATTTCTTCATTAATTAAATTTATTTTTGATTTTCAAATCGAAAATGAAACAAATGGTTTATTACATGATATATATATATATATATATAAACATCATAGTATGATGTTCATCATAAGATATATAAATTGATAACTAGATGCTTGAATATAAAATCATTATTGAGAGAATGTGTCGAGTCAAATCATCTTCTATCTAGATGGGAAATACATAATGTATTAATTTGGAAAATGAATTTGTATTTACGATTTATAGTGACTAAATTAACAATTATCATGAGTTTCATAGAGTTTTAAACTGTTTAGGAAAGAAGGTGGGGGCTTGAGGAAGCACTAGAAATGATTCTTTTTTGGAATTAGGGAATAAAAAATTGAAGAAAAAATAAAATAATAATATGTAGAGGTGGTATTTATATATGTCACTTTTAGATGAAACATTAAGGGGAAGGGTTATATCCCTATCCACATAAATATATATTATTATAAAATAACTAAATTGAATCTGCAATCCACATATCAGTTCATGATATGAAACATTGGGATGGCTTTGGGTGCCACCCAAACCCCAATTTTTTATATTTTTATATAAAAATAATAATAAAACTACTACTAGTAGTAGTAATAATATTATTATTAAAAATATTAAAAATATTATCATTGGGAATTTGATTTCATGATAAAAAATATAAATCTTGAAAATTAATAGATTATTTTCAATTTTTTTCAACAATGATTGCAATTTATTCGGTTTATAGGGTGTGTGGATTCATATGGGGTGTGTTTTGGGAAATATAGGATAGTGAGTGTTGGGATCGACAATGAACAATATGACAAATATTTTTTTAATAATATTAGTAATTCTATATTTGGTAGACTATGATAACATGTTAATTTCTAATTATGGAAACCCAAACCTAAAAAACTATTGTTTTATGATTTTGGATATGGGTGTTTGATGGTTTATTCTAATGTTCTATAGTTATTTCAATGTAATGATTAGAGTTCATAATGATCTAGTGATATAAGGTATGGTTGATGATGTCATTAAAGAAATTTTTATGTCTTCTGAAATAGGGTAAAAATAATGAATATATTTGATTGAAAATAAATAACCTTACTTAATTTTATATTAAAAAATATTACCATTTCAGGATTATAATAATATATGATAATGTTTTGTAAAACATAATAGATATGTAGTAATTAATCATTATATGTCTCATCTGACTATAAGAGATAGTGAATGGTCTATGTTGATAATTTAATGGTTGTGATAAGTTGTTTGGAAAAAGTAAAGAGAACCACTAAATTTTATTTTTATTATTCTAAAATCATGTTGGTGAAATAAAACAATATTATAAAAATAATTTATTAAAATTAATTTAAATGGATGATAATATTTTAATATAATTAATATAAATAATAAAATGGAGTAAATGTACTTTATAAAATAATGGATATTGTGAATTTTTTATAAAATAAAAATCAACTGATGATAGTCTATATGAGATGATAATAATGTAATGATGAACTCAATTTTTAAGTGTTTTCATAATATTAAATAATGTGGGGATGCTATTTTTGGATATATAATAAAATTATTGAGTAGTTATATATAAAAATGATTCCATGTTAAGAATTGTTTTCTCAAATTTAACACTACGATGATGTTGGGTTGATTTAAACATGCTTATTTATTTTAATGAATGAAATTAATTTTCACCATGAAATGTGGGTAAATTGGATAAATAATAATGTCTGGAAGGAATGAAAAATATTGCACATAATTGATGTAAATAAAGTGATGATATATCACTGGTGATATATTTTCCCTCTAAATATGAAGCACCATCAAGAATGGATGATAGGATAATGTGTTTTTCATTGGATTCATTAGAAACGTGATGAAAACCTAATGACAAATATTTGGATGGTCGTGGAATTCATTGAGGTCCAAAAATAGTATTTAGAGTTACTATTGATGTCCTAGTGTAGATTTTATGGGGGGAAGCGATGTAGAATATGTTGTGGGTGAATAAATTATTATTTAAATAATTGACATTAACAATTATTGAATTATGAATCCCAAACCTTAATATAGGAAAATAGAGATGTGTTAATGAATTCATAAAAGAATTAATACTCCCCTAAGTATCTTGTAGGAATGAGAGGAGGCTACATGATTATGATGGGAGAGATTGGTGTATGTGTTTACTCACTTTATTATTAGAAGCATCCACTGTAAGATTAATATCAATGTCGGCAGGTTATGATAGTGGATCATCATTACGCTAACCCTATGACTGGGATTGAAGCTAAGAGAAAATAGAAATATTCAATATCACCAAGTAATATGGGTAGAGGAAGATCATAATGTATGTACATATCTTCAATCACTCACCCACTATTTTAGGATGATATAAGTTGTATGTTTCTATAATATAGTTAAAGATGGTTGTTTTCCCAAAAACCTAAAATTTTTGACTAATGGAGATGGATAATTCCAATAATGTCACAAATGATAAAATATGATTAGTAGGATAGGTGATACTAGTAATTCCTATAATATACATAATATGCGAATTTTATGTATTGTAATTCACCTAACTATAAAGCCTCTTCCTCACAAAGATTATAGGTGTCATGGAGGATGATATTGTATATGATACTATCTCTACACCTTCCCACTAATCATTTATTCAGATTACCTAATATAAAACTGTATCCCAAAATATTGTGTTTCCTACATCGTTCTTATATATATATATATATATATTTGTCTCTATAGATGTCAATTTACTATTATGGTTGGAAATATATTAATTTATAGGTTTTTTCATTTTTATTTCAACTAGTCAGAGATGAGTATTTCCTTTAGCACATCCAATATTGCTGATGATATTTATTTCATAATTCTCTTCTAAGATATCTGGTGGTCGTAATTTTTTCTAGTGTCAAATAGTTGGTTCATCCATGGAGAATTACCCTATTGTGATTCTAGGATGGGTTTTGAGGTCTAATTACTATTATTTTCATAAAATTATTCGTATTTTGGGTGAGAATTGGTAGTGAGTGAATAGAAGATTAATCAAGATTGATCCTCTAAAATTCTGATGAAAACATCATAGGGAATTTCTATGTAAACAAATTACTTGATATTGATGATTATATATAAATGATGCTTGTGTGTCTACTAGATTCTTGGGATGACCATTCTGAGTAGTATACTCACCCCTACATATACACATTAATGTGGTTGAACCCATTTCCATGCAGATCAGTAGATATGGATGATGGATTATCATGGAGTTGATGATTGATGGTGGATTCAGATAGTGGAGTGATGATTTCATGATGATATCCATTTCAATTACATAAGTCGGTGTAATACCATTTTTTGGGAACATATAGTTTTTACTAGTGATTTACATCTCACATTTGACATTTTGGATATAAGATTTTTATTTATATAAACACATTTCAGTTTTTAGTGTTATATTTCATACATATTATGCAGGATGTTTTTAAAAGATACTGGGTGATTTGTAATACGGTGAGTGAATTTATCCCATGATACTAGAGATACGAATGATATGGTCATCATCACTTTTCCTAATGAAGGCTGGATTGGTTTTTCACTTTTCTATATTCTAATATTTGACACAATGTGTATTTATAGTCTATGATTCTACTCGTCCAAACATTGTGGTGATATAGTCTATAGATATTTTTTAATCCTACAACTTTGATAATAAATTTCTCATATTACCCATTAACGTGGTAAACCTATTTTTTTGTTATCTACATTTTTTTAAAACATCAATTTACCATAATATATAATCTCTACATCATGAATGAAAATAAAAATTCCATTTCATAAAATGAAATTTTAATATGTAATCAAAATTAATTTAATAACAAAAACATTTAATGTTTAAAAAAAGTCAAAAAATTTATTTTAATTATTATATTATATTATTATTATTTCTAAAAAATTTGAAATAAATATATAAATGTTATATATATATATAATATTTTTTCTACTTCATAATCAAAATACAATAAATCTAACTTTTTACATAAATTTTATAAAATATAAAGAAAGAATGTTTTTTTAAATGTATTTCATCAATTCTGAATAACCAAAATTTTATTCCTCATAGTTTATAAATTATTCTCAAATATTCTATACTTAGTTTTCTAATCATTGATTTGTTTTTATTATTATATTTTATTAAAAAAAATTCATTAATGTAAAAAAATTAAAATAAAAAAATATCTTGAATATAAGGCATATTTTCTCAATTGAATTAGTATTTTTTTATATTCCAGTATTATTTTATTATTATATTTCATTTATAATATAATATTTAAAATAAATTTTATTCTTGTGAATTCAGAATTAGTAAATATGTATTGTACTGATGGAATTAAACTATAGCCATTAACTAGATATCCAAGGAAAAATAACCAATAAACATATAACAAAAGAACCATATAATGATTATATTAGCATCTTATAATCTTCCTTGCAGTCTATAAAAAATCATTTACATTGGTTTAAACTCTCAACATGTCTACCATATTTCTAATTTATTTTATTCTTTTGACAATTATAGTAGGTGATAAATGTTTCAAGAGTGACCTGGATAATTTATATTTCAATCTTGTTGTATTTTTCAAGATTTGACTATATTAATTTTTAAAGAATCTTAATTATATTATATATATATATATCTTTTAATATATTGTTGTATATTTCATTCTCAATTTTAATATAATACCTTAATAGAGTATAGAATTTTTCATTTAAATTCATTGTTGTTTGTAAGACGAGATACTAAACACATGGGATATATTTAGGTAATTTCAAAATTAATTACAGAATGTTACATAGATATTAGAATAGAGTTTATTCTACATGGTGCATAAAGAAGATAGTTAGATTTATTTCAATATATTAATTTTAATAACATCGTTCTCAGAATAGAGTAACTGGATTATTCAAGTTATATAGATCATAATATAGTCAAAATTGATTCATGACATAATAAGTGGGTATGATATTATATTTTTTGTTATTCACATATTGACCAAGATTGAATAAATGTAAAATAATTAGTTTATAAAAAAATTTATTTTATTATTTTAGGTTTGCTAAATTTTTGAGGTGTGTTAGTCAGTGTGATTATACTAATAAAAATATTTTATATCCCTCAATGTAAAAATAAATTTTTTTATAAAAGTTTATTCAATTATAATGTCATTTAAAATAATATGTAATGAAATTAATTTGGTTTTTCTATGTATAGACATGGGGATATAATTTAGATTAAGTTAATTAAATATCCCTTGTCAAATTATTTAAAATAACAAAAATATAAAAATTAAAATATATAACAAAATATTTTACAAAAATTCTCCCAATAATTAAGTAATATTTGGGTAGTATAAAATTCTAGTGTACACTCATATTTCTAAACAGTTTTTAAGATGTCATTAAAGGTAGATAATCTCATTTGATTACAAATAAATGATAATAATATTAATTTATTTACTCCAACGCATGAGGAATCATGATAAATACTCCTAAAATTATAGGAATTATACTTATATCAATAAATAAACTCTAATTTTAGGTCATGAAATAGTAGGAACATAAAATTACGATGAAAACAAAAATACTAGACATCAATAATATGTCTTAATTAAATTAAATATTATTCAATAAACATGGAATTTATAAATAATGTTATTTTACAGTGATCGTTTTTTTTGGGATTTAAGAGACATTGTTCTAAATCCTAATTATCATCTTCACATATAGATGGAATAATTTTAAGAGAATATCACAATCCGTGTTTCAATATAATTGGATATTTACTAACATGATGGTCAACACATCTCATAAAAAGTTGTTCCCACAAATAATAGTAGATAAATTTACATATCCCACTAGAAATGTTTTTATATATACTGAACAATCTGCATAGAATCTTTTCATATATTCCAATCACTATGATAAAAATAGTAAAAGTAATTCAAAATAATTAATCAATATATAAATTTAAATTTGGATAAAAAATACACAAGATAGAATTAAAATTATTAAAATGGGATAGAAAAAAAGAATAAAATTATAAAATTATAATTCTAAAATATATAGTTTCTATTCCAACAAGAAATATCATTCCCCTAAAAAACACTATAAATATAAAAAATTTAAATATCAAAGGAAAATTTTAAATATTTTAGCAAACATGGAATTTTTTAAAATTTAAATAGTGGATTACACTACTAGCAGAAGTTACACACACTACAAGAAATATGAAATGGAATGAGCCGAGGACTCATCCCCTGGAATGAAACCCTAAAACCAAACCCCCTCTCACCCCATCCAACTCCATGAATGATTTCAAATTTAATGATTTATAAAATAAGTATGAGGTATTTTTAGTATTTATAAAGGCAATACGTCTTATATAATATTAATATTCCTATTAGAATAGTAACATAACAATTTTTTTAGTGACCTCATCGATAGAATAATATCTTGACTATTAGAATGGTAATTTTACTTTTGGAAGATTAAAATAATTTTTAAATAACATTTACCATGAATAAAATAATTAAATACAAATATTATTAATCCTAAAATTAAATATTTAAATTTGATAACTCAATGAATATAAAAGTGTATATTTTTTTATACAATTATGTTTCAAATTATATATTAAAAACATTTATTATCATATTAATAATTCTATTAAATAATTTCCTAACATTAAGAAAATTTATAATTAAATTTAATTTATGTTATAGTTAAATTAAATTTATCTAAGAGTGGTTTTTTGTAAATTTTTTTAATAACATGAATTTTCTTTTTAATTGTAAAAATATTATTTTCTAAAAAAATCATATTTAATGGATTTATATTGATATAAGTATGATTGAATAAATTATATAATGATTTTAAAAATATAATTTATTAATATATATAATATATTTAAAAATAATAAATTCAATTCCATAAAAAATTTATATTTAAAAATCAAAAAATATAATGTATATTATTGAAAACCATTATATATATTTTCTTCAATTATTTTTTTAAAGATTGATTTTGTTTTGTTAGGGTTTAATATTTTTAGAGGAAATTAATATTTAGGTAAATATTATTTATCTTTCTAATTAAGACCACTAGATGAACTATTGTCTTATAATAGAGTTTTATTAAATATTTTAATTCAATACATCCATCATCTACATGTAATAATACATTGACCACACCACTGGAAAATATAGTTCTTCATCCATTATATTTTCTATTATTTTCCCAATTTACCTCTATTAAGTCTCCTTTCATATTTTAATACATTTGAGACAAATCCATCTCTAATACTCCTAGGCATTGTGGCCTTTGAAAATCTGAAACTTCATTGATGAGGTGATCATTCTAACACACTTTATTTTTCCTTCATTTATTCTTATATTACCTATCACACTTATTAAAAATCATCTCTATATTAGTGAATTGGTTTGTGAAATATATATATATATAGATATATTTGTGTGGGTGTGTGTGTGATTATACTACCATAGAGTCCTTGTAAACTCTTTATAATAAGCATTTTTTTAATCTCACTATCTTTTTGACACTTCATGTTCACGGTCGGTTTACCAACCAACGAAGACATTATCGATTATTTATTCATATATTACTATTTAAATGGGTATTATAATGTGTATATATATATATATAATTTATAATAAATTATATTAATTAAAAACTATTTTTCATATAAACATATCAACCAATTTATTTTTACAAAATAGTGGTTAATGTTCGATTTACACACCGGTGAATATGTTTTAAATTCTATACCAACCACTACCTTTATGTTTGGTTATTGTAAGTTATATAAAATATGTATATATATAATTTTACGTATTTTCTACTCTTCAATATCTCAATTTACTAATGATAAAAATTAAAAAATAAAACACTAAAAATTAAATTAAAAACAAGAAAATAAAAATAGAGACATCATTAATCAAATTTGATTCTAATGAAATATTAGTAAATATATATAAAATATTATAATTTATTAATAATAACATAAATAAATTTAATATTATTTCATGTAAATGTTTTAATAAATATAAGTATTATATACAGGAGGTGAATATGTAACAAAACAGAACATGACATAGTGTAAGGTATCTCTCAACCCTATCTATTTCCATTGGGTTTATCCTCCATTTTTTTCTCTCTTTTCAAAATTTTTATTTTAAATCTCTACTAAATACCTTATAAATTTCTGGTTTTTACTTTAAAAATCTTTATTTTATGGATATTAATATATTATTAGGTATTTTATTATATCTAATGTTATTATTTTGTATATAACTAATTTTTCTATATATATGTAAATTGTTATGCATGGAAATAGTGTTGTTTTTTTGAAAAAAATATTTTATTTTGTAAGACTTTAGTTATGTTTATAATGTTTCATGATAGGTATTCCATTCAATATTTAATTTTTCTTACAGTTATGATAATATTTTTATGATTTGATGATTATTTTTATTTCCACACACATTCTCTTATTGATGCATGTCTCATGTTCCTCCTCATTGTTCCTCCCATTATAGTGTTTTAACCCATTATTTATTGTTTTATGTCCCTTGGTGATTACATGTATATAAAATTTAATGAATGTTTAAATGAGGGGTAGTCAAATGTATTTAAATAATTCATAATGTTTTGTACGATTATTTTTTATTCAAATAATTTTATCAATACATTAAACCCCTTGATTTTTGGTGTTTTCATAATATTTATTTTATATTAACAATGATATAAAAATAACATATGTGAGGTATTTGTCACTATAGTCGGTATTAGTGAAATTTTTAGTTAATTTAATAAGTATTAATGTAATATAAAACCTAGGTAATGCTTTATAATATCATATGTTTTGTAATGTACATTTATTTACACATATGAATAATTTTTTTATCCACACATTATTGAATTATGATTTTTGCAAAACATTTTCTATTTTAGAAAAAAATATGAACCATGAAAAAAAATACAACACCAAATGTGATGAAAAGTATAAATATACTCATTATTGTATTTCTATTTTGATGGGTTATAGGGTTAATAAACACACAGTATTACTTAAATTCTAGTTCGTTGTTAGGTACAATAACCTAAATCTTGTAAAATTTCTACCTTCACTTAATTAAGATAAATTGCCCCAGGATTCTATTAATTTACAATCAACACCTTTAATTTTTGTATCTTATAATCTATTTATTTAGTAAAAATGGATAAAATTAAATGGAAATATATTTTCTAGGATTTTCTTTCTTATAAATATATTGTTAATATAGTAATCTACCATTGGAAAGGATATAATGATCAATGGCAGAGATTGATCAAGAACCAAAATATAAAGTAAAATATTGAATCAATAATGTTTTACTAGGATAAAGAATAATATTTTGAAAGTATTATCTTTAAACACTTCATATAAATAGGAGTACAGTATTTTTGAACCTTAATCCAAATGAGAATGAATCTATTGCTATATATGTGGTGAATTTCTATGGATCTTCATTTTAAATATATGGTTTTATTATCAATCATGATAGAAAGAAATATTGATATTTAATTACTCTAAATCCATACCATGAGGAATTTATAGTTACCCTAGACATTGGTATTATTAATGAATAATTTCAGTTTGATTTAAAAGTAAAATTGTAATTTTAATCATGATCCAATGGACCTGAAGAACTAAAAAATTGATAGTGTCTCATAATGTAATATCAAATGAAAATGAACATGGAGGTATGAAAATAAAATTACAATGTGTCAATGATATGGTTAGAAGAACACTGTAATATTTCCATGACTCACTCTCATTGAAAACCTATCTATATTGGTTGTAATGTTTGGAGTGGCCCTCAAAGTCCACATCTGATCGACCATGTGTGGAAAAAAATTGTAATGGTAAAAAACAAAAACATTTCAGAATATTTAATCTTAAATACCAAAACAATTATGATTATTCCACTGATTAACATCATAATATAAATAACATAATAATAATTTGTGTAATGTTATATTAAGAATTACTAAAAATAAGGAAAATATTATCAGAACCATCTATAGAATTAATCCATGATCACCACCTAAAATCAATCACCCCCAGTAGCTAGTGAGGACCGTATCGAACACTAACACCCCCTTATAGACCTAACATATATATATAGGTGATCATACTATTATATTATGTAGGATCCTCACTGAAACCTATCATGAAAATTTTGGTAAGGGATAATAAATCATTACTAAATAAACAGTCAATATAACTTATTACCTAAACCATGACATCTATACTCCCTTCCTATTCAAGGATCTCGCACCAAATATTTCCTTGATGTGGGTAACAAATTATGAAAAATTATACATTGATTATTGGTACCCCACAACCACTTTACCGTAGAACTAGACACCAAAAACACAAACATCATAGGACTTATTACTCCCATACCCTCGATAATTCATATATCATTTCAATATATACACATCATTAAAAAATTCATATGTTCAAAACCGTAATCAAAAATACCATTTCATGCCCATAATAAAATAATATAACCCAGATCCATTATAACCCATGAAAATTCATATTATAACATAATACATTACAACCCATAAATATATACACATTTGATAACCAAGATCCATTGAAACCTACTCAAATAAACATATATAGAAACTAGGAGACAAATATATATATATATATATATAACAATCTTTAGCCATTAAATCCCCAATATATATATAGTTTTTAATCCTAATACATTAATTCCCACATGAGTATGAATCCTATAACCATATGTTGTTGTATACTATATATGTTCACATACCATATCCCATTTATAAGAGAGAGTTGGGTTGAGAGAAAAATCATCCTTAAATATATTTCTTAACCTACTTTCCAGGAGACACATATATCAAAAACTATATATGGGAGCATGTTAAGTATTCCAACTTGGGTGGTGAAAAATAATAAATACCAATAAAATAATGATTAATTAATAGTTACAAATACATTTTAAGTGTAACTAAACAACAATATAATGTAATAAATAACTAATTCACCATATAAAACCGTACCTTAAACTCTAACATCTATGGATATAGTTCTCTTATAGGCACAAAAAGCATCATGATTTATTAATGTCTATTATAATGTATTGTTGAATAGTTACAAACCATTATATAATATTCATTCATGAATTCTAAATTAATATTATTGACATTAATATAAATCCAGGATGTATTAATTAAAAATCAGAATTTCAGTCATTATAACCGAGGTACAGTAATTACCTTAAAAATTATCCTCAATTTAAAAACACATCCTTATACATTTTAATCAATAAAATATTTATTTAACCATAAAACACATACAAATTTTTTGATTCATTATTAATTTACAATGCCATAATTATGGGTAACTATGTCAGAACAATTTCTACTCCATGGATGTTATTTCTACAAATGAATATGTCAAACAATATAGATGGAACACTTCCAAATAAAAAACCTCTATAACGTCATCCCAAATAAAATTATAAATTAACTATATCATCCCAAATTAAAATTACCTAACAACCAAAAATCTAATATCATAAACAACAAATCCCCCTTTATATAATCCATCCATACTTTTTCAATTTGAAACACGTCAATGTAATTATAATAATAGAAACCACGCCAAAGATAATAATTAAATAAATAATAAACATAAACAATTATCATCATTGGATTCAATAATGGAAAATAATAGAATAGAATGAATGATTAGTATTAAACACCTCAAATCATTATTTCCAGCTTTTAACTTATTTAGTTAAGATCTCAATGATTTTACTCATTATGAGTAGGTTAAAGAATCCCCAGAACATCATATTTCGGTAGCCACTAATACTATATATTTCAATTGAACCTGATCATTTCGAGCATCAAATTTATAAAACAATTCAATTCATTAATATTGGGAATCATAAATTCTATAGTTATTATCCTTCTTATCATCCATCACTGATTTACTTTTCCTCTTTATTCTGGATGATAAAAAATAATCTTTATTTTAACACTAATAGACTACCTCACAACCAATAAATAGGATATAAAAAAAATGAACTTATCAATAATAAAATTTTGAGAAATGGAACCACACATTTTTAATTCAATGATGTGGGTTTGTAATATTATTAACGTCAATACCAACCATTTAATAATTTAACAAAAAGACATGATAATCTTGTAAGGACACATAATATAGAAAAATAAAAGTGTTAAATCCCATACCCCAAACTATATTAGGTGTGATAAATGATAAATGATTGATGAAAGAAATATGAACACACCATAATGAATTATTAAGTATATTATAGGAGTAAAACACTATGTAATTATATAATATATTTTCTATTAAAGTAAAATATGACTAATGCCTTCCTTTACATGTAACACCAATCCAAAATTAAATGTGTAATGTGAAATAGTATTTAATATTTAGATCATGAATTGGAGAGTAAAAATAGATACAGCCAAATTAAAAAATATATCTGGAAATAGAAAAAAGAAACATTATTTATATTATGGCATCAATGAATATTTAATTATGGTATATAATTATTTTATATATTTAATTTTTCCATTAAAATGTACAAATTATAGTAGTGAATTTTATACAATATATTTTAAGAAGATTAATATATTAAGGAAAACATATATTATTGTATGATTAATATATTAACTCTAATTTGATTATAAATTAATATGAAATAAAAATAATAGTTAATATTTTGTTAAAAGTAATTTTCCTATGATACTAGTTGTATTTATTATTTTGTTTTTTATATAAATATCTTATCCACAACTATTATGTATTTAATTTTTTTTAAAAATAATTCATTTTCACATTAAACAAGGAAATATTATAGTAGGTATATTTTTTTTGATTTTCCTGAAATAATTTGTTTTAGGTGAATAGTAGAAATACATTTTTTATAAAAAATTTATATCTAGGAATTAATATTTTTATATGAAATAAATATATTATTATAAAAAACATAATTGATAAAATTTTATTCTAATAAATATAAACATTTATTTTTAAAATAAAGTATTCATTTTTAAAACCATGTTTTAGCATTTTATGTACTTAAGTAATATCATGCAATGAAAACATTTTTTGGTATTTTATTTTAAATAATTATGGAAATAGAAATATTTGGTATTATATTTTTTAAAATCCACATAACAATTGTTTTAAATACATCAAATTATATTATTAAAATCACATATGTTTTTAATGTTACACAACACATTCATTTTCAACATAAAAGTAAACATTTTCCAGAAACATGTTTTTATGAATTACATGTGATGATGTTAAAATTGAATGATATCGTCTAATGATATTTCATCTGTTAAAGAGGATTTAATTTTATAAATTATTATTTCCAAATTATATACTATTTGACATTTTTTTAGTCATTAAAAGTAAATTTCTTATATAAAAACTAGTTACCACTATAAAACAAAAAAATTAATTAGCATAAAATTATATTAGTAAAAGTGGTAGAATCATGATTAAAAATCTCCTAAAAATATTTTTTCTATGATTATTGTTCTTATATCATCCCCCAATCCATTATTTCCCTTTATGTATTTTTGTGATGCATTAAACATTTTATCTTTTTATATTAATTTTAATATACGTATAAATTAGTAACTCTAACCATCTATAAAAGGGGCCTCTCACTACCCATTTAGGATAACAAAACAAATACTTTTCATAACTAAAAATATTCCCATTTTACTTTCATTATAATCTTATTCCTCTTAATTTTTTTTTCTATTTTCACTATACATTCTCCTAATATCACCATTTCCAAGGAGTCTTCTAAGGGAAATCCAATGTCCTCATCGTGTGTAAATTCATTTCCGCATTTATTTTCTTTTCATTATTAGTTTCCAAAAATAAATTTAATAAATCCAATACATTAAAATTATTGTGTATTTTATATTTAATTTTATTATTCTAATTGAATAACTATTTCCATCTTTCTAATTATTTATTAATAAAATTGACATAATGATTTAGGCGATGTGTGGACTGTAACCACTTGGAAGCGATGACTTTAAATTTTCACCACTACCTATCTTAGATTGTTATATTGGTAAAATTAATGAATAAACCTGAACTGTATATTATAATTATTAGTTTGATGAAAAATTTATCATCCATCTTCTTTCCCGCCCATTCATCTGGAAATAATAATGTTAACCATGTATTTTTCTAACTACCAACTTCAAGAAGTATCTTATCTCATTTTTATTATAGATTGATTATTCTATATTAATCCCACTTAAAATTATTTAATAATTAAATAAATCTTAATAATATCTTTATTAATATGTAGTAATGATATTACTGCCAAAATAAACCAATTTCATAATCATAATCATCCATTAATTATGGTACATTAATGTTTGGGGCGATTTCATATCTTAATTGAAAAATCCTATAAAATATTTTCTTATAAAACTATGAAAACTAAATTTCAAATAGCCTATTATATTAATGATAAAATAAACAATTTATTTTGGTTTTATAATTTTAAAATTAATATCAGGCTTATAAATTAAGATACCAACATCTCTTCATGAAAAATATTTCAAACATGTTCATCGTGGATTTCAATGTCATTTTGATTTAAACAATAATTAAGAGCATACATTTAGTTAAATTTTATGTTTTGGGTATCCCACTCTTTTTCATTTAATTGATACCTTAACACTCTTATATGTTTTTTAACTCTCAATTTTAATTCATGGATATAAAATTTTTATCCATCACTAGTCTCTATTTTCTAGTACATGTATTGGACATGAAATAACATATGAATCCTCATATACTATGTTCATTTATGGTATTCAATTAGTGAAAATAATTCACTTCATTTGTCTTCCCAAATCATCTTATACTAAAAGATTGATTTTTATTCTATTTTCTTTCATCTATGAGGAATCAATATTTCTTTCCTTTGATTATTGGGTTCTCACCAAGATTTTTTACATTGATTCATTATGTGATACTATTCAATAAACCATATACCCCTTACTCTATATGGGGCTATTTTGATGGATTCATGTATAGAAATATATTCTATTTTTTATTTATGTAATGTTTCAAATCTCATTATTTTTTATTCTAATGATGATGTTTATTTATTACTAAGGGAAATTCGTTTGTTAAAGTGTATTTTATTCATTACTTCATAATATGAATTAATTGGACTTGATTAGTAATGTATGGGTCCCACAATATCCCCTCAAAGCTAAATTTTTTAACATGAGACAAACTATATTTTTTATTTTTGTGAAATCATGCCATGAAAAAAATATTTGTCATGACATTTCTACTTGAGAGTAATATCATGATTCCTTTATTTATGTGGTGGAATTAGATGTCCTAAATTATGAATTTCATCAATAAGGAAACAATTACAGTAATCCATGTGATCATTTAATATCCATTATTATCAATGTATTTATTATACTTTAATTTTAGTACTATCATGGAATTATTTTTAGTTATCTATTCTAGTAATATTAATTAGTCTCATATTATTCTCACTTATGATCTCTAATTATTATCTCTTATATCTACTATTACTGAGAAATCGAGCTCAACTATTTCATATATTAACAATTATCTAGGTTATGATGAAATATTTCACACCTGCTATATATAATAGAATATAATCTAAAGAAAGATATAGTGTAATGTTAAAACCCTATTATATATTATATAGTTTCAGATATATTTTAAATAATGAAAATACAAGTTTAGAAAAAAAATGGGATTTATTAGTTTATGATTTCTTATTCAATAATGATCTAATTATTTTTTAAAAATTAAGTAATGAAATATTTTCAATAATTAACATAATTATTATCTATTCATGTATTAATATATATATATGATTTGTATCAATGTTTGTATATGATGTATGTGTTTTTAGTAATGAATTATAGAGCATGGTTATTGTTCATCACAGCTAGTATCAGCATAGAGATTTGATAAATGTGGAGTTTAAGTTGTTTTTGATTGAGGATGTAAATTTCATTAAGAGGTGATAAGCTTTTTTTAATATTAATTTCAATGGATTAGATTACCATTTTGGTTATTCAATGAAATATTAAATATATTAGGGATTGAGATAAGAGAACAATATTGAAAACACTACAGAAAATTCTATGAATTTGATATTAGCTCGTAGTTATTATAATATTCCTATTATGCGGTTTTCCAAGAAATTCAAACTTTGTATACATAATTGAAAGTGGATTTGGATATTACATATATACCTCTATGGTTAATCATCTTAAAATTCTGGTATAGTATCAACTCAATCATAACCGTAGTGCACAATTTGTGGGTTTCAGTCTACACAACTAGATAAAAATACAAGGGGTATTCTTTGGTTAATAATATTATCTTTATAATCCATTAAAATTATGATTTTGTTAAGGAATTAGGTTATTTAATATTATATAAAACAACCTAAAGAAACCAAGATTTAACTGCGATTGAATATGGTTAAACATGATTCTAATATAATAATTTTTATTAATAATTAATATTGAGATCAAAATTTTCTTATAATTATTGTAAAATAATCCTCTAATATATTCTATTTTTATCACTCATGATTAACACATTTTAGTTTTAATAATGACTAAACCCAAAAAAAACAAGATAAAATTGATTCCTTGGACAATATATAGATTTTCATAGTGTGAAATATACTGGGAAAAGAGATAGGTTGGAAAGTATTGGGATTATTCCAAACCTAAAATCGAGAATTATTATTTCTAATGTGAAGAAAGTTGAGTATCCAAGAACAAAAAATAATTAAATGATTGATTCTCCCTAAATTTCATGTGATTTAGTACATGAATAAAATAAAATTTCAATTATTTCATGTAAAAAAATGTGATGGGATTCTTTGTATGGATTGGCACGGAGTAGCAAGATGATAATTCATTTGTAAAAAGTTAGAGAGATAGAGAAAATGTTGCAAAGGGATGATGAAGCATTTAGTTTCCATTATGAAGGGAAAATATATATCTTCTACTTATTCATATTCCATAAAGGTAGACACATTATTTAAAATTATATCTAGAGTTATATCTATCTCGTAGATATCATTAACAAATTTTATTAGATAGTTTTAATTTAATTGTTTTGGATATTATTTATTTTAGGTTGGGGGACAATATATCCCTCTAAGAATTTAAATTATATATTTTCCATTAAAACCTAACGTGTTCAACAAATTTTCTTACATGAATCATCAAACCTAAATGAATTACAGAACACTATATATGTTATAAAAATTACACATACAATTAATGACTATATAATCTCAATCCAAATTTAAATATATATATATATATATATGGTCATTATTAATACAAATACATCAATTCAAATTCATTTAGTGTATCAAAGTAACATATAAGATATATTTATGATTTAAAATAAAAAACATTGAAATATTGATTTTGTAAAAAAATATTTAAGATAATAAATATTTTATGGATATTATTTATTTTTTATATAAATAATAAATGAAAATAATTATTTTTAATTTAAATGAAATAACAATAATAATAGTTAATATTTTATAAAAATCAATATTCCTATGGAAATAATTTTAATGGTATTTTTATTTTTTATTGAATACTTATATTCCAAAAAAATTTAATTTTAATTTTAGAAAATTAATATTATATTATTATTTACCTTCATATATCATCTTACGAGTAATTTTTTTTTGTATTTTTTAAATGATAGTTTTTTAGGTGAATTTTGAAAATATTATTTGTATAAAAATGAATATTTTATGAAATTATCATTATATTTGAAGGAACTATATTTTTATAAAAACTTTTAATTAGAAAAATTCATTTTTTTGTAAAATTTAACATTTTAAAAAATATTTATAATTTAGAAAACATTTCACCAAAATTTTAAAGACATAAAAATTAATTTAAACACAAAAAAATTGGTTATATTGTTTTAATTAAATAATTTTTTGGAAAAATATGCTTTTTAACTATTTTAAAGGAAACATAAATTTACCTTTCAATAAACAAATTTATTTTAGGCTAATCAAAAATTTTGACAATTTTACCCTTAAACATAAATTTAAATTTATAATATAAAATTATCTAATATCTATTTATACGTGTTACATTATCTAATTTTAAGGGTGTGAATTTGTTTCATAAAAAATGAATTTAATTAAATTTATTTCATATCTGAAATCATTTTTCATGAATTACAAAAAAAAATATTTATATATTAGAATAATATTACTTAGATAAAAACTAGTTACTCTAATAGATATAAAAAAATTTAAAGAGAGAATTATATGAGTAAATAACTTATAAATGTATTTAAAACTTCGGTTAAAATGTATTTTTGATATATTATCTACATTAAATATCTCCCACTATATTATTTTCAATTTTAGAGTTTTATAGACTTATGATATATGTTCCCTTTTTATATTAAGAAAATAAATAAAAACATTTCACTCTCCCCACATATAAAGGGGGCCTACCACCACCCCTTCAAGGTTCCTCAAAGAATTAATATTCTCTTAAAAACACATTGAATTTTCCTTACATCAAAATTTTATTTTTTTCATTCATCTTACAGTCACAGTATATTTTTCTAATACAACCATTTCATGTGATTCTTCCAATGGAAAGATAATGTCCTTAATGTGGGAACATTTTATCAAATAATTTATTTTCTTTTCATTTATAACATCACAAATCTTTTTTTTTAATTATAATATAATAATATTTGTATTATGTGTCTAATTAATGTTAATATTCTTTTGGAATAAGAACTAACTTCTTTTCACATTTTCTTCTAATAAAAATGGAACCGCAATTCATGTGTTTTGCGGACTACCACCTCTACGAAGCAACAACATTATTTCTTCCCTATCATATATATTAGTTATGAATAAGAGTGATATTTTAGAGTTAATTTGAAATATATTAAATTATTATTATTATTATAAAAATGATAAAAATTATAATCCACCTTCTATCCCTTTCATTATTTTTGAAACGAAATATTATTCATTCATTGTACGGATTTCTTCCTCAGTGATTTGAATATCTCTTTTTTCATCCATATTCTCTCTTTTCAATTAATCGATATTCTAATATGAATCACCACCTTAAATTTTTATAAATAATATCATTATTCATGTGTAATTATGATATTATTCCCAAAAGAATCAACTTTCTTAATCATAATCTTCCATTAATTCAAGTAATATTGTATTTGTGTTGGAATAACCACCTATTTGTACATAATATTATGTAATATCAATTATATATATTTGAGAACATTATTTCAAAAATAATATATAAAAATAATCAAATAATGATTTTATTTCAATTCTATAATTGTTAGATTTCATTTAAACTCATGAATTATGATACCAATGTCAATTTGTGAAAAATCCCCGAAAGATGGGCATCATTAATTTCAACATTGAGTATAATAATGGAGAAGCTAATATAATAAAATTTTAAAATTTTAAAAAAAATCTTCTCCCATTTATGATTGGGTAATTATTTAATTATGGATAATAATAATGACAACTTCCACTATTATGAAACTTGTTTAATATGATCATGATTACTCACTCCATATATTAAAAATATACAATAAAAATTAATACACGTTTAAAAATAATTATAAATGATTTTCATAGAAGTTAATAAATACGAATAAAATTGTATAATATTTTTTTATGTAATTTTTTTAAATATGAGATTAATTCACCT
This sequence comes from Viscum album, assembly GCA_963277665.1. NCBI lineage: Eukaryota > Viridiplantae > Streptophyta > Magnoliopsida > Santalales > Viscaceae > Viscum > Viscum album. The sequence continues at coordinate 689,935,068 of OY728122.1, forward strand.
TATTGGATTTGGAGAATAAATGAATTGGTTCCTATTCTCAAATTTTCACCCATTTAAATATATTACTTATTATATGCCATGATTTACTCATTTTTGTGTATCTAAAAATAATTTTTTATTTTGTTTCACCATTCTCTCATTATTCTTATTATTTATATTCTAATTTTAAATCATATACTTCATGGGATATAACACAAATTTTCCATTGATTGTAAGGGTTTTATGTCTTAAATTATATCCCTTTGAGACATGTTACTTATTATACCCCGTGTTTTATTTTTGAATTATGTATATAAATCAATTTTAAAATTATGTATCTCAATCCTATCAATAATCATGAAATTTAGTGTTTTATTAGAAATAATATCCTTCCAAGGGTATTTAACTAAGGCTTCAATGGTGTCTTTATCTCATTTTCAACTCTATGAATCCTATTGGATATTGTTCACCATTTTTTAATTTATATGGTTTATTCAGATCCCTATTTGTTTTAATTAAAATGGTTACCTTTTATTTCATTATATTGTAATTTCATGTATCCCCCTCATGTTCATTTGACTTAAACATTAGCTCTACCATAAGATTTTTTATATCATCATTTTATTTCATTGAGATATTGTTATATTAACCACATGTTTTATTATTATTTTGTATATATTGGTCATAAATTTTAATCTAAATCCTCTTATACCATTTTCATTTGGCTGATTCAACCCACAAAATTCCATAAATTCCTTTATCTTTCCAAACAATCCTCTATTATTCAAATGAATTCCTTTCTAACCCATCTCCATTGTAAACAGTCTATATTTCCTTCTATTGATTGAAGTGTGTTATCCTAGTTTCTATACATCAATTGATTGATAATTTTATTTACATAGCCATACATCCCTTACTCTATATGAGAATAGTTTGAGGGGTCCTTACATAGAAAATTATTCCATTTATTAATGTCGGAAATATTTAATATATGTATATATATTATTCAAGTATGGATATTTATTAATTACTAAGTGATGTTGGTTATATATTTTATTGTATATTCAATAATATATATAATTAATTCATTGAAATTAATTTTTGAATGGTGTGTCCCACCACAGCTTATTGATTCATCTATAGGTCTCAAGAGAAAAAAAGATTGGGTATTTTAGTGTATATCAGCCAAGAACCAAATATTTCCTTGAAATATTTCCATGATGGAGAGATCAATGTATATTTGAATATGATTTATAAGATTATAGAATAGAATTATCCATCTAGAATTATGAATTTATTCTCAATGTAACATGTTATTATTATCCATATTATCTTTTCATTTCCATTATAATGTATAGATATTTTATGCTATTAGTTTCATATATTATGGATTTATATTTGGTTATTTATTCCAACTATATTATTTATGATCATGTGATGATCACTTATGATCTTTGATTTCCATCTCTTATATCTACCCTTACTGTGTTTCTAATCTCTCAATATTCTAATATTTTAATTTCTCTAGGATATGATGAAATTTTTTAGAAAATATATACTTCATAGAATATATTGGGTGGATGATTTTTGGGATATCACAAATACTTATTTTATATTATGTATTTTCTAAAATATTGAAAATAGTATATTAAATATTCTAGAAAAAATGGGTTTTCTTAGTTTATGATTAGTACCCTTTCTTTAAATATTCAATACTAAAAGGTAATGGTAATGTATACATTTCTATATTTTCATTATGCCACCTAAATTTGTGGTACTTATGTCTAATACTCTATAGTTGGTATTAAAAAAAATATGTGAATTATGTGTTTCTAGAACCCAATCATGTATTGTGGTTCCATATAGTAACAAAATGAACCCTAGAACAACACCCACTATTAAAAACCAACAAAATAAATAATGTATACTCATTATTTGTTTATATCATATGTATTTATAATAGAAACTCCCATATAAGATTAAATAAACACTAATAAAAATGTATTATTCAACAAATATTCCTCTTTGAACCATCATTATAAAATTAATATAGTCATTCAACTCTACAACCACACATGTAACATCATATTTGGTAATCATGTGATTAATGCTGGTAAATAAAAATCCAACCATGAACTCCATTCTTCTCTCACAAAGAAATGACCAATAAACACCAAATAACATCAGCACTCACGAAAAAATATAATAAGGGTCTAAAATAGTCTAATATCGTACATTGATACATCTTAAATAATTCTCATCTATCAAAATAAAGATTAGCCTCATGAAAATATAATTAAATGTAGTAATCTAAATATCATATAGGACACATCTCAAATAGTAGTATCTTCACTATAGTAGAATATTATAAAGATCAAAACATAAATATAGAATAAAAAAATGATATAAAAAAATAATACATATTATATAAATTATTTAAAAAAAACCATCAAACAACTCAATAGATTGATTACACATTTGTAACTCTGATTCCGATTTAAACTCATGTAAATAACTGTTTTGGAACATGATGGGAACCAAGGGTATAACATAACCATGAAACTCTTTCTCCAGATAGTATTTAATCTCAACGTAACACTCTATTAATTTCCAAATATCTTTCAACATTTATTTATCCCAAGTAAATAAAAAAGGTATAATCATGATGGTACCAAAGAAGGCTGTGAAACATCGAAAATATAAAGTATCTTATCCACTTGTTGGTGATGTTCCAACAAATATAAATAAATCCCCAATACACCACAATTCCACACAGTGTCTAATAAATTATATATTGGGTTGAAATATTTATTTAAACACATTTTAATGATATTTTTTTATATTAAAAAAACATTTCTAAATATACAATTTTTAAAACTATTTATATTTATCAATATATTAGAATTATTATTTGTAAAGTAATTTCACCCAATATATAAAGTCAATATAATGAAGCAGAACATTGTCAAAGTTTTTTAAATGAAATTGAATTAAAAAAACATAATTAAATTGAAGTAAATTTACCTTTTAAATTGGATTCTTAGAGATAACATTAATCAAACAAGGTTAATAAATTATAAACAAAAATTTATAAACAAGTATCACTAATATAAGTAATAAAATATATACAAGAAAAATATAATTTGATGGAGGAAGACATTATTTCTATATGAACACTAATAATGGTTAAATAGATAGAAGAACATCATATATTTCACCAAACAAAAATTTACATTCTCTAGGATGGAATCTACAAGAATTGTAATAGTGCTTCTAAGGTAGCAATCAGGTGATATACTGAGGGATATTTAAATAATTAACTGAAGTCAAAAAAATTATTTCCAACCAACTCCATGGAATATAGAATATTATCATTGTGTATTTTCTAACCAATAGATACAGTAGTTGAGGAGGAAGAAATGTTTTCATGATTTATTGTCTCAAATTTTATTGATCCTTTTATAACATCTTATTAAATTGAGAATTCTTCATTGTAATATTTTAGTGTTTCTATTTCGTAACGAATTAGTGAGAAGATTATTTTTTAAACACATTATGATTACTTGGTTTTATAAAAAAAATTATGATTTAGTCTAGTGAAGGTATTATATGGTTTTGGAATATATAGTTTATATATCTTGAAGATCAAAGGTTCCATTGGCATGGGAAACTAAATATTACCCAAACATAGTATCAATGTATTCCTATATAAATGAGTAAAAACCAATATTGTATGGTTAAAATCATAGATACTGAATTTTTTGGTTTTTTCCATTATTAAAACATATGTTTAATGTGTTTATATTATTATTATAGTTTTTTATGGGTGTTTCTTACATTGTGAAATATTTTTAAACTTTTTTTACCAGTACCTCATTTCTACAATGCAATGTTATCAAAAAATTATAATTATGTTTGTCTTGAAAATGTATTAAATCTCATTTTAAAATGTACATTTTCATTTCTAAAACTGATAAATATCATATAATATGTTTTTCAAATTTTATGAATTATTTTATAAACTAAAATTTTCCCCAACATAAAGTAAATGTTTACTCCTTCAGTCAATCATTAATTGTCAGAGGAGGTTCTACATATTATAAATTATAAAACTGCCTCACATTTCTAGAAAATAGTATTCTTGTTTAACAAGATGTCTAAATTTTCGTTTTGGATAACAGAAAATCACAATCATAGAAGATCACTTATATTCTTTGGTTTAGATTTTGATTATTTGGGGGATAGCATAAATACCTTCATTATAAGAATTGGAATAGAAAAATTTTTATGATGATAGAAGGTAATTAAATTCCATATAAAGAATTTAATTCTTATAAAATATAAGAGAACGTTAAAAATAAACATAACTATAAAATTCTAAATACTCTGATTTGTTATATGAAAATAATTATCTTTAGTGTAATTTATTTTTATACAATAGAAAATTAAATTTTTATGCATTTGTAAAGACTCATAATTTCCATATCAAATTTTTTCTAAAATAAATGGAAATTTTATGAATTCGTGAAAATTAATGGTGTGTGATTCCACGGCCCAGAGATCCTGGAATGAATTTATCAAGTTTATTTCGGGTACAATCAGTAAACGTGTGAGCTAGTTTTTCTATCTTTTGAACCAGTGCATGTAAATAAAATCTGAGATCACCGTTGAACTCGCAGCACCGGTATTCGTTTAAGAAGTATTTCACCACAACGGTAGTTGGTCGAGGGTGAAAGTTATTTTTTGGGTTTGTTCGTGAAAAAAAAAATAAAATAAAGTGTGTAAAATTTAATATTATTTTGTTTTGAAACTCTCAAGTGGACGTTTCATAGGTGGGGACTACCTAAATTAACCTCCCATGAGATGTTATGGTGGTGGGGACCACCTGAGGCTTAAACTACATGACCTCCCCTCTTAATGAGAGAGAAACCTCTCAACTCCCTCTATAATATTGAGGAACCACTTGAGATTCTTCCACATTAGTTGTTCCAACTCAATGGATTAATTTTTCAAATATGTGTGTGTGTTTGTGTGTGTGCCAACGTATGTTTCTTCTTAAGTTAAATAATATGTTCACCTCATTCTTTTGGTGGGAAAAAGATAATGAGAGCACTCTTTTGAGAATCGTGGAGAATCCCATCCTCCAATGAAGAATGCTCTTTCCGACGAAGGACGCCTTCTATTATGAAGAACAAACGAATGATCTTGGGATCAGTGACGTGTGGCGGGCATGAAGAATGCTGACATCTTCAATATTCTCCAACGTGGGATGTCTTCATCTATGATGAATCTATGTCTGTTCTTTCTTCCCATGCCAGCATCAACAAACAATCCAAGGTAGGGGTTTTTATTAAATACTTGAATTATTTCATTTAATTTTCTCATTCTTCAAAAACATGGTGAACGTGGACCAACCAAAACAATTTTCTCTATGAATATTATTGAATTGAAGAGTTTTTCATTCTTGACACCAGTTTTTGTTGAGCTTCTTCCTACCACTCTAATGCGGAGGGTGTAGGCCAGAAAAATATGGCTTGACCCCGCTATTAATCTTCATTATTGTGTTTTTCACAATGGAGGAATGTGGCTTACAACACGATAATGAACAATGATATAGGCAGGCTCCCGGCCACCAGTGAAAGCACGACGCCCCGTTATCCATGGCTAAGCCGCCGCCTGCGGCATCACCACCCAATTTGCCGCCGCCGCCCCAGTCGAGATGCCCAACCAACCACCGACGTCCCCAGCTGATCCCCCACCCGAGCCACCGCCATCGTCTGCGGCCTCGCCGTGCCGCCCATGGCCTTTCTGAGCTTCCAATGCGCCACCCTCGTGCTGACCTGCTATCACGTCACCCCCTGTTCAAGCTGCCCTCGCGGAACCCTCGAGCTGAGTCGCCCTCGAGTCACCCTCTACGGCTATGCCACCCTAGGGCCGAGCCACCCTCACAGCACCCCTCATGTCCCTCCACGGCACCTTGCAGCCTGCTGGACTGTCCAGAGTGCTGGCCCACCCAGTACGGGATGGGACGCCCAGCAGGCAGGGCCGGACCCAGCGGGTCGGGCCAGGTCAGTCCGACCGGGATGAACCATACCTAGACCCACTATGACCCATTTATGCTCTTTTGGACTTAACATTGGCACATGACATCCATTTTTTGAACCTTAAATGGTGTAGGAAACCCTGGAGCGAGATGGTATCTTTGGTATACCCCACTAGAGTTTTGGATAAATTTTTGGAATGGACGGGTTGGATCGAGCATGAATCCAACTGGGCCCTCGTGACTAAAAGGATAAAAACAAAAAGACTTGGATTTGTAGTAACACACCGTCTATTGTGTTAAGACACCTATGACATGGAAATCCTTTGAGATACTTCTTCGAGGAACATCATGCCAGTTGGATAATCGACTAGTGGTTTGGGGAGCGGACTCTCCCGGTGACGAGCGAGCTTAGTAAGGAAACCCAATTGTTGGTTGTGAGGAGAAGAGATCTCCTAGAGATATTGTTCAGGTCATCTTCTAGTGATCCTATATCAGTCAAATTGTAGAGATCATGTGTTGGTCAGCTCATAGAAATCCTGTATGGGTTAGCTCCTAGCGATCCTATGTGGGCCAGCTTCTAGGAATCTTGTGTGGGTCAGCTCGTAGGGATCTTGTGTGGGTCATCTCCTAGCGATCATGTGTGGGTCACCTCCTAGCAACCCTGTGTGGGTCAACTCCTAATTATCCTCTTTGGTTGAGCTCTTAGCTATCCAGTGTGGGACAGCACCTAACGATCCTCTGTGGATCACCTCCTTGCGATCCTGGGTGGGTCAGCACCAAACGATTCTATGAAGGTCAGTAGTAGAGCCTCTTAAAAGAGTAAGTTGATTTAGTAGATATAACTAATCATCTCTACTACCGTACTTATATTATACATGGTGTGAGCAGAGTCAGTACCTCTATGTTTTCTCATGTTTGAGATTGGTATACATGATAACTTCGGTATATGTATGGGTATATACCTAAGTATGGTTGACAGTTGACCTCTTTCTTTGAGGTATATCATTTGTTGATTTTTTGAGACCTTGAGGGTTTCGGGGTCCCCACTGAGTATCATTATACTCACCCCTATGTGGTCTATTCCCGCACATTGTTGTGATTGGTGCAAACGATGGATAGCGTTGAACGAGACTGAGGGTACCAATACTGGACGGTGCCCAAAGGAGGACCTTACGAAGAGTCGGTACACAAAGGAGGCGGGTGAACGTGGAGTGCTAAGGAGGTGGTATGTACCTACCCTTGATGTGGGAACCTCAGAGGAAGACCCAGTAGCTATCTTCCTTTTTTCTCCAGTTTACTGGTACTTTCAATTTCTGGTACATTCCTATTGGGATTGTATTTTGTTCCCATTTACTTGTTGTAATCAATCTATTTACTATTTAGTTTACTTGAGTTTGTATATTTTTGTGTTCTTGGTGGCATGTTCTTATAGGTTATAAAATAAATTCCTTCCTAGTTGTAGGGATTATGCCTATGGGTGCTAGTTTCCAGCCACTTTACTATGGAGTGTGGGCTTGTGGTAGTCACAAAATGGGCCCTGGGGGATGGGTCATTACAAATTGTTATGAGAGGAGTCGTTTCTACCAGAGAACACATGAATCTGATCATTGTTTTAATGGAAATAGTGTTATGTTTATTGATTTTGGCTATCAATTTAGGGAATCCAGTGTTGGTTCAGCGGCCGACGTATCCATATACCAGGACCCTGACTTCTGATTTCCAACTCTATGAACAAAAACCCTGATTTCATGTAAGTTTTAAAAAGATTTCTTTTTGATGTCTTGATTCAGCTCACTAGGTATAACTTGTTGATCGTGGTGCACGTGTTTCTCAAGATTCCTCCATGAAGACAGTGAGCTAGGGTTCTGAGTGTAGTATGCACTGATAGATCACCGAATGATGAGGCCTCAGTGCATGGACCCATTCTAGTAGTGGCACCTACAGTGGCACCAGTGGTACCATTACACGTTGGGCCAAAGCTGCCACCAGACCCAACAGTAGAGGGTAAACGCCACATGAGCATGTTGCATGAGTTTCATCACCAAAGGCCACCCAAATTTAGGGGAGATACGAGTCCACAATCTATTGAGGATTAGTTGGAGGTTCTGATGAGAGTCTTCCAATTGGTAGGGACACCAGTCGATCTCATGGAAATCATTGACTCCAGATTTCTACAGGATGTAGCATGAAGATGGTAGAGATTGATGATCCAGGTTCACAACGAGGTGAAGCTTCTGTGGGAAGACTTTGAGAGCCTGTTTCAGGAAGAATTTGTCCCTGCGACACTTCAGACAGTGCACATACATGAGCTTCTTCATCTGAATCCTCGAAGCATGACTGCAGCTTAGTACACATTGAGGTTCACTAACCTTTCATGATACTCCACTGATATGGTGTGGGGCCCTTTTTTTAGTTCCCAATCCTTTAATTAGGGAATCTGGTGGGAGATCAAGCATCAATGATCTCACTCAGCATCCCAACACAGGTGGGGGTGTTACAGAGATCCCTCTTATTGGATTGTTTCCTTACTGAGCAGTCACCAGTAGTGAGATACACCACCTATCATCACATAGCATAGTATTTAGCAGCTGGCAGTAGATAGATGTCGTAGAGGTCCTGGAGGATAATACCTACAGGTGGACTTCCACAATACTCCAGATCGGTTGTGCAAGGTAGCTGAAGCGGATCCAGTCATACCAGGAGCGGGGAGTGTTACACATGTGGTGGGAAGGCTCACATGGCTCGTGACTGTCTGACCCATCATAAAAATGATCAGAAGATGGTCTAAGGACTTCCCATGCAGTGACAGAGGTTCGACTATGGAGGTTCGCAAGGAGCATGCAGACGTGATAGAGGATCTATTCGTGTAGTTGGCGGTGGGCGATGATTCGAGGTGTTACTGCCACCACCACCAAGAGGTCCACCCTGACCGCGTGGAGTAGGTGTACATGGGAGACCTCAACTCTAGGAAGCTAAGGCTTACGATCATGGCACTCCAGAGATGATACGAGGTATGATCTGTGTCTACACCACCTTAGCTTTAGATTTTATTGACATAGGTGGCATTCATTCTTTTACTTCCAGTGCCTTCATTCGGAGCTCAGAGATTCTAATGGAGTCTTTGCCCCATTCCTTACTTCTAGAGACTCTTACGGGAGCAGATTCAACAATTAAGGACTAGTTCCGACAGTGTGAGCTTACTCTATGAGGTGAGAGCTTCGGCTGGGATCTCCTAGTAGCAGCGTTGAGGCCTTACAACGTCATCATGGGTTTGGAATGGTTATCTACATTCCATGCTCATATAGACTATATTAGGCCCAATTTGTGGTGTGTTCGCATGGATGGGACCCATTTTATCTTCACTAGGGAGAAAGGATCCTTTACAGCACAAGATGGACTTGCCCAAAGGTGGGTGCATCTGATCAATCATTAGTTGGCTAGCCTAACCCTCAGAGCAGTTGATGTGGAGAGTCTAAATTATCCTATAGTGGTGGACTAGTACATGGGTGTCTTTCCTGATGATGTCCTGGGTCTAAATCCTTGCAGAGTGGTTGACATTACATTGACTTTTACCTTGGGACGACACCGATATCTACACCAGCGTATCAGATGTCTGTCATAGATCTTTGTGAGGTGCGGGTACAACTGGACAACTTATGGGGTTAGGGGCTCATCCGGCCCAGTGTTTCACCTTGGGCAGCCCTGATTCTATTCAAAAAGTAGTCAGATAGGATCTCAAGGCTTTTTGTTGACTATCAGATTCTGAACTAGGTCACCGTGGAGAACAAGTACCAACTCACGGAGAATATTGTCCTCTTTGATCAACTGAAGGGAGCACGGTGGTTCTCAAAGATAGACCTTAGATCAGGCTATCACCAGCTCAGACTACGAGATGGGGATGTGCAGAAGATGTCCTTCAGGTGTTGGTATAACTATTATGAGTTCTTGGTTATTCCATTCGGTGTAACCAACACTCTATCAGTGTTCTTGGGACTCATTAATAGGATATTTCGGCCAATCCTTGATTTCTATGTAGTAGTCTTCATCGATGACATTTTGATCTACTCAGATACTGAGGAGGAGCATGCCTGTCATTTACAGGTAGTACTGGACACACTCGGAGAGCACCATCTTTAGGGTAAACTCTCGATGTGCCAGTTCTGGATCTGAGAGGTTCACTATTTGGGACATGTCATCTCAGAGACTGGAGTTGTTGTGGATCAAGTGAAAATTGAGGCAGAACTTTCTTGGGACCCACCCATAAGTGTGACGGAGGTATAGAGTTTCCATGGTTTGGCAGGATACTACCGGAGGTTTGTGCCAGACTTCTCCAATGTTTCATCACCAAAATCATCATTGAAAAATAAGTTTCAACCCTTTTTTGGACAGATTAATGCCAACAGTGTTTTTTGGAGCTGAGGAAAAGGCTTATTAGTGCCCCCATCTTCAGGCTAGAAGAATAGGGCATATGGTACGTAGTCTACTAAGACGCATCAAGGACCGGACTCGGATGTGTCCTGATGCAGGATCAAACTGTGATCACATATGGTTCTCGACAGCTGAGACCGGATGAGAAGAACTATAATACCCATGAACTGGATTAATTATCAGTGGTCTTCGCCTGAATGATGTGGGCACACTATGTACTGGGTGAACGTGTTACAGTTTACAATGATCACAAAATTCTCAGGTATATGTTCTCTCAGAAGGACCTGAACCTGAGATAGCGGCGTTGTCTTGAGTTCCTCTAGGACTATGACTTCAAGATATTCTACACTCATGGGAATGGGAATGTTGTTTCAGATGCACTCAGAAGGAGGTCTGGTATACAGCTGCTAGGTGAGGTGATGAAGCAGCTAGCTGCTTTGCAGATATCCTTTATGGATAGAGATGGAGAAGTTTTCCTTCAGTCTCTTATAATCACTCCCCCACTTCTTCAGTGAGTCAGGTAGGCACAACGTGGGGATGCTGACCGTGAGGCATAGTGTGCTCAAACATCCACAGGACAGGCACCTGATGTCTTTTTTGATGTTGGGGAGCATGTCATACTCTTCAGTGGACGTACCATTGTACCATTGTCAATTATGGAAGAAGTTTTGAAGGAGTTCCATACATCCCCTCTAGCGGTACATCTAGGAGATTGAATTATGTACTAGGATCTCTGATTACAACACTGGTGTCTGGGAATGATGAAAGTAGATGCAGAGCTTCTCTCTCGATGCCTCACTTGTCAGCAAGTGAAGGAGGAGCTTCGAGTTCTATCAGGCTTGGGTCAGCCTTTGAATGTCCCAAAGTGTAATTGGGATGGGATATCCATGGACTTCGTGATATTACTTTCATGTACATCTAGAGGTCATGACTCAATCGGGGTGATCGTCGACCGACTCCCCATGTTGGCCCACTTCCTACCGATCAGAGAGCAGGGTTCAGTAGAGAGCTTGGGATGCCTCTATGTGTAGGAGATTGTGTAGCAACATGGATTACCCTTGACGATTGTCTCTGATTGTGATACATGTTTTACATCCCAGATATGGAAGGTGTGGTAGGAAGCTTTCAGGACACAACATCATTTGAGCACTGCCTTCCATCCTCAAGCAGATGGTCAGACTAAGTGGACCATTCAAACCCTCGGGGACATGTTGTGTGCTTGTGTCCTTGACTTAGGTTGCAGCTAGTAGGATCACTTGTCTTTGTTGGAGTTTGCGTACAACAATAGATATCTATCCAATTTTGGCATGGAACCTTGGGAGGCGTTGTACGGGTGACCATGAATATCACCCTTGGTTCGGACTGACCTAGGGGAGTCTGCACGAGTGGGACCATAGAAGGTATGGGAAACCAAACAGACATTGTATATCATCTGGGAGCAGATGAAGACTGCACAAGGCAGGTAGAAGTCTTATGCTGATAGGAGACGGAGACCTCTAGAGTTTGAGGATGGCGACCACGTCTTTCTACCGGTCTCATATCAATTTGGTTTGTAGTGATTTGGCCAAGGAGGCAAATTATCTCCATGGTTCAACAGACCATTTCATGTCCTTAATAGAGTTGGCATGGTGGCTTACCACTTAGCTCTTCCACCTCAGTTGCACCGGGTGCATGACCTCTTCCACATATCCCAGTTGTGGAGATATATGCATGAACCTTCTCACATCATCGACCATAGAGAGATGGATGTCAACGATGGGGTGTCTTTTTCGGAGGTTCTAGTAGAGATTGAGGGTCGATAGGAGTGGATCCTTCATGGACGGTCGATACCTATGGAACTCATTCACTAGAAGCACGAGAACCTCCAAGAGAGAACATGGGAGTGGGGGACTCAGATGATTGCTTAGTATCCACACTTCTTTACCGAGTGATGATTTACGACTTATGGGGATGTAAATCCCAGAGGTGGGGAGAATGTAATGACCTGTAATTTCTATTTAATTTTTATTAAATAAATGGGAATTTTACGAGTCCGTGTAAATTTACGGGGCATGATTCTGAGGCGTAGAGTTCCCGGAATGAATTTATAAACTTTATTAAGGGTACGTTCAGTAAACGTGAGAGCAGGTTTTTCAAACCATTAAAACTGTGCTCAAAATTAAAATCTGAGGGAACCGTAGATCTCATCGCACCAATATTCGCATAATAATACTTTCTCCTCGATGGTAGTTGGTCGAGGGTGAAAGTTAATTTTTGGGTTTTTTTGATAAAAATATAATAAAATAAAGCGTGTAACATTTTATATTATTTTTATTGAAACTCACATGTGGAAGTTTCATAGGTGGGGACCACCTGAATTATCCTCCCATGATATGTTATGGTGGTGGGGACCACCTGAGCATAACCTCCCATGAGAGGATATGGTGGTGTGGACCACCTAAGGCTCAAACGTCTTGAACTCCCCTCTTAATGAGATAGAAACCTCTCAACTCCCTCTTTAATGTATAGGAGCATCTTGAGCTTCCTCTGTATCAATTGTACCAAATGCATGCATTAATTTTAACTACATGTGTGTGTTTGTGTGTGAAAACATAATTTTCTTATTAAGATAAATTATATTTTTGCATCTTTCGTTTGGTTGGAAAAGGAGAGGAAGAGAACTCTTTGGAGAATCATGTAGAATCCAATCATCCAATGAAGAATGCTCTTGCCGACGAAGGATGCCTTTGACTATGAAGAACCAATGAACGAGCTCAGGATCAGAGGTGTGTGTAGGGAATGAAAAATGCCGATATCTTTGAATTCCTCCATTGTGGGATGTCTTCATCTATGAAAAATCTTAGTCTGTACTTCTTTCTTGCTTCAACGTCAACGAACAATCCAAGGTAGGGGGTTATTATTAAATTCTTGAACTCTCTGGTTTAATTTCCTCATTCTTGGAAATCATGGCGAATGTGGATCAACAAAAATGTGTTGGTCCATGATTCATATTAAAGTGAAGAGTTTTTCATTCTCGACTCTTGTTTTTGTTGAGATTCTTTCTACATCTCTAACATGGAGGGTGCAGGCCAAAAAAACATGGCTCGACCACTCCACCTTTCTTCCTTATTTTGTTCTTTGGGATTGAATAAAGTGTCTTACACCACGATAATGAACAAAGAGAGAGGCTAGATCCTTTCCACTTGATAATGCAAGGCGCCCCACCATCCATGACTGAACCACCGCCTGCAAAATCACCACTCGAGCCACTGCCGCCATCCCCGGTCGAGCCATCGTTGTCCTCGGCATAGCCACCGCCGCCATCTGCAGCTGAGTCACCTTCTGCAGCCTCGCCGCCCGAGCCGCCACCTCCATAAATGGCTGAGCCACCACCCAAGTCTCCTCCGCAAACTACGGCCTCTCCATCCTACCTGCGACCTCATTGATCTGCCCACGCAGCACCCCCGGGCCAAGCCACCCTCGAGGCACCTCGGGCTGAGCCTCCCTTGTGGCACCCCCCACGGCCCTCAGCGACCCCTCGTGGCCTATCGGACTATCCAGCGGGAAGGGCCACCCAGTAAAAGTCTGGACTGACCCTACGGATCCGTCGGGGTTGACCCAAACCAAATCATCCCAGGCCGGGTAAGGTAGGGTCAGTCCTATTAGGTCGGACCAGACCCAAACCCACTACGACCAATTCACGCTCTTTTGCCCATATCTTTGGCACCAGACCTCTGTTTGACGAACTGTCAGTGGTGTTGGAAACCCTGTAGTGGGATGGAACCATTGGAATACCCTAAATTAGTTTTGGATAATGTTGGGAAATGGTTGGGATGGATCCATCAAAATCCAATCGGGCCCTCGGGACAAAAAGCTAATGACTCATAGACCGTGCATCATATTGACACACCACCTAATGTGTTGAGACCTCGATGATGTGTCGAACCATTGAGATACATCTTTATGACACAACATGAATGTTGTAGAATCGACTAGTGGAATGGGGATTGGACTTTCCAGGAGGTGAATGAGCCTAGTGTGAAAACTCAGTAACTGGTTGGGACGAGAAGAGAGCTCCTAGCAATTCTATATGGGTCAGCTCCTATCAATCATGTTCCAGTCAGATCCTAGCAATAATTTGTGGGTCATCCCCTATAGATCATGTGTGGGTCATCTCCAAGGGATATTGTGTGGGTCAGCACCTAGTGATCCTCTATGGGTTAGCTCCTAGAGATCCTATGTGGGTCTGCTCCTAGCGATCATGTGTGGGTCAGCCCCTAGCGATACTTTGTGAGTCAGCTCCTAGGGATCCTGTGTGGGTCAGCTTCTAGCGATCATATTTTGGTAAGATCCTAGAAATCCTGTTTTATTTAGCTCCCAGCGATCCTGTGTGGGTCAGCACATAGCCAGCCTATGTGGGTCAACTCCTTGCAATTTTATGTGGGTCAGCTCCTAGCCATCCTATATGGGTCAGCACCTAGGGATTCTGTGCCGGTCATTAGCAAATCCCCTTAACAGAGTAAGATTATTTAGTAGCTATAAGTAATCATATCTACTACCATACTTAAGTTATACATAGTGTGATCTGAGTGAGTACCTCTATATATTTCCTTATGTTTGAGATGGGTATACTTGATAACATAGGTATATGAATAAGAATATACATAAGTAGGGTTGATCATTGACATCATGCTTTGAGGTTTATCCTTTTTGGATTTTGTTAAACCTTGAGGGTCTCAGGGTGCCTATTGAGTATTTTTATACTCACCCCTATACGGGTTATGCCTTCACCTTCTTGTGTTTGGTGCGGATGACAAACAACGTTGATTGAGACTGAGGGTACCAGGACTAAACAGTGCCCGGAGGAGGACCTTATGATGATTTGGTACATGAAAGAGCCATAAGGATGTGGAGTGCTAAAGAGGCGATCTGTACCTACCCTTCAGGTAGGAACCTCAAAGGATGACCCAACGGTTGTCTTCCTTTTGATTCCAATTTACTTGGACTTTCAATTTCTTGTACTTTCCAGTTGGGCTTGTATTCTAGCCACTTTTACATACTGTACTTACTCTATTTACTATTCAATTTACTAGAGTTCTTATCTTACTGAGTTATTGGTTATGTGTGCTTACAAGTTATAAATGTAATGCCTTCCCTGTTTTAGGGATTACACCTTTTGGTGCAAGTCGCCAGCCCCTAGCCAATGGAAGGTGAGCTTGTGGTAGTCACGGCACGGGCCCTCGTGGACATTTCGTGACAACATTAGGGGAAACCCATTTGTATAATATGAATTGTTGTTGAAATAAAAAGAGGTATTAGAAATAATTAACATTGATTGTCTTTATTACATGGAGTATCAATGCCTATGATTCATTAAATATTTATAACCATTGTAAACATTCTTCAAACTATTATATATAAATATATCACTGATACAATTTTTGTTGAAATGGTCATTGATATTATTCCCAATGAATGGGAATAACAGTGGATTACTCATAAAGATACTAAAAATCATACAAAGTATAATTTATATGATATTATTAGTTTTTTTATTTAATTTGAGTTTATACTAAAGATATATATTTAGAATGAATTGAAAAAATGGTGTTTCTTATTCATTTACTTCTTCTATAGCAATGAATGTCAAATCAATTGAAAAATTTACTAAATCTTCTAAAAAGTAAATATATTTTCTCATAGAAAGATGTTTTTTATAAATGTGAGAATAAGATTGAAAATATTTTTAACATAAGGAACAATATAGTTGGAAAGAAATAATTCAAATACAGGTGAATGAAAAATACACAGGATAGAAGTGAAATGATAGGTATTTTAGAGATGATATGATAAAAATGTAAGAAACCTTGTTAAATCAACCTAAATATTCTAGTTTTAAGAAGAAAATAATGAATGAAAAAAATTAAAATAATTTTTTTATTTATAAAACCAAGAAATTTTAAAAATATACAGAAATATAGAATTATAGTGGTTGAGATATTTATTAATTAAATTTTACAAAAGACCATAATAATAGTCAGATGATTGTGGGATTATATATTAGAGTTCCAAAAATTATGAATTCTAATGCCTATAGTAACTACTCATTCCTTAACAAATATTAATTAAAATTAAAACTATCTTGATTAAAATATTGAAAATAATTATATATCCGGGGAATACTTATAAGATAATCCATCTATTGAAGATGATACATTATCATGTATTGAATAACATTCTAGATATAATGATTAATTAGAAAAAAAATGTTTCTAAATTCTCTGAAAATTTGACAGAAAAATATGACACAAATAATTTAGAATTTCAAATATTTCCATATAGAT
The DNA here is from genome assembly GCA_963277665.1 of Viscum album. NCBI lineage: Eukaryota > Viridiplantae > Streptophyta > Magnoliopsida > Santalales > Viscaceae > Viscum > Viscum album. The sequence continues at coordinate 689,951,841 of OY728122.1, forward strand.
TTCATATGTTTCTAAATTATTCGATTAAAAATCTATTTCTACCTCATATATTGAAATTGATGATTTAGTTTTAAAGATAGTTTATAGAGTTTTTAATTTGACAAAGTTACAGTCTTTTTTTACTTTCAAGAAGGAAAATTGTAATGATATTTATAGATAGACAAAACTCGTCAAAACCCTTGTAAAATTGGTTTAAAAAATATAAACATCATTTTCCAAAACAACTAATTTTCTCCTAAAAGTTTTGTTTATGTAAAAATATCATTGTGGTAGATACTAGAGTAACAAAATATTTTAACATATGTAGATTCCTACATTTTATTTTGAAATAATATAGTACCCAGGATTGTTTCGTTACCAAAATCCTAAAATTGTATATTTAAGAAAATAATAATTTTACTAACATAAATAATATTTTTCTATTAGAGAGTTCATCTACTTGTAACATGAATAAAAATATTATTATTTCAAAATATAATCAATATAAATGGTGTCAAAGTAACTTTTAGTTATAATTCCTAACCAGTGATACATGGTATAGGTAATATTGTTACTCTTTTAAAGGAATTAATTTAAAAGAATTTATTTATCTATTTAATTACCCTCACTATCATATTTAAATTATGTGATAATGGTAACCTTTTGAACCTTAGGAATGATAAATGTAATCTTTACTGAATAGACGTTATTCCCTCAATTGATTTTCATTTGAATGTGTACACACAAAACTCATAACACTATATGATCGAGGATAAAAATTTATCTAGTGAAATGAATGATAAATTTTAGTTGTGGAATATAATATTCAAAAGTATAATGTTTTAAATTTAGTCAACCGTTATATTTAAGGACTAGTTAGACATTTAAATGAGCTAATGTTCAATTCTTCCAAAATATGTTATTCCTTCTATTTTGAAAACATTATTTCCCACGTTAAAAAAGAGAAAATTATGCCATTGGTAAATAACCACTATGGTTATTTTATAGAATTTTGTAATTATGATTTGGAATCAATTTTTAGTAAAAAGATATAAATTATAACATTTAAATTCATAGAATAAAAAATCAAATGGTGTATTTAAAATAAGGAATACATTACATTGGGAGATTACTATAAACTTCCTGAGTGAATAACCAATTGCTAAATATTTTTAGGCCAAAAAATATGTTCTCCCTACTATACTGTAAATCATGTTTTACTTAGACCTTTTTAAATAATAATCAACATGATGTGTCGATAGAAATAATGACAATCCATTCTTACGAAAAAGATTTTGGACTTCAAGTAATCATTCTGAAAAATATATATAATTTTTAAAAATATTTATCAATTGATAATGAAATATTTTTTATTATATTATTCACATAGTAATTCCTAATGAATTTTTAATAAGACATTTAATTTTTCAGAAATAGGGCATTTAAATTTTGATGAAATTGTCATATTTTTTAAACAGCCTAAAAGGACATATTCAAATTTCTTCAGTAAACTTTAATTTCATACCATGTGGGAAAACTCTTCATATGAGTGAAAAATAGAAAATATTCATCTAAAAATAAACCTCAAGAATAATTTCAAAATGTTGTTGAATAAAAAAAGTTATAACTCAAAAAAAAAATTATTCATAGTAATCATATCACTGATAATATCATTGGTCATCTAGATCCACTTATCATAAATAGAAGTTCATTTTGAAATGAATTTGAATATTTTTCATTTCTATAACAATATGAACATAATATTCCTAATGAGTCTTTTGGTGATAAATATGGGAAAAATAAATATATTATTAATTCAATTACATTTTAAGGAATGATTTTCACACATTTTTTGAATTCTGAAAATATTTACCTTTTATTAGTGTAAAATGGGTTTTCAGAAACAAATGAGATGAAAATGGAATTATTGTTAAATATAAATAAATACTTGTTACATAGAGATATAATCAACAACAAGGTACATATAATAAATAAAAAACACTAAATGATATTTTAAGTCTTACTATGTCCCTCTAAAGATGTAAAAAAGCTCAATGAGAAGGGTAGTGTATTATTACCATGTTTTTTATAAAACAATATTTTAAGGGAGTAGTATATCGAAATCATTTTTATTAAAAATGGTTTCAAGGAAACCAGAATTATTCAAAATCATGTTTATCACATTATAATTTAATCAATTCAAATGTTACATTGATATTTCTTTATGGGAATTTTAAAATATTTTTTTAAATGAAAATGATGTGTGAATTATGTTTTTTCTTCAATTTTCAATTTTATCAATTATCATATTGTAACTGTATATCATAATAAAATTATATTGAAGTTTTACATAAAATAATTTGTCAAAATTGTACTAAAAATTTAAGTACAACTAGTAGAACCTCAAAAAATTTACATCAATATGAATGTGGAAAATAAGGTGATCACAATACTTTTTGAGGAAGGATTGGTAGTTTACAATTCCATACAGATTAGTATCCAGATAGATTTTTTTTAAATTCTTGTGTTCCAAATTTAAATCTAATCCAATAAAGCCGCATTTTCATGTTATATATTGATTTTGTTTTACCATATGGGAACTATAGATCAGGGTCTTATTTATTTTTTGGAAATGATATTGAATTATAAAAATTTCATATTATAAAATTGATGGATGTAAAATGAATAGAAACAAAACATTTTACAATTTTACTTTCTTCGGAGGGGTTATTATTTCACGGTACTATACAAAAAAACTCAGAAGAACTTTCAAATACAAATGATTAATATATAGTATCAGTATTTTTTGGATTATGGTTTTTTTTAAATAAAATGGTAGTGGAATTATTTGGAATAAGATTTAGTAAAAATACAATTTTTCATGATAACATAGGTTTGAATGAATTTATTATAAATATCATTAATTAACCACATAGATAAAAGATGTAGTCTCCTTAGTGACCACACATTGAATTAATATATGATTTTATAATTCATAAAACCACCATAAAAAATTAATGATATTTTAAAAACCACTAAATTGGAATATATTTAATGATAATTAACATAGTTTTCAATTGGTCTACATAAAATGTTAATTTATCTACTCCATGTTTAAGGTATATTCATAATGTACAAGTACCCCATGAAAATAGGGGAGAACTATTTATTCTATTCCTTGAAAATTATTGTTTTTTATTGATATTTTTTACAAACTATTACCTTCATATATTTCCAAATAATATTCCATAAAATTTTTTGAAAAAATTATTATTTAAAACATTTTGAAAAACATTATCCTTAACTAATTTTTAAAAATCATACATAGAAATTTTAGTTAAAATTTTTCATTAAAATTTATGAGAAATTTTTCCAATAAAATATTTTGAAAAACATTTTCATAAAAATTTTCCAGAAAGACATTCTTCCCATTAAAAGTTTTCTCTAACAAATATAGTTTTTCAAGAAAAAAAATTTTTCTTTTTTTTTGAAAACCTAATAAATAAATATATGACTAAAATGGTTTCTTAATAATGTTTATGTTTTCTCCAAAAGGTTAATTCGAAATGTTTTTTCTTTTTTCTCATTTAATGTTATAATATATTTCATGCTATTTTTATATTTTATAAAATATTATTATAAAAAATTAATGTTTGATTTGAATAAAACTTCATCTAATAAAAATTAAACCTAATTCATTTAAAACTCTAAAAATACATGGTTTTCGTATTTGGGAAATGATTTCACATTTTTTTTAATATGGATTTCTTTCTCAACCATTGTATTTAGGGATGTTCACTCTTGTCCCTCATTAAAATTATATAAAATATAATGGGTTCAATAAAGCTTTTGTAGTTATCTTAAATATATAGAGTACTATTTTTTTGGAAATTCCAATCCATCCTCTTATTTCAGATTCATCATTTTCTATTGATTTTTTTATTAGAATATATGGAATATTAAAGAAATTTATCAGGAAAATTAGATGATAATGAAATAATGACATAAAAAAGATGGTATGAAATGTATCATTATTTTCTCAAATCAACCATTTTTCACATGATAGGAGACACATTATGTATAAACAAATTATATTCATTTATATTATCATGAAATAGTAATAGAATTATAATATTATATTGATTTAATTCAATATAATAGTTTAAAATTTATATCCATTACACTTTTTAGAATCTTATATAATTTTAATATCTTCTAATTGGTAGAGCTAGTGAAAATTCTAATATAAGGATAAGAAAATGTATTTTCCAACAAGTTCTCATGCAATTTATGATGTTTTGTAAGGTTAAAAATATTAAATCTCCTTTTTTAACTAAAATAAAAAAGTTAGTAAATTATCTCACCTATCACCATAATTTATGATTACGATTTTAAAAGTAAAAATATTCCATATCCATATAAAATGAAATAGTGATTCCCTGAAAGTTTAGACTATTTATGGTTTATACCAACATTTATGCATGAAGAAATATAATATGGTGAAATTATTTATCATCATTAATAAATATGCAAAATGTCGATCCTTGAAGATTAATATTATGATTTATCCAAGTTTTATAAAAAAAATTGGTTAACTTCATGAGTATTCAAATTATCAAAAATGATACAACTCGAGTAAGGGAGAAAAATTCATATATTGGTGAAAAAACTTAAAATAAGATGATGTTGTTTAATATGAAATATCTTAATAAATTAATTGAAAAAATACAAATATTCATTCATAGGTGATAAATAGATACTCAAAAAAAGATATAGAAAAGAGGAAATTATGAGAGAAGTGACCACAGATTCATTTGAAAAAGGAAAACACCATTTTTGATGAGGTATTAAAATATTTTCCCAAACAATGTGAGAATAAATGAGTAGACTATAATATAGACTGTAAAAGGTTAGATTATTAGCTATGAATGCGGAGACTTATAGAAATTTAAGAGAGAAAGTAATGAAAGGATGATAGTATGAAAAATATATACAATACATGATCGCTGAATAATTGTTAACTGGACTGGATATAACTTGATAAATAATTCATGTTTCAATATTGGGATATTTACATTCATTTGATTCCCCACAATCCATTGTTCAACGAATAGAACATCAATACAGTAAACCGGAATGAAAATCCACACAATTTTTTGACCATGATACCTCTATGGAAGAGAATAAAAGAAAAGAATATCTCATAATGAAAATTTTATCTGAATGCATGGAAGTGGAAGTTGAAAATTTATACAAAAATAATAGAGATATATGAATAGGAAAAATTATGTGTTTTTTAATTAATTGACAATGGCTTAGATATTAATTAAATTAAAACTTATTATATAACCATGTCATTAGATCAATATGTGAAATATATTTGAAAAAAAAATTTGACAATAAAGAATAACATGAAGGAATGGATAAAAATTATAAAACAAAGTAATTAATCAAGGATTAATGAAAAAAAGAAGATTCAATAAAACATGTTTAATTATAGAAATTTTAAAATAATAATATGATGAAAGGAAAATAAATATTGACCTAATAAAATGGATAATATGCCCATCCTGATTGTGTCATCATATTCCACAATTACTTCTCCATGCACAAAAGAAAAATTATTTTAAATGTGAATTAGTTACTTCAATGAAGTGGTCAAAATTAATGAATTAATTATGAAAAATTTTAATAATATACAAAAAATAATTACATATATCTATGGACGAATTTAAAAAAAATCAAATTTTTTGAAATAACAAATTGATACTTTAATTATGAATGAGGAGGAGTACAATGAATTCAAATGAAAGTCAAAGGTGGAATAAATAATTTTGAACATAGTAAATAAGTTGATAAATCATACAATGGGAGATATAATATTCCTTAATAAAAAATGGATGGTATTTGAAAACAAAAAATAGGTTATAAATCGTTCATGAAATATCTATTTAAAAGTTTGTGAAATCTAAATATCCAATGATAATTTTAATTCCCTAGAAGTAAATCAAGGGGATTAAATCTATATAATAAGAATTTTCAAAGGTAATTAGTAAGAATGTGAAAATATGGGTTTAGGAAGACGAAATAAGGGACACCATAGATAATTTTTCTGAAATATAGATGTATCAATAATATTTCAAAATGATGAATGTTATTATGTGAAATATTTCAATGAAATGACATCATTATTTTCTGAAATCATAGATGATTGATAAAAACTCATTTTTAATAGATTTTCGAACTAATATTTCTGAATGGATGATTAACTGAATCTAACTGGATAAATATCATTATTATAAATTTACATGGATGAATTAAATTTACCTCTTGATGGATTTTTATTTTCATGAGTTATATATTTTTTAGTATATTTTTTCTTTACCTAACATTTTAGGATCACTTTCTACAACCCATAATTTTTTCTAGAAGATCACAATGGTTTAGAATGTATTCACACATTTCAATTAAAATTAGAATGTGTCTATATATTTTTTAATATGAAGAGTAATGTTGAAAATTAACATCTTCAAAGATAGAAAACTTTTTGATAATGATGTAATATATGAAATTTATAGCATTTTGTTAAAATTAATAAAGAATTGAAATTGAAAAAAATTTGGGGGTTTATATTTTAAAAAAAATTAACTATATTTTTAATATTACAAATTTTTTCTTAATTCTATTAAAAAGGGTGGGGGGTTATTGAGTTTAAATTCTTATTTCAACACATTCAAACATTATTTTTAAAAAATAAAAACCACATATTTAACTATTGATGGAGTACTTACATATATATTTCCTAAGTAATTAGACTATTTTTTATGAATTTAATTTTACATGTTGTTAAAAATATGTTATAATAGAAATAACTTTTTTAATTTTTTCTAGATGGAATGAAATCGGATGAAACGTCCTTAAATGAATGAAAATATAAATGGTTCATTAGATGTATGGAGATCAATTTCAACAGATTATGGTTCATAAATTTCAAAATAAAATTATAAAAAACTGTCACTAGATATATTAATGAAAATTATACTGAAAAAACATCATTATATGAAGGAATAAATGATATTATGGAGAGAATTTATAAAGGATAAATAGATGGAAGAACATTTTACATTCAGCTAGAAAGACAATTTTATTCAACTGAATAAAATATATAAGGATTGTATTGGTATTATTGACTCCACTATAAGAATATTTTATGCTAATCCATTAAAGATAAAAATGATTTTGTCTGAGGTCATTGTAACAAATTCTAAAGAATGTGAAATATGACCATTGCGGATTTTTCAATAAATAGATGTATCATTCATGGAAGAAGAATCTTTTTAATCACTAAAAATCAAATGTTTTGGAGATGATTTTGTAAAATATTTAAAAATTGATATCAATATATTATAATCATGTAGACTGTGTTTTTATTTAGTAATCAATGTGAGTATCATTTTGTAAATTACATATATGGTTTTTATTTTTAATAGTTTTTTTCAGATCTTGTGTGATTAATGTATTATATGGGTTTGTAAGATAATGGTTACCAACCTTACATATTGTGGGTTCCTTGGGCATGGGGAAAATTTTCTGATAATTTTATTAATGGTTACCAAGGTAACGGATAACATACAATTTTCGAAATATTAACAGTGATGACACATATACTCAGGTTTATTTCCTGACATAATAATTATAGATAAATTTTGAATATTCTTATAAAAGTTCTTATAAGTGTTTTCCGACAAACATTGTACAATATTTTTATACCATTATTTACATGTACCTTTTATATTTTATGGTTATTTTTAATTAATGTTTCATACTATTTCCTATAAAATTTTCTAAATGATTTTTTTAATGTATATTAGAATTATACATCTAATTAACATCACACAAGTGTTTTTTGGAAAAAAATTTCTCTATTTTATAATCAAAAAATATTATTTAGAATATATTCTTTCAATCCTATATTATTGAGATATATAACATCCATGAGCAAAAATATACATCCAATTATGAGGTGAAAACTTTAAAATAATAATATGACTGATATCTAACCGAAGAATCCTCTATCAATAATAAATAAATTATTTTTTATGATCCAAATATGCATTCATACACTCATAAATTACCCTTAACTTATATGTCATACTTTTCACCATTTCCATTCCCAGAATTGCTGACACTATATCCTCAATCCAAAAAAATATTGATATGAAAATGTTTATAAGAATCACATTAATATTGTTTTACCATTACACGACCAGTTACTATAATTATAGATAATCTCAACCAAATGTATGTTCTTAACTGTGATCCATGAAAATTTTGAACACAGTCGTGGAACATGTCCTATAATGTATGAATGATCTTCACATATTACCCATCCATCTACATGTGAAAAGAAATTGTGAGGCGTAATTTATAGACAATATAATGTTAATAGAACATATATATCCTCCATTAATAAAATATCCACCACACTTCACACTTTATATTCATAAAAGTATGCTGACATTGGAATCCACATTACATTCACCATGATGGAATAGTAATTCATAATGATATCGATCGAGATTGCCGAAAACGTTCATCATGGGCCATCAAATAGATGAATCCAACCCCCAAGAACAAGATATGAAACCATAATATTTTGGAAAATCTAATACCAAGACATTAACTCTAATTTTTATCTCTTCATTCCTTTCCACTAAAACTAACTCCACAAGAAATGATACATAATAGCAACTCCAAGGAGTACTCTCATGGGTTATCTAAGAACATATTGAGACTATCCCCAAATAGTTATGAAAAATATTGATCCTCCCCTAAAAAACCTAATGACAATCATCCTTATACCATTCCTTTGGGGAATCCCCAAAAATTAAACAATCGAACTAAACATCCCCCTTTGAATATTTTAAATTAGATTATTCCACCTGAAATAGAAAGGATGAACAAAATATCACATGATCGGGATAAATTGTTTTCCCAAATTCATATATATCAAAAAGAAAATCAATAATACTTATATTATTTTATACATATATAAATACATACAAGAAAAATATACATGAGGCGTTATATTTTGTGTATCAACTAAAACATTATACATTACCATTGTATAAAATATCGCAGATTCAAAATCCCAAATGAGCTAAATCCATCATTATTAAAACATTCAAATCATGTTTACAAAAGTGATATATATAAAAATAATGACCCTTGAATATCCCAAGGTACTCAATGATGATATATTTTTACAATAAATACTAATAATACATAACTATAGAAAAATAAATATATTGGGATTCGTAGTATGTCTATGTGGTTCAATTTGTATGGACCCATAAGAGGTCAATAATATTTACTAAAACAATAGGTTTACAAAAACATGATGATAAGTTTCATAAAATACCTCAAATATAAATCTACCCTTAGAAAATCATATAATAATGGAACTATAAATACTCTCCTTTATGTGATCAAATATAGTATAATGCAGGTTTAATGCACATGAAGACCTGATCATTCCTAATCAATACTATCCAAGAATTTTATATCTAATTTTGAATGGAAGAAACCATCAATAACAGGACTTAATAATGAGAACACTCTAATCTTATAAAAAATTCTATGGGATTCCAAAAAAATAAACTCTTTAATCTTAGAGGGATCCTTAACAAATTCGTAGTGATCCAAAAATGACAAAATAAATGAATATAATTAATTACAAACATATACTTAAATAGTTTCCCAAACATTTGATAATGTCGGATAAGCTCTAGAAAAAAATCCAAATCATCAATATATCCACCATAATATGTTTGAATACATAGTTATTTCATTAATAAATGGCATCAAAAATCAATCCAATAACTCATGAAAAATATAATTCAACAATCATATGAGAACATTAGGTATATTAATGACCATAAAATAAATTAAAATGAATTTATACAATCTATAATTCTATTTGATGATAGTCTTTGGGATATATTCATCCATCACCCTCATCTGATGATACCGAGAGTATTAATTGGTCATTAAGAGACATAAATAGCAATTCAAAATGTTGAATGGATCATTAATCATAAAGATTGGTTACTGGTTCTTCACCATAACCTGATTCATTATAAATAATTAATAATATATCATAGACTAACACTCTCTTGATTTTCATAACATCTAAACCTCAATTTTTTCATTATCAAAGTTAATGGTTCCATAAACCAAAATCTCATATGATTCTCTCATTCATCAAACAACATAGCATGTTCACCTTTTGGATCGAAAAAAATAACCCTAATCATAAATCAGGCTACTATAGCATATAATAAATGAAATAACTCTGTTCTATGAATGAAATACTATAGTTATATCCATAAAAATATAAAATACCTAGATAAATAATTCTTCCATTGCATTAGCTCAGAATCAAAAATAGAAATCATATTAAAAATTCATACTCCAAACTAGCACAGTCAACAATAATGGCATTAGATGTATCTCAAGCCTAATAATTTTAACATAGAGTAAGGTATCCCTAATGATTTATAATTTATTAATCAAGTCAATATTGTTGTATACTAGAACAAAATATATGTATATGAAACATTATGGAATTTATGTTCTTCATGTTGCATGGAAATCCATCAAATGTAGATAGCCTCGTCATTCCCATGTTCCTCACTTGACCATTTGATAACCCCCACATCAATCATGTTCAAACTTTTATTCCAAAGTATGACATGTATCAATAATCTATCGTTTTTTCTATTATTTTAAATATATTGTCTTAATAAATGAGAACACCAATATTTATTATACCATCATAGAGGAAAATATTACAATGGTTAAACCTGTAGTTGGACATCATCCCAATAATGATTGTTAAGGATGGTCTGGCACTCAAAAATCTAATGTTATTTTCCTCTATAAAATAATTTGGCAATTTTTTGTCTCTTAGTTTAATTTTGGAAAATTCTAACTCCATGGAAGTGAGAATATAGTTGTTAATAGATATTTTGGATATTTTTTAAACAATTACTGCTATATTTATTTTATTTTGGAAATCAGAATATAATTTTTATTAAATATATTTCGACAATATATATATTTTTTATCAGGTGGAGTGTAAATATTCTAAAATTAATTTCACACCCACTTATCATTTCACCATATGAAAATTTGTTGTGGTTGGTTAGGGATAACATAATTAGTGGAGGTGAATACCTATGAGTTCATCAAAACATGGTGAAACATCTTTTGATTGAGTGAAAAGTACCCTTTTATATTGTGCATTATGACGATTGATATTTTTCTTAAAAAGTACTATTGTTTATAAGATCAAGAGACATGATTAAACTATTAGTTTCAATAGTAACCTAGTTTTTAGAAGGTTATAATAAATTTGTTCTGAATTAAATGATAGTATCATTCTATAGTTTTATTCTAATAGTTGTTTGTTTTCATTATAATATATACTAAAGTATAGTTCTACATTTATATTTACATTATAAATTAATTATTCTATATTTTGATAATAATTATATTTCGGATCACTCTTATTGAGGGCTACTAGGGCAGGAATATAAGTTCCCTAGATTATTCCATATATATCATCCTTATAAATTGGATAATTTTTTGGTCCAATAATAAAATATATATGAGTTTTTGGATTATAAGACAATAATTTTTTTGTTATTTATATATTTTGTATATTTACAAAAGTTTGATTTTTCTGAAACACATAAAACATACTTTTTCATAGGGTTTCATAGATATTTTTATATTTATACTACATTTTTATCATTTTGATGATATGAATATTTCTATGATTATTTACATTTCTATACTTTTGGAGCTGATCAAACTCATATAACTGAAAATAAGTTAAATTCTTAAGACGGTTAAAAAAACATAATGTCCTCCTTAATATTACTATTCACCCCTCAGGTATAGTACCATTCATATATATTAGCGGAAACATTTAGTATCTAATCCAATATATATGTTTAAGATTGATCCTATTTTTTTAGTTGGAATTTTTTTAAATGAACATCATAAATCAGTTTCTTTTCACTAACATCCTGGTGTAGAATAGATTTTTCCATTGAGATGGAGACAATTCATATTTTTTTTAATTAGTAACATAATTCCTTATTATCGTGTAGTATTTTCTAGAATTATCATGGTTAAATTAATGAATTGATGAATATATTTTTGTTTAATACTATGTTGGAGAAATATCATATTATGATCATATATTATAATATTCATGAAAATGAATTTTTTTAATTTTCAGTAGATATGATGATTGAGTTTCAGATTGAAAATAATGTGAAAAATACATAAATATTCATGATGGTGAGAAAAATTTTCTTTAAATTATATTTTAGTGAAAATAAAAATTGAATTGGGATTATTAATAGGGTTACTCATTTCACACCTCTGAAATTTTTTTAAATCATCAGAACAATGTAGTGTAAAATATATCGATCATCAAATTTTCTACTATTAAAATTTTCAAAAAATAAGGATATAAGCTTAATGAATTTTGATTATAATTTCTAGTCTCTTGGTGAGAGGGATATTGAGGTTGATAAAATTATAAAAAATTTTATAGATATACTTCCAAAGGAGTGGGTGTCTAAATACAAAAATATTATTGAAACAAAACATCTAACTAAGACGATTCTTGAAGAATTTATTTAAAAAATCAAACAATGTGATATTATACTAAAAAAGGATTTTTAAAATAGTATTTGGATGAATTTCTCTTCATTTTTATCAACTTCAATAAATGTTACATCTATAGTTGTAAATTTAGGACTGAATCTTAAAAATAATAATTATAAAAATTCTCTGAATGATTGAAATTTTAATAACCCGGACTCCAGTAACCTAGATTTGGTGTCTTCATTTCTATATTTCCAATGATACAAGGGTTCTAATATCAAATGACTGATCATCTTAGCATTCATAAAGAATCATTTTGATTCATTATAGCCTTTTTAAATTTGGAGCAGAATATAGAACACAACAAATTAAAATGCTTTGCATCCTTGAAACTCATTCAAAGGAATCATCTTCAAATACTAAATAAATTAAATAAAATAAGGGTGATATTAAATTATAATTATTTTTTATCCATATTGGAATCAATCGTGATTAACTAATGAAATTTTTATATGAAATGACAAATAATGTAAAACACATTTCGTTTACTCAATAAATTTAGTGATAAATGTTTCCATGGGTGGTATCATTGAATAATATCATTGATAATAATAAGAGGCTTCACAATGATGGAATTAATTCATATTGTAAATAATTTTATCATATATCATTATATAAATACCATCATGACCTTTTTCTATGATAGTTTAGGACTATGTGTAAAAACCGATTTAAATTTGGCCAACTTATTTGACTCACATGACATGTTGACGCATCAGGGGGATAAATAATTACAACCCCCCCCCCCACACTGAATTTTCAAATAATGTCTCTTATATAAAATAATTTATTTAATTCATGAATTATAAGTCTTATCAATAAATAATTATATTGAGTAAATAATTTGAATTAATAAAGAATTTAGACTGTCAACTGAAAAACCACAATAGAAAAACACTGTTTTTAAAAATGGATCACTGTATAGGATATAATAATATCAATGATATAATGAATAAATATATTTAAAAGAAATATAATTTCCAACTAAAAATGATCATAATAAAGTGATTTTCTTAAGATAATGTTAAAAATCAAAAATTTATTCCGTAAATGGGAGGATTCCATTGGTTAATCAGGAATATTGGTTTATCAATAAAATAATATCTTTTGGAATAATAAAGTAAATTGAAGTTAAATATTAAAATAATATTCCATAAAAGTGTTTTATTGGTAAATACTTCTGAAAATTATTGTATAATATTTATTAATAGAATAGTCTCTATGGTAGGATGTCTGGTATCGCCATAAACTATAAAAAATATTCTTTTTGGTTTTTTGTAATGAAATTCAAATAATCCCCCTTTAGAAAAAATAATAATATTAATTTTAAAAATAATTTAAAATTTAATGATCATTTATTATTTTTTAAATATATAATTTTAGTATATAATATTATTTTGTAACATCAATTTTTGAAAATATAGACATAGAAGAAAATTATACCCAATTTATATTAAATAAATTCTGTTTTATATTAAACATTTAATTTATTTACCAAATTTCCAAAAATTGGATATTTTGAATGAAAATATATCAAATAATGATATATCAATTGGATATGAAATTAACTGGATATTATTTAATATAAATTATAATATTCCATTATTGAAAATAAAAAGCAATCCCAATAGAAAGTGATATTGTAAAATATATTCTTACCACTTTGGCTACATACAAATTATTTTCCCACCTAATAAAACACACTAATTGAAACATTGAAAATAATTAAAAAAATTATTCACGTTAAATAAATAAATGGGGAAGTATATACACCACACTAAATTTAATTGGTGCATAATCAAAAATATATCCAAATGGAGTTTAATTGAGTTGAAATCAATTACCTCAAACTTCCCATTATATTAATATGATTTAATCTCATATATTATAGTTCTAATAATGTTATTCATTTATATGATAACAATATTTATTTTTATAACATGATATATGATCCTATTATGACATATTACCACATGATCATTAATTATATTTTATTATTGTTGTTGTTTATGGTGCTAACTACTTCATTTTATTATACATGTTTTATCATGGGAGAAAAATTTCTTATGAATATGATATAGATCCATTATAAAAATAAATATATTAATTCTTTGAATATAATTTCATTTTTTTCACATACCTTTTTATTATTAGTTATGAATATTTAAATAGAAAATGAATGTCAACAATTCATGGAGATGGCCGGTCATACAAATTGACATTCATCTATATCATACACATAATGGGTTATATGGTAAGTAAGTGTATGGTATATCTATTTAATATAACAAATATCATGTTATATTTATCATATATATCAATTATTTCCATCATTATTAATATCCATGTGATTTGGTGATATAAAAAATTATAGCAGTTCGTGGGGTGGTTGTCCTCTTTACACATGGGTGATGTCTTTATTTTCCATTTGATGGATAAATAGATGTATATATATCATTAAAATAATATAATAAAATATAATTATAAGTTAGATACTACTATTATGAAATTATAACTATTAATACATAATTTATTGTGATAAAATATGTATTAATAAATAAGGAGGTTTGAAAAAAATATATCTTTTCGTATTATAACCTCTTTGGATATCTAAATAAGGACCCTATGGACGGTATTTTGGGGTGAAAAAAGATATATAATGCGGATTTTGATGTTATGAAGATATTTTGTTATGGGTTTTTCTTCCAAAATGTATTCATATGTCTCAATAATTAAGGGAAGGGAGTGGCCTTTTATATTTTATGATTATTGACATTTTTGTAAATATTCAAAACAACACATCAATGGGGAGTCACCTTACGAATAAGGGCCAAAAAATTGATAAATAATGTATTTGAAGGATGATAATGTCAATCCAAACCTTTCAAACTAAAAAAAAAATTAATCTTTTTATCTCATTTACACACATGTTTACTCAGTTATTCTGTTTTAGTTTTCATCGTGGTAACAATTTTTTTAACCACGGAAATTTATCAATAATTTCTAAAATAAAAATAAAAATATTTTATAAATAGTACCACGTTATTTTAAATATGAAATATATTTTATAAAATAAAAATTATATTTTTTTGAAAAATTATTTTTAACACAAGCGAATGTAATGCACAAAACCCTATATTATCATTACCAATGGTAATGAGTGTTTATTTTTTATATTAATCATTTCTGAGAAAAATTATTTGGACATTATTAGATATTATTAATTATGATGATCACAAAAATTTAATCAATATTATTAAAATTCAATAATTTTTTCATATTTTAGTTTAGAAAGAAACCTAAAAATAGTTTTGAAAAATGATTTTTTAGTAAATTTATTTTTAAAGAATAATATGATATTATACTAACATTATGACTAGTGACAATAATTTTTAGTATTTATATTCATATATTCACAAATATAATATATAAATTTAATGTAAATCATTCCTTATTAATGATTATTTTAATTATTTAAATATGATAGATGTTATTGATTTATAAATAAAAACAAATTATTTAAAAAACTATTTCATACAAATACCATTTTTACAACTAAATGATCATACCATTATTTATATAAAATATATAGTAATTAAATATTTTTAATAAATATCATCCAAAATTATTTTAAATAAATTATTTATTTATTTAATAATAAATGATAGATTATTTATGGAATCATATTTCAAATAAAAAATTCCAAAAATTTATTCTTGTCTTATTTTATCTAGTAAGTTAAAATTTTATATTTATCCTATAGAATTATAATTTTTGATTAAAGAAATTTTACTGTGTTAATTGATTTATATTTGTATAATAATATAATGTTCACTTACAATAATTTATTATCAGGTGATACCTTCCTCTCTCCTATAAAAATTATATCCTAAAATTTTCATAGACATTATCTTTTAAAAATGGTGGTGGTTATTTTATTAACATTATATGGTTCCCATGTTACTTGATTGACTTTATAATTTCAAGAAATTACATTTAAAATTATTTTCATCCAATTATTATTACCTTCTCTCTAGTTTCAAAAATCTAGTGGGTTTCTTCATAATAAGACAAATCGTGTTCCAATTATGTTTCTTCCAATGGGAGCAATAGCATTGGGTCAAAAGTTACGTCCCAAAACAATGATATATCGAGCATATCATGGAAAGTGAAATTCATTGTAGAATTTCTAATAATTATGACACATATCTAGTCCTCCCCATAATTTAATATGGTTATATTTACCTTGGAAATTCTTTTCCATTCATAATGAACCTTATAAAACCCTTCCGTGATGTTACTTTCATGAAAATAAAATTTCTTTCATGAAACTCTAAATCCATCCTCGAGTTACTGACATTAATTTTTTCCATATATGTGTTAATTTAATATGATCATGAATTTTCATGAACACATTAATTTTCTCCTAAACATGTTTTGTTCCTACAAAATTCCTTTCACCAACTTCATCCCAACAACTTAGAGGGTGTCAAATCTTTCTATATAATTATTCATACAATTCCATTTGAATTCTTGAATGAAAAAAAACTATTTTAGGACCAATATACAAAATTTACAGAATAATATAACATAACATTAATGTTATTTTATAATTACTTGAACATGTATTCCAATGATTAAATAGACTTTTCGAGCTATCCATCAGTTTGAGGATACCTGGCAGTGCTATTATGAAACTCAATATCGAGATACCTCTAAAATATATTCTACAATATCAATGTAATTTTTTTAAATAATTAGAAAAAATAGAATTTTATGCACCATAATCTCATAAAAATTCATTAATGATGGTCCTTACAAGGTTAACAAGAGGTAACTTTTGTCATATATAGGTTAGGTGTGTGTATTTTGGTAGGAAATCTAGAATAACCAATATTTCATATCATTCATGGAGTCATTGTAAGTCTTGATACAATGCACATATTATTTCATCCAATTTATATATAGGAATTTGAAGAGGTTTCATTATTCTTATTGGATGTTCTCTCCTCACATTAACCCATTGAAAAACAAAGTATCCTGATACATCACTATAAATTTTTGGATTCACATTTCCCCACAAATAAATTTCTCTAAAATATCCTTACATTTTGGTTCTACCAGTTTGTATACAAAAATTTGAGCTACTATAATCCTCCAATAATTCCATTTTTAGATTAGGTATTGATGGGACTCATAGCCTGTTTCCAAATTTTATAATTCCATCTAAAAAATGAAGTATTTGAATTTCCCATCATCCACGTCTTTAATTTTCATTTTAAAATTCTAAACATCCGATTGGGGGCATTTTATCATTTAAAATAAATATGGTTTTGAAATCATTTGAAAAAGGTGTGATGTCTCTTCATCCGTAATAATTCCAATATCTATCTTTACTAAATAAATGTACATAATATTCCTTTTAATCCTCATTTTGGTCCGAACTCCATGATCTTCCATCCTCAATTAAAGTACTACCTTGTTTTCCTTCCACATTTGGTAGTTTATTAAATAATTGAAGTTCTTGATTAGTGAGGTCCTCCATAATTTTCTCATTTTGATATATTTTTACTATTATATGTATTTTAGGCCCTTATGGTCTCTGTATATCTCACATGTTTCCCAACAATGATAATGTCCTTATATCAGAAATGTAAATAATACAGATTCCAACTAAATATGATGGGTCATATTGGTTTCTTGTTTACTCATTAACTCCTTTTATGTATATAAAAATACTTTATCATTCGGTATAAATTAACTACAATGTATATTCTTAGATTCATAATTATATATAAAAAAACCATCATTTTTAGATAATAGATTCAAAATTTTATCATTTAACAATCATCACTTCAATTACTAAAATCATTCATCATATTTTTTATCTATATGAGCATAACCCATTTACGTTTCATCTTTTTTAACGGGTTATAAAATTGGGAAATATTTTGAACTAATCACTAGTTGTAACCTTTCAAAATTATGAAAATATGTTCCTTGGTAATTTTCATTTGTGTAGGCCTTTATGTGATTGGATTTTTCTTTAAAATATCATCCATGATTCTACCCTTATGATAAAACATTGATAATTAAACAATCATTCAAAATATAGATTTCACACATGATAAATTTCCCATATAATTGTTTCTTTAAGTGTCTGAATATTGTTCCACCAATGAATATCATTGTCCTTATATCTATTATTTTACAAAAAGATATAATAAATTTTTACCTTGAATAAGTTATAAAGATATTAATTAAATACTATGTTCATTATATCGTTACAAAACATACTGCATTAGTGAATCTAAATGGAATTACTCTAAACTCACAATATAAATAACCTGTTCAAGAAAATTGTCTTCATAAATTCAGCATTCATTAATCACAACTAATGATACCCATAAAAAGAACATTTTTTGAAAAATAATAAGCACAATGAAGTTGATGGAATTGTTTTCAATGTGTGGAAGAGGAAGCTTATTCATTAGTATAATTAGCATAATTTACATATAATCAATGCATAAACACATCGATCTATTTTTCATATTAATAAAAATAATAGGGGATCCCCAAGGTGAAACACTAGGTTGTATAAATTCAATACCACAAATCTCCTCTAGTACTTTCTTTAGATCCACTAATTCCATAGTATCCATTTAATAGCGACTCCATGATATAGGTCTTGCATTTGGTATTAGATCAATGAAAAACTCAACTTCTCACACTAGAGGACGCTTAATTATTTAAAACTAAATACATAAATTTATTTTATTATAATTTTTAAATCCTAAATTTGATGATTACATTTTCCATCAATAGATTGTGTTTTTTCCTCATCCATAAGAATGTCATTCAGAAATGCTTCTGGTGGTGGATCTAGACCTAAAAAAGATAATTAATAATCCCATCAAAAGATAATGAATTCCATGTCTTCATCATGAATCATAATTTAATTTTCATTGAAATAAATTTTTAATAATATATTTTGAAACACAATCCATACCAAATATTATATTGAAATCAAAAATTGGTATAATAACAATGTCTAAAAATAAGGAACGTTTATCATTCATTAAGGGAATCTCCTGACACATCCTTGACGTATTTTAATTTCCACTATGATTTTTTCATAAATATATATATATATATAATCTATTCTTAATGTTCTAGGGAAATATATATATATTTAATTGTAAGAAAGGTAGATAAAAAATTGTAAAAGTATCTATAATGAAATACAACATTGGAAAATTTTAGGTCTTGATTAAATGACCTACCACAACATCATTGGGTACTTCCACCTTAGCTCTAGAGATCACAAAAGCTCGGACTTCTCCACCCATATTCTTCTTTGGTATTTTCTCTCTAGGAATGGAGAAGTGCAATGAATAATTCCACATTTATTTATTATTGAAACACTACAAATCCTTGATTTATTTCCCCCATGCATTCATATTCATTATGAACCATATCTATAAACATGTAACAAATTCCCATTCCCTTTAAAAATTTTCTTGGATGTTTCTTACAACAATTTTAACAACATAGAAATTAAATCATTTTCCCATTATTCTTGGTTTAGTATAATTTTTCATGGTGTTATACTAGCCTCTTACTCACATGATTCCCCTTGAATATATAGGATCAATAAAATTAATTCTTAATTTTAAATAACTATAAATAAATTTCATCGAATGATAAATATGTTTGAGAAGCAAGTTCCATTTGGAGACTTGTCATAATAACTTAAAATAAATTGTTAATATTTCATTAGATTTTATTAATTTAATCTATAGATTAATAATTTATTCTTTTGAAAGGAATCCCTATAGAAAAAAATACATTATTCATTATTTTTATTTATGTTGGGGAATGTTCTCTTCATTTTAGTCCCCTGTACATTTGAGAAATATTTATCAGAGAGTTTTTCTTTAAAATCGTCCCATTCTATTTTTTCTATTTTTCATTTCTCCATATTATTATTGATTAATGACCACCATTTATCAGCATCACCCTTGATAAAATATATTCCACATATGACCTTTTACGTTTTATAACATCCCTAGGTTATAAATATATTTTATTATAATACTAGATTAGTAATCCAACTAAATGATGGGTTATTCCGCCACATAAAGAGATCCATTATATGAGAATCACATTATCGAAAATCAGGTTTCCTTTTTCATGAAAGGTAATTCAAAATAATTAAATATTAATGTCTTAATATATCTCTCATATACTCATATCGAATACT
Organism: Viscum album; assembly: GCA_963277665.1. Classification (NCBI taxonomy): domain Eukaryota; kingdom Viridiplantae; phylum Streptophyta; class Magnoliopsida; order Santalales; family Viscaceae; genus Viscum; species Viscum album. Next base: position 689,972,827 of record OY728122.1, read on the forward strand.
AGTTGAATTGGCTTCCTCATCATGGAAATTTCATCAATGACCAGGAGTATTGATTCCATTTTTCCTACCAAGAACCATTTACAAACAATTCCTTGTATTCAATTAGATAACAAAATATAGATTTCAAATCATAATTTTTAATTCTATTTCTGGTGTGACACATAACATATAATAAAAATTTATAAATTTATAATCTATGAATCATAAAATTATTTTCTTTTTAATTGTTTTCAAATCATAAAAATTATTTTCAAATCATGCAGAATATTTTATAATAAAATGATAATAATCATAATAATATCCCCCCAAGAGTGAAAACCCATTACAATGTAAGTAACATTTTCATAAACTAGGTGATGTTTGAGTGAAAACCCAATATGCATTTTCAATGTTATTACCCCTTAGTACAACTATTAATGAACCATTTCCTCTTGTAATATCCTAAAGTGGTCATATTTCTAGGATAAACTACACCATATCTAGCTTAACAATAAATAAGATATTATTCCAAAATTAACATATACAAAAATTCTTCCATTTGATTTTATTAACTAATATATGTTTTCCAAAACAAAATTTCCTTATGTTTCATCTAAACCTAACATGATACAAACTATAAGAACCCCATATTGGGGAACTTAAAGCTAGGGTATAACATATTACAATGGAAAATATACACATATTCTAATTCAAAGGTATATATATCATATATTCTTAGAGAACCAAATACATAAATAAAAACAATTTTACATTTGTAATAGAATATAAAATTTGAAAAAAAACAAATGCGCAACATCCTTGAAGCTCATTCAATGGACCCCTGTTTAAATCCTAGGGGAAGGAAATAAAATAATGGTGATCTCAAATTCCTATTAAGGGTAATTTACAATGGAATATATCATGAATAGTTGAGTGATAATCAACATGGAAAATTAAAAAACATAAAACACATTCCATTTAATAAAAAACATATGAATGAAACGATTCCTTGAATAATATCAATGAATAAAAATCAAGGATAAAAATAATATGATTATAAATTAAGAAAATTAATAATATTTAACATAATGATTTTTAGAATCATGATATCCATTCTATCATGACCCTTCACCAAGACATTTTAAAACAATTGATTATTGTCCATTTAATTTGTCTAAAAAGACATGTCGATGCAACATGGCGCTATAAAATTTTGGGTCCCACCTAGAACTAAATTTATAAATAATTCCTTATATATGAAATGATCAAATTAATTCATGAATAATATTCATTATAAATTAATTTCACTATTTTCTGAATAATATAAATTTAATAATATTTTTAATATTCAATTGAATTCCTTTTATAGTAAAACATAATATGTAATAATGTTATACAATTAGGAAAAAAAATATCAATGATATGAATAAAAATGTTATTTAATAGAAATATAATATCTAACAAAAAAATTTAGAATAAATTAATTATGTCAAGATAAATTTAACAATCCAAAAATTAATCAAGCTATAAGATTTGAACATTTTTTCATCCGAAATATAGCACTTCCAATAAAATGATGTCATTCTGTAAGAATAGAAGGTGGAGAAGTTCGTTATGGCCATATAGAATTAATAACATCTAATTTCATTTTTTAATGAAAATCGAAAAAAATCAATTGAAAAATAATAGAAATATTCAATTAAAACCCTTTCTGAAATTAAAATATAAGTTAAATATCCATAATAAATCATTTGAGTAAATTAAATGAATTATTGAAATAATTTTGAAAAACATTGACATCGACGGAACAGAATTTTTCAAAACATTGAGATTTTAAAATTGAATCTTGATTTTTTTATAACATTACAATTATAAGACATTAAAATAGTAAATTTTAACTTTTAAATTAATCATCGTAATTAAATTATTATTGACATAAAATATTCAAAGGGTTTATATATTCACCACATAATGTGAATTGGTTAAAAATAACAAATAAGTCTTAATGGGTTGTAAATTTATATGAAATCCCTTACCACACACACCCTTTTAGTTGAATTTTAATTATCCTTCTATATTATTATTTAAATAATTTTATTAAACCTTAGAATTTCAATATTAATATTTATAATATTTTATTTGATAATATTTTAAAATCTTACCACCTGTTCATTATTTATATTTTATTATTTCCATTGTTTCATGTGTTAGATACTTCATTTAATTATATATGTTCTATCATGATAGGTCAGGTTATTATTCATAGGATATAGATAAATCATCATAATAATGATATTATTGTTAAATGTAAATTATTTTGACATTATATATAATTTTATAATGATTAAGTGTCATTGTACATGGAAAATGAAGGACATCTTTCAGTGAATATGGCAGGTCATACGTGCACACAAGGAGTTATATCACATCCTCAATGGATGAAATGGAGATGAAGTAGTTGATATATTAATTTTATAGAATCAATATCATATAAAAATGTAAAATCTATATTCCTAATTTTTATTATAATGAATGTCCATGTGATTATCTAAAGGATATTAAATTATATTATCAAGTGAGGTTGTAGTCCAATGTATTAAAAAGGGATAAACATGATTCCCATTTCATATATAATGAGGTTGAAAAATATTGTTAATGAAACATAATAGAATATCATAATTTTTGAGATCTAGGTATTAGTATATTTTAATAGTAAATACATAATTTATGATGATAAAAGAAGAAGAAAAATGAAACAGCTTAGTTAATACAATTATGTTCACTTATAAGAACATCCATTTGATATTTTATAATGAACTCTAGGTTTTGTATTTTAGGAACACTATTAACACTATAATATTTCAATGTATGTTTTGGAGATATATTTTAGGGTTCTTTCAATTATAATGGATTGTGTGGTGTGAATATTTGAGAAGAGGGAATTCCCTTTCATATTATTTGTGGAGTGGCATTTTTTAAAATTCCAAAACTTATTCAATAGTGGGAAGTCAATCTAAACCCATATGGATACAAATTAATATATATTGGTTAATAGTTATTATATGGTCAATACAAACCTCAAATACTAAAAAATAATTTTTAAAAATTTTATTTTCATTACCTTAATGGTCTCTCACTTTTACCACTTTAATTTCACCACGGTAACTAGTTTTTTACCATAGGTAATTTATCCTTAAGACTAAAATAATATTATAAATATTATAAAATTTATAACCATTTATTCTATATATTAAATAAAATTTATAATATTAAAATTCTATCTGAGTGGAAAATTAATTTTATCATAATCATTTATGACGAACAAAACCTTATTTTCACCATAAACATATATATTTGTTTTTTCTATTTTTTTCATTAATTGTGACCAAAAATTATGTTTAACTGATTAAATATTATTAATAAAAATAATTATAATTACTAAATTCATTTTATTAAATTCAAGACAGGAAATATGATGAATTTAGATAAAAAAAATTTAAATTTTTTCAAAAAACTGTATTTTAAGAAATTCCTTTCTCATTCATAAGGTGATTTTATATTAAATATATTAATATTAATTATTGATAGATGATTTTAAATTCATATAGTTGTATATATATATATATATATGTAAAGTTTTATAAATAAATTATCATTATGTATTATATTAATTAATTATAAAGGATATAAAATATTCATTTTTAAACAAAAATAGTTTCTGATAAAATAGGATTATGAAAAATTCCTCTTTTACCTCCAAAATGAACGTATATTTATTTATATCATATCTAAAATTTATGAAATTTTAATTATATAAATTATTATAAAATATTATAAATAAATAGGTGAATTTATAAATACTAAATTTCAAAGTCATCATAAATTCTCATTTCAATGATATAATTTAAAAAATAATAATTAGTCAGTTATTTTTACCAATTTCAAAATAGATTTTAATCCAATGAAATTGGAATTATTATGCCATGATATATTAAAATGTGATTTTTATTACATTTTTATTAAAGTTGAATGTTGTTATACTATAAGGGTGGATTGAATGCTGTAGAATATATGGATATAGTAGAGGTGGGATTTTTGAGTTATTGAGGGAAATGAATTGGATTATTAAAAACAAGAACTTATATTATGATTATAAAAGATATAGAATGTATATTTTCATGACGTATCACTCAAAGACCATGTCATGAATATCGCAATCATGTCTTCCATAGGCCTGGGGCTCCTGACTAACACCAAGTAGGAATATCCCAATAAAAGGGAAGGCATTGCCTTTAAACCTGTACACATTCGTAGATAAAAAACTACATAAAGTAAACAAAAAGTAAACCACAAATTTCACTAATACAACTACTTAGTGTACAGTACAAACTGAATGCACAAAGGGGCCAGAATACGGGCCCAAAACCATAATGGAATGTACAACTACCATGGTCTATCTGCTTGAGACCCTACATGAATGGTATGTGAAGAGTAGCTGCATGAGGCCGAATACGTATGTATTTTTGTCCCATCTCACTGAGGTCCACACCATCCAGGACCGCCATGTTCTCCATCGAAGTATCAATAATTTTCATGAGACATGAACTGAGAGGGTGAAGCCCATTCAGGGGTGAGGAACACAATCTCAGATGGTACCCCATATGCGGGTGATCCACATTCTTCGATTAGAATGGAGGAACAGGGGAACACCAATCACTCAACTTTAAACCCCACCATGGGAAAAAGGATATTGGACGATGATGGAAATATGTCATCATACATCATTATTTGGTCTCGAATCCTTTCTCCATGGGTGTCATTGTCGCTTTCTGATTCTCTGGCATTCATTGTGGGAGAGGGTTCATCATCATTCGTTAAAGGAATTCCAGAGATTTTTCCCAACACTGAATCCCTATTAAATTAATGAAGGAAGATGAACAACAACGTTTATTGTCACCATGTTGATTAATTAATGAGTTTCATTAATTGATTTAATGTCACCTCATTATTGTACCGTATCTCTAACTAGATGTTGAGTAATGGAGAAGAGAAGATAATAAAATAACTTCTTTATGTTATTTTATTTTTCTTCCCAACATCCCGAAAATTATCTTTTTCATTCGACCCATGCTGGTCAAAGATAGGCCCTTCTTAGGTGAAACCAGATGCTCTGATTTTAATGGTTCCCTCAGTTTTCTAAATTGAGCATGTGTTTAAATGTTTTAAAATCCAACTTGCATGATTATATAATGAACATGTGAAATAGTTCAAAAATACAATCCAACCACTCTTAGCCTCAAAATCAAATTCCGTCTCAGATACTCGTCTCAAAATAATATAATTTGATATTAAAAAAAATTACATTGAATTATTTTGTATTAAATTATCCCCTCCTTAGGGATTTACGTTCCCAAAATCCAATCAAAGGATAATAAAACTGATGGGGATACTGATCACAAATCTGAGCAACCTAAGCCCACATTCTCTCTTTTTTATTCTGGTGGTACCAACAAAAATGCAAAAAATGAATTGATCATCCATAAAGTAACATCTTTTGTCGATCTTCTATCTACACAGGTTACTCCACAAATGTCTCCCCATCGTCAATCTCCAGCTCAACGTATTTGATGATCTGAGAAGGGTTGTGCACGTATCTCCTCAGCTGCGATACATGGAAGATTCAATGCACCATCACTAACTTTCATAATAGAGCCAAGCTTTATGCCAACTTTTCCACTCTAACTCGTATAAGGAGAGGTCTAAAGAAAATTATAGATAACATGCTACCTCGGACAAATATTTTTACCCTTCATTGAGGAGAGACTCATAGGAATATGTGGTCCCCCTCCTCGAACTCCAAGTGTCTCTATATCCAATCATCATAGGACTTATATCAGCTCCTCCCAATCTTTATCTTCTCCCGGATGACCAAAATTGTTTTTGTGGTATCCAGAACCATATTTGGACCCATGATTGTTGACTCCTCTGGGTATGTCTAGCATAACAGTGACCTACATTATCATCTATGCAATGCCTAGAATAGTTCCATACTGATGGTGGAGTGGTACCTTTGGTTTTACGCAAAATCCACATGTGGTAGGTGGTCCTAAAAACAGAAAACAGAATTAAAAATGAATTAAAAATTCATGTCTTACAAGTTACGTATGGTTAGCTCAATATGACCTTCTGTTTGTAGGTTAAAGGTTGTTATCATGCACAATTGAGTCCTAAAAGCATGTTTCAATCCCTTCCACAATTGAGGAGTATAATGGGAATCATTATCTAATACAATTTTAGTTGGGCCGCCATGTAGTGGAACAATCACTTGCACATAAATTCATCCCAACCTCTCGGTTGAACCCTTCTCTTGAATGAGTAGCAAGTGGGCCGACTTTGCGAGTCGATCTACCATCACAGAGATGGAATCGTGAATCCTGGATATACATGGTATGTCTATCATGATTTCCATCAGTTTCCCATCCACATCTACTATGGTACCTTGAAGGGTTGTGTCAAACATACTACAACCTGTCTCTCAGTCTTCACATATAGAAAAGTGGGGCATCTCAAGAAAAGATTTTTCACTGCATTCTTCATCTTTGTCCACCAGTACTTGCCTCAGAGGTCCTGGTACATCATCAAAACATTTGGATGTACCTCCAAAGGGGGTGTATGGAAATACCTCAACACCTCCTCCCACTACACTGCTGGTATTAAAATTAATCCTTTTAAAATAATGGAGTTCTCCCCACCTTTTGATTATTCTTTTGGGGTAGTCTAGGTGGACATGTGGGCACATGTAGACTCGCAGCTATAATCTCATATTTACACATCCATAACACATTATTAGAGTGGATGTGAAACTGAAATCGATTAATGAAAAGTTTCCTCCTCTCAATACATGAAATATATCTGAAGTGAGGGCAACTACTTTGAGGCCATATTCAGTGGTTGTAAACATGATCATCTGATTAGAGAATGTGCCACCATTTTCCACTTCCCACGAGTATAGACTATAATGAAGTCACAGAATTGGAGGAACTTTAGCCAATATCTTTTTCTCATATTCTTATCCTTTTGAGAAAAAATATACTTGATACTCCTATGTTCAATGTAGATGGTAAAACATTATCCCATAAGGAAGTGTCGCCACATATTCAATACAGAAACTGCCATTTCAAACTCAAGATCATGGGAAACATAGTACTTCACATGTTGTCTCAACTAACCTGAACCATAGGCAGTTACCACTTTCCTTTAGATCTGGGAATAACCACATCTATTCCATTATGCATTGTAGATCACTTTTTAATCGACTCCCTCCTCTGGAAATTTCAAGATCATGGTGCTCTTCAAAATCAACCATAGCTACTACAATGCATGTGGGAACTATTTCTGTCCCAAGAAATATTTCCCCTTTCAACTGAATGATGTGTTACTTGACCCTTTCATATTGGATACTTATACTCGGTGAAAAATTGGTTAATGTGTCGGTAATACACACAAAAACACAGATTCTGGGTCTTTATATTCACTTCCTCTAGAAGTCCTCCACCTACACCCTCATCTCAAAAATCTCTACAAATTCCATATGATATTATGATTCTGATATCTTTTCCATCTCGGGATGTAGAATGATTGAGAATTTCATCCCCATATAGGGAGGTAATTCTAGAAAACTCTTCTTTGAAAGAAGTTCTCGTACACCACCACTTCGACTGGGAACTGTTAACTGAAAACATCCATTTACACGAGGGTAATTTTGGTCGACAAAAGGGTTATCAGATGCACTCTACAATTAATGAGTTTATCCCATACTGCATGGGTTTCCTTTTTCGCTAACCAAGGAAAACCACGTTCTAACGCCGCTCACATACCGCATCCTTTTACCTAAAATTGTCAATATATTAATTAATGAGGATGACTTGTCTATACCTAAACTAACTTCTTCAGGAATTGACGATTCCACGAAGAGGTTCCAATTGAAACTACCACATCAATGGTTAGATCACACCGTCAGTAAAAGTAAGACTTTCGATTCTCCTCCAACGGGTATTTCCCGACCTAAGGGTTAGGTCAATGCTTTAATAAGAAACTATAGGTCTTGAAAAACATTAAGGATATGAAATAATTATTAGAACATATTTATATAAATATGGAAGCTAAGAGTCGGCACTGATGGTACCTTTATTTATTCCAGGAGCCCTTGGTTCATAAGCCATGACTGCATGCGACTACCCCCTTCTCTTGTCCTCCAGCTCCATTACCCTAGGGTGGACCATATTGGGCGGTGGATGTAACATGTTGAAATGTATACCACCTCTTATTGATCCCCCCAACTCTTATGCAACATCTATCACCCTATAGATTCATATTTTCTTGAAACTATCTCTACACTGGTGGACCATCCACCATTTTAATGTCAGCAAGATGGGATGGAAAATCTCTTGAATGATGTCATCTACCATCTTTCAAAAATAATTTCTTCTTTCTATGATGATTAGAATCATACTAATAGCCCTAATATGTAGATTCCATGTCTTGGGACCACTTCTCGGAACGTCTCACACAACTAAGTCTCTGAGACAGATGTCAGCTTCCTGCATTCCCACAAATGAAATCGACTATTTGTATCAACTCATCCAAAGGACATTCTGCCAAAAAGGTTCTCTGTAGCAACCTAGAATAAGTAGGAAGACCGCAATAAATATAATTTATTTTTATGTCCCTAAAGACACCACAATCTATGGATCAAGCCCTAGTGAACTTGTCGTATCATATTCATTGATTACCTAAAAAGGTTGGATCATGTCAATGAAAACTCAAATTTCAACATTTCTTCCTTCTAAAGCTATAGAATCTCTTAAGAAAGCATAACCTTTAGATTTATGGTGGGATACCCTTATTTGAGAATGTTTCTCAATAATATACCATGAAAGAGTCTAAACTTCATATGATCAAGTAAGAAAAACCCTGAAATCTCCATACATATCCATGTAAAATGCTCCTTTCCTAGACAACTATCTGTTCAAATATTTTCCTTACTAGATAGAAAACATAATCACCACCTTGAGGCAGTACATAGCCACTTGTGAGTCAGGCTCACCTCAGAAGCTGAGGGGTCTTGGTCATTGATATTCATGATGTGCACTCTGCCAACACATCTCATCCACTGGTACTACGCATACAATGGGATACTCCACAAGGGGTGGTGTAGCTGGTATACCACTTGATGGTGTTGTCTCTGATATGAACTATCATACCCATCTCTTCATCTCATAGTCCATCCCCATTATTACATTGTGGAATCCTGTCTAGATGTTTATGTGGAAGCTACATGAAATAAAACCTTATATACCTTGATCAGTGGAGTATACCTTGTGAGATCACTCAAGAAGGACATGGAAAACTCAACCCATTCCCATGCAATGCATGTACCATCGTTTTGTCCTGAAACTTGTTTTTTATGTATCAATCCAAAAGCATTATTTAGGGACCTATTGTATGGATATGTTGGATACCTCATCGACACTGGATTCACTGGCCTGGAATCCAAACTCGATAAACTTAAAACAATTTTCCCAAAAAAAACTCATAGACATTGGGATCATAATGTAGAATGAACATCCTTTGACACAACTCCATATTGACTTGTCCCCCTGGTCCCATACCATGATTAACCCAATCCCACCTTCCATAGGCCATTTGATGAAGACTATAACCATGTAGGAATATCCCAAAAAAGAGAAGGCATTTCCTTTATACTTGTACACATGAAAAAAAACTAAAAATGCGGAAGGAAAATACAAAGTAAACACCAATTATCACTCATATAACTAATAATATTAGGGTACAAAATAAATATAATATGGGACCAGAATAAAAGCCCAAAACAACAATGTAAATTATAACTGCCACAATCCATTCACTAGAGACCCTACCAGAAGGGTAGGTGAAGGGTAGCTACATGTGGCCCTTGATGTACACCTGTTGGTCCCATATCACTAAGAACCACCTTGTCTCATAACACCATGGTCACTGTCAATGAGTCGATCACCTACATGAGACATGGCACGTGTGGGAGAATCCCATGCAGGGGTGAGTAGAACAATACAAATTAGAGACTACAAACCACAATGTAAATAACACAAATCATGAACACAAAGAAAATATATATCACACTATGTAAAACTCAAAGTATAGAAATTAATATTTCTATTCGTATATACGAATCATATTTAATGGATGAGGGAATCATCCCTGATGAGTCACTGAGGTATGCCTGAATGCAAGACCACTGAGGTCTTCTTAGCTACTAGACCACAAAGGTCCACTCAGCTACAGGACCGCTGAGGCCCGCTCGACAGTTTGACCACTAAGGTCCCCTAAGCTACTAGACCAATAAGGTATGTCGTGATACCAGACGACTGATGTGTCCTTGGTTACTAGATCCCTGAGACCCACTCAGTTAATAAACCATCGATGTATTATTGTCTATTGTAGCATAGATTTTCAGAAAAATATTAGGACACCAAGGTCACACTCGTCACATCCTTCATGTCACAACTAGTCTTAGGATTTCTGCACTCTAGTGAGATTGATTCTGAGAGAATATACTCCTCATCCCATAGTTCATATCTCTATGTCCACAAAAAACCAGCATAGAGTATACATAATGGGCCTCCTCATTGCAAGGGTATCAGCGCCACAGACAGAGCTTCAATGAGACGCCTGATCTCAAAGATATTAGTGTTTTAGTAAATAAGTGCCAGTTGCGTCTACACCCAGTCAAACTTGGTTGGACGGACCCGAACCAACCCGGCCCTGGGTCACACATTACCCACCCAGATTTCCCCAACCCAACACTAATAGGTTGGGTCTAGGCTGAACCAGTCTAGCCTAGCACAGTGGCCATTCTGAAATGACATATTTATTTCCAATCGGGCCGCTCAGCAGTCGGGTTTCCCATCAGGCCGGGCGTGCAAATTGATGGGCTGGTTCTTTTCTAGCTCGGGCCACCCAACGGACTAGCTTGGGTCCATCTGGTATTGTCACTGGTGTTTGGTTTGTGAAACCATGTTGTTGGATGAGGTCGACTGCCTCTTACACACACGATCTAGTATGGAATGAGTGCCAGTGTGGAAAGTGTGCGAGCGCATGCCATGAGATGCTGCACTAGACGCGTCACCCGACTGATGCCACCACCCAGAACCACTGTGGTCCCTAGTGTATAAAACCTATGCTGCGATGGTTTTCCACCTACTTCACTTGACCTCTACCATGGCGCCCCATCGGTGCACCAGTGGTCTCCTCTATGTGCCTCTAGACTCGTTCTGGTGGCCCATTATCTAATATATCATTTCTTTTGGGTTTCATGGGGAGTCACTATCACTACCACATAATCCTCAAATTTTTTCCATCACTCCGGGGATATGACATCATTTGTAACCCCCAGGAAAAGATCTTACATGACATCGTGGGTTTATCAGAGAATAAAAATGAGAGGCAAAGAGGGGATCACAGAAAACACCCAATTAACAAACATTCCTTTATTCCAGTCAGACCATAATTGTTCTCATTAGTGATATCACAAAGAATATTTCAAATCACCATGATTTAATTCCCGAAATTAGACCCACAATAATGTTTCCCAATCCCACAGGTATAATTCATTCGTGGATCAACTAGTTATTGATTTGAAAGACATTATTCAATTAGAAGGGAAGAACATGGGAAAAACATTCACTTTGATTTTAAAACCATCCATGGAAAAAATATTACTGGTCGAGGATGATCATCCATCATCATCCATCTATCTCTGGTCCCGAATCCAAAATCCATGTGTATTGTCACCACATTCTGATTCCCTGGAGTTCATTGTTGGCGAGGATTCATTTGTCGTTCTTCATAGGAATTCAAGTATTGTTTTCATCTATGAATCCCTATATAATTAAAGAAGGAATACACACTAAGCTTTGTAGTGTTGCCACACTATTTCATTAATGAGGTTCATTAATGGATTTAGTGTCACATATTCATTGTACTATAGTGCCAATGATTCACTATGTATCATTGAAGTTAAAATAATAAAATATAATTTTTACGTTATTTTATTATTCTCTACAATGTCCCAAAAACTATCTTTAATGAAAATTAAAAATATTATGAATAACTATGATATATCCAATGGCGATCATGTTATATCATATAAGATAATTTCTCTACTTAGGAATAAAATTAATGAAAATACATCAGAATTACAATATGAATATTATTCATGTTCAACTACTAATGATCAAAATTAATTTTTTCTTACATGATATTGAAATTTGTGGTTTGAATAAAATTTTATCAAAACATAAATTTGTAAAATAAAATCATGAATTTAATTTATAAAAAAATCAATAACATATTATAGAGTTTGTTACACATTAGATAAATTTCATTTTCATTTAAATTACATTCAACCTAAAAGAGAACCCTTTTGTAAAAAATGTTAAATAGAATGTTACGTGAGGTTTTTTTAAATTCTTGTTCTATATTTTGTGTATCACTAATAATTTATTTATAATGAACTAGAATATATTTACAACACAAAATTTTGAGATATGTGGATTCCCAAGCCAACATGTTCCCCTCTTTTTTAATTTAGGATCCTTTCCATGAGGAGGCATCAACTTTTTTATTAATGATGTTTGGGCCATCACAACATTCGACCTCTATTATGTATCTATCTTTGTTGTATGTATCGTAAATACATGTATATGATAATGTCCAGGTCAATAAAATGGGATGTGTAATAAAATGAACAATTGGTATATAAACCATGGGTTTCCATTACAATTGATAATAGAAAATCCAAACTTCTAGATCATGAGAACGTTAAACAGTGGATGTGTCACATTTAGGGAAAAAAATACAGTGAAATCATCTGAATAAATAATTTTTTTGGGAAAATATATTATTTATAATGTTTTTTATATTTTTGGCCTTATTAAATAACTTATTAGAATATTAATATTATGAAATATTTTGTTTTTTATGATTTTCATTAATGATAAACGACTTCTTCATTGTTTGAAAGGTACTTTTTTCTATATTTTTATAGGTAGTGTAACATTTACACACATCACATAATTCATTTAATCAATGTAGAGTATATTTATTGGATGTTTAATAGATTATTAGGCTATTGTGACTTTAATAATTCAGAAAAAAAATAAAGTAATTGTTTTTATGGGATTTATCTAAACAAATGCTTAACTCCAATATAGTCTACAATACTTGTCAACATTTTATGAAACAAACTAATTATTTTATACCAACTAGTATAGTCTCAAAATCTAGAGCCTTATAATTAGTTCACATGTATTTTTTAAACATACATTGTAACAACCCATGCTTCCACGATACGCTTCTCTTTGAATAATACAGTTGCATGTGTTGTATGCAACTTCAAGTTCTAACACACACCACAACCAATCAAACTAGTCGTTATAAATAGTAATACCCACTTTCTGAAAATTTATACATTTTAAATTACAAATGAACTTCATTATTGGATTTGGAATATCTAAATTTGATTAGGGTGAATTTTACGTACTTTTCTGATATCTTTCATATTTTATTGAATTGTGAAAATTACTAAATTTTAATTAAAAACAATTTTTTAATCGAAATAATTAGTAGGGTTAAATTATGAATTTGAGTGCTTTTAAAGTATATTTTGAATATTTTTTTCCATTTAATCCTATTTTGGTCATTGGACATAATTTCACATTTAAAATGGACATAATTATGTTTCAATCTTTTTATTGTTATTATTTCTTAAAAACACACTTTTTGTTTTGACAACGGGAATTAATTTAATTTAATTTCATCCACTTCTGTGTTTTGAAATAGGAAAATTGGAATCAATATTTGGAATCAGGATTCCCAAATTTTGTAAATAGGTAACTCATATTTTTATACATTTTGAATAATTACTTTGGTAAATATTTTATTTACCATGGTTAAAGGTTAAATCCGGTAAATAAGGGTAAAAAAATAATATTACAATAATATTAAATTATCCTAACCATGTCCTAACGCTATTGGTTGATACATTTATGACCAAGGGTATCTTTGGATCGATTTTCGGACCTCATGGAGCCACTTTTAAATGATAAAGACACTTTATAATAATTAAGTTAATGTAAATAAAAAAATGACATAAGCATATATCTTTTAGCCTAACAATTTTTACATAGGGTTATATATGTTGTATTTTCGACTATAAATATTCATTAGAAATCTAAAAATATTTCCCACATAATGGTATTTTATTTATAATTTTTATACATTTAATAATTATATTTATTTATGACACAATAATGATGTAGAATTTTCCAAATTAATGAAAAAATAAAATAATTGGTATTATAAATGGTAAAATAAATATAATTTGAAATTTTTCATGCCATCCACGAATTTCATTGGTTAATATGACATTTTATGATTTCTCAAAGATATTTTTTTCGATTTAATAATATTTTTATGTTTTTAAAAAGATTAAATTATTAAATAGTGTCCAAATTGACATAAAGGAGTTTTTAAAAAAATTATATTATAAATTTATATATTATTCCTAAAATGTAAGGTTCGGCCAAAGTAATTATATAAAGATATTTTTATCATTAATTAACCACTTTGGGTTCACTTGTAAGTATATAGAATATTTATTAACCATATAATATAAAAATACAAAGAGACATGGTAAATGTCAAACTAATTAACTAAGAGTTAAATCTAAAAGATATGTTTAATAAAGTTACCCAAACCAGTCTAAAACATATTGGTTGGGTTTTTTTCTACCTATCCCCACCATATACTTTGAATAATCCACTTTGGAGGCATGATAAACTGTATATGAATTTATTATAAAATAATATTTCTAACTTTACCTAAGGTGCCCCTCAACCATCTTATAAAAGGGCACTCCTAGTTCTCTCAAATTGACACCCTCAATGAATTTTGGATTTGCAAAACCCTGCCCAAATATTCACTCAACTTCTCCCACTTCATCCTAGTGGACTCCCTTTAGTCAGAAAGACAACCTACGGAGCCATTTTGATCAAATCAAATGGAAGAACCCGATGAAGAGGTAAATATCTCACAACCTCTTTCAAGTTCCTTCTTCTTCCACTTCCTTTTTCTTTGTTGTATCATTTATAAAATAATAATTCCAGTATCTTATATATAATGTGATTTTATTAAAAATATGGTACAACCATATAAAGTATTCTATCCATCCTCTGAATTACATTCCACCATTCGTGCGTACGTACGGTCTACCGTCTCCACGTCGTGCTGTAATTGTTATTCCTTAAAACAGTATATGGATGTGTGTGATAATGATATGTAATTAATGTAACTAATAAATAGAAAATGATAATTATTATTTATATATGATATACCATCCAATTATATATTATTTTAACATCAAAATAATGATATTTTTTCTCGTGCGTATGTACGGACTACCGTCTCCACGAACGCGATGAGAATCATTCACCATCGTATCCATTCAAGACTAATTTTCATTTGATGATTAAAATTAATGTTTAAAGACTTGATATCATTCTGGATATTAATAAGATACATCCCATCCATAATTATTATGATTCACAAAATAAATAATACAAATAAAAACGAATCTATTAACACCTGAAACAACGATAATACTAAAATATTATTAACAAAGCAATGTTAAAAGATGATATATGATATAATATTAATGTATATGATTCTTTTATAATTTAATAACAATAATATCCTCATTATAAAGGGGGATAACCTACCCTCTACAATGTAAAAGTAAAAGGTAAGTGTTAATTTCACAATCTCTTCATTATCTGACGTTGTTTATACGTAATTATCTACCGGGACCTCTTTATCATCCACATCCATGTTTCATAAAAATGTATTCCAAAACATTTTTAATATTTACTAGAATATGAGTTATATTAATTTATACCCTTGTATGAATTTTTATAAAATGTTTTGAAAGGAATTTTTCCATCATTTTCCAAAAAAAAGGCCCTTTTTAACCTTTTCAAAAAAATTAAGGTAAAAATGTATTTTTTAACATATATGGTGGGCGCAGCTATTTTTTCTGTAATAAAATCATTAATGCTTCCTTTACAAGCATATAAGAATATTTTCAAAACAAATTTTTTTCTTTATAATTATGTGTCTCTTAAATTATTTCAAAATAGA
This sequence comes from Viscum album, assembly GCA_963277665.1. Taxonomy (NCBI): domain Eukaryota; kingdom Viridiplantae; phylum Streptophyta; class Magnoliopsida; order Santalales; family Viscaceae; genus Viscum; species Viscum album. Next base: position 689,989,063 of record OY728122.1, read on the forward strand.
AAGAGGTATTTATCTAAAAAGGGTTTTGATTTCATCTATGTCAACTTATTTTTTGGATCTTAAGTTTATTTGAAGTTGTTTTATTATGACAAAAAACATCCATATTGTATAGAAGGTTTTGTGATATGTTTGACTATGGATGTTCTATTTTTATAACATCCATGGTTTATGGTTTAATTATTGACATTTTGTATGCTAGTTTTAATATTAATGTTTTTGATATGTTTAAACCTTTTCATATGAGAAATGTATTGCACTTAGTAAGTGTGGGTGGATACGGATATAGCTCCTCAATGAATCCGTAGGTATCATGAGACAACTGGACATGGAATTGGCTAAGGCCCATTCCCCATTATGATATATGGTTTCGGGTGAGGACTTAATCATTTTTAGACGTCTTGGCCGAGGCTTTGACAAAATGTTTCAGAATTTCTGGCATTATACATTTCCTCGTTGTGTAAATAATATTGATGGATCATGTGGTCATTAGAATAGTGGAATAACAATAATTATATTTTATTATGGAATTATTTACTCAGCTCATATTCCTTCCATAAAAGTATTCATGTTTATTATTTTAAAAGGTATGCGGTGTTAATTATTCACCCTGCTTAATATTTATGTTATTTTCCGCAGTATTAATTACCCTTACTGAGAATTTGAGCTCACCCCTTTTTATGTTTTATTTTTTTTCTGAGATTCAATAAAGTGTATTTTGATTGATATGCAGGGTTATGATAAGGGAAAAATGGAGTTCATAAAGTATTATTTATGTTGTGTTTTATGTTATAAAGTGTAATGTAACATTCATGTATATAATCTATTTTCCAAGTCTGCTAAACTAATCTATCCTTTGGGACTTGATTCCTTGTTATAATTAAAATGTATTAAAATAATTCACCGACTCTGGGTAACAAGGTTTGGGGCGTTACATTTGGTATCAGGGGAAGTTTTGAAATAACCTTAGAAACAAGATTCAAATAAACTCTGATTAGATCACATGGCCCTAAGATAGACTTTGAGGATTAGTAGAGAAGAAATTCTTAGTATTTTGGTATTGTAGAGATTTTGTGAGTTTTCGAAGAAATATATCCCTGTCAGGATACGAGTTGGTAGAGGCGGCTCTGGCACATATGTTCCTAGGGGTAAAATCAGAAAACACCACTTTGATCTAGACTCAAATGGGAACTGGCGCACGACAACGGGCCTTGCTGCACTCTTGGTTATGACACTCCTGGGGGATATGCTTAGGGTAATTCTCATTTTCATTACAAACCATTATAAAGGGCTTATGAGTATATACTTACTCAAAGAAAACATTTTTATGATTATGGATTATATCCAGAAACTGTTCGATTTAGGTTAGGTATTTTACATGTTTGGAATTATTCATTGCAATTAATAATCTAACCTAGTGTATGCCATTGTATAGAAATGGTGCCTTGTAGAAGGAATGTGAACCCCAGCAATACATATGATCCAATGAGTAAGAAGGATCATATCTTCCATGGTATTAAGCCAACATTTAGAGGGGAAATGGTCTCTCATGTTTTCCCAACATATGAATAAATAGTATCATGTGTTAAAAAGATAATTAAAGAATTCTTTGATTCCTATGGATTTGAAGGGAAGAAAGAGAATAAAAGGATGGAAGAGAGAAATATGGGTAAAGGTATGAGGGAAAAGAAGAATTTTCTCATATGTGATAACTGTGGGAAGAAACACCTTGAAACTATCATGAAGGGAAAGGGAGTTTGTCATAAGTTTGGAGAAAAAGGAAACCAATTACGTGACTGCAAGGGTCAGAAAAAAGTTTAAAATGTACAACGCTTCATCTGTAAAGAGTTGGGACACTATGCGAACAAATGACCAAATCATCAGAGTTTTCCCCAAATGATGATATTGGATAATAATCAAGTTATGATACTACCTCAAATGAAGAATAATGACTAGTGTTATTTTTCTTTAATTATAAGATTATTTCATTTTAGTGTTGTATCTACAATATACTGGTTATATAAATTATGGAGATAAATAAGGATTGTAATGCAGTAATATTTTATTGAGGATTTGAGATTATATTGTTCTATGAAAAGTGACTTAATAGTGAGCTACACTTTTGGTAAAATACATGGATGAATGAAAGTTAATCCTTAATACGGTTTCGACAATGTGGTAGGGATTTTGGAATAAGAGATGGTTGATTTGAATAAATTATATTGGATATTCTTGACAAACTTGAAACTGATTAATTATATTTCATTGTTGGAGTTTACAACATTTTCGGATAGAAGGAGTATATCCAGGATTCTATAAAGAAGAAGGGAGCATGAATGTAATAAATAAGGTTGTGTGGTAATTCAGGATGTTACCATGTTTTAAAATAATAAATGGTGAAGGAGTTCACATGTTATCACATGGAAAAAAGGATCTTTATTGTGTTTAACTTCCTTATAAATTTTGGACTGTGAGTTTGGATAGAAGTATTTTGGATAACTCTAATGGTCAGAATGGATTAACTATGAAAGGTTATTTTTTGATTTTTTAAAAAGGACAAAACTCCGACCATGTGAAAACCTGTCGCGTCGGACAAAGCTATGGGAATCATACCCACAACCATAGTGAGATTGGGATTTATCGCCTACCACTAGACTACATAAAGTTCATGGATAGTATAATGTAGTTTGTTTTTCTAAATATTATGATATGTGAATTATAAATTCATTATTTTTGGAACCCTATACCATTATGATAAATAGAGTATTTTTGAGTTGTATTATGTTTTGGGGTTAAAGATGAGTTTTTGGTAGAAATTTATTAATGGATAAAAAACTAATTAAAAAGTAAGTATATCTCCTTATGATCTTAGCCGGTCTCATAAATAAATTTTTTAACGTTAATAAAAGGAACTTAGAACAAAAATGGTGTCCTAGATGGTACCGTAGATCATCAAAAATTTATGGCTTTGTGATTGTTGGCCTTTTCATAGCCATGTTCCCTACCACTCTCTATCAGATATTGATGGTTATATTTATCTTCCATATCCATGTTTTCCTACATGGAACCCTAGTATGTGTTATTTCAGTAACCTTCATACTTACCACTCTTTATTTTAAATAGAGGCTTCATTAATCAATTTTTCGATGTGGGATTTCAACTAACATATTTTGAAATGTCAAACCCCAGTTTCCAATACCGAGCATAAATTTTGAGGATGAAATTTATTGAAGGAGGGGAGAATGTAACACCCCCAAGCTTCCACGGTACCCTTCTCTTTGAATAATTCAGTAGTGTGTGTTGTACGCAACATCGAGTTCTAACACACACCACAACCAATCAAACTAGCCATTATGAATAGTAATTCCCACTATTTTAAATTTTATACATCTTATCATTCAAAATGGACTTCATTTTTGGATTCATAATATCGAAATTAGATTAGGGTGACTTTTTGGTACTTTTCTGATAACATTAATATTTTGATGAATAGGGAAAATTACTAAATTTTAATTAAAAACAAATTTTTTAATCAAAATAATTATTAGTGATAAATTATGAATTTTAGTGGTTTTAAAGTATATTTAGAATATATTTTTACCATTTAATCCATATTTGGTCATTGAACATAATTTCACATTTAATCCGGACATAAACACGTGTTAATATTTTGATAGTTATTGTTTCATAAAAACACAATTTTTATATTGACTGTGAAAATTAATTTTAAATTAATTTATGCCACTACAGTGTTTTGAATTTGGAAAAATGGATTCCATATTGTCGCTCGTGCGTACGTACGGACTACCGTCTCTATGAACGTAATGAGAATCATTACCCATCGTATCCATTCAAGACTAATTTTCATTTGATGATTAAAAATAATGTTTTAAGTCTTGATATCATTCTAGATATGAATAAGATACATCCCATCCATAATGAATATGACTCACATAACAAAGAATACAAAGAAAAACTAAACCGTTAACAGCCAAAACAACAATAATATTAATATATTATTAACAAAGCAATGTTAAAAGATCATATATGATATCATATTAATGTATATTATTCTTGTAAATTTAATAACATCAATTTCACCATTATACAGGAGGTTAACCTACCCTCGACCAGGAAAAAGTACAAGGTAAGGGTTTATTTCAAAATCTCTTCATTATCAGAGGTTGTTTATATGTAATTACATACTAGGACCTCTTTATCATCCACATCAATGTTTCTTAAAAATGTATTCCAAAACATTTTTACTATTTACTAGACTGTGGGTTAAAGAAATTTTTACCCTTGTTTAACTTTTTATAAAAGGTTTTGAATGGAATCTTTCTGTCATTTTCCAAACAAGGTCATTTTTAACCTTTTTGATGAAATTAAAGAAAGAATGTATTTTGTAACTTATACAGCGGGTGCGGCTATTTTTACCATTATAAAATCATCGAAGCTTCCCCTACCAGATAATAATAATATTTTCAAAATAAATGTTTTCTTTATTATTATGTTTCTCCTAAATTATTTCAAAATAGAATGATGTATTTATCTAAAAAGGGTTTTGATTTCATCTATGTCAACATCAATTTATGGATGTTATTTTTATTTGAAGTTGATTTATTATGATACAAAACATCCATATTGTATTGAAGATTTTGTGATACATTTGATAGTGGATGTGATATTTTTAAACCTTTCATGGTTTATGGTTAAAGTATTGACATTCCCTATGATAGTTTTAATATGAATGTTTATGATATGTTTATAACTTTTCATATGAAGAATGTATTGGACTTAGTAAGTGACGGGTGGAGCCAGCTATAACTCATTGATGCATCGGTAGGTCCCAAATTTTATATATGGTTTTGGCTGAGGCCTTAATATTTTTTAGACGTCTTGGCTGAGGCCTTGACAAAATGTTTCAGAATGTCTGACATTATACATTTCCTCATTATGAAAATAATATAGATAGTTCATGTGGTCATTCGACTAATAGAATACCAATGATTATAGTTTATTATAGCGTTATCTACTCATCTCATATTCCTACCATAAATGTATTCATGTTTATTTTTGGTAAATGCATGAGGTTTCAATTATTCCCCATTCTTAATATTTATGTTATTTTCTGATGTATTTCATACCCTTATAGAGCGTTTGAGCTCACCCCTTTCTTTGTTTTATTTTTTCCAGGATTCCACGAAGTCTATTGTGATAGATATGAAGGGTTAAGCTAAAGGAATAATAGTGTTCATAAAGGATTATTTATGTTGTATTTTATGTTATAAAGTGTCATGTAACATTAATGTATGTAATATATTTTCCAATTCTTCTAAACTGATTAGTCCTTCAGGAATTGATTCCTTGTAATCATGCCAATGTATTAAAATAATTCACCGACTCTCGGTAACTCGGGTCGGTGCATTACATTTGATATCGTAGAATGTTTAGCAATAACCTTGAAACTAGATTTAGATAAACTCTGATTAGAGAACATATCCATAAGATAGAATTTTAGGATTTCTATAGAAGAACTTCTGAGAATTTTGGTATTGTAGAGATTTTGTGAGTTTTACAAGCAATACAACCATGCCTGGAAACGAGCATGTAGAGGCAGCTCTAGCACAGATGTACCTAGGTGCAAAACTCGAAAACACTATTGTGAGATAGAATCAAACTGGAAGTGGTGAACGAAAACCTTCCTTGCTACACTCTTGGTTACGACACTCCTGGGGATATTCTTAAGATAATTCTCATTTTCCTTGCAAACCATTATGAAGGTTTTATGAGTATATACATACTCAAAGAAAACATTTTTATGATTATGGATTTTATCCATAAACTGTTCAATTTACGTTAGGTATTTTACAAGTTTGGAATTATTCATTACAATTCCTAAACTGACCTAGTGTATGCCATTTTATTGAAATGGTGCCTAGTAGAAGGTGTGTGAACTCCAACAATACATATGATCCAAATAGTAAAAAGTATCATATCTTCAATGGTATTAATCCAACATTTAGAAGGGAAATTGTCTCTCATGTTTTATCAAAATATGAAGAAATAGAATCATGTGTTAATAAGAATAGTAAATAATTCTTTGAGTCCTATGGATTTGAAGGGAAGCAAGAGAAGAAAAGGATGGAAGAGAGAAAAATGGCTAAAGGGAAGAGGGAAAAGAAGAATTTTCCCATATGTGATAATTGTGGTAAGAAACACCGTGGAGCTTGCCCGAAGGGAATGTGAGTTTTTCATACGTGTGGAGAAAAAGGACACCAAGTACATGATAGAAATGGTCAGAAAATGGTTTCAAATATACAATGCTTTTTCTGTAAAGATTTGGGACACTACGCGAACCAATGTCCAAATAATCAGACTATTCCATAAATGATGCTATTGGATAAAAATGAAGTTATGATACTACCTCAGATGAAGAATAATGACTAGTGTTCTTAGGTTGTTATTATATGATTATTTCATTTGATTATTGTATCCAAAATATACTAGTTATATGAATTATGGAGATAAATAGGAATTGTACGGTAGTACTATTTTATTGAGGATTTGAGATTATATGGTTCTAAAAAAAGTGACTTAATAGTGAGCTACACCTTTGGTAAACTACATGGTTGAAGGAATGGTAATCCTTAATATGTTCCCAATAATGTGGTAGTGATTTTGGATTAATAGATGGTTGATTTGAATAAATTATATTGGATATTCTTGACTACCTTGAAATAGATTAATGATTTTTCATTGTTGGATTTAACAACATTTTTTGGATAGAAGGAGTATATCAAGTATTCTATAAAGAAGAATGGACCAGGAATGTAATCAATAAGGTTTTATGGTAATTAAAGATGTTACCATTTTTTAAAATAATACATGAGGAAGGTGTTCACATGTTATTACATGGGAAAATGGATCTTCATTGTGTTTAACTTCATTATAAATTTTGGACTCTGAATTTGGATATATGTATTTTGGATAAGTCTAATGGTTGGAATGGATGATGTTTGAAAGGTTATTTTTTTATTTTTATAAAAGGAAAACACGCCAACCATGTGACTACCTGTCATGTCAGACAAAGCTACAAGAATCAAACCGAAAACCATAGTGTGATTGGGATTTATCGCCAACCACTAGACTACATGAAGATCCTGGATGGTATAACGTAGCTTCTTTTTTTAATGGTTTTGAGGTGTGAATTATAAATTCATTATATTTGGAATCCTATACAATTTGGATTAATAGAGTATTTTTGAGTTGTATTATGTTTGGGGGTGAAAGATGAGTTTGTGGTAGAAACTTATTAATGGATAAAACTATAAATTTAAATTAAGTATATCTCTTTATGATCTTAGCCAGTCTCATAAATAAATTCTTCAACATTAAGAAAAGGAACTTAGAACAAAAACGATGTCATAGATGGTACCTTAGATCATCAAAAATTTATGGCTTTGTGATTGTTGGCCTTTTAGTAGTTGTGTTCTCTAACACACTCCATCAGAAATTGACGGTTTTATTTCTCTTCCATATCCATGTTTTCCTATATGGAACCCTAGTATGAGTTATTTTTGGAAACCTTCATACTTACCACTCATTATTTTAATTAGATGCCTCATTAATGCATTTTTTGATGTGGGATTTCAAATAAGATATTTTGAAATGTCGACCACAGGTTTCCAATACCGAGCATAAATTGGGAGGACACAATTTATTGATGGAGGAGAGAATGTAACACCCCATGATTCCATGGTACGCTTCTCTTTGAATAATACAGTATTGTGTGTTGTATGCAACTTCGAGTTCTAACACACAACACAACCAATCAAACTAGCCGTTATGAATAGTAATACCCACTTTTTGAAATTTTATACATTTCATCTTTCAAAATGGACTTCAGTTTTGGATTCGGAATATCAAAATTAACATAGTGTGATTTTTTTTATTTTCTGATAACTTTTATAATATAATGATTAGTGAAAATTAATAAATTTTAATTTAAAACAACTTTTTTAATCGAAATAATTAATAGTGATAATTTAGTAATTTTAGTGGTTTTAAAGTATATTTATAATATATTTTTACCATTTAATCCAATGATGGTCATTGGACATAATTTCACATTTAAACCAGACATGAAGATGTGTCAATCTTTTGATAGTTATTGTTTCTTAAAAACATGATTTTTATTTTGACAACGGGAATTATTTTTAAATTAGTATCCGCCACTTCTGTGTTTTGAATTTGTAAAAATGGATTCCATATTTGGAATCATGATTCCCAAATTGTTTAAATAGTTAACTCTTATTTTTAGTCATTTTGAATAATTATTTCGATAAATATTTTATTTACCAGGGTTAAAGGGTAAATCCGGTAAATAAGGTTAAAACATAATATTATAATAATATTAAATTACCCTAAAAGGTTTCCTAACCCTATTCATTGATACATGTCCGACCATGGGTATCTTTGGGTCGATTTTGGGACCACATGTATCCACTTGTAAGTGATATTGACACTTTATATTAATTAAGTTAACGAAAATGAAAAAATGACATAAGCATATATCTTTTAGTAAAATTAATTCTACATAGGTTTACATGTGTTATATTTTTGACTATAAATGTTCATTAGTAATATAATAAGATTTCCTACATAATCGTATTTTATTTATAATTTTTATACATAGAATAATTAAATTTATTTATGACACAATAATGATGCAGTATTTTCTTTATTAATGAAAGAATAAAATAATTGGTATTACAAATGTTAAAATAAATATAATTTGAATGTTTTGATGCCATCCACGAATTTTATTGGTTAAGGTGACATGTTAGTATTTCTTAAATGAATTTTTTTTGAATTGATAATGTTTTTAAGTTTTAACGAAAATCAATTAATAAATAGTGTCAAAATTGACATAAAGGTGTTTTTATAACAAAAATTGTATTATAAATTGATACAATATCCCTAAAAATCTAAGGATCTTCCAAATGACTTATATAATGATACATGAATCATTAATGAACCACTTAGGATTTTCTTGGATGTATATAGTATGTTTATTAACCATATAATACAAAAATACAAAGAGAAATGGTAAATTTCAATCTAATTAACTAATAGTTAGAACTAAAAGATATGGTTAATAAAGTGACCCAAACCTTTCTAAAACCTATTGCTTGAGTTGTTTTCGACCTATCCCCACCATAGACTTTGAAAAATCCACTTTGGAGACATTTGAAACTAAATATGAATTTATTAAAATATATTATATCTAACTTTTCCTATGATTCTCCTCACCTTGTAACACCCCAATCTTCCATGGTACGGTTCTCTTTGAATAACACAGTAGCATGTGTCGTACACATCTTCGAGTTCTAACACACACCACAACAAATCAAACTAGCCGTTATGAATAGTAATACCAAATTTTAAAATTTTATAAATTTTATATTTCAAAATGGACTTCATTTTTGGATTCGGAATAACGAAATTAGCCTAGGGTGAATTTTTGGTATTTTTCTGAAAACATTCAATTTTTGATGAATAGGGAAAAACACCGAGTTATTAGTTAAAACCGAATTTTTATATAAATAATTATTTATTTTATTTAAATTTATTATAGGTCAAAATAGATACATAATACATATATAAGTTAAATTTAATTCATTGGAGTCAATTTATATTAATTAATGATATATAAATATTTTATTGAACTTTTCACCGTCTTTTACCCATCTCCTAGGAAAATATGTAAATTTGAATAAAACATAATTTTACCACATCTATCAGTGGAATTTAAAAAATCCTAGAGGCACAATTGATATCAGTAAGTAAAATGTGGTTCAATGATATGAAAATAATTTTTGGTGAATAGCAACTTTTTACTTTTATTTACCGCGGTTAAAAGTAAATAGGGTAATTAAGGGTAAAAATGATATTAATATTACCCTAACACATGTCCCAATTTTATTGAAAAATTGTATCTCGACCAAAACCATATTTAGGAATAAAATATTATCATTTAGGTCCACTTGGATTAGATTAGGACATTTATTATTATTTAATTCAAAGAACAGTTAAAAGACATAAAATCAAAGTTTTTGTACTAAAACTTTTTTAATATAGGGTAATAAATAAGATAAATTCGATTATAAATATTACTTATAAAGATAAAAATATTTAATATATATTCGTATTTTATTTATAACTTTTAGATATTAAATAATTTAATTTATTTATGACACAATGATGATGTAGTAATTATCTTATTAGTAAAATATTAAAATAATTTATATTATAAATACCCAAATAAATATAATTTGAGACTTTTATTAAATTACACGAATTTTATTGGTTAATATGACATGTTAGGTTTTATTAGATGAATTTTTATAGAATTAATAAATTTATTAAGATATTAAAAAAATCAATTATTAAATAGTGTCCAAATTGACATAAAGGAGTTTTTGAAACAAATATTATATTATTAATTTATATCGTTTTCCTAAAAATCTATAGTTCGGCCAAAGAACATATATGATGATAGTTATGTAATTAATTAACCACTTGAGGTTCTTTTGGCATTTTATAGTAAGTTTATCAACCATATAATATAAAAATACAAAGAGACATGGTAAATGTCAAACTATATAACAAAGAGTTTAATCTAAATGATATGGGAAAAATAAAGACCCAAAATTGACTAAAACCTATTGGTTGAGTGGTTTTTGACCCATCCCCACTTTATCCTCAAAATAAGTCACTTTGGGGCCATTATGATCCGAATATAAATTTATTATAAATTAATATTTCAAGATTTTCCTAAGGTTCCCCTCACCCCTCTTATAAAAGGGCACACCCCCTTCTCTCAAATCCATATCTTCAAAGCCTTTTGGTTCTACCAAACCCTACCCAAATATCCTCTAAATATCCCTCAATTTAACATATAGTCCTTATTTTGATCAGAAATCCATCCTAAGGATCCCTTTTAATCAAATCAAAATGAAGAACCCAAAGAAGAGGTAATGTTTTCACCACCCTCTTTCAAGTTTCTTTCTTCTTACACTTCTTCTTTCTTTTTTATTTCCATTCTAAAATAATACCTCCAGTATCTTCTATATATTGTGATGTTATTATAATTATGTTACAACCTTATTTGGTATTCTATCCTCCCATTTAATGACATGTCACCAAATGTGCATACGTACATCATACCATCTCCACATCGTGGTGTAATTGTTATTCAATACATTTTTATTTGGATGGGTATAATAAAAATGTGTAATTGATGTAAACAATTTTAATAACATGATAATTATTCTGTATATATGATATAGTATTCAATTATATATTATTTCAATATCAACAGAATGATATTGTCTCTCTTGCGTACGTACGGACTACCGTCTCCACGAACGCAATGAGATTCATTCCCCATCGTATCCATTCAAGAATAATTTTCATTTGATGGTCTAAAATAATGTTTAAAGACTTAATATCATTATGGATATGAATAATATACAGCTTATCCATAACAAACACTGCTTATGTAACAAAACATATAAAATACAACGAGTATGTGAACACCTGAAACGACGATAATACTAAAATATTATTAACAAAGAAATATTAAAAGATCATATATGATATCATATTTATGTATATGATTCTTGTATAATTTAATAAAAATGATTTATCTATTATATAGGATGTTAAACTACCCTCAACCAAGGAAAATTACAAGGTAATGGGTTATTTCACCATCTCTTCATTATCTGAGGTTGTTTATACGAAATTATCTACTAAGACCTCTTTGTCATCCACATCCATGTTTCTTAAAGATGTATTTCAAATCATTCATACTATTTTACAGACTATGGTTTAAATTCATTTTTACCCTTATTTTACTTTTTATTAGAAGTTCATAAAAGAATCTATATGCCGTTTTCAAACATGGTCCTTTTTAACCTTATTGACAAAATTAAGGTAAGAATATCTTTTTTTAACTCATACGGTGGGTGCGGCTATTTTCTGCCGTTATAAAATCATCAAAGCTTCCATTAAAATCTTATAATAATATTTTCAAAGTAAATGTTTTCTTTTATACTTATGTGACTTTTAAATTATTTAAATAAATAGATATTTCTCTCAAATAGTTTTGATTTCATCTATGTCAACATCCATTGATGGATTTTAAGCATATTTGAAGTTGATTTATTATGATACCAAACTTCCATATTGTATTGAAGGTTTTGTGATATGTTTGACTGTGGATGTGTTATTTTTATACCATTCATGTTTTATGGAGAAATTATTGAAATTTCATATACTTGTTTTAATACGAATGTTTATGTTATGTCTAAACCTTATCATATAAGGAATGCATTAAACTTAATAATTGACCGGTGGAGCCTGCTATAACTCCTTGACGAATCAGTAGGTCTCATGAGACAAACTAGTGTCTGGGAATAATGCCTTGAAAAAATATTATTTTTAGTTTTGGAACAAGCCCTCGACTATGTGGTTTTGATAGTCTTGACTTATGCATTCCATCATTAAGAAAGTGGTTATTGATATTGCATTTCATTATTCCACTAGTAGAATATCCATGTGAATATGTATATGGAGTTATTTCATTTTATTTTTTCCATATTATACTGATGTTCATGTTTAAAAGACTTTTGTTTTATTTATACATTGCCCTAAATGTTTATGCTTATTTATGAATGTTTCTGCTATATTGTTATCCTTACTGAGCATCTGAGCTCACCCCTTTCTATCTTTTAATTTTCCTAGGTTGTGAAGAAGTATTTTACGAATGACCTGTAGGGATAATATAATGGGATATGAGTGTGGAGACAAGATGTTATAGTAGTTTTCACTTTATGATGTAATATAAAATTTATGAATGTATCTAGTGTTTCCAAGGCTACTAAACTAATTGGTCTTTTAAGACTTGATCTTTTGTGATCATGAAAATGTTATGTAATAATGCACCGACTATGGGTAACTAGGGTTGGGGCGTTACAGTTGGTATTAGAGGAAGTTTAGTACAGACCATAGAAGCTAGAATTAGATAAACTCTGATTAGATCACATAGCCCTAATATAAAATTTGAGGATTATTATAGACGAATTTCCTAGAATTTTGGTATTTGTATTGATTTTGTGAGTTTTCTGAGCAATACATCCCTGTCTAGATATGAGCAGGTAGAGGCGGCTCTAGTACAGATGTACCTAGGCGTAAAACCCAAAAACACCACTTTGAGTTAGACTCTAACGGGAACTCGTGCACGATAACGGGCCTGGCTGCACTCTTGGTTATGACACTCCCATGGGATATGCTTAGTATAATTATACTTTTCTTTACAAACCATTATGAAGGGTTTATGAGTATATACTTCTTCAAAGAAACATTTTTTTATGATTATGGATTATATCTATAAACTAATCAATTTATGTTAAGTGTTTTACATGTTTGGAATTATGTAATTCGATTCATAAACTAATCTACTTTATGCCTTTGTTTAGAAATGGAACCTAGTGGAAGGAATGGGAACCATATTAATGCATGCACTCCATGTAGGGATTTCCTCCCTTCTCAAGAAAATTATAGTGGAGCTGGTGATGCAACTAGTGCTGATCAGCTAATCACCATACTAGGACAACTCACTCTAGCTAGGAATAATAACCTTACCCGTATGGATCACCTTGATCCATAGCATTGAAGATCAATGTTATATCACTCCATGATGCAAAAACCACCGACATTAATTGGGAGTACAAATCTATTAGTATTTGGGCAATGGATAAGTTCCCTAGAGAAAATATTTCAGGCTTTGGGGAGTAGTGAAAGGGAAAAAGTTGTCATGGAATTTTATCGCCTCACTGGAGATTCTGATCAATGGTGGTCATTAATATAAAACACAAATGAATATGATGAAGTATCAAAACAATGGAGGGAGTTTATAGAGATTTTCTTAGAACAATAATTTCCTTGTGACCATCGACCAGATATGGAAAGGCAATTTCTGAGTCTGATACAAAAGGAGGATAAGAATCTCACAAAGTATGAGGCTAACTTTACAATGTTAGCGAGGCATGGAGCAGAGTATATACGTAACCCTAGGAGTATGATTGGTCTTTTCTTTGATGGTTTAAAACCATTTCTCCATGGAGCATTAGTCTCACAATCGTTCTCATCAGACGAAGATATTGTCTCATGTGCTATCAAGACAGAAAAGGAATTATCTAAGTCATGTGACTTTAAAGAAAAGCAATAGAAGAAGAGATATGTTGATCACTCTAGGAATGGAAATAATGGGAAGAAGGGAAAAGTTTAAAATCCATCCTATAGTAAATGTGGGAAGAAGCACTCTGGTACTTGCTTAAAGGGAAAGAGAGTTTGTTACAAGTGTAGTTAAAAAGGACACCAAGCTCATGATTTTAAGGGGAAGAAGGAAGCTACCGATGTTCAATGCTACAATTGTTGGGAGATGGGACAATATGAAAACGAATGTCCTAAGCGTCAAGGGAACTTACCTCAGAAAAGGCCAAGTTTATGCTATCACTACTGCTGAGGTAGAAGCTTCGAAAGACGTGGTGGTAGGTAATTTAATGGTTTCCTCAAGTTTAGAAACTACTTTATTTGATTATGGAACATCGTATTGTTTCATATCTTCCTAACTTTCTATGAAAATTAGATATTTCCAATTTGATTTAATAAGGGAGTTGTCAGTTAAAACTCCTAAGGGAAGTATCGTTGCAACAATGTTTTGTGAATCAGTTACCATTAGTGCATATAAATGTTCTTTATCTACTTATCTCATCGTCATACCTATGATTGAGTTTGATATAATCCCCCATATGGATTGGATTTCGGACCATGATGCAAAGATTTATTGTAAGATGAAGGAGGTTACGTTTTTTTATGATGATGATAAGGAACACCTTATCTTTAGAGAATAATCGCCACCACCTAATTCTTATCTAGATCCACCCCCATTAGCTCAACTAAATTCAATTATTGGGGAGGAAGAGAATAAAATAACTATGGATGAGGAAAGAAATGTTGAAATAGATGATGTACATATTGCAAACGAATATGTAGATGTGTTTCCAGAATATTTACCTAGACATCCTCCAGAATGAGAAATTGAGTTTTTTATTGATTTAATTCCTGGTTCAAGGCCTATATCGAAGACACCGTATAGAATGTAAACTGTGGAATTAACGAAACAAATAGAGGAATTTATTAATACGGGATTTATTTTCCCTAGTGTTTTTTATGGGGAGGCCCTGTCCTTTCTGTTATGAAAAAAGATGGATCTATGAGGTTATGTATCGACTACAGGGAAATCAATGCAATAAAAATAAAGAACAGTTATCCCCTACCTCGTATTGATGATTTATTTGACCAACTTCATGGAGCTCAATAATTTTAAAAGATTTACCTTTGATATGGATAACATCACTTGTGTGTGAAGAAGGAATACATTCCGAAGACAGCATTTCGAACCAGGTACGGGCATTATGAGTTTCAGTAATGCATTTTGGGCTGACTAATGCACCCTCTTTTTTTATGGATCTAATGAAAAGTGTTTTCCTGGAATATCTCAATGATTTTGTGGTGGTATTTATTGATGATATCTTGGTATATTCCAAAAGCTACGAAGATCATGAAAATCACTTGCGCATAATTCGGAAGACTCTTAGAAGACATGAATTATATGGGAAGTTTAGCAAGTGTGAATTATGGCTTCAGGAGATTTCTTTTCATGGACATATTGTCTCCAATTATTGAATCTCCGTCGATACTTCTAAGACAAGAGCAATCCATGAATGGCTAGAATCGACAAGTATAGCTGAGGTACGTAGTTTTATTGCTTTATCAGGTTATTATCGGCATTTCGTCTATAATTTTTCCTGATTTGGTAACCCATTAATGAAGCTCACATGTATAGGGGTTAAATTTATTTGGAAAAAAGCATGTGAATAATGTTTCGAAGAACTGTAGAGAAGATTATTCAATGCTCCAATATTAACTCTAGCATCAGGGAATGATGGGTTCATTAATTATAGTAATTCATCAAAGAAAGGACTTGGTTGTGTCCTAATGAAGAATAATAGGGTTATTTCCTATGCATCATGAAAACTAAAAATTAATGAGCAATACTATCCTACTCATGATCTTGAGTTAGCATTTATAATCTTTGATTTTAAGATTTGGAGACACTATCTCTATGGTGAGAAATGTGAGATTTATACTGATCACAAGATTTTGAAGTAGATTTTCTCCTAGAAAGAACTCAA
Organism: Viscum album; assembly: GCA_963277665.1. Lineage (NCBI taxonomy): Eukaryota > Viridiplantae > Streptophyta > Magnoliopsida > Santalales > Viscaceae > Viscum > Viscum album. Next base: position 690,005,388 of record OY728122.1, read on the forward strand.
CATGAGTCAAAAGAGATGTATTTAACTACTCCAGGATTATTATTCTACGATATACTAGCACTTGGGGTAGGAAAATAAGGTTTCAGACGCTTTGAGTTGAAAACATGATGGAGTTTTGAAAAAGATTAGAGTTGAGAGGGATCCTATTTTCATGGATCTTGTATAGATGGATATGGGAATCACCATGGAAGGTGAAACATCAATACATTTTCAAATGGTTTCCAAACAATCTTTACTAGAAAGGGTAAAGAGTTCTTAGACCGATGATGAAGAATTTAAAAAAAGATTAATGTTGTGAATGATGGGAGATTGAGAGAGTTTGTGTATGAAGAAGGAATTTTGAAATTTGGGAAGAGACTTTGTGTTCCTGATTTACCTGATCTAAAAATGGAATTGTTGGATGATGCTCATAGCTCCAATTTCCCTATACACCCTGGGAGCACAAAAATATATAGAGAGTTGAAGGAACATTTTTGGTGGGACAACATGAAGAGGGAGATTGCTGATTTTGTGTCAAGATGTATGGTTTGTCAACAACTAAAAGCTGGAAGGCAACATCCAGGAGGAGTCATGAAACCTCTTCCCATACCAAAGTAGAAATGGGATAATATCACGATGTACTTTTTCATGGGACTACCAAAGACTCCTAGAAAGAATGAGGCAATATGGGTCATTGTTATTTGACTTACCAAGTCGCAACATTTTCTAGCTATAAGAGAATATCTAGCACTTGAATGGCTAGAAAGACTATATATTAATGAAGTTGTGAGACTTCATGGAGTACCCCTATCAATTGTTTCAGATCATGATCCCCTTTTTACATCATGATTCTATAAAAGTCTTCAGAAATCCCTAGATACAGAGATTTTTCCCAACATTGAATCCCTATTAAATTAATGACGGAAGACACCCTACATCTTTTAGTGTCACCATGCTGATTCATTAATGAGGTTCATTAATGGATTTAGTGTCACCTCATTATTGTACCGTATCGCTATCTAGATGTTGTGTAATGGTGAAGAGAAGATAATAAAATAACTTCTTTATGTTATTTTACTTTTCTTCCCAACATCCCGAAAATTATCTTTTTCATTCGACCCATGCTAGACAATGATAGGACCTTCCTGGGTGAAACCGGATGCTCTAATTTTAATGGTTCCCTCAGTTTTCTAAACTGAGCATGGGTTTAAATTTTTGAAAATCCAACTTTCATGATTATATAATGAAGATGCGAAATAGTTATAAAATACAATCCAACCACACCTAGCCTCAGAATCACATTCCTTCTTAGATACTGGTCTCAAAATAATATAATTTTATATTAAAAAAATTTACATTGAATTTTTTGAATTAAATTCACCCCTCCTTAGGGATTTACATTCCCAAAATCCAATCAAAGGATAATAAAACTGATGGGGATACTGATCACAAATGTGAGCAACCTACGCCGACATTCTCTCTTGTATATTCTCGTGGTATAAAAAAATGCAACAAATGAATTGATCATCCACAAAGTAACATCTTCGGTCGATCTTTTATCTACGTAGGTTACTCCACACATGTTTCCCCATCGTCAATCTCCAGCTCAACGTATTTGATGATCTGAGAAGGGTTGTGCACATATCTCCTTAGCTGCGATACATGAAAGATTCTGTGCACCATCACTAACTATCATAATAGATCCAAGATTTATGCCACCTTTTCCACTCTAACTTGTATAAGGAGAGGTCTAAAGAATATTATAGATAACTTGCTAACTCGGACAAATATTTTTATCCTTCATTGAGGAGAGACTCATAGGAATATGTGGTCCCCCTCCTCGAACTCCCAGTTTCTCTATATCCTATCATCATAGGACTTATATCAGCTCCTCCCAATCTTCATCTCCTCCCGGACGACCAAAACTGTTTTAGTGGTATCCAGAACCATATTTGGACCCACGATTGTTGACTCCTCTAGGTATGTCTATCATAAAAGTGACATGCATGATCATCTATGCAATACCTAGAACAGTGTCGTACTGATGGTGGAGTGGTACCTTCAGTTTTACGCAAACTCCACATGTGGTAGGTGGTCCTCCAAACAGCAACCAGAATAAAAAATGAATGTACAATTCATGTCTTACAAGTTACGTATGGTTAGATCAATCTGACCTTCGATCTGTAGGTGAAAGTATGTTCTCAAGAACAGTTGAGTCCCAAAAGCCTGCTGCAATCCCTTCCACAACCAGGATGTAAAATGAGAATCATGATCTAATACTATTTTATTTGGGACTCCATGGAGTGGAACAATAACTTGCACATAAATGCATCCCAACCTCTCGATTGAACCCTTCTCTTGAATGAGTAGCAAGTGGGCCGACTTGGTGAGTCGATCTACCATCACCGAGATGGCATCATGCAACCCGGATATACATGGTATGTCTGTCATGATTTCCATCAATTTCCCATCCACATATACTATGGTACCTTGAGGGATTGTGTCAAACATACTACAACCTATCTCTCAGTCTTCACATATTGAAAAGCGAGGCATCTCAAGACATGCTTTATCACTGCATTCTTTATCTTTTTCCACCAGTACTTGCGTCAGAGGTCCTGGTACATCTTCAACTCATTTGGATGTACCTCCAAAGGGGGTTTATGTAAATTCATCAACACCTCATCGTAGTATACCGCTAGTATGAAAATGAATCCATTTAAAATGATGGAGTTCTCCTCACCGTTTCAATATTCATTTGGGGTAGTCTAGGTGGACATGTGGGAACATGTAGACTCACAGCTATAATCTCTAAGTTACACATCCATAACTCATTGTTAGAGTGGAGGGGAAACTAAAATCTATTAATGAAAAGTTGTCTCCTCTCAATAAATGAAGGATATCTGAAGTGAGGCCAACTACTTTGAGGCTACATTCAGTGGTTGTGAACTTGATCATCTGATTAGAGAATGTTCCACCATTTTCCACTTCCCAATAGTATAGACTATATTGAAGTCACAAACTTGGTGGAACTCTAGCCAATTTCTCCTTCTCATATTCATATCCTTTTGAGAAAAAATATACTTGATACTCCTATTTTCAAAGTAGATGGTAAAACATTCTCCCATAATGAAGTTTCTCCACATATTCAATATAGAAACTGCCATTTCAAACTCAAGATCGTGGGAAACATAGTACTTCACATGTTGTCTCATCTAACCTGAACCATAGGTAGTTACCACTTTCCTTTAAATTAAGACATAACCTCATATGTTACATGATGTATCGTAGATCACTGTTTAATCGACTCCCTCCTATGGAAATTTCATGATCAGGGTGCTCGTCAAAAGCATACATAGCTACTACGATGCATGTGGGAACAATTTCAGTCACGCAAAATATTATCCCTTTCAACTGAATGATGTGTTCATTGACTATTTAGTATTGGATACTTATAATGTGTGAAGAATTGGTTAATTTGTTCATAATACACACAAAACCACAAATTCTGGGTCTTACTATTCACTTCCTCTAAAAGTCCTCCAACTACACCTTCATCTCAAAAAGCTCTGCAAATTCCATCTGATATTCTGATTCTGATATCGTTTCTATCTCTTGATGTATAATTATTGAGAATTCCATCCTTATATAGGGAGGTAATAATAGAAAAATATTCTTCGAAAGATGTTCTCGTACACCACCACTTCAGCAGGGAACTGTTAACTCAAAACAGCCACTTACACAAGGGTAATTTTGGTCGACTAAAGGGTAATAAGATATAATCTCCTATTAATGAGTTTATCCCATACTTCATGGGTTTCCTCTTTCACTAACCGAGTAAAACCACATTCTAACGCCGCTCACATACCACATCCTTTTACCTAAAACAGTCAATATAATAATTAATGAGGACGACATGTCTATACCAATACTAACTTCTTTAGGAATTGACGATTCCATGAAGAGGTTCCAATTGATACTCTCACCTCAATGGTAAGATCACACCATCGGTAAAAATGTGACTATCGATTCTCCTCCAATGGGTATTTCCCGGCCATAGGGTTAGGTCAATGGTTTAATAGGAAACTATAGGACATGAAAAATAATTAGGATAAAAAATAATTATTAGCACATATTTACATAAATATGGAACCTAAGAGTCGGCACAGATGGTACCTTGAATCATTCCAGGAGCCCTTGGTTCATATGCCATGACTGTATGCAACAACCCCCTTCTTCTGTCCTCCATCTCCATTACCCTCGGCTGGACCATATTGGGTGGTGGATGTAACATGTTGAAATGTATACCACCTCTTATTGATCCCCCAACTCTTATGCCACATCTATCACCCTATAGATCCATCAGTTCTTGACATTATATCTACACTGGTGGACCATCCACCATTTTAATATCAGTAAGATGGGCTACAAAATCTCTTAAAAGATATCATCTACCATCATTCATAAATAATTTCCTCTTTCTATGATGACTGGACTCATACTATTAGCCCTAATTTGTAGATCCGTTGTCTCGGGATGACTTCTCAGAACGTCTCACACAACCAAGTCTCTGTGACTTACGTCAGCTTCCTGCATTCCCACTACTGAAATCCACTAGATGTATCAACTCATCCCAAGGACATTCAACCAAAATGGTTCTCTCTAGCACCCTAGAATAAGTAGGAAGACCCCAATAAATATTTTTTTGTAGTATATCCCTAAAGACACCACAATCGATGGATCGATCCCTAGAGAACTTGTCGTATCATATTCATTGATTACCTAGAAAGGTCGGCTCACCTCAATGAAAACTCAACTGCCGACATTTCTTCTTTCTGACGCTATAGAAGCTCTTAAGAAAGCATAACCTTTAGCTTTTATGGTGGGATACCCTTATTTGAGAATGTTTCTCAAGAATATACCATGAAAGAGTCTAAACATCATAGGATAAAGTAATCAAGAAACCGAAATCTCCCTACAGATCCATGTAAAATGCTCATTTCTTGGACAACTATCTGATCAAATAGTGTCCTGACTATATAGAAAACTCGGTCACCACCTCGAGGCAGTACATAGCCACTTGTAAGTCAGGCTCACCTCAGAACCAAAGGAGTCTTGGTCGTTGATATTCATGAAGTGCACTCAGCCAACACATCTCATCCACTGGTATTACGCATACAATGTGATACTACACAGGGGGTGGTGTAGCTGGTATACCACTTGGTGGTGTTGTCTCTGATATGAACTATCATACACATCTCTTCATCTCACAGATCATCCCCATGATCACATTGTGTTATCATGCGTAGATGTATATGTGGAAGCTACTTGAAATAAAACCTGATATACCCCGATCAGTGGAGTATACCTTGTGAGATGACTCAAGAAGGAAAAGGAAAACTCAACCCATTCCCAAATGATACATGTACCATCATTTCTGCCTGAAACTTTTTTTATGTACCGAGTCAAAAGCATAATTTAGGGACCTATTGTATGGATACGTATGGAAGCCTCACCGACACAGGATTCACTGGCCCGAAATCCATACTCGATACACATAAAACAATTTTCCCAAACCAAACTCATAGACATTGGGTTCATAATGTAGAATGAACATCCTTTGACATAACTCCATCTTGACCTATCCCCCTAGGCCCATACCATGATTACCCCAAGCCCACCTTCCATAAGCCATGGGAGAAAGAATATAACCAAGTAGGAATATCCCAAAAAATGGAAGTCATTGCCTTTATATTTGTACACCTAAAAAAATTCAAAATGCGGAAGGTAAATACAAAGTAAACCACAATTGTCACTCATATAAATACTAATATTAGGGTACTAAATAAATATAATATGGGACCAGAATACAAGCCCAAAAAAATATAAATTAAAACTACAACACTCCATTCACTAGAGACCCTACCTAAAGGGTAGGTGAATAGTAGCTACATGTGGCCCTTGAAGTACACCAATTGGTCCCATATCACTAAGAACCACCTAGTCTCATAACACCATGGTCACTGTCAAAGAGTCGATCACATGAATGAGACATGACACGTGTGGGAGAATCCTATGTAGGGGTGAGTAAAACAATACAAATTAGAGACTACAAACCACAATGTAAAGACCACAAATCATGAACACGAAGAAAATATATATAACACTATGTGTAACTCAAAGTATAAAAATTAATATTTTCAGTCGTATATACGAATCATATTTAATGGCTGGGGGAATCATCCATGATGAGTCACTGAGGTATGCATGAATGCAAGACCACTAAGGTATTCTTAGCTACTGGACCTCAAAGGTCCAGTCATCTACAGGACCGCATAGGCCCGCTCGAGAATTAGACCACTGAGGTCCCCTAAGCTACTGGACCACTAAGGTATATTGTGATACAAGACCACTGATGTGTCAGTGGTTACTAGACCGCTAATTCCCACTTAGTTACTAAACCATGGATGTATTCTTGTCTATTGTACGATAGATTTTCAGAAAAATACTAGGACACTGAGGTCCCACTTGTCACATCCTTCATGTCATAGCCAGTCATAGGTTTCTTGCACTCTAGTGAGATTGATTCTGGGAAAATATGCTCCTCATGCCATTGTTCATATCTCTACTTCCACGAAAACCCACATAGAGTACACATAATGGTCCTCCTCATTGAAAGGGTATCAACGCCACAGACAGAGCTTCAATCAGACACGCGATCTCAAAGATATTGATGTTTTAGTAAATAGGTGTCGGTTGCGTCTACACCCAGACAAACATGGTTGGACGGACCCGTACCAACCCGGTACTCGGTCACACATTACCCACCCATATTTCCCAAACCCAACACTAATTGGTTGGTTCTGTGCTGACCCAATCTAGCTTGGCCCAGTGGCCATTCTGACTTGACATCTTTATTTCCAGTCGGGACGCTCAGCAGTCAGGTTTCCCTTCTGGCCGGGCGTGCAAATTTGTTGGGCCGGTTCTTCTCCAGCCCGGGCCACCCAATTGACTAGCTTGGGTAACTCTTGGATTCTCACTTGTGTTTGGTTTGTGCAACTATGTGGTCAGATGAGGCTGACTTCCTCTTATAAACCTGATCCAGTATGGAATGTGTGCCAGCGTGGAAAGCGTGCTCGCGCATGCCATGAGCTGCTGTGCCAGACGCGTCACCAGACTGATGCCACCACCCTGCACCACTATGGTCCATAGTGTCTATAGCCTCTACTGCCATGGTTTTCCACCTACTGCACTTGACCTCTACCACGGCGCCCCGTCGGTGCACCAGTCGTCTCCTCTGTGGGCCTCTAGACTCGTTATGGTGGCCCATTATCTAATATGTCATTTCTTTTGGGTTTCATGGGGTGTTACTATCACTACTGCATAATCCTCAAAAAATTTCCATCACTCCGGGGGTATGAATTCATTTTTAACCCACAGGAAATGATCATACATGACATCATGGGTTTATCAGAGAATAAAAATGAGAGACAGAGAGGGGATCATAGAAAACACCCAATTAACAAACATTCATTTGTTCTAGTCAGACCAGAATTTTTCTCATTAGTGATATCACAAAGCATAATTCAAATCACCATGATTTAATTCCTGACATTAGACCCATAATAATTTTTCTCAATCCCACAAGAATAATTCATTCGTGGATCAACTAGTTAGTGATTTGAAAGACATTATTCGATTATAAGGGAAGAACATGGGAAAAACATTCAAATAGATTTTAAAACCATCCGTGGAAAAAATATTACTGGTTGATGATGATCATCCATTATCATCCATCTATCTCTGGTCCCGAATCCAAAATCCATGTGTATTTTCACCACTTTCTGATTCCCCGGTGTTCATTGTTGGAGAGGATTCATTAGTCGTTCTTCATAGGAATTCAAGGATTGTTTTTCATCTATGAATCCCTATATAATTAAATAAGGAATACACACTAAGCATTGTAGTGTTGCCACACTATTTCATTTATGAGGTTCATTAATGTATTTAGTGTCACATCTTCATTTTACTATAGTTCTAATGAGTCGGTGTGTATCATTGAATAGAAAATAATAAAATAAAATTTTTAGGTTATTTTATTATTCTCCACAATGTACTAAACAAAATATTTAATGATAATTAAAAATATTATGAATAACTATGATATATACAATGTTGATCATGTTATATCATATAAGATAATTTCTCTACTTAGGAATAAAATTAATGAAAATGCACCAGAATTACAATATAAATATTATTCATGTTCAACTACTAATGATCAAAATTAATTTTTCGTAAACGATATTGAAATTTTTGGTTTGAAATTTTTTTTATCAATCCTTAAATTTGGAAAATAAAATCATGAATTAAATTTATAAAAAAAATCAATAACATCATATAGAGTTTGTTACATATTCGATAAATTTCATTTTCATTTTAATTACATTCAACCTAAATGTGAAACCTTTTGTAAATAATTTTAAATAGAATGTTACTAAAGGTTTTTTTAAATTCTTGTTCTATATTTTGTGTATCACTATTAATTTATTTATAATGAACTAGAATCTATTTACATAATAAAATTTGGAGATATGTGGATTCTCAGGCCAACATGTTTCCCTCTTTTTTAATTTATGATCCTTTCCATGATGAGTCATCAACTTTGTTATTAACGATGTTTGGTCCATCTGAACTTTTGACCTCTATTATGTATCTAACTTTGTTGTATGTATCCTAAATATATATATATGATAATGTTCAGGTCAGAAAAATTGGATATGTAAAAAAAAGAACAATTGGTATATAAACCATGGGTTTCCATCACAATTGATAAGAGAAAATCCCAACTTCTAGATCATGAGAATGTTAAATAGTGGATGTGTCACATTTAGAGAAAAAAATACAGTGAAATCATCTGAATCAATGAATTTTTTTCGGGACAATATAAAATTTCTAATTTTAATTAAATTTTTTTCCTTATTAAATAACTAATTAGAATATTAATATTATGAAATTATTGGTTTTTTATGATCTTCATTAATGATAAACGACTTTTTAATTGTTTGAAAGGTACTTTTTTCTATATTTTTATAGGAAATACAACATTTACACACATCACATAGTTAATTTAATCAAAGTAGATTATATTTATTGGATGTTGAATAGATTATTAGGCTACTGTGACTTTAATAATTCCTAAAACAATAAAGTAATGGTTTTTATGGGATTTATCTAAACATATGTTAAACTCCAATATAGTCTTCAATACTTGTCAACATTTTATGAATCAAAAGAATTATTTTATACCAACTAGTATAGTCTCAAAATATAGTGCTTTATAATTATTTCACATGTATTTTTTAAATAGAAATTGTAACAACATAATCTTCCACAGTACGCTTCTCTTTGAATAATACAGTTGCATGTGTTGTACGCAACTTCGAGTTCTCACACACACCACAACCAATCAAACTAGCTGTTATGAACAGTAATACCCTCTTTTTGAATTTTTATACATTTTAATTTGCAAATGGACTTCACTTTTTTATTAGGAATATCGAAATTAGATTAGGGTGAATTTTACGTACTTTTCTGATAACTTTCATATTTTGATTAATAGTGAAAATTACTAATTTTTAATTAAAAACAACTTTATTAATCAAAATAATCTGTAGTGTTAAATTATGAATATGAGTGGTTATAAAGTATATTTAGAATATATTTTTACCATTTAATCCAATTTTGGTCATTATACATTATTTCACATGTAAAACGAACATAATTAATTGTCAATCTATTGATATTTATTGTTTCTTAGAAACACACTTTTGGTTTTGACAGTGGGAATTAATTTTAACTTAATTTCTTCCACTTCTGTGTTTTGAATTTAAGAAATTGGAATCAATATTTGGAATCAGGATTCCCAAATTTTGTAAATAGGTAAGTCTTATTTTTTTACATTTTGAATAATTACTTCGGTATATATTTTATTTACCATGGTTAATGGTTAAATCCGGTAAATAAGAGTAAAAAAATAATATTACAATAATATTAATTTACCCTAAAACGTGTCCTAACCATATTGGTTGATAAATATATGAACATCGGTATCATTGGTTCGATTTTGGGACCTCATGGAGCCACTTTGAAATGATAATGACACTTTATATTAATTAAGTTATTGTAAATACAAAAATGACATAAGCATATATCTTTTAGCCAAAAAAATTTTACATAGGGTTATATATGTTGTATTTTATACTATAAATATTCATTAGAAATCAAAAACAATTTGGTAAATAATGGTATTTTATTTATAATTTTTAGACATTGATTAATTGAATTTATTTATGAGACAATAATGATGTAGTATTTTCCAATTTAATGAAAGAATCAAATAATTTGTATTATAAATGTTATAATAAAAATAATTTGAAAGTTTTCATTCCATCCATGAATTTTATTGATTAATATGACATTTTATGATTTCTCAAAGGAATTTTCTTCGATTTAATAATGTTTTTACATTTTCAAAAAGAATAAAGTATTAAATAGTGTCCAAATTGACATAAAGGAGTTTTTAAAACAAATATTATATTATAAATTGATATAATATCCCTAAAAATGTATGTTTCGGCATAAGGAATTATATAAAGATAGTTGTATCATTAATTAACCACTTGGGGTTTTCTTGTGAGTATATATAATTTTTATTAACCATAAAATATAAAAATACAAAGAGATGTTGTAAATGTCAAACTAATTAACTAAGAGTTAAATCTAAAATATACGGTTAATAAAGTGACCCAATCCTATCTAAAAACTATTGGTTGAGTTATTTTCTACTTATCCCCACCATATAATTTGAATTATCCACATTGGAGCCATTAGAAACTGAATATGAATTTATTATAAAATAATATTTCTAACATTTCCTAAGTTGCCCCTCACCCATCTTATAAATGGGCACTCCTAGTTCTCTAAAATTCATACCCTCAAAGAATTTTGGATTGGCCAACCCATACCCAAATATTCTCTCATCTTCCCCCACTTAATCCTAGAGGACTCCCTTTAGTCAGAAAGACAACCTAGGGAGCCATTTTGATCAAATCAAATGGAAGAACCCGAATAAGAGGTAAATATCTCACAACCTCTTTCAAGTTCCTTCTTCTTCCACTTCCTTTTTCTTTTTGTATCATTTCTAAAAAAATAATTCCAGTATCTTATATATAATTTGATTTTATTATAAATATGGTACAACCATATTATGTATTCTATCCGTCCATTGAATTACATTCCACCATTCGTGCGAACGTACGGCCTACCGTCTCCACGTCGTGGTGTAATTGTTATTCCTTACAATATTATTTGGATGTGTATAATAATGATGTGTAATTGATGTAAATAATAAAAATAAAATGATAATTATTATTTATATATGATATAACATCCAATTAATATTATTTTAAGATCAAAAGAATGATATTGTTGCTCGTGTGTATGTACGGACTACCGTCTCCACGAACATGATGAGAACCATTCACCGTCATATCCATTCAAGATTAAGTTTCATTTGATGATTAAAAATAATTTTTAAAGACTTTATATCATTCGGTATATGAATAATATACATCCCATCCATAATTATTATGACTCAAAAAATAAAGAATACAAATAAAAATGAATCTGTTAAAACCCGAAATGACGATAATACTAAGATACTATTAACAAATCAATGTTAAAAGATCATATATGATATCATATTAATGTATATGATTTCTGTATAATTTAATAACAATAATTTTCCCATTGTACAGGAGGATAACCTACCCTCGACAATATAAAAGTACAAAGTAAGGGTTATGTTCACAATCTCTTCATTATCTGAGGTTTTTTATAAGTAATTATCTAACGGGGCCACTTTATCATCCACATCCATGTATCTTAAAAATGTATTCCAAAACATTTTTAATTTTTACTAGACTATTTTATAAATTCATTTATACCCTTGTATGAATTTTTAGAAAATGTTTTGAAATTAATTTTTCCATCATTTTCCAAGAAAGGCCCTTTTTAATCTTATCGAAAAAATTAAGGTAAAAATGTCTTTTTTAAAATATATGACGGTTGCGTATATTTTTTCCAAAATAAAATCATCGAAGCATCCCTTACAAGCTTATAAAAATATTTTCCAAATAAATGTTTTCTTTATAATTCTGTTTCTCTTAAATTATTTCAAAATAGAAAGAGGTATTTATCTAAAAAGGGTTTTGATTTCATCTATGTCAACATCCTTTTTTGGATCTTAAGTTTATATGATGTTGTTTTGTTATGACACAAAACTTCAATATTGTATAGAAGGTTTTGTGATATTTTTGACTATGGATGTTCTATTTTTATACCATTCATGTTTTATGGTTTAATTATTGACATTTTGTATGCTAGTTTTAATATTAATGTTTATGATATGTTTAAACCTTTTCATATGAAGAATGTATTGGACTTAGTAAGTGACGGGTGGAGCCCGTTATAGCTCCTCGATGCATCGGTAGGTATCATGAGACAACTAGACATTTAATTGGCCAAGGCCCTTTCCTAATTATGATATATGGATTCGGCTGAGGACTTAATCATTTTTACACGTCTTGGCCGAGGCCTTGAAAAAATGTTTCAGAATTTCCGGCATTATACACTTCCTCATTCTGAAAATTATATTGATGGATCATGTGGTCATTAGAATAGTGGAATACCAATGATCATATTTTAATATGGAATTATTTACCCAGCTCTTATTCCTTACATAAATGTATTCATGTTTATTATTGTTAAATGTATGTGGTATCAGTTATTCACAATGTTTAATATTTATGTTATTTTCCATTGTATTTCTTACCCTTACTGGGCATTTGAGCTCACCCCTTTTTATGTTTTATTTTTTTCCAGGATTCCATGAAGTGTATTGTGATTGATATGCAGGGTTAAGCTAAGGAAAAAATGGAGTTCATAAAGTATTATTTATGTTGTATTGTATGTTATAAAGTATAATTTAACATTCATGTATGTAATCTATTTTCCAAGACTCCTAAATTGATCTGTCCTTTAGGACATGATTACTTGTAATGATGCAAATCTATTAAAATAATGCATCGACTCTAGGTAACTGGGGTCGGGACGTTACATTTGGTATCAGAGGAAGTTTTGAAATAACCTTAGAAACTAGATTTAGATAAACTCCAATTATATCACATAGCCATAAGATAGACTTTGAGGATTAGTATAGAAGAACTTCTTAGTATTTTGGTATTGTAGATATTTTGTGAGTTTTCCAAGAAATATATCCCTGACAGGATACGAGTTGTTAGAGGTAGCTCTGGCACAAATGTACCTAGGGGTAAAACCAGAAAACACCGCTTTGATCTAGACTAAAATGGGAACTAGTGCACAGCAACAGGAATTTCTTCACTCCTGGTTATGAAACTCCTGGGGGATATGCTTAGGATAATTCTCATTTTAATTACAACCCATTATGAAGGGATTATGAGTGTATACTTACTCAAAGAAAACATTTTTATGATTATAGATTATATCCAAAAACTGTTCAATTTACGTTAGGTATTTTACATTTTTGGAATTATTCATTACAATTCATAATCTAACCCAGTGTATGCCATTGTATAGAAATGGTGCCTAGTAGAAGGAATGTGAACTCCAGCAATACATATGATCCAATGAGTAAGAAGGATCATATCTTCCATGGTATTAAGCCAACATTTAGAGGGGAAATGATCTCTCATGTTTTCTCAACATATGAATAAATAGTATCATGTTTCAATAAGATAATTAAATAATTCTTTGAGTCCTATTGATTTGAAGGGAAGATATAGAAAAAACGGATGGAAGAGAGAAATATGGGTAAAGGTAAGAAGGAAAAGAAGAATTTTCCCATATGTGATAACTGTGGGAAGAAAAAAATTGTAACTTTCCTCAATGGGATGGGAGTTTTTCATAAGTTTAGAGGAAAAGGACGCCAATTACGTGACTGCATGGGTCAGAAAAAGGTTTAAAATGTACAATGATTCGTCTGTAAAGATTTGGGACACTATGAGAACTAGTGACCAAATCATCAGAGTATGTCCCAAATGATGATATTTGATAATAATCAAGTTATGATACTACCTCCGATGAAGAAGAATGACTAGTGTTCTTATTCTATAATTATAGGATTATTTCATTTCAGTGTTGTATCAATAATATACTGGTTATATGAATTATGGAGATAAATAAGGATTGTACTGCAGTACTATTTTATTGAGGAATTGAGATTATATGGTTCTATGAAAAGTGACTTAAAAGTGAGATAAACTTTTTGAAAAATACATGGATGGAGGAATGTTAATCCTTAATACAGTTTTGATAATGTGGTAGTGATTTTGGAATAAGAGATGGTTGATTTGAATAAATTATATTGGATATTATTGACTACCTTGAAACCGATTAATGATTTGTCATTGTTGGAGTTTAAAACATTTTTGGATAGAAGGAGTATATCCAGGATTCTATAAAGAAGAAGGGAGATTGAATGTAATCAATAAGGGTTTATGGTAATTCAGGATGTTACCATGTTTTAAAATAATAAATGGTGAAGGAGTTCACATGTTATCACATGGAAAAAAGTATCTTCACAGTGTTTAACTTCCTTATAAATTTTAGACTCTGAGTTTGGATAGAAGTATTTTGGATAACTGTAATGGTTGGAGTGGATTAAGTTTGAAATGTTATTTTTTGATTTTTAAAAAAGGATAACACACATACCGTTTGAAAACCTGTCGCGTCGGACAAAGTTACGAGAATCCAACCAACAACCATATTGTGATTGGGATTTATCTCCTACCACTAGACTACATAACGTTCCTGGATGGTATAATGTAGTTTATTTTTTAAAAGGGTATGATATGTGAATTATAAATTCATTATTTTTGGAACCCTATTCCATTAGGATAAATATATTATTTTTGAGTTGTAATATGTTTTCGGGTTAAAGATGAGTTTGTGATATAAATTTATTAATGGATTAAACTCTAATTCTAAAGTAAGTACATCTCATTATGACCTTAGCCAGTCTCATAAATAAATTCTTCAACATTAGGAAATGGAACTTAGAACAAAAATGGTGTCCTAGATGGTACCTTTGATCATCACAAATTTATGGCTTTGTGATTGTTGGCCTTTTAATATCCATGTTCCCTACCACAGTCCATCAGATATTGATGGTTATATTTCTCTTCCAATTCCATGTTTTCTTACATGGGACCCTAGTATGTGTTTTTTTCGGTAACCTTCATACTTACCACCTTTTATTTTAAATAGATGCCTCATTAGTCAATTTTTCGATGTGGGATTTCAACTAAGATATTTTGAAATGTCAAGACCAAGTTTCCAATACTGAGCATTAATTTCGAGGACGATAATTGTTGAAGTAGGGGAGAATGTAAGACCCCAATCTTCCACGGTACGCTTCTCTTTGAATAATACAGCAGTGTGTGTTGTATGAAACTTCGAGTTCTAATACACACCACAACCAATCAAACTAGCCGTTATGAATAGTAATACCCAAATTTTGAAATTTTATACATCTTATCTTTCAAAATGGACTTCATTTTTGGATTTAGAATATTGAAATTAGCATAGGGTGGATTTTTGGTACTTTTCTAATAACTTTAATATTTTTATGAATAGGGAAAACTACTAATTTTTAATTAAAAACAAATTTTTTAATCAAAATAATTAATAGTGATAAATTATGATTTTGAGTGGTTTTAAAGTATATTTCAAATATATATTTACCATTTAATCCATATTTGGACATTGAACATAATTTCACATTTAATCTGGACATAAACAAGTGTCAATCCTTTGATAGTTATTGTTTCTTAAAAACACTTTTTCTGTTTTGAATGCAAGAATTAATTTTAAATTAATTTCTTCCACTACTGTGTTTTGATTTTTGAAAAATGGATTCCATATTGTCTCTTGTGTGTACGAACGGACTACCGTCTCCATGAACGCGATGAGAATCATTCCCCATCGTATCCATTCAAGACTAATTTTCAATTGATGATTAAAAATAATTATTAAATACTTGATATCATTCTGGATATGAATAAGATACATCCCATGCATAATGATTATGACTCACATAACAAAGAATACAAAGAAGAACTAATCCGTTAACACCCGAAACAATGATAATATTAAGCTATTATTAACAAAGAAATGATAAAAGATCATATATGATATTATATTAATGTATATGATTCTTGTATAATTTAATAACAATAATTTCACCATTATACAGCAGGTTAACCTACCCTCTCCCAAGGTAAAGTACAAGATAAGGGTTTATTTCACAATCTCTTCATTATCTGAGGTTGTATATAAATAATTACATACTGGGATATCTTTATCATCCACATCAATGTTTCTCAAAAATGTATTCCAAAACATTTTTACTATTTACTAAACTATGGGTTAAAGTATTTTTTACCCTTGTTTAACATTTTATACAATTTTTTGAATGGAATCTTTCTGTCATTTTCTAAACAAGGTCATTTTTAACATTTCCAAAGAAATTAAGGTAAGAATGTCTTTTGTAACTTATACGGTGGGTGCAGCTATTTTTACCATTATAAAATCATCGAATATTCCCTTACAAGATTATAATAATATTTTCAAAATAAATATTTTCTTTATTATTATGATTCTAATAAATGATTTCAAAATAGAAATATGTATTTATCTAAAAATGGTTTTGATTTCATCTATGTCAACATCATTTTATGGATCTTAAGTTTATTTGAAGTTGATTTATTATGATACAAAACATCCATATTGTATTGAAGGTTTTGTGATATGTTTGACTGTGGATTTGCTATTTTTAAACCTTTCATGGTTTATGGTTAAATTATTGACATTCCCTATGCTATTTTTAATATGAATGTTTCTTATATGTTTAAACCTTTTCATATGAAGAATGTATTGGACTCAGTATGTGACGGGTGGAGACAGATATAACTCCTTGATGCATCTGTAGGTCATAGGAAACAACTAGATGTGGAATTGGCCGAGGCCCTTTCCCAAATTAGATATATGGTTTTGGATGAGGCCTTAATCATTTTTAGATGTCTTGGCCAAGGCCTTGACAAAATGTTTCAGAATGTCTGACATTATACATTTCCTCATTATGAAAATAATATTGATGGTTCATGTGGTCCTTAGACTAATAGATTACCAATGATTATCTTTTATTATAGCCTTATTTACTCAGCTCATATTCCTACCATAAAAGTATTCATGTTTATCATTGGTAAAGGTATGCAGTTTCAATTATTCCCCATTGTTAATATTTATGTTATTTTCCGGTGTATTCCTTACCTTTACTGAGCATTTGAGCTCACCCCTTTCGTTATTTTATTTTTTTCCAGGATTCCAAGAAGTTTATTGTGATAGATATGCCGGGTTAAGCTAAAGGAATAATGGAGTTCATAAAGGATTATTTATGTTGTGTTGTATGTTATAAAGTGTAATGTAACATTCATGTATGTAATAAATTTTTCAATACTGCTAAACAGATCAGTCCTTCGGGACTTGATTCCTTGTAATCATGCCAATGTATTAAAATAATGCACCGACTCTCAGTAACTAGGGTTGGTGTGTTACATTTGATATCAGAGAAAGTTTATCAATAACCTTGAAACTAGATTTAGATAAAATCTGATTAGAGCACATATCCCTAAGATAGACTTTGAGGATTCGTATAGATGAACTTCCGAGAATTTTGGTATTGTAGAGATTTTGTTAGTTTTCCAAGAAATACATCCATGTCTGGATATGAGCAGGTAGAGGCGGCTCTAGCACAGATGTACCTAGGTGTAAAACTCGAAAACACTACTTTGATCTAGACTCGAACGGGAAGTGGTGCACGAAAACTGGCCTTGCTGCACTCTTGGATACGACACTCCTAGGGGATATTCATAGGATAATTCTCATTTTCTTTACAAACAATTATGAAGGTTTTATGAGTATATAAATACACAAAGAAAAAAAATTTATGATTATGTATTATATCCATAAACTGTTCAATTTATGTTAGGTATTTCACATGTTTGGAATTATTCATTTTAATTCATAAACTGACCTAGTGTATGCCATTTTATAGAAATGTTGCCCAATAGAAAGAGTGTGAACTCCAACAATACATATGATCCAAAGAGTAATAAGGATCACATCATCCACGTTATTAAGGAAACATTTAGAAGGGGAATTGTCTCTCATGTTTTATCAAAATATGAAGATATAGAATCATGTGTTAATAAGATAAGTAAATAATTCTCTAAGTCCTATGGATTTTAAGGGAAGCAAGAGAAGAAAAGGATGGAAGAGAGAAAGACGGATAAAGGGAAGAGGGAAAAGAATGATTTTCCAATATGTGATAATTATGGTAATAAACACCCTGGAACTTGCCGGAATGGGATTGGGAGTTTTTCATACGTTTTGAGAAAAATGACACCAAGTACGTGACTGTAAGGGTCAAAAAAAGGTTACAAATATACAATGCTTTGTCTGTAAAGAGTTGGGACACTATGCGAACCAATGACCAAATCATAAGACTATGCCCCAAATGATGCTATTGGATAATAGTGAAGTTATGATACTACCTCAGATGAAGAAGAATGACTAGTGTTCTTATTCTGTTAATATAGGATTATTTCATTTGACTATTGTATCAACAATATACTGGTTATATGAATTATGGAGATAAATATGGATTGTACTGTAGTACTATTTTATTGAGGATTTGAGATTATATGGTTCTAAGAAAAGTGACTTAATATTGAGCTACACTTTTGAAAAAATACATTGTTGAAGGAAATGTAATCCTTAATATGGTCCCGATAATGTGGTAGTGATTTCAGATTAATAGATGGTTGATTTTAATAAATTATTTTTGATATTTTTTACTACCTTGAAACTGATTAATGATTTTTCATTGTTGGATTTTACAATTTTTTTTGGATATAATGAGTATATCAAGTATTCTATAAAGAAGAACGGAGCAGGAATGTAAAAAATAAGGGTTTATGGTAATTCAAGGTGTTACCAAGTTTTAAAATAATACATGATGAAGGTGTTCACATGTTATTACATGGAAAAAAGGATCTTCATTGTAATTAACTTCCTTATAAATTTTGGATTGTGAGTTAGGATATAATTATTTTGGATAAGTCTAAGGGTTGTAATGGATTATGTTTGAAAGGTTATTTTTGGATTTTTATAAAAGGACAACATGCAGACCATGTGACAATCTGTCACGTCAGACAAAGATGAAGGAATCGAACTGACAACCATAGTGATATTGGGATTTATCACCAACCACTAGACTACTTGAAGTTCTTGGATGGTATAATGTAGCTTATTTTTTTAATGGTTCTGAGGTGTGAATTATAAATTCATTATAATTGGAATCCTATACGATTTGGATAAGTAGAGAATTTTTGAGTTGAATTATGTTTTGGGGTGAAAGAAGAGTTTTTGGTAGAAATTTATTAATTGATAAAACAATAAATGTAAAGTATTTATATCTCTTTATGATCTTATCTAGTCTCGTAAATAATTTCTTCAACATTATGAAAAGGAACATAGAACAAAAATGTTGTTATAGATGTTACCTTAGATCATCAAAAATTTATGGATTTGTGATTGTTGGCCTTTTAACAGCCATGTTCTCTACCACTCTCCATCATATATTGATGGTTTTGTTTCTCTTCCATATCCATTTTTTCCTACATGGAACCCTTGTATGTTTTATTTTCGGTAACCTGCATACTTACCACTCCTTATTTTAAATAGAGGCATCATTAATGTATTTTTCGATGTGGGATTTCAAATAAGATATTTTGAAATGTCAAACCCATGTCTCCAATACCGAGAATAAATTGGGAGGATGCAATTTATTGATGGAGGGGAGAATGTAACACCCCAATATTCCCTGGTAAGCTTATCTTTGAATAATATAGTAGTGTGTGTTGTACGCAACTTCGAAATCTAACACACACCACAACCAATCAAACTAGCCGTTATGAATAGTATTACCCACATATTGAAATTTTATACATGTAATCATTTAAAATGGACTTTATTTTTGGATTCGGAATATCGAAATTAGCTTAGGGTGATTTTTTTGTAATTTTCTGTAACTTATATATTTTGATTATTAGTGAAAATTATTAAATTTTAATTAAAAAAACATTTTCAATCAAAATAATTGATTGTGATAATTTAGTAATTTTAGTGGTTTTAATGTATATTTATAATATATTTTCACCATTTAATCCAATGTTGGTCATTGGACATAATTTCACATTTAAACCGGACATAAAGAAGTGTCAATCTTTTGATAGTTATTGTTTCTTAAAAACATGATTTTTGTTTTGACAACGGGAATTAATTTTAAATTAATATCTGCCACTTCTGTGTTTTGAATTTGGAAAAATGTATTCCATATTTTGAATTAGGATGCCCAAATTGTGTAAATAGTTGACTCTTCTTTTTAGTCATTTTGAGTTATTACTTTGGTAAATATTATATTTAACAGGGTTAAAGGGTAAATCCTGTAAATAAGGGTAAAAAATAATAATATAATAATATTAAATTACACTAAAACGTTTTCTGACCCTATTGGTTGATACATATCCGACCATGGATATCTTTCGGTCGATTTTGGGACCTCATGGATCCACTTGTAAGTGATATTGACACTTTATTTTAATTAAGTTAACGAAAATGCAAAAATGACATAAGCATATATCTTCTAGTAAAATAATTTCTAAATAGGTTTACATATGTTATATTTTAGACTTTAAATTTTCATTAGTAATATAATAATATTTCCTATATTATGGTATTTTATTTATAATTTTTACACATTGAATAATTAAATTTATTTATGACACAATAATGATGCATTATTATCCTTATTAATGAAAGAATAAAATAATTAGTATTACAAATGTTAAAATAAATATAATTTGAATGTTTTGAGGCCATCAAAGAATTTTACTGGTTAATTTGAAATGTTAGTATTTCATAAATGAATTTCTTCCAAATTGATAAATTTGTTAAGTCTTTAATGAAAATCAATTATTAAATAGTGTCAAAATTGACAAAAGGTGTTTTTAAAACAAATATTATATTATAAATTGTTATAATATCCATAAAAATAAAAGGTTCTTCCAAATGAGTTATATAATGATAGGTGTATCATTAATGAACCACTAGGGGTTTTCTTGGAAGTATAGAGTATGTTTATTAACCATATAAAATAAAAATACAATGAGACATGGTAAATGTCAAACTAATTAACTAAGAGTTAAAACTAAAAGATCAGTTTAATAAAGTGACCCAAACCTGTCTAAAACCTATTGGTTGAGTTGTTTTCAATCTATCCCCTCCTTAGACTTTTAAAAAACCACTTTGGAGCCATTTGAAACTGAATATGAATTTATTAAAATATACTATTTCTAGCTTTTCTTAAGGTTCCCCTAACCCTTTAACACCCCAAGCTTCCACGGTACGCTTCTTTTGAATAATACAGTAGTGTGTGTCGTACGCAACTTCGAGTTCTAACAATCACCAGAACAAATCAAACTATCCTTTATGAATAGTAATACCATTTTTTTAACATTTTATAAATTTTATCGTTCAAAATGGACTTCATTTTTGGATTTGGAATATAGAAATCAGCATAGGTTATATTTTTGGTATTTTTTTGAAAAAATTCAATTTTTGATGAATAGTGAAAAACACTGAGTTATTAGTTAAAACCGACTTTTTATTTAAATAATTATTTACTTTATTTATATTTATTTTAGGTCAAAATAGATACATAATACCTATATATGTTCAATGTAATCAATTGGAGTCAATTTATATTAATTTAAGATATATAAAAATTTTATTGAACTTTTCACCGTCTTTTACCCATCTCCTAGGAAACTTGTAAATTCGAATAAAACTTAATTTTACCACTTCTGTCAGTGGAATTTCAAAAATTCGAGAGACACGGTTGATATCAGTAAGTAAAATTTGGTTCAATGAGATTAAAATAATTTTTGGTGAATAGTAACTTTTTACTTTTATTTACCGCGGTTAAAAGTAAATAGGGTAATTAAGGGTAAAATTGATGTTAATATTACCCTATCACATGTCCTAATTCTATTGGACAAGTGTATCTCGACCAAAACAAACTTTATGGATAAAAAATTATCATTTAGGTCATCTTGGATTAGATTAGGACATTTATTATTATTTAATTCAAAGAACAGTTAATAGAGATAAAATCAAAGGTTAATTACTAAAACATTTTTAATATAGGGGTACAAATAAGATAAATTAGATTATAAATATTCATTATAAAGATAAAAATATTTACTATAAAATGGAATTTTATTTATAATTTTTAGACAATAAATAATTTAATTTATTTATGACACAATGATGATGTAGTAATTATCATAAGTGCGAAATATTAAAATAATTGATATTATAAATACCCAAATAAATATAATTTGAGACTATTAGTAAATTAAACAACTATTATTGGTTTAAATGAAATGTTATGATTTATTAAATGAATTTGTATAGAATTAATAAATTTATTAAGACATTAACATAAATCAATTATTAAATAGTGTCAAAATTGATATAAAATCGTTTTTAAAACAAATATTATATTATTAGTTGATATCGTATTCAAAAAAATATATGTTTCATCCAAAGGACTTATATGGTTATTGTTATGTCATTAATTAACCACTTGTGGTTCGCTTGGCAGTGTATAGTAAGTTTATTAACCACATAATATAAAAAATACAAAGAGACATGGTAATTGTCAAACTATTTAACGAAGTGTTAAATCTAAAAGATAAATTTTAAATAGTGACCCAAAATTGCTTAAAACTTATTCATTTAGTGGATTTAGACCCATACCCACCTTATCCTAGAAATAATTCACTTTGGGGCCATTATAAACCGAATATAAATTTATTATACATTAATATTTCTAGCTTTTCCTATGGTTCCCCTCACCCCTCTTATAAAAGGGCATGCCCCCTTCTCTCAAATTCATACCTTAAATTCCTTTTGGTTCTGCCAAACCCTACCCAAATATCCTCTCAATGTCCCTAACTTCAACATATAGTACTTAGTTTGATCATAAAGCCATCCTAAGGATCCCTTTTCATCAAATCAAAAGGAAGAACCCAAAGAAGAGGTAATGGTTTCACCACCCCCTTTCAAGTTCCTTTCTTCTTCCACTTCTTCATTCTTTGTTATTTCCATTATAAAATAATATCTCTAGTATATTCTATATACTGTGATGTTATTACAAATATGGTAAAACCTTATTCAGTTTTCTATCCATCCATTGAATGACATGTCACCATATGTGCGTACATACGGCTTACCGTCTCCACATCGTGGTGTAATTGTTATTAAATACATTATTATTTGGATGGGTATAATATTAATGTGTAATTGATATAAATAATTCGTATATCATGATAATTATTATGTATATATGATATAATATCCAATTATATATTATTTTAATATCAAAATAATGATATTGTCACCCGTGCGTACGTACGGATAACCGTCTCCACGAACGCAATGAGATTCATTCCCCATCATATCCATTCAAGAATAATTTTCATTTGATGGTTTAAAATAATGTTTAAATAATTAATATCATTATGGATATGAATAATATAAATCCTATCCATAACAAACATGACTTGTGGAACAAAACATATTAAATAAAACGAGTATGTGAAAACCCGAAACGATGATAATACTAAAATAATATTAACAAAGAAATATTAAAATATCATATATGATATCATATTTATGTATATGATTCTTGTATAATTTAA
Source organism: Viscum album (assembly GCA_963277665.1). NCBI lineage: Eukaryota > Viridiplantae > Streptophyta > Magnoliopsida > Santalales > Viscaceae > Viscum > Viscum album. The sequence continues at coordinate 690,029,357 of OY728122.1, forward strand.
TAACAATGATTTAACTATTATACAGGAGGTAAAACTACCCTCAACCAAGGAAAGGTACAAGGTAAGGGTTTATTTCACCATCTTTTCATTATTTGAGGTTGTTTATACGAAATTATCTAATAATACCTCCTCATCATCCGCATCCATGTTTCTTAAAAATATATTTCAAATAATTCGTAAAATTTTACAGACTATGGGTTAAATTAATTTGTACCCTTATTTGACTTTTTATAATAAGTTCATAAACAATTCTTTCTGTCATTTTCCAAACAAGGTCCTTTTTAACCTTTATGACAAAATTATGGTAAGAATATCTTTTTTTAACTCATACGGTGGGTGCGGCTATTTTCTGCCATTATAAAATCATCAAATCATCCCTTACATGCTTATAATAATATTTTCAAAGTAAATTTTTTCTTTTATAATTATGTGACTCTTAAATGATTTCAAAAAAAGATATATTTCCCTCAAATAGTTTTGATTTCATCTATGTCAACATCCTTTGATGGATTTTAAGCTTATTTGATGTTGATTTATTATGATACCAAACATCCATATTGTATTGAATTTTTTGTGATTTTTTTGATTGTGGATGTGTTATTGTTATACCATTCATGGCTTATGGAGAAGGTATTTACATTTCTTATACTAGTCTTAATACGAATGTTTATGTTATGTCTAAACCTGCTCATATGAGGAATGCATTGGACTTAATAAGTGACGGGTGGAGCCTGATATAGCTCCTCAATGAATCGGTAGGTCTCATGGGACAAACTAGTGTCTTGGAACAACGCCTTGACAAAATCTATTTTTATGTTTTGGCACAAGGCCTTGACTATGTGGTTATGATTGTCTGGACTTATGCATTCCATTAATTTGAAAGTGGTTATTTATATTGCATTTGATTATTCCACTAGAAGAATATCCATTTGAATATGAAAATGGTGTTATTTTATTTTATTTTTGAAATATTATACTCATGTTCATGTTTAAAAGGATTTTGTTTTATTTATACATTGACTTAAATGTTTATACTTATTTAGGAAAGGTTCTAATATATTGTTATCCTTACTCAGCATTTGAGCTCACCCCTTTCTATGTTTTACTTTTCCCAGGTTGTGAATAAGTATTTAAGGAATGAACTTTAGGGAAAATATAATGGGATATGAGTGTGTAGACAAGATGTTGTACTAGTTTTCACATTATGATGTAATATAAAATTTATGAATGTATCTAGTGTTTCCAAGGCTACTAAACGAATAGGTATTTTAAGACATGATCTTTTATGGTCATGAAAATGTTATATAATAATGCACCGAATATGGGTAAATACGGGCAGGGAGTTACAGTTGGTATTAGAGAAAGTTTAGTACAAACCATGGAAGCTATAATTAGATACACTCTGATTAGAGCACATATCCCTATGATATAATTTGAGGATTAGTATAGAAGAATTTCCTAGAATTTCGGTATTTGTAGATATTTTGTGAGTTTTCTGAAAAATACATCCCTATCTGGATACGAGCTGGTAGCGGCGGCTCTGGTACAGGTGTACCTAGGGGTAAAACCCGAAAACACCGCTTTGAGCTAGACCTAAATGGGAACTCGTGCATGACAACGGGCCTTGATTCACTCTTGGTTACGACACTCCCGGGGGATATGCTTATGATAATTATCATTTTCATTACAACCCATTATGAAGGGTTTATGAGTATATACTTCTTCAAAGAAATTTTTATTATTATTATGTATTATATCCATAAACTGATCAATTTTGGTTAAGTGTTTTACAAGTTTGGAAATATGTATTTCGATTCATAAACTAATTTTTGTATGCCATTGTTTAGAAATGGCACCTAGTGGAAGGAATGTGAACTGTATTAATGCACACACTCCATGTAGAGATTTCCCTCCTACTCAAGATAATTATAGTGGTGCTAGTGATACAATAGGTACTGATCACCTAATCACCATTCTGGGACAACTTACTCTAGCTATGAATAATAACCCTACCCGTATGGAGCACCCTGATCCTCAACGTGGAGGATCAATGTTAGATCGCTTCATGAGGCAAAAACCAAAATCATTAAAGGGGAATACAAATCTATTAGTATCTGGGCAATGGATAAGTTACCTAGAAAAAATATTTCAGGCTTTGGGGAATGGTGAAAGGGAAAAAGTTGTCATGGCAGTTTATCGCCTCACTGGAGATGCTGGTCAATGGTGGTCATTGATATAAAACAGAAAGGAATATGATGAAGTATCAATACAATGGAGGGAGTTTAAAGAGATTTTTGTAGAAATATAATTTCCTTGTGACCATTGAGAAGATATGGAAAAACAATTTCAGAGTCTGAGACAAAAGGAGGATGAGAATCTCGCAAAGTATGAGGCTAACTTTACAATGTTAACGAGGCATGCAGCAGATTATATATGTAACAAAATGAGTAATATTGATCGAATATTTGATGGGATAAAACAATTTCTCTATCGAGCATTAGTCTCACAATCCTTCTCTTCGGACGAATATATTGTCTCATGTGCTATCAAGACAGAAAAGGAATTCTCTAATTCATATGACTTTAAAGAAAAGAAAGAGAAGAAGAGATATTATGATCACTCTGGGAATGGAAATAAGGGGAAGAAGGGAAAAGTTGAATATCCATCCAATAGTAATTGTGGGAAGAAACACCCCGGTACTTTCTTAAAGGGAATGGGAGTCTGTTACAAGTGTAGTTAAAAGGGCCATCAAGCTCGTGATTATAAGGGGAAGAAAGAAGCTACCGATGTTCAATGCTACAATTGTAGGGAGATGGGACATTATGCCAACGAATGTCCTAAGAATTAGGGTAACTTACCTTAGATAAGGCCATGGGATCAAGTCCAAGCTTATGCTATCATTACTGCTGAGGTAGAAGCTTCAAAAGACGAGGTGGTAGGTAATTTAATGGTTTCATCAAGTTTAGAAACTGATTTATTTGATTCTAGATTTCTCATTGCTTCATATCTTGCCAATTTCCTAACAAAATTAGATATTTCCAATTTGATTTAAGAAAGGAGTTGTCATTAAATCTCCTTGGGGAAGTATCATTGCACAAAGGTTTTGTGAATCAGATCACATTAGAGCATATAAATGTTCTTTATCTGCTTATCTCATCGTCATACCTATGATTGAGATTTATATAATCCTCCATAAAGATTGTCTATCAGACCATGATGCGAAGATTTATTGTATGAATTAGGAGGTTATGATTTTTGATGATGATGATAAGGAACACCATATCTTTAGTGCACAATCGTCACCACATAATTCTTATCTAGATCCACCCACAGTAGCTCAACTAAATTCAATTATTGGGGAGGAATAAAATTAAATAACTGTGGGTGAGGAAAGGAATGATAAAATAGAGGATGTACCTATTGTGAATGAATATGTAGATGTGTTTCCTGAAGATTTACCTGGACATCCTCCAGAATGAGAAATTGAGTTTTCTATTGACTTAATTCCAGGTTCAAGTCATATATCAAAGCCACCTTATAGAATGGACACTAATGAATTAATATAATTAAAGAAACAACTAGAATAATTTATTAATAAGGGATTTATTTTCCCGAGTGTTTCTCCATGGGGAGCCCCTATCCTTTTTGTAAAGAAAAAATATGGATCTATGAGGTTATGTATCGACTACAGGGAAATCAATGCTATAAAAATAATGAAAAATTATCCCCCACCTCGTATTGATGATTTATTTGACCAACTTCATAGAGCATAATACTTTTCAAAGATTTCCCTTTGATCTGGACACCATCACTTGTGTGTGATGAAGGAAGACATTCCAAAGACAGCATTTCAGACAAGGTACGAGAATTATGAATTTACAGTAATGCATTTTGGGCTAACTAATGCACCCTCTTTTTTCATGGATCTAATGAAAAGTTTTTTCAAGGAATATCTCGATGATTTTGTGGTGGTATTTATTGATGATATATTTGTATATTCCAAAATCTATGAAGATCATGAAAATCACTTGCGCATTATCTGGAAGACTCTTAGAAGACATGAATTATATGGGAAGTTTAGCAAGTGTGAATTTTGGCTTCAGGAGATTTATTTTCTTGGCCATATTGTCTCCAAGGACTGAATCTCCATTGATCCTTCTAAGACAAGAGAAATCCATGAATGGCCAGCATCGACAAGTATAACTGAGGTATGCCGTTTTATTGGTTTAGTAGGTTATTATCAGTGTTTGTCCATAATTTTGCCCGATTGGATAAACCATTAATGAAGCTCACACGTAAAGGGGTGAAATTTATTTGGAAAAAAGTCTGTGAATAATTTTTTGAATAACTGAATAGAATATTATTCAATGATCCAATATTGACTCTACTATCGGGGAATGATGGGTTCATTAATTATAGTGATGCATCGAAGAAAGGACATTGTTTTGTCCTAATGGAGAATCATAGGGTTATTGCCTACACATCACAACAACTAAAAATTCATGAGCAAAAATATCCTAATCATGATCTTGAGTTAGAAATTGTAATCTTTGATTTGAATATTTTGAGACACTATCTCTATGGTGAGAAATGTGAGATTTATACTGATCACAAGATTTTGAAGTATATTTTCTCACAGAAAGAACTAAACATGAGTCAAAGGAGATGGCTTTAACTACTCAAGGATTATTATTCTATGATACACTACCACATGGGGAAGGAAAATAAGGTTTCATACGCTTTGAGTAGAAAACATGATGGAGTTTTGAACAAGATGAGAGTTGAGAGGGATCCTATTTTCATGGATCTTGTATAAATGGATATGGGAATCACCATGGAATGTGAAACATCAATACCTATTCAAATGGTTTCCAAACAATCTTTACTAGAAAGGATTTACAGTTCTTAGACAGATGATGATGAATTTCAAAAGAAGATTAATGCTGTGAATGATGGGAGATTGAGAGACATTGTGTAAGAATACGGAATTTTGAAATTTGGGAAGAGAATTTGTGTTCCTAATATACCGGATCTAAAAACGGAATTGTTCGATGATGTTCATAGTTACAATTTATTTATACACCCTTGGAGCACCAAAATGTATAGAGACTTGAAGGAACATTTTTGGTGGGACAACATGAAGAGAGAGATTGCTGAATTTTTTTCAAGATGTATGGTTTGTCAACAACTGAAAGCTGGAAGGAAATATCCTGGAGGAGTCATGAAAACTCTTCCAATACCAGAGTGGAAATGGGATAATATCACGGTGGACTTTTTCATGGGACTACAAAAGACTCCTAGAAGGAACGATGCAATATGGGTCATTGTTATTCGTCTTACCAAGTCATCGCATTTTCTTTCTATAAGAGAATATCTACCACTTTAACATCTAGCAAGACTATATATTAATGAAGTTGTGAGACTTCATGGAGTACCCCTATCAATTTTTTCGGATCGTGATCCCCCTTTTACATCAAGAATCTAGAAAAGTCATCAAAAATCCCTGGATACAGAACTTTGTTTGAGCACTGCCTACCACCCTCAAACAGACGGACAATCAGAACAGACTATTCAAACCTTATAAGACATGTTGAGATCATGTTCACTTGACTTTCAGGGTATGTGCGATCAATATTTACCTATGGTGAAATTTTCCTATAACAATAGCTTCCATTCATGTATTTGGATTGCACCATATGAAGCGTTATAAAGAAAGAGATGTCGCGGACCTACCTGTTGGAATGACGATGGTGAAAGAAAACTTGTAGGACTAGAACATGTGGAGGAAATGATGGATAAGGTGAAGTTATTCCAAAACCACATCAAAGTAGCTCAAATTAGGAACAAGAGCTATGCTAAAAACCGAAAGAAGGATTTGGAATTTCAGGTAGGAGATCATGTTTTCATGAAGGTATCTCCATGGAAGGGAGTTATAAATTTCGTTATTAAAAGGAAATTGAGTCCAAGGTACATCTGACCCTTTGAAATTCGAGAATAAATTATGGTTGTAGCTTACCGTTTGGAAAGGCTGCCAAGTCCCTCCAAAGGTCACGATGTGTTCCACGTATCACTGTTGAGAAAATACATGCCTGACCTAATGCATGTCCTCACTTATGAGGAATTAGAATTGGAACCAGGTCTGTCTTATTGCAAAGATCCTGTCAGGATTCTTGATACAAGATGACAAGTGCTGAGAAACCGGATGACTCATCTGGTAAAAGTTTTATGGAGAAACCTTAAAATGGAAGAGGCAACCTGGGATCCCGAGGATCTTATAATGAAGAATCACCCGAGTCTTTTCATGTTGTAGTATTCTATAAATTTTTAGGACAATATTATTTGAAGGAAGGGAGAATGAAACATCATAATCTTCCCCAGTATGCTTCTCTTCGAATAAGACAGTAGCGTATGTTGTATGTAACTTCGAGTTCTATCACACACCACAACCAATCAAACTAGCCGTTATGAATAGTAATACCCACTTTTTAAAATTTTATAAATTTTATCATTTATAATAGACATCAATTTTGGGTTCGGAATATCAAAATTAGCCTCAGGTGAATTTTTGGTATTTTTTCTGAAAACATTCAATTTTTGATGAATAGTGAAAAATACTAAGTTATTAGTTAAAACCGACTTATTATTTAAAAAATTATTTATTTTATTTAAATTTATTTTAGGTCATAATAGATACATAATTCCTATAATATTTTAATTTAATTCATTGGAGTTAATTTATATTAATTTTAGATACATAAAAATTTTATTGAACTCTTCACCGTCTTTTACCCATCTACTTGGAGAATTTGAAAATTAACATAAAACTTAATTTTACCACTTCTGTGAGTGGAATTTCAAAAATCCGAGAGACTCAGTTGATATCAGTATATAAAATTTGGTTCAATGAGATGAAAATATTTTTTTTGAATAGTAACTTTTTTACTTTTATTTACCACAGTTAAAAGTAAATACAAAAATTAAGGGTAAAATGATATTAAAAATATACTAAAACATGTAATAATTATACTGGACAAGTTTATCGTGACCAAAAACAACCTTAGGAGAAAAATATTATCATTTAGGTCCACTTGGTTTATATTAAGACATTTATTACTATTTAATTCAAATAATAGTTAAAAGAGATCAAATCAAAGTTTTATTACTAAAACATTTTTAATATAGGGTAATATAGAAGATAAATTATATTATAAATATTAATTAGAAAGATAAAAATATTTCCTACATAATGGTAATTTATTAATACTCTTTAGAAATTATATAAGTTAATTTATTTATGACACAACGACGAAGCAGTAATAATTTTATTAGTTAAATATTAAAATAGTTGATATAATAAATATCCAGATAAATATAATTTAGACATTTAATGAATTCCACGAATTTTATTGTTTAATATGACATGTTATTAATGATTAAATGAAATTTTTAGATTTAATAATGTTACTATGACTTTAACAGAAATCAATTATTAAATAGTGTCAAAATTGACATAAAGGAGTTTTTAAAAAAAATATTATATTATTAATTGATATAATATTCTTAAAAATCAATGGTTTTTTCTAAATGACTAATAAGATGATAGGTATGTCATTAATGAACCACTTGGGGTTCTCTTGGCAGTTTATAGTATGTTTATTAAACATATAATATAAAAATACAAAGAGACATGGTAAATGTCAAACTATTTAACTAAGAGTTAAATAAAAATGATAAGGGTAAAATATTGAACAAAACATGTCTAATACCTATTGGTTGAGCGGATTTATACCCATACCCACCTTATCCTATAAATATGTCACTTTTAAGCCATTATAAACAGAGTATTAATTTAATATAAATTAATATTTCTAGCTTTTCCTAAGGTGCCCCTCACCCGTCTTATAAAATGGCACTCATCCTTCTCTCAAATCCATACAATCAAATCCTTTTGGTTCATCCAAACCCTACCCAAATATCCTATCAACATCCCTAAATTCAACCTAGAGGCCTTATTTTGAACAGAAAGACAACCTAAGGATCCCTTTTGATCAAATCGAAATGAAGAACCCGAAGAAGAGGTAATGATTTCACCACCCACATTCATGTTCTTTTCCTGTTCCACTTCTTCTTTCTTTATTATTTCCATTGGTAAATAATAACTCCAGTATCTTATATATACTGTGATGTTATTATAAATATGGTACAACCTTATTCAGTATTCTATCTATCCTTTTATAACATGTCATCATACATGCGTACGTACGACTTACAGTATCCACGTCATGGTGTAATTCTTATTCAATAAATTATTATTAGGATTGGTATAATAATGACTTGTAATTTATTTAAATAATGAGTATAACATGATAATTATTTTGTATATATGATATACTATCCATTTATATATTATTTTAATATCAAAAGAATGATATTGTCGCTCGTGCGTACGTACAGACTACCTTCTCCACGAACCCGATGAGATTCATTAATGATCGTATCCATTCAAGAATAATTTATTTATGGTTATAAATAATGTTTAAAGACTTAATATCATTTTTTATATGAAGATTATACAACATATCCATAACAAACCGTACTTATGTAACAAAACATATAAAATAAAATGAGTTTGTGAACACTCGAAACGACGATAATACTAAAATATTATTAACAAAGCAATATTAAAACATCATATATGATATTATATTTATGTATATCATTCTTGTATAATTTAATAACAATGATTTAACTATTATATAGGAGGTTAAACTACCCTTAACCAAGGAAAAGTACAAGGTTAGGGTTTATTTCACCATCTCTTCATTATCTGAGGTTCTTTATACTAAATTATATACTAAGACCTCTTTATCATACACATCCATGTTTCTTAAAAATGTATTTCAAATAATTCTTACTATTTTACAAACTATGGGTTAAATTCATTTGTACCATTATTTTAATTTTTATAAGAATTTCATAAAGGAATCTTTCTATCTTATTCCAAACAAGGTCCTTTTTAACGTTTTTGACAAAATTAAGGTAAGAATATCTTTTTTTAACTCATAAGGTGGGAGCAGCTATTTTCTGACATTATAAAATCCTCAATGCTTCCCTTAAAATCTTATAATAATATTTTCAATGTAAATATTTTCTTTTATAATTGTGTGACTTTTAAATGATTTAAAAAAAGGAGATATTTCTATCAAATAGTTTTGATTTCATCTTTGTCAACATCCTTTGATGGATTTTAAGCTTATTTGAAGTTCATTTATTATGATTCCAAACATCCATATTGTATTAATGGTTTTGTGATATGTTTGACTGTGTATGTGTTATTTTTATACCATTTATAGTTTATGGATAAAGTATTGAAATTTCGTATACTAGTTTTAATATGAATGTTTATGTTATGTCTAAACCTGCTCATATGAGAAATGAATTGGACTTAATAAGTGACGGGTGGAGCCTGCAATAGCTCCTCGATGAATCGGTAGGTCTCATGAGACAAACTTGTGTCTTGGAACAACGCCTTGACAAAATCTTATTTGTAGTTTGGGCACAATGACTTGACTATGTGGTTATGATATTCTTGACTTATGCATTACATCATTAAGAAAGTGGTTATTGATATTGCATTTGATTATTCCACTAGTAAAATATCCATGTGAATATTTAAATGGAGTTATTTAATTTTATTTTTTCCATATTATACTGAAGTTCATGTTTAAAAGGATTTTGTTTTATTTATACATTGGCTTAAATGTTTATGCTTATTTATGAATGTTTCTGCTATATTGTTATCCTTACTGAGCAGCTGAGCTCACCCCTTTCTATTTTTTAATTTTCCCAGGCTGTGAAGAAGCATTTTACGAATGACTTGTAGGGATAATATAATGGGATATGAGTGTGGATAGAATATGTTGTAGTAGTTTTCACTTTATGATGTAATATAACATTTATGAATGTGTCTATTGTTTCCATGGCTACTAAACTATTCGGTATTTTAAGACTTGATCTTTTGTGATCATGCAAATGTTATGTAATAATGCACCGACTATGGGTAACTGGGGTCAGGGAATTATAGTTGTTATTAGAGGAAGTTTAGTACAATCCTTGAAAGATAAAATTAGATCAACTCTGATTAGAGCACATATCCCTGAGATAGAATTTGAGGATTAGTATAGAATAATTTCCTAGAATTTTGGTATTTTTAGAGATTTTGTGAATTTTCTGAGCAATACATCCATTTCTGGATACGAATAGGTAGAGGAGGCTCTGGTATAGATGTACATAGGGGTAAAACCCAAAAACACCACTTTGAGCTAGACTCGAATGAGAACTCATGCACCACAACGGGCCTTGTTGCACTCTTGGTTATGAAACTCTCGGGGGATATGCTTAGGATAATTATCATTTTATTTAAAAACCATTATGAAGGGTTTATGAGTATATACTTATTCAAAGAAAACATTTTTTTTATGATTATTGATTATATCAATAAACAGATCAATTTATGTTATGTGTTTTACAAGTTTGGAATTATGTATTTCGATTCATAAACTAATCTAGTTTATGAAATTTTTTAGAAATGGAACCTAGTGGAAGGATTGGGAAATGTATTAATTCATGCACTACATATAGGTATTTCCATCCACCTCAAGATAATTATAGTGGAGCTGGTGATGCAACTGGTGCTGATCATATAATCACCATACTGGGACAACTCACTCTAGCTATGAATAATAACCTTACCCATATGGAGCACCCTAATCCACAGCGTGGAGGATCAATGTTAGATCGCGTCATCAGTCAACAACCACCAACATTAAATGGGAGTACAAATCTATTAGTATCTGGGATATGGATAAGTTCCCTAGATAAAATATTTCAGTCTTTGGGGAGTAGTGAATGGGAAAAAGTTGTCATGGCAGTTTATCGCCTCCCTGGAGATGCTGATCAATGGTGGTCATTGATATATAACAAAAAGGAATATTATGATGTATCAAAACAATGGAGGGATTTTAAAGAGATTTTTTTTAGAAAAATACTTTCCTTGTGATCATCGAGCAGATATGGAAAGGAAATTTCTGAATCTAAGACAAAAGGAGGATGAGAATCTCACAATGTAAGAGGCCAACTTTACAATGTTAGAGACACATGCAGCAGATTATATACGTAACCCAAGGAGTAAGATTGATCATTTCTTTTATGGGTTAAAACCATTTCTCCATCGAGAATTAGTCTCACAATCCTTCTCATCAGATGAAGATATAGTCTCATGTGCTATCAAGATGGAAAATTAATTCTCTAAGTCATATGACATTAAAGAAAATCAAGAGAAGAAGAGATCTGCTGATCACTCTAGGAATGGATATATGGGAAAGAATGGGAAAGTTGAATATCCATCCTACAGTAAATGTGGGAAGAAACACCTCGGTACTTGCTTAAAGGGAATGGGAATCTATTATAAGATTAGTTAAAAAGGCCACCAAGCTCGTGATTGTAAGGGGAAGAAGGAATCTCTTGATGTTCAATGCTACAATTGTAGGTAAATGGAAAATTATGAAAACGATTGTCCTAAGAATCAGGGGAACTTACCTTAGAAAATGCCAAGGGATCAAGGCCAAGCTTATGCTATCACTACTGCTGAGGTAGAAGATTCAAAAGACATGGTGGTAGGTAATTTAATGTTTTCCTCAAGTTTAGCAACTACTTTATTTGATTCTGGATCATCGCATTGATTAATATCATCCCAATTTCCTAAGGAAATTAGAGATTTCCAATTTTATTTAACAAGGGTGTTATCAGTTCAAACTCCTAAGGGAAGTATCATTGCAATAATGTTTTGTGAATCAGTTCCCATTATAGCATATAAATTTTCTTTATCTGCTTATCACATCATCATTCCTATTATTTAGTTTTATATAATCCTCTATATGGATTGGATTTTAGACCATTATGTGAAGATTTATTGTAAGAAGAAGGATGTTACGATTTTTGATGATGATGATAGGGAACACCTTATCTTTAGAGCAGAATAATTACCACCTAATTCATATCTAGATCCACCCCCAGTAGCTCAACTAAATTCAATTATTGCGTAGGAAGATAATTAAATAACTGTGGGTGAGGAAAGGAATGATCAAATAGAGGATGTACCTTTTGTAAAATTATATGTAGATGTGTTTCTAGAAGATTTACATGGACATCCTCCAGAATGAGAAATTTATTTTTATATTGATTTAATTCCTGGTTCAAGGCCTATATCGAAGACACTCTATAGAATGGACACTATGGAATTAGTGGAATTAAAGAAACAAATAGAGGAATTTATTAATAAGGGATTTATTTTCCCTAGTTTTTCTCCTTGGGGAGCCCCTGTCCTTTTTGTTAAGAAAAATGATGGATCTATGAGGTTATGTATCAACTACAGGGAAATCAGTTATATAAAAATAAAGAACATGTATACCCTACCTCGTATTGATGATTTATTTGACCAACTTCATGGAGCTCAATACTTTTCAAATATTGAAATTCGATCTGGATACCATCACTTGTGTGTGACGAAGGAAGACATTCCGAATATAGCATTTCAAACCAGGTACGGACATTACGAGTTTACAGTAATGCATTTTGGGCTGACTAATGCATCGTCTTTTTTCATGGATCTAATGAAAAGAGTTTTCAAGGTGTATCTCGATGATTTAGTGGTGGTATTTATTTATGATATCTTGGTATATTCCAAAAGCTACGAAGATCATGAAATTCACTTGCGCATTATCCGGAAGACTCTTAGAAGACATGAATTATATGGAAAGTTTAGCAAGTGTGAATTCTGGCTTCAGAAGATATCTTTTGTTGGCCATATTGTCTCAACGAATTGAATCTCCATCGATCCTTCTAAGACAAGAGGAATCAATGAATGGCCAACATCGACAAGTATAACTGGGTTATGCAGTTTTATTGGTTTATCAAGTTATTATCGGCGTTTTTTCCAGAATTTTTCCCGATTGGCTAACCCAATAATGAATCTCACACGTAAAGGGGTTAAATTTATTTGGAAAAAAGAGTGTGAATAATGTTTTGAATAATTGAACAGAAGATTATTAAATGCTTCAATATTGACTCTACCACCAGGGAATGATGGGTTCGTTAATTATAGTGATGCATCGAAAAAAGGACTTAGTGGTGTCCTTATGCAGAATGATAGTGTTATTGCCTACGCATAACGATAACTGAAAATTCATGAGAAAAACTATCCTACTCAAGATATTGAGTTAGCAGCTGTAATATTTGATTTAAAGATTTTGAGACACTATCGCTATGGTGAGAAATGTGAGATTTATACTGATCACAAGATTTTGAAGTATATTTTCTCACAGAAAGAACATAGCATGATTCAAAGGAGATGGATTTAACTACTCAAGGATTATTATTCTATGATACACTACCACCTGGGGAAGGAATATAAGGTTGCAGATGCTTCGAGTTGAAAACATGATGGAGTTTAGAACAAGATGAGAATTAAGAGGGATCCTATTTTCATTAATCTTGTATAGATGGATATGGGAATCACCAAGGGAGATGAAACATAAATACTTTTTAAAATGGTTTCCAAACAATATTTACTAGAAAGGATTAAGAGTTCTCAGACCGATGATGAAGATATCCAAAAGACGAGTAATGTTGTGAATGATGGGAGATTGAGAGACTTTGTGTATGAAGAATGAATTTTTTAATTTGGGAAGAGACTTTGTGTTCCTAATATACCTGATCTAAAAAGGGAATTGTTGGATGATGCTCATAGTTCCAATTTCCCTATACACCCTGGGAGCACCAGAATGTATAGAGACTTGAAGGAACATTTTAGGTGGGACAACATGAAGAGGGAGATGACTGATTTTGTGTCAAGATGTATGGTTTGTCATCAACATAAACCTAGAAGTCAATAGCCTAGAGGAGTCATGAAACCTCTTCCCATACTAGAGTGGAAATGGGGTAATATCACGATGGACTTTGTCATGGGACTACCAAATACTCATAGAAGGAATGATGAAATATGGGTCCTTGTTATTCGTCTTACCAAGTCAGCACATTTTCTTGCTATAAGAGAATATCTACCAATTGAACGTCTAGAATGTATATATTAATGAAGTTGTGGGACTTCATGGAGTACCCCTATCAAGTGTTTAGGATCGTGATCCCCATTTTACATCAAGATTCTAGTGAAGTCTTCAGAAATCCCTGGATACATAATGTCATTTGAGCACTTCCTACCTCCCTCAAACAGATTGACAATCAGAACGAACTATTGAAACCTTAGAAGACATGTTGAGATCATGTTCACTTGACTTTCAGGGTATGTGGGATCAATATTTACCTCTGGTGAAATTTTCCTATAACAATAGCTTCCATTCATGTATTTTGATGGAATCATATGAAGCATTATACATAAAGATATGTCGCACACCAACCTATTGGGATGACGATGGTGAATGAAAACTTGTAGGACTAGAACTTGTGGAGGAAACGATGGAGAAGGTGAAGTTATTCCAAAACCACATCAAAGTAGCTCAATGTAGGCAAAAGAGCTACGCTGACAACCGAAGGAAAGATTTGGAATTTCAGGTAGGAGATCATGTTTTCTTGAAGGTATCCCCATGGAAGGGATTTATAAATTTCGGTAAGAAAGGAAAATTGAGTCCTAGGTACATCGGACCCTTTGAAATTCGAGAACGAATTTGGGTTGTAGCTTACCATTTGGCAATGCCGCCAAGTCCCTCCAAAGTTCATGATATGTTCCACGTATCGCTGTGGAGAAAATACATGCCTGGCCCAACGCATGTCCTCACATATGAGGAATTAGAACTAGAACCTGATCTGTCTTGTTGCAAAGAGCCCGTCAGGATTCTTGATACAAGAGAACAAGTGCTGAGAAATCAGATGACTCGTCTAGTAAAACTTCTATGGAGAAACCATAAAATGGAAGAGGCAACATGGGAACTTGAGGAACATATAATGAAGAATCACCTGAGTCCATTCATGCAGTAGTATTCTATAAATTTCGAGGACAAAATTATTTGAAGTAGGGGAGAATGAAACACCCCAAGATTCCACGACATGCTTCTCTTTGAATAATACAGTAGTGTGTGGTGTATGCAACTTCGAGTTCAAACACACACCAAAACCAATCAAACTAGCTGTATGAATAGTAATATCCAATTTTTAAAATTTTATAAATTTTATCATTCAAAATGGACTTCATTTTTTGATTCGGAATATCAAAATTAGCCTACAGTGAATTTTTTTATTTTTTTGAAAACATTTAATTTTTGATGAATAGTGAAAAACACTAAGTTATTAGTTAAAACCAACTTTTAATTTAAATAATTATTTATTTTATATAAATTTATTTTAGGTTAAAATAGATACATAATACCTATAAAATTTCAATGTAGTTCATTGGAGTCAATTTATTTTAATTTTAGATATATAAAAATTTATTAAACTTTTCACCGTCTTTTACTCATCTCCTTAGAGAATTTGAAAATTATCATAAAAGATAATTTTATCACATCTGTGAGTGGAATTTTAAAAATCCGAGAGACATGGTTGATATTAGTATGTAAAATTTGGTTCAATGAGATGAAAATAATTTTTTGTGATTAGTAACTTTTTACTTTTATTTACCACAGTTAAAAGTAAATATGGTAATTAAGGGTAAAAATGATATTAATATTACACAAAAACGTGTCCTAATTCTATTGGACAAGTGTATCGTGACCAAAAACAACCTTAGGAATAAAATATTATCATTTAGGTCCACTTGGATAAGATTAGGACATTTATTATTATTTAATTCAAGGAAGAGTTAAAAGAGATCAAATCAAAGTTTAAATACTAAAACATTTTTAAAATAGGGTTATATAGAAGATAAATTATATTATAAATATTCATTAGAAGTATAAAATTATTTCCTACGTAATGGTAAATTATTAGTAATTTTTAGAGATTAAATAAGTTATTTTATTTATGACACAATGATGATGTAGTAATTATCTTATTAGTGAAATATTAAAATAGTTGATATTATAAATACCCAAATAAATATAATTTTAGAGTTTTAATGAATTCCAAAAATTTTATTGGTTAATATTACATGTAATTATTTATTAAATGAATTTTTTTCTAATTAATAAAGTTATTAAGTCTTTAACAGAAATCAATTTTTAAATAGTGTCAGAATTGACATAAAGGAGTTTTTTAAAGAAATATTATATTATTAATTGATATAGTATTCCTAAAAATCAATGGATTCGAGAAATGACTTATATGATGATAGGTATGTCATTAATGAACCACTTGGGGTTCTCTTGGTAGTTTATAGTAAGTTTATTAACCATATAATATAAAAATACAAAAGGACATGCTAAATGTCAAACTATTTAGCTAAGAGTTAAATCTAAAAGATAAGGTTAATATAGTGACCAAAACTTGTCTAATACGTATTGGATAAGATGATTTAGACCCATTCCCACCTTATACTATAAATAAGTCGCTTTTAATCCATTAGAAATAGAATATTAATTTATTATAAATTAATATTTCTAGATTTTACTAAGTGCCCCTCACCCCTCTTATAAAAGGGCACTCATCCTTCTCTTAAATACATACAGTCAAAGCCTTTTGGTTCAGCCAAAACCTGCACAAATATCCTCTAAACATCCCTTACTTCATCCTAGAGGCCTTAGTTTGATCATAAAGGCAACCTAAGGATCCCTTTTTATCAAATCAGAAGGAAGAACCCGAAGAAGATGTAATGTTTTCACCACCCTCTTTCAAGGTCCTTTCCTTTTCCACTTATTATTTCATTGTTATTTCCATTATTAAATAATAACTCCACTATCTTATATATACTGTGATGTTATTATAAATATGGTACAACCTTATTCAGTATTCTATCTATCCTTTTAATGACATGTCACCATACGTGCGTACGTACAACTTACCGTCTCCACATCGCGGTGTTATTGTTATTCAATACATTATTATTTGGATTGGAATAATAATTATTTTTAATTGATGTAAATAATGAGTATAAAATGATAATTATTCTTTATATATGATATACTATCCATTTATATAGTATTTTAATATCAAAAGAATGATATTGTCGCTCGTGCGTACGTACAGACTAACGTCTCCACGAACGTGATGAGATTCATTAACGATGGTATCCATTCAAGAATAATTTTCATTTGATGGTTAAAAATAATGTTTACAGACTTAATATCAATTTGGATATGAATAATATACAACCTATCCATAAATAACATGGCATACATAACAAAACATGTAAAATAAAATGATTAAGTTAACACCCCAAGAGACGATAATACTAAAATATTATTAACAAAGAAATATTAAAACATAATATATGATATCATATTTATGTATATGATTCTTGTATAATTTAATAACAATGATTTATCTATTATAAAAGAGTTTATCCTATCCTCACCCGAGGAAAAGTACAAGGTAAGGGTTTATTTCACAATCTCTTCATTATCTGAGGTTGTTTATACATAATTATCTACTTGGACCTCTTTATCATCCACATCTTTGTTTCATAAAAATTTATTTCAAGTCATTCTTACTATTTTACAGACTTTGGGTTAAATTCATGTATACCATTCTTTTAATTTTTATAAGACGTTTATAAAATATCCTTTCTGTCGTTTTCCAAACAAGGTCCTTTTTAACCGTTTCGACAAAATTAAGGTAAGAATGTATTTTATTAACTTATAAAGCGAGTGCGTCAATTTTCCGCCGTTATGAAATCGTCAAAGCTGCCCTTACAAGCTTATAAGAATATTTTCAAAGTAAATTTTTTCATTTATAATTATGTGACTTTTGAATGATTTCAAAAAAGAGATATTTCTCTCAAATAGTTTTGATTTCATCTATGTCAACATCCTTTGATAGATTTTAATCTTATTTGAATTCGATTTATTATGATACAAAACTTCCATGTGTTATTGAAGTTTTTGTGATATGTTTGACTGTGGATGTGTTATTTTTATACCATTCATCGTTTATGGATAATGTAATGACATTCTATATGATAGTTTTAATACAAATGTTTAAGTTATGTTAAAACCTGCTCATATGAGGAATACATTGGACTTAGTATGTGATGGGTGGAGCCCAGTATAGCTCCTCAATGATTCGGTTGGTCTCATGAGACAAACTAGTGTCTGGGAACAAGGCCATGACAAAATCATATTTGTAGTCTTGGCACAAGGCCATGACTATGTGGTTATGATAGTCTGACATTATGCATTCCATCATTATAAAAGTTGTTATTGATATTACATGTGACTATTCCACTAGTAGAATATCCATGTGAATAAGTAAATAGAGTTATTTCATTTTATTTTTTCCATATTATACTAAAGGTCATGTTTAAAAGGCTTTTGTTTTAGTTATACATTGCCTTTAATGTTTATGCTTATTTATGATAGTTTTCACTATATTGTTATCCTTACTGAGCATCTGAGCTCACCCCTTTCAATGTTTTATTTTTCCCTGGTTGTGAAGAAGTATTTTACGAATGACCTGCAGGGAAAATATACGTGGATATGAGTGTGGAGACAAGATGTTGTTGTAGTTTTCACTTTATAATGTAATGTAACATTTATGAATGTATCTATTGTTTCCAAAGCTACTAAACTAATCTGTCTTTCGAGACTTGATCTTTTGTAATCATGCTAATGTTATTTAATAATGCACCGACTCTGGTTAACTGGGTTCAGAGCGTTACACACCCCTCTTATAAAAAAGCATTACCCCTTTTCTCAAATTCATAACCTCAAAGCCTTTTGGCTCGGCCAACCCCTACCCAAATATTCAATCAACATCCCTCAATTCCTCCTAGAGGCCTCCCTTTAGTCATAAAGCAATCCTAAGGAGCCCATTTGATCAAATAAAAAAGGAAGAACCTGAAGAAGAGTTAAATATCTCACCACCTCTTTCAAGTTCCGTCTTCTTCCACTTCCTTTTTCTTTGTTGTTTCAATTCTAATATAACAAATCCAGTATCTCTTATATACTATTATGTTATTAAAAAAATTGTACAACCATATTCAGTATTCTATCCATCCTTTGAATGACATTCCACCATACGTGCGTAAGTACGACCTATCGTCTCCACGTCGTTGTGTAATTGTTATTCAATACATTATTATTTGGATGGGTATAATAATTATGTGTAATTGATGTAAATAATAAATATAACATGATAATGATAATTTATATATGATGTACCATCCAATTATATATTATTTTTATATCATAAGAATGATATTGTCGCTCGTGCGTACATATGGACTAACGTCTCCACGAACGTGATGACAATCATTCCCCATCATATCCATTCAAGACTAATTTTCATTTGATGTTTAAAAATAATCTTTAAAGACTTGATATCATTCTGGATATGAATAATATACATGCCATCCATAATTATTATTACTCACATTATAAATAATACAAAGAAAAATGAATCTGTTAACACCCGAAATGATGATAATACTAAGATATTATTAACAAAGCAATGTTAAAACAGCATATCTGATATCATATTAATGTAAATGATTCATGTATAATTTAATAAAAATATTTTCACCATTATAAAGGAGGCTAACCTACCCTCAAAATAGTAAAAGTATAAGTTAAGGGTTAATTTCACAATCTCTTCATTATCTGAGGTTGTTTATACGTAATTATCTACCGTGATCTCTTTATCATACACATCTATGTTTCTTAAATATGTATTCCAAAACATGTTTACTATTTACTAGACTATGGGTTAAAGTCATTTATACCCTTTTTTAGTTTTTATAAAATGTTTTGAAATGAATCTTTCCATCATTTTCCAAACAAGGTCCTTTTTAACCTTTTTGAAAAAAATTACGGTAAGAATGTCTTTTTTAACTTAAACGGTGGGTGTGGCTATTTTTTCCGTTATAAAATCATCAAAGATTACCTTAAGAGCTTGTAAGAAAATATTCAAAATAAATGTTTTCTTTATAATTATGTGTCTCTTAAATGATTTCAAAATAGAAGGAGTTATTTATCTAAAATGGGTTTTGTTTTCATCTTTGTCAACATCATTTTATGGATATTAAGTTTATTTGAAGTTTATTTATTATGATACAAAACATCCATATTGTATTGAAGGTTTTGTGATATGTTTGACATTGGAAGTTTTATTTTTATACCATTCAAGGTTTATGGTTAATGTATTGAAATTTTTTATTCTAGTTTTAAAACGAATGTTTATAATATGTTTAAATATTTTCATATGAGTAATGTATTGGACATATTAAGTGATGGGTGGAGCCTGCTATAGCTGCACAATGCATCGGTAGTTCTCATGAGACAACTAGACGTGGAATTGTCCAAGGACCTTTCCCAATTTTTATATATGGTTTTGGCCGAGGCCTTTATCATTTTTATACGTCTTGGATGAGTCCTTGACAGAATGTTATAGAATGTCCGGCGTTATACATTTCCTCATTATGAAAATAATATTGATGGTTAATTTGGTCATTGGTCTAGTAGAATACCAATGATTATGTTTTATTATGTAATTATTTACTCAGCTCATACTCCTACCATAAAATTATTCATTTTTATTATTGGTAATGGCATGTGGTTTCAATTATTCACAATGATTAATATTCATGTTATTTTCTACTGTAGTGCTCACCGTTACTGAGCATTTGAGATCACCCCTTTCTACATTTTATTTTTTTCCATGATTCCATGAATTGTATTGTGACTGATATGCAAGGTTAATCTAATGGAATAATGACATTCATATCAGATTATTTATGTTGTGGTTTATGTTATAAAGTGTAATACAACCTTCATCTATGAAATCTATACTTCCAAGAATACAAAACGGATTGGTCCTTCGGGACTTGATTCTTTGTAATCATGCCAATGTATTAAAATAATGCACCGACTCTGGGTAACTGGGGTCGGGGTGTTATAGTTGGTATCAGAGGAATATTAGCAATAACCTTGGAAACTAAATTTAGATAAACTATGATTAGAGAACATAGCCCAAAGATAGACATTGAAGATTAGTATATAAGAACTTCCTAGAATTTTGGTATTGTATATATTTTTTGAGTTTTCAAAGCAATATATCCCTGTTTGGATATGAGCGGGTAGAGGCGGCTCTAGCACATATGTTCCTAGGGGTAAAACACGAAAACACCACTTTGAGATAGACTCGAACGGAACTAGTGCACAACAACGCGCCTTGATGCACTCTTACTTACGACACTCCCAAGGGATATTCTTAGGATAATTCTCATTTTATTTACAAACAATTATGAAGTGATTATGAGTATATACCTACTCAAAGAAAACATTTTTATGATTATGGATTATATCCATAAACTGTTCAATTTACATTAGGTATTTTACATGTTTGGATTTATTCATTGCAATTCACAAACTGACCTAGTGTATTCCATTGTAGAAAAATGATGCCCCGTAGGAATTTGAACTCCAGCAATACATATGATCCAAAGAGTATGAAGGATCATATCATCAATGGTATTAAGCCAACATTAATAAGTGAAACGGTCTCTCGTTTTTTCTCAACATATGATGAAATAGTATCATGTGATAATAAGATGAGTAAAGAATTATTTGAGTCCTATGGCTTTGAAAGGAAGCAAGAGAAGAAAAGGATGTAAGAGGGAAAGATGGATAAAACGAAGAGGGAAAAAATAATTTTCCCATATGTGATAACTGTGGGAAGAAATACCCTAGAACTTTCCAGAAGGGAATGGGAGTTTGTTATAAGTGTGGAGAAAACGGACCCAAATTATGTTACTGCATCTGTCAGAAAAAGGATTCAAATGTACAATGCTTCATCTGTAAAGAGTTGGGTCACTACGCGAACCAATGTCCAAATCATCAGAGTATGCCCCAAATAATGATACTGGATAATAATCAAGTTATGATACTACCTCAGATGAAGAATAATGACTAGTGTTCTTATGTTGTTTTTATATGATTATTTCATTTTACTTTTGTATCAACAATATAATGGTCATACGAATTATGAAGATAAAGAAGGATTGTACTGTAGTACTATTTTATTGAGGATTTGAGATTATATGGTGCTATGAAAAGTGACTTAATACTGAGATACACTTTTGGAAAAATACATTTTTTATGGAAATGAAATCCATAATATAGACCCAATAATGTGGTAGTTATTTCAGAATAAGAGATGGTTGATTTGAATAAATTATATGGGATATTCTTGAATCCCTTGAAATAGATTAATGATTTGTGAATATTGGAGTTTACAACAGTTTTGGATAGAAGTAGTATATCCAGCATTCTATAAAGAAGAAGGTAGTATGAATGTAATCAATAAGGTTTTATGGTATTTCATGATGTTACCATGTTTTAAAATAATACATGATGAAGGTGTTCACATGTTATTACATGGAAAAAAGGATCTTTATTATGTTTAACTTCCTTATAAATTTTGGACTGTGAGTTTGGATAGAAGTATTTTGGATAAGTCTAAATGTTGGAATGGATTATGTTTGAAAGGTTATTTTTGTATTTTTATAAAAAGGACAACACGTAGACCGTGTGACAACCTGTCGCGTCTGACAAAGCTATGGGAATCGAACCCACAACCATAGTGTGATTGGGATTTATCGCCTACCAATAGACTACTTGATGTTCACGGATGGTATAATGCAGTTTCTTTTTTTAAAGGGTATGATATTTGAATTATAAATTCATTATATTTGGAACCCTATAAGATTAGGATAAATAGAGTATTTTTGAATTGTATTATGTTTTCGGGTGAAAGATGAGTTTGTGGTAGAAATTTATTAATGTATAAAACTGTAATTATAAAGTAAGTATATCTCCTTATGATATTAGCAGGTATCATAAAAAAATTCTTCAACATTAAGAAAAGGAACTTGGAACAAAAACGTTGTCCT
Organism: Viscum album; assembly: GCA_963277665.1. Taxonomy (NCBI): domain Eukaryota; kingdom Viridiplantae; phylum Streptophyta; class Magnoliopsida; order Santalales; family Viscaceae; genus Viscum; species Viscum album. The sequence goes on from OY728122.1 coordinate 690,052,410, forward strand.
AGATGGTACCTTATATTATCACAAATTTATGGATTTGTGATTGTTGACCTTCTCATTGACATGTTCTCTACCTCTCTCCATCAGATATTGATGGTTAGATTTCTCATCCATATCCATGTTTTCCTACATGGAACCCTAGTATGTGTTTTTTTCTATAACCATCATACTTTCCACTCTTTATTTTAAATAGAGGCCTCATAAATCCATTTTTATATGTGGGATTTCTACTTAGATATTTTGAAATGTCAACCCCCAGATTCCAATACAAATCATAAATTGAGAGGATGCAATTTATTAAAGGAGGGGATAATTTAACACCCCAAAAATCCATGGTATTCTTCTCTTTGAATAATACAGTAGCGTGTGTTGTACGCAACTTTGAGTTCTAACACACACCATAACCAATCAAACTGTCAAAATATGGAAATTAGTTTAGGGTGAATTTTTGGTACTTTTCTGATAACATTCATATTTTAATGAATAGTGAAAATTACTAAATTTTAATTAAAAACAACTTTTTTAATAGAAATAATTAGTTGTGATAAATTATGAATTTGAGTGAGTCAAAATTATATTAAGAATATATTTTTGTCATTTAATCCCATGTTGGTCATTGGACAAAATTACACATTTAAACTGGACTTAAACAAGTGTCCATCATTTGATAGTTATTGTTTATTAGAAACACGCTTTTTGTTTTGAAAGTGGGAATTAGTTTTAAAATAATATTTTCCACTTCGGTGTTTTTAATTTGGAAAAATGGATTCAATATTGTAGCTCGTGCATATTTATGGACTACTATCTCCATGAACGAGATGAGAATCATTCCCCATCGTATCCATTCAAGTTTAATTTTCATTTTATGATTAAAAATATTGTTCAAATACTTGATATCATTCTGGATATGAATAAGATACATCACATTCAAAATGATCATGAATCACATAACTGAGAAAAAAAAATTCATTAACACCCGAAATGACGATAATGCTAAGATATTATTAACAAAGAAATGTTAAAAGATAATATATGATACCATATATATGTATATGATTCTTGTATAATTTAAAATCAATCACTTCCCCATTATACAGGAGGTTAACCTACCCTCGACAAAGGAAAAGTACAATGTAAGGGTTAATATCACAATCTCTTCAATATCTGAGGTTGTTTATATTTAATTATCTACTAGGACCTTTTTATCATCCACATCCATGTTTCTTAAAAATGTATTCCAAAAAAATTTTACTATTTACTAGACTATGGGTTAAACTCATATATACCCTTGTTTGAATTTTTATAAAATGGTTTGAATGGAATCTTTCTGTTGTTTTCCAAACATGGTCCTTTTTAACATTTTCAGAAAAATTTACGTAAGAATGTCTTTTTTACCTTATATGGAGGGTGTGGCTATTTTTGTCGTTATAAAATCATCGAGCCTTTCCTTACAAGCTTATAAGAATATTTTAAAAATAAATGTTTTCTTTATAATTATGTGTCTCTTCAATGATTTCAAAATAGAACGAGGTATTTATCTAAAAAGGTTTTTGATCTCATCCATGTCAATATCATTTTATGGATCTTAGGTTTATATGAATTTGATTTATTATGATACAAAACGTACATATTGTATTGAAGGATTTGTGATCTGTTTGACTATGGATGTGCTATTTTTATACCATTCATGGGTTATTTTTAAATTATTGACATTTCGTATGCTAGTTTTAATATGAATGTTTATGATATGTTTAAACCTTTTTATATGAGGAATGTACTGGACATAGTAAGTTACAGGTGGAGCCTGCTATAACTCCTCTATGCATCGGTAGGTCTAATGAGACAACTAGACATAAAATTGGCTGAGGCCCTTTCCCAATTTTGATATATGGTTTTGGGAGAGGCCTTAAACATTTTTAGACATATTGGCTGAGTCCTTGACAAAATGATTCTAAATTCCTATCATTATACACTTCCTCATTATGAAGATAATATTGATGGTTCATGCGGTCATTCGACTAGTAGAATACCAATGATAATGTTTTATTATGGAATTATTTACTCTGCTCATATTCCTATGATAAAAGTATTCTTGTTTATTATTGTTAAAGTCACGTGGTTTAAATTATTCACCATGCTTAATATTTATGTTATTTTTCGCTTTATTTCTTACCCTTACAGAGCGTTTGAGCTCACCCCTTTCTATGTTTTATTTTATTCCAGGATTCCAAGAAGTGTATTGTGATTGATATTTAGTGTTAAGCTAAGGGAATAATGGAATTCATAAAGAATTATTTATCTTGTGTTTTATGTTATAAAGTGTAATGTAACATTCATGTATGTAATCTATTTTCCAAGATTGCTAAACCGATCGGTCCTTTGGGACTTGATTCCTTGTAATCATGCCAATGTATTAAAATAATGAACTGAATATGCGTAATTGGGGTCAGGGAATTACATACATGATTTGAAGGAATTAGTGGAAAACACTATGTATATATTATTATATATTATAATACATTATATACATGGACATATTTTCTATCTGAAATCTAGGATGCTTTCATTATTTTAAAATTGTTAAAAATTAAATTAAAAATTAACAAACTATATATGTGGTAACTATAAATAATGATCAAGGTGTTGAATTTCAAATATATTATTTCGATAATTTTTGTACTAAAAAAGGCATTACCCGTACTTTTTATCACAGAGACAATAATAAAATTGATTTGATGAATGATGAAATAAAATTTAGAAAATAATTTCAGAAAAAAAGACATATTTCAATTTCTATTCTTTTTTTATGCTATTAGTACTAATTTCATTACTTAAATTTAATTATGCATTCGTATATTTTTAATAAAACTCAATATGAGTTATGTTCTCGATGAAACCCAAGACTTTCATATATCAAATTAATTGAGTTTACTGTATTCATCCTAAATATTTAATAAAAACATTATAAATTTGACAATAATGCTGATGAAGTTATTTTTATTATTTTTTTACAACCATGACTGAATATAGAGTTTTTAATAAATGAACTATACTTACTAAAGAGATAGCCAATGTAAAATTTTATAAAACAAGTCATATGTTATTTGTAAAATCACTGGATGTAAATCATTCAGATTATGTTTATATGATATATGGTACTCCACAATAATTTGAACAAAACCACAGGTTTTGACTCACAATAAAATTAGGATAATAAGTTTTTTAATATCATGAAGGTAATTCAATGGAATATACACAACATATATATATATATATAACAACAAACAATTTTTTTACCAAATAACCATATGATATTAATAAATGTGTGTGATTATCCAACATTCCAATCATACATTGAACCTAAATTTATATTTTAAGCCTTAGGTAATGGAAACTATACTGTACTTTTGTAATATATATATAATAAATTTGACAGAAATAATGTTATAACTATAAATGAGGTAAATAATAACATCTTTTAATTATAGTAAATCTTTTTTAGGATGAAAAAATTGATGAAAATAGAATAATCCAAAGGATTAAATAATGGTTCTTTATTGAAAGGATATGCTAACTATGTTTAGAGAAATTGTTGTGAGAATTTTGTAGTATTGACACTGCCCAATTTAAATTTAACATGACACTTTATACCATATAATTTTTCATTATTTTAATTTTTTTTATATTAGGACATATTAAATGGATATTTTTTGGAATAAGATTACATTGGAACCCCCTTTGGAAAGTAAATTTTTCCTAAAACATGTATTTATACATTCTAATTATTTTAATGGATTTCAAAAAGCCTAAGGATCCTTATTTGACAAATTCAACAATATTTTTACTCTAATATGATTTTTCAAAGGGATATATTGATTAAACATATTTTATAAAGAAAAAATTTAAAGACATACTCATTTAAAAAATTTATATTGGGGATGTCATTCTTTGATTTACACAAAAATATTTCACTGGTGAATTTGTAGAACTTATGAAGTGTTAATTTGAAATAAGTATTATGGGTGAACTCCAAATTTTTTATGGAATAAAAATTAATCAAGAAAATTAAATTATACATTTTTAAGCCACATAAGTATATTATAGATATTCGATTTGTTTATAATTATTCTTGTATTAGAACTCTTGTTGGTACTTTAATCAACATTCATCTTGATGAATCCTGGTAAAAGGTTGATAAAAAAATCAATCATCTATGGTTATAAGTTTACTATATTTTATAGATAGACTAATAGAAAATATAATTTTGAAATGAATCTATTTGAGATTCGGAGAAATCCCATAATATTAAAATTTATAATTAGTAATAAAAAAATTTCATATTGGAATAGCTTATCAAAACATGGATTATGTTATTCTTTAGGAATTGATTTTATGCACAAAATATTTCCAGATTCTGATTTTTGATGGTATTGGTATGATAAAAATATTACTTCTATAATATTACATTTTCTGTGAGAAGATTTAGTTTTTCATTCATGTTGTAAGAAACAGTTTGTTTCACTCTCTACAACTAGACCAAAATATTTGAAAAATTGAATTTATTATGTTATGGTTTATTGAATATAGGTGTAAATCTTGTATTTTAGTTTTTAATTTATTCAAACATTAATTATTTATGACAACAACCATCTAATTTAATTATAAAAAACACCATAAAACACTATAAATATATGTATATGTATTTAAAATTTCATTCTTGAGGTATCACAAGAAAAATTACATGTATTTTATAGAATTCATCGATAAAAATCAACTACTTGATAGATTTACTAAACACATAAATTCAAATAAATTTATATTCATTAAATAAATGATTGGAATTAGAAATTTTGTTTGATCTTCGATTCAATTCATGTTTAACCGAACTACTAAAAATAATAAACTCTTTGGTAAAGGACGAAATATTTTTCATTCAAAATTATTATTATGTTATATATATGATTCTCATATTTTTACAGATAATATTATCTCAAATTATTACATTCTTCAAAAATACAAATAACTTGAGTTATTGTTTATTCATAATGTTATTTTTTTAAATTCATGTTTTTATCAGAGTTGTATTTGATAATTAATTTTATATTTTTTCTTGAAAATGAATGTTTTTCTGACTTTTTTAGAAAATCTATTATATAGTAACCATAATTTAGGAAACAGTTATTTGAATGTTCACTAGAACCCTCATTGAAAGAAAAATAACATCAATTGGAATCAGAAGATAACATAATGGAAATGTTCATCCATTATTTATAATATAGGTCATTTAAATTATTTGTTGGATTAATAAGATCTAAAAAATATAATAGTATTCCACATTTATATTTTATTAATATGATAGAACATTAACTAAGTGGGAATCCCATTACATTCTCTATATACAATATTGTGAATGGTGGAATAGTTAATGATATAAGGAATTACAATTTATTAGATGTTTCGTTATTTAATTGTTATTATCTAATTTTAAATCCTTTTAGTTTCTTATTATGGAGGAAATATTTCAGAAAATATATTTTTCATAAATATTTTTAGTTTTTATTAAAGTAAATATTGTTTAAAATTTTCACTCTTATTTATCTCATTGGGGTTAGGTCTTTAAAATCAAAGGGAGAGATAATTAATCTCAAGTTACTTATATAATCCAATTTTAATGCGATAAAAGGATTATGACATAAAAAAATTGTTCAAACTATATTATCAATTTTAATGATTATTAATTTTTGTAATTAAAATTAGGTGAGGATTTTTTATAAATTCATACTTGTCATTAATATTCAATATTATTTTTAAATGATAAACATTGTAGAATGATAGATTTTTTTCATTATTTCATATATTGTATTTTGAAAATTTATGATTTTATTTTATTATGCTGTTATAAAAAGTGAATTTGTGAAATACTAAGACTATGATGTATTTATTTCAATTTTCTAAAAATTGTACAATTATTTTCATATATATTATTTCCAAAATGTGTGATATTTTTAAAGATATAGATCAAAAAATTAATCTATATTATATGTTTTATAAATCATAATATACTTTTTAGTGAACTTAAATTTACTTCAATTTTTTTATTTTACTTTAATGTAGAATAAATATATAGAAAAGTTAATTTCACACCCGGAATTTATTTTACTAGATGTACAATTGTTGTAGCGGCGTGATAATAAGATCATTGGATGATGTAAACGAATGATGAGTACATTTTATGTAGATTAATTTTCATCTAATGTAGTAATATATAACCTAAAATATTTGGGTTATTGACCATTGAATGATTTTCTATAAATTGTCTGCTATTTCACGGATCAAAGGATGTGATACAAATACAACATTCAACAGCTATCAAATTTTCTAAAATTTCTTTTAAATCTATATTGAAGCATTACTATTTTTGTTTCTATTTCAAATTTTGATACTTTATATCCCCATTCTGTGTGATCCACTTAGAGAGTTTGGTAGTGAAATTTTCATTTTTTATTTTAGATTTTATCTTATAGTAACCATTGTATTTACAATACATCTGATCGATGGATTTTGAGAATCAGTTGATATATTAATTTTTTATCTTTTATATCGAGGGATGATGGGGATGTCAAGACTGGGTGGGTGTTTTTTTGTTCTGATTTGATCAAGGGATTCTATGACTGTGATGATAAGGAAGCTTCCAATGAGATTAAGTTGTCGGATAACAAGTATTAGACGATAGATATCTTTCTGATGGGTTTATATTGATGTTTTAGAGGTATAAGAAAATAGGTTCCAGTGATCATTACAAAAAAAATCATCCATATAAATTGGATAAATGCATAATTTAACAATATCATTTACATGATTATTTCAAGTTGAATCTTATACTACATGTTTTAAAATTATCAAATTATCATTTACATTGTTCCTTTAAATTATTTAAAATTTGATGAAATTTGAAAAACTAATTTTTCATATGTGATTAATTTTATATCTCTAAATTTTTTATAAATTTATCTCATTTTTAAGAATGATTTATTTTTGCAATGTTTTTTATTACTCTGTTTTGTGAGTTTATTAGATGTTCATAACTACTAATTTACTATATAATTGAGAGTGTTTGCCAATTTTTATTTTCTTTCATGGCATTACAATTCACCCACCCCTTGTATCATACATTCTATTAATATTTAAGACAAAAAAACTAACTACCTAATATCAGAAATATCAAATGACCAGGAAACTAAGATCCACATCCCATATCATCACTCCATGATATTTTCTTATATATTTCCTCACATGATGGTCTACGATAATCCTAGGTTTTCCTAACATCCAATGTCATTTTTATCACCTCATTAAACATTGAAAAATTGAATGGAATTAGATGAATCTATAATTCTATAACTCCTCCTCAGAAATCATCACTTAATCATTTATATCTTGAGTAGGATCCTTTGAACATTTAAGGATATTAATAAATTTAATTCCAAAATCCGGTACACTATAACTCCTTTGTAAAATTAAATAAATCTCTTATATATGTGAAACCAAGAATGTTGAATAAAGTAACTCATCATAGAACTAATTATGGAACTTCTCCAATGAAACATATCACTCCTAAGTATCTCTAACAAATTAAATCCATATCTGATGAATAGTTTTTAATCGTACACTAAATATTAATTGGATTCCATGCTTTTTAATCATAAATAAAAAAATAATAAGCGATCTATATATTCTGAAACCATCTCTGAGTTTCTTGACACGATCCAAAGCCATCAGACATTAGGTGGATCTATGAAAAATTAGTTGTATAATATTTAAGTGGAAATTGATAAGGATATATTAATAAAATATTTTGAAATGTTTATAAATCCTTATTTGTGAATATAGAAGTCTAAGTATTTTTCATTTTGGTTTTTATAGTTCCAATTATCCATTAAATTCAATCACATGAAACAACTACAAAAAATCCATTAACAGAGATATAAATGGCCTTTATTAGTCATAGACAATAACTATCTACTAGAGCGAGATTAAAAGAACATGGATTTTATTAGCATTAAAAATAACTAATAAAGGGGTCCTTTGGCTGTGCTAAATTTTTTTTGATAATTGTATCCATTATCAATACTTTTAAAGGTGCAGATAAAGGAAAACATTAATCAATGATTTTATTTAGTACTAATAATGGGAACTTTTACTAGCACTTCTAGAAGTGCTGATAATGGATACCTTTATGAACTCTTATAACATAACTAATAAATAGGGAACTCTACAATGTAAGAAACCCCACAAAAAATCAGTATAATTGAATACAAATTAAAAAAATAAACTAAATAAAATTTACAATCAAATACAAGAAAAAAATATATACTACAGATATTCAACCATTAGTTTATGTAGTAACATAATTATAAATTATTACATTCATACAAAAACATCAATTTTCCTTTGTCTTCTGATCCTGACAACGACTCAAGCTATTCTAAAAAACCACCCCAATCGAGCAAAATAACACACCTACAATATAGAACAATTATTTCATTAATAATATTTTAAATAAATAAATTAACATAAAGCTTTAATTTTAAACATTTTTTTGAGTCATATGAGGATCATTGTGTATCTGATTTGGTAGCTATTGATTATTTCAAGTCACGCCATTTTTTGTTTGTATACAAGAATCATCTCTAAAAAATTAAAGAAAAAGTTATAAGAAAAAAATAACAATGAAATTAATTAATTAATATTATATATAAATATGAGATAACTATATATTCTCATTTTCTTTATTTTGGTGATGTGATGTGTGTTATAAACTAAAATTACATGTATATATTTTTAAGACACACATGGAGTTATGCCAATCACACCATTGATTAAATTGAGCTGTGTTTTATTCCTACTCATCACAACTAACATATGGTTCATTTTCAAAAACTATCAAAACATTATGAATTTGTTTAGTTGGTTTTGAGTATGTTAGTTTTATTTTTTTACAAGAATTTCATTTTAAAATGGAAACACACACTTCGTGTCATAATAGTCACATATTGTATTGATTAGTTGTGAGACACATTCCTACTCATTAATAATAGATCATGAATCATCATCCAAAATTATCATAAAAATCCGAGCGTGTTTTCTTGGTTTTTAGTTAGTGACACTTTTTGAACTAAAAAATTAATTTATGACCGATAATGGACACTTTGGGTAGTAGTAGGAACATTATGTGTTGAATTGATGTGTGGATTATTCCTACATTTCACAAATGGCTTATGGATCATTTTACTAAAATATAAAAATAATCTGAATCTTTTTTATTGGTTTTAGTATGTCATTTACCCTTTTCATTAAAAATAATGTGATTTTTAAATAAAAACATGCACATTGGGTCTTGCAAGACACACCATGCACCGTATTGAGGTGTCGATGATTCTTACACATCCCAAATTAATTATAAATCATTTTAATAATGTATCAAAACAAACTAAATATGTTTTCCAGTTTTGAGTATGATAGTTTTTATTTTTACTAAAATTAATGTCAATTGTTAATTAAAAGGCACACATTGAGTCATTACATTCACACTCTCTATCATATTGAGGTGAGGATTCTTCATACATGTCCCAAATTACTTATGGATCATTTTACTATTGTATCAAAACATTAGAATGTGTTTTATTGTTTTTTTGTATGTCACCTTTCTTTTTTACTGAAATTCCATTTTAATTTAGAAACACACACATTGTTTCATACTTTCCATATCATGTTTCTGTTTGACAAGATATTAATTCGAAAAGGTCAAGAAATTACCTTTGAACCATTTTTATAAATTATAAACCCCTTATGAGTGTGTTTCCTTAGTTTTCTATACATGACACTTTTCCAAATAAAATGCAAATTTTAAAACTCATATTGAACACTTTGAGTCTTACCAAGAACTACATGCATCAAATTGAGTTTTAGTTTATTCTAACATGTCCAAAATGACATATGGATCATTTTCCAATAGTATCAAGACAATCTAGATTCTGTTTCATTGTTTTTTATATGTCATTTCTATTTTCAACTAAAATTAATTTCAATTTTAAATTAAAAGAGGAACATGGATTCATATCGATCAACCTATGCGTCTTAATGAGGGGTGTTTGATATGTAATCGTAGTAATTGAATTATAGTTTTTCCCAAAATTATCATAATAATATGAATTTTTTTCAATTATGAATATGTCACTTTTCTTTTCTACCAAAATTCCATTTTAAACTTGAAACATGCACTGTGAGTCATACTGAACACATTGTGGATCAGTGTAATGTTAAAATGATTCTTACACATCATAAATGACATATTAATTTCATTCTTAAATAATCAAGATAATATGAGTGTGATTTCAAGGTTTATAGTGACTAACACATTTTGAACTAAAATGTCAAGTTTAAACTGATAACAAAATTTTTGAGACATATTAAGCACACCATGAGTTAGATTGTAGTGAGGATGATTTCTATAAATAAGAAATTAAATATGCATAATTTTCTAAAAGTATCAGAACCATCATATTTTTTTCTCAGTTATGAGTATTTCAGTTGTATTTTTACTAAAATTAATGATAATTTTAAATTAGAAGATGCACTTCGAGTCATACTGGTCACATCACGCATCAGGATGAGGTGTGTATAGTTCATACCAATCCCAAATTAATTATGGATAATTTTTATAAATTATCAAAACAATAAAAATTTATTTTCCTGGTTTTGAGTACATCACCTTTCATTTTTACTAAAATTTCATTTTTAACGTGAAACATGTACTTTCCATTATACAAGTCGCATCGTGTATTAGTTTGATGTGAGACTAATTCCTACATGAAAAAAATGACTTATGAATCATTTTCATTAATTATCTAAATAATCTAGGAATTTTTTTTAAGTTTTAAATGTGTGACATATTTTAATATAAATTGTAAAATTGAACTAAAAACATACAATTTGTGTCATACCAGGTACAAAATGCCATATATTGAGTTTTATTGATTCGTACTCATCATAAAGGAAATATGGATTTTATTCTTAAAGCATAATAACAATATTAATGTGTTATATCAATTCTGATTATGTCAGTAGTATTCATTACCAAAATTAGTGTCAATTTAAAATAAAAATAAGAACTTGGAGTCATATTGATCACACTTTTTGTCGGATTGTGGTGTGGTCAATTATTATATTTACCAAAGACTCAAAAAAATCCAAAATACAAGTTTTTCTGTGCTTGAAATTTCCTTTCACTATCAAACTTCTAAAACTAAATATTTATCATGGAATTACTATGTAGGGAGTTCAATAAAGAAATCCCATTGAAATATTGGTAACATTGGATGAAATGAACATGTTTTATTTTTTTGGGATTGTGGCAAATAATTGAATGATAAATAATAATTCCCAAAATATATATGAAAAAAATTATTATTAGACAAAAATAATAATGTTTCTAACATAGAAATTGTAGACAAAATGATGATAAACTAAATTAAATAAATAGTTTGAATTCACTATTTCATAATGGTTGAAAACATGAATTAACAATTTCTTTATTATTGTTATCATAGTATTATGTTGATGTTAAATCTATCATGATCATGGGTAGCTTCGAAGAAACAACCCCAACGTGAAAAATATAATCCACCTATATAAAAAACATTTATTTTGTGAGAAATACTAATAATAAATAAATTATACATATATATGAAACAATACATTAATTGTTTATTCAATAACGTTATCTTATGACTTCTCCATTCCTTATGGTATTATGTTTTCAAAATCACCAAAACTTATAGAATTCTCATTCCGTTATACTATTAGAATTCCAATTATGTTTTATGATTCCAAATCTGGTGCAAATTTCATTCTCTTTAATGATTCTGAATCTGGTACAAAATTCATTCTGTTTTATGATTCTGAATCTGGTACAGAAGTCATTCAGTTTTATGATTCCGCATCTGGAAAAAATGTTATTCTTTTTTATGATTCCGAATCTGATAAAATAGTCATTCAGTTTTATGATTCGGAATCTGGTACAAATGTTATTCAGTTTTATGATTCCAAATCCTATATAAATGTAATTCCTTTTTATTATTACGAATATGGTACATATGTCATTCCGTTTTCACAATCCTATTTACTTTTTCATAAGAATCTATTTTCTTTATAATGGTAGTGTTTTTTATGCATCCTTCCAATATTATCGAATTATCAGTTTTATTATATGTAACATTTATCTTATACTAAACATTGTTTCTTATACATGAAACGATGTTGTACAATCCGTTAAAAACTATCCTTTTCTTGTTTGACACAAGTCCAGTTCCCTCCAAAATTTAAGGAAAATATGACCGTTGGAGTGGATCCAACTGTTGGGATGTATTTTCCTTTAAATACAAGTCCACTTGAACAAGCAATCAAATATAATTAATAGTTAATGAAAAATAGATCAACTTTTGTGAAGTTATTTCTAGAGATAGAGACTCTTACAACTTTCATTGCTCCGTGCGGATGATGTGAACAACTTGTTCAGGCATGAACAACTACTTAGGACTTTCTTGGTGCAGATTCTGATCAAGCTGATCAAGGGCTTCCAGGTTTGTAAGAGAGAGGTTCTGATTTCCTTCTAAATATAGGGTTTGCGGAGATAGCAAGATAGATACAGATCTTCAAATTGAGGGCATACCGTGGTTTGGGTAAGATAGACTATATTGAATGTATAAATCAAGGAAACATTATCCAGGGTTTTTGGATACACATCTCTTTATGTTAAAATAATCTTGTTGTTACTAGTTTTCATGTTGTTCTAATACTGAAGCTATTTTAAATTTGTTAAAGTTATAAAGTATAATTTTCAAATACTTTTTAATTTCATTACACTGACTATATTATAGAATCTATACACATTATGATGGAATATTTCCTTTAAGAAAATACTTCTTATGCATTATCTTAAGTTTTTATGTTTAAGGAAAGGTATCTTTAAGAGGTTTTGTTAATTTTTGATTAACTTTGAAAAACTACATTTTCTATTAACTATAAATATTCCAAAAGAATTATTAATGTGTATAATTCCCCCCCCTGAAAATTTATAATCTAAATCCTTATTTTGATCCTACAATTGGTATCAGTGGAGGTCTCTGAAATACTTATTTTCACATATAAGTTTTTATTTCTCATGTTTTCCATTGTTCTATTTTTCCTTTATTGGGATTCTTTATCTTGATTACAAATTTTCACTTATTAACAAAATTTATGTGGAGAGAAACATTCATTAAGAATGATTGGAATGGATGTTGGTATGATAGAGAATCTTAATCGTACTATACCACCTATATTTTAAAGGAATTATTATGAATACAGGAGAGATTGTATGAAGACCTTTGTTATTAACACTGGAGTAGACAATTTTTTCATTCTTACTGGAGGATACAAAAATTCTTGACAAGGAAGTTAGTACATTCACCAACCAAGAGAATCATGAATATCAAAATGAATTATAAGCTATGAAATTATTTTCATTGTTCCATTTTTAGAAATATATACAGCCAAATTTCATCTTGTGAAGCTGCAAATAGTATTTGGGAGAAGCGTGAAGTAACTCACTTTGGAACTTCCAATGTCTTTGAAACTAGAAGAGCTATGCTCATAGATGAGTATCATGGTTTATGATTCCCATATGAAGAACCAATATGTAAGGCACAACAATGATTCATGACTATTGTCAAAATCTTATAATCAATGGGTGATAAACGTTCGGAGGATGAATCTCTTTTAGACAACATCATAGACGTCATGCCTAACGAATGGGAATCCGAGAGGAAAGCTATAGATGAAAAAATAAAAATCACACAGATTTCCCTAGACAATATCTTTGGAACCCTTTTCGACATGAAACCATAATGAAGAGAGATACTGATAATATAAATAAGAATAATGGAAGTAAAAGTGTTTCTTTTACAACTACATCAAAACATATGAAATCCAAGACTCCTGAGAGAGTTAAAATAACTAAATCTAAGAAGATTGTTATTCAATCTTAATCTAGTGAAAGTGAAGATTCAGAAATAGAGTTTTACAATATTTCATAAAGGGTGAACAAGATTTTTGGGTAGAAAAAAATTTCAATATAGATACAAGAAGAAAGATGGAAAAGAAAATAAAGACAGAGAAGGGACTTGCTATGGGGGTTGAAGAACTTGTCAGATTAGACCTTATTGTTCCTTGACTAAGAAAGGAGACAAGAAAGACAACAATTCTAAAAGAAACGAGAAGAAGTTATATAGATCAAATCATAAGAAAGTATTGAAAGCAAATGACACTTGGAGTGCTAGTGCTCAAGATTCTTCTGATGATTCTTCAGATTATGAATCTTCTATGAAAAAGAATATTGGTTTAATAGCGAGAGCTCCATTTCAAAATCATTATCTTATGGATAAGGTATAAACTTTTGAATCCTTAGCCAATATGTCTTTGAGTGAAATTTTGACGAATGATGGTTTTTCATCAGTAGAAGCATCTACTTCATCAGATAGAAATAATCATTTTCCCTCCCCTGAGGAAGTTTCTAGATTTTCTATGTTTCTTGAAAAGAAAAATTTTAAATTTTCTTAGATACATGAAAATGAAAATTATAGGAATTTTTTTTATCATAAGAAATTTCAGATCTTACCAAATATCTTAATAAGAAAAAATATGTTTTTAAATATTTCTAAGAAACATTATGAAGATAATTATGAGAAGGATAAGCTTTATGAAGATCTTAAAAATATATTTTTAGAAAAAGACGTTTTAGAGGATAAACGTAACACTAAGTATATTATACTTGATGATATGAATTTAGTCTTAAGACTGAAATATGAAATATTTTCCTTGAAGAGACTTCTTGTAAATTTTACTTATGTTAATAAATTTTTTAACAATATGTATTCTCATATCTTACCTCATGGTAATAATCAAGTTTCAGGATATTCTCATGAAAAATCATTTTTTAGAAACAATTATTTTGTTCCTCCAAGAGCTCCTTTTTTTACCAAATGTCTAAGTGGTGGGCATTGGAAAAAGAATTGAACTTCAAATAATGTTCAATCCCTTGGGTTTCATTAATATAAATCTTATAATAAAATGTGGATACCCAACATTTTATTATCTATAAATCCAAGAAAGTTTGGATTCTGAAAACATAACTCTTTATCTTTCAGGATAATGAAGGAAGTTCCAACAATTTGTTGTACATGGATAGTGGATGGTCCCGGAAAATGACTGGTAAAAATGACTATTTCAAAAAGATTTTAATTACTAATGGTGGAATAGTATTCTTTAGAGATAACTTTCATGGATTAATTTTCCGTATATGTTTCATTATTCTTCATGGTAGAGATATTATTTTAAATATTATTTTTGTGAAATTAATTAATCACATAATCATTACCATAATCCAATTATGTGATTAAGGATACCATTTGATTATATATATGATAAATTATTAGTTCACAATTTCAAGGATGAGTTTATTCACCCTACCCTTCGGCTTGAGAATGTGTACACCTTAAACCTATAAGACCTTAGAAGTCAAGATCATCATTTCTTAAGTGAAATCGATGGTCAATATTTGATTTTCCAGTAACAATAGGACACTGTAACTTAAAGAATCTTAGTAAACTTTCTATGAACGAACTTGTTAATGATCTACCAGATCTTAGGATTGATTCATCAAAAGTTTTCTATCCTTTTCAATATGGAAAGATTCATAAATCTTGATATAAATCTATAATTGAAGTTAAAAAATTTAATACCTTTCATTTATTGCACATGGGCTTGTTTGGTCCAACACAAAATTGATGAATTGTAGGAAAATTCTATGTGTTTTTCTTAGTTTATGACTACACTAGATGTTCTTGAGTCTATTTTCTTTCAAATAAATATGAATCCATTTCCTTTTTTAAAATATTTTGATCTTAGGATAAAAATGAAACGAACCTACCATTGATAACTATACATAGTGATCCCGGAGGAGAATTTCAAAATTATACTTTTGAAACATTATATAGAAGAAAAGGTATTACTCATAACTTCTTAGCTCCAAGGACTCCTTAACATAATGGCGTTGTCTATAGAATAAACTGTGTTCTTCAGGTGATGAATATAACCATACTGAGTTAATATTCTATACACATCAATTTTTGTGTAGAATCTCTTTGTACTTCATGTTATACTATAATTCAAGTTTTAAATAGACTGTTTCTTAATAAAATACCATATGAGTTATGGACTGGCCGAAATCCAAAAGTTTCATACTTCAATGTTTTCTTCACAATGTATTTATCTTGAATAAAAAGGATAACTTGAATAAGGCATATAGAATTTTTAATAAAAACACTTGTACTGTGGAAGAAATAGTATATGTTAAATGCGATGAAACTGATCCTTTTGTTTTCAATCAACCAAAACTTATTTCTGATATATTTTCTAACACTAATCAAAAACGTATGATAGAAGTCCATTCAAAAAAGGAAATTGTTTTGGAAAAAGTTTTGGAATCCTTTACCCCTTAATATTTTCTACCCTATGTTGATGATCATGCTTTTCAAAACCAATATTAGTTGTTACTTACAAATCATTCCAGTTATATTATCATTGGTGATGATAATCAACCAGTTAGAACTAGAAGTTCTTTTAATAATGAATTTGAACATGTTGTTTTTCATTCCCAATTTGAACCAAAGACTATTATAGAATCCTTGGGTGATGATGATTGGATAAAGGCTATAATAGATGAACTCAATGAATTTGTATGGAATCAGGTCTACACCAGTGTTGAAAACCCTAAGAAAACATTTGTAATTGGAGTTAAATGGGATTTTAGAAATAAATGCGACGAAAATGTAGTTATTGCTAGAGATAAATCAAGATTAGTTACAAAAAGGCTATAACCAACAAGAATTAATAGACTATGAAAAACATATTCTCATGTTGAATGACTTCAATCGATTCATATTCTGGTATCCTTTGCTGCATTTTTTAATTTTAAACGTTATCAAATAGATATAAAGTGTGTTTTTCATAACATTTATATATAGGAGGAAGTCTATGCAGATAAACCCTTATATTTGAAGATACAAAAAATCCTAATCATGTTAATAAACATACCAAATCGTTATATGGAATTAGACAAGCACCTAGATATTTGTATGATAGACTTTCAGGATTTTTACTTCAAAATAAATATGTTAATGGAACGTCCAATCCAACCCTTTTTAATTAGAATGTCTCTAAAGATGTTTTTATTTTACAAAATTATGATGATGACGTCATCTCCGGATCAACTCAACAGTCCTTAACTGATTCCACTGTGAATATTATGAAATCTAATTTAGAGATGAGTATGATGGGTGAGTAAACATTTTTCCTCGGTTTTAGAATTTCTTAAAAACCACAAGGAAATTACATATCTCAAAATAATTATATCAAAGATATTCTTACGAAATTTGGATTTTTCAACACTACGAGTATAATTACTCTTGTCATAAACTCTAATACTCTTGATACTGATGAAGCAAGGAAACCTGGGGATAAAACATCTTATAGAGGGATGATAGGATGTTTACTCTACTTAATATCTAGTCGAACTAACTTAATGTTCTTTGTATTCTTATGTTCAAGATTTCAAGAAAATCCTATGGAATCCCATTTAATGGATATAAAAATAATTTTTTAGTATGTAAAGGGATGTTTATATTTGCGACTATTTTACTCTATAAATGTTTTTAAACATAAAAGTTTTTCGAATGTTGGCTTTGGTGGTTGTAAAATGGATAAAAAGAGTAAATTTGGAAATTGTGTTTACCCGAATGGCCTGAAGGCCTTATTTATATTTTATTATAGATAATCCCCCATTTAAGGGTTGAAGGGGAACATGTACATGACCCGTAGACCCAAGGCACAAGGCTCGACTGACACACTTAATGAATATATTATTCTCCAATTCATCGTAACTCATGAACAACTTGCTGATATTTTTATAATGCCATTACCTTCTGACCGATTTGAATACATTAAATAGAAGCTTGGAATGATCTATATAAGTCAATCATTCACATATACTTCTTGTCTGAATCATATCCTATCATTAATTTACTCATTATTTCTCTGGGAGTAAATATTTTTTCATTATTTATTTATCTTTTTATAAGAAAATAGACTTTCTTGAAGAAATTTTAAAACTGTTAAAAATTTCCAAAATTGAAAATTTCAGCGTTAAATATTTTGGAATTCAAATCCCTAAATCTAAAACTTCTAAAATAATTATTCTAATACCGATAAATTCTTCATAGTATTATAAAAGGTATATTTTCTTACCCTTTATTTTCCTACTTTAGTTTCCAATAGTTGGTATTTCAAAATTTTCAATATCGGTTTACCATGCTTCCAAATATTGAAATTCATTTTTCATATATTCATCCTCAATAGACAGATCAGATCAGGTTATTTACATCCGATTGATTATCTTATGGATGTTTAGTGGTCATAGTTATGTCTATATAAAGGGTGCCTCGTTTATAAGCACCCCACCAATATTACGGACCTCTGTGCGGATGTTATGTTGCCATTAAATTCCTTCATTCCAATTTTATTATTTCTCCACTCCGAATGACTCTTGAATCTATAGAAGAATAGATGCTGATTACCAAGGAAATTAAGGATAGGTCAATCTTTTGGGAAAGGATGGTATTCCCAATATTCATTGAAAAGTATGATTCCCTATCTCTAAGGTGATAAGAACTAATTGTTGGGAAAGTGTTTGTGTGTCTAAAGAAATAAGTCAAGATATGGTTTTCCCTGATCTGGTTATTCGGTTCTACGAATCTGTTACATTTTTCAAAAGGATGGTGTGTACTTTTTTAAGGTCAAATGTTATGATGAGACTTATATAGTTCACTATAAGATGCCAGCAGATGTTCTCAACTTACCATATGAAGGGGATGTTATTATATACTCTCAAAAATTTCCCGAGAAGGATGGTTCTTTTTAAGACGTCAAGGATTGGGATTATATTGGTCATATGTATGATAAGAATTCAAAGATTACAAATAATTCAACAAATCATAAGATGGTTTCTCTCTGGATGCAAGGATATATTATTCATGAAAAGGAGAAAAGAACTCTATAAATATATGTGATATCATTCATTTATATTTTCATGTCAATATACAGAAGTTCAACCTGGTTAAGTTCATCTTTATCACCATCCAATAAATAAATGTTGGAACCATAAGATCTCAGATTATTATGTATCTGAAAACTATCTCTAGGATAATTGTTATGTGCCTTCAAGAACTGAATGTCACATGTCGATCAGTGTCAAATCCTTTTAATATTTTTTTCTCGATGATGACACTCTAAGGAGGATGAAGGTAGAGTTTATATAGGAACCCAAAACATTTGAAGATATGGTTCTCATTAAAAAAGGATTTGTTCCAGAATTTTCAAAATCAGTACCCATGAAAAGGAAACATGAGGAACTAGGATTGCCTGTACCAATTCCTAATGTTCTGGTATCAAAACCCCCCCCTGCAAAGAAATTGGATTCCTATTATGATGAAATAGTTACTAAGTGGAGAGAAATGGAAGATACTAAAATGTAAGGAGATCCTTCCTTTGGTCTAATCCCTGCAGAGACTAGGGCCTTAAAAATCAAGCAAGCTGAAAATCTTGAGAATGAAAAAAATAGAATGTCATGAAGAAGAAATCCAAGGAATCTCAAGTGTGTTAGTCCTTACTAACATCTACAGAAATGAAATCACAAGATGTAAGTGAACCTCAATTTGATCATAGTAAGTCTGTTGTCACACCAAAAATCCAGAAATCCTGGAAAAGTTATATCTTTTTCAGAACCTATTCATGAAATAGATAATAATATTACTCAAGATGATTATGATGATGTTTTATGGGATTTTGAAGATTACATTGGATCTCCTCTAATTTTAGTTTCTATATCCTTTTGTGAAGAACAAGTTGAAGAGGAAGTTGAAGTAGATGTTCTGGAAGAAGTTGAAGTTGAAGTTGAAGATGAAGAACAAGGTGGAATTGAAATAGAAGAAGAATAGAAAGAATAGGTTTTTCAACAAGTTTGTGAAGAAGAAGAAATTTAGGAATAAGAAAGATAAGAAGGATCTCAGAATCATGAGTTTATAAGGGAAGAAGATGAATATTAATATATTAATGTTATCCAAGTATCAGATGAACAATCCCCAGTTTGAAATCCTGTCAAAGGCAATAGTGTTTTGGTCGCCTCATCTTATAAGGAAACAAATCAAATGTCTTCTAAGAGAATAGACAAACAAGCTACCTTAACTCCAAGAGATGTTGATAAAGGAAAAGATGTTTCAGGTTCTGAATCCTAATCATCTGTGAAAAAATACTTTGTCAAGCTATCTTTAAAAAAGTTGGAAAGCTCTATTACGGTTCTTGCAAATATAGATCCCAGAGTAAAATGACATAAAAACCCTAAATCAAAAGATTGAATTGACCAATTTGATTATAGACATGGTGGAAAACAAGAAGAAAACTTCATTAATGTTTTGATTGATTAAAAATCTCATAGGTGACATGTAAGAAATTATTAAAATTCCCCTAAACCGTTAATGAAGAGCTCAGACCATTTACTGAATACAAGGATTCAAAAAATGGCACCTTCAATACATTTGATACCAAGTTCAAAAAGGTCAAGGCATCAATCTATGAGAAGTTTAGTCAACTAAATTTCATTTCCTGATCTTTAAGTAGTGACTAGGATGTCAGGTGTAGAATTAGTGAAAAAGGTGGCATCTCAATAAGTGATCATTAAGAATCAAGATTTTAGAATCAAATCTACGTATAAAGGATTGTTTCCATAGAAAATAAGAACCCAGATCATGAGTTCTTGCTGAAGAAACTTCAAGAAGATCATAAGGAATTCAAGATACTCAAATCCTTGATAAAGAAAATTATGTCATAGAAAAAAAAGGATGCATGATTTTTTTTTCATTGTGATGTTTTGTTGTTACCTAAACATTATTCCCAAAATTTACATAAGATTTTTCATGCAAATTCTGCATTTTTTTTCTCATGTCTATTTTCATAACCCTTGTAGGTACATATCATAATTTTCCATTCCTTTTTGAAAATCACAATGGGGGAGAATTTATTTGAGGGAAGATTTTAATGAAGACTCGAAAGAGGGAGAATCTATTAAAGGGGGGTATGTTAAGAAATAAAAATTTCTTAGGGTGAGATATTTACTTATGAAAGAAAACCGGATACTAAAGATCTAGAATATGATCCTTGGGAAACAAATCCAAAAGGGGTATTTAGTCATATTCACCAAAAATCTCCTTCAAAGGGGGAGATAAGTTTATTCCTACTGGTTTTTCAAAGTCAATATAATCTTCCCTAGAAAAGTTTTTTTGATTTCCAAAAAGGGGGAGATTGTAGAGTCAATAAGGTTATCTTATAACTTCTCCATTCCATATAGTTTTATGTTTTGAACCTCAAAAAACACTTTTTCATAAGTTCTGAATTTTTTTTCTTATGTTCTAAATTTGTCTTTCCATTTTATTTTTACATTTTTCATTCTATTATACTTACAATATTATCATTCCATTATACTTACAGAATTCTCATTCTGTTATACTTAAAAAAAATTCATTCATTTGTACTTACAGAATTCTTATTAGTTTTATGGTTCTGAATCATGTACAACTTTAATTCTGTTTTATGATTCCAAATCCGATACAAAAGTCATTAAGTGTTATGATTCCGAATCTGGTGAAAAATTCATTAAGTTTTATGATTCCAAATCTGGTATAAATGTCATTCCATTTTATGATTCCGAATCTGGTAAAAAAGTAATTCATTTTTATAATTCTGAATCCAGTACAAAAGACATTCAATTTTATGATTTTGAATCCTGTACAAATGTCATTATGTTTATGATTCCAAATCTGGTGCAGATGTCATTCCGCTTTCACAATCCGATTTAGTTTTTCTTAAGAATCTAATTTCTTGATAATGTAAGAGTTGTATAGTGTATTGTTCAAATATTATTATATTCTATGTTTTCTTATACTTAAAAGTTATCTTAAACTTAACATCATTTCTATTACATGAAGAGATGTTGTAGAATCCATCAAAAACTATATCATTTAGGCATGAACAACTTGTTCAGACATTCTTTGTAAAGACTCTGATTGTGCTAATTATGGGCTTTCGGGTTTGGAAGACTGTGGTTATGATTTTATTCTAAATTTATGGCTTACAGGGATAGAATGAAAGATATCGACTTTCATATTGAGGGCTTACCTAGGTTCGGGTAAGACATAATTTCATAAAAGTACAAATCAGAGATCCATTATCACTATTTGTTGGATTCCCATCTCTTTGGGTTTAAAGAATCTTATTATTACTAGTTTTCAAGTTTTTTTAATTCCACATCAATTTTATCTTTGTTAATGTAATAATTTATAATTTTATTATACTTTTTAATTTTCTTACTCTAATTATATTATAGATACTATATGCTTAATGATAGAATATTTTCATTAGGAAAATCCTTCTTATGTTTTATCTTAATGTTTTAATTTTAAGGAAAACAATCTTTAAATGGTTTTTTGAACGTTTGTTTTGCTTCGTTAAACTATGTTTTAAATTAACTTTAATGTTTCCAAAGGAATTTTTAAAGTATAAAATTCATCCCTCCCCCCTCTTGTATATTGAGAATCTATATCATTATTTCGATACTGTATTAATTATAGTGACAATTATTTACTATGAAAAAATATTAATAATTACCTATGCGATTGAGTAGAGGTAGCATCATTTTACATCAAGCAAATATAGTGGAGGAACATGAAGGATAGTGATAAATACCAACACTACAAGGTTAAATGGGTTTTGAAAGACATGTTTGTGGATGTTTTGGTTCAAAAATCCTTGAAAAGTGAAAATAAATATTATCATATAATCCATATTAGGGAATATGACTCCCCAAAAGATATATTAAAAAGTAATGAATTGTTAGATAAAAATGATAATAAAATTAACTTTCAAATAGTAGATAAAATGATGAAAAAATTAATTTTATAATTATTAAAAATTATCCTTCTAATGTCGACTATAATAATTCTTTCCACATTACCTAATTGTCGTTATCTAATTTTTATCAATGAAGTACAATCTCTCATGAGAATGAAAATATATGAACAAAACACACTAACTCAAACAAATGAAAACAAATTATTTGTAAAAAAATTATAGGAGTATCAATCAAAATAAAAAAGTAAATTATATATTTTGGAATAATAAGATATTTTTAGGACAATGATTGTACTATGAAATCATAAAGATTACCTCTGTGATTTCATCGAGAAAGCGTTGTTTCTCTTCTTGAAACAGAATTGTATGGAATATGAAGAAATGTAATAAATACCAACACTATATGGGTGAAAATGATTTGAGGGGGAAAACATTGTAGATCATTTAGTGACTAAATTCATGAAGGGTTTACATTATCATATACTACAAATGAAATCTACATGGAATAATGAAAATTAAATCAATGATTCAATATATAATTTTTCAGTAAAATAGATAATTTTTATCATAACATTACATGTACATCTTATCAAAGGGTTCCCTTCATTATATTCTACTCTTATATGAGTTTGGTAACATTATCATGTTCATATGATACTAGCTTCATGAGTGGTCAACCATTTAATTTGGATTATAATTTTCTAGTAGATAATAGATATTATTAAGTTGAAAAACATTGTATATTAATAAACATATTTATATTCACATCGAACTCTTTTTTATTATTGATTTTAGGGATTTGGTTCCTCTATTGAGAATCAAAATTCCTTCTATGTATTCCCATTTAACGTATAAAAAAATTTCTACATTGGGATTGGCATTATGTAAATGTGATCTCCTAGTAAAAGTGTCATCCTCGAATGAATTTTCATCCTAAAAGTCATTTTTTTAGTCTCAAGTAAAAAAATTGGAAACTTCATGTTCTTAAGATATTGGACATAAAATATTTTTACTTCTTGTGATGCAATTATGAACGGATCATATTTTTCCCCTTCCACAATGAAATTCACCTTCACTAAGCCCATTTCATCAACATTCACTTCACTCATGTTGTCAACCCAATTTAAATGGAAATTCAGAACATAAAAGGTTTTATAATCCAACCCATATATCTATTTCATAATTCCAAAAAATTTAAATATTTGAAAAAATTGGATTTCTATCCTTGGAACTAGATATGTGCGCCACTTCTAGAAAAAGAGTAACATGAATATTTTTCATCGTACTGAATTTATCATGTTATTTTGTTTATAACATAGAGCCATTGATTAAAACCACATTATAAGATATATTATGTTCATTCATTCCCATGGATAGCCATCGAATACATCTGTAAATTAAATTTTGATTTTTATATAAAACCTTATAAATGTGATCCTATAACCATCCATTAAAATATGGAATATGTGTTTCTGATATCCATCATTCATCCCTTGATGAATCAATATCCCAAATAATTTAATTTTGTTCTTCAATTTATGTGTCATAATCTTTATGATTAAATAAAATGAAATGGTGTTCATGCCCCCACTCTATCAAGTTAATTGTAATGACATCTCTTCCACAAATCCCTACTCCCATAAGGTGTTTGTTGGGATAAGACATTGGAATACCAATGCTACCAAAATCTGATAGGTAATCAGTATAAAATTATATAGTTTTTTAAAAAAAAATATCATTCTATAATACAACCATCTGGCTGACATTGAATATTGACATACCCTTTCAAATTATTCATATACAATATGATCATGTAGATCCATATATAATGGAAAAGAACAGTGATTTGAACCTATATAACCAATAAACCATTAGGTGTACCATTTTATTAATGAATTATAGTTGGAATAATGTATATAATTCTCATAATATGAATTCAACTCTTTATTTATGATTGAAAACTACATCATGTATATAATTTTACTACATACGGATTTTAAAACGAAGAGTATAGTAATTATATGAAACACATTTTGAGGAAGAATACAATGGAAAAGACCATTCAGGAAATCAGTCATCAAGACGCGGAATTTAATTGATTTTGTCCCCTATTACATGAAATTATTCATTGAAAAGACATTTTCATATCCGAGGAATACCACTCTTGATTTTTAACACTATTAAGGAAAATGTAAAATTGTAATTTTCCCGTCTAGATAGAGTGTAATATTTTAAAGGATGAAAATTCATCCATTTACCCTTTATAGGTTCCAAATCTTCTTTTGTCTCTATGTCCATCATGTCTAACCTAGTCTTGATTCGATAGTTTATTTTTTCAAAAACATTTAGTAAAGTACCAATAACACTGTTAAATTATTTTTTTTCAAATTTAATGGAATCATGAAATTGTATAACATACAAAAACATAAATTATTATAATTCATAGAAAATTAATAAATTCTTCTAAATTTATTTCAAAAGGTTTTTATAAAAAAGTTTAACAAAAAAAATTTAGAATATATTTTACCTTAAAAAGCAGTTTATCACCCGTTAGTTCAGTCTGTGTTGTTTCTTGTTCGATGTTCCCATTGATTTCTATAATCTAGGATTGGTATTTATTTTTCTGAGGTAAACATTATTTGATTTCCTAAAGGAAAATTCATTATTTAATTTTTTTGGAGAACTGAGTTTATTCATTTTCCACAAATAATACAACCCAACATTCCTTTAATTCTATAGCATGATATATTCCCCAAAGGCGGGGAAGTTATTTATTTTCCGTTAAAACGTTTCCCTCAATGTGAATTCATCACTTCTGTGATCATTATAAATTGTAACACCAATATCCCACAAAAACATTAGATCTTTGATTAAAGGTTCCAAATAAAACTCAATATAATAACTAGGTTTCTTTTATCCATATACAAGCTGATAGAACATAACGTATCTTCAATTAATGCATATCCATGGGGGAAAGATATAGTTTTTCAACATTACTAGACATGTACTCTAATTAGAACCATATATATCAAAAGTAAATATTCCATGTATAGATATAACAAGATGAATGTTTCTTACCTCATTTCCAAAATCAATATACTCGAAATCAGTTTTCTTCCACTTTGGAGAATCTATTAGATTATATAGGTTCTCATATTCAATTATTATATTTGAATGACATGTAAGTTGTCTAATAATTTCCTAACATACATATATTCTCTTAGAATGTAGAATTATTTTATGGTTAGATACTAATTTTTAATTACATGATTCATTTTCATGTATAGATCCACCCCACAGATTGGTCATTTTATGAGTGATTCATGGTCCTTACAAAATAATATGAAATAATTTGGAAAAGCATATATTTTTTAAAGATCATTTACATTTAATGTATAGTTCATATAGCATCATATTTATTAAAAGGTAGATCAATTTCTTATGGTATCATATCATTAAAGAGACAATATTTATCTTTAAAGCTGGTGACACTCTATCTAATCTCAACTTTAAAATTGTATAACTTAAATACTGCTAAAAATAATTCATATTTAGTAAAACCAGTATATAATGGTATTTAGAATAGTTATTTAACATCTCAAACAACTACATATTATCATTATGTTCTTCTTATGTATCCATATTCATTTCATCTGTGTGACATCCATCATAATTTACCCTAGTATTCATATCACATGATCCATAAACTAATGTATCACCGCAAAAGATGTTCAAGTTTATAGTTTTCCAACATTTAGTCTATCATTTATATCTTTGATCTACTTTTTTATTAATAAAATGTTTTTACAAATATTCCAAAATAATATTTCTTGATTAAAAACATTAAAAAACATACAAATGATTTGAGAAGGGTTGTCTCTATGCACTATTGGATACATGATGAAATTTATAAATCCATCATCATACTCTTTTGTCAAAATGATTTTCCTGCATCAGTTTTTTATTCATATTCAACCTATTGGGCTCATAAAGTATTCATTTTTTAAAGTAAAAAATTATATTGACCCTATATATTCACAATCAATGTTGAATGTTAATGATAATTGCAATAAAGGAAACTCAAAATTTATTTATTTTAATCAATTCAAGTACTCATTGAAGAAAATGGGTAATAAAATAAAATAACAAATTAATCCATCATGGTAGGTGATATCATAGGAATTCATTCAAGGGTGAAAAATATATAAACCTTCCCTCCTTGTTAGCTCACCTCTTGAATACATGTCATTGGATTTTTCTTAGTTTGACACTCATCTAAAATATCTTTTGGACATGCACCTATGATTCTTGAGATATTGTAAGAAGTAGTCATAAGTGGTATGACTAATGGTCCGAGTAGTAAAAGAAACATAAAAGATACATGGAATGAGTCTTAGGAAAGAAATTTCCATAAAAATTTTTAGGATAAGAAGTTTATTAGGATTACAGTTGAAATCTAGACTATTCAATGACATGGTTAATGCATACCATTTGTGAGAATTATATGGATTGTAATAAAATATTCATAATAGTGAAACCAATTAATGTATACCTTAAATGATGTATAAATAAAAATATGATCTAATTATTATTCCAACAATACAGAATTAGATAACCTCCATTCAATTTTTTGGAACATGTGATGTAATAGCCTAAGGGATTAATACATTAAATAGTAATGGTATATCAAATATTTTAAAACAACTCAATATTATTATTTCAATTACTATTAAAAAATTATAATGAATGGAATAAATAATTTTAGGAAAATAATATATTTAACAATGATATTGGATTTATACATATTAAAACTCTTTGTTGAAAAATAGATTCAATAATTATTTCTACAGTTGTTGAAAATAATAATTATTTTCCAGAAGATTAAGAGTAGACATTATATATAAATTTCATTTTTGAGGACATTATAGATTATATGGTTATTTTGTAAAAAAAAAATTTGTCATAATGAAATAAATAATATTAATTTTGGATCATATATATGTTTTATGTTAATGAGGAGGTGACCCACTCTTACAGAAATATTTTTTATGTGATAAGAACATAAGTAAAATTGGATGATGAATTTAATCCATTGGATGAACTCTACTTAAAAAGTGACAAATGAATTGGATGTATGAATGATTGTCATGATTTTATTAAAAAAAATATTAATTTGGGGAATGAATTATGTTTCGATATTATATAAAAAAATAGAATATAAGAGATTTTTATTATTGATGTCCCACAAGAGGATTTACAAAAGAAACATTCATTCATATTAGATATAGGTTTTCCATCTCACATGAGAGGTAAATTAATGTAATTAAATTTTTTTGAAAAGATCAAAGGGTGTTTATAATTTTAGAAATATAAGATCTCATAAGGTAAATTGTGATTATTTAAAAGTTGATGGAAATAAAAGGAATTTTTAAAGAAAAATATGTTTCACATGGATTATAGTATAACAAACACAGTGTCTAATATATGTGTGATGAGGGAAATGATGTGATTTTTAAGAAGACTTAATGAGTGTCTTATCATTTCAGTGATGGATATATTTTTAAAAAGGTATCAATAACAAGTTAAACCATATTATTATTTTGGGTTTATAAAAATATGTGGTAATTGGGACTGAAAGTGGAAATAGATTTATGGTAGTGAAAAAATGATCATATTATATAATTATAAATTTAAATGGTAACTTAAAATGGTGGGATGGGATATATTTATGAAGACAAGATAATATTGATAGGTATTTTTTTACTAATTACAATGGAAGTATTTTTAATAATTAAAATAATAAATTAGATATTTAAGTGAAAAAATCCTATAATTTTATTCACTATGATATATATGGACACCCAAAGTATAAATCAAACCATTGTGATAATTATTTCATAATAGTTGATAGATCATGTCATTATCTTAAGGATTTTATTTTGTATCACTCACTATTACTAACACTTTATTATATTTGTGGTATTATATAAATGTATTTCAAAAAGAAGAAAAAAATTGAGAATTTTTAAAATTGATGCAAGAAAAATAATAGAAATAGTTATAATATATGATTTAAAATATAGTATTATCATAATCAAACGTAAATCATAGGGTGATTATTTGTTTAATTGTGTTATTAATGTTTTGTCCCAACATAATTGTCACTCGATTAAAATGATCAATGTCATTAACCTAACCACATCTAACAGTATTTCCCATATAGGTAACTAATGCATTAATATCGCATGTTCATTAGGGATTGTATTTCCAAAGTACCATGGTAAGGAGGAATCCCATAATTTATTCGAATAACCATGATCTTCCACATCCATAGGGGTTGAATGAATGAAGAGAACCCAATTGTACATTTCTAGTGGTCACCAATTCATTCACTATAGTATCACCAATATCAAACATATCCAAGAAAAATTTTCAAGGTAAATAATTTTTCAAAATATAGTGTGTTAATACATAATTTTTTATGAATAAAATAATGAATAATGATAGAAAATCACTATGAGATGCTAATTAAAAATAACTAAGACTCTCATGTAGATATCACCAAATAAGTAATCAAGAAGTGAAGAGGTGGAGAATACAAAATACATTTGATTGTATCTTTGTATCACTTGAATGATATTATAGAAATAACCAAACCTAGATTTTGTTCAGTCCATGGATTCATTTGGCACTTGAATCTTTTCAGTCTTTGATTTGAGCCTTGTAATTGTTGGATCCTTCATTATATCCATTATTTGATCATTGATTAGGCAAGGAGTACCGATGTTAGTAGGTTGTGTCAGAAGAGACCTTTGGATATCAGGACTGGATTATGATGGTTTGTGTTCTAAAAATGGACTAAGACACTTTTATCAGCACTTCCAAAAAAGTGCTCATAAACAACCCTTTTATCAGAACAAAGTTAATATGTTCTAATAAAAGGAATATATATAAATATATTTTTATGCTGATAAATATGATATTTATTAGTTCTAAGACTCACTCATAAAGTGAAATATTGTTAGTGCTAAAGTTTTAGCACTGATAATGATGGATTTTATATTTTCTTTTTGAGCACTGATAAACCTCCATCATTGTCATCACTACAAAAGCACAAATAATGGATATATAAATATAAATATAAATAAATATTTGTAAACATATTTATATAATTATAGATTTTTGTTTAATAATTATATATATATAAATATATATTAAACATATTTATTATTTAAATATATATTTTTATAATTTATAAGTACTTATATATATAATTATTCGTTTATAATTAAAAAAATATTTTTTTTAATATTTTTTATATATTTAAAAATGTATAACAGTAAATATATTAATATAAATATATATTTTATTATTTAATAAATTTATATAAATGTATTTATATTCATTATATTCATTATTTCAATAAACACAGTATAATTTTAACATTTTTTAAAATATATATGTTTTTTTAATTATATCATTACTTTATAAAAAATTAATAATTATTTTATAATTATTAATAAATACATGTATAAATATATATAGTAAATATGAATATATAAATATATTCATTTATAAATATTTATTTAAAAATATATTTTTAACATCTTTAATGAATATTTAATCATAAGTGTGTGTATGTCAAATGTGAGTGAAATTTAATAATTAATAAAGAGAAATCTTTACCAATATTGTGAAAATGGATAGGATATATTAATGAAATATAAATTGTTAAAAAATTTGGATATATATTCGATGTATATATGAAGTATTCTTTAAAATATTAAATCATAGTAAATAAATATATATAATGAAACAATATAAATTGATTGAATTCCAAAAAAATAAAAAATATATTATATTAAAAATGAATTAATACCTAACTGTAATAAAATTAGAATTAAATAAATGAAATTTATTTTAACATATTAAATGTATCATGTTATAATTAAATTCAAAAAGAAATTCTAAATTTGAATAAATTACATAAATATTTTTTGTATGTGTTTCTATATAAGATTTCATTAATTACATATATTTTTTTATGTCCATTGTTTATAGAATATAAACAATTTTGAGTGTGTATTTGAAATCAATATAACTCATTTTGTATATATGTTAAATGAATAAATCAAACTATATTCAATTATTTCCATTTCTCGATGCAATTATTCAGTAATTTTATATTACATTAATGGTTAACTATAAACTTTTCTTCCCTAATTATATTAATATTTAATGTAATGCATAAGGATACCATACTATATAAATATTATTTATATACAGTCATATATATATATAATATTTTTTATTAATGACATCAATTAATTTTTAATTAATTAAATGGGTGATATTTTTCTTAATTTACTTATTTTTAGTTTTAATTTTTTTAATATTTATTTTTCATATATCAATATATTTATTATCTACTATTTATTTTTATTTATAATTAATATAAATTATAATAAATTTATTCATTTTTTTCAATAATTATTTAATTACTCAATTTTTAATATTTTATAAATAAAATCTTTTTTATAATTTATATATGTAATTATTATTTTTATTCCATACAATTATTTATATGAAAAAAACTTCTAATAAAGGTTCCCTTTATCAGTGCTATAAATGATGTCGTGGAAGAAGGTAAACATTATAGATGCTAGAGATAAATCACAGATAAAGAATACCTTTTATCAGTGCTAATAAAAAGAGATGGAAAATATTACCCTCAATCAGAACTAAAAAATCATTGATAAAAAGCAATGTTTTATCATCTATTTTTTAGCTATGAAATATGGAACATTAAGGAATGCTATTTTCTTGTACTAATAACGGTCAGTGCTGGTCAACGATAATGTTTTAGTACTATGTGAAAAAAATGCTAGAAACTCTCAATTTGTCTTTTTCCTATAGGTAGTAATATCTCTATTAAAATGTTTAAAAATTTATTTCCCTTTTGATGGATCATAGGGTTCCATAATCACTTATTTTCTTAAAATTATCCCTTCTATACATCACATTCAAATTTAAATTGAAACTATTTCCCCACATCCCCATTCCATCCTCACCAGTTCCATACTCATATATAAATTCAAAAAATCTAACAAAATCTTTGATTCCCATCTATCACTTTAAAAAATAATTGCATTGAAGTAATGATTGGAGTTACTCCATAAAAATATTTCTAATATTCCTTTAATAGGGAAAAATATTAGATACATAAAACATACATATATTTGAAGAAATACCCTCAAAATTGCGTGGAAAAGATAAAAATTTCACTTATAAACACCAAAATATACAAAAACATGTATCAATTCATGTAATTTAATACAAGACAATAAAAATCGTGAGAAATAAAATCCATGAGAACCACTTATGGAAGAAAAACAATGGAAAAAGTAACCCTTACTCCAACAAGTAAGGTTCATACCCCATGGGATTCTATGTCTGAGATTGATCATTATCCCCCTATAGAAGATTGAGATATATATATATATATATATATATTTGTTTTTTGTTCATATTAGTATACACGGTTTGATCCTCCCCAAAACCTCTATAAAAATTTTGATAGAAGAATTCAAAATAAATAATGAAAAATTAGTTTAACAATTTCATTACCTAAACTGGGAAATCAATATTCGCAAATTCAATCAAGAAAAATATCTAAATTTGTCATCCTAATTGTTAAAATTATATAATAAAACATTTATAAATGAATGATACCCACCTTCAACATTCCCTTTTAACCAGTCAACCAAAACCCCTACATCGCATGTCATGGTTCTCTGATACCTTTGACAAGTCTTGTCTCATATCAATATAAACACATCACTGTCACCTCTGAATACTCCCAACAATAAGAACGCTTCCCCATCATAACCTCATAATCCCTAATTACTACCTTTATCCATTAAATCCCATTAAAATAAACATTATTCCATCATTAATTATAGTCCATAAATATATACACAAGTGATAAATATAAACTATTACACCCTATATGTATATAATTTGTAATATAAATCCAATATATCTATAACATATAAATGTGTCATAACCATAATTCATTCGGAAAAAATGAGTAATATTCATATAATAATTATCAATACCATCTAGGATATGGATATATATATAATACCTTTCCTGGAAGAGAGAGCGTGGTGAGTGATTAGAGAGACATTCCCAAACTCTATATCTTTGATTTTAGGAAGACACACAAAACCCAAACTAGATATGGAATTGGTCATTTTATTTTACAACGATGGTTGATCATAAGAAATATAGAAACAATAATGATTAATTAAAATTCGGAAAACTATTATTTTTTTAGCTTACTAAACATATGTAACAATCTATAACGAAAATTTTATATAAAAATTGGGATTCCTACACAAATAAATTTGGGAATTAAAAATCCTAAAAAAATAATCAAGATTAATAATTAACTATTATCATGTATTACAAATCCTTTACTCTAAATTATGTAACATGCCTTCATAAAATTAGAATTATTATTTACATTATGAATATGTTGCCAATTTTTTTATTTAGAACTATAATTTCTGTTACTATTATCCAGATTGATTAATTTCATAATAATTATTGACCTGAAAAAATTAAACCTTCTCCCTATAAGAAAATATGTCATCAATTTATCCTAAAATACTATCCACTTATTTAAAAATTATTTCCCAATCCATATTTTAAAGGAACTAATACACAATTAATACTACACCACATATGATAATAACACCAATCAAATAATAAAAAAAGTAAATGAACACATTCTAACTAATAATAAATCCATAAAATCATCTCCAACACCATTCCGTACAAGCCACAACAACACACCACCAACCATATCAAACATCCACACCACTAACACACAGATATCCCATCCCCCTTCACATAATAGAATATTTTAAGGTTTCATTTTAAAACATTGAAAGGGAACTCACGTAATATATATTATTGTAGAAAATGATAATTTCATCAATTATAATATTAAACAAATATCACCCATTTTATTAACCATTGGAATAATTATTGAACCATGAAATACAAATATAAAGGTTCCCTATCTCTAATTACAACAGTAAATGTTTTAATTTACAATAATAATTAATTTATTCATTATGAGTAGATTAAGGTGGTAATAAAAAATAAATATTTCAGAAACTATTATTATAAATATACTTCTAATAAATATGATTAATTCAATGCTAAAACATATTAAAACATTCTTTAAGAATAATATTTATAATTTAAAATTATATAAACAATATGATCATTGATCCCCATATATAAATTATTTTCTGAGTTTATTAATCATGATAAACTAATATTATTTATAATAACATTAACAATCTATTAAATAATATATAAAAGTCATATTCCAAAAATATAAATATATGAATAATTTCATGTTAATAAATAACAACATCCTTTTCAATATCATTAATTCATATTTATTATCTTCATTTCATTGTTACACACTATTTACACATTTGAAACTAAATCACAATAACCCCACATTTAAACATAATTTTATTAAAGAAGTGTTTTTTAATACCTAATCATGAAGTACATCACTGATGATAAAATAAAAAATTTAACAGGAAAAAATATTACACGAAAAAAAACAATATTAAAAAGACACCTACCATATAATATAATTCCATTATGAAAAAACACCATCAAACTTCACAAATAAACTATAGACATTGAGATAAATACAGTATTGTGGCATGGGGAGGAGAAAAAATGAATCAAAATGATAGAAAGGGAAAAAATAATATAACATGGATTGATTAAAGGATACCATATGAGGCTAGAGCCATATGATCTACTACAATGGATTATGCATCACATGAATGATCTAACAACCACCTAGTGTTTAGTTTATAGAGGAGGAAATAGAATTTCATTAACTGAAACCTATTATTAATTGGGATAACCTAGAAAAAATGCATCATGGTTTGAAGCATAATATCATATTACAATCCATACCGAGAACCATATTTATGATGTGGTTATTCTATATGTTTTCCCATTTATCATATTCAATGTCAATATTATTCGATGATATGAAATTGAATCATGGAATCATATGAAACACCACAATAAATTATTTGAATCATAAGAAACCATAGTGTTATTCCCTTTTTTCACCAACAGAATATATTTTCCCCATACCAAACTTATAACACTATATACGCATACTGACACAAAAAACAATTAAAGACCAAACAAATGAATTCATATGTAGAGTTCAATAGAAAATCACCTATAATTCTTATGCAGTTGTTTCCTAGAAGACTAAACTAAAAACCCATATAATGTTATCCATTACCTGGTCATTATTTAACATTATAATAAAAACCCATCTAGAACTATCAAACATAAATCTATAAAGTCCTTCCATTTTCAAATATAATCATTAAATAATTTTAGTGGAATAAATAACCATTATACAGAGACACTACCAAATACAATAACTGGTCTAGAGCCCTTGGAAACATGGGAATATAAGCCCTAGAATATATATTATAATCATCATCTCTCATAATGTTCTTCTTGAAAATTACCTCTTTATGGACACC
Source organism: Viscum album (assembly GCA_963277665.1). Taxonomy (NCBI): domain Eukaryota; kingdom Viridiplantae; phylum Streptophyta; class Magnoliopsida; order Santalales; family Viscaceae; genus Viscum; species Viscum album. The sequence goes on from OY728122.1 coordinate 690,088,133, forward strand.
TCAAACATAATACATATCAACATAACCTAGATAAAAGAAAACATAAAAAGGGGTGAGCTCAGTTTCTCCATAAAGGTAAACTATGGAACCATGTAAGAATAAACAAGAGCCTATGGGTTTGATAATGTGATCATGAAAATATAAAATCATACCCTACATATGAATGTTCATAACTATAATCATGGCCTAAATATTATCAATACATAAGACATTAATCATAATAAAATAAATAGCCAAATACATAAAATCATAACAACGGAATAAAAAATTGGATTTTGGTAGCCTCATAATCATAAAGTATTATTTCTATATAAGCCATGTAATTTATTCCAACACCATCTTGGTAGTACAGGTTCACTCACCATACCATTATTTTAGTCATGGTTCATTCCCATGTCCATCTTGGTAGCCTAATTTCACTTTGTATACCATCGTGGCTGTCATGGTTCACTCCAATTACCATCTTAGTAGTTAATTTTCATTCCCAATACTTCCTTTGTTTATCTCATTAGATATAAATATTAACCCAATGTATTAGAAAGATATATAGGACATCCCTCTATCATTGTGAAATCATTAATACACGTTTCAAAACTACGCAAATAGTCATATCAAACCCATGAAATGAAGTGATAATTATAAACATGTAATAATTTAATAACCTTTTGAAAAAATGTATGTTTCATATTAATTTTTGACATAAACATAATCGATGAAAATGATTGGGTTTCAAAGGAATATAAACTCAGAAAGAGGAATTGGTTTCATAAAAATCATGTCATCAAAACAGAATCCATTCATAGAAAAAATGTGAATGTAAACATTGAATAATTTCCCCATAAAGGAATGACTGAAAATAATCTATTTTTATCTTAGATTGCAAATAATTTTTAATTTTCCTTTATAAAAATTTCATGAGAATAATATCCTTTCTTCTTTGAAAAAATAATCATTTTATAACATAAAAACTATTAAAATCCATTTCTTAGAAAATTGTTTGAAATCATAGAATACAAGCTTTTAAAAGAAAAAAATTAACCTTTTTTCCTTGAAAATTATCTTCAAGGAACTTTTGAAAACATTTTTTAAAACATTTTCCAATACATAGTTTTTTAATATAATAGAATTTTGACCTGAGAGAAATATAGTTACCTTTTTCATAGAAACATTATCTTAAGATGAAAAGACTGGAAAAATTTGTACTATAACATGATTATATAATAAAAAAAAGTGGATAAGGATCTTGATGAGTATTCTTGAGGGATGGGTCAAAAGATTTCATCAAAGGCAGCATAAATGTAAATAATGTCTAAAAGTGATGATATTGTCTCAATAAACACTTATAACAAGGTAACATGGAATCATACTCTCCATCTAAGAAAAATAAATTTCATGTAGCTTAAATATAATTTGAAGAATTTTATTCATAATATAACATGTAAAATAGAAGTATATACACCTTGAAAAAGAGTTTTGGTGTATAATAAAACATGAGACTTAATGATAGAAAATTGAGACAAAACAATTTTACCAATTTGGAAAAAATTTAAAAATAAACCCCATGAATGAAATTACATAGTTAGATATGTTAATACATATAAATTTAGGTATAATAAACATATAATATAGTAATTGGTACAACCCCACACAAAATGAAAGAGTTTCGAAAATAGATTATATCTCATTGAAATAAAAATGAGATAAAATCCCATTTTCTTGTGTCTTGACTCTGTTGAAACCCATACAAGATTCATGTATAATAAAAATAAGTTTATTAAAATTATACCATATATGGTTTCATTTTGACCTTATATTAACCACTTGTTAAAAATAATATGTTAAGGATTCAGTTTGGGTAATATTCACTTTGTTCGTCGCATGTGTCAGAATCTATAATATCATAAGTCCTTATATGAAAAGTATTAAGGTAAATCCCCTTTATTAAAAAATAAAAATACAAAGAAAACCCTTTTATACATTGTATGGGAAACTCAAGACATGCAAGTTTGGTCTGATGGATCAATCCACTATAAAACCCAATACATACACTATTAGAGTGACCCAAAAGACCATGCAATTAACCCAATACATTCCTGAAGGCTTCAGATCCAAAAAACACCACAAAATCCCAACAAAAAACCTAGGTCCATTTTGAAACTCCTAGTCCACTACGGTGATTCCCACTATTAGGATGACCTCAAACAGAGCCGTGACACCACTATCGCAAACCTCCATCACAAGCATCGATAACTGCACCCCCCCCACACACCAATTACTAAGGACCAATAGATCATTGTATCTACAGGAGGCCCACCGTGGATAGTATTATACAATAATAATCATCAAAATGAGGGTCTCCAATAATACCAAATATATCTAGTCTATTAACAGAACATGACAATATCTCCAATGTCGCTCGCTTCCATCAATAATGCCCACCTGTGCCATCACATTCAGTGTCGTCATGCACGCAGCCTACCTACAATGTGGAATTGACTGCCAGACTTGAACATTGCTCACACGGTGAAGCATCGCTAAGACCTACACCAGCCAAATCTAGATCTCCAAATTCACAAACCAATACACCCATAGTAAACTAACAGGCACCCTTACAGATGTCGGCATCATCATCACACTGGGTTGGGGGAAACCCAAGAACGCGAGAGCTATATACCAAAGTATGAGCCCCCCTATGTCCATACAATTACATATCGTTGTTCCATATACTCATATCATGATTAAGAAATGTAAATAATGATATAAATATTACTCATATTCATTTTATGTAATATATAATAATATATAGAATAAATAATTATGAATTGGAATACCTAGTTCATGGAGATAGTAACTCGTACGTATGCAAGAATGAGGCTTCCATATTAATTGTCGTATTTGAAGGAAAGAACGGAAATGACCTAAAATTATATATATCTATATATATATATAATTAAATTAGTGTTTTAATGTGATTTATATCATATAATTTCACTAAATCCATCATTTATGAATTCCATGTGGTGTGTGAATGAATCACATCACTTTGGGGGGTCGGTAGTCCACACGTCGTGAAAAGATATTATCGTAATTACACCAAATGGAATGTAAAAAAAAATTGTGTTATGAAAGGAATAAATAAGTGTAAATATATAATAAACATAATAAATGGAATATATAAATTGGTTTCCAAAACAATTTCCACCATGAGATGTGGTAATGGAGAATTGAAGAGTAATCGTTTAGTGAGAAGGATGTTCTCCGAACACATAAATAGTGTATTCGATATCCATTTGATATAGGTTTGTGTATGTGTAGGTTGAAACCAAATCATAAAAATAGACTAAAATATTTATTAAACTTTTACTATAATAAAATAAAGGAATAAAGAGATTAATACGGTAGATACGTCAAATAAAGGAAATGTGCTTTAGAGATGTTATTGCCTCTTAATCGTGTAACTCCATTTGGTTTGTGCCAATAGGATTCCTTAAGTTTATTTCTACCTAATAAAAGGGTCCTAGGAATAAGGGAAGAAGTTGGGATATTAATTTTAGAGTTTTTTTTCTAGGAAAGGGGCTTGAAAGGTGTTAGGAAATGGGTCGAGGCAGTGGCCCTTTATATAAAAGGAAATTGGCAAACAAGGATTTCCTGAAAACCAGTTATTTGTACTCATGTTTTTACCAACAAAAATCCATAAAAAACAAACCAAAGGAAATAATGAAATGTTAAAGGCCAAATAATTGATATAAAATGGGTTTGGAAAAGTTTACAGGTCGTTTTAGGTCTTATATATATGTTTTTGAACTTTATTTGCCAATTTTTTCTCTTTACCGGTGTAATTAATATTAATCACTTTTACTCGTATTTTTTTGTAAATACTATAACCTTATTAGAAAATATAAATTATTCTTATTAAACATATAGAATTCATTTTTACCTATTCTAATCATAAAATTTTTAGAAATAAATTTAAAATTAATCTCATAGTCGAGTAGAAAATGATGGTTCTCAAAGTAAAAAATCATCGAAAGTTTTATATGTTTTATACCAAATTTCACTATTAAATTATATAAAATAAACAAAATTTGATTAATATTCAAAAAATATAATCTATATAAACCATAAAATAGATTAAAAATATTTTTTATCCAAAAAATGAAATTTAATAAAAAAGCAGTTTCAATTAAAATATGGTATTTTCACTATTCATCTAAAAATGAAGTGTGTCAAAAAAAATTCAAAAATGAACCCTATGATTATTTTGAAATTATAAATTAAAAAATAAAGATTATTTTACAAAATTAAATTTTTAATTATTTCTAAAATTATTTTTCATATTTTTCATATAAGGACACTAACAATGTTTCCTTCAAGAAAAAATTATTTTTAAACATTGAAGGACTTTACCAAAAAAAATATATATTTTATAATCAATATGTTTTATATATATAAAAGAAATATAAAAAATATATTTATAAATTAGTTATTACCATTCATATAACTAAATTTAATAGTTACCTTCTAATTATCTCTTATAAAAAATTTAAAAAAAAAGAACTGTTTCGTAGAAACTCGGGGTAGTGTATACCATACACTAACATGGTGTTGTGTGTATCGTTTTCCAATTCGGTGTACCATGTAATGTATTTAAATAAATATTATTATAAAATTAATATTTTACATATTTAACAATATGATTTAAATGAAAATTTAATTTATTCAAAAAAATGGTCCATAAAAACTCAGTGTGTTACTATCCACTCCACATAAAATGAATTGTTCCATCAAAATTCAACATTCAGGTAAAATCAAATGAGGATACTTATACATAATCATATCATCATGTTCCCATATAAAATCCTCTAGGTATTTATTTCTCTGAAAAACATTGATCCAATGAGTGGTCTTGTTTCATATAACTTTCTATGATCACTCAAAATTTCAAGAGGTTATTCCTCATAAGAAAGAGCCTTTTATAGTTTTATGACCTATTTGTTTTGAACATGTGAAGCGTCTAGTAATTAATCCTTCAAGAGAGATTCACGGAACACATCAAAGAATTGGTAGATATTTTGAGGAAGTTCCCAAAGATAGGCTACATTCATGATATGATCAAGAATCTCATAGGGACCAATATACCTAGGGCTTAGTTCCCCTTCTACTCGGAACTCATAAATTTTATCTTGGGTGATATTCATACAAACACATTTCTCCCACATTCAAATTCTAGGCCATATCAATAATTATTATCATTACTTCTCTACCAATATTAAGCTACCTTCATATATTGTTGAATGGTTCTAACTTACTCATCCATTTTATCAAAAAATATCAGGTCCAAATAGATTTCATTCTCCAACCTCAAAAAAACGTTGGAGCTCTATATTTCCTCCCATATAGTGATTCATTGGGTTCAATCTGACTTCTTTAGTGTGATAAATTGTTTTAAAAAAATCATGTAGAGTAATTTTTTGAGCCCAACGACATTGGAAATATTTCAAACAGGATATCAACCATTCCCATAGGGCATCCATTTTTATTTTATACAGTCCATATGTATGAGGATGATAAGTAGTGATAAAAATCAATTCTATATCAATTCATTACTAAATAATTTCCTTGAACATTTAGGTAAACATATAAACATGATATGACACAATAGAATGTTGTACATCATGAAGCCTTGCCACTTTTTAAATATATATCATGGAAAGATGATAAGAAGATAAATCTTCTAGGATAAGAATGGGGTGTACTGACTTAGTAAAGAGATCAACATACACCAAAATATAATTAAACCCATTAGAGGTTTCGGGTAGACCAATTGAAAAATCCATAGTGAAGTTCCCCATTTAAATTCTTGTATGGGTAATGGATATAACATCCCTTTAGTATATTATCTTTCAGCCTTAAATTTTTTTCATACCAAACACCGAGATACAAACTTTATGATATTGCTCTTCATGTCATCCCACGAGAAGTATTATTTCATGTCCCTACACATCTTTGAAAATCCAGGATGAATAGAGAATGAATAAATATGTGATTCCTATAATAGATCCTTCTTCAAATTCTGTATGGAAGGAACACATACGTGGTTCATAAATTTTATCATTCAATCCTAATTTAGGTTAAACAATTGATCATTTCTGACATTATTTTATAGATCATCATCTTCTTTCAGTGCCTCCATACTCTTTATTATGATATATGGTTAAAAATTAATTTCCAAATGAAAATATATTCACCCTTCCTTCATGATCTCAAGATCCATACATTATTAATCATGAAATATTTGATATTTTTTGATCCTCATCATGGATAAGCTATCCTAATCCCTCCAACATGAAGCATCATTCACTTTGTTCTCTATCACAGGGTTGTAACGTATTGAAGAGTTATAATCATCTATTATCTTGAACAATCTTCTCTAAAGCATGTTCAACTCCTTCTGTGTGAATTTATATTATAGAATTTTATAATCATTATATATATCACACTTTTCTCCATTAGGTTAGTTCCTCCATATCTTTAAAATAAAAATTACCACTACTAATTCCAAATCATGAGTTGAATGTTTTTTTTAGGAATCGTAAAATTTTACAAGGAATATGTTACAACCATGTTATTTTTCATATGAATGCATCGCAATACCTTCTTGGAAAGATCACAATTGATTAGAAACACTTATCTACTACCGAGTAATGTGTTCATAGGTGCACTGACCACTCTTCTCTTCAGTTCCTTGAAATTTTCCTCACATTCAATTATCCAGAGGACCTTGGCCCCTTCATAGTAAACCTGGTCATAGTTTTATATTTTCAAGACAAATTATCCTCCAAACATCATTAATATCATGATAAAATAAGAATTATTCGAATATTAATCAACATTGTTGGTCTAGTTCAGCATTCTATAGCCTCCAACTTTGATGGACCTACTGTGATATAATCTCTTGAGATTATGTGACCAAAAAATGAATCATTGTTTTTCAAAATCCAACCCATGTAAATTTTTCACAAAGCTTATCCTTCTTTGGTGTCCTCTAAACAATTATCATGTGACATTCATGCTCTTCCTTTCTCTTTGAATAGATAAGAGTATCATCAATAATCAATTCCAAAAAATATCGAGGTAATCTCTATAGAATATATTCATTAAATCCATAATGATAGTCGGGGGATTTGTAAAATAGAAAAGCATCACTACATATTCCTAGTGAACATACCATTTATGAATTTACTTATTGGGTATATCCTCCTTATTGATGATAAATTGATGATATACATAATGAAGGACAGTATTAGAAAAGTATCTAGCTCCACAAAATTTATCGAACAAGTCTTCACTTCGAGGAAGAGGATACTTGGTCTTGATTGTGATATTTTTCAACTCTCGATAATCAATACAGATTTTCATTTAACCTTCATTAATTTTAGAAAAAAATAAAAGCTTCACCCCAAGGTGACACACAAGAATGATTGAGTCCCTTATCAAGGTTTTCATAGAGTTGATTATTCAATTCTTTCAACTCAATCGTTGTCATTCTATAAGGAGTCATAGAAATTGTTGTGGAACTAGGTATAAGTTCAATCAAGAACAAAACATCTTTTTCTAGTGTAAGTCTAGGAAACTCTTTTTGAAATAAATCCCAAATATATCAAACAATAGCTATATACTCTATATTAATTTTCTCCCTGAAAATTTTAAATAGAAAAACTTTTTGAATTGGAATTAAGACCCATAAACTCGATGTAACATCCAAATAAATTTCATTCCTATAATCACATTTATGGATGATCATAGGAAGGTTTGAAATATCAAACATAACATTTGTTCCCTAACAATTGATGTGATATTTCTTCAAATAAAGTAAATACATGCCTATAATAATATCAAATTTAAACAATGGATGAATGAAATGATTTAGAGGAATCACATTTTCACAAACATCAACTAGAGAGTAATCATATACTTGAGATGAAATCATCATACCATTATGGTTTTGCACTGTCAATTCCACATCTAATTATTTTGGAGGAATCTTAACATGAATATAAAATTCATTAGATTTGAATGTGTTGGAGGATATTGAATCAAATATGAGATTACTAGTTCTAGAGTGGATGGTATGTATACCATTCATCATGTAATTCTCGAACCCCTGATCAGATGTTGTGATTTTATGAGATTTCCTCATATAATATGGAATATGAGGTTACAAACATCGATCATCATCACATGCCCTTGGGTTTGGGTAGTTGTTATAATAATGACCATTATCCTTAAAAGTGTAGTATTTAATCAAGGGACATGAATTCTATGTGACTTTTTTCTCCAATAGTGTTTAGTTCTAACTTCTTCCCAACACTCCAGAAATCAGATGCCTTATGGCCTTGCCTTCAACTATTAAAACATTTATTATATACCTTAAAAAAATTTCCACCATGATTATTCCCAAAAATAGATCATAAAGGAAATATCATCTTCTTTTAATCATGGATTCTTTTATATCCATTAAACACCATATTCCTCTACTTGTAAAACCCATGAGATTGATACGTGGATCCAAAATAAATTTCAACCATGATTGCTCAATGAAAAATATCTCGGTAGCTACTAATGTTTCTTATATAAAACACCCCTCTGATAGTTGAGTTTAAGACACTGAACAACCCTTCAACATTAATTTCTGGAAGGATGATAATTCAAGAAGTGTACCTCCCAATTCTCATTAAATTTTCCCCCTAGGAACAAAAAAACTAATCATCCCTTTTCTTCAACTCAAGGAAGTCTTTCTCCATATTGGTATGATAAATTCATGGAATGTACTTATTGGAAAATAATTTCTTTAAATCATATCAATCCATGGATTCAATCTCATCAAATTTTCATGAATTCTTGATTAGAGTCCACCAATGACCTGCTTCACCTTCTAACTGATAAACAGCTAGAATGACATTCTCGTGCTTTGATCAATGAATAATTGAGAATATAATTTTAGTAGTACTGATCCATTGTTCAAGAAGAGTTTTATTATAACACCCTATGAAATAAGGTGTGAATTTCTTCATGAAAGACTCAATAGAATGTGGTTTTCTACTTTTATCATTATGATGTCCACCATGACTCATATCATGAGAAACTTGTGTGATAATATAAATGAGTTTTCTCATTCCATATCCCAGAACATTCAGCTTCTCAAGAGGAAATCATGTATTGTCCATCACAACCACCATTATTATGGTTCCTTCCGGTTCCATTAATCAACTAAAACTAAAATAATAGAGTAATAAATTTTATCATATTAAGAACCAAAAAATCAATAAAAATCACATATTTGATGTCAAACTTAGGGAACCTTCTTTAATCGATGACTACTAAGGTTTATCCTAGGTTATTCAATAAAACATATTTCTAAATCCTTCATAATGGTTTGGGAAGAGTTTGTAAATTTTATAATCATATCTCCTAGGGGGGTCAAACTGGGTGTGAAGAGAGACATATTATCATGTACCAGATTACCTCTCTTCATTCACGGAACATCTTATCGATGTTGTTACACCTGGGTACATATATTCTAGAACAACATCTACTTTTCGTATCGATACATGGATGTATTTCTTGGAGCCACTCAATTTATCCTTCTCCAAAATTCTATGATATTTTCCAACAGTTTCCCAGAACATTATACTTATTCCTTGACATGTCATTAGGGTTCCCGCTAGGTATTTCTCATCCTAGATTCCAAATTCAAACAATACCATTTCTCTGATACCAACTATATAAACCCTCTCATTTCAAACATAAGCATTAAAAAACACAGTAGAATAATTATACATTATACAAATAGATTTCCAAATACTGTAATTGGTCATGTTCCTTTAGAAACATGGAAAAATAAACAATTGTACAAAAATTAGCTACATCATCTCCTATATGGTTCAATATGACTAGAACCCTTCTTATAAACCTCAAAATTAATACAAATCATCATAACCTAGGGGAAAGGAAATTTAAAATGGGGTGAGCTCATATTCATAGTAAGGGTAAATAAGGAATACATGTATGCATAAACATGCACATAAGGGTATGAGAATGTTATCATGAAAATAGAATATCATAAACACTTATTAATGTTTCAAAATGTTAATATTATAATAAACTCATTTTTTCTCCTTCCATGCAACCTACAAACACAATAGACACCATCAATATAAAATAAATGATAATATAGGTGGATGAAAATTTTATGTCATTAAAAAATTTTAATCATAGGATTAAAGATGTTTTAATAATGTCATAAATAGTAGTATTAGGATCAAAAATTTAGATAAGAGATAAAGAATCCAATAAATGTGGTGGATGATTGGAATTATTTTTTAAACCATTTTCCATTTTTCTAATGTTTCAACTACATGGATCATTGGAACAATGAAATCCATTGAACCAAACCAACATTGTATAGTGGTAATCAATTATAGCACAACCGAATACAATGTAGAATGGAAAATCTTACACCATCACCATCATTAATATGCCTTTTTAAAATGAAGTGATGAATGTTATACTTAATATTCACATAATATTAATGAATGTTTTATTTTTTCACATATTAAAACACATTATTATATTAATAAAGTTTTCTAAAAATATTGAATCACTACCCTGATAAATTGATATTAAAATATCCCTAAAACACATAATTGTGAATCAATGAAACCCATGAGTAGGAATTCATTTAAATTAGTGTTCTGGGAATATTTATTTAGAAAATCTCATAATCCAACCTTTGTTTAATTTTTCTATTATATTTGGAACAAACTGTATGTCATTATATAGGGATCATATCAACTTTAGAGAAGTGAAAATTTCATTATAAATTACATATAATTCCATGATCTTACACAAATAAAATTTGGATTATGACTTTCATTTAGAAAATTAATTAATTTTTTGTATACTAATACCCAATAAAGTAGAATATCTTTCTCAAAAATTTGATATAATAGAAAATTTATTCCATGAACATATTATAAGGGAATAGACTCATTTATTCCACTAAATAGTCATTTGGCCTTCCACTGGATCATGAGGTAGAGTTTTCAATAAAATCTATACCACGTGTAATACCAATATTCAATATCCCTTAATAGTTTCTATTTAATGAATTAAAGGAGTTTGATAATAAATTATTATATATTTTTACACTGGGTCAACATTCAATATTTTATCTCATAGTGAAGAAAAGCTGTGTTTTTCAGAAAAAAATGTAAATGTGGATTTCCATTGAATACCAAGAGCCCAACAATGTAACCATTAAAAAGTATCAACATCTAATTTTTGATTAATTATTTGACCAATATAGTGGATCCCAATACTTCTTATAAGATTATCTTTATTATATATGTGATAAATAATGACCTAAGAATGACATTCATTAATATTACACCATTTTGGATGAATATTCAGTACATTACAATAATGAATTATCCAAGTCCAAGATAGTTACAGAATTTGGAAACATGGAAATAAAATATTCTATAGTGTTCAATGGTTTTCAACATCTCTCCTAAAGATATCCCCATATAGTACATATACCTCACAAATTTGATAAAAACCTATGGAAAATAAACATTAGATGGGGTTAGCTCAGAATCTCAATTAGGGTAAATAATGGAAATGTGTGAACAATACATGAACAAAGGGTATGGAACATGAGCGTACAATTTCAAGATTAGAACATGTATAATAAAGATAATCTTATAAGTATGGGTTCACTCCCAATACCTTATTAGAAGTATGGGTTCACTCCCAATACCTTATTTCTAGCCATGGTTCACTCCCTTGGCCTTCTTGGGAGCATGAGTTCACTTCTCTTACCATATTGGTTGTCACGGTTTACTCATAAATTCATATTAGTGATCAGGTCTCATTCCAAGACCATCTTAGTGTATATCAAGATATATAAATCATTACCTATTGCATTGGTGGGAGATATAGGTCCTTCCAATCATGTAGTGAAATCAATCATATTATTTCAATGAGATCATAAATTTTCATATCAAAACTCAGGAAATTAAATGGGTATTATAAACATTTAATCATGTTATATCCTTTGGAAAGAGATAGTTTTCGTTATAATTTCACCATAAACAAAAATCGTGAAAGAGAAATAGATTAAATAAACATATAAACTGTGAAATGAAACAGGTTTTCATTAATACAATGACATTTTTAAGAACTCGTTCATTGAAATAGTATTAATGTAACCTTTAGATCATTTCTTAGAAGGAAATTTGTGACATAAAAAAATATCAACCTTGATGGAAAATAATTTGGAAATATCATTCAAAAAATATTTGAGAAAAATATACTTTCTTATTTGGAAAATAATTTTATGTACATAAAACTATTTAAAAATCTTTTTCTCAAAAAATAACTTGAATACATATAAATGAGATATGAAATCATTTTGAAAACCATTTTCCTTGAAAATTTTTAAAATATTATTCAAATAATTTTAAAACATTTTTCATTGAAAATACATTTAAAACATGAAATTAAACATTGAAAATGTTTTCAAAACCATTTCATTATAAAAAAATTAATGAAATATTGACCATGATTCAAAAAAATTTCATTGAAAATAATTTTCAAAATTTATAAACAAATCATGAAAATATTTTAAAAACTTTTTTATCTTAAAACATATGAAAGGATTTTTAAATTGTTATGAAAACCATTTGTTTTTAAATACATTGAAAACATATAAATAATCATTGAAAAAATTTTGAAAATAATTTTCCATCAAAATAAAATTTTACAAAATTTCTTAAAAATCATCCATCTATTTATGAAAAGAAATATTCGAAGTAATGATGGTGGGGAAATAAATTATGGACATACGAGTTAATAATAAAATTCCATTTTCATAGTAAAGATGATAGAAAATGACTTGTTTAGAAAGAGAAAAAAATATTACATTATATGTAGTGGTAAAATAAAAAAAGGTGAAATTTATTTCAAACAGTAAAGGATAATGGTAAAAAAATTCTTTGAATCCCTTTTTAAAAAACATGGTTTCAAAAAATCCCAGAATTTGGACTGAAGAGAGTGTAAATTTGACTATTATTAAAAAACAATCTTAACTATATTAAGTCCCAAAAAGATTAATAAATAAATCAAATATTTGAATAATTAATTAATAACCAGATGAGAATAAAATTTATGAATTTTCTTGAGATAGGGATTACCATACTCCATCAAATGATGCATAAACATAAACATTCATCAAAATCAATGATATTTTCTAAATAAACTCATTTAACATGGTAATATTGGATTATACTCTCCAAGTAAGAATATGAAATTACATGAAACATAAAATATCAGTAATATAAATAAATTCGTGATATAAAATTTAATTTGGCAGTCTATACTCCTTGAAATATAATTTAGGTGTATAAAAAAATTGAATCTCAAAGAGGACAAAATTACGAACAAAGTATTTAACAAATTTGGTATAATTTTAAAATTAATCACCATGAAAGAAATATAATAAAATTTATATGTGAATAACCATTAATTTAATTATAATATACATACAATACAATCAGTTACAGTATATACACTGCACAAATGAAAATAGTGGTGAGCATAGGTTAAAACTCACTAAAATAAAAAATGAGATGAAAACCCCTTACCTTGTGTCATGAATCTAGTTATACACATTTAAGAAAACTATATAATAAATATAAATTTATTATAAACCATTTACATATACTTATTCTTATTTTTCATACCATATATGATTTTATTTCAACCTTATATTACCCACTTGTTAACTATCCTATGTAATGATTTTTTTTTGGTATAATAATAGATTTGTACTTTGTATGTGCATTAATTTGTTATATAATTGGACCTTATACGTATATCATGATTCCAGGATGAAAACCAAGATATAAAAATTATTTATGTAATGAATATTTTTATTTTAATATTCTATATAATATGTAATTATGAAATGGAACATACGGTTCATTGAGATGATATGTTGTACGTACGAATGAGAAATGTTCCCATTTTTATTACCATAAAGAAAGAATGAAAGATAATTGAATATATATATATATATATATATGTATGTCATTATTATATCTTCTTTATAATATCATATATATCATATATATTAATTAAATCAATCCTTAATACATTCTATGTAGTGTATGTAGGGATCACATCATTTTGAGGGGGTGGTAGTCCACACTTCCATAATCAAAATTATTGTATTTATAACAATTAGAAAGTAAAAAATGATATGTGTTGTAATACTAATAAATAATCATAATTATATAATAAATACAATATATAATATATATATAAACATATTTTGAATCATAATTTTCATTATGAGAGGCAGTAAGGAAAATTAAACAATCATCTTTTTTGAGGTAGAAGTTCATTATACACATGAATAGTATGTTCATTATCAATTTGAGGGAGCTGTGTGTAATTTTCGGTCTAACCCATAGAATAAAAAAATCATAGTATATTTTTTATATTGTTGTTCATATAAAATTATGCAATTAAAATAGTGTAGGTGATGGAGAATGAAAAATTAACGAAAAGTTCTTGGTAGAAGGTGTTGCCTCTTAATCAGGTTACACCTTTTGGTTTGTCACAAAGGGATTCCCTGAAAAAATTTCTACCCAAATGGAGGCTTTCTGTTGAAGTTTAGGGATCTTGTGAAATATATTGGGTATAAATTGGATGAACATAATGTGTTTGAGTGGAGTGAAGAAGAGGGATAGGTAGTGGACATTAATTGGGAAGGGAAATGAAACACATGGAATTTTTAATTCCATGTTAGGTGTACCAACCTTTTACAGTACTGTAAAAATGACCTATACCCATGGTTCAAAACCATGGGTATAGCCCCCAAAACAGTGGGTATAGGCTATACCGACGATTTTGGGAACCGTGGGCTGGAACAGCGTCAGAATAGGGGTCTCAACTTATACCCACAGTTTTGGAGAACCATGGATATAGGGGGGGTCAAAATGTCCACCACGGCTATACAACGTGGCACACAACAGACCCCACAGTTTGAAAACCATGGGGTATTAAATTTCAATAAAATCACTGGAGGTGGGATTTGAACCCATACTCCGCCTGAACCTCGCAGCTACACAACCAACAGATCTGTTAATTCCTTCTATTATATATTAATACATCAGCTTATAAATATTAATTTAATTCACGTGAGGTACATTCAATAACGTAGCCAAGGGGAATTGAGCCCGCATCTCAGGCTACACCTCTCAAATGCACACCACCAACAGACCAACCGAACAAGAATTTTAATTGTTATTTAATAATATATATATGTAATTATATTAATATAATCTACATTCGGTATTTAAATTCAAAAAACGAGGACTGCGGGATTCGAACCCGATTCTCACAGCCGCACCTCCACTTGTAACCAACCGAGCTAAAATAATTATGACTATATAAATTTATATTTATATAAATATTTTAAACTAATTCGTGAAAAAATATCTTCCCGCAAAAATTTTCTTCGTTTCCTACCTAATTTTCATACGCCTCCATAAGCTATACCCACAGATCTCTAGAACCATGGGTATAGGTCTTCAAAAAAACACCAATACCCATTGTTCTCCATAACTGTGGGTACAGGCGTTTGGAAAAGACCATATACCCACGGTTCTCAAAAAAACGTGGGTATATGTTCATCGATCCACATGTTTTTGGAGAATTGTGGGTATAGGTGGCATATACACACGGTTTTGGAGAACCGTGGGCATAGGTTCATGTACTATACTAATACCCATGGTTTTTTGCAAAACCGTGGGTATAGACCTATTTTCTAGTAGTGTAACCTAAAAAAGTCCTAAAAAACTAAAAAATCAATAATTGAAGCTTAATGGATGTATAATGGGAAAAAATGGGTTTTGGAAAAGTTTTTAGGTCATTTTGGGTCTCAAATATATGGTGTAGTCCTTAATTGAGCATTATTTTACCTTAACTGATGTAATTAATTTAAATTGCATTCAATAATAATTTTTTCCAGAAACGATTTTGATATTATTAAACATTATAGGATTGGAATATGCCAATTTTTTAATATTTTTTAAAAAAATTCTAATAGTAGGAGTGAATGAAATTAATTTAACATTAATCCAGCTGATGTGATTATATTGTAAGTTTTTTATGTAAAAAATGATTGAAGGTTTACAAATATTTTTTATCCAATTTCAAGGTGGAGTTGTTTCTAATGACCTCAATTGGATTAATGGATCAAAATATTATCTAATTAAACTCTTAAACCAATTGAAAATATGAAAAATCCTTATAAATAAATAAGATGAAAAAACTGTTTTAAATTAAAATCTAGTATTTTTATGAATTCATTTAAAAATGAGACCTTACGGAAAAATGCCAAAAAATTTCCTAACGTAAATTTTTTATTTCTCATAAAAATAAAAATAAAATTTTGACCTATTAAATATATAAAAGTTCAAAAATAATGATTTTAAATGGGTTATCCATTAAAAGGCGTTAAAGATACATTTATAAAAAATATCGGTTTTCATGCATACTTTTAGGATTGATCGAATCTTATATCAATACATAATATTAGATGAATACAAAAATGGTTTATTAAATATAATTTACATATTTAAAATTAATATTAATAACTATTAGTTTTTTAATTTAATTTATTATTTTAAAACAGATTTCAAACCATAAAATATTAATAATTAGGATTTTATCCAATTGATTTCGATCTTCATTTATAATTACATGAAAACTAATGAATTCATTTTATATTTTTGTAAACAATATAATTTCATAAATTATTTAATTATGTTCAAAACATCTAATTTAACTACATTGTTAAATATTATTATATTATATAATAATTTTTTAACATTATATTATTGTTTGGTAATACTTGATCACACGTATTACACAAGCCATCAAGCAAAGTAATTTTTTCATGTAACGAAAGATGGCCATGGTTTTATTTTTTTAGAAATATAATATATTTTTTTT
Source organism: Viscum album (assembly GCA_963277665.1). Taxonomy (NCBI): domain Eukaryota; kingdom Viridiplantae; phylum Streptophyta; class Magnoliopsida; order Santalales; family Viscaceae; genus Viscum; species Viscum album. The sequence goes on from OY728122.1 coordinate 690,105,218, forward strand.
CTATATTGAATGACTAAATTGGTGATTTATATAACACAAGTAAATCATAGATATTTAAAACAAAATAAACTATATTTGTTATCATGGGAAATGAAAATTTTCAAAGAGGTTAAATTAATTAGAAAAAAATAACTCACAAAATTTCAGCTTGTTACATTATAACCCATTAAAGTGAATTTCATACGTGAAATTATTTTTATTTATCAAATTTATAATAATTTAATGTTTCCTTTATAGAAACCCACATCATAAAAATGGAATCTAAAACATCTACTAAAAAGGGAATGTGGAAACTATAAAAGTTTTCCAAAGTAACATATAACTAGGTTTCCACATAAGTGAATATATATTGGGATTGCGGATTGGGCATGTTATAAATGTATAAAAATTTATAGGGAGTGGTTGAGATATTCAATCACGAATAATTGAATGATCAAAAAAAACATGAGGGCCTCAAAGTCATAAATTTGTGATGATTTAAAAGGTCATCGATTCAAAAAAAAAAGATATTAGGAAAACATATTTTTATTGGATCATTTTCCAAAATATGAATAATTATATTATTGACCAATAATGTTAATAAATCTTATTACATGATATATTTATATAAACAAAATATCACTCTTTATTTGTGCCTTTATAACTTTCAAACCAATCCATTACATCATTGATTGGACGTCCAGAAACTCACTATGTTTCCTTAAGTAATTAAATAGACTTTTATCAGATATTAAGGCCAATAAAATAATGAAATTCCTAATTATTTATATATAAATATTCATAAAAAATAAATATAGTTAATACGTTAATCACTAAACATTAATGTAACACTACAGTTTCATCATAAATATGATTCCTTGAATTTAAATTAAACATTAACAAGGGCATCGTATACACCAATGGTAGTTGTGAAACCCTTATTGTACTGTATTCATGGATTAAATACACACATCCATGTCAGTCATTATAGGTTGTCACCAGAGATATGTTGTTTTTTTCTAAAACCACGCTAATATAATCTCAAAAATAAGTTGTACTTATTTAAAATAATGTTAACCACTATGTATCGTTTTATCCAAGGTTTTAAATACAAAATTGATGCTTAAATACATCCGAATATGTTTAACATAAACATTTATGGAATGTATAACCTTATAATCCTTATTAAAGATAATAATCTCTAACTTTTGAAAATGATTCATGAAATAATATTAATATTGATCCCACATATATCACAAAATATCTCCTGGTCTTCACATACTAAACATGTGACTACAACCATGGTAAATTCTCATGGAACATGGTAACAACCTTAATTAATATAAATAGTTCTGGAAAAAATGAATCCTTCATTATTCTATAGATTACTAAATTAATTCCCTAAATATATGAATTTTTAAACTTCATCCAGGATATAATAAACAACTTGTTAAAAATCATTAATTACTTCCACGATAATAATTACCATCTAATTTACTAATTCATATCCCACATATCATTATCCAACCACCATTATCATATAATATATAATATATTAAGGGTTATATTTACATTAATCTTGTGTTTTCCATGGACATCAACTTTTCATTATATCACTTTTCTATTACATAAAAACCATTAAACATGATCTTGTAAATTTGTAGTGAAAAACATAAATAGAAAAATCCATATATATTTCACATACAATAATTCATGAATCCAAAGAGATAAAAACATAGATTACATCATCATTTATAAATTAACAATCCTACCACATCCTAATACCTCTTTCACATTTCATATATATTCTCTTCATAAAAATAAATATAATCATTTCTTGTACCACATTTATAATTGAGATTCATAGTGACCATTTATTTCACACGTATAAAAAATAACCATTGATGGTTCATTACGAAGGGAAATATTTTCATTCATTTCGTTAACTGGACATTTCATTTTTCCAATATATTCACTTGATTTTTTTCCCTATTTTCCATAGTCAAAACATCTAATGGTTCCACTAACACATTCTATTAGGTTATTTTTTCCATATTCATGATGCAAAGTGACTCGAATCTTCATTTATTTATGGTCCCCATTAATCTAACTATGACTGAACACATTCTTTATCTTCCTTGATGACTCTGAGAGTTTTCTATAATAATCATTGTTAAGCATGCTCTGTGAAAACTAATTAGGTATGATCACAACATATATCACTCGAGGGGTCATCCCACTTGATTTATCATCAAAAAATCATCAATCAAATTCAATTTAAATCTAGATTTTTCTAGTTTTATCCAATTAATAAAAATATTCATAATGTGAGAATTACTTATCATTTCCAAAAAACCATAGTAATGATAAATAATTGATTATATGACGTCTAAATCATGAAACCTTCTTTAATCTACGAAACCATAGGCTCATACTTGGTTATTCATATCCATATTATATTTAAATCCATAATGATATATCATGAAGAGTATTGGAATTCCTAAATCATATCCTTCCAAAGTTTCAAAATAGGTGTTCAACAAGCCCTATTGTCTTATACCAGATTACCCCAAGTGAGGCCCAGAACACCTAGTCAGATTTATTTATAACTAGATATATCTGTTCTATATATAAAAATTCTTGTACTATCTATATGAAGATGTATTTATATAAAACCACTCCCTAAATCCATAACCAATGTTCCAACACATTTCCCTAAATGTTAACTCATCCTAAAACATATCCATTGAGATATCCCTGTACATATCCTCACAAATATATGTTGGGATCTCACTAATTGTTTCTCATCAAAGATTCCAAATCATAAACAATACATTCCTATTATACCATCTATAATGACACAGGATTAATATATATCTATATTACACTATTTTAGATAAATATTCACTACATTAAAATAGTACATGCCTAAAGACGATAATTGTTTAGTGACTTTTTAAACTTTTAAAGAAAAATTAAATCCAGTTAAATGTTCATCAACATCTCCCAAAAATTTCTCCACCTTTAGTACATAAAACTGAAATAGTTCATCAAAACATTGGTAATGGAAACATAAGAAGTTGTTAGATTAGATTCTCAGTAATTTTAAATAAATTTAATATTTATGCATAACATTAAAAAATCATTTGGAATTGGATCATAACATTTATAGACAATTCCAAACATATTAGATATCATAATGAATATTTTCAATTTATAAGAAATGGATAAAAATAGAATTAAAATAATAATTCATGAAATCTAAATATTAGAATAAAACATAGAATTGTGATAGACACGTTATTTTATAATATGATTTACATAGTATCCATGGTATCAGTGGCAATAGCATATTGGTAGTATGGGTTCAATCTACATACTATCTTGGTAGTCATGTTTATCACCCATGGCTATAGTAGTAGCATGGGTTCACTTCCCATACCATCTTGGTAGCCATGGGTCACTTCCGTGTCCATATATGCAGTCAAGGTTCATTCTCAATACTATCGTAGTCTATCTCTTCAGATATAAAGTTTTACACATTTATTGGTGGGAGATATAGGTACCACCAATCCCAATATTAAATCAAACAAAAATTATCCACCAGATAATAAATAATCATCTCATAACCAATGAAATGAAATTGGTATTATAATCATGTTATCATATAATAATATGTGTCAATAGAAATTTTTCACAATCATTTCAACAAAATAATAACCCATTAATGTGAAACATATTCAACAAATATATAACCTGTAAAAGAGAAACAAGTATGATAAAGACCACGACATTAAGAATAACACATTCAAATAATGAATATTAATGGAACCATTAAATCATTTCCTAGAAGTTCCGTAGTAAGATCTATTGATGTCCTCTTATATAGAAAATAATTCTGAAATATCATTCAAAAATATTTCATGAGAAAATATCCATTCTTTTTTGAAAAAATGACTCATAATATTTAAAACCATTTAAAAATAATTTTATTTAAAAATACCTTGAAAATGAATAAAGAAAACATGAAAACCTTTTGAAAACAATTTTCCTATAATATATATAAAATAATCTTTAAATAATTTTTAAAAAATATTCTTATAAAAAATATTGAAAATATTAAAATAATGCATGCAAACGTTTTGAAGTCCCTTTCATTAAAAAAACATATAAAGAAAACATTAAAATAGTTTGAAAACTATTTCATTGAATACAACATTTAAAACATATGATAAAATATTGAAATATTTTGGAAAATCATTTTACTAGAAAACATATGAAAGGATCATGAAATCTTTTTGAAAAAAAATTTCTTTGAAAATATTTTGAAAATTTATAAATAATTCTTGAAAACATTTTGAAGAAACAATCTCTGTAATAATTATTAAAAGGTTTCAAAATATGTTGAAAAGAATTTCCTTCTAAATAAATTCTAATAAAAATTCCCAAAAATTATCCTCTTCGAAATTCAATGAAATGATGGTGGGTGAATCTATACATACAGTAAGAGGATAAAAAACATTCCTTTTTCATGGTAAAAATGTTTGAAAAATGAGTTCTTGTGAAATCGACAAGAATATTCCATTGAAGATATTGGTAAAAGAAAAATGGGTTAAATTTTTTTTTAAAATATTAATGTAAAGTCATACAATGTTCTTGGAAACCCTCTTTATGAACCAATTTTTTTAAGAAACATATATTTCAACCGAAAAAAGGGTTAATATAGACTTAATTAAAACACATTCTTAAATATATTATGTACAAAAAGGAGGAATAAATAGTAAAAATATATGAATAAATCAATAATAAAGATATGAGAATAAAATTAATTAATTTCCATGAGAGATAAATTATTATATTTCATCAGAGGAAGCATAAAAATAAACACTCTTGAAAAGTAATGAGATTGTCTCAATAAACTCTCATAACATGGTTACATGGGATCATACACTCCATGTAAGAAAATAAAAATACATGAAACATAAAATATCATGAATAGAAATCAATTAGTTATATAAAAAGTTAAATGTAAGTATAAAAACCTTTAAAATGAATATAGGTTCATAACAAATCCTGAGTCTCAAATAAGGAAAATTGAGATAGAAGTATTTCACCGGGTTGTAACTCTTTAAAAGTAACCCCCCATGAAATAAATTTCAGAAAATAGATATTTAAATACCCAAAAATATAATCATATGATATTTAGAACAATATAAAGGATGATATATACACCATACAATAGGAAAGAGGGGTGAGCATAACTTGTATCTCATGAAAATAAAAAGTGACATGGAATCCCCTTCCCTTCTATTTTGATTCCCATCGTACAAATTCATGCAACATGTATAATAAATATATATTTATTATAAATATTTTACAGAATAATATTATATAATAAAAAGTGACATGGAATCCCCTTCCCTTCTTTGTATGTGCTTTAATTTGTTATATTGTTGGTCCAAACACTTATATAATGATTCCAGAATGTAATCCATTAAATAAATATCATTTATATCTAGTATATTTTTATTATAATAGTCTATATAATATATGAGTATAAAATAGAATGCATTATTCATGCAGATGGAAATCATTACATATACATTAACATTGTTTTCATTTTTACTATCATATTGAAAGAAAGAAAGTGAATGAAATATTTGTATATATATATATATATAATTATTTAATTATATTTATCATATCATATATATCATATATATTCACTAAACACATCCTAAACACATTCCATATACTATATGAATGAATCACATTGCTTTGAGGGGCGGAAGTCCACACCTAAATGAAATTGTCTTATTTACACAAAATGGAAAGAAACAAACTTTTTTTAAAGTAGTAGAAAATATTAAATAAATAATATATAAAATATATAATATATGAAAATATAGTTTCCATCATAATTCCCCCCAAAATAGGTGGTATGGAAAACTGAATAATCATCGTTTTGTGAGGGGGTAAATTCATCCATCACATAAATAGCATGTTGGTTACCCATTTGATGGAGGTGGGTGTACTTGTAGGATGTACCATTAGAATAAAATAATACTAGAATATTTAGGAAATAGTTTTTTGTATACAATCAAGGAATAAATATAGTGGTGGGGAGCATAGAAAATATAAATGAAATGATCCTAGGAGAAGGTGTTACCTTTAAATCAGTCAACTACATTTGGTTTGTGCGAGAAGGATTCCTTGAAAGACTTTATTAACAAAAGTTATAATTCAAGTATTATGGTAGATATGTTGGGATGTTTATTGGGTATACCCTGTACAATAATAATGGTTTTTATAGGCTTGAAGAAGAAGGATATGTGGTGGCCTTTTATAGGGAAGGGAATGGACAAACTTGAAAATTTTGAAAACATGTTTGTTGTACCCATATTTTAACATAAAAAAAATTCACATAAACCCATCCAAACCCAATAAATAAATTTTAATGTCCCAATAATTAAAAAAATGTTTTATTACATGTTTATAGGTTTTTTTGGACCTCAATTTTAAGGTTTTGTCTAAAGTTATGTTTAATTTAACCTTAACTACTGTAACTAAATTTGATTAATTTCTCTAATAATTTTGGTAAAAAACAATGTTTAACTTATTAGGAATTAGAAAAAAAAATTATTGCTAATATGGAATCAAATTTTCCAAATTCCAATCCTAGGATTGGATGAAATTAATTTAAAATTAATACCACAAATGGTATTATACTATAGGTTTTTAAAGTAAAAACTGATCAAAAATATTCGATGTTTTTATATCCAATTTCAATGCGAAATTGGTTCAAAGGACCTAAATTAGATTAATTGATTAAAATATCATATAATTAATCATTTAATCCAATTTAAAATTAAATTTAAACATATAATAAAATTAGATGAAAAGTTAGTTTTGAATTAAAATCTAGTATTTTTAACCATTCATTAAAAAATAAAACCTCACAAAAAATACAAAAAAATATAATAACCTGATGATTATGTTTCTATTAAAATTATAAATTATATTTTAACATATTTTATCTATAAAATTTCCAAAAATTGGATTTAAAATTTGTTCTCCATTAAAAGGTATTAAAACTACTTTTATAAAAATCAGTTCTTATGCATAAAAATAAGTTTGTTCTTATGTTATACCTCTCTAATCTATTGGATGAGTACCAAAAATATTTTATTTAGTATATAAAAATTAAACTAAATTAATATCACTAAATAATTTTATCTAATTTTATTTATTAGGATAAAACATCTTTGATACCATAAAAATATTAATATTATTCATTATATTCAATCGATTTTTATATTATTTTCTAATTAATTGATAACCAATGAATTAATATTAATTTTTTTAAATAAATATATTTTCATAAAATATTTAATACTGTTAATAATAAAAAATTTAATACATACTTCAACTAAAATTATCTTAAATAGTAATTTTTTAACAATATATTATTGTTTGGTAAAACTCATTCTTCAGTGCATGATTAACTTGGTTTTGTGTATAATGCAATCCAAACAAAGTGATTTAATATTAAATAAACAATTTTCAATGTTATGTGGAATGAAAAATAATGTAATAGTTAAATTAGATCAAAAAATTAACTCACAAAATCTCAAGGTGTTACATTTTCATGTGAAGGTGAATGGAAAATATATTCAAAATTAACCCTTCCCTATAATATTTGGACAATATGATTCCTTATTAATTACAGATGGAAATTATAACATTTCATAAATCAACATGGACATGATTAATAATGTCAATAATGTCTACTTTATCAAATTTGATATTAAAAATAATAAGTTTATTATTGTATACTCGATGAGAAAATACTAACATGAATAATATTCAGTAATTGTGAGGAGTAATTTAGTAATTGATAATTTTTAGGATATATTCCAAAAGTGCTATTATTAGATACAAAAAGTCTAATTCTTATAAAATTTAATCACAAGTAAAAAATATTCCACTAATACATCTATGATAATGGATGTTGTGGAAAGGTAATGTATAACATGATTCATAGTGGTCTATTGTTTTATAATATTTTCAATGTACTTTTAATGGTTTTTGATAAAATTCTTATGATTTCCTATCCCATTAATTAGTTAATCATAGAAGGGGGATGTTTTTGTAGATGGTATAATGAGAATATTGATTTAGGTATCATAATAAGATGCTAACGACTACATCTATACACACAGTTCCATTTAATATATTATGGTTTTGTGATATATATAAATAATTCAATGTGAGTACATGGTTATATACTCATAAAAATTAAGAAATTGATAACATATACCCCATTTTAAATAATAAATCATTAACATAACTACCAAATACATGTTTAATAGTTAAAGGCTAATATCATAGTGTTCAATATTTTTTATCATTACCTCAATAGAGGCGAGGGTAACATATATTCTGATCATGTCATTTTAAAGTTAATATTCAATAATAAATATAAAAATACATCAATTATTATCAGTGGAGTACATAAAATAATATTCTCGCTCAGTGAAATACCTTCCAAGAATTATGATTTTGTTATATGATACAATTATTAAGAAATCAAGATATTAAATTATCTACAGTTTGGATTTATAAATTCAATATAAAGATGTATATGTAATGTATTTATTAATAAATTATAAGGGAACATACAGATTTTTGAATTACCTAAATTAATTACTAACAATTTATCATAGATACATTTAAAGAGGTGCAATGGGATTATTTTGAGCATAAAAATTAGATAAGTGAAATTTAAAAAGGTAATCATCATGAAAAAAACATTAATAATATTGTAATTTCCTTGTTTGGAAAAAGAATATTTGAGAAATAATCAATAGATAAAAAGAATGATAAATTGTATGTTGCATGTAGATAAATATTCTAAATCCAACCTTTATATATATAAATATGTTCTGAGATCTCTAAAAAAAATTATGGTGGGACAACATGAAGAAGCATATAGATGAAAACACTTGAATGTTCGCAATATGGATGAAATTAAAGGTAATGTGTCATAAAAATAAGGGGATGATAAAACCATTATTTATAGTAACAAGGAAATGGGAGAACATTTCAACAGATTAAATCACAAGTCTTCTGAATGAATCTAAAGGAATCAAATACATATGGTTTGTGGTGGATTTACATACCAATAATACTCAACTAATCTTTATCTATCAAGACTCTAAAATAAATCAAAATTTCATGATGTATGTTGATTAAGTGGTTTTCATATATGGGAAACCACTTTTATCATATCAAATCAATATCCAAGGTTTACGAATATGGTTTGTAGGAGGCTTAAACATTCCTTGAACATATAGTTCAAATTCTTTATGACATGTCTCCCCAACCTAATAATGAATATTAATGGACTATCTAGACACTTTAATGCATGATATTATCATTCTCAATGGAATTTAAAGGTGGTTAGTATCACCATTTTCTATTGGTTGAATTCTCATAAAATAAGAGTTTACAATCATGTATTTTGAGGGTAATATATACTTCTCTTTATTAGAAGAGATGAAAAACTATATCATTCTATGGGGAATATAGAGAATATAATCCACAAAGACATAAAATATTTCAAGGTTTCACAAAAAATTCAATCTATTTAACAAAACATTAATGTGTTTCAAAGTCAACAAAAGAGTTCTGTTAAAAATAATTTAAAAAACCTGTATTTTTATGTTTGAGACAATGTGTTCCTAATAATATAACCCTAAAGGAGTTTTAAATGGTTAAGAAAGTAGGGAAATAATAATCCTTGGTAAATTATACACATTTAATTCCTGGATAACGATAGAGAAATGGTTTATTGACTATCTATTCAACCAACCATGCATGAAGAGTGTAATGTGTTCGTTATAGAACACCTGAAAATGTATATAGTTGATACATTATCTTTAATGAATACATAAAATTACAAATGGATCATGAAATTCCTTATTAATAATAGTAAATTATGATTATTGGACATAGTGGCTACATAATCTGTATAAATATAAATCAACATGTATATTTAATATAGTCAAAAAATAAGTATGAAGCGGTAACATGGGATCAAAATGATGTAATAAAACAAAATTACCCATTTATATTCTTGATTAAGGTCATTAGTAAATATTTTATTGCTAAAATTTATTTAGGGGGGAAATTTTACAACCTAATATAATCTATAAAAGGTATAATAAAAAATATATACTTTTATAGGACAATCATAGGGTGATACAAAAAAATTAATATTTCTAGAGCCTCACATTGTATTTCTAGGGTCATCTCACTTGTGAGTCTTTTCAATTCATCAATTATAAATTATATTTCACTTAATCAACAACCTTTTGGATACTTATTTATTTTATAAAAATGATGATATTTGGGGTTGTTAAAAATGATTATTTCAAATAAAATAAAATTTTAATTGTCTTAATATGTAGATGCTACATAATGAATTCAAAAAATAATGTTCCTGGTCCTTAGGCTTTGGTTACATGTGTTTCTTCAGTGTTATTATTTTTTAACTCCAAATATTTGGATTGAACTAACCTCAATTATTCTATTCAGAGTGACATTCTAGATCTCATTAGCTCAAAAGAGTCATGATCGATGTACGAAACAAGGCTCAAAAGGAAATTTTTGTTAAGCCATAGGAGAGTTTCTGATAGGGGTGAGGGTACTCACATTTTGTTATGATCTTGGATCCCTACACAAACAAGCTTATCATCACAAGATATGGTTGTGAATAATAAAAATTAACATATATTCCTGATATAGAGGATCCATGAATTACTATGCAACCTATAGTATTTGAATAGGACAATGTGATGTTCTATTTTTAGAGAATCCCTTAAAAATTTATAACCTGTATTCAAGGGTCAAGGAATGTTTATCCTTTTCACCAATAATGGAGCATGTATTTGATGGTTGGGTGTCCCCACATATCCTATGGTATAAAGAATCAATCCATACGTATTTCTTGAGAGTTCTCTATATTGGTCGGTCACATATATAGTGAGAGGTTCTTTTTTATAATTCAACAAATTATGTGTAGACCCATGATTGGGGACATTGGAATCCTTATGTCCCAGATACTAATAGGAATCAATAAATATGTAGACCTTGAATAGAAAACTCTCAATGCAGGTCTGAACCATTCATAGAGCGGGGAATTATTTATATTTATATAGTTATTTGATTCATGAATTGAGATCTAGGAATCACTACTTATCATGTAGTAATTGTAATCAATCCACACAGATTTCATGAATAGAAAAAACTACTTGTAGGTATAGCCCATTTTCATAGGGTGAATTATTTATGTTTCTCTTACAGATGGGATGAGGAATTCAATTGTGGGCATCACTATGTATCCTATAATAATAGGAATCAAACCACACATATTTCATCAATAGAAATTCATCCATATAGGTCTAAACCAAATGTATAGGGTGGAATTGTTTCTATTTATATTTTTTACGGATCCAAGATTTGAGATTTTACAGCCTCTATGTATCCTAGGATAGCATGACTAAAGAAGTGCATAGGTCATGAAAGTAAAAATATCCACAAATTTCATTACATTATACATGGGAGGAATTTTATCCATTAATATTGTTGACAGATCTAGGATAAGAGAAATGGGCATCACTATGTGTAATGTGATCATTGGATTCAATCCATACAAAATTACTGAACAGAAAAAAACCATTATAGGTTTATTCCATATGTAGATGGGGGATATTTTTCATTTATATTATGGATAGACCTCATATTTTGGATCTTAGTGTTATTATATATCTTATAATGGAATGAATTAAGCCACATGTAGTTCTTGAAGGGATAACTCTCCACATAGGTTTGACCCAAACGTAGTGGGAGGTAATTTTTTTCCTTTAATATTTGGGATCCTACATGGATTTTAGATGTGAGATTCACTACATATCATGTAGTTACTTGAATCAAGACATGTATAGTTAACGAATGGAAAACACTCCATGTAGGTCTCTCCAATACTCAGAGAGAGACATTTTTTCTGTTTATGTTGTGGCTGGACCCTAGATTTGAGATCTGGGAATCACCATGTATCTTTGTAGAAATGAGAATATTTCCACTCATGGTTATTAAATCGTAATCCCTCCATACAAGTCTAAAGTATAGATAAAGGGGAATTGTGTCGTTTTATATAGTTTTTGGACACAGGATTTGGTATTACGGTGTCACTACATATCATGTTATATTAGGAATCATGAAAAAACTACTTCTTGAATTAATGCGGGCCTGACCCATATGACAGGGCATCATCATGTCTATTTATATTTTGATTAGACCCAAGTTTTAGATTTTTGGTGTCACTATGGATAATTTTAAAATATGAATCAAACCTACTATTTTTTGTAAATGGAAGGATTCACTACAATGATCACACTCATACATAGGGATGGGATTACTTCATTTTTCTTTCACACAGATCTTGCTCTTGTGTAGTAAACAATTAATGAAGTTACATTCCTCATGAAATTTATCATAAAATGTTTGGTTATCTTTTTTTGGTCATAGTAGATAAATTAAGAGGGAGAGTGAATTGAGTATCTATAAAAATTTCTGTTTAAATCGGTTCATTAAACATAACATCCCCCCTATGAATATAAAATCAAAGTTAGTTTGTAGTGAATTTATAAAAGTCCTAAAGGATCAATTAATTTCTCAAAATATTTATTATTTCTCATCTTTACCTATCTAAACATTAGTCAAACTTTTGAAACTAATATACTAATTCAAAATAGATATAAAAACATGTCAATATAACTATCAATGTTTTGTTTATCTTAATATGATACATGCATATCAGATTAAAACACATGACAAACAACACAGTGGGTAAAACAAGAGGTTCAACCTCAAGCTAAGACTTAGTCCTCTCCACTTGGTGATCACCTTCCACCATGCAGTTTATTTTAATAAAATTTTGATCCACACCCTGGATCAATGTTCACAATAGCACACTGGGATTTTATGGTCACACCTAACATATTCCATTGTTATTCATTGTAAAACTATCAAATAGGTCACACATGATCTGTTCCACTGATCTACGTGTGATATAAGAGTAAAAAGGGATAGACTGTGAGGATATTTTATTATCATTCAGTTATCCTCAAGAGATAGTGTTTGTGACAAAAACAGATACACACACTACTTAAATAGTAAAGATAATATCACAATAGAGTTATTAAAGTTGAACAAGGTTTATATATCTCTGTGTATTTTTTAGTAAATATATGGACTCTTTTCATTTAGAGAAAATGATATTTGAGTCCCTTTCGAGGAGTTTTCTCTAAAACAGAGTATCATAGTCCCAATAGTCTATCTTCTAGGTGAGAAAGGGTTCAGCTATTATATGTGAGGATGTTCGGCGAGCATCAGCAGGTTGTTGCTTGTGAAGCTTTTTGTGAGCTCAATCATCGAGTTCCTCTATTTTCCAAATCTTGCATATTCACACAGTCTATCCTTTCTGTTTTTGAAGAATTTTTCAGGAGATCTAAGTTAAATCTGATCTTGTAATCCTTCTATACTTCAGGGTCCACTAGGAAAGAAGATCTATCCACAAGAATGTACCTCGTACAATCTATGGATAGTCCTACAGACAACATTAAATAATGTTAGAAACATTAATTTGTCTAAATATGACCGTTAGAAATAAATTTTAATTAATAAAATTGAAATAGTATTTTATGACTATCGTTGAGTCATAAGTATCGGTCTTTCCTCTTTGGTCTTTTATCTTGAGTGTGTCATCTTCAGTCTGTCATCTTCGGTGTGTCATATGTGGTGTGTCATCTTCGGTGTAACATCTTCCCTGTGTCATTTTGATTGTGTCATCTTCATTGTGTCAAACATCGGTTTGTCGATCAATAGTGTGTCGATCATCGGGGTGTCGATCATCAGTGTGTCGAACATCGGTGTGTCGAACATCGTTGTGTCGAACATCAGTGTGTTGGACATCGTTGTGTCGAAAATTGGTGTGTTGAACATCGGTGTGTCTATCATCGGTGTGTCAAACATCAGTGTGTCGAATATACTATTGGTTCCAGTGACTTTGAAAATCTTATGAAGTGTCGGTCATAAACATACCATTACTATATTAAGTGACATCATAAAATACATGTACAAATACACTTGTAAACATATTTATTCATATATATATAGGTTATTGAATAATTTATTTACTTATAGATTTAGAATGGCAGGAAATAGTAGAATTTGTAGATTGACAGTACTTATGATTATGAAAACTACTATAGCATAAAGGATCCAACAATCTCACCCTTTTTGATAATGATAGATTATGTCATACATGTAAATATAATGAATAATAATAACTGGACTTAGCATATACTTCAATAAATGTGATTGGTCAAAATAACTGAAGCTTTCCCTTGTTTGAGATTTTAACACAAAGCCCCCCCTCAATAAATGGATTATTATGAGAACATTCCATGTGTCCTCTAACATAATTTATCCCCATTAGATTAATAATGTACGTTGCTTCTATCTCACACATTTGGTATTATTAATAAGCAAAAAAACAGAACGTAAGAGGATAAATATCATAAATGAATGACACCACAAATATTTCCATTAAGAAGAGTATAGGGCAAACAAAAGAACAAATCCCTATCAAAGATACAATCCATAACGAAGAGATTGGATATTTTTGGGATTTTCCTTTATCTGAAGGATCTGGAGTAGGATGAGATGTTTTGGGGGAGAAAAAGGGAAGAGGAGGTCTGAAGACAACACAATGAATGGAAACACCTATACGGACATGGATGCAAGACTAGTTCTTCTCTCTGACAACACACAACTGGGAGATTTCACTCTAATGACCAGTTGAATATGAGAAAGAGCCTAAGAGACAGTCATTAGAGTAGGAGGCCCAGAGGAAGTAATGATGGAAGTTGCAGGAGGGACCAAAATTGCTTCATCCAGGACATGGAGATATAACTTAAAGATATTGATGAAATCATTAATGATTTCACCACCATATTTCATAGATTTCTAAAAGTCATCCTTATTCTCCATGAATTTATTTAGAAAAGGGGTAAACTCCTTCAGTTGAGTAACTTCTTTCTTCAACCCTTTTGTCACTGGAGTTATTCTGAGATTTTATACCAGAAACAAGAAGCTATTTAGCTGATCTTGCTTGGTATAAATCTTAGTAAAGTACTTATCAACTTTCTCTCTAATGTTCTTCTGAGCAGTAGAGGCTTCATTAGAGCACTGTCGGACCATATTGTACCCAAGCATTATATTTCAGTATACCTTTTTAGTCGTTTTTTAGACTAAAATACTCTAAAGATTTTGTTTCTCCTCTCATATCACAAACTTGAGAGACTCTAAAATCAGCAACAACACCTTTCCTACTTCTAAAACAAGATGCGCCCATTAACATTTTTCCAATCTCTTCCTTCAAATTCATCAGATATACCCTAAGGATATGAGTTTCCATGTTCTTAAGATCTTCCAGCAAACCACCAAATAAAGTCTTGAAGTCAGAGTTTAGAGAATTTAATTCATTTCTCATCTTCCTTACTTCTTCTCTCAGTAAGGTATGATTCCTAATGATGGTTTCTGTTGTTGTAATGAGATTTGATTGATTCTCTTGGATCACCATTCATGCAATCTTTGTCACATATGTATCTGAAATACTTATTTATGTGGAGGCTTCTCTTCTGGATCCGACTAAGGCATTCACTGACTTAGATATATCAATTTTTAATTCTTCAAAATTAGCCTTAGTAACATTGTCCCTTGGCACTATCTAGGCTACTCGAACTACTGCTAGAGGAGTAGGAACTGGTGGAACAGGTACAACCGATTCTGCTTCAACTTGGGAAAGTTGAGGAGGAGGAGGAGGAACCCTCTCTTCATCTGATTTATATTCCAACCCAAAAAGAATGTATTCCATATCATTATTCCATTCTCGAGAACAGATCGAGTCTCCTGGATCAACAGTGTTAATCCTGATCCCTCTTCCCTAAGGCTTTAGAACAACATTATCTTTATCAACTTCTCCATCCTACTCTCTGGCCAAAATTACATATCTCAGTATAAGAACTAACTAAACATCAGGTTCTTTGTGTGCTCTAGCCACATCAACATCTCCTTAATGTTCCACAATTTTAGGCACATGAACCTTAGCATATTCCTCATGACATGTAGACATATGTTCATTCAATTCCATAATGATTTCTTGATTTTTAGCATTGGGATGGGGTGACATGTCCTCATGATTAGAATCTCTATGATCAACAGCCACTTGTTCAACATGCCCAACACCATCACCAGGTCTATTAACAGATTCCTCATTGGATCTGCCAACAACATGTTGTCCCACATTCAAAGAATCCCTTACATGCTCATTATTTCCTCCTTCATCTTCATCATCATCACCATCAGTATCCTCATCTGATTTACTTATATAACCTTCAACCCTAGTAATCTCGGTCTCTTCTTCATCCTCATCACCTAACAAAGATTCTCTTGAGAGTATGTCCAAAGGTGGAATAGCAGGTCTATAAGACATTTCCTTGGGGATTTCAGAAAAATCATAATCACTCCTATCATCAGAAGCAGATTCTTCTTCACTTGTCACTTCAGTCTCAGCTTCCTCATCAAAATAAATTGGTTCCTCTTCTAGTGTGATACCTTGATCAACTTGATCCATTGGTTGGGTAGGATGGTCAAAAAGATTGAAATCATCATACATCCTTTCCTCATCACCTACCCAACATTTCGTCCAAGGGTTCGAGAAGATCTTCATTATTTTAAAAATATCACATTGAAGACAGAAACAACTACATGAACTTATCACTTCATCTCCATCTTCCACACAGCCAATCTATTTTATCATGGAAGTGTTCATCCTCAGATAGTACATACATGTTTTCTTCTTGTATGGAATTGTCAAATAAGATACATGCACTGTTAGATATCGAAATAGGTTCACTTTTATCCAATATTTCAATAGATAGATCTGAAATAAATCCAAACACTTCACAGTGGATAAATCTCCCATCCGTGGGAAGATTTGATGTTGTATGATCTTAAAAAAAATATTACCTCTCCTTCAAATTCACTTTCAATAGTCCTCATAGATTCTTAATTATTAATTGTATCCTTCAGAGCATCTTCATAAGATAACAAATCAATTGTGGGTGGAATATTAACCAGATAATCATCATATACATTTTCATGATGCATCTTCAAGAACTCAGCACATTATTTAGATGAAAAAATTATTTACATTACCTTTACAATTGAATTCATCTTTGCTACCTCAGCTTCATCTTGTGATATCTTCAAATGTATATAATACTCATGTACTTGCTGGGGATAATAAGGCCTTTCATTATTAGTGAACTAGCTTATCCGTCCTTGAGATTCCATCACTTTTAAAAAATGACTTGATTGATAGAAGCCACTTAGTATATACTTCTTTTTCAGCCGTAACCACTCAGATTTCCAAGCTCTGTATTGTAGTGCCATTGGACTCTTCCATAGCGCGCTTGGTCCTTTCTATTTCACAGTTTCGAATTGCAAAAGATTCTAGACTAAGAGGGACAAGAGATAGAGTGACAATGGGTATAAGGCTTTATTTCAGTGGGAAGGTGAAAGGTTAGGATGGATCAAACTTAATATATTATTTAGGGATTGTAAATCATAAAGCATAAAATTTAAATGTGGGAAAAATAATACCAAAATAGTTTCATTTTACATAAAATAGACAGAATTAAAAAAAACATAAATACATCAGTGTCATTGAATCGGTTTTACATGATCTGTTTCATAAGATTAGTTTCACATGATCGGTTTCACAAGATCAGTTTCATAGGATTGTATTTAAATGATCGGTTTCATGAGATCAGTTTTAAGGATTAGTTTTATGAGATATGTTTGACAATATTGGTTTCATGAGATCGGTTTCAAGGATTGGTTTCATGAGATCAGTTTCACAAGATCGATTTCATGGGATCAGTTTCAAGGATCGGTTTCATGGATCGGTTTTATGAGATCTGTTTCACAAGATCGGTTTCAAGAGATCAGTTTCAAGGATTGGTTTCATGATATAAGTTTCAAGTATCAATTTCATGGGGTCAGTTTCAAGGATCTTATAGATTAATCATTCCTAGTTCATGTTTGATGTAGTTCATTCTCTCAGATTTTAGGGGTTTATTGAATATATGAGCAAGCTAATTCTCAATCCATATAAACTTAAGAGTTATATCACCTTTCTAATAATGATCTCTCAAAAAGAGAGGTCTTACATCAATATTATTTTTTCTAGAATGAGAAATCGGATACATATAAATGTTAATAGCACTTTTGTAGTCTCATTTTATTGGGATATGACTGGATTGATATCTATAGTATAATAAAGTGTCTTTCATCCATAAAATGTGTGCACAACAACTACCAGTAGAAATGTATTATTTTTCAGTATTTGATAATGCAACTGAATTTGGGTTTTTACTACACCATGATATTATAGACTTTCCCAAAAAGTGACATGTTCCAGAGGTACTCATTCTATATAACTTACATCATGTAAAGTCAAGATATGCAGAGATTAATAAATCAAAATATTTTACTTTAGGATAGAAAAATCCTTAATTAGTTGTATACTTGAGGTATTTGAAAATTACTTTAACACCACTTAGATGTGACTACATTGGGTTTTCTGGAAATCTCACACACATACACACACTAAACATAATATTTTTCCTACTAGCAGTTACGCACAGAAAACTCTCAATCATTCCTCTTTAAGAAGTCTAATCAACTAATTTTCCATTTTCATCAAGATCTAGCTTACATGTAGAACTCATAGGGTTTTTACTACCCTTAATTCTATCAAATCCATATCTTTTCAAAGAATCTTTAGTTTACTTACTTTGATTTAATATAATACCTACATTATTTTAAAATATTTGAAATAAAAGAAAATATTTATCTTCACCCATTATACTCATTTCAAACTTTCTTGTCATTATTTTTGAAAAATAATTACATAAATATTTTTTTGATGATATGAAGATAATATCAACTACAAATATTTGGGCTATTAAAACTTTTTTTGGAATTCTTTTTATAAATAATGTATTTTTTGTGAGTCCTTTTGTAAATCCTTTAGAAATAATGAAATTACTCAACCTTTCATACCATGCTATTAGAGATTATTTAAAACCATATAAAGAATTCAATAATTTGAACACATGATTTGGAAAAATTAGATTTGTAAAACCTTGAGGATGTTCAAAAAAGCATCCTCAATCTTATAAACATTTATGAATTCACTTTTGACATCCATTTGATAAATTTTAAAATCCATGTGTGCTGCATAGGCAAGTAAGATTCTAATTTCTTCATGTCTAGCTACTGGTGAAAATATCTCTTCATAATCAATTCCTTCTTCTTGATTATATAAATGTGAAAGAAGTCTATGTTTATTTCTAAATATACTTCCAGATTTATCTACCATATTTCAAGACACCCATTTGGTTCCAATAGTCAGATTATCCTTCAGTCTATCTACATGTTTCCAAACATTATTTCTTACAAACTGATTAAGTTCTTCTTGCATGAACATTACCCAAAATTCAGCATTGATCACATCAATGATATTTATAGATTAAATCTAGGATATGAATGTTTGATGTTCTACCTGGTTTCTCAAGGAAGTTCCCATTTGTGTTCCTCAATATAAATTTCCATCAATATCATCTACGTGATGATTCTTAAGGGTCCTAGTTGGTCTAGAGAAGGTAGGACATGATATTTTTGGTTGGTTAGGTTGATCTGGTTCATTTTGGTTTGGATCTCAAGTATTTCTAGAGATGGACGTTTTCACAGATACCTTCACATGATGATTTGAGGTTTTATCATCAATGTCCAGAGAGGACATATCATCTTCAATATTTTCTAGTGAGTTCTTGGGTTCATGTGGATATGCTTCATAAATCATAATGTGTACATATTCTTCAACACATTTAGTTTGCTAATTAAAGACTATATAGGCTTTTCTTGATGTATAATATCATAGAAATATTACTTCATCAATTTTGGAGGCCAATTTATCCAAATTATCTTTAGTGTTCAGAATATAATCAATCTTCTAGATCTCAATTTTCTTTTTTAGAATTTTTTGAGAGAGCTTCATTATGTATCAGCTTGTAATCTGTTTATAATTTGTGGTCCACTAGGCATGAAGGTCTTCCCACGTGCATGTACCTCATACTGTCTACAGATAGTTCTATAGACAACATTAAATAATGTCATAAAAATTAATTTTTCCAAATATGACTGTTAGAAATAAATTTGAATTAATAAAATTGAAACAATTATTTATGACTATCAGTGAGTCATAAGTATCAGTCTTCCAACTTCGGTCTATCATCCTCGGTGTGTCATCTTCAGTGTGTCATCTTCAGTCTGTCATCTTCACTATGTCATATTTGGTGTGTCATCATCGGTGTGTCTTCTTCAGTGTTTCATCTTTGGGGTGTCATCTTCTATTTGTCGAACATCGGTGTGTCGAACATCGGTGTGTTGATCATCGGTGTGCCAAACATCGTTGTGTCAAACATCAGTGTGTTGAACATCCGTGTGTTGAACATCGGTGTGTCAAACATACTATCGGTGCCAGTGACTCTGAAAATATTATGTAGTTTATTTACTAAACATAACATTAATAGATTAAGTGACTTCCAAAAATATATGTACAAATATACTTGTAAAAATATTTATTCATATATATATATATATTGGTTATTGAATAATTGATTTACTTATAAGTTCCAAATGGCATGAAATGTTACTATCTATAGATTGACAGTATTTTTGATTTAGAAAACTACTATAGCATAGAGTATGAAACATCTGTAATGTAGATTAATATAATTAGGTGAGGAAAAAGATTAATCCAATTTAAAATCTTTCTACAAGGATGTGGGATTTCATGTATAATAATGTATTTATGGTAAGACTTGAGATATTGTGCAATTTAGAGTCTTAGTATCTGGACATTAGATGTGTTTTAGCTTAGAGTGTTGATGTCATGAAATATTATTCTATTCATTTTTGAATCTAAATTATAGTATATGATATTCTTAACAACATCTATGGAGATTACATATTATGAAACCATCAATTGATGGTTTTTGTAGTTCATTCTCCATCAATTGTGGAAAACGTCTAAGATCATTTGGAATAGAAATTATGTTTGTTGTTAAGACCTCCCCGCATTGGTTTCAATATTATTGGATTACTTCCTACTGTAATTGGGGTTCTGAGATCCAATACCAATTCTCATTTCAGGAATAAGAAGTTTTGATAATTTTTATTAAACTCTCTTGTGATCAAATTCTAATAAACTATAGGGCTCCATGATGTATTCAATCATTTCTCATTGATTCGTTCAAACTCATATAGAAACTTTTTTGGTTTCTCAACATCTGATTATTATCCATAGATATATATTTAGAGTGTGGTAAACTAAACATTAATGGTAAACACTGCTTCAGTTTTTTACAACACAAAATGTGGAGTCGCTTGTGTGGAAGGGGACGTGGTGGTTTAGTCAGCCCATAAACCCTGAAGGTGCCTATTTGGATTATAATTATAACACTTTTCCACCATTTTATAGATTATATTGGATATTGTTTTGTTTATGATCTCTATTAATCAATCATCTAATTCATGTTAGTTGGATGAATGGTGATATTTGATGTCATACTTCAGGTAAAAATTCAGCAATTTGGTAGAATAGAAGTTTGTTTCATTTTCCATTATTATTGTGTGAGGGAGACCAAATCTGGTGATGATATTGAACATTAAAAATTAATTATTATTATTCTTCCCAACATCCATGAAGGGTACTTCTTCATCCTATTTGGAATATAATTATGTAATATTATTTATGTAATTTGACTGAATTTTTGTGCATGGGGATATGGCCCCACAATTTTCATTCCCCATATTGAAAAGGTCCAAGAATGTTTAGTCGTATGTTAAAAATATAAGGTTCAAAAGATTAAGTATGTATGAATATAGAATTCATGAAATTTCATGGTAAATTCGACATATTTCTATAACCTTATTTTCTAATAATAACAAATCCTCATCATTTGTTTGGATAGTATGGTCTCGGACTCCTACCACTGCAAGATCCTACATGAACAATTTCTTTGATGTTGGGGATAGCATATTTAATGCATCTAAATATTATACCACCAACGATTCATTTATATAGGTTTTTCCACATTTATACCTTCCCGAAGAGTAATTTGTTTTGCTAAATGGTGAGCCTATTCCATTTTGACTCAATCTATCTTGGGGTCCCGTTTGTTGAGGTAATTGACTATCAGATCTATCTATCTAGGGGTGGATATCAGGTCATCAGGCTATATGGTCGTGTTGAACTAATTTATTTCTTATATATCACCAATAATGATTTAAGAGACCACCCTACAGTGGGTGATATTGAAAACCACTTCTTCTTTATCATTGTTGTCTAGGATTGTCGCTGCATTATACATTGCATCATTATAAGAACTTTTTGACCAAAAAAATATGATTAAATGATTATTCTAAAGTGAATTAATCCATCAATCCTCTATCATAACTAATGAGAGGGGATATTTCTTTCATCGTGAAGGAATACACATCATTAATTTGTGTGATCACTAGTCATGAATCCCATTTGATGTTGTGGAATTATATTTTCCGTTTTAGGGATAATTCCATCCTAGAAATGTGGGATTGGTATTTGGACACATTTTTAGTGTAGAAATTATAAATTGATAAGAAGTAGGCAAGAAAATTCCTTAATCTGGGAAACAAATAAATTACCATGATGAACCTGGTTAACAATTAGATTTTCTAACCTATTTCTAATAGGACATTTGGAGAACCATCAAAATAAATCTCCAACATTTGGGAGTTTCTATTTCATAGAAAGCCTCTTCCTTTGGATGTCCAATGTCCACTATTTTTCTTTATGGTGTGGGATGTTCTACAAGTTAATAATCTAGAAAATACCCCTTAACTGACTTTTGTGTCATGATATAGATTTCGTATAGTTGGAGAATAACAACCCATAATACCAAATTCGTTGTCAATAAAGGGAATCCAAAGATTTACATTATTGGATCAATACAAGATACCTGGTGGACATCATAAAGCATTAAGTAAGGTTTCATACTTTTCAATGAAATGATGAGTGTGAGTATGTTCTTTTCAGTAATAGAATTCACGATTTTCTTTAATATCATTGTTTGATATATATATTAGATGCTATATTCATACTAAGCATCATTTTTCTTGGTGCAAAATGTTCCAAGTAACTATTCCATGGTTCCCACATATAAGACAGTAGGATTCTATTCTTCTGATTGCATCAAAACAGGTAGGTGTAGAAAGTACATCTTCAAATTCTCAATGAATTCTTAGTTGACCTCATAAAATGAGTAGGAAACTCCCCACTTCATATATATTGTTAATGGGAGATATTTTCTAGACATGTTAGTTGTGAATCGCATAATATAATTTCGGTTCCCTTAGAGTCCCCTTTGTATTTTATGAATATGTGGTGTCAAATTGATAAAATTTAAATAGTATATTCTTAATCATCCTATATCCCATGGTGGAATATAATAACAATGGGAAATTTCCATAACATTACTTGGAAATAAAACATCAGAGGATTCATCTTCAAATTGTGTTGCTGCATCTTATTCATGATTTTTTTATTATCTATTAGGTGATCAAAAAACTATCAGCATTTGACTACCAGGCCATCAACCAAATATTATAATATGTTCTCTAATAATGGATTAAAGATATCATACATGGAAATCTATTAAGTAGCATAATTTTTCTATAATCCAAAGGGATTGACCTATTAGAAAACGATCCAATGAGGTTCTCTAAAGGAAGTGGTTTCTTCATATTCAGTGTCCACCATTGTCTAATTGTACCATTAATACCCATCCATGAATAAATGGTCTTTGAAGCGTTAAATTGATTCGATCAATTTCTTTTTGGATCGGAAATTGAAAACATTCTCTTGGGAATGGTCAATTAATGTCCCAAAATTTTATGTAGACCCTAATCTTCTCATTCGTATTCTTGATGGGGACAACAACAATGATCCATTTTGGTTATTTCACATCCTGGATAATGTTTTATTTGATAAATTTGTTAAATTTAAACTCTATATTAGTATCATGATATGGTTTAATCCTCCCTAATAACTATATATAACCATTATGTTAATCATGTAATACTAGGTGATGTGTAGAAACATAAGTTTTCATCCCTAGAATTTCTATATAATTAATAGAGAACACATATTGATGCTTCTTTATAAATATAATATATATCTCCTACTCCTCAAGAGGAAAAGTAGCACTAATAAACACTATTCTCAGGTCTTCTATTATTCCAAGACTCACCTACCTGATAAAATTAATGGTGGTGGAGATGTCTTCCCCAAATTTGGTAAGGGAATTCCACAGTTCAACCACTTCTTATTCAGTCTATTAATATATGGAGTTATTATAAGTCATGGTTTTTAATTGATTCGAATATATATAAATGTTGTGGTAAGGTATCCCATGGGAAGAGACATCATCATCCTAGACTGTCAGTGTCATCATAGAGGTATTTTGAGGATGCTTGTTTTTTTTAATGCTTATATTTGGGGAAAGAGGATCCTACACATCAGGAGAACAAGATAAAGTATTTGGGGAATCATTAATATTTTATGATAGTTATAGGGAATTATCATATCCTAATATATTAGTATGAAAATAAATTTTTTTTAATCGACTTCATTTTACGTGACTAATATCACATGGGCATGTGACAATGATGGTTTTGGTTCATGATCTATTATTGGAATTAAGTATACATACTCAATCAGGCTTATCGCTAAAAAATATTCACTATCAAATATTCTCTAGGGATTCAAAGGGGCAGTCTATAATCCATTGTTGGATGAAACCAACAAATCATCACCTGCCATTGGTTATTTTCATACCTTCTTATAGAATCCTACCTCAGTAAATATGGCATCATAAATATAGAGACTCGTCCTTTTCTTATCTTACTATTAATTCCATTTAAATATAAACAACATAATAGAATTACACATATAGGATCCAAAGGTTTAGTGTCTTGGGATAACTAGGATGATACATAACAATTACAACAACATGCATAAATATTTATTTAATTGTTTCTTCTCTAAATTCTTATTAGCTCTTGACCTCTCCATAGTACATGTATTCACCTGAGGATATACATCAAATCAGTTGATTTAAATTCCCAGTAAGAGGATATATATGAAAAATATAGCAATTGGTGATCATAACCATAACATAGTCAAAATATCCTGAACATGAGAGGAAGCATTAAGATACTTGAAATGTGGCAATGCATATAAATGAAACATCATGTCTTAGTCTACAACAAAAACATGTGAAAAATGCTAAAACTTGTTCAAACATAATTTCACATTAACTCGTGAGATTCATCACTTTTCCATATGCATTGGAGCACTATATAATTCTGGGCACACCCATCACATTGACACATTCATATTACGCTATATAATTCCAAGCGTACCCATCACATCATTACATTATCATTTATCCTGCATGCCACAATGAAAATATATAAAAAATGAACATAAATAACCAATGAAAATGAATGTTTTTCATCTCATATGAACACATTCAGGAACATTGGTTTCAAAAAACAAATATGGAATAACATACATGTTACAAGAACCATCAACCTTGAATGAGAAGTGAAATGTCTGCTCTTAAAAGAAGAGTTCCTTGGAAAACATTTTGTCTGACATAAACACCATTGAAAAACATTTATATCCCATAAAAGTAAATACAATGATGAAAAAATGATTTTTATGTAGTAACCATATCAAAAAAATAAAAAAAATAGGGAAAACTCGAAGGATGAATGTTGGGTTTGAGAATTCCCCCTTACGTTATATCTGAACACTTACATTGCTTTAATGTCCTATATAACCACATTAGATTCAATAATTAAAAATTAAAGAACCTTGTGTACATAAAAATTGTTTATTATGGTTTCAATAGGTTTTTTATGTGTCTTTGGATGTGTTGTGTAGTTTAAAAACATTGTTGGGAAATTTTTGTTTTTATGGTTTTTCTTAAGCGGTTCACAAGTATTCATAAATTGTAATTCGGGTAGAACATGGGTAAACATCTAGAACTGATTTCAAATATTATTAATTATATTTCATGATTTTAAATGATCCTTCAATTGATTACTTTATATTCCATGGGGAAGAATCATTAGATAAGAATTAAATGATGATTGTTTGAGTTAATCTGGGTGGTTTTTTGAACACAGCGAACTTGTTTTGATTAATAATTTAGTAATATCTACATAATTTAGTTAAAGATCATTAAATTGGAAATAAAAAATAAGAAATATTCTAGTTCAACCAAAAAATTGGTTTTATGACCTTATCTGAATGTGGAAATGGAAAAAATAAAACATGGCATTCTTTAAGGTGACAGATTAACACCTCACGAACAACGTCTTCTTTTATAAAATAAAATTATGTGGTTAAGGGGGTTGGACAATATGATATACAATTGTAATCATAACATTCCCGTATATGTATGATACTAGAGTTACCCTACCATCTGGATGAAGATAGGTGGGGATAGAATAAGAAATGAACATGAAATTGAACGGAAATTAAATAAAATAGGAAGGGTAATTACCTCTTGAATCCTCCTCTTGAGACCCCCTTATGGGACATAGGTGTGGGCTTTCAATGAGACCAGAAGAACCTAGACATGGTTAAAGGGCTGGGGAAGATGATTGTGTGGTGTTTAGACATGTCTTGAAACTTGATAGGTTTGAGGAAATGAGGGTGACAAGGGTGGTTTTTATAGACGAGGGGAGTGGGGTTTTCTCATTATAAAATTCATTAGTTTATTATTACCCCAAAAGACTAAAATAGTGAGTCTTCCATGACCAAGAATAGTAATTTTATCATGTGATCACGAACCAATTGGTCTTACATCAGTAGAACATCATGCATTACTCTATAGTTATCTTATTTATCTTAATTTGTCAATTATTGTTTGTAACTATTCATCAAAAATTCTTGTAATTCAGAAAAGTTAAAAAAATTATCCATAACCATTTTTCAATGTGCAGAATCCAAAAATGAATTCCATTTCTCAAATATAATTTTCTAAATATTATTATTTTAGTACTTAATTAAAATCATAATTTATTATCAAAAACCATTTTTAAAACAGTCATTTACTTATTATAAAATATATGTATATAATACTTTCAACTTTAATATTATTTATATATTATCATAGATAATGTTCCTATTCATTTGGGTATATCACTATTCATAGGTTATGTTACTATTCATAATGTAAGGTTAATAATCACAACAAAATATGTTTTTCTTATTGTACTCCAAATGAAAATCGGATTGCAACGGTGTTAGTCATATTTTTGAAACCCCAAACAGAGAAGTGAAAAACATATCTTTAAATGTCACTTAACACTTATTAGTTCATTATGTTGTGTTTTCATGTGATTTTATAACATATTTATAAGAAGGGAATTTCCATTAAAAAACATTGGGCCATTACATTCTTCCCTCATTATGAAATTTCACCCTAAAAATTTCACTTTACACAAACAGGTGATGTTACTTCTCCTTCATTGCCTCCTCCAGTTCCCATGTAGCTTCTTCAAACTTATGGTTCCTCCACAACACGTTAACAATGTTGGTTAACTTGTTTCATAGAACTTTAGCTCTCCGGTCCAGAATCCCTACAGGCAGCTCCTCATAGGAGAGATCATCTTATGGCTATACCACCTCTATGTTTAGTACACTTGATGCATCATGTTTGAACATCCTCAGAAGTGATATGTGAAGCACATCATGATCATGAGCCATATTTGGTGGTAATCCAATCCGATAGTCCATAGCTAATATGAATTCAAAGATCTCAAAGGGGCCAATGTACCTAGGGCTTACCTTCCATTTATTTCCAAACCACATGACTCTCTTCCATGGTGATATTCAAAAGAAGATTATATCTCCAACTTCGAACACCAAGGCCCTTAAACAGTTGTCAGCATAGCTATTTTCCCAACTCTTAGTATGTTTGATGTGTTTTTGGATGACTTGATCCTTTTTTTCATCTTCTACACAACATCAGTTCTAAGTAGCTTTCTTTCTCCAACATTATCCCAACAATTTGGTGTTCAACATCGCATTCCATACAGAGTTTCATATGGAGCCATCTGAATACATGAGTGGAAGCTATTGTTGTATGAGAACTCATCCAATGGGGGATGTTGATCCCATACGCCTATGAATTCTATATAGAAGGCTCTTATCATATCGTCAAGCATATGAATAGTATTTTCAGATTGGCCCCCTGTTTGGGGATGATAGGTTGTGCTGAAATTTAATTCAGTACTCAATGTATGTTGAAGGCTCCTCTAGAATTTAGGTATGAACAGTGGATCCCTATCAGACACAATCGAGAGTGGAATTCCAGGTTGTCTCACCACTTCCTTCACATATATCTTTGTAAGTTGTTCAAAAGATAGGTCATCCCAAATATCTATAAAATGGGTAGTCTTGGTGAGTCGTTCAACCACAACCCATATCTCCTTATTCCCCTTCAACATCTTTGGGAGACATGTGACAAAGTCCATAGTAACATTCTCCCATTTCCACATGGTTATAGGAAATATCTACATCAACCCTTTGATCTTTTTTTCTCTTCTTTAACTTGTTGAAATTCCAAGAACCTAGAGATATATTTTGTTTTCTCCATATTCTTGTAATCCCAACAGACGTGTTCCTAGAGATCACGGTACCTCTTAGTACTCCCATGATGGATAGAAAATGTTTAGCATTGTCCATTCTCCAATACCACTTTCTCTATCTCGGGTGATGAAGGCACACAAAGTTGTTTTCCAAACTAAATTACACCATCATCATCTATATGGATCTCTTTCAACTTCCCTACCTTTACTGCATTCACTCTATTTTTATATCCATATCATTCCTTTGTTGTTCCTTAATCTTATCTTGGATGGATGGTTGCGCAACCATTTGGGAATGGTAGGATGTATCCTCTACCCTTTGGATTTCTAAATCTATCCTCTTCATATCCAGGATGATAGGGTATTTCTCAATTCGTAACATGGATAGATTATCACATTATTTTCTACTTAGAACATCATCTACCTTGTTCACCTTTCTAGGAAGATATTGAATAGATAAATCGTAATCCTTGATTACCTATAACAATCTCATTTGAAGCATTATGATCTCCTTTTCTAGGAATATATACTTTAGGATCTTGTGGTCAGTGTATTTGCCACACTTCTCGCTAAAAAGTGAGTGCCTCCAGATTTTCAAGGAAAAAATCACTCATGCTAGCTCTAGATCATGTTTCACGTAGTTCTTCTCATGGATCTTCTACTGTAGTGAGGCTTAGGAAATAAACTTATTAATTTTCATTATTATGCTACCGAAGCCTTTCATTGAAGCATCACAGTATAACACAAAAAATTCTACACTTTTTGGTGGTGTGAGTACAGGAGATGTGATCATCCTTATCTTTACCACCTTGAAGCTTCCCCAACATTCTTCTGTCCAAACATACTATACCCCCTTTCCATGCATACATATTTAGTGGGCCTATAAATCATGGGAAATTTCTCACAAAAAATCAGTAGTATCACGAGAATCCTAGAAAACTATAGATTTTTGTGACACTAGAGGGCATGGGACATTCCTCAATTGCCATTTTTTATGAAGGGTCCAAATAAATTCTCTCAATGGTGATCACATGTCCCATAAAAGTGACTTTCTTCCTCAAAAAGTCACACTTGAAGAACATGGCGTTCAACTTCTCATTTCTCAATTTCACCAACACAAGTCTTAGATATTCTTCATGTTCCTCCTATATCATGGAGTAGATGAGAATATCATCATTAAACAATACCAAAAAATTTTCTAGGTCCTTTATAATGACTCTATTAATCAAATCCATTCCTATTGAAGGGGAATAAATAAGTATGATGGGCATCCCTAGATACTTGTAGTGTCCATACCGTGTACAGAAGGCAGTGTTCTGAATATCTTCATTCTTCACCTTTAACTAATGATATCCAGAACGTAAATCCACCATTGAGAAGTATTGAGCTTCTCTTAACTGATCGAACATGTCTTCAATTCATGGAAGAGGATACTGGTTCTTTATGGTGATCTTGTTGAGTTCCCTATAATCGATACACAGGTTCATTGTTACATCCTTCTTCTATATAAAGAGAATTGGCGCCCCAAAAGGTGATTCACTAGGGTGTATGAAACCTTGGTCCATATCCTCATATAGATTCTTCTTTAACTCCTCCAGTTCGATAGGATCCATCCACTTGGGACACATTGAGATATGAGTTTTTCCAGGTATGAGTTCTATAGAGAACCCTACCTCAAGATCTAGGGGATGTTCTGGTAACTCTTCAGGAAATACACCATTGTATTCCCTTAAGATGAGCATTTCTACAAGGTTGGAACTCACTTTCAACCCAACCATTTGAGAGAGGTATGCTTATTTATAGGGAATCAACACCCACATAGATAATGTATTTTTCAAAGGAGATTCATTACCTTCCTTGAATTTTTATAGGAACATGGGATGGTTCAGAATATAAGAAGATATTTCACTTTCCCAACAGTTGATACATGCTATATATAATGTGAGACAATCCATTCCCATTATATAATATATTTATACCAAGATATGTATTACAGTATTCGCTGAAAGAATCTTCCAACATATTGAAATAGGTAAATTGAGATAGTCTTGGGTTGCAATGATTGCACCACTTGGTGATTTTATAGATATCTCTACTTCAAGGTTTTGGGTCATTGATTCAAAAGATCCATCCAACATGAAAGATATAAAAAAATGTGTAGAGCCATAATCAAATAATTATTTTTCATTCATGAGTGAATTGGAATTTTACATTATTCAACATAATTATGTTTCTCCACTTCCATATTAGTGATGGAATAAGTCTTCCCTTGTTCATTTGGCTTTGGTGACTACTGACGATGATTACCCTTGAGAACTATAGGTTTAGTGTACTAGCTTGCATAGGGCCCTAGCTCCCTATAATTGTAGAATTGAACCTGGGGTGGTTCTATCCTTTCTTTGGCTTCATTATCCATCCTTTTTATGTCTTTTCATCACTCTTGAGCATGGTTTCCTTCTTTCCCACACTTGAAGCACTTCCCTATCCATTTGAGGTAGTTCCCCTGGTTCAACATCCCACATTCTTGGCATGTGGGTCACTGAGTTTTGTTACAACCTTTGTCATTAGATCCTACAACATGAAACTCCGTCTTTCGTTTCTTAACACCATAGCCGTGGAACCATTCTACAAACTCCATCTCCAATTTGAGAGCTCATGAAAAAACTTCTTCATAACTCCCATGGTCTCAAATTTCCAGATCATTTCGAAGGTCTAGTTTTATTCCACTAAGGAATCTATCAATTATTCTATCATTGTTAATAACAAAACCCAAAGTATAACTTGCATGCCTTGTGAAATTATCTTTATAGGTTGTGACAGATTCTCCATCTTTTTTCTTGAACTCTATAAATTCTCCCTCTATCTTCTGGAGAAGAGTTCTGGGGAAAACATGTTAAGAAACATTATCTTAATGTCTTCACATTCTATCTCTTCAATTTCCTCCCTTGGCATGGTGGTCTAAATAGAAGCCCACTATTTATCAACCTCTACATCTAGATGATAAACTACTAGAGTTACCTTCTCCATATCAGGAAAGAGAAGCATAGAAAATATCTTCTCCATGGATTTAGCAAACATCTCCACAACAAGTGGATCAGAAGATCCACAAGACGTCAGTTGCTGTTGCATCATTAAACATTCGATATCCATTTTCTATCTCTTTAGTGAAGAAGGATGTTCCCCATTATAATGTTTATTGTTAATAACCTGGTATATTTTGTCAAGAATAACTATGAAGTTCAGAACTCAACCTCTCAAATCATTGGGAATGTCGTTCGGGAAATCGTTGCATTGTCCCTCACATGAGTTGTTGGCCTAGTATCTCCTGGTTCCCACCATTTTTTAAAATATAGAAGGTTAGAGCAAAATAGAAGTCCACAATTCATATATAACTAATTCATTTGATCAATTTATAATAAAATTAAGACATATGGGATCCCTATTTAAAGATTCTTGGGTTCATATTTTTACTTAGTCTCATAATAGTGGTTTTCCCTAAGGTTCACTAATCCTAATTCCCAAATTTAATAAACCTCACCTTTGGTACCAACTATACTGACACAAACTTTTCATATATTACAATTAAATCCTTCTAATGATAAATGACATAAAAGTATTAAAAATAAATGATCCAAAGGTTTAGTGTCTTGGGAAAACTAGGACCATACATAACAATTACAATGTGAAGCATGAACATTTATTTAATTCTTTCTTCGCTAGCTTATTATTAGAACTTGACCTCTCCTTAGAACATGTTGTCACCTAAGGATATGCATCAAAATGGGTAAGCTAAAATCCTAGTAAAAAGATATATAATAACAATATAAAAATGGGTGGGCATAACCATAACATAGGAAAAGTATCAAGAACATGAGACAAAGAATAAAGAGACTTGAAATGTGGAAATTCAAAAAAATGAAAAATCATTTTTTTGTGGTTAACTACCACAAGTACTTTTGAACAAATATAACATCTTTTTCACACATTATTTCACATTAACTCATGAGATTCATCACTTTACAAAATGCATTGGAGTATTGTATAATTCTAGGCATGCCCGTCACATCATAACATTATCAATTATCATGCATGCCACAATGAACATATATCAAAAATGAATATAAATTTCCCATGATACGGAATGGGTGTCATCTTATAGTAACATAGTCCTAAACATTTTTTCCCAAAAGAAAGTTGGAATAACGTACATGTTACAAGAACCGTCAACCTTGAATGAGAAGTAAAAGGTGCGTTCATAAAAGAAGATTTCTTTTGGAAAACATTGTGTTTGACATAAATACTAATGAAAAACATTTATATCCTAGAAAATGAAAGGAAATAATTAAAAAACTATTTTAATGGAGTAACTATATGAAAAAGGAGCGAAATATGGAGAACCCGAAGGATGAAAGTTGGGTTTGAGAATTCCCCCTTACCTTCTATACGAACACTTCCATCGCTTTAGTGTCCTGTATGACCACATTAAATTAATTAATTAAAAATTACAGAACCTTGTGTAAATTAATATGTTTTGTTATTATTTCATTAAGTTATTTTATGTGCCATTGGATGAGTTGTAGAGTTTAAAAACATCGTTCTGGAATGCTTGTTTTTATGGTTTTCCTTGGGCGGTTCACTTGTATTCATAAATTGATGTTTTCCGAGAACATGGGTAAGCATCCAGAACGAATACTATATATTATTAATTATATTCTATGATTTAAAATGTTCCTATAATTTATAATATTATTTACCATGTGGATGAATCATTAGATAAGAATTAAATGATGATTTTCTGAGTTAATTTGGGCTGTTTTTGAACCCCAATTAACTTGTTTTGACTAATAATTTATTTATATGTACATAATTTAGTCATATAACTTGAAATAGGACATAATACATATAAATTATTCTGGTTAGACCATAAAAATGGGTTCATGACCATATCTTAATGTTTGAATTGAAAAAAGAGAACATGTCTTTCTTGAATGTGATAGATTAACACCTCACGAACAACTTCTTCATTTATAAAATATTAGGATGTGGGGACGGGGGTTGGATGGTATAATATACCATTGGCATCATATAATTCCCTTATATTTATTATACTGGAGTTACCCTACCATGTGGATGAAGATAGGTGGGGAGAGAATAAGAAATGAACTGGAAATTGAAAGGAATTTGAAGGAAAGAGGAAGGGGAATTACCTCTTGAATCCTCCTCTTGATACCCTCATTAAGGGACCTAGGATTGGCCTTTTGTTGAGACCATAAGAACATGGACATGGGTAAGGGTCTATGAATGATGCTTTGGAGTAGTGTAAGAAGTTGTTGAAGCTTGAGAGGTGTGAAGAAATGAGCGTGTGAAGGGTGATTTTCTTAATAGAGGGGTAAGTGGTTTTCTCAAAAGAAAATTCATTAGTTTATTATTTCCCCACAAGAAAAGGAATAATGAGTTTTTCATGAAAAAAAATAGTAATTTTTTCATGTGATCCAAAAAAAATTGGGCTCACATCATCATAAAATCATGCATGAATCTGTAATTAGCTTATTTTGCTCATTTTGTAAATTATGGTATTTCAGTATTCATAAAAAATTCTTGTATTTCAGAAAAATCCCAAAACATCAACAACAAAAAATTGTGATGTGTTGAATCCAAAAATTAATTTCATTATTCAAAAATAATTTCTAAATATTATTATTTTAATATTTAATTCAAAACATAATTTAGTATCAAAAACCAGTTTTACAATAGTCATTTACTTATTCTAAAATATAGGTATATTGTACTTTCAACTTGAATATTATTTATATATTATCATAGGTAATGTTACTATTCATTATGTTATATCACTATTCATAAGGGTAGGTTAATATTCACCTAAAATTATTTTTTTCTTATTGGACTCCAAATAACTTACTGATTGCAACTTTGTATGTCATATTTTCAAAATTCCAAACACAGAAGTGACAAACATATGTCTAAAGGTCCCATAGCACTTATTATTTCATCATGTTGTGTATTAATGTGATTTTATGACATATTTATAAGAATCTAATTTCCATTTAAAAAACATTGGGTTGTAACAATAGGGCTTGAAGGGGATTTATTACCATGTATTATGTCAATATTACAATCGATGGGTCATTTAAAACATTGATGGAATTTGGAATGTATTTTTACATGGCTATGAGGAAAAGATATACCAAAAATTAAAATATATATTATTTATTTCTAGATAACCATGAATATAGTTTAATATGTGAGATCCAAAAATTTATCCTTTGACTTCATCTTCTTTAGAGTCCTTCTCTCGCACTTATCTTTCCTTTGAATAGTTTTCTTTGTCAAAGATATATCACCATCACTATATAACAATAATAGAAGGGTCTAAACTAGAAAAAGTATGATCTCAAAAACATTTTGAAACCAATACCTTAAGATGATAACCTTATCATGTTTTCCAAAAAAATTCAGGGGTTTGATATTTCTCTGGACAACATCTTCTTAATCTTATTCTATGAACGAGATGTTGATATGAAATTATTATGAAATATTCTCTAATCATTAAACCTCAGTATAAAAAACATCTATCTAGAACAATTATGTGCTCTTGAGGGACTATATGGGTGACTCCCTACATACTTATGAAATATGGAAAGAATCCTGGATTGACATCCAAGAAATAAAAACTACCAACTATTTCAAAATGTCATATTTTTTTCCAATATTTTTTTATTCCCAATGTGGGGATTCTCTCTTATTTATGGCTTGGTAACAATGTTATATTATTTTTTTGGATCGAGTTTTTTAGTACACGTCAAGGGAGAATCTAATCCCAATGGCGTTGATCATGTTTTCCTTCCTATTTCGATGAAATGATCCGACAATCAAATCCCCACAAGTCGATCATGTAAAATTGTGGAGCATAAAAAACACAAGAGGTCCATAAAGAATATCTATGATTATATTGGGTTTTGTGGGGTTATCACACATGGTTTTTTACAATATATATGGCCTCTAAAGTGATGTGACCAAAATATTGGGTACAAATATGCCTAATCCATCCCATGTATCATCAACTTCAGCATCATCAACCTCTAGTTATTTGGTCGGGTGTGGGGATCTCAAACTCCGAGATATATTCATCATTGGAGAAGAGATATGTTAAGTAAAATATGTCAACATAGAAAAAACATTCTCATCGTATGATGAGAGTTCAATTTTTTGGGGATTACCCTTTCTTAATATTTTCTAGGAATGAATTATGTAAGAGTCTGAGCCAACATTGGAGCTAGATAATACTATGTATCTTGTTTATTTTCTTTTTTCTGATGATTACGTAAACCTCTGGGAAATGTATATAAAGAAACCATTGAAGGTACGGAGATAATTTTTTTTTCAAATATATGTTAACCAAGTGGCATGATCTTGGTTGAATATCTTTTGAGTAATCCAATTATTGAACCTCAATCCACACATGGTCTGAAATTATATATAATCAATCTATTCTTCTAGATGGGAAATAGTTATACAAGTAACATATGATAGGAAATTCTCTAGTATCACCAATCCAAATTCAACCATTAATTAGAGGTTGTATTTTTGTAAATATAAGTCCATGTGGTGTGACCTAGCATCCTATGGAATGAAAAGTGGTCATTAATATCAGTGAGGTGGAACTCATTGGGTTTACTGGGTTCCAATACCTTGAGTATTCTATTTCCTATGAATTTAAGAAAATAACTAGGGACCGACTCATTTCAGAAGGAATACACTACATTTATCCATTCCAAAAATCATGAGAGACCATGGCCTCTTTTATCTTATGGATGAGGGTGGTTTTGATTCTTCTACAACTCAAAAAGAGGAGTCATATGATTCTAGGCCAATGTGCATTATTGATAAATTTTTTATACTAGTTATAGGGTAATTATAGAAGTCTCCAATTCACCATGAATTTTCCCCTATGCTTAGGTAAGTGGTTGAGATTTTTATCTAGTCTATTGAATGGTATCTCCAAGATAGTCGGATATTTATTTAAATTCATAGAATAATCAAATAGTTATCATCAAGATCAAATATTTTTTAAACTAATCCTAAATAATCACATCACAATGTTCCAATAGTTTCTCCTGTGATAGAGGGATGTTGAGTGAATAGGACAAACCATTCCATGTCGTATAGTTGTAAAAAAACTCCCTCGCAATCACATTTCTTCCAATTCCTAAGGTCAAAAAAACAATTCTTCAGAGTATTGGTAAAATGATAATGGAATTGATGATGAAGGTTGTCACATCCCAGCAATGGATCCTTCTAGAAGTCTATTACAGTAAATGATGGTTTTCCCAACCAGAGTTCTCATAAAACATCTCAACTTGGTTAATTCCTTCTTATCCATAGGGCCAGTAATTAGGCTATATCGGGACACAATGTGTGTTAGATGAAGTTCTGTATTAATACAACTATTAAAGGTCTAGAATATTAGAATTTTGAAATTGGATTTGGGAAAAGATTAATCCACCCATTTGGGATATGACCTCTATTTGGCATACATGGTTTTGAATCGCCCTTCCATGACATCTATTCGATCAACCAGTGATTCAATGTGATTGATGAATTATTGTAGTACTTATATTTAGAAACCTCCCATTTATATGGAGTTATCGAGTATTGATAAGGTGTGATCGATTTCCTATCCTTCTAATTCTAGATCATTATGTGTATTGAATTATCACCATTATGGGGATATGATTTCTCTATTATAGAGGGTTGTTGTGAACATCCTCAACTTAATAATTCATGTATAGTGGTTTGATGGACCCTGATCCATCCTAAATCTCAAATTAGTATTTTTATGAATATTGAATATCTCATAATTTATGGTTGTAGTGATTTTCATTTACATTTAAAGATAGTTCCTAGAGGGAATGTATCCCCAAAGTAGTTAATCCTTGGTAAATCTTTAAAAAAATATATCACATTATCTTATTATTCTATTCATTACCCTATAGATGGTATTTTTGATACACTGTGTTGTGAGTGGGATGTATCCTCCCCTAACACATTATCCTTATTATCCTTTTACTAAGGAGGTGGAAATTCATTATTTGGAGGTGTCAGGTTATGGATCTTTTTAAGATTATTTTGACGTACAACTTTAGTTCATACATCCATATCACATAGATCTCATGGTATGGATTCTACATTGTGTCCCTCTGTGTTTACCTATTGGTCTACATCATCTGTCATGTTGACGACCATGAAATTAACTGATTTGTATTGGGAAATGATAGTTATGAAATTACTCTAAACAAAATAGGATTATTCTATAATGCTTAATCGTAAAATGATGATCTCATCAAGATTATTTCTATGAACAATTGAAATATTGGACCATTTTATTATATGAACCTTATAGGGTATGATTTCAATTTTCTATATTTTCCTCCCAACATGATCTTGGGATAAATACCTGAATGGTGATTCTACATATGATTTCCAAATTTTACCAAAATACAAAGTGTATTTCTCATGATAGTAAAAATAGATGGGATTCCATCAATTGATATTTACACTAATCCTATATAATTCTAGTTCCTTCTCGGGTTATTATAATGATAAAAATTCCAACATGCATTTGGTTTGAAAATATTTTTCTACAACTATTGAAATTTTATCATCCTATTGTTGATGCTTTTATGATTATAGGGGTGGATAGCTGATGGATCTTGATATGTAAATTTAGATATAATCAAAATCATCCATATAGTTTAGGTTTGATCTGTAAATGCTGCTCATTTCCCTAGTTCCCTCTTAGAGTGTGATCAAACTAGTGGAGACGATAGAGATAAAAATAACTACAACCTATGATATGGGGTTGTATTGTAGATACCATGGATATTTCATATATCCTATCAGTGTATGATGACCCTCTGGGTGGAGGGCATGGTAAAAAATTCCCTAGCCTGGTGGGATAGGTTCTCTCCAGTATGGATGCTATTGTGATCCATTTTTTGGAAAAATTGTTCTCATGTATGAGTCATGTGAAATTGATACCTATTATGGCTATTTTTTTGGTAAGATATCATGTAGTGTGACAATTAGGATTATGTGTTTAAACTATTTTCCAAAAATTTTCAAGGTTCCATATCAAGAGTATTCTTGCATCCTTCTCCCACAATTCAAAACATCTTTGCATATTCAATGTGGGGAAGTGTCAATATATTGACTAGCAAGATCGTGATTTTCTTGGTACCTGGATTTCTCTTCTAGGTATGACATTATATGATTCAATATTTGGGGAGTTTTCATATTCTAGAGTTGTGTTGAAATACAAAAATCTTTAATTTTCCCATCTTAAGATAAAGATATCCAAAGAGGCCTTGGATATCAGTTTTCAAAGGGTGGGGGTGTAATTGAAGAAAACATTATGTATATTTTCACTATATGTGTATTGTCTTGGGTCTCAATCCATAGAGATAGTAGTTAGGTCCATTTTGAAACAGAGTATTGTTTGTTTTGAAGGAGATCCTCAAATCCTGGTTATGGAGGGTTTTTATAAATTAATTACTGTTTATTCTCACATATCTTTGGACATATATAAGGCATGCACTCCACCTATATATCATTTAGAATCCCATATTATATTGAGGTGATAGGCTAGAACATGGTTGTAGGGTTTTTTTAGATAACTCCATCCATATATCCATTTTACCATTTTCTTCATTAGAATTATATTCCTCCACCTAGTAGGCCACAATGGATAGTTCTCTAGGTCATGTACTAACCGTTGTAATGTGCTTCTAATAGTTGATTGGGAACTATATACAATTTACCATAGTTCTTTTATAACCATTTTTTTAATGTTTTTTGGGGAAGGGGAGTATTTATTTATATGTGATATATACAACCCCGGGGGGGTTCAACAATAGACATGAATAGTATAGACTCTGTGATCCATCTATGCACTACCATAAAGACTAATATATAAGAAGAGATAACCTTCTACATGAGATGAATAGTCGACGAACACTTGAGGTGTTGGGTATTTGGGCCGTACAACCTCAAGGACATTGTCATTGAGAATATTAGGGATATCTGCCTCATTATTATTCAAGGATGAAATATGTCGACTATACTTTTGGAGATAAACAACTATATGAGCATCATGCATAATGAATACCATAATATTTTCGTATCCATATGGTTCTACAAGGATATCTTCCTGCTACTAAAAAGCTAATGGAGTATGAGGGTGAACATCTATATTATCAATAAACACATCGGTGTTCTTATGGGTGGTATATAGGATATTTTGATCACTCTTTACTAAATTAGAGGTATGATCTTTGTTTATATATGATTTCCAAATTGGAATATACTGATGGAACTATGAATTTGATAATGGATATAAGACACCTCCAATGTAGCTTCTAAATATTATAGGTGTAGTTGTTCATAAATGGAAGTAAGAATATTATCATAGCGTTCATAAGCTACTAGAAAATGTTGAGTGGATTAGTGGCAAGGATATGAGGTTCTTATGGGTTTATGTCCATATAGTACTAGTGAAGTATAGTTGGGGAGGGTATTTAAGCCTGATATTATGCCTTTGGAGTGTGAAATTACATGTTAAAGGCATGAATGTGTACCTTTCCTGAGGCATGTACCAATCAATGTTATTATGCCCTGATTAGAATGGGGTTATGATCTCATTCCAATACCTTTGGAGTGTTCTACTGGCCTTTTTCAATATGAATTTACACCTGTCCTTAGGCATGATCCAAACTAAGCTAGTGAGCACTAGTCGAAGTGGGGATAAGAGCCAGATACAGGGCTTTGTCATTTACCAAAATATGCTAATATTACTCCTAGATGGGAGTAATAATGTTCTATTACTAAAATGTATCCAAAATCTCATATTTATCATGGTGGTATTATACTATGGTTATTGTGATATGAATTTTTGAATATCCCTATATCATATTAGTTTTGGAATATACTAGCTGACATATTCTGACACTTTATCAAAGTGTGTGGGGGAATATAGGCCAGAACATTATTCGTATCCAATATATACAATAATATTTCATCAATTTAAGTGGACATATATTCCTACCATTTTCCTCCATGTTCCAGCAAAATATGCACATGGGATTCATGCATGGGGAATGGGATGTATCCCTCCAACATTTAAGGTACAAGAATATGCATGTATACTTGATCTGAGTGAGTAGGGACTTGATCCTACTCACTGGTCACCTCGAAAATTTGTCTATTGGCTTTGTTATTTGAAGTGGGGATATGATCCTGCTCTCATTTATCTATAT
This sequence comes from Viscum album, assembly GCA_963277665.1. Taxonomy (NCBI): domain Eukaryota; kingdom Viridiplantae; phylum Streptophyta; class Magnoliopsida; order Santalales; family Viscaceae; genus Viscum; species Viscum album. The sequence continues at coordinate 690,146,494 of OY728122.1, forward strand.
ATTTCCATTCCCATTGATACCTACTTAGATCCCATGAAATAGTTCCTGTGGTCGAAATATTTTGGATGGTTCGCTTAGAAGGTGACTGAGGGGAACTGGTGGGATTATGTTAGTGAAAGAGGTTATATGATCCTTCTAATGTAGATCTTGGACCGAGAGAGATTCATATTGGACTTATTGATTCACCTACATAAAAAATGTAAGAAGATGATTTCTACACTCAAGGAACATGAAAATCTGGAAGCATTGGGTGGGTGAGGTTGTTTTGTGAAAAATGTAGGTTACACTTGTAGATAAGGTTCCAAAATATTTTCTTGATGAAGATATGATATTGCCTCAAGATATATATTAGAGAATATTTTTTACAGTCAGAAAGACAAAAAATAAAAAGTTCACTGATCATTTAGTAATCACAAATGTGAAATATTCTATGTCAGTTATGCACAAGTAACATTATTTTCCTTCCTTATTATCAGTACGTACATTTTTATTGTATAATATTTTCATGGATGGAATGTCCTATTTCATCGTAACCCCTGTTATTTTTTACTATAAATGTATTTCAAATTAGATTTACCATTTTTTTGTGAAAAACAAATACCCCGATCTGTGGTCAACTAATCCTTTAAATTATTTTAGAGATTAACATCGGGTTCAAATTTTTTTCTTCCATTAGAATGGTATGGTGCCCCATGATTTTGAAACCTGATTCCCAAAACCTTTAAGGAATTAATTATCCCTTCATTACATGATATCACACTGTGTTCACCTCTTTTTTATCATTTTAAGACTCGGGGTGACGATTGACTGTGGGGGATTGAAGTATTGTTCAACAATCACACACATTGAGTTCACTGTTTCAATATATTATGGAAACAAATAACATCCCCCATATCCATAAAAAGGTACATTTCAACATTAAAAGGTAGGTATTCATTTGTGGTGTTAATCCCAATGACACTTAGTATCTCACATTGGTTGAAAGGATGTGATGTTGGGATCACCACACCCTTTAGGGGGAATTATTTATCATTTTGGGAATCTCAAATAAATTTATGAAATGTTTGTGAATCACTTCCAGATCATAATATGAGGCATTTTACCTTATAAAATAATTTTTTTTTGAATCCTTTTATGTTTAAAGGGGGTTATAAAAATGAGACAAATTTTATGTATCTGATTTTATCCTTCTCTTTAGAATTATTTCATAAATGGGTAATATTTTTATTTTAAAGTTGTAAAATGAGTAAATATGTAGTTTACCATTGTCTAGGGAGGTGACTGGTGTCTAGGGGATGTGATTGAACGTTGATGAAGTGTCCTACATATCATTTGTATAATTTTATTCAAAAAACACGTAGTTTATTTAATTCCAATTCATCCGGTTTAACATCATGCAGAAAAGAAATATTTGAGGGAACTAAGGCATTGGGAAAGGATCCCAAACCACAGGATGGAAGCATAATTATCCTTATAATAACAGGAATTAGATTCATCATTGTTGTATATTACCTCAACCTATTGGTTGTTTTTATGAGATAATGAATTCCGGTCAGATTTATTTTCCCAAGGTTTAATAGTATTTGAATTCCTTTGGTACATACACTGATGTGGATGCCCTTTTATGGTGCAGTTGTATCTTTTAACTGAATGGGGATTATACACTTAGGATTTAATATCTTAAGAAAATTTATGATTCCAACGATATGATCGTTGAAAATTCCAAATCTCATGTGATTCATGAATAGTGGAGTAATAAGGGATTGAATTTGATAAGACTCGCTACATAAGGATATGGGATTCATGTCCTTGGGTGGCCCTAATAGGGTGTTTGTTATGGATCTTGAGACTTAGGAAGGTGTCTTATGTATCTTTATTATCTAAGGAAATAGATTTCGTATATTTCAGTGAGCTTCTCCACATTCTGTTATATGAGGAAGAACAAAGAACGTACGCAAGAGTTCATGTCCCATGGATTAGATTGTCTAAGATATATATAGACATACAACAAAGTGGATATATTATTAGATCCCTGGCCTTGAGAAGGAATTATACATATATAGTTTTTATTGGAATTAGATTCCTTATAGTTCAAAATGGTATATCTCTATGTTTTTCTATCAAAAAAGTTTATCATGTCCTGAGGTGTCTTTTATATATACTTGACTTGTCAAAGAGTCTATTCCTAGAATGTTTACATGTTGGGGATTTCTGCTGAGAATTCCTTGGTTGCTTACCTAACATGTATTGGGACATCTTGGGGACATGTATGAGGTATATACCTAACATGTATGACTATTTTTAAACATATCCTAATTTCCCTCAAGATAAGTCTAAGAATGTCTAAAAGACATGCCTAAGGTCTCTACCAGACATGTCCGAGATTTCTAAAAGACATTTCTGACGTGTCTACCAAATGATTCAGCAGACCTGTCAAGAAGGCCACTCTATGAAAATATTGTCTTGTATAAGGAACATCCCACGATGGAAGTAGACATGTTATAGTGATTATACATGATCCAACTAACTTCTCTTGGGACCATTCACATAATCAACACAACCATGTTCAAGGTTATATTATGATCAAGGTTGTTAGGTTCGGAGGACATTACATGATTTAACTAATACATCTAAGGAAATTTACCTACGTGGGATAAAATTATAATGTTTTGTTTGATAAAATATAAGGCTTATCAAGGGAGCCTTTACGTCTTTAAAATTGACATATCCAATGGCATCATGTGATCATGTCTGATATGTGTGAAGGACTTCACATAGAATGGATAACATACATGAGTAAGGTTGTAGGATTTTGATAGGCCATGTGAAGAGCATGACTCTATCACATGAAAATAATCAAATCAATATTCACATAATTCTTCCTCATTTTATAATCCATGATTCCAAAAATTTCTCAATGTTCATCAGGTATGGAATGTTTGGATCTTATGCTAAAATGACCACACACACAAAAACCTTTGTGTGATCTAGACGACACATTGTATTTCCATCATGTGATTAAAAACATTAACATGTGAACATATATACAGTTTTTTTTAGTCCCCTAAGTCACTACCTAGGTTTTAACTAGTGGAAAACCCTTGATATTACATTTATTTCCACTCCAAGAAGTCATCATTGACATCTATGTTCCCATTTAAATTTTTTATGCTTGGGGGATGAATTTATTAGCCTAACAACCCATGTTTAGTGCCACCTTACACTGAAAATATATCATAGATATGGGATTGACTTTTGGGAGCATTATTCATTTTGTGTGAGTCATATATGGTTCTTTTACAACATAATATTTTTGTCACGTGTTAAAAAGTGATTGTGTGATCACTTCGTCATCACCATATTTATGGGAATCATAGCATGTAAAGAAGATTTCACATAATCAAATTTATTTATCAGAGGGATGTTATAATATTATGTTTAAATTTCTTGGAGCCTCTAGAAGATCAAGAAACCTATAAAATATGATTCTTTGGAATTGAGGGAGATTTTTCTATGTCCCCTAGTGAGATCAAGATGGCTCATCAGAGGGACTTCATATGAAAAATTGGGTAACTATCCTTTTTATAATGGAACCAATCATTTTATATTTTATATTATATGGATTAAGTTTTTCAACCATTAGTTATCTATTAGGGAATCAGGTGATCAAATAGACATGTCGTAAATCCTTCCTATGAAGGAGGTGACATGTCCAATGATATTCTCATAGTGAGGTGAATATATCAGAGTGGATTTTATTTGATTAATGAACTGATCAAGCATTCCCCATCATGAATTCATGTGAAAAATTGTGTAATTTACATTCCCATGAGGTTTCCTCCTTTACCTTATTTTTATCGATATTTTTGCAATACCTTCTACTTTTTTCAATTGCTTTTATGTAAGGGTGTCATTTGATCAATATTGGAACTTGTGATGGTGTGTGATAATTTTAATGTATGAATGATCCACTTTTATTTGGTGCATCTGGTTATAAATTTAGGATCTCTTGATAGTGTGTGAAAATTATTTTAGACCACCGCTCTAATTGTTTGTGGATCTGAAGAAGCTTCTCATGATCAAATGGATGTGTGTGAGAGCCTGCACATGATGAATGAGACATAACCTATGGATTTTGTGTCACAATATGGGAATGAATCTAGATATCTTAGATAATTTTTGAACTAATAATGTGAGTCATGTCATCCCTTCTTGAGAAAATCAACATACAATTCATCACATGAATCTTCCTCCTACTTCATCTTTTATTTCCTAAGGGATGTGGGGTGATTATTTGGTATTTATTAGTCGACTTGACTAAATATCATAGGAACTCATATGCTAAAAATCACACAATCATGATATAATTTCAAATGGGCTTCATGTTATTATGAATAATTCACAATAGGTTTATGACCCATTCTCAGGATGATCCCAGGTTCATTCAATTGTGTGTCTTCTTAGTGGTCATTAAACTTATTTAACCTAGCCCCTTGAGCTTCATATGGACATGTTAATAAATACCTAATTATGTTGAGAAAATAATACCTATTCATAGACTATTTCATTATGTCTAAAATTGTCTATTCTCATTTGGAGGGAATCAATAGTGACGAACAACAATGAGGTTAATGGAACCATGAAATATTTTTATTTAAATACGAATTTCACATCCTATTTTATAAATTGGTAGGTAGGAATAAGAAAAAATTGTTTATGAAATATATATAAATATTATACATAATGTAAATTTATTTATAAAATAATATTAAAAATTTAATTAATTATTAATTAAGAAATTTTAATCTTCAGAAATATAGGTTTTCTTCAAAAATGATTTTTTCTTTTTGTGAGATAATATTATAATAAATTTATTGAAATTTAAAAAAACAAAATTCCTAAAATAAAATTTATTTTTTTAATTTTAATATTAAAATTCACTTAATATGTAATTTTTGTATTTTTCAATTAATATTGATTTTTTAATTAATAGTTAAAATTGTCCATTATTCAAAACACTGCCTTTTATTTTCATTTAATAAATTATTTTAAAAGTACCATTATATTTTATACAAATAATTGAAGTTAAATATAAACCATGTGATTTGGAAAAAAACTAACAATTTCTTTTTAATCAGGAGTTTTCATGATTCTAATATAGGTTTATTTTTTGGCTTAAAACAGGGGTTTCATCCAACGGTTTTTAACTACATTAATTTTTCCCAATTTATTTAATTAAAATAATACCTAATAAAGAAATAATAAAATTAAATGTATAGATTTTAGGTACGTTTATATAAATTTAGATTCATAAAATGGTGATTTTAATAGTGGTAATATAAGATCATCTAATGATTGAAAATGAATTTCAATGGAAAGAATTTTTTTTTTTGTATTTTTCAGGTTTAATTTTCAATTATATTCTACCACCTCTATTAAATCAATATGAAAAATATTAATAAATATTTTAAATTTTCAAAATTAAAAAAACGTAATACGTAAAAAAAAAATTCAAAATTATTATTAAAAATATTTATAATTAATCATTTTATTTAAATTTAAAACGGGGTTTTACGTATTACATGCGTGTGTGTTAAAATAAATTTTCCACTCACAGATTTTATTTATATTATAAATTTGGTTTTCTATTTAAAATATGTACTTCCAAATTATCTAAAAAGAATCATTTTATTTTTATTCTTAGCAGATAAATTACCCATGTAAGAAACTAGATACTATGGTGAAAACTAAAATGGTAATTATGCGTAACCATAAAGGTAAAGTGAATAATTTGTTTAAAATAAGTTTATTTTATAATATGGAGGTTTTCATTATCATTATATTTCCTCCACTGTATCATTTATCATATTTGGAGTTCATTTCATAAGAGTGACTTCCCATTATTGAATAGTTTCGAGTATTTTACAAATATATCACGACTCACTTATAAATGGGAAAAAGTGATCCTCTTTTATTATCACTAAAACCCATTTTTTCAGCCATAAAATTCCCAATTCCCTTATATAAACACCTTCTCATTCACCAAAATCCTTTTATATATTATCAAATTTTCCTTCAAAATCTTTTGATGTAACCCTAAAAGTGTTGTATGAAGAATTGGTGTCGTATAAAACAAGCATTTTGTTTTATTTTTTCTATGGCCTCCTTCAAAATAACATCAACCATGATTATATAATGTCCTTTTTATATATAATATAATGAGAATATGATATTTTCGTTTAATAAACACCATCAAACTCCTCTTCTATCAAGTGTGAAGTGAAACTATTGTTCATGTGTGTGTGGACTATTACCTCACAAACCGTTGTAATATATTCTCTAAAAAATCCCCTCATGGGTATTTATTATAATGGATTTAATATATATATATATATATATTGAATATTTATTTATAATTATATAAATGTAATTTATAATTTTCTTTCATACCTGTTCCATTCAAAGAAAAGTGATTTCATGGTTTATGTGTACATGTAAACTATCGCCTCAACGAAGCAATGTGATTTATTTTTAATCAATGCATCACATGAATGGTATAAATAAGTTTATTAAAAGATGTAATGTGGTATTTATGTTATAATATTCATTATAGAAATAAGAAATAATATTTACCTACTTTTTATTATTATTGGAGAAAAATTGAAATCTTACTCATGTGTGCTGGCGGTCTGCCATCTCTGTGATTGTAATGTAGTTAATTCTTCATATCAATATTTAATTATTCATATTAAAAGTATAATTTATAAATAAAATGAGAAAAATTTCATGATTATTACTCTAGAGGGAATGAAACAATTAATATTTTATGTTTTATGCACCAAGAAATATAATCATGGATATATGAACTGAATATTTCTAAAATGTATGATGTGGACTTAATTGATTATGTAAATAAATATAACATAGTAGTAAATAAAATAAAATAAAATAATAAACTGGAAAAACATTCCTATGAAATTAAATAATTAACATAGATTTTTTATTCTTGATGATAAAGTATGTACCAAACTAGTCGAACATGAGGTAATGGGTTTCTTAACTCAAATTCAATTCATTACGTTGAAGTTCTACTTCATTAACTATGTTATGATTTGATTATATGTGAAATAACATGGGATTATATTATATTTTATTTCCAATTGTTTTTTCGATTTTTTATTTTTTATTCATAATCAATTCATTGATTAATTCCCACTCCAATGATATGATTTTTTTAAAAAATTGATAACGTTGAAGACGTATTTTATTATTAAAGTTATTCAATCACCAGTTTTATATATGTAGAGGGAGACCCATTACATATCCTATAGGTCCAATGGGAATATATCCCATTACATGGCCCATAATCCCAAATTTTTGGCCCAAGGCCCATTCATTGAATAGTATTGCTACAGTACTCGCCTACTATAGTAATGCACCGTACTCGCTCATGCTATTCTGTCGTACCGCCGCTACAATTCCATACAGCCGCTACAGAAGTCATTATTACAATAGTTCATCCACTGCTATAGTAACACTAAATTAATACTATAGTACCTATTCCCAGTGGGTCTTTAACCCCCTTTATTCATGTAGGATTATGGGGTTCTTACCACAAATCCAAACCCTAACTTTAACTCCAATGATATGATCTTTGTAAGAGATTTCATCTAAATTCCCCTTCATTAAAACATATTTTAATGTTATGCATAAAATTTATTTATTATGGCGTATATGCATCCCCTTTTACAAGATATATGAGGGATAATTCATACTTTATTGTATTTAAACAGAGAATATTTTTTATCCAATATGATTTGATTCAAATGATACCACATATAAAGAGGCTTGATGTTACAATCCACATTCATTTTGAGAAATATTATGTTCAAGGTTAATTTTGGGGTAAAAATATATAATTATTTTCATGGAACATATATATTTTATTCACTATTGGTCATTAATTTCTTAACATGTTTTTATTCTATTTCCTCCATTATTTAACAAATAAACATCATGAGAATTGTTTGTGAGTAAAGATGCACTTGTATCTTCTTATAGATCTACAATAATTTTCATCTATGTATATATCTACCTTAATATTATTTTACAAATTTCATTACTATTATACTATTATTTAATAATGATATTCTTTCAGATGTTTGAAATTTTTTAAAAAAAATTTTAAAATGAGACTTTCTACTGCTATACAAACCTGATACTTTATGACTTTTTTACAAAAGTGTTAAAATAATATTTTCTTTTTTCTTTTAATGACTGAAAAAAATTACTTGTTGTTATGATCACTAAATGTTTATAATATAAATTTAAAATATTCTCTGTTTCTTATCAAATAAATTATTTTCAAACATATTTTGTGAATTTTTATATTTTAAAGAAATTATTTCAAATTGAAAATATTATTTTCCTCAAAGAAATATTCCACGTGATACTTTAATAATGTATTGCTCAACAATGAAAACCATTGTTGTTATCTATTACTTATAAATTATATATATATTTCTCCTAAATGTTGACATATCTCATTATACATTCATTTTTTGGTGAATCATACCTTATGATCATTTTACAGATTCCTCATTTATGAATTCTTCATTGAATATAACGTAGGACAAGGTAATGAACCCCATTTAATTCTAGGGGTAATTATTTTATTTATAAATTTTGATTGATTTAATTTTTTAGAATGTATAAAAATTTAAATGTTATGATTGGTGGACCGAGATAGCACTCCAATACATTCCTTATGTATTTGGACTCATGATACTTATGTAAAGGATTATATAGTATACCAAATCCATTAGGGGACTTTGTTTACCTTGTTTTTTTGTACTGTAAGTTAGTCTTTAATCGTTATTTGGTCATGTTATATGTTTCTTCGAATTTAGTATGTTTCTATGATTTTATAAAACCTTGGCCATTTTGTTATTCTTCTATGTGATTACTCATGATCCATCTCTTTTATGATTTCATCTTATACCATTGATTTAGATGTTCTGTTTTATATCTTGTTTCTTCTATTTCTGGGATTTTTATATCACTTTCTTATTTTATTTATTCCCCGTGTCATCGTATATAGTTATAAGATCCCAAATATATTTAGATTATTAATAATGAGAAAAAAACCAGTAATGTTTTAGTTTCTTTTAATATTTTATGTCTGTGGTCTTCTAAATATTCTGGGAATCATAATATTTGGGTTGTAATTAGTGGATTTTTATGTTAATAATCATGTAATAATAATTGTAAAACTCTTGGGTCACCAAAAATTACACTATGAAGCTATGGGATGTTAAATTAGACTCAATGTTATATTAATATACCAATTGTTACTGAAAAACTAAATTAATAATAAATATTTAAGTGTTATCATATTAATCTGAATGAAACATTTCATTAGTGAATTTGTACTCCAAATATACCGCTCATCCATAATGTATAAAATAGAACCCCTAAAGGAAATATGACAATTAATCTAGAAAATAATATTCAGTGAATAAGTTAATGTAACGCCCCGACCCCAGTTACCTCGAGTCGGTGCATTATTACATAACATTTTCATTATCACAAGAAAGATCAAATCTCGAAAGACTGATTAATTTTGTAGCCCTGGGAACACTATATATATTCATAAAGTTTTACATTACATCATAAAAATTAAAACAATAACAACATAGTCTCTATAGTCCACACTCTTATCCCCTCATACTATCCCTACAGGTCATTCATAATTTACTTCTTCACATCCTGGGAAAAATAAATCATAGAAAAGGGGTGAGCTCAAATGCCCAGTAAGGATAACAATATAGAGAAAACATTCATAAATAAGAATAATCATTTAAGGAAATGTATAACTAAAAAAAGCCTTTTAAACATGAACAACAATATAGTATGGAAAAAATCATATGAAATAATTCCATTTACATATTCACATAGATATTCTACCAATCGAATAATCTCATGCAATATCAATAACCACTTTCATAATGATGGAATGCATAATGCCACACTATCATAACCACATAACCAAGGCCTCGTGCCAAGACTACAAATAAGCTTTTGTCAAGGCCTTGTGCCAAGACACTAGTTTGTCTCATGAGACCTACCGATGCATCGAGGAGCTATAGCGGGCTCCACCTGTCACATATAACATCCAATTCATTTCTCATATGGATTGGTTTAAACATAATATAAACATTGGTATTAAAAATACCATACTAAATGTAAATAATTTTTCCATAAACCATGAATGGTATAAAAATAACACATCCACAGTCAAACAAATCAGAAAATATTCAATACAATATGGATGTTCGCATCATAATAAATCAACTTCAAATAAGCTTAAAATCAATCAAAGGATGTTGACATAGATGAAATCAAAACTATTTGAGAGAAATGTACCTTTTTTAAAAATCATTTAAAAGTCACATAATTATAAAATATAATATTTACTTTGAAAATTTTCTAATAATCTTGTAAGGGAAGCTTCGAAGATTTTATAACGTCAGAAAATAGCGGCACCCATCGTATAAGTTAAAAAAACATTCTTACCTTAATTCTGTAGAAAAGGTTAAAAAACACCTTCTTTGGAAAATGATCGAAATATTCCTTTATAAACCACTTATAAAAAGTCAAACAAGGGTATAAATTACTTTAACCCATATTCTTGTAAATAGTAAAAATGTTTTGAAATACATTTTTAAGAAACATGGATGTGGATGATAAAGAAATCCCAGTAGATTATTACATATAAACAACCTCGGATAATGAAGAGATTGCGAAATAAACCCTTACCTTGTACTTTTCCTTGGTTGGGGTAGGTTAAACTCAAGTATAACGGTGAAATAATTGTTATTAAATTATACAAGAATCATATACATTATTATGTTATCATATATGATCTTTTAACATTGCTTTGTTAATAATATCTTAGTATTATCGTCGTTTCCTGTGTTAACTAACTCAATCTCTTTTATATATTTTGTTACATAAGCCATGTTTGTTATGGATAGGTTGTATCTTATTCATATCTAGAATGATATTATGTCCATAAAAATTATTATTAATCTTCAAATGAGAATTATACTTGAATGGATACGATGGAGAATGAATCTCATCGCGTTCGTGAAAACGGTAGTCCGTACGTACGCACGAGCGACAATATCATTTTTTTGATATTAAAATAATATATGATTTGATGTAATATGATATATAAAAAATAATTATCATGTTATATTTATTATTTACATGAATTATACATCATTATTATACCCATCCAAATAATAATTTATTAAATAACATTTACACCATGACGTGGAAACGTTAAGCCGTACGTACAAACGTATGGTGACATGTCATTCAAAGGATGGATAAAATACTAAAATATGGTTTTAGAATGTTTATAATAACATAAAATTATATATAATATAGTGTATTTATTATTTTATAATGGTAATAACAAAGATAGAAGAAGTGGAAGAAGAAAAGAACTTGAAAAGGGGAGGTGACATCCTTACCTCTTTTTCGGGTTCTTCCTTTTGATTTGATCAAAAGGGCTCCATAGGTTGGATATCTGACTAAAGGAAGGCCTCTTGGATGAATTGAGGGAAGTTTAGAGACTATTTGGTCAGGGTTTGGCCGAACCAAAAGGCTTTGAAGGTGTGAATTAATGAGAAGGGGGAGTGCCCTTTTATAAGAGGGGTGAGGGTTACCATTGGAAAAGCTAGAAACATTATTTTATAATAAATTCATATTTGGTTTCTAATGGCTCCAAAGTGGATTATTTAAAGGTTAAGGTGTGGATGGGTCTCAAACCACTCAACCAATAGAATTTAGACAGGTTTGGGTCATTATATAAACCTTATCGTTTAGATTTAACTCTTTGTTAATTAGTTTGACACTTACCATGTCACTTTGTATTTTTAAATTATATAGTTAATAAACATATTTTATACCTCCAAGTGACCCCCAAGAGGTTCAATAATGATACAACTATCCTAATATAAGTCTCTTGGCCGAACGTTAGATTTTTAGTAATTGAATATCAATTAATAATATAATATTTTTTTTCAAAACTCTTTTATGTCAATTTTAATACTATTTGGAAAATAGATTTTTGTGAAAATCATAACAGAGTGATTGCTTCAAAAAAACTTAATTAAATCAATCCTAACATGTCATATTCACCAATAAAATTAGTTTAATTCATAAAAAGTCTAAAATTATATTTATTTGGGTATTTATAATATCAATTATTTTAATTTTTCACTATTATGGTAATTACTGCATCATCATTGTGTCATAAATAAATTAAATTATTTAATGTCTAAAAATTATAAATAAAATACAATTATGTAGGAAATATTTTTAGATTTCTAATTAATATTTACAATTGAATTTATCATATTTATAATCCAATATTAAAAATGTTTTAGTAAATAAACTTTGATTTTAACTCTTTTAACTCTTCTTTGAATTAAATCATAATAAATGACTTAATCTAATCCAAGTGGACCTAAATGATAATATTTTATTCCTAAGGTTGTTTTTGGTCGAGATACACTTTTCCAATAGAATTATGACATGTGTTAGGGTAATATTATTATCATTTTTACCCTTAATTACCCTATTTACTTTTAACCGTGGTAAATAAAAGTTAAAAGTTACTATTCACCAAAAATTATTTTCACCGCATTGAACCACATTTTACTCCTTGATATTAATCGTGTCTCTTGGATTTTCTAAATTCCTCTCACAAAAGCGGTAAAATTATGTTTTATAAAAAAGTCAGTATTTTTAACTACCACTTAGTGGTTTCACTATTCATCAAAAAATAAAGTTTTTTAGAAAAATACCAAAAATTCACCCTAGGCTAATTTCGATATTCCGAATCCAAAAATGAAGTCCATTTTGAAAAATAAAATTAATAAATTTCAAAAAGTGGGTATTACTATTCATAACGGCTAGTTTGATTGGTTGTGGTGTGTGTTAGAACTCGAAGTTCCGTATAACACATGCTACTGTATTATTCAAAGGAAAGCGTACCGTGGAAGATTGGGGTGTTACATTCTCCCCTCCTTCAAATAATTTCGTCCTCGAAGTTTCTAAAATACTACCGCATGAAAAGACTCGAGTGGTTCTTCATCATAAGTTCCTTGGGTTTCCACGTTGCCTCGTCCATCTTATGGTTTCTCCACAAGGCTTTTACCAGACGAGTCGTCCGGTTTCTCAGTATTTGTTCTCTCGTATCAAGAATCATGACGGGATCTTCACAATAAGATAGATCAGGTTCCATTTCTAATTCCTCATAGGTGAGTACATGTGTTGGGTCAGACATATATTTCCTCAACAGTTATACATGGAACACATCGTGAACTTTGGAGAGACTTGGCGGCATTGCCAATCGTTGAGCTACAGCCCCAATTCATTCTAGAATTTCGAAAGTTCCGATGTACCTGGGACTCAATTTACCTTTCTTACCAAAACTCATGAATCCCATCCATGGAGATACCTTCAGTAAAACATAATCATCTACTTGAAATTCCAAATCCTTCCTTAGATTATCGGCATAGCTCTTCGGCATACTTTGAGCTGCTTTGATATGGTTTTGGATTAACTTCACCTTTTCTATAGTTTCCTCCACCAGTTCTGGGCCTACATGTTTTCTTTCACCAACGTCATCCCAACAGGTTAGTGTGCAACATCGCTTTCCGTATAACGCTTCATATGGTGCCATCTGAATACTCTAATAGAAGATATTGTTATAGGAAAATTCTACCAGAGGTAAATATTAATCCCACATACCCTGAAAGTCAAGTGAGCAGGATCCCAACCTGTATTCTAAGGTTTGAATAGTTCGTTCTGATTGTCCATCTGTTTGAGGGTGGTAGGAAGTGCTCAAAATAAGTTCAGTATCCAAGGCTTTCTGAAGACTTTTCTAGAATCATGAAGTAAAACGGGGATCAAGATCAGAAACAATCGATAGGGGTACTCCATAAAGTCTCACAACTTCATTAATATATAGTCTTGAAAGTCGTTCAAGTGGTAAATCTTCCCTTATAGAAATAAAATGTGCTCACTTGGTAAGACGATCAACAATGACCCATATTGCATCGTTCCTTCTTGGAGCATTTGGTAGTCCCATGAAAAAGTCCATCGTGATATTGTCCCATTTCCACTCTGGTATGGGAAGAGGTTGCATGAATCCTCCAGGCTGTTGTCTTCCAGCTTTCACTTGTTGACAAACCATACATCTTGACACAAAATCAGCAATCTCCCTCTTCATGTCGTCCCACCAAAAATGATCCTTCAAATCGCTATACATTTTGGTCCTCCGTGGGTGTATAGAGAAATTGGAACTATGAGCATCATCCAGCAATTCCCTTTTTAGATCATGTATATCGGGAACACAAAGCCTCTTTCCGAATATCAAAATTCCTTCTTCATATACAAAGTCTTCCAATCTCCCCTCATTCATTGCTTTAATCTTCTTTTGAAATTCTTCATCATTGGTCTAAGAACTCTCAATCCTTTCTAGTAAAGATGGTTTGGTAACCATTTGAAAAAGCATTGATGTTTCACCTTCCCTAGTTATTCCCATGTCCATCTTCACTAGATCTATGAAAATTGGATCCCTTTCAATTCTCCAATTATTCAAAACTCCGTGGTCTTTTCTACTCAAAGCATCTGCCACCTTGTTTGTTTTCCCCGGGTGGTAGTGTATCGTACAATCATAATCCATTAGCAATTCAAGTCATCTCCTTTGCCTCATGTTGAGTTATTTTTGTGAGAAAAATATACTTCAAACTACTGTGATCAGTATAAATCTCAAATTTTTCACCATAGAGGTACTGCCTCCATATCTTCAAAGAAAATATCACAGCTGCTAACTCGAGATCATGAGTAGGATAGTTTTGTTCATGAATTTTCAAATGTCATGATGCATAGGAAATAACCCTATCATTTTGCAAAAGGACACAACAAAGTCCTTTCTTCGATGCATCACTATAAATAACGAACCCATCATTCCGCAATGGTAGTTTCTATATAGGAGCATTGACTAATCATCTATTCAGTTCTTTGAAACATTCCTCACACTCTTTTTTCCAAACAAATTTATCCCCTTTATGTGTGAGCTTTGTTAATGGGTTAGCCAACTGGGTAGAATTCTGGACAAAACGTCGATAATACCCTACCAACCAAATAAAACTGTGTACCTCAGTTATACTCGTAGGTGTTGGCCATTCTTGGATTTCCTTGGTCTTAGAAGGATCAATATAGATTCCATCTTTAGAGACAATATGGCCAAGAAAAGAAATCTCTTGAAGCCACAATTCACACTTGCTAAACTTCCCATATAATTATTGTCTTCTCAGAGTCTTCAGGATAATGCGCAAGTGATTTTCATGATCTTCGTAGCTTTTGGAGTAAACCAAGATATCATCAATAAATACCACCACAAATTCATCAAGATATTCCTTGAAAACATTGTTCATTAGATCCATAAAAATAGAGGGTGCATTAGTCAATCCAAAAGGAATTACTATAAACTCGTAATGCTCGTACCTTGTTCGAAATGTTGTCTTCGGAATTTCTTCTTTCTTCACTCACAACTGATGGTATCCAGATCGAAGGTCAATATTTGAAAAGTATTGAGCTCCATGTAGTTGGTCAAATAAATCATCAATGCGAGGTAGGGGATACATTTTCTTTATTGTTATAGAATTGATCTCACTGTAGTCGATACATAACCTCATAGATCCATATTTCTTTTTAACAAAAAGAACTGGGGCTCCCCATGGAGAAACACTAGGGAGAATAAATCCCTTATTATTCAATTACTCTAGTTGTTTCTTTAGTTCTACTAATTCTACAGTGTCCATTATATAAGGGGTCTTCGATATAGGCCTCGATCCAGGAATTAAATCAATGGAAAACACAACTTCTTGTTCTGGAGGATGTCCTGGTAAATCTTCCAGAAACACATCTACATATTCTTTCACAATAGGTACATCCTCAATTTTAACATTACTTTCCTCACCCACTGTAATTTCATCCTCTTCCTCCGTAATAATTGAATTTAGTTGAGCTACTAGGGGTGGATCTATATAAGAATTAGGTGGCGACGATTCTGCTCTAAAGATAAGGTGTTCCTTATCATCATCATCAAAAATCGTAACCTCCTTCTTCTTACAATAAATCTTCGCATCATGGTCTGAAATTCAATCCATATAGAGGATTATATCAAACTCAATCATAGGTATGACGATGAGAACAGCGGATAAAGAAAGTTTATGTGCCCTAGTGGGGACTGATTCACAAAACATTGTTGCAATGATACATCCCTTATGAGTTTTAACTGACAACTCCCTTGTTAAATCAAATTCGAAATATCTAATTTTCGTAGAAAACTGGGAATATATGAAACAATGCGATGATCAAAAATAAAATAATGCATTTTCTAAACTTGAGGAAACCATTAAATTACCTGCTGCCACATCTTTCGGAGCTTCTAACTTAGTAGTAGTGATAGAATAAGCTTGGCCTTGATCCCTTTGCCTTTTCTGAGGTAAGTTCCCCTGACGCTTAGGACATTCATTTGCATAATGTCCCATATCCCTGCAATTGTAGAATTGGACATCGGTATCTTCCTTCTTCCCCTTGCAATCACGAGATTAGTGGCCTTTTTCACCACACTTATAACAGAATCCCATTCCTTTTAAGAAAATACAGGGGTGTTTTTTCCAACATTTACTACAGGATGGATATTCAACATTTCCCTTCTTCCACTTACTTCCATTCCCAGATTGACCAGCAGATCTCTTCTTCTATTTATTTTCTTTAAAGTCATAAGAATTAGAGAATTCATTTTCTGTCTTGACAGCACCTGAGACAATGTCTCCATACGACAAGAAGGATTATGAGACTAATGCTCGATGGAGAAATGGTTTTAACACATCAAATAAATGATCAATCTTACTTATTGGGTTACGTATGTAATCTCCAGTATACCTTGCTATCCTTGTAAAGTTAGCCTCATACATTACAACATTCTCATCCTCCTCTTGTCTCATACTCAGAAATTGACTTTTCATATCTGCTCGATGGTTGCGAGGAAATTATTTTTCTAAAAATAGATCATTGAACTCCCTCCATTACATATTTGATACTTCATCATCTTCCTTCGTGTTTTGAATCAATGACCACCATTTAGCAGCATCTCCAGTGAGGCGATAAACTACCATGATAACTTTTTCCCTTTCACTACTTCCCAAAGCCTCAAATATTTTCTCAAGGGAACTTATCCTTTGCACAGCTACTAATGGATTTGTACTCCCATTGAATGTTGGTGGTTGCTGCCTCGTGAAGTGATCTAACATTGATCCTCCACGCTGTGGATCAGGGTGCTCTATACGGGTAAGTTTATTATTCATAACCTGAGTGAGTTGTCCCAGTATGGTGATTAGCTGATCGACACCAGTTCCATCACCAGCTCCACTATTATTATCTTGAGCAGGAGGGAATCCCTACATGGAGTGCGTGAATTGATACAGTTTCAATTTTTTCCACTAGGCACCATTTCTAAAAAAATGGCATAAACTAGATCAATTTATGAATCAAAATATATAATTCCATACTTATAAAACACTTAACATAAATTGAACTATTTATGGATATAATCCATAATCATAAAAAATTGTTTTCTTTGAGAAATTATATACTCCTAAACCCTTCATAATGATTTTTAATGAAAATGAGAGTTATCCTAAGCATATCCTCTGGGAGTGTCGTAACCAAGAGTGCAGCAAGGCCCGTTGTCGTGCACCAGTTCCCGTTCGAGTCTAGCTCAAAGCGGTGTTTTCAGGTTTTACCTCTAGGTACATAAATGTCGGAGCTGCCTCTACCTGCTCGTATCCAGATAGGGATATATTTCTCGGAAAACTCACAAAATCTCTACAATACCAATATACTAGGAAGTTCTTCTATACTAATCCTCAAGCTCTATCTTAAATCTATGTGATCTAATAAGAGTTTATCTAAATCTAGCTTCCAAGGTTTGTACTAAACTTCCTCTGATACCAACTATAATTCCCCAACCCCAGTTACCCAGAGTCAGTGCATTATTACATAACATCAGCATGATCACAAGAAAGATCAATTCTCGAAAGACTGATTAGTTTAGTAGCCTTGTAAGCACTCGATATATTCATAACGTTTTACATTACATCATAAAAATGAAAACTACCACAACATTATCTCCAAAGCCCACACTCTTATGCCCTCATACTATCACTACAGGTCATTTCTAATTTACTTATTCACATCTTGGGAAATATAAAACATAGAAATTAAGGATAATAATAAGGATACCAATATAGAAAAACCATTCAAATGCCCAATAAGGTTAACAATATAGCAAAAACATTCATAAATAAGAATAATCATTTAAGGAAATGTATAACTAAAACAAAAGCCTTTTAAACATGAACTTAAACATAGTATGGAAAAAATAAATTGAAATAATTCCATTTACTTATTCACATGGATATTCTACTAATAGAATAATCACATGCAATATCAGTAACCACTTTCATAATAATGGAATGCATAATTTCAGACTATCATAGCCATATATCCAAGGCCTCATGCCAAGACTACAAATAAGATTTTGTCAAGGCCTTATGCCAAGACACAAGTTTGCCTCATGAGACCTACCAATGCATCGAGGAGCTATAGCGGGCTCCACCTGTCACATATTAAGTCCAATGCATTACTCATATAAACAAGTTTAAACATAACATAAACATTCGTATTAAACTAGCATACGAAATGCCAATACTTTCTCCATAAACCATGAATGGTATAAAAATAACACATCCACATTCAAACAAATCACAGAATCTTCAATACAATATGGAAGTTTTTATCAGAATAAATCAACTTCAAATAATCTTAAAATCCATCAAAGGATGTTGACATAGATGAAATCAAAACTATTTGAGAGAAATATACCTTTTTTAAAATCATTTAAAAGTCACATAATTATAAAATATAACATTTACTTTGAAAATTTTCTTATAAAATTTTAAGGGAAGATTCTAAGATTTTACAATGGTGTAAAATAGCCACACTCTCCGTACATGTTAAAAAAACATTCTTACCTTAATTCTGTCGAAAAGGTTAAAAAAACCTTGTTTGGAAAATGACGGAAGTATTCCTTTATAATAGTCTTATAAAAAGTCAAACAAGGGTCTAAATGACATTAAACCATATTCATGTAAATATTAAAAATGTTTTGAAACACATTTTTAAGAAACATGGATGTGGATGATAAAGAAATCCCAGTAGATTATTACGTATAAACAAACTCGGATAATGAAGAGATTGCGAAATAAACCCTTACCTTGTACATTTCCTTGGTTGGGGTAGGTTAATCTCCTATATAATGGTGAAATAATTGTTATTAAATAATTCAAAAATCATATACATTATTATGTTATCATATATGATATTTTAACGTTGCATTGTTAACAATATCTTAGTATTATCATCATTTCGGGTGTCAACTTACTCATTTTCTTTTATATGTTTTGTTACATAAGCCATGTTTGTTATGGATAGGATGTATCTTATTCATATCCAAAATTATATTAAGTCCTTAAAAATTATTATTAATCTTCAAATGATAATTATACTAGAATATATACGATGGAGAATGAATCTCATCGTGTTCGTGGAGACGGTAGTCCGTACGTACGCACGAGCGACAATATAATTCTTTTGATATTAAAATAATATATAATATGATGGTATATAATATATAAAAAATCATTATCATGTTATATTTATTATTTAAATGAATTATACATCATTATTATACCCATCCAAATAATAATTTATTGAATAAAAATTACACCACGACGTGGAGATGGTAAGTCGTACATCTGCACGTATGGTGACATGTCATTAAAAGGATTGATAGAATACTGAAATATGGTTTTAGAATGATTATAATAACATCAAAGAGTATATAATATACTGTAGTTATTATTTTAGAATGGTAATGACAATGATAGAATAAGTGGAAGAAGAAAGGAAGCTGAAAAGGGGTGGTGAAATCATTACCTCTTCTTCGGGTTCTTCCTTTTGATTTGATCAAAAGGGCTCCTTAGGATTGATTTCTGACTAAAGGAAGGCCTCTAGGATGAATTGAGGGAAGTTGAGAGAGTATTTGGGAAGGGGTTGCCGAAACAAAAGGCTTTGAAGGTGTGAAATAATGAGAAGGTGGAGTTCCCTTTTATAAGAGGGGTGAGGGGCACCTTTGGAAAAGATAGAAATATTATTTTATAATAAATTCATATTCGGTTTCTAATGGCTAAAAAGTGGATTATTTAGAGTTTAAGGTGGGGTTTGGTCAAAATCCACTCAAACAATAGAATTTATACAGGTTTGGGTCATTATATTAACCTTATCTTTTAGTTTTAACTCTTAGTTAATTAGTTTGACACTTACCATGTCACTTTGTATTTTTATATTATATACTTAATAAACATACAATATACCTCCAAGAGACCCCCAAGTGGTTCATTAATGATACACCTATCATGATATAAGTCTTTTGGCCAAACCGTATACTTTTAGGAATTGAATATCAATTAATTATATTATATTGTGATTAAAAACTCTTTTATGTCAATTTTGACACTATTTGGAATATTGATTTTTGTGAAAATAATAACAGAATTATTACTTAGAAAAAAGTTAATTAAATCAATCCTAACATGTAATATTAACCTATAAAATTAGTTTAATTCATAAAAAGTCTCAAATTATATTTATTTGTGTATTTATAATGTCAATTATTTTAATTTTTCACTATTATGGTAATTACTGCATCACCATTGTGTCATAAATAAATTAAATTATTTGATATCTAAAAATTATAAATAAAATATCATTATGTAGGAAACCTTTTTATATTTCTATTGAGTATTTGAAATCTAATTTATCTTATGTATAACCCTATATTAAATATGTTTTATTAAATAAACATTGATTTTAACTCTTTTAACTCTTCTTCGAATTAAATAATAATAAATGTCCTAATCTAATCCAAGTGGACCTAAATGATAATATTTTATTCCTAAGGTTGTTTTTGGTCGAGATACACTTTTCCAATAGAATTAGGACATGTGTTAGGGTAATATTAATATCATTTTTACCCTTAATTACCCTATTTACTATTAGCCATGGTAAATAAAAGTAAAAAGTTACTATTCACCAAAAATTATTTTCTTCTAATTGAACCACATTTTACTCCTCAATATTAACCGTGTCTCTCGGATTTTCGAAATTCCACTCACAGAAGTGGTAAAATTAAGTTTTATGAAAAATTCAGTTTTTTTAACTACCACTTAGTGGTTTCACTATTTATCAAAAAAATGATGTTTTTTAGAAAAATACCAAAAATTCACCCTAGGCTAATTTCGATATTCCGAAGCCAAAAATGAAGTCCATTTTGAAAAATAAAATTTATAAATTTCAAAAAGTGGGTATTACTATTCATAATGGCTAGTTTGATTGGTTGTGGTGTGTCTTAGAACTCGAAGTTGCGTATAACACATGCTACTGTATTATTCAAAGGAAAGCATACCATGGAAGCTTGGGGTGTTACAGTTAATGAATGAAACTTCTCTAGAAAAAACCCTTCAACGTCCACACAAAAGTATAAATAAATTTAAGAATGTCTTAAAAGAATAATTGAGTCTCCCCATGCAAATTACCATTCATTTTTGATTAATCCTCTAGTTTCCATCTCTGAAAATGAGTTAAAAATTCTATATCCCTATAATTTTAGTAGTCATTATATCAAATGGTCAGTCATCAACATATTTCAGCCAAGGTAATTTTAGTGTGAAGTAATAAAAAATCATATTTTCTATTGTCTCTTAACCATATCTGTAATAAAAATTGGTTGAAGTGGTGTTTATGAAATATATATTCATTTAAATATATTGCCTATTGAAATTTATTGGGCATTCCATCTCTGATTTTTATTCATGGTTTGATTATCATTAAAATACCCTGGCATATGTCATTATTTTAAATAATTTATACAGTGGATGTTAGTATCCCATATTTTATAAATCATATATTTTTTCACAGTCCAAGTTGTTGTAGATCTATTTTCTAATGGAAAATGGTTTCCTTTTCAAATAGATAATATTTTATTATTATATCTCCCTATTATCTTACCAAATAATCTTGTATAATATCATTATGGTATAACACTTTTCCAAATTCACATCATTGGAATGAATCTTTATTATCAATATCAAGTAAAGGAAAATGTTTTGTTGAAAGTATCAGCAAAATATCAAATAAAATTATAGGTAAGGACCCCTGTATACTCACAGTTCCACTTTTAAGAATCTATTATTTGTTACCTTCTTTAATTATGTTGTGGAATGAAATATTGGTCCATGAAATGATTGTATCACACAAAACATTTATTAACCATTATATAAAATTCAATAAACATTTGAATGAATATATTCATGATTTATAAACAATTATTCTTAGTGAAATCCGTACACATATTATAGAAGCCTTCTCCAAAACGTGCTAAAATTATATTCTTATCCTTAGAAGTTATTGTTTGTTCTTAAACCCAATGATGGTATTTCCATTTTCTATAATCAACTATGGTCGTACACTTATACATGGGATGTCTGATCCTCATGTATCATTATTCAATCTAAAAAATTCAAGTCCCTAAATATATTTATTGATAATTAACTAAAAAGAACAAAAACTCATTTAATTGCAAATTAAATTCATTTCCTAACATAAAACTAATAAATAATATAAACATGGAAGGGTTATAATTAAAAAAAAATATTATCGAAATATTTTTTTTTATTAGATTCATCAAATTCCCATGAACTTAAACCATTTATTCTCCCCAAATTAAATAAAAATTATTACAACTATAATTTATACTCTAATATGTACAATATTTTATTTTACAAACAAATAAACATAGAGTCAAAAAAGAGAACTCCAAAAGGAAAACTACTCTAATTTAGTGATTTCTAGTTATTCATCATTTATAATTTCAATTAAAGAAACATATAAAATTTCTTTCATTCAATGTAAATTTTCTATAATATCCCTTGAATTTATGATCATCCTTATAGTTAATTCATATCACTCATCTCCTAATATCATGTAATTAAATTTATGATCAATTTAAACTATAATAAATCATTCAAATTTTTTTGTGGTATCTAAATCTACTCATACAAGTCAACACACTAAAACAAAAAGAAATTTTTATTAAGATTCTATGGAATATGATGTTGAAAATAGGGGGACAAAAATGTTAAAATCAGATTCAAGGACGAAAAGGTGTATAATAATCAATGTACACTGAATGATATATAACATAACTCAGTGTACTAAACTTCCTCTTCGAAATTACCTACCATTGACAACAACTCCTGTTCCATCACATTCTACACTATTTATCACCATATAATATTTCAAAATTGTGACTAGTTATCTTATATTTTGTCGAATATTTTACACTATGTTATTTTTCTATAGGAATATGCAAATAAACTTATCTCACACCCCAAAAATTCAATCTATCCAAATCCATGATACCTATAATCAATCTCATAATATAATATTTATAATAGTTAATATATTAATGGGCATGGTGCGTCTAGTACTAGGTGAATCCATGGTATCCCATTTTCTATCCTTTTCCCTAAATTGTTTTTATTTTTTCTAAAATATAAATAATTCAATATTGAAGAGTTATGAATAGTCATAAACTTTCTTACCAAAAATCATGAATGTCTCCCACCACACATAATCAAGGAACTATCACCCTATGGACAGAATAATCACTCAAATCCATCATTAAATATTAAATGAATAATACCAAAATAATACTCATGAATACTAGAAGGAATGATAATTTTTATAGAAATGTGGCTTCCTATAATGAATTTCATGTTCATAAGGCCTTCAAAAAAATCACATTTTTTCAAAATATCAAGATCAAAAGGGTTGAAAATATAGAAATTGGTGCCCTTGGTCTTTAAAAATGTCGTTTATAAAGCATCAGGACTAGATATGATAAATAATAATGTTATAATAGTTATTAATATCAAAAAATTATCTCAATAAAAAAAAATTTCATAAATAATATTTCAAAAAAACCGAAGGGTTCCTACTAGGAATATCGAATTAGAATATATATGATAATAAAGTTTTGTCATGGAGAAAAATAATTACTATACATAATAAAATATTTCTAGATTCAATATCATGAATAGAATCCTATTTGTATTCATTTTAGGGAAACCCTTATGACCAAAAATATAATTATCCCTCAAAATGTCCACCTAGGTATAAATTATTTATGATCATGATTTATGAATTTTTTACATCATAACAAAAAATATTAATAAATGATGTCCCTCGTAGTAGATAAAGTGGACATTTCAAATGGGGCCACTGATACCACCCTCAGACATAAATTTTAAATTTTCCATAATATGTAAGAACATTTTTTGAGAGATATTATATGATTTAATGTGTCAATAAGTAATATAATCATCTATATGATATTAATGAAAATAAAATGTGCCCAACTAAGGAGGCCTTTGAAACCTGAACCATGAATAGATTTTATGAATGTGTAATTCTTGTGTGATTTGGTAATATACAAAAAAGAATATAATTTCAATTATTAGAGAATAATACACTCAATAATGATATATAAAATGAAATATATGGGAAGGTATTTTCATTAAAAAATTACAAGATAAAATGAAATTAATAAAAACATTAAACACGAAAGGATTAAAATATAGATTTAAGAAATCACAAAAGATAAAATGAAATGTGAAGACCCAACAGAAATAATATTAGATAAGGGAAATTCATAGGAATCCTTAGTGTTCCATTAGGTTTTCCAATTAAGTAATCATGATCTAGTCCATGTTTTCTTACAGTAGTAGTGGTCATCTCCAGTTTTTTAGTGGCCATTTTGTAGGATAGGATCTAATTGTGATCTAAATAAAATAGAATATAGGTTCCCAATAAGATTACAAATATCTAAAAAAATGTGGAAACTCATTACTCATAAGGAATGATTATTTAAGAGAATAACGATCTATAATATGAAACTATAGAGTGTGTTGTGTAGCTTCATCTTACACTTATTTTTCAATAGATCTCCAAATGCTTTTGAGAAGTTAGATAAGTCAGTAAAAATAGAGCCTCTATAATTGGTTGTCATTGATGATATTATTGATTGGAATGATCAATAAAATCCATCACAAAAATCATCTATGTGGAGTGATATAAGAGTTTTTTCTCATGAAAGGATTGAGTTTTCATAATGGCAGCAGATGGTGTTAGTCTTGGTAGATTCAGTGAAGAACCTAGGTTACAGTTCTACATTTGAATCAGTGGATCATTAATATATACTCTAGTTCAATAAAAAATTTAGCACTAATTATCAATAAAATCTATAATATCATTCAACAATATATAATATAATCTTATAGGGGAATATATTATTATAGGGGATTAATAAGGTTTATAATGCAATACATTGGAGGATCTTTGGTGTAATTGATGGCTAGATAGTTAATGTACATTCATGAATTATTGGTTAAATCGATGGTCTATTCATTTGCATATACATAATTATCATCATCCTTTATCAGTAATAACATCATTACCAACAAATTTATATCAATGAAATCCACTATTACAAGAGGGTAATGTGACTAGGATCTAACAAAAACATTGATGTTTATATATAAATTAGTGATAATGTAAACACCAGTGAGGCTAGAATTTTGTTTCCTTATTCTTCCCTACAAATAAAAAGAAAATAGCCAAAAATTCAATATCTTTTCATCTATACCTTTAATACATAGTTATCTTGTCATTTTCTTTTAATAAAACATGGTAGTCATAATTTTTCAACCTTGAATGGATAATTACTTGATGAATGAAAAAATAAGAGTTGTTTAAAATTTTGTATTATTAATATTGGTATAATAGTTTTAGATAGTGGGACTAAATACCAAAAAATTCCACATCTCATATGATTGAGCCCAACTTGTCTCAAACTCCAATGATGAATATGTCAGTGACTTGAACAATTCAAAGAAATAATTACATGAGTCTTAAAAGACTCACTGAGAATTATATTATAATATTTCCTTCCCTAACTAAATGTTAAGAAATCTACTCATAGATATAAGGTTTTTATAAACATGAGCATTGATTTCTTAAAAACTTTCTTTAAAAGATGAATGATGTTCTCTATTAACAAATCCTCAAGTGCTTCTATGACATAGACTTCCATCCTAATATTATATTTTACTACTAAATACTTTTTCTTTTTCTTTTTTGAAATATGGTATTATTTTTGAATAATTAATCTATAATAAATTATAATTATAAAATTATTTTTCCCACCAGTGGTGATGGGATTGTTTTATTTAGGTTGTTGAGAAATTTTTTTTCTTAGGGGAAGTGTCATGGGTTTAGGACGGGTAATGGGTGAATTTGATGTTTGAATGGGCATTGTATTATGGTTAGGTTTCTTGCACAATGTTGTATTTTCCCTTCAAGGATAATTAAGTCTCTTTTTAGGTGGAGATGAGGCCGTATATTGGTTTTTTGGTTTAGTTGAATGATTTTTCTTTAAAGGTGGTTTGGATTTGGTAGTATTTAAGGATTTGGGAGGATAATGAATATTAGTTTCACTTATGTATGTCATTAAAGGGGTTTTATGAGTGGAAAATGAGTTATAAAGTTTTACATGCACCATTTTACATGGTTAAACAGATAAAGGGAAGGTAGATATTTCCCTATAATTTTTGACTGTATAAAAGTATTCTTTGTTTTTTCACTGATTTTAAAAAACAAGTATATGAGAAAAACTCTAGATACCTCAATTCATTAATTAATTCCCCTTCAATAATCCTATAATTCATAGGTATTTTTTCACTATAGTTTTCTCTAAGTTTTCATTATGTCCAAAATTCTATATTTTATCATCTATAATTTGTAAATTTATTTAGAATATTTGTTGATAAATTTCCTTCATTACATTTCCAAATGAATAAGTTTTCACAACATTCCCATTCAACTATAATATCTTGGAGAAAAATTTTAGAAATATCTTGGTGTATAAATTCCCATTGCAGAAGGGGCCTATAATATAGTGTAGGGAAACTTCCATGGTTACATTATATTATTTAAATGTGATATTTTAAGTTTTCCCTAATTGTTACTTTTTGAAATATATTAGGATTATTATGTGGTTCACATTACCCTTGTAATATATTCTTCTAACCCTCCGTCCTTGTGTGATATTCCCAATAGATGTTGTGTGATAACACATTGGATCATCGTATAAGGACTCCAAAATTTAGAGAAAAAATAATACAACCTGGGAAAATACAAATTGAAATAAGGACATGCAATGGTTACCTCCCAGTCAATGATTAATTTAATATTGAAAGTTTAACATACATTATATCCCTAATCAGTGTTGATTGAAAGTTCCATCCCCAACAGATATTTATCTACGTATAAAATCATTCCATGTATATTAACCATAAATGGTTGAACGTTATAATTATAAATCCCTTAAAATAAATAAATAAATAATTTTGTAATCACTAAATGACTAAACTATCGTGACGAAATAGTTCATTGAAACAAATGATGGCCAAGATTAAATTATAGTACCTTATCCCTCTTAAGATAGTATTTACTCGTTATATATTTATCATCCTATATTATAGTCTTCACCTAATAAAAAAATTTATTATAATAAAAATTTCTCTAGATCTATTTATGATCATCTAGTTTATTTATTATTTTTCTTTATATATTTATCATCATTGATGATCACATCCTAGATAATCTAAAATTGATTTGTGAAGATGGGATAATTTCTTATACACCAACTAGAACCTAGACATTCCCTAAAAAATATTATAGGATATTGGATATGACCAGAAGTTATTGTTTATTTTCTTTAACCAATCATTTTCACATAAGCTCATGATATTTTCAAGAATCTATTCTTACTCTATATTTGATAAATCTAATTTTCCATGGTTTTGGATGATATGAGGTTCTACCACACCCCATCCATGGATATTATTTTATATTATTCTTCTCTTGATGTTGGATCATTTTTGGATCTTTGGTTGATCCCCTGTTTGATTTTTGGTGTTGTGGTAGCCTTATAGTGAATTAGATTTGAAAAAGTGGAGATTTTGGTCTTGAAAGTAGCTGGTGCACAATTGGCACAAAGTTAGGGTAAACTGTGTGACATTATCCCAAAAAATAAGTGCATGGTTATTGTAAACCATGAAACCTCACCCAGGAAACCATACAACTTGTGATTTGGTGTCTTGTGCACGGCGCATAACATGTGCATGGTTAGAAAAACCATACTTTGATCATGAGGTTAGGCTCTAGCTTTTGGAACTATTTGTTTTGTACAGTTGGAATGTGGTTTTAAAACTATGTAGATTTCTTTTGTGGGGTGTCCTTCTCAACCAGTATATGAAATATGGGTGATGCATGATTTAGAAAATAGTGTGTATTTTATAGATCAAAAATTGTGTAAAATTCTAATTTTTCCCTTATAGTGTTTTAGAACCTAACTCAAGACTTTCCTCCTCCGTTTGAGCTAGGTGCACCATATTGTCCTCCATAATCTCCCTCCATTTCTCTAAATCCGCCATGGAATATTATTTAAGGCTTCTATCTATGTTTCCCTTGGATTTTTTTGAATTTTACCTCATCTTCTATTTCCCCACTTTATTTCTTGGTTTCTCATGGTCATACTTCTCTTTAGGCCAAACCCTAGTGGTGATAAAAGATTTGTGTGATATTTTCAAGGATACTAGGTTGTTCATTTTATGTCTCAGGGATGGATATCAATTCTCCTGAGGTTTGGTTTCTTTCATATGAATTTTAAAATTTCTTTTCCTTCAATTTCCTTTCTGGAGCATTCCTTTGATGCTTGATATTTCCATTAATGTCGTCAAATAGTTATAATCTTTCTTCTGATGTGTTGTAATGATTTTTTCAATTTTTTCATGTTAGAGAATTGGTTCCAAATTGTTTTAAAAATAGTATCTTTAAATATTACTGTACTTTGATGCATGCAATGTGTCCCATAAAATTCCAATTGATCATTTAATGTTACATTTGGATATTTGTGTTGTTTTTCCCTTGGATGTTGGTTTCGCCCAAATTTACCCAAGTTTTAAGGGTCATGCAGTCGCTTGTAGTGTAGCTTGGGTTGTCGAATCCTCAGAGACCTAAGAAGAACCTTTAGATACTCAATAAAAAGTGATGGATTTTTGGCTATGAAGTGGCCAACATGGGTTGATTTTAGATTTTTTTGAAAAAGCACTAAAAGATCTATGTGAATTCAAATTATGAGAAAATGAGTTGATCCTAGGTTATTTCTCGGGGTGGATTGAATGAATTCCTTTTTTTACAATTTTAATTTCATTATCTCGAGAAGGATTCATGCAATGAATTCAAACTAACCTCATCACATACTGATTAAACTCCTTCAAAACACATGATAATCACTTATACACTTGTAGGATCATTTTCATGGGCACTCCAAGGTAAAGGATGTAATTAGTACATGAATGTTGGGTGAATAAATTCAACAAGGAAGAGGAAGAATAAAAATCATTAAATGAAAGAAACTAAATTAAAAGAAATTAATAGCATTTAGGGAGTGAGAAATAACATTCAATCCAGCCCCTTGCTACTCCCTTGGATCAACCCATAAATGAGATATCCCTCCATTGATGACATGTTCTCAACGGAAGCAGAAAGTAGACTTATGAGGGTGGAATTGAAGAAGTAAAAACAACAAAAATAACGATCACTCCACCGTTGTGTGAACAAAATCACAAGGTTTGGTGTGAAAAATTTAACACCTTGAGGAAACAGTACCAAGGTGATATTAATAAGAACATAATAAGAGAATAATAAAAACATTTATTGAATACTATGGTGATTCGAACAACTTACATGAGAGGGAAGAACATTACAAAGGCAAATTGGAATAATAACATTACAATGAAAAGAAAGCACCAAGATCCCTAAATCCACCTCCACCACTGCCTTAAATAAGAAAAAAATTATTCCTTGGCCGATCCCCCAACATCCCATGTGCCTTTAATTAATTATGTTGGGGAAAGGTGGGTGCAACATTAATGATGAGAGACTTTTCCACTTCTTGCCCCGAAGTTGCAGCCAGCTTGCATCCACCAGAACGACGTTCCTAAAGGACCTTCTAGAATGCCGATATTGAGTGGGCCCTAGAATAATTAAATGAATCCAAGGATTTCCCCTAACATCCTATAAAATTTCAGGGCAAAATACTTTGTTCTTCGGGAGATATGATTGAAATAGTGGGTTGTTTTTCTGGGCCGCAGAATCTGGCCCAAAATTAAATCTTCACATTGGTCCGCCTTAATCACCAGCTTTGAGGACTAATTATATCTAGCTCAAGAAGAAGGATTTGTTCCCATATATGTCTTATAGTCTCCAATAAATGTTGGGCTTCATTGGGCCTTTATTGTGGTCCCCATAGTCCGATAAGTGGGATGATATCTAATCGGCCTTCTCCAGAATTGTTTCCTTTCTTCGCCAAAAATCCTCATCATCCATTATGAATCCTCCATTGATCCCTGAATGAAAAATGTTCATATTTGAGTTTATATCCATTTCAAAAAATATCAAATTAAAATATGTATAATTACATTCTTTGAAATCAGGTGAAACATTGGGCCTAAATTGGTGCATATTAGGCATGGAGTGCACAAATGAAGAGAATGGATGTTCAAAATTAAAATCCACTAACTCAGGCCCATAAGATCAAAAATAAACATTTAATACCATTATAATGTAATCAAAATATGTGTTTTTATTGGCTAATCACACTCCCAACATGATTTTTGCTAGTCCCGAGCAAAATATATCTCACAAAAATGAAACTCAAATGACCTTTTCCAAAAACATTTTAATAAACATTTCTCACCCAAAGATAACATACCAAAAAATTATGAAACCCATAAAAATAATTTAAAACAAGCTATGTCCATAAGAATATCTCAAGCCCAAGACCATTCCTTTATTCAAATTCATTTCCATATTTCATCAAAATTCAATTAAGCATGATGAAGTGTTATGCGTCACAATAGACACGGGGGTTCATTTCGATTTGAGGGAGAAAAGGTTGAAGCGCTGGGAGCAATAAAATTTTAATAATAAGATGAGTACTCATTTTTTATTTTCTTTTTTATTTGGTTTTTTTTTCAATTTTTCCATGGTAATTGAAATTGAACTCAATCGAGTCAACCCATGTTGCAAGACTTTGCCGATGACTCCCAGGCTCAAAGACCTTAGGGCACCAAGTGAATCTCACATACTCGGGCATCATCTCGAGTTAACTCAATCAAAAAAAAATTCAAATTACCACAAATAGAGATAAAATGCTCTACTCTAGGCCAGAAAACTATGGAGTCACAATCCCCAATTGTCGAAAGCCACACATTAGGTCAATTCATTGCTCTACGCGCAATTGATTTTTTTTAATACTCATGTTAAAATTAAAATGATCGCTAATCCTATGCTATTTATTATGGGTCCCCAAGGAATCAAACTAAAACCCTATAATCTAGAGGACGTGCATTTTGTTTTTTTATTAAATGGATGAAAATATAACAGTGAAAAATCACATCAGACAACCGCACTTTCCAATATCTATGCACATGAACTTAAACTTGCATTAAAATCAGAATCAAGGCATGAAAAATTATTTGATATCCAATTTCAGAGTTTGGAATGTGTTATATCATGTTCAAGGTTAATGACATTTTTCCTTACACACATTTTCATCTCCCCCCCCCCAACTTAGAATAACACTATCCCCAGTGTTTAATGAATTCAAACATAGAAGGGGTAGGATAGAAGTTCAATGAAGACATTGAAAATGAAAATTATGGAATGAAGTTACCTGGTGGTTGATGTTGAAAATGCATTCCCATGTCTACCTTCAGTTCTGGTTTGTCTCCCAATGGCATGGATGATTGTGCCCAGCTTTTCCCAATGACCTATGACGTGCCTCTAATTTTTTTTAATATAAATATTTTTTTTATATTTTTTTTACCTAAAAAAACATCAAAATAACATAAACTGATTTTACATTGTCTTCTTTATACTTTCTGGGTATGGTATTTCATAGGGATCACACCGCGTGACACGGATGAATACGGTGCTCCCCTTTCATACCCATCCTTACTCATAAAATAAGAACATGTCAACAATCTATTTTTTTAAAAAAAATACCTACAAAAATATAAAATAAAATAAAATAAATTGATGATACATTGTCTTCTTTATTTTTTCTGGGTAAGGTATTACTCAGGGATCACACTGCGTGACACAGATGAATACGGTTCTCCCCTTTCGTACCCATTCTTACTCATAAAAGAAGAACAAGTCAACAGTCTATATTTTTTTTAAATAACAAAATGATGAAGTTGGAAAGAAAGAAAAAAAATGATTCACAAAGTTTAGAAACATGATGACCACGGGTTGCCTCCAGTGCAGAGCTTTTTTTTAGCGTCTTTAGCCCGACATGGATCCTAAATCTATCAATTTTTTCCTGGTTCATAGGTTGGCTTTGTTAACTCTACCTCTATTTCCTGTTTATTAAATGATTCAATAAATGGTTTTAAACTATGACCATTGACCTTAAAAATGTTACCACTTGTGGGATCCAGAATCTCTACTGCCCCATGGGGGTACACATGATGCACTATGAATGGACCTGACCATCTAGACCTTAACTTTCCCGGGTGTAAATGAGGTTTTGAACTATACAAGAGCACATGTTTTACCAGTTCAAATTGTTTGACTATGATATTCATAGATTGTTAGGCTTGAAATCTAGCTTTATTTATCCTTGAATTTTCATAAGCCTCCATACTAAGTTCCACATGTTCATTAAGATCTAACTTACTCTTTTCTTCGGCTAAAGAAATGTTGAAATTCATTTTTTTGATTGCCCAAAATACCTTATGATCAATTTCAATAGGTAAATGGCATGCTTTTCCATAAACCAACCTATATAGTGACATTCCAAGGATGGTTTTGAATGTTGTACGATATGACCAAAGAGCATCCAAGAGTTTCTCAGACCATTCTTTCCTAGATGGGTTGACAGTTTTTTCAAGAATTTGCTTAATCTCCCTACTTGCTAACTCATCTTGGCCATTGGTTTGAGGATGGTATGCAGTGGAAACTTAATGAGAAATTCCATACTTAGACATGAGTGAAGATAATGGGAAATTACAGGAATGGGTTCCTCGATCACTGATTATAGCCCTCGGAATTCCAAATCTAGAAAAGATATGCTCTTTTAGGAATCATATCACAACTTGATGATCATTAGTCTTGGTGGGAATGGCCTCAACCCATTTTGAGATGTAATCAATAGCTAAGAGGGTATAGAGGTATCCCTTAGAGGTTGGAAAGGGTACCATGAAATCAATTCCCCAACAATCAAATACTTCGACGACCAGAATGGGAGTGAGGGGCATTTGATTTCTTTTGGAAATGGATCCTAATTGCTGAAACTGAGGACAACTTTTGCAGAATTGGAAGGAATCCTTAGTGAGGTTCGTCCAGTATAAACCACTTTGGAGGAACTTTGCAGTGATTTTCTTTGTAGAAACGTGGCCTCCACATGCCTCTCCATGAAAAATTTTTAGAATGGACTCTTGTTCAGACTCGGGAACACATCTCCTGACTATTTGATTGGGACAGAACTTGAAGAGGCAAGGATCATCAAACACGTAGTGTTTGACATCAGAAAGGAATTTCCTCTTAGCTTGGGTCCCCCGGAATTTTTGAATGTCACCCATCACCAAATGGTTTTCTATGTCCGCATACTAAGGGAAATCACTCACTGAATAGAGGTGCTCATCGGGAAATGAATCAGACACAGAGAGGTGGTGTGAGTTGTCTTTTAATTCCATCCAAGAGAGGTGATTAGCTACAACATTTTCAACACCCTTTTTTCCTTAATGGTTAAATTGAACTCTTGATGAAGAAGGACCGACCTAATCAATCTAGACTTGGAATCTTGTTTTTAGAAAAGGTATTTTAGGGCTGAATGGTCAGTGAAGACAATGATGGGAGATCCAAAGAGATAAGACCTGAATTTCTCTAAAGAAAATACAAAAGCAAGCAGATCTTTCTCAGTGGTGGTGTAGTTTATTTGTGCATCATTTAAAGACTTTATTGCATAAGCAATGATACATGGAGTTTTCTCACACCGTTGTTCTACGATTGCTCCTACATCGAATTCACTTTCATCACACATGAGCTTGAAAGGAAGATTCCAATTTAGAGATTGCATGATAGGTGGGGATATACGAGTTGGCTTGAGTGTAGAGAATGATTCCTCACAGCTTTCTGTCCATAAAAATGGAGCATCTTTTACCAATAGAGCACAAAGTGGTCGAGAAATAGAGCTGAAATTCCTAATGAACCTTCTATAAAAACAAGCATGTCCTAAGAAGGACCTTACTTCCTTAATAGTTTTAGGAGAGGGAAGGTGACGAATGATGTAAACCTTAGCTTTATCAACTTCAATCCCTCTACCAGATACTAGATGACCTAGAACATGTCATTCCCTTACAATGAAATGTCATTTTTCCCAATTTAGTATGAAATTCTTATCCTCACACCTTGACAAAACCTTTTCAACATTTAGAAGGAATCCCTCAAATGTATCCCCAAAGATGGAGAAATCATCCATGAAGACCTCTAAACAATCCCCCACCATGTCCGAGAAGATTCCCATCATGCACCGCTAGAAGGTACCAGGGGCATTACATAACCCAAAGGGAATGCTCTTGAAGGAAAAAGTGTCGAATGGACAAGTGAAGGTCGTTTTTCCATGATCCTATAAAGATACTTCGATTTGATTATACATTGAGAATCCATCTAGGAAGCAGTAGAATTGATGACCTGCCACTCGCTCGAGGACATGATCTATAAAGGGAAAGGGGAAATGGTCTTTCGTGGTGCAAGAGTTGAGCTTCCTATAGTCAATACAGACTCTCCATCCAATAATAACCCTTGTTGGAAGCATCTCTCCATAATTATTGGTTATTACTGTGATTCCAGCCTTCTTTGGAACCACATGGACTGGGCTAACCCACTCACTCTCAGCTATAGGGTAGATGATACCAGCTTTTAACAATTTCAAAAGTTCTTTTCTCACTACTTCCATGAGATTAGGATTGAGTCCCCGCTGAGGTTGACGACATGGCTTTGAATCGAATTCTACAACACTTCTATGAGTCCCGATAAGTGGGATAATCCCAAGAATATCTGATATGGTCCATCCAATGTCTTTCTTGTGTCTCCTAAGGATATCTAGAAGCATCCTCTCATGATTGGATTCAAGAGAGGATCAAATGACAACAGGAAAGGATTGATTGTCCCCTAAGAATGCATACTTCAATGATGAAGGTAATACCTTAAATTCAAGATCAGGGTGGTTATCACTTTCCAAGAAAGTATGAGACTTTGTATTGAACTCAGTTTCTTTGTTCAGATTTCTTGACAAAATTGGTTCCTTGTGAAGAGAATTTTCATCCACTAAATTAGATAGAGTAGTTTCATGAAGGGATATGGACTCGATGTTAATTATTTCACCCATGGTATCATTGATTGGTGATTCTAGAAAATCATCAATAGAGCAATATGAAAGAGATTCCAGCCAAGGAGACAAATTTCCCTCATGTGAACAAATAAAATCAATCTCTTCTTGACTTAAACATCCTTTGGTAATTTCTTGATGTTCCTTGAGTTCACTATCAACACTACCTATCCAATTAACCTCATGGATCTCTTCATCATCCCCAATTTGAGAGTTTCCATTGTAGATGTTTAAGTCTAGACTCATGTTTCCAAAGGTGATGGTCATGTTCCCATTTCGGACTCGGATAACAGAGTTGATTGTTTCATGGAAGGGATGACCAAGGATGATTGGGGTTTGCTCCCTAGGACCAAAGCTTGGGTGATTGTCTAGAACAATGAAGTCAGCTGGGTAAATGAAATTTTCAACTTTCACCAAAACATCCTTTAAGATCCCCTTTGGAACTCGAATACTATGATCCGCATGTTGAAGAGTGACATAGGTTGGTTGGAGTTCTTCAAGCCCTAACTGACAATACATAGCATAAGGAATGAAGTTCACACTGGCTCCTAGATCACACAAGGCTTTGACAACTTTGTTCTCTTCTAGTTCAACATTTATGTAAGGGCATCCTGGGTCTTTCATCTTTGGAGGAAGGGTTCCTTGGATTGTTGTGCTATCATTTGCTGCTAGAAGGACTTGGTTCTTATGTGAGAATTTACGTTTAAATGTGCAGAGGTCCTTAAGGTATTTTGAGTATGCAGGAATGGTTTGAATGGCATCGAGGAGTGGAATGTTCAACTTGACTTGTGAGAATATTTCCCTCAATGTTTCACTCATTTCCGGCTTGGTTTTCCCCCTCATGCGTTGTGGAAATGGGGAAGGTTGTGGGGTTGTTTTTGGAAGAGTTGTTTCTTTCACATCTTTATTAGTCTATTCAGTTTTTTCATGTGTTTCATTTGAATTTTCATTAGAGTTTGAATCTTCAGGTGGGTTTTGAACTATTTGTTCAGGTTTATCAATTGATTTCCCACTTCTCAAAATAGTCACAACCTTTAGTTATTCATGAGTTGTTTGAGTGAAACTTGTCTCCCCCCTTGATGTTTGTTGTGGAATGGCATGTGTGGGAATGGGTGCCTTCACAGTTTTGATGGTTTGAAGTTCTTGTTTCATGGAAGATACTTCTGAGTTCATCCTTTCCATTTGTTTGCACAGTTGTTCAAGGATTGGGAGAGGGAAAGTCTGGGAAGGTATTTGTGTTGGTTGGGTTATCCCAGTGGGATACTTTGGTTGTTGGATGGGTTATTGGTATTGGACTGGAGGATGTTGGTATTGGACTGGTTGTGGTTGGAATTGGTTATGGTTTAGAAAATTTTGTGTAGGGTAGGGGTTTGTTACTTGTGGTTGGCTAGGTTGTTGGTTATCATTCCATCAGAAGCCTGGGTGGTCATTATACCTTGGGATGAATGTGATTGGGTATTGAGGCTTTTGAAAGTTTACGGAATTGACTTCACCAGGTGGTCCTCCTAAAATAACATCCTTGATGGATGGAATGGTCGGGCAGTTGTCTGTTTTTTGGTCATGTTTATCACAGATTGTGCAAACAGAGTCTACAGTTTGGATTTCATTGATCTTCCTATGGTCTATCTCTTCAACCTTCCTAGAGAGTGCTACAAGTTTCTCCCTAAGGCTTTCCTCTTCTCTAAGTGTATGCATTCCAGTAGTTATTTGTGGCTTTTCAGAATAAGGTGATGTTCCCCATTTTTGGATTTGTTCAGCAAGGATTTCTAGATATTCATAAGCATCATTTGGGGATTTGTTTTTAAAGGTCCCATTACACATCATGTCAATAAATTGTTTGTTCCCCGGGCCCAAACCATCATAAAAAATTCTTACTTGTTCAAGAATATAAAACCCATAGTGTGGAACCATGTTTAGGGTGTCTTTGAACCTCTCCATTGTTTCATAAAATGACTCTCCCTCTTTTTCAAAAAAAAAATTGGATGCTCTTTTTTAGTGCAACGGTTTTGTGATGGGGGAAGTATTTTTTGTAAAATTATCTTTTCATTTGGTTCAATGTGTGGATTGATGAAGGTATCAGATTATTTAGCCAGTTCTTTGCTCAATCCTTAAGTGATAATGGAAAGAGCCTCATCTTAGCTGACTCAAGTTGATGTGGTGAGCACATGGTTTCAACAATGTCATTGAACTCCTTGACATGAAGGTAAGGCATTTCTGACTCCATCCCATGGAAAGATGGAAGGTGGTTTAGGACATGAGGTTTAAAGACATAGTGGG
This sequence comes from Viscum album, assembly GCA_963277665.1. NCBI lineage: Eukaryota > Viridiplantae > Streptophyta > Magnoliopsida > Santalales > Viscaceae > Viscum > Viscum album. Next base: position 690,184,622 of record OY728122.1, read on the forward strand.
CATCTCCTAGGGCAGTATGCCTAATTCAAGAGGGTGCATTGGTCCAGGTAGGTGTAAGGTAGTCATTCATGGATTCATCGACTGTATTCCCCAAATTTGGGGTTGCCTCATTTGGATTTCCATTTTGGTTCCCGCACGGGTTTATGAGTTAGTTTCTTTGAAGACCCTCCATTGAAATTGACTCAATTTTTAACTCTAGGGTATTTGGATGATTAGGATCCATTGGTGTACTTGACTCCCCAATCCTATGACTTTCGACCCTAACTAGTCTGTTTGAGTTATCGCGGGTGAAGGCGGACATGCGCCAAAAGAAAAAAACGAGAAAAGGAAAAGATAAGAGATATTGGGTGAGAATAGAAGAATGGGGGTGATGAAAGAAGGTTTTTTTATAAATAACTTACTTGGTCCCTAGAAACGGTGCCAAAATTTGGTTTCGCCCAAATTTACCCAAGTTTTAAGGGTCAAGCGGTCGCTTGTAGTGCAGCTTGGGTTGTCGAATCCTCAGAGACCTAAGAAGAACATTTAGAAACTCAATAAAAAGAGATGGATTTTTGGCTATGAAGTGGCCAAATTGGGTTGATTTTATATTGTTTTGAAAGAGCACTAAATGATGAATGTGAATTCAAATTATGAGAAAATGAGTTGATCCTAGGTTATTGCTCAGGGTGGATTGAATGAATTCCTTTTTTACGATTTTAATTTCATTAACTCGAGAAGGATTCATGAAATGATTTCAAACTAAACTCATCACTTACTGATTAAACTCCTTCAAAACACGTGATAATCACCTATACACTTGTAGGATCATTTCATGATCACTCTAAGGTAAAGGATGTAATTAGCACATGAAAGTGGGGTGAATAAATTCAATATGGAAGAGGAAGAATAAAAATCATTGAATGAAAGAAACTCAACTAAAAGAAATTAATAGAATTTAGGGAGTGAGAAATAACATTCAATACAGCCCCTTGATACTCCCTTGGATCAACCCATAAAAGAGTTAGCCCTCCATTGATGACAAGTTCTCAACGGAAGCGGAAAGTAGACTTATGAGGGTGGAATTGAAGAAGTAAAAACAACAAAAATAACGATCACTCCACCGTTGTGTGAACAAAATCACAAGGTTTGGTGTGAAAAATTTCACACCTTGAGGCAACGGTATCAAGGTGATATGAATAAGAACAGAATAATAGAAGAAGAAGAACTTTTATTGAAGACTATGGTGATTCGAACAACATACATGAGAGGGAAGACCATTACAAAGGCAAATTGGAATAATAACATTACAATGAAAAGAAAGCACCAAGATCCCTAAATCCACTACCACTACTACCTTAAATAGGAAAAAAATGAATCCCCGGCCGATCCCCCAACATCCCATGTGCCTTTAATTAATTATGTTGGGAAAGGTGGGTGCAACATTAATGATGAGAGACTTTTCCACTTCTTGCCCCGAAGTTGCAGCCAGCTTGCATCCACCGGAACGACGCGCCTAAAGGACCTTCTAGGAGGCCGAATTTCAGTGGTCCCAAGAAGAAGTAAATGAATCCCCGGATGTCCCCTAACATCCTGTAAACTTTCAGGCCAAAATACTTTGTGCTTCGGGATATATGATTGAAATAGTTGGTTGTTTTTCTGGGCCACAGAATCTGGCCCAAAATTAATTCTGCAACTAGGTCCACCTTAATAACCACCATTGAGGACGAATTAGCACTAGCTCTGGAATAAGGATTTGTTCCCCTATATGTCTTCTAGTCTCTTATATATTTTTTGATTCATTGGGCAATTATTGTGGGCCCCACAGTCCGATCGGTGGGATGATATCTAGTCTTCCTTCTCCAGAATTGTTTCCTTTCTTCGTCAAAAATCCTCATAATCCTTTATGAATCCTGCATTGATCCCTGAATAAAAAATGTTCATATTTAAGTTTATATCCATTTCAAAAAATATCAAATTAAAATATGGATAATTACATTATTTGAAATCAGATGAAACATTGGGCCTAAATTGGTGCATATTAGGCATGTAGGGCACAAATGAAGAGAATGGATGTTCAAAATTAAAATCCACTAACTCAGACCCATAAGATCAAAAATAAACCTTTAATACCATTAAAATGTAATCAAAATATTTTTTTTTATTGGATAATCATATGTTTTATGGAAATATGGATAAGTTATGTTTTGGGGTTTTATGTCAAAATTTTAGAATTTCATATTTGATGATTAAGTGTGGGTTTTTATTGTTGTCTTAAATAATTTATATTTCCATTCAATATAGTTCTCTAAATGTGATTTTAATTGTGTGTGGTTTGGAAGGTGTTCGTAAAAAATGATCTAATTTTTTCCTATGTATTCATCATTTTGATTTTTTATAAAAGTGTTGAATAGAATATTTGAAAGGTTTGAAAATTTGTTTAAAAGGAATATGTGGTGAGAATTAATTTAACATTTTTTCATTAAAAATGGACGGGATTTTTTGCATATGAGCTTCTTTGTGTACACATAAAGTATGTTTTTAAAATTGTAAAGGTGATGTAAATCATGTTTTAAAAATGGATGTGGTGTTCATATGGGTTTAAAAGTGGGATATTTCTATAGGGAAGGTAATAATAAAATGTGATTTTATTGTTTTTTTCAAATTGGTTTTATGAATTTTTCATATGGTGTGAAATTTATTTCAAATTTCCTTGGGGACTTGTGTGAGTTTAAAATGAAATTTTAAATGAGTTCTTCATTATGTGGCATTTTTTGTAACCTATGACCTGTTTTTGTGGGAGATTTTTTTATAATCCCAATTGGAACCTTTTTCATTATGAATTATTTCACCATGTTTGGTGGTTGTTAATATTTGAAATGTAAGGGCTTGTTTTGGAATTATGCTAATCAAGTGGTGATTTGTGTTGAGGGATTGTGAATGTATTTGAATTGAAAGTGTTAACAGACTAGATAGCACATTTTTTTGTTTTGAAGAGTTGGTATTGATGTGAGGTTATCTAAATTCCTGATTGTCTTCTTGGAATGTTTTTAATGATGGTTTTAATTATTGGTTAGTGTGAAATCTCGTTTGGAATTTTATAATATTTTTAGGAAGTTATTTTAAGGTTTAAATGAATTTATTTCTCAATGCTCATTTTAGTATTGCTTGGATTATATAATGGGAACCTCTCTAGAGTATCATCCATTCAACAGAGGAGATTGCGTCAGTGGTTTCAGTGTTTGGGGTTGGAAAGAATAGTTTTATGGACCATGCATCTGAGGACTTATTCCCCTCCCCAAGCATCATTGTTGATATAATTATCATTGGATTCCAAGGGAACTTTTAGAGGTTCGAGTGATTATTACTTTTCATCCCCAATTAGATGTATTGTACACCTGGATTGGTATGGTTTAAGAAAATGATTTTTGTGGAATGTTTTTTTTGGTTTCTTAAAAATTTTTAAAGACAGTTTTTCTACCATTATTTAAAATTAGTTTTTATGGAATCTTTTAGGAAATGAAATTCATGTACTCTATAATTATTACCAACTATGATTTTTAGAGCACACCCTACATGTACCATTATGTTTCGGTTAGCCCAAGTTGTTTTGTTGGTTCAGGTTTCATGTTTGAGTGACCTTGGTTCTGGTTGTTCTTGTGGTTTGTGGTGACAAATAGGTCACTTGGAGACCTTGGTATCAAGCTTATGTTTAGTTTTTTATTTTAGTTTTGGTTTTTAGTACCTATTGTATCTTGATCAGTTTGTATTTAAATATTGATATTCAATTTTTGGTTATCATTGTGCTCGGTTTTATTTATTGTATCCAGGATTTTTTGGTCTAATTCATTCCAATTTATTTTTTTTATGCACAACCCAATTTTCCTACCTGTGGGGTTTGGGAATACCCTTCAGAAGATTTCTTGGATTGGGACAGGTGTTGGGTTGTATGGAATCCTAACATCATTCATAACAAGTTTTTTTCTATAATGAACCTTATGTTTCTTATAAGCCTATCCAATGATATGATTGTGAAAATGGGCTCCCATATCACGAGTCAATAATTTTTCCACCCAAATCTAGGAACTATGATCTTTTTCAAAAACATGGAAACAACATTTATAGTGTTGGTCATGGTGGAAATTGCTTCTAACTTCATTGAAATTTATTCTACAAAAACCAAGGTGTATTTATGGGTAAAAGAATATGGGAAGGATCCCATGAAGCTAATTCCATATAAATAATAACCCTTTACTTTTTGGATTGGTTTATCAAGAATTTTATCTCATTTCCCAATGTTCTCTATTAATTTAAAATGGTCACATGTATCCTAAATGATTATTGAATCTTAGTTAAGTGATTCATAGAAAAATAAAATCTATAAAATACTTTCCATGGTGCACTTTGTTCTATTATGACCACCAGTTTTTTAGGAGCGACAATACATTATCACAATTTAAAATTTAATTTTGGGATTTCATCTCTATGTCATATAGTGGTTTCATTTTTTAATGGTATTGGATATTATTATAATTTGATATGTAAATCAAAAAAATATATCATATTCTACTAGTATGAGAACTATATATATATATTAATGATTTATAATTATTTCATTATTTCTTTGAAACATGGTTACATAATTTGGTTAAAATTTAGAAATTGTTTATACAATAACTAATCATTCATCTCCACTTCTTGATCTCCAAACATATATAGTAACTCTATCCTTGAAATATTATTATAAAATAGAGTATATGACCTTATTTCCCCAAACATAAATAGAATACTCCTGATGTATAATAATTGAACAACTCATGTTATTTTTTGATCCATTTATCAAAAAAAATTATTTCAATGGTACATGCACACTAAATAACACTAATTGTTAGAGAATAGTTATATCCTCAACATGTTTAAATGAATTACTACTATAATTATGTCATTATTTGTGGAGACTTAGTTGAGTTGACCTTCGGTAATACTCATCTTTCATAGTATAAGAGTTGAAAATTATTATTTATTCCTTATCTAATAAATACCCACGCTCTATAATCTCTATCAACAAATATCTGCAAAAAATAGTTCCCCATGATTATGTATTGATATTTTTGGAAAACATTTTCTCTAACCCATTATGTACATATTTATACATTTTTTCAATTTCAATCTCCATGTATATTGTTAATAGGATAGTGTGGGGTCGTCCAATTCATGAAAATTATTTAACATATATATTATAAAACATGTAACTGACTATAAATTATTGGATCTATTATAATATCTTTATCACTTATATCTCTTTCATCACCTTAGTTTTATCACGGTCATCCATAATTCCTTCTTTAGATATTGGGATCCATGAAAATTTCTATAAGGTACTATGAAAATAAATTTCTATAAACTTAGCACAAGGTTGGTCACCTAATCGAATACTAGAACAATGGCCATATTCATTATGAATACTTAAAATGACCACCTGTATACGGAAAACACATTCATGAAAACATCATGTTAAAATTGTACATTCCATAAATTATATGTTTCATACACCGATTGAAAGTAATAGTTTGATTAAACATTCCAAATGATAAGTATTGGTAGAAGAATGATATATAAGGGAATGTGAAGGTCCTCATTTATTGGTCATTACGTTACATTATTATCTTATTAAACCTAGTATATCTATACAAGAAATAGAAATATAAATACACAAAAAAATATCTCTAATATTTTACCAATTAATGGAAGGAGAAATGATATTTATTGTAGAATCATTACAATTTATATATTAAACAAACACACTCAACCTTTTAATTTTTTTGGTGGAAAATTTCATGCCATCCAAATTCAATACAGTCATTCCCCATTTCATTAGGACCACCTGGGGTCTTCTCTCCCATTCACTATCTAAAATAGGGTAAATCATTTTTTCCTCAAAACATCAATACTTATTTACTAACAACAACCTTCTTATAAAGAGTAATACACCTTTGGATATACAATTTTGGAATCCCCTATACTTATGAGATTAGTTTATTGGTTAAAATATATGTATTTATTCATTTACTATCTATAATTATCACATTTATTTAATTCTTCTTTATCTTAAACAATGAATAATTTTTTTCTCTAATTGATTTTATAGAGACGCCTTATAATCTCTATTATAACTTTTTATATGGATAAAATCATTATTAAATACCTAATTTCATTTTTAAATAAGAATTTATTTTCTTATACTCATATGGATGTTTTACTGTTTAAATTTTTATAAAATTGTGTTATAAACCAAGATAATGAGCCAAAAAATTTAAAAATATATACATTCTAAAAGTACACATTTTTATAATGCAACACATTTTCATTCCATAAAAAATCCCATTGATTTTCTATTTGACTTCATCATTGTTTGTAATCGTCATTATACCCTATTAAAAATACATGAAAACATTGTGTGAGCATAAAATAGATAATTATGGGACATATAAAATGGAAGAAATAACCTGGTTAGTCTTTTTTAAAACCAAGATATCATAAATTAGTATTTTCCTTTACAATAATAAACCATGAGAAAAAATAATCAATTAATTACACATGGAATTATATTTAACAACTATGGAATTTTTTTGAAAACATTAAAAGAAAATATAATGAAAAAGTCATTATTATGGTGGTTTCTTAGAAAACACAAGAACCCTAGAAAAACAATTCATTAATAACAAACCTCCTTACAGTAAAAAGTCGTAAAAATTTATTGGAAAAAATAGATTTCTAAGTGAAATTAAAATAATTCCTAGAAAACTAATTTTAAATCACAGAATATTTAATTAGAATCATTGGTACATAATCTTTAAAAAAATATTCCAATAACACATAAAAAACTGAATTACCTAAGTCATCATTTACATCATAATTCTCTAGATACATATCCATTAAATAATGCATTGGAGAGTTATATTTGGTTCACCCATCATCACAGTGGTATTGGGACCACCCTTCATTCATAAAAAATATCCAATGACTATAAAATTTATGAAACATTTAATATATTTCGTTTCCTTCATCAAAAAATAAATACAAACTTTTTTAAACGGGTGGAATATGTTGCTACAAAGCATCCAAGTAACCCAGGATCTACTTTGGGAAGGGATGAATTTCTGGGGATACTGTTGTTGGACATTGTAGAAGGGGAGGAACTATAGTAGTGATGACACTATAGTGGCGGTGGTATTATAGCAGGTACTGTAGTAGCCCAAGTACTGTTGCATTACTATTCACAGAGGGTCTCTTTGGGATAAAAATGGGCTTTCAAGCCTTATATTTAGGACACATGGCTTTGGTCCACTGAGCAATATAATGGGTCTCCCTCTACCCAGTCAAAAGAGGTATTTAATTTCAATAATAATGAGGCTTCAAACACAACCTATAAAAAATATACTTTTTAATTCCATAGAAAAAAAATTAAATATTGACATATGGATTTCCTTAAAACACAATTTTTAAAAACTATAATATAGAGAATAAAGGTAATAAGTTTTTTTCCTTAAAACATTTTTTAATTTTGTAAATTAATCAAAGTATAAAATAATTTCCTAGATAGTGGGAAAATTTTTTAATCTCATATGTGTTAAAATAGATCATTCATTTTCCCTTTTGAAAATAAAATCGGATCTTCCCATTAAAAATATGTTCTTTTAAAAACATTTTAATAAAACATAGTGAAATAAAAAAACATTTATAATTAATCTATTTATATACAAATACATCCATAAATTAATATTTATATTCAATAAAAATATTTTAAAATAAATTGTTAATACATTTAAAATTTGGTTTTGAGATAGTTTATCTTTTACCTTGAGTTTGTGTTATCACGTTCATTATTCAAATTAATAAATAATTATCATAGTTTAACTAATTAAAATATTAATAAAATATTTCATGTTTATTATTCCTTGTATGTAAATTATATCCTTATTATACTTAATTAATAATTTTATTGATTTTTCTTCAAACATTTTTAGGGTGTTTGGCTCATAAGTCCAAAATAACATCAGTTAATTCACGTTTTCCCAATAGATCATGATAATATAATTTCCATAATCAAAATAAATAAATAAATATAATATTAATACATTAATAATTCTTTTATAACCAACTATGTATGATGGATACAAAAAATTCATTATTTTATGGTTGGAGTTTTAGTGGGCTGAATGTAGGCATGAGTAAAGTTACCATTTTCGAAAGAACATGTGGGAAAGAACGTATATATCATTTTATAATCCAAAAAATATGATTATTTAATTAATATCATACTTAAATATTATATAAAACATTATAAATAGTATTTATATGTGGTGATGGAAGAAGATTTACATTGGTTCATATGGTGGTTGTCCGCTATACATACAAAGGATGGTTCCAATCACCATTTGATAGGATATTAGATAGGTTATAGTTATTTCAAAAGAGAATAAAAATTCCATATTTTGGAGATAAATATTATCTTATATGGTAATTATATTTTTCTTTTTAAGATGATAAAGTATGAAAGGTAATAAAAACAATTAAGAGTTTTTCCTATTCTTCAAATACCCTCTTTAGCTTTACACCTTTGGCCTCCGTAGGTGGGTATTCTGATCATAACAGTGAATCTCTTATATAGAGAGGTATGTTATGAATGAATTTTGGAAGGTATTTTATAAAATATTTTCAACAATATTTCTGAAAAATAGATGATACGGGGTTCCCTTTTATATGTGAGGTAAGGGATATAAATTGAATATTATACAAGATAAAATAATATATATATATATATCATAATCATGTCATGTGGAACCATGGAACTCAAAAAATATATGTAATATATTATAGGATCTATAAAAACTCAACCAACCACATTTCAAAATATTTAGTATATATTTAAATCCTACTCTAATATATAAATATCTTTAAAATCGTTTTAATCATAACCGTGATAACCCAAATGTTTAACATGATAAAATAATTAAATGAAAAAAATAAAAGGTTCTTACAAGAAAACATGAAAATGATGACTCAAAATTAATAATAAATTTAATCATATTCAATTTCTATAGTTAAAATAAATTAAACTTAATAACACACACCAAAGGAATGAAAATAATAATTTCAATAAAATACATTATTTAAGCATTGAAATCATTTTACATTGAAATCATCATAAAAGGTGGTTTCCACAACTTTTTCTGGTCATATAATAAAAATAAGGTTTCTTAATTTTTTTTAATATTCTATATCTGAATATAACAATTAAAATATTTGACTAAATACAATGAAGAATAAATCATTTTGAATTTAAATAAAATATAACTTATATTTATAAAAGTCAATATTAGCTTTCAAATTTTAGAATTATGTTTTAAAATAAATTATTTAAATCATTGAACATATATTTTGTCAAGAAATTATAAAATAGGATAATGGAAATTTCTATCGATATTTTATTGTATTACCACATAGTTTTAACCATGTTTTACCTCTTTTATCACAGGGAAAAATATTTACTCTAGTTACTATTCAATTTGAAAAAAAATTGTTATTATTATCTAATATTAATTATAATAATTCCAAATAAGGAATCAAATTTATCAACTTTAATTCTGGGATATGGTGTAATTTAATTTGATTTAAAACCCACACAATGTGATAAAAAGTGGTTTTCCAGATCAAATATCATCTTTACGTACAAAATATTATTTTACAAAAATAAAACATAAAATTGACAATAATATTTTTAATTAAAATATTTGAAATATACTTTTCCAAACATTACCTTGAAACCGTTTATAAAAAATAAAACTTTTTTTACACGTTAAATGAAAAAATATATTTTTTAATAAAAATAAATATTTTCCACCATTTACCCAAAAATCAAATTTTTCATAAAAAACCCAAAAATAACTATAATGTAATTTTTTATTAATGGTTAAAAAAATTTATTTTTGATACATCCAAATTATAAAATTTTTAAATAATGAATTCAAGTAAACCGGTATAATATATGAAATAAAATTTGGTAGGAGTAGATCGGTGTCCTTTTTTATGGTAAAATTACTTAATTTTATTATAGTGAATATAACTCTAAAAATATAATTAATGAATATTAATTAGTTAATAAATTGATATAATTATAAAATTTCAAATTTTGTTACACCTCTTTAACTTTTTAGAATACATGTCAATGATTTCGAGAGAGTTACATCTATTCTAACATTGGTTCTCTCAAAAATAATTTTTTAAATTCAAGAACTATTACCCATAAAATATGTTCTATAACAATGAAAAAGTCATATTTATATTGACATAATATTACTTGGATACATTGTTAATTTTGATATGAAAACACACTAATTTATCTCAGTATTTCATTGATTTAGTGAGATAAAATTGATCTTTTTCATCTCCTCCCTATAAACTCAAACATCCTTAGATAATATTAATAAGAGCATTCTAGGAAGAAACGAATTGGATAAAATTAATTATTAAAACCACCCCTGATTCCTTTATCTCTAGAATTATAAAATCTGTAGGAAACATAAATTTACCCACTTCACCATTACATCATAAATAATTCAACTAGTTTGCTTCATTGACATATCTTCTAAACATAGTGAAACTCTTAGAGGATTTTAATTTCACGACCGAATAATATTTTATACATTTAATGGAATAAATTCAACACTTTCTCCAATCTCATAAATATTCTGGCCAAACATACTATGAATAAAAACCCACCCATGATCTGGATTCATTATTTGGAGTTTCTACTGAAAAACCGAATAAAAGTTTTAGTGAATGAATTTTTCCTAGTTTCAAAACATATTTTTTGTACATGAAAAGTTCATCAATAAATATTGAAGACAACAAAATTTATGAGATCAACAGAACCAATAGAATTTCTGTCTATTTTCTATTTATAATTATTAAGATATATTTTTCTATTATGTTATATTAACACGGTGCATTATTTTTTTAAAATGTATAGGTTGATCATATAGATGAACTTATATCATAATTTTTTTTTCCTACATCATGTGAGTTATTTTTCAATAATTTTTTTTATTCTCATAATTTATTCCTACAATTCATTTTTTTCATTTATACTACCTTAAATATTGATTCCATATTCAACTGTTTCACTTGTCCACTCTAAAAGATTATCCTCTTCACCTCTTCCCATGTTAAAAATATGTTACCTAATAATTTTCCATGTATTCACTCACATGGATTTTAGGAAAGGTATCCTGGTTATTTCACTATTTTTATATCATCCCCTAGTTCTATTCTAATTATTATTAATTATTATGGATTTTTCTCTTTACTTTTTCATGTTTTATTCATTATACATGATATAAATTATTTCTATCTCATCAAAAGATGGTAAGGATTTTTATAGTTGTAATTATAATTTGATTCGATAAAAAATATTGTCCGAGCATTCTAAAATTTTTCAATGGAAGGTCCAAGTTATATTTTTCTTTTGGTAAACAATGGAGGGTTTTGTGAGCTAATGAGATTTTTTCCTCATTATACTCTCAATCATTTATTTTTGAGTAACAGACTATCCACCTCTCTATTTTCTTGACATTGTATTTAAGGTCAGTTATAGTTACTAATGGACAACTACTCTAATGAGGTTTCTTATACTATGACATGAAATTGATGGAAGATATAGGGACCACTATATATCTCACTTTTAATAAAATGAACAGGCTTAGAGGACTACCCTAGATTATGGATATTCAGTAATTACTAAATATTATTAGACCTGACCTCAATATGAGTGCCCACCATTATCATTTCTACTATTTTGTGAAAACATCTCTTGGTTGGGAATATATAGCATTTCCATTTCAAGATATTTTGAAAAATATAGTCTAATACGTATCAAACACTAATGGTGGTCTTCCTTATCAATCCTAAACTAGTGTCTAAATCAACCATAGACTAGGAGCTATTTCTTAATAAAAATTATAATTTTAGTAACTATATCTATTGTGTAACTGTATTGGGAGTTCATGTTAGTATAATCTCATTTAAAGGATAATATTTATAATAAGTGGATTCTTCAAAATTCTACATAAAATTGTGGATTTCAACCTATATCTCTCCCATCATCACCTATTGAAATTATTTATTCAGAAATATTTGGGATATAATGTTTCATGTGATCAAAGATCTTGTATCTTTCAACGATATTATATATCACATATTTCATGGGCTCCATATTTTCTCATTTCAAATATCTGGTTTTGTGATAGATAATACTCAATCTATAGGTTGAATTCAATAGGCTACTGAAAATTGATAATCATGGATATCCTAAGGCGAGTTTTGACCATCACCAATGGTCTATAATAAAATCCTAAATTCCATTATTAGTCAAATAAAAAAATTAAAAAAATTCCCAAATATATCAAATCAAAAAATCAATAGAGCATCCTTTGGCGGGATTTGATGTAACGTCCTCAGAAAAGACTCAAGAAACATTAATCATTACTATGATTCTTTAATTCTTAAGGAAAGAGAGTCATATTATATAATTTGTTGACAAGGATCCTTAGTCACTATTAATATAAACTATTTTATTGGAATTATGAGTTTTACGAACAAACCACTAGAACAAAAGGATCCAAACATTACTAATCATTTGAAATTATTTATTTGAAAAAATAGTTGGAAGAAAATAATTTCAATTAAAATATAAGAAAAAATCAAAAATAATGAAGCAAACAGAACAGTGAAAAAGATCATATTGACTAAAAAATATTTTATTTAATGAGATGATGGATAAATTTCATAGGATTTTCCTGAAATATTATGATTTCAACATCTGGTGAATAATAAATTATGGATAATAGAGATATTATAAATTTTAAATTTACCTCAGTTATTAACAATTAAAACTACCTAAATCCTTTAATTTTTTATATGAAAGGAAACATCATAGGTGCATTATGTTAAATCTCAAGAGAAAAAATGATGAATTAAAGTTGGCTCTCTCCGCTCTATTCCACTATCACATTGCATTATATCACTAAATAACAATCACTATCATTGGGTGACCAATACATGTTGCTGAATTAGTCACAGTGTGATTTTAATATAACACATGTTATTATCAAAATACATTAATCGTTTAGGTTAATAATACATCATATTACTCTTGATACACAATCCCTTAAGAGACTATCCAATAATAATATATTGTTCATTATTCATTTTTGAAATTGTAACCTAGAGGGATAGAGGTCAAATACTCAAAGGTAGAAAAATTATGGTTATTATAGTAACACCCCGAGCTTGGGTTCCACTAAAATGTTCCCTGAGCCTAATGGATCACATGGCCTCAAGATAATCATTATTAATTACAATGGTTACTGAATAGTACTTAGACCCCATGTGTTTTTGTTGTGAGATTACACCCCCCCAATCACCAGAGTGTAACATAAAGGAATATAAATAATATACAATGATTAAAAAGTGGAATACTGATATATAAACAATTCCAGAATACATATCATATAAAAAAGATGATACATGTCATATGTCTCTAATACAGCATCCAGAATAGGTATAATGTTGTATAATAAATTTCATGTAACAAGTATTTAAAAATTACATATTGTATACATGAAGAATCACAAGCCTCAACTTCGTCCCATGATACCCTACTTCTAAGCAGAAATCAAAAACCTATAGTATGTCATTTTCCATTATCAATACCTACAATCATATAGTCTGTTTGGGTCCTAAAAGGTATCCCAAACAAGGTGTCAGAAAAAATAACCGTAGGAAACCACCTAATGTTATATGCCAATTAGATAGTGAATATATATATAATAGATAGTGCACACAGTAAAGTAATAATTGAAGGAATTATTCATACGTAAGCATCATATAATCCATGTTCTCATTTTATGAACAATTCATTTAATAATTTTCATTTAAAATGTATGTCTCTGATTTAACAGTAAGCCAATTGTCACTTAAAACATGTTCATTTTACTAATAGTTCATATTATAATGCCCTGACCCCAGTTTCCTGGAGTTGGTGCTAAAAATATTCTGTGTAATTTGTTTTTAAATATAACTAAATATTTACACAACATACTAAATAATAGAGGATATTTTACCAGCCCAAGTAATAAAGTATTAAAATCCAATTTTACATTATAATATAAATGTACAATATTTGATATAAAAATTCAATGTAAAATTTGAGAAATACTTACATGTTGGAAATTCATCGTAGTACATCAACTGAATCGGTATGAAAAAAATGCATAGTAAGGGGTTTTAAAACAAGATCAATAAGAAATAATTTCTCGTTAAATCATTTCAACAAATATATGCATTAAATTAGAAAATTAACTTTCCTCATAATATTCCATCATCGTTTCCATGATAGATTCATAATCATCTTTTAGGATAATCTCATGATAAAAAATTATAAACTTATTTACAAGTTAAAAATAGAAATTATTATAAAATTATGAACTCACAAGAAAAAAAATCTTTACGATCCTCCTATATGATAGTTAAAGACCATACATAATCATTCTATAACATGTCAGCGGTGAAGATAAAAACATATAGAAAAAATAAAATTTATTCAGAATTAGACATTAAATGATGTGAGTTATCATAATGGTTTTGAAGAGAAATATTAATCATTCCTTATTAATGAAATACTATAGAAGTTTATATTTAAATATAAAACATTATCCCATGTTCACATTGAAATTTAAAAATGATTAATACTAGTATATAAAAAAGGATCATTAGCATTGGATTTTTACTTGTTGAATAATTTCATGGACTTTTACTTACTAGAATCATTATGATGGGATGCATAATGCAAGGCTTCATCAAAACTCTTTCCAGGCCTCATTCCATGACCGTACATAACCAATTGTTCAAGGCCACACTGTGAGACAATACATAAGAATTTTATCAAGGCCTCTTACGAAGACCTTATTGGTCTCACGATACCTACAGATGTATCGAGAAGCTATATCGGGCCTCCCCAATCACATAATAAGTCCTATAAACTTAAACATATATCTAATAAAACTATTTCATTAAATAAAAGTTACCCATACCACATTGATTTATTTGAATCTTAATAATTGGTGAAATAAATTCATTAAACATTCCAAAGTGTCCCATACCACATTGAAATGTTATGTTCTTAATCCATATATTATCATAAAAAAATTCATCTCATACATAAATTAAATGTCTTTAATTTCATGTCATCAATATTTTGAATAATGAAATAAATGAAATTTTAATCAATAATACATATATATTTTTGAATTCACAAAATAATCTTATATAATAAATAAATATGCTTCAGACATAAAATTATAAATACAACATTTCAATTATGGAAGAAATACATGTGCATGATAATTTCAAATAAATTTATATGAAACCGTGATTTAAATATGTGTAAATGTTATGCATGATTCCTGACCATGACTTTATGCAGTTGCGACAACCTTATGTTTAAAATAACATGACGACAAGTTATGCCCATTTTTCTAAAATATGATGAAAAGTATTATAACATTCCTATAAACAATTTTTCATTTATATGTTATATATATATATTAATGTATATTATTACCATGATTTAAAATTCTAAATAAAAGGACATAATGTTTCCCATATATATGTATATAATTGACCTTGATTTTATGACATTCATTGTCGCAAAATACATGTTTGAACAAAAATTCGATAAATGATAAAATTCATTGGAAGATCAAGTATGATATAGATTACTAACATTGATAACGAATTATGATTTGGAAGTTTTATTAAAACATAATTTTTATGAAAATTATTTATTTACGTAACTAAATAAAATAATTAAACTCATTGCACATCAATGAATTAAAATATGTGCTAATATTTATAATCTAAATAATATATTTATTTAATCGCACATTCATTATGTGTTACAAAAATAATTTTTCATGGTTGGAAAGATATTCATATATGTGTGTGTGTGTGTGTGTATTTCAAATCAACATAGTTTGTCAAAATAAAAAACCTTCTATTATAAAATCATAATACTAAAAATAAAACTCAAACTAAATAAATTTAAAAATAAAACCATATTGAGAAATATTATAAATAAATAAACTCCTTATATCAAAATTGAACCATTGTAAATATTTATCTTAAACGCACATTAAAAACAAACATAATAAATGCACGAGTTATCAGTGTGCTCAAATATAAATGAAATGGTGTCCATATACAGCGCATAACTCAAATTTGATAAACTGAGCACATTGTTAATTTTAAAATTGAAAACCATATTTTAAATTTTAATTTTCATCCTTCCAAGATAAATTTAATCATAAAGACAAATACTAAATCCCTTATTATAAATTTTGAAAGTAAAAAAAATTTAATAGTTTTTTTTCACATAACAAATAAATAGATGCATCAATTATATTCTTCTCTTTCCTTAAAGTTTTCTAATATAAAATGTAGACTGGAAGAATTATAATTACATAATTTGGACAATATAATTTAAACCCTTACATAGAACAATAAAATTAAAACCATAATTTTAGAATGAATAAAAAATAACCCATATAAAATATATTTTAAAATTATAATAGATCCATTAGAAAATTAATTTGAAAATTAAAATAGATCCATTACCTTGTTTGGGTTAAAATATAGGACTAAGCTGTTCAAATTTCCTAGCTGTATGAAAATGATGTTCTTAGAGAAAGAGGGTCAAGTCTTCAATCCATGGAGGATGGGTTCAGCTTAATAATCATGCATTAAAAACAATGGATGTCGTATGATTCTCATTGAATATGAGTTTTTTTAAACAATACCCAAATATCAAAATCAATCATGTTTTTTCATTCTTTATTTATTTATTTATTTATTTTATATTATCATTTCAAACACATTATTCCCTACATTTTTTCTAGTTTTTTATTCCACTAGTTTCTATCATCCATTAAAGTCACGGGTTCACTATATTTTCCAATATTATCTTAATATTTACAGACCCATCACTATTTTCATTATTACATATCATTTTATTTAAATCATTGTATTCATTTTTTTAAAAAGTTAAAATTCTTTCACTTTTTGTTAAATACAAAACAAAACACTTTTTAAAAAAAGTATCATTTTTTATAAATTCATTTATATACATTATTAATATTTTAAATGTTTTAAGATATATAAATATATAATTCATTTTTTAATTAATTTAAAATCAAAAAAAAATTAAGCCACATATATAAAATTTGGTTTTTTAATAATAAAATAATAATTTATATTTATAATTTAAAATTTTTATATAACAAACACATTATATATTTTAAAATATTTATAAACAATTTTAACATAAAAATAATAATTTTGTTAAAAATAATATTTACCCATAATTATTTTTTACATTTTTTATCATTGTTATTATTAGCATCCCCATCAATAAAAAATTTAGACAACTTATAATGTTCAGGTTTCATTTAATTCAACATAATGATAAAATTTAATTAATATAA
This sequence comes from Viscum album, assembly GCA_963277665.1. NCBI lineage: Eukaryota > Viridiplantae > Streptophyta > Magnoliopsida > Santalales > Viscaceae > Viscum > Viscum album. The sequence goes on from OY728122.1 coordinate 690,202,198, forward strand.
AAAATATATACATTTCGTTATATATATGTAAAATATCTTCATTTTAAATTTTCAAACAATTATAGTTATCTAAAACTAATCAACTAAATATATTTCTAATAAAATACTCCTTTAAATAAATTAATAACATATTTAAAAAATATTTTTTTTAATATTAAATAAACAATTTTCCTCAGAAAATAATAATATATAAAAATATAAATATATTAAAATATATATAAAAATACAGAATATAGTTTAACATATTTAAAAAAACAAATTTAATTAATAAAAATAGTATTTCATGAACCATACTATTTTATAATCTTGAATAAAAATTTATTTTAATTATGAAAAAAAAATTAGTTTCATTTATTTATTAAAAAACAAAAAAAAATTAAAATAATAGCACTATTTTAATTTCATATGGTGTTACGTTATTCCCCATATAAAAAAATTGTGTCTTCTCAATTCAATAATATGACTCTAGAAAATTATGAATTTCTATATTCATAATTAACAAATCTAAAACTACTATACCCTAAAATCATATATTCTACTACTTATATGACAACATCTTGTCTCCAATTTTTTCTAGACCATTATTTTGATACCAAATATAAGGCCCCGATCCCAGTTTTCCAGCACTAGTGCTAAAAACAATCTGTGTAAAAAAATTCAAAAAGTATCTGGATATTTACACAACATAGTACATAACAGAGGATTTTTTTCCAACTCAGGTTCTAGAAAATTATAATCTAATATTACATTCGAATATAAATGTTAAATTTCCAAAACAAAATTATTCAATGAAATATCAGAGAAATGCTTCCATATTAGAAATTCATCATAACACTTCTACTAAACCTATATGAATAATTTAAAATGCATGGGGTGAGAAAAACAAGGCCCAGTAAGGGATTTTAAAACAACACTAATAAGAAATAATGTTTCATTAAAACATTTCACAAAAACACATTCATTAATTCATGAAATTAACTTTCCTCATAACATGTCATCATCACATTCATGAGAAATTATGAAATATATTTTAGGATAAACACATGCACAAAATTTCTATAATTATTTAGGAGTTATAAATAGAGTGAATTATAAAGTTATGCACACACATAAAGATAAATTCACAAATTGCACCTATAAGTTAGATAAATACCATAAATAATCATTCTATGACATTCCATAGGTGGAGATAAAAATTTACACATGAAATATTATTTATTCATAATTAAACAAAAAATGATGTCATTTGTCATTATGGTTTAGAAACTATATTTTAATCTTTCTTTATTATTGAATTTATATACAAGTATATATTAAAATATAAATCATTTACCCCTGTGCACTTGGAAATATAACATTGATTAATATTGGTTTATAAGAAAATGATCATTAGCCAATGATGTTTTACTAGTTGAATAATCACATGGAATTTTACTTACTAGAATCATTATGACGGAAAGAATTATGCAGTACATTATAAAAATTCTTTTAATTACTCATGCCATGACTATAAATAACCATTTTTTCAATGCCTAATTCCAATAACATATATAACCATTTTTTTCAAGGCATCATTCTAATACCTAGTTTGTCTCGTGTGACTTACCGATGCATAAAGAGGCTATAGAAGGCTGCACCCATCACACACCAAGTATTATACATTACTCATATGTCTAATAAAAATATTTCTTCAAATCAATGTGTCTCAAGATACTTTTATTTATTTTAACCTTAATCATAGGTGCAATAAATTCATTAAACCATACAAAGTGCCACATAGCACTTTGAAAATTTTATTTCAAAACACACATATTATCATTAAAGGATTCAACTCATACTTATTTTAATTGTATTTATTTTCATTTTATCAATATAATGAATAATTAAATAAATTCACATTTAATCAATTATAATTATACTATTTTGTCTTCTCAAAATATTATTATATAATAAATAAATATGTTTCACAAATAAAATTTTTAATAAAACAGTTCAATTCTAAAATAAATCAATGTACTTGATAATCTCAAAAAAATTCATTTCAAACCATGATTGAAAGATGTGTCAATGTTACGCTTGACGCATGACCATGACTGTATGAGGATAAGACATCCTTAAGATTAAAATAACATGAGGACATGTTATGCACATTTTTCTAAAATATGATGATAAATATTATAAAATTTCAATGAAAATATTATCGTTTATATTATATATATATATATATATCCTTGTATATACATACCATGATTTTAAATTCAAAATAAAATAACATAATGTTTCTTTTATATATGTATATGACTGATTTTGAATTTATAACATTCATTGTTGCAGAATACCTATTTGAACAAAACATCCATAACTGCATAAATTCATTGGTAGAACAAGTATGATATCAAATTAAAAACCATGATAATACATTATTTTGTGTCAGATTTATTAAAACATAATTTTTATGAACATAAAATATTTATGTAACCATATCAAATAATTAAAATCACTACACATCCATGAATTAAAATATGAGTTAATATTTATAATCTAAATATTATAAATAGTTAATCCCTCTTTAATTATGTGTTCCAAAAATAATTATACAGATATGGATAGATATACATACATATGAATCTATATATATATGATTACCAGTCAATATAGTTTTTCAATGGTAAAACCCATCCCTTATGAAATCATAGTAATAAAAAAAACAAATAATTAATAAATTTAAAAATATATCCATATTGAGATTTATGTCAAATAAATAAAACCCTTATATCAAAATCAAACAATATTACATCATTACATTGAACACACATTAATGAAAAACATAAAAGAAAGAATGATTTATCAGTGTGATCAAATATAAATTAAATGGTGTGCATACACGGTGAAAAACTCAACATTTATAAATTGAACTCATTATAAATTTGAAAAGTGAAAACCATAATTAATAATATACTTTCCACCCATTAAAAATAATCTTGAAAATAAAAATAAATAATAAATACCTTAAGATGAATGATTGAAGTAACAAACAACTAAACGTTTTATCTTAAAATAACTAACAAATAGATGTTTCAATTATATTCTTACCCTTAATTTTTTTTTGATAAAATAGATTGATAAGAAAACATGTAATAACATAATTACGATAATAAAATTTAAACCAAAACAGAAACTATAAAATAAAAACAAGAATTTTTTCAGGAATAAACAAAATTACCCTTACAAAATAAATTTGAAAACAGTAATAGATCTGTTACACCATAAATATAAAAATAAAATTATATCCATTAACATGGTTTGGATCGAATGATGGAATATGTTGCTGGATTTTTTGGGCAGTATGAAATTGATGTTCTGGGAGGAAGAGGTACGAGTCTTCTATCCATTGAGGAGGGGTTAAACATAACTCTCATATAATAAATACAATGGGTGTCGTAAGAATCTCAAAGAATATGAGTTTTTTTAAACAGAAATCCCCAAATGAAATTAATCATGGGTATTCATTCTTTATTTATTTTTTTACTTTAGCATATTAGACACATTTTTTCAACATTTAATCATTATTTTTTTATTCGAGTAGTTTCTATCATTATTTAAAGTCATGGGTTACCTATATTTTGGATTCTTATCACAATTTCGTTAAACCAATCAATATTTTCACCATTACATATCATTTTATTTAAATCATTTTATTATTTTTTTTGACACGTCATACTTCTTTATCTCTTTTTAAATACAAAAAAAAATTTAAAAATAATTGTATCCTTTTATGTAAATTCATTTCTATATATATATATATATTTAGCAGTTTCTAATAAATAAAAGTATATAATTCATTTTAAAAAAATAAATTAATATCATAAAATTTTTTAAAATACATATATATATATTTTTTTTGATAATAAAATAATTATATACTTTTATAATTTATTAATATTATATAACAAATGCCTAATATATTTTAAAAAATTTATAAACTATATTAACAAAGTAATTATAATTTTCTGAATAAAAAAATTTACCCATAATTATCTTGTACATTTATTATTATTATTATTATTATTATTATTATTATTATTATTATCATCAATAAAATATTAAAACAAATTATAATGTTCAGATTTTTTTAATTTCAGAATAATGTTAAAATCATAATTACTATCATAAATATATAAATTTCATTATATATTTGTAAAATATAATCATTTTAAATTTTCAAAAAATTATAGTTATATAAAAAATCAACTAAATATATTTATAATAAAATTCTATTTTAACTAAATTAATAACATATTTTCAAAAAGATATTTTTTAATTATTTAAAAAATAATAATTTTATCCCAAAATAATTATAAATTCAAAACATTATATATTAAAACATATTTTAAAACAAATAATATAATTTAGCTTATTTAAAAAACACATTTATTTATTGCAAATAGTCTTTCATGAAAATTAATATTATATAATCTTGAATAAAAACTTATTTTAATTACACTGAATAATATAGTTTCATAATAGTTTTAAAAAAATAATTAATTAAAATAATAGTACTATCTGAATATTTTGAGATGTTACACATTTAATCATTCATTCTTGAAAACTTTAATAAATCCTAGTGTCCCCCTTAACCACATGTGACCAAGAATGACTAAACCGATCATCGATAATGTTAAATTCAACACCAAATCAAATATTGTTACTCTTCTTGGATGATGTGTCATATAAGTCATTTCATTAATTATTCTTTCATGAATATAATTTTTTCCTTTATATTCCAAAGTTGGAACCCAAGTATTAGTAAAAGTTTAATATAAACCAATACCCCACAATCTAATCTATGGAAAAAAGCTCAAGATCCCATATATTTTTCTAGGAATGGTATAACATCCCTTTCATTTGATTCTTCCCTTTGAGGTCCACTAAGGAATACAGATTATTTCCCATGGAATATATGTCAACTTCCCTTTGAGTTCTTCCATGTAATTCTCATATAAATCCATGTATAAATCGGTATAAAAGATAATCCCCATAATCTGTACTTGTCAATCCACTAGGGATACAAAGTATCACCCATGGATATATTATCAATGGCCATGATTTCATCCATGGAATTCTCATATGAATCAATGCATCACATGACATATAAGTCATGTTTCGTGAAAATTTAGTTCATCGATGGAGTTATCATATAAATCCATGTATCACAGAACACACAAATCATTTAATTACATCTGAAACTATTTAATCAAGATCATTTTACATGAGAATGTAAAAACCAACACGTCTCATTCATTCTCACATCAAAAGGTGGGTCTACTCAACAGCCATGCATATAAAGCTTAGATTTCAAATAATCAAATGGGTAAATCTTTATAAAAAGATTATAAAACTTAATTAAACTATCGCATTGCATAAGCATCACTTAAATAACATGTGAATATAAATAATAACAGAAATTGAAGCTATGTCAAATAATGAATGGCATTACTTCCATTATGACTCAAAAGATAAATTCACTTTATGAAAATTAAATATTTATTAATATATTGATTAACCAAGGAAAATGGAATGGTCATCTATCCCTTCTAATTACATCATTAAATTACAATTCATATAAATTGAAATTCAATTCATAATCAAATTGGAATTTGATATCCCAGTCAAGGGGGAAGGGGGCACACCTTAAGGCATCCAAATTTAAATGCCACACACAATAGTCCGTCAAATATTCAACACCCAAAGGGTTGATTCAATTTTAAGGAATTCAACCAATAACCATTCAATAGAAATCATCCTTTACTATATAGGTTATAATTATCAATATTATAATACAATCTCGATTAATTTGATGACTAGAAATTCGGTGTGTGGCACGAAAACATGCATAAATAGATTGGCATTGTGTGAAAGTCGTGAGACAACCAAACATAGGTATGTTGTTGATAGATCTTCTAGTATTAGATCCTTATTTGGCCTGAATTAAGAAAAAAATCAAATAACATATGAACAAAATCATAATTGGGAAAATTATCTTCCACCCAAATAGAATAACCAATATCCAGAAGATGAAGAACAAAAACAAAATTGATGTATTTCCATAATGGATGCAACGAGATAAACCACATTTGAATCAGAGATCAAATGGAGATGGTACCTCAATTCCAGAATAGATCTCAAGGAAGCTAATAAATGGAGCTCACTATCATGCAAGAGAGAAATAAAATATTGGTTCGAAATAACAAAACATATGTGGAAAATGGTCATTTAGAAGAAAAAAAATCTATTTAGCATTGTTTAGGTGCACAGTTGGATAAATATTTCACCAACCATGCATAGGTATCTATAGGTTTGGTGAACCCACATGACTTTTCCACACAGCTTGACTAACCACAAACAAACCAAGAAAAAAAAATCGAATGTACAGCTTATAAAATGAACCACAGGGTCTTAGGATCACAATCGCATGGTTTTTCTAAAACCATGAAGCGTGTTACTTCTCTCTTTCCCATCATTTTACGGTTTGTTAAAACATGTGGTATGTCCCATATGTTTCAAACTAACCATGCACCAGTCCATTTTCAATCTACTTCTTGGGTTCCATGCTTTGAACTAGCCCCAAAACCCCTTAACAACTCTGTGACCTCAATGGGATACTATATAAGTCCATATATAAACAATTAAACTCATAATTTCACAAAATAAAAGGATATATAGCTCAATGATTAATGTGCTTCTTAAAAACATCTCCTCTTAACAAAATTTTTTATGAAATATATCTTACAATAATGGGGATGCATGATTTGAGAATACCTACGGCCACTACGATCACACATCATCCTCCTTCTCATAGGTGTCATCATCACACAACTATATGGCCATATCAACCATACTTGAGGAATTGAATAGACTCATAGAACCTTCATTCTACGATCCATAATAAGAATTGGATTCTCCACAAAGAATTCATCTACCTATAACTCAACCTCCTTGGGTGGAAAGAAATGATACATGTCAAAATAATAGTAGGGAAACTGAGATATATAGAAGTCTTCATTCATTGACTGATACCTCTAATGTAACTACAACTAATAAGCTACCGGCTCCACTCTCTCCAAAATCTCGAATGGCCTGACATAACTCAATGAACGCTTACCATGTCTCCTGATTCTCTTATGTCCCATAGTTGGAGAAACATGTTGAAATATATGATCCCCAACATCAAACTCAAAAGTTCATCTATGGTATTTGGGATATTATAATTTTTTATACTGTGCAGTATCCATCCGCTTCCAAATCAACTACTCCTTCTATGTGCTCTCCAAAAAAAGATAACATCCATGCATCACTACCCCTCCTTCCTCCAACCTACACATGATTGGTCTACATGGCCCACCAGAAAAAGCCTAAGAAGTCATCAACGTAATTATATCATGAATAATATGGTTTTAAGGGAATTTCACCAGGTGTAAATGCCTCTATCAACAGCCCGTGAAATCCAAGATGTATGTTCATATCATTACCACATACACCTGGATCGTGTTCTCTAACTGGCCATCTGTATAGGGATGGTATTCTATTCTCAAAAGAACCAATATACCCAATCATCCCTATAACCCTTTCTAGAACAATGAATTAAAATGGGAATCACTATCTAAAATGACATTATTGGGGATACCATGAAGTCATACTATCTCTTGAATGCACAACCTTCTAATCTCATCAACACTGAATGATTCCTTGATCGAAAAGAAATTCGAATCTTTCGTAAACCTATCAAAAAAAAATCCATACAACATCATTACCTTGAGATGTCCAAAGTAAACATATCATAAAATCTGTCATGACATCATTCAATCTCTTCTCAGGAATGGGTAGCTACTATAAATTTCTGGTCGGTTGTAAGGGTTTCTCCTTCACCAACTAAGAGCTGGAATACCTCATGAAAAAACCCACTACATTCCTTTTCATACATCTCCACCAGTACTAAAAACATAAATACAAATAAATTTTTGTTGATTGAAAGTTTCACTACCCAAACTAAAGCTTAACAATCATGTGTCATCTCCGCATGCATGTTTTCTAGAACCAACATGTAACAATGAACTCCCAAAATTTCCTCCTCGCCTAGGGTCCAACCCCGAGGAGGGTCCTCACCAGCCACACTCTCCCATAGAACTCATCTCTCATAATCATAAAGCTATATTATCCTCACTCTATCTAGAAGTGTAAAGGTCCCTAGAAAGGGTGATATAAATGTCATCCCCATACATTCCAAGACATCTAAGTCTCTCTCAGAGAAAAAATTCATAACATTCCACTCACTACTTGCATATTGCACTACCTGTATTTCAGTTCTTCTACTTAGTGCATTGGCCACTACATTTATTTTATTAGAAATATGTGAAATATGGAATAAAAAACTTTATAGGTACTCAACCCAACCCCGTTTCCTCAGATTCAAATCACAAAGTGTAAATATGTATATGAGGCTTTTTTGGTCTGCATACACCACAAAATTCTCTCCAAGTAATTTCCCCAAAACCGTAATGAAAAGACAACATTATCTTACTCGAGATAATGAATTAGGTAGTTCCTCTCATGTGACCTCAACCACCAAGACCCACGTGCCATGAATCTATCTCCCTATATAATAACTACTCCTACACCAATACCAAATCCATGAAATGTATATTGTGTAAATTCTACCAAGCTCTGAAAAAATCAGTATCAACACTGAATTCAATCTCTATTTCAACACCTAAAAGTATTTCTCATAGGAATATGACCATAGAAACATCACACCCTTCATATTCAAGATTTTGAGAGTCATTTCACTGTGTGAGAAGACCTATATGAAACACATGTAATATTCAGCTCTCCCAAGGTAATATTTTGCCTCAATGATTTTCATGGGTTGTTCCAAAGAAACTACAGCTCTCACCATCTCTAGGTCAAGTGATTCTTCTATATCAGAGGTAATTTTACCTAGGAATTTAATCCAATATACCCAAAATTGAATCATTTTGAGCCAATAATATAGCAGATTCTTTCTCAGTGTATTAAAAATGATCTCAAGATGATTTTAATAGTCATTTCAATTCTGAGAATAAAATAATATATCATCCATGAAAACACACATATACGAAACATCTTCTCTAAAAGGATCTAGAAGGTATGTTTGATGGCCTAACATGAACTTAATTATAACCTGTTATCATATCAATCATTTCAAATACCCATGATACATAGATATGGTCAAAGAGATCATCTATCCCTGGAAGCGGATACTATTTATTAACCATCAGCTAGTTCAATTTTGAGAAATCAACACATATCCGAAGATTATTGTCCTCATTTTATGAAAAAGGACTAAATAACCCTATAGATAATTGTTGGTCAGATAAAACCCTTTTCCTCTAAATCCTCTAGTTGACACATGATCTCTTCCATTGTATTAGTATCCATCCTTTAAGTAGAAATGTATACAAGTGAAGCAAATAGAACAATATTAATAAATAAATCTACCTATCTCACTTGAGGTAATCCTAAAATATTACATTGGAAGACATCACTAACATGATCAACTACTCTAGGTAACTCACTGTGACATGTTCCCTGATCACCCTATTATAAAAACGAAATTTTGGATGTCATCCCACCCACCCCATGTTTATCAGGTCTATCTCTTTTTTCTTGGAAATACCTTTCCCCTTTTTGAATGAACTCCTCACCCTCTAGTGATGATAATGTCACCCTTTGATGATAGAAATCAACAAAAGCGTGAAAGAGAACCAACCATTCCATCCTGATAATGATGTCAAAATAAGTCATCTCGAGGATGTAGAGGTCCCAAACAGAGTGACACCCAAAAATCACTGGGCGGGACTCCATGTACTAATGTACATCCTCCATTATAATCCCCAATGAAGTGTAATGTGTAAAAAACACCTCAAATATATTGAAATTGATCCCAAGTCTTTCACCAGTGGAAATAGACATAAATCTATGAGAACACCCTCAATCAATAAGTGAAGAAGATAAAGTGAGGCTACTATAATAACACCTCTGATAGTAGATGGTCTTGGATCCTACTACTCAAGTGTCGATGTAACTAAATATAACTATATTGAACAATAGACCTATGATACTCTTAGAATCACAGAGTAGATCCACCATGTTATTGCTGTAAAACTGGGGTCTTACTAACACATCCAAAACTACCACCTTGGCCTGATTGGTCACATCTTTTCTAGCTCACTCCCTAATGAAATCTTTTTGATACTAAAACTGAACATGGAGCTAGTTCATACCCAATATCAATATTATCTGGTGAAAAAATTCTTTATAATCACTATATATGGTCCATCTTGCTACAATATCAGCACTCGATTGGGTCCCTTTTACACTTTGGCCTTTTATGACTTAGCATAACGCACTAGTATAACCTCACCTAGATACATGAGTGTTCACATTGGATTCTGGTATCACCATATCAGTGATCTAGAAGACACTTCCTACAACCATTTTATGTTGTACTATATCAAGATGATGAACAACCTGTGCACACAACTCCACCCTCTCTCAAGTTACACTCTATGAGAAGAAACTAATTCACAATCCTAGAAATAGTAGTTAACCTAAATACATTTACCTATAATCAAATTTCATACCTGATATCATCCTTAAATCACATGGGTTTCAATAACTCTTCATCAATCATAATTGGTAAAAAGAAATGTATCATAGTAGAACATTCAGTGTAATCCATATCATATAGCACACCAAACTCCAGGTGTAAGAACTCTCGAGGTCTACCAGTCCTCAACATCTCCTGATTGAAATAGTCATTGAAGTTCACATGAAAATCCCTCCTTTAACACCCCAATGATGATAAACAAATGTTATAGAATCTCACCATATCTTTTCTTAATCAGGTAGCACGTACATAGAGAACATTACCCTCCTCCCAGATGAAATATCTATATAATCGATGATATATAACATAGACTCTAGCCATGGCTCTTCTGCCTGTGGTCTAACATTCCATTAAAACATTGGCATATACAACAACTAAAACTCAAATATAAACTCTTCCATAGTTAGGGAAGGTCATGGGGATCCCTGAATGTTTTTCCTAGAGCACAAGAACCCATCATGGAATGGTTCATCAACCCCTATTTCTGGTACAATGACTGGTGCAACAGCTAGAACAATTAGAGGATCCTATGGTAGCTAATGATCAACCACCATTGGAGTGTGGTCATTTCCCCTCTCCTGAAGTATGATTAAAGTTCATCATGGTGGCATGCCTCTAAAATGATAAACACATCCCTCATATTGATATTTATAACAAATTTCACAGCTCAAAAGTAGGTAAATAGAAATAATATAGTTACAATCCTTCCTATATAAGAACACATCCAACATTCCTACTCCAAGTGTCAGGTCAAGGTATTATAAAGATCTGTTTTAGGTGAGAGACACTAAGAAAATAACACAACATAAGTCAGGTCTATTTATGTTCTCTTTAAAAGGCTATTTCAGTTTCACTTGATTTTATATTTGTTTTATTTTCAATTGTGTTCAGTAATTCATTCACATTTGAATTCAAACTCATTCCACATTTATCAAATTTCATTTACATGTTTGAACTAATTTACTACCAAATTCCAGTTCATGTTATCTCGTACTCTCTATGAACCAATAATTGGAATCCATCTTATCCATACCCTGACACCACTCAATATACATATCACAATAGTAGGAATACAGATCATGACACCTATCACAATAACATGGAACAAGTAATGAGTCCAAAATGGAATGAAAAAATACAAGTCACGTGATTTCTAACAATGTCATAAAATGATGCATGAGATGGAATACCGCGATCTCATCGGGATATTACAAAATAGAACCCATATTCACCTCAACAATAACGTCATAAATTAAGTGCATCACCCAATGGTGGAATCATATCAATATTTATTTCCTAATTCCAAAAAAACATTTCAATTTGAGAAAATATGTATTTTTCTTGTATATGAGTTAGCTATACCCAAGAAAAACTCATTACCATATTCCAATTCCTCTTTACCCATTTATTTTGTCACTAAATACTAAAGAAAACTAGAAAATATACTTTTATACAACTTTGTAATGTTTCGGACCTGGGTTCCATAGAAAGGAGTCCTGATCATAGTCAGCCACATGGCGTCAAATGGCACTTCCCAATTACTAGAGGATGTCGACTAGTATTGAGGGCTTAGGTGTGTCTTTTGGGATACTATACCATCATTACCATACTGTAGAGTATTAGAATGTAAAAAAGACTGAAATATATTAGAGAATTAAGTCTTCATTGGGAAAGGTCTCTTGGAATTGGTTTCTTGATAGGGTATGGCTTTGCCATCAGTTCTGTGTCCGTGCTACTGCATGGGACTACTTGTCGAGGGGTCCTCTGTCGTTGAAGGCTTGTTGTTGGAACACTATCTGGGATGGGGAAGTCTGATAGTTTTCTTTGGTTGTATGTGGTTACTCAATTTTCCCTTAAAAAGCTCTTTATAATGATAAAAGTAACTTTCGGTTAGTCAGGTATACAAAAATATAATAAAGTATATGTTGCAAATATAAAAAAACGCCAAAAGGTATCTGAGTAGCCTCAGAAACCTCATCTTTGTCCCCTGCTCTACTACTCCTAAGTAGAAATCAAGAACCTATAGCATGGAACTATCCCATATCAATACCTCCAATCATATATTTTTTTTGGGGTCTTAAAATGTTTCCCAAATGGGGTGCGAGATAAATTTCTAGTTTGCATCCACCCGAGGTCAAGTTCCAATGAGTCAGTGAATATATATAATAGAAACTGAAGGTAGTAATGAAATAAGTGATGTAAGTCATAAAAAGTAAACATCCCATATTCTAGGTTATGATTTTATAACAAATTCATTTAATCAGTTTCACTTAATAGGGTAAGTATCTAACTTAACAATCATACCTAGGTCATTTATGAAATTCTCATTTAAATATCATTTATTTTAACCATGAAGTCTTTGAACCTATCATAGAGACCATTTTTCCCTGTAATAACATGTTACCATAGATTCCTAAGCCATCCATAAAAAAAAATTAAGTCAAGAAATAATTCAAACTTGTCCTTTGGCTTGTATGACACATCCTATAATTTATTTCATTCATTATTCATTGATGAACCTGAGATCAATCTTGGTATCTTTAAATTGTAACCAATTTATCACTCCAAGTATTATAAAAACCAAAACCATATAATCCCATCCATGTAGAAACTCTTAAGAACCAATGTATCAATCTAGGTGTGGTATAACATCCTTTATTTTTGAGTCCCCCTTGGTGGTCCACTAAGGGATCCCATGTATCACCCATGGAAAATATATCAAATAAACATTGATTCCATCCATGGAATTATCATATCTAAACATGTATCACATGGTATAAAAAATAAACCTCATAGTTCATCCATTTTAGTCCGTTAAGGAGCCCATGTATCACCCATGGCTATATAATCAATTCCCAAGTGTCCATTCTTGTCATTCTCATAAGAATCAATGTTTCCCTTGCATATAAGTCATGTTTAAAGACAATTGTGTCTATCCATGAAATTATAAAATGAAAACATGTATCACCCTAGGCACATAGAATTTAACATCATTCTAATCCATTTATTCATGTTAATTTAACATGTCATGGTCAAGACCAAAACATCAAATATTATGTCACCAAAAAAGGTAGCTCAAGTCACTACTCAAGCTTAAAATGGTTGGATTTCATATAATCACATGGGAAAATATATATAACAAACTTATCAAGAATAATTATACTATCAAATGGCATAAATATCACTAAACTCACATGGGTATGTTAATATTTAGAGAAATTCAAGATAAGTTAGACAACTCTCTGAATATCCTCTATTTAACTCATAAGGGAAATCCACTTTAAGAAAATTCAAGATTCATCAAGATATTTCATTTCAAATTCTATAGGTTTGGTAATTCATACCTTCCTATTAGTTCAGTCAATTATAATTCATTCAAATTCCAATTCAATTCATAATTAAATTCACATTTCACATCCCAAGAAAGCTGAAAAGTGGAAGACCCTAAGGCATCTAATTCCAAAGGCCACCGTTAGTGGTCCATTTAATATTATACACCCAAATGGGAGATTCAGTGTCAATATGTTTGACTTATTAAGATTCATTTTTGTTCTACCTTATCTAAATAGAATATACCTATGAATTCTAGGATTCGATCTCATTTAATTTGATATTTAAAAATTGGGTGTGCAACATGAAGACATATATAAATTACTCAACATTAATTGAAATGCACGAAACTGCCTACTATAGGTCAATAGTTGATAGATCATATAGTATTAGCTCTTTATTAAGCACTAATTAGGGAAAATCATAAAGATGAAAATGAACCAAATAATAGGTATTATTATATTGCAACCAAATAGCACAACTAACATCCATAAGAATGAAGCACAACTAAATTCAAATTAATATCTATCTATTACAGATCTAATGATATGAACCACATTTGAATCAGAGCATCAATGGATATTGAATCTAAATTCCAATGTTAGATCTTAAGGTAGCTTAACAATGGATATCTATTCTATATGGAAGATAAATAAAATCATTGGTTTTATTTTATAAATATTAATGAAAAAATGGGGTTTTCACCAAAATATATGTGTAGCACGGTTTAGCCACACGGTTTGAAAACACATGATCCAACCATGCATGAGTATATATTTGGTAGGGGAACCCACATGGGTTTTCCACACAGTTGGACTAAAAGTGAGAAAACTATGCCAATATCCAATCTCAAGATCGAAAATCTAGATGCTTGGTTGTCTGACCTATATCACATGGTTCAACTGAAATCATTCATCAAATTCATGCACACTACCCTAGCCTGACAAGGTTGGCTAAACCATGTGGCATGCTAAACACTGTTTGAGCTAACCATGTTCTAAGCCATTTTATCCCAAAAGATTAGGTTCTGAGCTCAAAACCATCCCCATACACCCCTGATTCAACCATAACCTCAAATGGAATCCACATTAATTCAAATCTAATCAATTAAAATAATAATTTATTTAATTAAAAGGACATATAACTCAAATAAGAAATAGGTTCTCGCATTCATGTAGGGAAAAAAATGAATCTTCACTATCATTGAATCCTCAATATACAATCACAAGTATGAAACAATAAATCAATGTCTGAAAGAATAGCTAAGTTGTCCATTATATTTCACCACTCATAATACATTCATTCTCAAATCACATTCTCTCTCAAAGTGTTTCAAAATCACGAACCTCTATAAATTTGGAAGTCTTTAAAATAAGTACTTTAGTCATCACCATAATGAAAGTAAGGTGATTGTGTTATCAGTTAATAAAATCCAAGATTTTATATTGATTGTTCACAAGTTCAACAGTGAAAATGGGTTTCTTCGACATAGAGGAAATATATCGTCATTTTAATTTTAATCCTCACAATTATCATGGTGTATTACTTCTATGATTATCAGCCATGATTTGATTATATTTAAAACATCCTTTAGCATTTAACAATATCATTAATGGTTTACTTTGTATTGGTTAGATTCCCAAATTCATTGGCTCTCTCACTTTATAATCTTCTATAACATTGTATATCTATTACGGAATGGACTACACACTGCCCTTCAACTGGATAAGTGATGATTCTTATGTATCACACTTTATATTAAATCATATAAAATGTCAAGGTGGACATATGATTTTACATTTTTCATTATTCTAAAGATTATTTCATTCCACTATGGTGAAAGAATATAATTTACTGTGAATTTTCCAATGAAACATGTAAATTTATCAACTAAAGGGGCCTTTACGCATTCACACTTCCACTCTAAAAAGATATTTTGCATGCTCTACTTTATGAGAACTGTGGTATTATATTCATGGTCATAGCATGATGTTCTCTCAAAACATCCTACCCATTGTATAGTTAACTCATAATATTTATACATGAATTAAATCCATATATATGAATAATGATTCTAGGATAAATCATTCGGCATCTCATGAAACCCACTTCATGATACTTCCAGAATTACAAGCAATACTACTGATGTTAAACATACATATTAATCCATACGGGGTGCTTTCCAATTTTCCACCATAATTAACGATCTTACTATTATGCATGAGATTTATAACCCTTATATAACCATTTTACTTTTTCCAAAATCTTTGGCCTAAAAAAATATTCCATTAAAATTCAGATAAAATCATGAAAACCACTTTAATTCAAAAATAAAGTCACCTCCTACAATAACAAATATATCAATATAAATAGATAGGAGTAAAAAAATATGCTTAAACTAATAAAAAATTATGTGATTACTTTAGAGTTAATAGGAACCCATTACCAAAGAAAACCCACTATTACATATTACTAAACCAAAAGTACTATGAGACACTTCATGATATAATGAATCCCACCATTACACAACATACATCCCATAGATAAATAAATCTACAAAAATAATTCATGTCCTATAACCTACACTATGATACAAGCCTCATATAGAAACCTCATTGATCATGATACAACACACCATGCAGTAGGATTACCTCTTCTCTATCCAACCAACCACACATCTGCACTCATAGTCACTACATGATCTAAATTTTACAAAAGAAAATTATCCAAATCACAGCATCTCCAATAATACAGTCCTAGAAAATTATTTTTTTAACTCCTAACACTATAGGATGGAAAAGTAGAGTTAAATTAATTACATGAACAATAAATTTGATTCCTATTAAAAAATTTAATTCACCTTAAGAATCCACACAACTATAAGATATAGAAGACCTAAAATGTATGTACACTGTAGACATACCACTAAAATTAGAAAGACACTATTATCACTTCTAGAGAAATATATAGACTATGAAACAAAAAATACTATAAAAACTTGACACCCTGTAACCACATATTCGTGTGAGATACCTATCAATCTAGGGGATTAATACAAAGTTAAATTGTAAACAATAAATAATTATAACTATATTTTCGTCAACTCACAACCAGCCTCTCTCAAACTACCCCTTTCAAATTAAACTACCATGATTCAAAAAAAATTCCCATTAACTATCCAAATAAAACATTTTTTTATATTTTTCAAAATAAAAACCTTGATATTCAAAAGAATTATAAAACTAACATTAATATTGATTAAACACAACTCATTCAAATTATAATTCAAAACACAATAATATTAAAAAAATTAAAAAAAATTAAAACAGAATCCTTAGAATTTAATTTTCATGTATTCGTGAAAGGATAAGGATTAACAATATTTAATATGTTTTACAACCAAACTAACAAAATCTACCCACAATGGTCTCAAATCCAAGATAAGCCTCTGGATATTTTTACTGAAAATGCACCATTAAATTAAAATGGAATCAAATCAGCTCAACTGACCTAAGAAACCATGAACTTATAAATCATAGGTCTACAATTCAAGATAAAAGTTTTGAATATTTACCCAGCCTCAACATATATAATCCTTGAGACCCATAATAGAAAGAAATATTCTCAATCGTCTCTATAATATATGAAGAAATTCATTAGAACTTCTTATCCAGGATAAACCCTCTTCTATGACATCTTCATAATATATCACATCCCAAAATGACATAATATATAATTCCATTTCATTATGATAAATTTGTGACCTCAAAGAGGACTCAAAATGTTATGTTCAGTATATTTGAATTCAAATAAATACAACATATGACTAGTAAAATCCAGGAAATGATTTTAAAATATATTCCCCCAATATTCATGTAATATGATCTATTAAAGATATTTTATATTATCATTCAAAAAAATATGAGGGATAGAATGAAACTGAAGTAACTCCAAAAATACTTCCCAAGGAATCCAATTTTTTTTAGGTGTTATCCACCCCTAATTAAATGCGATCTTTTGAAACAGACCAACAAGCAATGAAAGTCAAAACTGATGTATTTCCGTCACCAACACATTAGAAGACTAATTTTCTCGGATCTATCCTTCTAGCACCTTGATTGATTTCCTTAATCACCTTATATAGAAAGAAATAGTGTAACCTGAATCCCAATTTCAATAATCCTTGTGTTTCTGACTAACACTGCATGTATAGAATATAAAATAATTATAGATTTTCATTTAGGAAGAGTTGAAAATTATATATATTACACAAAATAACCCAGAGGATTTCATTGATAAAAAATTACCATATCCTAAAAGTTTCATAAATGAAAATAATTTGAATAAAACATTAATTTATATGAATGGACAGCCTCCTGGAACAATAAATTCAACTACAACTACATGAACAACAACTCAATTTCTCTACTAATCTAACATGAAAATAACTCCACAAAAACTCTGGTTGGTTGAGAAAAATAGAGTTCTCAATATTACTATCGTACTAAAAACATCCACATCAATGTAAGTTAATATTCAATTGAAAACATTTGTGATATCAATTAGAAAAAAATCCAGGAATTCTAAATATCATAACATTAAATATTTAGTGAAATTATTAAATCAAATGATTCCTAATTCCAAACCATTATCCACACCGACTTTCATTTACCTTCATCACTATGTCCCCACCAAAAAAATTAATAATAATTCCACCCTCCATAATAAAACATGAATTAGAAATACAATGATCGTAAATGAATAAAAAAGGGAAATATTATAAATTTACATAAAACCATCAAAATCAAAAAAATCCAGAAATCAAAAATTTATAACTATATCTTACATGTAATCTCATAGGTCAATAAAAATACGCACCAATAATTGATCCTTGATAGTATAAATCCTCACCAACGATTTAGGAATGCAAGAATAGGAAATATCAACTACCTCACAATAATATCCAACATCACCCACCTCAAACCAACCACCATGTCATAATTTCATAACCATATATCCTCATCATGTATTTTATCACATAATCATTCTTTCATGCAATAAAAAACACATAATACAAACACCCCCACATATCATATATACACATTATTATTAGATGTCACATATACCTCATAAAAAAGTGGAAAAATATAAGGGACATAATCCACGTGCACTCCTCCCATTATAAACATTCCTCACCATGAATTTCAACCATAGAACTATCTAAACACACACACACCCACACACACATATATATATATATACTATATCCATATTACATTAAATCCTATATATATAAACATAATCCCAGATCCATCAAATCCCATGTCATGCCATACCACATCCTTCATCTTCATTTCATCACAATATCACTGCAGCAATAAAAGAGTAATCAACACAGCCATAAATATTGAATCTTGATAAAATTAAAACTCCATATACCATAAAATATAATTTTAAAAAATATCAATAAAATAATATAAATTAAACACCTCATACACAATGAAAATACCTATCATTATTTTAATCTATTAAATCTATTATAAACATTCATTTGCATATTTCAGTTTAATTTATCATAAACCAGAACTCCCCATTATATTTAATAGGTTTCTTATGTTATGAATCTATTTATTACCAATAAATTTCTTATTTTTACAACATCTCGTATTCATGAAAGGCATTACCCCTCTTAAAAAACTTTCAATTCATCAATTATTCAAGAAAATCTCGCATTTCGCAGTTAAACAATAACACATGACTACATAGAGAAATAAAGAATACATTGGAGAGAAACTAAAACACAAACCAAGAATAAAAAAACTAATGGTTATAAAAATCATATCAAAATAAAAAAGGCACCTAATCCTTTAATGTTTTTTATTATTAAATTTCCTCTATCTAATCCAATTTATTGAGATCAAAGTGGGAAAACAAACTCCCAAAATTAACATATGACCACAAAACCTTGAATTCCCTCTTTACCAAGATTAAAAATTATCAAAAAACACCAATATATAATGAAATAAAAATAACAACCATTATTAGGATTAATAAATATTTAATTTACCTTTGTTAAATTGAATCTCAACCCAGATATCATATTTTTATTCTTAGTACCATCATGAAATGGTTTTCATGTATTTTTATCAGTATAAATTAAGGAAACATAAAAGATATCAAACCAAGACAACAAAAATTTCACAATTGCACAATTTAAAACCATGATGAAACTTATATAACTCTATCAAAACCATGGATAAACAATAACAAGATTAATTTATCATTAAAAATAAAAAAATCATACATAAATATTAACATCTTCTATTTTAAATTCCAAAAAAATTGAATTATTTTTTAAGTAATCATCTAATTATGAAAGTGACATTAATACCAAAAAATAGTAAAATAAAAAGGGGATTGGGATTGTACCAATGACTCTTCCGATTTCAAATGTCAAAAAATATACTAATGTTACATAAACTAATCTTTATACAAAATAGTTTAAGGACTAAGATATGAAAATTTAACAAACCATATCAAATCAACCTATAATAAAGAACACAAGGAAAATAATTTAGTGGAATTGTAAAAATTCAATCAGTTATATCTTTTATTATGATTGATGGAGAGTTTATAGATTCCATTTCTTAGTGGAAATTTAATTATTCCAAAATAATTGAATCCATGAAATCTAAATTAAATCTTCAATGATATTTCAAGAATCCTTCCACCATCCTACAATATATTATATCCAAACAAACAACCAGTAAAACCCATTTTGAACTAATCACAACCATTTTTAAAGAATCATAGAAAAAAGAAAATCAAATAAATTATCAAAAGTGAAGAGCGAAGGACCTCATATAAAAGAATAATTAACCATATAAATATGAGGCATAAGGATAAACCACATGCATCTATACCAATGAAAATGATATCCAATATTACCTAGATTTTGACAGATAAAATGAATGTGAATGAGATATATGGAACTCAATGAATTTATATTTAATATTTAACGGCCAGAAATCACCACACAACAACTTGAGTTAAATTATGGTGGAGATGATTCAGAAAGTATTCAAAATTCATGATGAATTCACCGCCTACGAACCCACATTTCTCATGTTCAATGACCATTCAAAATGATGATATCATGGATGGGCATGATGTGTTGAATCTCACCTTTTTATAATGATTTTACCCTTAAAAACACTGTAGAGACATCACTACCAAACCCCAAACCTAATAATACTCATAATATGTTAATATTAAAATACATAAACCATGGATCGATAATCCCAAAAAATGGTTGAACAAAAGAATTCAACAATAATTGATTCTGGGGTGAGGTTCCCATCACCATAGTATAGATATTTTAATGTGAGATTATACAAGAAGTGCTACAATATACATTACATTGAAATAAATCACACCACACCACAATAAAACATCTACGAGTTAAATAGAGTGATTCAAAAAAACCATTTCATATAACCCATTTTGTAACACACACCTCTTTCTGTAACTTTATTAATTATTGGATCATAAACTAAACATTAACATCACCGCTTCTCCAATTAACCAACCACACCATAGTGCACAAGGTCGTGGTATTATCTATGAATCTAGTTAAAAATTCATCCATTTCATCACTTATAATCTACCACAATCAAAAAAATATCCCCCTTACACCTCCAATTCTTGAAACTAATACCAAAAGATTTACTATGGATCAAGCCCTTCAATATTATACATCTAAAACAATTTTGGAGCTCAATAATCCAAAAAAATCCCAGATAGAGAAGACCTAAAACTAATCTATTCATTTAATATACCACTAAAATATGATTGATAAAACCCCATCACACTTAATGTAAGATATAGGATATGATATTCACACATACCAAATAAAACAACACTGATTAACCTTACAATAATAAGAGATACCTCTCAAGTATTGATCATATTATTGAGGGAAAGTAATCACAGTAGAGAAGGACAATTACAACCACATTAAATCCCATCCATCATCTCACTAACTACCTGTTCCACTTTTAAAAAATCATGATTTAAAATATGTATAAATTTACTAACCACTTAATACAATTTATAGATTTTATAAACAAAAAACATTACAATTTATAATTTTTAAAAACCACCCTAGGAGTTTTACTAGAGAAAACATATTCACCTAATAATTTGAAATAAAATACAACAAAAACTATTAAAATGGAATTCAATTTAATAATTAAAAGAAACATTATAAGAATTATTGAAAGGATTCTGATCCCCCATATAAGTCTAGATTCATTTTTAAAACAAAAAAAATAACTCCCCACCAATGAAAAAGTTACACGATGCACCTTGGAAAATCCATTTTCATGTTGCCCCGCAATATTATAATAGAAATAAATCCTCAGATTAGATATAAGACACCTCAAATTACTAAAAATTATATCTGAAAAAATGGTTGATCTCATGATGATAACCTCATCCACTACATTCACAATCCTCATGGCCTAAAATATGAAGCATTTATCTTAACATCTCAACAAAATGAGAGAAATAATCACATGAACCACTTTCAATTGAGACACCCCTATCTACAATATTTAAAAATATATTACCTCTAACCAAGACATTGTGAAAACGAATATCATATACTGATAAAATATTTCTACTCATTGGAATCAAAATTTTATTATTTCTCCACTTTATTAGAAAAAAAGCATTAAACTGACTACTCATATTCAAGAAATGATTTCAAAAATTATGAATGTCATCCTCCAACTATTGTATCATGTTTGTATCATTCATGTTATCTTATATCATTATTAGAGATCTAAATTACCACTTGAAAAAACCCATGAAATTCTTTAATATGTATCCTATCAATGTTACCACATATCATCCATCACCCACATCGATTCGCATTCTTAAAAAAATAAACAAGAAAAGCAACCCAAAAATGATAGATTGAATTTTCCAATATAAGGGAAGTAGTAATTATTTTAATGCATTCCTTATCCACTATGATTTATTCCCCTTAGGTTATAATAGCATAGTCATGATTGAGCCTAAATAATACATCTAATTGAAAAATCGATGATTGGCATAAATATAGTTATAAATGCATATATGGGAGGCATTACACTACTAAAGATTATAAACATAAAACAAAAGTCACAAATAAACTCCCAGGATCTCATTTATATACAATGTCCACAATAAAAATATTATATTAATGGAACTCATATAACCATAATGGCAAATTAATGATAATAACCCAGAACTGTGAACTCAACTACTACATCAAAATTGAAACACCACGTCTCTACAAAGTGATCCTATAAATAACTCACTGAAAATATCGAGAGGGGGAACTTGGGATTACTCAATAAGAACATATCCTAAAACAAATTAGTATCCAAGTGAAATAACTATGAATTAAAATCCAAACGTGACATAAACCATGGAAAAAGAGCCTACAATTTGAAAAAAAAAATAACAAGAACTAATTACATATTTCATAAAATCACATATTTCTATATTCAAAATAGAGATTAATTACCTCTTTTATCTCCCCATATCACCAATTCCACATATTAAAAATCATATAACAAGGTAACCCTATAGATAATTGAAATAATTAAAATTATCATAGTCAAATATCAACAATGTAAAAATTTTAAATATAATCAGTATCCTCTAATACCTCCAAAATATTTATTGGATAATGGTCCTACAAAACATTTCAATATATTTTACTATTCATTTAAGAAGTTTCTATAAATCACCAATTTTTACACATCCAAAGTAGAATCATCCCTCACTAACTGATATAGAATATGGGGACATGAAATAATAATTTCCACATAATAATAAAAATACCCCCTCTCCTCAATCAAATCACTACATCACTATCATATAATACCAAATTCTAATCATATCTACAACCACATCATCATTTCCACATTCCACAACCACCTTATAAAAAATTAAATATATTTAATATTTTACTGGATATTACATATAACACATCAACCTGGGTTTCCCTAAAACCTGACACCCAACCTGATATGTCACATACCCTAATGGCATTCCTGATCCACACTGGTTAGCAACAATCCCCCAGGTATCGAAAGAAAAAATTGAGGGAAAAATTTCACCCAACCTAAAAAACCACATGACATACACATATATATATATAATGAAACATTATAATAATAATGAATATATCTTCCCTAACTATGAGAAAAACAATGGAAAAAAAATTTAATAGTCGATAAAAACTCCAAGACAAGTCCACTAGAAAAGGGATAAAAAACCAATAGCTACTCTAAATAATGGTAAGGATAAACTCCCACCATATCACCAACAGCTACCCAACTAGATGACATGAACCACTCTGCCTCACTACAGTGCCTTAACTTTCTCTACACTGGAAGACAAACAAAGATCCATACACCATTGAAGAGGTGCATTGGGTGTGAGCTAATAGTCTCAAAAGGATCCCACCCAGGTGTTCTATAATATGTCTTTAAATAAAAAATCTTGTACGCTCATTTTAAAATAAATCATGGAATTATAAAAAGTAATGAAGATTTATATAAAACATGGTAAACATTTCCCTTTTCAATAGTTCTAAAAAAATCAGGTATATTAGTTTCGAAGGAAATATTTTCATATCACTTTCCAAAAGCATAAACATGCATATCCAGGGTAACTCCGAAAGCCAAATAGTACAAAACAGAATAATGGGTATCACAACACCAAGGAATTATATAGGAATAGTCCACAGACAACTTGTACCACAACAATCAATTGCAAAAAAACTAATCCTATAACATAGGCCTCAGAAGCCTAGGAATACCTCCTGAGTGAACCCCCCAAAATTTCAATACCAGTCCCCTAGAACAACAAGCTTAAGAAATAGAGGAAAGAATAATGAAAACACCCCTTGAATAACCAAAAACAATGGATGATGGACTCAAGCTAAACCTTCCACCTAAGATACCATGGTATCCCAAGTGATCAATTTTAAAAACCAATTTCAATGCTTTAATAGTAAGAACCTGGGTTTATAGAATGGCTCAAACTCCTGAGCCTGGTTTAATTTTTGGTTTGTTCTTGAGAAAACATGGAATATCTGGGATGTTCTAGAAACTTCCAGACTACACGTCATGTACTCTAAAGTAGATGTTGTGTATGGGTTTAGCGATTACTATTCTTGTTCTCGCTGAGTACATTCTGTGTGAAGACCATGTAAAAATTTCCTACTACATGGCATATAGTTCTTCTCAGCACACCATATATTCTTTTTCTGTGTACTAGCTGGGTTCAGGCCATGTGTGAACCTGTGTGGACTGTCCAATCCTTGTGGTTATCTCCACTTAAGTCAAATTACAGAAAGGCCACTACAGGGTGTGTAGTTCCTGAATACATGCCGAGTACTTTTTATTCTCATAAATGATAGAGCATCACGTCTTATTTTATAAAATATAATCTTCTTCCCTAACATTGAGACCTCTCCCTTCCAGATGAAGGAAAAACATAACTAGCCCTAGATTCTTCATCCTTCATCTGTTTATCAATCCTTTGGTGGTTTTAGGATTTCAACATCGATACTAAACCCACGCACCATGTTCCATTCATGATCCTTTGCCTCACGCGTCGCAGTTTCCATGCAAGTTGAATTGATTGGGTTTGATGGAAACTTAGATATATGCAGATCGGCTTCGAATTAGATCTTGACATCCGAATTTCCTATATCTATGAGTATCATTTAGGTGTTGCATACCTCTTTTTGTGTTTTTGCAGACTTTTATGTGGCGTGGACTATGGCGGGTTTTTGGGTATTTTGAGTGAGACCCTAATTTACTTTCTATTTCCTGTTTAATTTTTTATTTGAGCTATGAGATTCCATTGGGTATGCCCTATTACATGTTTCTATTGAGCAGGGCTGAGTGAGGGGTTGTTTCTCACCAGGGCATTTTGGTCAGGGGATGCCAAAATGGTTGTAATTTTTTTTATTGTTTCAAACTGTTGAGTTTAGTGTGTTGTTCCTTCATATGAATTGTTGGAGACCTTAAAGACCACAGTGCTGGTATGGGACAACACTTGGTTATCACATCCAACTATATAGATTGTTTATCATATTTTTTTGTTATGTTTAAATGTAATTGTTGAATTTTATATATTGAAACATTTTGGTGGTGTTGGTCATGGCCAGGATATTCTTGACATATGCTGATTACAGGTCGGGCTTGGCCTGGGTTACTTTGGGGGGTTTGACCACAGGATTGGGTGTCATGGGAATCAGCGTGAGGCAGGGTGACTGTCAGGTTAGGCATGGACCAGCTTACTTAGATGGAGACACAATCAAACTTCATCTGTATGGTCACAGGGACACAAGGTATCAGTGACCTTGTGGGTTGGGTACTATTTTGTTGATTACCTCTCACTCGGAACTATGAGTAGTTTTCACACAGGGAGACTCATTGATGAGGAGGTTGTGACCACTCTTGTGGGTAGAGGCCCCTGTTAGTTGCGGTTTAAGTACTATTGGTTTGGGTTTGCTGGCCGTATGAAGCCATGTGGGAGGTGAGAAGCCTTTAGGGGATATAATTGAGGCTATTAGGTTGGGGCAGAGGCTCGCCATTATTTTGAGGGCATGCATCACCGTCCCTCTAGTTACTTTGTTTGAGAGAAGAAATCGTTGTCCCTCGAGTTACTTATTTGAGCACAGGTATCGCTGCTCCTCTAGGTTACTATTTCAGAGGCATGACTTTGGGACGATGGTACTTGAGACATGCGGTGTCAGGGTGCACATTTTGTGGAGTTACATGACAGAGATTCTGGCATTGGCTGAAGCAGGTGACACTTCATGGTGGATGTAGAGATCCAGTGGAGTTTTCTGTTTCTTTGTTCTCATCATATTATTTAATATTTTCCTTATAAATGCATGCATGTTTAAACACATTTATTAGTTATGTACCACGGGTTGGTATCCTACTGAGATTTTTCTCACACCCTGCATTGGCCCTTCGGGACACGTGTAGACTGTATGGATTTACGTGCAAGAAAGAAGTCAACATCAATAGTTGGGCCGCATTAGCTATTATATAAAGATGGTATGGACTGTGATGTCTTTCCTAGTTGGAGTTTAATTTTCATTCCTTATTTCCTAAATCAGCATGCATACGTGTTTTGTAGCTATAGTTGTTTAGCCATTGGCACCATTACATATGGATATGTATGACCTGCTTTGGATGCATGTTTTTTTGTTCAGTGGTAGTTACAAGTGTTCAACATGTTGTTGTGTTTACTTTCCACTTTTATTGTTTATATTTATTGCTTCCACTGTTTATTGATATTGATTGTGCTTCTGCGCTGTAGGTCAGATTCGAGTCTGTTGAGTCGTTATTCCGCTTCATCTTTATTATTATACTCAGACCAGTACCATTATTATCATTAGAGAGGGTATAGCCTCCCCACTATACCTATAATGACCCTCTCTGCTGGCCATCAACCTTTCGAGTTCGGGGAGGTGCGCCTAAGGTAGTAACACACAACCCGTTTAGCACTGTTTGGGTGGCTGTTCAGGTCTGGGTCGTTATAAAGTTGTATTAGTGGAGTTCTTGACATGGATTTAGTAGCATTTTTTTTGGAAACTAATGAGATTGAGGATTCTCTTCTATTACTGCTGGTTTAACTATTTGAGATATGGTAGAACGAGATAGGTTGTTACTGAAACTAGGTTTCTAGATTATGCTTGGGTTCCTACAGTCCCAGGTATGAGGGATGGACCAAGTTGCCATCGGTGGGAATTTCTATTTGGTTTTTGCTCAGATTATGGTTTATATGATTTCCACCCTGGTGGCTCACTTGGTGTTTGATGTTAATGATTATGATATGTAAACATTAACCTGGTGCAATAAGGGAGAATTAGAACTAGGCTCTGTATTAAAAGTATTCTTTTATTGGATTTTGATAGGCACATTTTCTGGGTATTTCAATTTCATAACTGCACGTATGCATTCTGAATTGATAATTCCATGTGAATAATGTTTAATTTCCATGATTTGTATTATTTGAAATGTGAAAATGTGAAATTCCTGATAGAATTTCACATTTTAAGCAATGTGTATTCCATGATTTATGTATTTGTTGAATTGCAAGTGACTGGGTATTTGGTTCTAGCTCTTGTAAGAGCTGTCATGTAATATTGGTTGAGGTGATTTTGATTACCAGGATTGGGTGACTTGGTCGTCAGTTTGAGGCAATGTTGGTTGTCGGGATGGGCATGGCCGAAGGTACTTTTCATACTTGGCTCTCTTGAGGGGCGAGTAAGGAGTCCATGAGTCCAGGATGTTGTGGGCATGGTTTGCGGTGGGGAGACTAAGGGTAGTAGTTATGTTCTTCTTTTTACTACTTTCTATATCTGCGTTGAATATATATTGTTATATATATATATATATATATATCTGTGGGTTGTCTGAACATTTATGGTATTCAGCAGGTTCCTCATATACGTCTTGATGTATCGTCAGAAGGGTGAGGGTACAGTGCCATAGGTGCAGGATAAGGTTCAAAATCTGGTGTAGGAGAGAAGGAGCCATAGGTACATGCTCAGGGACAGGATCAGGTCCAGGCTCCAGTGCAGGTAGGACATCAGTCGGGTTCGGCGACATTCAGACCCTGGCTCGACGAGAAAGTCCGAGCTAACATAGTACATGTCTTTCTGGGGATCTTCAGAGGTGTACAGGGTACAAAGCCATCTATGACATATCTGACGTGGGAGTTAAAGTCGTAGCACCCTCCACTTTTTACGGGTAAGGGTGGTCCATAGGTGGCTGAGAACTGGATAGAGATCATGCAGAATATCTTTATACAGCATGAGTTGCCTTCAGGGCGGATGGTTAAGCTAGTTACAAATATGCTATGAGGATCAGAAAAGAGTTTTTGGGATGTGTAGGTTCGGGCTCACAGGCATGAGGGACTTTCATGGAAAGACATTAAGGACAGGTTTTTCAAGAACTTTTAGAACAGAGTCACTGAGAGCAGAGAGAGCTCCAGAGTTCTTGAACCTTCAATAGGGAGACATGTCTGTTATGGACAATGCCACTAATTTCACTATGCATTCCCACATTTTACCTGGTATGGTAAGCGATGATGTAGCTTGGGTGAGGGGCATCATGGATGGATTATGACATGCCATTCGGATCCAGGTGAATATCTTCAGGCTTGGTTCCTATCCCGAGGTGGTGAATCATGTGCTCATAGCAGAGGGAAACTAGAGGGATAGGCCTAGGTTGGTTGAGTGATGGCCTCAGGTGATGGTTCATACAATAGGAAGAGATGATGGTATGAGTTCCAGTAGGGAAGTCAGGCCAAGGACTCAGCCATACCACATTGTAATAGTTCTTCAGTAGTTTTCTTTCAGTGTGGACATCCAAGACATGTCTGGACTCAGTGTGATAGGCCTCCAAAATAGTGTTGCAGATGTGGGAAAGTCGGTCATATTGGGAGGTTTTGCAGGCATCCTTCTTAGATATCCAGCAAGAAGGGACTAGGACAGGAGGTAGCATCTGGAGTTGGTTCAGGTTTGGTACTAGGGAAAGGTAGTTGAGGTCCAGCTGCATGCTGAGGTTGTGATAGAGACAGCGAGATCTAGCTGAGGGGTTAGTGGCCGGTGGCTGGAGCAGCACCGCACGAAGTATGGGAATTAGGTATCCATACATCGGGCCAGGTGCATGCCAAGGAGCTACCAAAGGCTGAGCAGGCTTGTGAGATGATGACTATTAGAGGTACACCACAGTTATGGCCATGATTTCCATGTTTTATTTTTGGCATGACCTGTAGAGTCATGTCCGTTTTGAGTGCACGTGATGCACAAGATCTATGTGAACTGACAAGATTCTGGTTAGTGGGATTGGCACTATATCAGGTCCATGATTGATTTATATATATGTATTAGATGAGTAGCATTGAGGCATCGAGGTAGTGGGTTACATGAGGTGCTATGGGCATCGGGGCATTGATGGTGTGAGTTATTTAAGGTGCCATGGGAACTGTGGCACCGTGGATATAGGTTACATGAGGTTCCTTGGGCATTGGGGCACCGAGAATGCGAGTTACATGAGGTGCATGACATCAGGTATTATTTTGAGCGTCAATGGGATACAGGACCATGTGGAGGTGGACAACGATGCGGTGTGGGATACCTTGGGTGTCATAAACAGTACGAGAGCACCAATGAGTCATAGGGGTGATGATGCTTCACGTGAGGACCATGAATCCAGAAAACATTTTAGTGAACCATTTCTTGTTTTGAGTTCTGTCGGGTTGAGACCGAGCTAGGAATCTCCTAAGGTGGGGTGCCCCGTGATGAATTTATCCAAAACCATTGAGACCAGGGAAGTATGGGTTACTTTGATCAGAGTGGTATGTTATATTTCATCTCTATGTTTCGTTTGATATCTTGGGGATGAGCTATATTAAGGTGGGGATATTTTATGAATCCAGGATTTTAGAACGGGTCAAAATTCCGACCCTGTTTGAATTTTTTGTTTATTCTTGAGAAAGGTGGGAAAATCTGGGATATTCTAGAAATTTCCAGACTACATGTAGTGTACTCTAATGTACACACTGTGTATGGGTTCGGAAAGTACCGGCCGTGTTCTCACTAAGTAAATGTCGTGTGATGTCTATGTAGAAATTTCATACTACACAGCGTGTAGTGCTGCTCAACATGACTTGTATACTTCTTCTGCGTACCGACTAGGTTCAAACCATGTGTCAACCCGTGTAGAGCATCCAATACATGTTGATATCACTTCTAAATATGGAGTATGTAAAAGGCCACTACATGGCATGTAGTTCCAAAATTCACTGCGTGTAATTTTTTTTTATTCGCTTAAATGATAGAGTGTCGCGTTTTATTTCGTAAAATGTCTTCTTGTTCCCAAACATCAGGACCTCTCCATTCCATTAGTCTAAAGAATATATATATCCCTAGATTCCTCCTCCTTCATCTGTTATTAAATCCTTTGGTGGATACTGTATCACAACAGCATGACTAAACCCACGCACCAAGTCCATTCTTGATCCCGTGCCTCTTGCGTCGCAGTTTCCATCCAAGTGGAATTCTAGAGGTTTGACAGAAATGAGGATCTTTGAAGATTATCTTTGAATTAGAGCTTGATATCGGACATCATGCATATATTAATCTCAGGTATGTCTTTCATACCTCCTTTTGTGTTTTCTTAGACTTTTCAGTGGTGTGGCCAATGGCGCATTTTCCGGTATTTTGAGCGAGACCCTAATTTACTTGTTATTGCCTATTTAATTGTTATCTAACCTATGGGATGCCATTGAGTGTGCTATGTTACCTATTTTTCTAGAGCAAGGTTGGGTGAGGGATCATTTCTCACCAATTCATTATGGATGGGGGATTCCAAAATGGTTATAATTGTTTTTTATTGTTTTAAACATTTGAGTTTAGTGTATTGAACCATGATATGAATTGTTAAAGACCTTAAAGACCCCCATTCTAGTATGGGAGTGCACTTTCTTAGCACAAACACCAATTTAGATTGTTTTTAATGTTTATTTATTTTGTTTAGTTATAATTTTTGAATTTCATATGTTGGAACCATTGGGTTGTTTTGGTCATGGCCGGTATTTTCTTGAGTGATGCTGATTACAGGTTGGGCTAGGCCCGAGTTATATTGGATGGTTTGACCATGGGATTGGGCATCATGGGCATCGGCTTGAGGTAGGGTGACTGTCAATTTGGGAATAGCCTAGGTTAATTGGATGGTGAGGCAATTAGACTTTCGTGGCATGGTCGTAGGGACACGAGTTGTCAGAGACGTTGTGGTTTGGGTACTATTTTGGTGATTACTACTCACCTAGAACTATGTGTAGTGTGCACACAATCGGACTCTGTGATGGGGTGGTTTTGACAACTCGTGTGGGTAGAGGCCCCCGTTAGTTGCGGTTTAGGTGATATTGTTTTGGGGTGAATGTCATAGGAAGTCACGTGGGAGGTGAGAAGCATTTAGGGGATAGCATTGAGGAAATCGGGTTGGGGGAAAAGGATCACCGTTATTTTAAGGGTAGACATTGTTGTCGCTCTTCTTACTTTATTTGAGGGAAGATATTTCTGTCCCTGCGGTTACTTATTTGAGGGCAGATAACGTTATTATTATAGGTTAATATTTCATGGGCATGCCATCGGGATATCGGTACTTTATACACGCAGTGTCTGGTGGAACATGGTGTCGGGTTACGTGATAGATATTCTAGCATTGCTGAAGCAGTTGACACTCCATGGTGACTGCTGAGCACCAGTGAAGTTTGTGTTTGTTTGTGCATCATACTATTTTCTATTTTTCTTATAAATTCATGCCCACTTAAACATTTATATTACGTATACATTGTTGGGTGGTATCCTACTGAGATTTGTCTAACACCCTGCACGGGACCTTTGGGATGCATGCTGACTTTATTGATTCACATGCTAGAAAGAGGCCAGCTTCAGGAGCTGGGACACATTAGTTGTTGCATTGAGACTGTATGGACCTTGAGGTCTTGCCTAGTTTGAGTTAACTTTGCTTTGATTACTTCCTTTATCTTCTTTCTTACCATTTTGGTAGCTAAATTTGGTAATCCATTGGCACATTTACATATATATATGTATGACCTTCTTTGGATGCATGTTTTGTTGTTCAGTAGTAGTTACAAGTGTTCAACATGCTGTTGTGTTTAGTTTCTGCTGCTATTGTTTATATTTATTGCTTCCACTGTTTATTTATATTGATTCGGCTTCCACTCTACGGGGCTGGTTCGAGTCTGCAAAGTCGTTATTCCACTATATCTATATTATTATACTCAGAACAGTACCATTATTATCCACCAAGAGGGTCTAGCCACCCCACTATACCTATAAAGACCCTCGCTGCTTGTTGGCATCCTTTGGCGTTTAGGGAGGTGCACCTAAGGTAGTAACACCCGACCTATTTAGCACTATTTGGGTGGTTGTTTGGGTCCATGTTGTTTCATTTACAATCATTCAAAACCATTTCAAAATCTATCTAAATCACCAGGTAAACACATTTCTCTTTTAAAACCAATTTACAACACACACAGACCCTCATGTCTATTTAATAAATCAGTTTATAAATCACAATCAAGAAAGATTAGTATCATATTCTAAAGACAAAACCACATAAATCAATGATTGGGTCGCCCACACCTGCAATGGGAATTTAAAAGCAATGAAACAAAATGCCATCAACAAAGGCCCAAGATTTAGCTCATGGTCAAAAGTGATTCCATTTAGAAAACAAGGGGTTGATAGATAGTGTAAAATCCATGTACCTCAGGAATAGAAGTCTACCTCACCACAACATATGGTGGAAAAGGCCTCTCTAATGGGATCTCACAATGGATCTTGATTAACCATGTAGAATCAATCAAAATATATCAATGGAACTGGAATCAAAAAACTATGGGGATACCATGATCAACTGCAATGAAGATCTGGAAAGAATACTTACCCAAAGAGTTTCCACGTGGATGCGACAAAGATACAAAGCGGATCAGATTGATTCGGAAGGTTATTCACCATGGAAAATCACATAGGAGACGTATAGGGTCAAGATAAATGATGTTTTGGAAGAGGGGGCCAACAAAAATAGCCAAAAAGTGACATTAATCTATGAATGGGCCGAGTACTAACATATAACCCTTTGTCACTTCTTTTAGGCCAGTAAGAATAAGTTTCGATGAAAAGGCCTTCTCATAGGGTTAAAAAACATTTATTTAACCCCAACACAATGTGTAACTCTAATACAAGGTCTGTACCTATACAGAGTATACCTCTAGTACACAACATGTACCAATACAGTGGGTGCCTCTAGTAAATAGTGTTTACCTACACAACGTGAACCTCCAGTGCATAGTCTGTATATCATCTCCAGCCTGTAGAAAATCCAAAAATCCACTCCAAAGGACATTGAACTAAAATGGGCCTTTGGAAAAGAAAAACATACCTGATCAAGGTAACATGATTTTTCAAAAACCCCAACCATCGAGACATTTCAACCATGGGATGTTATGTAGAATATGTAACCCCTGGAAATATGAGGCCACTCCTCCCTCATCAATGAATCACATTCCTAAGTCTCATGAAAATATGATCATTGTTGACCTCGAAATATCACCAACCAAATCAACTTCCCAAGAAAGAATTTTTCTCGAGAGTCAATGATTTCAACTGGTTTCTCCAAAATAGTATCATCTGGATCTAACTCAATTTTATTCCATCAAAAAACATTTGGTGGGTCCGAGTGGTACTTCCTATGTTGATATATGGAAAACATCATGAATTCTAATAAATTAAATTGGCAATGCCAACTGATAAGAAAACTTCAAGAACTGTTCAATGATCTCAAATATTCCAACATATCATTGATCCAAAATTCACTTTTTTCCTAGACGTTAGTGACCCAAAAAAGGAGAAACATTCATGAAAACCCACTCACCTATTAAAATCCTCGATGGATGATTCTACAGATCTACATATTATTTTTTTCAACTCTGGGCATTAACAAGTCATTTATCACATCCTAAATCTTCATAGACATCCCCTGAACTAAACTTGGTCCAACCAAATCTACTTCACCAACATCATCCCAAAAAAAGAGGGTATCTATATGGGTGACCATAAAATTCTGTGAATGGAGACATTTTTTTGACGACTGATAACTATTGTTGTAAACAGACTAAACCAGTCCCAAATAGCTATCCCATTATGCACTAAAATCCAAGACACAGGCTTGAAGCACATTTTCAAGTATATGAATTACATGCACTGTTTGAACATTCGTTTGTGGATGTTAGGTTGTGCTCAAATTGATCTAATTTCTCAGTTCCTCTTGAATACCTCTCTAGAACCTCAAGGTGATCCTATGATCCCTCTATAAAAAATATTAGAAGGAATTCCTTGTAACCTCGAGATATCTGGCACGTACATCTTTCCCAGATCATCTAATTTAGTCGTGTCTTTAATTGGAATGAAATGAGAGGACATCATTATCCAATCAACAACCTCCCAGATAGAGTTATTCACTTGATGTGTCCATGGAAATCCAAAAACTATGTCCATAGATACCTTGTCCCATTTCCAAACCAAAACATAATGTGGCTGGAGCAAACCAGAAGGTTTCAAGTGCTCTTCCATTATCCATTGGAAGGTGTAACAGAAGAACACATACTTTGCAATGTCATACTTCATACACAACCACAAAAATATTCTTCACATGTCATATTAATTCTTTGTACCTCTATATTAACGACCCATTTTGATTTATTATAATCACTAAAACTACATTCCTCACAAATGCTTGGATGATATATAGATTCCTAATGTGATGTATGCTATCTACAGAAGGAGACCAACCAGAAACGGTCTCCCCACTATAATTTCATTCCCAACACTTATGAAACTCATCATCTAGATACTAAAATTTCATGATAGACTCCAAGAGAGATGATGATAATATAGAACTAGTCAGAACCATACCTTAAATGTACTCCTGGTCATCCAAGTGAAACTAAGTGAAAGGACCCATAAGATCCCACTCCATCGATTCTAAAACATCCTATAATGGTGCATTCCGGCAAAGGGTGTATGCAACAACATTCTCTTTCAATAGGATGTAGGCGATGTCAATGTCAAACATTTAAAGGTATTCTATCCATCGTCTCTATTTGAGATTCATGTCTTTTTAGGAGAAGATATAGCTTAGAAACTTATGATCAACAAAGACTGTGAACTTCTCCCCAAATAGATAGTGCCTCCAATATTTAAGATCATGCATAACCATTGAATGATCTATATCATGAGTGCGGTAGTTCTTCTCATGCGTTCGGAGCTAACGAGAGCCATAATCTACCACACGATATTACTGTATAAGCACACATCCCAAACCAACACTAGATGAAACTCAAAACACCACTTTCCCATTATAGTGATCAAGTAAGATCAGAATAGGATATGATGTTAGCCATCATTTTAATTCATAGAAAGAATATTGACACTTCACATCCCCTGTGAATTTCCCCACATTCTTGGTAATACCAGTCAATGTTCATACCAAATTAGATAAGTCCTCGATGACCCCACAATAGTACCCAGTAAGACCAAGGAAGATTCAAATTTCAATGACATTCTGTGGTTCCTTACAAGACATAACTTCCTTTACACTCTCTGGATAATCTGATAAGACGTGATCTTAAATTCAGTTCCAAATTACATCACATCTTGAATCAATAAAATACATTTATAATTATTTCTATACAAATAGTGACTTCCAAAAATTTCTAGAACCAAACTCAGATGGCTCTCGTGCTCTCACTCAAATTTTTAATAAACCATAATATTATCCATGAACAATACAGAAATAGTGACATGATACATCTGATTCATCAAGGCCATAAAAACTGGACAATCCTTAATTAGACTAGAATTCATCACATATATTGTTAATGTCCATAAATTTTTTTTAATACCATATTCAGTATAGAAAACTCCTCATATCTAAGATGAGAATAACCTGACAGAAGATCAATCATCGAGGAAAACTTCTCCATCTTCAACTGGTCAAAAAATCATCCACATGATGAAAAGGAAATTTGTTCTTAACCTTTACCGGTTAAACTTTTGATGGTCCACACATAACAAAATTGAACCATCCTGTTTACAAGAAAAGAGAAAATTGGACTCCCAAGGTGAAAAACTAGGTAGAACGAAACCCTTTTCTATTATGTCGCCAAACTATATATTGAGTTCTATCGACTCCAATGATGCCATATGGTAAGAACGAATCGATATTGGTTGTGTACCCACCATCGGGACAATCGTAAAACCACTCTCTAGAGGAATACCAGAGAAATTGTCTAGGAAAAAATCATGGAAAAGTCAAACAATAGGACAGTCATCAATAGAAGAAAGGTCATTAGTCTCAAATGCAAAAACAACCAATAAACTCATGAACTCTATATAGGAAGGTCCTTCATGACCATCCCTCATGTCCCAATCCCCTTGAAACACATGAGTTCTCCCATAGGTATAAATAAATGAAACAAGATGATGATAACAATCAACCTCAATTAAATGGGAGACAAGCCAATCTATATTAAAGATGATGCCAAATAGATCCTTCTCAGGAATGAGAAAATCCCAGACCAACTTTTTATCATCTATTGTTATTGAACAAGGACACTGAAACCCCTGATCCTTCCTCTTACCAAGCGGTTTCATTAACTCTATTTTAAAGTTCATAAGTTCCATTGGATGTTTAAGTGCATCCACAAAGCATGCATATATTAAAAAGTGGGAGGCACAAGTATCAAACAAAGCCATTGCTGCTGAATAAGAAATAACAAGAATACATATTATCATTTACAAGACTACTTAAAATTCCATTGCGCACTCATCTACTTTGTGTAAATGCTTCACTTATGAGGCTAGTGGTTAGAGCCATGTAGTGGTTGAAGATTCTGACTACACCAGAGTAGTCTTTAGAGTCGACAAACACTGACCATAATTAGGCGTATTCAATGCCAGACCGAAACTTTGTATATGACCAACACGTACAAAACTATTGAAAGTATTTTCAGGCCTAGGACATTAATTTCTAATGTTTCATCCCTTAGAACTCAAAAATCAAGTTAAGGGAACACGACCACTAGAAACGGATGGTGTAGAGGAGGATCACTACTAAGACACACCTCCACCACTTTTGTGATGATCCTGCCACTTCATCATCTTCCACAGAACCCCACTGAAGTAGTTTCTAGAAGAAAGATAAGAGGAGGTAATTCCAACATTGTATTCCATGTTCATTTCATGATAATATCTCTGTCTACCTTCACTTCGTAGATAGAATGTTGCAGCGTAAAAAAATGCTATCAAATATCCTATCAAAAACCTTGCAGTTACTTAGATGACTTCAGATGGTCATTGTTTAACAGGTTCAGATGAAAATAGACAAGCTCAACAAAGAAATTTGGGTATTATGACACCAAATGATCTATCTATAGCAATAATAGGAACTATAATGTCTTTTCCAGCATCCACGTCTCTAGAAAAAAACTACTGAAGGAATATGGTTTACAAATCCTTCCAATCCAAGACACAAGTGTGTCTAGCAGGACCATAGAATCGCACCAATGCTTATAGCTACACATGAATCCAAATGTTGAAAAATTCAACCTAATATTCTGTAGTGTCTCCAGGATGTAGAATATTTGATTGATCTTTTCCATAAATTTATACACCACTTGAGAGTTATTAATTCCATTATAGTATGGTGGATTCTTGTTCAAGAAATCTCACGACTAATCTCCCTCACCTCCAGCTCCTAGTTATACCTCAGTAATTGAAATCTGAACATGCGGCACATTGTGATCGACAACAAAGACTAACCATATGATAATCTTGAGTATATTCTGATCCATAGGTGTGTTAACATGAATAGCATCAGATTCACCCCCATTAGGAACATCTGGATGATGTCTCTGACCTATATTGATGCATAGAGAAACCTAAGAAATATCAGACAACAAAAAAATCACAGTTCAAACTAAAACACCCAAAAGAAAAAATGGGATTTTTTCAAGAAAACCCAACACTAGAGACACACATCCCAACATCCCAGGGAAACATGACTTCTGTTACAATAAGAGATGGCTAGGCACTTCTCACAACATACTTATCAAGTCCTAAAAACTTTATCATCATTCTAATATATGTACCAAAAAAGGTTTCTAGAAGACAAACCTCCACAGATTATAAATAAAAATGAAACAACCTGGGTTTCCCTCAAACCCAGCAACTGACCTGATCTGTCACATATCTGAAGGGAATAATCAATCCCTACAGGCTGGTGACAAGCACCCGGGCTTCAAATGAAAAAATTGAGGGAATTATTTCCCCCAAAATGAACAACCACATGGAATACATATATATAGTGAGAAAGAAACAGTGGAAGAATAATGAATATATAATCCATAACTATGAGAAAAATACTAGAAACAAAAAAACAGTAACATTATCCAAAAACTAGATGAAAATTCCAACAGAAAAGGACAAAAAACCAAACAGTTACTCCAAACTATGGCATGAAAAAACTTCCACCAACTCATCACCAGCTACCCAACTAGCTGACACGAACATCACCACCCCACTATAGTTCCTTCCCATTCCCTCCACAATAATTGAATCAATAGTAAATGAACCACCAAATAGAGGCACATGGTGTGATCTTATAGGCTCAGTCTGATCAAACCTAGGTGTTCCACAACAAGTCCCTATATAAAAAATATTATATAATCATTTAAAAAAAACATGTCATGATAAGCAGTAAAGTAGTTTTGAAGAAAACATGGTAAACATTTACATATTCCATAGTTCTAACAAAAATAAGATAAGTCAGTTTCAAATCACATTTTTCTATATCACATTCCACAAGTATAAACATGCATTTCATGGATAACTCAGAAATCCTTGTAGTACAAAAATAATGCATAGAAATCACAATACTAAGGAATACTACAGGAACGGGCCATAGAATACATGTAACACAATAATAATGTCCCTTAAAATTTGATCCTAGAATACATTCCTTGAAAACAGTGGAATACTCTTGGTGTAAACCCCAAAAAATGTCAATACGAGCCTCCTATAACAACATGATTTGAAAACAGATGAAAGTCCCAAGAAAAACCCCTTAATAATCACAAATAACAGATGATGGCCTCAAGCTAAACATTCCACCTATATATCCAATTTATCCCATGTGTTCAATTTCACAAGCCAAATTAAATTCTTTGATAATAATTCCAAACCATTTCACTGCCTATTTTAATAACTAGGGAAAATCCATTTCCCCTTTAAAACCCTTTTCCAACACACATAAACCATCATGTTGTTTTAATAAATAATTTTATAAATCAAAACAATCATGTTTATTATTTAACGCTGGTGACCAAAACACCTACCTCAAAGTTCGGGCTGCACACACCTACAATGGGAATCCAGAAGAAATAAAACTCAACACCGTCAATGCAGGCCCAAGAATCAAATACACACCATGATTTTTCGAATTCAGAATAAAAGGGGTCAGAATATTGAAGAAAATACATGTACCTAAAGAATAGACTTTTGTTGCACCAAATCTAATGAAGGAAAAGGCTTCTAGAATGAGATCTCACAAAAAATCTAGAAGTAACAACGAAGAAACATCTGACGTAGATCAATGGATTCACTATCGTAAAGATGGGGTGCTACCATGATCCCCTAAAAGTATGAACTAGAAATATGACTTACCTGAAGAGATGAACCATGAATAAAATGAATATCCAAAGCTGAGAAGATCGATTCAGAAGGAGTGGAACAATTGAAAATCATTTGGGAGCATCCTAGGGTCAAGGTCAATGATTTTTGGGAAGAGAGGGATGAGAAAAATATCTATATGTGTGGCTTCAAGCTGGGTGTGGTTAGA
This sequence comes from Viscum album, assembly GCA_963277665.1. NCBI lineage: Eukaryota > Viridiplantae > Streptophyta > Magnoliopsida > Santalales > Viscaceae > Viscum > Viscum album. The sequence continues at coordinate 690,242,812 of OY728122.1, forward strand.
AACATGATGTGTACCCCTAGATCATGTCGTGTAGGAAAAGCTGGAAAAGTTATGTTGAAAAACCTATCTCCACGGGTTAAAATGTTATATTTAACCCCAACATGAAATGTACCTCTAGTGCATAACATCTACCTCTAGCAAATGGCGTTTTCCTACAATGCGTGTACCTATAGTACCCAGTGTGTACCTTTACAGCGTGTACCTCTAGTACACAACATGTAACTGCTCTGTGGCCTTCCGAAAATCCATAAAACCACTCCTAAGGTAATTCAACCAAAAGGGAACATAGAATACAATAAAAAATTCATGATCAAGCCAATGGGAGGTTACATTATATCTTCCTCACAGTAAGGAAATTTAATCACTAAGGGAATCAACCAAGTTTCCTCCTCCTTCTATATATATCCACCACCATACATCCCAACCACATAATGATAATAGCCAGTATATATATACTATTGCATTAAACCATTAAAGCACATATATATATACACACACACATAAACCATAAAAAACACATCCCCTGTGAAAAATCCATTCATGATAAGACATTGTTTCATACAAATATCAAATTTTTAAAATTAAAACCCAATATCATTGAAAACAGTATCGCGAATTTATTTATTAAAAGACACTACTACAAAATAGGCCTTTAGCAGTGCTAGTCTATATAAGGGTTATCAATGAGCATGTAAAATGATCCCTTTTCAGCACTAAAACAATCACTGATAAAAGGGGCCTTTTATTAGTGTTTTTTTTCACTGATAAACCATACACTTTTATAGTTCTTTTCTTATCACTAATAAAGGGCACCCTTTATCAGTTCTTTTTTTCATCTAATAAATGATCACCTTATCAACACTTCATTTTTCGCACTGATAAAGGATACACTATCAATTTTTTATTTTTAGTTACCCTAAAGGGATCCTCATATAGTGATTTTTTAGCAGTGATAAATATCTGAAAAAATAAAATGGTTGAATAAATAAAAAATACAAATGAGTTTATTAATTAAATATAGAAAATTTATTAATTAAAAAATTATTTGTAGAAATGAATTAAATAGACATTCTATATATAAATTATAAATAATAATAAATAATATATATTAAATATATATGTATGTTAAATGAAAATTAAACCAAAAAAATTAAAAAATATTTATATTTGGAAAAAATCAAAATATTTATTTATTAAATAGTTATTGATAATGTTAATAAATATTATAAAAACAAATATATATATATATATATATATATAATTCATATAATAAAAACTATTTATTCTTTTTATATTAAATAGTAATATATTTAGTGAATAATGGTTTACAATTAAAAATTAATTTGAATTAAAAATACAGATTAATTGGATAGAGTAATGGACATAGTTGGATTTTGTTTAATTTTTCAATTTAATATAGATTAAAATCTGTTATATTTATTTCACATTCATATACTAAATTAATTTATTTTTATATACAATGCACAGACACAAATATTTAAGCCACTAATGAAATATTATAGAGAAACACATAAAATATTTATGTAATTTTTTCAAATTGTAGTATTCATTTTAGAATTTCAATATAAAATGAACCTTTTAAAATATAATGTTTTTAATTTATAAATATTATTTAATTATTTTAAATATTGTTAATTTTTTGTATTATTTAATCATTTTTAATATGTTTTATTTTCTTTTAATATTTCGTATTTAATCAATTTCTATTATTTATTATATATTTATTTATTTACTATGTTTTAATATTTTAAATATTTGTTCATATTTATTTCAATATATATCCATTTTTTATTTTAATAATTTATAAATAATTAATAAATCTTATCAAATTTTTCAACATTGTTAATGTGTATACGTTTTTAATAATTGAATTTCTCTTATTTTAAACATTCATCCACTTACGATTAAGTATTCACTATTTATTTAAAAAATATATTTTTAAAAATATATATTTATAAATGTATATTTAAAATTTTTATAAATATATAATTATAAATAATTAATTGTTATTATTTAAGAAAACTATTTTTATGATTATAAATAAATAGCTAAATATATTTATATAATTATAAAAATATAAAAATTTATTTCAATAATGAATATAATTACTATAATTATATTCATATTTATTTTTTATATATTTAAATATATTTATAATGTTATTAATATTAATTTTTAGAAAATTATATATATTATTAATTATATAGTTATATTTTTGAAAAGTGCATGTTTAAGCTGAAACTGGAATCAGCTCCTCCTTTGCCTAAGAATGACAATTGCAATACCCCTGGAGGTATAGTGGCGGCTTCTCCTCTTCCAACCATGGGAAGATTGAGGCCAAGTGTTGGGGTATTTGTGTCCTTTCTAGATGTTGTGACTGAGAAATGGACCCATGGTGGTGATGGTGAATGTGGTGGGGGGTTGCAGCCTGGTTTTGGGGATTGCACTGCCCCCACTCAAGATGTTCCATCTACCATTCATCTAGGGAAAACATATATGTGGGTTGATGATATTGTTAGTGGTTCTGAATTGGACCCAGTTATTATCTTGGAAGAGTAATATCATGCTAAATGGAAATTGAAAACATGGGGGAACTCTGTTGGTCCTTCTGGGAAACTTACTCCTCATAATTGGGTTTCTACTACTACTTCTCCTGGAGGAATTGGGGCATTCACCCCCTGTATCTTCTCTGGGGAATATGGTAGTGCATAACTCACTTTCTCTTTATGCTAGAAATCCCTCCATAAAATCCTCCCCATTGGAGGTTCATTGGACTTCTAGGAGCCTTGAGATAGGCTTGCAACTAGACACAACCACTAGGACTGTTCTAAAGGATTGATTACCCGCAAAATCCACTATAAATGCAATTCCTCTGTATACACAGTCCAATACTTATACTTCGTTACATACGCCTGTTGTGGGGAGTGTTGTGCATGAGCTATCTGGGACTCCTTCTCATGCAGATCTTGTGCAGGACCCCTTGAATGTGGACCTATCCATCCTTGATTTTGTGAAGCCCAATTTTTTCAACATGGTGGACGCTGTTAATTCATCGTAATTTTATGCACTATATAAGGAGAAGCAGGATAGGAAATGTACTACATCATCTATAGTGTGTAATACAACTTCTTTTAAGCAGATTGGCTCTATGGAGATTCAGGATAGGAAGACCTCTTCAGAGGGAGTTTTGGATGTTGTGCAATGTGGTGATGGGGGTCTTGTAGCTGATGTTGATCGTGTCCCTCTAGTGGGTGCTCAATGTGCTGATGTGGTTGATGAGTCAGTGGGTACTAAAGATGGTACATGGCGGACCCCAATGAAATGGCAGAGATAGAGGCATCCAAGTGGACGAGAAGATATTTTAGAAGGCGTAGTCGAGCTAAGAGTTGATACCTCTACTTGGTATTTTCTGTTGATGGTATGTTTTCATTGTTACCCCTTATCTCCCTTGTGTTCTTGTTACTCTTTTTTAATAATATCTTTTGGTACTATGGAGATCCTCCATGGTCTATGATTTTCTAATATATTTATTATATATATAAATAAATTTATATAGATATATTGTTTAAAAAATATTATTTATAATTAAAATTATAAATCCTTAATCATCACTTAAGTAATAATAGAAGATAAAATGAATCTTTATCAGCTCTTTTTAATGCTGTTAAAGATTACATTTATCAGTGCTTATTTGTATGTGTTGATAAAATTGCCATGATATATTTGAATAACGCTATACATCATGAACCAATTCAAGATATATGAAGATATCTACATAATAAACCTACTATTGGCACACCTTTTTTTGAGATCCATGATCGAATCAAGGCTGTAATCGACACTCCATCAATTCTAGGTCTCTAATCCAATTATCTAATGATTCAAGAGTCTACTGAAACCAAGGATCTAATGAAATCTAGATTTTTTGATATCTCTACATTCCCTCAGTTGTCCACTAATCCTTCCCATATCATATCCATATATCCCAATATCTCTAGTTTTACAATCCTAGAATAAAAACCCAAAATTAATTATTTTTAAGATATATTGAATTATTTCCTTCCATGAGAGCATGTGGATCTACATGATACGACATTGGTATTGTGCGACATGAAATATATGAAACCCAATGTTGGGTCATGTTTTTTTGGGGTATAATAGGATCCCAATACCAATATTTCATGACATATTCTTCTTCTCAGTCGCTAACTTATGAAAAATACATCCATATAGCGATTAGTGTTTTCAATGGATTTGAATATTCTATTCAAAATCACATGGGAACCACTTTTTCATATTTTTATTAAGAAATATATGTTCTATGATTTCCCTGATTCACTTATCCTTCCTAGAAAATGATTAACCCAGCCATCATAGAAATCTTGATATCGTTCCTCATAGGATCCACACATAAAAATCCATTGTGATTTGTCGAATCATAAAATATTATGTCTTAAAAAAATATTAGTATCATTATCCTTTGAAAATTATCCTTCATGATATAGAGGTTGTGAAGAACTCTACCCCACTAAAAACACAACTTTCTTTGATTTTTATCCAACCACAAATATCATGTCCTCAGTGATTTCTTTAGCTCATAAAAATTATGCTTTAATTGTCACAAAATTCTCAAAAAAAAAAATCAAAATAAATCCATCTAGTTTCTCAATGTATAATCATCCCTTAATATCCCCATTGATGGTCATATATTTTACATCCATTTGTATAATTTTAACTAGATTTTCACTAAAATTGACAAGAAAATTAATATTGTATCCAAGGGGGGGCTATGGGTGTAAATTTATTACAAATATATATACATTTTATCCTATAATAACACTTTCATACTATCCACTATTTATTTTTATATACTTTTCCTTAGTCAATGAGTTTATTACAGGATGCCAATTTGGTTTCGAAAAAATTTATATCTTCTATCTTGGGGACAATTTCCGATGTCACATTGATCTTATTCTGTTCAAGCTCATGAGGACTTGATTTGATCCAATTATCATCTTTTTTAGTCTCTCCAAATTATTTAGGCTATACTAGAGAAAAAATGAGGTTTTTATTATATTCCTACGCCTATTATTTTTCACCAATGCTATCTGATCACTAATGAATTCCTATTCATTTATTTCAACATTTCTTGTTTTTCTTGTAGTTGATAATCATTCTTCATTTTATTAACCTTCAATGTCTTATTTTGAGTCTACCTTATCCCCATTTCCCCCCCCCCCATGCTATTAAATTCAATATTAATGTTTCTTTGATGCATTAACATTATTTTAATTATTAACAATCTCCCCATTATAATTAGTATATATTATCTTTCTTTTTTATCTGTTCATCATAAAAGCATCTTAAACCACCCTTTTTTAAGTCATTATTTAATTGTGTCACTATTTAATATTAAAAAAAATCAATACCAAAAAAAAATTCCACTTTCAAACACAATTACCATAATATTTTACCATCCCCAAATCAAAAAATGGTTCGACTAGTTTTCAAAAACATTCTAAAAATTCTACTGTCATTAAAATGATAAAAACATATTTACTAGTTCTTAAAAATCACTTCATTTCATTCATCACATTTCTAATAAATGCTATTTGTTTTTTATAATAATCCATATGAAAAATAATTCATTAACATTTACTTTTGGTTCCAATATTAGGAATATCTTTTTACTATCCATGTAATTCTCACAAATATGATGCATTTACCCTTTGAGGGAAAAAATTGAGTAAAACTATCAGCCCCATAAATTTCAACCCCTGAATAGTAATGATTCATATTTATTTCTTAAGATAGATCCACCATGTCTTTTATTTTTCTTGTACTACATTGAGAAATAGTCTTCATATGGATGACTACTTCTTTGAGTATTTCAAATGGAATATTAGTGCCAAAAAAAGTGAAATAACAACTATTTTGAAGATGAGTTGATCAGGATGATAATTTTATATAAAATTCACAATTGGATGAATTAAAAGGATAATTCCTTCAATGGTGGAGTATTTCCTTCCTTAAATTAAATTACCAATTTTTGTAAAAGCATGCAGAAATTATTTGCAACAATCAAATCATGGGTTTCCTTTATTAGAATTATATATAACATTCACCTTTGATAATGAATATCTTATTTTAATTTATTTCATTATTATAAAAAATGAAATTTTTTAACCCAATAAGATAAATGTGAATCAAAAATGAATGCAAGCTAATAATTTGAAAAAAGAGTATGAAGATGGAGTTAAAGAATTCATCAAGTCTACAAGAGACCATTCATACGACCATTCTCTAGTCCTTTTTCTTTATTTATGTTGTATTTATTCAATTACAATTAGTCTGAATGAGTTGGAAGAACATTTGATTTGTCAAAGAATAGATCAAATTAATAAATATTAGACTAAAAAAAGGTAAAACTGAATGTACACCCCAAATTGAAAGATATTGTGGTATATGAATCATTTATATGAAAACCAGTGTAAATGATAATGGATATCGCATGGAAGAAATCACAATGGAAATTGAATATGACCTTCATTATTATCCAATGTTGTTTGAGTTTTCAAATAGTTGTGTTTAGATACCATTGTATACCAGATTCTCTAATTTCACAATATTCATAGTTGTATTGAAATTAAATAATTTGAATACTCGAAGATGATGGAGTGACACCAGACTTATATAATTAATTGGTCTCCTGAATAATATGATACCATAAGAAAACAAATTACTGTGTTGAACATATGATGTTAAACAAATACTACGTTCAATGGGAATTATCTCTAAAATATACCTTTTTTCCAAATGATTGTTATTTTTTTCTTAAATCCCATCAATCACTTATAAAATTCCCTATCTGTGGTATGAATCGATACAGGAAAAATTAATCAAGTCATTCAAAATCTATAGGTTAATTTACAAATATTACAAAGTTTAAAATAATATATGGTTGTCAACGAACCATGAGAAAATTGACATGGCTTGTAGATACAAAAATTAATTATGGGAAACTATATTTTCTATAATATTCTCATTGGTGAAAGAAAATTCATCACAGATATACGGAATTTGTAATTGAGCCCCGAATCTATCATCTTGCATTATCCACAAGTGAAATAAATCATTTTGGGGTAAAGATTAGTATGCACTGTACATGTACTATCTTGTTGGTAATTTATAACTCATCATCATGGTTATACATGAAAAGAAAATTTGTTATTTTGTCTCTACTTATATCTGTATCAATGAAACCAAGTAATGATATTGATGTCTATTTGTCTCCATTGATAGAACATATGAAGTTGATGTGGGATTCAGGTGCAATAATATATGATTCTCCTATAAGTGAATAATTAACATTAAGGTCCATGCTATATGTGACAATAAATAAATTCCTTACATATGGAAATTTATTTTGATATAATATTAAAATAATGTTGGGGTGTTCAATTTTAGAAAAACGTACACAGTAATTTTGGTTGAAACATTCTAAGAATATTGTTTTTTATGTCAACCTAAATTGGTACCTCGATAACATAAATACTAATTCCGGATGACATAATTTTATGGGAATGTCAAACAAGGTAAATAAAAATCTCCAAAAATATTTGATAAACTATTCGATAAATTAAAAAAATAAAATTATTTTCAGTAAACCATTTCGGAAAGACTTGTTAAATCATGATGGAAGAAGAGATCAATTTTCATTGAATTTATGTACTTGAATCATTTCTATGATAGGTATGTTCTTGTTGTCATGAATATAAAAAAATGTATTTTATAGTGTTATTGGAACATTACTTAATGTTCATGAAAAAATGAAATGTGGCATCAGGGCAGTGTTGGACATGATTAACATATGGATAATGGAACAGATGACAACAATGAAGGGTTAAGGGTGTACTTTTCTTTCTCTAATATCATTAAAATAGTTATGATTGGAAAATGGAAATTTTTCATTTTATTTATGATTGTAAAAGTTCTATAGGGTTATTTATCAAATATCAAGAATTTTTTTTCAATTAATAATTTTAATTTACATGAACTGGGATCACACAGCTTTCATGTTTTGATGCAAGATTTTATGACTATTTATTTTTGTGTCATTCTTCATCAAAATGTACAACATTCATTGACCATAATCCACTTATTTTCTAATGCCATATGTAGCATGGTTAAAGAAATGATGAAGTTTCAAATCGTGAGTAAGGAGGTTTAGTCATATAATGTGAATTATAGATATTAGGCCCAACATCATTATTTGATATAATAGTCTAACAAATGGTTTGTTAGGTTAGATTGGATCAACTATGAGAACATGTACATTCAAGTTTAATGTACCACATCAGACAACATATGGAAATTTAAAAAATTTAAGTCAAGAATTTATTTCATCCAATGGTTTTTATTGGATAATGACATATTGTTAAAGAAGGAGTTGAATTCTGTACTGATTACCTACTATATATTGATAGCATCAGTCTCAAAAAATCTCATCAAAGTGGAAGCCTTATGGGTGAAGGGATTTATAAAAGATATTTTATTAAAATTACCTTGACATAGTGAGAACAAATGAACCTTTTCATTTTACACATTAGTGAAGACGTTGATCCGTACATTTAATCCAACACATAAATTCTGAGAGATGTGAATCTCTCAATGGATTATAAATAGATATAAAAAACATATAATAAACAGTTTATGAAATGGTTCTAAGATAAAATTCATTTTTAGTTATCTACAAATAATAATTATTAATAAAGTTTATTTATTTTAGAGGATTTTGGCCCGTTTTTCAGGAATTTCTCAACCAAAACATCCATAGACATCTTCTCCCATAAAACTCTTTCACCGTTATAGTCTTTCATTTATTACAGTACTTCATGTTCCTTCCACATCATTTTTAGGAAATGAAACCATGATAAGTCTTCTCAATCAAAGAGTTAATATTGATATTTTTAGATTAAAATCATTTTCCATAGAATTAATGTGTTATTCCATATTTAATATTAATTTATTTATCATTAATATAACTCATATGAGAATTATTTTCATACATTTGTGGATTATTTCATTTGATTTAGAGTGGTTGGTCCATCTTCCAAGCCTTTGTGCACCAATTCATCCATAGACTTATTCTCACTAAAAACCTTTTAACCCATGTAGTGTTAGAATTTTTCAATTTCAATCAACTTCCCTCCAGTCATCAATCACAAAGTTAATATTGATTTTTTAATATTAAAATTATTTTCCAACACCTTATTTAACTAATATTTTAATCATATTATTTGTTATTTGTAAATTAATTTCTTTATAATGTTCTTCTAATATATATTTAGTTTTTTTTCAAAGATCTTTTGGGAAATAATATTTTTCTTTCAACAATCTACAAGAAGAAACAAAATATATAATATTTTACTTTATACAAATGATACTATTATTTCCATTTCCACTCATTGTGGAATAGCCAACACTGCATATTGATTCGATGTTCTTAGCTAAAAAAACATTATCATTGTTCAAAGCTAAAAGAGTAGAGGAATATAATATGATCATTGAGGTAACTTCCCATTATATAATGGGAATTTAAGCTTCCTCTACTCCTCTACATTTCAAAAATGAGAACGGTTTCATTGATAAAAATATAGATTAAATATGTAGTGTCAAATGTTCAATAAATTATGGAAATGTAAATCATGGTGACATTAGTAGCTAGGATTTTTTTGAGACATTGGGATATGTTGGATTCAACATCACCTCAATCTAACAGATGGTGCAACTAATATGACTTTATGTAATTCTTTTTATTTATAATTGACATTTATTTTAGTAAAATAGATAATAGAAATAGTCAAAACTTAGAAAACATATTCCATTTATTTTGATACTTTACCAAAAAGATCCATAATTCATTTTTTGAAGTGTAGAAATCAGTCTCATCTAAATGTGATACACTATTTGATCGGTATGATAAAAGTGAGTGTTTATTGTTTAAAATGACATTTTTGTTAAAAATGAATGTGAAAAAGTCAAAACCATGAAAATATATTTGGATTGTTTTTATACTTTTGGAAAATTATCCATAATTCATTTTAGACAGGTAGAAATCAGCCACAACTCATTCTAAAACACGGTGTGACAAATTTGACTCCAACTATTTATTTTTATTTAAAACTTACCTCTAATTTTGTGGAATGGAAAAATTACCTAACACAAACTTATTAAATTCATTTATATAGTTTTTATACTAAATTAATATGATAAATACTTTTTTTTCATGTAAGATTCATCCACACCTCAATCGGATACACGATGTTACTAGTATGACTAAATGTGTCCTTTATAAGTTTAAAATCAACATTTTAGTTAAAAAAGTGTCACTCACTAAAAAATATGAAAATTTTCTCATATAGCCTTGATAAATTAGTAAATATAATAATATTTCATTTTTGATGTGTAGGAATTAGTATCATATTAAAAAAACACATGATGTGATAAATATGAGTCAATGTATGTGTTTCAAGTTTTAAATGACATTTTAATAAAAAAGATAGTCAATATAATCAATGTAGATCAAAAACATTTGGATTGTTTTTATAATTTAGGAAAACGATCAATATCTATTTTGAGATGTTTAACAATAAAACTCAACTCTATCTGATGCATTTTGCGACCGATATGACTCTAATCGCATCATTTTATTTAAAATTGATATCATTTTTTTAAATGGAAAACTGACCTTCTCAAAACCATGAAAAAACATTTGTATTTTTTTGATACATATTAAAAATAACCATAACTAATTTGGGAAATGGAATAATTATATTTACCTCAAACTAACACATGGTGTGACCAATGTGATGCAAAGTGTCTATCATCAGTTCAAAAATGACATTTTAATTAAAAAACTGTGACACACTAAAAACTAAAAAACTACATGGGTTATCATTATAATTTAGAAAATATATTTACAAATAATTTTTGACATGTAGGAATAGGTCTGACATAAAACTGAAAAATGATGTGATCGATATAAGTTAATGTGTGTGTTTTCACATTAAACTGTTATTAAAGTAAAAAAAAAGAAGTGTGTCGTAGTGAAAACAAAGATAATTCATTAAGATCATTTTTATACTTTATTAAAAACAACAATAATACATTTTTTTATTATTAAGAATTGTTCATACCTTGATCTGATGCATGGTGTGACAAGATTGACTGAAAGTGTGTTTTTTAAATTAAAATCAATTTTAGTAAAAAGGGCAGTTAACATTTTCAAGTCCAAGAAAAAACATTAGGATCATTTTAACACTTTATTAAAATTATATATAATAGATTTGGGATGGGTAGGAATCAACCTCACCTAAATCCAATTCATTGTGTGACCAGTATGACTCAAAGTGGCTTTTATCATTTTAAAACAACATTTTAGTTCAAAATTATTCACTCACTGAAAATCTAGTAAACACACTCAAATTTTATTTATAATTTTGAAAGTTGATTCCTAAATCATTTTTTATAAGTAGAAATCATTATCAAATCTAATTCATACATGATTTGATCGTTATGTGTCAAAGTTCATGTTTCATGTTTAAAATTTCATTTTAGTAAAAAAGATAATTGATGTACACAAAATTTAGAAGATTGATTCAAATTGTTTTAATACATGAAAAAATTGATCCATAAGTCATTTGGGATGTGTAGGAATCATATAAACCTCAATCAAACGCATAGTTTTAATGTTATAACTCTACCTGTGTTTTTTATTCAAACATAACATCAATTTTAGTAAAAAGGAAAACTAACATACTTATATCCAATAAAAAAAAGTATTCAGATTGTTTGATACATTAGAGAAATTATCCATAACTCATTTTCGAAATTTTTTTATTATTGTTACCTCATTCTAATGCAGAGTATGAATAATATGATTCAATGCATCTGTTATCATTTTAAAATTTACATTTTAGTTCAAAAAGTGTCACTCACTGAAAACAGAGCAAACATGCCCAGATTGTCATGATAGTTTAAAACATTGATTCATACGTAATTTTTGATGTATAATAATAGGTATCACATCCATCCAATACACAATGGTATTTATTGGAATCAAAGTATGTATTTCTAGTTTAAAATGACATTTTAGAAGTAAATAAAATTGTTGTATTAAAAAATAATAAAACACATTTATATAGTTTTGATATCTCATTAAAATGATCCATAATTCATTTGACATGTATAGGAATCATCCTCACCAAAATATGTCACACTACATGACCACTATGACTCCATGTGTATCTTTACATTATATATCTGTCATTTTAGTTTCAAAAGTGCATAAAATCACCAAAACTAATTAAATAACACTAGATTCTTTTCACATCATTAAATATACTATTACTTAATTAATTTCATTATCAATTTAATCATATTCTTATTTACTTAATATTCATGGTGATAATTATAGATAATAAACAATAAATGGTGTGGCCTTAAAGAATCAACCACAACTCAATCTGATACATAGTATTCTTTGTATAAATCAATTCTTAGATTAAAAGTATCAATTTCTATTATTTTGTTTTTTCTATATTATTTATAAAATAAATTTTTTGTCTTATAATAGTTCTTTTTTTCTTGATTACTGGTAAGGATCAAAATAAAATAGTAATATTGATGTTTTGGAATGTATGTAATAATTTTCACATAATTATTTGTATAAACCACAGGTTGAAATGTCCATAATTTAATGTTTTCTTTTATATTTGGGTTTTAAATTTTATTTCATTTAAATATTATATTATAGATTGACATTCCAAATTTCTTGGTGTTTTTATGATTTGGTGTGGTGTTAGATAAAACTACACTAGTGTTGTTGTGTGTTATTACAACACATTGTAACATGCCCCTTTATCAATACATTTAGAAGAGATGATAAATATTGTCATGTATTGACACTTCTAAAAGAACTGATAAAAGTCCCCTTATTGGTGATTTTTTAGCAATTATAATGGAACCATTTGTCATATCTTTTTTAGCAGAGATAAAAGACTTGGGCTTTTAATCCCACTCTAATAGTCAGCACATCTCTAGCACTGATAAAGGATATTTTTTTCACTGTTGAAGAATTAATTTGCAGTATTTCCGCTATGTAAATAAAATAATTTTTAATAAAAAATACCTAAATGATTAATTATATATCACAAACCAAACTATATAGATTTAATCTTATCCATCGATTCAATAATTACCATTTTTTCACCATTTTTAGTTATCACATTCCATTACATAACATTTTATTTAATAGGGAAATTATATTCCCAAAATATTTTTTATACGACCACTATTTATTTTACCAGCACCCCCATATCATTGAAATGCTTTCCATTTTCTCATTTCATCCTTCCATTTAATATTTTTTCCCAAAAGCCAGACCCTTATCAACACAATGTAAAACCCAATAAAACACTTACAGAATGAAAAAAAAATTAAATTTACCCATAAAAACAAAACATAACAGAAGCCATTAATGGTACAACACTTAATTATATTAACAAGGAAATGACTACTAAAACCTTCCTAATGATGTATCATCCTATAAATAGTCTATTAAAATTATACATGATATTGAACAAAGTCTCCCAATAATGAAATTTCACAAATAAAACCCGAATAATTCCTCTATCAATATCAATGAAAATTATTAAACAAACTCGTTTTATTGACAACATGATATCCTCCAAAACCCATTCATTAATATATTTCAAATTTATCCATGTTAAATTGAAACTCCACCATGACATGAAATTCCCATTCTTTATACAATGATTGAATATTTTACATGTTTAGTTATCATTATAAATGAAGGATACATGGAGGTAATAAAACTACCACTACAAAAACAGAACAGTAACACCCTTTCTGACCAGATAGAACCAAACTGACCAATATTACTCTGCCTATAAAAAGGAGAAACAATGAAAAATCTATAAATCAAAAACATAAGAAATTAATTCAAGAATGAAACCTTTTAAAATTATAAATTATATCCTATTTTTCATTAACGTATCTTATATATTATAAAAATATTAAGGTGAATTTAAAACCAATGAAAATAATTATAACAATAAAAAGGAAATTAAATTAGGATAGACTTTTCCCATCCCAAGCATCATTCAAATTATTATCATTAGATAACCCAATTAATTTACCCCCACTTGCCAACTATAAAGTATTGAATGTTTATGAAATCATATAAAATAAGCCTTTCATAAATAATATATAAAAGTTCATATGAAGTTAACATTGTTCATCAATCAAGTGTATAATTCCATATTATTTAGGAGGTATTCAGAAATCTACTTCCATAATGAAACTCAAATGACGTAGTAACAATAGTGTGGAAGAAAACTAATGTTATAGTTGAATGATATTTTAATTTTATTTCCTCCAACCTAAAACATATTATATTTCATAAAAATATCATAAAAATCCCATAAAAACATATCTACTTTCACATCCTCTAGGAATGAATAATATGGAAATAATCATAAAAATGAGAGAGGAAACCAACTCATATTTTTCTATATTACTCTCTAAGGAATAGTATTGTGAATATATGAAAAATAAAATAAGAACCCAATATATCCTATGTTTACATATAGAAAAAATAATCCAACCAAAATAAAAGGATAAAATAAGAATTATAAATAAAATTCCACTAAAATAAATAATAGTATGATGGCCTATTTATGAAGATAACTTAGCTGGTTAAAATTATTCATTGATATTAAGAGACCAATACCCCCATACCAATAGTCCACAATCAATTAAATTTATTATATCAAGGAATTCTATTGAATAATTACCCTCACCATGCCATAATTTTCAAACACTTAAAAATCATGTTGTCGACCAATGTCCCTCACCTTGTAATCGAAAAACCCTAAAAATTGTCCATAGAACAATGTATACACAATGGATTAATCATCCAAATAATCATAGAAAATAAAGGAATTCAATAGGAAAGGATGTTATTGTGTGAATCCCAAAACCAATACCATGTCAATAAAAAGTAATACTAAAACAAAAACACTTTAAGCACCTTCTAGTCCTAATAAAAGACACCTCCCTATAATATACTTCTCCAACAAAACCAAATGATGATTAAAACTCATATCATAATTCACACAAAACAAAATATGTCTCACAACCTAACCATATTGATAAAATCACATTACAAAAGAATAAAACATCCCATCTTCCCCATCTAACCAACCATGTCCCATTACATATGGTCGTTATGTGATCTATGATTCTAAATTCAAATTCCACCAAATAGTATCTTCCTCTCTATAACACACCTTTGAACATCCTCCCAAAAATATTATATTACTTAAATTAATTTTCAAAAGGTGAAGATATTATTAAGAAGATAATTTTTAAATATGTGTAGGAAAAAGAATAAAATGATGATATAATGATGATTTTCTTGTATAAGTTGAAGTAAATTAAATTTTCTATTCAAAATACCAAGATAAAATGAATTTTGTAAAACAGCCCTCGAAATGAAAAAATTGATTGATATAATCATCATGATAAATGTAACTGATAGTGAAGAAAAACAATCTATAATAATTTATATTTTTTGTGAATATTATCCTAAATGTGTATATTTTAAAACTAATATTATGTAATAAAGTTGTTAGTTGATGTTGTGGTTGACTATCCAAAGGGTTTAAAAATAAAAACTTCTATGAATTGAAGAATATAATAATTGGTTAAGGTTTCATGTTGTGTGGGATAAAATAAAAACGCATGAAAATGAATAGAGGATGTTTTGAATTAATTTGAGTGATATTATTATTTTTTATAGTAACAATTCTTGGTTACATCTTGTAATAAATTAATTGGATGTTTTTAAGACTTTGAAAAACATTACAAGACATTGTTAAAAGTTTTTATGTCTTTCTAAATAACATTTTGTGTATTTGAGGATGTTTGTAATAATATTAGTTCAGTTCATAAGAATTTCATATCTACTTTTTAATACTTAATAAGTGTGTTCATATGACTTTTTAGGGATTCATAAACTTTGATAAAAATATCATAAGATATTCTATTTAGATTTAAAGACCAACCGTTTTTCCACAAATTCACAAATTCATGGACCAAATACAATTCATATGAGATGTGAAACCAGTTCATAACACATTGATGTATCACAAAATATAATTTACTGGATGAAAATTGGGAATGAATTGGTAATTATAATTTATTATAGTAATGATTTACCTACTAAAATATTAGGGTATAATGAGATTACTAAAAAAATTATTATAAATCTATAATAAATATATACTAAATATTTGGGAATTAATTAAATTGATTCTTGTGGATCTTCATTTATTTTAATTTCACAATTAATCAATATAATTCTGATTCATGTTGAGGATAATTTTAGTAGAATTACATTTTGTAAGACACACGCCAACTACACAACTACATGAAATAATTCAATCAAGGATGAAAAACTCAAATGAGATTAAAGATGTATATTTCAAGGTACATTTAAAGGGGGAATATATCACCAATATTTATAAAATTTAAATTTAAATTAATTATAGGTATTTAATTTTGTTTAAATGAGAGAATAAAATAATGAATTATATAGACCAATTAAAAAAATGAATATTTCACTTTTGGGATTGGAGGAGAATATATAATTCATAAATGTAAGATATATTTATGTGATATTATATGAATATAAAAATTTAAAAAATGATAAAAAATAATGGCGTTCAATAATTTAGTGAACTAAGAAGATGATACTCTATAGTGTCAAAGAGGTAAAATAATAAATCCTAAAGATGTAGATTTTTAAAAATGATAAGGCATTCAAGGCCCAAAATTATGAGGGGTTAAGTAAGAATCGTACCATTATAGATCTCATGATAGTTTGATTTGATGGAAGACCTAATCTTAATCATCCTCAATTAATGTTCCTTTTTAAATGAGTATGCACTTAATAGTTGATCTAGGGTGATTGTGGAAGATTATATACTTAATTGTTTATATAAACAAGTAATATAAAAAGGATATCTTTTTGGTATTGGTTCGGATGTTTTTTCAAAAAGAAGTGTGAATATATAGTTTTCTAGTGGGACTCTATAACTAGAGCATAATGGGACTTAATGTTGATTGGATGATGAATATTCCTAATATATCAAAATAGTTTAATAGAGGATAAAAACTTATTGGCGTAACTTACCATTGAAGACATGGAGTGAGATCTTAGATTGGGGAAAACCCATGCAAAAATATAATTTTCTTATGTTATTTAACTTCTATATGAATTCGAGTGAGGTTGACAAATTCAAGAGTGAGACGATCTTAAACATAATCAGTCACAATGATAAATTCCAAATAAATAAATGTAAAATGTGTAACATATATTCACCAACCCCCACTCAGTTGTACCAAATTTAACATGGGATCTATAATTATTGTAATACTTAAAATTTGTTCCATCCAAAAGATCTAAGAAAATACTACCAAAAATATATAAATAGTATCTTTTTATACATTATATCACATCTCTTAGAAGTAAGAGATAAAAAATAATTTTATTTCCTCTCATTTTTAATTTTCCTTCTATGAATCATTCAAAAAAAGTTGTAGGTTGATGTAAAATCACAAAATTAAATTTTAATGTATATTTCAAAAAAAACTAAGAAAAATTCAATAGACATCAAATTACTCAAGAAATTTAGGAAAAATTAAGAGTTGTAATAAATTCATTATTACAGATAAGGAATTTGTGTTTTAGAGTTGGTGGAGCATATTTTATTATATTGAAATTGATGATAATTAAAATATTGATGATTAATTTAAAAGATCCAATGATATGGTCAAAACAATACATTGTTTTTTTGGACAATATAAATGATTTATCTATTTTTAAAATGATAATGATAAATTTTATAGATAGATTAGATCATGAAATTTTATCCTTATATTATATATAAGACCTTTCACAATATAAACAAGATTCTTCTTCTATTGATTACAGAATAAAGATAATTATATATTTTGAGAAGAAATAAATGATATTGCTTTTGATTCCATGGTCTATGTTGAAATAAAATATGAAGAATTTGTAAAATCAAGGGATCACGATAATGAGGAAGATGATAAAGACATCAATACAATTTTTCACTTCTATCAAATAAGTTAAAACTAGGAAATAAGAGAGGAAAATGAAAATTATCGTGAATGTTCTATAATTTTAATTTCATTTGGAACATTACCATAAATTTCCCAATGAAAAATTCCTTAGACTCCAAATTAAATTAGGATTAATAAATATAAAAATTAAAAAATAGGGTAATAAAAATATTGAATACTCAACCAAAAGGCAAAAGAATTAATGAGAAAGAAGAAATAATATGACTAATAACCATATTTCCAATCTGAATATAAAGTTAATTTTAAGGAAAATGTAGAATAATATTTTGAAACATCATGTAGTGATGATGATGATGATTTTCGAAGAACATATGTGGAATACGAGATGAAGTATGGCATCAAATCATGTCTTGAGTAGAATATAGGTCTCAAGAAGTTGAAGATCAATTTTTTGAGGAAAAGGATAATATTTTTTATGGAAAATAAAAGTATCTAGAAAAATTATGAATCTTTTGTTTATTATTTAATGAAATGAAAATCGGTAGTATCTAATAAAGATAAAATTGTGATCAATCATGAGAAAAAAACATATTGTAAATAAATAAGAGTTGTGAGTGACATAATAAATATTACATATAGAAAAAAAGGTTTAAATAAGATCATATTTTACTAAAACATGTCTGTTGTGATTACATATAATTCATTGCAGACTAAAGATAATAATATTCTAAAAAGTGGATTTATTTCTTCAAAAAACGAGTCTCAAAGTAAACTAGTTTTTTATATTATTGCATGGTATAAAAATAGAAGTACACTGTTTTAGAGAAAAAATATATGTAAAAATGAACGTCCATATAAAATTAAAAGGATGATGTCGAACTAATACCACAAACCTCATGGAAATGTTGGGTTTATGTTTTAGAAGGAGGGATGCCATAAATTATTTAAACATTTATCCTCAATGTAGAGGACTAATGTTTCATATTTTCTACCAATTTTTTCAGGATATTTTGACAAAAATAATACTTTTATTGGTTTTATATGTCCTACATTTGAATAAAAATGAATCAATATAGGGTTTATAGATATAATTAGAGCATATTGTCAATGAAGGAAACTTGTGACCAAAAATTTATCAAATCTACCGACCTAAAATTGATTTGAATGGTCAAAACTAATTTGTGCCAGAAGAGATCAGGGGGCTAAATATATTATGATTGAATGAAAATTATATCTAGATATATTATATCTAGTGTGATAGGGAAGTTAGTTAATAGGGTAAAATTTGAAAATTAATATTTATTCAGGGAATTCCATGAAATATAGTGAAATGTATAATGCAGTTGAGAATTATAAAATGGATTTACTAACAGTTTGGGTAACAAGAATATAATTGTCCCCAAATATGTTTTAATTCCATTTTACATGATCTATGATGGGAAGAATAAAACTAAACCCATGGAGATGGTTCATGTAAAGAAAATTATATTGCCACATGTAAAGCCTTATGATTTGAAAATATTAATGTGTAATAATTCTCAGGTTGAAATTAAAATAAGATATGGATCATGGTTGAGAAGAAACTAGCATCCCTAAAGTTCAAAAAAAAGTTATTATTTCTCAATCATAATTCCCAAAAAAAATCATTGGTAATAAAATGCAAGGAATCAAAGAAGATGAATCAAAGGGAGAGACAAGTGAGTGTTTTATTGGTTATATGATAAGAAAAGAGATCCATCAAGGAGTGTTCTAACTAGGTGATAAAGATAATATTTATGCATAACATAAGGGGGTCTAATAATAGGAGAAAGCTATGAGTGATTAATTATTTTTTCTAAATCTAAAATTTGGATTTCCCACAAGCATGGTCAAGGTTGATGTAAAAATATTTCTCCAATATCTTACTTGAATTATCATGTAAGGAACCAACCATTAAATATATAAATATTATTTTTTATTACACGAATATTCAATACATAAAAATTTCATCCATGCCTAACCCATAAATGTTTAGTGTATTTATAATCATGGAGATATAACCAACAGGTACATAAAAGATTGACATCATCTCTCAGAAAGTTCTACACAACTAGAAACATTTTTTCATACATCATAATTCAAACCTATTTTTCTATCTTGGGGATAAGGAAACATAATAAAGGGTGAGATAATATACTTATTAAAATTAAAAACCAATTATATTAAAATATTTTTAATTTTAGGAATAAGATAAGTATAATGGTATTGTTAAAACCGAGGATGTCCATTGCTAGAAATGAATTATGGGTTGTGTTTTTTGTTAATACTCAAAAGGATGATCAGTGATCTTGAATGGAAATGGATATTATATTTCAAGATGACAATATTATTTAAAGTTTCATCTTTTCAACTGTTTTCCAAATTTTTCGGTCCAAAATTTAAAAGATACCTAGAAATCATGAAAAGAGTATTTTCTATAAGGCCTTATGAAAATATAGTAAAGCTAGGAGTTTTTCAAAGATGAACATAACAAATGGTGTTTCACAAATGTTCAAGGAATGGTGATGGTGATCTATTTGAATTTAATGAGCATCATGAATGAAGAATAATTGGATCATCCTGAATGGTGATGGTGATCACATTGACTATAGGAATTAGAGCATCACGGTGTGCGATTGATTGAAAAAATCGTTTCATCAACGTCAAATCAAAATGTTGCATCAAGAAAGGAGGATCTACATGAAGGTGGTTTTGAAAGATCTGGAAAATTCACTATGAGGTGGTAGGTAATCGTGATTGGTCGAGCCTGTAAATATCAGTCAACCCCTCTTTACATTATAAGAAATTTTCAATGAAAATTCAGGAATTTGTTTGATTTCATAAGACATGGGAGCACCAAAAAAACTGAAATTATAGGAGAGATTTAGCATCCAGGAAACAATTTTTCAGTTTTTGTGGATGGAAATGCTTTTTTTTAATGAGTTATTTGTGATTATGGGGTATTCTATGTTGACCCTCTCACCTTCATGAACATATTATTTTCCATGAGTGAAGGGATCTTAGTGAAGGTGGTCTACTTCATGAAGCACATTAATGAAATGTAGTTTTGAATATTATTTGTTCAATGAATAGGTATTTTAATGTGCATCAACTCAGGTATACACTACAATTAGAGTCTTGTGTTAATATATGAACAAATACATTAATGAAAACCCATTAATGTAACCTTCAAGTCAATAAAATGACTTATACTTCTCCCAAAGTAGTAACCTTAGGGAGTTGACATTATGTTTTTGGGGGACGCAAGGAACTTTCCATAAAATCTTATAAAGGTAGTGTTCCTAGTACATAGTGACTGTGTCTTAACTATTTTATTCCAAAACTACTGAGTATTAGTGGATTTGGGTATGACCTACACACTGTCAAAATATGCTCCTTGGACCTGCCCTTATTGGTTAACCATGTAAAATTATTGTGTGATCATTTTATATATGGTCTTTGGTATTTATCACATTCCATTTAGACAAGTTTAATTTATTCCTACAAATGCTGGAAAAACATCAGTCACTTATTGTGAAAACCTAAGATTCTGATTCACTCTTCCTCTCTCAAGGTGTTCTAGGGTCCTTCATGTATTATAAATGATCATAAAATTCAATAATCATACCCAATCATTCAAATATAATTTTTGATAAATCATGGAATAATTTATTTCAATCAAATTACATAATACATAATAGATTTAATTCATTAATAATCAATCATGATCCCTATGAACATAACATATGAATAAGGAATAAATTTATAGAATACGCATTAAAATATAAAATTATTATCTTAGTATGGGATCATATCTAAGGATATCATATTTTATTGGGTTCACACCCCATTCCATTGTTTCATTATTAAATTTTTTCTCTAAATACTATCATATTCAATAGATTCCCTTATTCAACTTAGTTCCCTCCCAATTCAATTCCTTATTATCTCATTAGATATCCATCATTATTGAATTTATTATAGGTCTATAAATTTCTAATCCCACCTATCACATAATTATATCCATATATATATATGTTCCACAAGACCATAAAACATAAATCATATATAATTTCATAACCCATGGAATGAAAATGGTTTTCATAAAAAATACACCATTATAATCATAAACCATCTAGAAAATAATATGTATGGTATCTATAAGGACCCAGCCTTAAACATTACATAATATTGAATTAAATGAATAATTCACCATGAGGATATTTTTTGGTATAGGGTTTTAGAGAATTAGGACATAACTATTACATATTAGAACATTACAAGGTAGTCATATCTACAGATTTTCCATTTTTTCATAAAATAAAAACTCTTGAAAAAAAGAGTCATGTCTAGTTCCATGTTTTAGTCAGCATGACATTTCCTTGATCCCATCCTTGACCCTATTCATCTTTAAGTCCTATGGAAACATTTCAAAACATGGGATGAGCATAAAAATCTCAATAAGGGTTATAAAACAAAGAATGAAAACATTTTTTCATAAATACATACAAAACATGAAATCATTTACTTACCTCATGAAATCATAAGATTTATGAAAGACACATATAAATCATTAATCATAAGTGTAACTTGTGGAATCCATATAATACTTACATTGTAGCTATCACATCTACATAGGGAGTTATATTGGAATACCCCTCACAGTATATTCCCTCAAATATCTTAGAAGAAACATTCATGTTTACCTCTGTCATGTTACCCAATGCATTGGATAACTATCTCGGTCTCACCTTCCCTAGTTTTATCAGGGGACCACTCGTATACGTAAATAATTCCCAAGAACCATAACATGATCATAACACATAACATAAGCATAAACGAAAGATAACATTTCCACATTGAAATAACAAAATATCATTTCAAGATCTTGAAATAAAAAATCCATTCACAAAATCATTTTCAATACCAAAATACATAAAAAGAGTATATGGTTTTTTTTCCTTTTAAAAACATTACAGCTTGTTAAGGAAGTCAAAGATCAAATAATACATGTGGTGGCGGAAAGGTTGTTGTCACCGCTTACATTAAAAAAATATTCCTTTTTTCCATTTAGTAAAATTCTTTATATAAAAAAGATTCCCTTTTGAATAAAATGAAAAGTCAAAGGGGTTTATACACTATATAAAATTAAGTCGTGTATAAAACAAAAAATGCCTCAATGAAAGGAGATTGAGATGAAGTCCCTTACCACGCGTCCACTTGACTCTATCGATCTTTAATATCCGGAATAATTGACAAGTTAATTTCCACTTCATTAAGAAACTTTTAAAGTTTATTATTCCTTTTATATCAGTTATTACCATGTTATAAACATTATGCAATCATTTAAGTTAATAATGTTCATTTTGTCGATATTTGGTACTTGAGTAAAAATGAACAACTTATATTTACAAGTTGTCCATGTGGTAAAAGTTTCATTATATCCAGAATGATATTCATGATTTGGATATCATATATATCATATATATCCAGTATATACATGTTTTTATAATAGTACATAACATTTAGAGTTAAGAAATAAAATGCACCGTTCATGGAGATGGTAACCCGTACGTACACATGAACGCTACTTTCATTTCTATTTCATATTTTTATGGAATTAAAGAATAATTATACATAGTTATATTATAATTTCAGTATAATATCATATATAATATCATTAAATCCATCCTTTATACATCCCACATAAGGAATTAATGAGTCACATCACTTTTATGGGGCGATAGTCCGCACTTCCTCAAATGAGATTATCGTATTTACCCAATATGGAAACCATAAAGGCTTGATATAATTGGGAAGTACATAAGAGTAAAAAAATCATAATCATAATATATATCATATATAAATACATTTCCATCATAATGGCCACCATGAGAGATGGTAAGATGTAATTGAACAATCACCATTTCGTGAGGCGTTAGTTTTCCATCCACAGAAACATTATGTTCCTCATCCATTAGATGGAGGTGTGAGTAAGTGTAGTTCTAATCCTTATCATAAAAAAATACTAGTATATTGAGGATAATAGTTTTGTTACAAAGTAAAGGAATAAAAAAGAGTTTATGGGTTGGAGTTGTAAAATAATAGAAAACAAATTAAGAGAAACTCTTACCTTTATTTTGGGTAACTTCATTTGGATTTAACCAAAAGGACTTATTTCAGTGCCTTATTCCTAAGGTAAGGCTTCTAGGGGGAGGAGAGAGATTTAGGGAGCTTAATTGGGCAGAGTTTGGTCGAGCCAAATGGCTTCAGAGGTGTGAGGAAATGGATAGAAATGGTCTCCTTTTATAAGAGAGAGGAGGGGCTCTTTAGGAAAGTGTTAAAATATTATTTTATTATATAATTATATTCAGTTTCTAATGGTCACAAAATCATTAAAGATGAAGATAATATGACTCATGGTCTAAATAAAATCATCCAATAGTAATTTGACAGGTTTTGTATAATATTTTAATGATTATAATATTATTTATTTAAATCATTTATTAATGAGGTAAATACTGCATCATTATTGTGTCATAAATATTTTAATTTATTAGATGTCTAAAAATTATTAAAAACAACTACCATGTAGTAAATCGTTTTATCTTTCCAATGAATAGTTATAGTAAAAACTATGACTTATATATCACCATATAAAAATTACTTTAATAAAATATTTTTTTTATTGTCAATTTTGTCTTTACATTAAATTAATTAATCTAAAGTGTCATTATCTTTCATAAGTGGATCCATGGGGTCCCAAAATCGACCCAAGGATTCCTATGGTCGGCCACTAATCATCCAATAAAGTTAGGACAAGTGTTAAGGTAATTTTGAATTATTATAATATTCTTTTTACCTTGAATTGCCTTATTTACCTTTAACCATTGTAAATAAAAGTCAAAAGTTACTATTCACCAAAAAAGTATTTTCATCATAATGAACCATATTTTACTTCTTTATAACAACCATGTATGTCATATTTTTGAAATTCAATTCAAAATAGTGGTAATATTTCATTTAAATGAAAAAGTTAGTTTTTTAACTACCACTATGTGGTGTCACTATTCATCAAAAATTGAAGTTTTTCAGAAAAATACAAAAAATTCAGCCTAAGCATTATTTGATATTCCAAATTCAAAATTTATGTCTATTTTTAAAAATTAAAAACATAGAAGTGTCATTAATTAATTTAAAAATTAATTCCTGTTGTTAAAACAAATAGCATGTTTTTAAGAAACAATAACTATCAAAAGATTGATACTTGTTTATGTCCAATTTCAAAGTGAAATTAATTCCAATGACCAACATTGGATTAAATGGTAAAAATATATTTCAATTTCACTTTAAAACCAATGAAAAAGATAATCTATCAATATAAATAAATTATATTAAAAGGCACTTTTGAATTAAAATACAGTATTTTTCACTATTCATTAAAGAAATGAACTTTATCAGAAAAATACCAAAAAATTACCCAAAGTAAAATTTGATGTCCCAATTATAATGAAGGGTTATATCTAGTCAATTAGAATGTATTAAAGTGACCAAAACTATATTTAATGAGGGTTATCCATTAAAAGGCGGTAAATCTTCCTTTTAATGTAAATTATTCTTAAAATTAGATTCATTCATATTTTAAGTCTCTAACATTTTATTGGGAAAATGTAAATACATTTAACAATCATGTATAATCATATTGTAGTTAGTTTCATTCATTCTCGCCAATACAACGGCTAGGAGTTAACTACAATTTAAAATAATAATATTATATTATTAGTTTGCAACGTAAGATTCCAAAGAAACTCGTTGTTGCGTATCGGGTACGCTATCGAACATAGAAACCCATTTAATGTAAAATTAATATTTAATTCACAAATATTAATAAATATGAAATATGTATTATTCTTCATTTACCTAAGATGTTACATCATTCCCCGATTTTGGTAATTGTGTCCTTGCAATTTTTATTCACTTATCAAAATAAGAGGGGGGTATTTATCACTCATAGAATTTTCAGATTCCCACATTGCCTCTTCAACCATATGGTTTTTCCACAAAACCTTTACCTGGTGAATTACCTTATTCCGCAACACATGCTCTCTGCGGTCAAAAATCTGGACTGGTTGTTCTTCATAAGAGAGATTCTCTTTCAACTGAACTACCTCTGGGCTCAAAATATAAGATGAATCTATCATATACATTCTCAACATTGAAACATGAAAAACATTGTGTACCTAGGATAAACATGGGGGTAAAGCCACTCTGTACACAATTGATCCAACATTTTACAGAATTTCATAAGGTCTAATGAACCTCGGACTCAACTTTCCCTTCTTACCAAAACGCATCACACTTTTCCATGGAGAATCTTTGATAAAGACATGATCACCTACCTCAAAATAAAGATCATTACTCTAGTTATCTGCATAACTTTTATGTCTGCTATGAGCTATTCTCATGTGCTTCTGAATCAATTGACATTTCTCTACCATCGCTTCTACCAATTCTGTTCACATCAGCTTCCTTTCCCCTACTTCATCCCAAAAATCTGGAGTTCGATAATGCATTCCATATAATGCCTCAAATGGAGACATTTGTATACTGGAATGAAAACTGTTTTTATAAGAAAATTTAACCAAAGAAATATGTTGGTCCCAACTTACCTGGTAATCCATCGAGCAAGCACATAACATATCCTCCAAAGTCTAAATTTTTCGTTCTGACTGCCCATCTGATTGAGGATGAAAAGATGTACTAAAATTTAATTCAGTACCCAATGACTTCTGAAGGCCTTTCCAAAAGTTAAAAGTGAACATGGGATCATGATCAGATACAATGGAGAGGAAAAATCCATGCAACCTGACTATCTCTTTAACGTAAAACTAAGCAAGTAGATCTAGAGACAAAGTATCTCGAATAGGAAGGAAATGATAATATTTAGTCAATCAATCAATTATAACCCAAATTGCATTATTACCTCGAGATGTCTTTGGTAATCCCACAATGAAGTCCGTGGATATATTTTCCCATTTCCACTCTGGCACTGGTAGAGGCTAAAGCATCCCTTTTGGTAAATTTCACTCTTCTTTAACCTACTGACAAGTCAAACACTTCACAGTAAAATCCTCAATATCTTTTTTCATTCTATCCCACCAGTAATACTCCCAGAGATCTGTGTACATCTTAGTACTGTCACGATGAACTGAAAATAGAGAACTCTGGACTTCACATAACAACTCATTCTTCAACTGTTAATCACTAGGCACACATAATATCTTTCCAAATCTCAAAAAACAATCATTATCAACGTTAAAATCAGGCAACTTACTCTTCTGAACTAACACAACCTTTTTCTGCAACTCACTATCTTCCTTCTGTGCTTTTTTAATTATGCCTGATAAATATGATTTCACTGATACCTAAAAAAACAGAAGAATTTCTTCCAACAATAACTTCTATTCCAAATATTATCAAATCAAAAACCAAAGGATCTCGTTCCAAACATACCATGGTTAATGTAGTATAACTTTTTCGACTCAAAGCATCAGCCACTTTATTTTCTTTTCCCGGATTGTAAAGGATCGTGCAGTCATAATCCTTGATTAATTACAACCATCTCTTCTATCTCAGGTTCAATTCTTTCTAAGTGAATATACACTTTAAACTTTTATGATCATTATATATTTCACACTTCACTCCATACAAATGATGCCTCCAAATTTTTAAATCAAAAACAATAGAAACTAATTCCAAATCATGTGTAGGGTAATTTAACTCATGTGGTTTCAACTGACGTGAAGCATAAGCAATTACCTGATCATTCTGCATTAGGACATAACCCAGTTCTTTTAACGAAGCGTCATTGTAGATAAAAAACTTACCATTTCTGGAAGGTAGTGCCAAAACTGGAGCATTCACCAATCTTCTTTTCAATTCCTGAAAACAATCATCACATTCTTTTGTCCAGACGAACATAACACCTTTTCGAGTTAACATAGTCCTTGGACTATATAACCATGAAATGTTTTCAAAAAAACTATGTTAATAACCTTCCAAACCAAGAAATATACATATAATAGTTATATTTGTGGGTCTTGGCCATTCTTCAACAACTTTTGTTTTAGTAGGATCAACATTTATGCTATTTTTTGAAACAATGTGACAAAGGAAAGAAATTTGTTGTAACCAAAACTCACACTTGCTGAATTTCCCATAAAGTTTCTTTTCTTTTAAGTTTTTTAAGATGAACCTTAATTAAATTTCTTATTCCGCCTTACTTTTAGAATAATCCAAAATATCACCATTAAACGAAACCACCATTTATCACATGATTCAACTAAGCCATCACAGCATTAAATTGTTCAGTTCTGATTCTGAAAATCTTCGAATGATGATTTGAAAGGTCATTTCCCTCTATATGACATCCCATCACAACTGCCCTATTTCCTCTAAAAAAACCATTCTCAACACAGAAATATCTTAGTCGAAGGAACATGGTAATCTGTAAATGCTATTTCATTCCTATATTACCATATATTACATTATGGACGTTTATTTAAGAATACCCTAACTCCTAATGTTATCTAAACCGACCCCTAATACCAACTATAAGGACCCAGCCATAAACATTACATAATATTAAATTAAATGAATAATTCACATTGAGGATCTTTTCAGGTTTAGATTTTTAGTGAATTAGGACATAGCTATTACATCTCAGATGATTACAAGGTAGGCATATCTAGACAGTTTCTATTTTTTTCATAAAATAAAATCTCTTGAAAAAAATATTCATGTCTAGTTCCATGTTTTAGTTAGAATGACTTTTCCTTGATCCCATCCTTGACCCTATTCATCTTTAAGTCCTGTGGAAACATTTCAAGACTTGGGATGAGCATAAAAAGCTCATTAAGGGTTATTAAAAAAAGAATCAAAACATTTTTTATAAATACATACAAAACATGAAATCATTTACCGACCTCATGAAATCATAATATTTATGAAAGAAATATAAAAATATTTAATCCTAAGGGTAACTTGTGGAATCCATATCATACATACATTGTAGCTATCACACCTACATAGGGAGGTACATTAGAATACCCATCACTGTATATTCCCTAAAATATCTTCGGGAAAAAAATTATGTTTACCTCTGTCACGTTACCCAATGCATTAGACAACTATCTCAGGCTCACCCACCCTAGGTTTATCACAGAACCACCCATATACGTAAATAATGCCCACGAACTATAACATGATCATAACACATAACATAAGCATAAAGGAAAGATAAAATTTCCAAATTGCAATAACAAAATATAATTTCAAGATATTTAAATAATATATCCATTCTAAAAATCATTTTCAATACCAAAATACATAAAAAGTGTACATGGTTTTTATTTTTCCTTTTAAAAACATTACGGCTTGTTAAGGAATCCAAAGATCAAATAATACTCGCGGCGGTGGAAAGGTCGTTGTCACCACTTACGTTAAAAAGACCTTCCTTTTTTTCATTTAGTAAAACTCTTTGTATAAAAATATTCCCTTTGAATAAAATGAAAATTCAAAGGGTTTTATACACCGTATAAAATAAATTCGTGTATAGAACTAAAAATGCCTCAATGAAAGGAGATTGAGACGAAGTCCCTTACCACACGTCCGACTTGAATCGATCGTTCTTTAATCTCCTGAATAAAATACTAAAGTTAATTTATACATTCTTAAGAACCTATTTCATGTTTATTATTCCATTTATATCACTTATTACCATGTAACAAACATTATGTAATCATTTAAGTTAATAACGTTCATTTTGTCGATATTTTGTACTTGAGTAAAAATGAACAACTTATATTTACAAGTTGTCCATGTGGTTAAATGTTCCTTATATCCAGAATGATATTCATGATTTTAATATCATATATATCATATATATACAGTATATACATGTTTTTATAATATTATATAACATTTAGAGGTAAGAAATGAAATGCACCGTTCATGGAGACGGTAAGTCGTACGTACGCATGCACGCTACTTTCATTTCTGTTTCTTATTTTTATGGAATTAAAGAATAATGATACATAGGTATATTATAATTACAGTATAATATCATATATAATTTCATTAACTCCATTCTTTATACATCCCACATAAGGCATTAACAAGTCACATCACTTTGAGGGGCGGTAGTCCGCACATCCACAAATGAGAATATCTTATTTACCCATTATGGAAACCATAAAGGCTTGATATAATTGGGAAGTACAGAAGTATAATGAAAGCATAAAAATAATATATATCATATATAAATACAGTTCCATCATAATTTCCCCCATGAGAGGTGGTAAGAAGTAATTGAACAATCATCGTTTCGTGAGGCGTTAGTCTTCCATCCACAGAAACATTATGTTCTTCATCCATTATATGGAGGTGTGTGTAAGTTTAGTTCCAATCCTTCTCATATGAAAATCATAGTATATTGATGATACTTCTGTTGTTAAAAAGGAAAGGAATAAAAAAATATTTTAGGGGTTTGAGAAGTAAAATAAAAGAAAACAAATTAAGAGAAACAGTTACAATTAATTTGGGTAACTTTCTTTGGTTTGAACCAAAAGGACTTCTTTAAGTGCCATCTTCCAAAGGTAAGGCTTCTAGAGGGAGGAGAGGGATTTTGGGAGCATAATTGTTCAGAGTTTGGATTAGAAAAATGGCTTGAGAGGTGTGAGGAATTAGATTGAAATGGTCTCCATTTTGAAGGGAGAGGGGGGCTCTTTAGGAAATGGTAAAAATATTATTTTATTATATAATTATATTTGGTTTATAATGGTCCAAAAATCATTAAAGATAATGATAAGGTGACTCATGGTCGAAATAAAATCATCTAATAGGAATTGGAATGGTTTTGGATAATATTATAATCATTATAATTTTATTTATTTAAATCATTTACTAATGAGGTTAATATTGCATCATTATTGTGTCATAAATAATTTAAATTATTCGATGTCTAAAAATTATAAAAAAAACTATCATTTAGGAAATATTTTTAGCTTTCCAATTATTATTTATAGTAAAAATATGACTTATATATCACCATATAAAAATAAATTTACTAAAATATTTTTGTTATTGTCAATTTTATCTTTACATTAAATTAATTACTCTAAAGTGTCATTATTTTTCATAAGTGGTTCCATGGGGTCCCAAAATCATCCCAAAGATACCCATGGTCGGCCACTACTCATAAAATAATGATTGGACAAGTTTTAAGCTAATTTGGAATTATAATAATATTCTTTTTACCTTGAATTACCTTATTTACCTTTAACCACGGTAAATAAACGTCAAAAGTTACTATTCACCAAAAATTATTTTCATCTTAATGAACCACATTTTACTTATTTATAACAACCATATATGTCGGATTTTTGAAATTCAATTCACATAAGTGGTAAAATTTCATTTAAATGAAAAAGTTAGTTTTTTAACTACCACTAAGTGGTGTTAGTATTCATCAAAAATTGATGTTTTTCAGAAAAATACCAAAAATTCAACCAAAGCATTATTTGATATTCTGAATAAAAAATTGATGTCTATTTTTTCAAATTCAAAACATAGAAGTGGCATTAACTAATTTAAAAATTAAATCCAGTTGTTAAAACAAATAGTATGTTTTTAAGAAACAATAACTATCAAAAGATTGATACTTGTTTATATCCAATTTCAAAGTAAAATTAATAACAATGACCAACATTGGATTAAATAGTAAAAATATATGTCAATTTCACTGTAAAAACAACTAAAAAGATAATCTAACCATATAAATAAATTATATTAAAAGGCACATTTGAATTAAAATACAGTATTTTTCACTATTCATTAAAAAATGGACTTTATCCAAAAAATACCAAAAAATTACCCAAAGTAAAATTTGATGTCCCCATTATAAAGAAGGCTTATATTTGGCCAATTTGAATGTATTAAAGTGACCAAAACTATATTTAAAGAGGGTTCTCTGTTAAAAGGTGGTAAATCAGCCTTTTAATGTAAATTATGCTTAAAATTAGATTCATTCATATTTTAAGCCTCTAACTTCATATTGGATAAATGTAAATAAACTAAACAATAATTTATATTCATATTGTAGTAAGTTTCATTAATACTTGCCAATACAATGGCTAGGAGTTAACTACAATTTAAAATAATAATATTATATTATTAGCTTGCAACGTAAGATTCCATAGAAACTCATTGTTGTGTATCCGGTACGCTATCGAACATAACAACCCATTTAAAGTAAAATTAATATTTAATTCACAAATATTAATAAATATGAAATATGTCTTATTCTTCATTTACCTGGGATGTTATAGTATCATTTCCATATATCCCCACTAAAACATACGTAACATTAAAGGCTATTATCATAGATGAAAAATGACTTTAAAATATCACTGGAATATATGTTAGGGAAAATAAGCTTTTTTTTAATTAGATTTTAGAAATAAAAAAATTAATAAAATATAATAGAAAAAAAAATTCACTTAGATGATCCCTGGAAACATTAAAATTAATATTCAAAACATTGAGTGTCCATGATGGCAGGGAATGTCATTCGTGCATTTTACATTAAAACTGTTGTGATCTTGTCACTAGTAGTACATAGCTAGT
This sequence comes from Viscum album, assembly GCA_963277665.1. NCBI lineage: Eukaryota > Viridiplantae > Streptophyta > Magnoliopsida > Santalales > Viscaceae > Viscum > Viscum album. The sequence goes on from OY728122.1 coordinate 690,275,734, forward strand.
GTCTGCTACAATTAAATTAGCATAATATGCAAGGAAATCACATCCCGAATGAACAAATTGTTTAGTAGCCCAGGAACAGAAGTTAAAAACATGAGACTTGTTTTACATTTGAATAAAAAAATTAATTTTTTTAAAATGACTTTAATCTATCTATCATATTCATACATATCAGTCGTAGTAAATTTCTTGGAATCCATGAAAAAGGAAAAAATAGCACTAAACTCAAATGATTATTAAGGGATAGATATAGGGAAATAATTAATTAATTATTAACAACAGTCAACGTGGAAATGTAAATAACTGAGCACATGTTCTATTTAAATATCTCGATAAGGAACAGCTAATATGGAGATGAAAATAACAGAAAACACATTCCCATTAATCAATAACGTAATAATCATAACTGGACAAGGAATTATAAATATGGATGTATAAATAACTGAAAAAACATTCCATATAATCAATAAACTGTGAATGAAATGTATGAAAATAATTTTTTATAGTGAAAATATATAGGATAGTTATAACTGAATAATATAGGAATGAAATTGTCAAATATTGGATATCATGTTTCATAGTAATATGATACATTTTCTATCAGTATCTATCCTCAAGATAGTTTAAAACATAATGGGTTAAAACCCGTCTATCTGATGATATAAAACTCATCAATCCCATGAGACTACTGATGCATCGAGGGATAACATTAACCGATATTGAACTTATGTCTTTCATGTCGAAATCATTTCGCATATAATTAATATTAAATTTAATTAATAGACAATTTTCATTATCAAATATCTGTATTATGTTAAGGATATAGATTTAATAATATTTCCCTAATTTATAAAATAACATTCAATTTTAACACAATATTTAAAAAATGGTATATCGTTTAGGGAATAATTATATCTATGTCAATTGATATGGATATTTTGGGGGGAATTTAATGTTTAATGATCACGAGAGAGGTAATAACTTGTTGGAAATTTAATAACTATGAAAATGATTTAAGAAAGTGAATACCAATACTATCCTTGGTAAAAATAATCATAATCCATAGATAGGAGGAATAATGATGGTATCAATACAACATATACCCATTAGAGTAAGATTAAAGTTTTTCATTATTGATGAAATAAAAGAAATCAAAAATGTTCTTTAGGAAAATATGATTTTCATATTATAATTTGTTTTTTAAAACATAAAGCATTTTGAAATTAATCTTCTTTAAAAATCATATTTAAAAAAAATTATTTAAAAATAACACTGTGAATGGACAAATAATTCATATAATAAATGGTGGCAGGTAATTCCATACATGTTTTATAAGGTAAGAAGAAATATTTTTTATTTAAAAGGTTATAAAAGTGTCTTTATTGTAAAACAACAACAAGAATCCTTTGAAAAAAATTTGAATGGAGAAAAAAATTTTAAAAAACATTTTTTTAATTTATTTTTAAATATTTAAAGAAATTGGTTTTTAAAACATTTTTATAATATTTGGCTCTATAAATAATTGATTTTGACCAAAAATGAGAAATTAAATTAGATTTTATAAAAAAATTATAAATAGTTTTAATTACCAAAGAATGGAAAAAATGGTATTGTCACTTGAAAAAGATCAAAAATAACCAGAGGAGAAAAAAAATTAAAGGTTTTATTAAAAAAATTCATAAAATTTATTTAAATTGAAAAAAAATAATATAAAATCTTAATTAAAATTATATTCTCAAATAAACTATTAAATGTATTTAACTAGACTAAATAAACCATTAAAATGATCTTACGTTGATGTTAGTATTTATCAATAAATAGATAATTTGTATAAAATTTAAATCCTCATAAAACAAGTTGAAATACAATAATAGATAGTCAAAATTATTTATACACATTATAATAGATTACTCTTAACAAAGAAGAAGTAATAAAACATCATGAAAATAAATTGAGTTAAGAAATTTCATTACTACTTTGTAACTTTTAATTCAAATCCGTATAGATTAAACAATTAAAATTGAATGTTAAAATTTCCTGAATAATTTTTTTTCATGAAATTAAATATAATGTGGTAGTATACATGCTCTATTAATATAATCAGCTACATAACATTATAATATGCCTCAAGGAAATTAAATTGAGACGAAAACCCTAACTTTTTTTCTTCATTTTGATCAAATGCTCTTCAACCTCCTATATAATGGGTTTAAAAATGATATTGAATTATTTTATAACTATGTTAATATTTATAATATCATATATCATTCTTTTATAACCTATTTTCTCTCGGTTGATAATAATATTTTATTATTTTCATTGTTTTGGGTGTTAAATGTCATGTTTTTCAAAAACAAATTGACTTGTTATTTGTTGTTCCTCTTAAATTGATCATGATTAAATCATATATATAATTTAAATAATGATGTAAATATCATATATATTTATTTAATATATATTTAGAGTAATCTGTAAAATTTTGTGATAGAAAATGAAAAATGATATTCATGTATATGGTAGGTCTTACGTACAAATGATGTTGTCTCCATTCTCGTGTCCTACTAAAAGAAATAAGAGTAAATTCTATAAATATTTTAAAAGATATCAGGTTTTCCTATGTGGTATGGATCCTTTTTTATTTTAAATTATTTTTTATGGACGCATGTGAGTACCCAATTTAATCAAGATTTTATCAGGGGTATCTGTGGCTTGTTCGGATCCCAGAATAGTAATTTTGGGAACAAAAATTGGTCACATGGTAAGAAGAAACCTTGTGGGTAAATATGCATGTTTACTTCTAATCATGTGAGTTGGTACAAGCCTATATTTGGTGGTGTGTGGTTTAAGTAAATTGTTTTGATGGGGCACACGGATGTGTTCGGGGATCAAATATTTTTTACAGTGGACGATGCACGATTTTGGGAATGATTTTACAATCCATGTGCATGAACCATGTATGGTTCCCCATTAAGATAGTTAATGTAACATAGTTAAAATATTGTTTACCCAATCATACAGCCCTATATTTCTTAGATAAAATAACATTTCTCCCTATAAAAATATTAAAACTAAATTTATTCCCCTATTGGAAAGATTCTCAAAGTTAGGATCTCTTTTGAAGGTCATTCCATATCTTTTGTCCCAATTCTCCATCTGACAGTGGATTCGAACACTGTTCATCTCATTAGATTCCTGCTTGTGAATTATTCATTCTTCTTATGTCATTCCTCATTTGACATCATATCAGAAGATTTTTGTAGGTGCAAGCAAATATGCCCTATTTTCATCCCTTTCATGTGTTCTTTATTTTTCATTCAAGTTGTACCTAATCAGAACTGAAGATTGGATAAGTGAACTAAAAAGACCTATGTTGGGTGTTTTGTACCTTTCCCCATATGTTTTTGTCATTTACATGTAGTATTGTCATTGTGTCACACACTATACCATATGATGGAGCCCTATAATTTAATTAAATGTTTAAATTAGATGATTTAATACTCATTACGGATTCCCACAAGTTCCTTTGAATATGTTGGTGGTTATTAAACCCAACATAGGACACCCATGGGGTGTTACCTTTCCTTTAATTTCTTATTTTACTCATGGGGTAATTGTTAGAATTACTAGTTATAGGAAGCAATTTTATATTGAATGGAATTGAGTTGAATTATTAGGATATGGTTTTCTTTATTTTTATAGAGATAAATTTATGATAATTGATTTAATTATTTAAACGCATTTTAGTGTAATTAACAGAATAAGTGTGTAAACTCATGGATTGAAATTCATTATTAATTAACGAACTAAATAATATGGTTAATGGAAAATGGAAGTGGATTCCATTATTGGCCTACCATTGATCATAATTTTATTAGACGCCATGGATGTTTCTCTCATGGGTATCGATTATGGTTGTGGATTCTGTGGACCTTTTTCTATCTTGGTTCTAGATTCTATATGATATCATGGGCCTTGATACCCCATGAGTCTAGATTTATTGGAATCCTAGTGGAAAATGTTTATTGAAAAGATCCTCATACCCCACACAGGTCTTTACTGTGTTTTCATTAAAATTATCCTGGGAAAATTTGGGTATTCCTTGGACTTTTATACCTTATATCTGGCCTTTCCTAGATAGACAATTTTGATTTCACAGTGCGACCATTTTGAATGGCTGGAATATATGGTGGGGTTGTGATGGGAATTTGTTTTCTACATTATATGGAATGGTTGTGATAGATTATGTACATATGGTAGTACATGATGTATATGGTAGATGTTTGGATATACTTTATAGGTAGCCCTTGTATGGGTATTTTCCTCCAGTGGGTAAACTTGATATTGTTTCACTTTATTTCTTCTTTTACTGTTTCCCTTGTTTTTTGAGCTTGTCTATTGTTTATAGGGAGACTTTTTTGGTGGGATAGGATTACATATTCCTATGTCACTTTAATTTCAATAGAATTTATATGTGATAAATTGCACACTACTTTCTTTCATATCACACAGACTAAATTTTTTATAGAAATCATTGTTGGTGGATTAAGGAGTGTTATCTCACACCCTATTTCGGAAACTACTGGGTACCTAAAAAATATTGTAGTATGTCGGTAAGAACTAAGGAATGTTCCTATAGAATGATGTATTATTTCTACCATGCTAAGAAAAAGGGGATAAATATACCGAGTTATGTTCTCAATTCTAGTCAGACATATTTTCTTCTAGTTTTTTTGGTTTTTTGATAATTGTATTGTAATGGACGCTTGCATACCTATTTTATAGCATTGTAGAGATGTGAAATGGAAAATAATTTTATTTGATGTTTCCTTGTGAATTGTTTATTTAATATAGTCTACTGGATGATTTATCATCTGTAAGTTTTTTATCTGATTTTTCTATTGATCTTCTTTATTTATACCATTCTGTTATACACTAACATGAAAAAATATTCCCTCCATAGCCCATCCTATACACTTCCTGTAAGTCAAAATCCTCTAGTTTTCAAGGAGGCTCTCTTGTGGCCCTATGACCCCCAATATCAGGGCACCATTTAGTGGAAACTAGGTCAAGACATTACAAATCAGTATTAGAGCATTTATTTTTTGGTTGTATTACTAGTTTAAGATAATTGATTGATTTGATGAAGGTAATGTAATTTCTTGTTGAGTTGTGCCTGGGAGTAGAAAATCCATGAAAAGGAAAATTCCAAATTTCTTGAAACGGAACATGTTTCTATGGATTTTCTTATTTTCTTTTATTTGATTCCACATTTGGGTGATGCACATGAATTTTTATTTTATTATTGATATGATTGAGGATCAATTACACAATTTCCCGTTAATATGAGGGTATAAATCTAAAGAATAATTTTAAGTCACTATTACAATATTCACTTCCCATGAATTATGTTATGCCATAGAGGTTGTATTGCTTCACTACATGAATATTTTATATGTGCCGTGTGAGATAAACTTGTTGTTCGAGTTATGATTTAAGAGGGAGATTGGGTAACATGTTTTATACATTGAGTTCTTAACATAACTTGAAATTTTTTTCCCAATTAGGATATATAAAACACTCTATGTGGTCAACTACGACGCATTGAGTCTGGGATCATTGGCCACATTGACTAGAATGTGTCATGGTGTGGATTAAGTGGAATTCATATTTTTGTTCATGAGGTGTATGGTCCCTTATGGATTGGAAGTGGTGAACAATTTGGTTCATAAATTTAAAGATAAACGTGATTTGAATATGAATTCAAATATAAATTTAAATTTTAAAACTGATACCTAGACCATTGGTACACTTTTTAGTAGGCATTAGGCAGTGTCTCTAGCGATGTTTATGAATGCTCATTTTTACCCAGTAATAACATTCAGATATAGAAGAGGGTTGTGACCTATTTATAGAATCTTTTTGAATTTTCCAATTCCTTTAGCTATGATCCTTTCATTAATGATATTTTCAGAGGGTTTTAATTGTAATTTTAGTGTGATTCCACAATAATGAAAAGAAATCATAAGATAGGAGGGTGGAGATGACCATGATCCAATGGTGGTGGGATATGGGATACTAGTAGATACTCTTATAGTGACAGTTGTGGAACCAGTGGTTTTACCATACATAGGTGATGAGGCAAATTTTTTTGATTATTTTCTATAATATATCTATAATTTTCATGGAGCTTCATTTCCTGCCTCGTTTATGGCTTAACAGATGTGTGTATTTCAGCATAACCATCTACCCATGTTTTCTGGGGATGGTGGTCCCTTAGATATTAAGCAGTGCCTTGAGACCAATTTTTTTATTGAATCTAAAAACACCACCTATGAGGAGAGTGAATATTGCATCATATATGCTTTATGGAATATAATATAACTAGTTTGATGTTTCAGAATAGTCTAACAGGCTATGATATATGGTTTGGGGTGATTTATAAACTAGATTTTAAAATTACATTTCCCCAAAAATATGTGAGAAAATTTGGATAGTGAGATTATAAATCCATAGTAGGGTTTCATGACAGTTATGTACTATTTTATATTCTTTACATAGCTTCAGTTATTTATAACGAAATACCTTACTGATGATCTATTGAGGGTGAGGCACTTCAGGGAAGGTCTCAGGCATGTCATTAGATCCCAAGTCATCTTTTTGAGGTTCAAGAAAATTACTGAAAAAGTGAATCATTTTATGATTACATAGAAGAACCTGAGGGAAGATGGTGGTTGAGATCTGGGATGTGTAACCTCTCAACCCAATGGTTGAGTTTCCAGTGGCATGAAATTGTGTCTTGAGGCTTCCCATGAGATTAGTAGTAGCTAGGATCTTATTGATATTAGTACAGTTTTTTGATATTAGTGTAATAGAAGAGGACATATGAGAAATTAGTGTGATCGAGACTGAGTCGAATGTCAATATTGTTGTAGGATTAACCATATATATCTTTTTTGAAGGATAATAACTCTAGAGGACAGTGGAAGATGATCATCTCCAACACCATGTTCGGGAGTTGGTTTCCAAGATCCACATCAGGTTTGGAACCGGAGTAGTACTGTCAGTTTATGCCAAAGTGGTTGTCTTGGTTGAGGTATCCATACACCATTTGTTCATGGCCAACAGATTGGACCTACTCTAAAAAGTGGGGTTGTATCATAGAGCCCCAGTTGGGTCCTAATATATTATATATAGCCTAAACCAAATAAATAGAGCATCAGAATGCCTACAGTGAGTGGTACATTGTTAGTAGCCTCTACTCTTGCATGTGATTTTCTAGATATAGGTGTATCTCATAGAATTTAATCTAAATATATGGTGGAATGGTTTGGGATTGATCTTTAGTTTTTCAAGGGTGTTAAGAAACTCGATACTCTTTTGGTAATCAGATCTGATAATGTACAATAGTGCATGGAGTTTCCCTTGATATTGGTTGATTTCACTTTATTTTGGATCTTTTTATCCTTTAGATGATATGTTTTTAGGTCATATTTTGGATGGACTGTCTAGTTTCCTAGCAATACTATGTGTATTCTTATCACAAGAGGGTGACCTTCCCATCACTAAAGGGTGCAGTTTTTAATCACAATGGTGAATGTGATGTCTATATTAGTGGATCCAGACTGAAGAATAATGGGCTGGGTGATGTGACAACCCATAATACTAGTTTTTACCTGGATGATCAAGGATCATGTCAAGGAAAACTCCCTCTAGTATTTGATCATTTCAGGGTAGCTTTCCTTGATAACATTTTTGGGTTACCTCCTAAGAGAATGGTTGATTCCTTTATTTTTTTAGTGTTAGGATATACACTATTATCCATTACTAATTGAAGGATGGATACTACAGAGTTTCAAGAGAATAAGAGGTTGCTGGGGGACTTCGAGGAAAAGAGGTTTATATGAACTAGATCATGTCTGTGGGGTTTTTGAATCCTTTTCTATACAAATATAGATGGTACCCTCAAGCTATATAAGTATTTTCATAAATTGAACAGGTAGACAATTAAAAACTGATATCTATTTCCATGGATAGATATCCTTTTTTATTTATAGTGAGGATCTCAGGTTTTCTTGGAAATTATTTTGAGATCATGACATCAGTTGTTGCATGTTCTATCTGGACACATACCTCATCATGTTTTTATAAAAATTATGGTTCATTTTATTGGCTGGTTATGTAATTTAGTCTCCTGAATGCACCAAAAATATTTATAATTCCTATGAATCGAGTCTTCCATTCTTATTTGTATTTGTTTGTAGTGATTTTCATGGATTAAATCTTGGTGTATTATCACAATTGACATGACCAAGAAAAATATCCTAAGAACATTTTTTATTCACAAATCATCCATTTTTTATATGCTATGCTAAAAAAGTTCCACTTATGGATGGATAACATTCACCTCCCATTTCATATTATCATAGATACAGAATTATCGATAGACCTGTAGATGTGAGTGTTGTAGTTTCCTGGGATAATACAAAGAACATCACAAATATATGGAGTTTCATGGGCCCAACATGATATTAAAAGACATTCATATAGGAAATCTCATGATTAGAAACACTATTGATGGGATTTACTAATAATGGTATGATTTTTGTATGGTCAGACACTTGTGAGATATCCTTTCAGGATCTAATTGACAGACTGACTTCAACAGTGTTCATAATTCTACTTGATCCACATAGGAGGTTAACTATGAATTATCATTCATCTAGAATCGATCTAGGTGATGTTATGATAAAGGGAGGTAGAGTTGTGGAATATATGTATTTGAAGTTGTGTCCCGGTTAGAATAACTAACCAACACATTCTCTTATGTTAGCCAATACTATACATTACTAACGATATTTGAGGAATTACATTTTACGATAGCGTTTTCTAGTATAGATGGAAAATAAATGATTTACGTATATATTTACACAAAATCTCCTAGATTTTATGCAGTGAATATGGTTTGAGTACCAATATTTTTTTGAATTTTATCTTTCAAATATGCCTGGAAATAGAAATGTAGTATCCAATTCATTGAATTGGAGGAATCCAATATAGGTTGTTTAGGAGGCCAGTATCAAGTGGAATCTTATTCCCTTTTTGGAGATTAACATATAAGAGTATGATAGTTGTGGATATACATTTCATTCATATTTAGTTGTGACCTATACCCTTCTAGATATACTAAGGATGACTTATTAAAAGAATTTTGATGGAATCGCCCTATGGGAGAGTGTGGTAGGTGAGAACACACCAACTTATTGGACTGTAGTAGAGGGAGAAATTATACAAGTTTAGGGTCATGTTTCGGTCCCATAAAACATACATTAGGAGTGGATGTGGTAGTTTCATTACTCTGTTTTGAAATTGAATCATGGAATTACCAAGATTTTCATGATTTACATCGCCAATATTTGTGGGTGGGGATGAAACATGAGGTGACTCGTTTCATTACAAGGATTTATAATTTTTAGTAGGTAAATTTTTAATATAAGTGAAATGTCATAATATTATTGTATTTTTCCTTCCTAAGTTGCTGTGGGAAGATTTCATGATGGAAAACATGATTTTTTTTCCAAATTTCATCTTGAAATATTGGTGTTGTGTGGATTTTTTTGATAGGCTCACCAAGGTGGACCATTTTCTACTAATCAAATAAAAATTTTCAATGGATGAGAATGGGAGGTTCTATATATATCATATTTCATGAAATCATGGGGTTCCCCCTTTCATTGTGTCAGATAGGGATGTACCATTTAAATCTGGTTCCTTGTATATTTTTCAGGGTGATTTGGGTAGATTGGTTCTTTTGAGGATGGAATTCCTCCCTTAAACAGATGTCTAGTCCCTCACATGATTCTGGTGCTTGAGTACATGTTGTGAGAATGTGTCTGTGATTTTAAGGGATCTTAGGAGAGAAATATACCCCTTGTAGACTTTTACTATAAAAATAGTTATTAGGTGAATATTAAAATGGAACCTTGTGAGACATTGTATGATCATCCATGTCGATCAAACATTTTCTATTTAGATGTATGTGATGAAAATTTATAAGTACCACATCTCTATAGGATGACTTCTGAGCATGTCCAGATGATTCGGAAATGGATAGCTACCACACTGTAATGAAAAAAATATTATATTGAAAGTTGTTTATGACCACAATTGTTTGAGGTCAGGGAACAATTAATTTTATGTATCTCATCGATGTTGGAACATATAAATATCAAGAGACATGGTAAGATTTCACCAAGATATGACAGTCATTAGAGATTATAGAGGGAGTCCAACAAATAACCTATTGGTTGCAGTTAACTTAGTTGTTTTGGGACATGCAGAGCATTTTCCATTTATCTCAAATGTTCCATTGTCATAAAGATCCATCTCACACACTATAGAATGAGGTGGTGGATTTATTAGTGGATTTTCCCTTAAGAAGAATCCTTTATAAGTTGTTTATAGGAGCACAAATGTTTGTCAACGTTGGTATATTTTTATAGTATGGTTCCTATGGAATAATTTTAGAGACCCAAAGCTTGACGTACATAGACATTACATTTCTTTTTTAGAATACTTAATACATGGAAAAAATAAACACCCAAACACCATATTAGTTTAGTGTCTTTGGAAACTCAAACCACAATCTTCAAATCATGGTGAAAGATCTTCAACATCTCCCATAAAGATCTTCCCCTTTTGTTTTCTTACCTAAAACCATTTTCTGTATCTGTGGGAAAACAAAACATAAAATGAGTAAGATAAAATCCTCAATAAGGGATAACATGGAGAACATAAAACAATCCCTAAACATTTTAACATAAGAACGTGAACATAAAACATCAAAATCAGGAGTAATGACATAAATATTTGGTAGTGAAAAAGGAATTGATCGTAAAGGAACATTAACCATGGTAAAATAGAATGGGAATAAAACATGTAATTATTTCAAACCATTAAGAACATGTTATGATTTTCATATTATCCATGGAATTTCTACCAAGACCATCATAGTGATCAAAGTCCATTACTGAACCAGGTTTACTTTCCATTCTATCCCTATATTACTGAACCGGTTTCACTTGTCGTTCTAGCCATGTCTATATCATGACATGTAAATCTTTACCCAATGCATTGGAAAGAGATGTAGGTCCCACCCATCCCATAATGAAATCATTCTTTCATGTGCCATAAAATAAACATAAATCATTCATCATCACCCAATAAATAAAATGGGTATCATATACATCATCCCATCATAAAATTATCCATATAAAAACAATGGATAAAATTTCATAATAACCCAATTAAAACCATTTAAATAATAGGGACATTATACATGAAGAATATCCATATTAAATAATGTCATATTAGATGGAAAATAGTTTGGATAAAACACTTGAAATGATTTATTGAGGAAAATATCCTTTCTTCTTCAAAATCATTTTCTTTCCACAAAATGGCATGAAATTTTAAAAGAAAATGGTTTTGTTGAAAATAATCATGAAATCTTGTAAAGTAGGATTCATTAAAATAAGGTGTTATAAAACCGTATAAATCTGTTCATGTTGTATAAGTTGAAAAAATATTATCCTTGTACTTTTGCTGGAAAAGTCAACAAGTACCTCATATAGTTAACAGAAGAAATATTCCTTCTATACTACATAGTAAATGTCAAAACAGGGTAAACAAGACTTTAAAAATACATGGATTACTAGTAAAAACTTTATGAAAACATTTTTAGAAGTCATTGACATGGATGATAAACCTATCCCCATAAAATAATTACCAATAAACAATACCGAATAAGAACGAGATTGGAATAATTATCCCTTACCTTAGGTACAATTTCTTCTGTAATTGTCTGAAACTCATGTATAGTGGGTTTATATATATTATTAACATGTAACGTAATTATAATAATATTTCTGGTATCATATATGATTCACTTAGGACTTTATATTACTCGTTATTTGGTCAATTCCATGTTAAAGCAGCGTTTTGGGTAAAATCGTTTTATTTATCGTACGTGTTTTAACTTGTTGCTCTTGATATTATTACTTATATCCTGATTTACTTAATTCCAGAATGTAAAACATGATTTATATATAATATATATTAAACATATAAATATATATGATAGATCTATAAATGTAATGAAATACACCGTTCATGGAGACGGTAGGCCGTACGTACGCATGAACGTTGTTTTTGTTTCCTTATTGAATAGAATTAAGTAAATGAAACATAACTATACAAAAATCCAGTATCACTATTAAGTAATATCTTTCATTATTATTTATTATATATATTTTAAAATAATGCTTGAATGGTTAATCATGGAGAATGAATGTCATCGCGTCATGGAGATGGTAATCCATACATACGCACGAGCGATGATATCATTCACATAATTATTGAATGGAATTAGAGTGGACTGTATAATTTATTAGAATCGTTATGATGTTATAATAATCATATATAGTTATTATTTCCACCATTATACCCATCCATGTAAGGTGGTTGTGGAAAACAGATTACACCACGGCGTGGAGACGGTATTCCATACTTATACACACGTGGTGATTTTGTTATCCGTAGGATGGATAGAAGGTGAAATAAGGTTCTTTAATATTTATAATAACATATCATTATATGAGTGATACTGATTTTATTACTTTATAATGAAACAAATAAATAAGAGGAAGTATAAGAAGAAATAAATTTGAATGAATCGGTAAAGGATATTACCTCTTCTTCTACGCGACTCTTCTAAACCTCCTCTTACGGCACTAAATATGGTCTTTGAAGAAGACCAGGACCTCTATTATGTTTCTAGGGGAGTGGATAAGGGTAATTTTTAGGGGTTGGTCGAGTTTTAAGGCACAAACTGTTGTGAGGAGGAGAGGGAGGAGATGCCCTTTTATAAGAGAGAAGAGTGGTACTCTTGGAAACATCTAAAATATTAATTTATAATAAACTCAAAACCCACATAAAACCCACCAAAAATGACCCAAATACAAATATTAGATGATCTATAGTCATAATATCATCAACCAAGAAGATTTATTCATGTTGGTAATTTATTTTAAACCTCATCAACTCTATTTATCCTTATTTAATTTATTTAATTTTATTTGTGGTAATAATATTCTAAATTTTAAATTTGTTATAAATAATTACTTATGTGTTGTGAATTTTACATAATTGGATAATTTATGACATTATAGACCATATAAATTTAAATCTATAATTTTTAAATATTTTTGTGATTTTTGAACAATTTTATAATACTTTATTTTTATAAAATAACAATAGTGTCAACTTGGATACTATTCATTTATTTGAATTTAAATAAAATCCACACATAGGATATGTTTGAACCAAAATATTTAATAGATTTATAACATGTCATATTCTTCTAGAAAAGTTTTAGATAACATTAATTAGTTTATATTATATTTATTTTAATAATTTTAAAACCATTTATTTTATATTTCAATCAATAAAATGATTTCTACATCACTATTATGTCATCATTAATGATAATTATTTAATCCTTAAAAATTATAAATAAATTCTCATGATGTATATAATTTTTTTATCATTCTGTATAATATTTATTTTCTTAGTTTTATGAATTTAAGTAGTAAATTAAAATTATTACACTTATAAGATATAAGAGAGTGACATGGTGTCACTTTCTTTGGTTTTAAGAATAATTACTTCATTTTCAAAGTCAAAAGTCCATGAAATGAATCTATTTCGACCCTTAGGTGATATTGGTCTACTTTTATTCATCCATTAGAATTTTTTCAGGTATTTGGGTAATTTTATAATCTTATTTTTACTCTTATTTACCCGATTTACCTTTAACTGTAGTAAATAAAATTTACCGTAGTTACTATTCATAATGTCTAAAAATAAAAAGTAGAATATTAACATAATTTGGACCTACTGATATCAAATATGGAATCCATTTTTCAAAATTCAAGACAAATAATTTGAATTATTTAATTTAAAATTAATCCTGTTGTTGAGAAAAAAGGATTCAAATGTTAAAACATAGCAAAAGACTAAAATGTTTTTACCTATGAATTCAATATAAAATTAATGATATTGAATTTCATTATATTAAATGGTAAAAGTATATTATATTTATACTTTAAAACCATTCAATATTATAATTTACCCATATAAATTATTTTGATGAAAAAAGTTGTTTTTAATTAAAATTTAGCATATTTTTACTATTCATTAAAATATGAATGTCAACAGAAAAATATAAAAAATTTAACCAAAGTAAATTTTTATATCCTTATTTAAATGAAAAAGTTTATTTCATCTAATTGAACTTATAAACGTGTCAAAAACTAGATTTAATGTGGTTGCACCATCAAAAGGTGGCAAAACTGCAATTTTTTAAAAATACTTATTTTACCTGAAAAATTTATTTTGTTATCATACCATATTCTAAAATATGTGTAAGATGAATTATTATGAAATAAAATTCTAAATTTAGTAAATAATATTCATAACGTCTATTTCATAACAATATATTGTTGTTTAGTGAAACTCGGTTTTGCGTACAACACAAACTATTGAGGAAGGTCTCTCTTGCGTACCACAGAGGCCAAGAATAATATTTTCCCATACTACAAGCTAATACGGTGTCATGTATAGTGCAATATAATCTTTTTGAAGCATACAACACAATATGTCAAAGAAATTAAAAGGAATATTTCTCATAAAATCTCAGGGTGTTACATTCTACCCCCCCTTAAAATGAATTTCGCCCTCGAAATTTGTTGTGTTATAAATCGTTTACTACATGAATGTTTCTTTAATTGAAACCCACATCATAAAAAGGAATACTAAAAAATTATTTTTAAAAGTAACATTATAAACATAATTGATACCCAAAGTAACTTATCCCTGGGTTTCCACATAGGAGAACATAATTGAAAACATGGATATGGAAGAGAAATCTTACCATCATGTTCTGATGAAGAGTAGTAGAGAACATGTCTATGAAAAATCCAACAATAATAAAGCCATAAATTTTTGATGATCTAAGTACCATCTGATTCATCAGATATGAGGGTACCATGACAAATTTTTTTGGTTTTCAATATCATTTCCCTAAAATTTCAAATTTTTAATTAGAAGAAATACTTAATTGATTTTTGTACAATCTCGCTATCGGTCATTCCTTGAAATATTTCCAATTAATATCTTAAAGAAATGAAGTTGAATTTGTCATTCCTGAAGTGTTAGAATATCATGTGATAGAATGATGGGTCATTCCATCTATCTCAAACAAAAGGTTATCAAAAGTTATCAAATATACATAAGTCCCTCTATGTTGAGGGTAATCATATATGATTAAAAAAATGGACTTATACTTCAACTATCATACCTCTTAATAAAATAAAACTAATTTCTACAAACTAGGGACTTTCTGTAGGCCAGTGGTAGGTGATAAAGGCTTGTTTCACTTCGGTTGTGGGTTCGATTCCTCCATCCCTGTCCGACACGATGGGCTGTCGCCCATCTTACGGGTTTCCCTTTTTCTAAAACTATACAATTATAACATTTCAGATATAATATCAAAAAGTTCTAGCCTTAAACAATACTATCAGATGTACAATATAATCCATTCCATTCTTTAGGATTATCCAAAATACTTATATAAAATTTCATAGTATAAAAAAATGAATAATAAAAAGTTTATCTATCAAGTATGTTAATACCATCATTTATCCACCATATATCATAAGCTATATCTCATTGTTTGTCACATTACAAACATGTGAATACCATAATCATGTATTCTTTGGAAAATGAATACCCTTTGAACCTTAGTGAAAACATGAATGTTGTCAAAAGTTCACTCTGTCCACATACCAAAATCCCAAAATTTCTATATATTCAAACCATTATGTCACTTCGTCTTTATATCAGTCATGAGCTCATTAATACTATCAAACATTTCATTATCTCTTTATCCCTTCATTATGTGCATATCATTTTCTTTCCAAAAATATTTCAATCACTTTTCATGGTTACTAATACCATAAAATTATTGAAAACCACAATAAACCAATACATAGATATTCAAATATTCCATGATACTATAAATGAGATTCCATAACATTATTTTTGAATCCCGTTACAAAAACACTTAATCATTACACCACATCGTTGTTATACTCAACATCGCCAATAGTAATCGCAAGTGAAATCCCTTTTTTCCTTACCTTAAGAGGTTTTCCATGTCGATCATCATTAACCCTTGGATTAGGGCATTGGTTAGCATAATTATCCATTTCCTTGAACTTGTAGCATTTAATTGTTAATGGTGCATTCTTTGTAGTATTTTCTCTATTCTCATTATTAGTTACTTTTTTCCCATTACTTCGATACTTAGCTGCCCAATGACCTTATATTCCCCACTTAAAACATTTTCTAGTCCCTTTAAGAAAAACTCCATCATGCTTCTTTCCACACATTGAGCATAACGAAACATTCACCTTCATTTCACCATGGTTTAGAGACTTTTCCTTGAACTACATCTTTCATTTCTTATCAGAACCATGATATGTATATGTAACACCAACTTCTAGTTCTACCTTGATAGCACAACACACAATTTTTTCATAGCTACTGGAGTCTCTTATAGCTAATTCCCTTCGAAGACCTGGTTTTAAACCACTAAAGAATCGATCAACTTTACTTTCAGGTTGGATGATAAAACTAGATGCAAACCATGCAAGCCTTGTAAAAATCACCTCATATATACAAATAGATTTATCATCCTTTTTTATAAGCACAAGGAACTCCTTTTCCATCTTTGTTTGAATAATACTAGGGAAGTACTTATTGAAAAACAGGTTCTTGAACTCATCCCATTCCATGGATTCAATTTCATCTTGGGGACTTGTATTCTTAATTAGAGTCCACTACTGGTATGCTTCACAATCTAAATGGTAAACAACTAAAATTAATTTTTCATGTTATTAACAGGGAAGTATGGAAAATATCTTCTCAATGGTTCTGATCCATTTTTTAGAAATAAGTGGATCAGAAGACCCATTTAAAGAAGGTGGGAGTTGCCTCATGAAGGACCCAATAGAATATTGGGTCCTTCTCTGCTCATTTAGAAGTCCAGAATGATTCATAGCTTCTGTAAGTATAGAAAGAAGATTTTTCACTCCATATCCTATAAAATTGGTCTATTCAAGAGGACAATCATTTCATTGTCCATTACATTTATCTACACAGTTTCTTTGGGTTCCAGCAATCGTCTAAAACTCAAAAATAATTGTGTGAGAGGCAAAAATCATGCTAGGAAAATAACATAATAAAGGAGAGTACCTTCAATATATAACATATTAGGATTAATTCTAATATCGTTACCATAATTCTAGGAATATAACATATACTTATACTTAACCTTAGAGACATCACTAGATATACCTTAGAAATATATCTAAGGATTTCACTAAAGTTTTCGCATCCTAGTTTCCAAAGGTTAACTAATCATTCGCACTGATACCAACTATAGAGACCCAAATCTTGATATACATAGACATTACATTACTTTTTATGAATACTTAATACATGAAAAAAACATACGCCTAAAGATTGTATTAGTTTAGTGTCCTTGGAAACTCATAACATAATCAACATCTCGCATAATGATCATCCCCTTTATTTCTTAATAAAAAACTTTCTTTATATCCTCCGGAAAATAAAACATAAAAAGGGTGATCTCAAATTCTATGTAATGTTAAACAAGGAGAACATAAAACAATCCCTAAACATTTGAACGTATGAACATAAACATGAAGACATCAAAATCATGAGTAATGACATAAATCATGGTAGTGCATAAAGCAAAGATCATAAAGGAAAATTAACCACGGTAAAATAGCATGGGAATAAAACATGTAATTGTGGAAAACCATTAACCACATGTTATGATTTCCGTAGTAGCCAAGGCATGGATTCCAATACCATCATAGTGGAGAAATTCCATTACTAAACCGGGATTACTTGTCGTTCCAGCACCGCATTACTAAACAGGATTCACTTGTCAGACCAGCCATGTCTATCTAATTAGATATAAATCTTTACCCAATTAATTTAAGGGAGATGTATGTCTCACACATCTCATAATGAAATCATTCTTTCTTCTTCCACAAAATAAAGATAAATCATTCATCATAACCCAAAGAATAAAATGGTTTTCATATATGTCATCCCATCATAACCTAATCCATATAAAACAATGGTTAAAAGTTCATAATATCTACAATTAAAACATGTAAATAATAGATACATTATACATGAATGTTATCCATATTAAATAATGTCATCTTAGATGGAAAATACTTAATATAAAATACTTGAAATGAATTCTTGAGGAAAATATACTTTCTTCTTCAAAATCGTTTTCTTTTCACAAAATGCCATTAAATTTTAAAAGAAAAGTATTTTGTTGAAAATATTCATGAAATATTGTAAAGTAAGCATCTTTAAAAAAAGGCGTTATGAATCAGTAAAAATTCTTTCATGCCGTATAAGTTAAAAAAACATTATCCTTGTACTTTTTTCAGAAAAGTCATAAAGTACCTTGTATGGGTTACAAAAGAAAGAATCCATCCATAATACATAGTAAATGTCAAAAGGGGTAAACACAACTTTAAAAATACATGGAATACTATTAAAAATGTTATGAAAACAATTTTATAAAATATGGACATGGATGATAAACATAACCCTAGTAAATACTTCAGAATAATCAATCCCAGATAAGAACGATGTTGAAATAATTATCCCTTGCCTTAGGTCCAATTTCATCTATACATGTCTGAAACTACTGTATAGTTGGTTTAAAAATATTATTAACTTGTAATAGAACCATAATAATATTTATGATATCTTATATTATTCACTTAGTACATTATATTACACGTTGTTTTTTCAATTCCATGTTAAGGAATCTTTTTGGGTAAAATCGTTTCATTTATTGTACATGTTTCGACTTGTTGTTCTTGATATTATTACTTATATCCTAATTTAAATAATTCTAGAATGTAAGACATTATTTATATATAATATATATCTAGCAAATAAAAATATATGATAGATTGGTAAATGGAATGAAATACACCGTTCATGGAGATGGTAGGCCATACGTACGCATGAACAGTGTTTTCGTTTCCTTATTGAATGGAATTAAGTAAATGAAACATATATATACATAAATCATGTAACATTATTATATAATATAATTCATTATTATTTATTATATATAATTTTTAAAAATTCTTGAATGGTTAATCATGGAAAATAAATCTCATCGCGTCGTGCAGACAATAATTTGTTTGTACGCACGAGCGATGTTATCATTCCCATAATTGTTGAATGGAATTGGAGTGGATGATATAATTTATCAGAATCAGTATGATGTTATAATAATAATATATAGTTATTATTTCCACCAATATACGCATCCATGTAAGGTGGTGGTGGAAAAATGATTACCCCACGGCATAGAGACGGTATTTTATACGTACACACGCGCGGTGATTTCATTTTCAGTAGGATGGATAGAAGGTGAAATAGGTTTGTTTCATATTTGTTATAACATATCATTATACGAGTGATATGGATATTGTTAATTTATAATGAAACAAATAAATAAGTGGAAGTATAATAAGAAATAAATTTGAATGAATTGGTAAATGATTTTACCTCTTCTTCGATGCGACTCTTCTACACCTCCTCTTAGGGCACTAAAGTTGGTCTTTGAAGAAGACCAACACCTCCATTATTTTTCTCAAGGACTGGATAAGGGAAATGGTCAGGTTTTGTTTGATCTTGAAGTCGCAAAATGTAATGTGGAGGAGAGGGAGGATATTCCATTTTATAAGATAGGAGAGGTGTACTCTTGGAAACCACTAAAATGTTTATTTATAATAAAATCAAACCCCATTTAAAAACCTCCAAAAATGACTCAAATACAAATATTAGATGATATAGGGTTTTATCTCAACAATCAATAAGATTTATACATGTTGGTAATTTATTTTAAACCATATCAACTTGATTTATCCTTATTTAATCTATTTAATTTTATTTGTGGTAATAATATTCAAAATTTTAAATTGTTATAAATAATTTATTATGTGTTGTTAATTTTCTATAATTGGATACTTTATGAAATTTTAGACCATGTAAGTTTAAATTTATAATTTTAAAATATTTTTGTGATATTGGAACAATTTTATAATAAGTTATTTTTATATTGTCAATTTTGACACTATTCATTTATTTGAATTTAAATAAAATCCGAAGAGAGGAAATATTCGGAAAAAAAATTAATAGATTTATAACATGTCATATTCATCTATAAAATTTGAGGAGAACAATAATTAGATCATATAATATTTATTTTATTATTTTTAATACCATTTATTTGATATTTCAATCAACAAAATGATTTCTACGTCACTAATGTGTCATCATTAATGATAATTATTTAGTTCTTAAAAATTTTAAATAAATTCTTAGGATTTAGATAATTATATTAATGATTTCTATGTCACTAATGTTTCATGGAAGGTGTTAGGGTAATTTTATAATCTTATTTTTACCGGTAGTTACATGATTTACATTTAACTATAGTAAATAAAATTTACCGTAGTTACTATTCATAATGTCTAAATATCAAAAGTATCCTATTAACATAATTTGGACCTACATATTCCAAATATGGAATCAATTTTTCAAATTCAAAACATAGAAGTTGTAGTATTTAATTTAAAATTATTCCCGCTGTTGAGAAAATGGGTTTTAAAAGTTAAAACATTGCTAAAGATTAAAATGTTTTTACCTATGAATTCAATGTAAAATTAATGATAATTACTTGAATTATATTAAATGGTAAAAATATATTCTATTTATACTTTAAAACCATTAAATATTAAAATTTAACAATATAAATTATCTAGATGAAAAAAGTTGTTTTTCATTAAAATTTAGTGTATTTTTACTATTAATCAAAATATGAAAGTTAACAGAAAAATATAAAAAATTTATGCAAATTAAATTTTTATATCCGTATTGCAATGAATATGTTTATTTCATCTAATTTTATATATAAATGTGTGAAAAACTAGATTTAAAGTGGGTGCGCCATCAAAAGGCAGCAAAACTGCAATTTTTCTAAAATACATATTTTACCCGAAAAATTTATTTTGTTCACATCCCATGTTCTAGAATATGTGTAAGCTGAATTATTATGTAATAAAATTATAAATTTAGTTAATACTATTTCTACCAGAAATTTCATAACAATATATCGTTGTTTAGTGAAACTCGGTATTGCGTACAACAAAAGCTGTTGGGGAAGGTCTCTCTTGCGTGAAACACTAGGCAAGAATTGTATTCGCGTATACTAAAAGCTAATATGGTGTTGCATATAGCACAAGCTAATCTTGGTGAAGCGTACAACACAAGATGTCAAAGAAACTAAAAATAATATTCCTCATAAATCTTGGGGTGTTACAAGAATAACCACTTACAGGATAAGACTTGGGATTAAAAGACTGATGTAAATGATTAGTGGCTCTAGTTATTCTTAGGTGATTCTCTTCCAACTTTAAGAGGGAAATTTGAGGAATAATTATCTTTAAATGTATAATATTGTAAGATCCTTGGATTTACAATGAGGTACAAATCCTTTTATTTTTATATTAAATTGTTTTTTAATGCCTAATTTGAGTACCAAATATGATCCAAGTTGTATCGGGAGTGTATGGGGATTGTTTATAGCCTAGAACCCGGATTTTATTAGAAAAAGGATGAATGCATGGTTATATGAATATATCCAGTGCTGGAAGCATGGTTACTTGTAAGTGTGTTAGGTGCTCTAAACCTCTGTCAAGAAGTGTTGGGTTTATAGAAACCATGTGGATTGGGGAATACACCTATGTGAGGGGATTTTATGTTTCATATAGTGGTTGAGACATTTTTTTCAATTGGTTTTTGGAATCATGAATATGAACCATGTGGGGTTTCCCTTTAGGGTATTAAAGGGTGCAAGGTTAGTGGACAGTTTGTCCATCCTTGTGGCCAGACCATGTAGCCTAGTATCTCTAGGGGAGATTACCATTTTCCATTAAAACCATTTAAAATAAAAACCTATATTATTTCTTCCTCCATTGGATAGAAGCTCATTATTGGGACCTCCTTCAAAGTCTATTAGATATATTTTTTCCCTAATTCTCTATCTAATCTAGGATTTGAACATTGTTTCTCTCCTTGGATTCGCATTGCCCAGTTTTTCCTTCATCTTGTTTCATTCTTTTTTTGTTGGTATCAATGGAGTAATTTAGGTTCATTATTATATGACCTATTTTTAGGTTTTTTTTCATTCTTCTTCTTTCAATCAATTTGGGTGATATCAAACCTCGATACGGAATGAGTTCTCTATTGCAGACCTATAGTAGTCATTATATACATTTTCCCATATGGTTTAGTGATTTATAAATTGTATTGATATTGTCACACATGTTAGAAAAAGCTAGTGATGCCCCTAAATTTATTAAATGGGATAATTAAATGATCCAGAATCTCTGAGGGATGAACACTAGTTCCATTGTGGTTGTTGGTGGTGGTTATCCCCAACCTAGGCTACCCATGGGGTGTGATATTGACTTTTCTTTTGATATAAAACTCATGGGGTGCGTTTACAATTCCATAGTTAGAAGAATATTTTTATATTTAATAGATTTTTATTTAATGATTAGGATATAGTTTTCCATCTTTTACATGTGATAACATAAATATGGCTTGATTTAATTGTTTAAATAGATTTTAGAGAAATGGATTTGGTAAACTCATTGAATGAAATTGATTTTGAATCAATGAATGGACAATAGTAGTGGATGATTTGGACAGTGTACCTTGCATCCTAATTTCAGTAGATTCTATGGATGTTTCTCCCATGATTCTTTATTATGGTATTGGATACCTTGGACCTATTTTCTCTACGGGTCACGATTTTGAAGGATGAATTTGGACATTCTACCCCTAGAATCTAACTTTTTAGGGATCAAACAGTTCATAGTCCATTAACATTTCTTTAATGGATGATATAATCATGGTTGTATAGTGTTTTCGTGATTTATGTTTTCACATGCTTTACTAGTATCCCTATTATGGGTATTGGAATTGAGTGGGGACAATAGATTGTGATTCACTTTTTTTACTTTGACTACTTCCATTATTTTGGGATATTCACTATTGTTTATATAGATCATTGTTTGGAAGGATAGTATTACATATACCTTGGGAACATTACGTTTAGTACTTTTTACATTTTATAAGTTGCACAATATTTTTATTTATGTCCATCATAATGGATTTCTTATAGACAAAATTTGTGGGGGCCTACTGAATGTTATCTTACACCCTATTCGAGATACCATTGGGTTCCCAGTAAAACATCATGGATTCAGGTAGGGATAGGGGAAACCATCCATAGTACAACGCTTAATGTGTACCCAGCTTATGGGCAGGGGAACATGGGACCTAGTTATCCGTGAGATTCTAGTCAGAGATAGTTCCTTTTCTGTATTTTTCTATTCTTATACATATTTTTTGTTGGATAATTATATACCAATTTTAAATATTTGTAGAGATAGGACACTTCATTGTATATGAGTTTTTCTTTTGGGATTATTTATTTATTACAGTATTCCAGGTGATTTATCTTCCATTAGTTTTTTTCCAACTTCCACTCTTCATTTTTAATATTTCTTCTATTTTATTATACTATAAAATGAGTTAATAGTCTCACATTAGACATTATATCCCTCACTACAAGTAATAATCCTCGAGCATTTGGGGAGGCACTCCTGATTCCATGTGATCCACCTACTCGGCACGCCATTTAGTGCATTCGGATAAGGATATTACATATATATATATTCACTCATGCATTATTGTTATGTTTTAAATGTCACATATTTTTACTAAACCATATTAAATAAATTCTTGTAAATAATGAATGAATCACATCACCTCTCGCGGTCATAGTACATCATACAAAAGAGTGATGTTATCGTATTCCCACAAAATGGAAAGCATGGAGGTATGTGAAACACACTAATTCAAGAAGCATAAAAACATCATAAATATAATATATATACAATATATAAAATAAATAAATCATTATTTATAACCATGAAAGGTGTTATTGGAAAAAAAATGACATTATTTCGCAAGGTGATAGTCCTCCTTACACGAGTATGATGATTTGATAACCCATTTGATTGAAGTGTATGAAGTTTTAAGTACTAATATTCTCTAAAAAACAAATCAACTTATAGGAGACAATGATTTTATTATCTAATCATGTAATAATACTAATTTTATGTGGACAAATAAATAAAATAAAAATGCATGTGGAAGAACATTACAACTTCTTCATCTTTCCTCTTTATGTTTGCACAAATTAATTCAAATGAGGATTTTAGGACAAACATAAGGCATATGGTATAGTTTGAGGGATGCTGGTAAGTGATTTGGATATGTATTGGCTGATAAAAAGTGTTTTTAAGGTGATAATTAAATATTAGAGGGGGTGGCTTTTTTATGTGGGGTGAGTAGAACACTTGTAAATATTTTGAAATAGTGAATTCCACCCACGTTTTCATCACATAATCAAACCACAATAATGTTAAATTATCTACAATACAAGGTATAAGATTAATATATAGACATAAATTTTTCTTTGGACATTTCTTGGGTCATTTAAGGAACTTATATTCATTGTTTTACCACTAAGTAAACTTGTTTTTCGTTAATCACTATTAATAATTTTAAATATTTTCTCTAGTTATTTTGGTAAAAAATTAACTGATAAGAAATTATAAATTATTTGGTTCCACATATCGAATACATTTTTTCAAATTCAATTCATCAATATGAAAAATTAAATGTAGTCCCACATACGGAAGGAGAGAACATGATTTTAAAGTGAAAATGTTCTAATGATTACTAATTTTTATATCCAAATTCAAGATAAAATCATTCCAATTACCTAAAATGAACTAATATATTTTTAATTGATAAAATGTTACATTAATAAAATTTAAAAAATAATTTTTCATTGTATGTTATTTATACTAAAAATCAATTTTCTAATAAAATTCAGTATTTTTCCATATTCATCAAAAAAAGAATCTTCCAAAAAAAAAATCCCAAAACAAAAATTATAACATTGTTATTTCTGAAAATATTTTTATTATTTCAAATAAAAAATTATTTAAGTTTCAGAATTTAATTTTAATATAATTTATTTATTAAAGGGTGGAAAACTAGATTTTGAAAAATATAGTTTTTTAGGCATACAATTGGATGTGTTCTAATATTAGGGAAATGAAATCTATTATATGATTCTAAAAACATATAAATTTAATTAATATAATACATTAATTTTTTAATTTAATTTATTAATATAAAAAACCTTTCATAAAAAATAATAGTTTTTTTTATAAAATCATTTCCTTTAAATTCATTTGGTTTTTATATTGATTTCTAATTAATTGGTAAATAAAAAATTCAATCATATATTATAATAAGTTAATTAATGTTATTAATAAATTCCAATTAAAGGGATAGGATTTAATTTTCATTTTAAACAATAATATTAATATTAGTTGGTAAAATTTAGTCTTACGTGTAACACAAGCTATCATAGAAAATTTTTGTTGCGTTCAATACAAGCTAACATTGTATTCCATGCCTTGTGAACTATAAAATAGATTTAATTTATTTAAAATGTTAAATATATTATAAATTATTATAATATTATATTAATTTCTATTTGGGATGTCATGCATCATATATGTCATCAAATATGATGTTCATATTTTGAATTTTCTGGGTGTCACATTCCCCCAATCATAAATGTATTTTATCCTCCCTATTTAATCTAGATATTAATAATCAAAAGTCATTATTTAAAAATTAATTCATTTTAATCCCACATCATGATTATATTAGGTAAATGGTGTTCTTAATAAATGAGAATTGGAAGTACCAAGTTATTATAAAAAAATGCATAACATGGGTTCTAGATAGGAGAACATATGTGGAATGTGATGATATAGGCATAGAGGAAAAGAATAAATATTTATAGAGTAATTGAGTAAATTGATCTTAAACAATTAAATTATCAATGGAAATTTGAGGTGATAAAAACATTAAATATAATAGGTGTTTAAAGGTAATTTTTATCATCATAAATGATAGTAATAGGATAACATTTTATTTCACGATCCATTTTCTAAAGTCATGGAATTAATTTACTATCTATGAGTATAATGAAATATACTTAATATATATTCTTTTAATTCATAATAAAATTTTAATTTTTTGGTTGTGCTTCAATCAATTTCCAATTCAACTCTAATAACATGAAATAAATACCCAAAATGATTTTTTATTACTTAAGGCCTAAAATATAATATTGACGTATTGTAAGATCAATAAAAGAGTGAAATATTTTTCTTCTTATCTCTAACTATTTTCAAAAACTAGTACAATTTATAAATTAATCTCAGAAACCTAAAAATTATTAATATTAGTTCATTATTAGTATTTATTCATCATGTTTTTTAACTGAATTAATAACATATCAACCAAGACATCATGTATTCTCATGGTAAGAACAAAACCCTTATCATCCTTCCATCAAGGGTTTATTCCCAACAACCATGATGGATGCGATGAGTTTTCTACATGTATATAGGTTTTAATTTTTATGAACTATATTAATATAATTCTTATAATGTTTCCAAAATTTTGATGAACATCCTTGAAATATTATTAATCATTATATAACCTTTTAAAATGTAATTTATTTATTTATTTATTTTTAAAAAGTCCAAAAATCTTATATTGAAATTTTTTCAATGTTATTATTGATCATATCAACCCTAACAGTTATCAATTATATGTGTAAATTCATTATTCCAAAAAAACATTTCCAATGAAATATATACTAGCACTTAATTCCTTGAAAAAAATTCTTTAATCTCGGTAGAATCCCATCAATTTAAACCCAAAACAATTAGTTTAAAACATTGAAATCATAGACCATGATGGTACCACAACCTCATAAGTTAATGAATACTCAATTTATTATAAAATTTAAGAAAATCATAAGACTTTTCATGATTTTTGTAACAAAAATACTATGTGTAACATTTAAACAATTTATTTATTGAATCATAATAGATAAACAATTAAACGATCTTATATACACATAGGTCCTACCATGGTTTAGGGAAAGCCTTTTATGATATAGAATTGACTTGAGTATTGCTGAGTTTCACCACATTTATTACAATAAACTATTAATGAATCCTTCTAATGAGATTTCATCCCTTTTATCATGCTCTTCTGTTTTCCTCATAATTTATATCCATTATTCCCTTCTTATCCATGAATAAATAACTTCCCCTTTATATTGAGACCCATCCATTGGTTTAACATTCCACATTTCATGTGTGATGTAAATCAGCCCATTTTCACCTTGGTCTTCACCACCCATGTTTTTATCAAACTCCAACTATCTCTTCTTTATTTTTTTATGGATTTGATTAAGAAATATGTGTTAGTTATATTTAAAGAAAAATAATTATGATAAAACATGATATTATTCATTCCAATATTTATCTAATTTTTTTCTCATTATGGCCACCTTGACCTTGATATTCAATGTTACCAAGATTGTTTGGAGTTATAGCTATTCACTATGACCAGAAATCATAGTGTGAGAAAAAAATATCATAGTGACAATACCATATAATAATTCCTAGTATAACTAAATCATGAAACATTATTTTCAATCTAAAACACCTTAGGTTTATCCTCATCCATTATTTTTCATCATCTATTCAAATCCCTCAAAATGGTTTGTATTGAAAATGTGAATTATCCTAGGAATTTCCGCCAGGAGCGCCAAAATCGGTGCACTTCATATCCTATTTTCATGTAATAGGATACAATCAAGTCAATCCCAATTCATAATTTTCAATGATATTACCACTAGGTATATATGTTCTAAAACAATAGCCACTTTTATTGTCCATACAGTATAGTATTGTAAGAAAAAAGATATAATATCTCATTTACCAAATCATTAGGATGTTATTCTATACTCATCCTCAAGTTCTATCAATAGTTTATATACCATAATTTATGATTTCTTAAATTTAGTTCCCATGTTTTCTACTAAACATGGATCTAGTACTAAATGTAGTAACCCTCACCCCTACATCCCAGAGCAAGTGCCTTCTATCATTACATTAGAATTTTATACAAGGAAATCACATATTAAATGATTTAATAGTTTAATAGCATTGGAAAACTATATAAATATATGACTCATATATTAAAATTCAATTTTAAACATACAACATAAATTTATTCAAATTAACATTATTCATTAAATCATATATCTTCATATACTTCATAGAAGACTTCATGTATCCTAGGTAAAGGAAACAAAAAAAGGGCGAGCTAAAATGATCATGAAGGGTTCAATATAGTGGAATAAATAATGAATAAATAAGAATAATCAATATTTAAATGTAAAAAAATAATCACCCACTCTATTTAAATAAATTTATATGTAAAAAAAATAAAAAAATTAAATATCTAAAAACAGATTCCATTTAATCAATTACATTACTATCAAAACTGGATTAGGTATAATTGAAATGGAATGGTAAATAACTAAAAAAATCCATTTAATAAATAAACTGATAATGAAAAGTATCCATATTTTTTTATAGTGAATATATCATTGATTGAAATAATTGAATACTAGATGAAGGAATGGCTTAAAAATTGTAGGTCATATTTCCCAATAATGTAATACCATTACTATCAAGATCATTTTTTGAGACAATTTAAAAATTAAAGGTTGAAAATCCATTTAGTAGAGGTTATCCGTCTAATTCATCCCACGACACTACCGATACATCAAGGGGTTGGCGTTAACAGGTCCGAGACCATTATCTTGAATATCCAAATAATTCCTTATATATAGAATAATTGATTTAATTTAATAACAATGGTCCTTATCAAATATCTATTTTGAGAAAAGGATATAAATTTATCAATATTTCCCCATTTGATCACTTAAGTTTCTAAGTAATGACTGAATGTAAAAATTGGAACATGGTTTAGGAAATAATAATATCTATTTTAAATTATATGTATATTTAGGGGAATTTAATGACCAATCATCCCAGGATAGTGAATAAATCAATTGGCAGTTAATGAATAAAAAATGATTCAAGGATGTTAATGTCAATAATATTCTTGTTCAAAATCATCATTATCCATCTAGATAATGAATAAAGATTGTATTGATAAAATTAATAGTAATTTGAGTTAGAATAAGTTTTTTTTCATTTAGTAGACAAAATATTTCTTAAAAAACATTCTTAGAAAAAGTATCCTTTTCAATTTTACAATTTTTTTTTAAAAAATCATTTTCATTGAAAAGTGTATGAAAAAACATTTTCCTTAAAAATATCCTTTGAAAATTGAAAAGTAATCCTCAAATAAATGATTTCAGGTCATTCTTTAATATCATAAAATGTTAGAGATATTCTTTTTTCATTGTAAAAATGTTAGAAAGGTAACATCATCAAAAAACGACTAGAATATTCCTTTAAATACATTTTTATAAATAAGAAATGGGTTAAATTTTCATTTAATAAATCATTGTGAAAATTTTAATGGAATGTTTTTGAAAATTGTTCTAAAAATATGGTTTTGTAAGAAAAGAGATTTAAACTAATGAGAGAAATGAAATAATATATTATTAAAACATTTCCTCCAAAAAATTAACAAAATACATGTAGAAAGTGGTATTATTGGTTTAAAAATATTATAAATAAAAATGAGTTAATAAAATTAATGGTTTTATTAAAAAGAATTCATATAATTTCTTTTAATGGAAATTTAAGAATATGTAATCTCAATTAGAATGATATTCTGAAATAAACCCTTAAAATGATCGTAATGTTTAAGTGAGAATTAATAAATGATTTTGTTTTTTGTATCAATTGTAAATAAATGGAAAATCAAATGAAACACAAGAATATATGGTCAAAATTAAATATACACATTATCATAGAATACCAATGACAATGAAGAATTAAAATTACCTAATGAAAATAAATTGAGTTATGAATTTCATTACTATATGGTAATTATTAATTCAAATCAGCGTCGATGAAATAATTCAAAATGATACATAAAATAAGTTTAATTATAAATTATTCATGATATTATATATAAATTGGTACTATAAACACCATATAAAATTAATTAGGTGTATTAAAAATTTATGCCTCAGTGAAATGAAATTGAGATGAAAACCCTTAACATGTGATTCCTTTGGTTGAAAAATCCTTAAATTGGTATATAATGATTTTTATAATGTTATTTAGTTATAGAATAACAATATTAAGATTTATAATAACATATATTATCCTTTAATAACATCATATCACATGTTTTTAAATAATATATCATTGTTTTCATTGTTTTATGTGTTAATTGCCTTGTTTTTCAAGTATGTTTTGACTTGTTACTCTTAATTACTATCTGTTTTGTTCATGATTTCATCATCTAAAAAAATTAAACCATGAATTAAATTCCATATATATGTATTTATGTTAATACATAATATTTGCTGATAGAAAATGAAATTCATTGTTCAAAGAGAGGGTATGTCGTACATATAGATGACTGTTGTTTCAATTTCTTGTTGTACTGAATTAAATAAAATTAATATATATATATATATAATCAATCAATTATCATTATTATTTCATATAAATATTATATTTTTATTAAAACTATCCTTAATCCATTCCCTATAAAGTGTGAAATAATCACATAACTTCGTGAGACGATAGTCCGCCGTGTACACGAGTGACATTATTGTTTTCCATAAAAAATGAAAGAATGATGATATGTGTAATATAGTAATCATATAGAAATATAAAAATAATATATATCATATATATCATATGTAAACTATAAATCCAACATTATTACTAACATTAAAATGTGGTAATGAAAAAACGAATTACATTAGCTCTTGAGGCAGTAGACCACCGTACACATGAACAATATTTTAAAAAGCCATCTTCTAGAAGTGTGGGAAGTATTATGTTGTAAAAATTAAATGAAAACCTCTATTTATATTTAATATAATGATGATATTATATAATTGTGGTATATAAGTAATTTAATGAGTTTGAGAGGGAAATAAAATAAAAATGCATTTAGAAGATCATTACATATTCTCCAGAGGTTCTACTTAGGTTTACCGAAATTCCTTAAAAGGGGTTATTTATTAAAAAATTAGGATTATAAGATAATTGGGGGGAAGTTTTTATGTTATTCAGGATTTTATTTTCCAAATAAAATTGACTTCAAGGTGTCAATCGGATTGGAGATGGGGTGTCCAATATAATTGAGGTGAGTGTCCCAATTATAATATTTTTGAAAGAGTGAATTTCACCATCATTTATTTCTTGTAAAAAAGACCTATTAATGTTTTATACCATATAATATTAGTTATAAGGTCAAAATATGGATATAAAATGGGTTTTTGACCAGATTTGGATCATTTTTACACCTTATATTCTTGGTTAAAATACTATGTAAACTCATTTTCTCTTTAATCACGGTAATTAATTTTATCTATTTTCACAAATCACATTGAGAAAAATATTATTTTAACCTATTATAAATTATAAATTATTCTTATTCTAAATAATTAATCCATTTTACATAATTCAATTGATATAAATGAAATAATTTATGTAAAATTAATCTCGCAGACGGAATGAGAAAATGGGTTTATGAAGTAAATATGTTCAAAACCTTACTTATTATTTATATCAATATTCAATATACAAATTCTTATAATGGCATAAATTATATTAATATATTTATTATCTATCCCATTTCACTTTAAAATGAATTTTAATAATAATATATCATCATAAATTATTTTGACGAACAATCACTTTTCTACTGAAATTCAACATTTTCACATTTTATCAAAAAATGAAACATCATAGAAAAATACTAAAAATTAACCAAAATGTAATTGTTAAATTAAAATTTCAAAAATATGTGTCTTATAAAAGAAAACCTATAAAATTTAAATAATTAAGTTCTAAAACAATTACGTCATTGATAGGTGGAAAAACTATCTTTTGAAATATAATGCTTCTCAGGCATAAATTTTGATTTTTTTTCTTATCTTATGACTATAATTTCTATTTTGTGGATGAAAATTTTTGTATATATATATATTTAACATAAAAAAATAGCATTGATTAATATAATTTATTAAGACAAAACACCATTGGTTTATTTAGTAGTTTTTTATAAAAAACTCATTTATATTGAAATGGTTTTTATATTCATTTCTAATTAATTGGTAACCAATGAATTCAACAATATATTTTATAATTTTATTTAATAATATTAAAAATAACCAATTTATATTCTAGGATATCATTTTATATTTAAATAATAATATTAATAGTATTTGGTAACACTCGGTCTTCCTTGTAATGCAAGCTATCAAAGAGACTCTCTCTAAAGGGGAAGGCAATCTTACTCATTAGTACAGGAATTAAAAGCTATATAATTGAATGAATTTATATAAAAATATTAAATTTTAAATAATATCTTGGCATGTTATATTCCTTTCTACTCATTATGTTTCATTTCAAACAATCTATAGAATGTAATTTTTATATTTTAAATATTATGGGTCTTATAAAAACAAAATTCCATTGAAATTTTCAGTTAAAGTCAAATGTGCATCAATTGAGAAATTACAAGAAGATTCATTTTAAAAAATTTAAAAAAATTTAAAAAGGGTTAAAAATTAATATATATATTCATAGGATATTTTTTAAATCATTATAGAAAATTTATTAATGAGAATATATACAAGGGAGAAAAACATACTCGACCGAATAATAAAACAATGTCAGTTTTCATTAAAAAAATCATTTTGTATCTAGATTACATAATGATATAAAAATTATAAGAGCAATGTAAAATAAATAAATAAACTAATAATAATAATAGTCATATGAATTTGGGATGAAAGATTATATAATTTTATCATCTGAAACTTATGCATAAATAATCCTCGTTAAAGTTATACAGTAACGTAAATCCATTAAGACTTCGATAAATTGAATATCAAAATCCCAATTATTGAAATAAATTCAAATGAAAAATTTAATAAATTAATATCAATATATTCATGAAAAAACATATTAAATAACAAATAAATACAAAATTTGAAGGAAACATTTTATGAGCATCGAATATGTCTAACAGAAACAACAATGAGATGAAGAACCCTTATCTCATGTTTGAATTTATTTATAAGTGATAAAACTAAAAAATAATAAATTTATATTTATTATAATTATATAAAATTAACATTTATGTACTTATTATATCATATATTAATGACTTATAAAATTTCATCACCTATTTATTAATAATTCGTTATTAAAATCACTGTTTCTATGAGATAGTTGTTTAATTTTTCATGAAACGTGCAATTTAGTTGTTCTAGTCCTTTAACTTTAATCATTTTTCCATCTTATAAATAATTTGTATCATGATAAAAATAAAATATATATTCATTATATATATATATACATCCATAAAAGTTAGATATAGAAAAATCAATTTCACTATTACTGAGGACAGTTGTCTGTATATACACATGAATAATGTTTTAATTTTCTAATGAAAACAAATAAAGACATATAAATAATATTTTATCATTATAATATCATATTTATATCATAAATATCACATATAAATATTAAATACATAATAATGACCAAACACAAATTATGGTATTAGAAAATGAATTATGTCGCTACATGGGGGGTGTAATCCGCACATATGTAATAGAGATACATTAATTTAACATTTCCATGAAAACATAGTTAATAGTGGTGTCTACATAATAATAATAATAATATAGTATATTTTGGATACTTAATTTATTATTTTATGATTAATATAAATGAATTAATGGTAATATAAGAATAAATATATTAAAATAGGACTGGTTAGATGATTACCTCTTCATCAGAAGACCACATTTGAATACCTTCTTAAGGGACCCTAGAATGTTATTTTATGATTACTAGAGCCAATAATTAATGTCTATGGAAGTTTATAAGATATTTTTTAGAATTTATTTTATCTATATGGCCCAAAAATAACAATATAAAATAGGATATAAGGTTCCCTTTGATATGTTGGGGGGACACAACTTGAATATTTTAAAAGATTAAAATATTATTATGTAATTTTCATAAATAAGTGACCCATAAAAAAGGTTTAATTTTTAGAATAAGATTATAATTTTTAAAATTCATCAATAAAATAATATTTAAAATGATAAACTAACAGTTTTATCAG
Organism: Viscum album; assembly: GCA_963277665.1. NCBI lineage: Eukaryota > Viridiplantae > Streptophyta > Magnoliopsida > Santalales > Viscaceae > Viscum > Viscum album. Next base: position 690,310,318 of record OY728122.1, read on the forward strand.
TTATTTTTAATCTAGTTTATCCCAATAACAAATTTTGTAGTGGTAATGAATTTTTAATTATTTAAATATTCATTATAAAAAAAAAATAATTTACCACTATTACATAATTTTAATAACTATTATTTAGAATATAGAATCAGTTTTACATGATCCTATTTCTATATTTTTTTTAAATTAATCATAAAATAAACATACAAAACATGAAGAAAAACTTTTATTTGGAAAAATAAAAATTTAATTATAAAAAATATATATAAATTAAGAATAATTTAGACACTAATGATATTGATTTGATAATGATTAATAAAAATAAACAAATGAAATTTTTAAATAAATTTAATAAAAATTGTAATTTTTAAATTCATTAATAATGTGGCCTCTGAGTGGCATTTCTATTCTCTCACTCTCATCGTATGGTTCTCCTCGCTGTTGATTTGGAGGGTAGAGGATCTCATCCTCTCTAATTCCTTCACCCTCCCTCTTCTTCACCAATATTTTTCTCCTCCTTTCTTCTCCACCTTCCCTTGACTCTCCATGAGTCTAGATCTCTCCCCTAGTTGTGAAATCTCAATGGTGTTCTATGTGGATAAGGTTTTAGTTATTTTAGGTGTTGATGGATCAATATTTAATCATGATGACGAATGATTAGTGCTTTTGATGGGAAGATAGAATGGTTATGGACATGGATTGTTCGAGTGAAGGCACTTCTTGTTTTCATCCTCGATGATGAAGACTTATTTCTTCTATGGTTTTGGAGTCCTAATTAAGGGTTGTTGGTTGTTTTAGGCCATGGATTCTCTAATGTCACACCTCGACCTTGGACACTCCTTTATTTTAATTCTTTATCTATGTTGGACCTTTTAGTTGAGGTTTTGTTTGAGTTTTCAACAAAATTCTTCATGTGTTGGTGGTTTCAATTTTATTCTAGTCCTAGTCATGATTAATGTGAATGATATTGGGAGAGATTTTCATGGTGGAGATTTTGTGACACCTACTATGTCATTATATTTTCTTTAAATAATTAAAGGATCATTGGGTGGGATTCCATTGTTTTTGGGGTGTAATTTGAGCTTTTTTTTGAAAAATAACTATGTTTCGCCATTTGATCATGGTTTTCTCAAACCCTGTAACTCATACATGTATGTTTTCAAAAACATTGTAGTAGTAGTCACACGATTTGCGTGTGGTTTAAAAAACCATGCAACACATTAAAAGACTAATAACATCAAACCTAAAAATCATTTTGGGTTCCTTCCATATCCAAAACAAAGACCTGTATATTTGATATCAAATAGAGGGTTCCCCCCATTCTTCCTTCATAGTTTTAGGCCACATTTGGAACAATTTTTCAAGAATGGTTGGTAACTCTTGAAGGTTTCTCCATCAATTTCATCCCTTTACACTTCTACTTTCTTCCCTATTTCAATGTCTTGGTTTTCTTGGGCTTTTCCTACCTTGTACAAACCCTATAGTTAGGGTTGGCCAATTTGGTTCGTTTTTCTTATATATAGGGTATTAAATTAATTCATGGGGATAATATCTCCCTCTCCTTGACGTTTTATTACAATGGCACAAGTTTTTGGTATGTTTTTCCATTTCCTTCATTCCCAATGAATTTCCTTTGATGCTTGATGCTTTTAATAAATTTTTAACCTTTCTACGCACCAATATGATACAAATATTAAGATTTTTTTGATTTTTTGAAGTTTATATTTATTTTTAAAAGTTTGTTAGTACATGAATAATGGTTTATGAACTTGTATATTTCACCTTAGGTTCCTTTTAAAATTTCAATTTAATTTTGCGGGTGAAATTGGTTAGTTGTGTGACGATTTCCAATATGAAATGTTTTGTTAAATTGGTTTGGATCATGTTTTGGATTTTATGTAGCAAACATGGTGATTTCTCTTTTTATGGTGCTAAAATTGTTTTAAAAAGTGGTTTTGGTTTATGGACATGTGTTTTATATTATGAATGATAAAAAATGATGGATTTGATTTGAATGAAAACATTAGTTTTAAGAAAATGGGTTTCAAATGTCAAGAATAGTTTTTTAGTGTTCCATTGGATGTAAGAAAATATATGGGTGCACTGGGTGCACACATGGATGTTCCATCAATTGAAAATATAACTCTATAAAAATTCTCCCTCAGAACACCTTTTTCCCCTTTCTCCGATTTTCCCTAAAATGGTTCCATGTTTTCATAAAGGGAGAATTGGTACTTATTGTGTTTTAAAAGTGATCCCAAATGTGTTCCTCATGGTTTTTCTTTCTTGTTTGTGAAACATTCTTGGGTGAGTTGTTAGAAATTCTGACGCTCGTTTGGCATTTGAGATGTATGTGGGAGAAAGTTGTAACCTATGTCTTGTTTTGAATTTTACAAAGGACAATTTCTATGAAAAAATATTTAAATCCCATTTGCAATTTTGTATGTTTTTTTTGTTTGAGCAGGTCTTAAAATTTCACTTGGACACCTTTTTGGTGAATTATTCATCTAAAGGACCATTTATCCATGTTATTATAAAGATGGTGTTTGGGGTTGTTTTGCAAATGGTTTCTAAATTTTTTTCCTAAAAGGTTCAATTTTTGTGTATCTAAAGGCGTGGATTTTTTTGAAATGGCTATTTGGAAAACACTTAATGAGATGAATTTCTTGACTAATTAGTTAATATTGAGATGGGAGGGTCCTCAGTATGGGACCTCCTTCGTATGGTAATTAATTTAAGCCAAGTGACTAACCTTGAGTTGGATGGTGTAGGGTCGGATTGTGTGGTGTGTTCGGTTATATATGTGTCATATTCTTTGAATTATATATCACACCCCCTTGTGAAACATAACATGGGAACCTATCATATCAAAGAGTATTACTCAGAATAATTTCTACACAAGTATATGTTAATATGTTATCTAGTGGACCATAGAAGGTGGATACATGGGTTTATTTCTATGGTATTGGGCCCCTCGGCCAAGCTAGGTAGGGAAATAATCAGGCCTTAGGTCATTATGACATCATTTAGTAGGGAATTCCTTTATGATGAGTGACATGTATTGTATGTTCTGGTTCTCCTCTGAGTTCCTAGGATTTCTCTTGTTTTCCCATTATGAGTAATATTAATATCATTTATCTTTTTGTATGGAATCACAACCCTCTACGTTGTTATCATTTTGTTTTGAAAATGTGTGAGTGTGTTGTTGATTTGTAATAATTTTAAAGTAAATGTATTGAAGAAAATGTTCACCAAATATTACATATTTTAACTCATTTTAAATTTTAAGGGATATTGATTGTGGTTGTTGTTTTAAAAAATTAATATTATATGTGAACATATTATCATTATAAATGTAGCTCGAACAAGTGTTATTGGATTGTTTTTATAAAGGATGATACATTGATTCTCTGGTGGTTTTCTACTGATCTTGTTTGGATCACACCCTACTTTTACATCTTGGTATTGGTTGACCTGGTCTATTTTTCATTTTCTCTTCTAGTTCAGGTTGTCTAGTTTGAGCTGGCTCGATGAGTTATTTGGTCTTCTTGTTGGAGGTGACCGAGTGGTCACTTGGAGATGTAGTTAGTGTTGTTCGGTTAGTTTTAGTTTTCATTTTTTTTCTTCTCAGCTGCATTTCGTTACTAAATATGGTTATATTTATTTAATTAGATCCAGTTTATTTACCTAGTCCTAGTTGTTCCTTTTAGGAAAATATTATACCCTGTTATGTTTTTAGTTTTCTAGCACCAGTTTCTACCCCATAGGAATCAAGAATTCCCTCCAGTCATTGCTTCAGACCATCTCGGGTGACTGGTTCAGGGTCGACCCAGGTTGGTTCATGACAAAATGGTATCGAAGAATGATCTTGTTATTTTGGGGGCCTGGTAGATAGAGATTATGATTTTCAGTACTAAATAGGTGGGAATGGGAAGGGAATCATGAACCCTTTCTCATTTTGAATCTCAAATCTCCATGGGTAGATGGAGATATGAGTCTTGGGTCTTGGAATGTTTTAGATTGAGGGATGTAAATGGAAGAGAATCGATGTAATGTTGTCACCTCACATGGGGTGGTGACCCATGTGTAGTCAAAGTTTCATGTTCAAGATCCTCGTAGTGTTATGCCTTATATTGTTCATGGCCCCCCACCATGTCACCTGTTTAGGGAAAGGAACTAGTTCCTCATTCCGGTATTTTTTTCATTGGTCCTATTTTTCTTTGGTTTCAGTTGTTATAGGTGTATAATGAATGTGAATGTGGATTTTGAAGTGAAAGTTATTCTGGGAATGAAATTACTTTCTTCAAATGGTTTTTAACTGGTAAATTGAATTTTTAAAACTGAAGGTGTTTTGGGATTTGTAATTTGGTTAATGGTTGGATTTTTTTGGGGAAATGAAAAATGTGACCCTTAGTATTCCTTGGAACGGTCTGGTTTGTGGAAGTATGTCATATATTTTGGTTTTTGGGAACTCCCGTTTTTATTGTAATTCATTCTGTTTTAGTTTTATTGAGGTTCAGGTTTAGGGACCAGTTAGGTTGGGTCTCACTTTTTTATTGGCGTTTGGGGGTGTACCTGGTGGGGGTTATCTTTTGTAAATGTTCCCAATCTAGAGAGTGGGGTGTGCTATAGGAACCAATTTTGGACGAAAAAGGTTTGTTGTTGTTGGATCCTAGTTTTTCATATCATTCGCTTGTGTTCCACTTGTGTGGTATTTTTAATCATTCTAAGTTATTCAGTTGCATCCCTCTAAAGCCTGGACATCTTAGTGACCGTTCGCATCACCGAGAGAAGACCCTTAGGAAGTGTCACTCATGGACGGAGTAATGATAGGGGGAATACTATTTCTTAAATGTGAGGAATAAGATAATTCAGCCATTAAATCCCTATTCTCAGGTCTTGGGGTGAAGCTCATGAGCAATCAGGAGTGGCTAAGGGAATTAGGGACCTCATCCCAGTTCTTGTAATTCATGTAGAGATGTAAATGTTAAAATCCCACTTAGTTTCATTTATCAACAAGGGTGGGATGATCGTTTTAGAGTGAAGGTATGATGGACTTTTTCTATTGTGATTTAAATATTTTAGTGCATTTTGCATAGATTTTTCATCAATTGGTTCATTTTCCTTAATGGGTGTTTTTCCTTAATTGTTTCCATTCTATTTTTGGTTTCTAGGGTGCCCATTCGGAGATGTTTGAGTTTTATAGAATTTATTTATTTTGGTTTAGGTTCATGTGCGATGTTCCTTATTTTCATGGTAGTGGTGTCCAGATTTTAAATCGATGTTCAAAACGTGTCCCAATAAAAATTTTCAAATTTTGTAAGATTCAGGTGAATTTTAATCTAGAGCATGGTTTGCACATGGTTAGACAAAACTGGGCACCTTTCCCATGTAACTATGTTCTGTGGAGTCATTTTCAGATAGAGGTTGTTGGCACTATTGGCACACAGTTTTGAAACTATGGGTCCACGATGTTGTGGGTGAACCTTCTTTTCTGTATCTTTCACATGGTTGACACGCTGTTTGGAAAACAATGCAGAAAAATTATGCGAGCTACCCATATATTTAAAATATTAAAATACCTAGTTCCAAATTGCATAGATTTTGTTTTTTGGGGTTTAAATGTTGTGTGTATTATCTGAGTCTTTGTGGTGGAGAAAACAACCACATGTTATCCCCCATTCCTGATTCTTATGTTGTGGTTACATATAGATCACTCGGGTGAGACTTTTGGAGTGAATAATCACCCTAGGTTACATGGTTTCTCTTACCGTGGATCGGGAATAGATTTGAGTTTTCGTTAGCTTTTGACTGGGTTACAATCTAGAGGCAGAACGTGTTTGTGGTGGGGACAATTATCACACCCCTATCATGGATACTCCTTTATTATATTCGTTTCTCAATGTTGGACATTTTAGTTGAGGTTTGGGTTGAGTTTCCAAAAAATATTCTTCTTGTTTTGGATGTCTTGGATTTATTCCAACCGTATTCATGGTTATTACAAATTATATTGAAGCAATGTTTCATGGTGGAGAGTTTGCGACAACTATAGTGTCATTATATTTTGTTTAAATCATTCCCGGATCATTGGATGGGATTCCCCAATTTTTGGGGTGTCATTTGAGGGTTTTTGGGCAATTTCATAGGTTTCATGGTTTGATAGTGGTGTTATCAAACCGTGAAATGCATACCAGCATGTTTATAGAACTTTTTTAGTAGTATTCTCGTTGTTTGCACACGGTTTAAAAAACAGTGCATAAAAACCATACAGCCCATTATGGGCCTAGTTACATCTAACCTAAAAGTCATTTTGGGGTGATTCCTCCTCCCAACCTAAGTCCTATCTATAGTCAATATACTAGATCCCCCATCTTCCAACTTCATATTTGTCCACTTTTGGGATGATTTCTCATGAATTTTTGGGTATTTTTCATGGTTACTCCATCAATTCCATGACTTTCCTCTTCTAATCTATTCCCTCTATCTATTTCTTGGTTTTTATTGGGTACTACTACCTTGGATGAACCCTAGGATTAGGGTTCTCTCATGTGGTTATTTTTCTTATGGCTAGGGTATCTGGGTCATTCTTGGGATAGATCTCCCTCTTCTTGATGTTTGTTTCCAATAGCACAAGTTTTCAGTAGGTGTTTCCATATTATTCCTTTCGAACACATTTCCATTGATTATTGTTGGTTTTAATAAATTTTTAACCTTTCTACAAACCTATATGATACACATATTATGAATGTTATGATTTTTAATTCATTAAATTTTTAAATAAATTGTTTTTTATAGGAATCTTGGTTTATAGACTTATATAATATGGGTAACTTGTTTTCTAAAATGATAATTGAATTGTGTGGGTGAAATTGGTCGGTTGTGTGAGGATCCCTAACATGAAATGTTTTGTTAAATTGGTTTGGATCATGTTTTGGATTTTATGTGGGAAACATGGTGATTTCTCTTTGTAAGGTTTGATCCTTTTTTTTAAAATGAATTTTGGTTTATAGACATTTGTTGAATTTTATAAATATGAAAAATAAATTTATTTATGTTGAAATAAAACTGTGGTTTTATTAAAATGGGTTTCAAATGTTTTCATTGGATTTAGAGTGTTCTATTGGAAAAGTCATATCCATGGGTGCACTGGGTGCACACACGGATGTGAAATTAGGTGAAAACAACACTCTAGAATTAATCCCCATCAAGAAAACCAATTCTCCCATTTATCCTATTTTCCCTAAAATGGTTCTATATTTTAAAAATGGGATATGTTTTACTTATTTTTATTTAAAATTGATTCCAAATGTTTTCCTCGTGGTTTGAGATGGTTTCCCTTGAAACATGCTTGGGTGAATGGTTGGAAAATATAAGGCTCATTTGGAAGTTGTGTTGTAGGTGGTTGAATGTTGGAACCTTTGGCATGTTTGTCATTTTAAAAATGAAATTTTGTGTGAAAGTGTTTTGATATCCCATTTTTGATGTTCTCTACATTTTATGTGTTCTATCATGGCTTAAAAATACACTTGGGAACCTATTGGGGGAATGCTTGGTCTAGAGGACTATTTTTCTATATTAGGATAAAGAAGTGGTTTAGGGTTGTCTCAAAAATGGTTTCTAATTGTTTTTTATTATATGGTTGAATGTTGTGAAGCCAAAGGCCAAGTAAACATTTCTAAATTCCTATTTGAAAAAACCAACCTCTATTAGTTCTCTTGCCAAGTTAGTTAATTGTGAGATGGGAGGGTCATGTTAGGGGACCTCCTTTATATGGTCATTATTTTAAAGAAAGGGTACAACCATTAGGTGTCTAGGGTGGACATGGATTGTGTGGTGTGTTTGGTTATATATGTGGAATGTTGTTTTAATTATATTACACAACCCATTTTGAAACATAACGTGGTAATCTAGCATAGAAAAGAGGTTTACTAAGAATGATTATTTTACTAGAAAAGGTTTTCGTACTAGCTAGTTGGCAATAACAGGTGGATTCCTGGGTTTATTATAATGGGATTGGGCCCCAAGACCAGGATAGGTATGGTGAAGTGTAACAGACTAAGCTTCCATAGCACACTTCTTTTTAAATAATTCAATGGCATGCGTATTATGCAACACCGAGTTCAAGCACACCACAGCCTATCAAAGGAGTTGTTTAAAGAAAGAAATTATGAAGAGTACTAACCACATTTTAAAAATTTATAAACATTATTTTTTAAAATTGAATTCATTTTTTAATTTGTAATATAAATATTATCTAAGGGTGAAATTTTGGTTATTTTTTGAAATGATTCAATTTTTGATGAATAATAAAAAATACAACATTTTAATTCAAAACTACCTATTCGTATAATTTATTCATATTCATAGATTTTATTATTAATTGGTTTTAAAAGGTAATTAAATTTATATTTTATCATTTAATTAAATTATTTCCATTGTAAGTAATTTCACATTTAAATTGTAAATAAACACATGACAATATTTTGATAAATATTACTTCTTAAAAACATGCGTTTTGGTTTTGACAACTGAATTAATTTTAAAATTAATTACTACATCTTCTAAGTATTGAATTTAAAAAAATGGATTCAATATTTGGAATCAAAAGTTTCAAATGGATTAAATAGGTGCCTTTTATTTTTTGACAATATGAATATTAACTTTCGTAGTTATTTTTATTTATGATAGTAAGAGGGTAAATCTGGTAAATAAGGGAAAAAATAATATTATAATAATACTAAACTATGCTAGAACAGGTCTTAATCCTATTGGATAGGCTATTTCCATCCATGTTCATCCTTAGGTTTATTTTGGGACCCCTTGAATCCACTTGGGAATGACAATAACATGTTATATTAATTAATGTATTGTATAGAAAAATATAACCCCAACATATATCTTTTAACAAAACAATTTTTATATTGGGTTATTTAATTTATCTCCTAGAATATATAAAGTAATTAGAAATATAAAAAGAACTCCTAACTCATGATATTTTATTTGTAAATTTTTAACATTAAATAAATATATTTATTTATGACACAATGAATATATAGTGATTTTCTTTTTAATAAAAGATGAGATTAAATGTTATTATAAATGTTAAAATAAAAATTATTTAAATATTAAAATTCTATCAATTAATTTTATGTATGATATTGACATATTTTATTTTATTTTATTCCTTTTTCTAAGAAATCAAGTTATGACATTATCAAAAATCAATTCCCAAATAGTGTCAAAATTGACATAAATTAGTTTTTAAAACAAATATTATTTTATTAATTGATATAATAGTCCTAAAATCAACGATTTAGCCAAATTACATATATAATGTTATAAATTTCATTAATTATCCACTTATTGTTCTCTTTTAAGGTTAGACTATATATAGTTACAATATTTTATGAATATGCAAGAACACATGGTAAGAGATAATGTTTTTAACTATGTGTTAAAGCTAAAAGATATGGTTAGTTGTGTAAACTAAACTACCATAAACCTATTAGTCAAACAGTTATTGACCCAAAATCACATTATATTTGAAATAAATGATTTTGGGACAATTTTAAACCTAAAATCCATCTATAATAAAATAATACTTCAAAACCTTCCTAAAGTGCCCCTCCTCCCTCTTATAAAAGGGCACCACCTCTACCCACTTATTCACACATCCAAACCCCATTTTCTTTTCCAAACCCTACCAAAATATACTACAAACATCCCTAAATTCATCCTATAGTCCACCCGTTAGGTATAAATACAACATAAGTAGTCATTTTGTGCGAATAAAAAAGGATACACCCAAATAAATGGTAATCGTTTATCCATTTTGTTCAAAGTTAATTTTTCCTTCTACATCCTCTTACTATGTTTTCACCATAATAAAAAAATAACTCCCACATCTACTATATTCTTATATTTTGTTGTGATTATGGGACACCCATATTCCTCTTTTACCCATATTATTAAAAATAATATCACCATTCATGCATACGTATGCTTATCCTCTCAACGTCGTGGTGTAAACTATTTTACATAAATACTTCATTTAGATTGGTTTAATGATGATTCAAAAGAAATTAATTAAAAATTATAAAATGATATTATTTATTTAAAATTAATATTCTATCAAAATCCATACCATTAAACCATTACGGAAATTATATCATCTCTCGTGCGTACGTACGGCTTACTGTCTCCACGATGTGATGGGACTCGTCTTTTTTGTTCACCATCCAACAATGATTATAAAGATATATATAACGAATAATTATGAAATATACGACATAATAACATGTCTTTAATAATATATGTGTGTGTACATATATTTTATTCACCTGCTTATATTCAATACGATAAGAAAACGGAAACAGTGTTCATACGTACATACGGTTTACCGCATCCATGGACGGTGTATTCCATGTAATACATTTATCTATTATATATATTTATATTATGAATATATTTGACATATAAATCTTATTACAAATTTTTTAAGTATTTAAATCATGATCTAAGAGTTATGATTAAGAATAATCAGTCAAAACACATATGATAAAAAGAAGCGATTATTACCAAAAATGTTTAATTAACATGGAATTTTTAATAAATGGGTAATATAAATTCCTAATAGAATCATATATTATATCATAAATATTATTATGATTCTAATATAAGTTAATAATACCATCTTATAGGGGTTTCTGACAAAGACATAGTGTATCGTTCTTAAGGTGGGAGATTTCGTCTCAATTTCATTTCATTGAGGCTTATTGTAATGTTATGTACCTGGTTACTTTTATACACTGCATATTCTACCTTTTGACTTCTAACATCATGAATATGATTAATTTAAGTATATTATATTATTTCCTTAATAGAAAACTTTGATAGAACCATATTACTCATTCAATAAGTTTATTTGATAAGGAATGTTAATTTTATTGTTATTCAATATGAGAAATAGTTGGGACTTGAAATGACAGGTGGATATTATAATTTATATATATCTTCAATGCATCGAAAAGTTATCATGAGACAAATATGCTGGCCAAATGAGTTTATAGCCTTAATTTTAAACCATCATCTGAAATGAATTGAGGGTTATAGGTTTTCATGTGCCTGGGGCATGACTTCCAAAAATAAAGTATTTCCCTCATTTAATTTTAGTTATCATTTATCAAAGAGATTTTGCATCGACATATCTATGGAAGTAGTTAATTATCAATTTGTTGATTTATGGAATATTCTTTAGTTCTTTACTTGACATATTATGTGTTCCTTATCTAGTTTTTTAAATGGAAAGTATTCTCATATATTTACCTTTACATATTGATTGAGTATTGATTCCGTTGTACATAACCTTACTGAGACTTTGATCTCAGCATTATTATATTTCTCTACGCCGGTTCTGATGAAGAGAACATTGATTAAGATTTCATTGATGGAGTTTATTTTCGTTATTATGTGGCATGTTTTATTTTGTTTTCTAAATTTATTATGGGTATCATGTATATAATCTAGATTTCAAAGATGGAAAAACAATAAGGTCCTTTGGGATATTTTCCTTGTAATAATCCCAATGAAATTTAATAATGCACCAGATTTAGGTGATCTGTGGTAAGGGAATTACATTTGGTATCAAATGATTTTTAGAAAAAACCTTGGAAACTGGAATTAGAGAACATAGATTATGAAACATACCCTATGTTAGAATTTGAGGATACACATATGATAATTCAACCAAAGTGTAACAAAAGTGTATGATTTATGATGCATAAATTTTTTATTTATGATGAGTTTTTTTTTCATATGTCAAAATCATAAATTTATGAGCTAATTATATAAGGGACATTATATAGATATGGAACCTGGAAGGATGAATGATATCACTACTCGAGGAAATTACAGGGGTTTCACTACAGAGGAAACTAATACAGCTAGTATTGGAACAGTGAAACTTATGGCAATATTTGGGAAACAGGATCATGTTATGAAAAAATTCCTTTCCCAAATAGAACAAACCATTCCAAAGTGGTTATCTCCAATATTTCATCTCTTTATGTGAGAAAATCTGCCATAATTTTGTGGAACTGCTAATCCAGTTATAGCTGACCGGTGCATTAAGTCTCTGGAAAAGATATTTATGGCCTTGGGGTGCAGTGAAATAGAAAAAGGTTACTTTTTCTATCTATTCTCTCAAAGGTGATTCTGATCAATGGTGTACATTGTTCCAAAATACTAGGGATTAATAATAAATATAGCATATCTAATAGGGAACTTTTAAGAAAATATTCTTTGGAAAATAATTTCGCCATGTTAAAAAAAATTAGATGATGAGGAAGTTCTTTATCTTAAAAAAGGAAGAAGAGAGTGTTGTTGATTATGAAGGTACCATTACAATGTTAGCCAGGTTTGATATGGATTATATAGGAAACTCATAGTTCATGATTGATCACTTATTTGTGGCATTCATTTGAATATTTTTCCATTTCATTATAATTATAGCAACATAAATCATTGATTTTATTCTTCCCATTACATTCATGAGCCTGGTGTCCCTTATCTCCACACTCATAACAAACTCTCATCCCTTCAAATAATTCCCTGGGTGATTTTTCCCATAGTTTTCACAAGATGAAAATCATTCAAACTTATTTATTCTTTTTCTTTGAATTATTTCTTTTTTCATGGTGTGGTTTAAGTTTCAAATAATGTGGTTCGACGAACTTTAATTATTTATTCATATTCAGATACTGATTTATTTGATTCTAGATCATTGCATTCCTTTATATCTTCCCAGTTTTCATTAAAAATTTGATATTTCCAATTCGCCCTGAAAAGGGAATTATCAGTTAGAACTCATAGTGGGAACCTTACCTCAACAAAGATTAGTTGAGAAGATCCTATTTTGGCATATAAATGTGCTCTTATTTCAAATTTGTTTATCATAATGATGGTTTATTTCAATATAATCCCTGATATGGATTTTCTTTTAAAATATTATGCGAAAATATATTGAAAGAAGAAGGAAGTTTCACTTTATGAGGAAGTTGTAGAATCTGTTATCTTTAGAGAATAAACATAATCACCTAATTCTTTTCAAAATCCACCCTTAGTAGCTTTACTGAATGTGATTATTGAGGAGGAATTGAAATATACATCTAGGGATGAAGGAGGTAATCTTAAAATTGATGTTGTACCTATTTTAAAGGAATAAATTGATGTTTTTGCTCAAAATTTACCTGGACACCACAAAGAGCGTGATGTTTAGTTTTTTATTTATTTAATCCTCGGTGCAAGGACAATATCAAAAACTCCATATATAATGGCCACAATGGAATTAATTGATTTGAAAAAAAAAACTTGAATAGTTGGTTCAAAGGGGATTTATCCACCCTACTATTTCTCTACAAGGAGCCCCTATTTGATTTTTCCTGATGAAATATGGATCTATGAGGTTGTTTATGGATTATAGGGAAATCAAGGTGATTAATATAAATAATAAGTATCCTCTTCTTTATTTTAATGATTTATTTTGATAAACTTCAAGGAGAATAATTCTTTTTAAATATTGATCTTCGTTCTAGGTATCATCAATTACATGTGAAGAAGGAAGACATTTCGAAGATAGCTTCTCATAAAAGGTATAGTCATTATGAATTTACCGTAATTCCATTTGGATTGCTAATGAAACCTCAATTTTTATGAATCTCTTGAATATAGTATTCAAGGAATATCTTCATGATTTTGTTGTGGTATTTATTGATGATATTTTAATATATTATAAATGAATTTAAGACCATTGGTATCCCTTGAGAATCATTCTTAATAATCTCAAGAAAAAATAATTATACAGTAAATTTACCAAGTGTGACTTATGGCTTCAATAAATTTCTTTCCATGGCCATATAGTCTCCAAGGATAGAATATCTATTGATCCTTCAAAACCAATGGAAATTCAAGAATGTCGATCACCAACAAGTATAATCGAGTTACACAGTTTTATTGGTTGATCTGGTTACTATTGGAATTTTTTCCAAAATTTCACCTATTTGACTAACCCATTAACCAAGCTCACGTTCAAAGGGGTTAAAATCGTTTTCACAAAATAGTGTGAAGAATGTTTTAATGAATTTAAGAGAATATTTTTCGATTCTTCTATCTTGACTTTATCATATGGGAATAACAGGTTTTATATAGTGATTCATCATGGAAAGGACTTGGTTGTGTCCTTATCCAGAATGATAGGTTTTTTTTATATTCATAATGGAAATTAAAAACCCATCAACACAACTATCCAACTCATGATTTTGCGTTAGCTGCAGTAATCATTGTTTTAAAGATATATTGACACTATCTATACGGTGAAAAATGTGAGATATATACTGATCACAAGAGTTTGAAAAATATTTTATCATATAAATAACTCAACATGAGAAAAAATAGAAGGCTTAATATACTGAATGATTTTGATTTCACAATACACTACCACCCAAGGATGGAAAATAAGGTGGTGGATTCCTTGAGTAAAATGGACCATGGAGTTCTATACAAGATGAGAGTTTAAAGGGATCATATGTTCATAGATCTAGTAAACATTGATATGAGAATTATCATTGAGGGTGAAGAATCAATACATTTTTAAATCATTCCCAAATAATCTTTTCTTGAATGGATAAAAAGTTCTCAGACTGTTGATGATGAGTTTCTAAAGAAAATTAAAGCTATAAATGATGGGAGATTGAATGATTTCGTATTTGAAGTTTTCATTTTAAAATTTGGGAAGAGGCTTTCTATTCCTGCTATACCTGAGCTAAAAGAGGAATTATTTGATGGTGCTCATAGCTCCAATTTCTCTATATGCCCCTACGGTATTATGATGTAATGATATTTGAAGAAAAATTTCTGGTGGGGTAACATAAAGAGGGATATTGTTGATTATGGTTTCGAATGTTTTGTTTTTCAGCAGGTGAATGCTGGAAGAAAATATTTGAGAGGAGTTATGAAACCTCTTCCTATACCAATGAGGAAATTGGGTGATATTACAATGGAAATTATCATGGGGCTACCAAGAACTCTAAGAAGGAATGATGAGATATGGGTTATTGTTGATCATCATACCATGTCATCACATTTTCATGCTATAAGAGAAGATTTACCACTTGAACACTTATCAAGAATATATATTAATGAAGTTTTAAGACTTAATGGTTTACCCTTATCGATTGTTTTTTATCATGATCCGCATTTTACATCAACATTCTGGAAAATTATACATAAGGCACTAGATACTGAACTTTGTTTGAGCACTTCATACTACCCTAAAACTGGTGGACAATCAGAACAGAATATTTAAACGTTAGTAGACATGTTGATATCCTACTAACATGACATTAAATTTATGTGGGATTAGTATTTACCACTAGTAGAATTTTCTTTTAACAATAACTTCCATTCAATTATTCCGATGGCACCATATGAGGCATTATATGGAAAAAGATGTTGTACACCAACTTGTTGGGATGATATTGGTGAAAGGAAACTTGTAGGTCTCGAACATGTTGAAGAAATAATGGAGAAGGTGGAGATTATCCAAACCCTTATAAAAACATCTCAAAGTAGGTAAAAGATCTATGCTGATAACCAAAGGAAGGTTTTGGAATTTCAAGTATGAGATAATGTTTTCTTGAAGGTATCTCTATGGAAGGGTGTTATACAATTTAGTAAAAAGGGTAAAATTACTCCCAGGTGTATCAGAACTTTTTAAATTATTTAATGAATATAAGTTGTAGCATACAATTAGACATTTCCTCCAAGTGTCTCGAAATTTCTTCATGTGTTCCACATATCATTGTTAAGGTAATACATGCCTGACCCAATGCATGTACTCACCTATGAAAAAATAGAACTGTGACCTGATCTTTCTTATTATGAAGAGCATATCAAGACTCTTGATACTAGATAATAAGTGTTGAGAAATCGTACAAATCATATGGTAAATATTCTTTAGAGAATATATAAAATGTAAGAGGCATTGTGGGAACCTGAAGAACATATAAAGAAGAACCACATGAATCTTTTAATGTCCAGATAATCTTGAAATATCATGGAAAAAAAAGTTTTAATGGTAGATTAATTTAACACCCCAAGCTTCCGTGTTATGCTTTTTTTTAATAATTCAATATCTTAGGTTGTACGAAACCTCGAGTTCAAGCACACCACGACCTCTCAAATCAACCATTAAAAAAAGCAGTTATGAATAGTATTAACCACATTGTGAAAATTTATAAAAAAATTTAAAAAAACAGACTCCATTTTTGAATTCAAAATATGAAAATTAGCTTAGAGTGAAATTTTTGTAATTTTCTGAAATGTTGCAATTTTTGCTGAATAGTGAAAAATACAACATTTTAATTCAAAACTACATTTTCATCTAATTTATTAATATTGTCAGATTAAATTTATAATATTTTTAAATTGAAATTGGATTAATATTTTATCACTTAATCCAATTGTGGTCATTCGATGTAATTTCACATTTAAATTGTACATAAACACCTGACAATCTTTTGATAGATATTATATCTTAAAAATCCACTTTTTGGTTTTAAAACATGAATTAATTATAAATTAATTATTGCAACTTCTGTGTTTCAAATTTGGAAAACCAGATTCCATATTTTGAATCAAAAGGTCCAAATTCAGTAAATCGGTACCATTTAGTTTTGGAAATTATGAATAGTATCTTTCGGAATTATTTTTATTCACCATGTTAAAAGAGTAAAATCTGGTAAATAATCTTAAAAATAATATTATAATAATACTAAACTTCCTTAACATATATCCTAATCTAATAATATGAGATATATCTATCCATTTACATCATTAAGTCTATTTTGGGACCCCTTTGATCCCCTTGGGAGTGATAATGACATGTTCTATTAATTAATTTAATGTATAGAAAAATATAACATAAACATGTTTCTTTTAATAACCCAATTTTTATATTTGGGTATGTTTAATTTATATCATTGACGATAAATTTTCATAAGAAATCTAAAAATATTTCATAACTCATGATATTTCATTTTTATTTTTTAGACATAAATAAATAGATTTATTTATGACACAATTAAGATGTAGTGATTACCATATTATTGAAATATTCAATTGAGATTTTATTATAAATATTAAAATAAATATAATTTAAATATATTAATTCTATAAATTAATTTTATGGATTATATTTACATATTATATTTTATTTAATTCCTTTTTTTCTATATAATCAATTTGTTATGACTTTAAGAAAAATCAATACCTAAATAGTGTCAAAATTGACAAAAATGAGTTTTTTAAACAAATACTACTTTATTTAATTATATAACAGTCAAAAAAATATAATATTCAGAAAACTAAATTATATAATGTTACAAATGTCATTAATTATTACCTTATAGTTCTCTTTTCCTTTTATAGTAAATACAGTTACCCTACACTATGAAAATGCAAGAAGACATGTTAAGAGTTAATGTTTTTAACTAAGGGTTAAAGCTAAAAGATAAGGTTAATTTTGGGACCTAGAATTGTTTAAAACCTATTTATTGATAGATTTTCGACCTAAAATAATCATATATTTTAAATAAATGAGTTTGGGTCCATTTGAAACCCAAAATTAGTGTATAATAAAATAATATTTCAATAACTTTCTAAAGTGCCCCTCCTCCCTCTAATAAAAGGGAACCAACTCTACCCACTTATTCACTCATCCAACGCGCTTTTTCTCATAGAAAACATACCCAAATCGCTACCCAACATCCTTAAATTAATCATAGAGGCCCCCCATTGGACATAAACACCTTTTAAATAGTCATTTTTTGCAAATCAATAGACGAAACCCGAAAAAAAGGTAATTTTTTTATCCATTCTTTTAATGTTCATTTCTCTTCTACTTATTCTTACTAAGTTATCACCATAATAAAATAAAAAATCCAGAATATAATATATTCATAGGTGTATTTATGATTATGGGATAAACATATTCCTCTTTTACCCATCCTATGAAAAACAATATAACCATGCATGTGTATGTATGGTTTACTGTCTCTACACCGTAGTGTAAACTTTTTTCATAAATACATCATTTTGATGGGTATAATGATGAATAAGAATGAGTTAAATAGTAAATAAAACATGATATTATTTCTTTAAGATTAATATTCAATCCCAATCAATACCATTAAACCATTGAAGAAATTATATCATCACTCGTGTGTACGTAAAACTTATTATCTCCACGACACGATGGGACTCATCTTCCATGTTCACCATCCAAAAATGGTTATAAAGATATATATTATGAATAATTATGAAATATATTACATAATAATTCTACTATAATAATGTATACTTGTGTGTGTTTGTGCATAATTATGTTATTCTCTTACTTTCATTCAATACGATAAGAAAATCAAAACAACGTTCGGGCATATGTTTGGCTGACCGACTCCAGGAAAGGTGTATTCCATGTAATACAAATATCTATTATATATATTTATATTTTGAATGTATATGATATATCAATCAAATTATACCATTTGGAAGTAACTAAATCATGATATGATTAATATGAAAAAGAATAAAAAATTCAAAACACATATGATAAAACAACGCGATTATTACCCGAAATGTTGCATTAACATGGAATTGTTAATAAATGGGTAATATAAATTCATAAAAGAATAATATATGAAATAATAAATTTTATTATGATTCTAATATAAGTTAATAATATCATCATAGGTGAGTTTTAGATAAATACATTCTTTATCAGACTTAAGGTATGGGATTTTGTCACAATTTCATTTCATTGAGTCGTATTATAATGTCATGTACCTGGTTGTTTTTATATTGTTTATATTATACCTTCTAACTTTTTACATCATTAATCTCATTAATTTCATGATATAATATTATTTCATTCATGGAAATTATTAATAGATCCATATTACTCATTCAATATGGTTATTTGATTATACATATTATTTATTTTGATTTATCAATATGAGAAATAATTTGGACTGGAAATGAAGGGATAATCTGAGGCTTTATATAGCTCCTCGGTGCATTGATAGGTTCTCATGAGATTAATAACTTGGCAAAATGGTTTTCTACCCTAAATTTGAAACCTCCTTGTGAAAGGTCTTTATGGTAATCGGTTTTCATGTCCCTGAAACATGGAGTCCTTAAATAAAGATTATCCCTTATTTAATATCAGTAATTATTTATCCATGATATTTTTCATCGACATATCCATGAATTTAGTTCATTCTATGTTTATTAATTTATGTAATATGTTTCAATTTTTTACATTCCTTATTATTTGTCCCTTACGTAGTTTTTTAAATGTAATGTGTTCTTACATATGTTCCTTTCCATATAGATTGATTATTACTTCTGCAGTACATAACCTTACTGAGCATTTGAACTCTCCCTTATTGTGTTTCTCTCCATAGTTTATGAAAAAGAGAACTTTGATTAATATTTCAATAAAGATGTTTATTTCCATTTTTGTGTGGAATGTTTTATTCTTTTTCCTATGTATTATGGGTACTATGTATGTAATCTAGATTTTCAATACTGTTAAACTGTATAGTCCTTTAATATTTGTTTTCTTATTATAATTCCAATGAAATGAAATAATGCACCAGCCTCAGTTGATCTGTTGTGGGGGAATGACATGAATGTTGTGTGTTAATGCATTATGATTTCATTGAGTAGGTCATGCATTCAGGATGAGTCACATGTATAGTATGTTCTAGTTCTCCACTGAGTTCCATGGATTCATGTGTTTTCCCATTACGAGTACTACTAGTAACATTTCCTTTATTGTATATAATCACACCCCAATACTTGGATTTGGGTTTTGATTGAAATTTTTTGTGTGTGTGGTTGATTCGTAATAATTTTAAGGTAAATTTTTTAAATAGGAAGTTAACCCTAAATTACATCATTTTCCACATTTTTAATTAAAAGGGTAATGGATTATGGTTTTTGGTTTTAAAAATTCATAGTATATGTGAAAATATTATCTTTATAAATGTAGCTCAAACTAGTTTTATTAGATGTTTTTTAGGAAAGGAAGATTCAAGGATTATTTTTTGGTTGCCTACTGAGATTGTGTGGCTCACACCCTACTTGCATCTCTCGGTGTCGGTATACCTCGTCTATTTTGCCGATTATCATATGGTTCAAGTTATCTAGTTTAATAAAACTCTTTGAGTTGTTTGGTATTGTTTTTGGAGGTGACCAAGTGGTCATATGGAGATCTAGTCGGTGAGGATCAGTTTGTTTTAGTTTTCAGTTTTTTCTGTTCAATGAATTTTATAACTGAATTTGTTTATATTTATTGTATGAGATTTAGCTTATTTATCAGGACCTTGTTGATACTATTGGGATGAAATTTTTCCCTCTTATATTTTTATGATCAACACTAGTTTCCAACCTATAAGGATCGAGAACGCCCTTTTAGAAATGCCATAGACCAGACCAGGTGACTAGTTCAAGGTCGACCTAGGATGGTTCAAGACATCTAACCCCTACTCTAGCATCTCATTCATATGTGTTTCTGTAATTCATATTTTTAATAGTGGTTATTAATAGGTTTTTAGATTTTTGGTTTGGTGGTCTATGATCTTCAATGTGATCTTGATTCATATTTCTCTTATTTTGATATCTCATGGTTTCAACCTCGTCAACCATGTCGTTTCTTGTAGACATAAACCGATCAAATTCATGTTATGACCTCACATTCCTCATTTCCTCTGTAAGATGGACTTATTGTGGTGGTAATATAGAGGTTTTGTTTTTTGTGGTCAAGAATCCAATGGTGTTTCAGATGTGATCCCCTTCGATGAAGATAGTATTGACAGTTGGGATTGACAACATCCAGTAAAAGCTTTCGATTTGTCAATTTCGATCGGTTTTTCTTCCAAATGCCATTACAAAAGGTTGTTAGATTTGTTTTTTGAGAAACTATGGTATTTAAATGTTTCTATGGTGGTATATTAGGTATTTTTCAACGGTGATGATGAAATTCGGCAGTTTGTATTCTCAGGAAAAATATTCTGGTGATAGCTTGGTGATGATGATGATGGAGATTGGATAGTGATGGTGATTGTGGTGACTGATGTTGGTAGGAAAAGTTTCTTCTTCTAAAGAGGGTGTCTCACGGATCGATATCTCCAATGAAAATGTGTTCCTATAGTGTTTTTTGAAGTTTTAATTTCAAATTTGGTTTACATTTCTCGGGTATCCAGCTTGGTGTTTGCTTACTAGTCATCCTAAAAGTGTCTATTTTGATAATCAGAGAATAAATTTTTTATTCTTAAATTCTAAAATTGGAAAATAATTTTTCAATAATTTAGGTATTTTTTCATATTTCATTTAAAATTTAATTATTTTTGTAGAAAATAGAAAAATAAATGAAAATATTTTTAATATTCTCATTTATAATGTTTTTTTTGAAAATATTATTTTCAAAATTGGTTGAAATTACTTATAATATCTATTCATAAAATTTAATAAAGTCCATTTTTTCAGAAAACATATATTTGAAGCATAAAATAACATTATAGAAAATATATAAATAATTTATTATATATTAATAAAAACATTTATTTATATTTTTTTAATATTTGGTTATTCATTTTAATACCATAAATGTAATAGCAATATTATAATGGTCACATTTAAATAATCCTAATTTAATAGTACACCAGAGTTCTTTTAAACCCTGTGTTTCTTCTAATGAAAGTTATAGAATACTTCAACTTTCCAACAAAGGAAATTTATTTAAATCTTTTGGAGTTATATTCTACCCCTCCCCCCACCCTTAAAATGAATTTATCTTTTGAAATTTTTTCATAATGATACACTACTGGAAAAAGCAGTATTTGCAACAGGTTATTTGTGATGGGATCCCTTCCAGTTGCAAATAACCCGTCAAAGAATCTATTTGCGAAGGGGGAAAGTAGCAAATCGCAAATAACCATGTATTTGAGATGGGATTTTGCCTCCCGTCACAAATAGTTTGGTGCAGCTTGCGCGCCAAATCGCGTGGCATGCTTGCCAAACCACACAGGTTTATTTGCGATGGGACCCGTCGCAAATGCCCGGTGGTGGTCAATACCCTTTTGTGACGGGATGTCGTCCCATCGCAAAAAGACTGTTGGCAGGTACTATTTGTGATGGGTCCCGTTGCAAATAACCTTTTAACCGCCGATTGTAATTAATACGGGTGAGGGTAATTGCGACGTGCCCCATCGCAAATACTACCATTTGTGACGGGAAGCCTGTCGCTAATAATTTTATCGCAACTAATCTAACCTATATATACCCTCATTTTTTTTCACAAGTCATTTAGATCTTGATTTCTCTCTCTTTTTGTTCTTCAGTTTTGAAGTGAATTTTTTTTAGTTGAAGTTTTTTATACGAGATCAATCGGAGAGCCTCAATATCTTCATAATATCAATGTTTAAGGTATTTATATTTTATTTTTTTATGTTTATTTTATTTTTTTATGTTAATTTTAATTTTTTTATTAGTTAGAATTTAATTATATTTTTATTGGTCGTTATTTATATTTTGTTTTACTACGAATTTGATATTGTTAGTTATAATTCTAAATAATTAGTTATAATTATAAATAATTAGTTATAATTAATATTAATTAGATATAATTAGGAATAAATAGATATAATTAGGAATAAATAGATATAATTAAGATTAATTAGATATAATTAGGAATAAATAGTATTAATTAAGAATAATTAGGTATAATTAGTAATAATTAGGTATAATTAGTAATAATTCGGTATAATTAGTAATAATTAGGCATAATTTGTAATAATTAGGTATAATTAGTGATAATTAGGCATAATTAGTAATACTTCGGTATACTTAGTAATAATTAGGTATAATTAGTAATAATTAGGTATAATTAGTAACAATTAGGTATAATTAGTATTAATTAGGTATAATTAGGTATAATTAGCAATAATTTGGTATAATTAGAAATAATTAGGTGTAATTACCAATAATTAGGTATAATTAGGAATAATTAGGAATAATTAGCAATAATTAAGAATAATTAGCAATAATTAGGAATAGTTTGCAATAATTAGGAATAATTAGCAATAATTAGGAATAATTAGCAATAATTTGGAATAATTAGGAATAATAAAAATAATAAAGAATAATAAGTAATAATAAAGAATAATATGGAATAATAAGGAATAATAAGGAATAATATGGAATAATAAGGAATAATTAGCAAAAATTAGCAATAATTAGCAATAATTATCAATAATTAGCAATAATTAGGAATAATTATGAATAATTCGGTATAATTATAATTAATTAGGAACAATTAGGAATAATTATTAGGAATAAATGGGCATAATTAGCAATAATTAGGAATAATTAGCAATAATTAAGAATAATTAGAAATAATTATTATTAATTAGGAATAATTAGTAAAAATTAGTAATAATTAGGAATAATTTGGAATAATTTGGAATAAATTGGGATAATTTGGAATAATTAGTAATAATTACTAATAATTAGTAATAATTAGTAAAATTAGCAATAATTAGTAAAATTAACAATAATTAGTAATAATTAGCAATAATTAGGAATAATTAAGTATAATTTGGAATAATTAGCAATAATTCGGAATAATTAGCAATAATTAGGAACACTTAAGAAGAATTAGGAATAATTAGAAATAATTAGGAATAATTAGGTATAATTATGAATAATTAGTAATTATTAGTAATAATTAGTAATAATTAATAATAATTCATAATAATTCGTAATAATTAGTAATAATTAGGAATAATTAGTAATATTTATGAATAATTAGGAATAATTAGTATTAATTAGGAATAATTAGTACTAATTAATTTTGATTAGTATTAATTAGTAATAATTAGTAATAATTAGTAATAATTAGGAATAATTAGTAATAATTAGGAATAATTAGAAATAATTAGGAATAATTAGTACTAATTAGAAATAACTAGTATTAATTAGAAATAATTAGGAATATTTCGGATTAATTAGTATTAATTTGGATTAATGAGAAATAATTAGAAATAATTTGGAATAATAATCAATAATTAGGAATAATTAACAATAATTAGGAATAATTATGCATAATTAGCAATAATTAGCAATAATTAGCAATAATTAGCAATAATTAGCAATAATTAGAAATAATTAATAATAATTAGCAATAATAAGTAAAAAAATATTATCAATATTTACGAAAAAAACAATATTAATATTATTAAAATTTTAAAAAAATTAAATTATTAAAATTATCAATATTCGCAACAGGATGTGCTCTATTCTTAACATGTTCAAATCTTAAAGGGTTGTCAATTGTAGGGTCATGCGCAATAAAAAGTTTGTGTCATCCATGTCCAATGTAAACTTTATAATTGTCCTTTCATGGTTGGACACCTTGCAAGTAATGTTGCAATCGGACAAGCCAAGTCATGCCCTTCATATCTATAAGAATTACCTCAAATGAACCTTCACATAGACCATTATTCCTTAAAAATTTAAGCGAAAAATAATGATATCTCCTCAAAATTTTAAGAAAGAACGAACTTTGTAAAGTGTCATGTGAGATGATTCTTAGAGATGAGAACATCATTACTTTGGTCGTCCTAATGCAACACTACTTACAAGGTGATTAACCATGCGAGTACAATTATAGAGTTTACATTCGAAAAGACTGACACAAAATTTTTATTGCGCGTGACTTCACAATTAACAACCCTTTGAGATTTGAACATGTTAAGAATAGAACAACGTTTGGTGTGAATATTGATAATTTTAATATTTTATAATTTTTTTATTATTTTAATAATATTAATATTGTTTTTTTCGTAAATATTGATAATATAATTTTTTTATTACTATTAATTAGTAAATGAAATCTGCTTGGATAAAGAAGGGAAAATTTGTAATCATGTCCACAACGATGATTACAAAATATCCTTTCATTATTCAAGCTGTTTTACTTTTTCTAAGTATTTTCAAGTATTGATGAATTAGTAATAAATAGTAATAATTAGTAATAAATTGTAATATTTAATAATAAATTGTAATAATTAGTAATAAATTGTAATAATTAGTAACAATTAGTAATAATTTGTAATAATTTGTAATAATTATCAATAATTAGGAATAATTATCAATAATTATGAATAATTAGAAATAATTAACAATAATAAGTGTGATAAAGATGCAATTAAATGAACTGTCGGACAAAAGAGTAGTTGTCAATCCACTATAAATTATGTCATCCTTAATTAATGATAATTATTAAGTAGTTTTAATTATTTATGTTCTTTTTCAGATAGTGTTTTTATAATTTCAAACTATTCAAAAACATTGCTAATTTTATATTTTATGTAGAAAAATTTAGAATAAGGAAGTCGAAGCCAATCATTATTAGATGATCGAGCTTGGATAAATCAGCACAGAAATCCCAATGTTTCTGGTTTAAATCCTATATATATTGAGGGTGTTGAAGCTTTCTTAGCATTTTCATCATCAAAATCAGAATATGTTTCAGAAGGCACAATTAATTGTCCTTGTAAAAAATATTCTCTAAGAAAGTTTGACAAATTTGAAAAGGTTGGGGGACATCTATAACAGTTTGGTTTTCATCCATATTATGTATTTTCATTACCCCTCATCACATTTGGATCAACAGTAAACCAACAAAAAATTCACGGCTTTAGGAAAAAACATAATTGGATAAGACGGAGAATTTTTTAGGATCTTCCGTATTGGTCTGATTAGTTGGTCCTCCACGTGTTGGATGTTATGAAGATTGAGAAGAATTGTTTTGATAATTTATTTCATACAGTTTTGGATACACTAGGTAAGACAAAAGATACTGGAAAGGCATGATTAGATCTTCCCCAAATTTGCAGGTGACCTGAACTTGAATTATTTGAAAATGTCAGATCATAGAGGTTAATGAAGCCAAAAGCAGCTTATAAACTATCCAAAGAGAGTCTCTTATTATTTTGTCAGCAGATTGCATATTTGAGTCTTCCAGATGATTATGCTTCCAATTTGGGTAGAAGTGTTATGAATGGTTATATTGCTAGATTAAAAAGGCATGACTGTCATGTTATAATGGAAAGACTAATTCCAATTGGATTCAGAGGTTTGTTGAATTATATGATTTTAGATTCGATAACAGACATATCATATTTTTTTCGAGACATTTGTGCAGTGCCCATAGACTACGATGCGCTAAGAAAACGGGTGGAATATGTTGTTGTAATTATATGTATAATGGAAAAAAAATCTTTCCGCCGGCTGTCTTTGACTCAATGGAACATCTGATATTACATTTTCCACATGAACCTAAATTTGGAGGTCTAGTATAGTTTTGATGGATGTACCCATTCGAGAGATGCATGCAGAAATTGAAGAAAAAAATATTTAACAAAGCATCAGTTGAAGGCTCAATTGCTGATGCTTATTTTCAAGAGGAAATTCCTTTTTTCTACTCTCATTATTTTTAATCTCAATATCCCTTAAAGAAGAATAGCATGGGGTGAAATGAGTGGAATGTTAATGATAAAATGGATAATCAATCAACAGTTTTTAATCATCCAAATCATGGATTTGGTGGAGTTCATGAACGACGGATTCCAATTGATGAACATCACAGAGCTCATACATATGTTCTGCTCAATTGTGAAAAAATGACATCCTTTTTCCTGTGAGTGCTTCTATCACTAATTCTATAATTAATGTTATACTATTTAAAATTATTTTATTTATATTTTATATGATAATCATATCAATAAACAACTTCCACAAATTATAGCAGCTGCTCTTGAAGAACAAAGGAAAAAAAATTCAATGGTTTCAAAAACTGGTAACATAAATTATTGATGGTTTAATATGAATTTTGTTTATTATTTATTATATTGATAATTATTTTACAAATTTCCAGGTGTCTCAATATGATGATAAAATTGATAAGCGATTGTGTAAATTGAGTAACCCCCATCGAAAATGGTTAAATATTATAACGCATATGTGGCGAATGATATTCGATTTCATACACACGCATACAGGGAATCAAAAAAAATGAATAGTGGAGTTTTCTTGAGAGGATCGTATCGTAGAGAAACTGATGTTGACTATTATGGAATTTTGTATGAAATTATTAAGCTCGGTTATTAAAATTAATTCACAGCCGACGATGGCGCCCGAGTCTCCCGGATCTCTCCTAGTCTATGTTGTGTTCTCCTATGGTTTTCTCCTGAAACCCCAAGCTTTGGGGTGGTGTCACGTTCGATCCCCATTCCATTCTCTCCTTTCTTCCTCCTTATGTCTCCTCCGTTTCGTATCTATTGAGGGTTTTATCTTTTGAAACTCGTGGCCACTTCTCCCCTCTCGGACCTCGCTTTCCTCTATTCCCTCCAGGTCAGATCCGGTGTAAGGGCTTCGCAATGTTTTTGAGTTTGGTGGTTAAGCGGTCAAAGGTTTCCTCAGTCACTCTCATATCTGCCCCCCTTTGGTTTCTTTTCTATGTTGTCCGGTTTCCGGTCGGCCATATCTCCGCCCTTACCTCATGTCCCCCTGCTCCGTTCCAAGTCGGTCTCGAAGCGGTGGCTCTTTGATGGTTTTGGGAGGTGGGATATGACATCCGTGTAACCTGCGTTCTTCTTCGGTTCTTCTTTTTCTTTGATTCAGATTTTTTCTTTTTCTCGACTTTTGTGGTGTCCATCGATGTCCCGGTCTATTCAAAGCACTTCCCTGACCTCTAATCCCTCTGCTCCCTCCTGTTCGGAGCTAGAGTGGTGGGTTCTAAGGGGCTTTAGGGTGTGGGTTTTAGTGGACGATCGGGTTCGATTTTCCGATGGTGATTCTTTGGTTCTTCTTCTTACTACGGGTGATTTTCAGAGTTTTTGGCCGGTGATGATGGTGATCTTCGGTGGTTTCTTTGCCAGAATTCATGTTTGTTTAAGTTTTATGCGTTGGTATTCATATTGTTTCGGGGATTTCATGTATGGAGGTTCTTCGTTTTGCAACTGTTTTCTGGTTTGGCTGGTGGATTTGAGGTCCTGAGAAGTCTTGTTTTGGATTTTCTATGGCAGCGACTGCATTGTGGCTTTTAGTGATGAGATGATCAGGTTTACCATGATGGATGGTGTTTTGGTTCATCGGTGGGACTCTTCTGGTTTGGATCTCCTCATCACGGCATGGTTCTGTTCCTTCCTCCACTCTTGCTCCATGATTCCACCACACTTCTCCCAGTCGGAATCACGAAGTGGTTTCCAAGGGGTCTTGGGTTGTGCAGTTCGAGCAGTCTTCGATATTGCAGGAGCTTCGAATTTTTGTGTTTCCGAGGTCCTTTGAGCTCCTGTTGTGGCGTTTCTATAGGAGCTGAGGAGATGTGGTTGACGGTGGTGAGATTCTAGTGATAGTGGTCAGGGTGTGTGGTGCGAGGTTCTCCATCGACTGAGGGGGTATGATAGTTATTTGAATTTTCAATTTTGAAATTCAAATTTTCAAAGTTCTCACGGATGGTTATTGGATGGGTGATACTGATGAGGTGACAATGGAGGGTTGGCATTTTCCTACTTTTTTCTAAATCTGGGTATTGTGCATTTTTACTGCTAAAGTTCTTATTTCTGATTTATGGAATGTTGTTGTAGTTAAATATTGAATTATTTGGTTACCACTAATCCAAAACTGGCTTTTAGAAAATGAAAAAAAGAGATTTGGAGGTATTGAGCTGTGTTATCTAGGATAGAATTACATAACAATGTTTAAATGTCATTGGTTGGATGCTGGGAGAGGTTTGTGTGTTCATCCAACTCATGGAATCGTCGATATTAAATATAATAGTCCTCTTTCAGTAAATGAACCATTTTGTCTGGTTCAACAGGCACATCAAATTTATTATGAGAAGTACTGTGCTACTTCAAGACACTTGAGTGATTGGTGGAGCATAATAAAAATGAAATCTCGGTAAAATCAGTTTACTCAAACTGAAGGTGGTTCCACTAAAGTGGAAGGAATTGAAATGTTTCAAGAGATGGATCAAAATCCATCTGATTCACAAAAAGACATGAATATCGACGATGACATCCCACAATTAAGGATCGATGGTGATGAAGATGTTAATGATTATACAAATGAATTTGAAATGACAAGAGATGTTGAAACTGAAACTCATATGGATATTGATGATGCTGAGAAGGAAGATGAAGACATTGACATTGACAGTTATGGAGAGGAGGATGAAGATTAACATTGACACAATTAAATGCTTTTTATAATCCTTACCAATATATATCTATATATAATAATTATTTTCAACTATCTGCTAACAACAATAATTTTTTGTTTCAGAAGGACTATGATCTATTGCGTGAGTTGGAGGACGCTGAGATACCTTTGGATGATGAGGATGAGGGTCTAGCTGACCCTCAGCCTACTGGTGGTTCAGGAGGTACGCGTAGGGGGCGTAGTCTTGCGCGACTGATGATTCCTGACCCTATCCCCGAGCGACGTCCACATCTTGGTTTGGATCCATGCACACGGAGGAATGGTAACATGTATATTTTAGTTAGAATTCATTAATTTATTTATATTTATACTAATTGTTTGATTATTTATTCCATTTTCACAGTTTTCAGAATGTATCGGTTGGACATGGGAGTGCTAGATTGCGCAATAATGATTCTCAGCCATGGATCACATGGGAACAGATTTCCATTGATGTGTGACGCGACATGTTCCAGCATTGGATGGAATATAAATAAATAATATTTATTTTTAAATTTATTATATTAACAACTTCATATCATAAATTATTTGTAGGGTTTATGGAATCCTATCGATGATAGCATGCACGATGCTATCCACAGGACATGGTAGGTTTCTATGCATGACCGTTTTCGCCATTTTTTGCACAATTTGAGAAGGATAGACATTAGGAAAGTAGGGATGATAGAATTTGATGAGTCATGTAGAGCCCACCAACTAGAGTACATTTCACATCACGTTTGGGATATATTATTTTTACACTGGTTAGGTGGTGGATTTTAGAGGAGATCTTCTGTGGGATAATAGAACCAGGGGAGACATGAGGTGATGCATCGAGATAGTAGTCGTATATTAAGTTCTTATAGAGAGTATCTAGTAAGTATATTTTTAAAATATTTTATATAAAATTAAATATAAACAGTTTATTTTATATTTTGTAGGTAGTCGAGCATCCTGATATTACAGAGTTCAACATTTATTAGAAGATGTACAATGATCCAGCTACTAGAGAGATTAGAGGTTATCTCCAATGTCAGATTGTGGTCAGTATTATTTTTTCAGTTTAACAATTAACTGCATATAATATTTTGACAATTTTAATTTCAAATTGGAATTGAAGGAGTCATATGAGGTTGTGACCTCTCAGACACTGGCTAAGGGTTAGGACGAGATGGCTGAGCTGACCAGTGCTCACCATTTCGATGAGGTGGCATGGATGCAGGAAACTCAGTATGGTTTTGAGAAGGGAAGAGTAGTTGTAATCGACTCTGATTTGACTCCTGGTACATATTATGGTACTTCTGTGATATCGGTGTCCAGCTCGAGCGGAGCTCAAGGAGAGGCATCATCTTCTGCCTCACAGTATCAGGAGCAGTTGCGAGCTCAGGCTGAGCATATAGAGACTTTGCAGAAGTAGCAAGAAGAGATGTTTCATCGACAGCAATAGCAGGAGAAGCAATATGAGGAGAAGATGTGTCAATGGCAGCAGTAGCATCATGAATAGATGGAGTACATGCGCTGTCTAACTCGTAGTTTAGGGATGGAGTTTCCTCCACCAGCTCCTTCAGCTCCTCCACCTCATCCAGAAGACGACCCCCCACTGATTTTTTTATTTTAAAAAAAATTTGAATTTAACATTGTAATATGAATTATTTACATTTTCTGCCTTATATATCAGTAAAAATATTACATAATTTAATTTTTAATATTTTATTATTTTTTTGTGAATATTGTTAATTTTAATATTTTTTATTTTTTTATTGTTTTAATAATAGTAATATTATTTTTTCATTAATCATAATTTTATTTAATTTTATTTTTTCTTAAATTAATTTATTATATGGGATGGGACATTTTACGATGGGACCCCATTGCAAATAGTCTAACTAAATATTGCGACGGTAAAGTGGTGTAGTCGCAAATAATTTGTTGCAACGAGCCCGTCACAGAAAGTGTTTTATATATATATTTTGTGTCACGGGACGACATCTCGTCTCAAATTGTTTTTGCAATGGTCCCATCTTGAAAACGTTTACGTATATATAATACATATAATCGGAAGCTTATTTGTGACAGAGATGTATCCCATCTCAAATAACATTTGTTACGACAGGCCCGTCACAAATACCTGTATTTACGACAACATTTTCTGCAACGGGCTATTTGCGACAGGGCCACGTCAGTAAATCCTATTTGCGATGGGATCCCGTCGCAAATAGCCCATTGCAATTACCAAGAATTTCAGTAGTGATACAAAAGATAATAATATCTTTGTTTCATCACATCCTTTGGTTATTTTGTAGAAACTTAAAAAAAAATTATTCCCTTAGAGAGTATTAAAAAGGTGAGTATTCCTATTCCATATAACATTGTTTTTACAATAAAAGATTTATACATGTTATTATTCATAGGAAAGATTATTCTCCACCTTTGAAACCTCTGATTTCAATATTTCTAAAGGATATGTTATCTACTTATTTTTGGATAGATACAAGGAAAAAATAATGAACTTCATAGTGGTTTATTAGAAATTCAAATAAATAAGAAACCATCAATATTTGATCAGGAATATTGAAGGGGCCAGTATATCATGGTCTCAACATTTTGTTCTTTCTGAATTTTATAACTTTGTTCTATGGATAAATTCACACTAATACCATCTCACAAAATTTGAGTACTAGATATTGTTAATGATTATCAGAAAAAACATTATTTTGACTCTAAGATACTGTGACATATTGTTGAATAGATCTATACTTCTCTAAAACTTCCCCATATATCTTATTTTAAAATAGATTCTTTTTCCTCCAACTTCATACAGGTACATTAGATTTCTCCACTTACATCCAAAGAGGGCTTCAAAAGGATTTATCTAAAGACATGAGTGAATGATATTATTATAACATAATTTAATAAGTGTAATTTGTTTTTCCCAACCTAATTTGAAATCCAAAAAAGATGATATCAATATATCCTCAACTGATTGAATGGTACCCTCATATTGATCATCTTTCTGAGGATGATAACCATTATTGAAACCGAACACTATATCTAGATCATACTGATGTCTTCACAGAATCATCAGTGTAAGCCTCGTATCTCAAATAGATATAATATAATGGGGTATACTATGAAACCTTACTACATCCCTAATGTATATATTATAAATGTTCTCAAAATAGAAATTTTATCTCATAAAAATGAATTGTGTTCACTTCCTAAGGTGATCGACCACAGACCAAGTAGTGTTATAGTATTTAGAAATTTTGGGAAGTCTGACAATGAATTCAATGGTGATATTTTATCATTTTCATTCTAGTATGGTTATTAGTATTAATATACCCTTAGACTTCTACATCCTAGACAAAGAATTTTGATAAACTAAGCACTGAGAAACATACATTACAATATCTTTTTTTAGTTTTCCCTCCAAAAATACACATTCATATCTTTATACATCATCATATGTCTACAATGAATAGAGAATTATAGGATATGAGATTATTCCAACTTATCTTTCTTAATATCTGTTATAAATTAGATTCTTACGTGTTTCCTGAAACATATCATTCAATCAAAGTCAATTTTGAGCCTAGTGACATTTATTAGATTCTTTTGAATTGCTACTTCTGTCATCTATTCCACTTTAATGTTAACATGAATATATGGCTAAAAAATTATCTGCGAATGTTATTATTTACCCTTATCCTTCATTTTTTCCAAATATATTACATCCATATATATATATATATATTATCTTTCATGATTCATTTTATAGATAAACTATAATGATCATTTCAACAAAAAGCATCATCTTCATTATTTTCCACCCTACGGGGGTAATGTATTGATAATTCACAATCCTTAATCAACTTCAACAATCTTCTCTGGTACACATTCAACTCATTCATGAAGAATATATATAATAAGCTTCTATGATATGTAAATATTTCATACCTTTATCCATAGTAATAATACATACATATCATTATTGAAAAAATTTCCATAGAGAACTCTAAATCATGAGTTAGGTAATTTTTTAAAGAAACACTTATTGTTGTGAGGTATAATATATCAACATATCAGGTTATATGATGATGAATCTCAATACATTATCTGATTCATCATTATAGATCACAAACCATTTTTCACAAAAGGGTAGTGTGAGAATAGGTTCATTGACTGACCATATTTTTTAATCCATGAAATTTTTCTCAGATTAATCATTCCAATGGAACATGACTCCCATCAAGATAACATAGTTAGTAGATTATATAGTCATGATAAATTCAACAAAAAACATAGAGAATATCCAACCAAAGAATTTATATGGATATTTATCACAGTTATTGGTTTAGGCCAGTGCTCAATAACTTTTAGGATTGAGTGTTACACCAATATTCTATCCCGTGGAATTATAAAACCCAAAATGAATCCTTCTATATCCAAATATACCCAAAATAAATTTTTCATATAACTTATCCATCCATAGGTTCGGTATTATAATTCTCATCTAATATTGATAATCGTTTTCTATCTTTCAATATATAATAATATCCTTTAAAGAAAAATACAAAAACTAATCGAGGTAATATATTGGTAATCTATTCATTATATTGGTGATGATAGTGGGAAAATTAATTTGATCAAATGGAATCACAATAAACATATAGTTTATATACCATTTATGGAAGGTTTTCTTGGTTATTTATTTCATTTTCCCCCATAATTAATAGTATCCAAATTGAATATTAGTAATGAAAAAAAATTATCAAAACATAAATGAATGAAATAATGATCAATACATGAAAGTGGATACATATTATTTATTGTGATCTTGTTAACTTCCTACTAATAAATATATAGTCACATTGATCGATCTTTATTATTAACATAAAAATAGGTTCCCCCCATACTAATAAACCTACTCAAATTAATCCCTTTTCATGAGTCTTAAAGACTTCCTTCTTTAATTCCTATAACTAAATAAGGATCATTATATACTAAATCTTTGATATATTTATATCAAAATGCATGAGTTATATTGAAAACTCAACATCACGATTTGAAGGAAGACAAAGATACTATTTTGGAAAGATATCAATACACAACTTCATAATAGAAATATATTCAATGGTGAGTTTCTCCCTTACCATCTGATAGAAACACCCCTTATAATAGGAATCAAAGTCTATATAATGGGTGTAATTTCATTCAATGGTTACTATTTATCCTTAGACTAATAGATAATTGTAGCATGGTTTGGAATATCAAATGAGACTTCCCTTCGTTATAAATTGATATAGTATTTGTATATATAATGAAAATACATTCTAAAAATAATATCAAATTCAAGAAAAGGTATATAATGAGATTTACTAGGAGAACATTCTCACAAACAATGATTAAAGTAGTAACATATTCTTGAGATGTGATCATCATATCATCATCAGTTTTCATGGATAATTCAACATCTCACCATTAAGGGTAGGAATTTACATTCCTTGATAAATTTCCCAGTATACAAGAATACATATAACTAATCTATATAGTGTACTTATATTTTTGATCATACAAGTTTCTACCACAACTGTTATCATTCTATCATCAATCCCATAATAAAATCAAAATTGTTATCATTACCATCATGAATAATTAATCATATAAACCAATCATGATATATCATTCATAGGATTTAGAAATCAATAGACGTTTATTTCAATCTATTTCACCTTTGGATTAACCTTGGAGATCCTGTTTTATTATCTATTCAAATATGTCATACTGGTTTACAATGGAAATGTGAATGGACCCAATTATATCCCATTAGAGTGTATAGCTAGGTGTATATTCTTAGGACCACTCATTTTTCACTAGTGATGATTGAGTTAATACCCAATCCACCACATTTAGAGTTGTTTGACCTTGGTGTATTTGTTACACACTAATGTCCACATTATAGTATCTAGAAAGGGGTGAATTTTCTAGGAATATCAATCTCTTTTATTTGTCATTACTTCTTATTTTTTCCAATACATTGGTTTATAATAAAGAGTTCTCAAAAATTATTCTTCATCTTAGTTTTTAAAGATAACTAATTCTTATCTAGTTAGAAACTAAGGAAACACAAACATTACCCACATAAATATTATAAATTATTAGTTGAATATTTAATACATAAAATTTTGATCCATTCCAGAACCATAAAAATTGGATATATAAAAAACTTTTATATAGAAAATATAAATCATCTTTTTGTGGGTTACTAATAAAGAGAACCCTTCTTATAAACATAATACTAAAAACCAATTTTCATATCCTAGGGAAAATGAAATATAATAAATGGTGAGATTAGTAAACCATTATACATGAGAAAATATCATAAGCATAATATAAATGTTTTTGGAATATATATAATAATAGATTATAATTTCATTAGTCAAGGATCAAATCTAAGGCTATCAGAGTGGATTGGGTTCACTCCTCATTACATCATTTCATTAGTAAATTTTTACTCCCAAGGCTATCATATTAGACTGACTCCCCCACTAAATTGAGACCCCACAATTTAGTATTTATGATATAATTTTATATCCATAATTACTAAATGGATGGGAGGGTAGTATAATCTCATTCCCACATATAAAATAATTAAAACCATAAATATGTGTGAGACAAGATCATAAAACATTTATAATTCTATCATTTCATAACCCATGGAAAGGAAATGGGTTTTATGAATAGCTCAACAATATAATCATAAAACAAATTTATAATTAATAAAAATTAAATCATTATATCATAAACCATATAATGTATATGTTGCATCAATTTATCATTTCATATATAAAAATTCTATTACAAGATCACTACAATATTTTTTTAATAAAATTCCCTTTCATGTGAAAATTAATTTTTTCAAATATAAAAATTTCAAAAAAAAATTATGATAAAATTTCCATTAAAAAATCCCGGAAACATGAAAAGTAATATTAAAGTCATTGATCAAACATATTGGTGTGAAATTTTAACCATGTGTTGTATGTTAAAATAAGGATTCCATTCAAGTTTTCGGTAAAAAAATCAAAAGAAGCTCATTTGTAATATATCAAGATGATTCCATTTAAAATTTTGTCTAAAAATTAAAACAATATTTAAATTAAATTAAAAATTCATAATATAATATTAAAAACATTATTTAAAATATTTATATGATTATATGGATATGGAAGAAAATGATTGTAGAAAAAATTGTAAAACTATGTTGGTTTTCCGTAAACACATTCTTTCAATATCTTCATTAATTAAATAGCAGAAAATAAATGAAAACATTTAATATCCTAAAATAACCATAAGAGAATAAAATTCCTTTGATTTGAGATATATATCATATAATTTTATTATTTTTATTTTATGCATAAACAATCCTTGTAAGAATGGGATCATAACATAAAAATCTCACCACATTGGTATCTTATGGTTCATAATCCCCTATAAAAAATAACCACTAATAAAACCAAAAATAACATTAACATTAAGAGATTAATGACATAAAATATCAACTAGTATGAATATACACCACATTATTAAAATTATTATTGAATATGACATTTGTATCACAAAAATAAAAATGAGATGATATTCCATTACCCTAAGTTCGACTAGATTTATAAGTAATGTCACCTCCTGTATAATAAGATAAAATTTAATTCAATTCTATAAAAAAATTAATATTTATAATATCATATTTTATCTAATTATAAAATTTTAACACATATATATTAATAATTCATTATTAAAATAAAAGGTTCTCGATGTTAAAAGGTTTGTTTTTCCTGAATTTTTTTGTTCGGAAATTCTAGTACTTATACACTGATCACGGTACCCGACAAAATATAATGAGTATAATGATTTAAATATATTTTATTTTCATATTCTACATATTTATTTTCAACCCTAATAGGTATAGACATCAAAATGAATTACACAATTCATGGCTAGGGTATTTCGAACATACACAAGAACGCTGTTTAAATTATACAAAAATAATAATAATAATAATAATAAGGAATATTTAATCATTCCAAAACCATAAATATATCATAAATATAATAATAATTATAAATAAATATTGGTGATGTAAAATGAATTGTATCACTATGTGGTGGGGGTAGATCACACAAATTCACAATGGATATTTTCCTTTCCAATTTGCTAGTAAATATGGGGTGGTTCATCTATAATCATTATAAAATTTCAGTATATTTTATATACCCAATTTATAATTTTTTGATTAAATTCAATGATTTAAATCATATAGAATAAAAAATGAATTGATAGAGGTCAGGTAAGATGCTGACCTCTTCCTATGTAGGCTAACTTTTAATTCCATATAATGGTACCTTCGAATGCTAATTTAAAAATACCATCACCACTAATTCATTTCTATGGAATTTTATAATATCACTGGGTCAGTTTTGGTCAATATAGGTGGCTAAATTTAGAATAAATAAGAGTATATAAGGTTACCTTTTACTAGTAGGGGGACTCATCTTGATTATTTTAAATTATTAAACTATAACTAAGTAATTTTAATAGATAAGTGTCCCATATAAAATTATACGTCAAGAATAAGGTGATAAGATAAAAATACCTTAATCCAATAGATATTAAGATGAAAATTATATCCTTACCACCCAAATTTTTACCTAGGTTAACCTGATATTTCATTTCATGCTGGTGACAAAAATTTTTTGCTTTTACTATTCATCGTGATAATAAATTATATCTAAATTATTAAATAATATTAATTACTACACATACAAATATCAAATTATTTTTCAAATATCCAATTTTTATATGTTTTGGATAATCCTTATTAAATCAACCAACTAAACATGATAAAATAGTATTTTTGAAAAATTTATTTTAAAGTATAAAAAATTCGTTATTCCATAAATAATCATAATGATAATTCCCATCGAATTAACTGTATTTTTTTAAAAAAAAGAAACTAATAAATTACTAAATTAAATTTAATATTAAATTATAATTTTTATGTTCTTTAATTGAATAGATACTTTTTTTTTATAAAAACTATATTTTTCACTATTCTTATAAAAATTATTCTTTTAGAGAAAAATCTAGAAATTTTACCTTTATAAAATATCGATATGATTATTTAAAAATGATGTTATTTCCATAAAATAAATTTTAAAAAGGTGTTAAAATTTAATTATAATAACTTCAAATAAAATAAAATAAAAACCATTTTTGAAGAAAAAATATTTTTAAACCATAAAATGACTTAATTTAAGATTATGTAATTATTTATTATACATTAATCAAAACCTTTATATATATTATTCATAATTTAGTTATTCATATTCAAAAAAAAATTAATATATTTGTTATAAAGGTGACTTTTATATTATCATATTTCAATAATATATCATATTTCATTTAATTTTTGTGTTGTGTGTAAAGAAAGTAATAAAATACATAACATTTATTTTAAAGGAAATATATATAAAATCATTGGGTGTTACATCAATCCTATTATCAAAGGGGTATATTTTTAGCTAAAATGTGGTAGAAACAAAATATTCACTTGGATTTTCTAATGATTTCAAGGTGAATAAAGTAGGATATATCTCCACTATATTAATATGTTTGTATATCTCCATAAATGATAAATTAAAATTAGAATTGCATTCCTGATTGTTTATGGAAAAGTATGATTTTATTCATTTTTAACTCCTGTTTTTTACACCAATTTTTTCCATGTGGACATAGTTTTGACTAACTAAAGACTCATTACTAGGGAATATCTGATACCAACCTTCTCTCAACATGTTGATCAAAATGTGTTTGTGAATAAAAGTTGGAGAGGTTGATGTTTTCCGAAAACATTTAATGAATCTGGAATATTAGAGGAGAATATCATGACACTACACTTTCTTTATACATATTGTCAATAAATGTTGAAGAAAATGTCACACATATTGACCTAGTCAGTTTATGTTATTTGAAAAAATAAAAATGGTGGATGTTCCATAGTATAGATTGTACATATTGAAAATAATTGAGGTTATTATTTTGAAGAGAATATTTTAATATGTTAATTTGGAAAAAGAATATGAATTTGAGTTCATAATTGAGCTTCTAATTAATATAAATAATATAACTATTATAATTCCGGAGTAACTAACATGATATATTACATATAGTAGCCCTTGAAATTTGATGATTATATCAGGTAATTTTATTCTTAAAGAGAATTACATATGAAAAAACATTGTAAACAACAGTTTTGATTAGGTTTTGAGAATATGGATAAATTTGGAGATTGATGATATGATATTATATAATTAATAGAATAGATAAAGTGGGGGAGGATTAGCCAAAGGTTATTGTAATCCATAGTTGTTATAAATTGAAGAAATAAATATTTGTATGAGGTTTCTTGTTGAATTTATGTTATTAAGAAGGGGCTGTAAAGTTTTGGAAGTTTTTTTAATTTGTTTCATTAATGTTTTTAATGTTTTAATTCAAAATGTATATGTTAATGTTCATGTGACTTAGAGTAGAAGTTTGTGATACTTCTAGAATATTTATAATAATTTACAATTATTTTAAAAAAATTTCTAGAGATATTTTTAAGGCTCTACTTATATTCATAAGACCATGAGTTGTTTTTATAGGACTTCTAGATCAACATAATTAGAATTTATAAGATATTTTATAAGACAATGGAGGGTTTCATAAGTCTTTTTGTAGACTTCGTTTGACATTACATGTACTTCAAAATTTATTAAAGTTCATAGAATATTTTTAATTTAATGGACTCTCTATAATTCATTATAGGTGCAAGACATTGTGATATATCAATTTATAGAATAAGATTAGAAAATCCATGGAAATTTTAAAGTATTATTGAAATGTTATACCAACAAAATATTCGGGAAAATGGGATTACTAAAAGGATAAAAAATTTATAATTCAAGAATAAATATATTCTGAATGTTTTATAATGTATTTAGTCCATGGTTGTTCTAATATTTTGGGAGTTAAATTTTATAATTAATCTGGAAAATAATGATTCTGTATGAGGATAATTTGGGAATAATTCCATACCACATGCTATATTTCCCCATTATGACTACATTAATCCATGCACACACGGTTGAGAAATTCAATGGAAATTAATGTCAAGGATTCCATGGAGTGTTTAAATTAAAAAAAATATCCATAGTAACATGATAACTTAAATTAAAATTCTTGAGCATTATTTAAAAGAGTTTAATGATATAATAAAATCAGTAATTTTATTAACTTATTTAAAAATGATGAATATTTCATAGAAAATACTTTAGTGGCTTCCATAATGAACCTATGGAATAAATATTAATGTGATATTTTTTGAGCATAAAATTTGATAAGGTAATAAATAAGAAATTATTCTTATAATATATAGAATTGAGAAGTTGATACTCTATGGTATCAATGATGGAAAATAAGAAAACTAGATTTGATATCTTTTCAAAAACTAGGGGACCTGTATTGATACAAAATTTGAGTTGTTAATGGAGAATTAAGTCAATAAATATTATAATAGTGTGAGAAAGACTACAACATATAACCATGATCAATGACTATTTATGTTCTTTATGGAGTGAGAATTTGAAACATAGTTGATCCAGGAGGCTTAGTGAGGAAGGTCTATTTCAAGTGGTTTATAAGAAACAAAGATAAAATAATATCTTTATTCATTTATTTCAAAAAATATAAAGTGGGAAGCAGGAAGTTTTAGATTTATAGTGGGACTATGTAAAAGGATCATACCTGGACTCAAAACTAATGGGATCGAGAATACTCTTGGTGTAACCTCTTGGGTTTATAGTAGTGAATCCATGATTTGGGAATCTAACCCATAATGGTAATAAGTAGGATCTCACATTGATATTGATCCTTGTAAAAATCCAGTGTTAATGTATTCCTTTTTTTAATTTATATATATTATTAATAAAGAACAAATTATAATAAGTGAACCATTGAACCCCTATCAATAAACCATGTTTACCTAGGATCTACATTCCTTACATCCCCAACACTAGAATAATAAAATTTAAAGTCCTGATAAGGACTGATAATTTATGTAACTTATAAATCTAATAAAAAATCAATTCTAGTTGGTTTATTATAATAATTCCAAAACCATGATGAGAAATAATTTTAAATGTCATTAAACATAAATAAATCCTCTAGAAGATGAAGGAAATGTGCCCAAATCAAATTCTTTTTTAAGTACTTAAATTTCACATAACAAATAAATTTACATGGGAAGGATATGTCCTTCATACTCAAATTTTTTATAGGAGACACAACTCAAGAGAAATTTCACACATAAATCATATAATAACTTGAAATAACATATAATTATTAAACTAATGAAATATTATTGGGATCAAAATGATAAATTCTTGGCTCAATAGTTGACTAGTTAACTGTTACATGCTGGTGAGACCCGACATCAACCTGAAATATAGCACAAATGTCCAAAATATTCACCTAGATAGCATCAAATATAACTAATGTTGTCAAAATATCATGAAAAAATATCTAAAATTCATAGAATTATCTTCATCTTATATTGAATAGACTCAAATTAATTCTACTAAAATTTAATGTTGCCCAGCCTATAACCACATTACAGTGCGATGCAGGGTAGTGTAACATGGCCCTAGGTGGTCAACCCCAAAACTAGGATATTCTAAATATCAATATATGTCTAGGGTGTTACCAGGTGGAGACTATACCCTCATATTAAAGTGATACATTAATAGAAAATAACTAAGAATAATCTAGAATACTCTGTTAGAGTATATATAATTTGAAAGAAAGAATCATCTAGAATAAATAAATATGGGGGCATTGAGTCAGCAATACAAGATTTTTCACTCACAAATTTGATCACATATATTGGATAAATAAAAGGAAAAAATTTAGGAGGCCTGAGTACCATACCCATGTCTCATCAAGACAATCTCCGGACTCTGTACTGGTTATCCAGATAAATGATTCAATGTTAACCCTCTTCCCAACTGGAACCAATGATAAACAAGGCCCACATTGGTATCCATGTGTCATGGATTCTTGTTATGGGTGTGGTTACAACATAGTATGACTCCAACCATGGGGTACCCAACATAAATAGTAAATAAAATATTTTTTCATGTGATCTTATGAAAATGATAAATAATATAAAAATAAAAATAAAATAACCATCATCAACCCTTTGGTTATAAGGTGATAACAGGGATTTGATATACTTGATTTGGCCAGTGTTAGAGTGACTCTGAATATAAATCCAACATTTTTAACTCTTGTATTTATTTTTACCCTTCCAAAAAAACAATATATGAAATCTAGAAATTGTGGGTATAACCGCTCCTCATGAGAAAAGTAGTATTCTATAAACTCAAGGGAAGAATCTCCATACTATTAAATTCATTAAATTCATCCAAAAACATAAGGGCATACATGAACCCTAATGGGAAATCAAAAATTATCATTAGGAAACATAGGGGAACAATTAAACTCTTGTAAGAAATAGTTATCATAAACTTGGAACTCAAGGGAATGACTCTCCCCTTTCAATAAATATATCATATGGAAACTTGGAGTAATTCCCAAATCCTGTTGGGAAACAAAGAGTCTCACTTAGAGACATAAGGTTGTGACCATAACCTACCAAAAAATAGATCATCTTAATACTCATGGTTTTGACCGCACCTATGAAATGTATATCATCTTCTAGAAATCGAGGTTCTTGACCCACCCCAACTAGGAAATATTTAATCTGGAAACACAGGGGTTTTTCATTTACCCATCCATGAAATATATAGAATCATCTGGAAAATGAGGGGTGTGTTTCTCCCCTAAGACTTAGAGGAATTCCTACACCCTTCTACGAATCACATAAAATCCTCTAGAAACAAAGGTTAATAACCTTACCTTATCATGAAATACATTGAAACCACTCCATGGGGTCATCCACTCCCCATGAAATTGTAACATAGCACACTCTTATCCGATATCACAGGCTTCCCAAGTGCTTAGTAGATTATCACTTGGGTGATAGCTACTCATATCTATATTCCCATATCTAGGTTCACCTATGTGTCCTATTAACCACTCAAGCCTTACTATCATGACAATATTGATCACATAATACACCATACATGATCAAACTCATTAGAAAATATAATATCATCACATTGGATGCATACCCGAATGACCATCTCCCTTCCTGGTCATCCTAGGTTAGTCCAACCCTACCCAACTAATCTATGTCATACCCAATGCAAACCTACTCGATTAATAACCAAAAAATAGATAGGAACACAAGACCCATCCTAAAATTAACTAACCCATTAGAAAAAAATGAACCTCATGGTTCTAGATATCATATCCCTCGTGAAACAGTGACAACTCATCAATCATTCCTACTCAAGGGTACCACACAGAACCTATATATGACCATTATATCTCATATATTATAACAAGCCCCCCCTGAGGTTCTATATATCTCTGTTCAAACATATATCCTTGTTCAAGACCTTGGGCATTGGAGGTCTAGGCATCATCACAATTACAAGGGGTCCCTCAAGGCCATTAACACATTAATTTCACTAATATGAATTTATTTATAATAAAATAATTTCATTTTTCCCCAATACTGATGAGAATGTATATCACATTTATATGTCAACCAAGATAAAAAATCATTCACCTCTAAGGGATGTTCAATGGATATCCAACCTCATTTGGATTTATAATCCTTTAAGAAAATCATATATACCCTTGTAAAATCCCACAAAATCTTCATACATTAAATTATTATCACCCAAACTCCAATATTAATCCATTATATTTAAATAAATTAATTATAACAATTTATTA
This sequence comes from Viscum album, assembly GCA_963277665.1. Lineage (NCBI taxonomy): Eukaryota > Viridiplantae > Streptophyta > Magnoliopsida > Santalales > Viscaceae > Viscum > Viscum album. The sequence continues at coordinate 690,354,655 of OY728122.1, forward strand.
TTAATTTTACAGATTAATTTAAGTCGGCATAGTAGCCTAAGTCTCACTAAGAAACATATTCTCAACAAAACATCAAACAATGGTGTGGGGTTTACCCTGACACAAACCCAAACCTAAGACACATAGAATCCCCAATTTATAAACTATATTAAATATAAAATATTCTCCAATATTGAATATAATCCTATGAAAATTTACCATGATACATAAATCCAATAAAATGGCATACAACGGTGTACATCCATCCTTATGGGACATCCTCTAGCAATGTGGAGAAAAATCCACATCATCCTCACCTGATTCAACATTGATATTATGGAATCATCATGAAATACCCAACATAATTTCAATAAAATAAAGTGATAGAGAGTGAGAGGAATAAATAACATGTAATTGAAGGGAAATAACTTCATATAAATAAAGTAATTCCCATGAAATCACTATTTAATGGGGGGAAGTCCCTAGTCCGAAATTTGTAAAGGATGAGGGAAAATTCAGGATGCCACATAGCCCAAGGGGAATATGGTATTTTCCCCATTTTACATAATTTTTGATAGTCACATGGTTTTCATAATCATAAACAAAACATTCATATCATACTACCTCAAGACACATCCACATACATGGTCTACCAATATGGTTTACCAAACAGTGTTACAACCATACAACCCCTATTGATAATGTTATTTCATGACACATGGTTTGGTTATACGGTTCACCAAACCATTCACGAAAAATGAAAATTCTAATAAATAAAATGTAGGTGTTTTATGGTTTATCCATAACCAATAACAAATCATGTTTCATAACCCTATAAAAAACAATTCCACATAGTTAACTAAAATTATTTTCCTTATAAATACCATTACATTGAGGTAATTTTGATACATGGAAAACCCCTTTCTGTAATTTTCAACATCATCCTAAAGCACCTAAAATTTACCCTAGCAATCAAGACACCTCTAAATCCTCAATCTATATCTAAAAATATCTCAATAACATACTCTTATTATTAGAGTTATGATTCGATTTCTAATTCTCAAAACTACCCATTCACAAGAAATTAAAAATTCAATTTTATTCTAAAATTCACTTCCTGGAAAGGAATACCTCCGTAACATAGAACATCTCGCAACCATGATTCCTTAGTAGTCCTTAAACCATCATTATTTACATACATAATTCATAGATTCTAGATCGACTATTCAAGCACTGTCGTCTAACATCAATGAAGTTTATGCTACAAAAATCCAAACATGAGGTGAGTTATTCATCAAAGACTAAGCCACCCACTAGTTACCATCATTGATATCAAGAGAATTCTCAAACCCACCCATATATCCAAATAAACAAAGTATTATTTATTGATTAATCCTTAGGATCATGGTTCTCCCCACCAAAAGAAATACTATATAATATATATACCAAACCATAGTTCCCCTCCCTATATGGATTTCCTACATAGAAACATTTTTGTTAATCCAATGATAGGACTAGTTTGTTCTTCATCCAACAACATCCAATTACATTTGAAAACCTCGATATGTACCATTTTGGATAATAGTTATTGAAAAAAATCGGTTAGACCCCCCAATTAAAAATCTTATCTACCAATCATGATACTATGATCCCTCAAGGTATTACATGATTTTCCAAACACCCACACTAATTTCCAGACACAACACTCTGTGTAATTCAATGGTCAGATCCTTGTAAAACCAAACAATCTAACATTCCCACACCACAAGAACCAGTGAACCATCGATCAGACACACCCACAGTTCACATTAAAAACTTATCCAAGACAAGTTCCAATGTATTTGTTCCGTATAATGCCATTTTCGGACTTCAATTTTTGTATTCACTCAGAAACTAGTTAAAATTAGGTCCACCTATACACTAAAATAGTATTTCCATATTAGAAAACTAATTATCAGTCTCATCACACCCATGACCCAAGCCACATGAGGGTTGTACCACCATGATAAACACCTCATCCATTGTTGCATGTATTGAATGTATTTCATTATTCCCCTCGCACCTAAGATACAACACGAACTCTTAATCACTACCTATTTTAGGATAACCTAGAATGTGATCCTAGAAACAAACAAAAATTACATCTATAATGAGGTTCACACCCTCTAATTTCCATTAGTGATCTACCCACCATATAGCTTTCCTTATTCTACTCCTCTAGAGGAACCTCAAAAGGTTCCAATGTCACACATGTTCCACACCACCTCGGTCGTGCTCACTCATCCCGTCAACAGATGATGCATTCCATCCATGATTTCATCATCCATTATGAAAGTAATATTAGACATTCCCATCCAACACCCAAGACCACCAAACCAAATTCGAATCTCATCGAATCTATTGATCCTTGTCTTGCATAATTCCATTCCCTCATCCAAAAGAACACAAGAATAACATAGACCAAAGTGCACTTTCTTATATGTGGAATGGATTGTATGAAAATTCATGTTAACACCCACCCTCCTATCTTCAGTAATATGAATAATCTGAAGAACCATCTCAGGGATTATTATAAATTATTCATCTCGATCTCATCCAAATCCAACAGGTATATACTCCCATAATACCGAGTCCTACAGCCCGACCTTCACTCATATTAATTATATTTCATCAAACCAACAATAATATTCCATATCTACAAACCATATATCATGTGCATAACAATCTCGTTTATCCAAAAGAAACTATTTGTATCTGTTCCAATAAAACTATTGTATCTCACTCTTGACAAGGAATATAACATAATCACTCACAAACACAAGACTTATTCCAAATATAAAAGCATATAGAATAGCCCTTTAATTCCTACATCTCTCTATCTAGGATCATAATCCACTATCTCATTATTAATCACACCATAAATAAATAATTTTATGCATCATCCCCATCCTTCCCTTTGAAACCAAACATGTCACCAAAGAACCTCAAGATAATTACATCATAAAAACTCAATGAATCTCCATGGCTAAAAAAATAAACCTTACATAACCTACCATAAAGCATTCTCATTACAAGAAGCATCTATCAATGCTTCCAACCTCTCAGGAACTCACAAATGTGGGCTAATCCATCATGTAGGTAACCCTTATATATCACATCTCATCTCAGCTGAAGCACTTAGCTCACTAACTTAATCCACGTCACAACATCCCCAACATATCCCACTTTTCCAAAAAAAACATGTCTTTAATAGGTCATAGATCAAAGGGAAACACCTCTACTCATATCTCAAATATCACAATTTCACTAACTTATAAAATAAAATATACTATGGTAAGGTGTAATATAATACCATAATGAATTTATATAAAAGAAACCATATATGTTTTCATTAACACATTAAATATTTGAACACCCTATTTTCTGTTATATCTATCATAATGAATCAATAGAATGTCTTATGAACCCTTTATGGAGAGACTAATGTAAGTACACATGCCTCTGGACAATGATCCATGGGGAAAAACATTATAAAAAAGTGAAACACACACATCATCTTGAATAAATATCTAAAACTTAAGATTGAAACCCCTGAATAAAAATCCCATATTCAGGGTAACCTAGAATTTCTATCAAAATGGTGTTTGTAATGGACCGGTGTGAGGTCAGTCATAAGATCTAAAACATACAATTTCCCTATTGATCGTATCACCAAATAGTAAGATAAATAAAACGACGCTTTGATACTAATTTATAATGTACTCTAGCCCATGTCAACTTGATAGTGTTTGGATAGTTGATTTCCATATGACCTCAGGAATTCCTCAACACATGAAATTGGATGATGTCTAGCTGTGAGTGTCAGGGTTGTTTTCATAGAGAGATTATTCCCATATATAAGTGTGAAATAGTATCAGAAAAATAACCAAAAAACATCATGTATAAATATTCAGCGTATTCATTATCATTAATAAATAATCTTAAATTACAAATGAATTTGGAAGAATAAATTCATACATCATATAATTCTTTCTCACTAGGTCGGTCAAAAACAAAAGACCAATAAAATACTAAATATATAGTAGGATCTACTATAATTTCATAGCCTCATCAACTCCATATCTTAACTCCATCTATGATATCCAATGGAATGATCCAATCCATTGCAACTAGAGTTGTGTGTGGGTACAAATTAGTAGTTCAACACCAACAGGTTATCTAATATAACCATTAAATACAGTGTATATAAATGTGTTATTCTAGTGAAACTAAAAAAATAGAATCATAATAAAATAACCACAATCGATCATATGGTTCTAATATGGCATTTAGAATCGACTATAACTACCTAGTGAACTATTGTGGTATCACTAATCATATAACCATGATAAAAAATCAATAGAATAGTCACTCCCTATTAGGAAACAATGAATTTATCTAGAACATGGGTGAAAATTTATTTCTTTCCAAGAAATACGTAACTCAAAAACTCATAAGACAGACTGTCTCAATCTAGAGACACGTAAAATCCATTTAGAAACATAGGGACATACTAGTAGTATACTGGAAAAACAAGTATTCCCATATAAAAACTCAATGTTGTCCCCTCAGCCTATCAACAAATAGGTATCATCATCTTGAAACTCATGAACTTGGATCTCCTATTCCATGAATTATATCACATTGAAAGATTGGGGTATGCACACAACAAGCTGGGAAATATATTGATTAATTAAGAAACTCAAGGGTGTGACTCTACCCTTCTGAAAAAAAAATATTTTTAAATTCATGGGAAGTACCACACTAAGTTGATATATATATAGTGTTATCTTGAAACAAATGGGTGTGACTCTCCCCTTCGTAGAAATATTTGTTATAAAATCATTGGATTCCTCACATCCAGTTGAGAAAAACAAGGTCTCATTTATAAAATCCGGGGCGTGACACTCCCCTATTAAAAAAAGTTTTATCTAAAAGATAAAGGGTGCGGCCACAACCTACCAGGAAACAAATGGTGTCATTTAGAAATGAAGGGATATTCCACCACCCTTTTAAGAAAAACATGAAAATAACAAATAGTTGTATCCTCTCTCCCAAAGATCATCACACATCACACAATCATCTATAATGGTATCTCATTCAAGTGATCACCAAATCTTTATTAGGGAACTAGAAAATGGGGCTATCCTCTCATCTCATGTGCTCATCTATATTCTCCTATCCACTCAGTTGTGAATTTTAATACTATTATGGTGAAGCCCCTTACATCAAGCCTAGTCATCCTTATCGGACAAAAAATATATCATCATCACACAAGAGGGATGACCTAAATTCCATCTCTATTCTATATCATCTTAGTTCATTCCACTCATAAAAAACATATCTGAATCTTACCCAAGGAATGTTAAAATAGTGGGAGCCCTTGACCGAACTATTTAGTGCTTTTGATTACCATATCTTTTATACAGTTATCTATACATGATGGCATCTTACCATTATAGTGTAGACTTTTTTGTATCCAATGTTGAAATGGTAATATCCAATGATTAATTTTCATATCAAGAGGTTATAGAATATCCCAGTCTATAATGAGAACATCCAGATACTAGGAAATTAATCTTAAATGTACGTTCTATGGTCTAGATACATCTCACTGTGTCACGACCCGACCCAACGGGGCTCGAGCTGCGACTCCCCAAGCCCGCCTCCAATAGGCCAGGGGCTGGCGACTAGTGCCGAGTAGGCTATCACACACATGGGAGGCATTAGCCTAAGGTACTTGTACACACGCACCCACATACACCTCCATGCAACTGTGAAGAGATATAGAACCTGAAAAGTAAATGCATGCATACAATCTATCCCAAACTAGAGTGCAACAACAAAATTACAAAAGGGAAAAACATGACCTACCAAAAGAAAACTACAAAGTGCGTCTAACCGGCTCTGATGAAGGGGAACCCTACCACAAACACCCACCGGGAAGCTCCTCGGCATAGCTCTGGTTAACACCATGGTCAAACACCCTCACTAAGCTCCTCCTGCTCTGGGTCCTCCTGGGACTCCGTCAAAAGGAATATGGTCTGCACAAGACACAAACATGTGCATGAAAAGCCCGTGCAGGGGTGAGTATAAACATACTCAGTAGGCTCCCCAAAACCAAACACCAAAGAGAGCAACTGAAAGGCATCATTCCGCTCATCCCATCCAGAGGGAACCCAGATGAGAGGGAAACTCCATCTCGTGACCATCCTCGGCTAAACACAGCGAGTCAGCTCAACTCAGGTGTATGCTCATACATACACCTTGAACAATGCAGATATACTCAGCTCAGGCCACAAAGCCACAAGAGGTACCGACCTCATCACCAGCAACTGTCCCCAACTAGGAGAGTACACCACACGAACACTGTCATACCAGATGACACTCATCCAAGAGATACACTCCATCGGGTCCAAAACAAACATCTCAGACGCTCACCCAAGAGACCACGCTCGTCGGATAACATCACTGAGGAAACATCGCTGAAACAACATAACCACCAAACTCCTCGGCTAGCGGATCGCCACTAGGGTCCTCTAGGGGATACCAAGACCCACTCCGGTATACGTAGATCACAGATACGGGATCACTCCCAGGGTCCGCTGGGGGATACCACAACCCGATCTGGCATACGTAGTACTCACAGATAGGGGATCACACCCAAGATCCGCTGGGGGATACCACAACCCGATCTGGTGCTCGACAGAAGCACATCACTCAGATAGAGGATCATCACCCATATAAAGGTGGTCATGACGATACTGGAACCCTAACGGGTATGACTCGCGATGTAGGGGATCAAACCGATGATGCCGCAACCCTACCGAAACCACGCGCTGAGTAGGGGATCACATAACCAGCGATACCACAACACTACCGACACCAAGCGCTGAGTAGGGGATCGCATAACCAACGATACTTCAACCCTACTACAAACCTCATGATGAGTAGTGGATTGTATACCCGACGATGCCACAACCCTACTGAGCACGACCCACCGCGTAGGGTATCATATTCCCGATGATGCCACAAACCATATGGGGTTAACCTACTAGATAGGGGATCGCAGCCCGTGAATAAGTGGTCACAGCGATACCAAGAACCCAATCTAGGGTAATGATGCTAGAGGATCCCGCTCCGGGTCCACCAGAGGGATGCCTCAACTCTAACAGTTTAAACATCCCATCAAGAGGATCATAAACCTATATGAAGTTGTGATGTTGTGCGAACCCTCGTAGGAACAAACCCAGGGAGAACCCTCAACCACTGCTAGTCCAAACGTCGCTAACCCGAGCGACCTGCCACAACGCCACACTGTGCACCTCCTAGGAAAATACCGAGGCCACCGTCATGATCTATGCAGAAAAACACGCAGGATAGGCTGCTTACCCGCCCGAAACGGAGCACCGGTGAAAAAGGCACTATTCACCGTAGCTAGCTCGTGCGAGGCCCACAAAACGATCCTGAAACCCATCGAGCGGACAATACCAGGGAGATCCGCTTGAAAAAAACAAGCGGAATCGACTACTCGCTCGTCCCAAACGGACACCCGGGGAAAAAGGCACTATTAACCAAAGGCCAGCTCGGGTGGGGCCCACACATGGATTCCGAAACTCATTGAACGGATCGCACCATTGCGATCCTCTCAGAAAAACACACAAGATCGTCTATTCATCCTCCAAAATCGGACTCCTGGTGCAAAAGCTGCGTTTCTCCGAAAACGCCAAAACCCGGCCTCGTGGGGCCCGCACCCCATTCTCACTCCCAACACCTGGAAACCATCTCAAAAAGTCCATCGTACCATCAAGCTCTCAACGCCACTGACGGAACGTCAATCGGATGCTCCGGGTAGAAGTTACAGCGGCCCGAAGTCGTAAAATAATAAAATAATATTATTTTATATGATGTTTCTAGCTCCTAGGCCAAGATCCCGAACCTTTAAACCCTCAAAACCACACCAGAGGATTCGCCGCGTCGTCAGGGTCGTGTCTCTACAAACGACACGTGAATCTGGCTCCCAGATTGCAAGATACTGGGGTATAAATACCCCTGTATTATAAAAGAGGTCAGACTGGCCGCAGCCGCCGGCCCGCCCTGGCCGGCGGCCCTCCGCCGCCGCGCCGATGTCGTGCCGGCGGATCTTCCGCGGATCGCCGGGGGCACCCCGGTGGTCCGTTTTGCGATCTGCAGGCGTCTACACGACCCTCGGGACCCGATCTACACTGCTACGGCTTCAATTTGAAGAAAAACACAGCAAAACGGGATCGGGGGTTAAAACACAAATTTGCCTACCTCGCGGGCGAAATGCCGACGTTCTTCCTTAGATCCACGCTCCAGAGCTTATGATGTATGCTCCTGGAACGTTTTCCGTCGAATTCCAAGCTCGTGGGTGCTTCGTTTTCTCGATTCGGCGAAGCGGCGATGAAGAACGGCGAAGAACGTCGAGAGGAACGATAAGGGGGGCTGATATTTATATCAGCCGCCCACCGGCGCCAAACCCGCATCGGACCCGACGCCCGATGCGAACAAAAGTAAGGTCACCCCAAGGATAAAAGTGCCATTCTGAACGCAACAGAGGACTCATATTTTCCATCCGAGACTCCATTCCAATGTTATTCGAGCCAACGCTCGCACACTAACTTCGCCACTTATTTATGAAAACGTCCCTGGTGGCATTTCTCACCACAGGCCCACGCCCGCAAAGATTACACCCCGCCTAGGGTAAACGGCACGTTCCGGATGCAACCATTCCCTCAGATTCCCATTATGAGCTACCGTTTAGGAGATATCACACCCCCTCCATGTGTATAGTATAAAAATACTTAATGTTTTTATAAAATTTATTCCTGGCACACCGAGCCTCGGAATCGCACGCCGTCTTCGCGCCTAGCTCTGGAATTCTTCGTAGAAATATTCCAAAATCTGACTGGGCCAAAAACCCGAGTCGTTGCACACTGATTGGACACAGTAGATTTTTTCATATGAGGATTTGGGGGCTCATAATAATTGATACTTTATCTCATAAAATTCTCCAATGGTGAGATCAAGCAGTGAGATAATGAGGAATGACCCACCAATTGAAACACCACATGTTTTGGGGGTCATTATATTTTCCTATCTAAGATCATGAGTAATGGCCTCCTGATATGAGATCATCACCAATATTTTTTTTTGATTGTGTACTTTGATTCAGTCATGTAACCATGTAAATGAAGTTGTGGAAAGTTATTTAGTGTTGGGTGTGTCATTAGTGGCATGGAATTGGTTGAATGGTCAAGAAATTATTGGTTTCTTCTAGGTTATGCAAGGTATATATCTCAGTCCATGTTTATAAGGATTCTATTACTTTTATAAGACCATGGACAAGTTATTTAAGGGTAAATATATCTATTTATATCAACAAAAAATAATATAAGAAAAGGGTGATGACACATGAGTGCATCTTGCATTATGTGATATTAGATTCAAATATATTATATTACACATTGCGTGTTTTTAGGTTGGTTGTCGCTCCTCTAACAATCCTTATCTCTTATGGGTCCATGATGGGCTAGTAGATCTTTCCCTTGGTCTATGAATAATATTCATTGTTATTGAGATAAGGTCTTTGAGGGTAGCACACAATAGTGTATTCCATAATATTCCCTATTTAGTTGAATAAGCTTTTTGGACATAGTGGGCCCCACAACTGGGGTTCGGGATTTTTCCAAGGACAAACATTCACCATTTTAATAAAAAAATTCCCATTATTCACGTTAGAATAATGACCATTGAATTTATTTATTGAATTTTTTACGAGTTTTAAGTAAATACATGAAAAATATTAATTGAAAAATATAAAATTATTTATGGTTTAATTAATATTTACGGGAATGATGAGTAATGTTTTGGACTCAATTATTATCACATAATATATTTTATTATATTATAAGAAAATGATAACAATATTTATGACATATTTTAGTAGTCATAAAATGTCGTTGATAGTGCATTAAGTATTCGGGGTCGGCCAGGCTATACCAATTATTTTAATTAAACACTATAAATAATAGATGAGGGGCTTTTGCCAAGAATAATTCATTGGGATTCTCCCTCCTCTCCTCTCTCCCTTGACCAAGAGGGATATGTTCTGATTCCACAAAGATTGGATCGAGATCTCTCTCAGGCCTCGTAATCGAAGCAATGCGGTGATTGTTGGAGCATTAAATGCGTTTTCAGAATTTCATGCTAGTACTCAGATTACAACAAACGACGCTATTGTGGATTTCTTGAAGTGCTTGTGGATGATCTAGAGGATTTTTCTGTCATATTCTTCGACCAGCAATCACCAACAATGAGTAGATGTCGAGCGCGACTTTAAATTTAAACTAGATATAATACGAAATTTTTTGTGCTTAAAAATATTCACGCGTAGTCCTCGCATAAAATTGGGCTACTATGCAACCACATCGATAGGTTTACATTGATCATTGATGGAAAACTTTTAAAATCCTACCAGTTTCGGGCCTGCACTGCATGACCAGTTCTGTCATGTGGTATCAGAGGGACGTTTGAAGATTTTAAGTCAATTGAAAAATTAAATTTTCATTCAATTTAATGAAGGGAATCGTTAAGGTACCAACACAGCAAACGGATTTTGAATCTGATATCGGATGGTCAATCTTCAGCCATCCATTGTTTTAAAATCAGATTAAATCCTCATACCATTTGAATTTCCAGTCGCCGGAATAGTGTTTTCTAGGACCAGTTATTTATCAATGAGGATAATTATCACTATTATTATTATTATATAATTATTATAATAATATTAATTTTTTATAATTATAATCAATTATTATAACATTTTAATTATAACAATATTATTAATGTTTCCAAATCCTAATAATAGGCTTTTGAAAAATTAAATTAAGATATGTAGAAGTTTTTTTAAAAAAAGTGTAGTGAGACCTGCTTTGGAGGTCTCCAACAAAAAGAAAAAGAAGAAGACTATGGGGGCTAAGCGGTCCCCCTATCTGTGTTGTCTCCCACGTGGAGATGTGCTACAGTGCACGCCCCACACTAGCATGCATGCGTCGTGCTGCTGGCTCCAGCACTAAACCGGCATCCCGGTCCCGGCTCCCCCTTATTGTGTAGCACCAGTGCCTGCAGTCCACCCCTCTTCCATACCCTCTCATGCCAGTGCATTGAGGCTGCCTATCCCTACACCTGGCCAACAAAAACGAGGATCTTCATCCCTCCATCATGACCGCCCTCTTTAGGTAGTGTCGCTGCCCACTACAATGGACATGTCTTCCTCCCTCGGAGGTTCCCTTCCCTATAGCGGACCCTGGCGGCTGCCTCCTTTAGCATCTACTTACTCCTAGCGCCGCCATGGTCTGGGACCCTAGCTAGCGACCACCATCAGAAAAGGCTAGTGAATCCTCTATCGCAACCCGTCAAGGTCTCCCGGCCTCACCAGCATCCTCATGTCACTGCCATCATGTCATTCCATCTGGAGACCTCCCAACCTAGCTGTGGATGCCCCAACCACACCGACTCCTACTAATACAGTGATGCCTCCTCCCAAAGCGGCAAGTGTTGTCTCCTCTTCCGAGATCTGCCACGCGTTCTAAGCACGGGACAGTCATATCTCGTAGCTTAATTGGGAGGTCACCGTCTACACAGCATGGGTATGCCTCAAAACAGGTCCATGCAGGTTGGCCAAGCCCAAGATGAGCTTGATCAGAGCTACCTAGACCAAAATTATTCTTCATGGGGTTGGAACATCCCAGACTGGGCCTGCACAAGTTTTCCCTGACTCGCACGGGCCTTGTCCAGGGTTTATAGGGCTCGGGTAATTTTATTTCAAACAAAATTTATTTAAATAATTGATTTTATTATAGTAGAGAATTAAATTAATTAAATATTAATTTTTTAATTTTAAAATCTAATATAGTGTAATTAATTTAATTAATTATTTAATTTAATTTTTTATATTAAATTAAAATTAATTAAATGGACCCAACGACGACATTTGTTGAATTAAAATTAGAGTGAAATTTAAATTCAACAAATAATTCCCTCAAAATTTATTTTTAATTCATATTTAATTTTTATTCATCATTTATTTTATATGCGCGAGTTAACACATATGATGATCATGAGCTGGAGACTGACCAATGCATCTCTTGTGATTATTTATTTGATTGATTTATATAATTATTTCTTGGTACTTTAATAATTAGTTTAATTAATTTTAAGGCGATCTGCATATCATCTTAGAGTCATTACATGTATAAGGTCATGCGCTCCCATTATCAGAGTTGTATTTTATACCCTGAGACCCCCTCACCTTCATGTGAGTATATTTGTATAATGATGAGATGAGTTGTGACAAAATTCATGTCATGTGACGGCGACACACCATATTGGAGTTGGATGCACTGGATGAGAAAACATTGCTAATCAAGTTGAAAACCACATGACAAAAGGTATTGTCCCTAGGGTCACGGTTGGTCCATTATTCACTCAACGGATCAACAATTAGAACTGGATCATGATCAAGTTATCATTTTATTTTTCATGGTTTATTATTTTTTGAATGTTTTTTTAGATCGCGATCACATAGAATAATAATAAACAATCAGGAAACATCAAATGAACATTGACGTGATACATTTTTCTATTTCATGAATGTTCCTTTATGATTAAGATCACATAGTACGTGATTATAAATATTTAAATTGATTTCTTTCATTACAGTATAAATAATAAACCCCTAAAGGATATATTATGTCTAAACAGCCTTAGTTCATTCAAATTTATACCAAACTGGGTGTTTGGTGAGCCAGTCATGCTATAGTTAAGGGTGCCTCTTACTACCATGGATTTCTTATAGGAGTGGTAGGTCAACTTTATAAAATTCCAAATAAACATTATCCATAGATAACTTTCATTAATTTTAGTGGAAATCGTTGAGTAAATCTTTTGTTCATTTTAGAAGCTGGGACTTCACTCAACAGATCAGGAAACTGCAGATTAAAGTGGTCAGCCCGACAATATCCCATCTTTAACCCTCCAGGTAGTGGCGTAACCATATCTTTTAGACTATGAGGGGTAGATCTCAGATCCTTGCCAATAGAATACTCAAGAAATAGTTTATTCCAATTCTAGCATAGAGGGTTCCTAGAATCTGATAAAACAGTGGGAGACATTTAATTAATTAATTAATTAAAATTTCTAAACCGGTAATCCAGATAAAAGGAACTTATCATCTAATGTTTACTTTTTTTAGAAAAATGGAATGCTATTCCACATGTTTAAAAATTTGGATATTTTAATTTGGACAAAATAAATGTCCTTACTGACACGTGTATACATGAATAGTGCAAGTGTGTTCACATAGTACTATGATATAGGAAACTCAAGGTACCAGTGTCCCAGAACTATTAAACTACATCAAGAAGTGAGTGTGAAACTGCTTACAGAACACTAATGTACAAAGCATATGATAATTATATCATTACGCTTCCATCAACATATGGTGTTATTCGCCATCTCTACACAAGGACATTGATGATATAACATAAAGTCTCATCTCTGATATGTTTACAAGGAGAAAGTAATGCAGTGATATGAATAAGGATATATTACTCCGGTATGTATAAATTGAAAGATCCATCATGATCTTTTAATGGATCCATTTTTCATATCATTTTCACCATATTAATCAAGTCTTGTTTTGAGTTACAAAATGATAAAGTATTGATTAACATATTCATTACCAATTTAGGTAAGGTTTACCAAGATAATAAGAATATAAAATATAATTTCCTCTTTAATTATTATGGAAAATAAATTGAAAGACAATGAAAAAAGGTCAAAAGGCAAGTAATTCCAATGGAACATTCACAATGTCCTTGAATTAATGAGGTATTAAAAAAGGTTATTTACATTGCATATTATAATACTATGGAATTTTACATTCAATTAGCTGAATTAAACAAGCATGTTATCTGCTTATTCTTCAAGAATACTCATCCATTTTAATCTTTCAGTTTCACAACAATTGTATTAAAAACAAAATGTTGGTGACATATGTGTATTATAATATGTTAACCAAGTATAGAAACCTTACAATAATTCAAGTGTATTATTCAAGTGGTTGTGAAAGGGTGATACCAAGGCCAGTGGTGAGAAATACACAATTTTTTTAATTTCCATGTGAAAGATTCCTTATTAACTATTATTGAGTATAACAGCAAACAGTAATATCATGTATTCTTGGTTGCACTGAGACATTCATTAGAGTTCTAGAATGAATGTTGTTTTGGGTATTTTAAACTCTATCACTATATCAATAATACATAAATCTTTTTAAATTAGTGATGAAAATAAATGTAAGACATATACCCAATTTTGAAAAGATAATTCTTTGTCAAGTAAAACTAAAAGTGGACATCATGAATATATCATGTATGGTAATTAGGCTCGAAACCACTTAATAATTTTTGTATTATCAATGTCTTTAGTTTGGAAAAAAGAACCATCAAATTAAAGGTATGTCACAATGACATTCAGTATAGTCCAAGAAGTGAACATGAACTATTCTGAGCATAATCTTGAGGTATATATACTTCATATGATTCCCTTAAGTCACTTTGGAATGGTAAAATGAACTAACTGACTAGTTAGAAAATATGATCTTCTTTGAGCATACATGCTGAAGAATATCTTGATTGTCCAATCGTTGATCATGATAATTTAGCATGGAGTAATTACTAAATGTAAATAAACGTATCCACGTCACAACATTGATGTTAATGAGGAGAATTGATGATCAAGTCTTATATATAAAAATTGATCAACGAACTTGTAGCATGGAGAAATTCTTAAACGCTTGTGTTATACATCAAAAAATGATATAGGTGGTACCAATGTTACCACTTTCAGAAACTTCTATTATATTTCATGAAATGGTTTTCAAATTACAGTGCAATCCCGTAATCATATGCCAACGAAAATGAAAAATGGATTTCATTACAGTCATAGTATGATGTAAATATATTATGTCATAATCACATTTGATTTGATGAAAATAGTTTGATTAGATACAAACATACTTTCATAAAGATAAACACATTTTTCATCTAAGGTACTTGACCTAACGATTGTTTAGCACATTACATAAGTCCCTAATATAGAAATGTTATATTCAAGTGATTGACAACATTTTATAAGAGGTTTCACATCTCTATCAATGATAGTTGGTTCTATATTTACTTGTTTTTAGTCAATGTTCAAGATGCACAAATATTTGGCATAGAAACTAGTTCCTCAAGCATACATGGAACATATTATGTTCCTGAGACACATACTGCATAGGAAGGATAAAACCACTATGATTTTTTTATATTCATCGCTGTCAGTGATCTATTATTCAATGTGATTAGTATTTCCTACAAGTAAGCAATGAATGGAAATTAGCTAAAACTTATAAGACCAACAAAAATTCAATTAATGGATTCCATGTATAAAATTTAAGTGGGGGATTATTATTTTGATTACTTTGGTGGGTTTTCAGTTGGGTTGATACATGGATGGTAAAAGAATCGTTCTAATAAGAATCTATTAGCTTGACCAAGTATTTATGCCTAAATCTGTTATAATTTTACTTATCATAGCTAATATCTATGATAAAATTATATATTATTAGATGTCATGACCACAAATTGTGGATGGTGTCGATATGACGCAACCAGAAATGGATGCTCATGTCACAAAATGCTAATAAAGGTTACATGTTACTAAAATCTGGTTTAGTATTAAAGTAAGAAACATGATCATATAATATACATTTGATACAAATTATATCCATATGTCTACTAGTGTTTAGTGGGAGAACCAACGTCTTCTAATAAAAAAATATGTTCGAAAAAAATTGTAAAATAGAAATTGGTGTAACAGTTAGTTAAGACCATCATGAAATTCATTCTCTTGTGATTGAAAAAAATTACCAACCTATGTTCTAGGGAATAGGATCTAATACGATAGATATATAGGTTTCTTGGTCCTAGTCAATCGAATATATATTTTCATTATAATGGAGAAATTAATGTTAGAACAATTCAAGAGATTAATTGTTTCCAATACCCCAGGGCATAATATCATCAGGTTGACATGCCTATGACTTGGGAAGAGAAACGTGGTCAGTTGATGTCCATACGTCAAAGGGATCGATCAATTTGGTATTCCATGATATGTACAAGAATTGATATTTCCAGGATATTATCTATAATAGGAAAATATAAGTTATATCTTGGAGTACTGTAAGGGATGTAGTCATAACTATCTAATTGTACACCGAAATGTATAAGATAAATTTACCATGTGGGTGGAGAAGAAAAGAGGCTATTTTTTGGGAATACAAACTAGTTTTCCCAAGATCAATGGGATATAATATCATAGTTAGGCTATGGTGATGAATGATAATGGCTCATGAAAGTTGGTTGTAGCCATACCAATAATGACCGAGTATATTGCAGCTTATAAGGATACAAAGAAGAAGTTAAAGGAAACAATTTGTTCCAATTCTGGGAATCACACCTAGTAAGGAAGTGATTATCATAATGTAAATTATGATATTCTTACTATCCAATATATCATGTTATGATAGTGGAAGACTTGGATATACTCAGGATACCATCTCTTTTGAATTTTTTTTCAAAAAGACAAGGTCACAATAGCCAAAATGCCACATGGAAGAACCGTGGCGGACCCAGTAGGTAAAGCCATTACTCAGTAAGAAACATTATGTAAGTAATTTGAGTACAAAAAAAGTTTGGTTTGCAGGTTAGCTCTAGTCCATGTGAGAGTATTGAAATAGTGGGTGCTCTAGACCCAAATTTTAATTTATTTTGATTAATATATCATGTATACTAATATCTATACATGATGCCAACTTACCATTATAGTGTAGACTTTTCCATTCCCTCTATTGAAATGGTAATGTCAAAAGATTAATTTTTGTATTGAGAGGTTATAACATATCTCTGACTATAATTTGAACTATGAGATACTATGATATTAATCTCAATATATTTTCTATAGTCTAGATACATCTCACTAATTGGACACAATAGTTGTTTGGCTATCAGGTATTGGAGGCTCATAAGAAATAAGACTTCTTCTCAGGAAGTTTTCACTCAGTTATCTCAAGTAGTGAGATCATGAGGACTGACCTACCAATAGAAACCCCACATGTTTTGGGTTTCATTGGATGTTCCTATCTATGATCATGGGTAATGGTCTCCTGACTTTTGTTAATTACCAATGTATGTCATTTGATTGTATACATTAATTCAAGAAGAAAACCATGGAAATGAAGTCGTGGTGAGGTATTTTGTGTTGGGTGCGTCATTGGTGGCACAACATTGGTGGAATGGTCAATAAAGGATTTTTCACAACCATGTTATGGAAGTAATATATCTCAGTCCATATTGGTAAGGGTTGTAGTACCTTTATAAGGCCATGGCCATGAAAGTCAAGGGTAAATCTATCCTGTTAAATCAACAAAAAATAAAGCAAGAAAAAGGTGATGACTCATGAGTGCATCCAGCTTTATGAGATATTACAGACAAAGAGATTATATTACATAGTGCATTTTTGTAGGTTAGTTATTATTGTAGTGACAATCCTTATCTCTTTAGGGCCATGATGGGTTTCTAGATCCCACTCTGGGTCTTTGAATAATATTCACTACTATCGAGATAAGGGCCTAGTGGGACAAAAATAATAGAGTATTCATGAATATTCCATATTTAGTTTAATATACGTTTTGGACATGGTGGGCCCCACTACTGGGGTCCAGGATTTGTCCATGGAGAATAGATCAGCAACACAATAAATAAATTCATATTATTCAAGTTTAGAATAATGAGAATTGAATTTATTTATTAAATGTATCTATGAGTTTTATTTAAAAACATGAAAAATATTAATTGATGAATATTAAATTATTCGAGGCTCAATTAATTCTTATAGGAACAACGAGTCATGTTTTGGACTCAATTATTATCATGTAATATATATTAATATATTACCCAAAATGATAATAATTTTTATGACATAGTTTGTTAGACATAAAATATCATTGATAGTGCGTTGAGTATCCAGGGTCAGTGAGGCTATACTGGGTATTTTAATTAAACACTATAAATAGAAGAGGAGGGGATTTTTCCGAGCACTATTGATGGGGGTTCTCTATCCTCTCCACTCTCCCATGATCTTGAGAGAGATGGTCTGGATCCAAGGTTCCCAGATCGACTTCCCTCTCAGGAATCACTAGCGAAGAGATACTGTGATCATTGGAACATCGAAGGATTCATCATAATTTCGTGCTAACACACGGATTACGACAAATGGTACTCCCACAGATTTCTTGAAGTATGATTGGATGATATAGAGGATTTGGATGTCAAATTCTTTGAGCATCAACCACCAATGTCAAGAAGACTTCATACAATACTTCAGATTTACACCTGGTATTTTACAGTTTATTTTTGTTATTAAAACTCTTCATGCATGGTACTCGGATTAAATCGGGCTGCTATTCCCCATCATTAACATGTTTACATCAATCATCAGGTAGAAAATTGTAAAATCCCACATTTTTGTGGCCTCTATTGCACACCCAGATCCTTCAAGTAATTTCTACCCTATTACTCAAATACCATAGGGTGGGAACTTCCCACGCCATTATAAGATCAACTTTCTATAAGGATATATGGTATCTCATGATTCAATATGAATTACCCATCATCCAGCCATTCCAATTTTTTACTCATCCCTACTCAATGGAAAAAATGGGCACCTGTCTAGGACCACTCTATCTCATCCATTTCATCAAATATGACATATGGAATAAATATCTCCTGGAATACATAAATATATAGATAATCCATTACCCATTGGTGGATGAGGTATCATGCCAGTACTCAAGGGTCCATCATGGAAATTGACACTTTCATTTCACTCATATTCATTAATTTTTATTGAAAAAAATTATTTAAATAATATGTCAATTTCACATACTGAAGGGACTATAAATTACATGCATAAGTAAACATGCATAGACAAGAAGGTTTTACTTATAGAGTTGTTAAAGAAACCACCTACCTCAGATGGACATACCATACATTATGAAAATCTTGGATACTCTATCCCATGCTCATCCATGCATCATCCATTCTTGTATCAACATTCAACATCCTATCTCCAACTATGGTATTAAAAAATTGAATAATAACAATATTAAATTAATTATAAAATTTAATTTAAAAATTAATAATTTCATAAAAAAATCACCTACAAGAATGTATACATCAAAACCTCATGAAATGGGTTGTGGTCCACTCCTGACACACACCCATACCTAAGCCACCCAATAGACTTAATTTATACACCTGATTAATTCTCCAATTTCATCAAATATTTGAAAACCACTATGAAAAATCATAAACTAAATAACCTCAAATGAAATAGTATGAAAAGATGTGTTTTCATGAAAATGTATAGTCCCCTAGCCATTCCATGAAAAAAAACCCTATCTTCCTCACCTAGTTCTAGCATGAACCAGTGGAATCAAAATTAAAACCAAATCTAAATTTAAACAAAATTAGTGGAAAAAGAGGCATATGATTAATAGATAAGTAAGAAGAGGTAAATAAATTAAAGTTGATTATGTAAAGACAAATAAATAACCCCATTAAAAATGGTATTAAATAAAAAATGGGGTGGGACTTCCCTGATCTGGAGTATGTGATGGAACAAGAAAAACAATGTAGATAAATAAAATCTAGATTATAAAAATGGTTTTCCCCCTTTTAAGGAATTATGGGTAGTCACATTATGGATGCATGGATTTTTTAACCATGTTCCAATAGTGGGACTCACATTTTCTTGATTCACACCACCCTCACATAATCTAGATACATGGTTCACCCAACTTCACACAGATAATGTGGTCTCTATTCATAAAGGATGCACTCCTCTCAATGTTTGGGCACATGGATTTCTAAACAATTAATTATATATTCAATTCCCTTTGAAACGTAAATTATAGTTTTCTATAGTTTCTATATAATTAAGATGAAAATATTCTACAAACCCCTTGTAAATACCAACCCACATAGATTACTCTAACCACGTGGTAACCATGAAACCCAGAAAACCCATTTGGTAAATTTTCAATATCCTAAAAAAGATCCTAATACTCTCTAGAGAACCCAAGACTCCTCTTAGTCCTTAATACATGTCCAAAAAAATATTCCTAAGATACCTCAACTATTATAGTATTAATTTGAATCCAAATTTTCAAAATTGCACCTTCTCTAGAAATCAAAAAATAAGTTTCCCCCAAAATATTTCATCCTATCAAGGAATAGGGTTCTATAAACTCAATCATAAACTGATACATGAACACATTAAATGGTATTTATATTAATACAATAAAAGTAATTGGTTCATTTTTATGAAAAAAAAATCAGGAACTTGAAATATTTATAGAGAAAGGTACATGTGATCTTTGTTATATATTCCACCATCACCCATGTTCATTGATCGCTAGATGGTAAATTTGACTATGAATACTCCCTAAAACTAGTTGAATAAATTATTACTCTCAGTAGGGAAAATTGCTTCATCATTTCACCTAATTCAACCAATGTTATTTGATAAAAAACTAAAAATTACTATTTTTATTCTTTTTGAAAGACACACAAGAAATCTATGGTGACACAGTATACCAAGATGGAATCATCTGAATCAAATAATTTATCTGAATCTAAAACTCTAATTGCATGGAAAAACACATACTAGGAAGATACATGGAAATAAAAGGGGCAATTTTTTAAAAATATATCCCAAACTCAATGTATTATTATGGGGGTAGATTCAAATCCATTTCAGAAAAAATTATAGAAAAAGAAACCAAAAATCTTGGAAACCCCGCAACTTAAACAAATGTTGATCCCATAATCTGCTCAACTTTCAATGAATAATGAAACTAAAAACAATTATAACATATTTAATGATCATTCTCTATAATAAAAACTCAATGAACTCCTTCCTTAAAAAATAAATTTTCTCTCCTCAAAAATCAACCTAAAATACTTATCACTAGATATAACCAACTAGGCTAAGAAAAACATCAGATGAGTATATTCACATTAATAACTCTCAAACTAATAGTTTCTACACCATCATCACCTCATAACCCCTACACACCTAAAATAAGACAACAATACTTTCAACTACTGTATTCAATACAAATGTCTTGATAAATCTCTCCACCATAACTCCTAATTCATAGAATATAGATTTTTAATGATGTAATATGATTCTAATGATTAATAAAAATTATAATCCATGGTTGACAATATATATAAATGGTACCATAAATGACATCTAATCCACAGAGTGCTGAAATATCCACAGCCAATACTTGACCATTCCCTACCCCTCCTCCTTAAAATCATTAACGTGATGCATCTCAAGGGTGATGATCATTCATATCTCATAGAGAATAGGTTGAATCATATGGTTATTATTTTCTGGATTTGTCTCCATTGTATGACCTAAAATTCTTCTAACTTGAATATTTCTAAAAATTATTTAGAGTAAACTATTATAGAGGTTGTATCTAAAACATGATACCTGGCTCACATTGACCACCATCAAGGAACATGTACTGAAATTTTTATATCCTAGACCAAATAAATAAATAAATAACACCAAACATGAGCTAATAAAAGAGGCCCAAGTACTATTATCTACATAAAATGATAAAATTGGAGCTGAAAAAACTGTTCACTTACTAAAATTGTGGATACATTGAAAAAATAAATCGTCCATAAAAACACTACTCCTCATAATGTTATGATAATTTACCCCATGATATGAACATTTCTACACTAATATCATCACTATCACCTTCTTCAACACCATAACCAAAGGATATATCAAAAATCATGATGGGGTCACCTAGAAAAAGATCATCAGATGAAATTATACCTCAAAATTTTGGTCCCTAGACTCATTATCTCTAAGTACATTTAGTGTATAATGTGTATTGTTTCTAGAAATCACTCTAAGAACTCAAAGGAACATGGTCCTACTATAGAGAAAGACCAACATTGGTATCTTTTCCAAATTTAATAATTAATAAAGGAATATTGTTCTAACTGAACCTAAACCTCTTCTAAAAATACTATGGACTCCTATGATTCTCTAATAAATAAAACTCCCTCTAAAAATACGGACTATAAAATAAGATAAATTCTAGTGTAATTTTTTGATACATAAATTTATGGATAATAACAATATAAATCTAGATATCATCAAAGGGAAAAAATTACTTGAGATAGTTACTTCACACTTTATTAAACTATAACACTCAAAATTATATAACTATTTCATTCAGGATTCATCCTCCTCTAAATCAACCCACATGTGACTGACTATAGAAACTTATTACTCCTATTTATTATTGTCCTAATAGCTATACAATCAATCAAACATACCCACAATAGAAAACTATAACTTTTGATCCCTATTGGAAAAAATAATACCAATGTAGTTAGTTCTCTTTCTGCAGTTTATAAGGCTGTGGTTTAGTCCCTTTTCTCCCGTAATTGATCAAATTTTTAGGATTTGACACCTATTTTCATACCACCTCCAAACATCTAGATTCACATTGATCTGTTGAATCATGTATCTATTTCCGTCCTTGATACATCCACAAAATCACTTAATCATCCAAACATATGTACATATTCCTCCTACTAAAGAAATAGCTTCACCTTCATGTATAAAATAACAAAATCCTGAACTATTGAATCAAGTTTTCATCCTATATAAATCCTTCACTAGTATAAATTGGGTAATCGAAAAAATGAAATCCATCATTGTCCCACCTATTTTATACCACATAAAAGTTTTAATATATTCCAATAATAGTAAAACTAAATAAATTAATATGTAACCTTGGTTCCTTTAAAAAATAACCTCTAAGATTATTGTTTTTAATTCATTTATGATATAACAAATATATTTACTTTATCGTACTTCAAATCTCCCATATTCAAGAATTGGTTAAAAAAACCTGACACATATAAAAAACATAGATATCTAACATTTAATTACTATATTCACATTTTAGTATATTTTCTAATCTTAAGAACCTTATGTTATATCATAATTAGCCGATCTACTTTCTAGTTGGTATCCCTTTCTACATAGTAATATATGATCAAATAATGTATTATCCCCACTGAACCAATGTAATCCTCAATATTTCCTAACTCTAAAATCCTTACTGACTCTCAAAAAAATATTTTATATTATGTTATTAAAAACCATTACCACTGATACCCCTCTTAGGAAAATAATGAAGACATGTGTGGCCCCCCAAATTCCACCTCCAATAGTCCATGCGATAGAAACTGGATCTGGGTATGAAATCAAACAATATAGAAGGTATTCCCCTCATAAATATAATGAATGAAAATTTTAAATAAAAAATTAATCTATATAATAAAATGAATCTAATAAACTCCATAATGTTAAATAAATGTAATTGAAAATAAGAATATAAATTCCCCTATAGAATATCTCACATGAAAATAAATTCAACCCCCAAAAAAAACCCTGAGCTTGTAATTCCCATTCCAATCACAAACTCTTAAATATAAATATGTATAAATATTTTATCAAAGATAAGGGTGAGAAAAGAGAAATAATCTTATGTTCTCCCTAGTCTCTGTCATTGAAATGTGGAAATATCATATTACAGTTTCAATAGAAAATTATTGTACTATCCATTTAAATAAAAAAAGGTTGGTCACATACCAACAACACTAAGCCCCACTAGATGAATTTTCATAAAAGAATAGTAATTTAATAAAAATGATATATATCAGGAGGGTTTCCCCACACGATTTCCCCACATATCCAATCAATCACACAATCCAACTATAGATGTCATTACAATATCATCTCTTTTAAATCCACTTAACTAGAAACCACAAAACTAAATCATTTCCACTCACCATATATCATATTCAAAAACATACAATTCTATATAACCACATTAATACAGCAAAACCATCTCCAATTATCATCATCTCAACCAAAAAACAATATACACCAATGACTTGTTATCCAATAATATACACATTATTTCTAGAAAGGATAGTGGGAGAAGTGTAGTAGTTACCCATTATATTCATCCACATCCAAAATGATCAACTTACACCTAAAAAATAAAACATCATTTAGGAATCTATCACATTACCAAAATAGAGTAGTAGTGTGTAAGAAATAATATAATGTACAGTGGTTATAAAATAGCACCCAATCTCATATTAAAAGTATACATTGTAACTTGGAACTCCACAACAACAACCCATAGTCACTTCATCTTAAACGTATAATAATAACTATTTCAACTACTAAAATAAGATAAACCCATCACTCTAATGTAAAGAAAGTAAAAACAATACGCACATAATGTTCTCCTAAAATCCATTTTTATAATTTTATAAAGTCAACAAAAGTTTTATTGAGAACCACATAAACACCCAGATCCAAAAAAACCACCACCAAAAAACCAAAAACACAAGTGGAAACAACCATCAGTAAGTCTGATCATCGATAAATAAACACATAAACCAACACCAGAATCATTCAGGATCTAAATCTAAAGCTCCATTAGCTCATGTTTCTTACTATGCATATTATTTCAATGTTTTTTTGTGATTTCAATATTCGATCAGTTTCAAATACATAAAAATAAAACATCAATTATGAAATTATCAACCAGAAAAAAGTCATCAACTACCAAGGGAAAAGGACCATGACCTAGAAATACTAAATTTATTTATTTGGAAAACAATTGATGGTATACTCCTTTGATGTTTTTAAGGTCACCCACCCTCTTCCCTTTATGTGAATCCTCTCATGATAGGTGTAGAAGATTAAACTGAGATTTGGTGATTTCTTCTAGAGAATCCTCACCAATGATCATAAGAAATCAACATAATGATGGTATTCCCAAGTCACCTTAGGATCCACTAACTCAAGTTATTCTCTCTTAAAATTGGTCATCCTAAAATTGGAAATTTGGCATTAACATTATGATGCCATGAGATATCACCTAAAATAAATGACTTCTCCCCCCATCTTAATATGAAATTTTTTACCTTTTTTCCATCCTTTGAGTAAGTACACATATACCTTGAGAGGCTCTTAATTTTTGGAATAATGCATTGGGGATTCTCTATGACTCTTCTCTACCATACCAAACATCTTACATTATCTTCCTATTTTTTCGACACCTATCCTACATATTGATCATCTATTAAATAATCTAATTTGTCCCAAATCTCAATACTTGAAAGTGATGTCTTCCCTAAAGGTTGGTTTGAGGCTTTCCCTACAATAGACAATTCCTCTAGCAGGTTCATATGCTCAACTAGGTGAACCTCTTGTTCGAGGTAAATGGAATTTTTTTATCTGAAGCACATAATTCCAAGTCACTATAATAAATAGAATTTGGAAAGGATTTATACAAAAACAATTAAAGACATGTATCATCTAGATTTCAATCCTCTATTTTATAATAAATACCTAGATAAAGGGTCTAATATTTGAAAACATAAACACTCGTATGTATGTTAAAAGAGATACCAATCATCTTCTTCAATGAAGGAGGGTTTGCCAACATCATCACAAAATCAGCTTTAGATTCATCAATCACCTCCTACAATATCCAAGTGCTTGAGGGTGAACCATCATCCATACCCCCTAATGGATTTCCAACTAATAAAAATTACACATTATCTTGATTATCTAAAAAGGAATTTGTTTTATTCCCCTAGAGACAAAATCTTGAAAAATAATCAATTCATGATTATATAATTACTTTTTTCCTATTATTAAATCCTCTTTGAATATCTATGAAAGTGAATTCAATAAATAGTTATTAATGATGAACATCAACACATATTTATGAATCAGTTATGTGAAAAAGTCTTCTAGTTATTTATCTAGTCATAAATATGTACCAAAATAATTTACCAGGAACATTTGAATCGAATGATTCTAAAAACATTGGATAGTACTAGGAAACTACATTTATATAGTGGTAGAGTATTAATAATAGTCATATGGAAATACAAACTCCAACTAAAAAAATTAATGATAAAACAAAAAAAATATATGAGGGAATACCATGATCAGATCAGGTTTCCTTTATCTTCAAGTAGAAATAGGATATGTTAGGGATTCAATAGGCTGATGATGACAAGCTTCTTGATCCCCAAAAATTTAATGATAATTTTATCCTCACTAATTAAATTAATTATATAATAGTATATTTACAACTCTTGTATTAAATTTCCGTATTTTATTCCCATTACATTAATTACTATATCTATATTCCATTTATTCTGTAAGACCCAAATCTAGTACACCTTAATTTAATTCATTGTTAAATTGTAATAGATTATATAACCTTTAGTAATTACACCACATCAAGAACAATATGCTAATCTCACCACACCATGACACAACCCATGTTGATAAATAATAACATCACATACTCTATAACTATAGAAAAAACATATCTTTAATCACTACCTGAAGAATTAAATTATATTGATAACTGTACAACTAAAATAAAAAACAATTAGCTCCACCATCAATCAAAAAATTAATAAAAATCCTTCTTCAAGACAATTAAACCATTATTAACATACTTCATTGTAATTTTATTAATTTTGTACTTGGAAAAATAAAAATAAACATAAATTCTAGATATTTATGAACTCCTAAATAAAGTGTTTTAGATTAATTATTATAATGAAAAACATACCAGAAAATAACTCTAAACCCCATAAAACACAAGTTTCATCGTTATAATGGGAATGAATATAAAATTTAGAAAAATGGTGTTCTTATTACTTATTGATTTGGCTCATCTACATGAGTTAGATGTATATTACTGAGAAGAAACCAATTATATAGTGATCTAATAATTTTAGACATATTATTAGATGATTTTTGAAATAAAAATCCCATTATCACAACCCAAATATTGTGAGCCCTAGTGCCTTTAGAAGACTATGAATATAAATCATAAAAATGAAACTATAACACAAAAACTTTATTTTTATTCTCCAGAGTGATATCCTAAAACTCATTAAATTTATAAAACTATATAGGATAATGTGAGGAATACAAAAAATATATGTTTGAGCTAGAAATCATATTAAGGGAGTAGAATTTATAATGAGGAATAATAATATATAACAAAATATAAGGATCTGAAATAATCCATGAAAGAATAACATATAAAAAATTGTATCATGAGCTCATTAAAACATAGGAAAGTGTAAGAATCATATAACATAGAATAATCATATTTCAAGGATATATATTAATAAAAAATCACATGGTTAAAAAGTCCCATAATGGATTAGTTTTACTCTTTAACCCTATACATAATGTCTCATGAGACTAAAAAGTTATCAAATACATTTAGACCATTATCTAGAGCACCCATTGTAAAAGTTTAAAGATTATTTGTGGAAAAAATGGAAATCAATCATAATATATATTAAAAATAAGACCCATGTAAATAAAAGGGCTTCATAATATTTCCACATATAATAATCATAGTAAATGTCATAAAAAGTCATTTCAAAAATAAATATAAGGATTGAATTACCCTGTCAAAGGATTGGAGAATAAGCTATGTAAATACGTGATAGACCTATATAAAGAATTTAGAGGCATTCCATATCATTAAAGAGAGATATATATATATATAAACTGAGTTATAGAGATAAATTTCTTAAACCAAATAAAAATGTTTTTTCATAAATATCCCTTACACCCATAAGAAAAACATTTCCAAATATCAAAATACTCATCAAATTTAAAACCATTTTTAAAAAAAATTAAAATAAAGGAAAAGAGGGTTTTTTTTTAAAAAAATAGGGATATTTTTAAATAATCATAAATATAAAATAATTTATGTGGTTTTGGAATGTTCATTCACACCATATATGTTAAAATGAAACATTTCTTTTTTCTTTTTTAAAGAAAGGCAAAACATTCCATATAAAATATGTAATAAAATTTCTTTTGGAAACCTTTAAAATAAATTCAAAATAGATGAAAAATATACTTTATAGTTAATTTTTTTCTATATAAATATATCAAAATAATTATTTCAATAATATGGAAATTGATAATAAATATTTAGAAAATAAATCTTTAAAACCTTTAGAATATGGTTTTTAATGTAATGTGTCTCATACATCGAGGCTGAATCATAATATGTGCTCCTTATATTCTTGAATATTAAACTAATTTCAATTATATACTTTCTTAATAACATTTTTCAATTTTATTAATAATTTTATTTTACTTATTATCATGTTATATAGAATTACATATTCAATTATGTTCACAACGTATGTTTTGATGATATTCTACTCATATCTCAATAATGACCTCGGAAGGTTAATTATGGTCAATGATATAATAATTTCATTATATGTAAAATAAAATCTAAAAAATTTATAGTTTTTACACATCAATTATAATTTCAAAACAAACCAAGAAATATTTTTATAAAAAATGAACTGTTTTTCAATCATGGGGACGGTAGGTCGTATGTATGCAAGAGTAACATTTCCATTTTCCAAAAATCCAGATGAAAAGAAGGTAAGTTTTATTTTATCTTTACAAAATGATAATTATATCCTAAATATCATATTATTTATTTAAATAAACATATATATACCATCTATTTCATGCTTTAATGAAAATTGAATCGCATCATTCATGGAGGTAGTCATCCAAAAGTATGCCTAAATGATGTAATCATTTTTCCATGAATGCAATGATAATAAAATAAAATATATATTAATATTCAGTAATGGTACATATTTAATTAATAATATAATTATATGAATTAAGTCCATCAATATAAATTTTAATGAGAGGGAATGATGGAAAATGAATTATATCAGTTTGTGTGGGTGTAGTCCTCTATACTCACAAACAATGGTTTCATTTCCCATTTGATCGAAGATGATATGGATTTAAGTTGTTTGATTAAAATAATAAAATTTCATTAGATTTAGGATAAGTATTTAATTATTTCATTATGGTTGAATAATAATTAAAGGAGGTGGAAGAACAAATAAAACTAAAACATTCGGTTTATGAATACATCATCTTAAGAAACTATCCATTTCTTTAAAACTTAATCCTTTTAAGGATGGTATTCTACCAAAACCAATACCTCCATAACATGTGTAGTTTTTTTAGGAATATTTATAGTTTTTTATTGGTCAAAATATAGTGATTTATTATTTTGAATAAAATAGGGGAGTAGGTTCACATATAAAAGAGTTGGGGTGAATTCCTGGAATTTCTAGAAATATAAAATTAATATAAATTAATATTTATTGAAAGAAATGATAAGAATTGATATAATAAAAATATATTATTACTATCGATTTAAATGATATTATAGAATAATATTTTTAGGAGTTTATATTAGCTTTTAAACCCTATCACTTTGTTTTAATCCTTATTGATACTTTTTGATAATTAGCACGATAATGAAGTTTTTACACTTTCCAGGTCACGATAGTTATTATAAAAGAAAAATTGTTCACTGAATAAGTCATAGATGATGTTTATAACTATATACCAATAACATTTCTAAAAATATGATTATTTGTAATATTGGATAATTTATTAAAATATTATTTATTCTAAAATAACATTATTGTCATTTTTGAAACTATTCATCTAATTTGAATTCAGATACATCAAGAAAAAGATGTAAATATAACATGGAACTTTAACACCAATATAATATGTCATATATATCTTTAAAATTCATGGTTCACTCTAACATACCCAAAAAATTATTATTTTTAGATTTTTAATGTAATTTACTTTATTTTTTCATTAATTGAATAAATACTATATCGTTATTTTCAAATCATTTAAGATTACTATTTATTCAATTTAAATATAAGTAAATTACCATGATAGTAATAAACTATTTATAATAAAAATAAATATTTATAATCAAACATATCCCCTTTTTATCATTGTGTAAAAAATATAATTTTAATAAAACAAATATAATGACATTTTGGTTTTCTATTATATAAAATATTATAAAGCAAAAAAAAATCACACCAATTTTCAAAATTTTAGAAAAATAAATGGAAATGAAAAAAACACACTAATATAATAGTATAATTTTGAGATTTATAGCCATTTTTATTTCATATCATATTATATTTAATCTTAATTTATTGATTTACCATTACCGTGTGGAATTATTTTTACTATTGATATTATTCACAATGATGAAAAATAAACTGAGATTATTTACAAAATTTGAACCATGTGAATATAAATATGTAATAAATTTTTATATGATATATTTATTTAATTCCTTAAATTAATTAATGATTGAATATGAAAAGAAAAAAATGAATTTTATGTATAAAAATGTTTTTATACCAAATTCAAGTATGAAATTCATTAAAAAGGATATAATCAAATTATCCTAAATAAAAAGAGATTCATAAAATATTATTACTCATCCAGAATATAATGTTACATTTAAATAAATTATTATAATTTATTTTTTCATTAAAAATCACCATTTTATTATTCATTGAAATAACAAAAATTTCCTAAAATATCAAAATTTCATTTTAAGCTAATTTTGATATGATGAGTTAAAAAATGATATTAATTTTATTAAATAATTATACTAAAATTTCTGTAAATTATTTATATTATTTTACCGCAATGAGAAATAAAAACCCTTTTTGAATAAAAAATATTTTTGAAGAATAAAATCACTTTTATAAAAATTTAGTGATTATTTAATAATAATTTATTAATAAATTTGAGTAATTCCTTCATAAATATTTCATAAATTAGTTAATCCTTTTCATACAACCTAATTTTATGGCTAGATCATAATGTTCAAATATAAATTTTTCTTGGTTGGTTTAAGTTTGGTGTTGATTGTTGTATCTATTATTGAACATAGATTTTTTTCTTTTTAATCTAAGGGTGCCCCACTATCTCCCCATTAGTAAATTCAATGCCTGAAATTTTAAATTTATATTAATACCTGATGAATCTCACCTTTTAATATATTTTATACTATAAATCATTTTTTATTATCCCACCATAGTGTTATTCTATGGGTAATTGTCAAAATTTTAGGTTTTAGAATTATTTTGCGCTTAAATGTGAAAAATGACTAATTCTGGATTTTTGATAGATTTTTACGTCAAGGGTATTTTTTTCATTTCCTGCAAAATATAATTCCAAAATTTCTGATTCATTTTTTTTCATAATACTTATTTTATTTCCTTCATTTGTGTCTTATGGAACAGGAGCTGATTCGGCCATCTAGAGGGTCTAAAAATTCATTGAAGTTGGACAGTTTTCCGGGCGGGCAACTTGGACACCACCTATGTAATGGAACCCAATATTGAATACACACATCCAAATGAGTTTTTTCTACCAGGGATAGAATTAAGACCTATATTTCTGATTCTACAAGAAATTTGGGGAAGTTTCGAAGTTATTAAAGAGTCCATTAAATGAAATACCTTTGAAGAACCATCCGGGTAGCTTCGTCCAGAAACAAAAACGGAGAATAAAAAATTCATAACTCCTTCATCCAATTTCTAAATTAAATGAAATTTTTAGGATAGATGAAAAAGATATTTATGAACAACATTCATGAAGGGTGGACCGCTTGAAGAGGTAATTAATGGGGTATAAAACGCGTCTACCTTTGGTGGACGATTTCTTCTTATAAAAGGAGGTCATCACCTCCTCCTCAAAGCATCCCATTCTGCATCCATTTCATCATGGCACCAAGGAGAAGATTTCCACCGAGGGAGGCCGGTCACAAATATTCCCCATTTCACTTTTATTTATTTATTTCTTTTCTTAATTTTTAGTTTTCAATTGTAATTTATGTTTGTAATAAATTCATCCATTGTTTTTATTTTTGTGTCCACCAATCCACCCTATTTTCTTCTTCATCTTTTATCTTTCTTTTCTTATTTTATTCTTCTCATATTATCCACCATGAACTCTTACCCAAAAAAATGAGGGGTTAACTCAAGTCTTATCCCGTGGGAGGTATATGGAAATTTCATTTATTATGTGTTTATATTCCGATGTTTTATTAATTTTGTGATGAGCAAGAGTGATATGCACAGGTGTGGCGATCATCCACCACAACACTGATCTCAACCTCATTTCTATTATTTTATTAAATATTTTCCCTACCTTCTACTGGATACAATCTCTTCATATGATTTATTTGAACCATTCAGTGGTTGAAATGACATACGATGGAGTGAGGTCATGGAAGATGTCACACTCTCGATCAAGGTGTGCCATCAACCTTGATTATAGGAGGAGGTGAAGTTAAAATTGAAAAATGAATTCAAGTTTTCACACCAATAAATAAAAGAATAGTAATTCATGAATTAGATCTCATAATTTAATTATCAAAATTAATTTAAATACAAATAAGGACAGTGATGAATCCCACATACCAACCAATAACGGCCAAGTTCTTTGTTCATTAATTTCATTTTATCATTTCATGTTAGTTTTATCTTTTATTTTAATTTAATTGTATACCATTAAAAGATAATATAAAAACAAAAAAAATAAGTAGTTTAGTTAAATTAGATTATGTAATTAAACCATCAAGAAAGCTCCTCAAGTGAGACGACTGTGGTCAGCTTCTATATTCCACTAGGAAAAATTAAATTGCTTTTTCCACGCCCTACGACAGGCGTACATAAAAACCGACGCCGTTGCCGGGGAGATAATTGGTTGTTTACATTACTTTTTCTAATTTCTAATTTTATATTATTTCCATTTTAAAAAAAAATCAAAATTTTTGCCATGATGCATTCAAATTTAAATTATTCTGCATGGAACAACTACTCACAAGTGCAGGAGGAAAAACAAGACTCCACTGAGGAGGTCCTCCAACGAAGGGATAATGCACTAATGATAATGTTCAAGAAGAAATAAAGAGGAATATAAACATGGATCTCACTGGAATATTTGATGGCCATGGATTATGAACTCCAAACTAACTTAAAAAGATTCGAGGCCAAGAAGAATGTGTCAGTAGTCTTCTGAGATTTCACTGAAGACATCCATGAAGTTGAAGCCAAACTCAAAATGGAGGAGCCTTACCACCTACCTCCATCATGTGATGATCAACTCCAAACAGAACTTTCCATAGAAGAAGAGATTCAAGCTAAACCAACTCAGGGATATGATACATTCTTGAACTCAAATTCTTTTAATTTTGTTGAAATGAATTTAGGTATAAATTCCAATTGTTTTGAATTTTCAGATTCAGATTACTCCTATTATGCCCTAGAGGATGAGGAGGAAAAAGAATATGCACCTATTGAGGAACCCCGTGAGCACCCTAAAGACAATGAATATTCAATAGAGGGAGTACATGAAGAGAATAATAATGTTGCACAAGTAGTAACAAATTAATATGAGGTTCCCTAATTCATCATACCCCTGCCATGCCAGCTATACCAAATTGTGAAGGGGGTGGATCTGGTATACTTTATCTATGAAGTCCTCCTCAACTAGAATAATGAACTTCAAGCTTGGAAGATCCACATGTAGTGGTTTAATTCAATGAAGGGTCATCCACTGACATATAATTGATAAAAGCTTGTACTGCCCTCTGGAGGTAAAAAAAGATGTAAGGGCCCACATGTGGGATCAAAACAAGATTTATCATTACATGATTTTTAGTAATTTAGATTTCAAATTCTGTATTAAGAAATATTCTAGAATGTGGCCCCCTCTCTCTTTTCCTTTTGAGCATAAATGAAATGATCCTTCTGAATAATTGAGTAATTTTTCTTTTATAGGATCATGAAGGCAGAAGGAAGCCCCGAGAATTAGAGGAAGAGGACCAAATCTTTATTTCAAAAGGGTTATCAATTTTTATGATTATCATTTTAACTCTTTTCATTTTTTGTTCCAAAACATATTTTGAGCAATAGTGAATATACCTATCACTTTTCACACATCAATTTATTTTGAAAGAGTTGTAATGATTCTTGAAATAATGGATTTTAAATGATTGTTGAAATGAATTCTTTTCCCTTGAAATGGATTTTCAAGCATATTAATGAGTGTGACTAATTTTTGAAATCCATTCCCATGAAACCCTGACTCAAAATATTTTTCCAATAATGTGAGTTATTCGAAACCACTTTTACATATTCTTCTAAATACCCACACTTTTTTAAGGGAAACTTGAATTTTGTGTGAGAACCAGAATTTATGAATATTCTATTTAGAAGATTTGGATTTCATGGAATGTATTTGAAATGATTGGGGAATCTCTTTGGATAGCCACAATTAATCTTGAAACCCACCTTTACATTTATCCTTCATAATCCCTTATATGCCATGAATTTCCTTATAGGTTTAAGCCACATTACGATCCAATTTCTCCTTACCAACCTGCATTTTTAGTATTTATGCATGGATATTTCAAGTTTGAGTGTGGGGGAAGGGCCTTACATGTTTGTTCATTGGTATGGTTATTATTTATGGGTGGTTTTAGGTGTGTGTCAATACTTTGAGAAGTGGATGATAGGAGAATTGGGCATGTTCCGTCATTTTATTGTGCTTTATTTGTTTCATAAATTTCTCTCTAAAAATGAAAAAAATGGAGATGAGCTTGAATTCCTCATTGTACATTATTTTATGAATCATGTCCCTCTCCAAAATCAAGGGAATGAATTTTCATTCATTCATTGTATTCAATTTTCATCTCATCCTCCATGAAAAGGAATAAAGAAAAAGAAAATAAAATAAAATAAAGTTGTTCCTTTCCGGAGCTTTAAACAAAAGGGAGAAAATTGATGATATCATTCATTATAATTACTTCTTTGCTCATTTACCATGTCATAAAAGGGATTGGTGAAGTTTTTTCACATTTTCAAGTGAAATTGAGAGAGGAGTTACCTGTTTTTTCCCTTGATTTAATCGTGCATTGTACTTAAAAGTCCAACTTCCTTTTTCTAGCCTGAACCTTTTTAAATCATTTTCCCACCAACCCTATGCCATATAATCATTTGAAAATTTAAAAAAATTACTCATTATTGAATTAAATTTCATGTTTCACGCTGTGTAGAAATGTGAATTTTCACAATCCTATGGTGATAGATGCGATTTATAAGTATGAGCATAACTCTAGAATCAATTTCTCTTGAGTGAAGAGTGACATAAAATTCAATGTGAGATAGGTTTTGATTGGGCCTTGGATTGATTTATAAGGTTAAAAAAAATTATTTATTGAAATTAAAATAATAGATAATTATTATTCATATACAAGACATGATACAATTCTATTTTGGATAAGATTATTGATATTTACACATTTTTGATTGTTGTGTGGATTTTGATTTGGATGTAAGATGATTGCCCAGGAGTGCAATGTTTAAGTGTGGGGGAGTGATGAATCTCACATTTTCATATATTTTATACTGTAAATCATTGTTTATAATCCCACCATATTGTTATTCTATGGTTAATTGTCACAATTTTAGGTTTTAGTGTTATTTTGAGCCTAAATGTGAAAAATGACTAATTCTGGATTTTTGACAGATTTTTACATCAAGGGTATTTTGGTCATTTCCTGAAAAATATAGTTTTAAATTTTCTGATTCAAAATTTTTTTTAAATCACTATTCTATTTCTTTCATTTATGTCTTCTGGACCATAAGCTGATTAGGCCATCTATAGGGTCTAAAAATTCATTGAAATTGGATATTTTTTCGGGCGGACAGCATGGACACCACCATTGTAATGGAACCCAATCACACAATAAACAAATCCAAATGAGGTGTTTCCACCTGGGATAGAACGAAGACATATATGACCGATGTGACAAGAAATTTGGGGAAGATTGGAAGTAATTAAGGCGTCTATTAAATGATATTATTTTGGAGGAACCATCCCAGAAGCTTCATCCAGAAACAAAAACCGAGAATAAAAAATTTATAACTCCTTCATCCAGTTTCCAAATTAACTGAAATTTAAGGAGAGACGGAAAAGATATTTATGATCAAAATTCATGAATGGTGGAATGCTTGAAGTGGTCATTAATGGGGTCTACAACGTGTCGACTTTCGGGGGTCAAA
Source organism: Viscum album (assembly GCA_963277665.1). Lineage (NCBI taxonomy): Eukaryota > Viridiplantae > Streptophyta > Magnoliopsida > Santalales > Viscaceae > Viscum > Viscum album. Next base: position 690,390,996 of record OY728122.1, read on the forward strand.
TTCTACCTATAAAAGGAGGACATAACCTCCTCCTCAAAGAATCCCATTCTCCATCCATTTCTTCAAGGCACCAAGGAGGAGATCTCCACCGAGGGAGGTCGGCCACAAATCTTCCCCATTTCACTTTTGTTTATTTATTTTCTTTATTTTTAGTTTTCAATTGTAATTTAAATTTCTAATAAATTCATGCATTGTATTTATTTCTGTGTCCACCCATCCAGTCTGTTTTCTTTTTCATCTTTTCTCCTTCTTTTCTTCTTTTATTCTTCTCATTTTATCCACTTTGACCTATTACTCTAAATAATGAGTGTTTAACCCGAGACATGGCCCGGTGTAGTTATGTGGATATTTCATTTGTTATGTTCTTAAATTCTGATGTTTTATTATGTTTGTGATGATCAAGAGTGAAGTGCACGGGTGTGACGATCGTCCACCACGACACTGATCTCAAACTCATTTATATTTTTTTATTAAATATTTTTCCTCCCTTCTACTAGATACAAGATCTTCATACGATGGAGTTGAGCCATTCAGTGGTTGAAATGGCATACAATGGAGCCAGGTCTTGGAAGATGTCACACTCTCGATCGAGGTGTCCCATCAACCTTGATTATAGGGGGAGGTGAAGTAACGATTACAAAATGCATTCAAGATTTCACACCAATAAAAAAAAGAATAGTAATTCATGAATGAGATCTCATTATTGAATTATCAAACTTCATTTAAATACCAACAAGGAGAATGATGAAACCCACATACCAACCCAGAAAGGCCAAGTTCTTTCTTCATTAATTTCATTTTGTCATTGTATGTTAGTTTTATCTTTTATTATAATTTAATAGTATTCCATTACTAGATAACATAAAAACAACAAATATAATTAGTTTAGTTAAATTAGATTAATTAATTAAATGATTGATAAAGCTCTTCAAGTGAGACGACCCTGGTTAGCTTCTATGCTGCACTAGGAAAAATTAAATTGCTTTTGCCATGCCCTACGATAGTAGTGTGTCACTACCCCTAGTATTAACATATGAAAATATCTTTTTTTAAACCCCCATCATAAAAAAGGTATAATAAAATATCCACATTAATAAAGGTGAAGGGAAATATTAATGTCAACCCAAAACTAGGATTTTGATTAGAAGAAAATTTAAGTGAAGTGAAAATAAGGACATGAAGGTTAAAAATAAAATCTAGAGACTAATAGAGAGAGATAAGTGACATGGTGAAGATAAATTTAATGTTCAAATAATCCATAAATCCTTGATGGGTCAAAGGAAATGGATTCATCAAAAATGAATGTAATAATATAAAATTTATTTCCAGATAATTTTCCTAGAGTTAAGACATTATTTTACCATATAGACTAATAACATAAGTAAAAATACTTACATGACAAGTATAATTTCTTCCTTTAATTAGTTTTCACCACAATTTCATCTTTTTCTAAAAATGATGATTATTGAAGTTGATTTTTCATACCTAGAGGACTAAAATAAACTGGTAACAGATCAAGAAAATACAAAAATTTATAACAATATATTCCTCTTATCATTAAACATTAACAAAAATAATTAGCCCATGGTAATTTAATATAAAAAATAAATAATAATTTTTTGTTCAAAATTTTAACAATTACACTAATGGATTAACATAGAATATCCCATAAAACTACATTCCAAATTACATAAATAAATATAATATAATATAATTTTTTAAACTGAAAAGTTATTTTAAAGTATTTAAATTACATCCCAAAAATATAATTTCATTATTTCTAAATAATAATTTATGTTAAACCTAATGCTTATATATATTCCAACGCAACTAAGAATCTTGAAAAATGATATTAATCAACTAAAAATCCAAAATTAAAAATTATTTGATCCTATAATAAAATTCAAAAATAAATTAATCTTTATCCATCATATTTTTTATCTAAAAAATTTGTACTATTTAGAAAATGGCATATGCTTGTTTTAGGTGATGCACCCATATTTCCCTTTAATTGTGGGTGCAATCCCTACAGCCCTTCTAGATAAAATAGGGTTTTCACATATCCTATAGTTTTATATTTTTATAAAAATATACTAATATAATTCCAATAATTGTCCCAAAAATTGGATGAACATTCCAAAAAATAAAATTGACAATCCAATAACATTTTTGACGATATGGTTTTATATAAAAATTTAAAAAATAAAATCATATTAATTGACTATATTTACATTAACAACAAATATTAGATAAACCCTAAAAGTTATAAATTCCTTTAGATGAATGTCAACAAAATATAAAAAAATTATTCTTCAAATAATTTTTTGGCTAAATACAATGGCTATATTACCATAAAAATCTCCCAAAAGATGCTTTAACACCTTATAAATCTGTAGTTAAAACCAAAAAATGGTTATATATACCTTTAAACATAGGATGAAACATATAATTATCAATACAATACACTTTATATGTTTCCCTTATCACATTTTCACGTCATAGGTTTCCATAAGTTTTATTCTGTCATAATATTTCGTAATGAGTATTTAGATTAACCCAATGATATACCTTAGAACAGTAAAAAAATGGTATTTTATGGGAACACTCATCATGTATCAGAATGGGGGTTGGGAAATACTCAACTAACACATTTTGGGTTTATTATCCTGAGATGCATTTATGCCAAAATCGCATCCAATTGTGTATCCATACAAGGATATATTTCTCATGAAATTTCATAATATATCCCCTTACAAAAAAATATGATATAATCTTATGCATAAACTAATCCCTGTAGTTTTTTTCATGTTCGTTGATCCTAATCCCAAAAAAATGAGAGAAACATTTTCTCATACTAAATACAGTTACCCTATTTTTTACAAATATTATTATATAACGATTGACATATACATCTAATAATTAAAATCTAAAGGCTGTATGGCCTAGTATATTTTTAGTACTAGGTGTATAAAACATCAAAAATAAACTAAAACATACCTTTTTTTTCTCCATAGTGGGATCCTAAATCCCTTTTATCTCTTAAAATGTATAGGATAACCTCAGATATATATAGAAAAATTTGTGAGATATAAATCCCATTGAAAACCCATGTGCATTGTTGATGAGTTTGGTTTTATTTGTTTTCAAAATATTTGATGGAATAAAATGTCTATTTATGATGCATTCCTCTATGATTAGTGATAAAACATGGAAGGATAAAGGTAGAAATATTTTGAGATATATTAATGATGACTGGTGATTATTCCAATAGAATGGTTGTGGATTCATTGGTTTTCATTAAGTAAGGAACTTTTTAATGATTGGTGATTATTCCTAGAAAACATTTATTGATTACTCATAATGGATGTCACTCTTAAGAAAATATCTATGAAATTAAATTAAAGGATTGTTAGATCGTTCATAATTTCAATGTTATGTGAAAGATCTGTTTGGAGATTGACCACTACTACAACATTTTAAGAAATGAGTAAATCCTTGCAATATTTACATTATTTCATGTGGATTTTCTAATGGGATCGAGACCATGAAAATATTTATTTTCATGTGTATATATTTTTGAAGGTGTGTATGAAAAAATATATTGATACAGTTTTTTATAATGTGAGTGCATTGAGTGAAGATATTCATATAAAGATTCCATGCATAATTTTTTAAGTACATACAATATTATTTTAATAAATTAATATATTATAAGAAATACATGAGGATTATTTATTAATGAAGAAATTTTAAGACCATGAAAATAATCAATTTTAATGAAGAGAAGGAGATTTAGTATATCCATGATAAATAAATACACACTTTTAATAAAGAATATTTGAATATGTTTTGTGGATATAGGATATGGTGATTTGATGTACATGGATTAAAATTGAAATTTAATTTATTATTGTATTATTTCAAGGTATTAAAGGGGACTCTTACATACAACATTTTGTTTCCAACCAATTGAGAAGCCAAGGAACGATCGACCCCAGCTACATGTGGGACCCAGAGGTCAACCATGGATAGGGGAACAATCTTGAAAAAACATGTGAGTGGTATAGGGTCCGCTTGTTTGTAAGGGCTATATGAGTGATCATAGGCAGAGTGGAAATAAGAAGTGGAGGCACCAGCGTGTGATGAGGAACTACGGTACGAGTTGTACGGGGTGGTACTAGATGGGTTATGTGATCTCAATCCAATGATGATCAAAGATGGGTTATATAATGCCACTCCATCTGTAGGAAGTTTCTATTTAGGATTCCACCATGATCATCATTGTTCACCCAACTATTAAAATATAGACATAACAATGGTCATTCCATAGGGGATATCTCAGAAGTCCGTAATACCGTATCACTTTTATTTAAAGGAAGTTGTGAATATTTTTATATATTTTTTCATCTTCTAATTCTAGTAGTTTCCAATTGTTTTTATTCAATTGATTTCACACCAAACCACCATGGTTCGATTCTATCCATCTCCCATGATTATTTCTTTCAGGATGAGGTTTGTTCGATCAACCTGAAATCATGCATCCATACTATGATTTTCATGCATTAGAATAAATTTAAGAATAAACTTCCATAAATCTACAAATAAATTTTATAATTGAATTTAAAAAATGGATGATTTGTGACTCCCCAGATGAGAAACATGAGATAATCTCATATATAAGACAAGACCACTATAGTGGAGCATGGAAATCTCACAAAAGAAAATTTCACAGTTTTTGGAAAACAGTTAAGTAACCAAGAATGACTCAGTTGTTTCATGATATGTCTTGACAAAGCATAATTACAGGATATTTAATTGATATATGATGCGGCATGAAAATATATTATAAGGTAGTGTTAGATGAATTTATCATTGTCTATAAAAGAATATCAACTTTCCCAAGATGCAGTTATGGATCGAGAGAGCGAGCTGATGCTTCTAAAAAACTATTCCACCATGAATGACTGGTTCATGAAGATTAGATCTAGGATTCCTTAACTTTTATGAAATTAAAGGGGAAGAAAACCATAGTACTTTGAGAAGTTAAAATCACTCTTGAATGCTTTGTGCATATCAATTCCCCAAATCCATTCAAAGTCATGTGATGCTCTTATATGTTTCATTCCTTTTTTGAGCCAAGCCCCAAGAACCAAAAAATAATCTAACTTTGCGAGGAAGATAAGTATTTTAAGGGATTTTAACTCGATCAAAGAACACTTGAACAACTTCATTATGAACTGATATATCAATGAGAAAGTGTATCCAATGTTGTATTTCATAAAGGAGATGTGCCACTTGGATACACGATTTATATAGAGACAGTTCATGTTTTATTTTATAAATTATGTAATGAAGTATTTTCATACTACATTTAAGTGAGAAAATAGCATGAATAAATCAAGATAGTACACACAAATTTTGATCCTAAACTAAAGAACCAAGTTAAAAGTGTGTGTCCATGTGTTCAAGTAACATTCCATACAGGCATTTATTCATTCTTGATCGTGTACCTGTATATAAGTCTTGAGATATCTAAAATATTTCACTTTTTGATGATATGAAATTCAGGTGTGATTCATAATTTAATTGATTTAATAATTAAATAAGAACAATACTGAGATTAATAATGTAAAATTTATTGATAAAAGTAAAATTTATCTAATCTTTTGATATATCAAGGAAGATCACAACTTACAGTGTATTGTCATACTTTTTAGTTGATCATTCTGAAAGTGTAGTGAGTTAATGTGGAAGTAGCATCTTTCACTTCTTGAATAGTATATGGATGTTGTGCATATGATATTGTTGATTTACTAAGAGTAAAAACCTAAAATTAAGTGACAAGATTATTTAGTTGATGTCAATCCATCCCATGTAGTAGAGAAATATTATTCAGAGGTTTATTTAATATCTTTGAAGACTTAGTGGTTCTATTATAAATAAAAACATTGTTGACTGGTGGTACTAGTATAAAGAACACCCAACACTAATGAATATTGATCGGTTCCTACATAAACCATTATTCCCCAATTCATTGTGTCTTTAATCATAGAACATTATATTGATAATATAATATATGAAAAAAATAATAGGTAGATCACAATTAGAATTAGTTATTTGTATCAAACCTTGTAATAATATTGTGATCTACTATTTCCATTTATTATCTTCATTTCATGCTTATTTGATTGTAAATATAACACAAAATATCTATTGCTCTTTACTATGGAATAGGTTCTAGAGTAGAGGGTTCAATTTAAAGAATATAATATTTGGTAAAAGTGGAGTATATTGATTCATCCCCCCCCCCCATGTCCCTACATGATTCCTTTAGTCTCTACATGTGGTATTAGAGTATATGTAGCCTGTTTTTGTAACAAAAAAAATTCCTTTGTTGTTTGTGAAATCTTTAAATTATGTGCATATTTTGTGGTAATTTTGAAGCACCACATGTGGAAAATTTAATCTCTACTGATATTAAACAAAATGTGAAGGTATATTCCAAAACTCTCAAGAAGAGGAATAATTGGGAAGCAAAGATATTGATAAATATTTTAATGAAATAAGATAAGGATCAATGTTATCTTTTCAACTCAGTTGACAATGATTTTTTTGTAGAAAATATCTCAAGTTGGGGAGAATATGAGGATGTTGAATCTATCAAAATATTGAATTATTATACTCTAAAATTAAAATATATGTTAATAATGTTTTGGGAGAAGTGATATAATATATACTTTTCTCATTAATGGATATTTTTTATGACAAAGCACATCATGATGAAGAAATCAATAAACAGGAGGATACACCTTCAATGAAATTCAAAAGGTGCAATATTATCACAAATGTTGTTCAATTAAAAGAGGAATATATTTCACATTGAAATACAAATATTTCCAAAATTAAAGAATAATTTCAATGGAATGATTAAGAGAGAATGGTGAGTAAACATTTTTTTGGTGAATTAATCCATGAACTTTAAAAACAGTTCAATTTTCTATGAAATTTTGAGATTCTTAAATTGAATATAAAACCTGATAGAAAAAATATCTTCATATCTTAGTGAATGGAAAGGCATAATTTCATAATGAGTATGTATATAAGATCTATGCTCTTAAAGAATCGCATAAAGCTACCATAAGTGTCAAGGAAGCCCAATTGGAAGATAAATCCGGAAGAATTAAAGGCCGTGAAAAATCATTGAATGAATGTAGAAAACAACATGAAGTTCTGATTAAAATAATTAAAATTTAATGGGGATGTAGGAAAACATCATTTTAAAATGATAATTGTGCATTTATAATGATGTGTCTAGAACATGATCTTGAATTGATAAATTTAAAGGATACACATGTTGGAACTTCTCAATTTTCGGTGAAGATAAGTTATACCAAGAAAACACATAATGAGATTCACTCTCTAGGAAGTAATATTTCTTGGAAAACTATTGATGAGTCTCATGTATCTAAGGATACTTATATTAAGGGAATGAAGAACACAAGACCACACTCGATCAATCATATATAAACTCATGTATGGATGAAAAAAATAAACAAGTTAATTTTGTTTCTACTAATGAAGTGTTTACTTCTAGAGAATGTTAATAACCAAAAGATATGGAAATGTGGCTTGATATAAATGATGAAAAATCCACCAAAACATCATGGTTGGATGCCGGAATTATCCTGAAAAATAACTTCCAAGATGTTTCTCCAAAGGAGGATAGCCAAATCAAGAAAAGGAAATGTACTAAATCTATCCAAACATGTACTACAATCAAAAAAATGATATGTTTTGGCTAGTATCAGTTCTACTAGAAATTTGGGCATTTTGCTATTGATTTTTGGATTAATGCGTTAGTATATAAAAATAATAGTAGGTATGGTTTCTGGAAAAGTATACACGAAGTAATTGAGAATCCTTTAAAACTAATAAAAAATAAGAAGATGAAGAAAATTTTATCAAATCAAATTCTAGATTCAGCTATCATGAATGCTTATGTGATTATTTCCATATATGTGGTCACATGTATGATTACTGTTGGTATATTCCCACCATGTAGTATTCATATATTTATAAGAAGAAAAGACCATGTCAAATGATACAGCAAAGAAAAAAAGATGAAAATTACTTCTTGGGGAATAATAAGAATAAGGACGTAAAAAAATTATTGAAACAAGTTACTAACATAAATTATGATAAGTCGGAATCCATTAATTTAATTATAATCAGTAAAATATGACTCGAATATGATAAGATATTTCATACCATAGACCATAATAAAAATTCCATGGAAATGGATGGAAGTAAGATGAAATCCCGAAGAGAATCCATTTTGAATAGAAACTATAATATAGGATAGATTGAATAAGTTCCTAAAGAATATTTTCATATGTTTCCTAATAAAGTTATCTCAAAATAATTTAGTAATCCACATGGAATATCCAAGATAGAATATTTTATAAATGAGTTATTAATCATCTAACTGAATCAATTTTATGTCTCTAGAGAAATGTAGAAAGATGAGGATCAAGCACATTCTATAGAAAATGAAAAATGAAATTAGGTTGTTTCACATGAATATATAAAATTTCATGATAGGTTTTATACCCATGAAAACCAAAGTGTCTCACAAAAGTTGTGTCTTTGGTTTAAAGAATCGGGATATAATTCAAATAATTGTGTAACTTTTCTACAAGATCAAGGAGATATATTGAAGATAGGAAAAAAATAATGATGGGAAGAAACATCACTACTAAAAAAGTTGTGATAAAAAATCCCCACAAAATTATTTTGAATGGAATTATATTTTCCATTAATTAAAGGAAAAGTAAAAAATTTAAAATTTAAATAAGTCAGAAACATGAAGAGTGACAAACACTTCAGATCTAAAAGGAAATAAATCCTTGGATTAAAAGGAAATTCTAAACCATGTTTTACTTTTTAATAATATCACAATTGTTCCACCTTTTTACCTTATCTCTTTTATTGTATTTTTGTGTTTATATTTTTGGTAATTCAAGGTGAATTTCTTTCTCAACATGATAACTGAGTGAACAAAGTGGAAGAAAGAAACATTTGGATGATTATTCTAGATTTGATAAAAAAAAATGGTATTCCACAATGGTACATTATAAACATGAATATAATGAATACTATATGGTGAAATTTTCCACCTTGTCAAATTGAACGAGAACAAACCAATATAGGGATAAAAAATAAAGAAGGTGGTATCATGTCTTATTTTAGGAATATATACAAATTCATTTCATATCAACATAAGTGGAAAATAGAGGTAACCCAATTACTCTTTTTTCATTATATTGATTATATTAAATATGTTAATTAAGGGGGGTGTTGGTTGATGAAAAAATATCATCGAATGGGTGAGTAAAATATTCCTACACTTAAAATTTCTGATTGGTTTTCTAAAGTGTGAAAGAGAATATATTACATGAAAAACATGTTTTATACAACCTCCTCTTGGAAAATAAATATATTATGAGCATGATATCACATTCATGGTTGTTAATGGATATCATATATAGACTTGGTTGTGTCACTCTTGTTTTTTCCACCAGTTTATCCCATGATGACTTATAATATACCAGATAATGGTTCTTTTCCATGTTAACCATCTAGTACCATTCTTATTTAATTAAAAGGAGAACTAATTTCAAATTTCATTGAATGGAAAAAAATAACCCTCTTAATTTCATTCCTATAAAAATAATATGATACGTTTAATTTCATGAATTTTTATTGAAAATAGATTAAAATGGGTAGAATAAAAATCCAATGTGGATGGTTGATGAGATTTGTTTTATTTATTTTCACTATATTAGAAGGAATAAAAATTCAATTTATGATGAAATCCTCTATGATTAGTGATTAATCATGTAATGATAAAGTAGTAAAGTGTTTGAAAAATATTCAATAAGGTCTGTGATAATTCTTAGAGAATGTTATAGACTCATTGGTTATCATTTGGTAAGCTAATTAACCATGATTGGCGACAATGCATGGAAAATTGTAATGTATTCATTGCATTGTTTTTCATGATTGAGAAATTATCTCTATAGTTAAATCAGATGATTATTGGATAGTTCATAATTTCTAAGTTAAGTTCATGAACTATTTGGAGATTTAACATTGTTACAACATTTAAGAAATAATTATAGGCCATGCAATATTTACCTTATTAAATCAGGGGTTTCTTAGTTGTATCAAGACCAATCAAATATTAATTTTCATTAGAAAATGGTTTTGAATGTGTCCATGAAACAATATGTATGTACATTATATACATGGAGAGTTCATGGAGTAGATATTTTCTTTTGAAGATATCATGCATTATTGTTAAAATACATGCAATATTACTTGAAAAAATTATATTAAAGATGAAATATCTTAGGATAATTTATTGAAGAATACATTTAAAGACCATTCAAATCATTAATATTCATGAAGATAATGGGATTTGATATTTCCTTGAAAAATAAATACATATCATTCTTTATGAATAATTGAAAAAAAAAATTGGGACATGACATTGTGTTACTGGTTTAACATGACATAATCTTATAATTTTATTTATATTTATATTATTTATAAGTATTCAAGATAGACCTTACCAAAAAAAATATTTTGGCCATCCCATTAAGAAGATAATTAAAACTCAACCACATACACATGTAGGACTCCAACTTTAACTATAGCTAGGGTAAAAGCTCTGGAGAACCATTAATCGGTAGAGTGTGGCCCCGTATACAAGGCATGTAGGAGAACACTCATGTATAGTGCATGTGAGAAGCGGTGACACCACCGTGAGGGGAGACACAGTGGTAGGAGCCTTACAAGGAAGTACTAGATAGGTTTCCAGATTTTTTCCACTAATGATCACAGTTTAATGATATAACATGAATGCATATGTAGGCGGTTTCAATTTGAAATTCCATTGTGAAAATCATGTTTCATCCATATATTAAAATATGAAAATAATGTTGGTTATTTGATCTAGGAGATCTCATCAATCCATGATCCCATGAAACTTTTATTCAAATGAAACCTGTAAAATATTTAAATATGTTTTCATCTTCAACATATAATATTGTCTGATGGTTTTTTTCAACAGAATTCTAGTCAGAATACCATTTTTATTGTCTTCATCTCCCAAGATGATTTTTTAGGATGAGATTTGTTCAATTCTCCAGAGATAATTCGGTAATTTTTTTTCTTCATGCGTTAAAATAAATAAAATAATTTAATTTTGTTTGTTCTGAATATGAAGGTGCATAAAATATTCAAAAAATGGATGATTCATGATTCCATAGATCAGTATCATTTGATAATCTCTTTAACTAGAGTTTCTTACTAAAAAAGAGTGACATGAACTCAATGAAGAAAACAAAACTATTTTTTGTTTATATTAAAATCACCCTGATTAACTCAGATGACTGAATATACTTCATGATAGGGAATGATTATAGGCACTTTATAAGAGCTAAAATATAGATTAAATATACGATTTAGGTTGATTAAGAAACTTTTCTCATTTTCTATAAAAGGATATGAACCCAACCTGATATGTAACTATTTATAGAGGGATACATATATTTTTTTTGAAAAATAGAGATATTTTTAACAACTTAATAAGGAAGAGGTGATTTTTATTGGCTTTGTTTTCATGATGGAAAATGAGGAGAATCCCATTATCCTTAAAGAAGATTTAATCACTCTTGAAGGCTTCTTAAATAACTTATTACATGAACCCATATAAAGGTTCATAATACCATTACATGTTTCTTTCTAGGTTTTCAGAAAGAACCAACAACTCTCAAATATTCTTCTTACACTATAAATAGAAGTATTCTATGGGGAATCATCTTTTGAAAAGAACACTTGAATATATTCTTGATGAACTGAGACTTTTGGGATATATTGTTACCTGTAATTTATTTCCTAAAATAGAGGTTCCACTTGCACATATTATTTATAGAGATAAAATGAATGCATATTTTTATAGATTATGTGAAGAAGTGTTTTTATATTTCATGCAAAGAAGAAGAGTTTTTTAGGAAAACTAGATAGGTTGAACAAAAAAAATAGTGAACCAAAACAAAAGAAAAAATTGAATAGAGTGTGTTTGGGTTTTCATGTAACATCCAATACATGAATGAATTCATGGATAATCATCCACACATAATATAATATTGATATATCTAAACAATTTTATTTTCAGGTTCCATGCAGTTTATGCATGATGTATACTTGAATTGAGTTGATAATTCAAGAAAAAGAAATTGAGATTAAGGATGGGAACTTCATTGTTATATGTACAATCTTACTCATATTTTGATATATCCAGGAAGAAATAAATATTTTAGTATATTGAAATTTTTTTAATAGATCATGCTAAAAGGGAAGTGACCTAAAGGTGAAGTAGAATCATCTTGTTATTGAAGATTGTAAGGCTGATGTGTTTTCCCATATGATGGATTGAACAAAAACTAAAGAGGGGGAAAAATGAATTCCCTGTATTTTATTTGAAATTAGACTGAATTCTTCAAGGTATGTGAATTAAAATATTTATTTAAGAAAATATCAATCCAGAATATGAAATCACATGTGAAAGTGATTGAACATAGAGATTAATAGTGGTTCGAGGATAAAAAATCCTCTAGTCCACCCCGCAAAAAATCATCCCTACGAGATTGGTTATTTTCACTAAAACATTCATTTCTATATGGGGTTCCTAGATGAGTACAAGAATTTTTCACTTAATAAAATGGTACAAGAACATTAAACTAGTCTCTCTCTTCAAAAATCTTATCAATAGCTATAACACACTCTCCTATACTGAGTATCAATGAAAAAAAGTCAAAATGATTTTTTAAATAGTTTGAAATATAGATTTGAAATAAATAACAAACATTATTTGATGATACGTCTTGAAAAGATGATGGTGTTCAAGATACAGCTCTGGGTGATCTTCAAATGCTAAAGATAAAAAGATAATCACTATTTATACAGAATAGTATGATGTATTATATATATAGAGTAGGTTTTTTTAGTATGCACACATATCTATGTTTTCCTCATTGGGTTTCTCTTCTTCATGTAGCTACTAACTCTAATTTTTATATTTCTTGTTTTTATTTTGAACAATATCATACAAGATAATAAAAATGTATAGCATGACAATCCATTGAGAGAGAGAGTTGATAAGAAAGTATTTTAATGATTTTCTGTTATATGTTCTACATATTGAATATATATCTATAGTAGAAGTCTCAGAGACCTTTATATTATTTGGATCTTTTAATTTAGGGAAATGCAACATAGAATTTCACTTCAAATTAAAAAACCCTAAAAAATAGACTAAATGGTAAGAAACAACTTATCATAATAAATATAGTATATAATATTGCCGATATTTATATTTCAAGTAGTAATGTCTTCATAAGATGAATTTCTAATGAGTCTTAAAATGATAAAATTTCAAAGTTTAAGAGAAAATAAGTTTTATATTGCATAGAAAAGTTTTATGTATAAGATAGAAGGTGTGGACTTTTAATACTTGACTAAAAAATTTCTTATGATACATTTTATTATAATCTTTTATGAATGTTTTTAAAGGAAACTCTTTCTTCATATGATAAAAAATTCTCAATAATACGTAAGACAAACCATTAGTGTAAGATAACTACATTCTATTGGGATAACTTTAGTGACTCTTTTAAAATTATATTTTAGGTCATAAGATAATATTTTAATATGGAACCTTCATATTCTGAGTATATAGAAGATAATATTTTCTTTTTTTAAGATAAAATAACTTTTTCATAAAGTGAATAATTCATAAATCATTTGATAAATACATATAGAATAAATCATTTGAAAAGTTATTTTGATAAAAATAATCTAAGAAACCTCAAAAAAATAGAACAAAAATAGGTATTTTTTAATCATTAAAACACATAAACGAGATATGTTTGAACAAAATAATTATGTCCAAAAATATCACCATTTATGATGATCACAAAACTCATCAAATAGAAAAGAAAATCATCAAAAGATATTTAATGTAATTTGTATTTAGTATTTACTTAATTTAAATTTTTTTACTACTTCACACCCATTTTGTTTTATCAAAAAGAATAATAGTAAACAAATACAATCAATGTGGAACATGAACAATTTTTAATAGTTAATACTACTGAAAACTAATTCAATTATTTTTACAGTTGTAATAATAAATTTAAATAAAGAAAATAAAAACGTAAAAAAAACAAAAAACCATTAGGATATTGAAATCATTCAAATGATTTAAAAGTGAGGTGCATGTAATAGCATTATATGGTGGTCCAAATGTTTTTTAAATGTGGGCCATTTGTTCTCAATATATAAATGAAATTTATCATTCATCCACTGTGAAATTATTTTTTGAAGTGTTTTTTTAAAATTTAATTATGATCTTGTGGGTAAGGAGGATAAATGTATGAGAGCCTCAGAAGTCTATCTAATAACATTACCCAGCATCACAAGGGATGCTCCAATCCCTATATAATCATTTTGAGTGACCCTTACCAAAGAGCATTGAATGTTTATATTATCTTGATGTTATCCCTCTCGATAAAACTTATCAACATGGGTAAAGGATATATTAGAGTTTTCTTCTTGTAGAGAAAAAATACTTCTTGAGAAAACCTGAGGTTTTCCCTTAGATTGAATTTAGTGGGGTCAAAAACATTCTTTCCACATTGGGTGGTGGGTAGATGGAAATCAACAATTTGATGTCTAGGAAAACACCTTCCATGAATATAAATTAATTCATATCTATAGGATTCAATTATTTTTACTAATATATTTTTCTGTAGACCAAAATATTTGTAGATCCATTAAATATTTTCTATAATTAATTTCCAAGAAAATTCTGCATATCTCCCATCTCTGTGAGACATTATATTAAACTCATCAACACATCAAACAATTTTCTTTATTACAAACTATAAAAGAAAATTATTTTCCACTTTTGGAAGCTTTTATTATAAAATGATCTACAAATGGATCTTCTTTTACCACTTCTTCATCTTCAGAGAAATAACACTTCAAACTGTTAATCGCTACATCATGAAGGTCTTCAAACTTCTTCTCAATAATTTCAATGTTATCTGATAATAATATAGCCATATTTTTTCAACCAATGATGATAATTATTATACCCTTATTCACAATGAATATTGTTCCCTGAAAATCCGGCATCATTTGATTCAATAAGGAACTAGTTTATTTTGGTAACAAATAAATCTGATTGTAATTGTGTAATAACTATTTTATAAATCATTGTTTTTTTGGTAAATTATAATTTCATAAAATTTAATTAAATTAAATTTTATTCAAAAAAAATTATTCACATTAATTCATATTTTGTTATGATCTTCAATTTTTTAAATTTATATTTATATTTTTTTATTTAAAAATTAATGATTAATGTCCAAGCCCCTTCAATACGAACCTCAACCACACATTTAAGGGATCACAGAGGTCTACCATTTAGGAGGTTCAGATTTCATGGGTTGTACAGATTATTTTAGAGTATAGTTCATGATTCACAAGTGTGGGTCCATATATATAGCCCAACACTCTATCCACATAGGTTGGGAATGGAGCACATGCATGGTCTGCAACCCAAGTGGGGATGTATTCTTTTTTTTTGGTCTGTTCAGTCTTCATCGTGCCCTATCTTATATATAGATGATCCCTTATGCATTGGTTTCATTATGGGATATATATTTTCCATCGATATCCAATCTCATCCTTCTAATATCTTCACTTCTCTTCGCATATGTCTAATCTTTTATTCCTTTACGTCATCTGTTGATTTCTCTCTCTTGCTTGTGCTCCATATTTTTTAACACTTTTGTATTCATTTCCTATCTCATGCTTATTTTTCATCATCTTCCACTTCTAGTCTCATTAAATAGTATAATAATTAGTGACACACTTCTTTTTTGTTGACATTATTTATCTAGTGTCCATCTAAGATTCTCACTTACTTCTTTTCTAGTCTTCAGCAAATTGTTTATCATGTTTGATCTCTGAATTTCATCCCCTATCAAAAAATTTCTTGATCTGGTGTTCTTTTATGTCTTTTCATCCTCTTGTATTTTTTTCCTTTGCTTCAGTTTTTTTTAAGCGATTGTTTTCATAGCTTCTATTTTTTATTGACAGTTTGTTTTTAAACCAATGGTGAGACATTTTTCCTCCAATCATATTTATCAAAGGTGATTTTTTTGGTCACTATTTGTATTAACCAATGGTGATTATTATTTCACATTTGGTATTAACCAACGATCAGTCTTCTTTCACTGTTGGTATTAACTAAATTTGATCATTTCTATCTCCATTTAATTCTACCAATATTGAGACATTTTTGTAACTGTTGGTTTTTACCAATGTTGAGACATTCATGTCACAATAAAAAATTCTAATGGTAAGTTTCCTGTTAACCCTCGATTTTATATTATTTATTATTTCATGTACTTTACATTTGTTTTCATTAAGACATTGGATATACTTATTTTTGTGTTCTTTTTTTTACTCTTGGATTCTCTTTTTCCTTCTCTTTATTATAAATTTTATAGATTAATGTTTTTTAAGGAAATATTTACACTTCTATTTAAGTATTGTGTTTTTATTATTATAAATTTTATTTTTTTAATCTATTACACTTTTCTTTTGTTAATTGGTTTAGTATTATGTTCTTGTTTTTATGATAAGATTTTAATTCTATTCTTGTAAAGATTTTTTTGTAGTTTATTTCATAAGTACGATCGTAATTATTGTTTAAATTCATTTTTTTTAATTTTAATACTTCGTGTTAAATAGTCGTGAAGTTCTTCCCTCTTAATTTCATACTATTTTTTTGGTTATCTTATCAACTAATCAACTTTTGAAACCAACGGTGCGACATGGGTCACCGTTGGAACCCAACGGTGAGTCATGAGTTATCGTTGGACACCCAATGGGGAGTAAATTTTATTTCACACTTGGAACCATTTGGTGTTAAGGTTCATAGATGTTATTTAATTTATGTTCAATTCGTTTAAAATTCAATAGAAATATAAAAAGTATGTAAAACTATGTTTTTACACCATTCAACATTTACAACATTGAGTAATGTTTCACCAGCTAAATTTTCCAACGGTGAGGAATGTCTCAACATTATTTAAAAAAATTCTTCTAAAATTATTATTTTATTAATTTTAGTTAATATTGTTAAAATAAATTATATTGATTAATTTTTATTATTTTATATTAAATTACATTTGAAACATTATTTAAAAATTCATTATATTAGTTTCTCTATGAAATATTGCACATACAGATTATTTTTTCTCAAATTATTTGGATTCATATATTTTTTCCATAATTATATTATTGTTTTAATTAATTTCATTTTTTATTTTCTCAATAAATATTAGTCTGGATTTCATTCATTATGGATTCAAAAAAATTAGGTAACATTCATATTATATTATTATTAAACATTAACAAGTTTCATGCATAGATAGGACATAGGTACACTCCTATTGATTTTTATTTTAATTTATCAAGAGAATGATTCATGTATTAAAATATATGTACCAGTGTAGATAATATATTTTACAAGGATATGAAAATACATTTCTTATTAATTTTAAATTTTGACCAAGAAACTTCTTTGATCTCTTTTATTATACATTGACCACAGAGGATATTCATCTCCTTCAACTTCATCCATTAATGTGATCATAGAACACAAGATATACATAAATTCAACATTATCTTCTTATATTATTATTTTATTTTATTTTTTCTATTATTCCTCCATTCTAATTCCTCTAATATCTAGATTGTTCTCTATCGTCCAGGTTTAATACATTCCCTTTATAAATTTTTCATTGGGTTATTCCTCCTATCCAAAAGGAATGCTTGGTTATTCCTTCAAGAAAAAAAGGAAGGCCAGATTTGACTCCATAAAAATTCATGGTTTATACCCCCAAGTGTGAAAAATGAATGTCTATATTTTTTGTAATGGGTTTATCACTCCCAGTAAAAAGTGAGGACTTAGTACATACCATTCTGCACATGGTATTTCTAAAAAATATAGGTCTTGGTTATTGGTATATAATTTCAAAAAAATATAAATTTATGTAATTATATTTAGAAACTCTTATTTATAAGGATGCTTTAAAATGTATTTTAGATAGAAATGTTTTAAATTTATTATACAATTCTTTTGGTATAAATATGTATCGTAATATTTTATCTTGTAAAACTATATATTACATTTAGAGGACATTAAATTTCACTAATAAAGATATTGACAATTTACAGATAACTACTATAGGTATACACTATGATGAGTTTCAAGATTTTATGATGAATTACCTAGAAATCATAAATTAGATTTATAATAGATTCACCAAAAAATTTAACAATATGGTTTCTACCAGAGAGACCATACAAAATCAATATCTCCTTGAAAAACTATTTAAAACTCTACCCAAATGATAACATTCAAATAAATTTTATATTAATTAAATGAATCATTATACTGAATATTCTATGGATGAGTTGATATTAGTTCTACTTCAATACAAGCTGTAAATGAAGAATGAAAATGTTGATGATCATGATAAAAGGAAAGGTATAGCATTTAAATAAAAAACTGCTATTGAAAATTATTCTGATTTTGGGATATATAAATATTAGAAGGAGGAAATTGATAATTTCACTAATTTTATTTACAAGTACTTGATGAGTAAGAGAGTCTTTAAGAAGCATCATTGAAGAGATTTTAAAAAGTATGATAGAAAGTGTAGTAAATGAGGTTAAATAATTAAATATGATGTTCTAGAATTAATATAATATGAGTGAAAAAAGGGGATACTAAGTCGGACTATAATAAAATAATGCAATAATTAAAGGATATGAAATACAAGAAATGACAAATAATGGAATATCATGTTGGATGGAGTTGTACATAAGATTTAAACCCAAGTAATGTTGGTTCTAAAAGTGAAAAAGTATCTCCAAATATATGTTTGATGGATTCTACTGTAAATGAGATAAACATTGACTATAATTATGGTTTTCAATAAAAATGTTGAAGATAAACACAAAATATATAAACTCACCTCTGATGACTTATATATAGTTTAAAATGAATGCAAGAATCTTAATCCTGAAAATAAGAAACTAAAAAATTATGGATCTTGTTCAAATACTAAAATATGTGGTGACCAGGAAGTTATTCAAAAAGAGAATGAAAATGTTAAAAATTAAATTACCTGTTAAAGAAAAATGTTATAGGTATTTTTCAAGGTAAATAGAAATATGAGAAAATAAGGTCTATGAACAATCAAAAATATTATAGAAGAGGTTGTGTCTATAATACTTATGTTCCTAAAATGTATAGAACTATTTTTTCTTCAAGGTATAAATGGGAATATTTCAATTGTTACATGCTTCAATTGTAAATCTAAAGTAAATTATGAAAATGGATTTTCATTAAGGTATACTCAATATTTTAGATATACTAGGCCTTTCATTTATAAAAACATGTCTTCGATCATACAATACGATAAATGTATCAAATATGTATGGGTACCATAATCTTTTTTTACTAATCCAGATGGATCCAAACATGTATGGTTACCAAAAAAGGCACCTATTTGATTTATCATTTAGGAAACCTATTTGAAGAGTTACAATGTCACATTTTATGTTGATATTAGTTTCCCAACTAACATTATAGGAGAAATTTATAACTTTATATCTTTTAACTCTATTTATGGAGGTTCTTTTACTTTTGGTGATAACTCAAAAGGTGTGGTTAAAGGTATTGGATAAGTAGATTTATTAACTTATATTATAATTTCAATATATTTATTTAATAGGATTAAAACATAAATTTATTTGAATATCACAACTCTTTCATGATGACATGTATGTGAAATTTGATGATAATAAATGTCTTATTTATAAATATAATAACTTTTTAATTTATGATAATATAAAATAAAATATATTTTTTTTATATTTTTCATAAATGTCCAAGAAGAATTTAAAATTCATAAATTGCAACAACCCTTCCCATAGTGGCCCATTCTATGACTACCCCATGCCCTCCTCGGATTGCCAAGGGGTGGAGACTATCACTGAGTATGCATATCCCACAAATTGGAGTATGATTCTTAAGTACCTGTACACACGTACACATCTCCAAGGTGAAGATGTTGTAACGTAAAATCCCTCAGGCATGCACTAAGATATCATCCAAAAAGTACGATAGTATAAAACTGGAAATAAAAAAGGATAGAAAACAAGCCTGCCGAAATATTGTACTCTAATAGTGAAATCACAAGTTCCTAAAACTCATCTATAGGAAACCCTATGTAAAGGGTAAGTGTAGAACAGTTTTATGAAGTCATAGGGGAACACCACATCTAACTAATCTCTCTAAGAGCCACCTGGTCCTGGTCTACCTAGAGCTCCTTCATAGTTTCGATCACCTACAAAAAACATGACACATGTGGGCGAAGCTCGTATTGGTGTGAGTAAAAAAATACTCAGTTGGACACCCTAAAACCACAAAGGAGTTATACTAAAGAATTAAATGACATACCCCAGAATTTAACTACATGAAGTTTAGGACAATGTAATTACATTACATACACCACAAAATAATTCCATGAAGTATAGTCATCTCACACAGGTATAAGTCTATAGCATGAAAAGCAGGATTAGAAAACGTACTCCACAGAACACCCATTATCGAAAAGACATGGAATTCTGATAACACATTGAGTGTCGATAACATATAAAGTGCTAATAAAACAAAGAGTGTTGATAAAACATAGAGTGTTGAAAACACACCGACTGTCGATAACACATGGTGTTTTGAAAAGTCATGCAGTCCCCTAAGTCACGTAGTCACCACCAAACAGCCTACTGCAGGATTCTGATCGTAGGGTTCATGTATCAGGAGAACCTACTCCTCAATACATTAGGTAATATTCCAAATTCCACAATAACTCTCATATATTATCTCAAAATATATGACTCATCTCAGTGGTCCCAATGCACCAAATGGCTCGTCAATTGGATACACGGTTTGAAAGTTACAATTGAATTTATAGAAATGGATTACCTTGGTCCAGTTTGGGTCTAACCTGACCCGCTAGACCCATCCCTACCCGACATGTTCTGAACGACCCGACCCATCCCGATCTGTCCTGACTTGAATCGGGCCAGCCCACTAGGCCTTCTGGAGCCTACTCACAGGGCTACTAGGTCTAGCCCACTAGACCGTGGGACCCAGCTAGTCGGGCTGTTGGAGTGGCCTAGTCCATCCATCCTAATTTTCTACATGCTGGCTTTCCCCATTCTCTCACATGCAGACATCCCATCCATGTTCACCTGGACAATATGGTGTCACCGTAGTCATCTAAGATGGCCACCGTGTCCCCAGCCTCCCCCCACAACTCTGCCATCGTGGGCTCCAAGCGTACCCAGCCGCATAATCGGGCCCTCGCCATCATATCCCTAGTCACCGCCGAAATCCCTCACCATTGTGAGATCCCACATTGTCCCCCAGAGACCATGTTTTACCTATTATTATATCTTCCCCACCGGCCACCCCACCAACGGCCTGTTGGCCTCGCTCTCCGCCTAAAACTGGCCCCACACCGGGCCACTGCTCGCTCTAATACCACCTTCCCTACTTGTGGCCTACTGTTCACCATACGCTCTTCCTGAACTGGTCAGATCCACTATTCTGGTCACCATAATTCATTGTCTCACCTCCATGGATTCATTTTCAGGACGAATCCCCAGTCTTGGATAATTGTGCCTCAGATTGAAGGCACCATGATCCTTCGATCATGTTTCGTGAAGAATGAGGAACACATAATGATTGGGGGAAAGAGATAAATGCACAATAATGCCCAAAGAATAGATCTTGGATTTTTTTGTGCTAGCCTCGATTTTTTCATGTCATATCGTAGAAAATAGAGAGAATAAATCAAATCAATTTAACAAAATCAATCCAGATAATCAACCTGCATAAATTATCCATCCCGTAAGAATGATCAAACCACAAATCAACCTGTTCACAGGTTTCTCCACATTAATCATTGAAAATTAAGATCGGGGTAAAGACTCACCAATAAAGAAAATTATACCTCAAGGTTTGGATGTATTTTTTATGAAGATATATTTCCTTTCCTTTGTCATATACTTCCTGCACTTCATGGGTGCAACAATTCTCAATCTTCTTGATCCGAAATCCTTGTTCTTCGAGTGGGTTTCCTTCCACATATCATTGGAAGTATCATGGCTATGGTGATGACCGAAAAATCCTGGAAAATGGTTTTTTTCAAGGAATTCCAACATCACATCCATAAAATATTTTTTTCTAAATATTTTATTCGAATTCACATCCAAAAACTAAATTTCACATCTTTCTCAAGCCGGTCAATGTTAAGCCCCTCCAAAGTTAAAGCTTCAATTCCAAACACAACAGTGCCTAAGATTTGGGATCTAGGAATCCATTTAGAAATTATTCAATTTTTATGAAAAAACTACTAATGTTCTTTATTAAAAAAGTAAAATTTTTCAACAAATTGTTTTGGGAACACCAGGATTTAAAATCTCATGGTGTGTTAGCACTTGGTATCATAATTATCGTAATTCATTTATTATAATAAAACTGGAAAAAATATGAGTAATTAAATTTTCCCCACATTAGGGATTTACATCCCTGAGATCCAAAATAAGTGGTACTCAACAAAAAGAGTAGGGTACTATAAACTAATCTCAACCTCTTTCTCCAATTTTCTCTCTTGAAGATTCTTGTGCTACCACCAAACACACAACATAGGAAACTCCCACTCATGATGGATCCTTTCATGTCAATCCTCGATCTCCACCATATAATCTGCAAAAGTAACTACATCTTCAATGTCCAATTATCCCTAGTATTTGATATGTGATGGATCAATCATGTTCCCCGTCAGTTGAAACACATGGAATACATCATTTACCTAATGCAACTATATGGGTAGATCTAGGAGGTTTTCCACATTGCCAACTCTATGAAAAATCTAAATAGGGTCATTATACCTTGAAGATACCTTATCTCCCCTACCAAATAATTATAATACCCATCTTTGTAAAACCCAAAGGAACACTTTACCTCCCTCATATAACTCCAAGGAATTATGCCTCCTCTAATCATACGACTTATACTAGCTCTATACAGTCCTCATTCACTCCTAGATAATCTGTAACTTCTCGGAGGTAGCCTACACCGACTCTAAACCCATGAGTGCTGTCTCTCCAGGGTCAGTATAAAAAATGGTGAAACTCATGGTCACTCATACAAGTCCTCAAATAGTGAATCACCAATCGTGAAGTGGTATTTTTTATTATGTGAAAATCAACTAGAGATTAGTGATCCTCCTTAATACAGCCAATGTTAAGGATGCAGGCACATAGAATTTCCTCAAGAACATGAATGGTCCTCTCCATTTGGCTTTCCTTCTAAGAAGGAAAAAATATGGTCAAACATAATTGAGTCCCAAATGAATCCCACAATACCTTCCTCAACTAGGATGTGAAATGAGCATAACAATATAAAAATATTGTCAATAACACTCCATGAAGCCGAACTATCTCATGTATGTAGATCCATCTCAAGATCTCTATTGAACTCTACTCCCAGATCGGTAGGATGTGGGCCAACTTGGTGATTTAGTAAATAATCACCTAGATAGTATCATATCCTATGGACATGTGTGGTAAACCAATAATGACAACCATAAATATTGTATCCCACTTCCACTCTAGCACCTCAATTGGTTGGGTCAAACCCGTTAGAATGTGGTGCTCATCCGTCACCTGCTGGAAAGTGAGACATAGAGAAATGAACTCTATGACAAACTTCTTCATCCCTGGACAACATAAATGACATAAGATGTCATGATACTTCTTCACCACACCCATATGTAACAAAACAGAGGATTTGTGAAACTCCTGTGGAACCTTTTCCCACAACACCATTGGTACAACTGTGCACCCCCTGAAAAGAATGATGTGCTCCACATCCATGGAATATCGCACATGGGGAATGCCCTATGAACAACTGAGCATGTCAGGTCTTTCAGTAGATATCCCCATGTTGTGCCTTCCTAAATATATCTAAGATTGGAAGAGTGAAAACCATCTTCTAGAGGAAAGCTACTCCATATCCACACAAAAAGGATATCTGCAATGCAGCCATATACGCTCACACCTCACTCAGAAACTGCAAGCTATATCATATGATGAGAGTTTCTACCACTATGTTCCCCCTCAAAAGAGTATAGAAAATCTAAAATTCATAGTCATTGAGTAAATCTATCCAACACTTCTACCTCAAGATCAAACACATATGAGAGAATATATAATTGATACTCTTGTGGTCAGAGTAGATACTGAACCACTCGCCCATCAGGAAGTGTCTTCAAATCCTCAATTTTAAGACTACCACCACAATCTCAATATCATGGGTTGTGTAGTTCATCTCATTTTGTATCAATTGGCACGAACCATTGGGAATAAATGTTTTCCCCTACATTAGGACATAATTAAGCCTGGTCATTGATGCAACGTAGAACACTAAGAACTTGATTCCCACGTCTGATTCCACTCTTTCATGGTACATCATATAGGGGCCCATTTCGGGAATACCTCGTTCCCTCCTATGATAGTTCATGGTCTAGTGACTTGTACCGAGTAGGTACATCCCACAAATGGGAGGCATTTTCCTATGTTCTTACACACACACATACATCTCCAAGGCCAACAATCTGAAATGTAAAAACACTAAGTATCCAATGAATGCATACACTATGATATAAACCATAGATTATGACAATAGAAAACTAAAAGTAAGCATGAATAGAATAAAATTCCACCAAAATAAAGAGTATGTAATAGTGAATGCACAAGTTCCTAAAACACATCTATAGAAAATTATACCTGAAAGGTAGGTTTAGGATTGTTGTCTGAAGTCATAGGATCACACCTCATCTTTCTAATATATATATATATATATATAAGAATCACCAAGTCCTGGTACACCTAGATCTCTTTAAAATAATCAATTTTCTTCACAAGACATAATGCATGAGGATGAAGCCCGTATAGGGGTGAGTAAAACAATACTCATTAAGACACGTTGAAACCACAAAGGAATACTACTAAGGAATTTCACAAAGTACACAACAATGTAATTACATAAATTTCACAAAAAAGGAGTTCCATGAATTATAGTCATGTAACAAAGTTATAATTCTATATCTTTTAGTGCATGATTATCTGATGTAGTCCATAGAACAACAAGTATCAGTAAGACACCAAGTTTCAATAATTTACAGAGTGTTGAAAACACAGGGACTGTTGATATCACAGGGTGTGTCGATAAAAACACTATTTCTATTACTTAGGTAGTGTATATAAGTTATAAATCCCTAGGTCATATGGTCCCCACAACACAGTCAGCCATAGGATTCCGCTAGAATCATGGTTTTATGACGAGAACTTACTCCTCAAGCTTTTAGGTTGTATTAAGACTTCTAAAAAACTCATTTATAGTATCTCAAAAGTATCATCTCATCTCAAGGGTCACAACTTCATAAAAAACAGTTCAAGCAGATATAAAATGGTCTTAACTAGGTCCAGTCCGGGTCCGACCCTACCCAAACTGGCCTGACCAACTGGACCTGCTGCACCATGCCTGCTGGGCCCGTGGGTCACACCCACTAGGACACTAGACCAAGACCACCGGTCCACTAGATTGGTCCAATCTGTCCATCTCATCCAGTTTCATGGAGGCCAGACCCCTTCTCCCACATACATATGACCCAACCACATGCACCTAGTCAACATTGATGGCCACTGCGTCCTAGGCCTCCCCCATGTCCTCCATAGCAACATGATCTATGTGGAGCCTCGTTGCAGTGTCATTGGTCGTTGCCCACATCCTCTACCACTACAAGCTCCCAAATAGTCCCACCTAGATTGTGTCTTTCTTCCTCTCTGAGCCTCCCTATAGGAATCCCCACAGTTGGTCTTCCTACCTTGAGCTCCTCCTAAACTCATCCCCATGTTGGGTCATGCCTCACTTCACAACTGGCCTCCTTGAAAATAACCCATTGATCACCGCACGCTACACCTGAATCGGTCAGAGGCACTACTCTGGCCACTGTTGTGCACCACCACCTTGTTTTATTGCACCACTATGGTGTTATCTCTTGTCTCATATCATTGAACCACGGATAATATGCACAATGATCCTCTGATCATGTTTCATGAAAAACAAGGAACACATAATGATTGGTGGAAAGAGATAAATGCACAAGAACACCCAAAGAATGGATATTGGACTTATTCATGTTGACATAGATCCTTTAATGTTATAATGATGAATGTAGATGGAAAAAATCAAATCTCATTAATAAAATAAATCCCAATAATCAACACCCATAAATTATTCATCTTGACAGAATAGTTGAAATGTGGATCAACATATTCATGCATTGGTCCATGTTCATATTTAAAAATTAAGAATGGAGAAAATTAGAAAGAAATAATAACCTACCAAAAGGTTTGGATCCATTTTTTACAAAGATGTATTTTTTTGTCATCATCAAAGAGTTCATCCACTTCACTGGCACCACAATTCTCCATCTGCTTGATCCATCATCACAGTTCGTCAAGATGGTTTCCTTCAACATCTTAGTGGAATTTCAGGGAAATGGCCATAACCCTGAATTACCTAATAATGGTTTGCTTAAAAGGAAAAGCAAATATTGATCCATAAAATATTTTTATTGAAATTATTTTGTGACGTTCACATCCAGAAACTAACTTTCACATCCCGACCGTGCAGGTCGATGTTAGGATCCACCTATGGTAAAGTCTCTATTCAGAATGAAATAGTGCCCCTTGATTTCTAATCTAGGCACTTTTTTATAATTTAATCTAAATTTTATTCAAAATATATCTCAAACTTTATTAAAAAAATATCATTTTACAACAAATTATTTCAGGTACACTAGACCATAGAATCTCAGACCGTCTCAATGCTTGGTCTCAGAATTTTCCAAATTAATTTTTAAAAATAAAACCTAATAAAATCCAAGTCATTAAATAAATTTTTTAGATATTTATCACATTATAAGTTATAAAATTTTGGGACATATTTATCTTTGATAGTTTTATAAGCTATGAAAACATGAAAAGATTCTAGAATATCCCAAATCAGACTCACATAAGTATCTTGTTTGTGATTCATTTTTAAATAGTAAGTAGTATAAAGAATCTTTTAAATATTTTAATGTGGTTAATACTACTAGATGTTTAGAACTGATAAACCTTGATCTTTTCAGACCCATGATAACTTCTAGTTTACATTCTAAATGTTATTTTTTTGTAATAGTTTAAGACTACAGTATATTTTCTGGGACTGTTTTCATATCTCATAAAATAAAATAAAATATAACAAATTTTTTACTTTCTATTAGAAAATTTAAAATTATAAAGGTCACATAATTTCTTCTATTATAAGTGAAAGAGAATTATATTTTGTAAACTCTGAATTTTGAAAAAAAAATTTATACTAATGGATATTTTTATAATTTTACACCCCTAGAATACAACAACATAATGGCATTATAGAGGGGAAAGTCTGTATATTCAAGAAATGGTATCCAAAATACATAATGAATTTAACCTACCAAAATATTTTTAGGATGAATCTATTAAAATTGATTTATATATCTTAAATAAACTTTATATTATAACTTTGTTAAATAAAAAACCATATGAAAAATTTAAGAATAAAAAACCAAAAAACTCATTATTGTAATTTTTTGTTATGCTATCAATGTTTTTAATACTAAAGATAATCTAGATAAGTTTGATTCAACAAGTGATGAAGGTGTATTCTTGGGGTACTCTAACAATATTATGTTTTATAAGGTGTATAAGAAAATAAATATGAATATTTAACAAAAAGTTCATGTATATTTCATTTAAAATAATGACAAACAAAGTACTAATTTTTTTGATTTGATAAAGATTTAAATTAATTCAACTTTGATGAAGATAAAACTAAAAGAAATGATTCGTAAATTGATGTGGGGAATGTTTCATCTAAATGTTATAATTTAAAATATAAAACTCAAAAATATAAATATTTGGAAAATGTTGTAGAAAATGTTGAATCTAGAAGTAGAATTAGAATTTTTTTTATATTTCGGTACAAATTCGGCCATTATAGCTGATTTTGTTAATGTAAATATTAAATATATTTTGAATTATTATAATTGGTAAAATCTTATGCATGATAAAATTTAAAATTTTGATAGAAATAAAGTATGGAATCTATTTGAGTTACCTAAAGACAAAATGTCTCTATGAACCATATGTATTTTTTTTTAATTAGATGAATCTTGAAATATTTGTTTGATAAATTGTATAGAGGCATGATAGGAAGCCTTATATATATTACTGCTTCTATGCCATATATTTAGTTTTTAATTTTCAGGTGTGCAAGATATCAGTTTAATATAAAAAATCATCATAAGGCTTTTAATAGGGAAATTAGGCATATCAAAGGAACTATATGTACTGGACTTTTTATTTCTAATAGAAATTGATTTAATTTACACTATTACTCTAATTATAACAATCGATGTTGAAAATTTGACCAAAAAAGTACTACTGGTATGTGTCACTTTTTTAGAAATTTTTTAATTTCCTATAGTTCTATGAAAAATCATTCTATAGAACTATGAACAGATGAAGTTATGTATATTAATGTTTCATATTATTATTGACACATTTTTATTAGAAAAACGTTGTATGACTTCAATAATAATTTTTATAAAATCTATATTTTATATGATAACACTAGTGTTATTTATATTTTTAAAAAGCCTCTTCAACACTCAAGAACTATACACATTGATGTTATATTACATTTTCTTATGGATCATGTAAATAAAGGTAATATGTGTTAATAATTTATTCTAACTAATAAAATTTTAACAGATATTTTCACTAAACACTTATATTCTGTTAAATTTGATAAAATGAAGTCTGAATTGGGTATGTTGGAATCTTAACGTAATCTTAGTATAATTTCTATTTTTATAAATCTATTCAATGTTTTCTGCATTTATTTTTAATTAAATGTTTTTTACTATATTCTGGTTGTGTTTTTATTAAATAACATTGTACAATTGAACATTGTTACTAATTATTATTTTTAAAATCTCAACTAATAATTTTTCTGTTATGCTTAAATGAGAATTACATTGTAATGATTAAAATTTAACAGTTAAACAACATAATTTTATTTGTATACTATATCTAAATTTAATATATTACTTTACCTCTTTCACTATGTCTTTAAAAATATAGTTTTTAATAAATATCAAAAGGGGGGAGAATGTTTTTGTAAATTTAATAATTTTATATTAAGTTGTTTTAAAATTTAATAAATATTATATTTTTAATTTAAAAAAATGGTTTGAATTTTTGTAATTGGGTATTACCTATTTTATATCACTTTTTGTTTTGAAAAATTACAATTGCGTAATATTTAATACAATTTGATTTATTTAAAAATAATAATTATTATTCACACGTAATGATATTTTGTTATGATCTCTAACTGTCATTATATTATATGTTTATTTTTTTATTTAAAAATTAATTCTTTATGTGAAAACCCCTCCAAGATGAACCCAACCACACATTTATGTTTACCAGAGTCATACCCCATTGGAGGTCCAATTGTCATGGGTTGAGTATAGCCTATTAGAGATTAGTGAATTCTACACACATGTGGGCTCATGTATAAGGCCGAAGAGTGTGCCCATATAGGGTTTCCATGGAGCACTCGTTTGGCCTATAGGTTGAGTGTCCATGTATGCTTTTTCCGGGCCGGTTATTATCGTGAGTTTTCCTATATACCAGTTTTACCCAACTTGTTTGTTTCTTGTTCTCTCTAATTTTGAACACTTGTGTTTTAATTTCCTCTCTTGCACCCAGTTTTTTTCAACTTCTTTGTCTTCCTTCACTCATCTCCTTCCACAGCAGACCAATTGGTGACACTCTTCCCCTCTGGTGACTTCATTCCTCCATTTTCCATATCAACATTTAATTTTTTTCTTTTCTAGTCTCTTCATATAATGGTTCAGCATGTTTAATCGTGGATTTTCATCCTCTCTCAAACAGTTGATCCTGCTTACGTTCTTTGCTGTCTTTTCACCTTCTTTGGAATTTTTCTCATTATTTGATTTCTTCTTATTCGAAGCCATTTTTTCTATTGGATTCAATTTTTTGTTACCATTACTTTTTAAATCAATGGTGACAGTTTTTTCACTATTATTATTAATCAATGGTGAGTATTTTTATCACGGTTTGTAACAACATGGATCCTTGTAGCCTAGAGTCGATGCATCTATTTATTACATTATCAGAGATATAGGATTATAATCCCAATGTACCAATCAATTTAGCAGTTTTTTAATCCATATTACAAACATAACCCTTAAATTACATTTTAAAAAATTAAGTAAAATATAGAAAATATTTTGAGAATTCCATTATTCTCCTTGATTAACCATAAAAATCAGTCGTAATACACAAATTTAAATCCTTGGAATAATAAAACATATGAAATGGGTGAGTTTAGATGCTCAATAAGGGTATGCGTACAACTGAATACATCATCTATAAATAGGAAAAGTATTATAGAAAGGTGAATAACTGAAACACAAGACATTTTAATAAAATCATAAGCATAATATGGAAAGAATAAATCAATTTGTTAAATATAAATAATCAAATGGATGTTATTATATTTTAATAAACACACTGAATATCAATAAAAAGTTTCATAATGATGGAATTCATAATATTGAACATCATGAACTTAATTCCAGGACTTCGGCCACGACACCGTACATAAATGGGTAATACATTTTCTAATACCTAATGTTCTTTCTCTCATGATACCTAATGATGCATCAAGGGGCTATATAGGGCCCCACCCATCACATACTAAGTCCAAATCATTCCTTGTATAAAATTTATTGTGGAACATAATCAACATAAACCTTCATATTAAAAAATCATACAAAATGTGAATACATAAACCATGAACAATGAATGGTACTGAAATAGAAAATCCTCAATAAAACTAAATATTAATCCATCCAAGGAAATATAGTAAATTATATCACAATATATCAACATCAATTAATCCTAAGATCTATCAAAAGATGTTGACCTAGAAGAAAATACTCTAAATAGTCATTAAAAATATATTGAGAGAAATGCCCATTTTTGATTTTAAATAATTTACTTAGAAAGTCATTCAATTATAAAATAAAAAATTTCATATGAAAATAACTTAGTAATCTTATATGGTAATACTCAAAACACTAAGGCTTTAGGATATCCAAAAATCATCTCGTGCCATATAAGTGAAAAATGCATTCCTTACATTGAAAAAACCATAATGTACCTCGTTCGAAAAATGACAAAAAGATTCCTTATAAAAAAATTTATGAAAATTAAAACTTGTGTAAATGAAATTAAACATTTGTAAGATAATATTAAAAAAATTTGGAAAAAATTAATAATCATGGACAAAGATGATAAATATTTCACAATAGATACTTACATATAAACAATCTCGGATAATTATGAGATTCTAAAATAACATTACCTTGTACTTTCCATTAGTTAATGATGTGTAAAACTTCTATATAATGGTTATTGTATGTTTTTAAATAATTCCAAAACAATATCAAAATTTATGAAATAATATATGATCCTCTTCTATAATTTTTTTAATATTTCATTATTAAAATTTTTCTATTGTTACCTACTTCATTTTCTTATGTTTGTTTGGTCATGTAAGTCCTATTTCTTATGAATATTATATTTCCAGAATGATATTAAGTTTATATTTATTATTTTAACTCGTTATATAAATTTTTATAGACAATCTATAATTCTTAACATGGGTAATGAATCTAACAACATCATGAAGATTGTAGTTCGTAAGTACGTAGGGGAGACGTTATCATTCCATTAATGGTAAAGTAGTATAGAATTGGATGGTATATTAATTAAAAAAATATAATGTAATATTTATTATCTATACCCATTATATTCATCATTATTCCCATCCAAATTAAGTGTTGATGAAAAACATATTACACCACTGTGTGGAGACGGTATGTCATACGTATGCATACATGGTGATATGATTTTTCGTAGGAGGGATAAAATGGGGAATATGGTTTTTCCATAATAATAATAACATATCATAATATTGATGATGATTTATTTATTACTTTAGTATGGAAACAACAAAGGAATATAAAGTAGTGAAAGAAATAAACATACTTGAATTGGTAAAACAATTACCTTTTCTTCGGTGGACTTCCTTTGGATATCCTCTTAGGTACACTTGGGTTGGTATTTTTAGAATACCATGACCTAGAAAACAAATATAATAATTATTGGAGGAAATGGGTAGGTTTTGGTCAAGATAGAAAACACAAAGTGGTGAGATGAATTGATGGAGAATATGCCTATTCATAATAGAGGGGAGGTGCACTCTTGAAATTCATTAAAATATTTTACTAATATGAATTGGTTTTTTATTTAAAAAGATCCATATATAGTTATTTTGGATATAAAATGAGTATTGGTATAATTTCACTCAGTAAATGATTTTAATACATGTTTTTTTCACAATATTAACCATATATTTGATTATTAACACTTAGTTAAACCCATTAACTCTTACCAGGACAACTTTCCTTTTTAACACTTTAGGATTAACATAGTTACTATAAAATGCCAAACGAACCCCAAATCAATAATTTATCACACATTTTAACTTATTATAGTTATTTGTAAAAGCATTATATTTTTATGAATTTTATATCATTTGAAAAAAAATATTATTTATTATAAAATATTATTTATGTTAGTTTTCACACTGTTGATTATTGGTTTTTTTTAATTATACCAACATGATAACATCAAAAAAATATTATATAACTAACATTAAAAATTAATATATATAATTTTTGGATGTCAATAATTATGTAAAATTATATTTATTTTAATATTTTCAATATCATTTATTTGAAATTTCAATTAATTAAAACATTATTGATTCATTATTATGAAAGTATTTAATTAATTAATTAATTTTGCCTATAAAATTAAAAATAAATAATCATGATGAATATAAATTTATTATATTTCAATTTACTTACATAGTATAATTTATCATCTATATAACCATGTATTAAAAAGGCAATACTTATTAACAAACATGAGTATGCCAATTTAAACTTATCTTGAAATAAAATATTATAAATGACAAATTCATACCCAAGTGGATTAAAAAAGTTTTTTATTTTGGAATAAGGTTCGTTTTAATTGAAACCCACTTTTACAATGAAATTATGGTTATAGTTAAGGTTATTTTATAAGATTATAATATTATTTTTACCATTAATTCCATGATTTACCATTAACTGTGGAAAATAAAAATTAACTAAAATTACTATTCATAATTTCAAAAAAAAAGTAACTTGATCCTATTATAATCTAAATATCATAACAATTAAAATGTTTTATATCTATTTTTTCAAATTAAATTCACAAGAGTGGATAAATGAATTCTAACATGAATCCCATAGATATGGAGAGAAGGCAGGTAAAAGGTAACATTCCAAAGTTCGACAAGTTTATATATCTAATTTCAAAATGAAAATTATTAAAATAACCTAAATTGGATTAATATATGTATTTTTCATATATTTTTAGTTTAAAAATAAATTTAATTTTTGATAATTATTTAAACAGAAATTTAGTTTTTTAAATACAATGCAGTATTTTCCACTAGTCATCAAAAAATGAAACCTCTCAAAAAAATTACCCTAAGATAATTTTTATATTAAACACAAAAATAATAAATTTATTTTTTAAAATATAATATATAAAAGTGTTAAAAATTGGACTTAAAATAGGATTTCCATTAAAAGGATGTAAAACTACCTTTAGAAAAATATATTTTCTTATGCATAGAATTGGGTTTATAATTATATTTTACTATAAAATATATTGGATGGATATAAAATATATTTTATTGAATATATAACATATATATTTAATTAATATCATTTTATAATTTTAATAAATTTAATTTCTTAAAACAAAATTCAAGGGGGAGCATAAAAATAAAAATATATTCATTATATTCAATTGGTTTATATTTCTATTTATAGATACTTAATAACCAAGGAGTTAATGTTATATTTATATATTTTCATAAGTTATTTAATACAATTCATAACCTCTAAAATAACAACAAGTTTATATCTTTTTATATTAAATAATAATATTTTAATAATATTGTGTTTTTTTGTAAAACTCAGTCTGGCACAAGATATTGAAGAAAGATTATCTAGAGTGTAATGTAAAATTACTTAGTATTTCATTCATTAAAATTTATAGAATATATTAAATTTATTTAAAAATATAAATATTATTAATTCATGGGGTGTTACATCATTGGCATTAACCAACGGTGAGTCCTTAGGTCCCTGTTGGTATTAACCAACGGTTAGCCTTTTTTCGGACATTGTTTTTACCAACAATGAGACATTTCTATCATCGTCGGTTTTTACCAATAGTGATAAATTCATGTCCCTACAAAAAATTCATATGGTGAGTCTCTGGTTCACACTTTATTTTATATTATTTGTTTTTTATTTGTTTTATAGCTTTTTTCTTCAATCCATTGCTTGTGCTTCTTCTTGTAATATATATTTATACCTTGTTTCTCTGTTTAATGTTGTCTTCTATGAATTTTGTAGCTTCATGTTCCTAAAATAACTATATCAACATTTGTCAAAATTCAGATTTTTTCTACTTAACTATTGGATTTTCTTTATTTGTTTCACTTATGTTTTGTTAATAAATTAAAATTTTGGTTCTTATTTTTATCATGAGATTTTAATTGTCTTTTTTTATTGATTTTAGAGTAACATTATTTTATAAGTATGGAATTAATTTCATTCAGTTCGTTTTGTTTGATTTTTTATTAACTCATGTTAAATACAAGTAAAGTCATTCACTTTCTAGTTTATATTTTTAGTTTGGTTATGTTTTCAACTAGTCATCCTTGGAACAAAAGAACAAGACATGTTTCACCACTAGAACACAACAGTGAGTCACAAGGCATAATTGGACACCAAAT
Organism: Viscum album; assembly: GCA_963277665.1. Classification (NCBI taxonomy): domain Eukaryota; kingdom Viridiplantae; phylum Streptophyta; class Magnoliopsida; order Santalales; family Viscaceae; genus Viscum; species Viscum album. Next base: position 690,426,394 of record OY728122.1, read on the forward strand.
GGAGAGTAATTTTTATTTCTCTCGAGGAACCATTTGATGATAATATTTATGGAAGTGATTTATGTTTTTTTCAATTCATTTTAAATTTTCTAAAAAATGCAACGGTATGTAAAACATTTCAACCACTATTATACATTTACAATGGTGAGTAATGTTTCACTAGTATTTATTATCAATGGTGATTAATGTCTCACCGTTAGTTAAGAATATTATCTCTAAAATTTTAATCTTCATAGTTTTAGTTAATATTTCTATAATAAATTACATTGATTTACTTTTTAATATTTTATTATCAATTACATTTACATATTTCTTTAATAATTAATTTTAGAATGTTTTCTGTGAAATCTAAGAATATAGATTATTTTTATATGATGCTTAATGTTTTAGAATATTTTATTGCATGTATATTATTCAGAATTATATTATATTTTCATTAAACACTAACATGTTTAGTGAATATATTAGACACAAGCACTCACCTATTAATTTATATTTTAATGTATTGGTAGATTGCTTAAATTATAAAAATACATGTACCATTTCAAATGATGTATTTGATAGGGATACAAAAATACATTTCTCAGTTCTCTAAAAGTTTGGTCAAAAAACTTCTTAAACTTTTGTTGTTATCCTATGATTATTGAGGTTTTTTATCACCCTCATCTTCCTCCATTGATAAACTCAAAGTACACAAGATACACTGAATTTCTATATCATTCACTCAAGCTGTTATTTTATATTTTTTCTCTTATTCCGCTATAGTAATTATTCTAATCTCTTTTTTGTTCTATACTGTCCTACAATAATATTTTCCCTTTCAAAAGATGTAATTGGGTTATTCATATAATCTAAATGGAAGTTCGTGTAAATCCGCCTAGAAAAAATAAGGTTGGTTGCGACTCTATTAAAGTTCATGGGTTATACCACCAGGTGTGAAAAATATACATCTATATTTTTTATAATCAGGTTATCACTCCCAGCCAAGAGTGAGAATTCAGTGCATGCCAATCTCTTCGATAAGTAGATGGGATTTAAGAGAAGAATGGGATCTCAGTAATCTGAACCTCTAAAAAACTTCTTTTGTTATCTATTTTCTTCCACTTAATATTTTAATTCCATTATAAAACTTTGATAAATTAGAGTATTTAATAATAAATCAAAAAGGACTATTCACCCCCTAGTCACCTCTTCCATACCATGAGAGATAATAAAATTAACTCAATAACTTCTTTATGTTGTACTGGAAACCTTCTAAATTCAAATTCCCTACTTATTTGTAAGTCTTGAAACATCTCTCTTGAAATAATCTCATGTTGTAGGGAATCAACAGATGGAAACATTATATCCAAAGATTGGGATAATTTCATTACCTTTGAATATATATAAAAACTATTTATAGCTCATAATTAGATTCACTTGATAACCTTCAATCATTTATTGAACCAATGATTTTACATCTTGATTTCCAGCTTCCATCCACAATGGACCCTAAATATTTCTTACTATAATAGAATACTCAATCAGTTTAGATCTTTTTATTTACATTATAGAAAATAATCACTTATAGTTCTCATAATGTATCTTATTATTAACCCTTTTCATCATAAATATATTATGAAAATAAATTCTTTTAATGACTATGAGAGGGTTTATCTTTTTAAACTTCTATGCTTCGAGCATCATCAACATGCATATTTTATTTAGCATGAATTTATGCTTCATCATAACTAAATTATTATGGATGTAAAATTTTAAATCTCATGATGAGTTACTAATGTTATTTTTCATATGTATACACTATAAGGATAGGTGTAACAATTGGTAATATTGAATTTTTTTTCTTACTTGATCAATAGTTATTAACCAAGTAACTAAGGAGGTTAAATATTCTTGGTACGCTATGATTATAGGGGGACTAAATGAAGGAGTGGAATTTGCTAATAGTTGAACAAAAAAATAATTATTTTCTCCATATCAGTGAGACGCACAACATCTAATACATCCAATGGATCATCTAGTCCTTCTGATGTAATTCCAATATCACTGGAAAATCCCATTTGAGAAGTCTCCCCTTATGTCAGGGTTGGATCTACTTTGATTCCTTCTTCAGAACTTAATAAAACTAATTTTTTAGAGATAAACTCCAAAAGAAACTAATTTCCCTTAAAATAGTTTAACATATTGTTTCCAATCGATGAAAATGTGTTTTTGTGTATTCATCGAGGAAAACTGCAGCATTACATAAAATTAAAGAAAATAACCCTCCATAAGAAGAGAAACTAACTAACCTATTCTAAATATTATACATATATATAATGATATATCACACTATATTTATGGGATTTTAGAACATTAGTGGGTATAATAAAATAATATATTGAAATAAAATATTCTTGAACTCATTTTTACATTGATAGATATTAGAATGGGTGAACATGACATAACATTCTTTTCTGATTCTAATTATTTGGTTGGTTTATTCTCAATAATTGAGAAGCAAAATAGAGACTTCTTGATTTTAGGATGACTGACTTTGTATATCGCAAACAACCCAGTACTGAAGCTTTATGTCCTTAGTGGAGGAATTTTTGTTCCCTATCCATTTTCAATTAAGTTATCGAAAGGTGTTTTTAGTTAATAGTTTCAGTGAAAATATCATCCTTATCACCATAATTAAAAACTCTTGTTTGATAAATCTTATGAACCTCCTTCAGAAAATAAGACTCAATTATTCTTTCATCAAACAAGTACTCTCATCCTTATATATTTATAACATTATTTAATAATGTATTTTTCTATCTAACCCAAAAAAGTCTATTGCTATTCCACTTACAACTATCTGTATCATTCATTGATGGATTTCTATGCTCGTATAAGTTCTGTTAGTTTTCTTGGTTTTTTAGATTTTCATTGTAGCCTATAGTATTGAATGGTTAGGGTAAAAAGGTTCCAAGTGATGATGAATAAGTGTCCAATGGTTTGCAAAAGTTTTATGTTCTTAGAGATGATATATTCCTTTTTTTCATTGGTTTTTGGTAAACAAGTGGTCACATTGTGATATATAGAGTGATCATTAAAAAATATGGGTGGTATGTCCTATTGATATTTATGGTCATTTAATATGATATTGATATATATATATCGAATAAAATACATTGATTTGATATATTTAGGTAATTATATAAACATGAAATTCTATGAAAGAAAAAATAGTGTAACCTTTAAGTATAATGAATTCATAATAGTTCAGATTTAATAAAATCGAATCTATCAACAAATAGTGGTATAGTAAAAATATCTCAAAATAGATTTTCAATGAAAACAAATTATAAATATATAACATTTTTTTCAGTGATATCTTAATAAATGATGTCTCAAATAAATGTGCTATATTTTTTAATGGTTTATCAATTTAAATGAAATATTTATGGTACTTATGTTATCAAATTTCATTCAAAAATAGTTAAAATTAAATCCAAAATCCATTATATTTTTTTCCCTAGAACAAATTCACAAAAAAAATTCTTGTTATAATATATTCAACTTTGGTAGTTGATAATGTTACAAAGTGTTGTTTCTTACTTGAATTAGACACCAGGGATTTCACAAGAATGTGATTGGCTCATGAGGTGCATTTCTGAAAAACCTACATCCAGAAAAACTATTATTCAAATATAAAATTAAATTAAATTCATAGGTTTTTTGAAAAATAATATAAAGACACATGGTTCCTTTTAAATATCATAAAATACTTTTAGAATCATTTAAATTAGATTCTTTTGGATTGGATTGAAATCTTGCACAAAGACATACTAAACACATAATTTTTAGACTACATGGAATAAAATATAACAATATTCCAATGATTCGTATATTAAAATTATTGTCAACTGGTTTTCTAATTTCATTTGAATAATGTTTAATATTAGAGCTCATAGGAATTTAGTAAGTCTTACTTTTTTGAAGACAAATCTTTTTAAGTAAAATTTTATGTATTTTATTTTATTTAAAAAATTTCCATAATATTCTTGAAAAATTTTAAATCCAATAAAATAGTTTATCCCACCCATCATGATCATTTCTAACTACATTTTCATAATTTTTGGAAAAAAATTACCAGTCATTGATTTATATATCCAAAAATAACACCGTCTACATATATTTTACTAAAAAATATCTTAGGATTATTTTTTCTTGAATAATGTAGGGTATTCCATTCTTATAGTGAAACCATTTGAAAAAATTAAAGATCATAATCTATCATATTATTCCCGTGGATATTTTTTAATTCAATAAATAGCTCTTGTATTATTAAAAACTAAATTTAAAAAATGGGGATCTTTATCCCCAGGAGGTTGTTCTGCATAAACATACTATATTAAAACTCCATTCAAAAAAGATGATTTAGTATCAAGGTAATATATTTTAAAGTTCATATATGATTCATATTCAACAACAATTCTAATGGATTCTAACCAATATACAGGAGAATACTTTTCTTTATAATATATTCCCACTTCTTGATTATATACTTTGGAAAATAATCTTGATTTATTTTTAGTTATTATACTCTAATCATATTTCTTGTTTCTAAAAACCAATTTTTATCAAATTACTAGATAGGGAAATGGTCTTTCAACTAATTCTCAGAGATTATTTCTTTTAAACTTATTCAACACTTCTTATTTCACTAATAAATAACTATCGTCTGATAAATATCCTTCTATAGATTTAGGATCATGTTTGGTAATAAAGGCATATAATTTAACAAGATTTCCTATGTTTCTTCTCTTTCTTGCTCCTTAATCAAAATATACTATAATTGTATCCAGGGGATGGACTTTATGTTTTCTAGGATGACAAGTTAACACACTTTATATCTCACTAGTATCAACACTTGCTGGATTAGGTTTAAAAAAATCAAGTTCCAAATCATCATCTTTTTTATTGTCAAAGAGGGGTTCAAATCTCACATCATTAAGTGGATCACTTTGTTCATTAGTTTAATTAATGTTTTGATCAAGGGGATCACTTTTATTAAACATCACATGAGTTTATTCTTAAAATATTATGGACTTTTTTTGAAAACTCAATAATATTACAAGGTAGTGCAATAACATAGGAAGATACATTCATCATCCTTTGCCTCAAAATTTCCAAGATTACACATGGTGTTCCAGATATAAACCTTATATCCAAATACATTGAAGTATCCCACCTTTGGTTTTCTATTATTCTATAAATCATTGGGTTTTTTATTTAAAATAGGTCTTAATAGAAATTATTTAATAAAATAAAAATATATGTTGACAGCCTCATCCTAAAAATGAGTGTACATGTTATATTCACATAACATGGTACCAGAAATTTTTTGAAAAGTCTTATTTCTTATTTCAAAAACACTATTCAGTTGAGCTGTTATAGGGGAAGATAATGTGTCGTTAATTCCTTTATCAGAGCAATAATAATTAAAATCATGATTCTCAAACTCGCCTCCATGATTAGTTCATAAATTTATGATTTTATAAACAATTTCATTTTAAAAAATATTACAAAAATTAATAAAAACATAACAAACTTCACTCTTAAGTCTTAAAAAGTAAACTCCTGTAAATCATGAAAAATCATCAATTAACACATAAAAAATTATTTTAATGAAATAATTTCAGTTCTAGTAGGTCTCAATAGATCTATATGGATAAACTCAAAAGGTCTAGATGTAGGAATTTATTTAATTAGTCTAAATAATGAATTGTGTTGCTTAACCATTTTGCATGCACCACATAGGTACTTTTTGTCCAATATAATGCAAGGAATGTCGAAAATCAGTTTCCTTTCAGACAATCTTCTTATAAAATGATCATTGTAATGTAAAAGCATTCTATTCCAAATCCACGACTCATCACCTTTTGAATTATAACAATTTAAATTTTATATAAACAAAGAGGAAATATCTAGTGAGTAAACGTTATATATTTGATGTGATTTATATTTGATAAATTCGAAATTAAGAACAAAACAGTCATGGATAAAAAAAAATCAATAGAGTATGCATCATAAAAAAGATCAGAAATTCTAATCAGGTGTTCCTCAAATACATCAACATAAAGAACATTGTTGACAAGAATTGGTTGAGTATTTACAACTAAACTAGTATAGACTATTTTTTCTTTCTCATTATCACAAAATTTTACATATCCTCTATATTTTTTTAATAGAGAGTTAAAGTTTCATTAATCCCCACTCATACTCCTTTAACAGCCGCCATTCATAAACCATTTTTCATTTTTATTCACATATCAAATTCTTTATGGTGACAAATCAAACAACATATTTTTTCTATACTCAAACTCTTTGCAGTATAGAAATGTTGTCAACAGTAGACATAGAAATATAGATCTGTTTCTACTGTTCAAAAAACATGGAAATATATATTGAAATTTATTTTTTCATAAAATAATTTTTTACTCCACAAAATTTAGAATTTTTCAAATAAATAATATTAACATAGTGTCATATTTCCCCATAATAAAAACAAGTATATTTCACAACCTTATTATTATTAAAAATTATCAAAAAAATGTGTTATATAAAGTTTAGACATTTAATCTTAACTTATAATTTCAGTTTTTTTCCTATGTTTATTTCGACTATGGATTTTGTTTATGTAATCCTCTCCCTTTGCAAAAACAATTGTAGCAACCTAGATGTTTTGAACATCCTTCTATATATTCTCTATTTTCATGACTTTTTTAGTACTTGAGGTAGTATATTTATCAAATTTATTATTTTTTTTATAAAATATATCTATTTAGATCCTCTTATTTATTAAAAAAAAATTAAATGAATTTATCCGAGACTTGTTTTTCTTTTTTAAGGTTTCAAACTTGGTTTCTGACAAGACATAGTACTCATTTAATAATTTGTATAAGAAAATTTCATTTTTTTTATTCAAGATCATGATAAAATGAGTAATTAGAATGTACCTTATCTGACTGTGTAATAAATCACATGTTTTCTTTTTTTTATTTAGAGCTTTAGCTTCTGACTCGAAATATGTGAATTCACTAAAATCTTTGAAAGCACTCCATATGGCCTTCAAATATTTCTTGGATTTATCTTTATATCCAACCTTCATAATGAACATTATATTAGTATTTTTATTCTTACGCAACTATGTACAATATTGTTTTATGTATTCTATAGTTTGTTCACTCAAACAACCTTATATCTATCTTATTTTCATCATATTTCGTGTACTTGTTAGATGTTATTTAGAGAAATTTTTACATTTTGTTGGTTTTTTAAATTTTCATGAAATGTGAGACAGATCAAAATTTGATCAAAAATTTCCTAGGAAGTGTAGTTCCTTAAATGTTTTAGATATTTTTGTTCTTTCTATCATCCTTTCATCTTTAAAAGTAGAAACCATCAATGATATATTTTCTTTCTTGATCATCTTATGTTCTCTAACTCCAGCTTGTATTTCAGCATCATACATCCTGAGAGTTCTGATGATATCTTTTCTTTTCACGTTATGGACTACTATATTTTTTATTAATAGATATTACACTACACTTGGTTAGTAATTCTCTGACTACTTTCAAATCCTGTTCTAGTAGAGTGATAGGTGTTACTAGAACATTAATGTAGTTCAAAATATCATTGTGTCTTCTATTTCTATGAGTAATTCTCTATCAATTATCATCCATAGTATCCATTTGAGAGGAAAATTTTTGAAATTCATCCTTTTACTGTTGTTAACTCAAGAGTCCCGGTATCTAATACCAATTTTTCCTCATATGATGGCCCACTAAAAAACTCCATAGGGGGTGAATTGTGTTCCTAAAATTGTCTTTGTCATGCGACCTCCCTCTTCAAGGCAGGTGAGCTCAAATCTTTCAGTAATAAAATGTGCAGTAGAAATATGAAATCACATGGGAAACATAAAGATCATTGAAATTTATAGTGGATTTGGGAACATAAATCCCATGTTCTCATCCACTAACACTCAATTATACGATTTTAGTGATTTTTAATAAAATACCCCTTTTACATGGGTCTCCCACCTTAGTACAATAATTTATCACCTAATAGAAAGGTATGAGAGATTTAAACCAGGATCTAACTTCAAAATTCTTATCCACAACCTTAAAAAACATAATTACACCATGTATCAGTGAAAAATAGATAAAAAGGTTTTTTTAGATACTTTGGAAAACATATTTGCAAGAAGAAACTGATAGTAAGTGAAAATGCATCCTGAGAAGATTATAGTTTTCAAGATACATATTTTTGAAATCTTCAAAAGATAAAGATAAATTAGTAATCACTATTCCCATGAAATGGTCTAAATTTGTCTCTATAAAGAGTATGTTTTTTTGTGTAAGTGGACATATCTATATTTTCCTCGTTTTTTTTCTCTTATACTTCAAATAGCCGCCAACTCTAGAATTTATATCTCTTATTTTGATTTTGAACTAGAGTATACAAGACAACATGAATTTTCCAATTAATTAAAATATGAGAGAGATATATATAGTTGATAAGCTTGGTTTTTAATGACTTTTAATTTTTTTTTCAAAAATGGAATATACATCTGTAGCAGCAATTTTAGTGACCTTCATCTTCTTTGTATATTTGTATTTATAGGAACGTGACATAGACTTCTCCATAAATATAAAATCATTTTATGATAGACTAAAATTAAAAAAAAATTCATAATAAGTATGATAGGTAATCATGAAGTTATTTATGTGTCAGGTAGTACTATCTTATTAAGATGAAATTATAAAAAGACTTTATAAGATCAAATTTTAGTGTGTATGATAAACTTAGTTTCAGGTTGCGTAGATCAATTTTCTGTGTAGGATAAAAGGAGATGAAATGTAAAACATGAATTGAAAATTTCTTCTGATACTTCATAAGAAAATATTTTATGAATGTGCTATAAGGTAACACTTTCTTTAAAATATAAACTAGTCTCAAAACTATATACCATAAACCTCCAGCGTAAGATAAAGACAGGTTATTGTGACAACATCTTTGACTCTCATAAAATAATATTTTACATCATAAGATAAATTTTCATTACAGAGGCTTCACCTTATGGGTAATAAAACGATAATATTTTTATAAAAGATAAAATAACTTTTTAATAAAATTAATGCCTCACACATCATAACATAAATACATAGATAATCAACCATAAAATAAGTTTTTCGATAAATATAATCTAAGACAATTAAAACATACATTTTATAAAAAACAATTATGGATTTTTGGTAAAATAAATCAAACATGTTGGAACAACATAAGTCATTCCAAATGTATGTGCATATAATATTTTTGATTCTATAATAGTGAATGGCCTATAGTTAAGGAAAACTAGTATTCAGTTAATACAAATCTATCCAATATTATAGGGAAATATTATTCAGATGTTTACAGAATATCTTTGATGAAATGTTAGTGTTATTATAGGAAACTCCATTGAACATTGGTGGTCTTAATTTAAATAACACCAAACACTCAAGAAGACTGATCGGTTCCCGTATAAACATTATGCACAAATTATAGGTGTTTATAATCATTGATAATTTATAGTGGTAAGATAATTAATCATACAACGATAGGTTAATAATGTTAAGGAGTAGGTATTTGTATCATCCCTTATAAAAATAGTTTCATGCTTCTATTTATTTTCTTATATGAATGTCAAGTATATGTGATTTTCAATAGCATGCAACATATCCATTCCATATAAATGCAGAAGAGGTTCCAGAGTAGAGGGGTTAATTTAAAGAAAGTAAAATTGGGTAAAGAGTTGGGTATACTGATTCCCCCCCCCCCCCAATCCTATGAGTTCCCCTACCTGATCTATCTAGGATCTACACCCAATGAGGGAGTCAACATTATAATCAGGAATAACCTAATTTGAGAATATAAAGGGATCGTGAATAATCACATGAGAGAATAAAATAAAGAACATAGTATCATAAGATCATGGTGTTGAGTCAATAAGGTTTCTTTATGACTTTTCCATTCCTTTATGTCTTGAAAATCACAAACACTCAATATTAAGGACAATTTTATTTTCGCAATGATTTTTTTTAATAAGGAAGTCTTTCCTTCCTCATGGAAATTCACTTTTTATTCACATTTTCCTTAATAAGGAAAATTTTTCTTCCCCAAGGAAAATTTTCCTTACCTATTTTTCATTGTTCAATTTTTAGTTTCTCTAAATATAACTCTTTTTATTCCTATGTGAAAATTTTGGTTTCACATATAAAACCATGGATTTATATAAATACTTACATATAGAGTATTCTGTTCATAGGATCATAATTTAGGTTCCAAATTCTCTAAAATTCAGAATCTGAATTCTCAGAAATTCTGGTTCTGAATTCTTTGAAATTCAGAATCTGAATTCTCTAAAATTTTGAATCTGAATTCTCTGAAATTTATGTTAAGAATTCTCTGAAATTTAGAATCTTAATTATCTAAAATTACAGTTCTGGATTCTTTGAAATTCATGTTATGAATTCTCAGATATTCAGAATCTGAATTATCTGAAATTCAGGTTCCAAATTCTCTGAAATTCAGGTTCTGAATTCCCAAAAATTCAGATCCAATTTATTGGAAATTCAAAATCTGAATTCTCTGATTTTCAAGTTCCAAATTCTCTAAAATTCAGGTTCTAAATTCTTTGAAATTCAGAATCTAAATTCTTTGAATCTCAGGTTCTCAATTATATGAAATTAAGGTTCTAAATTCTCTGAAATTCAGTATCCAAATTTTCTAAAATTTAGGTTCCAATTTCTCTGAAATTCAGAATCAGAATTCTCTGAAATTCATGTTCTAAATTATATGAAATTCAAAATCCAAATTCTCTTAAATCCAGGTCCCAAATTCCTTATAATCCATACAATCAATTCCAAAGAATTCAAACTCTGAAATCCCAAGAATTCAAACTCTGATTTCCTCAGAATTCAGACTCCTAAGTCTATAAAATTCGGATTCTAAATTCCTTCGAAAATTGAATCTGAATATCCATGTAATATAGACTATTAATTTTTTCCTCTTATACTCTGAAATTTTAACTCCTAGACTCCAAAAAAATATTTTTGGTTGAGCAACCATATTTTACTTACCCTTTTTATAGTTATAAAACGATTTCATGAATTTTTTTTCTAACCAACCGTTTTTTTAGTGACACATGTACAGGTCCCATTGAGATTCAAGGAAAAATATTGTTGTTTGAGGAGGGATTAGACCATTGGGAAAATTCCTATAAATAAGAGATCATTTGAACGAGATCAGAACTTTACTTTTGGAAAAAGTTGATAACTCAAGAGACCACATGTTGTTGAAGTAATTTTTATAGAGAGAGATTCTCTAATGCTTTGTGTGTACTGAGCATCTTTTTTAAATGGCTTTTTGTGACTCTGAATGTTGCTGAGTACATTTGTGGGATTCTGGGGATAAGAAGACAGAGGTGTCAACTACATTAAATTATGAGGACTTCTTTGATAAGAAAGACAACGGTGCTGACTACATTGAAGTTAGAGGGCTTACAGGGATAGCAAGATAGAGTCTGATTTCATATTGAGGTATTACCCAGTTGTGGGTATAACAGACTTTCATGAATGTATAAATTGAGGGACCTTTATCCAAGGTTGTTGGATACCCTACTCTTTCGGTTAAAAGATTCTATAATTGTTACTTGTATTATTTCAACATGGTTTTCCATAACATTTTTCTTTTTAAAGAAAGTATAACTATCTTATAATTTCTTATACTTGCACTTTGAGTAGTATGATTCTATACTCTTTGATGTAGAATCTTTGCCCTTGTAAACATTTCTTATGTTTCTTTTCCGGAACAATATTTCTAGAATGTGGAATGTTTGTAGAACTAATAGGTTTTGTGAATTTACCTTGTTTAACATTGTTGAACAATAGAAAGTTTTATATCAACTTTAAAAGTTCCAATGGAATTTTTAAAGGATACAATTCACCCCCCCCCCCCCCCCTCTTATATATTGAGCATCTCCATCATATTCTGATCCTACAATTGGTATTAGAGGAAGTTTCTAAAATATTTATATTCACGTATAAGTTATCTTGCCCATGTTTTCGATGTTCATAATATTTTCCTTGATTAGGAATTTTTATCCTTGTTTACAAACTTCTATTATTAAAAAAGTTTGTGTGGACCGATATTTTCTTTTAGATGGAAGGAATTAATGTTGTTTCGATTGAAAATCTTAATCCTAATAGTCCACCATTATTTGATGGTAATGATTATGAATATTGGAGAGATCATATGAAGACCATTGTGGGATAAACATCTACATTATCTTAACTATAGATTATAAGATTCATGATAAGGAACTTAGAACCTTTACTAATCCAGAAAAGGTGGAATACCAGCTGAACTATAAGGTACGAAATACTTTTATTTTTTCTATGACTAGAAATATATATAGCCAAATTTCCTCTTGTGAATCTGCAAATAGTATTTGGAAGAAGCTTGATGTAACACAAATTGGAACCTCCAAAGTCATTGAAACTGGAAGAGTTATGCTCAGAGCTGAATATCATAGTTTCTAATTTCCTTTTGGAGAACCCATATGTATGGTACAACAGAGATTCATGACTATTGTTAATAGTTTACAATATATGGGTGAGAAAGGATTAGATGATGAAGCTCATGTAGAAAAAATCATAGATGTTGTGCCTAACGAATGGGAATCTATGAGGACAGCTATAGATGAAAATAGGAATGTTTCCCAGATTTCTCTTGATGTGTTTTTTAGAACTATTCTTCAACATGATGCTAAAATGAAAAGAGATGATGATATGAATAATAAAAATAATGGAAATAGTAGTGTTTCTTTTAGGATAACAACAAATCATATGAAATCCAGGACTCCTGATAGAGTTACAAGATCCAAATCTAATAGGACTATTATTCAGTACGAATTTAGTGGAATTGAATCTTCAGAAAATGAGTTAGCCAATATTTCCTGAAGGATGAACAAGATTTTTGGACATAAGAACATTCAATCTATATGCAATAAGAAAGAAATAAAATGCAAGATATATTTGGAAGTCACTTTCTATGAATCCAAAAGATTAGGGTATATAAGTATAGATTTTCATATGATTAAGAGAAAAGATAAAAAGTAAAAGCATTCTAAGAGGAATAGAAAGAAGTACTACAATGCCAAATCTAAGAATGTTTTGAAATCCATTGACTCCTAGTGTGCCAGTGTTTGGGACTCTTCTAAAAAATCCTCAGAGTATGAATCTTCTGGATAGTAGAATCTTCGTCCATTAGCCAAGATACCAATTGTAAACAATGGTTTAACGGCTAAGGTACACAATGTTGAATCCATAACCAATGTATCCTTAAACGCTGATTATAGTGATAGTAAATAGTATGAATCCTCAGATGATGAATCATCTTCTGATGAAGATAAAACTTTACCTACTTATGAAGAAGTTTCTAGGTTTTCCAATATCCATGAGAATGAAAATACTTAAGTCAAGAACAAGCTTGATAAGGAAAATTATAGAATTTATATTCTTACTAAATTAGTATCATATCTTTCTAAGGATTTTGAAATAAAATTTATGATTTTGAAAATGTATAAAAAACCTTCAGGATGATAATTCTGATAAGGAAAAACATTCTTAGGATTTAGAAACATTAATTTCTCTGAAAAATGTTTTTGAGACTAACTATAGTGCTAAAACTAATGTTTTTGAGGATAAAAACATAGTTATTAAATTTAAGTTATAAATATTTTTATTGGAGAAGTGTTTTTCAAACTTTACCATAGGTAAGGAAAATTTTGATAAGATTTATTTCCAAATTTGACAACTAAGGAATAATTCTGGATTTGGCTGTACTCATTCAAAACTGATTTTTAGTAACAATTATTTTGTTCCTCAACGTGCTCTGTTCTGCACTAAGTTTCAGTGTGCTGGGAATTGGGAAAAAAATTCCCCAAACAAAACTGAATCTTCATGTTTTCATAAATCTTTTTTTTTCAAAGAAAATTTGTATTCCTAAGATATTTTTTTCTGTAGTTCCCAAATCCAAGAATTTCTGGGTTTTGAAAGTATAACACTCTTGATTTCAGTAAAGTAAAGATAGTACCAACATAAAAACATGGTACATTGAGAGTGGATGTTCCCGGAATATGACTGGTAACAAATACTTATTTCAAAATATTATCAAGACGAATGGAGGAAAAGTAACTTTTGAAGATAATGCTCAGGGAGAAAATATTGCTATAGGTAACATTATTCTTCTTGTAAAAACATTGATTTCAAATGTTTTATTCATTTGGGGTCTTAGGAACAACCTTATTAGCATAACTCCATTATGTGATGAAGGTTACCTTGTGAATTTTAGAAATTATAAGTTTTTATTACTCAATTCCAAGGAATATTTTATTCGTTCTGCCCATAGGCAAGGGAATGTTTACACTCTAAACTTAGACTACCTTAGGATTCATGATATACCTTGTCTTATTGAGATGGAAGATCATTCTTCGTTATGGAATAGAAGGTTAGGACATTGTAACATTAGAAACCTATGTAAACTCTCTAAGAAAAGACTATGTGAGGATCTACCAGAGCATAGATTTGATTCTTCAAAAGTTTAGGATCCTTTTCAATAAGGAAAGAAACATAAATCGTGCTTTAATTCAATCGGTGAAGTCTCAACTACAGATACATTACAGTGAGTTCATATTGATCTTTTTGTTCCAATACGAACTGGAAGCATTAGAGGCAAATATGATGTATTGTTTTTAGTAGATGATTACACTAGATTTATGTGGGTCTATTTTTGAGAAAAGAGATCTGAATATTTTTCTTATTTCAAAAGTTTTAAAGCCCACATTAAAAATGATAAAAACCTACCATTGATAACTATTCATAGTGATCATGGAATAAAATTTCAAAATTCTGATTTTGAAACCTTTTGTAGTAAAAAAGGCATTACTCATAACTTCTCGACACTAAGAACTCCTCAACAAAATGGTGTTGTTGAAAGAAGAAATATAATTCATTAAGATATAACTAGAAACATGTTGATTGAATATTCGATCACCAAACATTTTTGGGCAGAAGCTAAAAGTACTTCTTGTTATACTATAAATCTTGTTTTGATTAGACTTATTCTTAATAAAACTCCTTATGAGTTATTGAATGATAGAAGACCTAGACTTTCATACTTCAAATTATTTGGATGTAAAGTATTTATCTTGAATAATAAAGATAATTTACATAAATTCACATCCAAATCTAATGAAGGAATTTTCTTAGGCTACCCCACAACCTCTAAGTATTATAGAGTTTTTAATAAAAACAATTGTACTATTGAAGAAATAGTACATGTCAAATTTGATGAAACTAATAATTTTGTTTTTAAACCACCTCAACCTACATCCTTAGATGTGTTTTCAAAAACTGTTTATCAACCCTTGATAAAAGATCTTCTGATAAGAAAAATGTCCCAGAAAATATTTCTTAAACATTTACCTTAGAAAATTTCTTACGACATGTTGAGGAATAGATTTTACAGAACCCAAATCAGTTATTTCTAAAGAATCATCCCAGTGATAGTATCATTGGTGATGTAAACCAACCTATAAAGACTAGAAGTTCCTTAAGAAATGAAATAGAACATCGAGCTTTCCTTTCCCAATTAGAACCAAAAGGTACTGATGAAGCATTAGTTGATGATGATTGGATAAAAGCTATGCAAGATGAGCTAAATTAATTCGAAAGGAATAAATCATGGGCATTGGTTGAAAGACCTAAGGAAACCTTTTTTATTGGGGTAAAATGGCTTTTTAGAAATTAATGTGATTAAAATGGAGTCATAGTAACAAATAAAGCTATATGGGTAGCTAATGGATATAATCAACAAAAAGGAATCGACTATGAAGAAACCTATGCTTCAGTATCTAGACTTGAATCTATTTGTATTCTACTTTCCTTTGCAGCATTCTTCAATTTAAAACTTTTTCAAATGGATGTTAAATGTTCTTTTTATAATGGTTTTGTTCAAGAAGATGTTTTTTTGAACAACCCTTAGTTTTGAAGATACAAAACATCCTGAACATGTTTTCAAACATAAAAAAGCCTTATATAGACTTAAACAAGCACCTAGATCTTGGAATGATAGGATTATAGGGGGTTTTCTTCCAAATAATTATGTTAGTGGAAATGTTGGTCCAAACCTTTTTATAAAGAAAGAAAATAAAATTGTATTGATTGTTCAAATTTATCTTGATGATATTATATTTGGTTCAACTCAGTAATCATTAACTGAATCTTTTGCAGATCTAATGAAATATGAGTTTGAAATGAGTATGATGGGTGAGTTATCATTTTTCCTAGGTTTTCAAATTTCTAAAAAACCAAAAGGAACTTATACATCAAAACATAATAATATTAAATATATTCTTAAAAAGTATGGATATGAAAACACTAAGAGTATCAGGACTCCAATTCTTACCTCAAATTCACTTGATCTTGATATAGCTGGGAAACCAATAGATCAAACATCATTCAGAGGTATGATAGGAAGTATAATTTACTTCACAGATAGTAATACAGCCTTAATTTTTTCATTATTCTTGTGTGCGATATATCAATCTAATCCTAAGGAATATCATTTAATGGTAGTGAAAAGGATCTTTCGCTACTTAGAGGGAGCCATGGATTTAGGAATATTTTATACTTTTGTAAATGGTTTTGTTTTAAAAATATTTTCAGATGCTGACTATGGTGGATGTAGAATGGATAGGAAAAGTACATCCGGAACATTTCATTTATTAGGAGATTCATTAGTTTCTTGGTCATTAAAAAACCAATACTTAGTAGAACTTTCCATCACTAAAGATGAATATGTTGTAGCTCGAAGTTATTTTTCTCAAGTGTTGTGGATGAAACACACACTCATAGACTATGGTATGAGTTTTGCCAAAACAAAAATAATTGTGATGATTTTAATCCCATTGTTTTAAGAAAAAACCATGCACATCACTCTCATGAAAAACACATAAATATTATTCATCACTTTCATAGATATAACTCAAAAAAATAATATATCATTCTTCAATTTATCAGAACAAAAGATCAAAATCCTGATATTTTCACAAAATCATTACCCTCTGATAGATTTGAATACATTAAACAGAAGGTAGAAATGATAATTGTAAGGTAATATTCCTTATTAACATATTTTTGAAACTTATCTCTTTGCAGTAACAAACTCCTTTTCATATAGGGAGTACATTTTCTTTTTAGTGAAAATTTTAATAGTAAAAATTTTCGTAGTTAAAATTTTCATAGTAAGATTTTTCATAATCTAAATTTTTCGTAATCTTAATTTTTCATAATCTAAAATTTTCGTAATCAAAACATATGGAATCTAAAGTTATTCTAGAATAATTTCCCTTATTAAGAATAATCTTCCTAGAAATCCTAAAGGTATTTTTCCTTTCCTAAATTTTCATAACCATCTTTTACTTGTTGGAATTCTCATTTTGTTTTCAAAATTTTCAGATTCACTTGTCCTTAAATCTGAATTTTTTTAATCTCAAAATATATTAATCTATAGAAATCCTTATTCGACTATCATTTCAGCTGTCAGATCTTCTCATTAATTTTTCAAATGTTGGATCAATCAGGTATGTTTAATCGTCACATCAATTGCCTATATAATGGACCCCCCAATGGTGGTCCCACATTGAATCCCAAACTCTTGTGTGGTGAAGCTCTGCCCTTCCTACTTAAGACTATTCCAAATTTGTCAAGTAGTCCTTAGTTCCAAATGTATAAAGAAGCCTCTCCTTGTAAAGAAATTTCAACCTTAAAGGAAATCTCTAAATGGAAGATTTATCGTGAAAGGTTTGTTGACACGGACTTCTTGAATAAGTACGATTCAATCATCTCAAAGAACATCAAGTTCAATAGCTATGATAGTATAGCTATATCTAAACCCAAGGCAGAGGATCCGGTGATTATAGAATTTCTAGTAGAGTTCTATTAATCCATATCTTTTTTCAAACAAGGTGGGAAAAAGATATTTTCTTTCAAGAGTTATGGTAGGACTTACTCTTTTTCTTATTATAAGGTAGCTAGTCCAATTGGAATACCTTATGAAGGAGAAGCTGAATTTTGTTCACATAAGTTACCTGATGTTGAAGAAAGCTTTGATAAGGTGAAGTCCATATAGTTCCTTTGTTTGGTTAGATTCAAGACTCTGAAGATTATTTATCTTCCATAAAATTTATGAATTCTTGAACTTTGGGTTCAAGGATTTATTATTCCGAGGAAAGGATATAAAGATACTCTGATGAAAAGTGATATGTGTGTTTTGGAATTCTTAGTGAACCTCTAAATGATGAATCTGGTTAAGTATATTTTTATTACAATTGAGAATATCAATAATGGAAATATGAAGTTTCATATTATCATGTATCCAGAAATTCTATCAAAGATCATTGTTTATGATTTAGAATCATTGAAAATTTCCTGTAAATCGAAGCCAATAAATTTCAGTGTAGTGTTTCTAAGTGATAAAACTCTAAGGAGAATGAAAATTGGATTTTCTGGTGAATCCATATAGTTTTATAATTTATCAAATAAAGAATTTGAAGTTTTATCCAAGAAACCTATTGTACCTGAAACCTCCAAGAAAGGTGGAAGGAAGAGGAAAGAAAAGGAAATTCAAGAGATGGAAAAAGTTTCTGTTGCCAAGGAAATTCAACATGCACCACCAAAGTCAAAGATGAAAAAATCTTATCCTGATGAGGTAGTTGAAAAATGGATATAGGATAAGAAAAAAAAAAGAATGGGAGCCTATGTTTGTCTTGGACCTTGATAAGGAAAAATCCATGAAGATAATGGTTGTTGAAGATCTTGAGAAGAAAGAGAAAGAGAAAAAGAAAAAAAAGATGTATGAGGCTGAGATAGTACAATATATTCTTAAGGATTCTGAGAAATCATCTAAGAAAATTCCAGTACCAGAATCCTTTTTGACTGAATTAATCCCCAAGACTCCGAGAAAGAATTTGGTGACTCTAGAGCGAGATCAAGAAGAAGAAATAGTGCATGAAGAAGAAGTGGAAGAAGAATAAGAAGGGAGTGGTGATACTGAGGATATAATAAAGCAAGTAGAATATTATCATGATAAGGATAGTCCTTCTATGAAGTTATCAATCCGAACATCTGAAGCCAAGTCTTCAAAACTTACTACCCCATGAAAAGATGAGATGGGTGAGGAATAAGTAAATAAATTGTCTGAAGAAGAAAGTAGCAATCATGATTTCATATAGCCATAGGGTGTTAAGGTAGGAGCTGATGAAGGAATAAGTTGATGATGATAAGATTGTTCATACCTCAGATAGTGAACATGAATCACCTACAAGAATAAATCCTTTCATGATAAGTTAAGGGAAATCAGGTTATGTTTGATACTCCTCCCATGTCTTTGGTCAGTAATAAAGATATCGGTGCTTCATCGAAGAGGAAATCAGATGTGCTAGAGAAGGAATCCACATCAACAAAGCATTCCAATTCAGAATCATCTTCTCTTAGACATGACTTTGTTGTTCAGTCTTTGAAGAAGATGGAAGGTACTATTCTTTTATTTCCAAGCATAGATTCAAGATTCCAAATGCTTCATTATTCCTAAAATCAGAACATATATTCAGTATCCATAGTGATTTATAAGTGTGTCAAACTTGAAGAAGATTTCAAAACATTGTTCTTTAATTATGAAGCCTAAAAAAGATCTTTCATGAATATTACTAGTTGGTCAAGGAAAATTGTTGAATATATGAGAATTATCAATGAGTTTCAAGATAATGTCAATAATTCTTTTGAAACTGATGATTCTAAGTTCAAATATCTCGCTAAGTATTTTGAAGAAAATATATCTCTTGAAGAAACTACTCGGAAAAAAGAAGTGAAAGATATGAAAGGGAAATTGATTTAGTCTCTCAAAGTTAGAAGAAGTAAAGGGATATTAGAATCCAACTTAATTAAATACCTCCTAAACAAGAAGATGCCATGAAAGCTCAGGTTGATATGATTAAGGCTCAGGAAGAAAAAAATAAATCCTTTGAAAAGAAAAGTGAAGGTCAAAATTAGCTACTCAAGTGCATGGAATATGATCACAAGGAACTCAAGAAACTCAATACTATTGTAATGAAGAAATTGTCGAAGAAGAAAGAAGGATAATATTTCTCAAGTCTGGTATTTTCTTTTATTTCCCTGTTATACAAATTCTTTCAAATCTTAATGAAATTTTTGTTGCACTTCATATTTTTGGTTGTTTAGTACTAATATTTCAGGTACCATATTTTTTTCCATTCCCTTTATTCCTTTTTGAAAATCACAAAAGGGGGAATGGAATTTCAAAAAAATTAATAAGTAAAGAAGAAATTTCCCTATGTAAGGGGGAGTTCATCTAAGGGAATGTTTTTATCATTAATATTTTAGTGTGAAATAAAATGTAAAATCTTATTCAGGAAATCAAGAATATGATCCTTATGGATTTCAAAGCCTAAGGGGGAGTTATTCATATTCATTATGATCCATAATTAAAGAGAGATAAGTTTTTATTTTCATGTTCATAAAAATATTGAAGTCATTATATTCCTTTTAGTAAGGATGTTTGTGCTTTCCAAAAAGGGGGAGATTGTTGGGTTAATAAGGTTTCTTTATGACTTTTCCATTTATTTATGTTATTAAAATCACAAAAACTCTATCTTATGGAAAATTTTATTTTCCATAAGATTTATTATAATAAGGAAGATTTTCCTTCTTCAAGGAAATTCTCTTTTTACTCATATTTTCTGTAATAAAGATAATTTTTCTTCTCCAAGGAAAATTTACCCTTACCTGTTTTTCATTGTTCATATTTTAGTTTCTTTAAATGTAAATCTTTTTATTCCTAAGTGAAAAATATGGTTTCACGTCTCAAAAACTCGGATTTCTATAAATACTTAGATATAGAGTATTCTGTTTTCAGGATCATAATTCAGGTTCTGAATTCTAAGAAATTCATAATCTTAATTATTTGAAATTTATGTTCTGAATACTCTGAAATTCATAATCGGAATTATATGAAATTCAAAATCTGAATTCTCTGAAATTATGAATTCGAATTCTCTGAAATTCATGTCTCGAATTCTCTGAAATTCAGAATCGAAATTCTCTGAAATTCATGTTCTAGATTATCCGAAATTTATGTTTCGAATTATCTGAAATTCAGAATCCAAATTCTATGAAATTCAGAATCAAAATTCTCCAAAATTCAGGTTCTGATTTCTCTAAAATTCAGGTTCTGAATTCTATTAAATTCATAATCCAAATTCTATGAAATTCAGAATCCAAATTCTCTAATTTTCAGGTTCTGAATTCTCTAAAATTCAGGTTCCGAATTCTCTGAAATTGAGAATCCAAATTCTCGGAAATTCAGGGTCTAAATTTTGTGAAATTCAGGTTCTGAATTCTCTAAAATTCATGTTCTGAATTCTCTGAAATTTAAAATCCGAATTCTCTTAAATTCAGGTTCCGAATTCTCTGAAATTTAGAATATGAATTCTCTAAAATCCATGTTCTGAATTCCTTAGAATATAGACTCCGAATTCCATAGAATTAAGACTCCGAATTCCATAGAATTCAGACTCTTAATTCCTTACTATTCAGACACTGAAGTCTACATAATTTTGATTCTTAATTCCTTAAAAAATAGAATCTTAATATCCATGTAATATAGACACCAAATATTTTCCTCTCTGACTCCAGACGTTATTTCCCTGGACTCCAAAAAATAGATGTTGTTGAGCAACCATATTTTACTTACCCATTTTATAGTTATAAAATGATTTTGTGCATTTTATTTCAAACCAACCATTGTTTGAGTGACATGTGTATCGGCCCCTATTAAATTCAAGGAAAAATATGATCGTTGTTATAGGGAGCCGACCGTTGAGAAAATACATATAAATTGGAGCTCATTTGAACAAGTTCAGAAATTTACTTTCAGAAAAAGCTGATAACTCTAGAGACCACATGTTTTTGAAGTGATTTCTGGAGAGAGAGATTCTCTCATGCTTTATGGGTGCTAAACATCTTGTTCTGCTTACTTCATGCGACTTCTAATGTTTTTTAGTACATTTAAGGGATTCGAGGGATATGAAGATAGAGGTGTTGACTACCTTAATGTTAACGGACATCCTTGATAAGGAAGATAGAGGTTCCATCTACCATGATGTTCGAGGGCCTGTGTGGATAGCAAGACAGACTTCGATATTATTATCGAGGGCTTACCCTGGTATGGGTGAGATAGACTTTCTTGAAAATATAAATCAAGGGACCTTTATCTAAGGTTGTTGGATACCCTACTCTTTGGGTTAAAAGATTCTATACTTTTTACTTGTATTGTTTCAAGTTTTTTTCCGCTTCATTTTGATTACTAAGGAATGTATAACTATCTTATACTATCTTATACTTGTATTCTGATTAGTAAGATTTTATATGCTTTAAGGTAGAATCTTTACCCTTGTAAACTTTTCTTAAGTTTCCTTTCTAAAACCATATTTCCAGAAACTAGAAAGTTTGTAGAACTAAGAGGTTTTGTGAATTTACCTTGTTTAACTTTCTTAAACAATATAATGTTTTATATCAACTTTAAAAGTCCCAAAATAATTTTTAAAGGATACAACTACCCCCCCCCCCTCTTGTATATTGAGCATCTATATCATATTCTGATCCTACACACGGAAAATTAAGAAAGTGGAAGGAATATATGAAATGACATAAGCCTAAGTCAGGGCTAACATCCAAGATAGTATCACATGGTTGATAGAGTCCCATAATGGATTTTTTTACTCCCTAGTCCCATACATAACATTTCAAGAGACAAAAAATTTCCCAATGCATTGGAGCACTATTTGGGAACACCGATCAGAACGTGTTCATGATTATGTATTACAAAAAAGAAAATCAATCATAATTCCAAATCATAAGAATTACCCATGTAATGAAATGGGTTTCATAATATTACCTCATATCATTATCAAAGGAAATTTCACAAAGAAGGCATTTGAGGAATGAACATAAGGCATGTATTACCCAATAAAAGAAATGGATAATTAGCTAGATATATATGTTAAAGACATATATACAAAATTTAGAGGCATTAAATAACATTAAATAGAGATAGAATGTAATTTAGAGACAGAAATGTAATAACCCAAATAAAAAAGGGTAGTTTCAGTAGATTGATTTCACCCATAAGCCAAACATTTGTAGATAGGAAAGTATCCATTCCATTTAAAAACCTTTAAGAAAATATTTACAAAAAAGTAAAATATGGTTTCTATTTGAATAAAAAATGAATATTATAATGAAATAAAAATATAGAATAATGTTTGGGATGGTGGCGAATGTCATTTCTGTTGTATGTGTTAAAATAAAACATTCGTTCATTCTATTAAAAATAATATCAAAACATTATATAAAAAATACAGAAAATATTACCTTTTAAAAACCAATGAAATTAAGTTAAAATATTCATAAGACATCCTTTGTAATTAATTTATGAGTATAAAAATACGTGAATAATATATTTTTAAGAATAATGACATAGAAGGGAAATATTTAGAAAAAAAATATTATAACATTGTAAATGAGGTTTTTAATATAAAGTACCCCTAAACTCAAGACCGACTCTCATGGGTGTTCCGTGTATTCCTAAATAATAAAACAATTATATTATTAAATTTCCAAATAACATTTTTAATTTTATTTCTTCTTTTATTTCATTATCAGCCTACTAATATATAATTACATAATCAATTATGTTCATATGAGATGTTTTGGTAATATTCAACCAATATGTCCAAAATGACATTAAAATGTTGTCTAAAATAAATAAGGTTATCATTTAATCATATAAATAATAATAATAATGAAATAACTATCTTTTTTTACATGATTTTTTCTTTTAAATGAAACCACTAAGGTTTATGAAAAATTATGTACATTACAATCAAGTAGGTGGAAGGTTATATGTTTGCATGAGTAACATTTACATTTTCTGAAGCTCATGATTGAAAGAAGATAAGTGTTATGTTATATTTATATAATAATAATTATATCATAAATATATTATTATTACATTAAATACACTTATATATACCATCTATGTTATTTGGTAAGGAAAAATGAATAACATTTCTTCTTGGAGGCGGTAATCGATATTTACGCCCGAATGTCATTATCATTTTTCAATGAATTGAAAAGTTAGAACATATAATATATTTTACTTTTAAATAATGATAAATAATTAATTAATATATTATTTATATATTAAATCCATATTCAGGAACATATATTAGTATTGATGATGGAAAACAAATTTTTTTAGTTCGTGAGGTGATAGTCTGCCTACACACGAACAATGGTTTCGTTTCCCATTTGATAGAACATGAGATAGATACAGGTTATTAAATAAAAATAATAAATTTTAAATATATGATATATACTCATGTTATTATATCATAAATAATGAATAAAATTTAATGGATTTGGTGGAATAAATAAAACTAAAACATTCGGATAAAAACTATAATTCTTCTTAACAAAATCTCCTTTGTTTTACTCCTTAAGCATTCTAATGTTTATATTATTCCAAAATAAAGACCTCTAAATCATGGTTAGGGATGTTAGTTATATATTTTATTAGAAATTTGATGAAATAACACTCTTTTTTATGTTTCTATAAAAGATAATAGTAGGTTCCCTTCTATAAGGGAGGGGGAACCCTTTGTATTACTTAAAACATTAAATTAATATATTTGAATTCTCATGAAAATAAAGATCTAAACTGATTTAATTATAATATACGGTGAGAAAGGGTTGAAATGATATCATTAAATAAAATTTGTATAGTTTCAGATTAGTTTCTTACCATTATCTATTTATTATCCCGTGTTAACCCATTTTAACAATTACCACGATAACGATGTTGTTATAATTTTAGGGGTCAAGATACTAGCCATTAAACAAAAATTGGTTCGTAAATGGACCATATATGATATTTATAAACATATTTAAAGATTTTTTTCAAATAAAGAATTTTAAAAAAAATTAAAAAATTTAATAAAATATTATTTATTATAAAATGACAGCAATGTCATTTTTACAGAGTTTATTTAATTTGAATTTAAATACTTCAACAAAAAATTGAATTAGAATATTGATTTTTAAAAGATCTATAATATGTAATCTATGTTTATTAAATTCATGGTCCCCAATAAATCACTCAAAAAATATTACGGTTATGTTTTTAAAAATGAGTTATTTTATTTTCCTTCTTAATTTGACAAAGAAAATATTGATGTAGCATAGGAACTTATGGTAATTATTTACTAATAAAAATTTATAAAAACAATTACCAAGATAAAAAATTAATTAATTTTTAAAAATCAATGATTATAATTGGACATATCCTCCTTTTATACTTATGCCAAAAATTTAATGTTTATAAAACTAATAGGATGACATTTTTTACTTTTCATTACATAAAATATTATTAAGGTAACAATAAATAAAATATGTCCCCAAGTTCCCATATTTTATAAAAATGGTTGGAAATGGAAAAAAACATATAAAATAGTGTAAATTCAAGTTTTATAGTTATTTTTTAGTCCTCTTCATATTATTTTTATCTTAATTAACCAATATATATTAACAGTGATGATAATTATTTACTATGGTAATAATTCAGAATAACCAAAAACAAAAGAGAAAGTATCTTCTAAATTTTATCCTCATACTTCCAAATAGGGAATCTATTTTTCAATATAAAATTTCTAGAATTTTGATAATATTAAAACACAAAACACAATGAAAAAAAGATTTTTAGACAAAAACATTTTTAATTATAAATTTTTTTACCAAACTCATGAAAAAAAAATCATCAAAAATAATATAGAAGGATTTCTAATTAAAATGAACTAATAAAATTTTAAAACTAATCAAAAAGATTATTTGAATTTATAAAAACTTTAAAAGAAAATACATTTTTCTATAAAAAATCATTATTTTTCTCTTTTAATTGAAGAATCATACATTTCATATAAATCTCAAAATTTCAGAAAAAGAAAATTTTCAAATGCTAACATAAAAAATTATATCCTTTAATAAACTAAAAATTCTAAAATTTCCAGAATTTAATTATAATAATCTATAATAAAAATAAATAAAAACAATTTTTGAAGAAAATATATTTTTTTAAAAGATTTTCATTAAAATTGAGAGAATACTTTCTAAGAATTTATCAAAAAAAATTATATTTGTTAATCATTGATATATATTTCATAATTAACATTATCATATTCATAACCACCAATTTAATATCTAGGTTACAATGATCTTATTTAAATATTTCATGGTTCGTTTAGGATCGGTGATTCCTGTTATATACGATATCAAACATATTTTATTTTTCTTAAATATCTGGGTGTTACAAATGATCTCCTTATCATATGGTATCGATGGGTTTAAAAATTCTCCCAAAACTCAGTAATGATTGTTATAAATCCATGGTTTTCTAGAACCATGGTTTTAAAGTATTAAGAGAAATGGAGCGAAAATGGTTTTCATTTTGAGGAGTTCTATTATGGTATCACATCCATACTGTATATCTAATAGAATATAAAGAAGAAAGAACCTTTATATATGAATCATAAACTAAAAAAATAATATAAAATAAATTTATACTTTTCAAAATATAGTCTAAATGTTCCAATTCATTAAAAAATCCGTTCCATCTCTATAAATTAATCTAACTTTTAAATGAATATATAATTTTTCCAATCCCAAAAAATTTTCCATCATGTATTTAATTAAACCTATGTATGATAGTTGTAGTGGAGTTTCACTTTGAAGAGGATCATCAATTCATAATACATGCAATATTATGCAATACAAGATCATGTAGTGATACTCATCATGTCATGGTGCATCATAAAATCAACAGTGATATGGTTTAAACCATAATTCTCCAGTGGTTCCTTTAGTGAACATTTATAAAAATCTCCCACTTGAATAAAATCCTCTTCCACTTATCTTGTTTTGACCCTCTATCAAATCATATATTGTAACATGTGAAACCATATCCGAATTGTTTTCATAAATTTACCAAAAATCCTTTTGTTAATACTATCATTAATTCACAATTTTCATTATTTTTACAATATATTAAAATACTTCTAGAACTTATTCTGGATATACTACCAAAAATAGTAAGGGTTTCATTAAAAATTTCATAAACATGATGTACATTTTTGAAATAAGAATTTGAACCCCCAGGGGGGTTTTTAGAAAAAAAACAATTACATATTCATTAATACATAAATGTAATAAAATAGGTTCCTCAATAAAAGGATAATTATTATTGAAGCAATGAAGGGATTGGATGTGATCTCCATCAAACATTTGTATCTCCATAATTATATGAATAGGTTTTTTCTTATAGAAGTATACGTAATAATATTATCTCGTTATCTATGACATCAAGTTGTTATGGTACACGGACTATTTCAACCACAAATAGTATACTCATAACTTCTAGACTCTTTAAGTATATACTTTACACGTAGATGAGAACATCACATTCCCCACATCCAAATAGATAATAATATCATGTCTACTATTATATGTATATCCACACATTTCCAATGTATATCCCAATTGGAGACCCTCATTTAATTCTCATTATAGAAGAGAAAAGATATTATATTGGTTAAGTCACAACTAAAGACTTGATCAACATCATATAAAACAACCTTGATTAGCTCGTCATCAATTTTTATAGAAAAGTATGATAGTTACCATGCTCAATTCCTACCCAAAATTAGGTATATAGATCAAATATGAAACAGAAACCATTACCATACTAAATAAACAGTGTATGGAACTCAACGTGGTATACATGGTGGGTTATTAACTCAATAAATCTCATTTTTTCCATGAGACCATATTACCTATCTTTATAAGATATCCTAACCAATATAACCATAAATTTTCATCCAAATATATAATAATCTGTGATGACCACCATTTGGGGATAATTAAAATATATACATTGATATTTAATTTATCATTTCATTTAATTCAATATATTTAAAATAATTGAAAAAATAATAAAGAGGAGGCTACCTTTTATATGACACAATGTTTTTTATATTAATATAATCCTTTAAAAAAATTTACCAACAGATACATATGCACCAATACAACCATATCTCTTATGATAAATTACCAGAGTGGCTTTATTTATGCTTCAATTTTGAGTTTTTTATAAACCATACATATCTATATAATTTATATCACAGATCTGTTTTACTATCTGATAAAATCATAGCACCAAACACCTTTAGTGAGTAACATCTATAATGATTGTTTTTTTAACTGCTCGACTTAGATATAATATTCCAAATTTAAAACAATTTTAATATTTTATTCACATTCATTTACTTCACAATATCCAATATTAAAATATTAATAAATTCTATAGTATACATAGAACCCTTTCTAAGAAAATCATCATCTTATTTCATCAATAATTTCACTAAATATTTTCCATGATATTAGTTTCGGTAAATAAATATAAAACATTAAATTATTTTATTATTACCAATACATTATAAAATCTCATAGGACCTAGAATGACATTCATATATAATTTTGTTAGGATAATAATTTTCTATTTTTACATCAAACTCCCAAAGCCAAAATTTATCCCCAATATCCTTTTTAGAAAATAATTTATTTTTAGAATATTATGATAAGATACAGCCACACATTTATTTTAGGAAATAACTCTTATTTCTATTTTTTGTAATATTTTTGTAGAAAAATTATTAAAAAAATTATCTAATATATTATTCTATGTAACACCATGAGATTTCATGATAATTTTTTCAAATAAAATAGATTTTCTTCATAGCATGTGATGCATGAAACCCTGAGTCTAGATATACTATAATATATTATACCTTTATAACCAAGAAATTAAATTTTTGGTATGTGTAGAAATATATATATATTAAAAATATTTATAGGTTTTGTTGATAAATCAAATAAATTAGTGTGAAATTTTTTTTTAATTCAATATATTATTTGAGAATAAATTTTACCTCAAAAGGTTTTTTGTTAGAAAATAATATAATTAATTTTTTCCCATCAAAGATAATTTATTTGAAAAAAATAACTCAATTTATTTAATTAACATGTAAATATTATCTTAGAATTAATTTTTTATAACTTTATAAGAAGATAAGAATTTTGATAAATAGTGAAAATACTAATTTTTGTTGAAAACTATATTTTCATTTAAAAAATATATAAAGTAACATTTTATTTTACAATATTTTTAAAGGTAAAATTATTCCATTTATTGTATTAATAATACAATTAAGTTCATTGTACTTAATTTATGAAATTTTTTGTTTAAAAAATTACACTTTTTCATGAAAATCATTTTTCATCACATTTTCTGAGTTTATTTTAAATGTAATTTCAAAAAATTTAGATATTTAAATTCATAAAATGAAATTCAACATTTATAAATTTTTTAATGAGTCCAAATTCATTTTTTGACCAAATTAATAGTAACCATTGAAAAAAAATTAACATGTTAAAGGATAAAACATGTTTACCAGTGTTGCTAAAAAAATATAAGAATAATTTTTCCATATAAATTTCTACAAATCATATTATCTAGCTATATTTCTACCTCATCCTATCCAATATTCAAATATATTTCCATTTTTATTCATTTTAAATGATAATAACTTTATTATATTTTATTCTTTTAAAAAATTCCAAGTGTGTCCTCTCTTCCACTTATAAAAGGACAATCATTTATTCTATTCTTTACACCAAATGACGCAAACTACCACAAAATCACCTAGCCAAATATATTATAAGAAAATATATCCCCTAACTGGAGGTTTTTTAATTATTAAAATACTATTCCAAGGGTCCTTAATATAGCATATAGGGGAGGAAAACTGAAAGAGTGGTAATCATCTTACCTAACCTCTTTCTATTTCTTTACACTTCTACCTCCTCAAAATATATCATATTCATCCTAAAATACTAATTTTAGTATCCTAAATATTATAATAATTTATTATGATATTTAACCACCCATATTCACTTCTATTCCATTATATGATAATATAAAGTAACGTTCGTGCGTATGTGTGGACTATAGCCTCCATGTACAGGTGCAATTCATTTTTGATAACCATATTACATGGATGGTTTTTATGATTGATTTAATTTTTTAAAATTATATTTATGAAATAATTATTCTACTGAAATTATAATATCATCTCTACCTTCATACATTCAAATCCGTTGAAAAATGATAATGTCGCTCCTACAGATGTGAAGACTACCCCCTCTACAAAGTGATGTCATGCATCTTTCATTTTTTATTTACATCAATGGTAATAATGATGTATTTAATAAATATATATTATATATATTATAATATATTTATTCAATAATTTTGAATTATTATTTACCTTTCATTTTTTCTATTTGTCAAAAATGGAAAACAATGATCATGTGTATGTACGTCCAACCATCTCTATAAACGATGTAATTCATTTTCCATTATATACTTTATTAACGAAACTTAATTTTTATATTTAAAGAATATATATTATATTTATATCATGATTAAAATTCTATAAATTATGTAACTATAATAAAAGCACCAGTAATGGAAATAGATATCCAATATGCTCATGGAAATGGAAATAGTTAACACCACGAAACACTAATTTTAATAAGGAATTATTAATATGTTTGTGTTAAAATGTTACAAGTGGAAAATATATGAAATTATATGTATTTAAATGATTATATTATTAAATTATAATAGATTTAAATTTATTAGACTAGAATTCATAGATTCATCAAAGAAATTAAAACTTGACTTCTGGTATTTTAATCTCACTTTTTTTCTACGAGATAAATGAAATATTCACCACTTTTTTCATTTATGTGGCATATATAAATAACATAAACATATTTATTTTATTATTATCATGAAAATAATTAGATATAAATACCCATCTATTTTTCTTTCCTTCATGGGTCTTATTGTTCAAATATAACCAAATCATTAAGGGTTTTATGTTACAATATCATTGATTACTCGAATTGTTTGTGGTTATGATCGCAATGATTAATTTTCATGACCTACCTCTAAATAATAAGATAAAATTTATGATCATATGTTAATTTATAAATAATATTTTTTCTTACATTTTCATCATTTTAAGTACTCAAGAGAGAGAATGAATTTTTTTAATGAAAAATCATCATTATTTCTCTTTTCACGTGGAAATGATTTTTCTTTAAGGTCCATGTTATATAAAAATATTTTCAAAAATATTTATATTATCCTATGATTATTTAAATTAAATTTCATATGTTATTTAATTTTAAAAAAATTATAAAATGGATCTTCTTGTCATTTTCCAAGTGATGTACTTTTTGACTTTTTGTCACAAATGTGAAAGGGAACATTGTTTTAATGTATGCAGTAAGAACAGAACATTCTAATTTCATGACCATGGAATGACTTGAAGATCAATTTTAAAATTTCGATGTTTTTTTTAAAATATAATATTTTCATAAATTTTTTGGAAACATTAATTTTTTACAAGTGATTTCATAATGAAAATGTTATTTTCATTAAAAAATACTGCAAATATATTTTAAAGGTATTTTCATCTAATTTGATAACCTTTGATGATAATTATTATTTACTAGAAATATGATCCAATGTTACCACCCACTTTTATTATTTGGATAGACTATAATGATGATGATTTAAAGATGATTTAATGAAACAAATTTCTTTTCCATGGGTAAATTATATTATGATGAAACCATTAGGAATCTCTTTTCATTTCCATGGGTTATATTTTGATGATATGATGAAATGTTTATGGAAATCCTTTTCTTTCCATTATTTATTCTATGATGAATTATATATGTTCATATAGAACACATATATGTTATTTTCATTATGTGATTTATGTGGCCCATAATTTTATATTCCTTTGATTTATTGGGTAATCAATTATATATCATGTGATAATAAGGACTTAAATAGTAAGTGAACCTTGTTCTATAAGGGGATATACCTATAATGATCGAATGGTTAGTGAACAATGACTAATAATATGATTTGGGTGTGAACCCCATCCACTATGATGGTATTTGATTTGATCCATGACTACTAAGGAGTTGATTTTTGTTTCTTATGTTTATGCCATAACCTTATATCTTATGATAATTTTATAC
This sequence comes from Viscum album, assembly GCA_963277665.1. Lineage (NCBI taxonomy): Eukaryota > Viridiplantae > Streptophyta > Magnoliopsida > Santalales > Viscaceae > Viscum > Viscum album. The sequence goes on from OY728122.1 coordinate 690,458,841, forward strand.
TCTTGTATCTTAGTATCTTTTACTCATTTATGATTCATGTCCTATGAACTTCTATTTTTATGACATGGCTCAAGATTAAGATCTATGATATGCAAGGTATGGTTTTTGAATGTTAAGATCATGTTATCAAACCCAAATTTTCATGTTATGTTTTAGCGATCATTGATATCTCCCTTGTTTACCCTTATTGAGAATTTGATCTCAATCGTTCTTATATTTCCTTTCCCTGGGTTATAAAGAATGGTATTATATATGATATCTCTATTAATGGTTCATATTATTAAAAACAAAGTTGGATATGATGTATTTCACTTAAGAACAAGTTATAAATATGTCTATATATCCATTGATACTATCCCTATAAATTTATATCATGTATCATAATGTTATGTATTGAATATTCATATAATAAGATGTGACATTAATATATAAAATTTCTAGAAAACTTTAGTTGGTATCAATGAAATGTCTAGTTACCATCATACACTAGGATAAGAAAAATTTAGTGACAAACCTTAGTATAATCCTATATATATGAGAACATACAAACTTATGGTAAAGAAAGGCTTTTTATTTCCCCATAAAACCTTCCAATACTAATACTAAAAGTGGAAGTGGTTTTGGAACAGATGAATCTTGGTGTAATAACCGAAAAATATATTTGGTTGAGTGTATATTATCCAGCATTCTAGTTCATGGTGAGTTCTCCCTTACTATGCATCTTGTTTGACAGTCCCATGGGATATGACTGGGATAATTCACATTTTCCTTATGAACTATTATTATGGATTTGAAAGGATAATGGTAATGGATTATTAACTCTTAATATAAGGTGTTATAGATTGAAAATAATATGTCATGATTTAGACATCCTATTATTGTTTTTGATGAGTATATGTTTTCTTATTAGGATTAACATTTCTCATACTATGTTTTTATGTTTTAGTCAATGGATATAACCTAAAGAATTAATGTTAATGTTTTATGTGACAGTAAATGAATGATTGTCCACGTAAGAACCCATGGTTATGGGTACTAGAATATGAAATCGTATTGATGTACTTTTGCAACTTTCCCAATTTTTTAATCATGATGTATTATAAATGAGAAGAAAATGGATCAATGTTCCACTGATTCCTTCATGGGGGAACATACACCTTCTCTATGTGGGTTTTTTAATCCACTAGTTATTGAGAAAGGGATTAGTTACATTGAAATAATATTTCTCATTATCCATTATTTTAATAATTAAATTTTTATTTAAACCATTCATCATTTGGAAGGTGAATAATAACATTGGTGTGAAATTATCAAGAACACAATGAAAATGGGAGAAATTTAATCCATGTAATGGAATGAGTATAAGAGCTTATTTTTTTAATAAGTAATTTCCTCATATAGTTGAAAAAAATAGAATGAATAATGAATATGTTAGTACCTATGAGAAAAATTTTACAAGCCTTGAGAGGTACAATTCTTGAGTTATAATCCAACCTGAAAGTGTATTTAATAAATTCATTAGGGACATAAAACCATGTATATAAAGGAATTTATATAAAAGGGAATTTATTATCTCTAAAAAAATTGGTTTTTGTGTTATCCTTATAGAAATAGAGACTAGAGGTACCCATTAATATCAATATTTTTATAAGAAATGAATGGTGGAATTAAAAGAAAATTATAAAAATATTAGGAGAGAATAAGATGAGATTTTCTATATGCATGATGTGTGGAAATAAATATGGAATAAATTGTCTTAAGGGTGATGGAAAGTGTTTAAAGTGTAGAAATAATGTCATCATGTAATAAAATGTCAAAGTGATGGAAGGAAATTATAAAATGATGTGAATAGAGATAAACCTCCATATAATGAACCACCCACAATCTTGTTTTTCAAATCTAATGATTTTTGGAATTATTCTAACCAGTTATAAAATCTAATGATTAATGATGATTATCTATGTAATAAACATCTTAATCACATAGCTATAGTTAATTATCATGTGATCAATATTTTTCATGTGGATAATGGTGCGGTTAAAGGTACAATTACCATAAAATCTATCACTTCTACTGTATTATTTGATTCTATATAAAACAACAATTTTTTACTAAATAATTTTATAAAGGTTCCAAAATACCACCTTAGTGATTAGATATTTAATTAGGACTGAAAATCCCTACTAGTAAGATGATCACATGTCAAATCTATGATGCTTATCCAGATGAAGTTTATGGGAATGAGCTTCCTGCAAATATTATTATTCTCCCTATTATGGAAATTGATGTTATCTTGTAAATGTATTCGGATTATTTATATAAATCCCACACAAATTCTTGAATAATGGAAGTCTTAATTGATAATCTAAATCAAATTATGATCATATATCTATGTTTTAATAAATATGAACTTTTTATGAGAAACACATCCATTATGTGGGTCTTTATTCCCATTCAAAATGAGTGTTTATCTTATATAGTTTGGAGAAACATAATCATTGAAGTTATTCAAATTTTTAGTGAGTTTTTATATGTCTTTCAATAATATTTTAACAGTTTTACACTAAATTGTGAAGTTTTTTTTATAGAACTCACACCAAATGAAAAAACTATTTAAACAAATATATATAGAACTGAACCAAATAAGTTATATTAATTGAATAATTAACTCCTTTAGAATATTGTAAAAGGATTAATTTGTCTTTGTGTGTCTCCATGGGGTGGACTTTTTTGTGAATAAATACATATCAATGTGACTCTTCATCGATTATTCAGAACTAAAAAATAACACAATTAAGAATAAGTATTATTTTACCAATATTTATTACTTATTCGATCAACTATATGGAATTCGGTACTTTTATAAGATTGAAATTCATTATGGATATAATAAATTACTGGTCCATAAAGAGGATATACCCATGAAATCATTCCATACATGGTATTAACACTGTGAATTTATGGAGATGACATTTGTTATTATTAATTCCACCAAAATATACAAGGATTTAATGAATTGATTATTTTGACATTAGCTAGATCAGTTTTTGGTAGTATTTATATTAAATATTTTTATATATTTAAATAGAATTAAAGATAATTAAGATTTCATGAGTATTCTATTGGATACCCTAACAAAAGATAACTTTTATGAAAGATTTACCAATTATGAAATTTAGCAGTATAGATTCTCATTTTTGGGACATAAAATCTCATGTGAGGGTAATTGGGGGCTCCATAAAAGATATAAATTATTGAAAATTGGTCTAGACCAACAATAGTGACTGAGATTAATAGTTTTCAAGGTTTGGATAGATATTATCCCTGCTTTGTAGATTATTTATTGGGACTTTCTAATCAACTAACCTATTTAACATCATAGATAATATTGTTCCATTAGATAGAAATATGTGAATAATTTTTTAAGGAATTTATGAGAATTTATATTGGAACACATGTTCTTATAATACCCTATGGTGGATATGGGTTTTTGATCAATAGTGACATCTCAAAAAAGGTATTAAGAAGAATCATCATGTAGAATGATATGGGGATTGTTTATGCTGCATGAAATTTGATGTTTCAGAAGTAAAATTAGCCAACTTATGATTTTGAGTTATATGCCATAATTTTTCATTAAATAAATTGATAAATTGTATTAATTAAGTAATGTGTGACATATATACTAATCATAAAACATTAAAATATATATACACTCATAAATATTTGAATATTCACCAAATAATATGGTTAGAGTTCATTAAATTTTATGAATGTACAATAAATTTCCACCCTGGAAAAGAGAGAAAGAAGGACAATGCTTTGAGTCAAAATGACCAAGCTATCTTATTTTTGATGAGGATCATAAAAGATCCAATATTTCTAGTTTTCTAATTGATGGATTTTGAAATATAGAAGGAATTTGTAAAATCTTGTATTTATAAAATTATTCTTCACCCATTAATCCATGTGTGGAATAAAGAGTATTATAAGGAAGATTTAGAACTACAGAAGAGAATTAGAAATGTTTTTTATTATAAACGTGATTATCATAGAAATATAACGTTCAAGAACCCTTTATATTTCACATAAAAACCAAATAATAAAAAAGGAACTATTAGGTGATGCTCATAGTACATACTTCTCTATTTAACATGGAATTATTAATATTTATAGATATATGAAATATTATTTATGGTGGGGAAAAAATAAGACAGGTATTACAGAGTATGTACTGTGGTACCTATTATATTAGCATGTTATGGTTGAGAGACAAAATTATAAGTGGATGTTATAACCATTACCCATAGTATAAGAGAAATTTTATAAAATTACCACGTATTTTTCTCCGCCTCAAAACATTAAAGGTCCATAATTATATTGTGTTTGTGGTCGAACAACTTATATATTAAACACAATTTATTTCTATCAAAGAATATTTCTCCCTTGATCATCTTGTCAAGAAATACCTTAAAGAAGTGCTAAAGTAGAATCGACTACCACATTATATTATATCTGATAAGGAATTAGGGATTGAATTGAAGTATTATTTATGTATCCTTAATTCTCTTGATATAATGTTGAGTTCTACTATTTCTTATCATCCTCTGATAGATGGAAAGTATGGGTGAAAAATTAAAACTCTAGAGGATATCCTGATGTCATGTTTTGTTGATTTAAAATGTGTTTATGGTCAATACCTACTTTTATTCAATATTATTTTCAAAAAAACATTCACTTGTGTATTCAGATGGATCCTTATGATGACCTCCATAGAAATAAATTTAGAACTCCAATGTGTTAGGATGAATATGGGTAAATAAAGCAATTTTAACCTATTATAGCTAAAGAAATGTAACAGAATGTAAGATATGTTTAGTAATACATTATGAAATATAAAATTCAATAGAAAATTTATGAAAGTAATAATAAAAAAATATAGAATTTTAAGATGGTGAGAAGATATTCCTAATAATTTCTCCATCAAATATGGTGATGATATTTGAAAATAATTGAAAGCTAGGCCCTATCTAAATTTTCCCCTCTGAGATTTGTGATCAAGTATAGAATGTAACCCATCACTTGGAACTTCTACAAAACATACCACAAGTTCATTATATGTTCCATGTATCTATCTCGAGTAAGTGCATAACAGATCCTTCTAATGTATTGAACATATTGGTCGTACCACTGGATCATGATCTTTCCTGTGAAGACTAACTAGTAGAAAACATGAATCACATAGATAGTGTACTATGGAATAAGACTACTAACCTATTTAAAGGTTTATGGAGAAATAATAGAATCAAAGAGGCCATATGGGAACCTAAATAGGTGATAAAATAGATATATCCTCGTTTTTTGACAAATTGATTTAATTTTGACGGAAATGTTCATTTTATGTGTGTAGAATGTAAAACCCTAATATTTTATGATTTTTTTTAAATTGAATTTCTTTGATAGCTTGTCATACATGAATCCATGAGTCTAAATGAACTGTAATATAGTATATCATTATAGAAAACTATTAAATTTCTAAAATGAATATTAATATACACATTTTTAAAATATGCATAATGTTTTTAGACAAATAAAATAAATAAGTACTCAATTTTTAATAGCAGGTATAGGTTTTTAAAATAATTTTTTTCTCAAAAATTGTTTCTTTTGGGAGAATATTATAATTTATTTTTTAGAAATATTGTAAAATTTATTTTTAAAAAACTTCTTTTTTGAAATTAACATGTCAAAATTGTCTTTTAGTTATTTTTTATAATTTTCTATAAAGATTCATTTTCTAATGAATTGTGAAAAATACTATTTTTTATTGAAAATTATTTTTAGTTTTAGGAATATAAAAAGTAAATGTTTTTTAAAAGATTTTAAAAGTAATTATAGTTAATTTATAATATAAATAATCAAATTACGTTCATTGGAAATTATTTAATTTAATTTTGGTATTAAAACATTGTTTACTTAAGAAAATATTTTTTTACTTGAAAATTGTTTTTGTCAGGTTTTATCTATAAATTTTAAATTTAATATCTACCACATTTAGAGTGTTAATTGATAATATGGATTCCATATTTTAAATTAGAATTTTAAAATTTTGAAATTAGTATTCATTAATTTTTTGATTTAATGAATAGTGAAAATTTATAACCCCAGTTAAGGTTAAAACGGGTTTACCGGGGTGTTTAACCAAATTATAAGTGTAATATTTCAGATTAAACTTATCAAAATTCTATTTAATATCATAATTTATACTTCATCATATACCAACATTATATATTTCTTAATTTGGATGAACTTGGATTGACAATGGCTTTATTATATTTTGTTCTTTTAATAAATTCCATTTCCAGCCTCTCCCCCACATATAATTGAACGCCCCTCTTTTTTATTCTTTTTACCAGTTGTCGTTATATATCAGACTAAAACTACCAAAATATCTTTCTAAAATCTACATATATTAATTTCATGTTATTTTAATCATAAAATATAATTCCAAGAATCCATATTAAAGGATCTAAAGGAGGCCACCTGAAGGAGAGGTAATCATCTTACCTAAACTCTTTCAAATTAATTCTTCATATACCTCCCCTAAATTTGTGTTATTCATCATAATGTTAAAAATTAAGTTTTCTAAATATACTTAATTAAAATTATTATTATTTTACCTCTCATATTAACTTCATTTCCATCAAATGGGATGTGAAAGTATCACTTTTGTGTGTGTGTGGATTACCGCCTTCACATAGCAATTCAATACATTTTCCATCATGATATTTTCTGGATGATTATAATGATGGGTTTAATATTTATAACTGATATTTTTGAAACATTATTTCTTCTATAATTATAGTTTCATATATACCTAATTACCTTCTAATATGCCGGAATATGTTAACGTTTCTCGGCCAAATGTGTTGATTACCTCCTCCATGAAGTGATAATAATTGTTTTTCATTAATAATCTTTATGGATGGTAATAATAATATATTTAATATATATATATATGGTATTTATGATATAATAATTATTCTATAATGTATAATTCTTATTTATATTTATTTTATTCCATCTGATGAAAAGTGAAAACAATATTCATGTGTACATACGAACTATTGTCCCCATGAATGTTGTAATTCATTTTTCTATCTCTTTAATTTATTAATTACTCAAAATATATATATAATGAATATATATTATATTTATATCATGATTAAAATTATTTATATTATGTAAACCTAACCAAATTAGACAAACTGGAACTATGGAACCAAAATTTTAAAGAGAAAAGAAATAGTTAACACTATAGAATAATGATTTTAATATGAAATTCTTAATAAGATGGAATTGAAATATTATAAAGGGATAATATATGATATTATAATTATTTTCATGATTAATTTATTTAACTATATTATATATAAATTTAGTATATTAGGGTTTAGAGTACCTTCAATGAAATTTGAACTTTAGGTAAATGATTTTCATCTCACATTTATTTCTATGAGACACCCACCGTATTCACTAATTTATTTATTTTAAGTAGTTTATATACATACGATTAATTTATTTAATGATATATATATTAAAAATTAATGGATATAAATATCCATATTTTTTTATTTCTTTCATGGGTTATATGATTCAAAAGCTACAAAAGCAGTATGGGTTTTATGTTACAATCTCACTGATTACTGAGTTTTTTTATGATTATGTTTCCAATGATAAAAATTTAAAACATAAATATTAATAACCTCATGAATTTTCTTGTATTATAGTTATTTTTTGGATAATACATTTTTCCTTTAATTTTACTCCATTATGTTCCCAGTAGAGTGAATGAGTTTTTTAATGGAAAAAAAACTTTATTACTCTTTTCATGTAAAAAACAATTTTATTCCATGATCAAAATTTAAAAAAATAAAGTTGTTTTTAATAAAAATATTATTGTTTATAGTTTATTTTACACATTATCTATTTTTAACCAAACATTTTAAAAAAAATACTTCTTTTAATTTTCCAAATGAGACGCATTGGTCGTTTTACCACAAATGGGGAAGGGGTATTATTTTTAACATTCACAGCATAAACGGAATTTCCCTAAATCATGACATGTAAATTATTTAAATATTCCATTGCAAGTATCAAACATTAATTTCATTGAAATTTTATTCATAGATATTTTTTAAATTTATAGAGTTTAAGAGTTATGTCCTAGAATGAAATTTTTATTATCCTCTGGAAATATTCTATATATCTTCTATAGTCATTTTTATCTAATATAGAATACTTTTAAATTAACTATCAATCACTAGAGATATGATCAAATAATTCCATAAAAATTAATTATTATTATATCTTATGATGATTATGATTTAAGGAAGATTCTTGGAAACTCATTTCATTCCCATGGATTTATTATTTTTTAATGAAACTTTTATGAAACACGTTTCATTTCCATGATTTATGCTATGATACATTGATTAAATGTTTATTAAAATATTTTCATTTACATGGTTTATTATATGATTAATTATTTGTGATATAGTATTACACATTTTTTTAATTTCGTTATCTTACATGTGGGCCCTGAATTATATATATCTCTAATGCGTTGGATAAATATTGATATCTCATGAGATAAAAAAAGACTACAATAAGGATCTAACCTAACTTAGTACGAGTATATGTCCACTATAATTGTATTGAAAGTGAATTTTGAAAAATAACATATATTGGAGATTGAACCTAATCCACTATTATTGTCTTGTAAATGATCTTTGACTACTAACGATATTATTTTTTATGCTTGTGTATATGCCACAATCTTATGTCGTATACCAATGTTATGCATTCATGGCTCGTGTTCTTGGATTTTTTTATGATTCACATATTATAAATAATCATGTTTTCCTAAATGAAAAAGTATTATGATATATTATAATAATGGTATTGTTTATAAATGTTAAACATCTGTTATCTTAACCTTATACTCATGTTATGTTCAAGTGTTCATTGATATCTCACGTATTTACCCATATTAGGTATCTAAGATCACCCTTTTTTATATTTCATTTACTCATGTTATGAAGAAAGGTATAATGTATGATATATTTAAAATGGTGATATTTATGAAGAAAATTGTAGTAGATGATGTATTTCAACTATAAATCAATTTTTTATGTATCTATTTTTCTAAATATACTAGACCATTATGATTCTCGCATGATATATACTAAAAATTCATCAAATAATGTGTGGTATGAATGTATGAATGGTATGGGTCACTTTATTATATGTTTATAGATTATCTACTAAATGGAAGACTTCATTCATTAAAATATGGAACTAAAGTATTTTTGAAATTATTTTCCTCACATACTAACAAATATCTAGGATAAATTTTTATAGTCTCGAAAAAAAGTTAATAAATATATCCTTATTTAAAAAAGTTATAGAGTTAGAATATTTCATAAACCTTTCATATTAAATCCATCATATCTTATTTTTTATACCAACACATTGTTATCAAAATAATATCTTATCATAAAAGAGAAACAAGTTCAAATACACTTTCATTAAATATTTCCACTTGATTTTGAAATATTTTATTACATCTATATCTCTATAGTTACAAAATTTTATATTATATTTTAACACAAATTAAAAACTCCCTAAATTTTTAACTTTATTTTGAACTAATATATTTTTTTAAAAAAATATAATAAATATATCATATACTATTTAAAAATTGAATAATAGATTCTATAACATATACTCCTAGAATTGACAACCTATGTAGTTTCTCGAAACCATTCAAGCATCCCAAAAAATTCAAATATAATTGAAAATTTTCCCCTACTTCATTATATATTATTGTTGGATTCAAAAACCAATATTGGATACTCAAAGTGAAATTAATATACTATACAAAATACTTTTCTTCTTTAGATTCATGCTTTTATAATTTTTCCTATCAAAACAACACCAAATTCTAGACTTCTCATAACCTATATATTTATTCACAAAAATTTATGTAAATTGGGTAATATTTTCTTTAACTGATTTAAATATTCAAAACCATTCATGTAATATTTTATTTCATATCAATTTCTCTAATTTAAACTATCAATGTCTTCATGTCATTGGCATGGCCAATCATATTGCATTGATGTGTAGAAAATAAAGTTACATAATTTATTATTTATGTGATGTCATTGAAATCTAAATTAGATTATTTTAGGATTATCATATGTATATATATTCACATATTTAATAATATTAATTTTTGGTTTCTTAGGAAGGGGTTGCTCTAACACATTTAAATTTTCTTCTTGGGCAGGATTCTAAATCTCTTATACCTGTTAATGAAGATACTTCCATTAATATTTTCCTTTTATAATCTTGATCATAAATTTATGTTTGATGATAATTATGATATCATTTTTCTACATCAAAATATATTATCATATTAGTATCATGTTTCACCCACAATTAATAATTAATTTTATAAAATCAGCTATAAATAATAAAAGGACCCCTATTACATCTCATCTTATCCATTTTTCGAAAGAAAATTATTCTTTCTATACAACGTATCCAAGATAAACTAATAATATATTCCCTAAATATATCTTTTATACAACCATTTAAATTCTATCACATATTACTTATTGAAATATTAATGGATAACAATTTATTTGAGCACAACATATGGACTATCCAAACTCATTTCCTTGGGTATGGAAAATGTTTAGTTTTCTGATAAGTTTAACCAAAATGATGCATAAAAAAGTTTAATTTAATGGTTAAGGTCATATACATACTTCATTTCCATAAATAAGATGATCCAAGGTCACCCAACATTGGTATGACAAATCTGATTGGATGATCAAGTTTTTGAATAGTGTTTCTTTGGAAAGAATTTAAGAATTCATGTTCTAATGGTATTTATTCTTACCATATTAAATCATATTATTCCATTAATTTTATTAATTCACCTAATTATTTAGTGTTAAGTCCCTTATACATCCATAAAATCATTTCCTTTAAAACATATTGATTTCAAACTATTGACCCAACCAATAAATTGTGTTACTAATCCAAATTAATAGCCAACAATATTTACACATTTCCAAATTCATCACATGATAAATGTTTATGAAAAAGTTTAATGTAAATGAGTATAATCAAATGAAATAAATAATCCCCACACAATTGATAATAACACATCTATTTTCCAACCCCAACATTTCTAGATAGCACCTATGCTTTTAAGATAATGAGTTATTTCACTCAAAGCCCTTCAATCAATAGTTTTATAATAAATGGACACATACTTTAAATCATAATTCCAAGAAATAATATTTATGAACTATAAATAATTTATTAATTCCACCTCATAACTTAGTACACTCCATAGACAAGCTATAATAAATTTAATCATTTTATTATAACAGGATTGTAATTCCTAAAAACACATATAATAAATTACAGAGAAATATTAAACATATTAATATGAATCAGGTTTTATAAGTTGTAAACAAATATTTAAATTAATGAATAATTAAACAAGGAATAAAAAATAAATGAACAATTCTTAAATTTTAGCATGAGATAAACATTTATTTACAATTCAAAAATAAATTAAAAATAATTTTATAATTTATTTATGGATAAACCGAAACAATTATCTTTTTTAAAATATAAACATTCATTATGGAATAGTGTTTTCCATTTCAGTTAGAATCCAATTCCTAAATTCATTTTAGGAAAACTGAGTCATTTCTAATAGAAAATCCATTTAAGGTAAGTTAATTTTACCAAAATATTTTAGGTGGATTATGGTGTGGTGATATTGGTTGCACTATTGTGGTATTATAGAATCTAATTCCTTTCAGATAATGACTATATAATAAATGAAATAGATAGTCCCACAATTTTCTGATCTATCCCCATGATGTTGGTATCCATAACATTACAATCACATGATCTTGATAAAGAGATATCAAACCTATTTCCCTATTTTTTATGAAAAATATAGGTGTCATTTTGGTTTAAGAAATGGTGTTGTAACACCCCGACCCCAGAATCCCTAAGTCGGTGCATTATTTTCAAACATTAGCATAATTATAAGGAATAAAATCTTCAAGGACCGATCATTTTAGCAGTCCTAGAAAGTTAAATTATAGAAATGATACCCATAATACAATGGGAAGTGAAAAAAAATATGATACATAAAAAATGAAATAAACATCATCATTTAAAGATTATTCCATAGTTTCTTCTTCATAACATGTGAAAATGAAACGTAATAAGGGAGAGGTAAAATTCTCAGTAAGGTAAGTAAAGAATAAAAAAGATTAATTAATTATAAAAATCAACATGGAAAGGTAAATAATAGATAACACATTTAATTCAAATAACTAAATAATGAAATATCAATATGGAAAGGCAAGAAACTAAAAACAAATTATATTTAGTCAATTAAATGAAACATACATGTATACGTATATATTTCAATGAAAAATATCAAGGATAAATAATAACTGAATCTAAATGTGTGAAGTTATTCATTATTGGACGTCATATTTCTTAATTACATGGAACCATTACCTTCAAGACCTTCCACAATATGATTTTAAATATCGAGTAAAAAATCATCTAATTTGGCCAGTTATTTAGTCTCATGTGATTACTAATGAATCGAGGGTCTATATATTACTTAGCCCAACCCATTTCCTACATGTCCAAATAATTACTCATATATCAATTTAACTCATAAACAACAAGCCTTATCAAATATCTGTCTTGAATTAAATAGACGGATTTAACAATAATTCCCCAGTTAATTAAATAACTTTCAAAGTGAACAGTATATGTAAAATGTTGAACGGTTTATCAAATAATAACATCTATTTCATAGAAATATGAATATTGAAGTTAAATGTAATGAAAAATAAAATGATAAAAAGTAAGTGATTATTTTAAGATAAATTTAACAATCACAAAATAAAGTGTGATTGAAAAGGTAATAATTTAACACATTCTTGACTAAAATACTCTTCATACATTCCAAAGTGTCCTACACCACATTGAAACAATTGATATCTTAATCCACATGAAGTAATAGAATTAAATGAAACATAAAATATCGTTAGAATAATGATATTTATTATATAACATTTCAAAGGGTAATATATGAAAAATATAAAAATTAATTGGTGAATAATACTAAATAAGTATCAAGGGAATGTAAATTGATATGAAATAACTTAGTTTATCCTTTATTTATATTATGTTCTCTTTGACAACCTATAAACTATTTTAAAACATATTACTAACTTATAATATAACCACAATCATATTTATGATATCATATATTATATTTTTATAATATCTTATTAACCTTTTGTTAGTAATCTTTCATTATTTTCAATATTTTAGGTGTTAATTCCCTAGTTTATCGAGTATGATTTGAATTGTTACATGGTATTCAGATTAATTAGATCATGTTTTACTCATAGATAGAAATTAAAACAATATGAAAATATAATATATGTTTAGTATATATTTATTTATAATAATCCCTAATATTTTAAGATAACAAATGAAATGTGCCTTTCATTGAGATGGTAGGTCATACATATGCGTGAACGCTACTTGAATTTCCTTTTCATATTAAAACAATGAAAATTAAATCATATATATTTAAAATATAATTAATTTAATATATTTATTTCATATATTTCTCATTTTGTTAATGAAATATTCCATTAAACATTCCATGTATATTGTGAACGAATCATGTTGCTTTGAGGGGGTGGTACTCCACACTTCCACAAACAATTTTATCATATTTATAAAAAATTGAAAAAATAAGGCTATGTATTATATAAAAAATAAATAAGCATAAAGAAATTATGAATATCATATATATCATATATAAACATTTTTTCCATCATAATTCCAACCATGAGAGTTGGTATAGGAAATAATGAACAATTGTCATTTCGTGAGGCAGTAGTTCGCCGTACACATAAACAGTGAGTACATTACCCATTAGATAAAAGTTTTTGTAACCTCAGGTAAAACCATAAACATATCATCATATAATTATATTTAGGATACTTTTTTTATTAAATAATCATGGAATAATGGAAATTGAAATAGTGGAAATAGAAATAAAACAAAAAATATTAAGGAAGGATGTAACCTCTTATTTTGGTAGCTTCATTGGGTTCATACCAAATGGATTACATGGATGTCTTTCTACCCAATTTGAGGCTTCTAGGTTGATGGGAGTGCATTTTAGGAGTTATTTGAGAATATCTTTTTTGATCCAATGTTTCTTTACTGTTTTGAGGAATTGAGAGGACAAGAGTCCTTTTATAGTGGATGAGAAGTGGCACTCTTGTAAATTTTTTGAAAGGGAATTCCTCTCAATTATTTCATATCACAATTGAAAAGAATAATTATAAAATTATATAAAATTGGGGATATTATAAAATAAATTCCGTACAGTTTCCTTTTTAAAATTTTATCTATCATTTTGGACCTAAAGCTAAAGGTTTAGTCCATTGGTAATCTAATTTTCCTCTTAATCATTGTAGTTAATTTTAATTACTTTTACTTGTCATTTTTTTAAATATAATGTTTTCATTATTAGACGTTATAAATTCTTTTTATTTACAATATTTACTCCATTTTGTCAAATACCAGTCATATAAGTGTCATAAATTAATTTTAAATTAATCTCATATATAGGAAGACAATGCATATTTTTATAGTAAAAAAGTTCAAATGTTTGAAATGTTTTTATATTCAATTTCAAAGTGAAATTGATACCAACAACCAAAATTGGATTAATATATAAAAAATTAATCTAATTAATTTTATAAACCATTCAAAAATATAAATTATCCTTTTAAATAAATTATAAGAAAAGTAGTTTTGAATTAAAATTCTTCAATTTTCATTATTCATTAAAAATGAAACTTTAGAGAAAAATACCAAAATTTCACCCTAGACTAACATTGATGTATTGATTTAAAAAAAATTAATTTTATTGTGTCATATTAAATTCAGAAAAGTGTAAAATTCATATTTAAATTAGGTGCTTCATTAAAAGATGGAAAATTTCCTTTAAAAAAATATAGTTTATTATTGGTAATGTTTGGTTTGTTCTTATTATATGTCTATAGAATCAATTGGATAATTGTAAAAAAATATTTTATTAAATATAAAATATATATTATATTAATATCACTCAATAAGTTTAATTAAATTAATTTATTATGATAAAATGACTTTGTGATCATAAAAATTTGTTTTTTTGTAAATCATTCCCATTATATTCAATTGGTTCTTATATTTATTTCTAATTTTTTTGTAAAAAATTATTTCATATAATATTTTTTTAAACCATATATGTTCATAAATTTTTTAATCGGATTCATAGCTACCATCTTAACAGCGATGTTATATCTTATTATATTATATAATAATTTTTTTAATAATGTATTATTGTATAGTAAAACTCTTGTGTGTTATGAATGACTTCGAATAAAGTCATTATTGTATGTAATTCAAGTCAAACTCGGTGTTCCATGTTGTAAAATATATAGAACTGATTTATTAAATATATCATAAAATTATGGGAGGCTATGTTACATTCCATGCTTTGTGTTGCATGTCATACATTCTTTTAAATACAATATTCTTACTTTTGAATTTTAGAGTGTTACATTCTCCCAAACATAATTAAATTTTGAACTTGAAATTTAAACATGATCTCGGTGATCAATGCATTAAAATAATATAGAAAAACAATATAATAAATATTTTTAATAACATATAATTTTAATAATGATGAAAGGGAAATACAATACTCACGTAACTAGGTCCCCAGGTAGGAGAACATAGATGGGAAATAGAAACATGATTACTGATGAAAAATATAACAGTCATGTTCTAATGGAGAGTGGTAGAGAACATGTTTAGCTAAAAGATGATGACTACAAATCATTAAACCACTATTGTGAAAAAGTTCATTGATATTATCAAAAATGGTCTTAATAGGAAAAAAATTCCTTTCAAACACTTTTCTCAGTGTTGAGGAACAATTTCCTTCCATAAAAATATAGGTAAATATATGTTTCTATAAATACAATATTTTTATTTGGTTGTTCCCTTAACTATTTTTACTTAGTCCCTTTTCAAAATTTGTATCATTGGATAATGTAATACATGAATCTCTGAAATATTATTCAAATATCAACCTAAAAATTTATAAAAGGTTAAATTATCCAAATGTTTTTTATCAAAGGCATTGGAAAGAAGGTAAATGAATGAACATATTATAATACTTTAATTAATACAATGTATCTCTTTAATCCTAACACACTAAATATGTGAACAGCTTCAGCATGTATTATCATTAAATATGGTATTCCTCCTTAAGTAAAACACGTGTTATTGGATATATTCTAGAAGCAAAAAAAAATTAACTCCATCAATGATCATATACAACACAATGATGAAATATCATTAATTAGTTCCAAGGTAGATAGCACATATCCAAATAGATCATTTAATTATCCAAAGAACATTGCCTCAAAATTATTAACATTTTAAGGCTTATCTCTCCCTCAACTGTGTATTTTAAAAACAGTTAAACATTATACTGAATCACTTTTCTTGGTACAATTCAATTCATAATATCAAATATTTATTAAAAAGTACTCCAATAAAATCCTTACGTATTTCATAACTCATATGATGAGAATGTCATTAATAAAATACTTTTAAAATATATTTAATAAATCCAAATACAGATTAACATTAATAATTCCACTTCATTTGTGTTAATAACATATGTTTTACCTTGATCCCTTAGCTTCATTGGAGAGATATTCCCTTGATTCTTGGGGAATTTGTTTTCATAGTGATTATTTTTGATCCTTTCTATTAGGGTGTGCATTGTCGTGTTGTGATGCGCTGATTGTTTCCCTGTATTCCTGCTTTCCAAAGGTGGGAGACACAAATCACATCCTCAGAGGTGTTTTATCCTTGATGGAAATTGGATGATGGGATATCAGTTTCTCCTTATGTGGATTCCTCCTCAAAAAAAATTCCTTTTTTGGGTCTCCCTTATATATTTGAGTCATTGTTCATGAATCTCATTCCCAGTTCCATATTGTTGTGGACACCAATTAATTTAATTTCTTCTGTCAGGACATTTTAAGACTTTTAGAAGGTCAGAAACCTTTGAATGGAGTAGGTAGTAACATCAGGCATTTCGGGGAATCTCTGGATGTGTCTAAATTGGATTATTTGTATTCTTCCTCATAAGAGTGCATCTCAAGGGTGCATAACCCAAGGCATCCCATGTCAGTCATGGGGTTTAATTTCTAGGAGTCATGTCACTATGGTTTTCCTCAACTTCCTAGGATTAACATGAGGTATGCCATGAGTTTAACATATTATGGAGATGGTTGATCTGATGGTGTATTTTATGAGTTTTTCCTCAGACATACCATGTTCAACATGGGGTAGGTCGTGAGTTTAAGATCATGCAGAGATGGAATGAGAGTGACAAGAATGTCCAATGGAGGTGGATTATATTAGTGCATCCCTGGGAGGGTGTACCTAAAGTGTTTACTAGGTGGATGGGTCAGAACTACCAATAACAGAAGACCCTGGATGGTGTGTCCCATAAAGGGAAGAAATCACACTAAAGCCTGGTCTGGACACCACTAAGGGTGGATCAAGGAGAGTTCACCCTAGAAATGGGGACACCAGATTAATGGATCAGAAATCTCAATGAGATAATACATAGGTTGGTGTGTCCCATAAAGGGAAGATATCACACCATGATGTTCGATCTAGAGACCACTGAGGGAGGATTAGGGAAAGTGCACCCTAGAAAGGGGGACTCCATTTTGATGGATTATAACACTCAATAAGAGTAGTACCAGGGTGGTGTGTCTTATAAAGGAAACACATCACACCATGATGTCTGATCTAGACACCACTTAGGGTGGATCATTGAAAGTTCCCAAAAGAAACGGGAACACTAGGGTTTACCATTGACTGGGATTCAACCTCAAAGAGGCTTCCTACATACCATATTTAAAAGGAAAGGATCGAAACCTGCGTTGTTTGAATTGTTGTTTCAGGCCTTACTCACTATGATGCCCCTGGTGCTTCAAGGCTCAACAATTATATGTATGAATAAGTCTTAGGCACTGAGATGGCCCGAGTACTTCTAGGAGCAGCAATCATATGTATGAATGGCATGATTTCACTAGGATGTGGCATCCTGTGTATGAATCGGTATTAATATTGGATGGCTTAATGAATTGGATTTTGAATGAGAGGGAACCATTGTGAAGGTGATGGTAGTTTTGGGCTTGATCCTCAGGGAGGTTTCCTATGTACTTGTCCTGGAAGGTAGAAATTAAAGTGAATGTAGTCATATGGGGTGATGGGACACCTGAGGAGGTGTCATGTGAGAATGGACACATGGATATGACCCAAAGGATGTAGAACCCCTAGGTTGAGGCATGATCTTCCTAAGTCACAATGGGTTAAGGGAAGGACCAAGATGGGACATGGGAGATATAATATAGATTTGAACCTCAGGGTAACTTCCAACATACCTTTCCCAAAAATGGGCAAAGATCAATGTCCACGTATTTCAGATATGGGTGAATAGTATTGGGGTGTACAAAATGGATAAACACATGAAAACAAGATAGGGATTACACATGGTTATATTACCATCAAAAGAGGGGTACTCTTGGTTGGAGGATTATCGATAGAGTGTGTGGCCTATGCATGGTTAGCTACACAAGAACAAGCACTACTACAAAAACGGTCAAGGGAAGCGCTACCTCTTTATCAGTGCTAAAAATGCACTGATTAAGGGGGCCTTTATCATCGCTAAAAAAAAGCACGGATTTTGGGGCACTTTTATTGGCGCTAAAAAAATCACTGATAAAGGCCCCCTTTGTCATCGCTTTTTTTTAGCGCTGATAAAGGGGACCCCTTTATCAACACTTTTTTTAGTAGCGCTGATAAAGGTGGGATTTATCAATGATTTTTCCTACCAGTAATAGATTTTATGATTAAAAAAATCATGAAAAATAAATTACTGTTATATAAGTATATTTATATTCACATAAATATAATATATATTTTTTAAATATGTTTTAGATATGTATAAGTAGACTATTAAAATTAATATATAAGAAATTTAATTAGAATTTCTTTAAAATATTTAAAAACATGTTATTAATTAATAATTTTCTAATTATTATCGATTAAAAATCATTTAATAACAATTTGAAAAAACAAAAAATCAAAACAATTAATAAAAGATCTAAAATAAGTTAAAATTTTAACTCAAACTTCAAACGGCCATAACTTTTGATCCGGGTGTCCGTTTGAGCTCTACAGCAGTTCAAATCGAAGCATGTGATGAGCTCTAGGTTATGATGGACCAACCAAAGCCTCTGTCACATTTTTTAATTCCAAAATAGTCCCAGAAGTCATCAAAACTGAGTTTTTAGTCGGGATACCCCGATTTGTTAACATTAAAATAGGTATAACTTCTTATTTGGACGTCTGTTAGCCCAGTACCACATATCATGAAAAATATTGTATCATGTTCTTCGATTTGACTGGTAGTGGAGTTGAAACTGGCTTTTAGATTATAAGTTATGATCGCTTAAACATTCTATGGTTTTTCAAATACACATATTGTAACATCCCAGGTAAATGAAGAATCAGACATATTTCATATTTATTAATATTTTATACTTATATATTAATTTTACTTTAAAAGGGTTTCTATTTTTGATAACGTACCTGATACACAACAACAGGTTTCTTTGGAATCTTACGTTGCAAACTAATAATATAATATTATTCTTTTAAGTTGTAAGTAACTCCTAGTCGTTGTATTGGTGGGAATGAATAAAACTAACTATAATATGATTATACATGATATTTAAATGTATTTAAATTTATCCAATAATAATTTAAAGGCTTAAAATATTAATGAATCTAGTTTTAAGCATAATTTACATTAAAAGGCTAATTTACCGCCTTTTAATGGTGAAGCCTCTTTAAATATTGTTTTAGTCACATTAATAAATTCTAATTATCCGAATAAAATCCTTCTTTTTAAGGGGGACATCAAATTTTACCTTGGGTAACTTTTTGGTATTTTTATGATAAAGTTCATTTTTTAATGACTAGTGAAAAATATTGTATTTTAATTCAAAAGTGCATTTTAATCTAATTTATTTATATGGTTATATTATATTTTTAGTTTGTTTTAAAGTGAAATTTAAATATATTTTTACCATTTTATCCAATTTTAGTCATTGTAATTAATTTCACTTGAAAATTGGACATAAACAAGTATCAATCTTTTGATAGTGATTATTTCTTAAAAACATGCTATTTGTTTTAACGACGGGAATTAATTTTTAAATTAATTAATTCCACTTCTATTTTTTCAATTTGGAAAAATAAACATCAATTTTTAATTCGGAATATCAATTAATTCTTACTCGGAATTTTTGGTATTTTTCTGAAAAACATCAATTATTGATGAATAGTGACACCACTTAGTGGTAGTTAAAAAATTGACTTTTTCATTTAAATGAAAATTTACCACTTCTTTAAATTGAATTTAAAAAATCCGACATACATGGTTGTTATCAAGATGTAAAATTTGGTTCATTAAGATGAAAATAATTTTTGGTTAATAGTAACTTTTTACTTTTATTTATCGCGGTTAAAGGTAAATAAGGTAATTCAAGGTAAAAAGAATATTATAATAATTCAAAATTACCTTAACACTTGTCCTAACATTATTGGATGAGTATTTACCGACCATGGGCATCCTTGGGTCCATTTTGGGACCCCATGGATACACTTATGAAAGATAATGACACTTTAGATTAATTAATTTAATGTAAAGACAAAATTGACAATAACAAACAAATTTAGTAAATTAATTTTTTTATGGTGATATATAAGTCATATTTTTTACAATAAATATTCATTGGAAATATAAAAATATTTCCTACATGATGGTATTTTTTAAAAAAAAATTAGACATCGAATAAATAAAATTATCAATGACACGATAATGATGCAGTATTTACCTCATTAATAAATGATTTAAATAAATAAGATTATACTGATTAAAATATTATCCAAAACATGTCCAATTCTGATTGGATGATTTTCTTTTGAACATGATTCATCTTATCTTCAACAATAATGATTTTTGGACCTTTAGAAACTGAATATCATTATATAATAAAATAATGTTTTCACACTTTCCTAAAGAGCCCCTCCTCTGCCTTATAAAAAGAGACCACTTATAACCAATTCCACACAAATATCAATCCATTTGGATCATCCAAACTGTACCCAATTAATCTCTCAACATCTCTCTCCTCCTCTTAGATGCCTTACCTTAGGAAGAAGGCACTTCAAGAAGTTATTTGGTTCAACCCAAAGGGAGTTACCCGAATGAAAGGTAACTGTTTCTCTTAAATTGTTTTCTTTTATTTTACTTCTCCAACCCCTAAAATCTTTTTATTCCTTTCTTTTGTAACAAAACCAGTATCATTAATATACTAGGATGTTTTTATGTGAATAATTCAAACTACACTTACACACACCTCCTTCTAATGGATGAAGAACATAATGTTTCTCTAGATGGAAAACTAAGGCCTCACGAAACAATGATTGTTCAATTACATCTTACGGCCTCTCATGGTGGCCATTATGATGGAACTGTATTTATATATGATATATATTATTTTTATGATTTCCTTATGCTTCTATACTTCCAATTTATAGCACGCCTTTATGGTTTCCATAGTTGGTAAATACGATAATCTCATTTGAGTAAGTGCGGACTACCGCCCGCTCAAAGTGATTTGATTCATTAATGCCTTATGTAGGATGTATAAAGGATGAATTTAAAAATATTCTATATGATATTATACTGTAATTATAATATACCTATGTATCATTATGTTTTATTTGCATTAAAATAATAAATAGAAAATAAAGTAGCGTTTATGCGTACGTACGGCTTACCGTCTCCATGAACGATTCATTTCATTTCTTACCTATAAATTTAATTTACTATTATAAAAATATTTATATACTGGATATATATGATAAATATGATATCCAAATCATGAATATCATTCTGGATATAATGAACCTTTGACCACATGGAAAACTTGTAATTATAAGGTGTTCATTTTTACTCAAGTACCAAATATCGACAAAGTTAACGTTATTAAATTAAATGATTGCATAATATTTATAACATGGTAATAAGTGATATAAAAGGAATAATAAACTTGAAAAGGTTCGTAAGAAAGTATAAATTAACTTTATTTTATTATTCAGGAGATTAATGAATGATCGAGTCAAGTCGAATGCGAGGTAAGGGACTTCGTCTCAATCTCCTTTCATTGAGGCATTTTTTGTTTTATACGCGACTTTATTTTATACGGTGTATAAACCCCTTTTACTTTTCATTTTATTGGAATGGAATATTTTTATATGAAGTATTTTAATAAACAAAAAAAGGAATGTTTTTTTAACGTAAGCGGTGACAACGTCCTTTTCGTCGCCGCGAGTATTGTTTGATCTTTGGCTTCCTTAACAAGCCGTAATTTTTTTAAAAGGAAAAATGAAAACCATATTCTCTTATTAGGTATTTTGGTATTGAAAATGATTTTGAGAATGGATTTATTATTTTAATATCTTGAAATGATATTTTTTTATTGCAATGTGTAAATTTTGTATTTCTTTTATGCTTATGTTATGTGTTATGATCATGTTATGGTTCTTGGGAATTATTTACGTATACGGGTGGTTCCGTGATAAACCTAGGGCGGGTGAGCCTGTGATAGCTCTCCAATGCATTGGGTAATGTGACGGAGGTAAACGTGAATGTTTCTCCGAAGAGATTTAGGGAATATACAATGATGGGTATTCCAAAGTAACTCCCTATGTAGTTGTGATTGCTACAATGTAATTATGATATGGATGCCAGAAGTTACCTTTATGCTTAATGATTTCTGTGTTTCATTAATAAAAATTATGATTTGAGGAGGTAAGTAAAAGAGTTCATGTTTTCTATGTATTTATGAACAAATGTTTTCATTCTTTTTTTATAACCCTTACTAATCTTTTTATGTTCATCCCAAGTTTTGAAATGTTTTCACAGGACTTAAAGATGAATAAGGTCATGGATGGGATCAAGAAAAACTCATGCTATCAAAAACATGGAACTTGACATGACTCTTCTTTTTCAAGAGTTTTTATTTTATGAAAAAAATGGAAACTATGTAGATATGTCTACCTTGTAATCCTTTGATATGTAATAGTTATGTCCTAATTCTCTAAAACTCTAAACCTGAAAAGATCCTAAATGTGAATTATTCATTTAATTCAATATTATGAAAGGATTAAGGCTGGGTCCTTATAGTTGGTATCAGAGGTCAGTTTAGATAACTTTAGGGTTAGGGTATTGTTAAATTAATATCCATAAAGTATTTTATATTAATATTGAAATCATATAGCATTTACAGATTACCATGTTTCTTCGCCTAAGATATTTTTATGTTCAGAATGGTTTTTTGTAGAGGAAACAGGGCAGCTATGGTGGGACGACATCAAGAGGAAGACAACCTTCCAAATCAGCAACCTGAGATGGTTGGAATCAGAACTGAATAGTTTGTTGCAGAGATGGCATAGTTGACTCAGGCTTTAAATGGTGGTGGTATCCATGTATGAGATCAGCCAGATCAACCACAGAGGAAAATTTCAGTAGTGGAGAATTTAATGAGGCAACATCCCCCATCATTCAGAGGATTATCTGACCATGTTCCAGTTGAAGGGTGGAATAAAGCACTGGAAAAGATTTTCGATGTCATGGGTTATTCAGAACATTAAAAGGTTTGTCTTATTGTTTATAGTATTCAAGGTGAAGCTGATCAGTGGTGGTCAATGGTGAAAAATATCAGGTACAATGAGGAGATTTATGCTCTTGATTGGGATGAGTTCAAAGGTATGTTTCTTGATAAATATTTTCCTAAGGTGGTTCTTCTTAGGATGGAAAAACAATTCCTAGAATTGAGGCAGGAGGATGACTCAGTGGCTACTTATGAAGAAAAATTCACTCGACTGTCAAGGTATACTCTAAATTTCATATGATATCTTGATAGTAAAATCAAAAAAAAATTACTCAGGATTAAAGCCAAACTATCGAAAGGCTTTAGCTTCTCGTGAGTTTAAAAGTTATGAAAAACTTGTTCGTTGTGCGGAGAAGGTGGAAATAGAGTTTGCCGATGATCGTGTATTCTATGACAAACAATAGAATAAAAGGTTGAGGTCGAAAGAGAAAGGTAAGAACTCTTCAAAAATGTCTGATGGTAAGAAACTTAAGTTTACATTTTGTGAATATTGTGGTAAAAAGAATTATGGGGAATGTCTTTTGAATTCTAGTAAGTGCTACCGATTTTGTAAAATGGGAAATAAGGCTCGAAATTGAATTGAAAAAGATCATGGTAATAGTTAGACAAAATCTGATTTATAGTCGGTAAAATGTTTTAAGTGCAATGAAATGGGTCATTATGAAAATGACTATCCAACAAAGAACTCAACCGAAGGAAAGCATCCAGACTACAAGCAGAAAGGGGTGGTGAAATCCTTTGCAACTACTTCAGAAGATGTTGGGCCATCAAATGAAGTTGTATCACGTACATTGTGTGTTTGTTCAGATTATGCCAATGTGTTGTTTGATTCAGGGTCTACACACTCTTAGATTTCTGAGAAGTTTTCTAGTAAATTGGTAATTCCATCTCTTGATGTGAATACTGAACTTACGGTAAAAACACATGGAGGAAATTTTGAGACAAAAAGAAAACATAAAAAGATTCATATCCTTTTGTGTAGAAAGAATCTACCTACAATCCTTATGGTTTTGCCTCTAGTAGAGCTTGATGTTTTTTTGGGCATTAATTGGCTTTCTGTTTATCATGGTAAGATTGATTGTAGAGCTGAAGAGGTTTCTTTTAAGAATGATTTTAAGTTTGTATAAAAAAATGAACCCTTTTTGTTAATAACATGTCAAGAATCATAGAAACTAGTAAAAGATGGAAATGAATGTTACCTTGCACATATTGTTGAAAAAAAGGAACTGCTCAGATTAAGGATGTGCCGGTGGTAAACGAGTACATTGATGTTTTTCCTGATGAGTTTCATGGTATTATACCTAATCAAGAAGTTGAATTTACTATTGAGTTAGTTCCTGGTGCTAATCCAATTTCAACACCCCCTTAACAAATGGCTCAAATTGAACTTTTAGATTTAAAGAAGCAATTGCAGGAGTTATTAGATTAAGGCTTCATTTGACCTAGCACGTCACCACAGGGTTCTCCTGTCTTGTTTCTGAAAAAGAAAGATGGTTCAATGAGACTTTTCATTGATTATGGAGCATTGAATAACATCACTGTTAAGAATAACTATCTTTTTCCTCATATTGATGATTTGTTTGATCAGCTCCAGGGAGCTCAGTATTTTTTAAAGATTGACTTGAGGTCGGGGTACCATCAGTTGAAAGTAAAGGAAGAAGACATTCCAAAGATTGAGTTTCATACTAGATATGGCTATTATGAATTTTTAGTTATGCCTTTTGGTTTAACCAATGCACCTGTTGTATTCATGGATCTTATGAATAGAATTTTCCATGAGTTCTTTGATAATTTTCTGGTTGTGTTCATTGATGATATTTTGCTTTATTCTAAAAGTAAGGAGGAACATGAAAGTAATTTAAGGATTGTCTTTATAACCTTAAAAGAAAAGAATCTTTATGGGAAATTCAGAAAGTGTGAGTTTTGGTTACAACAAATTTCTTTCCTTGGTCACATTGTTTCAAAAAATGGCATAACTGTTGATCCTGCTAAAATGAAAGTTGTTGAAGAATGGCCAAGCCCCACAAATATAACCATGATCCTTAGTTTTCTTGGTTTGGAAGGTTATTACTGGAGGTTTGTTAAAAAAAATCTTTGTTAACTAGTCCAATGACTAGGTTAACTCAAAAAGGTGTTAAGTTCATCTGGACAAAAGAATGTGATGATTGTTTTTAGGAATTGAATAGAAGATTAGTGAATTCTCTATTTTTGGAACTGCCTTCTAGAAAAGGAGAGTTTATTATCTACAGTGATTCTTCATTGAAAGGACTGGGTTGTGTCCTAATGCAGAATGATCAGGTAATTTCATATGCTTCACGTCAATTGAAACCACATGAGTTGAATTACCCTACACATGATTTGGAATTAGCTGCAGTTGTTTTTGATTTAAAAAATTTGGAGGCATCATTTGTATGTAATGAAGTGTGAAATTTACACTAATCACAAAAGTTTAAAGTATATATTCACTCAGAAATAATTTAACATGAGATAGAGGAGATGGTTGGAATTAATCAAGGATTATGATTGCACGATCCTTTACCATCCGGGAAAAGAAAATAAAGTGGAGGATGCTTTGAGTCGAAAAAGTAATGCTTCATTAACCATGTTTTGTTTGGAATGAGATCCTTTGGTTTTTGATTTGATGAACTTTGGGATTTAAGTAGTTGTTGCAGGAAATTTTTATGTTTTGTTTCAGGTATTAGTGAAATCATCTCTATCAGACTGAATTAAGCAAGCGTAGAAGAAATGCAGTGAGTTGCAGAAAAAGGTTTTGTTAGTTCAGAAGGGTAAGTTTACTGATTTTAACATTGATAATGATTGTTTTTTGAGATTTAGAAAGAGATTGTGTGTGCCTTGTGATTCACAGTTGAAGAATGAGTTGTTATGTGAAGCTCATAGTTCTCCGTTTTTAGTTCATCGTGGCATTACAAAGATGTACAGAGTTCTTTGGGAGTATTACTGGTGGGGTGGAATGAAAAGATATATTTATTATTTTATTATGAAGTGTTTGACTTGTCAGCAAGTTAAATCAGAGTGACAGTTACAGAAATTAATGCTTCAGCCTTTATTGGTTCCAGAGTGGAAATGGGAAAATATATCCATGGACTTTGTTGTGGGATTACCAAAGACATCTCGAGGTAATAATGCAATCTGGGTTATTGTGGACCAATTGACTAAATCTTCTCATTTCCTTCCTATTAGAGATACTTTGTCTCTAGATCAACTTTCTCGATTGTATGTTAAATAGATAGTCAGGTTGCATGGAGTTCCTCTCTCCATTGTATCTTATCGTGTTCTCGGGTTCAATTCTAACTTTTGGAAAGGCCTTCAGAAGTCTTTGGGTACTGAATTAAATTTTAGTACATCTTTTCATCCTCAATCAGATGGGCAGTCAGAAAAAATAATTCAAACTTTGGAAGATATGTTACGTGCTTGCTCAATGGATTAGCAGGGTAGTTGGGAACAACATCTTTCTTTGGTTGAATCTTCTTATAATAACAGTTTTCATTCCAGTATACAGATGGCTCCATTTGAGGCATTATATGGAAATCATTTTCAAACTCCAGGTTTTTTGGATGAAGTATGTGAAAGGAAGCTGATGGGACTATAATTGGTAGAAGATATGGCAGAGAATGTTTAGTTGATTCAAAAGAACATGAGAACATCTCAGAGCAGACAGAAAAGTTATGCATATAACCGGAGGAAGGATCTTTCTTTTGAGGTAGGTGATCATGTATTTCTCAAAATTTCTCCAGGGAAAAGTGTGATGCATTTTAGTGAGAAGGGAATGTTGAGTCCAAGGTTTATTGGACCTTATGAAATTCTATAAAAATTTGGATTAGTTGCGTATAGAGTGGCGTTACCCCCAAGTTTATCCTAGGAAAACAATGTTTTTAAAGTTTTGATGTTGAGAAAGTATATGCCAGATTCATCTCATGTTTTGAGCCCAGAGGTTGTTTAGTTGGAAGATAATCTCTCTTATGAAGAACAACCAGTCCAGATTCTTGACCATTGAGAGAAAGTGTTTCGGAATAAGTTAATTCATCAGGTAAAGGTTTTGTGGATAAACCATATGGTTTAAGAGGCAATGTGGGAATCTGAAAATGCTATGAGGGATAAATACCCCCACTTATTTTGATAAGTGAATAAAAATTGCGAGGACGCAATTCCAAAAGGGGGGAAGTATGTAAAATCCCAGGTAAATGAAGAATAAGACATATATCATATTTATAAATATTTTTTAATTAAATATTAATTTTACTTTAAAGGGGTTTCTATGTTCGATAGCATACCCGATACTCAACAATGGATTTCTTTGGAATCTTACGTTGCAAACTAATAATATAATGTTATTATTTTAAATTGTAGTTAACTCCTAGCCATTGTATTGGTTGGAATGAATGAAACTAACTATAATATGATTATACATGATTGTTAAATGTACTTACATTTATCCAATAAAAAGTTAGAGTCTTAAAATATGAATGAATATAATTTTAATCATAATTTACATTAAAAGGCCGATTTACTGCCTTTTAATGGAGAACCCTATTTAAATATAGTTTTGGTCAGTTTAATACATTCTAATTGACCCAATATAATCCTTCTTTATAATGGGGACATCAAATTTTACTTTGGTTAATTTTGTGGTATTTTTCTGATAAAGTTCATTTCTTTAATGAATTGTGAAAAATACTGTATTTTAATTCAAAAGTGTCTTTTAATATAATTTATTTATATGGTTAGATTATCTTTTTCAATGGTTTTAACGTGAAATTGAAATATATTTTTACCATTTAATCCACTGTTGGTCATTGGAATTAATTTCACTTTGAAATTGGACATAAACAAGTATCAATCTTTTGATAGTTATTGTTTCTTAAAAACATGCTATTTGTTTTAACAACAGGAATTAATTTTTAAATTAATTATTGACACTTCTATGTTTTGAATTTATCAAAATAGACATCAATTTTGAATTTGGAATATCAAATAATTCTTTGGCTGAATTTTTTGTATTTTTCTGAAAAACTTCAATTTTTGATGAATAGTGACACCACATAGTGGTAGTTAAAAAACTGACTTTTTCATTTAAATGAAATTTTACCACTTTTTTAAATTGAATTTAAAAAATATGACATATATGGTTGTTATCAAGAAGTAAAATCTGGTTCATTAAGATGAAAAAAAAATATGAATAGTATCTTTTGACTTTTATTTACTACGGTTAAAGATATATAAGGTAATTCAAGGTAAAAAGAATATTATAATAATTCAAAATTAATTTAACACTTGTCCTACCCTTATTGGATGAGTATTGGTTGACCATGGGCTTCCTTGGGTCTATTTTGGGACCCCATGGAGCCACTTATGAATGATAATGACACTTTGGATTAATTAATTTAATGTAAAGACAAAATTGACAATAACAAACAAATTTAGTAAATTAATTTTTTTATGGTGATATATAAGTCATATTTTTTACAATAAATATTCATTGGAAAGATAAAAAGATTTACTACATGATGGTATTTTTTTATAAATTTTAGACATCGAATAAATAAAATTATTAATGACATGATAATGATGCAGTATTTACCTCATTAATAAATGATTTAAATAAATAAGATTATAATGATTCAAATATTATCCAAAACATTTCCAATTCTGATTGGATGATTTTCTTTCGAACATGATTCATCTTATCTTCGACGATAATGTTTCTTGGACCTTTAGAAACTGAATATCATTATATAATAAAATAATGTTTTCACACTTTCCTAAAGAGCCCCTCCTCTCCCTTATAAAAGGAGACCACTTTTAACCATTTCCACACACCTCTCAAGACATTTAGCTCGTCAAAAATCTGCCCAATTCAGATCTCAACATCAGTCTCCTCCTTTTAGAAGCCTTACCTTAGGCA
Organism: Viscum album; assembly: GCA_963277665.1. Taxonomy (NCBI): domain Eukaryota; kingdom Viridiplantae; phylum Streptophyta; class Magnoliopsida; order Santalales; family Viscaceae; genus Viscum; species Viscum album. The sequence goes on from OY728122.1 coordinate 690,488,802, forward strand.
TAAGGCACTTCAATAAGTACATTGGTTCAAACCAAAGGGAGTTACCCAAATTAAAGGTAACGGTTTCTCTTAAATTGTTTTCTTTTATTTTACTTCTCCAACCCCTAAACTCTTTTTTTTCATTTCTTTTGTAACAACACCAGTATCCTAAATATACTAATATGTCGTTATGAGAATAATTTGAACTACACTTACACACACCTTCATCAAATGTATGAAGAACATAATGTTTCTGTGGATGGCAAGCTAAGGCCTCCTGAAAGGATGATTGTTCAATTACATCATACCACCTCCCATGGTGGAAATTATGATTGAACTATATTTATATATGATATATATTATTTTTATTATTTTCTTTATGCTTCTGTACTTTCCATTTATTGCACGCCTTTTTGGTTTCCATGGTGGGTAAATACGATAATCTCATTTGAGGAAGTGTGGACAACCGCCCTCTCAAAGTGATTTGATTCATTAATGCCTTATGTGGGATGTATAAAGGATGGAGTTAACGATATTATATATGATATTATACGGGAATTATATTATACCTATGTATCATTATGTTTTATTTCCATTAAAATAAGAAATAGAAATGAAAGTAGTGTTCATGCGTACGTAAGGGTTACCATCTCCATGAACAGTGCATTTCATTTCTTTCCTCTAAATGTTATGTACTATTATAAAAAATGTATATAATGGATTTATATGATATATATGATATCCAAATCAGCAATATCATCTTGGATATAATTAACCTTTGACCACATACACAACATGTAAATAAAAGGTGGTCATTGTTACTCAAGTACCAAATATAGACAAAATGAACGTTATTAACTTAAATGATTGCATAATGTTTATAACATGGTAATAAGTGAAATAAAAGGAATAATAAACTTTAAAAAGGTTTCTAAGCAAGTAGAAATTAACTTTAGTTTATTATTTAGGAGATTAAAGAATGATCGAGTCATGTCGGATGCCTGGTGAGGGACTTCGTCTCAATCTCCTTTCATTGAGGCATTTTTAGTTTTATACATGACTTTATTTTATACGGTGTATAAACCCCTTTGAATTTTCATTTTATTAAAAGGGAATCTTTTTATATTAAGCGTTTTACTTAATGAGAAAAAGGAATTTTTTTTTAATTTAAGCGGTGACAACGACCTTTCCTCCACCGTGAGTATTATTTGATCTTTGGCTTCTTTAACAAGCCGCAATGTTTTTTAAGGAAAAATAAAAACCGTATACTCTTTTTATGTATTTTGGTATTGAATATGATTTTGAGAATGGGTTTATTATTTCAATAACTTGAAATGATATTTTTTATTATAATTTGGAAATGTTATCTTTCATTTATGCTTATGTTATGTGTCATGATCATGTTATGGTTCTTGATCATTATTTACGTATATGGGTTGTTCCATGATAAACCTAGGGCGGGTGAGCCCGAGATAGCTCTCCAATGCATTGGGTAACGTGAAGGAGGTAAATGTGAATGTTTCTCCTAAGAGGTTTACGGAATATACTATGATGGGTATTCCAAAGTAACTCCCTATGTAGTTGTGATAGCTACAATGTAAGTATGATATGGATGCCACAAGTTACCTTTATGATTAATGATTTCTATGTGTCTTTCATAAATCTTATGATTTCATGAGGTAAGTAAAAGAGATCATGTTTTGTATGTATTTATGAACAAATTTTTTCATTCATTGTTTTATAACCCTTACTGAGCTTTTTATGATCATCCTAAGTTTTGACATGTTTTCACAGGACTTAAAGATGATAAGGTCAAGGATGGTATCAAGGAAAATTTATGTTGCCTAAAACATGGAACTAGACATGACACTTTTTTTGAAAAGTTTTTATTTTATGAAAAAAATGGAAACTATGTAGATATGTCTACCTTGTAATCTTTTGAGATGTAATAGATATGTCCTAATTCTCTAAAAATCTAAATCCGAAAAGATCCTCAATGTGAATTATTCATTTAATTCAATATTATGAAAGGTTTAAGGCCAGGTCCTTATACATATATATGTATTTATTCATAAATATATATATGTGTCTATGTGTATGTGTTGTATATATGTATTTATTTATTTAATTATAAACAAAAATAAAAAAATACTTCATAAATGTATTTAAAACTAATCTTATAAGTATATATTAATATACAAATAAAAATAATGATAAAAAATTATAATTAAATATATATATATATAAATATATATTAATATATGAATGAATATATATATACACACTAATATATGAATAAATATATTTATATTAATATGAATCTATATCAATATAAGAATAAATATAATTATATATATGTATATAAATAAATAGAATCTATCATTAAATATTGAAAAAAACGAAATAACTTAGTGGTAAAGGTGAATCATCGAAAGGGGGAGGTTGCAGGTTTGAGTTCCGGTGGAAGTGAAAAGTGGTGCGCATGTGTGAGGATGCATGGGAATGGAAGCACACGGGAGACCTCCTAGCACTGATAAAGGGGGGGGTCAAGCACTGTTAAAAGCTCCACCCACATTATTTAATTCTTTTTTAATTTTTTTTAAATTATTTTTACCTTTATCATTGCTTTTTAAAAGCACTGATAAAGGTCCCCTTTATCAGTGCTTTTTGGAGCACTGATAAAAGGGACCCCCCCCCCAATATTAGCACTGAGCTTTACAACGCTTTTCAGTGTTGTTAAATCCCGTTTTTAGCACTAATATAGGCCGTTTTTGTAGTAGTGAAGTTTGAAACCACTAAGCGGTGGATGAAGGATTTGGTTCCCAAAAAAGGAGATGCCGAAGTTTACCAGTGCTTGGGGTTGAACCTTAGCGATGAATTCTATGTGCCTTGAAAAGTATATAGGTACCAAAACCCACTTAGTTCAAAATAATAGAGTTTAACATCATACAGCATGAAAGGGGCATACATTTTAATGTCATGGAGGATGAGTGTGAACCAACGTGAAGTGGTTGGGACTGATGGATAATGGGCTTAATCCTTGGGTAGGATTCCTACATACCTTTTGTGAATGTTTCATGAATCAAAGTCCATTTAGTTCGGTATGTAAAGGGGTTTGGGGATTATGTATGGTTAACGACCCAAAGAGGTCATCATGGTCACAATTTAAACTAAGCTCATGTGATTCATGATCAATTTGAGAAATAGGATACAACTTCAGATAAGATTATCATGGAAAAAAGTGTGTCCACGAAGGGTGGGGAATGGGGCTTATGCCTAGTTATTGTCCAATGAAAAGTTGATGGGAACATAATATAGGAGGGAAGCTTGGGTGCCACTATGGAGAGACAATGGTGGATGGGGCTTACCCATGGACACTACCCTGGTGCCCCTAAGTAGAAGCAATAGTTGAAGAGGCTTACGTATGGATGCTTCCCGAGTACCACTAAGGAGAAGACTCTAATATAAATAGGGATTATAGTAGCACTAAAAATCGTCGTTAACAGCGCTAAAAAAGCACTGTTAATCTTGGCGAAGATAAAGGGGGTCCCTTTATCAGCGCTAAAAATAGCAATGATAAAGGGGTACCTTTATCATCGCTAAAAAATGTGCTAATAAAGGTGTGTATTTATCAGCGCTTTCTTAGCACTGGTAAAGGTAGTCTTTATTGGCACTATTTTTAGCACTGATAAATGTAGAATATATCATCACTAAAAAAGCGTTGATAAACACTACATTTATCAGCGCTATTTTGAGCATTGATAAACACTACCTTTATCAACGCTATTTTAAGCATTGATATATTATCCATTTATCAGTGCTTAACTAGCACTGATAGAGGCCAATGTTCTTGTGCAAAACCAGAACCTACATAGAACCTACACACATATGACAACACCTTCACACTACAAAAAGAACACCCACACACAATGAACAGAAGAACAAAATTGCTACATACATTTACTTGAAATCATGAATACAAAAAAACACACTACTATATACATTTCAAACAATGTTTAATTTTGTTACAATTACAATTATCCAACAAATAGTTAAAAAACATTGATGTTTCATCCTTTTTGCATCCATTATCCGCTCTAAAAAATTGTCGTCCATGGCGGCGGTTTCTGAACAAAGCATTCAAACACAGGAAAAATATTTCACCTATATAAGAAAACAAATATTATATTAGTAATACAATAATGAAATAAATTAAACATTAATATGAAAGAATACATTAATAAAATGTCAATTGTTACATGTTACAACATTTATTTTCATTAGTTCATAGGTCTAGGATAGATGACTATAGAGTGAGAGTTCCTTCCCCATTGTGATGTGATGACATGGGTAAGTAAATATTTGTGGGATGGTTTGTGGATTGTGGGACATTCATGAGGATTTTAGGATATGATTACACATAGGGGGCCCAAGAATATTCCCATGATATATGCACTCATGCTAGTCATTATAAGAAATGAAAAACACTCATGAAATGGTCTTGATACATTTGAATATCTTGAACACGCTCCCAGGGTTTTGTTTATGATACCTACTGCACTTCCATGGATTTGAAGTTTGGATGTTTTTGGCTCCTACCATGTTATAACTATTGGTTCTTATAATGGGGGCCCAATGTCGTACCTTCTATCTTCCATATTAAAGGGTGTGGGAATGAGTAGTTCTTATAATACCGAAGGTTATCCATTGGGGGTTCTGGAAAGGGTAGGTCCATAGGGCAGCTGTTGGACTTATCATTTTTTTCTCATTTTAAAATCCGAATTATGGGTTGCTGGTACCCAAAACAAGGTTCAAGTCAAGGCCAGAACAAAAGACATGCACCTTCACAGCCAATACTATAAATATAGCCACAAAAAAAAGATAACAGTACCACACTACAAATCATAGTACACGTAATAGTCTCTGCATCCCATACTAGATTCAACTTCCACAGTTACCGATTCACAAACAGAAGTCAGTCCATGATGCCTCCCAAAATCACCAAAATCCCAGCTCCTCGACTGATCCAGAGGCAGTTGGGTTCCACAACACTATTTGACCAAGCTATATTTTTTAAAGGAAATAATCATCCCACTGTCCCGCTTAAAATCTGATCTAGTTCATGTCGGGCACAGGAGATATGAGTAGTATTTCCAAGTTCTTCTTCTTGGAGTCACTGACATGGTTCATTAACACTCTACCATCCTATTTTCCCCACTTATACTATATCACTCTATGAATGAATATCTGGTCCATTCATATTTTCTTTATTTCCCCCATCCTTCTCCTTCCCTTTACTGAGAAAATCCTCTGAGGCACAACCATTTCCCCAACAATTACTCCTCCTTCCTTGGATCAAAGTATTAACCTCAATATGAAGAAGACATAAAACCTCAACAGTAGAATTATTCACAGCCCTAGAGACTTCCTCTTGACCCAGACATCCTCCAATGATCTCTTGCATGGATACCCCAACACCCACACCCCCATAGACTGAATTAGGACATAAACCAGAATCAAAACTGACATTGGAGAGGCCTTCAAACCTGTTTCTTAAAGGGATAAAGGCTTGGCCGGTTTATCCATACCACTATCCCCCCCATTCTTAAGTTAAATAGGAGGCACCTCCCCCTCACTATGTTCCTTGAATTGATCCCCTTTAGCAACCAGCACCGGCCCTTACAAGGCATTCACCCTGCCAAAAATCACCACAGTTCCCTGGCCATCCTCGACCAACTCTCTACTGACCTCCTCCCTCTGATCAACCGCCACTGTAGTTTGAGCCTTCCTGCCACTTCCTTCTGGTCTTTCTTCCTCTATAACAGGTACCGCCCTCGCACCAACCTCCAACGCCTTACTCAGGACATCTCATTCTCCTCGAATAGAGCCAAGACCAACCACATCCTTCATTCTACAGTCCTCAACCTGTTTTCGTTCCACCACCAAGAGGTGAGGCTCCTTACCCACACCTTCAAGTCCCGTTTTCTCCTGTCCGGGACCCACCCCTACACCAGCCTCTAAAACCCTTCCCGAAGAACCTCCTACACTTTGTGTAGACACCTGGGCATCTGAACAGTGAGCCTTCCAGGTCCCTCCCTTATTGAAAACCACCACTGAATGACCAAAGCGGTGAAAAACAGTTCAATAATTCGTCCAGTTCTCATAAACCACCTATTGTTTGCACCTATAATCTTCTCCAATTGTAATCCATATGTGATCAAAAGGTATCTGGGAAGCATAAAATTCCACACAAACCCATGGATTAACTGGGTGACACACATCTTCTGTTCGAGAATTAGAACATAAATACCTTCCTACGAGATTACCTAGCATGCGAATAATAGCTGGATTCTGAAAAGGTAGTGGAATACACCACACATCTTCACCTCCAATGGTAAGAGAGTAACCAAATCCAATATATGGATACAGATAATATAGATATATATATATACACACTTAGTTAGAATAATTCCAAATGAGATGGTAAGGGAAGTGTTGTTAAATGTACACACCTTAGGGAGCCTTGGCGAGAGGCGAGGCGAGGCGTAGTTGGAGCGCCTCATCACAAGTGAGGTGAGGTGACCTCACAGAGGCACGCCAAAGGCACGTGCCTCACATACCATCTTAGGAGGAGCTAAGGCACAAGGCGCTGTAATGGCACACCCCAAGAAAAAAAACCTCCTTTCTAAAAAGCAGCAGCGGTGATGGTGGAAATCGTGGCTACATATATTGCGGATAGGGGTAGTGGAAATTGAGGGGTGATGAAATCTAAGATGGTGGAAGAGATTGAGACAGGATGATTAAAATCAGGCGTGGGTGAGGTCGATCCGCGAAAACCAGGGTGCACCACGAGAAATCGGGGTAAGTTCAATTAAATAGAAATTTTAATATACTAATAAAAAAACATACTATAAAAACATCACTTACTGGCACCTCACTCCCATTTCATTTGATTGAATGTATTAATTTGTCTTTTTTATTGAATTTTTGTATTTTAAAATTGAAAATATTGTTTAAAACTGTATATAATTAATTATTTGTGTGTGTGCCTTATTTGAATCTCGCGTCGCGCCTTGCGCCGCATCCCCAAGCGGCCTATTGTCCTTATTTCGCTGCGCGCCTTTGACAAAAATGGGTAAGGGGATATCCATCTTACAGCTCATTCAAGGAAGAAAAGTTTCGAACAGTTCCAAAATTCCCTCAACGATACTCATTATCTCATGCATCTACCTAGAAATAGTTGTGCATGTCAAATAACAACTCATGTGCTCAAATACAAGTTCAAATAAACGAGATATAGAACATTGAAATTTCGTAAAAATGAACCAATGGTTGCACGATGTGTGAGATGCACCAAACGGTGTCTGGTACCACTCCACCTATGAACCATGTCCATGGGGCTACATGGACCCAATTACATGTAGCATTACATGTTGTACATGTGGAATAAATGGTGTGTCTAAACTAACTGGGACCAGGTCGAGTGTTGCTGGTCATGTGCTACTAGTCGTGTCCATGTACTTGGGTATGTAGTCTTGTACTTCCTCATGGAATCCCATCAATGTGATTCACCAAATGTGTTGGAATACTGCGGAAGGGGTGCATTATGTGTTGGATAAATACATGAAACTCCATAATTATGATTTCCTAATACCCTATCCACCATACACACTGGGCTACACACCGTATGTTCATCCTTGTACACAACGTGTAGTTGTGTTTTCTCTAGATTCTCGAATACTATCTCTGCATGTTGAATCAGATCCCTCTACTTTAATTTCAATAATATTTATATTTAGGCCCTATATCTGACAGAAAATTTTGGATATAGGCCATATTTGTTGTTTCCATCCATAATTTCTTGGAAAATGGATTTTGTTGATCCTCGGGGGTTTTTTTGTTCAACCCATATGCACTGCACACCATCATTCCTTAATTGAATATTGATTTTTTCAAAGATCAATAATATGAATCCAGTGATAGAAAACATTGAGTAATTAATTAAGATTTCAATACATCAGATCATTCTCAATCCACAATGGGTACATATCCATATAAGGGATCAATCTGCTCAAACTATTTAATAAACAAGGGTGTAAACATAAAATTTAAGATTCCTACTCTGATATTGGATCATTTTTCGTCAAAAATCATGTTATCTAATGATTGAATGAAGTAATTGTGTTCATTGTATCTCGATCTTCTCTAATATTTCATTTCTTCATCCTCCAAGGTTATTCACCAAATAAGGATGCAGGATCATCAATGATCATATATGGATAACATAAGTAGTAGGAATTCACCTTCATCCTATTTTTGTACAATCTTACATCAGCTATGCTTCCCATTCATTTCTAAACACATCTATATCATCTTCTGAATATGAGTTTTTGCGACAGTCATGGTAGTAATGAAAAAATATATATACAAAAAGGATTAATAAATATTTTAAATGAACTCATAATTATTTTCGAGAATACCTCATCAGGGATGCTAGTTTTTTGATGAAATACGATCTCTTTCATAAATTTAAAAACATAATAACCACAGTCCTTTCCGTTTGTTTATTTTGGACACTGCAGAAACATCGACAACAATAATTAATCTCTTTTGATATGTGTTTGGATAGTGCAATGTTATTATATATACCAGGATACTTTTCCAATGGTAGATCTTGTATGAGTTCTTATCCTTAGGCCATGGATTCATTCCATGCATTAGACGATATTGGTCCACCACCCTATCATAACAAAATCCTCAATAAAAGATAACATAAATTATATAACTAGATGTTTAGTTTTAAAATGTTGCATCTAGTGTATTAATAATTAACAAACACCATCATGTGTGGTCAGTTTGTTGGATATCCATGCATTGAATCTAGAACATAAATCTTTGGAGTATCTAAATTGACTGCAATCAGCATCCAATTCTCCTTAAAAATAAAAAAAGGAATAAGTAAAGAAAGAAATGAAAATATAGTTTATATGAATAAATATTATAGTTGTACCCCTACATCGTTGGTATTAAAAATAGTCTGGCATCTGTAATTTTTTTTCAAATGATTTCAGTAGGGAGGACATTATTGCAGACTCTTTTTAAGAATCTATTTTGTCTTTTGAAGAAGTGGTGTGAGGACTAATGAGTCCAAATTTTTTTCATGGGGAAATCCCTTCAATTGTTTTTCATATATATGTATGAATCAAATATGAAATATATTTATTCATAATTATCAGAGTATATCATCTTTTGTAAAATCAAATCATGAAAACATACCTCTTGTGTACATTTTAAACTAAGGCGCCTAACCATTCATACTTGAGGAGTTCATTTACATTTTCAATACTAATGAAATATGATGTCTCCTCTCTACACATATTCTTTTCAAAATCAACTATGTGATTATTTCTGTCTTTCAACTTTGTATCCACATGATCCTTCAATGATATTAACTGTGGATATAAAATGGGTGGGGTGAAGGTGCTCTCAGTAGACCATTTTAATCATTTAGTTGATCCTTAAGATAGTTATGAGTTGATATTTCATTTAATCGCCTTCTCTTTTTCATTCTGTAATAACATTCATTGGTTTATACCTTTTTCATTAAATGTTAAAGGTCCATCTTGAAAAATAAATTAGAAATGGATAGATTTTTGTCGAAATGTTTTTTTACAAGAATTGTAGGCCATGTGATGAATGTTCTAACAGCTTGTTCAACCATATGAATGTCATCATTGTCATTTAGAATAGGTATATTGGCACTCATCTCATTAGCTACATTAATTGACACTCTGAGATGATATTTTTGAAGTTGTTTGTTGTGTACCATGTCATTCTGCGTATTGAACACCGTAGCCCTCACTACAAGGCGATAGGTGGGATTAGATAGATATAAATCACAGTTATTTTAACTCTGTAGAATATTAGAACAGGAAAGGTATTAGTGTCTATGTGAATCACATTTCACAGAAACAATTATTAAAACATTGATTACCTCAGCTAAGTAAGGTTTTTTAGGGGCATGGCTCACCAAAAAGCTGGTGGGGGTGGGGCGGGATCATCACGCACAGGTTGTTGTTGAGTTTTTTCTTCTCTTTGCCTCTCCCTCATCAATTTTTCTATCAACTCTCTCTAGTATTGTAATTATTATTGAAAAACAGCTAATTTTTCTTGCATTATTTCCATTTTTTTATTTTGATCCTCCGCTGGTTTTTTTTTTGAATATATGTTCAGGGTATCACCCAAAAACCCGAACCTCTGACGCGGGCATACTATTTTGGATGCCTCAAGGCTACTGAAAGTATGTCTGCATCTGTTGGGGTTGTTGTTGATTATTTTGACTATGTTAGATATAAAATATATAAAAATAAGTAGTTATTGTAATGTAATAGCGATTTAAATCAAATAAAATTTATATTATTTCATACATACACAGGTTTCCCACAATTTTTGTGTGTTTTCATCTATCAGTATCCCCTCTTTATTTATACGAGCCTCCTTACATAGCACATGGCGTGGGATGGATATGGCTTTAGATTTCACTTCATCAATCTACATATAAATAGAGAAACATGGTTATGGTTTTTTTATTCCACATACAATTAGTACGGTATATTTAAAAGATGTACCAATTTTTTATCAAGTGAAGCATACCCCATCCTTGCTTTACGGTAAGGGTACGCTGGTTCTGATGCGTGTTTTTTATTTTCAGCACTCAATTGTTGTTTCATAAATAAAAAACTATCAATAAAATTGATGAATAAAAGAAAACGTCAAACAACATATTACCCCACACAATGTACCTGAAAATTCTACTCCCCGTGACGGTTGCTAAATGCATCCCATGCTCCTTGGGATATCAAGTGTGCATAAATAGGAGGTGGGTACGGCTTGATTTTCCCTTATGCATATTTAAGATGATATTTCTTTAAAATTGTGTGGAAACCTCTATGAATCCTTCCTGCAACTCTTAATACATATTCCTTTCGTGAATCATCAACTATTGTAATCACCCGGACCCACCTGGTCCATTACATTTCCAAAACACGACTCCACCGAAATCGTGGCACCGTGACGGTCACACACCGGGCATGGTGGCACTGGTCAGGGTTGCACCGTGATGGTGGAAGTGTGACCATTGCACACTATTCACGGTGGCACCGTGACGGTGGCACAATGACGGTGGCACCGTGACGGTGGCAGCGTAAGGGTGACACCATCATGGTACCACCATGTCCTCACATAGGGTCTTCGTTCTTTTTCCAACTTCAGACTTTTTCCTCTCCCACAAAATATATTTTAATGTAAAGATGATTTAATTCCCCTTTCAAATCCATTTAAAGACCATAAATAATATCTAAAATTCCCCAAAATTCGGGCAAACCTTAAACTTACCAAAACGTGTGGTTCTACTCGGTGTCACTCCCATCCCTGTACCTTCCAATTCCACCCCTTGTTGAGCATTTTTCAACTATTTAAAAAGAAATGGTTTAATGCACAACCGTTATGCCACCACCCCGATGGTAATAACTAAATAAGAATTAATCCCATCATGTGTAACCTCCCAACTACAAAGGTAACCACGATCTGACTTTTTAGCCGTTTAAAATTCCTTATCCCGTAACAGTAGAATCTCATCTTTATATCACGCTATAGTTTATTCCTTCCCCTTCATGGCCGTATTTCTTTCTTCTCCCTAGTGCACTTATGTTTCCCACTTTGCGAGGATTGTTGTGTGCCTGTGATAGAGTTTTTCTGCTCATCCTTAGAGTCCCCGGAGTTCCTCCCCTGTAAGTCACGCATCCTCAATTCTTAGCGCGTGGAGAAGAACTTCGATCCTTGATCATCCAGGTAGGTATTTTTCTTCATCTCTCCTTACTTTGTATCATGAAGGGTCGTTACGCTATTGTTCTGTGGGAATGGATGAAACCAAACCATAACAACAATAATAAACAGGCTGTTAAAAAATGATGGGGTGTGTTCGACTTTTCTGTTGTACTCTTTAATAATTTCTATATTTTGTGAATTGTGTGGGCTATGCCCCCTGAAAATCATGACCATTGTAGGTATTTCTTTATGCACTAATGAACCCTTATCATCTATGATAATTGAATGGCTATAGAATGGGAATTTGGTTAATTACAAAGACTCGGCCGATTAAATGAATGTTCAGGGAACAAAAAACCTTGTGTGGTCACCCTAGTTAACTAAACAGAATGAAGAAAAAATAGTGAATGATGTGTTTGAACCTGGATTTTTCCCTACTATGTTTTGTTAGTAGGTGTGTTGTATTGTTTGATTCATGTGGGAAGAGTTGAATGGGGATGGGATCCTCTATTGTGGCATAGTTTTTGGTTGTGAATTTGAAGCTATGTGGGTTGTATCTCAAGGCTTGCTTTGGTTCCAGTAATTTGAGGGATCTCACTTATCCCTTTTTTGTTGTGACTTCACAAAAGAACTGGGTGTGAATGTTTAAATTTTTGTTTGTTTGTTTCTCTTTTCTTGTCTTGTGGTTATGCTTGTTAGATTTCCAGTAGTGCAGAATTTACTTAAACAGGATCACTTGAACATGAAACCAGGAATAGGTTAAATGGGTAATTGGTTTTTGGGATGATTTGTGACTTGGTCGCGAGTGTTTTGCCTTTCTCTTACGAATGAATAGTAATGAGGGTTTTTGTGCCTAGGTTGGATTTGGAAACCCTAGAAAGGGGTGATTTATTGTTACCTATACATATATCTTTAATTTTTATGTTTCTTATTCACGCCCCATCCAAGTTGAGCACTTCATGCTGAACATCCCCATTTCATGGGGAGGGTGTTTTTCCCAACACTCCTATGACTGGATGGTTGTTAGCTCCTTTTATTCTCCCTTTCCCAAATAGCCCAAGACTCTTCGTGCAGGATGTGACAGCCTGAGGTCCATTATAGCCGAAGATTCTTCGGGTAGGGTAGTTGTGGTGGTTGTCCTAGGTGTGTGCGGGCAGGTTGTTTCCCAAGAGTTTTTGAGATGAGGCTGAGGTGTCTTCGGGCGTGGTAGCAGCTGTTCTGTCCCAGGTGTCTGCGAGCGTGGTTACACGTGGTTTTTGTTCCCTAGGTGTTTGTGGGTCAAATGGTGGTTGTGGCCCAGGTGTTTTCGGGCGAGATCTGTGGTTGTGGCCCAGGTGTGTGTGGGTGGGGTATGGCAGTGGGATTTCGGTGAGAATGGCGGGATTGGTTCGATGCATAGGATGTCTTCAATAACTAGTAGGAAAGTGGCTTGGGGTACCTGAATATCGATGTGTTATTACTATACATTACATGACTTGTGTTGTTTGGGGAGTGTTCCTTGGTGAGGCTTGGGTGGATATTTTTCCTTGTAAGGTGCTTTAGTTATCTCCTTTTTCACGGGGCATTAGAATACCTCCCCACTTGTGCATGATAGTCTTTGGTTTTCCCTTTTGAGTATACTTGTATGCTCACCCTACGTATATAAAGCTGCTTTCAGGTTTCCAGGAGGACTTCAGGGATCGTGCGGGACCATACTCGCTTAGACTTTGGGGCAGTTCCTGTTGTCGTTTTCCTTTTCTTGGTACTTTACTTTTGGAGTTCTTTTGACTTGTATCTTTTACTTTTGAACTTGAATAAGGTAATGGTTTACTTTGGGATTTACCTTTACCTTCATCCTTTGGTGTTGTTTGGGATTTACTATATTATCTCCTGATCCTATTAAAATAAAAATGGTAATGCCTTCCATCTTGTCTGTGATTCTATACCCTTGGTGCTAGTCACCACTCCGGGACCTATTAAAGGTGGGTATTGGGGGTCATTATCTCTCCTTCAACTTAAAGAAGGAAGGTTCTGGAAATCTGTTGTCACTTCCCTCCTTTTGGTGAAGGATGTTCTTGATAGAAGGTATCAGAGGGAGGTTCGGGATAGGACGGAGTCTAGAGTTAGGCATAGTAAGGATTGCATGGGATGGTAGGAAAATAGTGTTGGGTGATCATGGTACGTGAAATAGGACAGGGAAGACTGGCTAGGACAAGGGAATTTAGGGCCCCCGTGATCCAATTCAAGGACTCTCGACCTACCGAACGGCCATGTGAGTCTACACTACTTGCAGGGTAGAGACCCTAGGGAAGGTACATGCATCATAATGACTTGTGTTCTTGTGTTTCATGGGTATTTTGGGAATTTAAAATGAATAAAAAGTCTAAGAAAACTTAAATATTATACACTACTCGGGCTTAGGCATTCCTTGTTTACCTTACAGCAATGGCACCAGGGAGATGACCATGAGTGGTGTGAACGATCGAGGTCCCGGAGGTTGTTTTGGATGATTGACAGAGGGCTGACCAAGAGGAGGAGGATGATCAGTGGTAGAGGAAGCTTCGTGCCTTTAGTGGCAGACCCTTGGGAAGTGCGAGGGTAGCGTCTCAGATGTGGAGACAGAGAGTTGGCTCGAGGATCTAGGGATAACTTTTGACTTGATTAGGGATGCGATGGAGTACTGCATTCCATTGGCTGTAAGACAGATGTGTGGATCAGCGCGTCAATGGTGGGTTCTTTATCTTGGGGATAAGAAGGAGTCTGAGGTTGCGTGGGCTGACATCAAGAGGGAGTTCTGGGAGGAATTCCTCTCTTCCACGATGAAGGCTGAGAAGAGGTAGGAACTACTCTCTCTCTAGGATGGGAGTATGTTAGTGAGAGATTTGGAGATCAAGTTCAAGGATCTCCTTTGCTTTTCTCCCGAACTCTTCCCGGATGAGGAGTCTTGGGAGAGACATTTGGAGGACGCACTTCGGCCGTATCCCCTGTATGTCGTCACTCCCTTCACCCTACTGACATAATTGGAGGTCCATAAGAAGGATGAAGTGGTGGAAAGGATGCACACGCTAGGAGGTGTATCGTGAGAGGGAATCCAGTTGGGCTCGTCAAAGGGGAAAGCCTTCTGCAGCAGGCCTCTAGCATCAGGTCCCTCTGGGTTTCAACCAGCAGAAAGCAGGCCTTAGCAATTCCAGTTCTAATCCCCTAGTCCTCGCCCTTTTCTTATGGGCCCAGGACTGAGGTGCTTCATCTGTAGGAGCCATGGAAACCTTCGGAGTCAGTGCCCGTACAATGTACAGTACAGCGGGGGTGGGCAGGATCAGCACCCACATCAACTGCAGCAGTTTCCAGGTAGGTCCCTTTAGCAGTAGCTATAGGGACAGTAGACTCCCACCCCTCCGTGACCAGACGTGGCAGAAGGAGGCCGACCTCAGGGCTCTTCCCAGGGACCTCGACCAGGGCGTTTTCGGGGAGGAGGCCGACAACCGAGAGGTAGAAGAGCTGGCCGTGGGCAGTTGCATGCCATGGAGGCTGTAGTTCTAGCAGGGCTAGAAGTCATTCGAGGTACGGTCAGTTTGTTTAGTACCCTTTCCAATGCCTTGTTCGATACAAGAGCTTCACACTGCTTTGTTACACCCAGTCTGGGTCGTGCCCTGGGTTTAGATGTTGAGAGACTTTCAACTCCCATGGTGCTGATCACGCCTGTCAGAGGTCAGACCGAATTTTCTTATGTTTGCTGAGGGTGTAGACTAATGATAGGGCCACATCAGTCTGTCA
Source organism: Viscum album (assembly GCA_963277665.1). Taxonomy (NCBI): domain Eukaryota; kingdom Viridiplantae; phylum Streptophyta; class Magnoliopsida; order Santalales; family Viscaceae; genus Viscum; species Viscum album. The sequence continues at coordinate 690,504,360 of OY728122.1, forward strand.
GGGATCTTCTACTGTTGTAGATAAAACCATACGATGTCATCCTAGGAATTTTCTGGTTTTTCTCTATATGTGCTGTCATTGACTGCTTCTGAGGAAGAGTTGTGTTTTCAGATTTGGGATTTCAATGTGTAACTTTCATCGGCGAGCAGGGTTGTCAGAGAAGTGGCAGGTGGGAGGAGCCCCTCCTTTCCTTGTTAACTGAACTATCAGTGGAGTCGGTGGATGCTAGGATGGTAGAGGTCCCCAGGATCGTCAGTGAGTTTATGGACGTCTTCCCTAAGGAAGTGGCAACTCTACCCCCTTGACGTGAGGTCGATTTTGGGATAGACTTGCAACCTGGTGCCCGTCTGATTTCGATGTCTCCCTACCGGATAGAACCTTCTGAGTTGCGGGAGTTGCGGATCCAGATTGACGATCTGATGAATAAGGGTTTTGTTTGGCCAAGTGTGTCATCCCGGGGTGCTCCTATCTTGTTTACGAAGAAGGAGGATGGTGGTCAAAGACTGTGCATAGATTAAAGGAGGCTGAATCAGGTGACGGTCAAGAATCACTACCCTCTCCTGAGGACATACGATCTCTTTGACCAGCTGAGGGGATCAAGTTGGTTCTCTAAGATTGATCTGCGGTCTGGATATCACCAAGTGATGGTGAAGGAGGGTGATATCTCCAAGACTACCTTCAGGTGCAGATATAGGCACTTTGAGTTTGTGGTCATGTAGTTTAGCATTACAAACTCTCCAGCTGTGTTCATGGGGCTCATGAACTCCTTCTTCCGGGAATACCTGGATTGGTTTGTAGTCATGTTTATTGACGACATCCTAATCAACTCAAGATCAAAGGAGGATCACACAGAGCACCTTAGAATGGTTTTAGAGGTCCTCCTCCCGCACCAACTCTTTTGGAATTTGTCCAAGTACAATTTTTGGATGCAGGAAGTGCACTTCCTTGGGCACGTGGTGTCCGAGCAGGGAATAGCGGTGGACCCATTGAAGGTTGAGGTAGTTGTTTCTTGGGAAGTGCACAAGAATGTGGTAGAAGTTCAAAGTTTCCTTGGACTAGCAGGCTATTATCGGAGGTTCGTGCCAAAATTCTCCCGAGATGAAACACCTTTGAAAGCCTTGACCAATAAGGTCCAGTACTCATGTGGAATGTGCAGTGCGAGGTAGCCTTCAGCTATCTGAAGGAGAAGTTGGTAAGTGATCCAGTGCTGAGGTTCCCAGAAGAAGGGGTGACGTATGAGGTATTCTGTGATGCTTCAGGATAAGGAATCAGGTGTGTGCTAATGCAACAACAAGGGTGATCTCTTATGGGTCTAGGTAGTTACGTCCTCATGAGAGTAATTATTCCACCCGTGATCTGGGGCTTGTGGCGGTCGTGTTCTCACTAAAGTTGTAGCGGCATTACCTCATCGGGGAATGCTTCGTGGTCTTCACAGATCACAAAATCTTGAAGTATATCTTCTCCTAGAATGACCTTTACTTATGGAAGTTATGGTGGATAGAGTTCCTTCAGTACTACAACTTCGATATTTTCTACAACTCATGAAAATGGAATGTGGTGGCTGATTCCTTGAGAAGGGAGTCACAGAAGGATGCAGTTCAAGAGTCGGTAGATGCCTGGAAGGTGATGGAGGATTTGGTTTCCCTGCACTTGGATGTGGGGATGGATGGTGGTAGAGGTTGCCTATATCAGATGACAGTATAGTCTTCTCTACTACGGTAGGTGGAGGAGTCTCAGTGGGGATACATAGAGAGTGAAGTGATGTGTGACTGAGTTAACCAGGGTGATGCTCCGGAAGGGTGGATGGAGGATAGTCAGAATAAGATGTTTTTCCAAAGGAAGTTGTTTGTTCCAGAGGAGATGCACGGGAGAGTTATTGGGGTGTTCCACAAATCACCCCTGGCAGTACACCCAGGATATTCCAAGATGTACCAGGGTCTGAGGAGAAAGTTTGGGTGGCCCGGGGTAAAGCGGGCGGTGGCAGAGTTCGTGGCCAAGTTCCTAGTGTGTCAGTAGGTGAAGGCTGAACACCGTGTTCCAGGAGGTCTACTACTACCATTATATTTCCTTGAGTGGAAGTGGGACGGCATCTCTATGGATTTTGTCACAGGGCTACCCAAGGCTCAAGGAGGCTACAACGCTATCTGGTTAGTGGTGGACTGGTTGACGAAATCGGCTCGCTTTCTGGCGATCAAGGAGTCAGGTGTAGTGGATGCCTTAGCACATAGATACGTGGATGAGGTGGCTTGATTTCATGGATTTCTGAGGTCCAAATTATCAGATAGGGATGCACGGTTTACCTCACGAGTCTGGAAGGGAGTGCAGCATGCTTTTGGCACCCAGCTACATCTTAGAACTGCTTTTCATCCACAGACAGATGGACAGACAAAGCTCACCATCCAGACGTTGGAGGATATGCTACGATCATGTATTCTGGACTTTGGTGGATCGTGGGTGTGACACTTGCCTCTGGTAGAGTTTGCTTACAATAATAGACATCACTCTACAATTGTCATGGCTCTTTTCTATGATTTGTATGGAAGACCATGTCGCTCACCCGTGTGCTGGACCGAGGTTGAGAAAACAAGTGTCCTTGGCCCAGAAGTGGTGCAGAGAACGAAGAAGAAGGTTCAGCTTATACGGGAGAGGATGAAGGCATCCCAGGACTGGAAAAAGTCATATGTCGATAATAGAAGGAGGCCCTTATAGTTCGAGGTCAGGGACTACGCATTCTTGAAGGTCTCCCCTCAGCGTGGATAACTAAGGTTCGGAAAGGGGAGTAAGATTTCTCCAAGGTTCATCAGAGCCTTCGAAGTTTTGTGGCAGGTTGGAGAAGTGGCATATCAGTTAGCACTACTATCGCCACTACTGAGAATACATAACGTCTTCCGTGTGTCACAACTCTGACGGTATCTACATGATGTTTCACAGGTCCTCGACTGGGGAAAGCTGGATATCGTGGGGGACATGAATTTTGAGGAAAGTATAGTGAGAATCGACGATCGTGAGAAGAAGGTGCTATGTGGATAGACCAAAAATATGGTTAGCGTGTTGTGGAGGCATGTCGGGCTCGAGGGAAGTACCTGGGAATGAGAGACGCAGATGCGTGCCCAGTACCCAGAGCTGTTTTGAGTTTTTTTATATTTTGTTGTACTTTTTTGTGTTGGAATAATTTTCCTTGTTAACTATGGAATGTGTGGTTTTCCCTTTTCTTTGAATGTGTGTGAAGATTCCTGGCTATGGGGAGGGGAGGATCTGATCCCTAATCAAGATGCATTAAGGTGGATGTGATTAAACCCGTGCGGGAGAGTCAGTGCCGCCTAAAGCAGATAGTATCTTGACACAGAGGAAGAAACTCCCTAACCCATATGACTGGGTAGTTCAACCCTTGAATGTTGCCTAGTTTTCTTGATGTAGAGGTGTTCCTAGATGTTAATGAGGTTCACTCCTAAGAGGTATCTTTTGAGGTGGTTGTTCGAAACCCCCCTTTTTTCTCATGGTCTAGTTTTTATTCTTGAGGGCAAGAATAGTTTGAGAGGTATCTGATCTAATGACCTAGACCTACCTGGTCCATTACTTTTCCAAAACATGGCTCCACCGAAACGGTTGCACTGTGACGGTCACTCACTGATCACGGTGGCACCGGTCACGGTGGCACCGCGATGGTGGCACCGTGATGGTCACACACTGGTGATGGTGGAACCATGACAGTACGGTGGCATCGTGATGGTGGCACCATGAGGGTGTCACCGTGATGGTGGCACCGTAAGGGTGACACCCTCACAGAACCACCGTGTCCTCACACAGGGTCTTCATTCCTTTTCCAACTTCCAACTTTTTACGCTCCCGCAATATATCTTTTAACGTAAAGATGATTTAATTCCGATTTTAAATATATTTAAAGACCATAAATAATATCTAAAATTCCCCAAAAGTTGGGAAAACCTTAAACTTACCAAAAAGTGTGGTTTTAATTGGTGTCACGCCCTTCCCTGTACCTTCCAGTTATTCCCACGTTGCACGTTTTTCCTCCGTTTAAAAAGAAAAAATTTAACGCACAACTATTATGACACCACCCAAATGGGAATAATTAAATAAGAATAAATCCCATCGTCTGTAACCTCCCAACCACAAAAGAAACCACGATCTGACTTTTTAGCTGTTCAAAATTCCTTATCCCGTAATAATAGAATCTAATTTTTATATCACGCTAGAGTTTCTTCCTTCCCCTTCTTGGATAGATTTATTTCTTCTCCCTGGGGCGTTTGGAGTTCCCCCTTCCTGAGGATTATGGTGAACCTGTTCTGGAGTTTTTCTGCTCATCCTTGGAGTCCCCGGAGTTCCTCCTTTACAAGTCGTGCATCCCCAGTACTTGGCACGTGGAGAAGAACTTCGATCCTTGATCAATCAGGTAGGGATTTTCCTTCGTCTATCCTTACTGTGTATCATGCGGGGTGGGTACGCTATTGTTCGGTGGGAATGGATGAAACCAAACCTTAACAAAGATAATAAATAGACTTTTAAAGAATGATGGGGTGTTTTTGACTTTTCTACTATACTCTTTTATAATTTCTATATGTTGTGAACCGTATGGGCTATGTCCAATGAAAATCATGGTTGTTGGTGGTCTTTCCTAGCGCACTAATGAACCCTTGTCTTCTATGATAATTGAATGGCTTCAACATGAGAATTTGGTTAATTACGTAGAATCTTCTGATTAAATGAATTTTCAGTTAACAACAAACCTTGTGTGGTCACCCTGGTTAACTAAACAGAAAGAAGAAAACATAGTGAATGATGTGCTTGAACCTGGATGTTTCCCTACTGCATTTTGGTAGTAGGTGTGTTGTACTATTTGTTGCCTATGGGAAGATGTGAATGGGGATGGGATCCTCTGTTGTGGCATAGTTTTTGGTTGTGAATTTGAAGCTCTGTGGGATGTATCTTAAGGCTTTATTTGGTTCCAGTACTTCGAGGGATCTCACTTATCCCTTTGTTGTTGTGACTTCACATGAGAACCGAGTGTGAATGCTTAAATTGTTGTTTGGTTGTTTCTCATTTCCAGGCTTGTGGTTATGCCTGTTAATTGCCCAGTAGTTTAAAATTTACTTAAACGGGATAACTTGAACATGAAACCATGAATAGGTTAAATGAGGAATTGGTTTTGGGGATGAGTTGTAACTTGGTCGCGAGTGTTGTGCCTTCGTCTTATGAATGAATAGTAACGAGGGTGTTTGTGCTTAGGTTGGCTTTGGAAACCCTAGGATGGGGTGAGTGCTTGTTACCTATACATATATTTGTAATTTTTCTGTTTCTTATTTGTGCCCCCACCCAAGTTTAGCACTTCGTGTCAAACATCGCCATTTCAAGGGGAGGGTGTTTTTTCCAACACTCCTATTAGTGTCTGGTTGTTAGCTCCTTTTCTCCTCCCTTTCACAAATATCCCAAGACTCTTCGGGCTGGCTATGATAGCATGAGGTCCATTATATTCCAAGATTCTTCAGGGAGGGTAGCTGTGGTGGTTGGCCCCGTTGTGTGCGGGTAGGTTGTTTCCCAAGAGTTTTCGGAATGAGGCCTAGGTGTCTTCGGGCGTGGTATCAGTTGTTCTGGCCCAGGTGTCTGTGGGTGTGGTTACACATGGTAGTTGTTGCCTAGGTTTTTGCGGGTGGAATGGTGGTTGTGTCCTAGCTGTTTGTGGGCAAGATGTGTGGTTGTGGCCCAGGTGTGTGTGGGTGGGGTGTGGTAGTGGGACTATGGTGAGAATGGCGGGATTGGTTCAATGCGTAGGATGTCTACAATAACGAGTGGGAAAGTGGCGTGGGGTACCCAAATATCAATGTGCTATTACTATACATTACTTGACTTGCGTTATTTGGGGAGTGTGCCTTGGTGAGGCTTGGGTGGATAGTTTTCCTTGCTATGTGTTTTGGTTATCTCGTTTTTCACGGGGCATTAGAATACCTCCCCACTTGTGCACGAGAGTCTTTGGTTTTCCCTACTGAGTATACTTGTATTCTCACCCTACGTATATAAAAATGCTTTTAGGTTTCTAGGAGGACTTCATGGATCCTGTGGGAACGTACTAGATTAGATGTTGGGGCATTTGCTATTGTCATTTTCCTTTTCTTGGTACTTTACTTTCGGAGTTCTTGTTACTTGTATCTTTTACTTTTGAACTTGCATATGGGAATGGTTTTCTTGGGGCTTTACCTTTACCTTAATCCTTTGGTGTTGTTTGGGATTTACTATATTTTCTCCTGATCCTATTAAAATAAAAAGGGTAATTCCTTCCATCTTGTGTGTGATTTTATACCCTTGGTGCTAGTCCCCACTCCGGGACCTATTGAAGGCTAGTCTTGGGTAAATATCTCTCCTTCAACTTAAAGAAGGAAGGGTCTGGAAATATTCTTTCCCTTCCCTCCTTTTGCTGAATGTGGGTTATGACAACTATAAATGCAATCTACAATGGATAATGAAGAGTAAGTCAATGTTTTGGTATTTTATTTTATTTTAATAGATTAAAAAAATGATATCATAATTTTACCGTAATCTCATCCCACATTAGTGTCTTCATCCCGGTGACAGCATGGTGCAATGACTATACATCAATCAGAACACATTTTCGAGTGATGATTCCAATGTAGCTACTAAAGATGGCTTTGTTGGGGTTAACATGTTGGTCTCTCTTATTCCATCCCACCTCAAATTTGATGCCTTTTTCTTTTTCCTTAAGGATTTTTACTAACACAGTCAAACTATGATGCTATAGTTTTTTTTATGCTTTTAGGGTTTCACTTCCAACAATTTCCTCAGAAGTATCATTAATATGTTCCACCGGAGCGCTAGCATCAGCACTGGGACCAGCAGAAACAGGTTGAGAAACATGTTGTACCTCAGCACTGGGACCGGCAACAACAGGTTGAGAAACATGTTGTTGCTCTGCACTAGGACGACCAGCATCATGTTGAGAAACCTGTTGTTTCTCTTCAGTGGGACAACCAGGAGCTGGCTGAGAAACATGTTGTTGCTCTGCACTGGGACCACTAGCTGCTAGTAGAGAGACCTTTTGTGCCTCGGGATTGGGCGCATCAGTAGGTGCAGAAGTCATTATCTGCAGAAGTGGTTTAATATTTAATTTATATTACATAAAAACAGCAGCGAACAGATAATACCATAACATAACACAATGTATATTACAATAAAAAAATAACCTGATTATTGTACTCTCTTTTTTTCTTTAAAGGCTGAAAATATTTGACTCCTCTGTCGACTATGTAAATCCCATCATTGTGGTCTCCTCTGACATACAAAACGCTATCAACATTGGGACCGCTGCGAAATGATTGTGAAGTCCCTATAAAAGGGTCAACCTCCATTTAACTTTCATCTGACCCATCATTTGTTTTGGTTAATAACAGAACAATTGACCAATTTCGGTTTGCGGGGTCTGGAACATAAAATACTTGTACTGCCTGTGATGCCATTATAAAAGGTTCGTCTTTCTCCCCTTTCTTACTGAAATCTACTTTTACATATCCTAATTCATCTATTTTAACAGCACTCCTATTATCAATCCACTTGAATTGAAAAATCATCACTTTTAATTTCGTATAATCAAACTCCCATATTCGTTTGATGATGCCAAAGTATGACATATTCACATAAATTATATTTTTCTCCTTAACACTAGAAACTTCAATCACCTCATCCCCAAGTGTAACCCCACTATTCCGCATGGTACTATCTTCATCACGTTTATTAGTATATAATGTATAACTATTAATTGTATAAGCATTGTAATATAATACGTACACACTTTCTCCTCCGAATAGCCATTGAAGTCGTTCTGAAATTGAGTCTGGATTTTCTTCTAACTGCTTAAAAATATGGCCCCGAAACCATCCTATAAACTATCGATTACATGTATCTGATATCAATTTTTCATCCCTAGAAGGATTCAAATGCCTATGAATTTATTTGTGGGATTGAACATATGGTTCAATGTCAAAACTGTTATGAAAAATGTAAAGGTGGGCCTACTCCCGATCTGTAATATTTATTGTGACAACCTCTCTTCTATAAATTCCTTCACCCTCAAGCCGCACAGTGTGATGAGATTTCGGTAGGCCAATGATTTCCACACCAGACTGGTATTCGGTACAAAATTCAACGTCTTCACCAACAATATATTGCTCCGAAATACAACCCTCTAGCCGAATTTGGTTTTTGACATACCCTTTCAATATCTTCATATACCGTTCAATGGGGTACATCCATCTATAATGTACATGACCACATATTCAAATATCTCTCACCAAATGAACCATCAAATGAACCATCATATCGAAAAATGACGGTGGGAAGAACATTTCCAATTCACATAATATGACGGCAATTTCTCTTTCAATAGTTGGTAATTTCGCCGTGTCTATAACCTTACTGCATATAGATTTGAAGATTAAATAGAGATTCATTATTGTATGGTTTACATTCTTGGGAAAAAATCAACGTAAAGCTATAGGAATTAGATCTTGTATCAAAACAGGTAGTCATGTGATTTCAAACCCTTTATTTTTAAATTTCTCATTGACACGATGTTCTTGATATTTTATGAATACCCCTATAGAACCTTTACGTCATTCAAGAAGTTTCAAAAAAGATATCTCTGCTACCTGGAAAGGGTGTAAGCAGTAGGAGTAAGAAATGTTCGTTTTTCACCCTTCACTGGTGCCAACTCTTCTTGTATTTCCATCTCAACTATGTCCAATATAGCCTTAATTCCATCCTTTTTTTTCCTGGTGCATTTAGAAACTTTCCTATGACACTATCACATACATTTTTTTCAACATGATTAACATCAAAAAAATGTCTGACATATAGACAATTCTAGTATTGTAATTCAAAAAAAACTGATCTCTTTTTCCAACCAGTTTCCGTAAGGTTTTTTGAAAACGGTTTACCAAAAGTAGTGTCCAAATATTTTACTTTCTCAAAAAACTGATCACCTATTTGTGGAGACGGTGCTGTATGTTCTTCTAAACTTCCATCAAATGATGTCGTCCAAGATCAGTACTTATGTCATCAGGGTAGAAACCTCTGATTTCCTAGAAACATGGTTTTTGATGAATGTTTCAACCTAATTGATTGTGTACCTTGTTCGAAAATGGGACACCCTTGAGTTCTTTTAATTCTATATCCTGAAAAATTTACATAAGCAGGAAAGTTATTTATCGTCCCGTACAACATGGCTTTCAAAGTGACATATTCACTTTTGTAAGCATCATACAACATAACACCTAAATCCCACAATATATTCAAATCCTCGATCAATGGGGCCAAATAAACATCAATATCATTACGCAGATGTTTTGGTCCTGATATAAGCATAGATAACATGATGTATTTTCATTTCATGAATAACCACGGTGGTAAGTTATAGTTTACCTACATAACCGGCCATGTACTTTGACTGCTGTTTTGAAAACCAAAAGGATTTACCCCAACTGTAGATAACACCAAACAAAGGTTTCTCGGCTCGTTCCCAAATTCAGGATACTCGTGATCAATTATATTCCACTGAGGAGAGTCTTCCATGTGACGTATTTTCCCATCTTTAATTCTTGTATCTTCAATCCATGTCAATTGTCATGTAGTCTCCTCACTTCCATAAAGGTGCCTAAACCTTGGAGTGATTGGAAAGTACCATACAACTTTCATAGGACTAGAATCATCTTTCCTATATCGAGAAGCACCACACATTGGGAATTCTTTAAGTTATTTGTGGTCCATGAAAAACAATATAGAGTCATTCAGGTAGCCATGTATTCTTTCATAGATCATACCCAATGATCGTAGCATTCGTTTGGAATCGTATGTTCAGCTTGGGAGTTCATTTTCTTCTGAGAGCATGTCATTTAGGAGGGCAAGTAGTTCCGTAAAACTGGCGTCACTCCACCCATTTCCTGCTTTCAAATTATACAGCTTCAATATAGGTGACAATGCGGTATATTTAGTGAAACCAGCATATAATGGAATTCTTGCACAACTCTTTAACTTCTCAAACAATTTTGGGAAATCACAAATTTCATCTTCAACTGTCCTTTTCATTTCCTCAATATAATCTTCATCATCATTCACATATGTAATTAGACCCTCCATATGATCATCTTCACAGTTCACACATGTAATCATATCAGATGATCTATAAAATACCGTGTTATCTGATCCACTACCTACATTCATTTTTTTCCCGTGTTTATTCCCACATGTATAACTTCAATCTATTCCGTGATAGATCAGGTGTTCTTCCAACTCCTCTATACTAATTTGTCTTTAATAACAACAGGATAAACACTAACAAAGGATTTGAGAAGGGTCACATTCATGATCTTCTCTAGACTTGACAAACTCTTTCACGCCATCTTTATACTCTTTTGTCAACCAATTGGCATTCATCCATTCTTTATTCATATTCATCGTCTTTATGGGTTCGATCTCGAAATTGCCTAATATTATGTTTTAATTAATCAAGTAGCATTTTTTGGGTTTTATAAAAACGAATCACGGTACAAATGCCTCTAAACTCATGTGAAATCCATATACATGGTCTTTCCAGAAGGGTGAACATTATTGATGGATAAGATACTTGATTTAATCTTATTTATATCAAATTAATTAGAAGTTAGTCTTACAAAGACTGAATGATGCCATTGAAAATACAAGACATATAGAAAAACTAGAGCTAAATGCGTGTACTTTATATACATACTGAGTCACCTCACCAGCTATGCATCACATTTTTGTGGAATACACGGTGTGTAGTCCTTACATGACCACTAAGGGTGTATAGTCTATACACATCAAGTTTATATGGTATATATACATAGTGTGAGTGACGTAAAACACATTTCATATGGTTATACCATTATTTCATGGCATGTACATGGTTTCATGATAAAGTATATGTCTTGGAGATACATTGTGTGTAACCTAGGTTCACATGACATGTGAAATTTAAAATGAAACTTATTCCAATTTTGAGTCAGAAGATTAGTCATGTGGTGTAAATTTTGGAGATAAATGTTGTGTGGCATTAAAGTCTATCTGAAATCCATGTAAGGTGAAGCATGTTCCATTTAACGAGACTACATACCATGTATTTTAAATTGTCTCATAGAGTCCTCTAGAAGTGGTTTTATAGGATTCAGTGGAATTGCACATGTAACAAAGTGGTGGTTCCATTGAAATGGGTAAAGTTTGGATTGATATTCAATGGTGGAAGAAGTACAACATGGAAAAAAATGCCATATAAATCATGCCTACAACCGCAACACCATACAAAAACACAATCGTGATCATAATCACAACACCATACAAACCAAACAATCACAATTTTATATTTTACAAAGCATCCCATATTCAATTTTGATTGTTAATTCAGGGGTTATCATAGAAGTTTTCTCATCCTAGGTTGTTCCTTCATAATTCAAGTATAAATAAATTACCAATTTTTATATTCCAATGTTCAACAAGAACCAACCAACATTCAATTCATTTAGTGCGCAAAAAAGGAGCACCAATGGTCATAATTTTCAATGGGGCATTTAGCACGTACATTTCACATTATAACCATCAATATCAAACAGTAATAACATGTGAACAAGTGGAATCTAATGAGTAACAGTAGAAAAATCGTTGTGAAGGTGTCGTTAAGAACACGTCAGATGTGCGTTCATGGCAGAGGAGAGGCTCACAGCAAAGTATATTTCCAACTAAAAAAAGACATAAAATAGAAAAACCCCATGAGAATAAAATAATCTAAAATTGAGTACACCATTTACAACATACCACAAACCCCCGGAAACCACTTAAACTGAAATCAACCCACACCATGGTTAAACACACCATAAGATAACAAGAAATAATAGAACCCGCCTTCGATAGAACGAGTTCAACAGACTTTTAAAAAATAAAATATGAACATACAATGGGTAAGCCTTGACCAATAGGTCCTCTTTACTAGGTATAATCCCCAAGTTTATTCTAGATAGTATAACCTAAATGAGTAAGCCCTGGTCAATCTTATGTTATTACACCTTTCATGACATTCCCTATCCTAATGATGGTCATTATTAAGAACACCACAATCCTACCCTGATGGTGGTTGTTATCCTTAGATGATGGAAGGTCCCAACCAAATTGTTTGACATAATTAGATAAAACATCACCCTTGCATGGAATTCTCCCACCTCATCCTATATCTGATGGATTCTTGACCCATGCATGTTCTATAGGTACTTAAATAGCATAGAAAATGTACACTATATAAAGAAATAATATGGAATATAAAGAATAGTTCACAAGGGGATATAAACTAACCATTAGATCATATATAAAGAATGAGTTTCAAGGTATACTCACACTTTTTCAATTAATAACATCATGAAATGGAATCAAGAGTAAACCATTAGTCATGGAAACATCATATACAAGGACTTATTTATTAAGGAACTTCCTACCACAATCTCAACATTAACATGAATGTTCATCAGGTGTTTTGTATCCTAAAACATTTTCACACACCAAATAGAATAATCTATCTCTCTAATAACATCTAAAACCAATTCCATATAAATAAATGATTTTAGATAAAGGAACATGGAAGAAAAATCCAAGCGGTAGAAAAACAATTTACCTGACAATGAATACAAATAATGGTAAAATCCAAGGTTATTTGAATTAAGAAGAAACTATCACTCTTGGATAGTGATAAGAGGATAATTTACCAAGAGAAAACATATGAGACTTCATAGAACTCCACTGATCTCCAAGAAGATTTTTTCTACACCCACACTAGAATTACCTTTCTAGATGACATAGGTCATCATAATCTAAGACATGATAAATATATTCCATGACCAAATAAGAAAAAATTAAGGAAATTTCTCTAAATAAGAAGACTCGCCAAACAAATTCACTAAATTAACCAAATTTGGAATCACCATTGAAAAAGGATGAAAGGATACCTTCTATCGACGGAGGAGGCAGTAGTGGTAGCGGAGGTAGCGGCAGAGGAAGAGGCAGCGATGGCGGCGGAGGCAGAGGCAGTAGCGATCACGACAGCGGGGGCGGGGGCAGCGGTGGTGGTGGAGGATGAGGAGGATGAGGAGGATGAGGATGAGGAGTAAGAGGAAAAGGAGTAGGAGGAGTACGAGGAGGAGAGTTCATAGAGGATGAGGTTCCTAGTTTAGATTCTGTGAAAGATTGATCGCGTGCAAGCGGGGAGGGCCTATTAGGGTTATTAAATAAAAACCGCTAGAACCTTTATCAGCGCTTGTTAGAAGCGCTGATAAAGTTATTTTTTATCAGTGTTATAATATAATCTATGATAAAACAATCATTTATCAGTGCTTTTTTAGCGCTGATAAAGAGCTTCCTTTATCAGCACTTTTAGCTAGTGCTGATAAAGGCATACCCCTCTTTAGCACTTTCTGTTTAGCGTGATAAAGGGAAGCGCATCCCTTTCCCTATTTTGTGGAAGTGGGAAATGGTGGAAGGGGTTTACACATAGATGATGCTTGGGTGCAGTTATGGAGCAGAAGTTTTGGATGGGGTTTACGCGTGGATACTACTCGGGTGCCGATGTGGAGAGGAAATGGTGGATTGGGCTTACACATGGAAGCTCCTCAGGTGCTACTGAGGATCAGGAATGGAGGAAGGGGCTTATGAATGGACGCTGCCCAAGTGTCATTATGGAGTGGAAATAGTGGACGAGGCTTACGCATGATGCTTTCCAAAATGACTTACCATCAGGGCATCCCAACTCACTAGTGGGTTGAGGCATCTAATTAGGGATTACACCTATACGCTAAGGCTCAAAAAAATAATTCCAAGGGACTTGGAATCTGTCTGAACAAAGGGAGATGAAAAATATGAATAATATGACCAAAATTCATAACCTAATGAGGGAATCATAATGAAGGGAGATAACTACTGACCATAATTGAAATACAACATCCACATCATGTTAGCCTGAGATAGAAGCAAACAAAAAAGATCCAACTACTGACCATATTTGAAATATAGGGCCATACTCATAGTGTTATCCAATGTCTTCTGGGGTGTTGGAACAGAATAGTATGTGAGCTGAAGCAGTATTGGACCAGTTCATTATGGGATCTCTTCATACATGAAAGATGATGAAGATACAGATGAAGGACACTTGAAGCATGAGGTAGAGTGATGGAATGCTTTAACAGATTCTAACAATATTGAAATTATGCCATTGTAATCATTGCATGAGGAATCTTATGCTGATCACATAAGTTATCTCTTATTTGGAAAAAGATCCATACTATTATTGTATAATAGGGAACACTTTATTTTAAAGTCATGTAGTGAGAACTATTGACATCTTATGTTTGGTGCATAAGGCATATATTATTTGGAATAAGAGGAATCCTATATTAGTCACATTGGGGGTACAATAGTTTATAGTCATGTAGAGAGGGAATATTAGGTATAAGGATCCTATAAATGACAAGTGTGGGACTTACACAAGAGCATCCCTTTCAAGTTCAATGCGGCATAGGAGCCAAGTGCTAGGCTCGGAAGAGCTTCCTTAGGAATGGCTCAAATAAAGGTACACATGGAATTGAAGATGATAATCTCAACTCACGAAATGTGAAATAATCCAAGAGTAACATGTCAACTCAAGGTGTTTCAAGGATTTTGGAGGAGTATCTCGAATAATGGTATTTTAAAGGTGGGATTGTTGTGTGCATAAGGGTGTAAGGTAAAATTTCATCGAACCAGCTCGAAAAGCTCATGGTAAGACTCTCCACATTTCATGGGGGTCAGTGATGGTAGTGATGGGACTATCATGGAGGGGTTTGATTGAATCCCCACATTGATCCGGAGTGATTGTGCAGGGGCACCTGCCCCTCGTTATGGATTAGTGGGCATGAAAGAAGGGGCTTCGTAAAGGATAGGGATTTGGAAAGGAAAGGGGATCATGGATTATAGGGTATCAGGAAGTATGGGGAATCATGGAGCTCAGTTTATTGTAAAGTATGGGGCTTCGTGATGCTCAGTGTCCTGTGGATCATAGGGTCTCGTAGAGATTAGGGTCTCGTGAAGGATCTTTGTGAAGGGAAGGTTCTCATGGAGAATAGCCTCACCTTAGCATAAGGATCATCATTATGATAATTCTCTATCAAGGCTTAATGATTTGAAGAGCCAAGAAAAACATGAAGAGGCTCTCTCCTTCATGAAGGGTAGAGGGTTTTGCGAAGGGAAACCACTCACGATCCTCTCGAGCACCGCGAAATGGGAGCTCCGTCACCGAAAAGGAGAAGTGAACGTCCTTCTGAAGGGGAGTGATATGGATATTTATATTAAACGGAGGTCGGTGGGTCTTGTCTCAAAGCAAAAGGGACTTCTCAAAGATAATGGAGCTTCACTATCAGAGGCGGCTCCATTGGACTGTCAAAGGCTTCTGTCATTACTCTTCGGTGGCCTCAAAATTGTATCTTTCAAATTCTAGAGGCTTTTTTCGTAATGATATGTAGTGGTTATGAATGCTTCTAGAATATCACATAATATTTCATCATGGAAATATATGGTGGTCATGAACATATCCATCAGATCATAGAGGTTGTTGTCAATACATCACGATTTTCGTGAAGGGAACTTCGTGAATGGGCTCTCCAAACTAGTTTTCCAGCCAAATATCGAACGTACATAACTTCTAATCAGTAACTCTATATAGGATCTATGACCATTAAAATTGAATATTGGGAAATGAGATATTCTATGAGATCATTCTTTGAAGCATTCTATGAATCTTTTGGACACATTTTCTGATTCCAAAAAATGCCCCACCAAGAATGGGGTCCAACAAGGATGAAGATGGAAGGTGGACCACATTATGAGGAGACTACTAAGTAATATACCATACATGGGGTCCACTATATCTTGATCTCATTGATAAATAAACCAACCAAATCTCTAATCCCACGTGAGTCATTCTCAGTGTGGAAAACAATAGACAATAAAATATCATTCACCTATACGAGAGTGCTAAATAGTATATGATATGATGAGATCCTAATGATACATCAACCACCCCTAGTATTGTCTTGAATAAAGAGGTTCCAAGCTAAATAATAGGGTCTCTAGATAGCTGAATTTCTTTTACCAATTCACTTTATCATACTAGCGAGTAATGCCTAGGGAATTAGAATAAATACGATCGAAGGGGAATGGAAAGTGTGAATCAGGATACACAAAATTTGGAACACGTTGAGAGGCAGCATGATGATGGAGGATAATTGATGAACTTATTTGAAACACATTATCTAAATCAAATTATCCTAAAATGGGGACGAACAAACAAGGTCTATCTGCTAACCGTATTTGAAAAAACAGGGTCTAACTTGAAATGTCGTCCACTATTGTCTGGAACGTTGGCCCTAAATAGTAGGAGAGCCAAAAGGATGAGCATCCATATAATTTGGGGGTCCCTTCGGATGGTAAATATGTTTAGGATATGAATAAGTGACATTAAATTTAGGGGGTGGAGTGATGGGTTGTTGGAATGGATTCCAACACTCTTATAAATATGCAACGGTGACAAAAATAAATCCGGTGAGCATATCAGTCTGAATCAAGATCAGGCCTACATCTGGAAGGAACCTATTTGGAGAGGATCTAGGATGGTTTAAAATTTTAAACCTTGAGAATGAGGAATATAAACACGTATTTTAACATCATATGGTGAGGACTTTGGAAGGAATAGTTTAACATCGTATTTTAAAAGAACCAGGAATGTTAATGGTCATGGGGTTGGTCCCGAGGTGAAATTCATGGGCATCACAACGTCTCCGATAAGGATGAGAATCGATCCATATGTAGTTATTAAATGTAATGTGTTCAGATACCCACACTGGTGGAGGAAATCTTCTATGGAGAGGAATTCAACACATACCATAATTATGATGGGTCATCCTGAACATGTTCACGGTAGGTCGATAGTTTAAATTCATGCATCGAGGACATGGGTACCCCAAAAGTGAAATGTGTGGTTTTGTTCATAACCTGATGTGGATGAGGGCCAAATAATTCCACACCACACCACACACTTCTTAAAGAATAAATATAGTTCAATGTTTTGATGGTCAGACTTCACGACCGAGGATCCTAGATTATGTTTGTAGAGTTTGGACCATATGGTGCGGCTTAGTTCTTTGGGGAAAAACCATCACATGTAGGATAGAAGAAATCCATACAAGATCAAACATTTTCAAGAGGAAATGACCCAGACCCAAGAGTGAGAATCAACCCACACGTATTTAATAAATGTGGTATGGCTAATGGTCAATGTCATAGGAACAATTTATTCTCAAATGGAGACATAATTTGGGTCGGTAGTTATCAACACATAACATAGATGAAGAAGACGCAGTTTAATTCTATATGATAAGGACGCATGACATACTCATTTATGTTTATAGATCTTGGACTAGGAGAAATACAGTTCTTCCATGTACGAACAAACCATATCCATATCCCTAAGACCTTGTGAGATATACTTGGTTTCACAAAAAATGGTGTATAAAATCTTTAAAATGCATGGAATACTTAGTATGGGAGACAATGTGGAGTAAAATATGACCATATGACCCTGATTCAACTTCATAATGCACAAAGGTGCATGGAGGGATACACTAAGGGTGTCGAAATTCCACTTGAACATGATGGAGTGGAAAGGGATGTGAATCACAACACCAATGTTTAAGGCATAATGGGGGTGGAATAATGAAGGAGGATAACTATTGACCATATTTGAATCTTTGTATCCATATAATGGGACATAGGAAGGGAACAAACAAGAGTGGGTCGACCACTAAACATATTCGCGATGTGGGACCTCTATCAAAAGTCCTTCAAGATATTTTGGGATGTTGGACCAAAATGGTAGGTGAGCCATAAGGCCAAACATCCATACCACTAGGGGTCCTTTTAGATGTGAGGGATGATGGAGACCCAAATAAAGTGGCACACTAAGAATGGAGATATAATGAAGACATGTCCATGAATAACCCAAAACTCTAGGTCTTAACCACAGTGCATCTAAGCATACTAATTAGGAATAATAGTGTTTTAGGGGTCCAGTTAAGGGAGGATGAATAGTGAAGGAAAGTGGAGGAAAGGGGGAAAATGAGTTGATGAACCTAGCGTTGGACCCAAAGACAAAGTGTCCGAGAATTTCTATGTATCCTGTGAGATTGTGTATGGCGTGATAAATCATACCCGATGAGATTGAGGAAAAAATAAGTACACACCATACCATATGAAGTCTCAAGGGGGAACCTCTGGCCAAAGGGCCAGAAAAGATTAAGAGCCTCGAGGCTAGATGCGAATAAAAAATGTATGGCCATTCCTTCATATCCCATGAGGATAAAAATCAATCCATACATAGTTCATGAATTCTTGGTAGTTTAAATTCATTAGGAGATTATGTAGTTGGAAAAAAGGATGTTCTAGAGGAAGGGGCACAAGGTGTGGTTTTTTTGAACCCTGTGTAAATGAGGACAAAAAAATTCCACCCCACTCCATGTACTGCCCTTGAAGATAACTAAACCCAGAGGTGTAAACCAAGGTGATGGAAAGAATTTATGGGATGGCCTAGAAGTCATATTCCAAGAGTTCCTAAGTATCCCATAAGGATGGGAATCTAGACACACGTAGTTCAAGAAATTTGGTGCAGTTTATCGTCATGTGGGGAGGACGAGGCAGTCGAGGTATCTCAAAAGATGAATGTGTACGGTATGGAAAATAATCTAACATGAATGTGGAAAAGGAAGAAACATACTCCGCATAATTCACAATTCCATGAGAGAACTCAGGCCCAGGTGATGAGATAAATAATAGATGAAATGGGGATGGACCCAAAGACAAAATGTCGGAGAGTTCCTATGTATCTAATAAGGTTGGGAATCAGTCCATACATAGTACTTGAATTCAATGCAGTTAAAAGTATTTTGGTGCGGATGTAAATGGAATGGGGACATCTCTGAAGGGGATATGTGATGTGGTGGTTGTATGCCCAAAGTAAAAGTGGACAAATAAGTCTCATCATACCACACCCTATTAGTAGAGATCTTAGGAAAAGGGACCAAAAAGGATGATGAACTTTGGGATGCACCCAAATATGTTTGGCTGCTCTTATATATCCCATATGGATGGGAATAAAGCCACATATAGTTCCTAAATGTCATCCAGTTTCACATCATGTGGTAAGGATGTAACAGGAAGTGGGTATTCTTGAGGGAGGCATAGGACACAGTTGTAGAAAATCTGACATGAATGAAGACAAGAGAGGCCCCATCACACCATGTTATCCTAGGCGGAACCTTATATAGAGAAATTTGGGGCTAGACCCGGAGACAAAACAATTGGGCATTCCTACATACCCCATTAGGATGGGAATCACACCATACATAGTTGATGAGTTATCATGCAGTTTCACATCATGAAGTGATGATGTAAAGATCTTATTTTAAGGTCATTGAGCTCATACCCTAGATTCCCTAGTTTAATGTCATGTGCATGGGACCGAAGGGAAAAAATGGTGAATTACCACACCTGATGTTTGGGAAACCATGGGGATAGAAACAATGATAAAGGACTAATACTAACCATGTTTGTAACACGGTATCCATATCATGTGTCCTGGAATGGGAACAAATATTGGAGCATCGACTGCTAGCCATATTTTCAATGTAGCACTTGTATCAGATTTTCATTCGAAATTTTTCAGGACATTGGTCCAAAATGGTACATAAGCCAATGTGGCATGAGATGAGGCCTCTAAGGGGAATGTTCGGTTTTGAAAGATGATGAAGGGCCAATTTAAGGGTACGTGTGAATCATGGTGGTACTCGTGTAGTATAGTATCTTGTAGTAAGGACGAGGGAGATCTTGTTTAATTTTGTAGAGCTCAGACCATAAGGTAGGTCCAAAATGGATAGAAAGGTCAATGGACCTAGGGATAAACCCAAAGTCAAAATATCTTGGTGTTCATACATATCTCATGAGGATGTGAATCAAGCCATATGTAGTTCTTGAATACTGTGTTGTTTAATTTTGTGCGGTGAGGATGAGTAAGTAGAAGTACCTCAAAAGAGGAATGTGTACAGCATGAAAAAATATCATGATTTGAATGAGGTAAAATAATTCTTATACACCACACCATTCACAATTCAAAGAGAAAACTCGGGGCAGGTGTCTAAGAGAAAGAATTGATGAACCTGGGATGGACCCGAAGAAAAAATGTCTAGGAATTCCTATGTATCCCATAAGGATGAAAATTAATCAATACGTAGTTCTGGATATGTCGGGCAGTTTAATGTAATGTGGTGAGGTTGAGTGGGGTCTTAGTTTATGGACCTAGAACTCGGAACATTTTTAAATTTAACATCATGCGGGGAGAGTGATGGGTGGTTTTACATCCTTCAGCCTAGACGGATCAGGAAGTTTAACATCGTGCGGTAAAGACAGAGGAGATCATAGTTTAATGTCATAGATCTCAGACCATATGGTGTATTCATCATTTTCAGTTTATCATTATGTAGAATGAGTGGGATCTTAGTTAAAGGTATTAGATCTTGGACCATAAGGTGTGTTTATCGCTTATTGTTTATCATCGTAAATGAAGAAATGGATATTAGTTTGAGGTTGTAGAGCTCAAAACATTTAGATTTTATCATCATATAGGATGAAGAATAACATTTTAACATCATTAAGGATGATAAAATAATTCAATTTCATGCGGGACGAAGATGAATAGTTTTACGTCATGTAGGATGATATAACAGTTTAATGTCATGCGGGACAAGGATGAATAGTTTACTATTGTATGATATGATATCATAGTTTAATTCCATGCAAGATGAAGATAAATATTTTAACATCATGCATGATGATATAACAGTTTAACATCCTGTGGGAAGAAGATGAACATGTTAACATCATGAAGGACCATATAATAGTTTAACATCATGATGGATGTAGATGAAAAATTTACGGTCTAGTAGGATGATTTAACAGTTTAACATCATGTGGGACAATAATGAACATTTTAACATCATGAAGTACCATATAACAATTTAACATCATGTGGGAAAAAGATGAATAGTTTAACATCATTCAGGATGATATAATAGTTAAAAATCATGCAAGATAGAGATGAACATTTTAATATCATGCAGGATGATATAACAGTTTAACATCATGCAGGGTGAAGATGAATAGATTAACAACATGAAGGATGTCAATGCAGTTTAACATCATGCAGTGCAAAGATGAATAGTTTAACATCATGCAGGATGATACAATAGTTTAACATCTTTCGAGACAAATATGAATAGTTTAACGTTATAAAGGATGATATAACAGTTTAACATCATGTGGGATGAATATGGATAGTTTAACATCATTCAAGATGATATAATAGTTTAACATCATACAGGGGGAAGATGAACAATTTAACGTCCTAAAGGATGATATAATATTTTTACATCATGTGGGATAAAGATAAATAGTTTAAAGTCATGTAGGATGATATAACAGTTTAATGTCATGCAGGACAAATATGAATAGTTTAACGTCAAGTGGGATGATATAACAGTTTAACGCCATGTGGTATGAAAATGAATAGTTTAACATCATGCAGGAGGATATAACAATATAAAATCACGAGGGACCAAAATTAATAGTTTAACATCATGATTTATTATATAACAGATTAAGATCATGCGGGAAAAATATTAATATCTTAACGTCGTGTCAGATGATATAACTGTTTAACATCATGCGGGATGAAGATGAACAGTTTAACATCATGCAAGAAAATATAACAGTTTAACATCTTGTGTGACGAAGCTAAAAAGTTTATCATCATGTAGGATGATATAATAGTGTTTCTAAATTGTATTAGTACAAATCCTACCAAAACTACTAATCCCACTTGATTCATGCTCGGGGTGAGAAGCAAGGAGTATTGATGGAATTCTCCAGAAACATGGAAGCACGCAGAAAGTGGAATGGAAATTTCAACTAAGGAATATTCCAATGACACTGTCCTACTTACTCGACGTGCAAAGATGCAAATAAGGGTAACACCATGGGTGTTAGATTTCCACATAAACATAGAGAGGTGGAAGAAAAGGTAATCATGTTGTCCAATATTTGTATCATAGTGATGGTGGCGTAACACTGTAGGATAAATGATGACTATTTTAGGAACACATCATCTATATTTTGTCACCTAGAATGAGGATATACAAATTAGGGTCAACTGCTGACTATGTTTGAAACACATGACTTGTCTCAAAACTTGTGTCCAATGTCTTCTAGGGCATTGGCCCATGATGTTAGTTGAGTCAATGAGGCATGAGACTAGGCTTCTAGGGGGTCCCCTCAGATGTGAAGAAGACGGGAATCCAAATAATGGGTCTATGAAAAGCGTGGAAATGGATTGGGATTAATCCCAATTGATTTCCAACACTCTAGTTCCTATGCCACAGTTCATTTGAGAACCTTAACAAGGAATATCAGAAGGTGGAAGTGAAACACATTCTCATGTATGAGGGTCTTGAGGGAGTTTTTGATGTTTTCATGACAGTAGACCATTACCGAATACAGAGAACTCTCTCATTTTTGGGATCATGGAATTATGTATATATATGTAAATCTATTATCCAAACCATTATCCTCTACTAATATCTAACTTCTCAAGAAACATCACCTCAAGAAATTGTTCGCGACGAATCAAATACCACATTCATTTTCAATTGATGGAAGGATATCTCAAATTCAAAATCCTACATGAACTCCATCCACCTATAATTAATAAAATTTAAATAATACTAAGATAATATATAATTAATATGTTTTTGATCTATATAGAGCACAAATAACACACCAATACTAAAATATCACCAAAACTAAGAAGAAAATGCAACTAAAAAACATGAGATCTTTGGTGACATAGTTATACTCAGTATGATATAACAACCAATACATAGTGGAGATCACAAATAAAAAATGATTTAGAACACAACTTATAAAAAGATTATATACATTATAAAAAACATGAATATAACTCCTTTTACAGACATACAATGAATATAAGATCTAATATATACCTTCCTTTGTTAAAAAACACCACATTACATTAAAATGTCTAAATAATGGTCACATTATTCCTATTTAAATGTGTAAAAAATTTAACAAATGAACCAAAAATAAAAATGTACCTCCTATGATATCCTAAAAAGACTAAGGAAATTACAAACCACTATAAAATTCTTGTGATACACACTAGAAAAAAATACCATAATATTCTAGGGGTATACTACTAGGATGTGTAGATACATTGAATACATAAGTAAATAAAATTAATTCATTAAAAAGATACATAAAAAATAAATTACTATACAGTTGATTTCATCATAGTAAATTTAATAAAACACTCAAATAATCATCATGATCATTATCCAGTATCGAATACACTTGGATTTAATCAACGAACACAACTATAATCTAATCCTAGAACAATAGAAATAAATATTTAATTATTATTATGAATATAGTTTAGGCATTTGTGACTCTCAAATCTGTAACCAAGAACATGAATGTTTATAGACACGCCTAAAAGTAGTCTTTGGGATATCTTCATCCTTGACCCACATATAATGAAAACCAAATCACAAATTGATCATTGAAAACAAAGTACATATTATCTAATATTGAATAAATTTTCAATCCTTGAGAGGTTATCATGGTTATTCAACATCACTAAATTAAACTAATGGAAATAAATTCACAACCACAAATTAACACGGCAATTCATTGTAAACAACACTAGATCACCCTAATACAACACAATGGGTTGAATAAAACCCTTCATTAATTAGTCATCATACTAAATATGAGACTCCCATAGCTTAGAAGACACTATATTTTATAGATATAATTAGATAAATTAGGAAAAATTTATAAAATATTATCCAAAACTCGATTCCACATTGAAGGTGTAGTGTAATGAATTTGTCAGGGTCAAGCCAACACGTCACTAGATCCAACTCTCGATAGAGCCTGAATTATGTTCTAGATCACCACAGGATAGAACATAGTGATAAGGTATCGAATTAAATATCTTGTGGTAACATTTTATAATGAACATCATATTAACAATGAAGTAGATGGAAATGTATAGAGAATTAAAGAATATCCTTTCCATATATTGGACTTCCAATCAAAAGAAATAAATATATAAAATCAATAGATAATCCAAACATGGAATAATGAGAAAAAAACATTCAAATTTGATATAACCAATTATATTTATTAGTCATAATATTAAATATACAACTAGATGAACATCTAAATATATATTTGAAGTGATTAAAAGAATATAAATGAACAAAAATAGGAATAACTAAAAATAAAATACAACTAGACTAGGTGGTAAATACATATGAATACCATAATACATGAACAAATCATATTCACTAACTATAACCAAAATATCAATAAATAGACTATCTAAATGATATCTAAACTGAGATTATAATCTGGGAACATGAATAAAAACATGCAAGCTTCATAGAAACACAAATATGAGTTTGTAAACAAAGATTGTGATAAATATAAATTTTTAATATATAATAATATGCACGTTTCAATATAAAGTTGAAGTTATTACAAGAACATAAATGAACTAGAAAAGAAAAATAAAATAAAAATAAAATTCACATGTATGAGTGGGATGATACATACACAACCCAAAATGTACCAATATCATAGTACCCCAATAGACATCCTAATGTGAACAACAGTAACTCACCATATCCACCCCATTCATCAACTAACAAAATAAATGATGTCCAAACGAATATCATAACCTATGAACATATACAAATACATGAGATTTGTATAAAAACACATGATTGTATATGTAGGGTGTGTGAAAAATCAGCCCAAAAGGATTTCATCAAGGAGTTTATGCAATTACCTTCAACATTTCTTAAATTTTTATGTTTGAACCTCATCTAGAAAAAAATCACAAATGAAAATTATACATAAAACCAATATAATATAAAATCCTTTTTGAAAAAACTACAATTTAAAAACCATTTTTGAAAAACAAAATGTATATCTAGAATGATAAAATATGATTAAAAACCTCAAAAATTATGGTAAGCATGTTTGGAAAAAAAAAATAACCCTTTTATATCCATTAATTTTCAAACAAATCGGTTTAATCCAAGATATAAAATAGAGGAAACTTTAAACAAAATAAAGGTGTTGACATATAGGGTTGTGAAAACAAAATCAAACCATTTTTTTATTCATTCAAATGTTTTAAAATAATACCATTTTAAAAAAGTATAAAAATTAAATCTCATTATAATGGATTAAGGCATATAAAAAATGTGTAATAAGAAATCAATAATTCATCATATAAATTAGTAAAAAAAATGTGAATTGTGGCACAAACACAAAATGAGAAAAAGTTTATTCAATAATGTATATTGTGGAAATATTATATATTGAGTCGTCATCAATGGATTGAAGTTATGAGTAATTGTATAGGTAATAATGTGGCACATTATAGGTATATTCATGTGGAATTAACTGTCGGAAATGTTTTTTATTTTCAAATATATAAAACAATTGTTTTTTCACCCAAATTCTTAGCAAGGACCTCTTCCCAGCTCCCATAATCTAATTGAACACCTCTCTTAGGCATCTCCCACGGTCTAGTGTATCTCTTATCACAACCATCTCACATATTATAATTGAGAACTCCCCTAGAAAGGACCTGAACTGTAATAGGTTCAATAGGAAATGCTCACTGATTTTGGTATGATAGAAACTTAATATCTCACATCCATCAAATGGCCCGAAGGGCTTATATTTTTTATTGTATAATAAAACCCCCTTTTAAGGGAATATAGGGAACCCAAACAGACTTCATTGACATAAAACATTACACAACCCTAGGATCAATAAAATAACACCCAGTCTAACAACCTAGAGCTGCCTCTCCTTACCATTTAAAACATGATAAATCTCTCTAGTGTTGGAATATTGTACGGATAACAAGTGTCTTGTGTCAATGCACAGGCCCGATCTGATGTCTAGAACCATACGCTCTCAAACATCCAATTTCATGAAACTTGGAAAAGTGAATTGCCTACTCCGAATCCTCCTTTAAGGAAAGTTCCTTGAGGCCAAGCCCGGATGAATCTTCATAAGATCAATCTTTAAAACTAACTCATCATTAAACTAAAAAAATATAAGACTATGTGAGTCCAAAAAATTCCATCATCCACCATCCTAGACAGACATTGATGCCCATGAGATTAACCAAGCACCACAGTCATAGAATCCTAAGAGACAATCCAAGGGACGCGAGTCCAAGCCATTATCACCTAGGACGGGATGGGGCAAACCTGTGCTAAGTGAAATCCTCTGATGAGAGGATCTTGGTCATCCTTTAATAGAAATGACACTTTGGGCATAGATCTACTCAAACAGAACCACATATAAACCCACACTGGGTTCCAAAGCAAGCTGGTCCCAATGACGAGAGAACAAAAGGAAGCGGTAAAGGTCAACCAGTAGCAACAAACCAAAACAACCAAAGAAACACCAAATCCACAGCCAAATGAACAAAACCACTAAAGATAAAACCATAAAACCAGTTAAACACACAACCATGCCCATATCAAGATCCCCCCCCCCCCAATGCTAATGCAGATCTAATTAAAATCCACACTAGTAACCCATCAGACCACACCAGGCCACACTGGATGAATAAAGAAACTGGAACAAACCCTTGGATGCCGGATAGACTGAGCTTCACCAAACAGATACAAGATCCAAGATTTGAGGTTTTTTAGGCCAATCTATTGTCATTGGGTGAGTTGCGTCATCTCCAGAAGTCTAGATTGTGCCAGACCAACCACGGATGCTCCGCTAAGCATGTTGCCACCGAAAACCTGGAGACCACCAAACATCCAACTCCCTATTCTTCCAAACCGAGATTCGATACGCCCCACCAAGCTGAAACCATAGAAGTTTTCGAATAGACCTAGGTCAGAGGGGGATGAAGGAATCACCCCGTATGAAACCCTAGAAAAAAAGTACAATCAAAAAAGAGGATGTGATCAATCAATCAGGAAAAATGATCATCCCATGAAATATAAAATAAGTATAATCAAGAAATATCATCTCATATCTAACATCATCTCAAGAAACACCCATTTTCACATTTTATACAAGCATCATGTAAATATAGTCAATTCAAATCTCATAATAGAAATTTTTTAAATAAGGGAAATACAAAAAGGAATACAATAATGGTGTAAAAACATGATGAGAACTCATTTCTATAAAGATACAACCATTCCATAGAATATATTTTGTAAAAAAAAATCAACATTCATTGAAAACAACATAAGAATCCACTCTTTAAAACAAGGATTTCCACCAATATGAATCAATTAAATTCCAAAAAATATTTAATAAAAAATAAAAGTTAAAACAAGGGTGATATAATTCAGAAATAAAAAATAGGATAAACCATTATATAAACATAAAATTCATTTATAAGAGCATATCAATAATGTTAAAAAACACATAGCATGAATAAACATTTAATTAAAAATAAATACTTCAAATACGGTGAAACGAATCAATGCCAAGTATAGAAATCATTGGAAAATTTTCAATACTCCCTTAATGGAATTATACATAGATATAACATTATAAAATAAGAATTTAGAAACTCAATATTTTTCATAAATATTCATACAATGTAATTTCAAAAAAAACACATACATTATTCAGTAAGAAACCACTCCCCTTCAATGACTAAAGCCAAACCAAGAAATATTTCTACCTCATAAAAACCCAATATATCTATTTCACTAACATTAGATCAACCCAAACTGTAGATTTAGCCACTATTTTCATTAGTTTTTATTAGAGAAATGAAATAAAATTAAAATATAAAAAAATAGATAAAGATATTAATAATTGAGAAATTTAGACCTAACGATGAAGTAACCCACTTGAAATCAAAGATAAGGATAAAAATGCATAGGGGAATAAGGAGGATTCATACCAAATAATAATTAGTTTGGTATTTTAAAGGGTAGGAAAATAAATCCACAAGTGGATTTAATATGATATGGGTAAAAATGGAAATTCATAAAATTGGAAATATGGGTAGAAAACCTTTTGGTGTTGCCCTACTATTTATATTATGGAACCCCTTACAAAAATAGAATGTGATATAAACCTATTGGGTATGGTGTATCACCCCTCATGTAGTATGTTTTTAGGATCCCAATTTTTAAGCCATCACAGCATGGTGCTCCTTCTCTAATACATTACCAACCCTTATCAAAAATATTTCCCAAAATCACACAACAAATAAGAGACATCACTACATTATAAAAACCCCCAACATAACATGAACATCATCTTCACCAACTTTCTAAAATCATATACAAGTACTAGAACTTATGAATTAGTTTATTATATATAAAAGTAACTTCATTTACAATAATGGATTATACGTATCCAAAAATTTCTTGCTCCCATAAATAAGTCACTACATGATCCCATTTACAATAGCATGAGTAACCATCCTTCAATAAATTATAAAAGGAACCCTTTACATGAGAGTAACCCTTTTATATAGATTACTCTCATATATGGACTTAACTATTTCTAAATCCTAAATACTAATCAGGAGTCACTATTTCTTTATGTGACCTTCTATAATTCAAAATGGGTAGCTTTTAAAAATAGTAAAAATACCTTTAAATTTTATATAACTTATATATATATATAATACTGTGTAGCAGAAACTCGTGAGATGGGTTCATGGGTTGGGTATCCCATGAGGGATGGTGACTCCGATGATCTGGAAATATATGGTTTCACGTACATAGGGATACTACATTTTCATGTTTCTATACATCTATCAAGAGGTAACAAACCTAAAATTAATCATTAATCAATGTGTAAATCATGGTGGGATCAAATTAATCTTACTTTCTTGGGATTTTTTACAGGGTGACCAAGGGAAAAAAAATCCACCAAGATTAACGAAGATTGGGTGCTTGTGACATTGTTGGTTAATGTTAATAATTCTTAGTTTAATATGATAGTGGAGGACAAATTTAATAGAGATAAGAAATTTGAGGTAGTGGTGGCTGAGGCGAATAGTGATCATCGACCCTCACTGGTCATGCTATGGAAGAGTGATCTATGTTAGATAGGGGTGGATGAGATTGAGGTGGATGGAGCAATTTTTATTATGGTGTTGGGGTTCAATGTATACATATATTTCAAATCTATAATGACTTAGGTTCCTGTAGTGAATTGATAATTTATGGGTTTGGTTGAAGAATCAGACAGACTTCATTGACCTTTTACTAGAGGTGTGGTGGTGGGAGAACGAACAGTGATTAGTCTGAATTAATCTTCTACTTGGATAGTTTGGGTAGATTCTAGTAGTAAAATTAAATTTTCACATGGTGGTCTAGTATAAGTTGGGGGGTATACAAAAATAAGAAATTTCTGATATTGAAAAAATATAATTTCTACGTGAATTTTAAAAAAGGGATACACTTCCTATTCAATTTCTAATATGGAAGTTATTCTTTATAGATTCAAAAAAATAGAGAACTCAATAATTTCTTGTCTCATTAAACCCATTAGTTGAAAGATTTTGAATATTGATAATTTAGTTTGGATGATGACCTCTATATAGGGTTTTTCTAATTGGAGATATATTCCTAGGGGTCATAGTTTCGTTAATATCATTTTCCCAATATGTGATTTAAATAATAGAGCATTGGGATTTGGTTCAATCTATTTAATTATATGTATGTTTTACATTCAATAATGGGATTTTTGGTTCAATAAATTTTTATAAAATCAAATACTATGGTACAAGACTAGTTCAAAATTATTGGTCTTAATTGCATCATTTGGAACCCTAATATTTTATTTGATATAGCCTCTGATGTGGGATTCTATATCCAAATGAATATGAAAAATATGGTTTTCAATTTTTTTCAATATTTTAGCATCCTAATGGATGAATAAATAAGCTATTTCTTGATTTAAACATTTTTTCATCACTGGATAGTGATGTCTCTTTAAAATTGGAATATGTAATAATACCTAATTTCTATCCAGATTATCAAAATGTGGGTCACATTAAGGATAATGAAGTGATTAAGTGTAAAAAATATAAATCCATGGAAAAATAAGTGGAAATAAAATATAACACAACCATAGTTCATTTCACAGATAATCATTGCATAACATAGTCAATGAAGTATAAGTATGACCCAATGACTAGAAATTGATTTTAGAAACCCATAAACTCACATTTCCCATTAGTTTAATTTGTTTCAAACTTAAATATAATTTTTTAAAACATTTTACTAATATATACCAAAACCATATTAATATTTATTTTACTAACCCTGACCCCAGTATCCTAGAGTCAGTGTCTGGCTTTTTACATTGGAATAAGATACATAGAAACAAACGCTAAATAACTGATTAGTTTTCCAGTCATGGTAATCTCGATACAAAATTGGAATTCATATTACATTTTAAAACATAAAAAAAATAACTTCCTTTTATAATTCCATTATTTACCTTAATGTATCCCTACCTATCAATCACAAAACACTTCCTCATATCCTAGAGAAAATAAAACATAAGAAGGGGGAGCTCTGATGTCTAGTAAGGGAATGTTCATAATGGATGTTATTAATAAATAATTAATAATAAATATGGAGAGGTAAATAATTGAAACACATTTCACTTAATCAATTACTTTGCATAATATGAAAGTAATAAATGATGATATAATAATTCCATATAAATAATCACTTGACCTTGAAAAAAACCATGATTATTCTAAATAATTGAATAATCACAACGAATAATAATAACTGAATTCACAATTATAGAATTTATAATACCTAACATCTAAAACGTACTCTCGAGATATTATTCCAAGACATCTAAAAAATTGGATGTTCTCAACCAAAACCCAATATAGTTTGTCCCATGAGACCTACCAATTAATCAAGGGGATATTTTGGGTTCCACCGATCACTTAATATGATTAATCAATTCTGCATATCAATTGGGTGAAACATGATCAATATAAATAATCAAATTAAAAAACTAACATATGAAATTTTAATACATACCCTAATCAATAAACATATTCAATAATGATCCAGAGTAAAATTGGGAATAATAATTAAATTGTACATAATAAATTGAACTTATCATATACCATTTGTAAATCTATTGGATGGTATCAATAAAACATATCAAAAGGGGATCATTACAATAAAATAGTGTTTATGTCATTAAGGAATAGAAATACTCTAAAAATATCCCTGAAAATATTTTTGAGAAAAACAACCTTTAAATTTTTAAAAGTAACCTGTCAGAACAAAATATCCAATAACATTTGAAAAAAAACCATTGAAAATAAACATTTGAATGTTTTAAAAAAACATTAAAACATTGATTTGTCTTGATGGTGGAAAATTATGTTCATGTCATAAACATTAAAACAGTGATTCCTTTTACATTTTCTATAAAAGGAAAATATGAATTATTTTGAAAAAGTCATGAATATTCCTTTAAAAAAATTCAAAAGAAAAAAATGGTTAAAAAATTTCATTAATTCATTTTTAAATGGTTAAAAAAACTAAAAATTTTATAAAACATGGGTTTTGATAAAAAAATTATTTTCAACGGAAGAGAGAAATGTGGTCAGATTTTCTTACAAAATTCTAAATCATTTTAATACAAAAGAATGGGAAATGGTGTTATCACTTGGAAAATATCATGAATAACCAAATTTAAATCAAAATTAAGGTATAAATAAAAAATATATCCCCAAGGGATACATACACATAAACCATCCCAAAAAATGATTAAATTGTGAAATAAAACATTGCCACTTTGGTTTCATCTGAATCATAAGATAATAAAATAAATGAAATCAAATAAAACATTAAATACCATGAATATAAATATGATCCTAATATAACATATCAATGGTAAAATATATATTCCACATAAAAAAATAAGTGGTGATTATGACACATATCTCACAGAAGTAAAAGTGAGACAAGAACCCCTTACATTGGGTCTAACACGTCATGTATGTTATTTATATTAGTGAAATATAAACTATTTTTAATTATTTAATTGATTAAAAACCGTTGCCAATATTATTATTCCTTTAATTTCACTATTTACCATGTTTTATATGACTATTTTATCAATTAAATTTACGTCATATGTTTCAATGATACTTGGATTATGTGTCAAGAATTACTTTGGTAGTTTGACTATGATCAAATAGGTGAGTATTTAAACATATGAATAATAATAATAATTAAATAATTATCCTATTTATACATAATTATACATTTATATCCATTCAGGAAATTTGTTATCGATAAATGAAGTATGTTACAATCATGGTGATAGTAAGACGTATGTACACATGAGTAGCGTTTCCATTTTTCAAGGATCATTATTAAAAGGAGGTAAGAAATATTTAATCCTTAAGGAATGAAAATTAAATCATAAATACCATTTTATTTATTTAAATATACTTATACATATCATCCATGTGTTTTCGTGATGAAAAGAGAGTCAAATCGCTTCATGAAGGTGGTAGTCCACACATACACGAGTGATGTGATCATCCTACACTGAGTGAAAAGGTAAGAAATAAGATAATATATTATACTTTAATAATGATATATAATTCATTAATATCATAATTATTTCATTTATATCATATATATTCCTTAACTTTATCATTATCCCCATCTATATAAAGCGTTAGGGGAGGATGAATCACATCACTTCAGGAGGAGGTAGTCCACCATACAAATGAGCGTAGTTATTGTATCCCGATTAGAATGGTAAATAAAAATGATATATATGATATATTAAATACAAAGATATATTATTTTATTAATATCATATATTTAATTTATATCCATCATCAAACTCAATCGTGATAGGTGTCAATGGAAAAAATGAATGGAAACAGTTCTCTTGGTGGTAGTCCACTGTACTAGCGAATAATGATTTTATAACCTATTTGATAGAAGTGAGGAAGGTTTTTGGTAATTTACATAAAATAAAAAATATATCTTCATGTAATATAATTATTATATTAAATCATAATTTTCTAATAATTATTGAACGATGTTGAAGATGAAATAAAATATAAACGCTCGTTCAAGAACGTTACCTATTCTTCGGGGAACCTTCATAAGTTCACAAAAAAATCCATCCAATGTTGGAAATATAAAAAAAATTAGTCTTATAGGATTATGTTATATTATTTTTGAAGTTATTTGGGTATTTCTTGGTAGAACCAAAATTTATTGATAGTGTGAAGGAGAGAGAAGAGGGTGGCCTTTAATAATTGATGTGAGTGGAACACTTATAATGGTTTATAAAAAAAGGTGTACCCACATTATTTACATTTTAAAAGTTTACAGAATAGATAATTACTGATAATGAGACACTATAAGGTCAAAATATGGTCATATAGTAAGTTTTATAAAAAAACATTATGTCATTGAAACCCTTATTTTTTTAGTTTAACCCCTAGTAAATAAGTTTTTACCATAACCATGATAAATAATTTTTACAATTTTTATTATTCATTATGGTAAAAAAAAATGAAAACCTTATTAGATAATATAAATTATCATGTTTAAATATAGTGAATAAATTCTTCCAAATTCTATTCATTTAAGTGGAAATTTTTAATTGAAAATTAATCTTGGAGACGCGATGAAAAAACAGGTTTCTAAAAGGGAAAACGTTCAAATGTCTACAAGGTTTGTATTTCAAAATTCAATGTGAAAATTATTCCAATGACCTAAATTGTATTAATATATATCTATATATAATTTACCTGATTTTAAATTAAAAAAAATTAAAATATAATCTATCTTTATAAATAATTTTAAATAAAAGTATATTTTAAATTAAAATTCAGTATATTTCACTATTCATTGAAAAATGAAACATTTCTAAAAAATACCAATAATACAACTTGTGAAAATCATGGTATTATAATTTTAAATATAAAGATAAATTTATAAAATAAATTTTATTATAATGGAAGTAAATAATTTCAAATTATGTATGCAAAGAGTGACTAAACCGTCATTTTGAACAAAAATAGTTTTTCATAAAATATTTCTTTTTTTTCAATTGATTATTATTTTATTTATAATAAACTTATAAACATAATTTTCATAATTTATTTATTACCATTCATAATTTAAAATTCCACACCGAGATTCTTATGGTATAATGTTTTATGGTACATTTTGAGTAGGGGTTGTGTATTTAGTAAGCTATCGAGGAGATTAAATTTAAAGAAATATATTATGGGGGTTGTTTAAGTTGGGTGTTGTGTATTTCATATGCTATAAAATAAAATGTTCTTATTTTAAAATTCTATAGTGTTACATTTTCTCTATAGTAAATAAATTTCATCCTCCCAATTTAATATCTATTTATAAAATTAAGGGTATGAAATTTTAAAAGGCCATTTTTGAAGAAAAAAAACACATCATAAAATGGTTAATAAAACTTCCTCCTAATAAGAGAAAAAGGAAGTACAATGGTCATATAGAATAACACATAACTAGGTTTCTAAGTAAGGGAGAATTTATTCAACTGAGGATATAGACATGGAATAATATCACAAAAAATTATAGTTAGGGATATAGTTCATTTATCATAGGAAATTGAATGATCAATAAAATGTTAAGTACCTCAAAAAACATATCCTATATGATTTATAAGATCATTTGATTCATCGAATATGAAGGTAATATGATAAAATTTCTATTCCAAGATCCTTTTTATAAAGATTATTTATTCCTTTACTATCAATTAATATATGTAAATATACTTACTTGATTTGTATCTATTTCATAATCAAAATTTAATCCATTGTTTATGCTTCGATCTATTTTCAATTCATCACTTCTTCTATGAAATGAATACCCATAAATGAATTTATTTATGCCTGAATCACTAAAATAATATTTTAATAGATTTTACGATCTATAATATATTGAAAATTACATACACATAATTTAAATCATGATTATGGTATTCTAATAATATACCAATAACCTTGATTAGTTGACAAGCGATTGCCCAAAGGAAATCTCCAAAATTCTTCGAAGTAACGAAGTATAATATGATCTGGATCTATAAACAAAATAAATATTAAAATAATCCATATCACAATAATCTAGATCTAGATCGATAATCTCATTTTTGGATCAAAAACACAAGATCTTTATTTACCCCATAATAGGAAGAACAGTAATGTAACGTCCCTGTTCCAGAAGCCACCCAGAGGCGCCTCGTACATGGACATTGATCTTATCCAAGGCAAGGTACGTAGGAAGCCTCCCTGTGGTTCATGCCCAACACCCATTGGTCCCGAACACTTCACAGTAGTTCACCAAAACATATCACGAACTATGTGGACTTTGATCCTTGTCATGGCAGGGTATATAGGAATCGTCCCTGAGGTTCAAGCCCAACACCCACACGTCCCGACCACTTCATGATGATTCACCAACACATATCCCGAACTATGTGGACTTTGATCCTTTCCAAGGCAGGGTACGCAGGAATCCTCAATAAGGTTCAAGCCTAACTCCCATTGGTCTAATCGACGTCGGTCGATTCGGAGAACAGATGGAGTCTCTAGGGCTCGAAGGATATTTGCGGTCGTACGGGACTCTCTCGGTCGAAGAAGCTGGAAAATAATACAAATATGTCGATTAGACACAACCCCGGACCATTTAATGAAAACAAAATACATGGTGTGAACTTTTTAAGTACACAATGTGTACTTTGATTTTTTGTAATCCACTTTAAGAGGCCTCCACATCGCCCTTAAACACCATGTGTGTGGCCCGGACATGGCCAACACACGGCCTTGCGTGGCATTGTAGTACACGGTGTGTACTCATAAAGTACACGGTGTGTACTCATAAAGTAGGTAGTGTGTACTTCAAAAATTTCTAGAATCTCCTCTTTCCTCAAAAACTCCATAAAAATGAAATTCATCCCCGAATTTCCCTCGAGAGGCGTAGAAGAAGAAAACCCGAACAACTTCGGACAGTGCGATCGTACATCGGCCACCCTCTCTCTAGTCTTGTCCTATACTCGTCTGTGCTGCCATAGCACTTGTACCAAAGGAACAGACCGGCCACGAAGAACCTTCACACTGTGATCGACAATCCATATAGGATGCTCCTCGAACAATGCATCTGCCTCAAGCTCAACCTCCTTAGGTAGAAAGGCATGGGACGGGTCTGAAAAGTAACGTTAGATCTGCGAAATGTAGAGGACATCATGCATAGCTCGGTACCTATGAGGTAACTACAACCGATATGAAACTGGTCCAACTCTCTCCAACACCTCAAATGGTCAGACGTACCATGGTGAAAGCTTAACCTGTCTCTGAATCCTCTTGTGTCCCAGCCTCGGTGTGACATGCAGGAAAACCTGGTCCCTGACATTGAACTCCAGAGGTCGTCTCCGTTGATCAGCATAAGACTTATGTCAAGACTGTATTGTATCCATCCTCTTCCAAATCAACTCTATCTGCTCTGCGGTCTCCTGAAAAATATGAGGTCCCAGCAAAGCTGCCTCTCCTGCCTCCAGCCAGCATAATGATTATCAGCATGTCCTACAATAAAAAGCATCGTAAGGTGCCATCTGAATAGTCTCCTGAAAACTGTTGGTGTAGGAGAACTCCACAAGTGGTATATGCTTCTCCCAAGAACCTCCAATGTCCAGAATGCAAGATCTGGGCATATCCTCAAGCTCCTAAATCATGCACTCAGACTGGCCATCAGTCAGAGGATGGTATGATGTAATCAAAAGTACCTGTGTACCCAAAGCCTTATGAAGCCCCTGCCAGAACCAAGAGGTAAAATGGACATCCCTATCTGAAACAAGGGAGTATGGAACTCCCTGTAGATTTATAATCTCACAGATGTACAACTATCCCGAATCATCAACACTAAAGATCTCTTTGATCAGAAAGAAGTGGGTATCCTTCGTAAGCATGTTGATGACTAATAAAATAGCATCATTCTCTCGAGGCGATCTTGGAAACCCAGTCACAAAATCCATCGAGACATCGTTCCATTTCCACACCGGAATGGGTAATTTCTCTAAAAGATATGTCGGTCGTTGATGGTCCTCTTTCACCTGCTAACAAGTAGAACACCTCATGATGAAACCAATAACATCCATCTTCATACCTGGCCACCAATACTGACGATGTAGATGGTGATATGTCTTGATGACGCCAGGATGAACTGTCTAAACTGAGGAATAAAAATCCAGCATCATCTCCTCATGTATATCTAGTGGCACCCATACGCGTCCCTGGAAAAATTAGATCTCATCCTCACCCACTTTTCATCTAGGAGGAGGGTCCTCTCCAGACACACTCTCCCATAGGTTTATTCCTTCTGAGACTGATAGCTTCCTCATCCGTACTAGATCAAGAAGTATAGAGGTGACAACTATAGAATATAGAAAAGTCTATCATTTTTTGTCATGCACCTCTAAATGCATCTCAGAGAATAGAGCCATAAGATGCCACTCACTGCTGGCCTCTTGAACTGCCTGTATCTGAGTTCTCCTGCTCAGTGCATCAGCAACTGCATTTCCCTTCCATGGCGTATAAGAATGTTCAAAGTCGAAGGACTGAAGATACTTTACACACCTAGTCTGTCTCAGATTCAGGTCCCACTGAGTGAATATATATTTGAGACTCCCGTGGACAGTGAAAACCACAAAGTTCTCTCCTAGAAGATAGTGTCTCCAACAGTGTAAGGCATGAACAATAGATGCTAACTCTAGATCATTCATTGGGTAGTTCCTCTCATGTGGCCTCAACTACCGAGACCCATATGCAATGACTCCATCTCCCTACATAAGGATAGCTCCCCGCCTGAAACCCAAAGCATCACAGTAAACAGTATAGCTCTTGCCCGGCTCTGGCAAGACTAGTATCGGTAATGACATCAACCTCCCTTTCAGCTCCTGAAATAATGACTCACAAGAATCTGAACATAAGAACTTCGCCCCTTTCTTGGTCAGACCTGTCAAAGGAACTTCTAGGAAAGAAGTGTTCTGAATAAATCACAGGTAGTATCCAGACAGCCCTAGAAAACTCCACACCTCAAAGATGTTCTTCGGCTGCTCCTAGGAAACTATATATATCACTTTCTCTGGGTCTACTAATACTCCTGCCTCTGAGATGACGTGACCCAAGAAGTGAATCTGATCCATCCAAAAGTGGCACTTAGAGAGTTTAGCATAAAGCTGATGCTCTCTCAGTGTACTCAAAATGATCTCAAGATGTGTTGCACGGTCATGTCGAGTGTGAGAGTACACCAAGATATCATCCATGAAGACCACGATGTAGGAATCCAAGTATGGATGGAACACTCGGTTCATCAGTGGAATGAAAACTATTAGCGCATTCATGAGACTGAACGACATAACCATATACTCATACAGACCATACCAACTCCTAAAGGTTGTAAAAGGTATATCTCATGGTCTAATGTGCAACTAATGATAACCAGATCTCATGTCAATCTTCGAGAACACTCAGGCTCCTCGAAGCTGATCAAAGATGTCATCGACCTTTAGCAAGGGATATTGGTTCTTGACTATCAACTGGTTCAAATTATGATAATTCACACAAAGCTGGAGGGTACCATCTACCTTCTTCGCAAAAAGGACATGGGAACACCAAGGAGAAGTATTGGGTCGGATGAAACCCTTTACATGAAACTCCTCCAACTGCTTCTTGAGCTCCTGTAACTCATATGTGGCCATCATATAAGTAGGAATGGACACCGGTTCTGCTCTTGGAATGAGCTCAATCGAGAATTCTAACTCACGCTCTGGAGGAAAACCCAGAAAGTCCTCTGCAAAGAGGTCTCTGAAATGGTCCACCACTGGGGGAAATTCTAACTGTGAAGTACCCTAGTCATCCAGATAAGGACTAGTAATATTGGTTATAACACCTCTTAGACCATGATGATCGGGTCCTGCTCGACTCTCTTGGACATCCCACTGACCTCTATGAAGAAAAGATTCACCCTCTAGTGATACAAAACTCACTCTGCCATGATAGCGGTCGACGACTGCCTGAAAGGGAACTAACCCGTTCATCCTGATAATGTAATCATAGATCGTCATCTCTAGGACATAGAGGTCCCATAAGAAGTGACACCCTACAACCTCAAGAGGACACTCTCTGCACTGATGTACGCTAACCGCTCTGATCCCCAATGGTGTGTCTAGAATCAAAGTACTGGTAGATGAAAAGTTGCAAAGCCTAAGGCTCTCCACGATAGCAATAGAGATAAAGCTATGTGTAGCACCAGTATCAAAAAGTGATGAAGATAAAACAGGGGCTACTAAGATCGTACCTCGAACTATAGAAGGTCCAGGATCCTGATCCTGATGGGTCTACTCCACAGCGAAATTCTGGCTTGTACCATAGCCTTATGACCCTGGGTGACTACCCTGAGCTGATCCACTTTGCTATCACTGGTAACCTGGTGACTAACCACCATGGCGACGACCTCCACCTCGGCCGTAATAGCCGGAAGAACTCCAGTTCCCAGACTGGTGAGAAACTGGCGATGCATCTCCTGAATGTGGGGTCATATAAGAACCCCTACCACCAACTGTAGGTGAGACATTCTGAAAAAAATGCTATAGATGGCCCATCTTGCCGCAAGATCGGCACTCCATCGGGTCTCTCTGGCACTAAGACCTAGTATTCCCACTTCTCCCGCACTAGTAGCGTACTACCTGGCTACCAGAAGATGCATTCTACCTACTCTGGTCTCCTCAAGACAACTCCATGTGGTGCTTCCTACTACCAGTAGGAGGATCACTGACTCTGGTTGTCGAAACCACCCTGGCTTACTTCTTCATAATCCCTCATATTGTGCTCCGTGATCAGTGTCTGGTTGACGATAGATGATATCGAAGTCAACCTGATGATGTTCACATGAGATCAGATGTCGTGCCTCAGACCATCCTCAAACTTCCGCACAAGGAACAACTCATCACCTCCTAGAATAGGAATGAAACACTTCATATCAGTAAAGGAAGATGAGTACTCCATCACAGAAAGAGTACCCTCATCCAAACTCATAAACTCCTGGGCTCGATCGGCCCTCAAGGTCTCTGGGTAGAAGTAGTCATAGAAGATGGGCTGAAACTCATCCCAAGTCATACCCTGTTGGCATCCTAACTGTGTGACCACATCTCACCACCTCTTGGAAGAGTCTCAAATAATATAGGTCGCAAGCTTTACCCTCTTCTTTGGAGGTTCCTCGAGATGCTAGAAGATCATCAGTGTGGCTTCGAGCCATGACTCTTTAGCCTGAGGTCCTCCATCCCCTGTAAAAAAGGAGGATGATGATGCTGGAAAATCCGTGTAAACTCATCCATCGGCGGGGCAGGAGATAGCGCTCCTTGGAAGGTATGCATCATTCTACGGAAAAACTCCCTGAAATGCACATCGGCGCCCGTAACTGGTACAACTGTTGGTGCCAAGGCTGGCACAGTAGAAGGATCTGGAGGAGGTCCCTGATCGGCCATATCCGTTGTCTGATCACCGTCTGGCAGCTGATGTACAACCGTAGGACGTCTCAGTGGCATAGATCTGAAAGGTCAAAAGCATGCCTTAGATCAGGATTATCAAATACTGAAAACACAGGAGTACAAGAGGGGAAATAGGAGAAAAACATTCAATTTTCACAAAACATTACTACACAGTGTGTACAAAAACTACCTGAAGTGTTCTCTTAGGCCATTCACATGGGCGTGTACTTCTGTCACAACTGGTCGTGTAATGCCCAACCCACACATCGTGTTGTCCCCACACACGGAGTGTACTTGAAATCTATTCCCCTGCCCGAGTATCCTCACACGGCTAACCCACACGGTCCTCCTAAAATAATACTACACGGAATGTTCCCTGCAGACATGGCGTGTGCTAGACGAGTTTCAACTACCCGTGTTATTAGTTACACAGCCGACTACATGGCTGAGAGTACACGGCGTGTTCCGAACAAACACGGCGTATACAGGAAAACATAACACCGACCCATGTTGTACGTGACACTCCTGGGTACTTAGAACAAGGATACACAGTTTGTTCATACCAAACATGGCGTGTACTTACACGAGCTTCCCCGACTGTGTTGTTAGTGACACGGTCAGGTACATGTCTCACTACAACATGGCGTGTACTTATCGTACACGGCATGTTCCGGAAGGTTTTTCACAACCCTGTGTTTCCGCCCACACAGTCAGTGACATGGTCGGAAAACTACACGGCGTGTATTTATAAAGAACACGCTGTGTATTATGGGTTTTTCTGGGAAGTAGCTCAGAAACTACATCGAAGCCCAGAAGACACAGGAAACAAGAGTTAAGGTGCCAAATTCCAATCCGTGAGTCCCATACTCCCCATGAATCAATGCTTGGCATCGCACACAAGTCAATGATCCACCATGTTCTGATTCATGGGGGACCATAACACCTCAATAATCAAAATTTGGCGTTCATTCCAGTAAATCTCTATATAAACATATTGTCTACCAAATAGCAGAGATTCTACCAAAACATCAATCACAACAGAATGCATAATCTACACAATGTGTATCACAACAACATGAAATCGCTAATGCATCCTAGATGGCATGGAAAGAATGCATGGCATGTGATTTCTAACAAGTGCCTATATGATGCATGAGATGGCATACCCTCATCTCATCGGTTTGCAACAGAAATAGAACTGCAATAGAAACAAAGGTAATAGCACAAAGCATGTGAATCA
This sequence comes from Viscum album, assembly GCA_963277665.1. Lineage (NCBI taxonomy): Eukaryota > Viridiplantae > Streptophyta > Magnoliopsida > Santalales > Viscaceae > Viscum > Viscum album. The sequence goes on from OY728122.1 coordinate 690,546,457, forward strand.
CTCTAGGTGAAATCAATCAACTGTAACATAGAAATACTAGAAAATTTCAATAAGCGAGGTGGATTGGATTTTCCCTATACACGGGTTAGCTACTCTCAGGCACAACTTATTACCAAGTACCCAATCCATCCTATCCCAAGCTAAAAGGCTCCAAATAGTACGCCAAGAGAAAATAATTCCTCTGATACCACTTTGTAAAGTTCTGGTTCTGTAAGCCACCTAGAGGCGCCCCATATCTGGTTTGTCACATAGCCTCAAGTGCATTACCCCAAATTCCAGAGGCTTCCAACAAGCAGTGAGGGCCTTGGGTGTGATAGTGGGGAAACTATGCCCACATTGGCAGAGTACACAGAAGAAGAAAAATAATTAAACAACAACAATAGTGGAAGCAGTAAATATCCAACAATGATAAACAACAGAAGTCTAAAACAATAAACTAGAGCACACACACACACACATAAATATATGAAATGATTCATAATACATATGTCTATGAAAGAATCAAAAAAAGTCAAAATGGTGAATACAATACTAATCCAAATTTCCAAAGAAAAACATTTAAGAAACTCCTCAGCATCGCAAGCCTCAGTTTTGTCTTATTCTCTCCTACTCCAATGCAAGTCAAGTACCGGAAGTGGAAGGGCACTTGCCCTTGTCTACACCTGCAAAAATATAATATGTTTGGGCCCAAAAGCATGACCCAAACAGGGTGTGAGACTAAATCCTAGTAGGAAACCACCAAAATATCTGTGCCCAATAGTCAGTGAGTATATGTCATGTAAAGTACAATAAACAGTATACAGTAAATAGTAACTAGCAATACACAGTAGTAAACAATCCAAAAACCAACAAGAAGCAATGATGTAAATAGCTAACCACAAACAGGGAGCCCTATGGAAATTTCTCATAGCCCTCCCCTCTATTCCTATCCAAAAAGTTCCAATAACCCTTTGGTCATTACTCTCATCCTAACCCCTCTGGTTTGGTCATATGAAATTATAAGACTCTCTGAGGAAGCATGCTCTGTCAATTCCCCTCATAATCTAAGGTAGTAAGGGACTCTCTGGGGGTGATAATGTGGTCAATTATCCTTATATCCCCATGGTCTAAAGACTCTCTGAGTAAGAACACTTGAGCAATTCCTCTTATAGCCTCAACTCTATCATATACTCTCTAAGGAAGCTCCCTCGGTCAATTCCTTATACAGCATGGAATGGTTGAAGGAGTTCAAACAAAACAAATAAATACCCTCCGAGGAAGGTCAATCGGTCTACAATCTTGTGGTCAATAATATCCAAAGATCCCTGGGAAGCTCACTTGGTCCATCCCCTGTAGTCTATAAGCTCAAGACTTCCTGAGGAAGCTCACTCCATCCACCCTCCTGTAGTATATAATATCCAAGACTCTCTTGGAAGCTCACTTGGTCTATCTCTTATAGTCTAAAGCATCAGGTTCTCAAGGACCCATGCCAATCAGTGCATAGTAATGCTATATGGCCAAAGTAAACCTACAAAGCTACTTGGCTAACCAGTCTATAGAAAAACAAGCATGTTATGAGACAGGGCTCTATCCTACGGTCACAAGGCATGGAAAGTAGGTAGAACAGCCATAGGCAGAACAAGACCAAAGGTTGTAAACAGAACAAGGCATGGGTAAAACATCCAAGCACAACAATTATCCTCATATGTAACTAAAATATTCCTCTACACAGGCATACAAGCCCGGTCGGAACACAACAGGGTCATAATTGTAAACACGCAATACCTCGTTCATGAGTATTTGTAGAAATTGCACATAAAACTCAAACAAATTGAACAGAAAGGAACAAAAAACCTACTAGGATGCTAAGAGATTGATATACATGAACCACGATGGTTGATTCTCCTTATAATGTCTAAGATCTGAGAAAACATCCAAAATGCTCAACCCACGATATCTTGAGGAAGAGGGAATATCATGGAATGAAACTCAAGAAGAAGGAAGAACTCACTGTTGCAGTTCCAACACAATCTATAGTGGTAGATTTAGAGAGTGGATGGAGGCTCTAGGGATCGGGGGATGTTCGTGGCCATACGGGACACTCTCGGTCAAATAATTGGAGAAGAAGACAAATTTGTCCGTTAGACGCGACCTAGGACCGTTTAATGAAAAAATAACAAAATACACGGCATGTACTTTTTAAGTACACAGCGTGTACTTGGATGTTCCGTAATCCGCTTTAATTGGCCTCCCCAATGCCCTTACACACCGTGTGTGTGGCCCAGACATGGCCAGCACATGGCCTTGTGCGGCATCGCAGTACACGACGTGTACTCATAAAGTACACGGCGTGTACTTCAAAAATTTCCCGAATCTCCTCTTTCCTCAGAAACACCATAAAAAAAATCATACCTAACAAGAAGGTATGTGTTCTAACAAATAACAATAATAATAGGACAAGGAAAGAAGGAATATGGGATACCAGCGGAATAGAATCCCCTTACCTAGCGAGGTGAAGATCTTCGACCAGGGCTTCGAATCGTAATAAATAGAGGTTGGGAAGGAATGGAATTTGTCCTGAGGGCTCCAAAATTGCTAAAGAGGGGCTCTAGTTGAATGGGGGTTGAATTAGGATTAAAATAGATATTCAAGAATAATTAAAAAAAAATGGGTTAATTAAATTCTCAAACATAGTTCTCTGGGTAGGGGTGCTCAATTTCCCCCAATCATGGGCCTAAACCATTCTCCTCCTCTGGTGGGAGTATGGTTTTTCCTAAAAGGATGCATGATTTGAAAAACCATGCAACAACCATGAAAATATCTATTGTCCAGGGTTGAATAGTTTTCTAGGATAGCGTGCACGGTTAGGGAAAATTGTGGGCCAACCATCCACTGGCCTATTTCTTCAATTATTATCTAATTTTCACACAAACACAAACCAAAGAAAAACCCAAAAAAAATACTCAATAATAGTAAAAATAGTACCTATAGATGTTCAATAGAGGTCTCTAGAAAAGTTTGGGATCTTACAATCTCCCCACCTTATGACAAATCGTCCTCGAGTTTCACTCTCAGGTATTTCTAAGATTCCAAATCAAAAATATTTTTCCATCGAGCCCACATATCTTCTAACTTTTCCAATGATTACTCCTACACACATCCATGTTTCCACAATATACAAACTCTCATAATCATCTTTATTTGAAACACATTCTCACTATGATCCAACACACATATCAAATGCTCCACAAAGGATGTATCTCTCTCAACCAAAACATCTCCACCTCGATCACATGATTATGGTCAGGGTGATACCACTAAAGTTGTAATACATGGAAAAATCATGTATAGAACAGTATTTCTATGGAAGATCCAATCGGTATGCCACTAGATCGATTCTCTTCACCACCTTAAAGGGTCTAATGAACTAGGGTGGAAAATTTCCTTGTCTCTATATCCAGTAGCCACCCAACCAAGGCAACACCCAAAGGAACACACAATCTCCCTCTGTAAACTCTAGGGGTCATCGAAATCAATTAGAATATGACTTCTACCTACTCTTAGACATAGCCTAATGTTTCAAAATATAATAAAACTATTTTTACGTCTCTTGTAAGAGACTAAGTCCCAAATATTCTGACTCGCAAGAATCTATCTAGCATAGAGTATATCAACATTGCCTACAATAAATTATCTCATATGGTTACATCTTTATTGATACCTGATAACTGTTAATATAGGTTAACTCCACCAAATATGAGTGTTTCTACCAAGATCCTCCAATGTATAGGACACATTCTTTTAGAATATCCTTAGGAACCTATATAGTACCCATTGACTACACATCTGTCTATAGGTATATAGTCGTACTCAAAAAAATTGGCATACCAAGTTCCCTCAATAATCCCTTCAAGAAGTATGAAGTAAACTATGACTCGTGGTCTAAAAATATTGTCTACGGCACCCTATGTAGATAGAATATCTTTTAAACATACAATTATTCAAACTGCCCTACTGAGAAGGTCTATCATATTGGAAATAAATATGATACATTCATTAGTCTTTCCACAGCAACACAAAAAAACATCATTCTTTGAAGGGTTCATTGGGAGACCCAATAAAAATTCTACGAGATTCAGCTTCTCCTGACTCTCCCAAACTACCATATGCATCTCTTCTAATAGATTCATCATTTCCACTCAGCACTAGACTCTTTAACTACCAATGTTTGAGTTTTACGGCTCAATGTGACATCCAAAATGTATCTTTTCCTAGGTGTATATTCTTTTTCAAAAAAAACTACTACATATACTCAACCCATCTCCACTCTTAAACATTCATGTCTCATTTTGAAAAGATATACTTTTATCTCTTAGGATATGTATACCCAGTAAACCTTTCGACCAATAGATAATGACACCAAAACATCTAATCATACACCCCTACAGCCAACTCGAGGTCATGCATAGGGTAGTTTTGTTCATGTTTCCTTTAACTACTGAGACCCATACCGCACAACTGCATCTCCCTACATTAGTATAGTTATGAGATCAATCTCAGAAGTTTCACAATACGCTATACACTCTTCTCCTAGATCAGGTAGGGTCAATATCACTGCTGATGTAAAATGCTTATTTAACTCCAAGAAGGCCTTCTCGTATGCTTCCATCCATTCAAACATAATCCCATTTTTATATATAGTGTATGCGGCTATAAAAATCATCAAATTCCCTAGATGAACCACTAATAATATCCACATTGTAAAGAAAATGTCTTTAGAGGCATTTTGGTGTAGACTAGTGGAAGTTTAAATTCTCTCTTAATTGTATAGCAGCGGTTTATAAAACAGTCGTGTATTTCCCAGTCTCTAGTAATTTAGCGGTGGTTTTTCTGATTTCATGGTCATTTTTATGTGTCATTTTTGGAACATTTAACAGAGATTTCATGTGAATTCAGCAATTGTTTTTAAAAAAAATATTTTGGAAATATAAATGAAATAAAACAAACCCCTTTGGAATATACTATCGGTAGTTTTTTTATCAGCGGTTAATCATAATCCCCCCTAAAACATATTTTTTTATGTATTTAGTGGAGGTTCCTAAAAACTGATGATAAAAAAATTAAAAAATATTTAATAAAAACTGATCATATATATTTCATACATCCATGATCATATATACAAACATTCATAGTCATCATAACCTCAGTCATAGTAAATCCATCCATCTGTCAACCAATACCTCGTTCATCAATATATACATATAAAACGTTTCTAACAATAATGGTGGCCCAATATACATCTAGAGAAAGCCATAATTTTGAATGACATTAAGATGATTCTTACACATCAGAAATGACATATGGATTGTTTCCCTAAAGTATCAAGAAAATCTGAATGTGTGTGCTCAGTTTTGTGTAGGTCAGTTTTCCTTTATACAAAAACGGATGTCAATTTTAAATAAAAAGATGAACATGGAGCCATACCAGGAACATTGTTCTTCTTATTGAGGTGAAATTGATTCATACATGTAAAAAATGACTTAGGGAAAGTTTTCTGAAATTATCAAAAAAACAAGAATGTGTTTTCTAGGTTTTGAGTAGGTCATTTTCCCTTTTACTAAAATGGATGTTAATTTTAGATAAAAACATGAACTTGCAACCATACTAGTCACACCATGCATCGGATTGAGGTGTGGTGGATTATAACACATAAACATGGCTTATGGGTCATTTTACTAAACTATCAAAACAATATGAATGTGTTTCCTCAGTATTAAGTAGGATATTTTTCCTTTTTAATAAAATGGATCCCAATTTTTTTTTAAAGATGCACTTTGAGTCATTCCTGTCACACCAATCTTTGGATTGAGGTTTAGATCTTTCCTACATATCTTAAATGACTTATGGATCATTTTCATAAAGTATAAAAACAATCCAAATAAGTTTTCTCTATTTTGAGTACTTCACATATCTTTCTTTCTAAATTAACATTTTAAACTGGAAACACAGACTTTGACTCATACAGATTACATAATATATCGGTTTGATGTTAGACTGACTCATAAGAATCAAAAATGACTTATGAATCGATTTCTCAAATTATCAACAAAATGTAAGTGTGTTTTAAAAGTTTTTAATGAGTGACCCCTTTTAAAATAAAATGTATATTTTAAACCAGCAACTGATACATTGAGATATATCAGTAACATTGTGTATCAGATAGACTTGCAAATGATCCCTACATTTCATAAATTACATATGGATCTTTTTCTATGTGTATGAAAAAACTTTGAATGCATATGCTCAGTTTTGATTAGGTCAGGTTCCCTTTTTACTAAAATGTATTTAAATTTTAAATAAAAATACACAATTGGAGCAATACCACAAACATCGTGCATCAATTTGAGGTACAGTTTATTACTCCATGTAAAAATTTACTTATGGATATTTTTTCAAAACTATAAAAATAATCTGACTATTTTTTCCTAGTTTTGAGTATTTATTTATCCCTTTTTACTAAAATGGATGTCAATTAAAAAAAGATGCACTTTGAGCCATACGGGTCACACCGATCATCAGATTGATGTGTTATTGATTCATAAATACCTAAATTAACTTATTAATTTTTTTTATAAATTATAAAATAATAATCTAATGGAATTTTCCAAGTTTTTTGTACATCATTTTTCCTTTTTACTAAAATTTATGTTAATTTTAAATAAATGACTGACTTAGTGGCAAACCAATCACACCTTTCATCATATTTTGGTGAAACTAATTCATAAACATCTCAAATGACATATTATAGTATTAATAAAGTATCAAAACAATTATAATGCATTTTAAAAGTTTTTAGTACAATACTTTTCTTTTATACTAAATTATCATTTAAACCTAGAAACATGCACTTTGACTCATTTTGAGTACATCAAGTATCAGTTTGACAGGAGATCGATTACAAAACATCAAAATTGACATATGAATTGATTTTATAAATTATCAAGAAAATCAGATCATGTTTTCTTGGTTTTCAATGAGTGTGACTTTTTGAACTAAAATGATAGTTTTAAACTAATAACTGACCTATTGACTCATTCCAGGAATATCGTGTGTCGTATTGATATGTGGTTGATTCCTAAATATCAAAAATGACTTATGTATCATTTTCTTAAAGTATTAAACAATCTGAATGGGTTTCCTTGGTTTTGAGTAGTTCATTTTCCATTTTTACTAAAATAGATGTCAATATTAAATAAAAAGATACACTTAGAGGAAAACCAAGAACATAATGCATCATATTGTGGGTAATTTGATTCCTACACATAAAAATTACTTATATATCATTTTAATAAATTAAAAATCAATCTGAATTTTTTTCTCAGTTTTGTGTACTTAATTTGTACCTTTTACTAAAATTGATGTCAATTTTAAATAAAAAGACACACTTTGAGCCATAATGGTCACATTGTGTGTTACATTGAGGACTAGGTTATTATTACATATCTCAAATTACATATATATTATTTTCTATAATTATCAAAATAATTTAAATGTGTTTTCATGGTTTTGAGTGCTTTAGTTTTCTTTTTTTCTAAATTTTCATTTTAAACTAGAAACGCACACTTTAAATCATACTAAATACATCATGTATAGATTTTACATGAGACCAATTCCAAAAAATAAAAAATGAATTATAAATTTATTTCCTAAATTATTAGTAAAATCAGACCATTTTTCTGGGTTTTTAGTGAGTGACACTTTTTGAACTAAAAGGTCAATTTTTAACTGATAACGGACACTTTGAGCCATACCGAGCACATCATGTATCAGATTGATGTTGGTATGATTCTTTGAAATTAAAAATTAATTATGGATCATTTCAATAAAGTGTAAAAACAATCCAAATGTGTTTGATCAGTTATGTGTTGGTCAGTTTCCCTTTTTACTAAAATGGATGACAATATTAAAAAAATGCACTTGGAGTTGTATCGGGAACATTGTGCATCGGATTATGGTGTGGTTAATTTTTATACATCCAAAATTACAAATGGATCATTTTCTAAAAATATGAAAATAATAGGAAAGTGTTTTCTTAGTTCTGAGTGGGTCATATTCATTTTTCTAAAATTAATGTCAAATTTTAATAAAAAGACGCACATAGAGACATACAAGTCACACCATGAGTCAGATTGAGTTGATGTTGATTCATACATGACTCAAATGAGTTATTTATTGTTTTCCTATATTATAAAAACAATACAAATACATTTTCTTAGTTTTCAAAAATTCACTTTTTTATTTTTCAAAATTATCATTTTAAACTGGAAACATGCACTTTGACTCATACTGATTACATCATGTATCAGTTTGATGTGAGACCAGTTCTTACACAACAAAAAAACTTTTGAATAAATTTAATAAATTATAAGGAAAATATGATCCTTTTTGTATGGTTTTCAGAGTGTGATAATTTTTTATCTAAAATGTGGATTTTAAACTGATAAAAGACACTTTGAGTCATACCAAGAACATCCTGTATTGGATTGATGTAAAGTGGAATCCAACACATCATAAAGGACATATGAATAATTTTCATAATGTATAAAAATAATATGAAATTTTTTATCAGTTTCCATTTTTACTAAAATGGATGTCAATTAGAAATAAAAAGAAGCATATGATGCCACAGTGGGCACATCGTGCATTATATTAAGGTGAAATACATTCCTATATGTCATAAATGATTTATGTATTTGTTTCCAAAAGTATAAAAATAATATGAATGATTTATTTTATTTTTGAGTAGTTCATTTCAATTTTTACTAAAAATGAATGTAAATTTTAAATAAAAAGATACGTTTGGAGCCATACCTATCACAACATACGTCAGATTTAGGTTCAGTTGATGCATACATATCTCAAATGACTTATGGATATTTTTCCAAAATTATCAAAACAATTCAATTTTTTTTCTTAGTTTTAATTACTTCACTTGTCATTTTTTACTAAATTTTCATTTTTAACTAGAAAAACTCACTTCGACTCATAAATATTACAACATATATCGATTTTATTTGAGAAAAAATACTACGCGTCACAAATGACATATTAATTTATGTATAAAATTATCAATAAAATATGAGAAGTGGTTATTAGTTTTCAGGGAGTGACACTTCTTAACAAAAATGTGGATTTTAAACTAATAACAGGCCCTTTGAGTCATATCGAGAACATTGTGTTTTTTATTGAGGTGTGGTTAATTCATATATCTCAAAAATGATATATACATTTTCTTTATAAAGTATCAAAACAATTGGCATAATTTTTCATTGTTTTGAGTGTGTCAGTTTTTTTTACTAAAATTCATGTAAATTTTAAATAAAAAGAAACACTTGGGGTAATATTGGTCCCACCGTGTGTTGGATTGAGGTGTGGTTGATTCATAAATGTCCCAAAGTCTCAAAACTATTATAAATACCAATGTTACCATGATTTACATTGTATTTATTTTTTAATCTACTGAAATTGTAAGTTGACTCATTGTTATTCGCTAAATAACTTTTCTCATTGTGGAATGATTAATGACTAGAAGAATCCTATGTGCCCACTGTACTAAGAGAATTATACACAATGGTCCCACAAGCTTCCTTTACTCTTCTTTATTTCGACAATAAAAAATGTTTTCAGCTAATAAAATCTAATCAATATGCATCGAATGCAGGTTGACAAAGAAAGGAAATGAAAATAGAAATCCTGGTAACATTGGTAGAAAAAAATATTTTATCTCATGAGTATTAAAAGCTTCAAACCATCCACCCCAAGTTGAACAAAATAATTAACCTTTATAAGAAAACAATTATTACATGACTAATACTAAAAAAATTAAACATAAATATGAAAAAAGTATATTTTATCACAAAGAAACCCATGTTCATTTTAAAAGATATCAAATATTTATTCCTAAATTGAGAGTTGGAATATAAAGTGTCTTTCATGGTAAATATAAAATTGCATATTTTTATATATTTACTTTTTACTTTTTCTTTGTATTATGGTAAAAAAATTAACTGTATAAATTATTTTTTAATAAACATGTAAAATAACCCCTCTATAAAATTTTTTGTTTGTTTATCCATCATTTTTATGAATTTAATGTAATGAAATATACAATCATGATAAAATAGACATTTAAAATAAAAAAAATATATATTGGAAAACTATTTTCTATAGAAAAAATATATTTTAACTATTATTTTTTCTTAATATTATAATGTATTTATTAACAATAAAATGTTTATTAATATAATAATGTATGTTGGTAAACATCATTGTAGGGTCATTATTTTAAATAGATGAATATAAATTTCTAGTTAAATGTTACCAAACATTAATAAAAAAATAAAAAAATAAAATTTTTATCATTACCCTGGTCATCAACATTAATCATAGTAATTATACATTTATTCCCAAAAACAGCTCTATAATTATTAAATGATATCGTAATATTTATCTAAAATAAAATGTACATTTTATGGATATAGTTTCAATTTGTGAAGAAAACTAATATTTTAATTTATATGTCTAAATATGTATTTTGATTAAAATATTACATATGTTTGAAAAATTATATTCAAGCGTTTTGTAAATAAAAAAAGGATATTTTTTTACTTATTATAAAAATATATTTTTATAATATAAGAAAGATTCAAAAAAAAATGAATCCATTCTTCCATTATAGTAATGAAATAAAAGTAATTTTTTTTGAAAATTTTTTATTTTTATATATTTAGTTAAAAAAAGTTATTTATGAAAAGTATGAAAAATTATTCATAAGATATTATTTACATGTTACAATCAAAAAATGATATTTATGTTATAAAATTAAAATTAAAAACCTTTAAAATAAAAAATTATATATATTGAAATGTGTTTTTGTTGGAAAATTGTTGTTACAAAAATATTCAACTCTATATGAGCACATGATAAGTCTTGCATACCCAAAATCTAAAACTCTATATGTTTACCATGATTGTAAAAGATAATACACCCCCTTATATCACTATAGAGGGTGCACCCTAGGGAACACCACCTGTTCATGCATATGTAATGTTTCTAACACTATAGTGGTTACAACCCTACCCTGTTGTACCTCTCGAACCCCTCGTGGTTTAATTTTCATGATCACAATCACCCTCTTATTTATCTAATATTGATTTAAGTGTTTTTGGATGATAGGCATGATTTCAGGTGGTCAAGGAATTGGGCCAAGAAAGCAACAAGGCAAAGTGGACTGAAATTCAGTCCACCGGCCAACCGATGGAAGAGCACCGGCCAGCCGATGGAGGCCTGGACAGAAGGAATCCCTCTGTCCAGACCACCGGCCAACCGGTGTCACACCAGCGGCCAACCGGTGGCACCCAGACAGAAGGCTGAGCCACTGCCTCAGCACCGGCCAACCGGTGGCTTCAGCACCGGCCAGCCGGTGGCACCAAGCCTGAATAGTGTTTGCTACTGCCTCAGCACCGGCCAACCGGTGGCCTCATCACCGGCCAGCCGGTGGAGCCTGAGCCCGAGCCCTCCTCCATTTTGTACACACCGGCCAACCGGTGGCTCTGTACCGATCAGCCAGTGGAGCCAGTCAAACTAGCCGTTGGGCTTTTGACCAGCCTGTCCACTTGCCTCCCAACGGCTCCGAAAGCCTCTCCAACGGCTCCAAAGGCCTCCAACGACCATATGAGGGTTCCCCCTCTATAAATAAAGGACCTTGATCCCCCGGAAGCCTAAGGAACATAGCCGGAACTATTGTGAAGCCAACGAACACATTTTCCATCATTTGGCGAACCTCCGGCGGATTCCTCCAAGGGAACCCCACTTGCTCCAGCACACTTCCACATCCAAGGAGCACCTCCAAAGAAGCTTGGGAGCGCCCTTCATCAGCTCCTTCAATCCATTGGCGCCCAAGGATTCTCCAAATACGGTTTTTATTGTTTATTCATTTTGAGCTTTAAATTGAGTTTGTGCCTACAAACTCCCATTTCTCTCATCCTCCATTCTTTTGGGTTCTCACACCACCTTCAAGGTGTGAAGAGGTTAGTCAAGCCTTACCTTTCAAAAGGCTTGAATCAAAGGTGAGCTAGCCTTCACCTGTAAGAAGGCTAGTGGGTTCTTACTCAACCATTAAAAGTAAGTGGGTTCTTTCTCAACCAATAAAAGCAAGCTGTAATAGGTTAGCTAGCCTTCACCTGTAAAAAGGCTAGTGGGTTTCTTGCTACAACCATTGAAAAGCAAGCGGTAGAATCTCTCAACGGTTGAGTTGGGAGCGGAGACGTAGGCCGGGTTTTTGGCCGAACTCCGTTATCAATTCTTGTGTCTTGCCTCTTTATTTTCGCTGCACCTTTAACATTGATTTTAATTTGTTAATCATTTTTTTAAAAGGAAATTCCCCCCCCCCCTCTTGCCATCACTCCCTTTTTCTCCTTCTAACAATTGGTATCAGAGGCAAAATTTGAGTAATACCCTAACCGGTTTCAAATTTAAGATCCATTGTGATGGCATCAACCTCTTTCGCCCCCGAAGGCTATTCTTTGGGTCGTGCTCCATTCTTTGATGGAACCGACTATAATTATTGGAAAACCCGCATGACTAATTTTCTTAGAATCATAGGATATCCCATTTATAAAATTGTCATGCAAGGTTACACTCTCTCTTCCCCCGATGAATCCAAATGGACTCAAGCCGATATTAAAAATTTCGAGCTTGATGGCAAAGCCATGAACGCTCTTCATTGCGGCCTTGATCGTAATGAGTTCAATCGAGTTTCCACATGCACCTCCTCACACGAAATCTGGAAACTTTTGGAGGTTACCCATGAGGGGACCAACAAAGTAAAGGATACTCGATTGGACATGTTCCGTCAAGATTTTGAGTCTTTCACTATGCACCCACATGAATCTATTTCTGAAATGTTTACACGCTTTACTGATGTTTTCAATGGTAGAAAATCTCTTGGAGATAATATTTCTGCAGAAACCATGGTCAAGAAGATCCTATGGATCCTACCTAGCTCATGGGCACCAAAGGTCACGGCAATCCAAGAAGCAAAACACATCAAGAACATGCCGGTAGAAGAGCTCATCGGATCCCTCATGACTTATGAGGTCACCATGAGGAGGCAAGCTGAAAAGGAAGGCAAACCGATCAAAGTTCCAAAGAACATCTCCTTCAAAGTACAAAACGAAGAAAGCTCATCCTCCTCCCCATCTTCTTCCTCTTCAAGCGGCGATTCTGAAATGGAGAACCTTGCCCGCAAGATGCACAACTTCATGAAGAAGCAAAAGAAGAAGAAATCCCGCAAGGCCCGCAAGGCTCAACCCAATGAATAATCCGAGCCCAAGGTAAAATGTTACGGGTGTGGCGAGAAAGGACATTACAAGCCCGATTGCCCACTCAACAAGAAAAGGACAAGAAAAAGGAGAAGAAGAAGGCTTTCAAAGCGTCTACATGGAGTGATAGCTCCACATCCTCCTCCTCCTCCTCGAGCGACAACGGTAACAAATGCCTAATGGCATTCCATGAGGTAACATCTTCCGACTCCTCATCCTCTTGTTCTTCAAATTCTTTAAATCATTTGTCATACGAGGATCTCCAACATGCGCGAGATCAATTGGAGGAAGGTTTTCACGAACTTTCTTCCAAATTTGTTGCTTTAAAAAAGAATTTCAAAAAACTCTCTTCCGAAAAAGAAAAACTTCTCAAAGAGAAGGAAGAGTTGACCCTCAAAATCCAAAACCTTCCCGATGTTGAATCATTGGAATCAACAATCAAGGATCTAAGGGAATCCCTTGCCAAGTTCACCCAAGGTGAACAAAATCTGACCAAACTCTTAGGTTCCCAACGTGTAACTAGAACCACCCAAGGGCTTGGCTATTCCAAGCAAGCTTCCTCTTCCCATGCACCTACTGTTTTTGTAAGGGGGAGCTCCCAATTTAAATTTTGTAATTATTGTAAAAAACCCGGGCACTTAATTTATGAGTGCAATTGTAAAAATGCCCGGTATGGCCGCCCCAAAAGTATTTTCTTTAGTGATGAATTTTATAAGAGAAGACCTGCCACTAGACAAGTGTGGATTGAAAAATCCCTTCTAGCAAGTCTCACCGGACCGAAATTTGTCTCGGTTTCAAACACCTCTCCCCGGTGATTTTTTGTTTTATTTAGGGGGAGTTAGGTTTGTTTAAGCATTTTTGTTTTATTCAAAACTTTCTTTTCAAACTTTCATTTTCAACTCTTGGTATCAAATTTTTCAATTCAAAATTTTCATTTCAATTTTTCATTTCAAAACTTTCAATTCAAACTTTCAATTTCAAATTAAGCCCTTTTTACTTCAATTTCAAATTTTTGATTCAAAACTTTCAATTCAAATTTCAAAAATTTCAATTGGTTTAAAATCTCTATTTTATTTTTCAACTCTTTCCCTCAATCAAGTTTTATGCCCCGTGCTATTTTGATAATCACAAAGGGGGAGAAATTCTTGGTTGATTGGGGGAGAAATCCTTTAAAGCATGCTTTTCATTTCATTTTCTACATTGTTTGTTTTGGTGATTGTGATCATCAAAATAGGGGGAGATTGTTGTACCTCTCGAACCCCTCGTGGTTTAATTTTTATGATCACAATCACCCTCTTATTTATCTAATATTGATTTAAGTGTTTTTAGATGATAGGCATGATTTCAGGTGGTCAAGGAATTGGGCCAAGAAAGCAACAAGGCAAAGTGGACTGAAATTCAGTCCACCGGCCAACCGATGGAAGAGCACCGGCCAGCCGATGGAGGCCTGGACAGAAGGAATCCCTCTGTCCAGACCACCGGCCAACCGGTGTCACACCAGCGGCCAACCGGTGGCACCCAGACAGAAGGCTGAGCCACTGCCTCAGCACCAGCCAACCGGTGGCATCAGCACCGGCCAGCCGGTGGCACCAAGCCTGAATAGTGTTTGCTACTGCCTCAGCACCGGGCAACCGGTGTCCTCAGCACCGGCCAGCCGGTGGAGCCTGAGCCCGATCCCTCCTCCATTTTGCACACACCGGCCAACCGGTGGCTCTGTACCGGTCAGCCGGTGGAGCCAGTCAAACTAGCCGTTGGGCTTTTGACCAGCCTGTCCACTTGCCTCCCAACGTCTCCGAAAGCCTCTCCAACGGCTCCAAAGGCCTCCAACGGCCATATGAGGGTTCCCCCTCTATAAATAAAGGACCTTGATCCCCCGGAAGCCTAAGGAAAATAGCCGGAACTATTGTGAAGCCAACGAACACATTTTCCATCATTTGGCGAACCTCCGGCGGATTCCTCCAAGGGAACCCCACTTGCTCCAGCACACTTCCACATCCAAGGAGCACCTACAAAGAAGCTTGGGAGCGCCCTTCATCAGCTCCTTCAATCCATTGGCGCCCAAGGCTTCTCCAAATATGGTTTTTATTGTTTATTCATTTTGAGCTTTAAATTGAGTTTGTGCCTACAAACTCCCATTTCTCTCATCCTCCATTCTTTTGGGTTCTCACACCACCTTCAAGGTGTGAAGAGGTTAGTCAAGCCTTACCTTTCAAAAGTCTTGAATCAAAGGTGAGCTATCCTTCACCTGTAAGATGGCTAGTGGGTTCTTACTCAACCATTAAAAGTAAGTGGGTTCTTGCTCAACCAATAAAAGCAAGCTGTAATAGGTGAGCTAGCCTTCACCTGTAAAAAGGCTAGTGGGTTTCTTGCTACAACCATTGAAAATCAAGCGGTAGAATCTCTCAACGGTTGAGTTGGGAGCGGAGACGTAGGCCGGGTTTTTGGCCGAACTCCGTTATCAATTCTTGTGTCTTGCCTCTTTATTTCCGCTGCACCTTTAACTTTGATTTTAATTTGTTAATCATTTTTTTAAAAGGCAATTCCCCCCCCCCCCTCTTGCCATCACTCCCTTTTTCTCCATCTAAAATACCCAATTCTATATATATAAAAACTTCTAATGAGAGAGTTTTCTAGGAGAAACAACAAAATACAAAACTACAATTACATATTCACAAACCAATATAGTGTAATCTAATAATTTCTATACATAAAATCTAAACTATAAAGTGAAATTAAAAGAAAGTAACCCCCTTGTAGAATAATATGTTTAGGATGATTATGGGGAGGTGTATAAAGCCTTTAGGCGGTGTTCATTTCCATTGAGGAGAGGATCTGAGTTTGGGAGAGGGAGGTTAGAGGTGGGGGTTCATGTCACTACTGAGGGGGGGAAACGATCTAGGGACATGGTGGTCGGGCGGGGGGGGGGGGCATCACTATTGAGTAGGGGAACAATGATACATGGTGAGGGAGGTCATGGGGTCACGAGGGAAGAGGTTGGATGGGTGTCACAGTGATCAAGGTCTCTGCTGAGAAGGGAGGAGGTAGGTCCTAGGGGTGTGGGGTGTGGGGAACGGGGGTAGAGGGGTCAGGGTTGTTTCTAGGGAATAGATAGGAAGAGGTTGGAGACTGGGGTGAACAAGGGTTGTGGGTTTAGTGTCACCACTGGGGAACCAAGTAGAGGAGGTCAGTGGGGTGGGAGAATAGGTGTCTCAGGGTCATAGTTTCTTCCTATCAACGGAGTAGAGGTAGTCGAAATGGTGGGGGAAATGGGGATCTTGGGGTCGCGGTGTCGTGACTGCTACTAAGGAACTGAGTATAGGAGGTTAGAGCGGTGGTGAAATGGGGTCCCAATGTCTATGTACCCATAAAGGAACTGAGCATAGGAGGTTGAATGGGTGGGGGGAATGAGGGTTGTGGGGTAGCGGGGTCGTTGTCACCACTGGAGAACCGTGCAGATGAAGTCAGAGTGGTGGGGGAAGGGGCAACTGAATCATGGTCACCACTAGGGAACCGACTGGATGAGTTTGGAGGGGTGGGGGGAAATGGGGTCACAATTTTGGGATCACCATTGAGTAATAGAGAGGAGGAGGTCGAGGAGGGAGGGGTGGAAAGGGTATGTGGCCACACAGAGGGAGTGGGAAGGGGGAGGAGTTAGGTTTTTTTAACATTTAGCAGCAGTTTAATTGAAACTACCCCTAATTGTTAAAATAATAAAAATATTGTGGTGGTTTTATAAAACTGTTACCATATTATACTTTTTGTTAAATGGATTTTATTAGCAGTGGTTACTAGATCCATCCCTAATAAACCACCACTAAAGATATATTATTTTTTAGTTCCATCTAAACACATAAATATTTGTATATCAAAACGATTCTGGGGATCCTCCCACAATATAACTTCCTACACTTTCTCTAGATCCACTAACACACCTTCCACTGAGATAATGTGACCCAATAAGTGTACCTAATTAGTCAAAACTAACACTTAGGAAGCTTGAGGTATAGTCTATGCTCTCTCAGTCTACTCAATACGATTTCAAGTGGTTTGTCATGATACCCTTGCATCTTGGAGTACCCCAAGTTTTCATCCACAAACACTACAAAAACTGATCTTGTTACAAATTCAAGATCATGTTCATCATAGACATAAACACTGCAGGTACATTCGACAATCCAAATTGCATTACGATGAACTCATATAGTCTATAACTGCTCCCAAACTATGTTTTGGTATATTAGAAGTCTGAACTCTCATCTGGTGACACCCTAATCTCAATTTGATATTTGATAATATAGAAGCTCCTCACAACTATTAAAATATATCATTGATACATAGAAGACAATATTATCTCTTCATAGTCATGCAGTTCAACTTCTAATAATCAAAACACGGGCATAGAGTCTGATCATCCTTCTTTGAAAAAAAACAAAGGTGAACCACAAGGTGATGTACTTAGAAAGATAAACCCCTTATTCTCGAACTCCTCTATTGAGTCTTGAGATCTTGTATCATAGTTAGTTCCTTTCTATATGGTGGAATAGAAACCAGCTCAACTCTAGGATTGAGATCAATTATAAACTCCACGTCTCACTCAGGTGGTATCCTTGAGAATATTTTAGGAAACACATCCTAAAACATGTCCAATATAGGTGGAAATGAATCTTATTTAATATCCCAATCATTCAGCAATAAACATGAAAACTAGGTTGTGAGCTCGGAGTAATAGTCTTTTCTCAGCCTTCCCCGATATCCCACTCTCCATGTTGAATATTAGGGAAAACCTAAAGATATGTAAAAGTCACTCTCCTACAGTAACAATCAATGTGGTCTTGGTATGAAATTAACTATTCCATACCCCAAATTATGTCGAAACATAACATGTCAAGGATGTAAATATCCCAAAGAAAAAAATACTCCCCAACCTTGAGAGGACACCCCTTGCACAAATAGATTTCTCTAGATCGTACTCCCAGAGGTGTTTCTATCATCAAAACCTAGCTCACATACCCCACCACTAGGATAAAACCATTCACAAATTTTGAAGATAAAAACGAATGAGTCACCAATATCAAATAAGACACTAGGTAATATTGAATCTATAAGAATTGTACCTCTCACTATTAAAGGTTTGGCCTCACTACCACAGAAGTAGGATGAATGGAATGTAATTATCTTGCCCCTCATCCCTATGATGCAGTCTTACTCCCTTGAGTAGTTCCATTCTATTGATAAGGGCCCTCATTCCCAGAAGCACCATGTCAACAACCTATACAATCTCATCTAGTAGAACTACAACTTCCATACTGATGTGGTGCAGAAGACCCCCTTCCCGCACTCTGGTACTATCTAGACTCTCAATTACTAACTATATATCAAAGGTTACTATAGAACCTCTACTGATTATCCATCTTTTGGAAGGCTCATCACTCCACTGGTGGTTAGGGACAATGTTTATGAAAGTGCCCAGACCTACTCTACTAGTGGAAAATAAATCCGGTAAGATAGTACATATAAAATCCCCCTGACATGCCACTTTTTTTCCCAATGATCTATCTAAATTTCACATAACAATGTTTCCTTCTCTTGGAAGTCAAACATCTAGATCTTATAGAAGTTACCACCCATCCACCATTGGAATCATCTTTCAGGTTCCCCTTAGATATGAGATCCTAATTCACCACCACTACAAAGTTCCTCAGCCTAAATATATTCACCTGGGACATAACATCACTTTTAAGTCCATCCTATAACCTATTTTTCCAAGTAGAAAAATATCCTACCAATGTTTCAGAAAAGAACTATGAATCTATGAAGTATCCAACATAGTCCATTACGGACATACTCACCTAATTCCACCACAAAATCTTAGCTTCTCCCTTATATCTCAGTGTATCT
The DNA here is from genome assembly GCA_963277665.1 of Viscum album. Lineage (NCBI taxonomy): Eukaryota > Viridiplantae > Streptophyta > Magnoliopsida > Santalales > Viscaceae > Viscum > Viscum album. The sequence continues at coordinate 690,565,716 of OY728122.1, forward strand.
ATATAAAATTTCACCATGAACCTCCCTTGAAATTAATTTCATTCCATAGTCTTCAATGGTCCATCCTGTGTCATGATTTCCCACCATCACTTCACCTGACCACATAACATATAGCAATCCAATTTGACTCTCTTCTCCATAGGAGTCTTCAAGTGGAAAATTATAGTCTAGATAGACTTAATCAATAAATCATCTCCCTCAGGTCAACACTCTCCTGTAAAATTCCGAGGGTTCTTCAATTTAAAATCCCTCAACAGATCTATCATTATTTTCACAACATTCCCTCAATATATTTCCATGAATTTTTTAAATAATGTGAAGTCCTCTTGGAACTAATACCCTACTTCCTCAATCGATATTATCGGTGCCTCAGATTCTACTACTGGTGGAGCATCTCTAACCATATCCTCCTATCATCCTCTCAACTGGTGTCTTCATGGAGGAAAATCTCTACAATTCCAAACATGCACATTAGGAAACAGTTCCAAAAATTAACACATTTACATAATATGGAAGAAAAATAAGTCATAACAAGTATTTTCCCCATACCATAGCTTATGGCCAATACTAAGGCACGGTCACCACCCTTAATCACTCAAAACTTGGGTCCTAGTTCACAATGGTAGACCCATTCTCATTATTCACATTCCATTAGACATCCATTTTATTCAATTATTGGCATCATTTACCATTTTCAAATTCATATTAGCACCATTTTATTTAAAAAAAATAAAGGAAAGGAATTTCAAGTTCAAAAACATATCCATAACCCATTTTCTCATGTGTTCCTAAAATGATGAATTTCAACAAATAATCCTGAGTGACAACAATGATGCATGAATACTCAACTTTCGTTCTTTACCATGAAATGAGTCTAATCTCAATAATTTAAGGAAAAAAATCACATCGTATAAAAATTTCATCACCCAATGTGAAATAATATTAAATGATAACATAAAACTGCAATAATAATAATCCCACCATGGGTACTTGGGTTCTTCCCCATACATGGGTTTGCAACACCAATGTAGGAGCTCATAACCAATGCCCGACTCTTTATATTATCCAATCTACCTTTCCCAAATAGTAAGACAAAATAAAAAGAAAATAAAATTAGGCATTGATTCCACTTTGTAACAATATGACTTGGGTGTTGTGCACCGGTACCCAAGCCAGACTACCACATGAACATAGGCACGAATTCCCATATGTTAGAGGCTACAAACATGCATCGACATTCTAATATCGAAAATAAGGAGACTATACCCTCTTTTATCAAAGTAATACACTAGTTAAAAATAATAATAAATATATTAATAACATATAACCAAAAACAATATAGTTCCTAGATCACAAGATGAAAAAAATCTAAATATACAATATATAAAACTAAACTTGAAATATTCCATGCTATGTATGTTCCATGATTCAAAATCAAAACCCACAAATAAGGACACTAAAGACTACCAAGTAGATCCCAAAGAATGCATGTTTCCTCAATCATGACCTATCTTGACTCATCCATCTGAAAAAATTAATTTTCCCTTATTTTATCTGGAAAACATGAAATCTATTCGGGCACCGATCAGACAGCCTGAGTAGGGTGTGAGTAGAACTTAGTTGGCTGCCACCAATGGTTTCTAAAACAATATCCAGTCAATAATAGTGTATGTAGCTTTATACATAACTAATAATATAAATAATGTAAAAAATTTATATTTATTTAATTAATCATTAATTAACTGCATAACCCATGGGTTCCAGAGTACACTTGGAACTCAATACCTACTTTGGCCTATGCTAGAGTCTGAACCAATTCACATTATCAAATCACAAGTAATTTAACAAATGGGATATCATTAAAAATTTCATTTTTATTTATTATACACCCAATTATAACCATAGTCCAATGCCATTATTTAAGTTAGAGATCATCATGTCAAGAACCCCATGAATATTTGGTGAATCATATTTGTCTCACACATTGTGCATGTTTGCAGAATCAGTCCCTATCCCACACATCATGGGTTTTTCAAGCATCAGTCCCTCCCCCATACAATTTGGGTTTTAGAGCATCTTCCCCTAGCCCATACAATTTCCATGAATTCCTTAGAACTGAGAACACCATGTCTAGTACCCCATAGGTATTTGGAGTGTTAGTCTATGTCCCACACCCCATTTTCTGGAAAAAAAAAATTAATTTATCACATGCATCACAGTATAAAATATATCACATTAATTACTTCAACAATTAATTAACCATAGAAACTTCATTAACTAATTCAATAATCAATTTACCATGGAAACCCATTCAATTAATTCATCAATTAATTAGTCACATCAATTCCATTAATTGATTCACCAATTTATTAATCCCATAACATCCATTCAGTATTCTAACAATTAATTCTAGAGATTCCATATTCATAAAATTCTAAAAAATTAATTCCACAATTTATTATCCAAAATCAAAAATTTCACAATTCAATATTTCACATAAATGTATTCAACAATTAATTTAAACAATTAAATAATATCAATATTCCATAATTAATTCAACAACTAATCATTTCACAAATCCCAAAAATTTTATATTTTAATGTTCTATTCATAAATTTACAATTCAATCAAAAAATTTCACAATCTCAATAATTATCCTCAATTAATTAAATAATTAATTTATACAATTCTTTATTGATTGATTAATTAATTCACCAAATTAATTAATTCAATTCAGAAATATGATTTATAAATAAACTCTAGAAATTATACAACTACATAAATTTACCTAAAATCATACCTATGGTATTTCAATAATTGGCCACCTATCTAGATTCGTTGATGAGTGATCTCCCAAAAAAAATTCTAAATATTAAGTGGAGTAACGGTATAGAACAAGCCCTATATCTATAACATAAATCAAGTTCAAATAAATCAAGATCCTCATAATCTATGTCTAGATCTATAATACAAGATTTATATCCACAATACTAGATCTAGATATATCAAAAAACAGGAAGAACAACCACTAAAAGAATAAGATAAGGTATTAAGGAAGAATAGGAAATTGGTGAAATTTAATCAACTTACCATGAGGGGATTAGATCATCAATTTGGGCTTCAAATCGTGAAGAACAAAGGTTGATAATCATTGAAATATATTCGAAGGGATCCAAAATTTTGAAAGAGAGGATTTGGTCAAATGGTGGTGGAATTGGGATTAAAATGGGGGGATTTTGAATAATTAAAACTAATTTTCATGTTAATTAAATTACCACATATGTTTTGTTAGACAGGGGCACATAGTTTCCCCTAACCATGTTCCTAAATTGTGTGACTCCTCTATGGGTGCACATTTTCTCCTAAGAGAGTGAACGGTTTGAAAAACCATGCACCATCCATCCCCATCCAGACTTTCATAGGTTTCATGGTTTTCTAAGCTAGGGCGTATGGTTAGGATAAACCATATTCTAACCTTACACTTCCCTATTTATTCCATTTTTCTCAAATTTTCACACAATCACACACTACAGTATGACCCAAATATAAACTTCCAACACAAGTGAAAATAGTACATTACAATGATCCTGATACTTCCTAGGAAAATACTGGGATCTTATACCCTAATGAGTGTCAACCAAGTATGCAGTGAGGCCCATTTTCATGTACTAGGTGACAATCATGGAAATCCCAACATTACCATTTTATATTTATACCCTTCTATTCATCTTGTCCATAACCACATCCGATTTTAGTATCCATACAAATATATACTATTAAGAAGACCCACATAGTCTCTTTCTCAATAAAACCTATGGTTTTTATTATATACATATCCTCAAATTCAATAATTGGGTTATATTCCGTAATATATGATTTTTTGAATCTAGTTCCCAAGGATTCTTCTAAAATTAATCTCATACCAACTATAGCAACCCCAACCTCTGTAGCTCAAAGTGATTGTTTCCGTTATTACATTAGAATAAGATTTAAGGAATTTTATCCCAAAGGACTGAATACATTAGTAGTATTGGTAAACTAGATAAATAAATTAAAATAATATTAAATTTTAAAACATAAAATACACAAATAATTTTATTTGATCGTTCCATTATTTGAGTTAGTTTTTCCTTGTTTATTAAACATAGAAAAAATACTCATATCCTAAGGAAAATAAAACATAATAAAGGGGTGAGCTCAAATTCTCAAAAGGGTTCGTGTATAGAAGAATCTATGAATAAATAAGGAATAATAAGTATAGAAAGGTAAATAACTGAAACACATTCTATTTAATCAATAACTTAAGCATAATATGGTAGGAATAAATTATGATCAAATAATTCCATATAAATAATCACATGATCATGAAAACATAACCATGGATATTATAACAACTTAAATAATAATAAGAAATATCAATAACTAAATTCATAATTATGTAATGAAAAGCTTTAAAAATATAAAAAATATCATTGAGGCCTTTTTATGATACATCTAAGTAAATGTGTAAGGCATCAGCCAAAACCCAATATAGTTTGTCTCAGGAGACCTACTAATTCATAATGATGTTATAGAGGGACCATTCCATCAAATACTAAGTCTAATGAATTCCTTATAAAAATTGGGTGAAACATAATAAACAGACACATTCATATTGAAAAACTAACATATTAAATGTTAACACTTACCTAAATCAATAAAAATAATCATAAACCATCCCTAGTAAAATAATGAATGATAATAAAATTGTACCTCCCCAGTTAAAATGATTATATACCATCTGAAAAAAATGGTATAAATACAATATATCCCAATTGTATTATATTCAAAATAGTGTTTTGTTGTCTCTGATGAAAATAAATATTGTGAAAATGTCCCTAAACCATTTTTTTGAAAAATAACTTTTTCATTTTGACAAAAAAACTATAAAAACAAAAAAATCACAAAAAAATTTAACATTACTTTTAAGTGAATAAAAATTTAAATATTTTAAATAAATCAATAAAAAAATATTGTTCATGAATTTGGAAAATCAGTTTCATTTCGTACATGTTAAAATAATGATTCCTTGTCCATTTTCTATAAAATTCAACCAGGAATTATTTTGAAAATGACATGAAGATTCCTTTTAAAATATTATGTAACAAAAAAATGAGTAAAAATTTATTTAATAAATTATTTTTAAAACATTTTTGGATAAAAAATATAAAACATGGGTTTGGATGAAAAAGGATTCCCGACCAAAGAGAGAAGTAAAGTCATATATTCTTAAAAACATTTTTTCATTCATTTTATGTACCAAAGAGTGGGATAATTGTACTATTACTTGGAAATGATAATGAATAAACATAGGTGATGCAATTATATTTATTTTATTATATAAATATCAAATAATTCAAACAAGGTATTCATAATCATAAACAATCCCAAATAATGATGTCATTGTGAAATAAACCATTACCTCTTTAGTAACATCTGAATCATAATACCCATAAAATATATGACATGAAATGATAATTTAAACACCATTAAGATAGATATATTTTTGATATAAATTATTAAATTGGAAGTCTATACACCAAAAAAACAATATTACTATTTAATATGGCATTTATCATATAAAAGTAAAAGTTATATAAGAAACTTTTACCTTGAGGCTAACTCATCACATAATTTATTTGTATTCATGAATAATAGACTAATGTTAATTATTTAATTTAATAAGAAACTTTTTAAATTTTATTATTCCTCTTATTTTAATTATTACCATTTTAAATATGATTACTTAATCAATTAATTTTATGTCATCTGTTTTGTGGATGGTCATCTTATGTGTCGAAAATTACTTGGTATATTGATTATGGTAAATGTGATGATTATTTAGACATATAAAGAATAAAAAGATTAAATAATTGTCATATTTAAACATAAATTATACCTTTAAAACCAATCATTAAATATTTTTATGATAAATTAAGTACATTATGATCATGGAGACAGTAGGTAGAACATGCGCATTAATAATGTTTCCATTTTTCAATGACCACTATGGAAAGGGAGTTAGTAATAGTTTATCCTTCCCTAATTATTGAAATATCATAAATACGATATTATTTATTTTAGTTAAATATATATATATCTCTATTTAGTGTGGTTATAAAAATATAGACTCGTTGCTACGTGATGGAGGTATTCCACACATACACGAATGATGTTATCATCTTTTAGTAGGTGAAAACAAAAAACTAAAATGATATATTATATTTTCAGAATGATAAATAGGTCATTAATAAAATAACAATTTCATTTATATCTCATATACTTATTAAATTTATCCCTGTCACATTCCATGTAAAGTGTTAGTGAATGATGAATCATAGAGTTTCAAGAGACGGTAGTCTGTTGTACACACGAGCAACATTATTGTATCCCCTAGAGAATGGAAATTAAAATTTAATATATGATGTAATGAATCCATAGTTATACTTATTTTTTTAATATTATATATATACTTTATATCCATTATCATACCCAACCTAGAGAGGATGGAAGGGAAACATTAATGACATAGGTTCATGAGGCAGTAGTGCATCATACACATGAATTTTGATTTTGTAACCCATTTGATGGAAGTGGAGATGGATATAGGTAATTAACTAAACAAAAAAAAACACAAGTGATGTTTTTTATTTTTTTAGGATAAAAACCAGTTGTAAAATAGTTGTACCATAATCATAGTAACATATTATTATATCTATAATACTATATTTATTATTTTCGAATGGTCATAATATATTTATTGGAATTTGAAGAAAAAATAAATTTCAAAGGGTCGGTAAAGATGATTACCACTTCATCGAAAGAGATCATTTAGATATTATCTTAAAAAACCAAGGGTCGGACTTTTGGGAATAAATACACATCAAAAACATAGATAAGGATTTTTATATGGTGTTTTGGTAGGGATTTTTGAGATAATAATCTCTAGGAGTTGTATAGAAGATAGGATAGGTTCTTTCTTTTTATAGTGAATGAAAGTAAACACATGGAATTAATAAAAATATTTAAATATATTGAATTAGTTTACATGTGAAAGTGGCATAAGGTGGTCATAATTTCCTAGTTAATATAGGAAAAGGTTTAAATATCTTTGAATAGAAAACATTTGGTAATTTTTAGTTTTATTTTAAACCTTGTCATTTGGTTTAACTCCTTAATTAAAAAATTTTTACCTTAACAACAATAATGAATTTTTCATTATTAAGTTTTATAAATTTACTTATAAGTTGTGAATTTTTCAATAAATGGAAAGGGGTTGAAAGTTTAAACTATTTAGGATATTAATGATCCTATTTAAATATTTCTATTGTCTTTAAATAATTTAAGAAAATACCATTTTTCATAAAATATAAATTATTTCATTTTTTGAAGCTATTAATTTAATTTGAATTAAAATACATCATGGGATATATGTGCATAGAATATAGACTTTTAACACATTTCTGAGATTCTATATATATATATATATAATTCTTAAGTTTCTATAACCCACCAAAAATAAAATACTATTCTAGTTTTATAAATAATTTATTTTATTTTCATATTAATTGAAAAAATATTGTGTTAGTGTTGCATAATAATTTAATTTATTTAATTCATCACTATAATTAAAAAATAAATTTCCAGGATAAAAAAATTACTTATTCCTCAAATAAAAAATCAAAACTGAATATAATTTAGTTTTATCCCTATCACGGAATATAATTGATATTAAAATTAATAGAGTAACTTTTTGGACTTTATATTTACTTAAAATAGTATAAATGTTATTAGAGAACCCCAACCCAAGAGCCACATAAAACCATGCACTTGGATGAAGGAACAATAGGACATAGGCATGCCTACACATGTGCCAATGATTACCAACTAGGAGTGATGATATTTTAAGGTTATAGTGTAGAGAATATACCCTCTAGTAATGATAATAATAATGGTCATATAGTAATAAGACACTCTGGAAGTAGAAATACCATAATCAGTGGAATCAATAATAAATTGCAGTAGTAAAACCATTCCAAAATAATTATACAATTTGTAGATAAGAAACACATGTCGTAACAATCATAAAAAAATAGACACATCAGATCACCCATGGATGATCATATAATAATGTACTCAAAATCCCCAAAAAGAAACTCCAACTTGTTGCAAACAACCACTAAGGTCTATGTGTCATCCATCCCATCCAACAACATCCCTAATCACTATGGTTCAGAACATAAACCATATCCCTAAAATGATCTCAAAACCATAAATTCTGCATACACCTCTAGGGGTCCTTATTGGGTGTGAGTATGAACTCAGCAATCCACCACCAATGTGTTAATATATTTTACCCATAATTATACAATGTATGTATACATAAATATATACCATCAAATCATAAATAAAAATAAACAAATAACTCCACTTATTCTTAGTAGCCATAGTTAACCATTTTACCTACCTCGGACAATGCCGGTATGAAATGGAATATCCAAGAACATCCATACGTAAGAACCTCAATATCGCATACACCTTCTTGTCACCTAGAAACTTTTTCCAAACAAAAACACTTGATACCAGACATTGAATAAAACTAGTGAACCAACATTATGCCCCATAAATATATCAAAATCCCTATGTAATTTCACTCAAAATTCAACATCTTCTCAATATCCTGACTTCCCAAGGCATGGTGATATATATCCTCAAATAAATAATAAAACATCATCATCATGATAGCCCAATGTCCAAGGCATTGAGATATTTTCCCTCTAATGAAATACAAAACACCATCAACTCAACTACTTGACGTTCTGAGGCATGGCGATATCCATCCTCTAATAATTATATCCCATTAACCTCAAGAGTAAATGGAAATCCGCATCCCCCAATTGATGGTCTTAGACACCATCAACTATAGATTTCATCGGTCATAACCTCCACTATAACTGATGGTCAAAACCATCCTCTAAGATATGAAATCTTTAAAGGCCTCCACCCACAATGTGTGGTCAAAACCACCTCAAATTATTCATATATGTATTCATATGATTCTTGTGGAAATAAAATACAATAATAGTTATTATTAATCACAAAAAAATCCCAATCCACAACATCTAGAAGCCTTATCCGCGCAAGAGAACATCATCCCATATTCGTTGCATTGTCACCACAATATTCTCATCCTAATGTTCACATCACATCAATACATATGGTCAACACCATACCATATATCATGATAGTTCCAAAGTCCAAGTTATCCATGTTTTCTTAGTCTAGATTATTAACATCCTCTCAATATATCACTCCATGCAAGTCACCTTCCCACGGAAATCATGTGGTCATATCACATTTAATTAATTTAAATAATTTAAACAAATTTAATAAACTACCCAACCAACCACAACCACATACCTATATTCGAATATTTAAATAGGAAATTAAATGACCATAAGAATCCCATGTCATAAATTAAATTGTTTATGGATAAAAATTAATTATTAAGGGGACCACCCGGATGACCCACATGTGAATATATAGTAACACACCCAACAAAACCCATATATTTAGGGATAAATCTAGGCATCAGAAACCTGATACATGAAGGATATTTATCATTGAATAACATTCCCTCATATGATCCAAAATGGAAGAAATCGATATTCTAGATAAATTACCCTGAAAATAGGGACAAATTACTCGCATGGATTTAGCATTACGTGTGGTGATATAAAAGGAGAAAGGAAACAATAGGAATAAATGAATTACTATTATGATTCCAAAGAGTTAGATGGATCTCAAATCATATCTCAGATGGATGATTTCCACAGTAACATAAGGGGGGAGAGAAATGGATTGGTCCCTCTACTGTGCATGTGAAATAGAGGACAAAGAATGAGTAAAATAAGAAATATGAGGGTGGGGTAGAATAAGATATCCACCCCTTTAAATGACCCACATGGTTTGGATAAATGGTTTGTCAAACCATGCACCAATCATGATGTGCCGCTGTCTAAAGGGAACCCCCATTATAATAGGTCCCACTATATGGCAACATGGTTTTCTCATACCATGTTCAAACCACTAGCACTCACTGCCTAAGTGGCATAAAATGTGTTGTCTCCACCATAAAGTATTTCAAACCATGCATATCCAATGTGCACATTCAATTAAAAAATTTATAGATTTTTATTTGGTCATTCACTCCACCTCGCATGGTTTTACAGACCATACTCTAGTAAAAAAAAATATGTCATACAGTTTCACCTTAAAGGTCGCATGGTTTAAACAAACCATATGACTCTTCCTGCACATTTTGAAACTTATATTTCTGGACCCAGTGCACCCAAAACTCATTCAAAAACCCTATTCACTCATCAAGAGTTAAATCACATCTAAAAACACCTATATTCATTAAAACTCTTATATTTGTGTTTCAAAAAGTAAAATATTTTTTGGTCCAACCACCAAACATAAAACTTATATTTACCTAGGAATTCTAACTAGTTCAAAATCCCTGAACATTGCAGTATTTTCATCATAAAATATCTCTTGCCTATGATATGAGGTTTCTCACCTATATTTTATTGAACATATCTATATCATAACATCACCCAAGTTACTCATCTGTAGGTCAATTAATCTCATAGCGCTCCCCACTTTAGGAATTACATACCCAGTCATTTTCTGACCTAAAATACATCATTATGATGGTACCATTTAACCATAACTATACATAAAAGTACTCTCATTGCATATATTTAATTATTCTCTTCATCATGTTAATAATTATACCCATGTCATACCTGACCCCCATCGAGTCCTATATCCCATCAAATTCTCATTGGTACCCAGGTCATACAAGACATTCATCAAAACCTATATCTCATTGATTCTCAAAGGTCCTATATTAAAATTTATTCTCAACACTAATAACAAATAATATGTGTGTGTGTGTGTCTATATTCCAATCAATTTCTGAATTCCTACTCACCTCATACAAAACAAGCATCGCACTTGATGCCCACATACTAACCAGCGACTTGTTAGTTCAACTACAACATGTGAACCTCATTTACACATATCTATCAAACCCAAAAATAATATTTCACACCAATATCAAGTTATACCTATAACCATAATAATATCTATAATATGCTCTGACCCTACCATCTCAACAGCATGTTCCTACCCAAAGTCATGACTTCTCGAGGCTTAACCCGCCAGTAGAGCTGTACCGAGTACCAGCCACTGACCCCGCTATTGGGTCTCCCCTATCTACTGTGACCTATGAATGTAGTATTTTTTTGGATTCCATATATTTGAACCTATCCCATACCAAACATAGATCCTTATTCTGACTCGGTCCCTGACTCCCAGTTTCCCAATAAGTGTTCCTTCAGAACCTATCCAAGTGCCACATCTGGTTTTATGCCCAATACACCTTTGGTGGTCTCTCAAAATTAGTCTAAACATGTCCAAGTTGTCTAAACTATGAGAACATATTTGATGAACCACTCCTCAACATTATTACCAAATATCTATCTTGAATTCCCTTCTGAAACTCCTCATGGACCTGCTATTAGCTACCCAAAGCATCACTTCCAGTCTCAACTAGTGCTATCACCCATATTAGACAAGCCTATTCCATTATATTTTCCTCAGCTATTAAACCCTAACTTAATAAATCTTAGAAAGAGTTCATTATGAATATGTCAAATGTATCCTAATGGCATTCCACAAACCATCCTTAAGATGCTTATTCCTTGTGGCACCATCTCCTACTATAGATGGAAAAAATCGGGATAGTTCAATGAAATTATCCCCATAATCCATAACAGATATATCTCCCAAGTACAGTTTTCCAAAATAAAGGGCTTGATTAACCCAAAATTTCCATCATAAAATTTTCTCAAAGAACTTTACCTTGAAATCCTTCCATGCCAATCCATCATATCTACCATATAGTACCTTTAAGTCACACCAGCGCTTGGTCTGTCATCTAAGAATATAGGTAGATAGCTCCACCTTCTAACCTGGGGTTGTCTCAAGCTAGTTGAAAATAATCTCCATAGACTCAATTCCATTCTCAACTATCCACAGTCCACACTCACCCTAAAATAATGGTTCGTGATGAGACAAGAAATCACAAGTCAAATAATCTATGGTCATCTCAACTCCCTGAGCATCCCTGGAAATACCTTGTATGACTCATACTAAGCTCACCCTGAGCTGATCATCTAACCATGGACCAAAATATTCCATCTATGGCTGAATTTTTTCCTTACCGGTGCTTGTACCTATGGCTCATGATCAACCCAACCCTTAGGGACCTCATCCTGACTATCATGTGCCTTATCCCATGAATTCTGTAGAGGAACCACATATTCTCCCTCTTGGTGCTCTACTGAAATCTATCTATATTAAATCATGATGAAGACTAAATACCTTGGTCAAAAAAACCATGATAATATATATATATCATAGATAGGGAAACCAATGATAGGCAGTGCATCTCACCACCCATACACTCCCTTACAGCACCCATGTCACTTTCCATCAAGACTCATGGCCCATTACCTACCCATATCAGAGTCACATATCACATATCATCTATTCTTGCTACCCCTTTCCTAACCATAACATATTTAGGTATTAAGTATCATATATATTAGATATCATCAATATGGGGTGGCTGGGTAGAATTCCAAAAAAATGATATACAGTGAAACACTATTTACACTTCTGTTGAAATTTTAAATGGCTCAAAATATTTCATTATCCATGAATACTCGTAATAGGTTCACGAACATATATACCATACCTCTATTGTGTCCCATATCAATCACATTAGGAACCACATACATAGGATGTCTGAGTAGAATTCCACTAAAAAGGATATACAGGAAGTAAAATTATATTTTTGTTGAAACATTAAACATCTGAACCCCTATTAGTCCATTCTAGGTTCCCAATGATAATAAAAAGTATATAAACACCACATAGGAGCCTAATTTCCTACCATGATTCATAAATATTCACCCCATTCCAATCAAGGATAAGGGTCAAAATATCATAATACAAAAACATCACACCCATGTGTGCCACATGGGGCTTAAATCAATCAACTATAAAGTTGAAAATCATAACATCAATTTACCACCCCTAAAAACTTGTTATGTCCCCCATTTATGGGGTTGTAAGCACCCAAATACGATCTCATCACATAGTTTCAACTGGACACTAGTCTTTGGTTTTTTATAGCATAAATAGTAAGACCAAAAATAAAAATAAACACATCGAATACCATTTGAAATCATCCAACCTAGGATCCACTTAAAATTTCACTCTAGGATGGAGGACCACAATGCTTTAGGATTTCCTACCCATACATCAAAGGTGTTTACTAGGAGTAAGGGTCTAATTAGGTGATTGTGTGGAGACTATACACTCTAATGATGATGATAATAATGGTCATATATTAATATGAAATTATGGTATAAGAAACACCAAAATCAGTGGATGCAATAATAAAAAATATCATTGAAAACAATCCCAATGCATTATTCCATTTGTAGATAAAAAACATATAATAATAGTTGTACAAAAATATACATGCAGGAACACCCGTAAATGAACATATAAGAATGCACTCAAAATGACCAAAAAGAAACTTCTACTTGAGGTAAAGAACCACCATGGCCCATATTCTATCCATCCTATGAAACTGCACCCTTGATCACTATGGTCCAGACCACAAACTTAGTCCCATATTGGATCCCAAAACCATAAAGTCTGTATGCATCCTGAGGGGCCCATGTAGGGCATGAGTAGAAACATAGTAGCCCCCACCACTATTTTTCTCCCTTAATCCCATAAGAATACAATGTATGAATATGTAAATAAATTGAAATAATTAACACCAAAAAAACTCACTCAATATGTCCTCAATAGCCACAAGTGATTGTTTTACATACATCGTCCAATGCCGAAGTAGAATGATATATCCATAGTGATTTATACCAGAATAAACTCATTATATCATCCAGGTGCATGTCACTCAACGCCTTGTAGTAATCAAAATCGCATGAAGCCTCGCATCGATTAAAATTGGTATACCAATGGAACACCCAACCAATACATCAAAAGACCAATAGAATTATATTAAAAAGTCATCATTGACTCAACTACCAATGTCCTGATGTATAACGATATCTACAATCTAATAAATAATAAATCACCATTGACTTGACATCCCAATGCCTAAGTCATGGTGATATCCATCCTCCAATTATTAATAAAACACCGTCGCCGCAATAGAATGGAATCCCAAGGCACGATGGTATCTGTCCTATAATAATCTTATCCCATTGACATCAAATATAAATAGAGAGGATAATTCTTGAACCAATAGTATCAAACTCCACCATACATGGATTTATATTATGAGAATTTACTCCCTAAATGAGGGTCAACACATTACAATATACTAATAAATCTATGGAGGCCTCCTCCCACAATGAGTGGTCAACCCCACCTAACAAAATCCAATCTGTGTGAAAATGTCTCAAATAAAAACTTCACCCAACAGCGGTTAGCTAAAATGACCAAAAGATACTAATATATACCATCTAGGAACCTAGTTTCCATATGAAAACATCATCACCCAACCACACCATTTTCATCACCATATTCACTTCCCAAAGATCACATCACCTCAATTATATTATTCAACACCATCCCATATGTCTTGATCCATGCCCTCGGGCTAATGATACTCTTCATATAAGTACCGGTGATCAACATCACCTCAAAATATTTATCTATTCCTATCATATTCCCAAGGAACTCATTATGTCATATCCCAATTAATTAATTAAAATAATTTAAACAAATGGTATAACCTAACCAAAAACCACAATCCCTATACCTAGATTGGAATATTTAAATTGGAAATAGATTTCTCATAAGCATCACATATCATCAATTAAACAATTTAAATATAGGGATTGATAATTAGGGGTCTCACCTATACAACTCACATGTGTGTATTTAATAACTCATCCTATAATATATTTTTAATTATTGAGGAAGTTAGGAACCACCTACATTATACTTTTAGGTTCTCCCTCATTGAATAACAGCCATTAATCCATGAGAAAATGAGAGGCATTTTTATTTTAGACAAACACCCCAAAAATAGGGAAAATAGCTCTCATGGATCTAGAATTGTGTATGGTGAGATAAAATGATAATTGAATATATGGGATTCAAGGACAAAAGAAAAATTCTTATAATGATATAGATAGAGCTCAAATAAGATCTTTGATGGATGATTTCCAAAGAAACCTACTGTTGAAGAGAAATGGAAAGGACCCCTTGTTGTATGTAAGAATGGTAGTATAATGGAGGAGGAAAAGGAGAAATATAAGGGATGTGTAGAATAGTAGTTTCAAACATTAAATGGCCTGCTATGTTTGGTAGTATAGTTTGTCTAAATGTGCACCAACTGTGTGGTTCCACTATTAAGAGGTCACCCCCTTTATATAATAGCTCTCATGGTTTGTCCACCTAGTTTGTCCTTACCATGTTCCAATCATGGGTACTCACTGCCTAAGAGTCACTAAGAATGTTGGAAATGTTTCACGGTTTTTAAAAACATTTTCTTCTAGTGCGTAAAATCTATTTAAAACTATATAAATTTCTTATGTCCATGTTCCACACATCCCACAGTTTTCCAAACTGTTCTCTAGTATAAAAATGGGCCACACAATTTCACCTTAATGGCTGCATGATTTGAATAAATTGGATGCTTATGCATGCACATTTTGAACATGATTTTTTATGGGCCAATGCCCCCAAAACATCATCCAAACCTCCAAGGTAGTCAACATGCCTTAAACCTCACCAAAAAACCCCTTAAAGATTTAAAACTCTAAAATTTATGTTATGAAACTCAAGATAAATGTTGATATGACCACCAAACATAAAATTCAAATTTAATCGGGCATTATGGAATCTTTAAAAACCAAATACATTATAGATGTAATCAAAGTAATGTGGTAAGAAATTATCATAATTTTGAATCATGTATAATAAAGGTCAGAAACCACTTCTTCAATTAGTTAAAGAAAATTGTTAGGAAAGTTTTGGGACATATCACAATATTTTTTAACTTTGACTTCCCCTTTACCAATGTGATAAATCTTACCGTAGTTACTATTCATAATGCCTAAAAATAAAAGTGACCAGTTTACCAAACATGAACCTTCCAATTCCAAATATGTTATCCATTTTTATGATTAGATTTATATAACTAGTAGAAATTAATTTTAATAAAAATGTGTAAAACTAAATGAAAATTAGTGAAAATAAAAATGAATTTTTTGAATAAAAATTAACTTATTGGAAAATATAAAAAAATATATCCAAATTAATGTATTAAAAAATTAGATCATATTTTAATTTATGTCAAAATAAAAAATATACTGGGACTTTTAAATTACTTTGTTGAATGAAAATAATTGACCAAATTTTAAAATTTGTTTTTTCCACTAATCATTGAAAAATATATCATTTCAGAAAAATAAAAAAAATCACCATAATTTAATTCTGTTATGGTTATTTAAAAATGAAATTAATTTATGAAAATTAAATTTAAAAAATTTTAATTTAATTTTTAATCATACTATTGAATAAAATTGTGTGTAGTGTTCTTTAGTTTCATTAAAAAAGAAAAAATTAATATAATTGAATATCAGTTGTTACATTATTCTCTCTAAAAAATTCACTACTGGGAATCCATGTTTTCCCAACAGTTTCAAACCGTTGGGAAAGTCCTTCAAACCATTGGGAAAACTTATCCCAACTTTTTTAGAAGCCGTTGGGATGTGAGGCTTTGGGAAAGCCTTATACCAATGGTTCACCGTGAACCGTTGGGAAAGTCTATTTAGATTTCTTTTATACCAACGGTTCAGCTGAACCATTGGAAAAATCAGCGCACATGGGTATGCCAACAGTTTTAGAACCATTTTCATAAACATATACGAGAATATACCCCAATGGTTTTGAACTGTTGGGAAAAGCAGCAGGGTATACCCCAACGGTTTTGAACCATTGGGAAATGCAGCAGCATGGGGTATAACCCAATGGTTTTGAACTATGGGGAAAGGCAGTAGCAGGGGTATAACCCAACGGTTTTGAACCGTTGGGAAATGCAGTAGTAGCACATAGTTATAACCCAATGGTTTTGAAACCATTGGGTTAGACCCCCATTAATTTAAGATGAAATAGCCTGCAATCAACTGCAGGCTGCAATGAAAACTCTGTAAAAAACGTGCCATCTCAAATACACTACAATCACACAAAAAACACACCACTGCAACCTGCAAACACAAGAAAACACACCACTGTACACATAGAAAACTCACAAAACACACCACTGCAAAGAAAACACATAGAAAACACACCACTGCACACATAGAAAACTCACAAAAACACTGCAACCTGCAACCTGCAAACACACCACTACACACACAGAAAACACACCACTACACATAGAGAAAACACACCACTGCACACACCACACTTTCATAGGAACACTGCAACCTGCAAACATAGAAAACACACCACTTCACACATAGAAAACTCACAAAAACTCACTTAAATCACCTGCAATCACACAAAAACACACACAAGAAACACATAGAAATAATCATCTCATTTTTGAAGGCTTACTCACATCTCTTCCCCTTGAATGGTTCACATATTGATGTGTTAGAGAGACCAAGAACCAACAAAATGTTGTCTTATTGATCAAATAGGGAGGGGAATATTGTAAATTCAAGTTTATAACTCATATATGAAGAATCCCCTGCCTCAATCCTGATCTATAGGATAAGGGTTATTGGTTTTCATTACTCCAGGATAAATTTGATATTTTTTGATGAATTTAATCATTCAATATTCTAACCTAGAAGGATATTTAAACTATGACCATTGTAAACCCTCTATTACTAGAGTATAATGATGGGTAAATCATATACTATGGGGCAATGACTTCTATAACATTAGGAGATTTAGTTATATTGATGCATTTATCAAGGTATTGGTTTGTGTTTAAAAGAGGGATATTGGTCAGGCTTCTATGACACATAGATTCTATGGGGATTGATATTTACTTGATTCATGAGATATATCACATGCCTAATTTTCAAGGGGATCTGCTATGATGACATCCAACATGGTGTTTGTCAGTGGTTATGAATCATTTACATCATCGGTTGGTATCACGTTGGAAATTTTCTATCATATTCTAAGAGGATAAGATTACAAGGTAAGATTCTATCCCCAATCTGTAATTCAAACATTCAGATGATCCTCCATGACAATCCAGTAGATTACTACATGAATTTTAGTATATACCTTCCATAGATGATTTTTGTATCCATCGAAATTTGAATGATGATACATAGGTAGAATCATAAAAATTAACCATTTATCACATGAGATCATGGTCCTCATGGTGGTACACTAGCTGGTGAGCTATGATATGGGCCAAATGCCCTTGTTATTTCATACACATGTTGTGTGACAAATTCTAACAAGTATAGTGAAATATCTTAAGGAATGACAACACCTTGAGTGATTAGGTGTTGGAAGGACCCTTACTTGAGTGATAATGATGCTATCATATTATAAAATGATATCTAACACTACCATGATTGACAAGGTAGGGGAATAGGTCCCAAGTGACTAGAACCATGTACCTATCTGGTGAGCTATGATATGGACCAAATTCCATTGTTGTAATTTCATACACATGTTGGGTGAGAAATTCTAACAAGTATAGTGATATATAATAAGGAATGAAAACACCTTGAGTGATAAGGTGCTAGAAGGACCCTTACTTGAGTGATAATGAAGTTATCATATTATAACATGATATCTAACCCTACCATGATTGATAAGGTAGTGGTCAATTTAATGGCCTCACCTTGAGTGATAAAGTTCTAGATGAACCCAACCTTGAGTGATAATGGAGATTTTGGAATGTGATATTAGACCTACCATGGTTAATATGGTATTCTTTCAGAAAATGGATTTACATTGATCATAATGTATTAACATGGATATTTGTTGAGTGGGAAGGTTGGTATGTGATATATAGTTGTATAAGAAACTACCTTTAGTAGTATGGAAGATGTTGGGAGTTGAGTGATGAGCTATATTGAGTGAGAAGTATTAGTCTAGGGCTTTGATAAGGTTAAAAGTAGTGGATACATATAAATACATTGGTCTAGAAATGACATTTGTGAAGATAATTTACTATTTTGAAAGTGGTAAATTGCTACTTGTGTAGAGGTAATAAAGAGGTAATAAAGAGGTAATAAAGAGGTACATGATGGAAAATATTGATCCTTGGAATTTTTACTTAGTTGTAATGAGACTTGTAGATATTT
This sequence comes from Viscum album, assembly GCA_963277665.1. Lineage (NCBI taxonomy): Eukaryota > Viridiplantae > Streptophyta > Magnoliopsida > Santalales > Viscaceae > Viscum > Viscum album. Next base: position 690,585,221 of record OY728122.1, read on the forward strand.
TTTAAGGACATGAATTGATTATTTGATTGAATGTATATATATGATTTCGTATTACAAATGGTGTGAAAATTATTAAGGCATCTTCCATACATATCTTGACTTTCCTTTAATGTTTAAAATTAATTCAATGGTGTTCATGGATCTCATGAATGAAATCTTCCATACATATCTCAACTCATTCATTGTGGTTCTTGTTGATGATATCATTATATAATCACCGACCATTGATATACACATTGGACACCTATAGATGTTTTTGTACACTTTGACCACATTATATGTTTTATAAGATCTCAAAGTGTCACTTTTGCTTCCATAAAGTATGTTTTCTTAGGCACTTAATCTATAATGTGGGAATTTATTTGGACCCAAAGAATGTATAGGTTTTGGTGTCATGAGAAGGAATATGAAAGTAGGTGGGGGCTGGCCTAACCCCCTGCACATCCCACCCCCTCCCCAACCTACACAACCACCACCCCCCACCTGCCCAGCCCCCCACCCCCATCTACCCAGCCCCCCCACCTACACAGCCACCCCCCACACCTGCACAACCGCCCCACTACCCCACCTGCACAGCCCCCCTGCCCAGCCCCCCTCCCCCTGCCTAGCCTAACCCCCTGCACATCCCACCCCCTCCCCCACCTGCACAACCACCACCTCCCACTTGCACAACCCCGCTTCCCAGCCCCCCTCCCCCATCTGCCTAGACCCCCACCCTCCATAGCCACCCCCACACCTGCACAACCGCCCCTCCCCCCTGCCCTGCCCACCCCGTCCCCACCAAACCCCCTACACAGCCCCCCCCCCCCCAACTCCCTCGTCCCCACCTCACCCCCACCTCCCCCAAAAATTCCCATAGGGTAGTTGATTTTACGTTTTAATCGTATTTTTTGGGTTTTTGTTGACCCATTCAAGATTCAATCTATGGATACTATGGAGAAATTAGGTGTTTTGGGATATTTTTGAGGGGTTTAGTTTGGGAGAACTCATGTACATGATGTGTAGTTTTGAGAACACACATCATGTGTTCCTCTTACTTAGGAAAGATGGGTTTTTGGAACTAAAAGATTAATACAAGGGGGTGTGTTACATTCCATGTAGTGGTGACTCGGGGTGTGCTAGTGGCAGATGACCATGTTGGGTATAAAGATATATCTAGTGAGAGGTATATGGATAGGCATTGTCCATGGGTAGACCTTGTGTGGGAGGGATATCTAGATAGGTACATACATGGGAACCATATGTGGGGTAAAGATTGTGTATGGGGTGATACATTCCATGTAGTAGGGAATTTTTCATGCGAAGTGGGGCCTTGTATGTGAATGTACCCGAGTGGGGGTAAACATCATATACCGGAACACATGATGTGTACTTTGGAAAATTACACACTGAGCAGTCTATGTCACATGTAATGAGGGGACATTTTGGGTTATATATCATGTACCTAAAGTACAGGTTGGGTACTTTTTTCTCCTTGTTGTTTTTACCCTATTTTAACCCTGGAGTCAGAATTTGACTTAAGAGTATTCAATTTTGATCAATTTTTCATATAAATTTACATGACAGAATACTTTCTGTGTTTTAATGTGGTCTTTATGGTGTTTTGGACTAAAATAATTATTTATCAGGATTTCGTCAAGGATTGGATTCAGAATCCTTGAGCAGGTTGGGTTGTGAGATGAGAATCATGTGTGAGGGTTATGAGATCATTAGTTGGAATGGATTGTTCAATCTAAGATATTTTTGTTCAATGATATTTCATATAGATCCTAAAAATTATAATCAAGTAGTATATATGAAGAGATCTTGTTTTATCCAGACATATTGGTACCTATTTCTCAAGGATAGAACAGTTGAGGATTACCGCCTTTTTTAGGATTGGAAGTATTGGAACCATTGGGATGGGATGATGTTGTGGGATAGAATTTATGGTCTGATTTCCTTAATATATTTATATGTGTCAAAGGGACTCTTGGGGATACCATAGTGGGATTGTTACTGATTGAGTGACCAGTGTTTTCTATACCTGTTAATTAATAATGCCCACGTGGAGTGGTAAATCTTGTACTATAGAGCCCTTTTAAGGTAAAAATTTTATGATTGTCATGAGGACCATTGATAATTAATTGGTTATTCATTTCTTTTATATACCCCATTGGGTGATTTTTTGATATATGATCCGTTGGAGATGTTGTTGATAGATGATTAGGTTTTTCTAGTCGTTGATGTATTGGTGTTGCCATAAACATTGATGTTCATTCACCCCCATATCTTATCTTTTCTCACCCCCATCACATCCCCCCCCCCTCTCCCCCACCTGCACAGCCACCTCCAACCCCCTGTCCACCCCCCCTCCTCCTCACCTCACCCCTGCCCATCCCCCCCAGCACATCCCCCCCTCCTCCCCACCTCATTTTGACCACTTCAATATCAATCAAAATGATTCTATATAGGTAAATTACAACAAAACTGCAACCTAAAATGATATATTGCTTGTGTTCATAAGGGGATCATAATAGACAGTACATTGCAGCGAAATGGAACCAAAAAATCGAAAATAAATGAAGGCATACATACTGATTTAACGTGAATGAACAAAAATTACTTGAATCAAATATAAGATGACCTATTGGAAAGTAGAGTTAGAACCCTCGAGAGTAGGTAGGGAAGCAGGGTTCCAAACACAACCTAAAATCTTAAGGGGATCATAACACGTACCCATTTAATGTGGAAGAATAGAGCATTGGAAAACCAGACCTGTCACGCTGGGAAGTAGGGTTCGCGTCGAGAGTCGGTTGGGAAGTAGGATTCATGTCGATCTATTGGGAAAAATCTTCCATATGGGTGCATCGAGCTATGGTTTAGGGTAAAATGAGAAGGGTTATGGGTTCGTATAGATATTTTGAAAAAAAATCGTGACCGCTGATGAGCGGGGAGCGGGGAGCGGCGATCGGCAAGCGACGAGGGGTGGTTGGGATAGGAGCATTGATGAGGGGTGGTCGGTATGGGAGCGGCGGCAAGGACGAGAGGAGTATGGGATTGGCACTGAGAGTTTGGATAAGTGTAGTTTAAGGATAGGAGAAGTATCCCGATAGGACTACGAACCGCCACAGGGTGTCGTCCTGGAGCAGGGCCAAATTATGGTGTGACCGCTGCGTGACTGTGGCGTGACCGCGGTGTGACCGCGGCGTGTTGGCCTGGTCAAGCGACATCTGCGGGGCAGAATATTCTAGCTAGGAGCGAAAGGAGCGGGAGGAAGTGGAGAAACATTCCGGTCGTTGCCTCCCTCCCCGTTAACTATGAATGAGTAATGTATCTAAAACTCTATTTAGGAATCATACATAGAATTCTGATAGTATTGTGAACCGCCACAAGGTGTCATCCTGGAGAAAAGCCAAATCATGGCATTACCGCGGCGTGACCACGGGGTGACCACGGGGTGACTGCGGCGTGACCGCGGCGTGACCGCGGCGTGACCGTGGGGTGACCGCGGGGTGACCGCGTGGTGACTACGGCGTGACCGCGACATGATCACGCCGTGACCAAGACATGTTGACCCGGTCCAGCAACACCTGCGGGGCAGCATCTTCCAACCAGGAGCGAAGGGAGCGGGAGGAAGCGGGGCAACATTCCAGTAGTCGCCTCCCTCCCCATTAACTATGGATGGGTAATGTATCTAAAACTCTATCGAGGTATCATACATCGAATTCTGACAAGATTGTAAACCGTCGTAGGGTGTCGTCCTAGAGTAGAGCCAAATCACGGCATTACCACGGCATGACCACGGCATGACCACGGTGTGACCGCGGGGTGACCAAATCGTGTTGGCCCAGTCTAGTGATATCTGTGGGGTATCATCTTCCGACCAAGAGCAAAGAGAGCGGGAGGAAGTGGGGCAACATTTCGGTCATTGTCTCCCTCCCCATTAAATATGGGTGGGTAATGTATCTAAAACTCTATCTAGGTATCACACATCTAATTCTGACAGGACTGCAAACCATCGCGGGGTGTCATTCTAAAGGAGGGCTAAATCATGGAATTATCACGGTGTGACCGTGGAGTGGCTGCGGCATGACTGTAGTGTGGCCACGGCGTGATCGCAACGTGTTGGCCTTGTCAAGCGACATCCGTGAGGTAGAATATTCCGGCCAGGATTCCAAATAAATCCTATGTAGATGTCCTTCACATTATAGAAACCGATCTTATGTTATAAAAAACAGACTCTTGATTCGATATTGTGTTATGATAAAGATATATATTTGATAATCGTTGTTTTTAAAAGTGGTACTAGGTAGTTGAAACTACTGATTGTGTAACATCCCAAGTAAGTAATGAATAATAGATATTTTTACCTATGTCTATTAATGATTAATATAGTGTTATAGAGGCTTAAAAAGAAAATAAATACAATCTTATGCATGGAATACACTAATATTCTTAAAAGATTGTTTTACGGCCTTTTGATGGAAAACCATTTTTGAATCTATATATTGACAATTTTATAAACTATGTTTGTCAAAATAAACTTATCCTTTATGATTGCGACATCAAAATTTACCTTGTGTGGATTTTTGGTATTTTTCTGACAATGTTCATTTTTTAATGAATAGTGAAAAATACTGCATTTTACATCAAAACTGCTTTTTAATCTAATTTATTTATATGATTATATTATGTTTTGAATTGGTTTTGAAGTTAAATTAGAATATATTTTTACCATTTTATCCAATGGTGGTCATTGGAATCAATTTCACTTTGAAATTAGACTTAAACTGGTGTCAATCTTTTGATACTTATTGTTTTGTAAAAACACGCTATTTGCTCTAGCAGCGGGAATTAATTATTAAATTAATTAATGTTACTTATATGATTTGAATTTTTTAAAATAGACTTCATTTTTGAATTCGGAAAATCAAATATAGCTTAGGGTGAATTTTTGGTAATTTTCTGAAGAACTTCAATTTTTTGATTAATAGTGAAACCACTAAGTGGTAATCAAGCAAACTAATTTTTCAGTTAAATGAAAGTTTACCACTAATGTGTTTTGAATTTTAAAAATCCGACATACATGGTTGTCATTAGTATGTAAAATGTGGTTCAATAAGATTATAATAATTTTTTGGTGAATAGTAACTTATTAAGTTTTTAATCGCGATTAGTGGTAATTAGGGTAGTTTAAGGTCTAAATAAGGCTTTAATAATATGAAATGACCTAGACACATGTCCCAACCTCATTGGTTGTGTCATGGCCGACCATGACATGCCATGGGTCAACTTGGGGACCCCATGGATTCACGTTTGTTGGGAAATGACATAAATTACTTTTTATTTAATGTTAAAGTGAAAATGACACAAACATAATATGTTTTACGAAAACAATTTTTAAGTGGGGTTAAACAAGTCCAAATTTTGATTATAAATAGTCATTGGAAATATAAAAAGATTTCCTATATCATAGTATTTTTTTATAATTTTTAGACATTAAATAAATTTAATTATTTATGACATAATAATGATGCAGCGATGACATCATTATTTGACGATTTATATAAAATGGAAAGATAATGTAAAATCTATGAACTACACATGGCCAAAACCAATTGGATGAGTGGATTTCGAACCCTTATCACCTTATCCACGAATTATATCAATGTGGGACCTTTTGAAACCGAAACACATTTTCAAATAAAGTAATATTTCTTTACTTTCCAAAAGTGCCCCTCCTCTCCTCTTATAAAAGGCCCCCACCTCTACCTCATTTCACACACTCTTCAAGCCTTTGGCTCGGCCAACCCCTGCCCATTTGCTCTCTCCACATCCCTCTCCTCATCCTAGAGGATTCCCTTTGGGAATAATCCTTTCAAAGGAAGCCTTTAGGCTCAAATCAAAAGGAGTTACACTTTTTAAGGTAATTCGTTCTCTCATGTTCATTTGTTTTATTTTGATTCTCCAAATCCCCTAAACTCTTTTTATTTACTTCTTTTGTAACAACACCAGTATCTTCAATATACTAGGATGTTGTTATATGATTTATTTGAGCTACACTCTCACACAACTACATCAAATGGTTAAAGAACATATGGTTTCCGTGGATGGCGAAATTCTGCCTCCCGAAACGATGATTGTTCAACACTCATTTAACACCTTAAAAGGTGGCCATTATGATGTCACTATTTTTATATATGATATATAATATGTTTATGGTTTCCTTAAGCTTCTGTTTTTTTCATTTTGGGCATACCTTTATGGTTTCCATTATGGGTAAACACGATATCTTCATTTTAGGAAGTGCGGACTACCGCCCCCTAAAAGTGATTTGATTCGTTAATACCATATGTGGGATGTGTAAAGGATAAAGTTAATGATATTATATATGTTATTATACTGGAATTATAATATACTCTTATATCATTATGATTCCATTCCAGAAAATATGAAATAGACATGGAAGTAGCGTTCATGCGTACGTACGGCTTACCGTCTCCATGAACGGTGCATTTCATTTCTTACCTCTAAATTATGTAATATTATAAATGAATGTATGTACTGGATATATATGACATATATGATATCTACATCATGAATACCATTCTGGATATAATGAACCTTTGACCAAATTAACAACATGTAAGTGTAAGAAGTCTATTTTTGACTTAAGAACCAAATACCGACAAAATGAACATTATTAACTTAACTGATTACATGATGTTCATAACATGGTATAAAAGGAATAATAAACTTGTTAAAGATTCATAATCAAGTAGAGATTAACTCAAGATTATTTTTCAGGAGATTAAAGAATGGTCGAGTCAAGTCGGATACGACGTATGGGACTTCGTCTCAATCTCCTTTCATTGAGGCATATTTTATTTTATACACAACTTTCTTTTATACGGTGTATAAACCCCTTTGACTTTTACGTTTATTCAAAAGTAATCTTTTTTATACGAAGCGTTTACTAAACGACAAAAGGGAATGTTTTTGTCGTACGTATGCGGCGACAACGACTTCTCCGCCGTCGTAACCGTTATTTGAGTTTCGGCTTCCTCCACAAGCCATACCTTCTTTTTTTTTTAAAGAAAAATAAATACCATGTTTTACTTTGGTATTGAAAATGGATTTCATAATGTTTTTATTATATCAATGTGTTGTATTGATATCTCGTGATTGAAATGTGGAAATTTTATGTTTCCTTTATACATGTTTTATGTGATATGATTATGTTATGGTTCTTGGGCATTATTATGAAGACGGGTGGTTCCGTGATAAACTAAGGGCGGGTGAGCCCGTTATAGCTCTCCAATGCATTGGGTAACGCGAAGGAGTGAAACGTTAAGGTTTCTCCGAAGAGATTTTAGGGAATATACTGTGATGGGTATTCCAAACGTAACCAAGAGGGTTACTCCCTACGTAAGAATGTTATGAATGCTTCAAGTTACCTTTATGTCTTATGATTTCTATGATTTATTCATGATTTTATGAGGTATGTTAAAGTGCCTATGTTTTATGGGTAAAGTATGATTCCATTCTTATGTATATATGAACTCATGTTTCCTTTCCATGTTTTTTTATAACCCATACTGAGTTTTTATGCTCATCCCAAGTTTTTGAAATGTTTTTCACAAGTCAAGGGAAAGGTACATGATAAGATGATAGAGTCAAGGATGTGTCAAGAAATAATCCATGTTTTATTTTAAATGTGTTTCCATTGATGGGAATGAAGAATACTATCTTTATGTAACCACTTTGTTTATATGTGGAATGTAATGCATGTTTTATGATCTAATTCTCTAAAACTCTAAACCCGAAAAGATCCTCAATGTCTAATCTTGTAATAACTCAAGATTAAGTACGGTTTAAGGCTGGGGCCTTATAGTTGGTATCAGAGGTCGGTTTAGATAACTTTAGGAGTTATAATTCTATTAAATGATTATCCAAAAATATTTTTTTTTTGAAATGATATAGCATTTAAAGATTACCATGTTGCTTCATCTAAGACATGTTTGTTCAGAATGGTTTTCCGCAGAGGAAACATGGAAGCAGTGATAGGAAAGAATACAGAAGGAAATAACCTTCTGAATCAGCATCCAGAAATGGTCGGAATTGGAACTGAATAGTTTGTGGCAGTAATGGCGCAGTTGACTCAAGCGATAAATGGTGGTGGTATCCATGCACGAGATCAGGCAGATCAACCGCAGAGGAACATGTCAGTGGTGGAACATTTCATGAGGCAACATCCCCCATCATTCAGAGGATCATCTGACCCTGTGCAAGCTGAAGGGTGGATTAAAGCACTGGAGAAGATTTTTGATGTCATGGGGTGTTCAGACAATCAAAAGGATAGTCTTGCTATTTACCGTTTGGAGTGTGAAGCAGATCAGTGGTGGTCTTTGGTTAAAAATATCAGGGACGCCGATGAGATTGATGCTCTTGACTAGGATGAATTCAAAGGTATGTTTCTTGAGAAGTATTTTCCTAAGGCTTTTCGACTTAGGATGGAAAATCAATTCTTGGAATTGAGGCAAGAGGAAGACTCAGTGGCTGCCTATGAAGAAAGGTTCACTCGATTGGAAAGGTATGCTCCAAATTTTATCCGGGACCTTGATAGTAAAATCAATCGTTTTTACTCAGGATTAAAGCCAAAGTATCGAAGGGCATTAGATTATCGTGTGTTTAAAAGTTATGAAAAGCTTGTTCGATGTGCTGAGAAGGTGGAAATGGAGTTTGCCGATGACCAAGTTTTCTATAACAACCAGCAGAAGAAGAGACCGAGGTGGAAGGAGAAAGGTAAGAATTCTTCAAAAAAGTCTGATGGTAAGAGAACTAAGTTTCCAGTTTGTGATAAATGTGGAAAAAGGCATGCTGGGTAATGTCTTCTGAATTCTGGGATGTGCTACCGATGTGGTAAGATGGGACATAAGGCTCGTGATTGCACTGAAAAGGATCAAGGTGAAGGTAAGAACAAATTTGATTTACAGTTAGTGAAATGTTATAAGTGCAATGAGATGGGTCACTATGCAAACGAGTGTCCGAAAAAGAGCTTGAGTGATGGGAAGCATTTAGACTACAAGCAGAAAGGGGTGGTGAAATCCTTTGCAACTACTTCAGCAGATGTCGGGCCATCAAATGAAGTTGTATCAGGTACTTAGTTTGTTTTTTCAGATTATGCCACTGTGTTGTTTGATTCGGGGTCTACACATTCTTTCATCTCTGAAACCTTTTCTAGTAAAATGGGAATACCATCTCAAGAAATGACTCCTGAACTTTTGGTAAAAACACCTGGGGGAAGTGTCGAGGCAAAAAGAATTTATAAGAATCTTCCTATCCTTATCTGTGGAAAGAACCTACTTGAAAACCTTATTGTTCTACCTCTAGGAGAGTTTGATGTTATCCTGGGTATGGATTGTCTCTCTATTTACCATGCTAAGATTGACTGTAGAGCTAAAGAAGTTTCTTTTCAGAAATACTTTCAGTTTGTTTACAAGAATGAACCCTTACTTTTGATAACATATCAAGAGGCCGAGAAACTTGTAAAAGATGGAAATGATTGTTACCTTGCACACATCGTTGAAAATAAAGGAACTGTTCAGATTAATGATGTGCCAGTGGTAAATGAGTATCCTGATGTTTTTCCTGATGAGTTGCCTGGAATAATACCAGATCAGGAAGTTGAGTTTACTGTTGACTTAGTTCCTGATGCTAAGCCAATTTCAAAACCCCCTTATCGAATGGCACAAATTGAACTTTTAGAGTTGAAGGAGCATTTGCAATATTTATTAGAGAAAGGTTTCATTAGACCTAGCACATCACCATGGGGTGCTCCTGTTTTATTTGTTAAAAAGAAAGATGGTTCTATGAGACTTTTCATTGATTATAGAGCCTTGAATAATATCACTGTTAAGAAAAAATATCCTTTACCTCATATCGATGATTTGTTTGATCAGCTCCAGGGAGCTCAGTTTTTTTCAAAGATTGACTTGAGATCGGGGTACCATCAGCTGAAGGTAAAGGAGGCATATATTCCGAAGACCGCGTTCTGTACGAGATATGGCCATTATGAATTTGTAGTAATGCCTTTTGGGCTAACCAATGCACCTGCTGTATTCATGGACCTTATGAATAAAATTTTCCATGAGTTCTTGGATAAGTTTGTGTTTGTGTTTTGAGGTTTGGGAAGAGGTTATGTGTGCCTTGTGATTCACAGTTGAAGAGAGAGTTGTTATGTGAAGCTCATAGTTCTCTGTTTTCAGTTCATCTAGGCAGTACTAAGATGTATAGAGATCTGCGGGAGTATTACTGGTGGGATGGAATGAAAAGAGATATTGCTGATTTTACTGTGAAGTGTTTGACTTGTCAGCAGGTTAAAGTAGAGCGGCAGTTACCGAAAGGGATGCTTCAGCCTTTACCAGTGCCAGAGTGGAAATGGGAGAATATATCCATGGACTTTGTTGTTGGATTACCGAAGACATCTCGAAGTAATAATGCAATCTGGGTTATTGTTGATCGCTTGACCAAATCTGCTCATTTCCTTTCTATACGAGATGCTTTCTCTCTTGATCAACTTTACCGTTTGTATCTTAAAGAGATAGTCAGGTTACATGGAGTTCCTCTCTCCATTGTATCGGATCGTGATCTCAGGTTTACTTCTAACTTTTGGAAGGGCCTTCAGAAGTCTTTGGGTACTGAGTTAAATTTTAGTACAGCTTTTCATCCTCAATCAGATGGGCAGTCAGAACGAACAATTCAGACATTGGAGGATATGCTACGAGCTTGTTCTATGGATTATCAGGGATGTTGGGACCAACATCTTTCTTTGTATGAGTTTTCATATAATAACAGTTTTCATTCCAGTATATAGATGGCACCATTTCAGGCATTATATGGGAAGCGGTGTCGAACTCCAGCTTTCTGGGATGAAGTGGGTGAAAGGAAGTTGATGGGACCAGAATTGGTAGAAGAGATGGCAGAAAAAGTTCAGCTGATTCAGAAACACATGAGAACAGCTCAGAGCAGGCAGAAGAGTTATGTGGATAACCGGAGGAAGGATCTATCTTTCGAGGTAGGTGATCATGTTTTTCTCAAGGTTTCTCCTTGGAAAAGTGTGATGAGATTTGGTAAGAAAGGAATGTTGAGTCCAAGGTTCATTGGACCATACAAAATTCTGGAAAGAGTTGGATCAGTTGCATACCGAGTGGCTTTACCTCCGAGTTTATCTCAGGTACACAATGTTTTTCACGTTTCGATGTTGAGAATGTATATGCCAGATCCATCTCATGTTTTGAGTCTAGAGGTAGTTCAGCTGGAAGAGAACCTATCTTATGAGGAACAACCGGTCCAGATTCTTGACCACAGGGAGCAAGTGTTACGGAATAAGGTAATTCATTAGGTAAAGGTTTTGTGGAAAAACCACATGATTGAAGAGGCAACATGGGAATCTGAAAATGCAATGAGGGATAAGTACCCACATTTATTCGATAAGTAAATAAATTGCGGGGACGCAATTTTCTAAAGGGGGGAAGGATGTAACATCCCAAGTAAGTAATGAATAATAGATATTTTTACCTATGTCTATTAATGATTAAGATAGTGTTATAGAGGCTTAAAAAGAAAATAAATACAATCTTATGCATGGAATACACTAATATTCTTAAAAGATTGTTTTACTGCCTTTTGATGGAAAACCATTTTTGAATCTATATTTTGACAATTTTATAAACTATGTTTGTCAAAATAAACTTATCCTTTATTATTGAGACATCAAAATTTAACTTGTGTGGATTTTTGGTATTTTTCTGACAATGTTCATTTTTTTAATGAATAGTGAAAAATACTGCATTTTACATCAAAACTGCTTTTTAATCTAATTTATTTATATGATTAGATTATGTTTTGAATTGGTTTTGAAGTGAAATTAGAATATATTTTTACCATTTTATCCAATGGTGGTCATTTTAATCAATTTCACTTTGAAATTAGACTTAAACTGGTGTCAATCTTTTGATACTTATTGTTTTGTAAAAACACGCTATTTGCTCTGGCAGCGGGAATTAATTATTAAATTAATTAATGTGACTTATATGATTTTAATTTTGTAAAATATACTTCATTTTTGAATTTGTAATATCAAATATAGCTTAGGGTGATTTTTTGGTAATTTTCTGAAAAACTTCAATTTTTTGATGAATAGTCAAACCACTAAGTGGTAATCAAGCAAACTGATTTTTCAGTTAAATGAAAGTTTACCACTAATTTGTTTTGAATTTTAAAAATCCTACATACATGGTTGTCATTAGTTTTTAAAATGTGGTTCAATGAGATTATAATAATTTTTTGGTGAATAGTAACTTATTAAGTTTTTAATCGCGATTAGTGGTAATTAGGGTAGTTTAAGGTCTAAATAAGGCTTTAATAATATGAAATGACCTAGACACATGTCCCAAACTCATTGGTTGTGTCATGGCCGACCATGACATGCCATGGGTCAACTTGGGGACCCCATGGATCCACGTTTGTTGGGAAATGACATAAATTACTTTTTATTTAATGTTAAAGTGAAAATGACACAAACATAATATGTTTTACGAAAACAATTTTTAAGTGGGGTTATACAAGTCCAAATTTTGATTATAAATAGTAATTGGAAAGATAAAAAGATTTCCTATATCATAGTATTTGTTTTATAATTTTTAGACATTAAATAAATTTAATTATTTATGACATAATAATGATGCAGCGATGACATCATTATTTGACTATTTAAATAAAATGGAAAGATAATGTAAAATCTATAAACTACACATGGCCAAAACCAATTGGATGAGTGGATTTCGAACCCTTATCACCTTATCCACGAATTATATCAATGTGGGACCTTTTGAAACCGAAACACATTTTCAAATAAAGTAATATTTCTTTACTTTCCAAAAGTGCCCCTCCTCTCCTCTTATAAAAGGCCCCCACCTCTACCTCATTTCACACACTCTTCAAGCCTTTGGCTCGGCCAACCCCTGCCCATTTTCTCTCTTCACATCCCTCTCCTCATCCTAGAGGATTCCCTTTGGGCATAATCCTTTCAAAGGAAGCCTTTAGGCTCAAATCAAAAGGAGTTACACTTTTTAAGGTAATTCGTTCTCTCATGTTCATTTGTTTTATTTTGCTTCTCCAACCCCCTAAACTCTTTTTATTTACTTCTTTTGTAACAACACCAGTATCTTAAATATACTAGGATGTTTTTATATGATTTATTTGAGCTACACTCTCACACAACTACATCAAATGGTTAAAGAACATATGGTTTCCGTGGATGGAGAAATTCTGCCTCCCGAAATGATGATTGTTCAACACTCATTTAACACCATAAAAGGTGGCCATTATGATGTCACTATTTTTATATATGATATATAATATGTTTATGTTTTCCTTAAGCGTCTGTGTTTTTCATTTTTGGCATACCTTTATGGTTTCCATTATGGGTAAACACGATATCTTCATTTTAGGAAGTGCGGACTACCGCCCCCTAAAAGTTATTTGATTCGTTAATACCATATGTGGGATGTGTAGAGGATAAAGTTAATGATATTATATATGTTATTATACTTGAATTATAATATACTCTTATATAATTATGATTCCATTCCAGAAAATATGAAATAGACATGGAAGTAGCGTTCATGCGTACGTACGGCTTACCGTCTCCATGAACGGTGCATTTCATTTCTTACCTCTAAACTATGTAATATTATAAATGCATGTATGTACTGGATATATATGACATATATGATATCTACATCATGAATACCATTCTGGATATAATGAACCTTTGACCAAATTAACAACATGTAAGTGTAAGAAGTCTATTTTTGACTTAAGAACCAAATACCGACAAAATGAACATTATTAACTTAACTGATTACATGATGTTCATAACATGGTATAAAAGGAATAATGAACTTGTTAAAGATTCATAATCAAGTAGAGATTAACTCAAGTTTATTATTTAGTAGATTAAAGAACGGTCGAGTCAAGTCGGATACGAGGTATGGGACTTCGTCTCAATCTCCTTTCATTGAGGCATATTTTATTTTATACACAACTTTCTTTTATACGGTGTATAAACCCCTTTGACTTTTACGTTTATTCAAAAGGAATCTTTTTTATATGAAGCGTTTACTAAACGACAAAAGGGAATGTTTTTTTTGTACGTATGCGGCGACAACGAATTCTCCGCCGTCGTAACCGTTATTTGAGTTCTGCCTTCCTCTACAAGCCATACCTTCTTTTTTTTAAAAGAAAAATAAATACCATGTTTTACTTTGGTATTGAAAATGGATTTCATAATGTTTTTATTATATCAATGTGTTGTATTGATATCTCGTGATTGAAATGTGGAAATTTTATGTTTCCTTTATACATGTTTTATGTGATATGATTATGTTATGGTTCTTGGGCATTATTATGAAGACGGGTGGTTCCGTGATAAACTAAGGGCAGGTGAGCCCGTTATAGCTCTCCAATGCATTGGATAACACGAAGGAGTGAAACGTTAAGGTTTCTCCGAAGAGATTTTAGGGAATATACTATGATGGGTATTCCAAACGTAACCAAGAGGGTTACTTCCTACGTAAGAATGTTATGAATGCCACAAGTTACCTTTATGTCTTATGATTTCTATGATTTATTCATGATTTTATGAGGTATGTTAAAGTGCCTATGTTTTATGGGTAAAGTATGATTCCATTCTTATGTATATATGAACTCATGTTTCCTTTCCATGTTTTTTTTATAACCCATACTGAGTTTTTATGCTCATCCCAAGTTTTTGAAATGTTTTTCACAGGTCAAGGGAAAGGTACATGATAAGATGATAGAGTCAAGGGTGTGTCAAGAAATAATCCATGTTTTATTTTAAATGTGTTTCCATTGATGGGAATGAAGAATACTATCTTTATGTAACCACTTTGTTTATATGTGGAATGTAATGCAAGTTTTATGGTCTAATTCTCTAAAACTCTAAACCCGAAAAGATCCTCAATGTGTAATCTTGTAATAACTCAAGATTAAGTAAGGTTTAAGGCTGGGGCCTTATAGATTGAGAGTCAAATTGTGCAGGTGTATTACTTATCAATGGTATATGCATTTCTTGGAACTCTAATAATAAAACTTTAGTCACCTTAAGAACAATGGAATTTGAGTATGTTTTAACATCTCATGATGCAACACAAGTCTTATGGGAGAATAAATATATGTAAAAAATTAGATATGCATCAATGCGAAACAAACACCCCAAACAGTGTTAAGATGAAGCTTATAGTGGGGAGCACCATAAGCCTAATATGTGTTAAACAATGACACCATCAGTGTTTTTAGATATATAGGCTCGAGTAAACACCCAAAGGGGTGTCCAAGAGGCCAAGAAAACACTCAAAACGGGTTTCTCCATATGATAAGGTCACAACAGACAAGATAGAACAAATAAACGATTTAATATGTTATAACAAGGGATATTCGGAAGGTTGTAGTGAGCAGGACAGTGACGCAATGTCTAAAGGGAAACGAAACGACGGAAAAGAATCATATAGACTAAACTATCACTATGAGTTTTCAGAGACAGCGCACCTCCGTTGGAGGGGTTTTATTATAAAAACATGACATTATTTATCAAATGAAAAAATTATATTAGAGAAAACTTATTCAAGATATGCAATTCAATATAATTAAGCAGAATTAAGAAAGAAGCTAAATTCAATTTAATGCATTTTTAAATTAAAGAGGCTACGAGAGGGACTCTACCTCAAGGTGGAACCAAGTCGTCCACTTCATCTCTTGAAGCTTTCTAACTAAAAGTTATTTCTCCTCCACTGGGTATACACACCTTCACACACATGCAAGGACACCTATCCCCTATGCACACACATGCATGGCCATGAGCATGTGCAAGGGGATCCTTGCACATATGCTTATATGCATATATCAGTCTCCACTCACCTGCATATGCATTTATATATATATACATGGGAACACCTAGCCCCATACGTGAATAATCACTGCCATGGGTGACTATACACGTAACGGGGGAACCCACATACATATACTTACTTACCTACGCACACGCAGGCGAGTCTTCCTTGACTTGGCCACTCGAAACCAATGAGCAGGGATCAAAGCACTACACAAAGGATATTAAGAACCTTAAAACACATGAAGGATGCTACATAACCAGTGAAAAACCAACCAATGGCATTAAATCCTTACCTAGATTGGCAGTGGAGAAACAAATCCACCCGAACCAACACGAAACGATCCAACGCCCTACCAAAAACATAATATGGAGTCCAAAACACTAAATCCCCAAATATATGAGGTTCGAGACAAGTAGTAACCATAGAATCTTACCTCAGATCACAGTCGGTGGACTGAATCAATCTGAACTCCTTCTGGCCCCCTTCGCCAAATATAATTACCCTATGTCCATAGAAAGCAGTCAAAGATCTACGTGGCTAATGCGATAAAGAAAATAAAATTAAAACTAAACTAAAACATACCTGTCTCCTGTGACTATACCTGTCACCGCCCAACATATATGTACCACAGCACCCCATTAGTCAAATCATGTTCCTGTAAGCAAAGGGGAAACATTTCACTATTTCAAAATGATACTATCAAATAGTACATTCCTATTAATTGACAATTACTCATCTTATTATTGGTATATAATCAATTTAGCCTGAGTTTCAACTTAGTTTGGCTTTGTTCGATACAAGGGATGAGGTATTATTATTCTTGGTTTTTATGTTTACACTTGAGATATTTTTTTTAAAAGTGATGCACGTATTTGGCATTATTATTTATCGTTTTAGTTCTTAGCATGTTGCCATGGGGCCTGTCCACTTGAATAATTCTTGGAATGTAGGGTTCAGTTGACATTTATGAGCTTTAATGTGATTGATTTCACTAACGATGAGGATTTAGATGATGTAAAATATTCCTAAGAGGGTTGGGCCTTGTAGTAGTAGGTGTTGCAATTGTACATCTAGCGTTTGATGAGGAAATACTTATGAGGATGGATTGGAATCTTGGTAGGTACTTAGAGTGGGATGGTACCTCTGAGTATATAAAATGTATTATGAAAGGTTTTACTCTATTTAATGATTCAAGAGTTCAACTAAAGAGATGAAGGATGAGATGCTATTGTGGGTATTGGGTATTGTCGAACAGAATGGTGTTATAATGCCAAGAGGCTTGGTGTGATTTAGCTTAGGATGGAACCCGGTTAGTGGGGTTGGGTTATAATACATGATTTTGATGAGGTTCTTGACTGGATTATTGAGAATATAATGTAGATGGGTTGGACATGGTGTGCTTCTGTGACTAGGACAATCATAAGGTGAATAGTCCTCTTTGTCTAGTTGGATGATGAGATGTGCATCGATGCATGGGATAATCCTCGAGAGAAGAGTCTAGACAATGTGAGTGAGAGGATAGACTAGGATAGGTTTGATAGGATTGGGTGAGTGTCCAACCCATGTGAGGATGATCTGATGTTTGGAGAAACATGTGGTTATTTATGCTATCTCATAGAGACAATTGGGGTTATTTCATAACTCCAACATACTCCAGAAATGTTCCCACACGATGTTTCAAAAAAAAGATTCCATCTCAAGGAAGGATCCTCTATCTTCCAATGTTTCCTCACACTCACACCTCATGGTATTACAATATACAAGTGATCTATGTCAAAATATATTCCTAGGATAGATATCATATCCATCACCGAACCCCAGATAATCCTTTGAGGGATTAATCAGTCTGGAAAATTATGATTTTTGACCTCTTAGTAAACAACGCGTAAAGATTTTCCTTTATTTTCTTTTTTGTATTTTGAAAAGGAAGAGATTAAGAATGCAACACAAAAAATGCTAAATGGATCGCAACCACATAATCAGGTGTGCATATCGTACATTTCTAGAAGTGGAATCATCCCATGATCTTTGAATTCCCCACACACACTTGTGTAAAGATATCCATACACATTGTACAGTAAGTAGGGTATGAATGGAAATAGTATTGAAATTGCTTCATTATAATAGTCCATTAATGGAAACTAAGTGTTGAATGATGGATAGATGTCAGGTGGGTCTTAGGAAAAAATTTTATATGAAAGAGTCTTAAATCATTTTAGTTTTATACTTGTTCAGTCATCACTAATATAAGATCACAGTGCAAGTTTAAGTCAGTTTACATGCCCCTGGCATCTATCAAGAAATATGCTCAGATAAGAGTATGAAAATGAAGGATTAGAGTCCTCTTGGGTAGTGAAAATCAAAAAAAATGGCAATCACAAAGGGAATAAATCCTAAGTAACAGGTTAATTAGTCATTATTTCAAAGATTTTGAATTTGAATCAATTCCCTAAACTTAGCAATCATTCTAAAAAAATCTTTGTTGGAGTCAAACATTGTCCTTGGCACTTTTACACTTAATGTTTTTTTAATAACAAGGGAATAATGATTCTCAAGTTTAAATCATTCTTATTATTTTGAAAAATGTCTCATAGACAAGTGAGAATAATAAAAAATCCAAGTGCATCACATGTGAAACTGTAAGAAACTCCCCCCACACTTAAATGAGGTAGTGTCCCTACTGTCAACGAAATACAAGTGAGAGTGGTATGGCAGTGATTTTTAATGTTTGTGGGAATGGATATCGAAAAAAATGAAAATAAAATGGAATTGAGAGCTCCCTGGGAAAATCGGTATGCCATGGGGGTGTTTTCTACTATAATCTTGTGTACCTGAAAAAGTGTTAGAGAACAAAATCCATTACAAGATAACAAATATTAGTTCACCGAGATAAATTTTTGGAAGAGTATATCAACGGGAAAATATTGATCAAGAACCCTGGCAGGAGAAGAGGTATCCGAGAGGGGGGACGTCTCGCGGGGTGTTCGACCATGGGGGGTCTCGCGCCCGACTGGAGAGGGGGTTGGGGGACGTCGGAGGGGGAGATTGAGGGCAGGGGAATGCCGCCGAGAGTGGGAGACGAGAGGGGAGGGGGAACGTCGCCGGGAGCCAAGAGTGGAGGTGGACGTCGTCGTCGGAGAGGGTGTCACGACCCGTCTTCGGGCCCGTGTCGTGACTACCACAATCCCACCTTCCATAGGGCAGGGGCTGGTGACTAGAACCAAGGTGTAATTCCTAGTAAAAAGGAAGGCATTGCCTTTGTAAAGTAAACAAACACCACAGAGCAAGCAAGCAGTAGAAGTAAACACTAAGTAAAAACTGAGTACTATAGTAAGTGTGGAAAGGTAAGTGGTCCAAAATACAAACCGAAACTGAAAGTAAAGTACAACTGGAAGGGAAAACAGAAACTGAAAAGTAAAGCCGCAACGCCGAGCTATCCACTGGAAATCCCACCTGAAGGGTGGGTAAAAATAGCCTCCACTGCTCCTCGGGTCCAGTCGGCTGCTCCGAGTACATTCCGCCCAGTGGTCTACCTCCAGGTACCGTCCTGCTCCGCAAGCCTCAACCACGATTAGTGTTGTCCGTCGTCTGCAACCAACATAACGTAGTGCGGGCATAGCCCGTGCAGGGGTGAGTATAAGCTACTCATTAGGGACCCCAATACCCCCAAAGGTCTCCCAGAATCCACAAAGGATAATCCAAAAATGAGAGATACAATCACGAAGTAACATACGACACTGCTTAGGTATATGCCCATACATATACCTAAGCCACCATTCTTGTCCGGATCCAACATCCGAGCCCAAGTATAACCCAGTCCATACAAGAAATCAAAACGCAATCCATACAGGACAACACAACACAATCTAAAAAGGAAAGCAAATAGGATTCAGCTCACACAGGTATACTTCTTCGTATGACGATAGAGATGATCAGATATTTCCACTGATTCATCTAAGTCGTCGGACCCACAAAGGATCGATAGGTACTAACCCCCGCAATGACCCACAAAGGATCTGACCCACAAAGGATCGATAGGTTACTAACCCCCGCAATGACCCACAAAGGATCTGACCAACAAAGGATCGATAGGTAACTAACCCCCACAATGACCCACAAAGGATCTGACCCACAAAGGATCGATAGGTAACTAACCCTCGCAAAGACCCACACAGGATCGGACCCACACAGGATCTGTAGGTGCTGGCTCACACAGAACCGTTGAGCGCTGAACCACACAGGATCGGACCCACATAGGATCGATAGCACTGATCCACGTAGGATCGCTGAGTGTTGTAGTCGTTGTCATTGAATCCACTAAGGATCTCTGTATAGTCGTTGTCGTCGTCACAGTCGCAAACGCAGCCAGCTCTAGGGTTCCCGCACACAGCAAGCTCGTTCAGGAGGGTCCGCTCCAGGAGCCGAGAGGCTGATACATCAACTAACACATAGTCCAGAGTTGATGTATCCAAAATTTTCGTATCATCAACAGGAACTCAACGTCGCAGACGGCACATCAATCGGACGCCCGGTCTGAGAGTTATTGGCTTTTTCGTCCCAGGGGCCCGGTTGGTTTTTAAAGCAAAATCAACCCGACCGTACTCCACCGGCATCCAAACCTCGGGCAGAGTAAGCCAAAAGATCTATCTCACTAAGAGAAATCCAACAAAGTTGACGGCACGTCAATCGGACGTCCGGAGCTCAAGTTATCAGCGTTTCAGCTCCGAGGGCCCGGTTTGTTTCATGTATGAACCAAATCGGTCAAACCCAAAGTATTCCGAAACCTTGAGTGTGATATACGGAAACGACCGTCTGGATCCAAAGATTGCATTGCAACTAACGGTGTGTCGATCGGAGGTACGTAGCCCCAGATATGGGCAAAATACCGAAGAGGGTCCGAAAATGGGGGTTTTGGGCCCGGACAGACCCGGCCCAAGACCCCCTGGGTCAGCCCGAACTGGGGCGACCCGACCTGGGTCTGGGTCGGCCCGGCGGCCCAGTGCGCTGGCGCGCGGCGCCAGCTGGCTCGGCTGAACAGCCGAGCCGTTCGATTTGCGGGGGGGGGGGGGGGGGGGGGGTTGTAACCGCGGCCCCCCTTAATGGGGGTCGCTAGCTGGACGGTCGGGGGTTTGAACCCCTGGCTTTCCCTTGCCGGGCCGACCCGCCCCAGCCGGCCGGTTTCTGCCACCACGGGACTGGCGACGGCCAGTCCCCTCCCTGCTCCGACACCGGCGGACCGCTTCCGGCTGCCGATTCCCATGCTCCGTCGTGTCCCGGTATCGGCTGTGACCTTCATTCATCCAGTGCGGCGCGACGGCGCCGCACCCCTCCGCCGCGGCCCCACTCCAGCCGCGGTGTTTTTGCGGTTCTCTGGAACGGCACGACGGTGCCGTGACTTGGTTCAATTTCACAGTACAGCACAACGGCGCCTCACATTACTTACCGTAAGATCCCGCGTGGTGCGACGGCACCGCGCCATTCCCGTTCCAACCACATTAGAAACAATAACATGGATAAAAGAGGAGGGTCGGCCGTGTTTGTGCGGTCCGGCCTCCTCTCATTAATCGATAGCAATTGTTCATATTTTCACGAAGAACGACAAGGTAGTATTCATGAACAAATAAATAAATAAACCCCTACCTCGAGCGTAGCTTAAATGGAGGTTTGTCGAAAGAGGATTCATCGCGGAAATAACTTATCGTGGAAAGAGACGTCGCGGAAGGAGGAAGTCGCGTCGCGGATGTCGACCTCCAAGGAATTCGTCGTTCTTCGTGTTCTTCGTGTTCTTCGTCAAAGATAAAGAAGTTCTAAAGCTCCTTGGATTTTCTCCCAAAGTTCACACAACAAGGTTCCAACCACAAATAAAATAAGTTCATCTCTTATTTTATTAACATAACATAAACTTTTGAATTTCAAGAGTTTGAATTAATTCCACATAATTAATTCATGAAAAGTTGTCATCCATAATGGTGAGTTGAGGGGGTTTAAGAATGTGAAGGGGTGGGGTTTGTGTGGGCCCCACCACCCTCATAACCTCCCTTGGGAAGTTCGGTAGTTACCTAACTTCCACCCAAAGCTAAAACCACTTAAAGTAAAAATAAAAATTGTTGCATAATTTTTATTTTACCTTCCACAAAAATTTACAACATCTCTCGTGTAAATGTACCTCAGGAAATGGCGTTCCTATGCAATTACCGGTGCTACGGTTCCATCAGTTCCCTCGTAATTCGATTCTGAGCACCGGTTAAAAAGTTAGAAATTCCCGCTCGTTCGTTCACTGAACGTACCCAAGATAAACTTCGGATAGAAATTATGGGCACACCGGGCCTCAGAATCATGTGTCGTCAGAAACTGCATTCTTGTAAAATCTTAAAGAAAATTAAGAAATAATTTTCCTTGAATTTTACGGGTCTTTACATTACTTCCACCTCAGGGCTTTACATCCCCGTAAAGATACATCATATGCTAGGGAAACAAATGTGGGTACTTAGCACGCATCTGAGCCTCCCGCTCCCAAGTGCTCTCCTAGAGATTCTCGTGCTGCCATCTGATGCACACTAGAGGAATCGACCGTTCACACAGGACCCACTCTTGTCGATCCTCGATCTCCACTGGGACCTCCGTAAAAGTCACCCCATCATCAACGTCTAGCTCCCCATGGTCAATGATATGCATCGGGTCATGCACGTTTCTCCTCAGCTAAGATACGTGGAAGACGTCGTCCACCCGGTGCAACTGAGGTGGTAGATCCAGGCGATAAGCTACCTCGCCAATACTGTTGAGGACCTGGAACGGACCGATGAAGCGTGGAGACAACTTGCCACCTCGGCCAAATCTTCGTAATCCATGTCGAGGTGAGATACGCAAGAAGACGTGGTCGCCATCCTCGAACTCTAGTGGCCTCCGCCTCCTGTCAGCATAAGACTTTTGCTGGCTCTGAGCTGTCCTCATCTACTCCTGGATGACCCGGACCTTCTCTATCGTGGCCTGGACCATCTCTGGTCCCACAAGTTCTAACTCCCCAGGGTTTGTCCAGCACAAAGGAGATCTGCAAGGTCAGTTGTAAAACGCATTGTATGGTGACATCCCAATGGTGGAGTGGTAGCTGTTGTTGTACGCGAACTCCACCAAGGGTTGGTGGTCCTCCCAGCTGCGACCAAAGTAGAGGACACATGCGTGGAGCATGTCCTCAAGAGTCTAAATGGTCTTCTCCGTCTGACCATCCGTCTGAGGGTGAAAGGCTGTGCTCAAACGTAGCTGTGTCCCGAACGCCTCCTGCAACTCCTTCCAAAGCCGCGGAGACGATAGATGATGGCACACCATGAAGCCGCACAATCTCCTGAACGTAATGTCTTCCCAAGATCTCCACTGAGCCCTGCTCTCTGATGGGTAAGAAGTGTGCCGACTTGGTGAGTCGGTCGACAATCACCCAAATGGAGTCATGACCTCTGGAAGTGCGTGGAAGTCCAGTCACGAAGTCCATAGATATGTCGTCCCACTTCCACTTCGTGACCTCCAAAGGTTGTACCAAGCCTACTGGTACCTGGTGCTCTGCCTTCACCTACTGGCAGGAGAGGCATCGAGAAACGAACTCTGCCACAACCTTCTTCATGCCCGGCCACCAGGGCTGTCGTCTGATATCCTGGTACATCTTCGCCACTCCAGGATGTACCGCAAAAGGAGAAGTGTGAAACTCTCTCATCACCTCCTACCGTAAAGAAAATGGTACCAAGGTACGTCCTCTGAAAAGGACGTCGTGCTCTACTCCAAAAGAGAAACAATCAGGTGCCTGACCTGAGGATATCTGTGCACACCGCGTCTCACAGTCAGCATCCCCACGTTGTGCCTCTCTGACCCACTGTAGTAGTGGAGGGGTGACTGTGAGAGACCGAAGGAAGGCTCCTCTATCTCTATCCACGACGGATATCTGCAAAGAGGCTAGCTACTTTGTTGCCTCCTCAAGTAGCTGAATGCCCGTCCTCCTGCTGAGAGCATCGGCTACCACGTTCCTCTTCCCAGGAGTATAGACTATCTCAAAGTCATAGTCATGGAGGAACTCGAGCCATTACCACTTTCTCATATTCAGTTCCATCTGAGAGAAGATTTATCTGAGACTCTGATGGTCAGAAAAGACTGTAAAGCGCTCGCCCATCAGGTAGTGTCGCCATGTCTTCAGAGCGAAGACCACTGCTACTAACTCCAGGTCGTGGGTAGCGTATTTCTTCTCATGCAGCCTCAACTGACAAGATCCATAGGCCATCACAGCCCGCTCATACATCAGGACATATCTGAGTCTGGTCCGTAATGCATCGTAGTAGACTACGTACCATACTCCCTCCTCAGGAAACCTCAAGATAAGTGCGCTGGTCAATCTCTGTCTCAGCTCCTGGAAGCTCTTCTGACATCTGTCTGACCACACAAAGGTTTTCCCCTTATTTTTCAAACCTGATAGTGGTTCCGCAACTCTAGAGAGGTCTTACACAAATCTCTGGTAGTATCCAGCTAGTCCCAAGAAACTCTGCACCTCCGTCACGCTCCTGGGTGGCTCCCAATCTAGCACTGCCTTGATCTTTGCAGGATCCACCGCAACTCCCACCTCAGAGATGACGTGTCCCAATAAGTGGACCTTGCGTATCCAGAACTGACACTTTGAGAGCTTTCCATAATGCTGGTGCTCTCGAAGTGTGTCTAGCACAACCCGCAAGTGGTAGGCGTGCTCCTCCTCAATCGTCGAGTAAATCAAAATGTCGTCGATGAAGACCACAACAAATCGATTGAGGTATGGCTAAAAGATCCTGTTCATGAGGGCCATGAACACTGCTAGAGCATTGGTTACACCGAATGGCATAACCAAGAACTCAAAGCGTCCATACCGACACCTGAAGGTCGTCTTCTGCACGTCCTCGTCTCAAACTCTGAGCTGATGATAGCCTGACCTGAGGTCTATCTTTGAGAACCACTGTGCTCCCTTGAGCTGATCGAAGAGGTCATCAATCCTCGGTAGCAAACACTTGTTCCTCACTGTCACCTGGTTCAGGCGACAATTGTCGACACAAAGTCGCAAGCTCCTGTCCACCTTCATGGCGAACAAAATCGGGGAAGCCCAGGGTGAAACACTGGGTCGGATGAACCCCTTGCCCTGCAAGTCCTCCAACTGTACTCACAGATCTCGAAGCTCAACAGGGTCCTTCTGATATGATGGAGTCGATATCGGGGTTGTCCCGGGGTACAGGTCAATATAAAAGTCTACCTCTCTGCGAGGAGGTAGTCCTGGAACGTCGTCGGGAAAGACGTGTGCATACTGATCCACCACTACAGGAAAACCAGGACTCTGCACGTCAACTTCTCCTAGGATGAGACTAGAAAACTGATGAGTGATGGGTTTTCCTCTCCTCTGCGAGATTCAATCCTGTTCTGCAAAGGGTCCCTTCTCACCGGGGAAGGTGAACCTTCTCCCATCGGTGCGTACACATCGCACCTTGCGCCTAATACAGTCAATCTAGGCATGGACTGTAGATAACCAATCCATGCCCAAGATGACTTCGTAAGGCCTCGACACCGCTACAAGAAGATACCATCTGAAGATCTCGCCTCCTAGAGTAAGCTCACACTGTCGGCACCAGTGTGTAATCGTCGAGTCTGCTCCTGTAGGAGTCTCTAGCCATAAGGATCGATCCAACGGCTCTGTCGGAATCTCCGACCTCCGATCAAGGGAAGCAACTATGAAAGAGTGACTCACTCCTGTGTCTATAAGAACTGCATCAAGGGTGGAATAGACACAGATAGTACCTCGAATCATATCGGGCACACCGTGGTCATAGGCCTCTGTTGCATGGAGTTGTGCCTATCTCTGCCCGCTAGCTCCCTGTGGTTGGGGTGGACCTCTTGGTGGTGGTGGTGGTAGAGCCTCAAAGCGTCGCCCACCACCTACTGCTCGGCCTGATCCTCTGCCTCATCCGCCTGCTCCCTAGGGACCACCACGGTTGACCCTCTGCCTCTGCCTCGGTGGTCCCTCAACCGTCTGCTGCTCCTCGGCACGGCGGGTCAGGCAATCACGAGCCATGTGGCCCTGCCCGCCGCATTAGTAGCACTGCCTTCCTCTCGAAAGACTGGCCCCGCGCTGTGTGCTCCGGACATCTGAGCCAGTGTCCTGAGGTCGTCTGCCTGAGGGTCTGGTCTGCCTGGACCCATGAGTCATTCGTCGACTGCCTTCTGTAGAAGACTCTGCTACGTACTGCCCCGCGATAGGTCTCGCGGCTAAAGAAGGATCAGCAAGAAAGCTCTCGGTCAAAAGGTCTCACTCCAGTACTCCTGCCTGAGTCAGAATACTGAGGGAGATCAGTGATGCCCTGATCTCATGTCTCAATCCCTGCTCAAAGGTCCGGCCCCGGAAGAATGGGTCCCGTACCATGTCTGTCGAGTAGCGCGAGAGATCTGTAAATCTCGCCGAGTACTGGGTGACCGTCAAGCTACCCTGCCGCAGATGTAGAAGCTCCAGGATGCGCACCGCACGGAGGGTGGCTGGGACAAACTCCGAGCGGAAGAGGCTCTCAAAGTCCATCCAGAGGAGAGATGCCTCATCATGCACCTGGAGAATCAATCTCCACCATCTGCCTCTTGTCGCGTGCAGTAGGCTCACTGCGAGGATCACCATAAGGTCTTCTGGTGTCCTCACTAACCGGAAAACTCGTACAACTGCCTCCAGCCAGTACTCAGCTATCTGGGGGGTCTGTCTCCCCGCAGAACCTGGGCGGTCACTGGCGCTGGAACTCGTGCAGTGCACTAAGGCGACGTGCATCGTCAGCGGCTGGGGCTGGAAGCATCGGTGGCTCGGCAGGTAAAGGTACCTCCAGTGCATCAGCTGTCAAAGGGCCCTGCGCCGAGGCCTCGTCGCTCGGTGGGTTGTCGTCACATACAACTCTCAGAACCCTAGATGGCTGTCGTCGTGGGGCCATCCTGAAAAGAAACAGGTGCGCCACGGTCAAACAAGATACCTGGTGAGCTGACATAGAGTAATCACAGAGAAAACTTGAAACACACATGCAATCAATGTTTTCGTTCATTAAGTCGGAAATCAGAAGTTAGGGTCCTGGTGTACGGATACATCGACCGCTGCACCAACACTGGACTCCCTGGACTGATAACCACACCCAATACACTTAACACTATTGTTTCACATAGGAAAAAGATCAGAGTCCCAAGTTCTGTGGTAGAACTGAACTCCTCTGATACCAATTTGTCATGACCCGTCTTCGGGCCCGTGCTGTGACTACCCCAAGCCCGCCTTCCATAGGCCAGGGGCTAGCGACTAGCACCAAGGCGTAATTTCCTGTAAAAGGGAAGGCATTGCCTTTGTAAATTAAACAAACACCACAAAGCAAGAAAGCAGTAGAAGTAAACACTAAGTAAAAACTGAGTACTACAGTAAGTGCGGAAAAATAAGTGGGCCAGAATACAAACCCAAACTGAAAGTAAAGTACAACTGGAAGGGAAAACAGCAACTGAAAAGTAAAGCCGCAATGCCGAGCTGTCCACTGGAAATACCACCTGAAGGGTGGGTACAGATAGCCTCCACTGCTCCTCGGGTCCAGCCGGCCGTTCCGAGTACATTCCGCCCAGAGGTCCACCTCCAGGTATCGTCTTGCTCCACAAGCCTCAACCATGATCAGCGATGTCCGTCGTCTGCAACCAACACAACGTAGTGCGGGCATAGCCCGTGCAGGGGTGAGTATAAGCTACTCAGTAGGGACCCCGAGACCCCCGAAGGTCTCCCATAATCCACAAAGGATAATCCACAAAGGAGAGGTACAATCACTAAGTAACATCTGACACTTCTTAGGTATATGCCCATACATATACCTAAGCCACCATTCTTGTTCGGCTCCAACATCCGAGCCCAAGTATAACCCAGTCCACATAGGAAAGAAAAATGTAATCCACACAGGATAGCACAACACAATCCACAATGGAAATCAAACAGGATTCAGCTCACATAGGTATAGTTCTTCGTATGATGAAAGAGATGATCAGATATTTCCACTGATTCATCTAAGTCGTCAGACCCACAAAGGATCGATAGGTACTAACCCCCATAATGACTCACAAAGGATCGATAGGTAACAAACCCCTGCAATGACCCACAAAGGATCTGACCCACAAAGGATCGATTGGTAACTAACCCCCGCAATGACCCACAAAGGATCTGACCCACAAAGGATCGATAGGTAACTAACCCCCGCAAAGACCCACACAGGATCAGACCCATACAAGATCTGTAGGTGCTGGCTCACAAAGAACGCTGAGCACTGACCCACACAGCATCAGACCCACACCGAATCGGTAGCACTGATCCACGTAGCATCGCTGAGTGTTGTAGTCGTCATCGTCGAATCCACTGAGTATCTCTATACAGTCGTCGTCGTCGTCACAGTCGCAAACGCAGCCAGCTCTAGGGTTCCCACACACAGCATGCTCATTCAGGAGGGTCTGCTCCATGAGCCGAGAGGCTGATACATCAACTGACACATAGTCCAGATTTGATGTATCCAAAAGTTATGTATCATCAATAGGAACTCAACGTCGTAGACCGCACATCAATCGGACGCCCGGTCTGAGAGTTATTGGCTTTTTCTTCCCAGGGGCCCGGTTGGCTTTTAAGGCAAAACCAACCCGATCATACTCCTCCTGCGTCCAAACCTCAGGAAGAGTAAGCCACAAGATATGTCTCACTAAGAGGAATCCAACAAAGTCAACGGCACGTCAATCGGACGTTCGGAGCTCAAGTTATGAGTGTTTCCACTCTGAAGGCCCGGTTGGTTTCGTGTATGAACCAACTCGGCCGAACCCAAAGTATTCCTAAACCTTTAGTGCGATATACCGAAATGACCTCCTCGATCCAGCGATCGTATCGCAACTGACGGTGCGTCGATCGAAGGTCTGTAGCCCAAGATATGGGTAAAAGACCGAAGAGTGTCCGAAAATGGGGGTTTCGGGCTCGGACCATCCCGGCCCGAGACCCCTGGGTCGGCCCGAACCGGGTTGACCTGACCTGGTTCTGGGTTGGGCCGGCTGGGCGTAGCCCGGCACGGTGGATCGGCACGCTGGCGCACGGCGCCAGCCGGCGCGGCCAAATGGCCGGGCCGTTCAGTTTGCAGGGGGGCGCTGGCCCCTCACGTTTTGTAACCGCGGCCCACCTTAATGGGGGCCGTTAGCTGGCCGGCCGGGGGTTTGAACCCCCAGCTTTCCCTTGACCGTCCGGCCCACCCCGGCCGGCCGGTTTCTGCCACCACGGGACCGGCGACGGCCGGTCCCCTCCCTGCTCCGACACCGACGGCCCGCTTCCAGCCGCCGGTTCCCATGCTTCGCCGCGGCCGGGTATCGGCCGCGACCTTCATTATTCCGTTGTTGCGAGACAGCACCACACCCCTCCGCCGTGGCCCCTCTCCAGCCGTGGTGTTTTTGAGGTTCTCCGGCGCGGCGCGACAGCTCCGCGACTTGGTTCAATTTCACGGCGCGGTGCGACGGCGCCGCGCATTACTTGACGCATGATCCTGCGCGGTGCGACGACACCGCGCCATTCTTGTTCCAACCACATTTGAAACAATAACATGGATAAGGGAGGAGGGTCGGCCGTGTTTGTGTGGTCTGACCCCTTCTCTTTAATCGATAGCAATTGGTCGTATTTTCATGAATAACGACAAGGTAGTATTCACGAACAAATAAATAAATGAACCTCTATCTCGAGCGTAGCTTGAACGGAGGTTCCTCGAATGAGGATTCGTCGCGGAAATAACTTGTCGTGGAAAGAGACGTCGCGGAAGGAGGAAGTCGTGTCGTGGATGTCAACCTCTGAGGAATATGGCGTTCTTCACGCTCTTCGTGTCATTCGTCGAAGAGAAAGAAGTTCTCAAGCTCCTTGGCTTTTCTCCGAAAGTTCACACAACAAGGTTCCAACCACAAATAAAATAAGTTCATCTCTTAATTTATTAACATAACATAAACTTTTAAATTTCAAGAGTTTGAATTAATTCCACATAATTAATTCATGACAAGTTGTCATCCATAATGGTGAGTTGAGGGGGTTTAAGAATGTAAAGGGGTGGGTTCGTGTGGGCCCCACCACCCTCATAACCTCCCTTGCGAAGTTGGGTAGTTACCCAACTTCCACCCAAAGATAAAACCACTTAAAGTAAAAATAAAAATTGTTGCATAATTTTTATTTTACCTTCCACAAAAATTAACAACTTCTCTCGTGTAAACGAAACTCTGGAAATGGCGTTCCTAAGCAATTCCCGGCGCTACGGTTCCATCGGTGTCCTCGGAATTCAATTTCGAGCACCGGTTCAAAAGTTAGAAATTCCCGCTCGTTCGTTCACTGAACGTACCCGAGCTAAACTTCGGATAGAAATTCCGGGCACACCGGGCCTCGGAATCATGTGTCGTCAGAAACGGCGTTCTTGTAAAATCCCAATGAAAATTAAGAAAAAACTTTCCTTGAATTTTACGGGTCTTTACAGAGGGAGACGAGAGGGGAATGGGAACGCCTCCTGAGGAAAGGGAGGGGGCCAGGAGGCGGAGGGGAAGGCCGGGAGGAGATAGAGACCGGGGAGGGGGAGGGGGGAGGGAGGCGGAGGTCGGGGATGGTCCGGGACGAGGAGCCCTAATTTGGGTGTTAAAAAATTTCCTTTCCCAACGGTTTAACAAAACCGTTGAGAAAACCCAACCTAAAAAACCTTATCCCAATGGTTTTGTTAAGCCATTGGGAAAACCCTACCTAAAACACCTTATTCCAACTGTTTACTAGAACCGTTGGAAAAGGGTCTTTATCCCAATGGTTTTTTTAAACCATTGGGAAATAAGTGTTGGTATAGGTCCCAATTCCAGTAGTGATTTCAACCTCAAAAGTTTCATAATATCACCTCAAGAGTAGATTGTTGTAGTTTTCATTATAATTTCTTTAGGTTCCCATATCGCTTCTTCTATATTATGATTTCTCCAAAGTGGCTTTTCAAGTATATTCATTTGATTCTCAAAACTTTTTCTAGAGTGTATCTGATTTTAATAGGATCTGTATAGTAAGATAAATCAACATCCATTTATCGTTCTTTAGAGGTGATAATATGAATCAAATATGTCATGCACTTCCTTAAAAAAAGATATATGGAACACATCATGTACATTATAGAGGATAGGTGGTATTTCCAAATACTAATCCACAGAACTACTTCTCTCTTGAATTTCACAAGGTCTCACATAGTGGGGTCTAAGTTTTCCTTTCATACTAACCCTTATAACACCCTTATAGGGAGATAATACCATAAAAACATGATCTCCCACTATAAATTAAATTTATTTCATTCAGTTATTATCATTTCTCTTTTTCTTACTTTGAGATGCATTAATATAGTTTGGAATAGTATTTACCTTGGTCATTTTTTGATTAATTAATTCAAGGCCAAAAATATTTGTTTCATGAACATTATAACATAAAGTTGGAGTATAATATCTCTAGTCATATAATGCTTCATATGGCACCATTTGAATACATGAATGGAAGCTATTGTTATAGTCAAACTCCACGAAAGGTAAATACTAAGAAACTTTTATCCTTTCTAATAATGATGGTTTTTATATCATTTTTAAAAAGGAGTGATATTTCTTATTCAATAATAATTTCCATATAAAACATCACTAAATCCATGAAGATTGAATCCCTGTCAATTCTCATTTCTTACAAGACTCCAGGATCATTGATGATCAATGCATCTAAAACTTTTTTCCCCTATGTAGTATTTTATTGATAAATAATAATCCTTGAGTAGATTTATCCTTTTACATGGCATAATATATATCTATTTGTATGAAAATATGTATTTTAGGATATTATGGTCAGTGTATATCTCACATATTGCACCATAGAGATAATATCTCCATATCATCAAAAAAGAGTTTATGAATACTGATTCAAGATCATTATTAGGTTAGTTATTATCATGATTTTTTAACTACATTTATATATAGGAAATAATTATATCCCGATATATTATTACACAACAAATTTCCATCTTTTATGTGTCAATATATATTAAAAATACACCATTTCATTTTGGTAGATCCAAAATTGAATCATTTTCCAATCACCTATTCAATTTTTCAAAACCATCTTTAGATTAATTTTTCCATGTAAACATAACCCCACAACATGTAAGCTTGGTTAACAGGTTATATAATCTGGTAAAATTTTGAACACATCATTGATAGTAACCATCCAATCCAATGAATCTATGTACCTCAGTTATGTTCATTTTTAAATCCCATTCATTGAATATCGTTTCCTTTGAAGTATCAACATAGATTACATCCACATAGATTATATGGCCATAAAAATAAAATTTCAACATCCTAAATTCGAACATTTTAAATTTCCCATATAAATTATTTTATATAAGAGTCTCAAGATTGATATGCAAGTGATTCTCGGGATACTCATAGATTTTATATTACACTATGATATCATCAATAAATACTATAATAAAACTATCTATACATTCCATCAATAATCAAATCATTAGATCCATAAAAACATATGGATCATTAGTCAATCCGAATATAATTACAATAAAATCATAATGTCCATAACTCATTAAAAAAATTGACTTCGGAATATTATCCTTCTTTACCTATAATTGATGATACCCAGAATGAAGGTCTATCTTTGAAATATATTATGCACTATAAATTTGATCAAAGAAGTCATAAATTTGATTTAGTGGATACTTATTATATATATTAAAAACATTGATTTACCTATAATAAATTCACCTCCTCATAGATCCACCTTCCCCTTAATGAATAGAATCGTGGAAACACTGAGGAGTATAAATCGCTTTTCTCACAACTCTTGTAGTTGTTTCTTTAACTCCTTTACTTTTATAGTGGTCATTCTATAGGCATTAATTAATATAGGACTTTAATCATTCTTTAAATTAATGTAAAACTCAACTTTATTTTTTAGTGGATGTCCAAGTAATTCCTTGGTAAATACATCAATGTATTCTTTTATAATAGGTAGATCCCCATTTTAAATATTATCATTTACATATATAGATTGTATATGTACTTATTCCTAAATAATCACATTTAGAATAGCTTTTGAGGATGGATATAGATATGAATAAGATTGTGATGTCTCCCCTATAAAAATAATAAATTCAATATCATCATCAAAAATCATCACTTCCTTCTCTTAGAAATAAATTCATATATTATATTTTAAAATCAAATCCATACCAAGGATTATATAAAAATCAAATATAGATGTAACGACCTGAATCCGGATCCCCTCCACTGGTGCCTCATACCCGGTTCTCTACATGACCTCAAGCACGTTTCCCCAAATGCCAGAGGCTTCCGACTAGCAGCGAGGGCCTTGGTGAGTCGGTGGGGAAACTATGCCCTCATTCGGTAAAGTTTAAAGCGGAATAACAACAAGTCACAATAGCGGAAACAATAACAGCATACAACATCTGAACTGAATAGTAGAGGCAGTGTATAAAATAATAATGATGCAACATGGTACATATGTCTATGGAAAGAAGAAAACAAACCAACATGCTGAAATACAACTGAACACAAGTGCTAAAGAAACAGCAAAAGAAAAAAGGAAGAGCAACTCCTCAGCATCGCAAGCCTCGGCTCGGTCTCATACTCTCCAGCTCCAACAAGTCAGGTACTGAAAGTAGAAGGGTGCTTGCCCTTATCTATACCTACAACAACCTAATATGCTTGGGACCAAAAGCATGGCCCAAATAGGGTGTGAGACAAAGTCCCAATAGGAAACCACCCAAATATATGTGCCTAACAGTCAATGAATACATGGCAGGTAAAGTATAGGAATAGTAAACAGGAAAATACCCAGCAGTCACAACCCACAGTTCTAGTATAGAAAGTACACAAGTAAATAGCCAACAAAAAGAAGAAAACAGGTAAACCTCTAGGTATCTCTAACATCCTAACCCTTATGGTTCAACATACAAGTACTAGAAACCCTCTATGAGGCACACACAGTCTCACCCCTCTAGTTCAGTTAAGACTAGAATATCTAAGGAAGCACTCAACGTCAATTCCCCCTATAGTCTCATATCGTGCTAAAGGATCTCTGGGGAAGCACTCAAAGTCTCATTCCCCATGTGGCCCATGTCAAGGAACTACAGACTCTCTGTGGAAGCACTCATCGTCAATTTCCCCTTGTGGTCTCGCATCATATTAAAAGACACTCTGGAGAATCCCTTACGTCTATTCTCCCTATGGTATACTAAACTAGGTTCTCACAGTCCTATGTGAAACTAACATACTCAGTGCGCTTGTATCGTCCAAGTAAACCTCAAGAACTACATGGTTCTCATTATAAGGCTCAACAGCATAACAAAGCAACAATTCCACTATCCTAAAACTAGACATGGCAACAGGAAAAGTTCCAAACAAGAAAAAAAAGAATGGAAACATACATAGTACAGTAAAAACTACCATAATCATAAGAAATTACATCTACTCAAGAAATAAACCAAAGAAGACAATACAACAAGGGAAAAATAGGAAAACGCACAATTCCCTTTCAAGGGAATTGGCTGAATTTCACAAAGTACTCAAAGAATTTCTACAGAAAGTCACAAAACACCTACCTCGATCCTAGGAGATCGATATACTTGAACCCCGAAGACCGATTCTCCCTAGAACATCATAGATCTGAGAAAACGCACAAAAATTTCAACCTTAGATAACCTGAGAAGGGGGAAGAATAGGAAAACAAGGCTGAAGCAAAATGAAGAACTCACCGCTGCACTTCCAATGCAATTGACTGTGCTCGAATCTGAGAATGGACAGGGAGGCGGGGGCTTGGGAAAGATCTGGTTGTATGGGTCGCTCTCAGACGATGACCACGGAGAACGGGTGTGTTCTGTCTGGCAGGCGTGACCCTGGTGCGTTTAGTGAAAAAAAAATTACACGACATGTACTTTTAGAGTACACGGCGTGTACTAGATTTTTCTGTACTCCACCAAAATCGGCCTCCACGTCACCCATATACACCGTGTGTGTGGCCCGGGCACGGCCAGCACACGACTTCGAGCCGGAGAAGTGTACACGGTGTGTACTCAGAAATTACATGGCGTGTACTTCCAAATTTTCCAGAAACTTCATTTTTCATAAAATCTACAGAAAAAGGAAAGGCGAACCTGGAATGAAGATCTGGGTTCTTACAAACTTCCCCCCTTAAAGAAATTCATCCCCAAATTTCCCTAGTGAGGCATAAAAGAAGAAACCCCGAACAGCTTCGGCCACTGTGACCGTACATCAGCCTCCGTCTCCCAGGTCTCATCATGTACTTGCCCATGCTTCCATAGCACCCGTACAAGAGGGACAGACCGGCCTCAAATAACCTTCTTACTGCGATCGGTAATCTGGATGGGATGCTCCTCAAATGATGCATCCGCTTCGAGCTCAACCTCCTCGGGCTGAAAGACATGAGATGGGTTTAAAAAGTAACGTCGAAGCTAAGAGATGTGGAAGACTTCGTGCATGGCACGGTACCTCTGAGGTAATTGTAGCCTTTAGTAAATCAGTCCAACTCTCTCCAACACCTCAAATGGCCCGACGTACCATTGTGAGAGCTTACCCTGTCTCGGAATCCTCTTGTGTCCGAACCTCGGTGTGACACGCAGGAAAACCTGATCCCTGACCTCGAACTAAAATGGTTGTCTATACTGATTAGCATAAGACTTCGGCCGAGACTGTGTTGTATCCATCCTCTTCCAAATCAGCTCTATCTGCTCTGAAGTCTCCAGAACAAGACGAGGTCCCAGCAAAGATGCCTCTCCTGCCTCCAGCCAACATAAGGGTGATTGGCATAGCCTACCGTACAAAGCCTCGAAAGATGCCATCTGAATGGTCGTCTGGAAACTTTTTTTGTAGAAAAACTCTACCAGAGGGATAATCTTCTCCCAAGAACCACCAAAGTCTAGGATGCAAGCTCAGAGCGTTTCTTCAAGCACTTGGATCATGCGCTCGGACTGTCCATCAGTCTGGGGATGGTCTGATGTACTCAAAAGTACCTGTGTACCCAACGCCTTCTGAAGTCCCTGCCAGAACCGAGAGGTGAAACGCGCATCCTGGTCTAAAACAATGGAGTGTGGAACTCCATGAAGACATAAAATCTCTCAGATTTACAATCATCCAAGATCATCAACACTGAAGGTCTCCCTGATCAGTAAGAAGTGAGCAACCTTCGTGAGCCTGTCGACGATGACCCAAACAGCATCGTTACCTCAGGACGGCCTTGGTAACCCTGTCACGAAGTCCATCGTGACATCGTTACATTACCACTCCATAATGGGTAACTACTGTAAAAGGAATGTCGATCGCTGATGCTCTACCTTCACCTACTAGAAATTAGAGCATCGCATGACAAAACCAGCAACATGTTTCTTCATACCTGGCCACCAATACTGGTGATGAAGATCCTGATACATCTTGGTGACGCCAGGATGAACTACCCAAACTGTGGAATGAAAATCCCGTATTAGCTCCTCGTGTATGTCTGCTGGCACCCATACGCGTCCCTGGAAATGCAAGATCTCATCCTTGCCCACTGTCCATCCAGGAAGAGGGTCCCCTCCTGACACACTCTCCCGCAGGACTAAGCCTTCTGAGTCTGATAATTGCCTCATCCGTACCCGATCAAGTAGTGTATGGGTAACAGCCATAGAAGATAGGAAAGTTTTTCCCCGTCTATCGTGTACCTCTAGATGCATCTCAGATAACATAGCCATAAGCTGCCACTCACTGATGGCCTCCTGAACCGCCTGAATCTGAGTTCTCCTACTCAACACATCTTCCAATGTGTTGCCCTTTCTCGGTGAATAGGAAACCTCGAAATCAAAAGATTGAAGATACTCGACCCACCTGCGCTGTCTCAGATTCAGATCACGCCTAGTGAAGATATACTTGAGACTCTTGTGTTCGGTAAAGACCACAAAGTGCTCTCCCAGAAGATAGTTTCTCCAACAGCGTAAGGCATGAACAACCGCTGCCAACTCCAGATCGTGCGTCGAGTAGTTCCTCTCATGTGTCCTAAACTACTGAGACTTGTACGCAATGACTCCATCTCCCTGCATAAGCACAGCTCCTAGCCCGATACCTAAAGCATCACAATAAACAGTGTAGCTCTTGCCTAGCTCTGGCAAGACTAGTATCGACACTGATGTCAATCTTCCCTTTAGCTCCTTAAAGGCTGACTCACAAGAATCTGACCATAAGAACTTCTCCCCCTTCTTGTTCAGTCCTGTCATAGGTGATTCTAGGCATGAAAATTCCTAGATACAGCTTATGTGGTATCCATCCAGCCCTAGGAAACTTCTTACCTCAAAAACGTTCTTCAGCTGCTCCTAGGAAACTACAGCTCTCACTTTCTCTGGGTCCACAGATACTCCTGCCTCTAAGATGACGTGAGCTAAGAAGTGAATATGATCCATCCAAAAGTGGCACTTCGAGAGTTTATCATAAAGTCGATTATCTCTTATTGTACTCAAAATGATATCAAGATGGGTAGCATGGTCGTGTCGATTGTGAGAGTACACTAAGATATCGTCCATGAAGACCACAAAAAAGGAGTCCAAGTAAGGATGGAACACTTGGTTCATCGGTGCCATTAAGACTGCAGGCGCGTTCGTGAGATCGAACGACATGACTGTATACTCGTATAGACCATACCTGCTCCTGAAAGCGGTCATAGGTATATCTAATGGTCTAACATGAAACTGATGATAACTGGACCTCAAGTCGATCTTTAGTAACACCCGGGCTCCTCGAAGCTGATCAAAGAGGTCCTCGATCCTCGGGAAGGGATATTGGTTGTTGACCGTCAACTGGTTCAGCTTCCTATAATCCACACAAAGTCGTAGGGTACCGTCTGCCTTCTTCACAAACATGACAGGAAAACCCCAAGGAGAAGTACTGGGTTGAATGAAACCCTTTTCCTGTAACTCCTCCAACTAATTCTTGAGCTCCTGCAACTCCGTTGTAGCCATCCTATAGGGAGTAATGGACACCGGTGCCGCTCCTAGCATGACCTCGATATAGAAGTCTACCTCACGCTCCGGAGGCAAACCTGAAAGGTCCTCTAGAAAGACGTCCCTAAAACGATCCACCACTAGAGGAAAGTCCAACTGTGAAGTCCCCTGATCTTCCAGATAAAGACTAGCAATCTGGGTTGTCACCCTTCCTATCCCATGATGCTCGAGTCCTTCTTGACCCGCCTGAATGTCCCATTCGCCTCTATGAAGAAAAGATTCACCCTCTCATGAAACGAAACTCACTCTGCAGCGATAACAGTCGATGACTGCCTAGAAGGGAACCAACCAGTCCATCCCGAGGATGAAATCATAGCCTGTCATCTCTAGGACATAGAGATCCCATAAGAAATGATACCCTGCAACCTCAAGAGGGAAATCTCTACATTGGCGCACACTAGATGTCCTTTTCCCCAAAGGTGTGTCTAGTGTCAACGAGTCAGCAGAAGAAAAGACATCGAGCCCAACACTCTCCACAGTAGCAATAGAGATAAAACTATGCATAGCACCAGTATTGAAAAGAGCTAAAGATAAAACTAAGGCTACTAAAACCATACCTCGAACTATAGAAGGGTTGGGATCCTGCTCCTGATAGGTCTGCTCCATGGCGAAAGTCTGGCCTGCACCGCGTCCCTGCGGCCCTAGATGACCACTATGATGGGAAACTCCCTGCTGGTGTTGGGGTACTGGTGGCTGACGACCACGGCCTCGACCTCCACCTCGACCTGAACGGTCGGAAGAACTCATGTTCCCTGATTTGTGAGAAACTGGTGGTTCTGCTCCTGAATGAGGAGTCATGGAAGAACCTCGGTCACCCACTACTGGTGAGAAAACATGGCAGAAACGCTGAAGGTGGCCCATCTTTCTGCAAGATCATCACTCCATGGGGTCTCTCTATCACTGCGGCCTCGTGTGCCCGAACCGACCACACTGATATCATACCACCTGGCTTCCGGATGATGCATCTTGCTTCCTCGGTAGGAGGTCTCTGATCAGCCATATCTGGCATCTGATCACTACCTGACGACAGACGTAGAACTGGAAGACGTCTTGGAGGCATAGCTCTGAAAGATCAAAAGCACACCTTAGATTAGAAAACAAGGACAGGAAACACAAGAGTAAAAAACGGGAACAGGGGAATGAAAACACACAAGTTTACAAAACACGGCTACACTGCATGTATAAAACTACACGACGTGTCTTCTTATGCCACTGACATGGGTGTGTACCACTGGCCTACAGGTCTTGTAACACCCCAAACTACACGGCGTGTTGACACAACACACGGCGTGTACTTGACAACTTTTCCCCTGCCAGAGTCTCTTTACACGGCTAACCCACATGGGCCGACTCAACCCGAGACTACATGGCATTTTCTGAACACACATGGCGTATACTAGACATGGGTTCAGCGGCCCGTGTTTGTTAAACACACGGCCGTCTACACGGATGAACCTTACATGGCATGTTCCGAACAAACACGGCGTGTATAGATGAAGGTGACACCATCCCATGTTGTTTGTGACACGGTCGGGAACCTGATCAAGACTACACAGTGTGTTCTGAAGACAAAACGGCGTGTCGAAGAGAAGGTAACGCCGACCCGTGTTGTTCGTGACATAGTTGGGTACCTGGACGGGATTACACGGTGTGTTCCTTTATAACACAGCGTGTTCTACTCGAGCTCCCCTGACCCGTGTTGTAAGTGAAACGACCGCGTACACAGCTTCGAACTACACATCATGTATCTACCATACACGGCATGTTCCTGAAGTTATTCTCATGACACCATGTTTCTTCTCACACGGTTAGTGACATGGCCTGAAAACTATACGGCATGTATCTGAAAAGTACACGCTGTGTATTCTAGTTTTTTCTGGGAAGTAACTCAGAAACTGCACAGAAGCCCAGAAACACTGAAAACAAGGCGAAGAGGTGCTAAATTCCGATCTGTGGAGGCCCATACTCCCCGCGAATCAAAGATTGGCATCTTCTACAGTCATAGACAAGAGGAAACAGGATCATGATCCACCAATTTCCGATTCGAGAGGGACCATAACACCTCAAGAATCAAAATTTGGAGTTCATTTATGAAAAGTAAGAAGAAAACAATCCTCTAACAAGGTAGCAGATACTCTATCAAGAATCTATCACAACAGCATGCATAATCTACACGAATTCTATCACAACAGCATGCAATTGCTAATGCATCCTAGATGGAATGGAAAGAATGTAGGGAATGTGATTTCTACAAGTACTTATATGATGAATGAGATGGAATACCCTAATCTAATCGGGTTGCGACAAAAATAGAACCGCAATTGTCAAGAAAACAACAACACAAATCATGTGAATCACTCTAGGTGAAATCATATCAACTATAAAATCCCAAAACCAGAAAACTCCAATTAACGAGGTAGTATGGATTTTCCTTGTACATGGGTTAGCTACACCCAATAACAACTTAATACCAAGTACTAAATCCATCCTATCCCTAGCTAAAGTATCCAAATAGTAAAGCAAGAGAAAAGAAATCCTCTGATACCACTTTGTAACGACACGAATCTGGAGCCCCTCCACTGGTGCCCTGTACCCGGTTCCCCACATGACCTCAAGAACGTTCCCCAAACGCTAGTATAACGACCCATACTTTACATACATTGTTAATACTTCGAAATTGAAGCACACTTATTACAACATATGACAAAACCACAAAGGACCGTATAGGTATAGTGTCTTTAGAAACTGGGAAACATAAACAACTGGTTCACAAATCTTCTACAGTGTCTCCCATTTATTTCATCATATCTAGGGTCCCTTTTAGCATATTC
Organism: Viscum album; assembly: GCA_963277665.1. NCBI lineage: Eukaryota > Viridiplantae > Streptophyta > Magnoliopsida > Santalales > Viscaceae > Viscum > Viscum album. Next base: position 690,626,135 of record OY728122.1, read on the forward strand.
TACTTAATATCCATATTCCTGACCTGGGGAAAAGAAAACATAAAAGGGTGAGCTCAAATGCTCAGCAAGGGCAAATAAAGGAAATAAAAATCATATCATATCTTTATGAAAATCAAAACCTGCAAAAGAGATCATAATATCTTAACATGGAATAAATCATAGAAGTGAAAATGAGATCCCCATAATCATAACATAAAACTTGAAACTTTGTGGCATGCACACATAATCATGGAAAATCATTTCTTGTTAGTCATGACTCATTGCCAAGACTATCTTAGTGGACAAAGTCCCTTTCTGAACCGAGTTCACTCCTCGTTTCAGTCCTGTATCACTGAACCGAAATAACCTTCCGTTCCAGCCATGTCTATCTCATGAGATATAAAATCATTACCCAATGCATTGGAGGGAGATATAGGTCCCACCCATCTTATAATGAATCCTTTCTTATGTGTGCCACATAATCATAAAACATACATCATCGCATAACACATGTAACAAAAATGGGATTCTTGAAACATCATGACATCATAAAACAATTCATATAAGATAAAGGAATTCATAAACATAATTCCATCACAACATAGTCAAATCAATGTTAAAATATGGATAGAAACAGAACCCTTTATTATCTTAGATGGAAAATAATTTTGATAAAACACTTGAATTGAATTCTTGAGGAAAATATCCTTTCTTCTTCAAAATCAATTTCTTTTCACAAAACATCATGCAATTTTAAAATAAATAGATTTTATTGAAAATAGTCATGAAATCGTTTATAGGAAGCTTCATGAAAATAAGGCTTTATAAAACAGTAGAAATCCGTTCGTGCCGTATAAGTTAAAAAAACATTCTTCGTACTTTTGTCGGAAAAGTCAAAAAGTACCTCGTACGAAAAACGACAAAAGATTCCTTTCATACGTATTACTAAAAACTCACCGAAGGGTAAAAATGGATTTAAACAATTTTAGGTGGATGGAAATAATATTACATATTGAGTAAACATGAATGTGGATGATAAAATACACCCCAGTAAATACTTACGAATAAACAATCTCGGATAAAAATGAGATTGTGATATTTCCCTTACCTTAGGTCCGATTTGCTTTGTTCGTGTCCGAAGCTCCTGTATAATGGTTTAAATAATGTTATTGACTTATTCCAGAATCATAAATATTGATATGATATCATATATGGTCATATTATTAGCTTCTTGTTAGTAATATTTCATTGTTACTTGTTACTCGGGTCTTTATAACTTTTTGTTCTTATGCGTGTTTTGTTGAATAAATTATTATTCTTATCTTTAGGTTATAGATAATTCATTTCCAGAATGGTATTATTGTAGTATATACCATATTCATTCATTCAATTCATTTATATAATCATTATGAAATGAAGATCATGTAGAACGAGTCGCATCACATCGTGGAGACGGTATTCCGTACGTACGCACGAGTGATGATATCGTTCCTATGATCATGGAATTGTATTGGAGTATATATATATATATTATTTCAGTATCAATATTACTTAATATGATATCATATATAGTTACTCATTACACCATTATACCCATCCTTGTAAGGTGATGGTGGAAAATAGATTACACCACGGCGTGGAGACGGTATTCCGTACGTACGCACGCGCGGTGATTTCATTTTTCCGTAGGATGGATAGAAGGTGAATTAGGGTTGTTTCATATTTATAATAACATATCAGTATTTAATTAATACTTATGTTATTACTTTATCATGAAACAACTAAAGAAGAAGAAGTTGAACAAGAAAGAAATTGAAAAGATCGGTAATGGATATTACCTCTTCTTTGGAACGCCTCTTTGAATCCTCCACTTAAGGAACTAAGATTGGTCTTTGGAGAAGACCAGGACCTCTAGGATTATTCTAGGGAAGTGGAGAGGAGAAAATGGCAGGGTTTGGCCGAGCTTGAGTGCTCAAATTGGTGTGAGGAGGAGGGGGAGGAGGTGCCCTTTTATAAGGGAGGAGAGGGGCACCTTAGGAATATCTCAAAATATTATTTTATATTAAAGTCAAAATCGGTTTATAATGGTTCCAAAGGGTCTTATTTCGACGCTAAAGTGGGGATGGGTCGAAATCCTATCAACAAATAGGATTTAGACAAGTTTAGGGTATTATTTTAACCTTATCAATTAGATTTAACTCTAAGTTAATTAATTTAACTTTTACCGTGTCTTTTTGTTTTCTTTCACTATATGGTTAATACACTTACTATAACATGCCAAACGAACCCCAAATTGTTTATTATTAATATATATATCCTTATCTAAGTCATTTGGCCGAACCTTAGATTTTTAGGAATAAAATAACAATTAATAATATAATATTTGATTTAAAAACTATTTTGTGTCAATTTTGACACTATTTGATATATGATTTTTGTGAAAGTCATAACAGAATTATATGTTCGAAAAAAGTTTATTAAATAAACATTAATATATCATGGTAACCTAGAAAATTAGTGGAATTCATAAAAAGTCTTAAATTACATTTATTTTGGTATTTATATTATCAATTTTGTCAATATTTCATTAATAAGATAATTACTGCATCATCTTTGTGTCATAAATAAATTAAATTATTTGATGTCTAAAAATTACAAATAAAATACCATCATGTAGGAAATCTTTTTAGATTTCTAATGAATATTTACAATCGAATTTATCTTATGTATAACCCCATATTAAAAATTATTTACTTATTAAACTTTGATTTTAACTATTTTAACCCTTCTTTAAATAAATTAATAATAAATGTCCTAATCTAATCCATGTGGGCCTAAATGGTCATATTTTATTCCTAAGTTTGTTTTTGGTCGAATTACACTTGTCCAATAGAATTAGGACATGTTTTAGGGTAATATTAATATCATATTTACCCTTAGTTACCCTATTTACTATTAACCGCGGTAAAAATCGTAAAAAGTTACTATTCACCAAAAAATTATTTTTATCTCATTGAACCACATTTTACTTACTGATATCAACCGTGTCTGTCGGATTTTCGAAATTCCATTCACAGAAGCGGTAAAATTAAGTTTTATGCAAAATTCAGTTTTTAACCTACCACTTAGTGGTTTCACTATTCATCAAAAATTGAAAGTTTTCAGAAAAATACCAAAATTTCACCCAAGGCTAATTTCGATATTCTGAGTCCAAAAATGAAGTCCATTTTGAAAAATGAAATTTATAAAATTTCAAAAAGTGGTTATTACTATTCATAACGGCTAGTTTTAATAGCATATTTTTGTTTAGTGAAACTCGGTATTGCGTACGACGCAAGCTATCGAGGAAGGTCGCGATTGCGTGTAAAGCAAGCCAAGCAAGTGTTGTGTAGAAAAAGATTCCTTTGATGGTTTATATAACATAAAAGTCTCGGGTGTTACATTCTACCCCCCTTATAAATAATTTTGCCCTCGAAATTCGTCACTTTGTAACAAACAAATGAGGATACTTCTCCCTCATCATATCCTCAAGCTCCCATGTAGCTTCTTCAAGTTGGTGGTTCCTCCATAAAACTTTCACCAAGCGAGTGGTCTTGTTTCGTAGGACTTTTTCGCTATGATCCAGAATCTCTATCGGCTGTTCTTCATAAGAAAGATCTTGCTCCAGCGGTACAGCTTCTGAGCTGAGTACATGTGAAGGATCTGGTATGTACTTTCTCAGGAGAGATACGAGGAACACATCGTGAACTTGAGAGAGATTCGGTGGAAGCGCCAATCGGTATGCTACCTTACCAACACGGTCCAGTATTTCAAAAGGACCGATATATCTAGGGCTCAACTTCCCCTTCTTTCCAAATCTCATAACCCTCTTCCAGGGAGATATTCATAAGAACACTTTATCGCCCACTTCAAACTCTAGGACTTTTCTTTGGTTGTCGGCATAACTTTTCTGTCGACTCTGAGCTACTATTATGTGTTGTTGAATAGATCTAACCTTTTCTGCCATTTCATCAACGAGATCAGGTCCTAATAGCTTTCTTTCCCCAACTTCATCCCAGCAAGTTGGAGTCCTGCATTTCTTTCCATAGAGAGCTTCATAAGGAGCCATCTGAATACTGGAGTGAAAGCTATTATTATAAGAAAATTCCACCAAAGGTAGGTGATGATCCCAACCTCCTTTGAAATCCATAGAGCAAGCTCTCAACATATCTTCTAGGGTTTGAATTGTTCTCTCAGACTGACCGTCTGTCTGGGGATGATAAGCAGTGCAGAAACTCAACTCTGTATCCAGAGTATGCTGAAGACTTCGCCATAACTTCGAGGTAAATCTCGGATCTCGATCAGATATAATAGAAAGTGGTACTCCATGCAATCTTACCACTTCCTTTACATATATCCTGACAAGCTGATCTAGAGAGAAATCCTCTCTAATAGCAATGAAGTGTGCAGACATTGTAAGACGATCAACTATGACCCAGATAGCATTATTGCCTTTGGATGTTTTAGGAAGTCCTGTGACAAAGTCCATAGTGATGTTTTCCCATTTCCATTCGGGTATGGGTAATGGTTGTAACATCCCCTTAGACTTCTGTCTCTCAGCTTTAACTTGTTGACAAACCAAGCATCGAGAGACATATTCAGCAACATCTCTTTTCATTCCATCCCACCAGAAGTACTATTTCAGGTCCCTATACATCTTCGTGCTTCCAGGATGAATAGAGAATGAAGAACTATGATCCTCATCCAGCAGCTCTTTCTTTAATTCGGGGATGGGAGGAACACAAACCCGATTCCTGAACTTTATTATCCCATCACAATCAAGGTTGAATTCAGGAACATTTCTCACCTTCTTTTGTAACTCGACATCTTCTTTCTGTGCCTCTTTAATCTTAACATGTATAGATGGTTGAACATTCATTTGAGAAAGATAAGATTTTTCCCCTTCCATTATATTTCCAAGATCCATCCTTTGTAAATCCATAAATATTGGATCTTTTGTGATCCTCATCATGGATAAACTAGCATGGTCTTGTCGACTTAATGCATCTGCCACCTTGTTTGCTTTCCCAGGGTGGTAATGGATTGAGAAGTCATAATCCTTAATCAGCTCCAACCATCTTCTTTGATGCATATTCAACTCCTTTTGTGTGAAAATATACTTTAAACTTTTATGATCAGTATAAATATCACACCTCTCACCATAAAGGTAATGCCTCCAAATCTTTAATGCAAAGATTACCGCAGCCAACTCCAAATCATGTGTTGGGTAATTTTGCTCATGGATTTTCAACTGTCGTGAGGCATAAGCTATCACCATATCATTTTGCATAAGAACACACCCCAATCCCTTCTTGGATGCATCACTGTAGATCACAAACCTTTCTCCACTACAAGGCAGTGTGAGCACAGGTGCACTGGATAACCTTCTTTTCAACTCCTTGAAATTCTCTTCACATTCATCTGTCCAGACAAACTTAACTCCCTTCCGAGTCAACTTGGTGATTGGATTAGATAATCGTGAAAAATCTTTTACAAAACGTCGATAATAGCCAGCCAAACCAAGAAAACTTCGGATCTCAGTTACTGTTGTTGGTCTTGACCATCTTTCGATAACCTCTGTTTTTGCTGGATCCACAGATATCCCCTCTTTTGATATTATATGACCCAAAAATGCAACTTTTTGAAGCCAAAATTCACACTTGGTAAATTTGGCATAAAGCTTCTCCTTTCTCAGGGTCTTCAATATAATTCTCGAGTGATCTTCATGCTCTTCCTTTCTCTTTGAATAGACAAGAATATCGTCTATAAAGACTACCACAAATTGATCAAGATAGTCTCTAAAGACTCTATTCATTAGATCCATGAAGATAGTAGGGGCATTAGTAAGACCAAATGGCATCACTATAAATTCATAGTGTCCATACCTTGTACGGAAAGCCGTCTTTGGTATATCCTCCCTTTTGACCCTTAATTGATGATACCCTGAACGAAGATCAATCTTGGAAAAGTATTGAGCTCCGCGTAGCTGGTCAAATAAGTCATCAATGCGTGGGAGAGCATATTTGTTCTTGATAGTGATCTTGTTAAGTTCTCGATAATCAATGCAAAGTCTCATTGATCCATCTTTCTTCTTAACAAATAGAACAGGTGCTCCCCAAGGTGACGCACTAGGGCGTATGAATCCCTTATCAAGATTCTCTTGGAGTTGCTTCTTCAATTCCTGCAACTCAATTGGGGACATTCTATAAGGTGTCTTTGAAATAGGCAAAGCACCCGGTACGAGTTCTATTGAAAACTCAACTTCACGATTTGGTGGAAGACCCGGCAATTCCTCCGGAAAGACATCATCAAACTCCCGTACAATGGGCATATTCTTAATCATGAGTTTCTCACCAACCATTTGAGATAAATAACCTTCATTTAGTGGAATCAATACCCATAAGATGGAAGAAATGTCCATTGGAAGGTTATGTTCATCCTTGCATTGATAGACGATCGTAGATTGATCTGGAATATGAAATGTGACTTCCCTTCTTTGGAAATCGATATGAGCTCCATGTAGAGAAAGCCAATCCATGCCAAGAATCACATCAAATTCCACTAAAGGAAGGATCACAAGATTTGCAGGAAGCACTTTCCCACAAACTTCGATCGGAGAAAAATTATAAACTTTTGATGCGATTGATGTGCCATTAGGTGTTGTCACAGCTAACTCAACATCTAATTGTTGAGGTAATACGGTGATACCCTTAGAAAAGTCTTCAGAAATAAAAGAGTGGGTGGATCCAGAATCAAATAAAACATTTGCTACTTTAGAGTGGATGGTAAGTGTACCTTTCACCACATCGTTATCGTACTCCACATCGCTGATAGAAATTGCATGTGACTTTCCTTTGTCTTTAGCCTTAAGATTTTGTTGACGTCGACCATCATCATCAACCCTTGGATTTGGGCATTGATTGGCATAATGCTCCATCTCCTTGCACTTGACACATTGAAGTGTAGTAGGTTCATTCTGTGTATCCCTTCCTTTGTTTGCATCATTAGACATCTTCTTCCCATTATCACGGCATTCAAATGCCCGATGACCTTCTTTTCCACATTTAAAACATTTACTTGTCCCTTTAAGACAACTCCCTCTATGTTTCTTTCCACACTTTGAGCATAAGTAAAAGCTCATCTTCTTTTCCGTGTGCTCTTTAGATTTTTCTTTGAATTCCATCTTCCTCTTCTTATCAAACCCATGTGACTGATGGGTTACTCCAATCTCCATCTTGACTTTGAGAGCACATCTAACGATTTCCTCGTAGCTATTGAAGTCCCTTATGGATAACGCCCTTCGAAGACTTGGTTTTAAGTCACTAAAGAATCGATCGATCTTACTCTCAGGTTGGATAATAATACCAGAAGCGTACCTTGCAAGTCTTGTAAAATTTGATTCATAGGTACTAACAGATTCATCATCCCTTTGCTTCAGTTCAAGGAACTCTTTCTCCATCTTTGTTCGGAGAATACGAGGGAAGTACTTATTGAAAAATAAGTTCTTGAACTCGTCCCATTCCATAGACTCAATTTCATCCCTTTGCCTCGTATTCTTAACAAGATTCCACCATTGATCCGCATCTCCTTCCAAACGATACACTGCTAGGATGACTTTATCATGCTCAGAACATTGAAGAACTGGAAATATCTTTTCAGTAGTACTAATCCATTGTTCAGCAACTAATGGATCAGTAGACCCGCTGAAAGAAGGTGGACGCTACCTCATGAAGGATTCAATAGAATGTTGCTCCCTCCTTTGTTCGTTTGGAAATCCTGCGTGATTCATAGCTTGAGAAAGTTGTGTGAGCATGGCTACAAGATTTTTCATTCCAGCTCCCATATCGTTTGGTTGCTCAGGGGGACAATCATTGCATTGCCCATCACATTCCGCATTAACACGGTTCCTTCGGGTTCCAGCCATTGACTAAAACCAAGAAGAATAGTGTGAGCAACACTAATTATAATAGGAAACCACATAATTCAAGAAAAAAAAAATTCATGCTTATGGTCTTATCCTAGGTTATTCATGGCCATTTCTAAGATTGTGTTCTATGCTTAGACTTATCCTTAGGGTTCTTACTAAGGCTTTCACATCCTAGTTTCCAAAGGTTGACTATAACCTCCCTCTGATACCAACTATAATGACCCATACTTTACGTACATTGTTAATACTTCGAAATTGAAGCACACTTATTACAACATATGACAAAACCACAAAGGATCGTATAGGTATAGTGTCTTTAGAAACTGTGAAACATAAACAACTGGTTCATAAATCTTCTACAGTGTCTCCCACTTATTTCATCATATCTAGGGTCCCTTTTAGCATATTCTACTTAATATCCATCTTCCTGACCTGGGGAAAAGAAAACATAAAAGGGTGAGCTCAAATGCTCAGCAAGGGCAAATAAAGGAAATAAAAATCATATTATATCTTTATGAAAATCAAAACCTGCAAAAGAGATCATAATATCTTAACATGGAATAAATCATAGAAGTGAAAATGAGATCCCCATAATCATAACATAAAACTTGAAACTTTGTGGCATGCACACATAATCATGGAAAATAATTTCTTGTTAGTCATGACTCATTTCCAAGACTATCTTAGTGGACAAAGTCCCTTTCTGAACCGAGTTCACTCCTCGTTTCAGTCCTGTATCACTGAACCGAAATAACCTTCTGTTCCAGCCATGTCTATCTCATGAGATATAAAATCATTACCCAATGCATTGGAGGGAGATATAGGTCCCACCCATCTTATAATGAATCCTTTCTTATGTGTGCCACATAATCATAAAACATACATCATTTCATAACACATGTAACAAAAATGGGATTTTTGAAACATCATGACATCATAAAAAAATTCATATAAGATAAAGGAATTCATAAACATAATTCCATCACAACATAGTCAAATCAATTTAAAAATATGGATAGAAACAGAACCCTTTATTATCTTAGATGGAAAATAATTTTGATAAAACACTTGAATTGAATTCTTGAGGAAAATATCCTTTCTTCTTCAAAATCAATTTCTTTTCACAAAACATCATGCAATTTTAAAAGAAAGAGATTTTATTGAAAATAGTCATGAAATATTTTAGAGGAAGCTTCATGAAAATAAGGCTTTATAAAACAGTAGAAATCCGTTTGTGCCGTATAAGTTAAAAAAAACATTCTTCGTACTTTTGTCGGAAAAGTCAAAAAGTACCTCGTACGAAAAACGACAAAAGATTCCTTTCATACGTATTACTAAAAACTCACCGAAGGGTAAAAATGGATTTAAACAATTTTAGGTGGATGGAAATAATATTACATATTGAGTAAACATGAATGTGGATGATAAAATACACCCCAGTAAATACTTACGAATAAACAATCACGGATAAAAATGAGATTGTGATATTTCCCTTACCTTAGGTCCGATTTTCTTTGTTCGTGTCCGAAGCTCTTGTATAATGGTTTAAATAATGTTATTGACTTATTCCGGAATCATACATATTGATATGATATCATATATGGTCATATTATTAGCTTCTTGTTAGTAATATTTCGTTGTTACTTGTTACTCGGGTCTTTATAACTTTTTGTTCTTATGCGTGTTTTGTTGAAAAAATTCTTATTCTTATCTTTAGGTTATAGATAATTCATTTCCAGAATGGTATTAGTGTAGTATATACCATATTCATTCATTCAATTCATTTATATAATCATTATGAAATTAAGATCATGTAGAACGAGTCGCATCACATCGTGGAGACGGTATTCCGTACGTACGCACGAGTGATGATATCGTTCCTATGATCGTGGAATTGTATTGGAGTATATATATATATATTATTTCAGTATCAATATTACTTAATAATAATCATATATAGTTACTCATTACACCATTATACCCATCCTTGTAAGGTGATGGTGGAAAATAGATTACACCACGGCGTGGAGACGGTATTCCGTACGTACGCACGCGCGGTGATTTCATTTTTCCGTAGGATGGATAGAAGGTGAATTAGGGTTGTTTCATATTTATAATAACATATCAGTATGTAAGTAATACTGATGTTATTACTTTATCATGAAACAACTAAAGAAGAAGAAGTTGAAGAAGAAAGAAATTGAAATGATCGGTAATGGATATTACCTCTTCTTTGGAACGCCTCTTTGAATCCTCCACTTAAGGAACTAAGATTGGTCTTTGGAGAATACCAGGACCTCTAGGATTATTCTAGGGAAGTGGAGAGGAGAAAATGTCAGGGGTTGGCCGAGCTTGAGTGCTCAAATTGGTGTGAGAAGGAGGGGGAGGAGGTGCCCTTTTATAAGGGAGGAGAGGGGCACCTTAGGAATATCTCAAAATATTATTTTATATTAAAGTCAAAATCGGTTTATAATGGTTCCAAAGGGTCTTATTTCGAAGCTAAAGTGGGGATGGGTCGAAATCCTATCAACCAATAGGATTTAGACAAGTTTAGGGTATTATTTTAACCTTATCAATTAGATTTAACTCTAGGTTAATTAATTTAACTTTTACCGTGTCTTTTTGTTTTCTTTCACTATATGGTTAATACAATTACTATAACATGCCAAACGAACCCCAAATTGTTTATTATTAATATATATATCCTTATCTAAGTCATTTGGCCGAACCTTCGATTTTTAGGAATAAAATAACAATTAATAATATAATATTTTATTTAAAAACTATTTTGTGTCAATTTTGACACTATTTGATATATGATTTTTGTGAAAGTCATAACAGAATTATATGTTCGAACAAAGTTGATTAAATCAACATTAATATATCATAGTAACCTAGAAAATTAGTGGAATTCATAAAAAGTCTTAAATTACATTTATTTTGGTATTTATATTATCAATTTTGTCAATATTTCATTAATAAGATAATTACTGCATCATCTTTGTGTCATAAATAAATTAAATTATTTGATGTCTAAAAATTAAAAATAAAATACCATCATGCAGTAAATCTTTTTAGATTTCTATTGAATATTTACAATCGAATTTATCTTATGTATAACCCCATATTAAAAATGATTTACTTATTAAACTTTGATTTTAACTATTTTAACCCTTCTTTAAATAAATTAATAATAAATGTCCTAATCTAATCCAAGTGGGCCTAAATGGTCATATTTTATTCCTAAGTTTGTTTTTGGTCGAATTAAACTTGTCCAATAGAATTAGGACATTTGTTAGGGTAATATTAATATCATATTTACCCTTAGTTACCCTATTTACTATTAACCGCGGTAAAAATCGTAAAAAGTTACTATTCACCAAAAAATTATTTTTATCTCATTGAACCACATTTTACTTACTAATATCAACCGTGTCTGTCGGATTTTCGAAATTCCATTCACAGAAGCGGTAAAATTAAGTTTTATGCAAAATTCAGTTTTTAACCTACCACTTAGTGGTTTCACTATTCATCAAAAATTGAATGTTTTCAGAAAAATACCAAAATTTCACCCTAGGCTAATTTCGATATTCTGAGTCCAAAAATGAAGTCCATTTTGAAAAATGAAATTTATAAAATTTCAAAAATTGGTTATTACTATTCATAACGGCTAGTTTTAATAGCATATTGTTGTTTAGTGAAACTCGGTATTGCGTACGACGCAAGCTATCGAGGAAGGTCGCGATTGTGTGTAAAGAAAGCCAAGAAAGTGTTGTGTAGAAAAAGATTCCTTTGATGGTTTATATAACATAAAAGTCTCGGGTGTTACAGCCAGAGGCTGCCGACTAGCAGCGAGGGCCTTGGTGAGTCGGTGGGGAAACTATGCCCTCATTCGTTAAAGTATACAGTGGAAGAACAAAAAGTCACAATAGCGGAAACAATAATATTATACAACAACTGAACTGAATAGTGGAAGCAATGTATAAAATAATAATGATGCAACATGGTAAATATGTCTATGGAAAGCAGTAAACAAACCAACGTGCTGAAATACAACTGAACACAAGTACTAAATCAATAGAAAAATAAAAACAAAAGAGCAACTCCTCAGCATCGCAAGCCTCTTCTCAGTCCCATGCTCTCCAGGTCCAGAAAGTTAGGTACCTCAAGTAGAAGGGCGCTTTCCCTTATCTATATCTGCAACAACATAATCTTCTTGGGCTCGAAAGCATGGCCCAAACAGGGTGTGAGACAAAGTCCGAGTAGGAAACCACCCAAAGATCTCTGCCTAACAGTCAATAAATACATGGTAGGTAAAGTACAGGAACAGTAAATAGGAAAATACTCAGCAGTCACAGTCCACAGTTCTAGCATAGAAAGTACACAAGTAAACAACCAGCAATAAGAAGAAAACAGGTAAAACTCTGGGTATCTCTCATAGCCTAACCCCTATGGTTCAACCTACAAGTACTATCAACCCTCTAGGAGTCACACACAGTCTCACCCCTCTAGTTTAGCTAAGAATAGACTCTCTGAGGAAGCACTCACCATCAATTCCCCCTATAGTCTCGTATCGTGCTAAAGGATCTCTGCGGAAGCACTCAACATCTCATTCCCCTTATGGCCCACATCAGGGAACTACAGACTCTCCGAGGAAGCACTCATCTTCAATTCCACCTGTGGTCTCGCATCATATTAAAAGACACTTTGGAGAAGCCCTTACTTCTATTCTCCATGTGGTCTACTACAATAGGTTCTCACAGTCCTGTGTAAAACTAACATGTTCAGCGCGCGTGTATCATCCAAGTAAACCTCAAAAACTACATGGATATCATTCTAAGGCTCAACAGTATAACAAAGCAACAGTTCCACTATCCTAAAACTAGGCATGGAAACCAGCAAAATTCCAAACAAGAAAAACAAGCATGGAAACATCCAAAGTATAGTAAAAACTACCATATTCACAGGCAATTACATCTACTCAAGTAATCAAGCAAAGCAGTCAATAAAACAAGGGAAAAATAGGAAAACGCTCAATTCCATTTCAATGGAATTGGCACAATTTCACAAATTACTCAAAGACTTTCTTCAAAAAGGCACAAACCACCTAACTCGATCCTTGGAGATCGATATACTTGAACCCGACGACTGATTCTTCCTATAACGTTGTAGATCTAAGAAAAGGCACAAAACATTCAACCTTAGATAACTTGAGAAGTAGGAATAATTGGAAAACAAGACTCAAGAAAGAAGTAAGAACTCACTACTACACTTGCAACGCAATCGACCGTGCTCGAATCGGAGAACGGAAAGAGATGTGGGGGCTCAGGAATGATCCGGTCATACAGGTCACTCTCAGACGAAGAGCCTGGAGAATGGGTGTGTTCTGTCCATCCGGTGCGACCCCAGTGCACTTAGTGAAAAAAAGAAAAGTAAACGGTATGCACTTTTAGAGTATATGGTGTGTGGTAGGTTTTTCTGTACTCCACCAAAATCGGCCTCCACGCCACCCGTACACACTGTGTGTGTGGCCCGGGCACAGCCAGGACACGGCTTCAAGCTGGAGAAGAGTACACGGCGGGTACTCAGAAAGTACACGGCGTGTACTTCGAAATTTTCCAGAAACATTATTTTTCTTAAAAACTCCAAAAAAAGGAAAGGCGTACCTAAAACGAAGATCCAGGTTCTTACAATATATATCATAACAAATTATGAAAATACGGTACATTTACGTCTCAAAATTGGAATTAATATATGTATCCTTGTTGTAGTAATATTTCCACTACGAATTTTTAATGACAATTGTCTTCTTAAGGTTCTAAGAAATATCTACTTTTTTGTAAAATATGGAATATATAAAATATTTCAAAGATCCAAAATCAAATAAATCCTTAGAAAAAATTTAGGGTGTGATTAAATAATCTAGCACAATATATTTAGTAACAAAAACCTTTGTCAAAGTAATTTCATAATCTTAACCTTCCCCCCTCGACCCATTTTTTGTAGGTTCTCTGGATTATTTGGACATTGGATTGAATAATTGTCCATTTTTCTATAGTTTAATCACTAGACTAAATCATTTTCTTTCTTCCCCTTTGATTAATTTTCTATGTGACCCTTATCTCTATACATTTTACAAAACTACCATGCCCTTCAAGAATTTTTTGGGATGTTTCCTTCCATAATTTTCCTAAAATTGAAAGTGATTTGTCCCATTCTTATTATTTGATTCTTTACCTTATAATTGGTTTTTATCCAACCACTTCTTCTCTTAATTGCACTTGAATATATAGGATAAAAAAATTTCTCCCTTTTTATGAGAAATTATACAATTTTATCATATAATGAAAAATTTGGAGAAACAAATTTCATTCGGGGGTTTGGATTAAGGCCTTATAAAACGGTCAATATTTATCCCTAGATTCTGTATATAATCTGCACAATACCAATTTATTCTTTTAATTGTATCCTCATACTCTATAACACTTTCTTCGTCCTTTTGCATTAATATGAGGAACTTTATCATCATTTTAGTTAATTTATTTTAAGGTAAATATTTATTGAAAAATATTACATTAAAATATCTCCATCCCATATGTTTTGTTTCTTATTCCTCCCTATTATTCTAGATTAAGTTTAATATTGATTAACATCACCTCAAACTCATTACACTACCAACATAACCTCTTCCCTTTTATTGCATCCCAAGGTGAGAAATATCTTTTCAAGATATTTGATCCATTTATTAGCTAACTATAGATTATTAGTTCTACTAAAATATTATGGATACTTTTAACACCATGATATTTGAAAATAACACTATATTTGATAGTGTATACAACAAACAACACCAAGCTAACATAGATTGTGATACACTATTAAAATATCATTATTTTAACAACATTATTATAACATAGCCATTAAATTGGATGGTGTGAATAAGGTTAACCATATAATTAAATATATATAACATTCTTAATCAATAAAAATTTATTTATTAATACTTATGAAATAAACACTCAACTTTTAGTAAATTCATTTTATAATTTTTCTTCTAAATTGATTTTTATTTATTCTTATGAGAAAATAATATAATTAATTTTTTCCAATTTTATAAAATATATTCTATAAAATAATTTAAATTTTAGAAAACAAAATATCAATATTTTCTTTGTGTGAATTTTTTGGGATTTTTTAGAAAAGATTAATTTTCCTGTGAATAGTGAAAAATATTGTCTTATATTGATAACAGTGTTTTTATTTCAAGAATCATAAAAGTAAAATTTTCTTTTAAAATAGTTTAAAAACAAAACTAGTTCTGTTATATTATTTTTAATCAAATTATTTTCATTTTAATCACTTTTATGGTAGAATTTCGTATAAGATAATTTTTATACTATGAAAGGAATTTTTCTGAAATAGTGTTTTTTATTGCATTTTGTGTTTTAATAAAAAATTTAATTATGAAAAAATTTAAAATTGATTATTAAATAATGGACCATATACTTTGAATCATTATTTCCCAATTTAATAAATTTTATCCTTCAATTTTTTCAATATGAATAGTAACCATATTAATTTTTATTATCACTATAAAGGGTAAATCAGGTAATTAAGGTTAAAAATAATATGGTAAGGTCTATATAATGACCCCAACACTTGAAAAAAAAATTATTTTACAAGTAAATTATATCTATAATCATACAAGATTCAGTTAAATGATCAATTTTGGATATTTGAGAGTGATTATGATCTGTATAATCTTTTATGAAAATAGAAGTCAAAAATGTTAGACTCGTATTTTAAATGACTATAATATTTTTAACAAGTTTTTAAACAGATTATATTTGGTCTTAAATCTTTATTTTGAATATAAAATAATTATTTTTATAATTTTAATTTTATTTTAAGATAATTTTAATTTTTATTGATGAAATGGAATCCTAAATTCTTATATAATACTGATGTAGTAATTATTCAATTAATAGAAAAATACAATATATGATTTTAAAAATATTAAAAGTGATATAATTTTATTTATATAATGTGTCCCATGAATTTTATAGATCTATGTGACATATTAGTGATTTTAAATGAATTATATATGAAATAAAACTATGTCTTGATGTATTTGGTGTCAAGTTAAAATAATTTACTCTCAAATTTTATAATAATAATATTTTATAAAAAAAGTTTTATTAAATTATTTAATAATTATAAAAAACATTCGTGCTGATAATTAGGATGATATATAATCTTAAATTTTATCCCTTTTTCATTTATAATTAAATATTCACCTTATATGTAAAATTATAACCTTTTAGGAGTGAAAATGATGACTCTATAGTTCCTGATAAAATAGTTTGATTGAGGGGTTAAACAAATAGATAAGGTAAAAAATATCACTTAAACCCATCCAATTTTTATTGGTGGATAATATTTCAACTGTATCCAACCATATATTCTAATTAATTACCATCTACTAGAATTTTCTATAGAATATTCTTATTATATTTTATTTTTTTATGAAATTCCAAAAGTGCCTCTCACCTCAATTTTTAAATGGAACCTCCTCCTCACATATTTCCACCACTTTGGTCCATATATCCCAATCAAACCCTAAATATTACTGTTCTAAACTTCCCCATCCACATTATAAAGTGTAATTTTCACCTTGAAATTTCAACCTTAGGTTCCTTAAGTAAGCATTTAAATGAGGTCTCCAGAAGAAGAGGTAATCGTCTTACCCATCCTCTTTCAATATATTTCTTATTATAACTCTTCTAAATATATGGGATTGATCATAAAATGGTAACATCGGTATTAAAAATATAATTAAATATTATCATGATTATTAAACCAACATAATCCACCCTCTTTTCTATCAAATGGGATGTGAAGGTATCACCCGTGTATACATATAGCTTACCATCTCCACATAATGATACAATTAATTTTTCAAAAAACTATTTAATAGAGAGTAATTAAGATGGTTTTAATTTTAATAATTAGTAATTATGAAATAATTATGATCATGGAATTATAATATCATATTTACCTCTTTACCTACCAAACTGTTAATAAATTATAAGGTCATTAATGCATATATGTGGACTACCACCTCATCGAAGTGAGGTAATTCATTTTTCGTTTCAATTTTACATGAATCGTGATATGGAATTATTTTATGAATATATATTATATATATCATATAAAATTTGTAATAATTATTCTATAATGGTGAAATATCATTTACCTTTTTTGTTTCATCCATCGAAAAGTGAAATATGGTTCATGTGTATGTGTGGCCTACCGTCTCCATGAATGATGTAATTAATTTAATGTCTCGTAATTTTATTGATTAATATATATTTTCATATAATTAATATATATTATATTTATATAATTAGTAAAATTTTAAGGATTATGGAAATATAATCAATGTACAATGACCAAAAATACCAAACCAAAACGTAATTCAAAACTGATGCGGTTATTAACCGAAACCGTGATCTTAACATAGAATTTTCTATAAATGGGTGATAAAATATTATAATTAAGTAATATATGGAATAAATATTTATATTAAATATATATTTATTATAAATGAGTTTTGAATTCATATAAAAGAAGTTTTACTTGTGATAAGTGTTTCTTTTCTAACTTTTACTTCTGTGAGATATATATCATATTTTCCACTTATTTATTTTTTGTGGGGTATATAAAAACCCTTTGATATGTGATATAATAAATATATAAATATTAAATTTCATTACATTTTCATTTGAAATTATTTCTTCAATATAGATTATTATTCAAAATATATGAAAGTGGTAAGGGTTTAATTCAAAATCACATCATTATTTAGGATTTTTTCTATTTAAGTATCTATTAGGGAATATTTCTCTCCCATGTCCATATTTTCCAAAAATATTTAATTTTTTTTTACTACACACCTATGATTGTTAAAAGTCATTTTTAGGACTTTTTACTTTTTGAAAAATGATTATAAAGGAATATTCCATTATTGTTCTAAATGAAGTACATTTTGAATTTTCTTACAAAAGGGTGAAAGGGATATTTATTTTGAATTATACGACAATTATGAAATTTAAGAATATCATGATTCCTAAATTATTTTTAGTATCCTTTATATTTTTAAATATCTCTTTTCAAATAATATTTTTTCTTTATTATGTGCATTATTTATATTTTAAAAAGTTTTTTCAAATAAAAAAATTATTTTCCTCATGAAATTTTTGTGTGAACTTTTTAAAGTATTTTCATGTATTTAAATGTTGTTTATTTGATCTTATGTTGAGGGTATACTCTATTGATACCATACACCATATTTATTTGAATGTTTTATTATCATTTTAATTTCGAGAATGTATTGACATTTTGTATGATAGTTCTTCCAATATAGACAGTTATTGATTGTTAAGGAATGTTGATTTAATTGTATTATTTATTCATATAAAGAATTAATTATACTTAGTAAGTGATAGGTGAATACCACTATATCAATTTTATGAATTTGATTGTATAATGAGACAAAATAGCTGGGTATTTTATTATGTCCTTACCAATTTATTATTATATCATGACACAAGTCCTTGAAGGTATTTTTAGATGTCTTATCCAAGGCTTGGATGATGTGTTTTAATTTTCGGGCATTATTAATTCCATCATTATAAAATAATTTATTGATATCCATTTTATTAATTGATAATTTTTTATATCCATGTATAATTTTCTTTAATATGAGAATATTTATATGGAATTATTTTATTATCATTTATTTTTTCCATATTATTGATGCAATATTAATCATCTATTGTATTCATACCCTTACTGAGAATCTGAACTCATCCCATTATTATGTTTCTTTTATCCAATATTAAAACAAATATATTTTGATTTAAATTTAGGGTTATACAAGAAGTAATAATTGTGTCCTAATAGAAAACAAGTTGTTGTATTCCATTTTTAAAATGTAATTTTAAATTCAAGTATGTATCTAGTTTTCCACAACTACTAATATATTCGGTCCTTTTGGATTTCATTACTTGTATCTAGTTCCAACATAATAAAGTAACCATCATCTCTATGCTACAAGTTTTTGGGACTCTATATTTTGGATCAGAGGAATTTTAGTAGAAACCATGGGGAAATAGATTTAGGAAAACATAGATTACAAAAATGTAACAATCTATTGGACTTTGAGAATATTCCTAAAGAAACCATTTATTGGATTATGAGGTTAGCTATGTAGAAATTTTTCAATTTTTGTTAAGTGTTTCGCAATTTTTGGGATTATAAATTATGTTATATTCTAATCTAGTGTATTCCATTATTTAGAAATGGCTCTTAAAAGAATTAATAGAAACAGTATTTGTAACATCCTGGGTCCGGAAGCCACACAACTGGTACCCCATACCCGGTTGGCCACATGACCTCAAGTGCATTTCCCCAAACTCTAGAGGATTCCAACTACCATTGAGGTCCTAATGTGTGATAGTGGGGAAACTGTGCCCCCATTGGTAGAGTGTAACACAACAGAATAAATATTGAAAAATAGCGAAAGTATTAAACAACATGAAACTGAAGTAAACAACTTAATACTAATGGAATAAGTTAAACAGAAGTTTTATGATATCTAAATGATATAGAATTTCACATGTTCTAAGAAAAAATAAAAATAGGATTCACTGCAATCAAGTAAAATACAATACCAAAGTATGGCAAAGCGAAATGAACCTCAGCAGTATCGAAAGCTAAGGATTGGTCGTATACTCTCCTTCTCCAAAGAAGATATCAAGTAATTATATGGGGATCCTTAACCCAATAAACACCTGAAGTAATATACTCTATTTCGGTCCAAAATCATGACCCAAATAGGGTGTGAGAAATGAATCCCAATAGGTAACCGCCAAAGGTCAGTGCTAATCTGTGAGTGAGTATATGCAATAGTAGTGTACAATAGTGAAATCAAGTAAACCAGAAGGTACTCTAAAGTAAAAAATCATATAAGTATTAGAATTAATTTACATTCATATCATGTCCTTTAATCAAATAAATTCATTAAATTATATTAGCCTTGGGATTTTTCCTAAGCATGTCAATCGCCTATATAAAGTAAACACAACAGATACCTCAGTAGATATCTAAACAAAGTTGTGCAGAACAAATCCAATCTTGTGCTTTGTCTTGGTAGAATTGTTGTCAATCATTATAGTTTAGAATGTCTTGGGTACAATCATGATGTACAAACATTTCAATATATTCAAATCAGGTACAAACCTTCCGCATTTCAGCATGTATCATGGACAAGCCCGGTGTATCAACATTTCATCATGTATTAGGTACAAGCCTAGTATATTAGTATTTCAGCATATTCAGGGCCAAGCCTAGTGTATTAGCATTTCATTGTATCAAAATCAACACATGTAAATTACATTATTACATGGTTTTCAATAATCAACTCACTTGGGAAAAAATATTTAGCAAGACTAACATGTGGATTAAACTATCACAAAGCATTAACAATTATATTCACATGGAAACATTTATTTAACAAATTTCATTCTGAAAAACCATAGAAAGGAAAAAATGGTAATCCCATCATCATCCAAGGTCAAATAGCTAAACAATGTCCATCTAAAGGAAAACACACCCACGGGGTGGCCCTTAATCAACCCAAATAAGCCTAAACATGCTTCAATTAATTTACTCTAGAACCTAAATGGAATTAGGTATTAACAAGGTCAAATTATCAATCAAGAAACACCCTAAATATGGGCATGTAGAACAATGTCACACATAAAAAACTTGACATTAATCAATTATAATGATACCACCTACCTAGATTTAGTATGACTCTCCTCATCCATCCTCAATTTCCAATTCAAGCTAGAATTGTTTAAATCTATAAAATAAAGATAATAATTCAACCATAAATAACTTCCTCCTGAATATAAATTAGGAATAATGTATCTAGAAGAAGAAATCTCTTACCTATAGGATTCAAATGAGACTCACTTCCAATGGTTCGGAGTTCGGACGAAGCCTGAGGATAAAAAAACAAGCTCCGGCCTCCTTGTTCTTCAACCCGGCGAGTCTCCTACCCAAATGAGGAGAAAAAAGTTTACTACCCATTTTAAGCTAAAAAACAGAATTTCATGGAATGTATATCCATATACATGACAAGTATATCATTTTACTATTCATAGTTTCACTTAATTACTTTACACGTCAAGCACTGACCTACTGAAACGATTACACAACATGTATCCAGAAGTACATGGTGTGTAGTGGATTTTTATTCTCTACCATGACAACATGATCACACTCCATGTATCCCTATTCTACATGGCCATACTAAATCTTGTGTATATGAGATTACATGGAATGTTACCCTAAAATAACCATTTTCCTAATTTCCCCTTGTTTTCTCAAAAATAACTCAAGGAAAAAAAATATAAGAAAATTTTGCCACAACATAAGAACCTTATTCTTACAAACTTCCCCCATTAAAAAAATCCATACTCAAATTTACCTTCTAAGGGTGGTGATGGAATATCTGAGAATAAATCTGGCCACTGAGAAGGTATGTCGACCTCCCCCTCCCATGTCTCATCCAGTACTCGGTCTTGCTTCCATTGAACTTATACGAGAGAAACTGACCAGCCTCGGGGAACCTTCTTCCTCCTGTGGACTATACGAATCAGATTCTTCTCCAACGATGCATCAAACTGAAGCTAAACCTCCTCAGGATGAAAATGTGAGATGGGTTTGAGTGATAGTGGCGTAATTGAGATACATGGAAGACATTGTTCATGGCTCAGTACCTCTAAGGTAACTGTAACCAATAAGCAACCGACCTGACTCGCTCTGGAATCTCAAACGGTCCGACATATCTCGATGAATGTTTACCTTGTCTCTTGATCCTCTTGCGCCCCAATATGGGTGTGAAACATAGGCCAACTCAATCACTGACCTCCAAATTCAACGGTCATCTACGGTTATCAGTGTAAAATTTATAATGAGACTACGCAGTAGACATCCTCTTCTAAATCAACTAAACCTGCTCAGTAGTCTCCTAGAAAAGACGAGGTCCCATCACAACTGCCTCTCCGACCTCCATCCAACACAAGGGTGATCAGCATTTCCTACAGCAGAAAGACTCCTATGGTGCCATTCATATAGTATCCTAGAAGCTATTATTATAGGCTAATAAAAAAGGGGTATATTCTTCTCCAAATATCTCCCCAAAGTCTAGGACACATTCACACAACATGTACTCTAGCACATGAATCGTATGCTCTAACTGGACATCAGTCCAAGGGTGGTATGATATGCTTAGAAGCACATGTGTTCCCATCACCCTCTAAAAAAACTCTTATAAATGAGATTGAAAGTGGGTGTCCCTATCTGAAATGATAGAACAAGGTACCCCATGAAGTTATACCACCTCTCATATATATAGTTTTCTAATCTCATCAACACTGTTAGTCTCCTTGATCAGTAAGAGGTGAGTGGCCACTGTAAGCCTATCAACTATGATCCACATAGCATCATTGCCTCTAGCTGACCTTGGTAACCCATTCACAAAGTCCATCACGACATCATCCCACTACCACTCAGGAAAGGGTAGCTACTGTAAGGGTCCATTTGGCTGTTGATGTTTCTCCTTCACCTACCGATAGGTGGAACACCACATAACCAAATTAGTTACTTCTCACTTCATGTTCGGCCACCAGTACTGACAGCGTGTGTCACAGTACATCTTGGTGACTCCGAGATGCACTACCCAAAATGAATCATGAAACTCTCACATCATCTCCTCAAGTATATACCCTAAAACCCACACACGTCCACAGATGTCTAAAACTTCATCATCTTATATTTTCCATCTAGGATGAGGGTCATCACCTTCCACACTCTCTCATTGAACTAGTCCTTCAGAAACTGATAGATTCCTCATCCTCACTCTATCCATTAGAGTAAAGGTAACATCAAAAGAGGAAAGATAAGTCTGTATCAGACTGTTTTGCACCTCTAAATGCATCTCATATAACAAATTCATAAGCTTTCACTCACCACTGTCCTCTTGCACTACCTATATCTGAGTCCGCCTTCTCTATAACGACCCATACTTTACATACATTGTTAATACTTCAAAATTGAAGCACACTTATTACAACATATGACAAAACCACAAAGGACCGTATAGGTATAGTGTCTTTAGAAACTTGGAAACATAAACAACTGGTTCATAAATCTTCTACAGTGTCTCCCATTTATTTCATCATATCTAGGGTCCCTTTTAGCATATTCTACTTAATATCCATCTTCCTGACCTGGGGAAAAGAAAACATAAAAGGGTGAGATCAAATGCTCATCAAGGCAAATAAAGAAAATAAAAATCATATCATATCTTTTTGAAAATCAAAACCTGCAAAAGAGATCATAATATCTTAACATGGAATAAATCATAGAAGTGAAAATGAGATCCCCATAATCATAACATAAAACTTGAAACTTTGTGGCAAGCACACATAATCATGGAAAATCATTTCTTGTTAGTCATGACTCATTGCCAAGACTATCTTAGTGGACAAAGTCCCTTTCTGAACCGAGTTCACTCCTCGTTTCAGTCCTGTATCACTGAACCGAAATAACCTTCCATTCCAGTCATGTCTATCTCATGAGATATAAAATCTTTACCCAATGCATTGGAGGGAGATATAGGTCCCACCCATCTTATAATGAATCCTTTCTTATGTGTTCCACATAATCATAAATCATACATCATCACATAACCCATGTAATAAAAATGGAATTCTTAAACAACATGACATCATAAAACAATTCATATAAGATAAATGAATTCATAAAAATGTTTCCATCACAACATAATCAAATCCATGTAATAATAGGGATAGAAACAGAACCCTTTTATTATCTTAGATGGAAAATAATTTTGATAAAATACATGAACTTCATTCTTGAGGAAAATATCCTTTCTTCTTCAAAAACACTTTTCCTTTCTTAACATGTCATACAATTTTAAACTAAAAGAAGTTGATTAAAAATAAACTTGAATACTTGTAAAGGAAGCTTCTTTGAAATAATGTTTTAAAAATCCATTCATGCCGTATAAGTTAAAAAAAACATTCTTCGTACTTTTGTCGGAAAAGTCAAAAAGTACCTCGTACGACAAAAGATTCCTTTCATACATATTACTAAAAACTCACCGAAGGGTAAAAATGGATTTAAACAATTTTAGGTGGATGGAAATAATATTACATATTGATGAAACATGGATGTGGATGATAAAATACACCCCAGTAAATACTTACGAATAAACAATCTCGGATAAAAATGAGATTGTGATATTTCCCTTACCTTAAGTCCAATTTGCTTTGTACGTGTCCGAAGCTCCTGTATAATGGTTTAAATAATGTTATTGACTTATTCCAGAATCATACATATTGATATGATATCATATATGTTCATATTCTTAGCTTCTTTATAGTAATATTTCATGGTTACTTGTTACTCGGGTCTTTATTGCCTTTTGTTCTTATGCGTGTTTTGTCGAATACATTCTTATTCTTCTTTTAAGGTTATAGATTCCTTATATCCAGAATGGTATTAGTGTAACATATATCATATTTATTCATTCAATTCATTTATATAATCATTATGAAATGAAGATCATGTAGAACGAGTCGCATCACATCGTGGAGACGGTATTCCGTACGTACGCACGAGTGATGATATCGTTCCTATGATCGTGGAATTGTATTGGAGTATATATATATATATTATTTCAGTATCAATATTACTTCATAATAATCATATATAGTTACTCATTACACCATTATACCCATCCTTGTAAGGTGATGGTGGAAAAATAGATTACACCACGGCGTGGAGACAGTATTCCGTACGTACGCACGCGCGGTGATTTCATTTTTCCGTAGGATGGATAGAAGGTGAATTAGGGTTGTTTCATATTTATAATAACATATCAGTATGTAATTAATAATGATGTTATTACTTTATCATGAAACAACTAAATAAGAAGAAGTTGAAGAAGAAAGAAATTGAAAAGATCGGTAATGGATATTACCTCTTCTTTGGAACGCCTCTTTGAATCCTCCACTTAAGGAACTAAGATTGGTCTTTGGAGAAGACCAGGACCTCTAGGATTATTCTAGTGAAGTGGAGAGGAGAAAATGGCAGGGGTTGGCCGAGCTTGAGTGCTCAAATTGGTGTGAGGAGGAGGGGGAGGAGGTGCCCTTTTATAAGGGAGGAGAGGGGCACCTTAGGAATATCTCAAAATATTATTTTATATTAAAGTCAAAATCGGTTTATAATGGTTCCAAAGTGTCTTATTTAGAAGCTAAAGTGGGTATGGGTCGAAATCCTATCAACCAATAGGATTTAGACAAGTTTAGGGTATTATTTTAACCTTATCAATTAGATTTAACTCTAAGTTAATTAATTTAACTTTTACCGTGTCTTTTTGTTTTCTTTCACTATATGGTTAATACACTTACTATAACATGCCAAACGAACCCCAAATTGTTTATTATTAATATATATATATCCTTATCTAAGTCATTTGGCCGAACCTTAGATTTTTAGGAATAAAATAAAAATTAATAATATAATATTTGATTTAAAAACTATTTTGTGTCAATTTTGACACTATTTGATATATGATTTTTGTGAAAGTCATAACAGAATTATATGTTCAAACCAAGTTGATTAAATCAACACTAATATATCATAGTAACCTAGAAAATTAGTGGAATTCATAAAAAGTCTCAAATTACATTTATTTTGGTGTTTATAACATCAATTATGTCAATATTTCATTAATAAGATAATTACTGCATCATCATTGTGTCATAAATAAATTAAATTATTTAATGTCTAAAAATTAAAAATAAAATACCATTATGTAGGAAATATTTTTATCTTTCTAATGAATATTTATAGTCGAATTTATCTTATGTATAACCCCATATTAAAAATGATTTACTTATTAAACTTTGATTTTAACTATTTTAACCCTTCTTTAAATAAATTAATAATAAATGTCCTAATCTAATCCAAGTGGGCCTAAATGGTCATATTTTATTCCTAAGTTTGTTTTTGGTCGAATTAAACTTGTCCAATAGAATTAGGACATGTGTTAGGGTAATATTGATATCATATTTACCCTTAGTTACCCTATTTACTATTAACCGCGGTAAAAATAGTAAAAAGTTACTATTCACCAAAAAATTATTTTTATCTCATTGAACCACATTTTACTTACTGATATCAACCGTGTCTGTCGGATTTTTGAAATTCCATTCACAGAAGCGGTAAAATTAAGTTTTATGCAAAATTCAGTTTTTAACCTACCACTTAGTGGTTTCACTATTCATCAAAAATTGAAAGTTTTCAGAAAAATACCAAAATTTCACCCTAGGCTAATTTCGATATTCTGAGTCCAAAAATGAAGTCCATTTTGAAAAATAAAATTTATAAAATTTCAAAAAGTGGTTATTACTATTCATAACGGCTAGTTTTAATAGCATATTGTTGTTTAGTGAAACTCGGTATTGCGTACGACGCAAGCTATCGAGGAAGGTCGCAATTGCGTGTAAAGCAAGCCATGCAAGTGTTGTGTATAAAAAGATTCCTTTGATGATTTATATAACATAAAAGTCTTGGGTGTTACATTCTACCCCCCTTAAAAAGAATTTCGCCCTCGAAATTCGTCACTTTGTAACAAACAAATGAGGATAATTCTCCCTCATCATATCCTCAAGCTCCCATGTAGATTCTTCAAGTTGGTGGTTCCTCCATAAAACTTTCGCCAAGCGAGTGGTCTTGTTTCGTAGGACTTTTTCGCTACGATCCAGAATCTCTATCGGCTGTTCTTCATAAGAAAGATCTTGCTCCAGCGGTACAACTTCTGAGCTGAGTACATGTGATGGATCTGGTATGTACTTTCTCAGGAGAGATACGTGGAACACATCGTGAACTTGAGAGAGATTCGGTGGAAGCGCCAATCGGTAAGCTACCTTCCCAACACGATCCAGTATTTCAAAAGGACCGATATATCTAGGGCTCAACTTCCCCTTCTTTCCAAATCTCATAACCCTCTTCCAGGGAGATATTCGTAAGAACACTTTATCGCCCACTTCAAACTCTAGGTCTTTTCTTCGGTTGTCGGCATAACTTTTCTGTCGACTCTGAGCTGCTCTTATGTGTTGTTGAATAGATCTTACCTTTTCTGCCATTTCATCAACGAGATCAGGTCCTAATAGGTTTCTTTCCCCAACTTCATCCCAGCAAGTTGGAGTCCTGCATTTCTTTCCATAGAGAGCTTCATAAGGAGCCATCTGAATAGTGGAGTGAAAGCTATTATTATAAGAAAATTCCACCAAAGGTAGGTGTTGATCCCAACCTCCTTTGAAATCCATAGAGCAAGCTCTCAACATATCTTCTAGGGTTTGAATTGTTCTCTCAGACTGACCGTCTGTCTGGGGATGATAAGCAGTGCTGAAACTCAACTCTGTATCCAGAGTATGCTGAAGACTTCGCCAGAACTTCGAGGTAAATCTCGGATCTCGATCAGATATAATAGAAAGTGGTACTCCATGCAATCTTACCACTTCCTTTATATATATCCTGGCAAGCTGATCTAAAGATAAATCCTCTCTAATAGCAATGAAGTGTGCAGACTTTGTAAGACGATCAACTATGACCCAGATAGCATTATTGCCTTTGGATGTTTTAGGAAGTCCTGTGACAAAGTCCATAGTGATGTTTTCCCATTTCCATTCGGGTATGGGTAATGGTTGTAACATCCCCTTAGACTTCTGTCTCTCATCTTTAACTTGTTGACAAACCAAGCATCGAGAGACATATTCAGCAACATCTCTTTTCATGCCATCCCACAAAAAGTACTCTTTCAGGTCCCTATACATCTTCGTGCTTCCAGGATGAATAGAGAATGATGAACTATGAGACTCATCCAGCAGCTCATTCTGTAATTCGGGGATGGGAGGAACACAAACCCGATTCCTGAACTTTATTATCCCATCACAATCAAGGTTGAATTCAGGAACATTTCTCACCTTCTTTTGTAACTCGACATCTTCTTTCTGTTCCTCTTTAATCTTCACATGTATAGATGGTTGAACATTCATTTGAGAAAGATAAGATTTTTCCCCTTCTATTATAATTCCAAGATCCATCCTTTGTAAATCCATAAATATTGGATCTTTTGTGATCCTCATCATGGATAAACTAGCATGGTATTGTCGACTTAATGCATTTGCCACCTTGTTTGCTTTCCCAGGGTGGTAATGGATTGAGAAGTCATAATCCTTAATCAGCTCCAACCATCTTCTTTGGCGCATATTCAGCTCCTTTTGTGTGAAAATATACTTTAAACTTTTATGATCAGTATAAATATCACACCTTTCACCATAAAGGTAATGCCTCCAAATCTTTAATGCAAAGATTACCGCAGCCAACTCCAAATCATGTGTTGGGTAATTTTGCTCATGGATTTTCAACTGTCGTGAGGCATAAGCTATCACCATATCATTTTGCATAAGAACACACCCCAATCCCTTCTTGGATGCATCACTGTAGATCACAAACCTTTCTCCACTACAAGGCAGTGTGAGCACAGGTGCACTGGATAACCTTCTTTTCAACTCCTTGAAATTCTCTTCACATTCCTCTGTCCAGACAAACTTAACTCCTTTCCGAGTCAACTTGGTGAGTGGATTAGATAATCGTGAAAAATCTTTTACAAAACGTCGATAATATCCAGCCAAACCAAGAAAACTTCGGATCTCAGTTACTGTTGTTGGTCTTGACCATCTTTCGATAACCTCTGTTTTTGCTGGATCCACAGATATCCCCTCTTTTGAGATTATATGACCCAAAAATGCAACTTTTTGAAGCCAAAATTCACACTTGGTAAATTTGGCATAAAGCTTCTCCTTTCTCAGGGTCTTCAATATAATTCTCAAGTGATCTTCATGCTCTTCCTTGCTCTTTGAATAGACAAGAATATTGTCTATAAAGACTACCACAAATTGATCAAGATAGTCTCTAAAGACTCTATTCATTAGATCCATGAAGATAGCAGGGGCATTAGTAAGACCAAATGGCATCACTATAAATTCATAGTGTCCATACCTTGTACGGAAAGCCGTCTTTGGTATATCCTCCCTTTTGACCCTTAATTGATGATACCCTGAACGAAGATCAATCTTGGAAAAGTATTGAGCTCCGCGTAGTTGGTCAAATAAGTCATCAATGCGTGGGAGAGGATATTTTTTCTTGATAGTGATCTTGTTAAGTTCTCGATAATCAATGCAGAGTCTCATTGATCCGTCTTTCTTCTTAACAAATAGAACAGGTGCTCCCCAAGGTGACGCACTAGGGCGTATGAATCCCTTATCAAGATTCTCTTGGAGTTGCTTCTTCAATTCCTGCAACTCAATTGGGGCCATTCTATAAGGTGTCTTTGAAATAGGCAAAGCACCCGGTACGAGTTCTATTGAAAACTCAACTTCACGATTTGGTGGAAGACCCGGAAATTCCTCCGGAAAGACATCATCAAACTCCCATACAATGGGCATATTCTTAATCGTGAGTTTCTCACCAACCATTTGAGATAAATAACCTTCATTTAGTGGAATCAATACCCATAAGATGGAAGAAATTTCCACTGGAAGGTTATGTTCATCCTTGCATTGGTATAAGATCGTAGATTGATCTGGAATATGAAATGTGACTTCCCTTCTTTGGCAATTGATATGAGCTCCATGTAGAGAAAGCCAATCCATGCCAAGAATCACATCAAATTCCACTAAAGGAAGGATCACAAGATTTGCAGGAAGCACTTTCCCACAAACTTCGATCGGAGAAGAATTATAAACTTTTGATGCGATTGATGTGCCATTAGGTGTTGTCACAGCTAACTCAACATCTAATTGTTGAGGTAATACAGTGATACCCTTAGAAAATTTTTCAGAAATAAAAGAGTGGGTGGATCCAGAATCAAATAAAACATTTTCTACTTTAGAGTGGATGGTAAGTGTACCTTTCACCACATCGTTATCGTACTCCACATCGCTGATAGAAATTGCATGTGACTTTCCTTTGACTTTAGCCTTAAGAGTTTGTTGACGTCGACCATCATCATCAACCCTTGGATTTGGGCATTGATTGGCATAATGCCCCATCTCCTTGCACTTGAAACATTGAAGTGTAGCAGGTTCATTCTGTGTATCCCTTCCTTTGTTTGCGTCATTAGACATCTTCTTCCCATTATCACGGCATTCAAATGCCCGATGACCTTCTTTTCCACATTTAAAACATTTACTTGTCCCTTTAAGACAACTCCCTCCATGTTTCTTTCCACACTTTGAGCATAAGGAAAAGCTCATCTTCTTTTCCGTGTGCTCTTTAGATTTTTCTTTGAATTCCATCTTCCTCTTCTTATCAAACCCATGTGACTGATGGGTTACTCTAATCTCCATCTCGACTTTGAGAGCACATCGAACGATTTCCTCGTAGCTATTGAAGTCCCTTATGGCTAACGCCCTTCGAAGACTTGGTTTTAAGCCACTAAAGAATCGATCGATCTTACTCTCAGGTTGGATAATAATACCAGAAGCGTACCTTGCAAGTCTGGTAAAATTTGCTTCATAGGTACCAACAGATTCATCATCCCTTTGCTTCAGTTCAAGAAACTCTTTCTCGATCTTTGTTCGGAGAATACGAGGGAAGTACTTATTGAAAAATAAGTTCTTGAACTTGTCCCATTCCATAGACTCAATTTCATGCCTTTTCCTCGTATTCTTAACAAGATTCCACCATTGATCCGCATCTCCTTCCAAACGATACACTGCTAGGATGACATTATCATGCTCAGAACATTGAAGAACTGAAAATATCTTTTCAGTAGTACTAATCCATTGTTCAGAAACTAATGGATCAGTAGACCCGCTGAAAGATGGTGGACGCTGCCTCATGAAGGATTCAACAGAATTTTTCTCCCTCCTTTGCTCGTTTGGAAATCCTGCATGATTCATAGCTTGAGAAAGTTGTGTGAGCATGGCTACAAGATTTTGCATTCCAGCTCCCATATCGTTTGGTTTCTCAGGGGGACAATCATTGCATTTCCCATCGCATTCCGCATTAACACGGTTCCTTTGGGTTCCAGCCATTGACTAAAACCAAGAAGAATAGTGTGAGCAACACTAATTATAATAGGAAACCACATAATTCAAGAAATTTTTTTTTTCATGCTTATGGTCTTATCCTAGGTTATTCATGGCCATTTCTAATATTGTGTTCTATGCTTAGACTTATCCTTAGGGCTCTTACTAAGGCTTTCACATCCTAGTTTCCAAAGGTTGACTATACCTTTCCTCTGATACCAATTATAACGACCCATACTTTACATATATTGTTAATACTTCAAAATTGAAGCACACTTATTACAACATATGACAAAACCACAAAGGACCGTATAGGTATAGTGTCTTTAGAAACTGGGAAACATAAACAACTGGTTCATAAATCTTCTACAGTGTCTCCCATTTATTTCATCATATCTAGGGTCCCTTTTATCATATTCTACTTAATATCCATCTTCCTGACCTGGGGAAAAGAAAACATAAAAGGTTGAGTTCAAATGCTCAGCAAGGCAAATAAAGGAAATAAAAATCATATCATATCTTTTTGAAAATCAAAACCTGCAAAAGAGATCATAATATCTTAACATGGAATAAATCATAGAAGTGAAAATGAGATCCCCATAATCATAACATAAAACTTGAAACTTTGTGGCATGCACACATAATCATGGAAAATAATTTCTTGTTAGTCATGACTCATTGCCAAGACTATCTTAGTGGACAAAGTCCCTTTCTGAACCGAGTTCACTCCTCGTTTCAGTCCTGTATCACTGAACCGAAATAACCTTCCGTTCCAGCCATGTCTATCTCATGAGATATAAAATCTTTACCCAATGCATTGGAGGGAGATATAGGTCCCACCCATCTTATAATGAATCCTTTCTTATGTGTGCCACATAATCATAAATCATACATCATCACATAACCCGTGTAATAAAAATGGAATTCTTAAACAACATGACATCATAAAACAATTCATATAAGATAAAGGAATTCATAAAAATGTTTCCATCACAACATAATCAAATCCATGTAATAATAGGGATAGAAACAGAACCCTTTTATTATCTTAGATGGAAAATAATTTTGATAAAATACATGAACTTCATTCTTGAGGAAAATATCCTTTCTTCTTCAAAAACACTTTTACTTTCTTAACATGTAATACAATTTTAAACTAAAAGAAGTTGATTAAAAATAAACTTGAATACTTGTAAAGGAAGCTTCTTTGAAATAATGTTTTAAAAATCCATTCATGCCGTATAAGTTAAAAAAAACATTCTTCGTACTTTTGTCGGAAAAGTAAAAAAGTACCTCGTACGACAAAAGATTCCTTTCATACATATTACTAAAAACTCACCGAAGGGTAAAAATGGATTTAAACAATTTTAGGTGGATGGAAATAATATTACATATTGATGAAACATGGATGTGGATGATAAAATACACCCCAGTAAATACTTACGAATAAACAGTCTTGGATAAAAATGAGATTGTGATATTTCCCTTACCTTAAGTCCAATTTGCTTTGTACGTGTCCGAAGCTCCTGTATAATGGTTTAAATAATGTTATTGACTTATTCCAGAATCATACATATTGATATGATATCATATATGTTCATATTCTTAGCTTCTTTATAGTAATATTTCATGGTTACATGTTACTCGGGTCTTTATTGCCTTTTGTTCTTATGCGTGTTTTGCCGAATACATTCTTATTCTTCTTTTAAGGTTATAGATTCCTTATATCCAGAATGGTATTAGTGTAACATATATCATATTTATTCATTCAATTCATTTATATAATCATTATGAAATGAAGATCATGTAGAACGAGTCGCATCACATCGTGGAGACGGTATTCCGTACGTACGCACGAGTGATGATATCGTTCCTATGATCGTGGAATTGTATTGGAGTATATATATATATATTATTTCAGTATCAATATTACTTCATAATAATCATATATAGTTACACATTACACCATTATACCCATCCTTGTAAGGTGATGGTGGAAAAATAGATTACACCACGGCGTGGAGACGGTATTCTGTACGTACGCACGCGCAGTGATTTCATTTTTCCGTAGGATGGATAGAAGGTGAATTAGGGTTGTTTCATATTTATAATAACATATCAGTATGTAAGTAATACTGATGTTATTACTTTATCATGAAACAACTAAAGAAGAAGAAGTTGAAGAAGAAAGAAATTGAAAAGATCGGTAATGGATATTACCTCTTCTTTGGAACGCCTCTTTGAATCCTCCACTTAAAGAACTAAGATTGGTCTTTGGAGAAGACCAGGACCTCTAGGATTATTCTAGGGAAGTGGAGAGGAGAAAATGGCAGGGGTTGGCCGAGCTTGAGTGCTCAAATTGGTGTGAGGAGGAGGGGGAGGAGGTGCCCTTTTATAAGGGAGGAGAGGGGCACCTTAGGAATATCTCAAAATATTATTTTATATTAAAGTCAAAATCGGTTTATAATGGTTCCAAAGTGTCTTATTTCGAAGCTAAAGTGGGGATGGGTCGAAATCCTATCAGCCAATAGGATTTAGACAAGTTTAGGGTATTATTTTAACCTTATCAATTAGATTTAACTCTAAGTTAATTAATTTAACTTTTACCGTGTCTTTTTGTTTTCTTTCACTATATGGTTAATACACTTACTATAACATGCCAAACGAACCCCAAATTGTTTATTATTAATATATATATCCTTATCTAAGTCATTTGGCCTAACCTTAGATTTTTAGGAATAAAATAACAATTAATAATATAATATTTATTTTAAAAACTATTTTGTGTCAATTTTGACACTATTTGATATATGATTTTTGTGAAAGTCATAACAGAATTATATGTTCGAACCAAGTTGATTACATCAACACTAATATATCATAGTAACCTAGAAAATTAGTGTAATTCATAAAAAGTCTCAAATTACATTTATTTGGGTGTTTATAACATCAATTATGTCAATATTTCATTAATAAGATAATTACTGCATCATCATTGTGTCATAAATAAATTATATTATTTAATGTCTAAAAATTAAAAATAAAATACAATTATGTAGGAAATCGTTTTATCTTTCTAATGAATATTTATAGTCGAATTTATCTTATGTATAACCCTATATTAAAAATGATTTACTTATTAAACTTTGATTTTAACTATTTTAACCCTTCTTTAAATAAATTAATAATAAATGTCCTAATCTAATCCAAGTGGGCCTAAATGGTCATATTTTATTCCTAAGTTTGTTTTTGGTCGAATTACACTTGTCCAATAGAATTAGGACATGTGTTAGGGTAATATTGATATCATATTTACCCTTAGTTACCCTATTTACTATTAACCGCGGTAAAAATAGTAAAAAGTTACTATTCACCAAAAAATTATTTTTATCTCATTGAACCACATTTTACTTACTGATATCAACCGTGTCTGTCGGATTTTTGAAATTCCATTCACAGAAGCGGTAAAATTAAGTTTTATGCAAAATTCAGTTTTTAACCTACCACTTAGTGGTTTCACTATTCATCAAAAATTGAAAGTTTTCAGAAAAATACCAAAATTTCACCCTAGGCTAATTTCGATATTCTGAGTCCAAAAATGAAGTCCATTTTGACAAATAAAATTTATAAAATTTCAAAAAGTGGTTATTACTATTCATAACGGCTAGTTTTAATAGCATATTGTTGTTTAGTGAAACTCGGTATTGCGTACGACGCAAGCTATCGAGGAAGGTCGCGATTGCGTGTAAAGCAAGCCAAGCAAGTGTTGTGTAGAAAAAGATTCCTTTGATGATTTATATAACATAAAAGTCTTGGGTGTTACATTCTCAGTGTTTCAGCCACTCCATTTCCTTTTCCAGGTGTATTGACAAGCTAAAAACCAAAAAACTGAAGGTATTCCACCCACCTTCATTGTCTCTGATTAAAATCAAGCTATGTAAAGATATATTTGAGACTTTTATGGTCTTTGTACCCCACAAAATTTTCTCCCAATAAATAATTTCCCCAACACCGCAAAGCATGTACAACTATATCTAACTCCAGATCATGCATTAGGAAACTCCTATCATGTGGCCTAAACAACAAAGACCCATATGCAACAACTCGATCTCCTTGTATAAGAACTACTCCCAACCCAATACCTAATGCATCATAGTGAAAAGTGTAACTCTTTCCTAGATCTAGAAATATTAGTATCGGTGCTAAAGTAAGACGTCCCTTCAACCCATGAAATTTTATGTCACAATAGTCTGGCTACTCAAACTTCCCACCTTTATTGGCCAATCCCTTCATTGGTGGTACTAAGCTTGATAATTCCCGAATAAAATTCATGTAGTGACCAGCTATCCCCAAAAAACTCTATAACTCAAAAAAGTTCTTGGGATTCTCCCAGGTAACTACTACTCTCACCTTCTCTGGGTCTATTGATACTCTAGTCTCTGAGATAATGTGACATAGGAAGTTAATATGATCCATATAAAAGTGGAATTTGGTGTACTTTGAATAAAACTAATGCTCTCTCATAGTATTCAAAAAGATCTCAAGATTTTTGTCAAGAACTTTTAGATAGTGGGAATACACCAAGATATCATCCATGAAAACCACCACCAAAGATTCTAGGTAAGGATGGAATACTCAGTTCATCAGCACCATGAAAAATGGTGCCATATTCGTGAGACAAAACGGCATAACCAAGTACTCATATGAACTATACCAACTTCGAAAGGATGTACGAGGTATGTCTGTCAATCGAACACGTACTTGGTGATATCCTGACCTAAACTCAATCTTCGATAATACTCAAGATCCTCAAAGATGGTCAAACATGTCATCTATACAAGGAAATGGATATCAGTTTTTAACCATCAACTGGTTCAGTTTCTGATAGTCCACGCATAGCCTAAGGGTACTATCTACCATTTTTGTGAAAACGACCGGTGAAACCTAAGGAGAAGTACTAGGTCAGATAAAAACCTTAACTTCTAGATCTTCCAAATGCCTCTTGAGATCATTCAAATCCATCGTAGTCATCATGTAAGGAGGAATGGATACTAGTGTAACTCTTGGAACTAGCTCGATAGTGAGATCCACCTCTTTAATCAAAGGTAATACTGATAAATATTCTAGGAAAACATGTCCCTAAAATGATCAACCAGTAGAGGGAAATCTCTGAGACATGTTTCTTGATCAACCAGATAAAAACTCACAATCTAGGCTATCATCCTTCCCATCACATAATTCTTGGGTCCATCTCATCATTCCTGAACATCTGAATCTCCCTTATGTAGAAACTCTTTTCCCTCAGATGATGTGAAACTAACCCTTTGATGATATCCATCAACAAAGGATTGAAAATATCCAACATGACCATTCAAAGAATGAAAAAAAATATTTTCATCTCTAAGATATAGAGGTTTCATAGAAAGTGACACCCACCAATATCAAGGGGAATTATTTAAACTGACGTACACCTGCCATTCTAATCCCTAACGGAGTGTCTAGAGTCATAACATCTGAATTAGTATAAACACAGAGCTCAAGTATTTCCACAATGGCCATATATATAAAACTATGTATAGCACCAATAACCAAAACTGCAGAAGATAAAACAGAGGCAACTAGAATAATACCTCTGACAGTAGAAGGTTTGGGATCTTGGTTCTGCTTGGTATGTTGTACTGCATTGGTCTGACCTATACTGTGGCCCTGAGACTCATCTTGGATACCCTATGTTGACATGAAATGTTGTCATTTAGCTCCTGGGGTCAGGATACCATGGCCACGACCATCCCCATCGGCCTGATTGACCTGACGCATTCCAGTTCCATTACTAGTGAGAAGCTTATGACCCCACTCCTAAACATGAAGTTGGTACAGAGCCTCTCTCACTTGGTGCTGGTTGAAACGTCCTGCAAAACCGCTTTAAATGGAACATAATTATGCAATCTCATCATTTGAACGGTTCCATCAGGAAATGATATTTATTATGCCCAATCCTTCTGCCAAGGTATCACCTCACCTAGATACCAGAAGAAATGTTCTAACTACTCGTATCCCTGTGAGAAAGCTCCATACTATGCTTTTTTACTTCTGTTCGAGACAGTACTGGATCTCGATGCTGAAATTCCATCGCGCACACCCCCAGATTCTCATAGGTGGCATTTGGTAATCAACACCTGATTCATAATAAAAGATATAGAAGGAAACCTGGTGAGATTCACCAGTGTTCAAATGTCAAACCTTTGACCATCCATGAATATTCTAGCTTTTGATATGTCATCACCCATTAGAATAGGTAAAAAACATTGAAGCTCAGTAAATCGGGAAGAATAGTCCATAAATGATAGTGTTCCCTACTCCATGTGCATGAACTCCTGGGCTTAGTTGGACCTCAACGTCTCGAAAAAACAATAATCATAAAAGGATATCTGAAATTATTCATATGTCATATCCCGATTACACCCTACCTGAGTGAAAAAATCCCACCATCCTTTGGAAGAATCATGTAGAATATAAGTCGTAAGCTTGACACTCCTCAAAAGAGGCTTCTCTAAATGCTTGAAGTAAGTCCGCACTAATTCAAAACATGATTCCGCATTTGGTGGTCCTCCATACCCTGAGAAAGTAGGTAGATGCAGATGCTGAAATATACATTTCAGCTCTGCCATAGATGTGGCAGTCTGTGGTGATCCCTGAAAATTCATTATGAAACTCTCAAATCGATCACATAACTATGCATATGAACCTATGTCTAGTATAAAAGTTGGTGCTACTACTGCCACAACTATAGGATCCATCAGTATCCCATGGACTACTATTTCTGGGGTATGATCATCGCCACCCTCCGGGCGTACAGTTCGTGGTCATTACGGCGGCATGAATCTAGAAGGTCCAGCATACACGCCTCAGTACTAACTTACCAAAAAAGGAAATAGTTACTCAAAATTTCAAGAATGGAACAAGTAAAAGAAATCATTCATGTTTTCCAAAATTGGGGTATATGACATTTATAACCTTGTACACAGAATGTTATCCTAGGGATTTACATGGGTGTGTCTTTATTCCCAATATGGCCAAATAGCACACCTCACACATGGAATGTTCCTCCTGAGACAAAGTGTACACTTACATTTTCCTCCCTTCTACAAGGATAGAAATACACGGTTCATCCGGTGTAAGACTATATGGAATGTTCACAATTGACAAGGTGGATACAGTTTAGTTTTCATCCACCCATTTCATTAGACACATGTAAGGATACACGATTGACTTACACAAGGCATGTAATCCCATTACACAGTGTTTCCTGCACAAATCTTGAAAACCTAGGTTCCATTCTCACATGACAGGTTACAAAATCAAGGGTTACATGGAGTGTACACAAGTTACATGGAATGTTCTTCTTAAAATTTGGAACATCATATCCCCCAATCAAGAAGAACACACTGTGTGATATTCAAAACTATAGGTCGTCTATACTGGGTTTTTTAGGATAGAAAATCCATATTTTCCAGAAAACCCATTTTTGTAACACCCCATGATTTCATAGTGTGTTATTTCTTCGAAATAATTCAATAACTTGCACTACACAAAACACCGAGTTCAATCACACCTTGACTTACAAAAAAAGCCATTAAAAGAGGTCATGAATAGTATTAACTAAATTTTAAACTTTATATAATCCTTATAATTTTAGAATCCATATTATGAGTTTCTTAGTCATAATGCAAGAACAGATTCATTTTCAGTATTACACTTTTATTAACTTTTAATAGTGAAACCTTTTTAAATACAATATTTTAAACTTTTTAACTAAATGGAGACATCAAAAAATTTAAAATGAAACATCCCAAGCTTCCACGGTATGCTTTCCTTTGAATAAAACAGTAGCGTGTGTTGTACGCAACTTCGAGTTTAAACACACACCACAACCGATCAAACTAGCCGTTATGAATAGTAATACCTAATTTTTGAAATTATATATATGTTATATTTTAAAATGGACTTCATTTTTGGATTCGGAATATCAAATTTATCCTAAGGTGAAATTTTGGTACTTTTCGTATAACTTTCATATTTTGATGAATAGTGAAAATTACTAAATTTTAATTAAAAACAACTTTTTTAATCAAAATAATTAATAGTGATATATTATGAATTTTAGTAGTTTTAAAGTATATTTAGAATATATTTTTACCATTTAATATAATTTTGTTCATTGGACATAATTTTACAATTAAACCAAACATAAACAAGTGTCAATCTTTTGATAGTTATTATCTCTTAAAAACACGCTTTTTGTTTTGACAATGGGAATTAATTTTAAATTAATTTCTGCCACTTCTGTGTTTTGAATTTATGAAAATGGATTCCATATTTTTAATCAGGATGTTCAAATTGTGTAAATAGGTAACTTTTATTTTTAGACATTTTGAATAATTACTGCGGTAAATATTTTATTTACCATGGTTAAGGGTAAATCCGGTAAATAAGGGTTAAAAAATAATATTATAATAATAATAAATTACCCTAAAACGTGTCTTAACCCTATTGGTTGATACATGGTCGACCATGGGCATCTTTGGGTCGATTTAGGGACCCCATGGATCCACTTGTAAGTGATAATGACACTTTATTTTAATTAAGTTAAAATGAATACAAAAATGACACAAGCACATATCTTTTAGAAAAACAATTGTTACATAGGGTTATATATGTTGGATTTTAGATTATAAATATTAATTATAAAGATAAAAAGATTTCCTACATAATGATATTTTATTTATAATTTTTAGACATTAAATAATTTATTTTATTTATGACACAATGATGATGCAATAATTACTATAATAGTGAAAAATTAAAATAATTGATATTATAAATACCCATATAAATATAATATGAAGCTTTTAATGAATTAAACTAATTTTTTAGGATAATATGATATATTAGGATTTATTTAATTGAATTTTTTCGAAGTAATCAATCTTTTATGAGTTTCACAAAAATCAACTATTGAATAGTGTCAAAATTGACATAAAAGAGTTCTTAAAACAAATATTATATTATTAATTGATATTAAATTCCTAAAAATCTAAGGATCGGCCAAGAGACTTATATCATGATAGTTTCATCATTAATGGACCACTTGGGGGTCTCTTTCATGTATATAGTATGTTTATTAACCATACTATATAAAAATACAAAGAGACATTGTAAAAGTGAAACTAATTAACTTACAGTTAATACTTAAAGATAAGGTTAATATAAGTACCCAAACCTGTCTAAATTCTATTGGATGAGTTGTTTTCGACACATCCCCACCTTAACCTTTGAATAGTCAACTTTGGAGCCATTGGAAACCGAATATGAATTTATTATAAATTAATATTTCTAGCTTTTCCAAAGGTGCCCCTCACCCCTCTTATAAAAAGGCACTCCTCCTTCTCATTTCTTCACACCTTCAAAGCCTTTTGGTTAGGCCAAACTCTGCCCTAATACTCTCCCAACTTCCCTAACTACAACATAGAGGCCTTATTTTGATCATAAATCCAACCTAAGGATCCCTTTTGATCAAATCAAAAGGAAGAACCCGAAAAAGAGGTAATGTTTTCACCAACCCTTTTCAAGTTCCTTTCTTCTTCCACTTCCTCTTTCTTTGTTATTAACATTATAAAATAATAACTCCAGAATAATATATATACTGTGATGTTATTATAAATATGGTACAACCATATTCAGTATTCTATCCATCCTTTGAATAACATGTCACCATACGTGCGTACGTACGGCTTACCGTCTCCACGTCGTGGTGTAATTGTTATTCAATATATTATTATTTGGATGGGTATAATAATGATGTGTAACTCATGTAAATAATAAATATAACATGATAATGATTCTGTATATATGATATAACATCCAATTATATATTATTTTAATATCAAAAGAATGATATTGTCGCTCGTGCGTATGTACGGACTACCGTCTCCACAAACGCGATGAGATTCATTATCCATCATATCCATTCAAGTATAATTATAATTTGATAATTTAAAAATAGTATCTAAGGACTTGATATCATTCTGGATATGAATAATATACATCCCATTAATAATGAATATGGCTCACATAACAAAGAATATAAAGTAAAATGAACCCGTTAACACCCGAAATGACGATAATTCTAAGATATTATTAACAAATCAATGTTAAAAGATCATATATGATATCATATTAAAGTAAATGATTCTTGTATTATTCAATAACAATTATTTCACCATTATACAGGAGGTAAACCTACCATCGACCAAGGAAAAAGTACAAAGTAAGGGATTTTCTTATCTCACTTTTAATTCCGTGAGAATTCCATTGATCAACATTTAATTATTGCATGTGGTGTATGTGTACTGCCCATGATTGTATTCATTTTGTTATATACCTTTATTTATGGGTATTTACATCATCATGGTATGATACTTCTTTCATGGGTGTATGTTTCTTAAGTTACCTAATCAATAAGGGAATTTGAGATTTCAATTTCCACTCATTTGGCTTTACGCATATTTCATTGATTATATTACCCCAAGATTATGTGTGGAATCACTATTAATTTGATTATGTCATCATTTCCACTCCCCTTCCTGTGGATATAAGTTTCATACACATAATAACTCCATTGATAATTCTCAAGTCATTGATATGAATTTGATAAGAGTAATTTTAACTCATTCTCCATTTGTTGAGTTAAACATCCAATTCGTTGGTATTGTTTTTACAAG
The DNA here is from genome assembly GCA_963277665.1 of Viscum album. Lineage (NCBI taxonomy): Eukaryota > Viridiplantae > Streptophyta > Magnoliopsida > Santalales > Viscaceae > Viscum > Viscum album. The sequence continues at coordinate 690,668,122 of OY728122.1, forward strand.
AATATGTGTGAATGTCCTTTGATTGTTTTACACTGAATATCCAATCATATTTAGTGTATTTTTATTTTTCACACATAATTATGTCATTTATTTATCCTTAACCTAAGGATACAACCTTTATGAGAGATTTCATCTCAATTTACATTCCATTGAGACTTCTTTGATGATATACACCAAATCACTTTTATGTGGTGTATATAATGTACTTTGACATAGTATATCATGATTCCCTTTATTCTCATGATATTACAACGTTTTGATTTCCTCAATTATTTGTATTCAAGTGTCTCTATTGGTTAGAATCTCTAACTAAAATACCATTTTTAAATGTTTTAAAGACTTATTCATCTAAACCTTTCTCATTAATGTCCATGATTTAAAAATGGTTTTAAGGATTTATTTATATGGACATTAAAGTTTAGAAATCAAAACTCCTTTTAAAAAGTTTCAAAGTGGTATGGGACACTTTGATTCAAAAATCTACTTTTAAATGGATTCTTGACAAATAGTGCGACTTTTAAATGTTTTAAAGAAAAGGGGGATATTTCTCTCAAATAGTTTTGATGATTATTTTCATCTATGTCAACATCCTTCATTATTCTTGATTGAGGTTAATGTGATACAATACAATCTTCCACTGGAATAGGTAATTTTTAATTAACCAAGGTCATTTACTCTCATCTTATGTATATATTACTTAAATCGGTTTGTAAAGAAAATGTAAATTATCCTAAGCATATCCCCCGGGAGTGTCGTAACTAAGAGTGCAGCAAGGCCCATTGTCGTGCACCAGTTCCCGTTCGAGTCTAGCTCAAAGCGGTGTTTTCGGGTTTTACCCCTAGGTACATCTGTGCCAGAGCTGCCTCTAACTGCTTGTATCCAGACAATGATGTATTGCTCGGAAAACTCACAAAATCTCTTCAATACCAAAATTCTAGGATGTTCTTTTATACTAATCCTCAAAGTTCATCTTAGGTCTACGTGCTCTAATCAGAGTTTATCTAAATCTAGCTACCAAGGTTTGTACTAAACTTCCTCTTATACCAACTGTAACGCCCTGACCCTAATTACCTAGAGTCGGTGCATTATTACATAACATTGGCATGTAATGTAAATATTTATGGATGTATCTAGTTATTCCAAGGCTACTAAACTAATCGGTCTTTCGAGACTTGATCTTTCTCGTGATCATGCCAATGTTATGTAATAATGCACCGACTCTAGGTAATTAGGGTCGGGGTGTTACAATTTTAGTATAAAAACTAACCATTGGGATGCTAAATTCTGCCCCGTGAGGACCCATACTCCCTGCGAATCAATGTTTGGCACCCAAGCATAAGATATCATAGTACAGTTAAAGAAAAAAAGATCAGTCATGATCCACTAAATTCCAATCCAAGAGGGGTCATACACCTCATGAACCAAATTATTCCATCCATTCAATTCAAACGACAGCACATACCAATAAACCTACCACAACAGCTGGAAAAGTTATAACATCATCTATCACAACAACAAGAAATAACTAATGCATCCTAGATATCATGTCATAATGCATGGTATGTGATTATAACAAGTGTATACATGCTGCATGAGATGTAAAACCCTCATCTCATCAGGTTTCAACTAAAATAGAACCCACAATTGCATCAATAGTAATAGCATAAATCAATTGAGTCACCCAATGGGGAAATCGAATCAACTGTAATAGCTCAAAATCTAAAGATCACAAGTCAATTCAATGAAATTTGGATTTTCCCTATATGCAGGATAGATAATCCCAGGCAAAACAAATTACCAAATACCTATTGCTTCCTATCCATGTCCATAGGCTCCAAATAGTAAGACAAAGAAAAAAAGACACTCATTTGATACAATATTGTAACGTCTCAGATCCCAAAGCAACTCAACTAGTGCCTCGTACCTAGTTGGCCACATGGCCTCAAACACATTTTTCTGAAATCCAGAGGCTTTTGACTAGTAGTGAGGGACATGGGTGTGATAGTGGGTAAAATATTTCCTCATTAGTAGAGTGTAAAAAAGAAGAATAAATATTAACTAATAGCGGAAGCAGTAAACAACAGGAAACTAATGTAAAAAACTGAAGACTGAAGGAATAAGTTAAACATAAGGAATGAGATATCTAAATGATGCAGTCTGTCACATGTTCTAGGAAACTAGAAAAATAGGATACACTGCAATCAAGTACAATACAATACCAAATTATGGTAAAACAAAATGAAACTCAGCAGCATCGCAAGCTAAGGCTTAGTCCCATCCTCTCTTTCTCATAAGCGGCAATAAATTACCTGTATGGGGATCATTTACCCTATCGAAACCTACAGTAGTATAGTATTTTTTGGGCCCAAAAGCATGACCCAAATAGGGTGCGCGAAATGAAACCCTGTAGGCAACCACCAAAGGTCTGTGCCAATTTTTCCGTGAGTATATGAAATAGTAGTACACAATAGATAAATGTAGTGAATCATAAGGTACTCAAAAGTAAACATTCCTACAAAGACTATCATTCATTTATATTAATTTAATGTCTTTTAATCAATTCAATTATTTAAATTATATAATTCTTTGGATCTGACCTAAGCCTGTCAATCCCCTATATAATGTAAACACAACAGATACCTTAGTAGGATATTTAAACAAAGAAGTGTATACCGAATCCAAGAATGTGTTTTGTCTTTGTATATGCGTCATTTGTCATTCCATTTTAGTATATCTTAGGGCCAATCCCGATATATAATTATTTCAGAATATTCTGATCATGGACAAGCCTGGTGTATCAGTATTTCATCACATGTCAGGGAAAAGTCTGCTGTATAAGCATTTCCGAATGTATTAGGTACATGCCCAGTATATCAAAATTTCAGTATATTTAGGGCCAAGCCTGGTGTATTAGAATCTCATAGTTTTAAAATTAACACATTTTAATTACACTATTACCTGTTTTTCAATAATCAACTCACATGGGAAAAAATATAAAAAAAGACTAACATGTGAATTAAATTATCGTAATGATTTAACAATTATATTTATATGCCTACATTTATTTAACAAAATTCATTCTAAAACAACCCTAAAAAGGTTACAAATGAAATCCCATCATAATCCTATGCCAAATGGATAAAAAATGGTCATTTAAGGGAAAACGCACCGACGGGGTGGCCCTTAAACAAACTAAATAAGCCTAAATATGCTACAATTAATTTACTCAAGCACCAAAATGGAGTTAGGTATAAAAAAAGTCAAATTATCCATCAAGAAACACCCTAAACAAGGGAACATGGAATAATGGCACATATAAACAACTTGACATTAAGAAATTATCATGAGACCACCTACCTTGAAGTAGTATTACTCTCATCATTTAGCCTCAACTTTCAATTCATGTTATAATGGTATAAATCTATAAATCAAATATAATAATTCAACCTTAAATAACATCCTCATGAATAGAAATTAGGAATAACAGCTCCATAATAATAAATATCTTACCGAGAGGATTCAAACTACACTAACGGTGAAAGGATTGGTGTTCAGACGAAGATTCGGGAGGAAAAACGAGTTATGGGCTCCTTGTTCTTCAACCTTTCAAGTCTCCTATCCAAATAAGTATAAAATGAGGCTACCTACAATTTTAAGCCTAAAAACAGAATCACATGACATGTATATCCCTATACATAGCATGTATATCATTTTACTATTCATAGTTTCACCAATTTACTTTTCACATTGTTCACCAACCTGCGGGCATGACTACATGGCGTGTCTCAGGAAGTATATGATGTGTAATGAATTTTTATTCTCTCTAATACTAACATTATCACACACTATGTATCCCTATCCAACATAGACATACTAAATTGTATGTATATAGGATTACATGGTGTGTAACCCTAAAATAATAATTTTCCCAATTTCCCCTTGTTTTCTCAAAAATAAGTCAAGGAAAAAGAATAGAAGAAAATTGCACCTCAAAATAAGAATTGGGTTCCTATAGTATCAATTGACATAATCCATGCAAGTATTTTTATCATAGAAAAGATAATTATGCTAAATATAGAGATAGAAGTGTATTAGGGTATGAAAAAATTATAAATATACTAGGGAAGCTAACCAAAGTTATGAATTATAACATTTCCAATATAGAGTAACAACATTTCCAATATAGAGTAACAACATTATCCATTTGTGTTATAACAATGTCATACCACTTCATGATTTAGAAACCTCCATCCTTCAATGGGACTAGAAATAAATCTGTAACTGAACAATGTATAAGTTCCTTATAAAATATATTTATCTCTATTGGAATTAATGTTAGGAAGAAGGTTTTCCTTATGATTTATTATCTATTAGAATATATTGATCAATGTCTTTCATTGATTTAACACTCTAAGGATATAGAAGAAATATCAACCATGGAATGTAAGGATTTTATAGAAATTTTCTTGGAAAAATATTTCCTCATAAACAATGAGTAGATATAGAAATAAAATTAATAAATCATTGGAAAAAGAAGCTAAAAATTTTTATTTGTACAAATACAACTTTAAAAGGTTATCAAAGCATGTTATGGATTGCATACGTAATAAAAGGAGTAATATTAGTTGTTTATTTTAAGGTCTTATGAAAATCCTTTAAATGGTTCCAGTATCCTATACATTCTTATCAAACGATGTTACAGTGTCATATGATATCAAGATAGAGAAATAATTCTCCAGGACTCATGGACTTGAATGAGATAAATAGAATAAAATTACGATAGAGAAAAAATGGATGAAGTGTAAATGGGAAAGTAGGTTTTCCCTATATGTGACAATTTTGGAAAGGAACACCTGAGCAATTTTTCAAAAAGAAATATCATTCACTTCAATTGTGGAGATAAATTCCATAATGATTGTGAATGTAAGAGTAATAAAGAATCCTCTAATGTTCTTCATTTCAATAATAAGAATATGGGACACTGTGCCAATAAATTCCCTAAGCATCAAGGGAATATACCACAGAAGAAGAGGGGTCATGGTCAATATTATTCTATCCCAATAGAATAAGTGGAATTACTAATTTAATTGAGTATTTGAAGTAAATAATAATAATGTAGATTTATTTTACCAATGATATTTTGGTTATAAAAATTGTTAAATGTATAAGGATTGTACTAAAGTACTTTTCTTTAAGGATTTTAAGGTATATTTCTAATGGTATTAATAACTAAGAAATTTTATTAGTGGAAAGTTGAAGTGAATGATAGACCTAGACATGTTTCGGATGTTTAGTTGACAATTTTTTTTGGGATAAATAAAATATTAACATTAATTAGGTAAATGAGATTACATAGATTACCTTGGAAGTGAATTCTAATTTAAGGGAAAACATTTTTATATTATCATTTATGGAGTTTATTAAACTTTGGGATTTAGGGAATATATTTTATGATCAGATATGTTATTTTAGGAATAACCTGAGAGTTAATTTTTGGAATCGTGCAAATTTTCATTACAGTTTTGTGGTTATCACAATGATTAAGGAGAATATAATACAATGGTATTTAAATATTTTTTATGTGATAGTAAGAGATACTTAATGTGATTTGGGGAATTAATGTTTTGTTAAAATTTAGTGAGATTATTGTTCGATTTGGAATTTGGTAGTACATAATTTAGAGGACCCTTTAGGTTAAAAATTTATAGAATGGATTAAGTTAAAAAAATTGTTATTAGATAACTTATACTAACCATGTTGGTTATAGTAAATATTTAGAGTCCAACGTAATGAGTTTTGGATCTTTTTATTCATTAAAATAACTTCATGCATGAAAAATTTATGTCAAATATCCATTTATGGTATTATAGTTGAATTATAAACAGATAAAATCACAACCAAATGATTATAATATTATTATGAAAAGGAAATAATCAAGAAATTTTTTTCATGAGTTTTTTGTTCTGGATGAAAAAATAATGAGTCGATTTTATTAAAACTTCCTCAAAATAAAAACATTATTGGTTTACATTTCGTACCAAGAAATCAGTGGCCTTTTAATCCATCATATATTTATAGTTTTTGTATGGATACATTTCTGGTGAACATTTTATCTATTGTGATATAGTAATACTTTGTAGTTTTTTTTCTTCCATATCCACATTTTTACATCCCACCAATCTTCTCCGATTTATAAACTTATTTTTGTGATGACCTTCATATTTTCTTTTTCTCGCATTTAATGAGGATGTTTTGTTAACCCTTCTAATGATTCAGGTTTCCCACAAAATGGTGATCAAATTTCAAACACTTGATTACCAAAAAAAGTTAAAATTGTGAGGAAATAATTTATTTAAGTGTTGGAGAATGTAACATCATGATATTTTGAATGGAAACTACATTTGATATCAATTCAACATGCAATACGGAGCTTAAATAAATCATGACACACTGTTAAAATATTAATATTTTAACATGACCATTATAATGTAGATTATAAATTGGATGGTGTGAATAGTATTAACCATATGTTTTAATATATATATTATTATTAATCAATACATAATTATTGAATAATGCATTTTTCATAAACACTCACGTTTTAGTAAATTAATTTTATATATTTACATCAAAAATAATTTGTATTTATTTTAATGAGAAAATAATATAATTAATTGTTTCCAATTTTATAAAATTTATTTAATATGACGAAACTAACTTTAAAATAATAATCTCAAAATTATCTTATTGTCAATTTTTTGGATTATTTTCAAATTATTGATTTTCGAGGGAATAGTGAAAAAATATGGTTTTCTTTATCTTTTTCTTTCATTTCAAGAATTTAAAAATTATAATTTTTTTAAAAAAATATTAAAATTCAAATTATTTACCTTATAATATTAAAAAATAAATAAAGTTCATATTAATCACTTGTATGGTTTAATTTTTTATAAAAACATTTTAAATTTAAAAAGTCATTTTTCATAAAAAACAGTTATTCGTTGCGTCTAATGTTTTGATCTAAAATTAAAATTTTACACTTTATAAAATTGAATATTAAATAATATATAAAATATTTGGAATAATGAGGTCAAAATTTATAAAATAGTTCCCTTTTATTTTTTTCATTATGAATAGTAATCATTGTAATTTTTGTTACCACAGAAAAAGTTAATTCAGGTAATTTATTTTAAAAATAATATCATATGGAATATAAAATTAATATAAAACTATCCTAATTTATATTGGAAGATCCCATTTCATCTATACTCATACAAGATTCAGTTATATGTCTTTTTTTGGCCATTTGTCGGTGACGAAGACCTTTATAATCTTTTATTTAAGGAAATTTAAAAAATGTAACACACTTGTTTTTAAGAACTATAATTTTTTTAACAAGGAGAAGAAACAAAAAAATGTTTTGTTATCGATATATATTTTAGATATAAAATATCTATATTCATCATGGTAATTTAGTTTTTTTATTAAAGCAATAATTACATTAAATGCCTACACAATACTAACATAGTATTTATTCAATTCATAGAAAAATAAAATTAATGATTTTAAAATTATAAAAAATGACATAATCGGAATGATATAATGTTTCTATGAAATTTTTAAGATGTATGTGAAATATTATTAGTTTTAAATGAATTATATTATAAATTAAATGCTTTTATTTATTATTTTAATTTAAATTAATTAAATAGATTCAAAATTGACAATAATGATATATAATCAAAATAATATTTTATTAATTAATTTAAAAGTTATAAAAACATTTAAAGATAATAATAATGATAATATCTGCTCTAAAATTTCATTCCTTTTCTATTTGTGAGTCAATAGTTACATTATATGTAAAATTAAAACACATGAAGAGTGAAAAAGATGTTACTGCAATTAATGTTAAAATAGGTTAATTTATGGGTAAACAAAAAATAAGAATTCAAAATAGCTCATAAAACTGCCCAAATTTTAATTTTTTAGAATATTTAATCCATATCCTATCATAGGTTTAAAATTTTACCATTTGGAAGCAATATTCCCTAGAATAGTCAAATTATATTTTAATTTGTAAAAAAAATTCAAAAGTGCCCCTCACATAAGTTATAAAAGGGAACCTCCTACCTCACATATTTACACCACTTGGAGCCAGATATCTTGTAATAATCCTGGAAATTCCACTTATAAACTTCACTAGATGCATTATAATGGTTATTTTATCCCTAAAATATCATCCTTAGTTTCTTTAAGGAATTATATAAAAGAGGTATCTCAAACAACGGGTAATTATCTTAACCAACCTATTTCAATTTATGTCTTCTTATACCACTTAAAGTCTATGGTATTTATCATAAAAGTATAAATTATATATCCTAAATAAATATATATTTTATAATTATTATTTAATCATCATTATCCTTCCTCTTCCCCATCAAATGAGAAATGAAAGTGGCACTCATGTGTATGTGCTGCTTATCGTCTCCACATAGCAATACAATTCATTTTTCATCACCATATTTTATTGATTGTAATTATTATTGGAATAATGTTAATAAATTATAATTATGAAATAATTCTATCCATTCAATTATAATATAATATTTTCCTTTTTACCATCTAAACTGTTGGGAAATGATAACGTCGCTCGTGTGTATGTGTGGACTACCACCTCTATGAAATGATGTGACTAGTTTTTCGTTTATATTTTAATTATATTGTAATATGGATATATTTGATAAATATATATGATTTATATAATATAAAAATTATTTTTTAAAATTGAATTATTACCAACCCTTCTTTTGTTCCATTTCTAGAAAAGTGAAAATAGTGTTAATACGTATGTATGACCTACCATCTCTATGAACAATGTAATTCATTTTCTATATTTTAAATTTTATGTATTGCTATAAATTAATATATAATGAATATAAATCATATTTATATCACTATTAACATAATGGAGATTATGGAATAATAATAAAAGTTCAAGGAATGAAACTACTGAACAAAAACATACATGAGAAAAGAAGAAGTTATTACCCAAAATAGTGATTTTAAAATATATATTTTTAAAAATGGGTGATAAAATATTACTAGTAATATATGGTATAAATACCTATAATCAATATTTTTTTATTAAACAGGTAGTTCAGCAGCATAAAAAGTAAGTCAAGCCTACGGTAAGGGTTTCTCATCTCACTTTTTCTTCCATGAGAAATATGTCATATTCCCCACTTATTTCTTTTGTGTGGTGTATATACAACCTCTTTGATATTTTATTTCCTGAATATATTTATCATCATCATATTTATTGTTTTATTTGAATTGTTTTATTTCATATTCCTTATGATTCAAAAGATAATCTAGTGGTATGGTTTTAATTCACAGTCTCATCAATATTTTGGATTTTTTATGTTTAAGTCTACATAGGGGAATATTTCTCTTCCATATCCATGTTTTCTAAAAAAATAAAAATTCGTTTTTATAAAATACTATTATTTTTAAAATTCATCTTTTACCCATGTTCTGATTTTAAAAAAAAAATCAAAAGAGTCTTCATGTCATTTTTTAATGAGGTGCCTTTTGGCTTTTCTTTCAAAAGTCTAAAAGGGAATACTTTTTAAGCTTACATGGAATGAAAATAATTACCCTCCCTTATTAAACCCTAATAATTTCAAGAATACTCTAAAATTTTAAATGGTTTTTTTCAAATAAAATTATTTCTTTATTACGTGCATAGTTTTTCTATTTTAAAATATGATTTTAAAATAAAAAGTGTATTTAACTCAAAAATTATTCTTGTGAACTTTTTAAAGTAGTTACATCCATGTACATACCATATTTTGAATATTATATTTAAGATATACTCTAAGGATACCATCCACTGTATTTATTTGTATGATTTATATTCATTTTTTCTAGGAAAACGTATTGTCAATTTCTATTATTTCTTTTACAATATAGACACTTATTGATTGTTAAGTAATTATAATTTAAATGTATTATTTATTCCTATTTTTATTGCCTTGGACTTAGTAAATAAAATGTGGGTTCCACTATATCCCTTTGATTCATCAGTAGGTCACATGTAAAAAACTATCTTTGTTTTCTGTCGAGACCTTACCCATTTATTCAAGTATCATGGCACAAGTCCTTGACTGTATTTTCAAATCTCTTGTCCAAGGCCTTGATAGTATGAATCTTATGTCCAATATTATTCATTAAATAATTATAAAATCATTTATTTATTTCCATGTTATTAATTAGTAGTCAAGATATCCATGGATAAGTTTCTTATATATGATATTATTTATATGTAATTATTTGATCATCATTTATTTCTTCCATTTTAACGATGACTTATTTATATTACACTGTATAAATATCCTTACAGGGCATCTGATCTCACCCATTTATTACATTTATATTCATTATTATTCCAATAAATATATTATTATTTACTTTTAGTGTTATAATAGAATAAATAATTATGTCCTTGAAGAAAATAAAACATTGTAATTCATGTTTTCAAATATAAATTGAAATTCAAGTTTGAATCTAGTTTTACATGACTAAAAATCTATTTGGTTTTTTGGGATGTGATTGATTGTATCAAGCTCCAATGTAATAAAGTAACTAATAGCTTTGGGACACTAGGGTTAGGGTCTTTATAATTGGTATCATAGTATGTTTAGTAGAAATCAGGGGGAACTAGATTTAGGAAAACACATATTAGGGAAACGTAACCCCATAACATAGTTTGATAATATTCCAATAAAATAAAAGTTTATTTTTCTGAGATTATCTTTGTATAAATTCATAAATTTATATTAAGTTTTTCACCAGTTTTTGTATCGTACATTATGTTATAATACGATATATTGTATCCTATTATTTAGAAATGGAACCTAAAAGAAGTAATAGAAACTATATAAATAGATATAATCCATGTAGGGATTTACCTCTAAGATAATATAACAAAGCAAATGTTGGAGCTACAGCTGCATCTAGGGATGAAAAAATTATAACTATATTAGGGAAGCTCACTTGTGTTTGGGCCAATAACCTATCTCATAGGGAGTATCCAGATGATCTAGAACATGGTGGAATAATGTTACACTATTGTATGAATTATCAACCTCTGTCATTCAATAGGACTACAAATTAATTTATAAACAAACAATAGATAGTTTCTTTGGAAAAGATATTTCCGTATTAAGGAATTAATGAAATAGTTATTGTTTTTATGGTGATTTATCTTCTCTAAAGAGATGTGGATCAACGGTGTTCATTCATACAAAACACTATTGATGTGGAAGAAATATTAAGAATAAAATGGAAGGATTTTATGGAACTTTTATAGAAAAAAAATTTCTATACAAAAAATCAGTGAATATAAAGAGAAAATTCTTGGTTTTATAGTAAGTGGAAGATAGAAATGGGGATAAGTAAAATAGCCAACATTACAAGGTTAACAAGACATTTTATAGACTATTTATGTAATCAAAATAGTAAGGATGACTATTTATTTTATGGTATTACCCCAATCTATCAAAGGGAACCAGTATCCCAAACTTTATCATCATATGTTGATATAGTATCATGTTTTATGACAATTTATAAATCATTATAAAATTACTTGGGGATCGAATAAAATCAAGATAAGAAAAATATGGAATTAAAAAATAGACAAAAGGATAAAGGGAAAGAATGATTTTTTTAAACGTGATAATTTTAGAATTAAAGGCCATGGTAAGTGCTAGAAAATAATAGGAGTTTACTTCAAGTGTTGGAAAATATTTCATTAGGTGAATGAATTTAAGGTTGTAAAACAAGCCTCAAATATTCAGTGCTTAGACAGCAAGGAGATAGGTAACTATAAAAATTAATGCCCCAATAATCGTGGTAATATACCATATAAAGAGTGGGATCAAGGTCAATCTTATTCTATTACTACATCCAAAGTTGCATGATTAGCACGTTAGAATAGTTTTATTCTACAATAATGTTGTATATGTATTTTATCAATGATAGTTTTTTATAAGAATCATGAAATGTATAAGGATTTTAATATAGAAGTTTTCTTTAAAAAATTTATATCAAATGTTCAATGGTACTAATAACCAAGAAAAGTGATTAGTGGTAATGTAAAGAGAGTAATGACCCTTAATGTGTTCCCAGAGATTATTTAATATTGTTTAATTAGGATAAATAAAACATTGATGTTAAAGAAGTAAATGAGACAGTACAAGTTACTTTGGAATTGATTTGTAATTTGTGAAAAAAATATTTTTATGTTATCATTAATGTAGTTTACTACACCTTTGTATTTAGGGAATATATTTTATGGTCAGATATGTTATTTAAGAAATTTGTAGATAGATAATTTTTGGAAGCATACAGGTTTTCATTAATTTTTAGTAGTGATCACTATGTTTTAGGAAAATATATAATCAAGGTATTTAAATATTTTTGATATGATTGGAATAGATACTTTATGATATTTGGGTAACTAATGTTATGTTAAAATTTAATGATATTATTTCTGGATTTTTAATTTTACAATTTATGGAATAGATTAAGTTAATATTTGGATATTTTTGGATAACTTGGGCTGACCATGTTGGTTTTGGTAAATATTTAAAGACCAAAGGAAAAAATTATAGATCTTTTGATTCATTAAAATTGCTTCTGGAATGAAAAAAAATCATCTTGAATATCCATTTCATATATTAATATATGAAGTGGAAATAGATAGAAGCCTAACCAAACGATGAGATTATGATTATAACATAAAACGTATCTAGTAATATTATTTTATTGATTGTTATATCAAGATATTAATATAATATATTGAATATAAGAAGAAACCTTGAAATAAAAACATTATCTATTTTCTTTTCTTTTCGAGAAATCAATTCCCTTTTAACCCATCACAGATTTATAGTTTTGTGGTGTTTACCTTCCTCAAGATCATATTCTATATCACTCTATATTAAACCTTGGTGTTATTCTTTCTTCCATATCCATATTTTCACTTCCCTCAAATGTTCTCCTATTTAGAAACCTTGTTTTGTGATTACCTTTATCTTTTTCCCCTGTTTCTAAGAGGAAATTTTCAACCCTTTTAACAATGTGGGTTTTACACAAAAATATTTTAAAATATAAAACCATTGATTATCCAAAACAATTAAAATTTGTGAGGATTTAATTTATTTATGTGAATTAATATAATACCTTGATATTTTAAAACTACGTTGTGTTCAATAGCATATACAACACAAAACACCGAGCTTAAAAGAATCAAGATACACTATTAAAATATTATTATTTTAACACAACTCTTATAAATGATCAGTTAAATTATATGTTGTGAATAATATTGACCATATTATGAAATATATATAATATTATAAATTAAAGAAATTCATTTATTAATTCTTATGAAATAAAAAATCATTTTTTAGGAAAGTCATTTTATAGGTTCTCTTCAAAAAATGTTTTTAAGACTTTTTTTGAGAATATAATATAATTATATTTTCCAATTTTGGAAAAATTATATTAAAAAATTAATTTCATTTTTTAAATCATAATAGTAAAATTATATTATTATTAGTTTTTGTGATTTTTCTAAAAAATGATTTCATATTGAATAGTGACAAATAATGCTTCTATTTAAAATTGATTACTTATTTCAAAAACATTAAAAATAAAAGTTTTTTAAAAAATTGTATAAAATTAAAAATTGTTCTAATATATTATTAATAATCCAATTAATTCAATTTAAATCAATTTCTACGTTGAATTTGGTATAAAAGTATTTTTATACTTAAAAGGAATTTTTTCTGAAAAACTGGTTTTTGTTGCCTCTTACATTTTAGTCTAAAATTTAAATCTTACACCTTTTAAAATTTTATATTAAAGAATTTATCACATATTAGGAATCTAGAGTTCCAAATTTTATTAATATTTCTTTTTTATTTTGTATCATTAACCGTAGTAACCACATTTTTGTTTACCATGTTAAAAGGTAAATAACGTAATTACCATTAAGAATGACATGATATAGACTCTAAATGACCCTAACACTTCCCTAAATTTTATTTTATAATTTAAATGAAACCATAATAATATGATACTCAGTTATATGTCCTTTTGTGTCCATTTGATTGTTATTATTAACTTTAAAATCGTTTATGTGAAGAAAATCAAAAAATGGCATACTCTTGTTTTTTATGACTATAATATTTTTAAAAATCGGATAAATAGATGATATGTTTTGTTATGAATATTATTTTGAAATATTAAATATTAATTTTGATGATGGTAATTAAATTTTAATTTTTAGTGAAAAAATAATAACCTTACATGTTTAGACAATGTTGGCACGAAAATTATTCAAATAAAAGAAAAATAAAATAAATGATTTTAAAAATATTAAAAGTGGTATAACATTAAGTAGATAATTTGTCCCATAATTTTCTTATATATATGGGACATGTTAGGGATTTTAAATAAATTTTAATAAAAATAAAACTTTTCCTTAATGTATTTGAAGTCAGATTAGATGAATATTGTCCAAAATAATAATAATGATATTTTCTCAAATATAATATTTTATTAAATAATTTTGGGATTATAAAAATATTTAAAGTGTTAAATAATAAAATTATATGGTCTAAAATATCATTACTTGTCCATTTAAAGTTCAATTTTAACCTTTTAGGAAAAATTATAACCCTATAGGAGTGAAAAGGATGTTACTATAGTTAATGTTAAAATCGGTTATTTATGGGGTTAAACCAAAACATAAGGTTTAAAATATTACTTAAACCACTCCAATTTGTTTAGGAAATCTAAACCATATAATTCAATAGGTTAATTTTAATTACCATTTGGAATCATTACTCTCTATAATAGTCTTGTTATATTTTAATTTATTAAGAAATTCCAAAAGTGTCTCTCACCTCAATTATAAAAGGATACCTCCTGCATCACTTATTTACAAAACAGTGGGTCATATAACAAGAAAACCGCATAAATATATTACTCTTATAAACTTCCTTTTCTATCTTTCATAGGTATTGGTCTTCTAAAATGGTTATCCTTAGGTTTATTAAATAAGTATCAAAAGGAGGTCATTTGAAAGAAGAGCTAATCGTCATACTTGAACTCTATCAATTTATTTATTCATATACCTATTCTAAATATATTTTATTTATCAAAAAAGTTTACAAAAGTTATCATAAATAAACTAAAATTTATTCATGACTATGCAACAACCATTATAAACTATTTTCCTTGTAAAATGGGAAATGAAAGTGTCACACGGGCATAAATACAGTTCACCGTCTCCACATAGTAATACAATTGATTTTTCATCACCATATTTTAGGGATATTATTTATTATGTGATTGATGTTAATATATGATAATTACTACATAGTGATACCCATGTGAATATAAAATAAAATTTACCTTCTTAACCTCCAAACCTGTGGGAAATGATAATGTCGCTCGTGCGTACGTGTGGACTACCACCTCTACGAAGTGATGTGATTCGTTTTATCATTTCTATTTTACTTGGACGGTTATAAGGTTTGATTTTATGAATATATATTATTTACATGATTTAATAATTACTCCATTTAGGAGAAATATTTTTTACATTTCCTTTGTTCCATCTGTTGAAAAGTGATAATAGCGTCCATGCGTTTGTACGGTCTACCATCTCCAAGAACAGTGTAATGCATTTTCTATATATAACTTTAATAGATTAATATAAATTAATATATAATAAATGTATAATATATTTTTATTATTACTAATATTATATAGATTATGGAACCATAATAAAATTATAAGTACTGAAACTACTAACCCAAAACATACATTAAAAATAAAGAAGTTTTTACACAAAATAGTGATTTTAATAAAGAATTACTAATTAATGGGTGTTAAAATCTTATAAGTAATTAATATATGGTATTATTATTTATAATAAATATATATCTAATATAAATGAGGTTTTAATACATACAAATTAATTTGGACCAGGGGTAAGGGCTCCTACTCTCACTTTAACTTCCATCACCATATATTTATTTTCTTTCGTGTATATACTACCCCTTTGATATGTGATATCATGGATATATTTATCTTCATTTTATTAGAGTTTAATTTGAATTTATTTCTTTCATGTGTATTATGATTCAAAATAAACCAAAATTTTAAGGTTTTCATTCACAATATCATCATTATTCTAGATTGTTTATGATTAAGTCTATGCAAGTGAATATTTCCCTTATATATCCATACTTTATAAAACAAGAAAATTTTATTTAAAAATATCAAATGATTGTAAAAATTAATTTATCCATGTTTTCTCATACATATCCATGTTTTCTTAAAAATCAAATTTTTTGTAATAATATCTTATGATTGTTAAAATTCATTTTTACCCATGTTTTAATTTTTGTCTTATACAGAAGTAATATAATTTTCTACCATCATAAATCCACAGTATTTAAATATTATTTTACAAGTTTATAATTTTTTCTCAAGAAAATTATTCTCTTAATTTTGTTTTTATTTCTTATATTTTAAAATGTGATTTTCAAAGTAAAATGGTATTTTCCTCAAGAAATGTTTATATGAAATTTTTAAAGTATTTTCATCTATATCCACATCCTTTATTGAATCTTATGTTGTGGATATAGTATAATCATACCATCCACAATAATTATTCATATTTATTATATTTGTATTATACCTTAAAAATTAAATAACCTTGAGTTTTACCAATAACTTACTTTCTTTCACTTTTTTTATCTTTTTAGGTTTAGAGTTTTAAATAATTAGTCCATAACTCATATATTATAGAACAATATAATGCAAAGTGGACACTTCCTATCAAGATAAATTTTTATACAATTAAAAATATTTAACGAAAAAAATATTTATTTTATGAAAACTTTTCATGACTTCATCCTTTCCCTTAGCTATCCAGTGTAATACATTTAAAATTCTAGGAAGAGTATAGAAATGTCAGCGAGGGATAGAGAAAAAAAGAAACAGTTAGTCATGTGAAAACATGAAAAAAAATATAATATTTACCATTTTCATAAAATTTATTTGATCATATGAAATAAAAAATTCACTTCAAATAGACACAAACATTTTTCTCAAATAAAATCATTCAAAATCATAGCAGGAAATTAAAATCCCTTTTAGTGACATAGAGAATCAAATTCATAGAACCCTTTAAAACCCATTTTAATTGGAATAACCATATGGATGATTAAAAATATAATCATTACCTAATATATTAGGGAATTATACAGTCACAACCATAGTTTAAGATAAAACATCCTCACTCATCTCTATATGGGTCTCCCTCTCATATAAGTTGTAATAGGCACACCTAGAGCTATCTAGGTTACCCCATTGTATAAGCTATAACGGGTTCACCCAAAGAAATCAAGGAACACCCTTTTCTCATGTATAATTCTCAAGTACCATTACATGAATAAAAAATGTATGCTTTAACTTTTGAAAAACAAAATTAAACTCATAAATAAATCACTTCTGGTTATCAAAATACCCTTTTCTTTTAAAAACCCATTCTCAATACCTAAATACACTTTTCTTTTCTAACCCCATATTCAATACCAAAATACCCAAAAAATAGTAAAATTTATTTATTTGAATAAAACATGAATTATTTTAACGGAATCTAAAAATAAAATTATGTTCAATACATTATAAAACTCATTATTACCATATACATTTAGAATCGAACATTCCTTTTGTTGTTTGTTAAAATGATTTATATAAAACATATAAAAATGTTCCCTTTTAAAAACATTGAAATAAAGTAAAAGGTATATAAAATATAATTTATAAATATTTTATATCCATATAAAATATTTCATAAAATAATTTTAAGACATGGATATAGAAAAGTACGAGTTAGAAGGAAAAAATTTAGAGAGGATATTTTTTTCAAATAAATGCCCCTTATCACTTAAAAAAACATGAATCATAAATACCATTAAGGAATTACATTAAATAAAAATTTAAATATCATTAGAATAGATAAATTCCTGAAATATAATTTCAATGGGTCTGTATATACTCCGTATAAAATAATATAAGTCTTTAACATCAAAAACAAATGCCTCAATGAAAGGAAATTGAGAGGGAGCCCCTTACCTTGTGTCTGACATCTTATGTTTGTATTTATCCTTGAGAATAGTAATATTATGTTAATTATTTAATTGATTGAGAATATTTTTCAAGTTTATTATTAATTTAAATTCACTTATTGAAAATTTAAATACAATTACTAAATCAACTAAGTTTAAGTCGGATGTTTTGACCAAATTCAGTTTATGTGTCAAAAAACAACTTTGGTAGGTCGAACGTGGTCAAAGGTGTCGTTATTTAAACATATCCAGAATAATAACGATGAAATATTTGTAATATTTATATATAAATTATACTTTTAAACCCAATATTGGAATATGGTTATGAAAAATGAAATAATGTTATGATCAAGGAGATGGTAGGTCGTATGAGTGCACAGGTAACATTTCCATTTTTCATTGATCATTATAGAAATAAGGTAAGTAAAATTTACCTTAAAATAATGATAATTATATCATAAATAATAAAATATATATTTTTATATTCGTATAAATATTATTCTTTTGATTTTGTGATGGAAAAAAGAATCATATCGCTTCTGAGAAGGTGGTAATCCACATGTCTACGAATGACATTATCACTTTTTTAGTGAGTGAAAAGGTAAGAAATAAAATGATATATTATAAATAAATTAAAATAAATATTTAATAAACATAAAAAATATGCCTTTTAAATAACATATATTTATATTTTTACCCTTATTACCTTTACTATAATAAATTAGTGAAAACGAATCACATCACTTCACGAGCTAACAGTCTGTCGTACACACAAACGACATCATTGCATCCATTACATATTGGAATATAAATATTTTATATATGATATTATTAATAAAAATTTATAATTATGGTATAAATATCATATATAAACTTTATATCCATCATTATAACCAACTGTGAGAGGTGGTACTGGAAAAATAAATGACATCATTTCGTAAGGTTGTAGTTCGCCGCACACACGAATAATGATTACATAACCCATTTGATGGGAGTGTGTGTGTTTCAAGGTAAAAATATTAAAATAATAAAATATACGAAGATGTAATTTAAATATTTTATTATATCATCATGGTATAAGAATAATTTAAGGGGTTTTTTAAATAAATATACCAAAAATGCTTATTGATGATTGTTTCCACTTCTTTTGGCATGTCCTTTTGGTTTGCACCAGACAACTTACATGGTTCGATTTATTCCAAAATTAAGTATTATAGGGGGGTTTTAATGAATTCTACAAGTTAATTTGGTTTTTATTATTTGAAAAAAATGGTTTTAAAGGTTTTAAGAGAAGAGAAGATAGGGTGTCCTTTTGTATGTTGGGTGAGTGGCGCAATTGTAAATTTTTCAAATAGTGAATGACACCCACATTTTTTTCAAGTCATAAAGCCTGATAAATGGAAAATTCTTGATACTATAAGGTATTAGGTCAAAAATATTTACATTAAATGGGTTTTTAAATGTTTTTATACGACTTTCCCCTTTTTTTAGAGTTTAACCACTAAGTATACATGTTTTTACCCTATTCACTATAATTAATTTTAATTTGCTTCACTAATCACATTGGTAAAAATCAAGCTGACCTTATTATAAATTATGAATTATGATAATTACATATATGGATTTAATTTTTCTAATTTAAATTCAATATAGTGTCAAAAGTTAATTTAATATTAATCCCGTAGACGTGACGACACATCATGTTTTTAAGAATATTTTTTTAAAAAAAAGATAATTATATATTAAATCTCTGACTAATTTTAAAAATTTAATGTAACTAAAATAATTTTTATTGATATATATTCTATACATTAAATTTTAAAAATTCCTCATTAGGTTTTAATTTAAATAATTAAAATAGAGAATGAGTATGAATTATAAAACAGTTTTTAGACAATCCTATTTTTTAAACCGAAAACAAACTTATTCTAAAAAAATTTAAAGTTAATTAAAAAGTAATAAAGTGTAATAAAAGTAGATATAATGATACTTGGTTTACTTTAAAACATATTCAAAACATATTGAGACTTTTAATTACTTAATTTATTAAAATAAATGACTTTTCAAAAAAAGGGTATTTTTCATTATTCACAAAAAAACAAATATTTTTTGAAAAAAAAATCACCAACAGTACATTTTGATATGAATATTTCAAAAATAATAATCGTTTTATAAAATTAAAATTATAAAATTTATAAATTAACCTTTTATATATAAAAATATAATAAATATTTTTAATTAAAAGAATTTTTTTTTGATAAAAAATTTACTTAATATTTTTATTACTAATATAATTATCTAATTAAAATTAATAAATATGAAAGAAAATATTTACTATATAATTTAATGGGTTATTTAATCTTACTCCCATTTTGTAAATTGTATCCTTTTAATTTTATTCATTTAAAAAACAAGTGGGAATATATTTCCCTCATATAATTTTCATATTACCATGTTACCTATTCAACCGTATGGTTTTTCTATAAACACAAAACTTGGTGAATCACCTTATTCCATAATAACTTTTCTCTATGGTCAGTAATATTACCTTTTATTTCCTCATAGGCAATATTATCTCCCAAAAGAATTACTTCTTGGATCAAAACATGAGATGAATCGAGCACATAATTCTTAAATAATGAAACGTTAAATAATATGTGCAACTAAGATAAAATAAGTGGAAATACACTAAGTATAAAACTGATCCAACTTTCTCCCAGATTTTATATAGTCCAATGAATTGTACACTTAGCATTCCCTTTTTACAAAAAAAATGTGGAACTATTACAACCCATCCCAATGGGGCCTAGGTCGCGACACCCTAATCCTGCCTCCAATAGTTCAGGCGTTGGCGACTTTCACCTATTAGGCATATCCCTAAAATGGGAGGACTAAACCTCAGTACATCTATACACGCTCACATCTCCAACCTCATACAATACTGAATTGTAAAAATATTGAAAAAATCTACATTCATACATCTATATCCCACAACCAATGTATGACAAGAATTAATATAAAGTTAATTGGGATAATTGCAATCCCATCACAAAGATTTTGAAAACAAGTACAACCTAAAGGTAAATATGGGGACTACTACTGAAATACTATAGGAACCCCCCCCCCCTGTTATGTCCAACTCACTAAGCACTTCCTGGTACTGGTCCCTCTATGACTCTGTCAAAAGGTAGATCATCAGTACATGACAAGACACATGCAAGAAACTCCCATGTTTGAGTAATTATAAAAGTACCTATTAGGACACCCAAATGGCCCAAAACATATAAAATAATAATAACATTAATATCTACACTATTCTTTGTCTACAACAGATATAAAAATAATATTGATATATACTCTACAAAGACACACAGTCTCAATGTAATGTTACAATTGTAATTACATCCTATGATTCTTGGTCAAAGATCCAAATAGCACTCATCTAGGAGAAAACATTCCACAAGTCAAATGGCACTAATGACATCTATTTGAGAGGTAGTGTTCATCAGCTAACCCCATTATAAGTATATACTCAATGTCTTAAGTGATGTGATATAAATATGAGGAGCACTATCAAGGCCATTGGGTGTACCAAAAACTCAATATGTATTAACCCATTATGTAGAGGATCGATGCCCACATAGTTTTTGGTCAAGATGATACCAATAATTCCACTTAGTAAAATATGATGATAAAGGATCTCACTCTATGCCTCATGTATGAATTCTGACAACATTATCCAGGATGTCTTGTTGGAGGGATCATCATCCTATGTATAGGATGTATTTCCATACTAACCCTCATGTAGTGGATATGGAGAACACACCCTAAAACAAATTCCATGATATATAGAAAAAGGTCTCCAACACAACTTTTAAGTAATACATGGTGCATATTATGAGTACACAACATGTAAGATCCCAGTCTTTTTGTAGGTATTCCCCTATATAAATTTTAAATTTATTATATGTTTCTTGGTTAATGAAATTTATTCAGATAGTAAAGGGGTAAAAATGGGTTTTTTGGGGGTTCAGAACATTAAAAAATGGAAAACTGGGTCAACCTATCTAAGGGACGTGGTTGGAACATGGTTGAGTAAATCGTGCGGCCTACCCAAGAAAATCGTGAAACCTTGTAAAGTGGAATTATTCATGGTTGTTGTATGGTTTTTAAATCATGTGGGTATCCATAGGATTCCATGTGACCCAACTTCCATTATATAGTGGATTTCACATGGTTTTGAAAATCATGCCGGCAAACTGTGTGACCCTGTAAAAATTAGAAAAAATAAAACTTTTCCATTACGGGATATTCAGATCCCCACTTGATTTATACATAATTTCTCCCCCAATAAACCATAAGGACAAACCAAATCGACCCAAGATTCCCAAGGGTGGTTCTCATTCTATTATTGGATTTTTGGAGAAATTTTTTTGTGGATCAAATCCCCAAGTAAATCTAACACTCCTCTTGCTTCTCCTTTCCAAATTAGGGTTTTTAGTTTCTCTCATCCTCTTCTGAAGCCCTAAACAAACTTTTTCCAATGGAATCTAGGTTGAATCTTCAAAGGGTTTTTGAATCCAGATCGAAGGCTACAATTACTAGTGTATTCTTTGTGGGTTCAAGGTAGGTGGTCTACAAGTTAAATCCCATAGTTGTTAATCACATTTGTGCATTTGATACTGTGTTCTTATTTTCCACTTGTTATTTGATTGGTGTTGTTAGTGGGATTTGGAATAATGGGTGTCTCATTAATGTATAGATCCCCTCATGATCCTCGTTGGATGCATTGAGGATGATATGACCAATTTAGGGAAACCCATACGGTGTGTCAACATTCCCGAACCTAGGAATTGGTAAGGTTAAGTGTAAAGTTGATGAGATATTACAAAAGGACCATATTAAACATTGTAATATGTTAGTTGGGATGAAAATTGAATTTTGGTAATTGTGCCTTGGTTTTGATAATGGAATAAGGGGTTGTTTGTCATGGATTAAAATTGGGTCTATTTGGTCAATTGAAATTGTGTCAAATGGTTTATGAATTATGTTGAAATGACAAAGAGGATTGTTATATATAAAATAATGGACATGTAAAATTCAAAATTTCTTGTGAATTGAGAACATGTAAATGGGTTGCATAATGGAATTGATGAATATGAGTAATGCATAAATATATGGGAATTTTTGGGTATAACTAATGGGTTTAAGGTAATAAAGTGGTTTTTCTATTAGATATAATAATTGTACTTGAAATGAGTAAGTAGGAAAATTCTTGTGAAATGATAAATGGAATAAATGGGATAATGTATGGTAAATGTTGAATATTTGATAATGTAAGATAATTGTTGAATATACTAAATGGATTAAGGCATGAGAGTTGGAGTTGGGCTAAACAAATATGTAATGTAAATAGAAAATGTGATATTGGGTTCTAGAATAGTATTAATTACCATGCTAATGGTTATGTAATGTAATTTTTAACGATATTGGTAATGATTGGTTGTGATATGGTATGTGTGTGGTGAATGGACAAATAAACATTTTCACACAGATTGGTAGTGGGGGTATTTCCCTGAGGTACTATGCCCACTGGTCAAGTTAGACTAAGTCTCTAAACTCCACTACAAAATTCATAGGTTAGGGAAGGGGATGTAGTATCTATTCCCCTAACGGTTTCATTCCTTCTGGACCAAGGTATCGAGGTGAGGATAATGTTTTAATATGATTTATTTTTTCCTGGTGACATAGAGACTTGATTTATTCACTCATGCATAGGGATTGATTTCCATAGACCCATGTGTTGATGATGTATATTACTAACCCATATAACATGTGATAAAAAGATATTTAGTAATAAAAATGGTGTAAATGAGGAAAATGGTATTAAATATTTAAATGGTTTAAGTTTACTTAGTTATCTAATGGAACATGAGTTGTCCTTATTTTTATCTTACCATTTACCTCACACTTATATGCACTATCTATTTAAAATGTATATTGTTTAGACGTTGTTGGTGGTGGCCAATTGATTTGTACTCCCACCCTTCTCAGGCCACTCTTGGGTACCCAAGAAAAATCTTTTATTAAAGGATCGAATAAGGGAACAGGCTCAACGCTAAGGACTTGAGTCGGGCATACAATATGAATTGACGAGGATCCATAAATGGAGTTGAAACCATTTTTTGAATTAATCTAGTGGAATTTACTTTGAGTTTCCTTCATTTTATCACTATTAGCATGACATGAAAATGTTAATGTTGATTTTTGGTATGTACCCAGTTTGGGATTTCTTAGGTTATGAATTTTTATAGGTTATTACATATTGTTTCAGCTATTTATATTATTAACTATTGTGGACTACTCTAGTAAAGAGTTTGAAGTCTCCTCATGTGGATTATTAGACCCTCGCCACAAGTCATTGGCCTTTAGCATATGGGGATACGTGCTTGAGGTCATGTGACAACCCAAATCGGGGCACCAGTTTAGTTTCCTTCAGGTTAGGGATGTTACAAAGTGGAAACACAGCATTTATTTTTAGGTTCTTGTTATTTAGGATGATATAAAGGATGCTAGGATGTGTTAATCCTTGGTAATGTTCTCATTCTTGGGATCATCTAATAGATGTTTGAGGTAAAACACAAGTTACCCAGGCTGGGAATTTTCATTATTGGAATGCATTGTTAAATTTAAATGATATTACACCATAGGGTGATGCATATGTTGTGTTATATGACTATTTTATGATATGCTTCTTGTGACTATAATAGAATGTGGTTGTGCATTAATTCATCATTTTAGGAACCTTAGTACATAAGTGGCATGCATCAAAGTAGGCACACACGGGGATGGGTGTGTGGGATATGAGAGTTGGGATTCATTTTACCTTCTTGATAATTTAAAGAAAATTGTGTCTAATAAGAATGATGCAAATGGGTAAAAAGAGAAATATTGTAAATAGATTTTTAAAAAAATTGTTAAGGAATGGTGTAATTGAGTTAATATGTGGGTTGTAACAATATATGAAATGGAAAAATGTTCTTAAAAGGAAGAATTTATGTTGTGAGTGTGGGAATAGTTTTACCATGGTTTTTAGTTAAATTTCATGGCTATGAAAATTAGTTTTCCCATGTTGGCCATGACTATTTATAGTAATGGTAGCGGTAATGTTTCAAGTGTGATGATGATTTTTGGGATAGTGTATACGAAATGGGATTTTAAGGTTGATAGTGTAAGATCTTTTTCATTTGTGGTCTAATCATGTAGATCATTTTTCAAAGTGTTTTTTAGGGAAATTTTTTTGGAATAAGGTCATGAACAAGGTATGGAATTTCAAAATTTTTGGGTAATGGGAAGTTTAAAAGGTGAATTCTTGAGTTCAAATATGGAGAATTTAGTTATGAAAGGATGTGTGGTGAGGGAACTTTTTAGTAGAACCAAGTAGTGGGTATTCGTTTTGTTGTCGATTTGACCCTTGTATGGGTGGTTTGGGGTAGTGATAGTGCCCAAGTTTGAGACTTTGGATTTGGGTTGGGAGGCCTTTTTGGTTATGATATGGCATATGAGTTGTCCTTTGGATACCCTTGGTGGGGTTTTGTCCTTTGGGTCACAAGGCATTATTCAGTAATGCAAATGTGGAAACTCTCATGGGTTATGACCATACAAAATTCATGTTATACCTCAACGATGGAGCCTAGGTTATGGTGACCTTGTGAGTACAGACATCACAGGTTGTGTTATGGGTCATGGAGAGGATGTATGGCTCATAGTTCTGATGTGTGTCTGTGTGGTTAACCTTGGTGTGAAACCTATAGTAAATGGTCTCTTGGTGTACTAAGCATAGTGTGTATCAGAATAGGGTTGAGAGTCCCTCTCATGAACATTTATTTATTCATAACTTGATGTGTGTGGTTTTGAGTGATGGATGATGGATTTTTTCATAAATCCTGTTTTGGGAGCTAGTATCATTTAACAATCAAGGTGACATATGATAGAGTTCGAATGGGGTTTTTAGTACTTTTGGGTGTGTGTTTTATCGGTGTATGTTTGGGACTTTGATAGTGGGATGTAAGGAATGTTTCATATTGTGGGTATGGACTAGAGGGATTAGTGGGAAGGTTTATCATTTTTTGATGCGACTCGATTTGTGGCTACACATTGATGGTTTTGGGGAAATTAAGGCAGACCACATGGGAGGTTGTCATAGTGATGCAGGTGTTGTATAATATGATGTATGGTAGATTATTCAATGGTGTAATAGATGCATAATGATTAACATTGAGTTAAGGTAAATAGTATTGTTGTGCTCTGGTTCTATAATAAGGGCTCCCGAGTGCTTGTGGTAGGTTTTATGATTTCTTCTGGAGGGTTGTATCATATGGATTCCTAACATATTTGTTTGTATGGTGATTAATATTGTCTTATATATTGATTTTGGGTGGAAGAGACAACAGTGACTAAAGTGAAATCATATTCTATTGTTTTAAAGGTGACACCGGAGGTGAGGACTGTAACATCCCATTACCAATCTGACAGGAATGTTATTGACCTTGTTATGGTTTTATATGTTTCATTGATTGGGTATGGTTGAGAATGAATTGATATGATACCTATAATGTTGTAGTTAGATATTTTTTGGACTCTCATCTTTAACTGGAATTTTCAACAGGCTTCTGGATGGTTACACACTATATAACTAGGTTACACAATGTGTAATGGTTTTTCTAGGAAAGTCAAGGAAGGATTCATGCTATGAAGGTTACACATCATGACTAGACATTACATATTGTGAGTTATTTAATGAATAGTTTTCAATTTAAAGCAACTTGTTTTTTGGATGTTATGAAACTTAACTATTTCATGATGTGAAAGGGTATTGAACATCATGTAATATCCCATATGTGGCTTTTTAAATAGGCAGCACATTTGAGATCTCTTTTCTCATCCACTCCAATTTCTTCCCTCTCAACCTAAGGACTTCCCCAAGTGATCTTGAATCTCTCCAACCCTTAAAAATCTTTTATTTTTATATTAAATCATCATTGTGATTTCGGTGTGATTCCAAAGTAACATTTCTCCCTCATTCTTCTTCTTTCTCTCTTTCTCCTCTTTTGGGATTTCAATAGATCGCCTAAAAATTGATGGATCTATGCTCCTTTTTGTTGGATATTGTCTCTAGTTTGTGTTTCGAGGTCTTCTACACATTTGTTCTCACTAATGGGTGTCGTTGTGAGTGTTGAGTTTTAGGAAAAAGTAGGTGGTTCCATCTCTATTAGCAAATTGATTAACCATGAATTTCTTTTTTTATTTCCATAATTGATTTAAATTAAATTTCTCAAACTTGTTTTAAATTAATTTTTTAAAAACCCAATTCATGATAATTGGGATATTTGAATTGGTTTTTATATGATAATTTTGAAAAACCCCAATTCCATTTAATAGGGGTGTGTTAATGGAAATTGGATAATTAAAATTATTTAATTTAAATTTTAGATTTTATGGAAATGAATTTAATTAAATAGTAGAATTTAGTTGTTGAAATTTAATGTAAAATGGATGGAATTTGTTTTGAATTTATTTCAAACTTGTGAAAATGGATTAAAAAGTTTTGATAGAAACCCAGTGGTTTTATTAGGTGAAAGAGGTGTGTTTTTTATTAAACTATGTTTTGGTTTAAAATGGAAAAATTGTCATTGAAATGGAGGAATGGGATTTAATTTTATTTTATGTTGTCCTAAACTAAAATTACCATCATTTATTGGGTAAGAGCACAAGAAATCCTTATATAGTTTGTAAGTTATTTGGACACACTCTACAGTATTACAATGTTCTAAAACACACATTTAGCATGTCACATCCCCAATGGGATAGTGACGAGTCATATTTGGCTAGTGTCAAGGAGATGTGTGTGTACACATATTTCTGAGATCACTAAGAGAGTGTAGAGTCCTATAGCATGGAACATACGAACCTTTTGGAAGATGAACACGTAGCTCGCTTGTTTTTTATTTGAGATATATATGTATGAAAATTTGGTTTGACCTGCTTTAAATGCCTTCTAAATTTATAAAAATTGTATTATATAAATATTTTTTTATCCTATTGTTTCAAAATATTCAATAACCTATAAATACTTTGCTTAATGTTTGTTTCCATCATTTGAATTATATAGCCTAATTTGTTTAAATTTTCATTGAAATGTCAAACCTGTTTATTTTAAAATTTAAAGCATTCCTTGGGTTAATCTATTTTTGGAAAATATTAATGAATCCATGGTGAGACCCTAATATGATTTTTAGCTCACACCCTACTTGTGCCTTCAAGTGTTTGTAGATTATCTCTTTCCAGGTTCTAGTAAGGGGAAATGAACTCTGGGAGGAGGATCTAGCTATTGAACGAAGGATGTGTTGAGTTGTTTCCTTAGTGAATTTGGGTGTTTTCATTGGTTTTGTTACTTGGATTTTATAAATTTGGGCTTTAATTACTTTTTGAATTCTGTAAATTTACTCCCATTGGAGTTTCTTTTGTATACATGTTGACTTGCTTGTCTTTCGGCCACTATTTTTTCTCAAAAATTCATTCCCACATGCATGTTGTATGATTCTATGTGCTATTCACTAACTCATGGGGATCAGGAATGTCCTTAGTGCTATGTTAGGTCTAGTAAGATTAATGGTTTACCAACATACCTAGGCTGGTTCTTGATAAGTACAGTCACATGGATGATCTTTTTTGTTTGGATGGTTTGGTTTTTGGGTGAGATGTTAAGAATCCCTTTGGGCTTATGAGGCTATCTGACCAAGAGACATTGTTAGGTGTGTCAATATGCATTGGTAAATGCTCAGGTGATGGTTAGTTTGTAGGAACTAGATATAGAGTAAGTTTTTTTTATTGGATGTGTGAAAACATGAGGGTTGTAATGAGTTCCATACGTGGGAAAAGGCTACTAAGGCATAATCCAGATCAAGATAAGTGTCTTTAGATCTCTATGAAACTAATGTAGGAAATGCAACCATGTGAGAGACCATTGTTTTTTATCAGTATGGTGGATTATTAGGTTTCAGTTTTTAACTATGAGTGGTGTACCAAAAAATCTCGAGTGGTGCGGTCAAAGTAGTGCTACATGTAACATTGGTTCATGGCCTCTTGGAAGACAATCATTGATTGGTGGTGATTCTTGGTTAGAAATAATGCATGAGTGGTTGTGGTTAAGTGCTGATGAGATGTATGAATAAGGGAAGCCTATTATCCTTGGTATTTCATGGTGTCCCTAATTGGGATGTGACATCAATTATGGGTTAGTATTTGATGGTTTTATTCGAAAACTTCTTAGAATACCTCAGTTAGTGATGATTGTGCCCAATATCTTGACATTGTCCCTAGTGTGTTGAGAAGCTCTATATTTAAACCTAGAAACATGAAGGTATTTTGGTTTGATGAGGGACCCCCAAGGAGTTTACGATTAGGTTGCAGGGTGTCTGGAGTTGGATGGGGGGAATTACACTATCAATGGTTCATGGGTGAGGTCCTAGGGATGGATCGGGTGTAAAGGAATGTTGTGAGTTTCATTCTTGGAAACTAGGAAAATGTATCAGGAGAGGTCATTTGGTTGATCTGGGGAAGGATAGATGACTGTGTCCAGGTTTTGGGGTTCATCTTATGATCTAAGAATGAGCCGTAGTGTTTTGAATTCCCTATAGAAAGTGATGGTAATGACACTACTTAGGTGGGGTTTAATAAGTTAGACCTAGATCTGAATATGAGTATATTTATTTGATGTAGTGGATCGAGACTTCCATTGAGGAACCTATGAGGTGCATGTTGGGTATCTCAGAGAGTCCAGGTGGGCCTTGATTATGGAAGTTGATTGATCCAAGTAGTGCATTTTGTCTTAGGGTAGTTCCAAATGAATATCTGATATGTCTATGTAAAATCCATTGAAGGGGTGGTAAAAAATAACAATGGTTTGTGGAAAGAGATTTTGGGTTGTATAACTCGAATAGGAATCAAGATTAGACTAAGGTAAGTGTCATTGGGTGGTATTGGAATGTATTGAAAATTGAAGTCACCTTGTTCATGTGATGAATTATCATTCCAATAGTGCAGCTAAGCATTACAAGATTAGTCATCCAGGGAAATCTCGACTTAGCTAAGAGTGGGATACATATGTGGAGAGTTGAAAATTACAATTAGTGGTTGTCTGGGGTGAGAAGTATGTTTAAAGTTCAAAATGGGTCTAAGTGGGAACCTGGCCTTCTATAGTCATTGAAAAAATGGTAAGAGTTCTTATGTTAGGAATGTTAATGTGGGAAGTGGAGCCCAATGATTGTTTGTAGGGTAGTGTTTTCTTGATGGTGGGATTCTATTTAAGGTTGGGGAATGTACTCGATTGGAAAATTGGATGATAATGATAGAATTCACGTTAGTAAGACTTTTTGGGAGGTAAACAGGGGTAGTTTTCTAGTAGTGGAAGAAGGGTGTACTAAGGAAAGCCAATCGGGGGTGGCCTGACCTGATATAGTAAATAGGAATGGGTGTAGTGAGAGTGACCAACCCCCGGTTTGATTTTGTAGTAGAAAGTGACATTAGAAAATGACTTCACACTCAATTGAGATCATGTTTATCTTAGTCCTTTCATGGATGGTGTAGGAATGTCCTCCTCTATGGTTTTAATAGTGATACTGAACACCAATATGGGGTGACATCCATATGGATGTTCAGACATAGTGAATTGGAACATGTTGGGTAAGTTATAAAATTTGAATTAATATTTCAAGGGCATTCCTTCAATATTGAGAGTTCCAAACAATAAAATATGTTGGAGGTAACCATAATAGACAAGTATTTGGTTGATTAAATGTCTAGAGTTTAGGTTTGGAGGGACTCAACTTATCATCATTCAAGTAAGTAGGCCCTGATGGTGAGAGCAGGCATGCGGTTTAATCGGTTGAGTGCCCCGAGAGTTTTAATTGTGTCTTAGATGTATAATGATGGAATTGGATCATAGATACACAAGTGATGGATTTATATAAGAAGAGAAATTTGGTTTGAAAGGCAGTGTGTTTTCCTTCAGGTGATATCATGTTTTGTTCACCATTGGAGTTTGGAAACACAGTAAAATGGTGCCAAGTGTTTTGGGTCATGAATTGCAAAGAGGATTGGACTTATGGGGTCTTGATTGATTCTTCCACAATGGTATGTTGTTGTGTGTTAAGCTTCCTAGTGATATGAATTAATATGTGTTTCCTAGGGTTCCCTATAACGATCTAGTAGTTGATGTATTGTTTAAGTTGATTTGTCCTTTGAGAAGTATCTAGTTTGTGTTGTGGGTTGTGTTGAGGAAGTCTTGTGTGGAAAGACCATGCCTTTGATTATAATTATGTGGTAGCACTGTAATACTCAGAGAGAATCTTGAAAAATGGGAATGGATAGGTGGGATGAGTAGCCTGGTCTATTTGTTTAGGAAGCTCAGTGATTCTTGGGAATACGGCTCGAGGAAGATCCTTTATAAGGTGGGGAGGTTGTTAGATCATAGTCTTTATGATGCTATAACCTTATTTAAATTTAGTTTTTAATCTCTTTTTCTTGGTTAATGAAATTTTTCTTGGGAGTAGGGTGATCCTTAGGGGTGTTTTATGGGTTCGTTACATGAAAATAAGATAACTCAAGCCAACAGTTTCAAGGTGCATGGTTAAGTAAATCGTGTGGCCTACCGAGGAAAACCATAAAACCAAAAACAGTGAAATTATGCATAGGTTGTAAACTATGTAGGTATCCTGAGGTAACCATGTAACCCAAATTCTCTTACAAATTTTCTTTCACATGGTTTGCACAGGTTTTGAAAAACTATCCAGGTGAACCATGCACCCCTATAAAAGCTTAAAAATTAAAATTTTTCCATTACATGATATTTAGATCCCCGCCTGATTTCTCCCTCATTTCTCCCCCGCTCAACCCTAAGGACAAACCAAATCGATAAAATCTTCCAAATGGGGGTTCTCCTTAGATTCTTGACCATCGGTAACACCATTATATGTGGATTTAACCGTTGAGTAAGTTTAATGATCCTCTAGAATCTCTTTTCCAAATTAGGTTTTGTAGTTTCTCACATCTTCTTTTGAATCACTACAACTCTCTTTTTTTTTGCGGATTATAGGTTAAATAATCAATGTGTGGATGATTCTATATTTAAGGCTACAATAATGAGCATTTTCATCCTCATATTCAATGTAGGTGGTCTAAAAGTTATATCCCATAGTTTTTAGGAGGATTTGTGCATTTGAGATTGTGTTCTTGCTTTCCCCTAGTTATGTTTTTGGTGTTTTTAGTGGAATTTTGAATAATGGGTGTATGATTTGTGGTTTTAACCCCTCATGATACATGTGGGATGCATAGAGGATAATTTGACCAATTTTGGGCCACCCATGGGGTGTTCTGACATTCCTAAACCTAGACATTGGTAATATTAGTTATAGAGTTGGTGTGAAATAACATAGATTATTTAATGAACATGGTAGTATGTTAGTTGAGTTGAAAATTAAAGATTGATAATTGTTCCTAGATTTTGATAATAACATAAGGGGATGTCTGACTTGGATTTAAATTGGGTTAATTGGGTTAATTGGGATAATTGAGATTCGGTCAAATGGTTTATGAATTATGTTGAAATGCATAAAGGTGTTAGTATATATGAAATGATGAACATGTTAAATTATGAATGGATTGGGAATTAAGAACATGTAAATGGGATACATAATGTAATTTATGAATATGTGGAATGGGTTAATATATTGGAATTAGTGGATATACCTAATGGATTTAATGTAATAATTTGGTAGTGTTATGAGATATAATAATTTTACATCAAACACTAAGGTGATAAAATTCTTGTGAAATGATAAATGGGAAAATGGGATAATTTATGGTAACTAGTGAATATTGGCTAATGTAAATGAATTGTTGAATATACTTAATGGGTTGAGGAATGATAATGGAAGTTGGGATAAATGTCTATATAATTTAAAAGGAAATGTGTTAATGGTTTATGGAATAGTATTAATTCCCTTATTTATGGTTATGGAATAATATTTCTATTGGTATTAGTTATGTTTGCTTTTGAGGTGGTTTGTGTGTGGTGAATGGATAAATAAGCATGTCAACATGGCTAAGTAGGGTGGTGTATTTAGATTATGTTCTACACCCAAGGTTTGAGTTAGAATGAGGCTCTAATATCCACCCCAAAATGCATAGGTTAGGGAAGGGGATAGAGGATCTATTCCCCTAATGGTTTCATTCCACCCCGGACGATGCTTCAAGATGATGATATTGTGTTGTTGTGGTGTTTTTATCCCTAATGTGATAGGAACCTGATTTATTCTCTTATGCATCATGATTTGTTTCTGTAGAACCATGTGTGGATGATGTATATGTTGAACCCATAGAACACATGATAAAATGGGATTAAGTAATGAATATATTATAAATGATAAAAATGGTAATAAAGATTGAAATAGTTTAAGTGTACTTGGTAATCTAATGGAACCCAAGTTTTCCTTTTTTTCATCATACCATTTAACCCAATATTTTTTTCACTATCTGTTTAGCCTCAAAATTTTGTTGACACCATTGGTGGTGGCAAACTCACTTGTACTCACACCATGCTCGGGTGGTTATTGGGTTCCTGAGAAGACTTCTTTACTGTAGGATTAGATAAGGAAATGGATCTAGCAATATGGAGTTGAGTTGTCCTTGGGATATTCATAAATGAGGATCTGGATTTGGATTTAGGAATTTCTTTAGAGACCAATCTAGTTGTCTTTATTTTGTGTTTCTTTCATTTTTTTTCAAAATTTTCACAAAATGACATTGATAATTTGGATTTGTGTTTTGTACCCAATTTGGTTGATGTTTGGTTATGAACGTTTATTGTTTATTAAATATTGCTTCTAATATTTATATTATTAACTATTGTGGCCTAATATATTAAATAAGGTATAGTCTCCCCACATGGATTATTAGACCCTTGCTGATAATCGGCAGCCTCTGGCATATGCAGAGGTGCTCTTGAGGTCATGTCACAACATGGAACGGGGAACTAGTTTAGTGGCTACCAGATCAAGGATGTTACATGGTGTGTACTAGGATTACACAGTGTTCCCCCTTATAACTAGATCCTACCCAAGTAAATGTTCTGAGATCATGTCTATATGGATTTACATGATGTTCCCCTTCCCATATACTTTTTCCTTTGTCCAAGTAAATTTATATTCCCATGTACATCTTTCATGTCCATGTCCATGTGGGAGTACATGGTGTTCATATTCCCGTGTACTCCTTTTGTGTCTATGTACCCTATAAGGTACACACTGATCCAACCAAGAAGGGCGACATGTTTTGTAATATGAAACTTTATATGGAAACCCTAACAACCACTCATGGGTTCCCACAAGCCGTTTAATCCTTGATTACATTCCGTGTAGATCGGGATTTCCATAATCCTTTTTTACTTCCTCTCATGAAGTCATCCACTACTATGACACCAAAAACGGTCTTGAATCGCATCAAGGATGGTGGATCTGGTCTATTCAACACTTTTCATTAAAATTCACTAGATTCTTATCATCTGATTTATACTAGAATCAATGTCTGCTTTCCCCATAATCATCACATAGACCTCACGAACCCAGATGTCTCAAATCTTGTCTGATCCATTAAACTTTACCATCGT
Organism: Viscum album; assembly: GCA_963277665.1. Classification (NCBI taxonomy): domain Eukaryota; kingdom Viridiplantae; phylum Streptophyta; class Magnoliopsida; order Santalales; family Viscaceae; genus Viscum; species Viscum album. The sequence continues at coordinate 690,703,066 of OY728122.1, forward strand.
CACATGATCCTCATGACATACTAAGTCCAGATCTTCAATATCAAACCACTATACCAAAAAAATGGGTATACAGTGTTTGGTTTTCTAGTATTTATCTAACCACGAGCCAAAGTAAATTTCATGTGACGAATGATGAAATGAGAATGAAACCAAAATCACAAACTTGAGGAATGAACCTCAAAAAATGTTTTTGTTGACCTCTATCCATTTTAATTAGAATGATAAAAGAAAATATAACCAATTAATCATAAAACAATTTCTCAAAAATATTCCCCCTAGATAACCCTTCCTTGAAAATGACTAATCCAAGAACCACTATTTGGATAGATTGATATGAATTTATCATAGAAATATAAAACGGAGAAATAATCCAATAAAATAAAATTTATTACCTCGGGATGGATCGATCTATGATGAATAATGATTCTGGTTCATTGTTGTTGGTGAGATCATTGAATCATGTTGGCCCCAATCAATGATTTACATTTCAGTTTCTATTCCCTAGAGAGAGATCCTCCAACTATCTCTCTGATGGTTCTCCAATGGATCATGGGTTATGCGGGTAACCGGAAGGATTTGGATACATCATACACTTAGAGAAAAAAATTGGTTGATGTATCAACGAATGAAATAAAATAATTTGTTTTATTATTTTATTCATTTTAGGTCATTTATGGATTTTTCACAAACATCCCATGACAAAAAATTCAATAACATGACTAGGGTAAAACCCTACTCTAAACTAAATATTCCCTCATATTTTTGTTTTGAGATACCATTTAAAAGTTATTCCTATTTTTTAGAAAATTTATGCATGCATGCATTAAATATATTTAATATATTAAAAATATTTATTCTAGGAACACTAGAACATGGAATCACATGCGATATTAACGCCAAGTCTTGAAAAGTACCTATAAAATATCCAAAAATAAAACATTTAAAATCTAAGTTATTAAATTCTCTCCCACTTTAGAGATTTACATCCTAAAAAACAAAAACAAGTTGTTATACAAAAGATGAGGGTACTAAGGGTAGGTTATGGGCGCAGCGGGAGCACTTTGGTGGGTTTACCCAACATTAATTTTAACATTAAACAACGTTCAATCCGAGATCCATCACTATGTAAAATGCCGAATCTTTATAATGGAATGAAGAATGAAATGCTTAATATGGAATCCTGAAACCATAGATATAGGATCATCATATGTTGGTTATAATTAATTTAACTAATTCACAAGAATTAACTTGATGGAATTCATTCTTCATTGATGTCTCCGATCACGATCATGTGATCTGTCATTGCGTCGTAGAATCCAAGTGTAGGATTCCTCTAGCGGTGATCCACGTGTGTGCCACGTATCTCCGTAAGTCGCCGAAGGGATCTTTGGGTGCTAGCGCGGAAGAACCTTTGCTTGCGATGTCCCCCTTCGATCGCCTTGGTCTCTCAGTCTTGAGAGCATTCTTGGAGGAAGGACTTCTTTCGGCCTTAAAAGAATTCTCCGGAATTATTGTGCACAATGATTCTCTATTGAAAAGTGTTGGGGTTGTGAGGATGTTTTTAATCAGGTTTGAGGTTATAGAGTTATGACAATTAATAAATGTGTTACACAGTTTATTTATTTCATTAACTCTTATTGAAAACCCCATTTCGAATTATTAATTCCTTGACATGCGCCCACGCTGATTATAATAAATATCATTTAATAAAACAGTATTATATCCTCAAAATCCCAACTGGAAAAACTACACGGCATGTAATCATTAATACACGACGTGTACTCGTTTTCCATAAAACTACACGACGTGTATATTTAATATACACGGTGTGTACTTTTATTTTCCACTTTATCTTTCTTTCCTCAACCACATTTATTAGACCTTAAGTAATGGCTATTTATTACTTAAATAAATTTAACTACATTACTCGCTAATAAATATATTATTTCACCCACAATATATTCTCTCGAATAACTAGTGTCAAAATAAATGCGATCATGCATCCTTAAATAATTATTAAACCATAGTCAGGAATAATATTTTTTTAACTTATTAAATTAATATTTAATTGAGATACATGGACACACATATTGTGTGACCCTCTAGGCCCCTTTCTTAGTGGCATTAGATAGAGACTGCCTAAAGTCCATGGTTAGTGTCTAGAAACATGCCAAGGCACCCATAGATAAAGAAGTCGACGCCCCAATGACGTGTCACCTCCTATGAACGTTTACTGTGTAATATAATCCCTTTGTCATGATATCTCGAATCAAGTGTGTTTCATGCTAGTTACATCAACCCATGTGCTCGATTATTCTTTCTTTGACTTTCCGGAATTGAAATCACCCATACCATACCATGGCCATGGATTTATTTAGGCTATATCAATTCCATTAAAGGGACTGAGATATCTACTTCCGTTATTGAATATAAGGGACAAATCCTTTCTCGCATTATCTATTAATTCAGTATTACTTGTGACACAGACAACGTATCCTACCTCACTACGAACAGTGTTTCGTCACAGTTTTTGTCAATACATCTAAGTGTGTGAGTTGTAATACCCATTAATAATAATCTCAATGTCCAAGGACCAGTACACACGTCTACAGATTGGAACATCCAATGAAACTTTGAAATGTGGATTTCCAACTGGCAGTTCTTGTTCTCATAATATCCTCCTAGATATTACCAAGGCCACACACCATGAGGAGGTACCTCAAAGTTTTATGAGTCATCACCCCTAATGACCTGTATTATTTGTGTTCCTCAAATAACATCATCCTGTCATAGAACATATATTGAAGAACAGTGTTATGTCACTTTCGAGTTCACATTATAGTAGGGATCTACTATGACCCTTTAATGCAACTACTATCCTTGAGACATTATCACATGAATTTTCACGCATAAGAGCAATCAAGATGTGAAAATATGTTTATTTAATGAATAAAGTACAAAGTATTTGTTTCTAGGCCACGAACTCCAACAGACTCCCACTTGGACTAGAGCCAACTACTAACAACCTTTAACCTGCTAGCTCTCACATGATATTCATGATTCTACTGAGATAGGCCTTTAGTCATGGGGTCTACCACGTTCTATTCCATAGACACTCTGCTCACTGCAACTTCACCCGTTTGATAGAAATCCCTCAAGAGGTTATACTTCTGGAGTATGTTCTTTGTCTTTTTATGTGACCTTGGTTCTTTTTCTATAGAATCGGCAACAACTGGCTGCTTTGAACTCTTCCAGATCACAACTCCTCCATTGAGACAGAAAACATATCCAGATTGCGACTTCAGATCATTCTGATCTGTCTGAAAACCAGCATCAGCATACCATCTGATGACAATCTCCTCATCTCCTCCATACACCAGGAACATATCCTTAGTTCTTATCAGATCCTTAAGGAAAGTCTTAACAGTAGTCCAATGTTATTCTCTTTGATCTTCTTTATATCTTCCTAACTTGCTCAGTGCATAGGCAACATCAAGCCTGGTACATAACATGGCATACATGATGGATCCTATAGCCGAAGCGTATGGGATCTTACTCATTCTATCTTTCTCTTGTTCGGTATGAGGTCACATTTTCTTAGAAAGATGTAGGCCATGAGACACTGGAACCAATCCCCTATTGGATTGTTCCATACTAAATCTCTTTAGTATCTAGTCAATGTATGTACTCTGACATAGTCCAAGTAGCCTCTTGGATCTATCACAAATGATCTTGGTCCCTAGAATGTAGGCATCTTCACCCAATTCCTCCATGGAGAAACACTTGTTCAACCATTCCTTAACTGACTGTAAGACTGGTATGTCATTTCCAATAAGCAATATGTCGTCAACATATACTACTAGGATAAAAATTGCATTCCCATTAAACCTATTATAAACACATGGATCACATTTGTTCTTAATGAACCCAAATTCTTTTATGGCTTCATCAAATCGAATGTTCCATGACTTGGATTCTTTCTTTAATCCATAAATGGATTTCTGCAACTTGCAAACACGTTTGGCTTCACCTGGTGTCACAAACCCGTTTGGTTTTGTCATATAGACATCTTCCTGAATGTTCCCGTTAAGGAATGTTGTGTTGACATCCCTCTGCCAAATCTCGTAGTCATGGTAATCTGCTAGGGAATGTATTATTCTTATGGATTTAGACATGGAAACTAGAAATAAAGTTTCATCATATTCAATTCCATGACGCTATCTGAATCCTTTAGCCACTAGCCTTGCTTTATAGGTGCTAACATGACCTTCCATATCCAGTTTTCTCTTGAATACACATTTACATCCAACATGTTTTACATAAACTGGCTCATCGACCAGAACCCGGACTTGGTTCTGATACATGGAAAACATCTCAGAATTCATAACTTCTAGCCATCTTGCAGCTTCTGAGCTTTATACTTCTTCCTTGTAGGAGATAGGTTCATCATTGTACAACAATAATGATTCACCATCCTTGATTATTAGGAAACCAAATCTATCTGGTTCCCTTACCTCTCTTGAGCTCCTATGTAGTACTTGTGTTTCTGGAACCTCTTCCACAGGGACCAGTGGAACTTGTTCCTGTACCAACTCATTTGTATCTTGAGTATCAACTTCATCGAAGTCAATCTTTCTCCCACTATCCTTCTTGAGGATGTGCTCCCTCTCAAGAAAGACGGCTTGTCTAGTGATAGTCACTTTCTTGTTAGAAGGGTTATATAGGTAATATCCTTTCATTTCCTTGGGATATCCTATAAAGATACACCTCGTGCCCCGGGGTGCTAGTTTGTTGCATGATAAGGCCTTAACAAATGCCTCGCATTCCTATACATGTGTTTGCAACAAAGTTGGTTTCCTTCCATTCCATAACTCGGATGGAATTCCATTTTCCGTCTTAGTTGGTACTCAGTTAAATGTGTATGCTGCTGTTTGTAATGCATATCCCCAAAAGGATAATGGAAGATCTGCATGACTCATCATCAAACTCACCATGTTCAACAAGGTGTGATTCTTCCTTTCACTAACACCATTCCATTGTGGTGTATAAGGAGAAGTGAGCTGAGATAGAATCCCATACTCCAGTAGAAGATCGATGAACTCTTCGTTCAAATATTCTCCACCTCGATCCGATTGAAGTTTGTTTATCTTTTTACCAAGATAATTCTCTACTTCATTCTTGAATTCCTTAAATTTCTATAAGTCCTCAGAATTATACCTCATTAAGTAGAAATATCCATATCTACTCAAATCATCAGTAATAGTAATGAGGTAAGAATGTCCACCTCTAGATTCTACTGGAAATGGTCCACACACATCTGTGTGTACCAATCCTAGAAGTTTTGTGGCCCTTTCACCCTATCCACCAAAAGGCATCTTGGTCATTTTTCCTTGTAAACAAGAGTGACATCTATCAAGTGTTTTTAACTCAGTAGAGTCTAAATATCCATCTTGGTAGAGATTTTTCAAGCACTTCTCGTTCACATGACTTAGATGGTGATGCCACAACTGGGTGATGTACGAGTCATGTGATTTTGTTTCGTTATCGATTTCCAACACTGGGTTTTGTAATTTAATATATACAAACCATTATTTAAATGTGCTATACCAAAACATATGTTGTTCTTATAAAAGAGACAACCATTATTTCCAAACATCAAAATAAATCCATCCATATCCAAACAAGATACATGAACTATGTTCTTGGTAACACTAGGCACATAATAACAGTTTTGTAAAACCAAAATCATGCTAGTTGGCAATGAGAGGAGGTAATCGCCAATAGCCAACGCAACCATCCTTGCGCCATTAGCAGCTCGAAGATCCACGTCTCCTCTCTCAATATTTCTAAATCTACTTGGTTCCTATATTTGAATACATATGTGAGCCCCACAAGATGTATCTAATACCCAACGTGTAGAAATAGAAAGATTACGCTCGATAACGAACACACCTTTAGTGTCACCATGCTTCTGGGTGTAGTTCCTCTTCAATTGGCCTTGCTAGAAACATGTAAAACACACCACCTACCGTTCCTTTACCTACCTCTGGATCTTCCCCTTCTTGGAGGGACAGTGCTTGGGGGCTTCAGACCGTTTATAAGTCTTTGGCCCCTTTGCCTTGTCCTTCCTTTTCTTATTCACTATAAGGAATGTGGGTTTGTCACGCACCATATCCTTATCTACCTGGTGAGTTAGGGGCAGAAGTTCTGATCTAGGTGAAACTAGAACAAGCTCTTCCAACATATACAATTTCTTCTCATGGCGATGGATGACGCGTAAATGCCTATTCCACTCTTGGAAATTGGTTTCAGTGAGAAGTTTTTCCTTCTCGTGTATGGTTCGCAATTATATGTTTGAAGTCATTTTTCTTTCTGTTTCTACAAATTAAGATGAGCAAAGGTTTAGTACTTTATTACAAAACTGGGACAAATAAATAAATTAATAATTATTAGTCTCCCGTTATTTTATCGGAATCCAATAGCCCTCACCATTGACTTTTGAATATTTAGTTTCCTGAATATTCTAGTAGAAAGGATCCATATTTCCCTTCGAATTACCCCAACTAGGGTTGGTCAAGCAACTCGAAGGGTTTTACGTAGGCATTCCAAATTCCAACTGCATTAACTCGCAGCTCCTTGATCCACTGAGTGGACTACCCAATCCTGAAATCCTTTTATTTTGGATTTCCTCAACCTTTGCCTCTTGGTCACACCATGTCCCGTTGTGGCAGTCAACCCTTGATGTGAACCAAGTCAAGTCAACCCAAAACCTTGAATTAGAATTCCAGGATAATTCAAAGCACCCCAACTAGGGTTGGTCAAGCACTTTGAACTATAGTTCGATTCTAACCGAGATTATAGAAGGGTATACAGACTTAATATTTCTTTTGAGGTATTTTATCCTTATACGTAAATTTCCATTTTATTATATTTGATTACATGCTTGTTAATATTAAGTGGGGTATAATTAAGTGATTAACCATGTTTAAGATAATATTTACGCATAATCCGGATTTTATTTTAGTTCCATCTTGCATGCTTTTTTAATTCCTTAATTGTGTGATCGTGACAACACACCCACAATAAATAAACCATGAAACTGACAAAAATAAAATAAATGGTATGATCATGAGATTTTTCTATTGTTTAGTTTATCTAATAGTTTATAAACCAACCCAAGACCTAGGGGAGAAACACCGTGAACCTTTCGGGTTCATGTTTATAGCTTTCCACCTATCCACCTTTGTATCTCCTTGGATTGGTTTCACCTTGGCTCCTGACTTGAGCCGCCTCCACTAGCTTGGGAGCTCCATCCATTACATATGCATTTATCACACACGTAGGTGAGGGGTAAAAATGGGGTTTTACATAAAATAATCCTTGGGTGCGTAGGCCCTACATATTAATGAGGAGAAGGCTCGCAGCCCAACAAATTTAATTTAAATAAATTGATTAAAAGAACTCATTCACATACAAAGGTCTTGGTCTAGCTCATGATCATCCATACATGCAACGATATTTACGCATAAATAAAACTAGCATTCAATTCTTTAATCATTCTTTCTTAAGACAAATCATGCTTGAATCAATTAGTTATCTTTAATTAATCAATCCTTTTATCTTAAATCCTTTTCTGAATTTCCTTGAGATTCTCATCCGTCAAAATTTTAAACAAATAAATTCAATTAAAATTATCCTCGTACGTAACTTGTACCTTTGAGGAAACCCGGTGAATTCCTGTTTATTACGTAGATGTTAAATTAAACACATATATATGAAACACCTATCACGTGTAGTGCCTCAGTTATACGCCTGCACTATGTTACACGTCTCAAGGGTTGGTATAATATAGTAATAAATTTTAATAAATCTGCGTAATTTGGGTGAGTACACAGCGTGTAGTTCCGACTACACAACGTGTGCTTTTCTTCACTATCCATTTGATGTACACGCTCGAAGACATGGAATGTTAATGTACATTGGAAATTTTTGGAGTACATGGCGTGTACAATGGGACACATTACGTGCAGTTTCCACGTTACACGGTTTCCATTCAGGAAAGTCGTGTACGGGGTACACGGTCCAACCCTAACCTGAAGGGACTACACGTCATGTTCTGTTGGACCACACGGCGTGTAATCCGGAAACCGTGTGCCACCTATTCCTGGTCAACACACGGTGTCATAAATGACTTAGGTAGGATCAATACACGGCCTGATTTGGCAGACCAGTCCGATTAATGAACCTAGACTACACAGTGTGTACTTATGAATACACGCCATGTATTCTCATGTTATATGGCCAGGAACGCTTGACACCTCCGGATGAGATACTCTATTTTATTTTAAACAAAAACAAAAAGAAAAGGTCATTTCTATATGGTGAACGATAAATGATAGAGGAGGAACAGATGTTGAGATTCAGATTTAAAGAATGATTAACTTGAATTGAAATGACTAAATTATTTAATGCGTAGATTACCAATAAAAAACTGAATAATTATAATCTATGATATGACCCCTATGATACCACTTATAGGTTCCGGGTGAAGCGGAAGCGCGTTGGTGGGTTTACCCAACTTTAATTTTAACATTAAACAACGTTCAATCTGAGATCCATCACAATGTAAAATGCAGAATCTTCAGAATGGAATGAAGAATGAAAAACAAAAGAGGGAATCCTAAAAACATAGAGATTGGATCATCATATGTTGGTTATAATTAATTTAATTAATTAACAAGAATTACCTTGATGGAATTATTTCTTCGTTGATGTATCCGGTCATGATCCTATGATCCATCGTTGCGTCATATAATCTCATTGTAGGATTCCTCTAGCGGTGATCCACACATGTGCCACGTATCTCCGGACATCGCCGAAGGGATCTCCGGGTGCTAGCACGGAAGAACCTTTGCTTGTGATGTCCGCCTTCGATCGCCTTGGTCTCTCGGTCTTGTGAGCGTTCTTGGAGAAAGGAGTTCTTTCGGCCTTGAAAGAATACTCCAGAATTGTTCTGCACAATGATTCTCTCTTTAAAGGTGTTGGGGTTGTGAGGATATTTATAATCATGTTTGAGGTTATAGAGTTATGACAATTAATAAATGTGTTGCATGTTTTATTTATTTAGTTAACTCTTATTGAAAACCCCCATGTCAAATTATTAATTCCTTAACATGTGCCCACGCTGATTATAATAAATATCATTTAATAAAACAATATTATATCCTCAAAATCCCAACTGGAAAAACAACACGGCAACTAATCATTAATAAATGGCGTGTACTCGTTTTCCATAAAACTACACGACGAATATATTTAATATACATGGAGTGTACTTTTTTCCACTTTCTCTTTATTTCCTCCACCACATTTATTAGACCTTGAGTAATGGATATTTATTTCTTAAATAAATGTAACTGCATTACTCTCTAATAAATATATTATTTGGCCCAAAATATATTCTCTCGAACAAATAGTGTCGAAATAAATTCAATCAGGAATCCTTAAATAATTATTAAACCACAGTCGGGAATAATATTTATTTAACTTGTTAAATTAATATTTAACTGAGATACATGGACACACATAGTGTGTGACCCTATAGGCCCCTTTCTCATTGGCATTAAGCGGAGCCTGCCTAAAGTCCAAGGTTAGCATCTAGCAACACGCCAAGGCACCCATAGAGAAAGAAGTTAACACCGAAATGACGTGTCACCTCCTATGAACGTTTACTGTGTAATATAATCTCTTTTTCATGATATCTCAAATAAAGTGGGTTGCATGCTAGTTCCATCAACCCATGTTCTCGATTATTCTTTCTTTGACTTTCTGGAATTGAACTCACCCACACCTTACCATGGCCATTGATTTATTTAGGCTATATCAATTCCAACAAAGGGCCTGAGATATCTACTTCCATTATGGAACAGAAAGGATAAATCCTTTCTCGCATTATCTATTAATGCAGTATTACTCGTGATGCACCCAACGTATCCTACCTCGCTGCGAACAGTGTGTCATCATAGTTTTCTACAATAAATCTAAGTGCACAATTTGTAATACCCATTAATAATAATCTTAAATTCTAAGGACCAATACACACCTCCACAGATAGAAACATCCAATGACACTATAAAATGTGGATTTCCTATTGGCGGGTCTCGTTCTCATAATATCCTCCTAGATATTACCAAGGGAGAACACCATGAGAAGGTGCCTAAATGTTTTATGAGTCCTCACCCCTAATGACCTGTATTGTTTGTGTCCCTCAAATAACATCATCCGGCCATAGAACATATATTCAAGAACAGTGTTATGGAACTTCTGGGTTCTCATCATAGTAGGGATCTACTATGACTCTTTAATGCAACAACTATCCTTGGGACATTATCACATGCGTTGTCACGCAGAAGAACAATCAAGATGTGATAAGATGTTTATTTAATGAATAAATTACAAAGTAGTTGGTTCTGGGCCACCAACTCCAACACTAAGCATGCATCTAAGCCTCCCACTCCAAGTGCTCTCTTGAAGATCCTCATTATTCCACCAGACACACACTAATGTAATTTCTCACCCAAGAAGGATCCTCCCATGAAGATCATCTGTCATGAACCAACCCAGGTCGACCCTAAACTGGTCACCCGAGCCGGTCCGTGACATAGCCCAAAGGGCATTCCTGATCCCCACGGTCTGGAAACTAGTGTCGGGAATCAAAAGAAAAAAGGTGGGAATGATTTCGACCACAAAAGAAAGATAGGAAAATAATTAAAGACTGGCGATGAAAACTAAAACAAGCAGCAAAAAGAAAAAAAACAGGACAAACCTTCTTGTGACCTCCAAGGTCACCACCCAACTGAGGACAAGACTTTCTTCAATAATGAGCAAGTTAATCTAGAGAAACCGGACCAAGAGAACCTAAAACTGAAATGGTAAAAGATAGGCGTGAGCACAAAAATGCTCAGTAGGGATGCCAAAGAAAACCACTAAATCCCAGTATTTCCTTTCCTCAAACAATCCCTTAGCACAAGTATGAAATACAACTATAAAAATAGGTTTTTCACTTTTTAAAATAAATAACATTCTTTTCCAACTTTAAAATCCAACGCACACTATAAATCACTTTCAAAACCATTTTCTGTTTTCATAAACAAAACCAAATACAAATGATACCATGGCTCTACTAAAAAGAAACATGTAAACAGTACATGCTGAAAATACATCAGTGAAGCTGGTAGTAAATAAGTAATACAAGTTGAAACCAAGGGAAATCTTGAACATCCTTAGACGACCCCTGGACGAACTCGGTTCGGAACCACCTACCGGCGTATAGTGAAGCCCCATAGTCTATAACTCACTGATCACCCTCGCGACAAAATCAGCGGCAAATCCCACCTGGCCTCTCAGTCTACCAGAGGGCACCAAACCGTCTAATCGAGGATGGTGAGAAATCGTCACTCGATAATCTATAAGACACCCAGGAACCCATGGTGTTTGTGTCACTGTGTAAGTAGGAGGCTCTCGCACGCATGACTCATCACACTGCACTTGCCTACCCCAAACACGGACACCAATTTATGATAAACCCTAACGGATATCCCTCCTATAAAGGTTCCCCATATTTATATACATACATTTCATATCACACGAAGGTGCCAACCGGGCCTCCATACCAGTTAATACTTGAACCATTTCATAAAACTTTTCATGTTTCCAATCGGGCATACACATTTTTCAAACCACAATCCTTTCCAAAAACCAACACAATTCAATAAAAAATGAAAGTTCACAAATTCACCATTTGATTTTCAACCAAACCCTAACCAAAATCAACTTTAAAACAACCATCCAAAATACATGTTCTTTAAATATCGCGCAATAAAACAAATTTACCCAAAATACACTTACCAAAGACAACACTTATCACCCTAGAAACATATGCACACCAAAAATGTTTCTTAAGCGTGTTTCAGACCTCGTTCATAATTTAATAAAACTTTTCAACAATTTATAATACGATTCCAAATAGCACAAAAATGGTTTACACTAAAAATAAACCTGATTCATATAAAATTACATAGACTCAAATAAGGGACCACTTTAAAACCCCTTTTTATTTAAGAAGTTATAAAAATTTAAAACAAAACAGCTTAATAAACTGAAATCACTCAAATAGCACATTAACCCAAATTGCATCCAATTTTCACCAACACATCCATAATCAATGAATCACACCAAAATATAATTTTGACAGATTCAATAGAATTATAAACACATCAATGAATTAAATATGGGGGTATTATAAAGCTACGGATCAATTAAAATAAAAAATTTGGAGGATGAAAGTGTCAAAGAATGCATCAGAAATGATAAAATATGATTCACCTACCTCAACTCAAGTGCAGATGCAACGCCCCTATAGTGGAAGGATGAACTGAGCCTCGTGGTCCCTTCGCACACCTGCGCCACCAAGAAAAACAAACAGGCACAAACACGACATTTAGGAATTAATAAAATTGCATAAAAACATCAAAATAAATTGAACTAAAATATACCCAGGACCAGGAGAGGAGAGGGCTACCGGCGAGGGGAACCGTGGCCACACCACAGAAAGGCAAGGGTCGGCACGGCAAAGTAGAGGTCGGCGCAGCAAAGAGGAGGTGATTCGCAATGGGTTTGGGTCTCGCCAAAACAAACACTGCACAGCGGAGGGGGCTCGGGTCTGCCGGATGCACACCGTACAGGAGTGGGAGGTCCGGCAGGGGTTTGGGTCATGCCGGAGACCCGCTGGACAGGGGTTCAGGTCGCGTCGGAGACCCACTAGACAGGGGTTCTCTAGAAAACGGGCCGCCGAAGCAGGGAGGGTGGCGGTCAGAGGTGTGTCCCCGAAAAGGGGGCGGGCTGCGGGGGTTTGGAGCGCGGCACGCGGCAAGTCGCGGCTGGATGCGGGACCGGCGGGGATGCCGCACCGGAAGCGGGAGGTGGGGGGCGTGGGTGCGGCGGTCGGAGGCAGAGGCCGAGAGGCGGGGTCGGCCGAGACCGGTATGTGGTGACGGGAGCGGGAAAGGGGTAGTGGCAGCGGGTGCCGGTGGAACGCGACCAAAGGAGGAGGGGGCCTCGGGCACTGTGGGAGGGAGGTGGCTGCGATAGGAGGAAGGGGATGGGGGTCGGGCGTTGCACCGCTCACATTGGAGAGGGGGGAAATGGAGGGGGGGCGCAGCCCCCCCTAGGGTTTCAATATTTTTTTTCAATAATAATATTAATATTAATTACATTAATAATCAATAATAATAATATAAATAAAATAATATTAATAACAATTTTATTATTTTAAAAAAACATAGCATTATTATTATTACCATTATACATTTAACAAAAAAATCCATTTTATTTATTTTCAATTATTTTATTTTATTTCACTTATCATATAATTAATTCATTTACTTAATTTGATAACAGAGTAGTCGCGGGGTTTGCATGCGGTCAAAAACGCAGTCGAGCATGCTGCTCTTTGATCGTGCCACCCAGCACTTCCCACTCACATTGTTTTATAAAAAAACTATGTGTTTGTCGCAGAGACTTCATAAATAGTGCGTAATCATGAAGCATGACTCGGAGCCACTTGGGCATCCATGTGGACTCCACATAGTTACCCTTAACTGTGTGGGGTGACCGCGCGATGACGAAAAAGCATCTGAAACACAAAATAATATTTAAAGTAATTAAATAACAGATGAATCAGGTTGGGGTGTGACAATTCTCCCAACCAGAAAAAAATTCTTCCCCCAGAAAGTCACCAATCTAGAGGACTATCCAAACTCGAGTATATGCCCGAACAAAACTGAGGGAGAAAAATTCAGAACATTGAGGTGACTATTCACTCCACAAGTCACACCCGGCCTACCCAGAAAAAAAACCACAACTTAAGATAATGGAAGGACACAAGAGGGTTCTCCCCACTACATGGACTTAACTAGAACAGAAATTCAAAACCCCATGGACACCACCCCCAGAAAGGGGGTATCACGTGGGAACTCTCAACCAATCCAAACCAATTTATATAGCACGAGTAAGGGAATTCCTCCATTGAAACTTGGAACTCTCGACCTAAGCCAAAACTTCCAACAATAAAGAAAACTCACAAGGACTTAACCCATACAACGAGCTGAAAACACCGCTCCTCAGTTCCACAAGACGCAAACATCTCCAAAAAAGAACAACTAAACCAAGATCATCCCATACAAGGGTCAAACACGCTTCAAGAGAAATGCACGATTCAGAAACTCACATTCAAATCACAAGTCTGATTGAATTACAACAAAACATACCCATCAAAACTTCACAATAAAATGATGAACATACTACAATGACAGAGATAAAGCAGTAGTGAAACAGGATCGAAAAGATTTTAAAATGTCTCTATTCCAACATGAAACACACAAACCGGGCCACGGCTTTACACCCCCGGCAACTCCTGACTGTGTGCGAGTTCACGCCGGGAGATGTGGTTGGGGATCTGATGGATGAATCATTTCCTACCTCACAGTCAGGCAGTAGAATCCTCTGATCAGGACGTCTTCTTCAAGCATCGCTTCTTGAAAAACTTCTCTAGATGACCCAAACAGCCGCAGCGATGACACGTCTTTGGTGGGTTGCGACAGGATGGCTTTAAATTCCCAAAATGAACGCACTGATAGCATACCACTGAACAATCAGACAAAACGGAAAGCATAGCCGAAGGGGATAACTCCTTAGGAATAGGTTCCTATGGCATCCTTTCCTCGCCAGATGGGGAAACCTTATGAACAACTGGGTACGCTAAACTGCTGACCACCGGCACTCCAGAAACCAACTCAGCTAAAAACTCTTCCTCCACCAGCTTCTCGAAACGATGGTCTTTAGGAGTGAGGAATTTTTCCTTGATCTCCGAACGAAGACCCCCGGTGAAAAGAGAGTTCTTCATGACATCATGTGACGCTACCTCTGGAGAAAAGACAATCAGTTCCTTGAAATGGTCAACATAGACCTTCACCGTTTGTTGACCTTATTGAATATGTACGAGCTCTCCATTTTTCTTCGCCTTCACTTCTTCTGGTATAAACCATTGGACGAAAATGGTTTTAAAGACATCCCATGTCATTCCAACTTGCATTGACGGTGGCTAAAACATCTTCCACTGGTCCAAAGCTGGGCCCTGAAACAATCCCGTAACGGCACGAACCTTAACAGCCTCAGGAGTTCCCAACATTCTGAAGACACGATCCACCTCTTCAATCCACCCTACTGCATCAAACATCCCTCGAGCACCATGAATAATAGGCAACGTCCGAGAAGGACCAGAAACTAGGCATGACTCATTAGAAATTTTAGGGATCTTTTTGGGTGACATTCTCTAAACAACATAAAAACACAAAGCCAAAAATCAGCATCCAATCAAATCTTAATCAAAAGGACAATCGCATACCAACAACTGGCTCACCAACCAAAAAATCCACTTTTTGAAAATCACCATTTCATTTCAATTTCAAAACCACTTTATTTCAAGGCTACTTTCCAAACACAAAACCCACTTTCTAAAACAAAATCCAATTTCTGAAATCATTTTCCTCTTTCAAAAATCATTTTAGAAAGACAAGGTCAAACCTTTGGTTTTAAATAAACACCCATAGCATCTCATGAATCGTCGCATGCATGTCCATCCATTCCACTCACGTCATCCACGAACAAGTGCCTCACATGCACTTTTCACACAAACCCACACACATGGGATCATTCATAAGGAATACCAAGGGTCGCACCCAAACCATTTCCTTACCAACTCCAAATGAGTACCAAACTTTGAAACCAAAAAACCTTCAATTTCAAAACTCACTTTACCAATTTAAAACAATTTTAGACGAAACAATTTTTTAATTTAAAATAAAACCACCTTTTTTCAAAAGTACACTTACACCAACCAAAACCAAGATGACATCCAACTTGCATTAAACTAGCGGAGTGAAGGACTAGTAGTCATGCTTAATTCGATGACATGGTAGTGGGTCATACCCCAAGTAAGCATTAACAACTAGGAGGGATTTTAAACCATGTACTCAAACTCCACATAGGTCACTACTCCATGTAAAATCACGACATAACACCAGTTTTCCTCCGTTGTCATCCCTCAATCCAAAAAAAAGGCAAAAGATCCATGTCCCGGACTACCCCTGGTAACTCGAGGTTTGAAACGAGCAAGGGTTCATGACGCCCTTATTGTACATACCTCTCAAGTCTCGACAGTCCTAATATCCAACTACCAAACACCCCAAATAAAAAGGACCTCCTCTAATACCATTTTATCACGAACCAACCCGGGTAGACCCTGAACCGGTCACCCGAGCCGGTCCGCGACATGGATCAAATGGCATTCCTGATCCCCACGGGTTGGCAACTAGTGTCAGGCATCAAAAGAAAAAAGGTGGGAATGATTTGTACCATAAAAGAAAGATAGGAAAATAATTAAATACTGGTGATGAAAACTAAAACAAGCAGCGGAAAGAAAAAAAAAGGGCAAACCTCCATGTGACCTTCAAGGTCACCACCCAACCGAAGACAAGACTTGCTCCAATAATGAGCAATTAAATCTTGAGAAACCGGACAAATAGATCCTTCAACTAAAATGGTAAAAGATATGCGTGAGCACAAAAATGCTTAGTAGGGATGCCAAAGTAAACCACCGAAACCAAGTATTTCCTTTCCTCAAAAAATCCCTTAACACAAGTTTGAAATACAACTATAAAAATAGGTTTTTCACATTTTAAATAAATAACATGATTTTACCATTTCAAAATCCAACGCACACTATAAATTACATTCAAAACCATTTTATGTTTTTATAAACAAAACCAAATACAGATGATACCATGGTTGTGCTAAAAAGAAACAGGTAAACAGTACAGGATGAAAATAAATCAGTGAAGTAGGAAGAAACAAGTAATACAAGTTGAAACCATGGGTGATCCTGAAAATCCCTGACAACCCCTGGACACACTTGGTTCGGAACCACCTGCCGGCGTATAGTGAAGCCCCATAGTCTATAAATCACTGATCTCCATCGTGACAAAATCAGTGGCAAATCCCCCATGGCCTCTCAATCTACCAGAGGGCACCAACTTGTCAAATCGGGGCTGGTGAGAAATCGCCACTCGATAATCTATAAGATGCCCAGAAACCCTTGGTGTTTATGTCACTGTGTAAGTAGGAGGCTCTCGCACGCATGACTCATCTCACCGCACTTGCCTACCCCAAACACAGACACCAATATATGATAACCCCTAAGGGATATCCCTCCTATAAAGGTGCCCCATATTTATATACATACTTTTCATATCACATGAAGGTGCCAACCAGGCCGCCATACCAGTTAATACTTGAACTATTTCATAAAAGGTTTCAAGTTGCCAATCGGTCATACACATTTTTCAAACCACAGTCCTTTCCAAAAACCAACACAATTCACTAAATAATGAAAGTTCACAAAGTCACCATTTGATTTTCAACCAAACCCTAACCCAAAGCCATTTTAAAACAACCAACCAAAATACATGTTCTTTAAAGTTCGCACACTAAAACAAATTTACCCAAAATACACTTACCAAAGACACCTCTTATCACCCTAGAAGCATACACACACCAAAAACTTTTCTTAAGTATGTTTCAGACCTCGTTAATAATTTTATAAAACTTTTAAACAATTTATAAAATGATTCCAAATAGCACAAAAATGGTTTACACTAAAAATACACCTGATTCATATAAAATTACACATACTTAAACAAGGGACCACATGAAAACCCCTTTTTTTATTTAAGAAGTTTTAAAAATTAAAAATAAAACACCTTAATAAACCGAAATCACTAAAATAGAACATTAACCAAAATTGCATCCAATTTGCACCAACACATGCATAATCAAAGAATCGCACTAAAATATAATTTTGACACATTCAATAGAATTATAAACATAGAAATGAATTAAATACTAGGGTATTATAAAGCTATGAATCAATTAAAATAAATAATTTGAAAGATGAAAGTGTCAAAGAATGCATCGGAAAGGATAAACCAAGATTCACCTACCTCAACCCAAGTGCAGACGCAATGCCACTATAGTGCAAGGATGAACTGAGCCTCGTGGTCCTTTCGCACACCCACGCCACTAAGAAAAGAAAACACGCACAAACACGGCATTTAGGAATTAATCAAATTGCATAAAAAAATCAAAATTAATCAAACTAAAATATACCCAGGACCATGATAGGAGAGGGATACCGGCGAGGGGAACTGCGGCCACACCGCTGCAAGGCAAGGGTCGGCACGGCAAAGTGAAGGCCGGCGTAGCAAAGCGGAGGCACTGCACAAGGGGTTCGGGTCGTACTAGAACAAATGATGGAAAGCGGAGGGGGATTGGGTCTGCCGGAAGCACACCGGACATGAGTGGGAGGTCCGGAAGGGGTTCGGGTCGCGCCGGAAACCCGCTAGATAGGGGTTCACCAGAAAACGGGCCGCCGGAGTAGGGAGGGTGGCGGTTAGAGGTGCGTCGTCGGCAAGGGGGGCGGTTCGTGGGGGTTTGTAGCGTGGCGCGTGGTGGGTCGCAGCCAGAGGTGGGATCGGTGGGGATGCCGCACCAGAAGCAGGAGGAGGGGGGGTCGTGGGAACGGCGGTCTGAGGCAGAGGCCGAGTGGCGGGGTCGGTCGGGACCGGTGTGCGACGACGGGAGCAGGAAAGGGGTAGCGGCGGCAGGTGCCGGCGGAATGCGGCCGAAGGAGGAGGGGGCCTCGGGCACTATGGGAGGGAGGCAACGGCGAGAGGAGGAAGGGGATGGGGGTCGGGTGTCGCGCCCCTTACAGGGGAGAGGGGAAAAATGGGGGGCGGGTGTATCCCCCCCTAGGGTATCAATATTTTTTTCAATGATAATATTAATATTAATTACATTAATAATCAATAATAATAATAATAATATAACCCAAATAATAATAATAACAATTTTATTATATTAAAAAAATCATATCATTATTAATATTACCATTATACATTTAATAAAAAAATCAATTTTATTTATTTTTAAGTATTTTATTTTATTTCACTTATCATATAATTAATTCATTTCCTTAATTCAAAAACCGAGAAGTCTCGGGGTTTGCGTGCGGTCAAAAACAAATTCGAGCATGATGCTCTTTGATCGTGCCACCTGGCACTACCCACTCACATTATTTTATAAAAAAACTGTGCTTTTGTCGCATAGCCTTCATAAACTGTGCGTAAGAACGCACGAGCCACTTGGGAATCCACGCGGACTCCACATAGTTACCCTTAACTGTGCGGGATGACCGTGCGATGACAAAGAAGCATCTGAAACACAAAATAATCTTTAAAGTAATTAAATAATAGAAGAATCAGGTCAGGGTGTGACATCATCAATATCTACTGAGTACACAGTAAAGGTAGCTTCATCCTCGATGTCCATTTCTCCCCAGTTAATAACGTGCAATGGGTCACGAACGTACCTCCTTTGTTGTGCCATGTGGAATATATTATGTGCCTGATATAGTTGTGGGTTTAGAGATAAGAGGTATTCCATCATACCAGCTCTATGCAGTATATATAAAGGGATAATGAATCTCAGAGGTAGCTTATCACCTCTACCAAATCTACATAATCAACATTAATCTAAAAAACATAAGATCATGTGGTCTCACACATCGAACTCCAAAGGCCTCATTTTTTAGTTCACATAAGACTTATAATGGTTCTTTTCATTCATCATCTACTCCTATATGATCTTTATTTTATCATTAGTGGCTCACACAAACCCTGGTCCCATATTTGTTAACTCAATTAGGTCATCCCTGCAAAGTGGTGACCTGCAGGGTCACCCATATAAGTCCTTGAATGGTTCTATACAAATTTTGAAATTGTAGTTTTTTTTTGGAAGCTCCACATGTGGTAGGTGATCCTCCCAACTATGTCCAAATTATAATATGCAATCCCACAACATGTCCTATAGAACCCAAATGGTATACTTAGTCTATCCATCAAATTGGGGGTTAAAATTCATCCTAAAATGAAACTAAGCCCCAAAATCCACATGTAATCCATTCCATAACTAAGATGTGAAGTGAGAATCAAATCCAAAGTCAATCATCGAGGAAAATACTTGGATGAATACTATCTCTGACATATAGAGGCATCCCTAGATCTCTTCTAAACTCTACTCTCAAATATCTAGGAAGAGGGATGACTATGTAAGTCAGTGTATGATCACCTATATGGAATCTTATCCCCGATAAATATGTGGTAATCCCACCACAAATTCTATGGATATTTCATCCCACTTTTACTCTTGAACATCAAGGTGTTGAGTCAAATGTGTGGGAACATGGTGATCATTGTCCTTCATTTGATGAAAAGTAAGGCATCAAAAGACTAAATCTGCAACTACCCTCTTCAACCCTAGCCACTAAAACAAACATAGGAGGTTCTAGTACATCATTTACACAATTTTGGGTACCACTAAAGGAAATATATGAAACTCTCTCAGAACCTCCTCCTTTAACATCACTGGTACCATCACGCATCCTCTGAAAATAATGACATGCTCCCCACCATTATAAAATCCATCATGAGCATGTCCAGTGGGTATCTAAGTATGTAGTTTATTAGAGTAATTATACCCCTATGACTCCCTAATTCATAATAAAAGTGGAGGGGTAACAACCATCGACTGGAGGTAAGAATCTCCATTTCCATTGATATTGGAATATTATAATGAGGCCAAATACTCCAATGCCTAATTCAATAACTATGAATAAGACCTCCTAAAGAGAGCATATGCTACCACATTCAACTTCCCAAGAGTATATAAAATCTCAAAGTCATAATACTGGAGGAACTCAGTCCATTTCCTATGTCTCAAGTTAATATCCTTTAAAGATAAAATATGATTCATACTCTTGTGATCAGAATAGATAATAAACTACTCTCCCATAAGGAAGTGTCACCACATATTCAGTACAAATACTATTGTTGCTGACTTAATATCTTGGATCACATAGTTCTGCTGATGTGGTGTAACGCCCCCACCCTAGTTACCCAGAGTCGGTGCATTACTTCGTAACATTGGCATGATCACAAGAAAGATCAAATCTCGAAAGACCGATTGGTTTAGTAGCCTTGGAAACACTAGATATATTCATAAGTTTTACATTACATCATAAAATGAAAAACTACTACAACAACATAATGTTTCCATAGTCCACACTATAATCCCCTCATAATATCCCTACAGGTCATTCATAACTTACATCTTCACTTCCTGGGAAAAATAAAACATAGAAAAGGGGTGAGCTCAAATGCCCAGTAAGGATAACAATATAGCGGAAACTTTCATAAATAAGAATAAACTTTTAAGGCAATGTATAACTAAAACAAAAGCCTTTCAAACATGAACTTTCAATATGGTATGGCATAAATAAAATGAAATAATGCCATTTACTTACTCACATGGATATTCTACTAATCGAATAATCACATGCAAAAATCAATAACCACTTTCATAATGTTGGAATGCATAATGCCAGACTATCATAACCACATAGTCAAGGCCTCGTGCCAAGACTACAAATAATATTTTGTCAAGGCCTTGTGCCAAGACACTAGTTTGTCTCATGAGACCTACCGATGCATTGAGGAGCTATAGCGGGCTCCACCCGTCACTTATTAAGTCCAATGCATTCCCATATGAAAAGGTTTAAACATAACATAAACATTCGTATTAAAACTAGCATACGAAATGTCAATAATTTCACCATAAACTATGAATGGTATAAAAATAGCACATCCATAGTCAAACATATCACAAAACCTTCAATACAATATAGAAGTTTTGTATCATAATAAATCAACTTCAAATAATCTTAAAATCCATCAAAGGATGTTGACGTAGATGAAATCAAAATTCTTTTTAAAGAAATATCTCCTTTTATTTTGAAATCATTTAAGATCCATATAAAATAAAACATTTTCTTTGAAAATATTCTTATAATCTTGTAAGGAAAGCTCTGAAGATTTTATAACGGCGTAAAATAACCGCACCCGCCGTATAAGTTAAACATTCTTACCTCAATTCTGTCGAAAAGGTTAAGAAGGACCTTGTTTTGAAAACGACGGAAAGATTCCTTTATAAACCTCTTATAAAAAGTCAAACAAGGGTATAAATGACTTTAACCCATATTCTTGTAAATAGTAAAAATGTTTTGAAATACATTTTTAAGAAACATGGATATGGATGATAAAGATATCCCAGTAGATTATTACGTATAAACAACCTCGGATAATGAAGAGATTGTGAAATAACCCTTACCTTGTACTTTTCCTTGGTTGGGGTAGGTTAACCTCCTGTATAATGGTGAAATAATTGTTATTAAATTATACAATAATCATATACATTAATATGATATCATATATGATCTTTTAATATTGATTTGATTATAATATCTTAGTATTATCATTGTTTCGGGTGTTAACTTACTTGTTTTCTTTTATATGTTTTGTTACGTAAGACATTTTTGTAAAGGATAGGTTGTATATTATTCATATCCAGAATGATATCAAGTCCTTAAACATCATTTTTAAATCATCAAATGATAATTATACTTGAATGGATATGATGGAGAATGAATCTCATCGCGTTCGTGGAGACGGTAGTCCGTACGTACGCACGAGCGACAATATCATTCTTTCGATATTAAAATAATATATAAATGGTTGTTATATCATATATACAGAATCATTATCATGTTTTATTTATTATTTACATGAGTTACATATCATTATTATACCCATCCAAATAATAATATATTGAATAACAATTACACAACGACGTGGAGACGGTAAGCCGTACGTACGCACGTATGGTGACATGTTATTCAAAGGGTGGATAGAATACTGAATATGGTTGTACCATATTTTTAATAACATCACAGTATATGTGAGATACTTTAGTTATTATTTTAGAATGGTAAGAACAAAGGAAGAAGAAGTGGAAGAAGAAATGAACTTAGAAAAGGGTGGTGAAATCATTACCTCTTCTTCGGGTTCTTCCTTTTGATTTGATCAAAAGGGATCCTTAGGTTGGCTTTATGATAAAACTAAGGCATCTAAGTTGTAGTGAGGGATGTTGGGAGAATATTTGGGAAGAGTTTGGCCGAACCAAAAGGCTTTGAAGGTGTGAAGAAATGAGAAGGAGGAGTGCCCTTTTATAAGAGGGGTGAGGGGCACCTTTGGAAAAGCTAGAAATATTAATTTATAATAAATTCATATTAGGTTTCTAATGGCTCCAAAGTTGATTATTAAAATTTTAAGGTGGGGATAGGTCGAAAACCACTCAACCAATAGAATTTAGACAGGTTTGGGTACTTATATTAACCTTATCTTTAAGTATTAACTCTAAGTTAATTAGTTTCACTTTTACAATGTCTCTTTGTATTTTTATATAATATGGTTAATAAACGTACCATATACATACAAGAGACCCCCAAGTGGTCCATTAATGATGAACCTATCATGATATAAGTCTCTTGGCTGAACCTTAGATTTTTAGGAATTTAATATCAATTAATAATATAATATTTGTTTTAAGAACTCTTTTATGTCAATTTTGACACTATTCAATAGTTGATTTTTGTGAAACTCATAACAGATTGATTACTTCGAAAAAAGTCACTTAAATAAATCCTAATATATAATATTATCCTATAAAATTAGTTTAATTCATTAAAAGTTTCATATTATATTTATTTTGGTATTTATAATATCAATTATTTTAATTTTTCACTATTATAGTAATTACTTCATCATCATTGTGTCATATATAAAATACATTATTTAATGTCTAAAAATTATAAATAAAATATCATTATGTAGGAAATCTATTTATCTTTCTAAGGAATATTTATAATCTAAAATCCAACATATATAACCCTATGTAACAATTGTTGTTCTAAAATATATATGCTTGTGTCATTTTTGTATTCATTTTAACTAAATTAAAATAAAGTGTCATTATCACTTACAAGTGGATCCATGGGGTCCCAAAATAGACCCAAATATGCCCATGGTCGACCATGTATCAACCAATAGGGTTAAGACACGTTTTAGGGTAATTTAGTATTATTATAATATTATTTTTTAACCCTTATTTACCGGATTTACCCTTAACCATGGTAAATAAAATATTTACCGCAGTAATTATTCAAAATGTCTAAAAATAAAAGTTACCTATTTATACAATTTGAACATCCTAATTCCAAATATGGAATCCATTTTCCTAAATTCAAAACACAGAAGTGGCAGAAATTAATTTAAAATTAATTCTCGCTGTCAAAACAAAAAGCGTGTTTTTAAGAGATAATAACTATCAAAAGATTGACACTTGTTTATGTTCGGTTTAATTGTAAAATTATGTCCAATGACCAACATTATATTAAATGGTAAAAATATATTCTAAATATACTTTAAAACCACTCAAAATCATAATTTATCACTATTAATTATTTTGATTAAAAAAAGTTGTTTTTAATTAAAATTTAGTAATTTTCACTATTCATCAAAATATGAAAGTTATCCGAAATGTACCAAAATTTCACCTTAGGCTAAATTCGATATTCCAAAACCAAAAATGAAGTCCATTTTAAAATATAAAATATATATAATTTCAAAAAGTAGGTATTACTATTTATAACGACTAGTTTGATTGGTTGTGGTGTGTGTTAAAACTCAAGGTTGCGTACAACACACGCTACTGTATTATTCAAAGAAAGTGTACCGTGGAAGCTTGGGATATTTCATTTTAAAATTTTGATGTCCCCATTTAGTCAAAAAGTTTAAAATATTGTATTTAAAAAGGGTTCACTATTAAACGTTGATAAAAGTGCAATACTGAAAATGAATTTGTTCTTGTATTATATCTAAGAAACTCATAATATGGATTCTAAAATTATAAGGATTATATAAAGTCTAAAATTTGGTTAATACTATTCATAACCTCTTTTGAATGGATTTTTTTGGTAAGTCATGGTGCGATTGAACTCGGTGTTGCGTGTAGTGCATGTTATTGAATTATTTTGAAGAAATAACACGCTATGAAATCTTGGGGTGTTACATTCTCCCCTCCTTCAATAAATTGCGTCCTCGCAATTTGAAATTGTTCTTCGAAAATAAAAGGTTGAAAATAGAAAATATATTTGTGGGAAAACCCACATCGGAAATTGGGTTACTAAAATTTAGTCTTAATATGAGGAAAATAGAAATGAAAGGGTCACCACCAAATTATGATCTCGATTAGGAGAACATTGGTGGCATTTAGAGACATATAATTGGAGGAAAAACGTAAATATTTATAGGTAGTGATTGAGGTCATCAATCACAAACAAGTATAAAATTGAGGTCCTTAAATTCATCAATCTATGATGATTTGAAATACCATTGGTTCAAAAAAACATAGGGTATTAGGATAACACATTTTTTGACATTTCAAAATATCTTAGTTGAAATCCCACATCGAAAAATGAATTAATGAGGCCTCTATTTAAAATAAAGAGTCGAAAGTATGAAGATTACCGAAAATAACACATACTAGGGTTCCATGTAGTAAAATATGGATATGGAAGAAAAATCTAACCATCAATTACCTGATGGAGAGTGGTAGAGAACATGGCTATGAAAAGGCCAACAATCCCAAAGCCATAATTAGTGATGATTTAAGGTACCATCTAGGAAAACATTTTTGTTCTAATTTGCTTTTCTTAATATTGAGGAATTTTTTTTATGAGATTGGCTAAGATCATATAGAGATATACTTACTTTATAATTAGAGTTTTATCCATTAATAAATTTCTACCACATACTCATCTTTCACTCTAAAAGATAATAGAATGTAAAAAAAATTCTATTTACACTATTCGTATAGGGTTCCAAAATAAACGAATTTATAATTCATCTAAAAAATCTTTTAATAAAAACTACATTATTTAATCCAGGACATCTCGTGGGCCAGTGGTAGGTGATACACCCTTGTCGCCCTTCGGTTGCGGGTTCAAGTCTCGCAGCCTTGCCGGACGCGACGGGTTGCCGCCCGACCTCCGGGTTGTCATTTTATGGAAATCCAAAATAATCCAAACTAGAACTATCCAAAATACTTCTATCCAAACTCACAGTCCAACATTTATAAGTAAGTTAAACATAATATAGATCCTTTTTACCCCGTAATAGCATATGAATACCTTCATCATGTATTACCATATTCCTTATTGATTACATTCATGTTCCCTTATTCCATATAGAATGCTGGATATACTTCATTAATCCAAAAATGTTTTAAAACCCAACAATGATGGAATATAAAAATCGTTAATCAGCTTCAAGGTAGTCAATAATATCCAATATAATTTATCCAAATCAATCATGTATTATTCTAAAATCCCCACCTCGGTATCTGAACCATATTATGGTTTATCTTTCTCTCAACCATATATTTTCCAAACATTTAACCTGCTACTGAGTCACTTTTCTTTGTTCCACACCATCTCAAGTCCTTAATGAAATAGTACTGCAGTACAATCCTTATATACTCCATAATTATTATAACAAGTACATTGTTGATACAACACTCAATTGATATAATCAACATAATAACTCTAATCATTCCTCTTCATCTGTGGTAGTATCATAACTTGATTATTATCCAATAGCATCATTTGCGGCATAGTCTGATGACTGGGACATAGGTTCGCGTAGTGTCCAAACTCCTTGCAAATGAAGCATTGTACATTTGAAACCATTTTCTTACCCTTGCAGTCACGTACTTTGTGCCCTTTTCCTCCACACTTATAACAAACTCCCATTCCTTTCAGGCAAGTTCCAGGGTGTTTCTTTCCACAGTTACCACATATGGGAAAATTCTTCTTTTCCCTCATCCCTTTATCCATCTTTCTCTCTTCCATCCTTTTCTTCTCTTGCTTCCCTTCAAAGCCATAGGACTCAGTAAACTCTTTACTTATCTTATCAACACATGATATTATTTCTTCATATGATGATAATACATGGGAGACTATTTCTCTTATAAATTCTAGCTTAAGACCATGAAAGATATGATCCTTCCTTCTCTTTGGATCATGTGCATTTCTGGAGTTCTCATTCCTTTTACTGGGCGCCATTTCTAAACAATGGCATACACTAGATCAGTTTATGAATCAAAATACATAATCCCATACTTATAAAACACTTAACATAAATTGAACTATTTATGGATATAATCTATAATCATAAGAATGTTTTCTTTGAGGAAGTATATACTCATAATCCCTTCAAAATGATTTGTAAATAAAAATGAGAGTTATCCTAAGAATATCCCCAGGGAGTGTCGTAACCAAGAGTGCAGCAAGGCCCGTTGTCGTGCACCAGTTCCCGTTCGAGTCGAGCTCAAAGCGGTGTTTTCGGGTTTTACCCCTAGGTACATCTGTTCCAGAGCCGCCTCTACCTGCTCGTATCCAGACAGGGATGTATTGCTTGGAAAACTCAAAAAATCTCTACAATACCAAAATTCTAGGAAGTTCTTCTATACTAATCCTCAAAGTTCATCTTAGGTCTACGTGCTCTAATCAGAGTTTATCTAAATCTAGTTTCCAAGGTTTGTACTAAACTTCCTCTGATACCAAATGTAACGCCCCGACCCTAGTTACCCAGAGTCGGTGCATTACTTCGTAACATTGGCATGATCACAAGAAAGATCAAATCTCGAAAGACCGATTGGTTTAGTAGCCTTGGAAACACTAGATATATTCATAAGTTTTACATTACATCATAAAATGAAAAACTACTACAACAACATAATGTTTCCACAGTCCACACTATAATCCCCTCATAATATCCCTGCAGGTCATTCATAACTTACATCTTCACTTCCTGGGAAAAATAAAACATAGAAAAGGGGTGAGCTCAAATGCCCAGTAAGGATAACAATATAGCGGAAACTTTCATAAATAAGAATAAACTTTTAAGGCAATGTATAACTAAAACAAAAGCCTTTCAAACATGAACTTTCAATATGGTATGGCATAAATAAAATGAAATAATTCCATTTACTTACTCACATGGATATTCTACTAATCGAATAATCACATGCAAAAATCAATAACCACTTTCATAATGTTGGAATGCATAATGCCAGACTATCATAACCACATAGTCAAGGCCTCGTGCCAAGACTACAAATAATATTTTGTCAAGGCCTTGTGCCAAGACACTAGTTTGTCTCATGAGACCTACCGATGCATCAAGGAGCTATAGCGGGCTCCACCCGTCACTTATTAAGTCCAATGCATTCCCATATGAAAAGGTTTAAACATAACATAAACATTCGTATTAAAACTAGCATACGAAATGTCAATAATTTCACCATAAACTATGAATGGTATAAAAATAGCACATCCATAGTCAAACATATCACAAAACCTTCAATACAATATAGAAGTTTTGTATCATAATAAATCAACTTCAAATAATCTTAAAATCCATCAAAGGATGTTGACGTAGATGAAATCAAAATTCTTTTTAAAGAAATATCTCCTTTTATTTTGAAATCATTTAAGATCCATATAAAATAAAACATTTTCTTTGAAAATATTCTTATAATCTTGTAAGGAAAGCTCTGAAGATTTTATAACGGCGTAAAATAACCGCACCCGTCGTATAAGTTAAACATTCTTACCTCAATTCTGTCGAAAAGGTTAAAAAGGACCTTGTTTTGAAAACGACGGAAAGATTCCTTTATCAACCTCTTATAAAAAGTCAAACAAGGGTATAAATGACTTTAACCCATATTCTTGTAAATAGTAAAAATGTTTTGAAATACATTTTTAAGAAACATGGATGTGGATGATAAAGATATCCCAGTAGATTATTACGTATAAACAACCTCGGATAATGAAGAGATTGTGAAATAACCCTTACCTTGTACTTTTCCTTGGTTGGGGTAGGTTAACCTACTGTATAATGGTGAAATAATTGTTATTAAATTATACAATAATAATATACATTAATATGATATCATATATGATCTTTTAATATTGATTTGATAATAATATCTTAGTATTATCGTTGTTTCGGGTGTTAACTTACTTGTTTTCTTTTATATGTTTTGTTACGTAAGACATTTTTGTAAAGGATAGGTTGTATATTATTCATATCCAGAATGATATCAAGTCCTTAAACATCATTTTTAAATCATCAAATGATAATTATACTTGAATGGATACGATGAAGAATGAATCTCATCGTGTTCGTGGAGACGGTAGTCCGTACGTACGCACGAGCGACAATATCATTCTTTCGATATTAAAATAATATATAAATGGTTGTTATATCATATATACAGAATCATTATCATGTTTTATTTATTATTTACATGAGTTACATATCATTATTATACCCATCCAAATAATAATATATTGAATAACAATTACACCACGACGTGGAGACGGTAAGCCGTACGTACGCACGTATGGTGACATGTTATTCAAAGGGTGGATAGAATACTGAATATGGTTGTACCATATTTTTAATAACATCACAGTATATGTGAGATACTTTAGTTATTATTTTAGAATGGTAAGAACAAAGGAAGAAGAAGTGGAAGAAGAAATGAACTTAGAAAAGGGTGGTGAAATCATTACATCTTCTTCGGGTTCTTCCTTTTGATTTGATCAAAAGGGATCTTTAGGTTGGATTTATGATAAAACTAAGGCCTCTAGGTTGTATTTAGGGATGTTGGGAGAGTATTTGGTCAGAGTTTGGCCGAACCAAAAGGCTTTGAAGGTGTGAAGAAATGAGAAGGAGGAGTGCCCTTTTATAAGAGGGGTGAGGGGCACCTTTGGAAAAGCAAGAAATATTAATTTATAATAAATTCATATTAGGTTTATAATGGCTCCAAAGTTGATTATTAAAATTTTAAGGTGGGGATAGGTCGAAAACCACTCAACCAATAGAATTTAGACAGGTTTGGGTACTTATATTAACCTTATCTTTAAGTATTAACTCTAAGTTAATTAGTTTCACTTTTACAATGTCTCTTTGTATTTTTATATAATATGGTTATTAAACTTACCATATACATACAAGCGACCCCCAAGTGGTCCATTAATGATGAACCTATCATGATATAAGTCTCTTGGCCGAACCTTAGATTTTTAGGAATTTAATATCAATTAATAATATAATATTTGTTTTAAGAACTCTTTTATGTCAATTTTGACACTATTCAATAGTTGATTTTTGTGAAACTCATAACAGATTGATTACTTCGAACAAAGTAAATTAAATCAATCCTAATATATCATATTATCCTATAAAATTAGTTTAATTCATTAAAAGTTTCATATTATATTTATTTTGGTATTTATAATATCAATTATTTTAATTTTTCACTATTATATTAATTACTGTATCATCATTGTGTCATATATAAAATACATTATTTAATGTCTAAAAATTATAAATAAAATATAATTATGTAGGAAACCTTTTTAGATTTCTAATGAATATTTATAATCTAAAATCCAACATATATAACCCTATGTAACAATTGTTGTTCTAAAAGATATATGCTTGTGTCATTTTTGTATTCATTTTAACTAAATTAAAATAAAGTGTCATTATCACTTACAAGTGGATCCATGGGGTCCCCAAATAGACCCAAAGATGCCCATGGTCGACCATGTATCAATAAATAGTGTTAAGACACGTTTTAGGGTAATTTAGTATTATTATAATATTATTTTTTTAACCCTTATTTACCGGATTTACCCTTAACCATGGTAAATAAAATATTTACCGCAGTAATTATTTAAAATGTCTAAAAATAAACGTTACCTATTTACACAATTTGAACATCCTGATTCCAAATATGGAATCCATTTTCCTAAATTCAAAACACAGAAGTGGCAGAAATTAATTTAAAATTAATTCTCGCTGTCAAAACAAAAAGCGTGTTTTTAAGAGATAATAACTATCAAAAGATTGACACTTGTTTATGTTCGGTTTAATTGTAAAATTATGTCCAATGACCAACATTATATTAAATGGTAAAAATATATTCTAAATATACTTTAAAACCACTCAAATTCATAATTTATCACTATTAATTATTTTGATTAAAAAAGTTGTTTTTAATTAAAATTTAGTAATTTTCACTATTCATCAAAATATGAAAGTTATCCGAAATGTACCAACATTTCACCTTAGGCTAAATTAGATATTCCAAAACCAAAAATGAAGTCCATTTTAAAATATAAAATATATATAATTTCAAAAAGTAGGTATTACTATTTATAACGGCTAGTTTGATTGGTTGTGGTGTGTGTTAAAACTCAAGGTTGCGTACAACACACGCTACTGTATTATTCAAAGAAAGTGTACCGTGGAATCTTGGGATGTTTCATTTTAAAATTTTGATGTCCCCATTTAGTCAAAAAGTTTAAAATATTTTATTTAAAAAGGGTTCACTATTAAACGTTGATAAAAGTGAAATACTGAAAATGAATTTGTTCTTGTATTATATCTAAGAAACTCATAATATGGATTCTAAAATTATAAGGATTATATAAAGTTTAAAATTTGGTTAATACTATTCATAACCTCTTTTGAATGGATTTTTTTGGTAAGTCATGGTGCGATTGAACTCGGTGTTGCGTGTAGTGCATGTTATTGAATTATTTTGAAGAAATAACACGCTATGAAATCTTGGGGTGTTACATGTGGCCTCAACTATGGTGAACAATATGCCATAATTTCTTACCTCTACATTAGAGAACAAATAAGACTAGTTCTTGATGCATCATAGAACAATATGTACTCAACACCTTTTTCTAACAATATCAAGATGGGATCACTCATTAATATCTTCCACAACTTCTGAAATTCCTACTAAAATCTCTCTTTCCACATGAAATTATTCTCTTTTTAGGTCAGATATCTCATGGGAATTGATATCCTGGATAAATTAGTGATGAATCTCTCATAATATCATATTATCCCAAGGAAGCTTTGTACATATTTCATGCTCTTTGGTGGATCCCATGGTTACATTTCCTCAAACTTCATTGGGTCCACTGCAACACCATCTGCGGAGATAACATATCCCATAAAGTTGACCTCTTGAATCTAGAACTAGAACATTTAGAGCTTCTTGTAAATATGGCGTTCTCAAATTAGATCAAGAACCATCCTCAAGTGTATCATTTACCCCTCCTAGGATGTAAAGTACATATGGATAACATTGATAAGGACTACCATGAACCAATCTAAAAAGGGATAAAAGATCCATTTCATGAGTCCCATGAACACTTCTAGGGAATTCAACAAAAAAGGCTGTTACCAAGTTAACATAGTGAATGTAACAACATCTTAATTCCACCATCAGTATATCCTAATCTCATACATTAAACCGGTGATATCATGATCTAAGGTCATCCTTCAAGAACCATCATATCCCACTCAACTGATCAAAAAAATTATCGACCCTTGGTAGTGGATTCATTTTCATCATGGTCAATGGGTTCAAGTGCCAATAGTCCACACAAAACCTCAAGCTCCCATCTACCTTCATAACAAACAAAAATAGGGCTTCTTGAGGAAAAACACTAGGTCTAATAAATCAGTACCTCTACAAGACCTCCCATTGCACCCTCATCTTTTTAATATATATGAGATCCATTTGAAATACTGATGTTGATATTGGGGTCCCCCCAGAGTATAGATCAATCAACATGTCTATCTCTTGGTGGGGAGGTAAGCCTAGAATGTTCTCAAGAAGGACATCCTCATAGTATGCCACCATTGTAAAAAAATGAAAAATCAAAATATCAACTACACAAATAGTCATTATAGCTAGTTGATGTGTAATAATATACTCCATCTAATGCATGAGTCTCTCTTGTTCTACATAGGTTTACTTATCACCCACAAATAAAATCTTAGTCTCACCATTGTGGACACATTGAGTCCTCTATTTATAATAGTCGATCTAGTCATGAACTATGGATAATCATTCCATACCTAAGAATAAATCATAAGGCCTCATTTCTACTATAGAGAGATCCTAATATAAAAGGTAAGATCCTTTTTGGGGGGTTTGTGTCTCTCTTTGTTTTTCTTTAATATTTTCTTTGGGTTGTAGTTTCGTCGTGAAAGTCTATCATTTGAAGAAATGCAGTCTTGGGTTGTAAGAAAACTTGAGAAATATCATAAAGTATGTATGAGGTGATCTCTATTTAAAAAAAATATATTAATGTTTGGGGATGTGTGATTGTTTTAATTAATGTATTCTACGTACAAAGGAAAGTGTTTCATGGGTTCTTGGTGAGTTAATAAATTTTAAAAAAGGTTTAGATTGTTTAAAAGGAAAATGGAATGAAAAAATCAATAGTTTAACATTTACATTCCTTAAAAAGGTATAACACATTGTGTAATTATTCAAGGATTTTAGTAAAATAAGTCCAAGGTGATGTTTTTTTTTGTGTATTCCATTGAAACATTTACACAATGTGTAATCACATTACACATCATGTAAATTCCCAACCTTCTCTTTTAATCATGGTGTGCGGCTAAATTACCATTTTTTTGGTTACATATCTTCTCCTATCGACCCAAGGGATTTCTCTAGGTGATTTTGGGGTTCCAACATCCCTTCTAGGAATCCTGTTTGTGTGAGAAATCCAAGGTATGTCACTTTGGTTAAGGTTCCTTCCTTTTCTTCCTTCCTCTCCAACTGTTGCAATGTAATCCTTTGACCGATTTCATTTTTGGTTTTGATCTTGATCATTTCTTATCTAAGAACCTCTTTAAAATCTTATACACCTTATTACTTATGGAAGTTGGGTATTGGAAGTATTGTTGGATCATTGGTTAAAGTTTGGGGGTCTAAATATTTACCATATGGTATGAAAATTTACAATTTTATGCTATATTATGATTGTGACTTTTTTGTGTGCACCCAAATTAATTAATTAAATGTATGGAATTATTCCGTGAATCACTTTGGTTCCAGATAGATTTTAAACTAGTTATGGTTCCCTATGGGGTGAGGGAACCATGATTACAATTGTAATAGAAAACGGTTTAAATTATTTTTAGCAATACATGTGGCCTAGGGTGATTTCTTGTTATAGAATCCCTAAATTTTTCATTATTTCTTATTGGTATAATTTTTTATCAATTATGAATTGAATCTCAAGTGGAATATAAAAGAGGAATGGTAATTCATAATTAACCATTGGTAATTTTCTTGTGATTTTAAGGTATCCATACTGTATTATAGGAAATGTGTTCTACACTATAATTATTATATATCGGCCTTGACCCTATAACTTGAACACTTATATGTTGTAACAATAATATTAAGTGGGTGTGTCCTAGTCCAATGATATAATTTTAATAGAGAATTGTATGTTCTCAGTCTCATCCTATAATTCTTATAGGTCTTTGATCCGGATTCTGTAATGCTTACGGGGATTTGACACATATTGTTGTCACTATAACATGGTTATACGATTGTGGTTGGAATGGTCATAATACATACTCAGAGATATTATTTCATGGTTCTAGATCAAGTTATTTTACCTTGGTTATATAGTTAGGGTTGGCATGGTTGTAAAACATGCTCAGATATATTCTAGCATGAAGCTAAAGTAGGTTATAATTGTTTTTTATTAATAGTTAAATTAATAAAAACACTTGGTTATCACTTTATTGCATACACTTCTTATCTGACTATTTTTGTTTATACAAGGTTGTGTCGAACTATGGAGTTATAATCACACCCTATTCAGGCAACCATTTGGTCCCTGAGAAGATTATGTGGATACATTTTTGTGCAAGGTAAAAGGACCTTATAGTTGATTGATTTTCTGTAGATGGGATGGATTTTGGAGATAGGACCGATTTTGGATTTTGGGACTTGGGACTTTGGTTCCGTTAATTGAGTATTCCAGTCTTTTTCTAGTATTATTCTAGCATGAAATTTAGTTATATTCCATCATGTCATTACATTTTTTTATATATTAGATTATTCAGTTGGACTTTATTTTCTCCATACATTGTGTCTTTACATTGATTATTTTTATTCTATTATAATTTATTTCTACTACTATGAAACATCATACTAGGGGGTCTAGTCTCCCCACAATACATTTCACAATCCAGCTATTATTCGGCAGCCTCTAGCATATGGGGAGGCATGTTTGAGGTCACATAACCAACAATTTTTGACCATCGGAGATAGTATCAAATTAGGGGATGTTACAAAGTTGTTTCAAAGGAGATGGTTTACTTTTATTATACGTCAATATTTAGTGAAAATTGAGAGGAGACTATGATGTGTCTGATCTTGGTAATGATATTTTTCATGGGAGTAGTTATCCCATCTATGGGGGAAAACCAAGTGCCCATGGATGGGATTGTTTTTTATGTTGTGTTCTTGTTACAGTTGATGTTATTTCACATTGGGTGATTCAAATTTTGTGTGAGGTTATTTTTTTATGATCTTATTCTTTCTTGAGGTTTGTACCTATGGCCCAGTATGGCACAAGATGAGAATACATGCATCATAATGGGTACATTTTGATATATTGACATGCATTGTTCATGATAAGGGAATATCAATATATTTTTCATGTGATATATACCTTCATATAGAACTTTGATATAAGATATCTATTTCAATGGAAAAATGAAATGAGTTCATGTTTCAAACTAAAATACATATAAGTCATGTACAAAGAGACTAGGAGATAACGGTTCTCTATTATAGTAACCTATTGGGTTGAAATTGTGGTTATCAAGTTCTCTGTGGTGTGTGTTTTCTTATAGAGGAAATTCCTCCTTGTCATCATCATCATGAGAATCAAGAGAGTGGAAATTTTCAAGATCCTAATATAGCTAAACCAGAGCCTCTTATAGCTTCTTGAGGAGTATATGGATTTTCATCTTCATGAAAGTGTCCTGAGGGTCATATGATTTATGGAAAATGATATTTTTTGTACAATTCCTTTAATGTCTAATCTAGAAAGAGAGTTTCAATTATAAAATACACCTATGTTTACTAGGGAAGGGGGCCCAAGCATCTGAGTTCTGGATTGAGTTAGTCCAGATGATCTTCAATCATCTTAAGACATCGATGGATAGGAGGGTGAATCTTGCTACATATATTCTTTGTGAACCTTCCAATACTAGGTGGAATATTTTGGAGGAAGATGGATAACATGATGAGCTATATTAGAAGGAATTTGAGATGATTTTCCTAAGACATTTTTATCTCACAACCTTTAGGGATGTAAAATCTCACGAGTTGATGCATATGAAGCTAGAGGGTCTGTCAGTTTTGGACTACATTGAACACTTTACTAACCTATAGTGCTTTTCACCATCTTTGGAAGATGATGAGATCTCCATAGAGAGAAATTTATATTATAATAACTTTTATGATATCAGGTCATTGGTAAACATTTTCCATTTAAGAATCTCTATAGAAATGATGAATCAAGCACTCATTACAGAAGGAAATCTGAGAGACGCCCCGACCATCAACCAAGCTATTTCAGCAGGGCGATCTGGGAGTTCTTCTTCAGGTTCTAAAAAGGTATGTTATAATAGTTTCCACCAAATCAGTAGTGGGAAGATTAGTCAGGGGAGTGGACCACCATATCAATATCATGTTCTCTTCCAGTTCTAATAATGTGGAAAGTTTTTCTAAAAGTTCCCATAGTATCCTTACTCCACAGTCTAGTATTATATCTATGGAAGACTAGGTCATCTTCAATTTTTTTATGATAATTTTCCATAGAAGTCCAGTGGAAGAGAAATATTATAGGCACCAAAGTCAGGAAGGGTCTCAGCAACCCCACACTAGGCTGGTAGCTAGAGTCCCATAGGCCGTTCTGGCCATGTAAAGGTAATTGGTACCCTAGTGAATAAGATTTAGTACCAAGAAAGGGATATAGCTTAGGGCTTTTAGACTAGATCCTAGGGTTTAGAGACAAGCCAATTTCACATTATGCAGAATACTCAGATTAACATGGATATAGAACTGTCTACCATCAGATATATTATTCTTGTATCATCTAACTTATCTTGTGTTTTTATTAATACAGGAGAATCACATTATTTTCTATCTTCTCTTTTTACAAATTGTTTACGCTAGGATGTGTAAATATTAGATGTTTTTTATCCATTGACACACCATTGGGAGTGAGGTCCAAGAATATCAAATGTTAAAAGATGTGATCTATAGAGATTGGTCATTACCATTTATTTTTGAAACTATACATGATGGAAATGGAAGGATCCGACTAGATTCTTAGTATAGATTAGTTATATTTATACCATTATCATGTCTAATATTTCAGAATGGGAGTTACTTTCTTATCTCCTGAAGGGCGTAGATATTTTCACCACGGTGAGTGGGATCTTTAGGTTGGTTGTACAAGACCAATTCAATGTAGATTTGATTGTCTCATGGCTCATATCATCGACCTTTCACTAGATAATGGTTTAATATAGTAGGATTCCTTTCCTCTAGTGGTAGATCATTTTAGGATGACTATCCTGATGAGATATTTGGCTTAGTGAGAGATCGGTTTCACGGTCAATTTGGTGAGAATAGCAGATTGGGTTTCTTTCATGCCTTACTAAATTCTACTAGAGATTCAGGAGTTGAAGGTTTTGATGGAAGATCTAGAATATAAAGACTTCATTCTTCTAACTACATCTCTTTGGGGATCTCTAGTTATATTCTCCAAAAAGGTTGAGGGATCCTTATGCTTATTTTTGGATTGTCGAAGGTTAAAACGAGTAATGGTCAATAATCGGTATCCTCTTTCTTTCATTGATGGTCTTCTCATTCATTTGAAATGTTCTAGGATATTCTCCAATATTGACGTGAGATCTAGATATCATCATTTATGGGTGAGAATATCAAAGATACTTAGGAATTCTTATAGGAGTGGGTATTTATTGTATAAATCTATA
Organism: Viscum album; assembly: GCA_963277665.1. Classification (NCBI taxonomy): domain Eukaryota; kingdom Viridiplantae; phylum Streptophyta; class Magnoliopsida; order Santalales; family Viscaceae; genus Viscum; species Viscum album. Next base: position 690,741,180 of record OY728122.1, read on the forward strand.
TTAAAGTTGTTGGGGTTGAATAATGCACCTACAGTATTCATGGACATAATGAATAGGTATTTCATCCTTTTCTAGAACAGTTTGCATTGGTTTTAATTGATGATATTTTAGTTTAATCCCATCTAATAGACAATCATTCCAAACATCTTGACATCATCTTGAATAAATTTAGAGAGCAGTTAATTTACACCATGCTAACCAAATGTAGTTTCTGGATTAATTAATTTAACTTTTTGGGTTAAGTCATCTTAGAGGTTGGAGTGTCAGTGGATCTAGAGAAAGTTGTAGACCTGATATCTTGAGAACATACCAATAATGGCTTTAAAATTCTATTCTTTATGGGTTTATCAGTTTATTACTAGTTTTTTATCTTTGATTTATCCCATTTAATAGCACTAATTTCTAGGTTGGCAAAGAAAGGGGTGGAGTTTGTTTGGTTGGATGCTTGCTTGAGAGACTTTCAGGAGATAAATGGTAGGCTGACCTTAACACCTATCCTCACCTTATACTAGGTAAATCATATATCATGTACAATGATGCATCTAGAATTAGACATGGAGAAATTCTGATGTAGGAGTTTGGTATACACAGATCACAATTTCCTCAAGAACATCTTTTCTCAGCGGCACTTGAACCATTGGTAGGGGATGTGGGTCAAGTATCTATAGTATTTCAGCAATGAATTGGATTTTAAACCAGGAAAGGGAAACACCATTATGGATTATTTGATCCAAAATACACATATAGAAGATGTACGAGAGTATTGTTCTGAGTTGGGGATAATGAACATCTTTCAAGACATGCATCTGGATGATCAAGAGTCTTAGGGAAGAATGAATTTGAATTCGACATCATTTACACTCATGATTATGGACCGGATTAATATTGATTAGTTGTCTGATATAGATGGATCAGTTCTAAGAGACTAATTATATTGTGGGGATATTCCATTAGGATGGTCTCACCATGATAAAAATTCAATTATTTTTCATGTATGGGAATGGATTCTTATAGGCCTTCATTAGGATCTGATGTAGTAGTTTCATGCTTCTATATGGGTGGTGCATCTTGTTTTAACTATGATGTATTGTGATATACATATAATGTACTGATGGTAATGAATGGAGAAGGGGTGTAAATCTTCATGCCTAGATGCTTCACTTGTCGGAAAGTGAAAGTCGAGCATCAGAGTCTAGCTAGGATTTTGTAGCCTTTATCTATTCCTAAGTAGAAATGGGATGATTTCATAAAGTATTTTGTGATAGTACTACCTAGAATCACCCATAAGAATGATGGTATATGGGTTTTTGTGGATTGACCGACTAAGGTATCCCACTTCTTACATGTTAGGTAAACCTTCAAAGTTGACGCTTTAGGAATTTTTTATATGTGCAAGATGGTTTGATTTCCTGATGCTCCAAGGAGTATTGTTTCAGATAGAGATCCTCACTTCACATTTAGTTTCTTTCAGGGTATTCATAATGCCATGGAATTTTTAGACATTTTATGAAAAACCTATCATCCATAGACTGATCATCAATACGAGTAGATTATACAAGTTCAACATGATATGTTACAAGAATATTTTTTGGGTTTTGGGGGTTCATTAGAGGAATATATGGAACTAGTGGAATTGATAAATAATAATTGATTCCATATATCAATCCAAATAGATCCTTCTGAGGATTTTTATGGTGGGTCATTTTGTTTTCCACTTTTCTAGATAATGGTAGGTGATTCAGCTCTTGTTGGGCATATTCTAACGCATGAGACATCTAAACATGTTCAATTCATTAGACAGTGTTTGGTGGTCACATAGTGTAATAAACACTCATATTATCACCTTTGGAGATGACCTATGGAATTCAAGGTTGTTCATCATGTTTTCCTTTAGGTGTCACCAAAGTTCTGGAAATTCGATTTCTAGAAATAGGTAATCTTAGCACCTAGGTTTTTCTGTCCTTTTTTAAAGTGTTGAGGGTCGATCCAGTGTAAAATCATTTATCCCTTCCATAGTGTTGCAGTTCCATGCATGACATGTTCTACATGTGGAAAATATGGATATATCATCCAGACCCTTTCCATGTGATATTTGTAGCATAATTAAAGATTTTTGTTGATGCTTCTTTTTAGGAGAATCAGGTACAGGTTTTTGATCATAGTGATAAATATATTCAAGGTATGACTATACTATTGTTTTGGGAGTAGTGGGAGCAAGGGAAAGCTTAGGAGGAGACCTGGGAGAGGTATTATGATATGTGAACATAGTAGCAAGACTTTTTCATTTAGACCTCACAGTGATTTTTGGGGAAGCTCAGGGATGCATTGTTATATTGTGGGGAGGTTGTAGGATCCCATATTTTTAGGTAAGTCTCTCTCTGAGTTTTTTTGAATCTTGTATTTTGGTTGCGGTTCCACCATGAAATTATATCATTCGAATAAATGTGGTCTTGGGTTGGAAGGAAACATGATAAAGACCATAGAGTTTCTATGAGGATACCTTTTTGGAGAAAATGGATTTAACTTCAGGGATGTATTCTTTTTTGAATTAATGGAGTCTGGGTATAAATGGGTAGAGTGTTTTGAAGCTTATTGGGTGAGTTGAGAAATGTTAAATCAGTTTTAGATTTTTTGAAACGAAAATGGGATGAAAAAACAACTACAGAAAATTTACATGTCATGTAAATGGATTACATGTCATATAATTACTCAATTGTTTTAATAAACTAAATATTATGAGAAGAGTTTTTAAGAATATTTAATTAAAAATGTTTATAGGACATGTAATCACATTACATGTTGTGTAAATGCCTGAACTACTATTCTAAACATGTCGCGTGGATGAATTCCCATTTTTTTAATGTAGATCTTCCCCTCTCAATCCTATGGATTTCTCCAGGTAATTTTGGGTGCCAGCTTCCATTCTATACATACCATTTGTGTAAGTTATCCATGTTAAGTACTTTTGGTTAAGTATTATTCCTTCTATTCCTTCTTCTCAAACCATTTCGATGAGATACTTTGACCAATTGTAATTTAGGTTTTTATCTTGATCATTTCTAATCTAAGAACTGATTTTAAATCATCTTCACATTCTACCTTATGGGTGTTGGCCAATGGAAGCATTGTTGGATTGTCAGTTAAACGTAGGGGGCCTAAATCTTATCCCGTTGGATTGGTAATTCCCAATTTTAGGTAATATTTTGATAGTTCCATATTTTTTTGGCACACAAATTAATTAAATAAATGAATCGAATTATACTTTGAAGTTCTTTTGTTTCAAATGTATTTTTAACTGGCATATGGTTTCCTATGGGTTGAGTGAACCATGGTTATAATTGAATTGGAAATCAGATTATTGTATGTTTATCATGACATGTGACCTAGGGTGATGTATTATTATAGAATCCTTAAATTTCATCTTATTTCTTGTTGATATAATTTTTAATCAATTGTGAATTTAATTTCAAGTGGCATATTAAAGAGGAATGGTAACACTCATAATTAAATATTGAGAATTGTGATGTGATATTTTAATAACTATGTTGTATGATAGGAATTGTGTTACATGATGTAATTCTTATATATCATGATCGGCCCTGGAACTTGTGCACTTATATACTGTAATGATAATATTAATTAGGCTCAACCCATTCCCAAGATATAATGATTATAGAGAGAGGGATTTGATCAGCCCCATGTTGGAATGCTAATAGGTCTTTGACCCAGATGCTATAATGTTTATTGGTGTTTAAGCTATATTTTTGTGATTATAACAAGGTTATATATTTTTGGTTGGCATAATCGTAAGACATGCATAGAGATATTCATGTACGGAACTCAATCAGGTTATTTTTCTTTGTTTATATTATTGGGGTCAGCATGGTCATATGACATTATCAGAGATATTCTAGAACGGATCTAAAGCAAATTTTTGTTTCATTTTATTAACTGTTAAATTATTTAATACACATATTTATCTCTATATTTCATACACTTATTATCTAACTCATTTTGTTGACATTATTGTGTTGACCTACTGATTTATAAACACACCCTATTCAAGACATCGTTTTGTAATCGAGAGGATTATATGGATGCTGGTTTTGATAAAGGAGAAGGAACTTCTAGTAGATTGCCTGTTTGTGGATGGTCTTGAGTTTGGATATGGCACCAACATGGGGCGTGGGACCCTGGACTTTGAGTCTTTTATTTATGTCTTCTAGTCTTTTTCTGGAATTATTCTGGCATGATATTTAGTTGCATTTCATCACATCATTACACTATTCATTCATTATATATTGGATTATTTAGTTGGATTTTATTGTTTTCTTCCACTATGTATTTAATTTGATTATTTCCATTTTATTGTGATTTTTTTTACAGCTATGTCACTTCATACCAGGGGGTATATTCTTCTTACTATACATTTCATACCCCTTATACAAGTCAGCATCTTCTGGCATATGGGGATGAGTTCTTGAGGTCTCATAACCTACCCTTTAAATCCATGTGAGAGTGTTCCATATTGGTGGAAGTTATAGAAACTTTTTCCTATAATATTCATGTCACAATCTTGTTACAATTGTGTGATCATTAAGGCTTCTCTAGTAGGAGTCTCCAAGTGCAAGGGTGGAGCTAAGGGCTCAACCATAAACTCTATTTATTGAACCAAATATGTGGAAATAAATGAATAACTTGAACCTATATTAATTAGTAATAAATCTATGGTTTAAGAGACATAGATAGTACCTCTAATCATTCAAGGATCTTCTCATTCATAAGACAAAAGCCCTTATAGTTTCCCTTACCACTATCCTCCATCTCCCTGAGCCTGGAACGGAACACCTAGGTGGGGGAGGTAATAAGTCGAAGTGCCTACCACCTCCAGCTTCTCACCCTACTCCTCTGCCAATTCTGTCATCTTGTGGACCTATCAGTTCCTTCCATGACCTCTTCCTTGATAGCCCATTGACTGCCTCCCTGTCAACCATATAGAGGGTCAGAAAATCTCATTCAAAATTTCCCATGCCATTACATGAGTAACACAACCTCTACTTGGGATTACTAGATCCATCCTATGATTCCTAAACTATAGACCCTATTTCCATCGATCTCCTCTTGAAATTCCTCACATGTATAGGTCCCTGAGACTTTCATTGAATCCATGCTTCTCAAGTATCTTCTCCTGTATTCCCACTGGGAGAAACCATTGTCTACGTTTTCTTATACAATAAACTCACAACCACCAAATCTCACTCCATAACCCCAAAATATTTAAAAATGCACATAGAAATAATGATTTCTAGGATGTCACAATTATATCATCTCTTGAAGGATCAAGACTGAAATAATTGATCATGAACCATTTTCATAGAGTAACTAGATGGGTTGGTGAACCTCGATGAATACTCTGCTACTAACATATTGTCATGCTGGAGATAACAAATCTCTTGGATATGTACATTCCTCATCATATATAAAGAAAATATTGAACTCTGATCATGATATATTAACCTCATCGTATGAGTATGTCACCAAACCCCACCATCATTCTGTTGATCCATGAAGAAGTCTCAACACCAAGACCACTATCTAGTATGCTGGTGTTCTAACCAGTATAAATACCCATCTCACTGCTTCAAACTAGTCCTCAAATGCATGTAGATTGGGATCCCCTAGAAACCTAAGGGGTAGCTGTCTCTGGAAATCATTAAGTGTGCTCATCGAGCACACTTCATCTGCTGGTACAACAGTAACCATCTACTTCTCAACTAGTGGTGGTATAGTTGGTTCACCAACTATAGGTAACACATCTGAAACAAGTCCCTATATCGATCCCTCATCACTAAGGGGATCATCCTCATTATCCTAATGCTAAATCCTAGCTAGCATACATTGTGGAGGTATCTAGGAAGTAAACAATATGTTCCAGAGGAAATGAGTATATCTAGACAAATGACTCAAGAAGGACATGGAAACCATAACTCATTCCTATGTGACAGATATACCATTATTTTTCCTATAACTAGTGTTTTCTTGTAAAAAATCAAAAAAAAGTTTATCAGAGTCCTATTTTATGGTTACATTGGCTGGCACACAAACATCGTAGTCACTATCTTGAAATCAGAACTTGAAACACTTAACAATGTTTCCCCAAACCAATCTCACAGACTCTAGTACTATGGTAGAACCATCCACCCAGATTCCACTCTGTCATTGCCTTTCTAAATGGGGTTCATTCTAAGACTCCCCAATCCCACCTTCAATAGGCCAGAGGCTGGTGACAAGATCCAATTAGGCATATAAATAACATGATAGGCCTTAGCCTATGTAATTATAAATAAACACACATATCCAATCCCATACAATTGTAAAATGTAAAAACAACAGTACAACCATGCGTGCATATATCTATATCCCTCAACCAGAGTATGTAAATATGTAATTGAAATTAAATAGGTCAAAAATAAAAGCCCACAAAAAATAGTCTTAAAAAAAGTACAACCAATAGGAAAAGATGCAGAATATAGCCCAGATACTGTAGGAACACACCCTGGTCTGTTCGGATCAGTAAGAAATATCTGGTCTTGGTCACTCTAGGACTCTTTCAAAAGGTCAATTATCTATAAAATTCAGGACACATGTGCGAAAATCTCATATTGGGGTGCATATAACAATACCCAGTAGGACACCCCAAAACCGAAAAACATAAAACTAAATAATAATAGTCAACTCTATGTAGGTATATGTCTACAACACATATATCAAGAATATATAGATATACTCAAAAAAGACAAGTAGTCTCATGGTAAAGTCATAACTATAATTTCATCCTAGGATTCATCCCCTAAGGTTCCACATAGCACTCATCTAGAGGAACACACTCCATGAATGATATGGAACTGATGGAATCCCTTTAAGAGGTAGTGCTCATCAGGTCTCACCATTATATGTATACACAGGAAGTCTGAATGGATAAGTTACATAGATGAGGATCACTCCAAAGTCCATGAGTTATACCAAAAACTCAATCTGGATTATCCCTCTAAGTAGAGTATCAGTACTTGCATATTGTTGGTCATGATGATATCAATAACTCTAACTAGGAGAAGAAGATGATATGGGATATGACTCTGGACCTCATGGAAGGATTCAAATAAATTTATCAAAAAACATTGGCCAAAGGGATCACCACACTCTTTGTAGGATGTGATTCCATACAAACTCTTAGGTAATGGATAAAGGAAACACACCTTTACAAAACATTTCCAACATTCAGAGGACAAGGGCTCCAAATAAACATTGAAGGAGTACACTACTTGTCCCCTCGACATCGGGTCCTACCAGTGTAAATATACCACGCTAGTTTCCATGTGGAAGTACATGGAATACCCCTGCTTGTGTATTTATTCCCATTTCCACGTAAAGGGATATTTCTGTGTACATATAGTCTGGTTATATATGTGTGGTAATACAAAGAATACCCATACAAATCTACCCCTTTTTGTGTCTATGTACCATCCAAGTTGCATGCTGAACCAACCGGGAAGGTTCAAATGCCATGTGATAGGCATGTTCATGAAATGTACTACCACTTGAACATGGATCACCGATCTAGTATCTAGTTGATTTTCTCCAATGAGAGATCCCGCAATTCTCTCCAAAAATGTTCTACAATGGCTCTAAGGTTATGGGGATAACCAAAAGGATTTGGAATTAATGAATACTTATAGAAAAAATTAGGACATTGCATCACCTAATGAAAAAAAACAATTTATTTTATTCTTTTATTCTTTTTATTTTTTTCCACCCATTATGAATTTTTCACAAACATCCCATGCTAAAGAAGGTTATTTTATGACAAGGGTAAAACCCAAGATCTGAACTCAACGATGCCCTCATATTTTTGATTTGGAACCCCATTTAGAAGTCATTCCACTTTTTCAGGAAAGCTAAAAGAATGTGCTATTTAATATATATATATATATATATATATAATTTATTTTAAATATTTATTCTGGCACACCAGGCCTTGGAATCACACTTCGTCTTAGTGTCTGGTATCAAAAATAATACATAAAATTTCCAAAAATAATACATGAAAAATAAAATTCAATATAGGGACACTTTTACATGGAGAAACTCTAAAAAATACATTATCACATGCCATGAAAGATAGATCTTTCTTCCGGGTATCTCCATAACTTTTCTGATTTATCTGAGTATCCCTCATATATTTCTAAATCAACTGCACCTTATACACCATTTTAACTCCCAAATATGGTCCAATAAAATTTCATTCTCCTAAATAATGCCAAAATGCTAGTTTCTAACACTGCATTCTATATAGTTCCTCAAGTAGTGCCATTTTTACACTAGAATGTAAACTATTATTATAAAAAACTCAACCACAGAAATATAACGATCCCATGTTCCCCGATAATACATTGAATAATAAAAAAACATATCTCCCATGGTATGAAGTGTCCAATCAGACTATCAATCTAATTTAGGATGAAAATTTGTACTAAAATTTAATTTAGTACCCAATGACTTCTGAATTCCTTTAGGAAAATTGTATGTCAACATGGGATCATGATCTGATACAATGAATAGACGCACTCCATGAAACCTGACTATCTCATTTAAATGCAGTCAGGAAATATTATCTAAGGAAATTTTATCTTGAATGGGTAATAAATGTGCATATTTAGATAATTGATCAACAGTAACCCATATCACATTATAACCTATCAATGTCCTTGGAAATCCCACCATGAAATCAACGAATAAATTTTCCCATTTCTACTGCAGTACTGGAAATGGTTGAAGTATCCTCTTCAATAAATTTTTTTTTATTTAACCTAAAGAAAAATAAAACACTACATAGTGAATTCAGAAATATATCTTTCCATTCAATCCCACTAGTAACACTTTTGAAGGTCTTATTACATATTGGTGCTACCAGGATGAGTGGAAAATGGAGAACTATGTGCTTCCCTTAATAACTCACTCTTAAACTATAATTTAAAAGGAATTCATAGCCTTTTCCAAATCATAAAACACTTTCTTCAATCATATAAAAATATGGAATCTTACCATACTTAAAGGAATACACCTTTTCTTATAAATATTGATCCTTCTTCAACAATTTCTTAGAAATTCGACATCACTGAAACTTAAAACAAAATAGATTATTTCTATACATCCACAAATTCCAGGGAAAAAATGTATCAAATCATTAACCAAAGGGTAATGTTCCAAATTTAAAATACTTAATGTAGCATTATTTATCAAACCCAAATCATCAACCACATTTTTTCTTTTCTAGGATAGTAATGAATTATGTAATCATAATCCTTGATTACGTCCAGTCATCTTCACTATCTCGTGTTTCATTCTATATATGTGAATATATAATTAAATAGTTTTTATCAACATATATTTCAACCTTTACTCTATACAAATGATGCCTCTGAATTTTTAAATCAAAACACATAGCTGTTGATTCTAAATCATGTTTAGGGTAATTTAACTCATGAAGTTTCAACTGAAATGAATAATAGAAAATTACATAATAATTTTTCATTAAGATTCAACCAAATCCTTTCAATAAAGTATAAATGTAGACACAAAATTCACCATTTCAAGAAGGTAGGGCCAAAACGGGAGTACACAAAACCCTTCTTTTCAATTCCTGAAAACAATCATCGCATTCTGTTGTCCAAATTAATTTAACTACTTTTTTAGTTAAGTTGTTTAGTTTTCTAGACAACTGAGAAATTTTTTCAATAAAACACTGATAGTAACCTAATAATCCAAGAAAACTGAAAATCAATGTGATAATTGTGGGTCTTTTCTATTCATCCACAACTTTTTTTAGCAGGTTCAATATTTATTTCATATTTAGAAATAATAAGTCAAATGAAAGAAATTTTTTGCAACCAAAATTAACACTTGATAAATTTCCCATATATTTTCATAAGATTAAGGTTTTAAAAAACAACCCTTCGGTGTCTTTAATATTCCTCTTGAATTTTATAATATAAAAAAAATTTACCAATAAACACAACCCAAAAATTTTACAAGAACTCATGAAAATTATGTTAATAAGGTCTATAAATATTATAGGTGTATTAGATAACCAAAAATGTGTAAATTAAAACTCATAGGGACAATATCTAGTCTGAAACATAGTCTTTAGAAAGTCTGATTCCTTCACATTCAACTGATGGTACCCTAACCTTAGGTCAAACTTCAAAAAATACTGATATCTCTAGAACGGGTTGAACAAATCATCGATATGAGGCAAAGGATACTTGTTCTTAATAGTGACATTATTCAACTCTCTATAATCAATGAAAGGTCTCATTGAATCATATTTATTTTTAAAAAACAAAACAAGATCACCCCTTGGTGAAGTGATAGGTAGGATGAAACCTTTATCTAATAACTCCTATAATTTCTTTTTTAGTTATAAAAGTTACCCATGAGATATTTTATAAGGGAGTTTAGAAACGGGCTTAGAATCAAGTAATAAGTCAACATTATACTCAAACATTTGATAAGTAATGACACCAAGAAATCCATTAGTAAATACATCCATGTATTCATTTAATATGGGTATGTCAATAATTTTAATAGTTTCTCTATTTCCATAAATTTGTTCTAAGTAACTTCCAATTCCACCTCTAATCAATTTCTCATATTATTTTTAAGTTATCAAAGGCATGAAATCATTGAACACAACATTCCAATCTCTTCAATCTATTTTAGCATGATAAACTAAAATCCAATCCATACTAATGATGATATAAAATTATAATATGTCCAGTTCAACCAAATTTGTAGGAAAGAACATCCCCCTAACAACAAGAGTAAGATTCCTAGGAATCTTGGTTTCTTTAATAAATCCACTAAAAATTTTCACAAAAAGTTTTATCTTACTTTCACTACGTTATATTTCCAATTTACTTGAAATTTTTTTATGAATTAAATAATGAAAAGATCTAGGGTCAAAAAGGGTACGTTCATAATTCAAAATCACAAGTAACATACCAATCACTACTACATTTGATGGTCCAACATAAACTATAGTAGTATAAAATGTATTTTATAAACCTTTATATTTACGATCATGATCATTTCCAAGTTATGAAACAATCTTCAGAAATGAATTAGAAAAATAACCTAACACATTACAACTAAAACTCCACACAATTAGATGGCTATCGGTTATCACAATATTTGGTTGTTCATGACTCTTTTCTTTATACTCATGATCTCTGTGACCAAACTGACCACATAAGAAACACTTCCCATATCCTATCAAATATACCTTGAAATTTATTTCTCCATATTTTATATTTTTTTAGGATTACCTAGAGACTTTTTAGTGGGTTTTTAATCCTTTTCCTACCACCTCGACCATTTCTTATTGTTGTCATATTGAGGAACATTCAATTCTGTCAGCCCCATTGCATCTATCTCATCATAATGAACCACTTTCTCATATCATTTAAATTATCATGCGGCCAATGATCTTCATAAACATGGTTTCAAACCTCGGTAAAATATTTTAATTTTACTATTAGTGTCCTGAATAAAATCCATTACATACCTAACCAATATTTTGAAGTTTGATTCATATTAAGATATAGAATCTTCATCATTCTTTCTTAATTATAGGAATTGTTTTCCATATCGAGCTAAAAACCCTTAGGGAAATATTTATTAATGAAAGTATCCTATATTTTTTCCCATTACATGGAATCAAGATCAACTTTTCCTATGGTATTCTAAACCAAATACCATCATCAATTAGCTTTACCTCTAAAATGATAAATATAAAGAGTTACCTTTTTAAATTATGAACATCCCATGTATTTAAAATATTTTCTACGTAACTGAAAAAATCATCATCTTTTATGGGGTTAGTTGATCCACTAAATTATGAGGGATGTTTCCTCATGAAATGATCCACAAAATAAATGTTTTTAGTAGTAGATCAAGTTCCACTCTAGCATGGATACCACCACTATTTTTTAGCTTGTCTCAACTAATACATCATTATAACTAACTATTCTGTTCTGAATCCAACCATATCAGGATGATAATTTGGAAGGATATTTTCCCCACAATTCCTTCCCATAATAGATTCCATCTTTCATCTACAGAAAAATATTTTTAATTGAAATAGTTTAGGATAATAAAAATGGTAAAAATTAAATTAAATATCATCTTAACTTAACCATAAGGTAAAATATTTAAAGGGAATTCTATTAGCATTATCCTATCCTAAAAAGTTATATAAACCATCCTCTGATACCAATGATAAGTAAAATTAATTAAATAATACATAATATGATGTTTATTTATGAATTTACGTTCTTTAACTTTTAGGTTCTTTTAAGGTATATATTTTTAGTTAATTGGGCCATGACTCATACATTACAAATCCATATATTACACAGTGGACACATTTTCTCATTATCCATTTTTTCACCACTTAAAACTCTTTAAAACAAAAAAAAAATCTTTCAAAAAACACTTTATGAATTTAGAAGTGACATCATACTTTCCCTTACCCATCCTGTGAAAAACTTTTAAAAATATAGGATGAGCACAAAAATCTTAGTATGGGATATAAAATAAAATAAAATGTTTGTCCCATGAAAGAATAAAAACTATTATAACATTAACCACTATCTTAAAAGTTATTTAAGAATATGAAATAAATCATTTTCCCTAGAAAGAAACACATAAATTTTTCACAAATAAAAGCATTAAAACCCATAGCAAGCAATTAAATACCCTTTTGGTGACTTAGAGCATCATATTCAAATAACCCTTTCAAAATGATTTTTAATTAGAATAACCATACATCCAAATTCCAATATAATCATTACCCAATTAATTATAGCACTATCTAGGTTCACCCATAATTTAAGCTAAAACGGAATCCCCAAACACAATATGATCCACCCCATTGTATAATTTTTAATGAGCTCACCTAGTGCTATATATTCCACCCCATCATATAAGCTACAATGGGATCAAGTGGAGCTATTTAGGAATTCCCAATTATAAAGTATAATTCTCATGTACCATTTAATGAATAAAAAAATTTCCCCTTTCACTTTTTTAAAATCGTTTAAACTCATAAAAAATCACTTTTGGAAATCAAAATACCCATTTCTTTTAAAACCTCATTTTAAATTCCAAAAAACACATTTTTTCAAAAATGATTTTCAATACTGAAATATTTAAATATTGGGAAAGGTTATTATTTTAATATGATTTTGTACAAGGGGATATATAAATAAAATAATTGCTATGGTGGTGGAAAATTCATTAATGTTTTGTATATTAAAAATAGAACATTTCTTTTGTCTGTTGTCACAATGTTCTATATAAAACACATAAAAAGATTACTTTTTGAAAAGCATTTAAAAAAAGAAAAAGAGACATAAAATTTAATTTATAAATCATTTTCCTATATATAAAAAATGTTAAAAATGATTTTGAGACATGGACATGTAAAATGATTGGTTGGAAGGAAAACATTAAAAGTGAATTTCTTGCAAATAAAAGTCACTTATCACTTTGGAAACACTTCGATTGTAAACCCCATTAATGAATACAAATAAAAAATACTAAATATATAGATAATAGATAAATTAATGATATATAATTTCAATGGTTATGTATGTACATCTTATAAAAAAAATATAGTTTTATAACAACGAAAACAAATTCCTCAATGAAAGAAAATTATGATGAAGTACCTTAAATTGTGTCTAACTTTTCATGTGTGTCTTTATATTCCTTAATAATATAATTATGTTCATTATTTACATAATTGAGAAGATTTTTAAATTTTATCATTTCATTTATTTTAATTATTAACATGTTATATACAATTACTTAATCAATTAAGTTTAATTTAGATGTTTATACTACATTTAGTTTATGTGTAAAAAACGAATTTTGTAGGTCGACTATTGTCAAAGTTTTCATTATTTAAACATATTCAGAATAATAATAATGACATTATTAACATATTTATACATAAATTATACTTTAAAGACAAATCATGTAATACAGTCATGAAAGATGAACTAATGTTATGATCATGAAGATGGTAGGTCTTACAAACGCATGAGTAACGTTTCAATTTTTCAATGTTCATTATGGAAAGAAGGTAAGTAACATTTTCCTTTAAAAAATGATAATTATATAATAAATATAATAATATTTATTTATATATACATATGTATATCATTTTTTATTTGGTGATATAAAAAAAAGAATCACATCGCTTTGAGGAAGTGGTAGTCTACACATCCATAAACAACTTTTCCACTTTTTTAGTGAGTGAAAATATAAGAAGGAAAAAGATATATTATACTAAAATAATGATAAATAAGTCATTAATATCTTAAATATTTCATTTATATCACATGTATTCACTATATTTTTCCTTATTAACATCCATATAACATGTTAGTGAAAACAAATTACATCGCTTTGCGAGTCGGTAGTTTGTCATACACATGAACAACACTATCATATCCTTTATGTAGTAGAATATAAAAATGGTATAAAAGATATAATTACTAAATAGGTATAAATATGTTATAAATATAATATATAAACTGTATTTCCGTAATTATAACCAACTGTGAGAGGTGGTAATAGAGAAATGAATAAAATCATTTCACGATGAGGTAGTCCATCATACACACGAATGATGATTTCATATCCCATTTTATGGAAGTGTGTCAATTATTAGTTAAAAACCTCAACAAAACAATATATTAGTATATGTGAGATACCTTTTTATTATATAATCATGGTATAAGAAAAATTTAAGGGTTTGGAGAAATAAATAAAAAAAAATACTTATTAATAAACATTAACTCTTTTTCAGGTATCTCCTTTTGGTTTGCATGAAAGGCCTAGATAGGTAAGATTTATTCCCAAAATAATGCATATAGGTGTATATTAGGTAATTTTAAAATTTATTTGGGTACCTATTTTCTGAAGAAAAAAAATTGGTTTTCAAGGTGTTAATAGTGGAAGAGAGGGGCTGAATTTTATAGTGGGGTGAGTGGAACACTTGTAAATTTTTGAAAGAGCAAATTGAACCCATTATTTTAAAATTTTACTTGGCCCAAATAATGATATATTTTAGAAACTAGAAGTTATAAGGTCTATATATTTCCATAATATGGTCTTTGGACAAGTTTTTATTTAATTTGGTCCCATAATTTTAGAGTTTAACCACTAAGTAAACTTGTTTTTACCAGTAATTACTTTAGTCAAAAATGAAGTTAAAATTATTTAGAAATTATAAATTATGATGATTAAAATTATGTAATTAATTTTTTTCAAATTCAATTCACAAAATCAGAAAATTTTATTTTAATATTAATCATGTATATGTGGTAAGATAACGAGTTTTTAAGAAGAGTATTTCATTGAAAAAGATTATTATGTATTAACTATATGACTAATAATAATCATTACATGAAACTAAATTAATATTTAATTATATATAGTCCATAAATTTAATTTAAAACATTCCCTATTAGGTATTATTTTAATTAATTAAAAATGAGAAACATTATTGATATTAAAACAGTTTTTAGAAAAACCCTATTTTATAACTCAAAAAGAAAATTATTCTAAAAACCAATATAAAAATTATTATAAAGTAATTAATTTGATAAAATATGAATAAAATAATAGCAAGGTTACTTTAAAACATATTAATATCATATAAAGACTTTGAAATTACTTAATTTTTTAAAAATAAATGACTTCTTACAGAAACATTTTATTTTTCAGTATTCACTAAAAAATCAATATTTTCTAAAAAATCCCAAAATTTCACCCTAAATAAATTCTGATATATTGATTTAAAAAATGATTTTAATTTAATAAAAATAAAATTTAGAAATTTAGAAATTAATATTTTAAATAAAACCATATAAGAAAAGTGTTTAATTAAAATAATTTTCTTTTTACATAAAATTTTACTTAATATTTTTTATAAATATAATAATTATTTTATTCATACAAATATATATGAAAAAATATTTACTCTTTCATTATAATGGTTTTTACATTTTATGATGATATTGATTCGGATGTATTGTTTATTCGTATAAATAATGCATTAGACTTAGTAAGTGATAGGTGAGTCCCTCTATAGACTCTTGATACATTGATAAGTCTCATGAGACAAACATGCTTGGATTCTTTCTAAGGTAATACCCATTTATTCAGATGTCATTGAATAAGTACTTGAATGTATTTTCAAATGTCTTAGCCAAGGCCTTATGGTATGTTTTTTATGTCAGACATTTTTTATTCCACTAATCTGAAATCAGTTATTGGTGAAAAATTGATTATTTGATTAGTTGTGATATCAAGGGAAAAGTTTTTATAATATAAGATTATTTATATGGAAATATTTTATCCTCATTTATTATTTTCATATTATTGACGCCTTATTTTTCTTCTATTGTACGCATAAACTTTTAAAGCATCAAATCTTACCCCTTTATTATGTTTCTCTACCCCAGGATGCCAAGAAATATATTATTATTGATATATTGGTTTATTATAGAAGAAATAACGGTTTCTTTGAAGAAAACTAAATGTTGTATTTCATGTTTTCAAAGGTAATTTGAAATTCAAGAATTTATCTAGTATTATAAGACTATGAATCTATTCGATCCTTTAGAATGTGATTACTTGTATCTAATGATAATTTAATAAATTAACCACTACATTTGGGCTACTAGGGTAATTATATTTACACTAATATTATAAAAAATGATCCAAAATAGGTTTATTGTGTTATGGAACATATGTTAGATTCATATGTTTATGGTTATTATAAATAACTTGGGTCTACTTCCCTAATATGGCTATGATCATCTTAACTCCAAAAGTAGTTGTATTAGCTTTCTTGGTAGGAAAATACCTACATTTAACATGGGTGTTGATTCCCTTTCTTCCATGAGGAACCATCACTAAATAATAAAACACAATGAGTTATCTTGAAATCATTAGGAATATTGATCCATAAAATAAAAATCCCTCTAATGGTAAAATATTTAAATACTATAATGGATAAGAAAAATTGTGATGTTATCTATGTTAATTTAAAATCTAGTTCCCAATGATTCAACTAAAATTTTCTTAATTCCAACATTAACAACCCCAACTCCAACAGCACAAATCCAGTGTATACATTATTATATTGGAATATATACAAAGGATCTAAACCAAATTGACTGGTCAATTTAGTAGTATTGGAGTACTAGATACATATATCATACACTTTTTATTTTTGGGATAAACTATAAAACATAAAGAAACAAAATTTATGACATCCTTGAAAATAATTAAAATATTTCTTCTTCATTTCCTAGGGAAAGAAAACCAAATAATGATGGGCTCCAATTCTTAGTAACAGTTGAGTAAAATGAAATCAATTATTAGAAAATAAGGGACAATCAATTTCCAAAGGTAAATAATGAGAAAACATTTCATTTAATCAATAACATGAGAATGAAATGCATCTATCAATAAAATCAATATTGTAATCTCATGGATAATAATAATTGGATTTTCAATGATGGAAATAAAAAAAATGGATGTCATGATCTCAAAAATCATAATATCTCCACTGTCAATACCTTATACAAAGACATTATAAACTACGTGTCTCAATAAATCAAAACCAAATTTAATAATTTTGGATAAATAATTTGTATAATGAGACCCATCGATTCATCAAGGGGATATTAAATTATAGGCCCCATCCATCACTACATGTCCAATTCATTCTTAATATATTGAATAATCAATTTAATTCATAAACAATAAGCATTATCAATAAATGTATATACTTAATAAAGAGTACAAAATATAAATATTTCCCCATTCAATCAATTAAATTTAAAATTTTAACACCATTTGTATAAATGGTATATTATTTATGAAATTATCATATCCTTGATACAAATTATTTGGATATTAAAGATAAATTTAATTTGTAATGAATATAAGAAAGTAAATGTTTTAGGGGAAATTAAACGACCAAAAATCTACTAAGAGACAAAAAATGAACTCAAATTCATTGGAAATATATGTTTTGTAAAAAACTCATGTCCTTTGGAAAAATTAACAAAAATGAAGAGAAATATTAAAAACATGATTCATTAAATAGTTTTTCTAATCCATTAAAAACATAAAGAAGAAGCTAAATTGTGGAAAATGGTTATGGAAGTAGGGAAATATGTTAATTTTGTATATGTTAAAAAATAATTCATTTTAAATTTTCATAAATAAATTTTATAGAAAACATTTTAAAAATTCAATGATAACTTAGAATGTCCTTTCAGTAAATAAATAGGACTTTTTTAAAACAATTTTGAAAAATATAGATACAAAAGAAAAATATACCTGATCTGAAAGATAAATAAGATTAGATTTTTTCAAAATATTAGATTACTTTATTCATGTTCTAAATAGAGAAAAATTTGTAAGAAAATTCTAAAATTCTTAAATATCACAAGGATAAAAAAAAGATTTATTTTATAAAGGATATATTATAAGACTCCTCAATTAAAAAAGGGAAATATCAAAAAAAATTAAAATAATTTCTTTCCTCATTGGTAGCTTTTAAATTGTAACCCATTGAAATAATAAACTAAAAATTATATGTTAATCATAATTAATAAACATAAATTCATTTTAAATACTACAAAGGGGTAATATATAAACCACCTAAAAAATAAATTGCTTCATAATTCCAAATATTTCTCAATAGAGATGAAATACTGAATAAATATCATATCATTTAATTGAGAATTAGTAAATTAATTGACTATGTTTAACAAATTTAAACCCAGACAAAACAATTGAAGTGTAACAGAATAAAATTAGTGGTTATTTTACACATAATAATGCCATAACATAGTCAATGAAGTATAATTATACCCAAATAAATGGAGACTATGTTATCAAAACCCTTAATTAACATTTACCCTAATTTATTACAGAAACATATTAATATTTATAATATCATAAATGATATTATTATAAAATTTTATCCCTCATTTGTCAACAATCTTTATTAGCATTATTTTTATGTTAATTACATTATTTTCATCTTCATGTTTAGTCATGAATGTTCTGGTCCTTCTACATTTATTTTGGTTTCATAATCAGTAGAATGATAATAATGATAAAAATATAATATATAAACATTAAATTTATCCTAATTACATTCCATGTAAAGCAAAAAATGAAAAACAGATCACATCGCTTTGTTGAGGCGGTAGTACACGCATATGCATGATTGACGTTATCATTTTCTAGTTTATTGGAAGAAAATAAATAATATATTATA
Source organism: Viscum album (assembly GCA_963277665.1). Lineage (NCBI taxonomy): Eukaryota > Viridiplantae > Streptophyta > Magnoliopsida > Santalales > Viscaceae > Viscum > Viscum album. The sequence goes on from OY728122.1 coordinate 690,760,615, forward strand.
TAATATTTCACAAGAAAATTTATTTCAAAAATATCATATAATTTCATTAGTTAGATATTTACAATAATCCTAGTATAGTGCTGATCGAAAATGAATTACACCGCTACATGGAGACGGTAAGTGGTTCATATGAACAAGTGATATTTTACATTTTTAAGATGGAATGGAGATCAAAAATAGTTATAATATATTAAAAATAACATATTAATATATTTATGATACTGGAGTTATTATTTAATTTTGTTTTTAACATATTTATGGTAAATTTAATAAGAAAAAAATTTAAAGGATCCAATAAATTGGATTACCACTTCTTTAAAAGAGCTCATTTAGATCTTCTCTTAAGTGACCTAAGGTTGTTCTTTTTTGAAGACCATCACCTCCATAACATGTATAATAATGGATATAATAGTTTTATAAAGTTTTTTCTTAATATAAGGATCTCTAAGTGTTGTATAGAATATTGGAAAGGTGGTTCAATTTTATACGGAATGAAAGGGCACAAATGAAATTAAAAAGAATATTTAAATATAATAAATAAATTTTAATGTGAAAGTGGAAGATTTTGGGCATAGTTTTTAATAAAATACTAGGTATGGATTAAATACCTTCACTCAATATAATTTTTATGGGTTTATGTGTATTTTAAAAAAAATGGTCAAAATGCTTCATTAAACAATTTTAACCTTAACCGCATTAACGAGTTTTTCAATCTTACAAGGTTATAATTTTCCTCATAATGTAATAATTTTAAAATAAATGGGAAATAGTTGAAATTTTAATCAATTTATGATCATAATTTTCTTGTTTATTTATTTTTTATTATTAAATAATATAAGAAAAAATTATTTTTTATAAAATATCTATAATGTCATTTTTAATATTATTCATTTAATTTGAATTTAATGTAATCAAGAGAGATATGTAATTAAAATATTTACTTTTAAAACATATATAATATTTCATGTATATCTATAATTTTCTTGGTTCATTTTAGCTCACTCAAATAATATAAATATTAGAGTTTTTAAAATTATTGATTTTATTTTTTATTAATCGAATAAATAATGTAACTTTGTTTCATAAGCATTCAAGATAATTATATGATTACTAAAAATTAAAAATAAATTACCAAGATATAAAAAAATTTATTCCTCAAATAAAAATTTATAATCGGACATAAGATTTCTTTATCCCTATTACAAAATATTATAGATATTAAAATCAAGAGAGTGACATTTTATTTTTTTTATTAACCTAAAATAATATAAATGATATAAACAAAGTAAAGTTTAAATAAATTGGATCATTTTAAAATATTGATCATTTAAGATCGAAACCCCCTTATAAACACAGAAAAATAAAATTTTTAGGGAGATTCTTTGGCCTTATCATGTCATTTCTAACATTAATTACACAATTTACCTTATATCGATGTGATACATTTTATCGTAGTTATTATTAATATTGACTAAAAATAAAGGGGATATATTCACCAAATTTTATCCTCCTAATTTGATATTTGGAATCCTTTTTTCAAAACTCAATTTCTATAATATCATGACTTCATTTTAATATAAATTCTTAAAATTAAATGAAAAATAATTTTTAGAAAAATGTTTTTTTATCATAAAAAATTACTTATATCAAAATCATGAAACAAAATTAATAAAATTAAATTATTATAAATAAAGTGGATCACAAGTTACTTTAAGGAAAAATCTAAAATATAATAGGACATTAAATTAATTTATTTAATAAAAATAAATTATAGTATTTGAAAAGTCAGTATTTTCACTATTCACTGAAAAATCAATCATTTCAAAAAAAAATACCAAAAATTCATGCTAAGTTAATTTTGATATTAAAATTTCATAAATGTAATTTATATAAGAAAATTAAATTTATAATTTTTTATAATTTAGTTTTTAATCCCATTATTGAGTAAAACTATTTCTATTGTGTTATTGTTTCTTTAAAAAATAAAATCTTACTATAATTGAAGCTCTAGTATTGTAATTTTTTGCTAGGGTTTGGTTTCAATTCCACCGGATCAGGGTGGAATCAACTAAGGAAAGTGGGTATTTTATGTTTGTTTATAGATAAATGATGATATGAAATGATTTCTTCACATCGCCAGAAGAAAGTTCAGTTGAGGTAAGATGCTTTCCAATTTTATTTACTTTTTTTGCCTATATTAGATAAATTAAGGGTTGTTTAGGTGTCGATGGTTATATAATTTGGTTAGGAACGTGTCGAGGGTATGAAATGGGCCTTACATGGGTGGTTGGTCAAGGATTTTATGTTATGGCAGTGCCTGATGAGTTTTTGGAATAATATTCTTTATTTTTATTATATTTAATAATTTATTATAATTCATTACAATGATTTATTAATATCCTATAGTGTGATGTAGGAGCTTGGATGGTTTTACTATAATATCCCTTAATTTTTGTATAATTTTATTTAAATTATATTCAATTATATTGAGATCACACGCTTTTACAGAACGTGATTCCGAGGCCCGATGAGTCCAGAACAGAATTTTGAACTTTTTTAAATTCACATAAGTAAACGTGTGAGCGGGTTTTTCTAACTTTTGAACTGGTATTTGGATTGAAAATCTGAGGGAACCATTGAACTTTTAATGTCTATATTCTCCTAGAAAGGACTTAACATCGACCGGAAAGGGTCGGACGGAAATGTTAATTTTTGGGATTTTCAAAAAATAATAAAATAACTTAAAATGTAATTTTATTTTCTTTCACATCGTTGAGCGGTGGATGGCGGCATTGTGGTGCGATGACGAGGCTCATTAATGAAATATTCTTAGTGGATCATTTGTGAAAGTGTAACGACGTAATGTCACAGCATAACAGAAATGTTGTGACGTGTTTCATTTGTATTAAACAAACACATTGGAGAATTGAGAATTAAGCCATGAGAATTCTCTGACGAACCTACAGCAGAATTCCTCTCAACAAAGAACAAGGAATTCTAGAGGAATGTTAAAAACATCAACACACCTCTAAGAATGGAGCCAGGAACCAAGGAATTCCTTTGTCTTCTTGAACCATTGCGGGTGGACCACTTCAACATCAAACGTCGATCGTGGTATGTGATTTTTTTTATGTTTATGTTTTCATTGTTATTCGTTCTAAATGACGAACAAGAATCAACCCATGAATAGGTTGATTTTTGGATTTTCTGTTCTTGCTCGTGGGTGAATTTTCTTGGATTTCTATTCAGGATTTATTTTTTTTGTTGAAGGAACATCATATGGAAGCCTCCCATTTTTTAAACCTCAAACGCGGATGGTGTTGGCCAACACGAACAAGGCCCAAACCCCCTCCACCTTGTGCATTCTTGGTGGAGGAATTTTTTAAATAGTGGTAAGGAAAGTTCAAGGCCTTCAACAGGAAGGCAATACCCAACGGAGCTCATAGGTGTAGTCGGCGTGAGGAAGAGTACACAGGAGGGACTCAGTGGTCTGTAGAGTATTCTGTCGGCATGCCGGCGGTGGTGGTGGCACCGACACACTGCGGTGGTAGCCACATGCAGGTTGCAACTCTCCACAATAGTGTGTTGGGAGGATCACCATGGTAGGTATGGTTTGCGGCAGAGCAGTAAGACCACAAGTTGTTTCGGTGGTTGGTGGAGGAGGACGCGGCCACGTGGATGCGTTGGTGGAGTGGCCTCTGACCATGGGCCATGTTTTTTGGGGGCACACAGTCTTCGACCATGTGTGGGAGTATAGCTATCCAGACTGGCTGGCCACATAGGAAAAACCCAGAATGCGCCGTGCATCTAGATTGGAGGAAATGTCCCCGCCAAGACCACGGGGAGAGAGGGGAGTCAGACCCAACTTCAAGTCACGTCTCAGCCAGACTGATAGTCTATCCGCATTCGGCGGACTGGGTAGGGTGCAGGCCAGACCCGCTGACCAATGGAGCCATGCCAGGCAGGGTCCAAGTCGGGTTGGCGGACCTGGGTCGGGTCGATGGACCCCGGGCCAGGTCGGACTGGACCCTAACCCAACCGGGCCCTTTTTGGTAAAATGACAATTTCTTACAAATCAAGCTTCCGATTGACGGGCCATTTACGACATTGGAACCCCTGATACAATGTAGATATTTTGGAATACACTATGGATTATTTCATGGATGTTGTAATTTGAATAATGGCTTGAGGTGTGGTTCTCCTGAGATCAAGTGTGCTACATACGGAAAACCGACGGTTAGTTGAGACCAAAATACTACTAACAAGAGACCCTATGTGGATCGAATACTATGTCATAGTGGGAAGTGGTTTCTGTGTGACCCGGTAGGCCCACAGTAGGGATCAGTTTCTATGTGACCCAGTAGACCCATGGTACTCGATATGTGGAGTACCTCATTATGTCCATAGATTAGTGGGAAGTGGCTTTTATGTGACCTGGTGTGGCCACGGTGGGGAGCGGCTTCTGTGTGACCTAGCATACCCACAATACTCATAAGGTATGAATACCACTGAAGTCCTTAGGTTAGTGGGAAGAAGCTTATGTGTGACCTAGTAGTCCCACTGTACTCACTGAGGAGGAGTTCTCCTCCAGCTGAGGTGTTCGATAATGTGACTAATGGTTCTATTATCCTACACAAGAATATATGTGGTGTGAGATCTCTTGCTTCATGATCATGCTTAGTGATCATGATTTGTGGTTTGGTTTTGGATTTCTTTGTGGTATTTCCTTTGTTGTTTTGGGGTCCTTACTAATTATTTAGTTACTCACCCCTGTACAGGCTTCACCTGCAAATGTTGTGTCTGGTTCAAATGCTTGCTGCCTTAATGGAGGACTCGGTGCCCTAGGACCAAATGGTTCCTAGTGAGACAAGGTAGACGAAACATACTTCCACAACTTCTAGTAGTTACTCTGTATCGACCCATCAGGTGGGGTTTTTGGAGGATGGTTATCCATAGTTCCTTTTTTACTTTCCTATTCTCCAGTTAGTCTTTTACTGGGTTTTTTTCTAGCCCATTTGACTGTACGTTGTACTTGTACATAGTGGTTATTTATAGTGGCATGATTGTTTACTTTTCCAACTTTGGGACGTGGTTGTGTGTGTGTGCATACAGATACTCATGAAAATGCCTCCCACTTATAGGTTGAAACCTTCGGTACTAGTCGCCAACCCTGTCCTTCGGGAGGTGGGCTTGCGGTATGTCACAGCATGGGCCCCAAGGGAAGATTCATCACAAAGTGGTATCAAAGGTGGTTGGTTCTACCTCAAATACCAATAGTCTGTTGTTTTATTTTGGGGAAATGGTGTTGAATGTTTCCAATTAAAATTTCATATTTTAGGAGTCCAGTGTTGGTGTGGCGGCTGACGTATCCATACACCTGGACCTTAAATTCTATTTTTAAGCTCTATACATGAAAACACTAGTTTCATAAGTGTCTACTTATTATTTTCTTTAATAAGAGTCATCTCACCATGTATAATCATATAACCATGGTACATATTGATCTATATCAGGATTCCTCCACACAGAAGGCCAGCTCTGATTCTGATATGAGACCATGAGGACATCCCACCTAGTGATGAGGTATCTGTTCAGGAACCAATTCTAGAGATGGACCCACTAGGTGGTGAACCAGTGTTTCCACCTCCCGTTGATCTGTAGTTATTGTCGGCGTTACTGGTATAGCATATACATAGACTCAGGTCCTTATATGAGTTTCAAAGACAAATAACTCCCACATTAATGGGATAGATATATCCTCTAGTCGATGAGGACTAGATGGAGGCAGTGATGTAGGTCTTATGCTTAGTGAGGATTCTGATTGACCAGAAGAAGATCTTAGCTGTGAGCCTTCTTTTGGGCTTGGTAGGGTGATAGAGGAGTCTAAAAATTCAGACTCGTGATGAGGCAACCCTCTCTTAGGCTGACATAAATCATATTTGTTTGGAGGAGTTTTTTTAATGACTTTGTGCTCTATGCAGATACATGAGTTGCTTCACCTACAGCAGGGCAGCCTGTCAGTGGTTGAGTATTCTGGGAGGTTTACAGACCTCTCTCGATACTCCATAGACATCGTGTGAGAACCTTTCTTCAAGGTCCAGACCTTTTTACAGGGAATCATATGGTATATCAGGGAATCCATGGTGTCTCTTAGCATCCCCACTCAGGTTGGGGTGCTGGAGAAAGCACTTCTTATAGAGAGCTTCCTAGAATAGTCGGCACCGACAGCTGGAGCTGCCAGCAGATGTCAGGCGTCAGAGTCTTTAATGGTGAGAAGAAGGAAGAAACAATGGGGTCCCAAGTGGGTTGGGTCTTTTAAGGGCTGACCCCAGGACTCAGGTTTGGTAGTAGAGGACTCCCAAAGAAGAGGGAGTCAGCAGGGGACTAGGTTGTGCTTCACGCGTGGTGGGCAGAGACACATGGATCATGACTACCCGACCTGATGCACAGATGATCAGAAGACTCTCAAGGGACTGCCAAGATAGAGGTATAGGTTTGAGGGAGGAGTTTCGTAGGGTGGCTGACGTGGTAGGGGAGTAGGTTGAGTGTTATTTGGTGGATGACAGTTTGAGGTATTAACACCACCACCCCCAGGTTGTCCACCATGGGCTCAGGGAGCCATCGGACAGGGGTGAGGCCAGCTTCTAGAGATGTAGACCAAATACAATGACACTCTAGATATTATTGTTAATAAGATATGTGTTTTCTAAACTTTAGTTGTAGTTTTTATAGACATAGGTTCTAGTCACACTTTCCTTGCCACGGACCTTGTTCGAGGTTCAGAGATTCTGGTGGAGCCTTTGGCTCGATCCTCATGATTATAGACTCCTACAAGAGGGGATTCGATGATTACACACTGGTACCAGCAGTGTGAACTTACTCTAGGAGGTGAGATCTTGGGCTGGGATCTCCTAGTAGCGGCGCCGAGGCCTTATGATGTCATCTTGGCTATGGACTAGTTATCCACATTACATGCTCAAATCGACAATTTTAGGCACAAAGTGTGGTGTTTCCATGAGTATGGGACTAGGTTATCCTTCAATAGTGGTAGGGGAACCTTTACAGCACACGATGGACATTCGTGGAGGAGGGTTCAACAGACCACTCACTAGTTGTCTAGCCTCACCCTCGGTGTGGTGGTTGAGATAAGTCTGGGATTTAGTGTAGTGGTGGGTGAGTATAAGGACGTCTTTCTTGAGGATTTTTTGGGACTACCTCCTCACAAGGAGGTAGACTTCTCCATTGATTTGTAGCCAAGTAGGGCACCGATATCCACACAGGCATATCTTATGGCTCCCACGGAGCTTCGAGAATTCAGAGTATAGTTGGAGAACTTTTAGGAGAAGGGTTTGTGAGGCCCATCATTTCACCATGGGCAGCCCTAGTGTTGTTTTCCAAGAAGGAAGATATGATCTTGAGGATATGCATGGACATCTGGTGCCTGAACTTGGTGACCATAAAGAACAAGTATCCACTACCAAGGATTGATGACCACTTTGATCAGTTGAAGGAAGCGAGGTGGTTCTCGGAGATCAACCTCGGATCAGGAAATCATCAACTTTGGGAACGGGATGAGGGCATACCAAAGATATCCCTTAGATGGTTATATGGCCACTATGAGTTCTTGGTGATGTCGTTCAATGTGACCAATTCCCCACCAATGTTCATGGGAATCATGAATAGAATCTTCTAGCCTTACCTTGATCGTTTCATGGTGGTCTTCATTGAGGAAATTTTTGTGTACTCGACGTCAGAGGAGGAGCACACTACACACCTAGGCATAGTCCTGGATACACTCAGAGAGAACCATCTTTACATTATGCTCTCAAAGTGCCAGTTTTGGATTTGGGATGTCTACTTCCTGGGACACGTCATCTTAGTGGTTGGAGTTGCAAAGGATCTGGTGACGATAGAGTCAGTTCTTTCTTGGGAGCCACCAAGGAGCATGAATGAGGTGTGGAGTTTCTTGGGGTTAGCTGGATACTACTGTAGTTTCATGTCTGACTTTTCCAGAGTATTAACATCATTATCATCCTTGACATGGAAGAGACAACCATTTGTGTGGATGGAGAGGTTCCAGTAGAGTTTCCAGGAGCTGAGGCGGAGACTAACGAGTGCACCTATCTTAAGACTACCCGAAGAGGGAATATGGTATTTAGTTTTCTAAGATTCATCAGGGACCAAACTGGGTAGTTTCCTGATGTAGGAGTGGGCGGTGATCACCTACGACTCGCGGCAGTTGAGGCAGCATGTGAAGAAATATGTGACCCATGACATGGAGTTAATAGTATTGGTCTTTGCCTTGAAGATGTGGAAGCACTAATTGATGGGCGAATGGTTAATCATCTACTCTATCCACAAAAGTATTAGGTATATCTTATCTTGGAAGGAACTAAACTTCAGATAGTGGCGATGGCTGGAGTTCCTCCAGGACTATGACATTGAGATAGTCTATACTCCTAGGATGGAGAATGTGGTGGCAAACACACTCAGTAGGAGGTCTGGTTTACACCTGTTGAGTGAGATGATTGAGTATCTAGTCACAATGTAGATATCCTTTATAGATGGTGATAGATTAGATTACCTACAGGATATTACTGTCACTCCCCCACTCTTATAGCGAGTCGGGGAGGCACAACTTATGGATGTGGACTACGAGGCTCTATGTGCTCATATATGCTCAGGACAAGCTCCTGTTAAATTTTTGATAGGTGGGGATCATGTTATCCTTTTTAGAGGATTCACTTTTGTAACAGTGACGTTATGGAAGGAGGTGTTGATGGTGTTCCATACATCCCCTCTGGCAGTAATTTTTGGTGTGGCGAAGATTTACCAGAACCTCTAACTTCAGTTATGGAGGCCAAGGATTAAAAAAGTTGTTGTAGAGTTCATTTCACGATGCCTAATTTGTCTACAAGTTAATGCCAAGCATTATGTTCCAATAGGATTGGAACCACCACTTGAGGTACCAGAATTCAAGTGGGATAGTATCTCCTTGGACATCATGATAGGGTTACCATACATGTCCAAGGGCCCTGATTCTATCTGGGTGATCTTTTCCTGACTCGCCATGTTGGCTCACTTCCTACGCATCTGGGACTAGGTATTGGTAGATGGCTTGGGATGCCTCTATATCCAGAAGATAGTGCATCTTTATGAGGTGCCTTCGGCGATCATCTCAGACCGTGATGCATGCTTTACATCCCGATTGTGGAAGGGATTGTAGGAGGCATTCGAGACACAGTTGTGCTTCAGCATGACTTTTCACCCTTAGAAATATAGTCAGAAAAAGCCGACCATAAAGACCTAGGAAGATATACTTTGTGTTTTCATAATTGACTTTGGTTGTAGTTGGGAGGACCACTTACCACTGGTGATGTAACGCCCCGACCCCAGTTGCCCAGAGTCGGTGCATTATTACATAACATTGGCATGATCACAAGAAAGATCAAGTCTCTAAAGACCGATTAGTTTACTAGCCTTGGAATAACTATATACATTAATAAAGTTTAAATTACATCATAAAATGAAAACTAAAACAATATAGTCTCCATAGTCCACACTCTTATCCCCTCATACTATCCATGTAGGTCATTCATAAATTACTTCTTCACATCCTGGGAAAAATAAAACATAGAAAAGGGGTGAGCTAAAATGCCCAGTAAGGATAACAATATAGCGGATACGTTCATAAATAAGAATAAACATTTGAGGCAATGTATAACTAAAACAAAAGCCTTTTAAACTTGAACTTCAACATAGTATGGCAAAAATAAATGAGATTATTCCATTTACTTATTCACATGGACATTCTACTAATCTAATAATCACATGAAATATTAATAACCACTTTCATAATGATGGAATGCATAATGCCAGACTATCATAACCACATAGCCAAGGCACCGTTCCAATACTTCAAATAATATTTTGTCAAGGCCTTGTGCCAAGACACTAGTTTGTCTCATGAGACCTACCGATGCATCGAGGAGTTATAGAGGGCTCCACCCGTCACATATTAAGTCCAATGCATTCCTCATATGAATAGGTTTAAACATAACGTAAACATTCGTATTAAAAATAGCATATGAAATGTCAATAATTTCTCCATAAACCGTGAATGGTATAAAAATAACACATCCACAGTCAAACAAATCACAAAATCTTCATTTCAATATGTAAGTTTTTATCATAATAAATCAACTACAAATAAGCTTAAAATCCATCAAAGGATGTTGACATATATGAAATCAAAACTATTTGAGAGAAATATCCCATTTTTTAAATCATTTAAAAGTCACATAATTATAAAATAGAACATTTAATTTGAAAATTTTCTTATAATATTGTAAGGGAAGCTTCGAAGATTTTATAACGGTGGGAAATAGCCGCACTTGCCATATAAGTTAAAAAAACAATCTTACCTTAATTCTGTCAAAAAGGTTAAAAAACCTTGTTTGGAAAACGGTGGAAAGATTCCTTTATAAACCTCTTATAAAAAGTCAAACAAGGGTATAAATGACTTTAACCCATATTCTTGCAAATAGTAAAAATGTTTTGAAATACATTTTTAAGAAACATGGATGTGGATGATAAAGAAATCCCCGTAGATTATTACGTATAAACAACCTCAGATAATGAAAAGATTGCGAAATAAACCCTTACCTTGTACCTTTACTTTGTTAAGGGTAATTTAACCTCTTGTATAATGGTGAAATATTTTTTTTAAATTATAAAATAATCATATATATTAATATGATATCATATATGATCTTTTAACATTGATTTCTTAATAATATCTTAGTATTATCATTGTTTAGGGTGTTAACTTACTCATTTTCTTTTATATTTTTTGTTACGTAAGCCATGTTTTTCAGGGATAAGTTGTATCTTATTCATATCCAGGATGATATCAAGTCATTAAACATTATTTTTAAATCATAAAATTATAATTATACTTGAATGGATACGATGGAGAATAAATCTCATCGCATTCGTGGAGACGGTAGTCCGTAGCTACGCACGAGCGACAATATCATTCTTTTGATATTAAAATAATATATAATTGGATGTTATATCATATATACAGAATCATTATCATGTTATATTTATTATTTACATGAATTAAAAATCATTATTATACCCATCCAAATAATAGTATATTGAATAACAATTACACCACGATGTGGAGACGGTAAGTCGTACGTACGCACGTATGGTGACATGTCATTCAAAGGATGGATAGAATACTAAATATGGTTGTACCATATTTATAATAATATTACAGTATATAGGAGATACTGGATTCATTATTTTTGAATGGTAATAACAAATAAAGAAGAAGTTGAAGAAGAAAGAATTTGAAAAAGGGTGGTGAAAACATTACCTCTTCTTCGGGTTCTTCCATTTGATTTGATCAAAAGGGATCCTTAGGTTGGCTTTATGATCAAAATAAGGCCTATAGGTTGTATTGAGGGAAGTTTTGAGAGTATTTGGGCAGGTTTTGGCCGAACCAAAAGGCTTTGAAGGTGTGAATTAATGAGAAGGTGGAGTGCCCTTTTATAAGAGGGGTGAGGGGCACCTTTGGAAAAGCCAGAAATATTATTTTATAATAAATTCATATTCCGTTTCTAATGGCTACAAAGTGGATTATTTAAATTTTAAGGTGGGTATGGGTCTAAAATAACTTAACCAATATAATTTATACAGGTTTTGGTCATTATATTAACCTTATCGTTTAGTTTTAACTCTTAGTTAATTAGTTTGGCACTTACCATGTCACTTTGTATTTTAATATTATATAGTTAATAAACATACTATATACCTACAAGAGACCCCCAAGTGGTCAATTAATGATACACCTATCATGATATAAGTCTCTTGGCTGAACCTTGGATTTTAGGAATTGAATATCAATTAATAATATAATATTTGTTTTAAAAACTCTTTTATGTCAATTTTGACACTATTTGGAAAATTGATTTTTTTGAAAATTATAACAGAATGATTACTACAAAAAAAGTTAATTAAATAAATCATAACATGTCATATTAACCTAGAAAATTAGTGTAATTTATAAAAAGTCTCAAATTGTATCTATTTGGGTATTTATAATAACAAATAATTTAATGTTTCACTATTATGGTAATTACTGCATCATCATTGTGTCATAAATAAATTATATTATTTAATGTCTAAAAATTATAAATAAAATATAATTATGTAGTAAATAGTTTCATCTTTCTAATTAATATTTACAATAGAATTTATCTTATGTATAACCCTATATTAAAAATGTTTGAGTAAAGAAACATTGATTTTAACTCTTTTAACTCTTCTTTGAATTAAAAAATAATAAATGTCCTAATCTAATCCAAGTGGACCAAAATGATAATATTTTATTCCTAATATTGTTTGTGGTCGAGATACACTTGTACATATGAATTAGGACATGTGTTAGGGTAATATTAATATCATTTTTACCCTTAATTACCCTATTAACTTTTAACCGTGGTAAATAAAAGTAAAAAGTTACTATTCACCAAAAATTATTTTCATCTCATTGAACCACATTTTACTCCTTGATATTAACCATGTCTCTCGGAATTTCGAAATTCAACTCATAGAAGCGGTAAAATTATGTTTTTTGAAAAATACAGTTTTTTAACTACCACTTAGTGGTTTCACTATTCATCAAAAAATGAAGTTTTTCAGAAAAATACCAAAAATTCACCCTAGGCTAATTTTGATATTCTGAATCCAAAAATGATGTCCATTTTGAAAAATAAAATTTATAAATTTCAAAAAGTGGGTATTACTATTCATAACGGCTAGTTTGATTGGTTGTGGTGTGTGTTAGAACTCGAAGTTGTGTATAACACACGCTACTGTATTATTCAAAGGAAAGCATACCGTGGAAGCTTGGGGTGTTACATTATCCCCTCCTTCAAATAATTTCATCCTCAAAATTTCTAGAATACTACTACATGAAAAGACTTGGGTGTTTCTTCATCATAAGTTCCTCAGGTTCCCACGTTGCCCCTTCTATCTTATGGTTTCTCCACAAGACATTTACCAGACGAGTCGTCCAGTTTCTTAGTACTTGTTCTCTCGTATTAGGAATCTTGACGGGCTCTTTGCAATAAGACAGATCGGGTTCCAGTTATAATTCCTCATAGGTGAGTACATGCATTGGGTTAGTCATGTATTTCCTCAACAAAGATACGTGGAACACATCGTGAACTTTGTAGAGACTTGGAGGAATTGTCAATCGGTAAGCTACAGCCTCAATTCGTTCTAGAATTTCGAAAGGTCTGATGTACCTGGGACTCAGTTTACCTTTCTTACCAAAACTTATGACTCCCTTCCATGGAGATACCTTCAGTAAAACATGATCACCTACTTGAAATCCAAAATCCTTCCTTCGATTATCGGCATAGCTCTTCTGCCTACTTTGAGCTGCTTTGATGTGATTTTGGATTACTTTCACCTTTTCCATCGTTTCCTCCACCAGTTTTGGACAAACAAGTTCCCTTTCACCAACGTCATCCCAACAGGTTGGTGTGAAACATCTCTTTCCTTATAATGCTTTATATGGTTCCATCTGAATACTCGAATGGAAGCTATTGTTATAGTAAAATTCTACCATAGGTAAATATTGAACCCACATACCCTGAAAGTCAAGTGAGCAGGATCTCAACATGTCTTCTAAGGTTTGAATAGTTCGTTCTGATTTTCCATCTATTTGAGGGTGGTAGGCAGTGCTCAAATGAAGTTCAGTGTCCAAGGATTTCTGAAGAATTTTCCAGAATCTTGAAATAAAACGGGGATCACGATCAGAAACAATCGATAGGGGTACTCCATCAAGTCTCAAAACATCATTAATATATAGTCTTTCTAGTCGTTCAAGTGGTAAATCTTCCCATATAGAAATAAAATGTGCTGACTTTTTAAGAAGATCAACAATGTCCCATATTTCATCATTCCTTCTTGGAGTCTTTGGTAGTCCCATGACAAATTCCATCGTGATATTGTCCGATTTCCACTCCGGTATGGGAAGAGGTTGCATGAATCCTCCAGGCTGTTGTCTTCCAGCTTTCACTTATTGACAAACCATACATCTTGAAACAAAATCAGCAATCTCAATCTTCATATTGTCCCACCAAAAATGTTCCTATACATTTTGGTGCTCCCAGGGTGTATAGAGAAATTGGAACTATGAGCATCATCCAGCAATTCCCTTTTTAGACCAGGTATATCGGGAACACAAAGCCTCTTCCCAAATTTCAAAATCCTTCTTCATACACAAAGTCTCTCAGTCTCCCATCATTCACAGCTTTAATCTTCTTTTGAAATTATTCATCATCGGTCTGAGAACTCTTAATCCTTTCTAGTAAATATGGTTTGGAAACCATTTGAAAAAAACATTGATGTTTCACCTTCCATGGTTATTCCCATGTCCATCTTCAATAGATCCATGAAAATTGAATCCCTTTCAATTCTCATATTGTTCAAAACTCCATGCTCTTTTCTGCTCAAATCATCTGCCACCTTGTTTTCATTCCCCGGGTGGTAGTGTATCATACAATCATAATCCTTGAGTAATTCAAGCCATATCCTTTGCCTCATATTGAGTTCTTTTTGTGAGAAATATATACTTCAAACTCTTGTGATCAGTATAAATCTCACATTTTTCACCATAGAGGTAGTGCCTCCATATCTTCAAAGCAAAGATCACAGCTGCTAACTCGAGATCATGAGTAGGATAGTTTTGCTCATGAATTTTCAACTGTCGTCATTCATAGGCAATAACCCTATCATTCTGCATAACGACACAACCAAGTCCTTTCTTCGATGCATTAATATAAATAACAAACCCATCATTCCCCAATGGTAGATTCAATATTGGAGCATTGACTAATTTTCTATTCATTTCTTCAAAACATTCTTCACACTCTTTTGTCCAAACAAATTTAACCCCATTACGTGTGAGCTTTGTTAATGGGTTAGCCAACTGGGAAAAATTCTGGACGAAACATCGATAATAACCTACTAAACCAATAAAACTACGTACCTCATTTATACTCATCGGTGCAGGCCATTCTTGGATTGCCTTATTCTTAAAAGGATCAACAAAGATTCCATCTTTAGAGACAATATGGCTAAGAAAATAAATATCCTGAAGCTAGAATTCACACTTTCTAAATTTCCCATATAATTCGTGTCTTCTCAGAGTCTTTAGGATAATGCGCAAGTGATTTTCATGATCTTCATAGATTTTGGATTATACCAAGATATCATGAATAAATACCACCACAAATTCATCAACATATTCCTTGAAAAATCTGCTCATTATATCCATAAAAATAGAGGGTCCATTAGTCAATCCAAAAGCCATTATTGTAAACTCATAATGCACGTACCTTGTTCGAAATGTTGTCTTCGGAATCTCTTCCTTCTTCAAACACAACTGATGGTATCCAGAACGAAGGTCAATATTTGAAATGTATTGAGCTCCATGCAGTTGGTCAACTAAATCATCAATGCGAGGTAGGGGATACCTGTTCTTTATTGTTATATCATTGATCTCCCTGTAGTCAATACATAACCTCATAGATCCATCTTTCTTTTTAACAAAAAGAACAGGGGCTCCCCATGGAGAAACACTAGGGCGAATAAATCCCTTATTACTCAATTCATCTAGTTGTTTCTTTAGTTCAACTAATTCTACAGTGGTCATTCTATAAGGGGTCTTTGATATATGCCTTGATCCAAGAATTAAATCAATGGAAAAATCAACTTCTCGTTCTGGAGGATGTCCAGGTAAATCGTCCAGAAACACATCTACATATTCTTTCAAAATGGTTACATCCTATATTTGAACATTACTTTCCCCACCCATAGTCATTTCATTCTCTTCCTCCCCAATAATTGAATTTAGTTGAGCTACTGGGGGTGGATCTTGATAAGAATTTGGTGGTGACGATTCTACTCTAAAGATAAGGTGTTCCTTATCATCATCATCAAAAATCATAACCACCTTCTTCTTACAATAAATCTTTGCATCATGGTCTGAAAGCCAATCCATACCGAGGATTATATCAAACTCAATCATAGGTATGACGATGAGATCAGCAGATAAAGAACATTTATGTGCTCTAATGGGGACTGATTCACAAAACTTTGTTGCAATGATACTTCCCTTAGGGGTTTCAACTGACAACTCCCTTGTTAAATCAAATTGGAAATATCTAATTTTCTTAGTAAACTGGGAAGTTTTGAAACAATGCGATGATCCAGAATAAATTAATGCATTTTCTAAACTTGAGGAAACCATTAAATTACCTGCTACCACGTCTTTGGGAGCTTCTACCTCAGCAGTAGTGATAGAAAAAGCTTGACCTTGATCCCCTGGCCTTTTCTGAGGTAATTTCTCCTAACGCTTAGGACATTCATTTGAATAATGTCCCATCTCCCGGCAATTGTAGCATTGGACATCAGTAGCTTCCTTCTTCCCCTTGCAATCACAAGCTTGGTGGCCTTTTTCACCACACTTGTAACAGACTCTCATTCCCTTCATGAAAGTACCGGGGTGTTTCTTCCCACATTTGCTGCAGGATTGATATTCAACTTTTCCCTTCTTCCCCTTATTTCCATTTCTAGATTGATCAGCAGACCTCTTCTTCTCTTTCTTTTCTTTAAAGACATAAGACTTAGAGAATTCATTTTCTGTCTTGATAGCACATGAGACAATGTCTTCGTACGATGAGAAAGATTGTGAGACTAACGCTCGACGGAGAAATGGTTTTAACCCATCAAAGAAACGATCAATCTTAATTCTTGGGTTACATATATAATCTCCAGCATACCTTTCTAACCTTGTAAAGTTAGACTCATACTTTGTGACATTCTCATCCTCCTTTTGTCTCAGACTTAGAAATTGTCTTTCCATATCTTCTCGATGGTCGCGAGGAAAGTATTTTTCTAAAAATAGATCTTTTAACTCCATCCATTCCATATTTTATACTTCATCGTCTTCCTTCGTGTTTTGAATCAATGACCACCATTGATCAGCATCTTCAGTGAGGCGGTAAAACGCCATGATAACTTTTTCCCTTTCACTACTTCCCAAAGCCTAAAATATTTTCTCTAGGGAACTTATCCATTGCTCAGCTACTAATGGATTTGTACTCCCATTGAATGTTGGTGGTTTATTCCTCATGAAGCGATATAACATTGATCCTCCACACTGTGGATCAGGGTGCTCCATACGGGTAAGGTTATTATTCATAACCTGAGTGAGTTGTCCCAGTATGGTGATTAGTTGATCAGCACCAGTTGCATCAGCAGCTCCACTATAATTATCTTCAGCAGCAGGGAAATCCCTACATGGATTGCGTGCATTGATACGGTTTCCATTTTTCCACTAGGCACCATTTCTAAACAATGGCATAAACTAGATCAGTTTATGAATCAAAATACATAATTTCATACTTATAAAATACTTAACATAAATTGAACTATTTATGGATATAATCCATAATCATAAAAATGTTTTCTTTGAGTAATTATATACTCATTAACCCTTCATAATGATTTTTAAAGAAAATGAGAGTTTTCCTCAGTATATCCCCCGGGAGTGTCGTAACCAAGAGTGCAGCAAGGCCCGTTGTCGTGCACCATTTCCCGTTCGAGTCCAGCTCAAAGCGGTGTTTTCGGGTTTTACCCCTAGGTACATCTTTGCTAGAGCCGCCTCTACCTGCTTGTATCCAGACAGGGATGTATAGCTCGGAAAACTCACAAAATCTCTACAATACCAAAATTCAAGGAAGTTATTCTATACTAATCCTCAAAGTCTATCTTAAATCTATGTTCTCTAATCAGAGTTTATCTAAATCTAGCTTCCAAGGATTGTACTAAACTTCCTCTGATACCAACTGTAATTCCCCGACCCCAGTTACCCAGAGTCGGTGCATTATTACATAACATTGACATGATCACAAGAAAGATCATGTCTCGAAAGACCGATTAGTTTAGTAGCATTGGAATAACTAGATACATTAATAATTTTTACATTACATCATAAAATGAAAACTACAATAATATAGTCTCCATAGTCCACACTCTTATCCCCCCATACTATCCCTACAGGTCATTTATAAATTACTTCCTCACATACTGGGAAAAATAAAACATAGAAAAGGGGTGAGCTTAAATGCCCAGTAAGGATAACAATATAGAGGAAACATTCATAAATAAGAATAAACATTTAAGGCAATGTATAACTAAAACAAAATCCTTTTAAACATGAACTTCAATATAGTATGGAAAAAATAAAATGAAATAATGACATTTACTTATTCACATGGATATTCTACTAATCGAATAATCACATGAAATATCAATAACCACTTTCATAATGATGGAATGCATAATGACAGACTATCATAACCACATAGCCAAGGCCTCGTGCCAAGACTACAAATACGATTTTGTCAAGGCCTTGTGCCAAGATACTAGTTTTTCTCATGAGACCTACCGATGCATCGAGGATCTATAGTGGGCTCCACCCGTCACATATTAAGTCCAATGCATTCCTCATATGAACAGGTTTAAACATAACATAAACATTCGTTTTAAAACTAGCATACGAAATGTCAATAACTTCTCTATAAACCATGAATGGTATAAAAAGAACACATCCACAGTCAAAAAAATCATAAAATCTTCAATACAATATGGAAGTTTGTATCAAAATAAATCAACTTCAAATAAGCTTAAAATCCATCAAAGGATGTTGACATAGATGAAATCCAAACTATTTGAGAGAAATATCCCTTTTTTTAAATCATTTAAAAGTCACATAATTATAAAATAGAACATTTACTTTGAAAATTTTCTTATAAGATTTTAAGGGAAGCTTCGAAGATTTTATAACGGCATAAAATATCTGCACCCACCGTATAAGTTAAAAAAACATTCTTACCTTAATTCTGTTGAAATGGTTAAAAAACACCTTGTTTGGAAAACGACGGAAAGATTCCTATATAAACCTATTATAAAAAGTCAAACAATGGTATAAAAGACTTTAACCCATATTCTTGTAAATATTAAAAATGTTTTGAAATACATTTTTAAGAAACATGGATGTGGATGATAAAGAAATCCCAGTACATTATTACGTATAAACAACCTCGGATAGTGAAGAGATTTCGAAATAAACCCATACCTTGTACCTTTCCTTGGTTGAGGGTAGGTTAACCTTTTGTGTAATGGTTAAATAATTGTTATTAATTAATACAATAATCATATATTTAAATATGATATCATATATGATCTTTTAACATTGATTTGTTAATAATATCTTAGTATTATCGTTGTTTCGGGTGTTAACTTACTCATTTTCTTTTATATGTTTTGTTAAGTAAACCGTGTTTATCATGGACAGGTTGTATCTTATTCATATCCAGGATGATATCAAGTCCTTAAATATTTTTTTAAATCATAAAATGATAATTATACTTGAATGGATATGATGGAGAATTAATCTCATCGCGTTCGTGGAGACGGTAGTACGTACGTACGCACGAGCGACAATATCATTCTTTTGATATTAAAATAATATATAATTGGATGATATATCATATATACAGAATCATTATCATGTTATATTTATTATTTAAATGAATTACAAATCATTATTATACCCATCCAAATAATAATATATTGAATAACAATTACACCACGACGTGGAGACGGTAAGTCGTACGTACGCACGTATGGTGACATGTCATTCAAAGGATGGATAGAATACTGAATATGGTTGTACAATATTTATAATAATATTATAGTATATAGGGGATACTGGATTCATTAATTTAGAATAGCAATAACAAAGAAAGAAGAAGTTGAATAAGAAATGAATTTGAAAAAGGGTGGTGAAAACATTACTTCTTCTTCGGGTTCTTCCTTTTGATTTGATCAAAAGGGCTACTTAGGTTAGCTTTATGATCAAACTAAGGCCTCTAGGTTGTAGTGAGATAATTTGAGACAGTATTCGGGCAGGTTTTGGCCGAACCAAAAGGCTTTGAATGTGTAAATTAATGAGAAGGGGGAGTGCACTTTTATAAGAGGGCTGAGGGGAACCTTTGGAAAAGCTAGAAATATTATTTTATAATAAATTCATATTCGGTTTATAATGGCTCCAAAGTGGATTATTTAAAGGTTAAGGTGGGTATGGGTCGAAAACCACTTAACCAATATAATTTAGATAGTTTTTGGTCATTATATTAACCTTATCTTTTAGTTTTAACTCTTAGTTAATTAGTTTGACACTTACCATGTCACTTTGTATTTTTATATTATATAGTTAATAAACATACTATATACCTCAAAGAGACACCCAAGTGGTCCATTAATGATACACATATCATGATATAAGTCTCTTGGACGAACCTTAGATTTTTATGAATTGAATATCAATTAATAATATAATATTTGTTATAAAAACTCTTTTATGTCAATTTTGACAATATTTGGAAAATTGATTTGTTTGAAAATCATAACAGAATGATTAATTCAAACAAAGATAATTAAATAAATCCTAACATGTCATATTAACCTATAAAACTATTTTAATTCGTAAAAAGTCTCAAATTATATTTATTTGGGTATTTAAAATATCAATTATTTTAAGTTTTCACTATTATGGTAATTACTGCATCATCATTGTGTCATAAATAAATTAAATTATTTAATGTCTAAAAATTATAAATAAAATATCATTATGTAGGAAATCTTTTTATATTTATAATTAATATTTATAATAGAATTTATCTTAGGTATAACCCTATATTAATAATATTTTAGTAAATAAAATTTGATTTTAACTCTTTTAACTCTTCTTTGAATTAAATAATAATAAATGTCCTAATCTATTCCAAGTGGACCTAAATGATAATATTTTATTCCTAAGGTTGTTTTTGGTCAAGATACATTTGTCAAATAGAATTAGGACATGTGTTACTGTAATATTATTATCATTTTTACCCTTAATTACCCTACTTACTTTTAACCGTGGTAAATAAAAGTAAAAAGTTACTACTCACCAAAAATTATTTTCATCTCATTGAACCATATTTTACTCCTTGATATTAACTGTGTCTCTTGGATTTTCGAAATTCTACTCACAGAAGCAGTAAAATTATGTTTTATGAAAAATTCAATTTTTTTAACTACCACTTAGTGGTTTCACTATTCATCAAAAAATGAAGTTTTTCAGAAAAATACCAAAAATTCACCCTAGGATAATTTTGATATTCTAAATCCAAAAATGAAGTCCATTTTGAAAAATAAAATTTATAAATTTCAAAAAGTGGGTATTACTATTCATAACGGCTAGTTTGATTGGTTGTGGTGTGTGTTAGAACTCGAAGTTGCGTATAACACACGCTACTGTATTATTCAAAGGAAAGCATACCGTGGAATATTGGGGTGTTACAGGTGAAGTTATCATAAAACAAAAACTATCACTCCACCATTGTCATTGATCAATTTGAGGCCTTGTTTGTCCAGCCATGCAGATCACCTTTATGCTAGACAGACTCAGTGGAGTCATCACTCATGGGTCTAGAGTTGGTATGGGCCACCACAAAGAGGGTACATATCACCTAGGAGTAGAAGAGGACTACACAAAGTAGGCAGAAATCATATTCCAATAGGATGTGGAGACCCTTCAAGTTTGAGGAGGGACACCATGTGTTCCTTCAAGTCTCACCCTGATGAGAATTGTAGAGATTTGGATGGGGTGGAAAGCTATCTCTGAGGATCATCGGACCTTTCCATATTCTCAATAGAGTTGGTGAGGTGGTTTACTTCATAGATATTCCCCCACAGATGCACTAGGTGCATGTTGTTTTACATGTGCCACAGATGAGAAGGTTCATGCATGATCCAACACATGTCATTGACTGGGGCGAGGTGTACATTGATGATTGGGTGATGTTTGTGGAGTTTCCGGTGGAGAAAGATGATTGATAGGAGTAGTTCCTTCATGGACATTCGATTCCTTTTGTGCGTGTTTAGTGGCATCTCAGGAATCTCTAGGAGAGAACATGGGAGTGGGAGTCTCAAATTCATGCTTAGTACCCTGATTTGTTTGTTTAGCTGTTATTTTGGCTTTCAGGGATGTAAATACCTAATTATGGGAGAATTTAATGTCTGAGAACTTCTATATAAATTTTCTTAAAATTTATATGGAATTATTTTGAGACCACACACTTTGACAGAATGTCATTTTGAGGCCCGGTGAGCCTGGAATGGAATTTTGAACATTTTTTAAGATCACTTAAGTAAACGTGTGAACAGGTTTTTCTAACTTTTGAATAGGTACTCGAATTAGAAATATGAGGGCATCGTTGAACTCGAAACACCGGGATTCTCCTACAAGGGACTTAAATTAGACTGACAAGGGTCGGATGGAAAATTTAATTTTCAGACATTTTGAAAAATAATAAAATAATGTAAAAAGTTATTTTATTTTCATTTGCACTACTGAGAGGTGGATGACAACGTTGTGGTGTGATGATAAGGCTCATTAATGAAGGCTCCTTAATGGGTTGTTTGTGCAAGCGTAATTGCTAAGCATTTCTTAAATGAAATAGTGTAACAGAAACAGTGTAACGTATTTCCTATTTATTAAACTAACACTTTGGAGAGTTGATAATTAAATCCTGGGTATTCTCTAATGAACCTACAGTGGAATTACTCTCCAATTAAGAATGATGAACATCAGTAGAACATTAACAACCTCGACGCACCTCGAAGAATGGAGTTGGGAAGCAACGAATGCCTTTGACTTCTTGAACCTTCACAGGTGGACCACTTCAACGTCAAACATTGACCAAGATAGTGGTTTATTTTGGTTTATGTTTTCCATGTTCCTCATTCTAAACAATGAACACCGATCAACCCATGAACAAGTTGATCCGCAGATCATCAGTTATTGTAGGAGAGTGAAGTTTCAAGGATTTCTATTTGGGATTGAATTTTTTTTTGTTTATGGAACATCATTCCCAAGCCTCCCATATTTTAAACTTCAAACATATAGGATGTGGGCCGACACAAAAAAGTCCAAAACCCCCTCTGGATTGTGCATTCTTGGTGGATGAATTTTCAAAACAGCAGTAAGGAAAGTTCAAGGCCTTCATAGGGAAGGAAATACCACACTGAGGCCATAAGCGTAGTCAGTGCAAGGAACATAACACCAAAGCAGACCTGGTGTTCTGCGAAGTATTCTACTAGTGTTTTGGTTCCAGCAGTGGCACCAGTGACTGGAAGTGGCGTCCATGTGCAGGTGGCAGCACTCCACGATGGAGCGCTAGGAGGATCATCATGGCCGGCCTGGGAAACAGTGGAGCAGTAGGACTGTCGGCACTGCCGGTGGCTAGTGGAGGTGTATATGGACGGACGGTCGCATCGGTGGAGTGGTTGGGTGGCCGCATCGGTGGAGTGGTTGGGCAGTTGCATCGGTGGAGTGGTCAGGTGGCCGTGTCGGTGGAGTGGCCGAGCGGTCTCTTTAGTGGAGCAGCCCACAACTGTGGGCCGCATTCTTCAGCGACATTTATTCTTTGGAGGCACGCGTTCTTCGACTGCATGTAGGAGTCTGGCCAGCCAGACTGGCCCACTGCGTAGAAAATTCCCTGAACACGTCGTGTGTTTGGGATAGAGGGAACGACCATTTCTCAACCACAGGGTGATCTAGGAGCTAGATGCGGTTTCCAGCCTCCTCTCAGCCAGATCGAAGGGCAGTTCGCCTTCAGCAGACCTGGAAGGTCACTGGCCAGACCCACCCCATCAGGATGGACTTGTGGCTTAATGAACCCAAGATGGGCTGAGTCTGGGTCAGGTCAGGTCCGTAAACCTCGGGCCAGGTCGGGTTGGTCTGACCGGGATAGACCAGACGCTAACCCAACCGACCCCATTTTTGAGAAATGCCAATATCTTTCAAATCGGACATCTGATTGACGAGAATTTTGTGGCGTTGAAACCATTGTTAAAACGCAGATATTTTGGATTACTATATGGAGTATTTCTTGGAAGTTTGAATTTGATGAATGGCATGACTATTGGTTCTCCCGGTGTAAATCACGGTATGTACAGAAACCCAACGGTTGGCTGAGACCTAAAGACTGTAGACGAGCGACCCTCTGTGGATCGGATACTATGGCCAAGTGGGAATTAGCTTTTGTGTGACCCGGAAGACCCATAGTGGGTATCAAATTCCATGTTACTCAGCATAACCATAGTACTCAACAGGAGGAGTACCTGAGTATGGACATAGATTAGTGGGAAGCAGCTTCTGTGTGACCTGGCATGACCATGGTTGGGAGTGGCTTCTGTGTGACCCAGTATACCCATGGTACTCATTAGGGATGAGTACCACTGTATTCCTCTGATTAGTGAAAAGCAGCTTTTGTGTGACCTGTTAGTCCCACTGTACACATTGAGGAGGAGTTCTCCAGAATCCAAGGTGTTTGACAATGTGACTGATGGTTCTATTATCCTAATCTATAATATTGCTAGTGTGAGTTGTCTTTCTTTCTGATCATGCATGGTGATCATGATTTTTGGTTTGGTTGTGGACTTCTTTGTGGTCTTTTCTTTATTGTTTTAAGGTCCCTAATGAGAATTTTGTTACTCACCCCTGCACGGGCTTCACCCACACATGTTGTGTCTAGTACAGATGATCGCTTCCTCGATGGAGGACTCAGTGGCCCAGGAACCATTGGCACCCATTGAGACCAGGCAGACGAGATGTACTTCCACGGCTTCTAGTAGCTACTTTATACAGACCCATCAGGTGGGGTTTTTGGCAGATGGATATCTAGAGTTCCTTTTGTACTTTCCTATTTTCCAGTAAGTCTTTTTTTGGGTTTTTATTCTGGCCCATTTTTATTTCAGTTGTACTTGTACTCGGTGATTATTTATAGTGGCTTGTGTGTTTACTTTTCCAGCTTTGGGATGTGGTTGTGTATGCATACATACATGTACTAAGAAAAATGCCACCCACTTTTAGGTTAATTCCTTTAGTGGAAGTCTCCAACCCGGAGCCTTCAGGTTGTTAGATTAGGGTATGTCACGGTACAGGCCCCAGGGGACAGGTCACGACATGTATTGGCTCAAATAAGGAACGGGTAGTCTTGGAAGAGACTTAAAAGATCGTAGCTTGGTTTGTGACTCTGTTTTGTAGGTAGGTGGTCTCTTTACTACAAATTTATAATTTTTTATATGCATTAATTATTACTTGCATTCATATGAATAGGACTAGGTTTGTGGGTATGGACTAAGACTACCTTGGGTAGAATATATAGGATAGTTTTTTGAATGTATGCTAGGGATAGGTGATATTTATCCCTTGAATGTTTTGGGATCACTGGGAAACTGTGTCCCAAAGGAGTGAGTGATGTGGACCAAACATTTCATACATAAATATTTTATCATATTAGATTAATATTCATTACATAACATTATGATCCATGCCAAAACTGTAAAGCTCTCATTCCATTAGAAACATGTATACATAAAAAACTAGTACATAAATGATCTACATCATCTCTCACATTGTTCTTCATATGTAAACCCTAATTAGATATATCAAACCTAAAACATTTCTTCATATCCTAGAGAAAAGGAAGCATAATAATTGGTGAACTCGTATGCTCAGTAATGGTTAACAATGGAGATATCAATTATTATTTAAACAATAAAATGAGAATAAGTGTATGAGAACAAGAGAATAAGATTCAAAAATGATACCCATCAATTAATATATCATAATCAAGATTCATGACATAAATATTCGTAGTTCATAAGCCATGAATCATAAAGGAATCAAAGAACATGATCCATGAGAGTATAACATTAGAATAATATGATATAATAAAACAGTGTAATAAGGTGGGGAATATTTAAATATTAGAAAGAATATTTCAAGGATAGTCACCAGGGAATTTATCAAATGTTGTTCTCAGGATAATCACTTTTGTACCTACGTTAGGCTTGGGATAACCTCATATGTACCATCTTTTGGGCTTGGGATAATGTAACATCATGGATTTTTTTGAAGGTAAGGATCATTTTTTAAAGAAAAAATCTCTTGTTTTATGTTTTTAGATATTATTAAGGACCTAATGAAGGTCCCATGGTAATTTAGGGCTCATTTGGATCCTGAAGCTCTGAGATTGGAGTAAGAAGGCCAAGTAAACTGTTTAACCAAACCGTGCCCCTAAACCCACATAGTTTTTCCAAATCATGCTAGGTGATTTTGATGGTTGTATAGGAGTTCATGGTTGATCTAAACCATCTAATCCATATCCCATGATTGTGTGGGAGAAATATAAATCTTAACATATCCCTTTCAAATGGTCTCTTTATGGTTTGTCAAACCGTGTGCTAATCCCATGTGAGGTGGTTCCTTGGGCAGTGGCGGTTGCACCGTTGGTGCACAGTTTGGCCAACTATGTTGCCAAACTGTCTGAATGCTTAATAAAGGGGTTAATGACAATTTTCCTTCAAATTATTTTAATCCTTAACTCTCCTTCCTCTATAATTTCCTTTGGAACAACAAACTCCTCCCCTCACATGAAGTTATCCTCCTCAATCCAAGATAGTCTTTTTTTCTTCTCCTCTATTTGATCTATGTTTTCTTCACCATTAGGAGTGTTGGATCCACAATGGTAAGATCCCCAATATTATTTCTTCTATTCATATTTTATCTTCCCATCTCCTATTCCATTTTGGTGTGATCTCATATACCCTATTTTTAGGTTCCTCATCATTTCTTTTGATTTCTCATTTTTTATCTTGATTCAAGGGCTGACATTGGATGAGGTGAGTGCTACAAGCCTATGGTAGGTGGCCTAGTTGTTTTTCCTCAATGTCAAGTTTTATTTTATCATTATCTATTGTGATTCATATTGTAATTCCCAAAGTAACCTCAATATTATTTAGTTAATTAAATTAATGGTTATCCATATGAGTAATGGGACCCTTTATGCCCATAAATCAATGATATAAGGTGTTTACCTCAACATGATCCACCCCTTGGGTGTTCCCCTCTTTAATGGATTAAGATCTGTTTACTTTTGAAAATGATAATTATTAAATGATATTTAGGGTGTAAAAATTACCATGTAAAAATTTATTGGAATGTGAAATGATCTAATAATAGGTGTTTGTCCATGAGATATGCCCATATGATTTAGGCCACAATTTGAATTGCTTGAATTAAATTAATTGGACAACTTTTTAACAATTATTGGGGGTATAATATGAGTTAGTGATAACTACATATCTCCCTTCACATTAATTCAGTGGAGAAACATGGTTCCCTACTTAAAGACTCCTTGGCTAGGCACATAATGCTTCATAATTTGAGATGGGAATGATTATAAAAATTGTTGGAGCGATTCTTGGATTCTCATGGAACAACTTGGATAAGATCCTTAGGCAGATTATATACTTTCCTATAAGAGAAATTGATTCCCTAGGGGAGTCTTCATGTATGGAAAATATGGAAAGACGGTTATACCATACCACGAGCAATACTCTATCCCCTGCATGAGATACCCCAGATGGGCTCAAATGGTCATGTTTTACACCACACCAAGAGTGATACGTAGAATTACTTTATAGATCATCCTGGTCAGAAACGTATCATTTTCGATATTTTTAGTACTTCTAGAATGATACACTGGTTACTTTATAATGGTTCACCTTGGATGGGCCTAGAATACTTCTTTATTAAATTCTAGATATTCTTTATATAAAATCCCAGATTTTCCATCCTATTAAATTAAAGGAAATATCCAACAAACAAAATAACATGCTTGGTCTTAGGAATTTCTTGAAACTTGATTTTTGAGGACCCATTCACACACCATATCATACTAGTATCAGTTCATCTTGATTCATATAAATCTAGATTAGGCATAAGAAGGTAGTATTGGTCGGGTATTCATGAGGAACCCAAAATGATAGGTTTTTTTATTTTCTAATTTACTTTTAATGTGTACCTTCACATTAATAATTTTATATGCACATACATGATTTTTCTAAACACCATTGGTGGTGGGATACAATTTATATCACACAACCTAGTTGGGATGCCCTTGGTTCCCCAAAAAATCATGGTTACAAGTGTAGATACAGGGAAGCATCTATCTTTAGATGTTTGATTCTGAGTAACAGATATAGTATAATAGTAGATGACTAAGCCTATGCTTGTGATACTAGTAGTTGTAGATTTTTGTATTTTTTTATTTTTTTTATAGCATGTGGTATATACCCACTTCCCTATATCTCATTTAACTCATTTTTGAATAGAATGCGGACATGATCATTATATTTTTTATCTATTATTGTTTTATCTTGCGCATATTTATTTATATTAGATGATTTATCATTCTTCTTTGATACTTATTATTTATTTATTTAGTTTTTATTGTTTAAAATTATTATTACCATTATTCCACACTCTAAACAATACGGAATAGTATCTCCATAGACAAACCCTCATCCCTTGCTACTAGTCAGTAGCCTTTGGCATACAGAGAGGAATACACGAGGTCATGTGGCCAACTATCTAGGGAATCGCACAGTGCTTTCTGGGGAAGGATGATACAAAGTGGTAACTGATTTTTTTCCTTTTAGTCTCATTATTTGTGTTTATATAGGTGACTAATAAACTATCATAATTTAGTAATGAAATTGTGAATTAGAGTATCTAACCCACGTCTAGGGGAAACCCAAATTACAAGTCATGTGATATTGTTCTTATTGGTTTGTAATTGTTATAGTTGTTCTAATTTTACCATTGGGTAACATAAATGTTTTGTGAAATTGTAATTATTCATATTTATATTATATAATTATTTTTCCATATCTTTTTATGGAAAGGAGGTATCATATCATACATTTAAGACTTATATGCCATGAATTTTTTTCAGGTCACATTTACTTTCTGAATGCCTTTCTTATTTTATATATTTAGTTTATGGATTATTATATTTGGAATGTGCTAATGTTTATTGTAGGGATGGAATAATTTGATTTATTAAATTACCTAAATCAATATAAATATTTTTTCCCACATGGATTGATGATAGAACCTTAATTAATCTATTATGCAACCTTTGGGCCATAAACCATTAACTCGATAGACTGAAACAACAATTGACTTATAGTGGAGCCTCAGATGGTTTTCTCTTGTCATTAGTTGTTCATGATGTTTTGGTATGGTTTTAATTCTTGTGACATCATCCATGTTTGGTGAATGTTTTTATATAAAACATGTTTAGGTTTTTTTAGTTTTGGTTTTCTCTAGTTAGTCATCCTCTAGATTTTCCTTTAGGGGCTAATCTCCATAATGTTTATGGCATCTAGTCGTGCTTTGTTAGTTCGGATCTCTGGATAATAATTGGTGAAATGATGCTAGGAGTGGAGGATGACACTGATTTTGAAAATGGTGATAGGGCAGTCATTTTGTTGGATCTATGATGACACTAGTGATGTGGACTTGTTATAACCCAACCTGTCAGGGATTAGGTGTTTCTAAAATTAAGGAGGTGCGGTGAGGTTTTTGAATGAATGGTTTGTATTGTTCTTTAATTTTGATCATTTAACCTACATGACAGAATTTTGGTGGAGGAAAATCGGTTATCATGTTTTTTAATTTCAAATCTTTTTTACTTTGGTGCATTTTGATGGATTTCAGTTTTGTAGTATTTTAAGTGTGAATTTTTCTGACTTGGAGTTTTTTGAAAGTCTACACTTAACTATAAATGTTTTTCAGAAAATGAAAAAAAAAATATTTGGAGTAGTTCCACTTGAGGCACCTCCTTTTTATCTTCAACTATATGTTGATTCTTTGTTTTGAGATATCTTTTTATGCTTCGTTCAATCTATACAAAGATCTCCACAACCATCCCCTGCAATGTAAGAGTTTAATTAAGAATTATTGAAGCATCATCCTCACACATTATCATGGGATGGCATTCCTCAGGCTAATGAATCTGGGATAGAGTCCATTTCATCGATATTTAAGGATGTGTAGATGCATCCAGGGCAGAGGGTCAGGCTCACCACATATATTATTCATGACTTTGCCTAGAGTTTGTGGGTTTGTGTCACTCAGGAAGATCACCTCCAGGCTATAGTCGGGGTGGACATCCCAAAATCCTTCAATGAATATTTCTTTATATATAATTTTAGAGAAGAATAAACCATAGTTCATTCACCTTCATTAGGTATATATTTCCATGAAGGATTATTCATCTCATTTCACCGAGCTTCATCATTTTTCATTGACAATTATCAGTGATGAGTCGATGACTGCGATGTGTTTTGAGGATGGGTATGCATACACCGTCCAATAATAGGTTAATGTCTTCTAGTTGACCACCATTTCAAATATAGTAAAATAATACCTTGTCATTGAGCATAACTTGAGAGAACTAGGCAGTGTTAGTTTGGGTAGTACAGTATCAAGGAAAGGAGGTGGTACGTCTAGCAGTAGGAATCGTCACTTCAAGTATTCTCATGGTGGAATTATAGTTCATATGACATGTATCGAAAAATATGTGGTGTTTCACTAGCGTGGTTGGATAGAACGCAAGAATAACCAGTGTAAAAGGAACCCAATTGAGTGGAAATCTTGTTGAAAAATGGTCCACCTTTAGCCTTTTTGCTAAAATTTCCCTCTTATTCCTAGTGAGAAGTGATCTGTACTGATATCACAGTTAGGTACAAGATCTATAGATCAACGTTAGGCTAGGATCTCGTCTATAACCATCCAATCAGACCAAGGAGGTACTCATGGGAAATTTATCCAGACATCATAGGTTCAGCACGAGTAGAGAAGAATTTCTAATGTTAGTCAGGTAGTATCTTAGGGCCATGGATTCAACAATATCTATGTACTGTAACTTACACCTAAGGATGAAAGCCTAGGGACTTATATAGTAAGAGATACTATTATAGTAGACTCTACATTAATTTTTTCTTTATTATATATAGGTTCTTCAGACTATTTTATATATAATACAATTATGGAAATTCTATACATAGAGATAGATTACTTCTATGGATTGATGACTCTTAACACAATGTTAGGAGTTCGATCAGAGATTTTGTGCCAGTGCAAGGTGTTCCACTTGAGATATTTGGGTACCATTTATTGTGTAATTCATTTTTCCTTGATATGAAAAGCTTTGACGTCTAACATGGAATGGACTGGATACTCCCATACCATGCCCATTTTTATTTTTATTGTCATAGGGTCTCATTTACATCACCTGAGGGGAGTGAAGATGTTCATATGGGAAAATGGGATGTCCAATCTAGTCGAGCTAGACCAAAGAACTGTGGGATAGGTAGAGTGAAAGATCATATGGGTAGTCTATTTATGAGAGATCAGGGATTACATATTAGGAAATTCCCTCTTGTAGTGGACCATTTTAGGGATGTATTATTTGATGACTTCTTTGGCTTACCTCCTATGAGAGAGGTGGATTTCACCACTGATCTAGTTCCACGTGCAACACCAGTGCCCATTCCTACCTATATTATAGAACCTACTAAGATCTATTAAATGAATGTGTAGTTGGAAAACATATAATTAAAGGGATTTATATGACCTAGTATTTCTCCAAGGGGTTCACTAGTCTTTTATCCAAGAAGATAGAAAATACCCTCATGTTTTCTATTGATTAACAATGCTTGAACCAGCTTATGGTTAAGAACTAGTATCCATTTCCTCATATATAAGAACTCCTCAACTATCTGCAATGAGAAATAGATTTCTATATGATTGATTTGAGGTTGATCTACCATCAGGTTTGTGTGTGTATGTAAGACCACAAGACATACCATGTATAGCATTTCGGATAATATAAAGTTTGAACAAGTATTTGGTTATGTTGTTAGGACTTATGAATGAGCCCTCCATTTTCATGGTCTTGACTAATTGGGTTTCACCCGTACCTAGATTCATTCATTGTATCCTTTCTAGATGACATCTTTCTGAATTATCACACTCGACATTACCATTCCAAACATCTGGAGATCGTGATAAATACATTGAGAGACCACCGGCTATATGCTAAGGTCAGAAAATTCTACTTTTCGATCGATAAGTTTCACTTAAAAGGTCATATAATATCTAAATAAAGAGTGTCTATTGACCTAGAGAATGTTATCATTGTGTTTTCATGAGATAATACCAAGAATTTCATTGAAATTCATAGTTTCTTGGGGATTTCTATATTTACATATTCTTAATTTAGGACTTCTCACACCTAGTAGTTCCTCATATGGGATTGACTAAAAAGGGTTTGAAGTTCTTCTAGTTTGAATCTTCTAAGATATCCTTTCAGGAGTTGAAACATAGAATAACTTCAATACGGATTCTGATTCTACCAGAGTAGAGCAGAATCTACACACTTTACTATGATGCATTAGTAATTGAGCAATGTGAAGTTTTGATGTAGGGTGATTGAGTTGTGTCATATGTGTCCCACCATATGAGAGTGGAATTACAATGTACATGACCTTGGGCTATCATACATGGTACATGATTTATACTATTGTAGGAACTACTTAATGGTTGATTAGTTTGTTGTTTACAAGAAACACAAAAGTTTCAAATACATCTCCACAAAATGTGACTTGATTCCTAGGTAGAACAAGTTGGTAGAATACCTATAGTCATTCAACTTTGAGATTTATTATACACTTGAAAAGGGGAATACAATAGTTGATGCACTAATCTGGAAGTCTCAGACATAGGCTGTCAAAGAGGACTGTTATGAGTGTTAGTTGATGGACCTTCTTTATATTATGAACCATGAAGTTTATGAATGTATTGTGAAGCCCATTTTAGAATATTTATTTATGTATTTATCTATTATAGAATAGGTATGGATGAGATATATTTTAGGTCCCGATGGCCTCATCTAGAGGGAGAAAGTCTCTAGTGAGAACTCACCTACTGGTTGGGTAATTGATGAGGATGATATTATTCACTTCCATGGATGTATCTGGGTTCTTATAGCTATATGGGAAGAGTTTAAATAGGAAAATCACACATTTATTTAGTAGTTCACCCTTTTCTAACCAAGATGTACTAAGATATACATCGTCTGTATTGGTGAGGATAATATTATGGAAGAATTTTCATGTATAAGATGAGACCTGAGAATTATAGGCCAATGTATATACTTAGTGGCTAGAACTTTACTTTGACAATGCTTTACCACCCTTTGAAGAGAAACTTGGGGATTATTTTTTCTAAGGAGGGCAGGTTGTAATGTCCCAAATTTTTTAGAAG
This sequence comes from Viscum album, assembly GCA_963277665.1. Lineage (NCBI taxonomy): Eukaryota > Viridiplantae > Streptophyta > Magnoliopsida > Santalales > Viscaceae > Viscum > Viscum album. The sequence continues at coordinate 690,794,000 of OY728122.1, forward strand.
GTATGGATCATTTTTTCAATAAAAAATACCTTATTTTCACTTAGTAAGTGTTCCCTATGGACTCAAGAAGGTCTCAAAAGTGTTTGGGTTATTTCAAAGCCCAGATCACTGAGTTTGGAAGAAGCAGTCTAGGAACATGAATTGACGAAACCATGCACCTATTTCAGCGTAGTTTGGTCCAACTAGGAAGGTTGTTTCAGATGGAGATAAAGGGGAACATGGTTGGGTTGAATCATACAACCCAGGAAACACACCGATGTAGGTGTGGAAGACATCATGATAAATCCATTTCACATGAGATGTGCACATTTAGTCAAACCATAAACCTATCCCATGTGATGGGGTTCCTTGGGTAGTGTCAAGCGCATAGTTGGCGCATGTTTTTGTCCAACCATGCGGACAAACCATTTGACCAATTAATAAAGAGATAAATTACCATTTTTCTCTCAAAAAAATTTTAAACCTTAACTCTCCTTCCTCCCTAGTTTTCTCTCACATATCATCTTCATCCCCTCAGGTGAGGGTCTCCTCCACAAACCAAGTGAGGCCTTTTGGTATCTCCTCTATATAACCTCTCTTTTCTTCAACATTGAGTGAGTTGAATCCACAAATATAAGATATCTAATCCTCTTTATTCCATTCTTAATTTATCTTCCCATCTCTTGTGCTATTTTTTTGTGGTATTATAAGACATATTTTCAAGAGTTTTTTCGTTTCATCATATTTTTCCTATTATAGCCTGATTCAAGGGATAAAAATGGATGAGTGGAGTGATAAAATCCAAAGGAAGGTTGTTTGGTTATTTTACCCTAAAATTATAGTTTTATTTTATCATTCACCATAGTTCCATGAACAATAATTCCTTTTGTTTCCTCCATATTTTTTATTTAATAAAATTAAAGGTTATCCTTATGTGTAACGGGACCCAAGGTACCTACGAATCAATGTTCTGAGGTTTTTACCTTGACATGATCCACCCATTGGGTGTTCCCTTTTAAAAGTCTTAAGAGACATATTCTTGGGAAAAGAGAATTATTAAATGTTTATTAGGGTGTATAAATTTACTTATGACAATGAATTAGAATGTGTAATGATCTAATAACTTATTTTTGGCCCTGAGATAGGTCCCTATGATTTAACATATGGTTTAAATTTCTTGAATTAAATGAATTGTCCTACTCATTAACAATGATTTTTAATTATGGTATGATTTAGTGATAACCATAGCCTTCCCTTCACTTTAAGACTAAGGCATAATTAGGGTTCTGAATTAAGGATTCCTTAGACATGATCATCGTGCTACATAATTTTAAATGGGAGTAATTATAAATATGTCTTCATAAATACTTGTATTATTATGGAATGACTTGGATGGGCACCCAAGAATATTACATATATACCCATGAGCGATACCAATTCCCTAGAGGAGTCACCTTTGATGGGACCTATGAAAATATAGTCATAGCATGCCACGAGAGATATGTAGACCACTACTTGAGATACATATGATGGCCTAATATGGTCATTCTTTACACCATGCAATGAGTGATACTTGGTATTACTTTATTAATTACCTTTAATGGAATCTTATGGTGTTGAATATTTGTAGTTATCTTAGTGTGATACTCAGGTTCCTTTATATGGATCAACTTGGATGTGAAAAAAAATGACACTTTATTAAATAAAAATTTTTCATTAAAATTATAGATTTTACAACCTATTAAATTAAAAGATGCATCCACCTAGACAAAAAACATTCTTGGGATCATCCCATTCATGATAATTTATTGTCAATAACCCATTCATTAACCATATAATTATTATATAGGTTTACCTTGGCTCAGAGACGTCTAGATTAGGCTAAATTAGGTAGTGTTAGTTGGGTATCTATGAGGAACCCAAATGATATAATGTAGTCATTTATTTATTTACTTTTACTATGTACCTACAAACTGCTCCTTTTATATGAAAAAACTGGATTGTTCAAGAAACCATTGGTGGTGGAATATTATTTTTATCTCACACTCTTCTCAGACCACCCTTGGTACCTAAGAAGAATTAATGATTATTAAGTGTTGATATATGTAAGCATATATCTTCTGATGTTTGACTCTGAGTACTAGGATAGAGTACCGGATTAGAGTAATACGCATATGCTCGTGATACTAGTAGTACAGTCCTTCATTTTTTTGTATTATTTTATAGCATATCATATATGCCTTCTCCCCTTTATCTTATTTATCTACTTATTTATAAAAACAATACATGATCATAATCATTTTGTGTCTATTTATGATTCATGTTTCACTTATTTATTTATATTGGATGATTTCTTATTCTTATATTCTTATACTTATTTAATTATTCAATTTTGGATGTTTACCATTACTATTACCACTATGTTATACTCTAAACAATAGGTAATAATATATCTATGGACACAACCTAGGCCCACGATGCTAATCAGTAGCCTCTGGATTTTGAGGAGTCATTCTTGAGGTCTATGGCCAACAGTCTCAGGGAACCACTTAGTAGATTCTAGGGTGGGATGATATATAAAACCTCCCATGTAACCTATTTTTTTAATTGGAATGACCTCTAATATACCCTTTGATATCATAAAACATTAATAATTACCTAATTAATTATATGGATATTTAATTATAGCCCCACCAATCACATATTCATAAGTCATTCATATTTATTCCATAATAAAATGAAAACATTCAACATAACTTAACCCATGGAAAAGAAAATGATTTTCATAAACCATCCATCATCTTAACTATAAACCATACAATGAAATAATTAGTATGGTATCAAAAAATTAAATCCCTAGTAAATCATAATTAAAATCAAGGGATGTTACCATAGATGAAAAATTCCTTTCAAATATCATTGGAATATTTATTGAGGAAAATACACTTGTCATTTAAAAATCACTTATTAATAATATAAAAAATTGAAATAATATATTGGAAAAATAATTCATTGAAAAGAACCATGGAAACATGAAAAGGAGGCATATAAGTGTTTAGATATCAAGATTGTGGGAAACAATTATTTTTTTGCATATTGAAATAGAGATTACTTTCACATTCTAAAAATGTTAAACAAACATCATTCAAAAAACAAAAATATTATTCCTTTTTAAAAAAAATTATTGAATTTAAAATATGGGTTAAATTGAGCTTAAAATATCATATTATAATAGTTCAAATATTTTTTAAAAAAAATTAATGAAAATATGGTCATGGAAGAAATAGAAGTTTGGGCTGAAGAGAGAATTAAAATTCGTTTTTCTTAAAAACATTATTTTGGAATATCAAGTTCTTAAATAGAAGAAATTTAAAGGAAAAGTTATAATTGATAGAAATAAATATATGTGAAGAAAATATCTAAAATATGGGAGATAAAGATCATATAATTTTATCTTCAAAAAATTAATCATTAAAATCCTGGTAAAATGAGATTGTAACGTTAAACCATTACCTCAACTTAAAATTTCTTTGTAATGAATCTATCCTCCGGTATAATAAATTTGAATTTATTATAATAGTATACTATAACCATATAGATACTTATAATATCATATATTGTTTACTTATAACATATTATTGGTTGTTTTAAAATAACTCTTCATTAAAATTATTGTTTCTTGGTTTTAAATATATTCTTTTTCATGAAAGTTTATGTTTGGTAGTTCTGATACTTGTTATTTAATCCTGGTTCCATAATAACTATAATATTAATCATCAAATACGTATCATATTTATTTATAATATATTATTTTATAATTATTCATATAAAGAAGTGATGAAAATTAATTGCATCACTTTGTGGAGACAGTAGTCTGTACGTACACATGAGTGATATTTCCACTTTTCAATTTGAAACTAAAGTATGGTGTATAATAATTCAAATTTTTAATAATAATTATTATATAATATATTTTCATGTAATATATCCTTATTATAGTTTATGTTAATCTAAAATGTAAAATAAATCACATCACTTCATGGATGCATTAATCCACACGTACGCTTGAGCGATGATATCACTTTTTGATAGATGGAATGGTAAGAAGGCATATAATGTCATATAATTATAGAATCATAATCATATTATAAATATCATATATAAAAATTAAATTCATCATAATAACCAACCATTAATTCTGTTGATGTAAAATGGATCATATCACAATGTGGAGGAATTAGTCCACACATACGCATGTGAGATAATTTCATTTCCCATTTGATATAATGGATGGTGGATAGTGGGGGTTAAATAATCAAAATAAAATTTTATTATTATGATAATTATAAATTTATAATTTTATGATTAATACCACATATTTAAAAGAGGTATAATAATAAATAGACTCAAAGAGGTCAAGTAATATGATTAACTCTTCTTTGGTTGACCTCCTTATGATCCCATATTAAGGACCATTGGAATAATCTTTTAAGAATACCATCACCTTTATATCATGTCTAGGTAAGTTTTTAAGATAAATTTTCTAGGTTTCATGGAGTTATATGGCTCAAAATTGGTGTAAATAAGATAAAGGAGGGGTGTCCTTTAATAAGGGATAGAAGGTAAATTCTTGTAATTTCTAAAAACATTAAAATATTATAAAGCCACATTCATGTACTGGTAGTTCCAAATTGGATTATTTTTTAATTAAATATTCTATAGGATCGAAATAAACTCTTCTAATGAGATTTAAAAATATTTTTATTCCATTTTAACCCTTCTCCATTTGGTTTATCCCCTATTAACCCCTTTAATCCTTAACCACGGTAACATATTTTTCAATCACTGAGAGCTATAAATTTAATTATAAGGAAAAACATGGAAAAAAGTTCAATGGATTAATATTAGACTATTTCACATTCCACTTTCCCTTTTTCAAAATTTTTATTATTTTCAAATCATTAATAATATATTATATAACATAAAATATCACTTATTTCATTTTTGGGTCTATTCATTTAATTTGACCTTATTGTTATAAAGACAATAGTATATATAGAAAATAGACTATTTCTCTATAAATTATATATAATAATTATCCAAAAAATTCATGTAACATCACAATTAGTCAAAAACATATTTATTTTAGTGTTTTTTCAAATTATTTAGTTTTTTTGTTTCATCGACAAGAACTGTGTTGGCAATCTGTAAGCATTTAACGTAATTATTCCATTACTAAAAATTTAAAATAAATTACTATGAAAAAAATAATCCATTTTTGAAATAACTATTTATGACAAAAAAATAACCTATTTTTAACCCTGTTAAAAAATATTAGACATGTTAAAACAAATAGACTTTCATTTTTTATTTATTCTATAATTAAAAAAATATAAGTCGTTATAAACGGAAAATAGAACCCAAATTCTATATATACAAGTTTTGGATGGATATAATTTATTTATTCTTTTACAATGAAATAAATTCAAGTTTTTTTTTGATTTTGAGAACCTATTTCATATTTTTAACCCCTTTTTCCCAATTTTCCCTTACCGGGATGGAAAATATTTACCATGGTTACTATTCATAATTCCCAATTATATATAGAAAATATTTACTGATTACGAACCTACTAATTTATAATAGGGTATAAATTTTTCATGATTTAGTAACTATAAGTGAAAGATATGAATTTTAATATAAATGTGTTAAATGCATGGAAAAACGTTTTTTTGAGAATTGCATTTTTAAGCAAAAAATTATCCTATATAAAAATCATAAATTATGATAATTAAATTATAATTAATTATATTATTTAAAATAAAGTTAATAATATGTCACCTTAATTCCATTTCAAATATTTAATAGGACTCTCAAATAATATTACTTCATGAACAGAAATGGAATTATTTTAAAAATATTCATTTTCAGTATTTACTAAAAAATCAATCATAACATAAATAGCCCAAATTTTCACCCTATGTTAACATTTTTTTTCTGATTTCAAAAATTGTCTTCATTTTTTAAAATAAAATTTAAAAATGTGGTATAAATTATTTATAATATTAACCCCAAAATACAAAAAAAAATAATAAAAAATATTTTTGAAGAAAAAAAATGACTTCACTAAATGTTTTGTAATTATTTATTAATAATTAATCAATACATTTGTATTGATAAATGTCATTATAAATATGTTTTATAATTTTGTTACTCATATTCCTATTAGTAATTTAATTTCTATGTTATAGTGGTCTTATTTAAATAATAATGATTCTACAGTATAACACAATTTTCCTAAAGCTTGGTGTTTCATGTTAAGCAAGCTATCGAGCTTGTTATTATATCAAACTAAATTTTTAGGGTGTTACAATATCCCCCCTTAAAAAATTTCATCATCATAATTTTATCTCAGACATCACTAGTTCAATATTTTAAAATAACTTTATTGAAAACCCACATCATATAAAGAGATAATAAAACTTCCTTTGAAAATGGGAAGTGGGAAACCTAAAGGTTAACTAAAATAACACATAATTGGATTAGTAAATGGGTAGTAAATATGTGTTAAGTTAAAATATATACATGGAGGAGAAAACTAATTTCCAATTTATAGTAGTGATTATTATAGAACATGTCTATGAGAATGTTAATTATTAAAAAACTATAAACCATTGAGGGGGAAAACCCATCAATTCATTAGATATGAAGGTAAAAGTATGATTTTTTTATTTCGAGATCCTTTTCCAAAATTTGAGTGAATATTATTACTATAAAGATGTATAAAATATGAAAATACAATTACATGATATCTATCTTTTCATAAACACAATTTCATCATTTGGTTGGGTTTAGATCAATTTCTGATTCATCCCTTACTCTATGAAATAAATATTCAAGATTAATTTTTCATGTCTAAAGCACTAAAATTAAATTTTAGAAGATTATAAGATCCATAAAATAATGAAAAATCATTCTTTAGGTCTTTGAGTATTTACCAAGACAAACATGGCTATCAAAAGTTATAAAATATAATACAATAATCTCTAAAACCCTAATAATAACCCCCCCAAAGTTCAACATAATATATTCCCTAAATAGTTAACCTCAAGAATTCTCAAAAATATATAAAAAAAATTCAAAACCTTAAAATAAAAAATATTTGATCACATTTTTTTCAAGATCTACTTTAACATTTATCTCCAAGCAATATAAAGTAGCTCATAATGTCATATACCAAATATGTTATTACCTTGACCATATATTCTCTTAAAACAAGATAATAACAAGATTCACCCTAAAACCCTAATGAAATAATATACACTTTCAAAAAAATAACATTATCCTAATCCCTTAAATAAAGTCACAGACTATGGAATATATTATATAAATATAGGAATGGAATAAAATTTATCAAACATGACCTAAATCACTTTTTCCTCAAATCAAAAAACAATTCCAAGGTCACCAATACTATTATATTTTCATTATCAATGTTAATCATCTTTTTATCTCAACTAAAAATTATTATCGAACATAAATCACATATTAAGGGTTATTTTTTACTCAGTCGTGCATTTTATATAAAATATCCCCTTACCATTAAATCGCATTTCTAGTCTATCGGTATTATTCAGCATATGCTTCATAATACTTAATAAAAAACTTCTACATAACAATCCTTATATGTTTCATGATTATTTTACAAAAATATAATTTATTAAAAAAATCAATAACATAATTCTTGAAACAAAAAAACATAAAAACATCAATCAATTCACTTCAATGATTAGTATAACATAATCCCTTCCATGGTCTAGGAGTTATCCATTAGAAAAGGGAATTAAATCATACAATTATCATGTTCCCCATATAGTTGAAAAACAATCTTGGAATTTCATTACTCTATTCCCATAATTTCCACACACAAATCATCTTATCATTCCTTTAAGACATTCCCTTGAGTGTTTGTTCACACATTATCAACATCAAATATGCTGAATCTTCTTTCTTCTATGGTCTTCATGAACTAAAATCAAATGAAACACTATTTTTCTCATATAAAGTGTCTTAGGAATCTCACTCACGATGAAGTTATTTATTATATAACGAGACAACTATTTATCCATAATAACTATATTTTAATTACAACACCTATTTCATTTAGTTGCACATGAGGAAAAAAATTTCATTATCAATCACAATCATCTTTAACATGATTATTTTGGGATTCTTCAATTGAATAACACAGAAAGGTAGAGTGTGAGAAATAATAATCAATGTGATAAACCATATAATTATGAAAAATCATTCATAGGATTTTAAATCGCGACACTTTCTTTTCAAGCTATGACACCCAAGGTTTAACCGAGGAAATCTATGATTATTATCTATTTTAATCCTCTATAATTATTTATAATGAAAATGTGAATTAACCAAATCATATCCCTTAAGATTGTATTTACTGGTGTACAGTATTTGTCCCAATCATCATATACAGGTGAAAATAGAGTTAATTACCAATCCACCTCATTCAATTTATTTATACCTAGGGGAATTTGCGGCAAAGCTACATCCACTTTCTAGCATCTAGAAATGGGTGAATTTTCTTGGAAAAACACATTCCATATTTTACCATAACTTATGATTTTATCCAATACATAGGTTTATCCTAAACATTCTCACTGATGCTTCCTCATCCTAGTTTCCATAAATAATAAATTGTTTATTTGATACCAACTAAGGTTACCCAAACTTTCCATACATAAATATTACAGCTTATTAGATGAATATCCATAACATAATATTATATTACATAATTTAACAATAATGTTTTAGTGTATTTGGAATCTTTTATAAATAATCAATCGGTACATAAAAGAACTAAACCATATCTAACTTAATTCTTTACAACAAACACCATTATTAGATATAACATAGATAAACCTTTCTTTATATCTTGTGTAAAATGAAACATAATAAAGGGTTATCCAAGGTTATTGGTAAGTGTAAATAATGGATATATCTATGATAAATAAAGTATAACATGAGCGTAAGGGTAATAAAACATGATAATAACATTGGAAAAGCATACCAAGTAATTCATAGATAATAATCCTAAGTCAAGGAATAAATCATGGAAATTCATAAGACATGAATCATAAAGTTATCAAAGAATATAAGAAATGAGATCATAAAATTAGTATAATATCAAGTCATTAAATAGTGTTACAAAGTGTGGAATATCATAATCTAAGAAATAATATTTTGAGGATAATGACCAAGGGATTCAACACATGTTAGGATTGGTCTAACCACATGTGTATTAGCTCTAGGATTGGTACAACCTATCATGTAACCTATATCTGGATTGGTATAACCACATGTATACCTGCTTTTTTATTATTGAGATGACCTCTTGTATACCATTTTATATCATAAAATTTTAATATTTACCCAATCCATTAAATAGTTACATAATTCTTTTTCCACCTATCAAATAGTTACAATCCATTAATTTTCATGCCTTCTAATCATGAGAAATTTATTAAAACTTAACCCATTGAATAGAAAATGGGTTTCATTAACATTTCATCATCATTACAATAATCATTCCAGATAAATAATATGGATGGTATCATAGATTCATAACCCTAATGAATAATAATTTACATCAAGGGATGATTTCATAGATAAAAAATGCTTTTTAAATATCATTTTTCATGACCCAACCCAAGTTGCGGATTTAGTTGCAACTACCCTAATCCCGGCACCATAGGCCAGGGGCGGGAGACTAGAATCGAAGGCATAACTAACTTGGGGAGGCCTTTTTATAAGTACCATTCTAAACACACCAGAGGGAAAGATTAAAAGATGAAACATTTATATAATATAACTCAAGCATGAATGAACCTCTAGACAGAATGAAATTAAATTAGTGTAATATTAAAAGCAGGGGGGGAATGAATGCCCACCAAGAAAAGTGTCCCAACAAGACATAGCTAGAAAATTAAACGCTGAGAGTTCCCATCTCTTGAATCCCAAGCTATGACCACCACACACAGTCTAAGCACTAAATATCTCTAAGATCCTTTGAAGTCATAGTGGACCAGTCAATCATCTTTAAAAGACATTTTTGTTCAGAGTTGAGTACTCAAGAGGGGGGTGAATTGAGTATCTATAAAAAAATTGAAACTTTTTCTTAAAAATGTTCCCCAATAAAAAAAATTAATACATCCTAGTAAATCAAATTAATACAGTTATGACTGTTTGAAAGATCAAATAACTTCTCAAAAGATTGATTAATTATTCGTAATCTTAATATCAGTTATTAATATTAATTTTGAAGCTATTTAAATATGGAAAAACAATTATAACTTCTTTTAAGATTAACTATCAATGTAAATCTAGTGATTTATGAATTATACAGTAAAGTAGAGAAAAGTAAATTAAACAACACAGTAGATATAAAACAACTGGTTCAGTCTCAAGCTGAGACCTAATCCACTCCAATTGGTCATCACCTTCCACCAAGTAGTTTATATTAATAAACATATTCCACACATTGGATTAGGGTAAACAATAGTGCACAGGACTATCCAGGTCACACAACCACTTCCATAGTTCTTCATGTGTATAAACTTCCAAGTCACACAGGGACCTCTTACACACTTATATGTGGTAATAACCAAGTATAAAGAGATATATGAGGAAGGATATCTTGTATCCCTCAGTTTAGTACAGGAGACCGTGTGTGTTTTAATACAGTCACACACACACAGTTCGAAAGCTAAAAACAATACACAATAGAGAAAAGATGATGAGATAAGGTTAGAAGTGCTCTAAGTTTTATTATATGTAGCTTTGGACTTCTAGGATGAAGAAGATGTAATAATCGAGTCCTCTTGTGAGAAACAGAGTATCGTAAGTCTGGTGCTCTAGTTTCTAGTTTGATCGGGGTCATTTTCTTCGTGGATATTTTATTACGAATATGTTATTATATCAGATATATGGTATTATAGCTTTTATATTCGTTAATGCTTCATGTGTTCTTCATATGTATCTTATTTCATGTGACGGACCTTTTCATAAGAATGCTCACACTTTTTCTACTCTATCACATGTATGTGTTTGGGCCATGATTTTCATCTTATTCTTGGAGTGCATGTGTTAGATCCAATAGGATGCATGTATTCTACACCTTGTACCCTGTACTTTAAGGTGACATGTCTACAAAGAAATATTAATTATGTTAGTACATTTAAAAAGACTCGAATATAACCATTAAAAATTAAATTGTAAACGAAAAAATAGATTAAACAATGGTGTCATGGTCTATCGGGAAATAGTGTCACTTGGAAACAGTGTCACCACAAAATAGTGTCTTCTTATTTGCCTTTGAGTAGTGAGATAGTCATGATGGCATTGTTTCATAGAGATCATGAACCGGTATCATAGATGCAGTGTTAGGATAACGATGTCTGGTCCTTTTCCAAACATCGAATGGTTTCTAGTCATGGTGTCTAGGTCACGGTGTCTGGGTCATGGTGTCTGGGTTGGGGTGTCTGATCATGGTGTTTGGGTCACGGTGTCTAGTCACGGTGTCTGGATCACTAGGTCTGGGTCACAGTGTCTGGGTCACGATGTCTGGGTCATAGTGTCTAGGTCACGGCGTCTTGGTCACGGTGTCTAGTCACAGTTTCTAGGTCACAGTGTTTGGGTCCTTTTCCAGAAAATCAGAATCGGTGGCAGACTCACAGTTTCTCAGACTTAGAAAAATATCTATATATATATATAAGAAGAAATATTCACATAATGAATTAGACTTAATCATTCATGAAATAAATCATTATAGACCAAAGTTAAATATATTTTATAATAATAAAATATGATTTATAGCAATTAAGATCTTGAGAAAATTTATGTAAAGTATAAAGAAATCAATCATCTTTACACATGACTTGAAATAGATTAAAAATGATGTATAGGATTTGGGATCATTAGAACATGACTAAAACATTAGAATTCTAATAATCTCACCATTTTTTATGATCAAGAATCATATGAGTGAGATATCTGTTCTTAGTGTGATGTGTGTCCCTTAGTGTATGGGTCTTCCCCCTTTTGGGATTATCAAAAAGAGTACAAAACTAAACAAGAAAATAGTTAATAATAGTTTATTGTGCATTATATGGAGAAAGACGTGTCATAAATAACAGTAGGAAAAAAATACAAAAATATCCCTATCAAATGATAGTGTTCACTGTTCTTCAGCACTGACTGTCTTCTCTTTTCCCTTGGTAGTATCATTAGGAGAAGCCATAGGAGAAGATGTAGAATTGGAAGAGGGAAGAGAACCAACTAACAGAGATAGGAGAGGGAGTCCATCAAAAACATAAGGGGCCAATGTAGGTTTGGTGGAAGACTGAGGTAATTATTAGTCAAGTATAATAGGTCTGATTAGACTCATAGCATGATAAACAAACATAGTGGTAGATGAAAATGTAGTGAATGAGAAAGGATGAAAACAAGGCTACTAGGGTGCAGCTTCAGGAGCCACAATAGTAGTGTTATGCACATGAAGATAAGCCCTCAATAACTTGATGAAGTAGGAAATAATCTCACCACCATATGACATTGCTTTCTCAAAGTCATCTTTGTTCTCCATGAACTTTTCCAACAAAACAGTGAAATATTTCAGCTTTTGGACTTGAGTTTTGAAATCTTGACTGAGAGGAAGGATCTTCTTATTATCTACAGGGTAATTGAAATGGTTTTTCATATCATGCTTCGAGAAAATATTATTTAATTAGAAATCAACCATCTTAGTAATTTCTTCTTAAGAATCATTTACAATATTGGAATAAATTCTTACCATATCAAGAACTCTGTCACTATTATTGATAATCACAGATAGAGACTCTTTCTCAAATCCACTGAGTAATAATTGAAGTTATTACTTAATAATCATTCTGAGTAGATCACTATCAAAGGAGGGTTGAGATGACTATCCAGAGGTACTAAAAGCTATAACAGCAAATGTAAGGGACTTTAGTTGATTCATAACTTTTTGGAGACATCCCTTACACTCATCATTCAATTTGTTGAGACCAAAAACAAGCTCACTCATTTCCTCAACTATTTTCTTGTTTATTTCATCCACCTTATTAGCTAAGGAAGTTAGTTTAGGTTGAAGTAGAGATACAACTTCCTATGGAATCTGACCTCTAACATCCTAAGTAGGATAAGCAATAGGATTTGGTCTTGATTTCAAATCTCTCTACATATCTTCAACCATAGCTTTGAGAGACTTCACTTCATCACTCACCTATTTATTATCAATTATGACCTCTTGAATTTCATGAAGTATTTTTGGCTTAATCTGCAATATGATCTTTTCTAAAAATAGGGAAGCATCTCTTTCACCCATGTTTTACATAGAAGTAGGTTGATTGTTTGTGATCTTTTCAACGCCAGCCAATAAGGTAGGTACAAAGTATTTTAAATCATTCAAACTTACAAAGGTAGAATGTTCTTGTGAAGGTTTAAGAATAGGATCTGAGATAGGATCAAGTTCCTTTATAGAGATAAATTCAATATAAGAGACCGGTTTCAATTGAAACATAGTGGACAGATCTATACCTTTAACTGAGGCTTCTTGGGAATCATTCACATCAAAATATCTAGGTAATTTATACCATGTATCCATAGTACTTTGATCAACTATATTAGGAAAATCAAAACTTTCCAAATTATTGTTCTTCTCCACCTCAACAATTACATCTCTCACATTAATAAGAGATTTAGTTCTTTGATTTAATTCCAAAATTTCATCCCTAGTAGCCTCACTCATTTCTTTTCTAGAAAATTTATGGATTTCTCCATTCTTTCCTCAGAATATAGGATAATATCAGGAACAACTTTTTCCTCTTGGTGTTCCTCAGAAGAAACTTCTTTCTAAAGAGAAAGTTCTTCTTCTAAATTCTCTTCCATAACATCCTTTTTCATCACAGTAACAATAGGTTCTTCTTTTGAAGAAGGTTCTTCTTCCAAATAAACAATTTCTTCTGGAATAGGTACTTCCTTCTCAATTATGAAATGAGGAATAGGTCCACTATCTTCCTTATCTAGGATAGTTTCCCTTGTAGGTGCCACAACCTCTTCTTCTTCTTCCTCAATAGGATAGTCAGCAATTTCATCTGGATCCAAACCAGGATCAGAAATGTCCTTAGGTCTTAAAGAATGCTCAATAAGGTTGAAATTTTCATAAACACTATCATTATATTCAACCAATGATTTTCTCAATAAATCCCAACTGATTTTCATTCTTTTTACTGTAACCATTGAAATACAAAATTCATAGTCCTTAATGACTTCTTCATCCAGTACAACCAACCCTTTAGCATGAAGCATATAAGAGATTAACCTTGAGTAGAACAAGGAGGTTGAATTTTAGGTTTTCATTATCAACTAAAACATATGAAGTATAACATACTTATATAGGTTAATATTGTGTCCATTATTCATAATATGTATCAAAAATACATTCTGATTCTTAAGTGTAGTAAATTCTCCTTTTCTTGCACTAATTAGATTCTGTACAAACTTAACCAAAAGTCTGGTTTCACTATCTATCTCAGTATCAATATCTCTTCAATTTGTTTTATCTCCAATCAAGCTCTCCAAGGATTCTTCTAAAATAAAGATATCATTGGGAAGAGGGGGACCTCTTTGGTAGTCCTCAAAAATTCTGTCATGTGGTATCCTTAGGCAAGCATCCTATAACCTCAAAGAAAAAGTACATCTTTGACCATTGATCTAGCTTCTCATAATAAATTCATCTTCAATATAAAATGAGAATTGAAAAAACTGATAAAACTGAAAATCACCGTTGGATATATAGGCCTAGTCTCCTTTTTGAACTAGTACATCCATACTTGTTCTTTTAGTACTTTCAATACTAAAGACTTGCTTGATAGCAGCCACTACAGACAAATTTTCTACTCTAGCACCCCTATTCTGTCATCAAGACTCGGATTCAAAGGACCTTTGGGTGATATCTTCTATGATATTTAAATATTATTCATTCATCTTCACTTCTTAGGAGTTGATAAGGTTGAGCGTTCCATTTTGAGCATTCAACGATGGTTCGATAGAGAGAGAGAGAACTAAAGGGTTGAAGGAGGGCTTAAGGTTTGAGAGAAGAGATAACGGGTGAAGAAAACAGTGAAACTTCTTTTATTTCTATAATTTGGGG
Organism: Viscum album; assembly: GCA_963277665.1. NCBI lineage: Eukaryota > Viridiplantae > Streptophyta > Magnoliopsida > Santalales > Viscaceae > Viscum > Viscum album. Next base: position 690,809,235 of record OY728122.1, read on the forward strand.
ATATCGATCATCGAAAATTCAAAAGCATGGAAAATTAAAAGAATAAAACAATTAGTTACAGTGATACGAGTTATAATATGTAAATAAAACAATAAAGTGTCATTACAGTGAGACCAAAACAGACATTCACAGTGAGACAGTAATGAGTTTTCACAGTGAGACTGTAAACATGAAACATAAACTTTTAAGATAGTAAAGTATAGAATTGTTAGATTTAGACAATAATATTAATACAGTGACTTGTGAAACCATAAACTATGAAAAAATAAGTTGTAAAATAGTACACTTACTACTTATGATTCATCATTCCCAACTCATGTATGATGTAATATATTCTTTCAAAATTTAATGGTTTGGTGAATATATCAGCAAGATGATATTCATTTCCAATTAATTCCAAAGTGATATCACCTTTCTGATAATGGTCTCTCAAAAAGTGATGTCTTACCATAATAATTTTTTCCTAGAGTGTGAAACGGGGTTTTCTGAGATGTTAATAGCACTTGTATTTTCACAATTTATACGTACATGCATGAATTGATATCCGTAATCTAGTAATGTGTGTTTCATCCAAAAAAATTGTGCACAACAACTACTAGTAGCTATGTACTCATCTTTGGTAGTTGATAATGCAACAAAGTTTTTTTCTTCTTACTAAACAATGATACTAGTGACTTTTATAAAAAGCGGCATGTTCTAGAGGTTCTTTTTCTATCAAAATTATAGCCACCAAAATTAGCATCAAAATAACTAACTAAATAAAATTATTTTCTTCTGGTATAGAACATTCCTAGATTGGGTTTATGATTGAGGTATTTTAAAATCCTTTAAACAGCATTTAAATGAGATTCCTTAGGGTTTTATTGAAAATGAGAACACATACATGCATAATACATAATATCAGTCCGGTTAGCAGTTAAGTAGAGTAAGCTTCCAATCATTTCTCTATAAGTGGTTTGATCAACAGATTATCCATCTTCATCATGATCCAACTTACAAGTTGTAGTAATTAGAGTGTCACCACTTTTAGTGTTATCCAAGCCAACACGTTTTAGAAGATCTCTAGTATATTTGATTTTATTTAAAATAATACCATAATTATTTGAAAAGATTTGAAATCCATGAAAGAATTTTAGTTCACCCATTAATCTCATTTCAAATTTGTTTTTCATAATTTTTGAAAATTTGATACATAAATAATTTTTTGAAGATCTAAAGATAATATCATCTACATATATTTGAACTACTAAAACATTATTAGAAATTCATTTTATAAAAAGGGTAGGATCAGCTATACCTTTTGTAAAACCATTGGAAATAATAAAAGTACTTAATCTATCATACCAAGCTCTTAAATCTTATTTTAAACCATATAAAGATTTTGATAATTTAAAAACATGATATAGAAAATGAGGATTTGTAAAACCAGGGGGTTTATCAATAAAGGAATCCTCATCTATATACCCATTTAGGAATTAAATCTTAACATCCATTTGATATAGTTTGAAATTCAAATGTGTAGCATAAGCAAGAAGAATTTTGATAGCTTTAAGTCTAGCTACTGGTGAAAATGTTTCCTCATAGTAAATTCCTTCTTCTTGAATATAGCCATGTGCAACCAATCTAGCCTTATTTCTAACTATGTTACAAGATTCATCTACATTATTTTTAAACACCCACTTAGTGCTTATGGTATATATGTCTTTTGTTCTGTCAACAAGTTTCAAACATTGTTTCATTAAAACTGATTAAATTATTCTTGTATAGCCATCACTCAAAATTCATCATTGATAGCTTCATTAATGTTTTTAGGTTCAATTTGTGACATGAAGACTTGATGTAAAACCTCATATCTAAGAGAATCTCTAGTTTGGTTTCCTATATCAAAATCTTCTACAATTGCATCTAAAGGATGGTTCTTAATATTTCTAATTGCTTTAGAAAAATAAGGACTAGTGAATTATAGTTCTTCAATAGGTTCTAGTTCATTATGACTTAAATATGAAGAATTTACAAAACTGGAAGTTTCCAGAGATTCCATTACATGATTCTTATAGTCTTTGGAATTAATTCCCAGATTTGACACATCAACCTCTGGGTTCTCTAGAGTGGTCTTAGGATCATGTGGATATGTTTCATAAAATTTGACATAGAAAAACTCTTCCTCACATTTAGTACTTTTCTTAAACACTCTATAGGAATTACTATATATTTAATATCCTAGAAATACTCTTTCAACACTCTTGGAGAAAAATTTATCAAGATTTTCCTTAGTGTTAAGGATATTGACTTTGCAACTAAAAACATTGAAGTAGATTACTTTGGTTTTTCTATTGTTCCATAACTCAAATGGAGTTCTTTTAAGAATAGGTCTAATCAAAACTCTATTAATAATATCACATGTTGTATGTATAGCTTCAGTTGAAAAATAAATATGTAAGTCATATTCACTAAATATGGTTCTTGAAATCCCCTATAAGGTTCTATTTTTTCTTTTTATAACTCCATTTTGTTGGGGTGTTCTAGGGGAAAAAATTATGACTATAGAGATTTTGTGAGAAAAAGGATTCAAACTTTTGATTTTCAAACTAACATCCATGATCACTTCTTAATGGTTTGATTCTATGTCCACTAAAATGTTCTACAGTTTTAGCATATTTGATGAAATGAGAGCAGGCTTCACTTTTATGAGCCAAAGAGAAAGTCCAAGTATATCTAGAAATGTCATCTATAAGAAGAAAAACATAGTGATGTCCATTTTAACTAAAAACTCTATATGGTCCAAACTAATCCATGTGAACCAATTCAAGAGTTTGAGAAGTCGCCACTTTTTTCTTTGGTTTGAAGGAAATTTTGTGTTGATTAACCTTTTGACAAGAATTACACACTTTATCATTTGGAAAATAAATTTTGGGTAGATCTTTGACTCAGATTTTTCTATTTAGATTTATAAGGGAGTGAATATTATAGTTTCTTAGTCTCCTATGCCAATGCTAACACTTATTGTGAAATACACTTAAACTTAAAGCATTTTGAGAAACTAAAGACTATATGTTAACAGGGTATACATTTTCATTTCTTAATGTAGAAAAAACCTACTCATTTTTAGAATTAAAAACATTGAAAGAATCATTTTCAAATTTAACATGAAATCCATCATCATATAATTATGAAATACTAAGTAGATTATATTTCAATACATCAACAAACAGTACTTTGGAAATTAAAACCGAGTTAGAGTTACCAATTTGGACAAGGCCAATGATTTTTCCTTTGGCATTGTCACAAAACGTGACATGTCCACCATAAATTTTTGTTAAGTTCTTGAAGAACGAATAGTATCCTATCATGTGTAATTAAAACCCATTGTCCAAGTACCATATGCTTTTACAGGATCTATTTATTCAATTTTCCTAAAAAATAGTCAAAAAAACAATCTTTGGTACTAATATTTGTTTGGGTCCAGTGATATTAATTCTTATTGCTTTAGGGACCCACATATGTCTCATAGATTTTCTATAATAATTATGTAAAGTTCATGAAAAATAAACTCTATTTGGTCCAAAAAATATTGAAACAATAGAGAGTGTATCATAACTTGAACTAGCAGGATGTTTTCCAAAACTATGATTAAAGTAGTATGTCCTTGATTTAGAAACAAAATTGGTTCATCCAAAGTTTCTTTTTCTAGGTTGATAGCCAATACCGGTAGTATATTTTGGATCAATCTTTTTTCCTGGAATTTTTACCAGAGTATCTTTACCATTAGTAAACCTTTTAAGTACCTTTTTCAATAGTTAATTAGGTAGCTTTGGTGTATTGTTTTCTTTGAGTAATTGAACATTTTTCTCCCTTTATATAGTGAGTTTAGATTTAACAGTTAAGGTAAGATCATAATCTTTCATTAAAGACTTGTATTTGTATTTTAGTTAATTACCTCAGATTTGTTTTTCCTAAAACACATATTTTACTTGTTTGCTTATTCATCATGTGAAGATTTTGAGTCACTTGAACTATCCTCAAAATCACTCCATGTTGCTTTCATTACCTTTTTATACATTCTATATTTCTCCTCATATTTCTTTTTGTACTTGAGATTAGGAGAATCAGCCTTTACATATCCCCTTTGCTTACATTCATAGAATATAATCTCATCGAACTTGTCACTTCTTTTATAATCTTTATTCTAACTTCCCTTTTGATCATATCTTTCTTTGAAATTGTCATTTCTGAAGAAAAAAAATCTTCTTGAAAAATCTCTTAATCCTTATGGATCATTGAGCCATCTCCTTATCACTGTCATGTGATGATTGTTCACCACTTTAACTTTCTACAGAGAATTCCAATTTCCCTATATCTTTGTGATTGTAGGTGGTGGTCTTAAATGCAACAGATTTTCGTTTGGGTTCATCCTCCTCTTCCTTGTTGACTTTCAACTCCTCTTCATACATCATTAGTTTCCCAATTAGTTCTTTTATAGGTAACTTGCTTATGTCACATGACTCTTTAATATAGATAGAGGTTCCTCCCCATCTATCAGCGTGGCATCTGAGAATGCTCATGATTTGTTCTTTGGCAGTGAATTCTCTACTAAGAGAAATCATTGGGTTGAAAATTTCGTTGAACCAAAGATACATGTCAGAAATAGACTCATCAGGTTTCATTTTAAAGTTATCTTATTTAATAGTATAAGTATTAAGTCTCATTTATTTCACACTAGAATATCCTTCATGTGAAATAGACAATGTATCCCAAATTTCATTGGCAGTTTTTCATGAAGAAATTCTGTTAAATTCCTCATCTCTTAAAGAGAAATATAAATCATTCATGGATTCATAGTCGTTTTTGTAGGCAGTCTTGGTTGGGTCATCCCAAGTGATTCTTTTAGTATCAGGAATATTATACTCATCTATGATTGAAGACCAAATTTCAAAACCCATACTTTCAAAATGGATTTTCATTTTAATTTTCCATTGGGCATAATTGGTTACATTAAATAATAATGGACTGTTTTTTGTAGAACCTTCCATTCTATTATCCATAATAAATAAATTCATTGAAAGAGATAGAAATTTAGAATTAACATAAATTTATATATCTTTAAATTACAACTAATATCATAGTTGAATAGGTTCAAAAACCAAGCCTTAATAGGAATAACTAACTCCTCTAATACCAAATGTTGGTCAGAGTAGAGTACTCAATAGGGGGTGAATTGAGTATCTATAAAAATTTATATTTGAAAAGTCTTCTTAAAAAGGTTCCCCAATAAAAATAAATACAGTCCATTTAATCAATGTAATACGATTATGAATGTTTGACTGTTTAAATAAATTCTCATAAGATTGATTAATTCTCAGTAATATTAATATTAGTTATTAATATTACTTTTAAATATTTCATAATAAGGAAAAACAATTATAAATTCTTTCCAAGAATAACAATCAATGTAAATATAGTGATTTCTAAATTATACAGTAATACAGAGAAGACTGAATTAAACAACACTTCAGATATAAATCAAGTGGTTTAGTCTCAAGCCGAGACCTAATCCAGTCCACTTCGTGATCACCTTCCACCAAGAATTTTATATTAATAAACTTTATCCACACCCTGGATCGGGGTTAACAACAGTTCACTAGACTGTCCAGGTCACATGACCTCTTTCATAGTTCTTCGTGGGTATAAACTACTAGGTCACATAGGGACCTCTTCCACACATATCTATGGGAATAAATAAGTGTAAAAAGATATGAGTGGAAGGATATCTTTTATCCCTAATTTTAGTGCAGGAGATAGTGTGTGTTTTAATACAGACACACACAAACTACTCAAAAGATAAACACAATACAAAACAGATAAAAGATGATGAGATAAGGTAAGATTTCACTGATTTTTATTCTATGCAGCTCTAGAAATCTAGGATGAATCAGATGTAAGAATCTGGTCCACTTGTAAGAAACAAAGTATCTCAAGTCTGGTTAGCTAGTTTCTAGTTAGATATACCTTGTATTCTTTGTGGATTTTGTATTTTAAAGATGCCCTTATCTCTGATCTATGGTATTCCATCTTTTGGATTTGTGCATTCTTCGTGTGTTCTTTAGATGTATCTTTTTTTATGTGTCGATCCTATTCAAAAGAACGATCACACTTCTGGTACTCTATCATGTGAATGTTTTTAGGCCATGCTTTTCTTCTAATTATTGGAGTGCATGTGTTGGAGCTGATAGGATGCATGTATTCAACACCTCATACCTCGTACTGTCAGCTGACATGTCTACAAAGAAATATTAATTATATTAGTGCATTAAAAAGGAATCAAATATGATTGTTATAAATTTAATTAAAAATGAAAAAACAGATTAAAGAACGATGTCACATTCTATCTGGAAAATGTTTCACTTGTAAATGGTGTCACCATGAAAAATATTCTTATTCTTTTCCTTCAATCAGTGACACAATCATGATGGCATAGTTGTATAGATATCAGGAACTGGTAGCACAGATGAAGTGTTTGGATCATGGTGTCTGGTCCTTTTCCAAACTTCAAATGATGTCTGGTCATGGTGTCTGGGTCACGGTATCTAGGTCACGGTTTTTGGGTTATGATGTCTGGGTCACAGTGTTTGGGTCACGGTGTTTGGTAAATGTGTCTAGGTCATGGTGTATGGGTCATGGTGTCTGGTCATGGTGTCTACGTCATGGTGTCTGGGTCACAGTGTCTGGTTTACAGTGTCTGGGTCATGATGTTTGGTCATGGTACCTGCGTCACAGTGTCTGCGTCCTTTTCCAAAAAACCAGAACTGGTGGCAGACTCACAGTTTCTCATACTTATCCAAAGATATGTAAATATACATTAGAATTAATATTCAAAGAATGAATTATATTTAATCATTCGTGAAATAGATCATTATATACCAAAGTTAAATATAGTTTACAATAATCAAACACATTTTATAGCAATTAAGATCTTGAGAAAATTTATTTAAAGAATAAATAAATCAACAATCTTTACACCTAACTTGAAATAGATTAAATAAGATGTATAGGATTTTTGATCATTAAAACATGATTAAAACATGAGGATTCCAACAGACACGACATGTGTGGGTGAAGCCCATGCATGGGTGACTATATAAAAACTTAGTAGAATTCCCTGAAATGGTGAAGGGGGGATAGTAAGAGATACAATAGAAGAGGAAAGTAGTAGATGTATCAAGGTACAGTGAGAGAGTATGGTTCAACCCAAACTATGAGAGTGAAAGTAAGAACATCCAAACACAAGGATCCCAACATGTTGAGGAGATGAACTCCTCATAGGGTGTTTTTAACCTATAGAATAGGAGTATACTCATACAAACATGAGAATATAGACATGGAAATCATGTGGTACACCTCACGCATCATTACCTCTCCTAGAAGAAGAGTAATCAAGTCCAAGGAGTGGATCCTGAAGAAATAATATATTTATATATATATATATAAGCTCGGTTAAGGAACCCCAAATGAGATATTAAGGGGATTTTTACCTCATAGATCAACAACAAAAAAGAGTCACCATCAGTTCCAGAAGTCCATCAATGATGCTCATCATCTCATCCATATGTCCAAATATGTATCCATATCAAATCACACCTCATCACTATGTTGTATAATTTTGGGTCCATATCTAAAGTTTGAGGACCCATTCCCAGCCTGGTGGCGGGTGACACTCTAGTGTCATTGAGGGCCCTGGACAAGCCCTGCAAGAGGGTTCCAGTCAGAATAGGTTGGGGACCAATGTCTTCCCTATCATAAGGTTTCTACTCTAAATATTGTTGAGGACCCATGTCCATTCGGACTGCAAGGTGCCACTTAGAATAGGTTGAGGACCCATGTCCTACCCAACAAGAGGCCACCACTATAAATATCATCGAGGACCCCTGAAAAGCTAAGCCAAAGGGTGCCACTCGAAAACCAACGAGGAATGACACAAATCGTCCCTAATAAATGCTAATTCAGGGATACTCTGATATTCTAGTGCCTGATCATGATCTTCATCAGATGTCTCCTAAATAATCATCATGCCCAAAATATCGAACATCTTATATTGATATCCACTATAGAGGGAACCATAGCATTCTATAATGAAAAATAATCATGATATGCTACTCACAGGCTAAAATCTGAGTCTAAAATAATTAGATATGAGACGTAGAATATTCAAAATAAGTTACACGATGCGTATGGGGCCCACATGACATATGACCCCACCTCTTATCCTGGTTGTGTAACTAGACATACTCGGGTACTAAACTATGTACATTTACCTCAAGGAATTCCAGGGTACTCCCAGAGTACATGGCATATCTAGCGAAAAAACTGACAAGCGCACGATGCTTGTTGTTGGTCTGAAGGGAAAAACATAATTTCACTAACATGCCTCTTCAAATGGCCCCAGATAATCAAATAGATAAAACTATTGCGATCCTTACGGAAAATTGCACATGATCAGCTATTCATTCGTCCGAGTAAGACACTTGGTGAAGAAGCTTCATTTCACAACATTGTGTATGAATAGTGCCTCATGGGGCCCATGTCTCGGTCCTGAAATAAAATATAGGGATTGCACCATTTCCATCCTCATGGAAACACACATGTGCTCGACTATTTATTTTTCCAAATTATACACCTAGTGAAAAGTCACATTACACCATAAAACACTTGAACCGAGGTTCGTGGGGCTCATGCCTCGTTCTCGATTTAAATATAGAAAATTTGTATCAAAATATCCGCCTCAAAATCAATGTCACAACGTCACAGATAGTTCATCATTCTGACACATTATGAGGGAGATAGTTCAAATACAGTATCCTATAATAATAATAATTTTATTATTATTGGATGTTTCATTGACCAAAGGAAGGAGTTAGAAAAAGTTATTCAACATCAGTCTTAAAATGACCATCTTGATGTTATAATTATGCTACTGCTAACGGTTCATCTAACTGACATCGTATGAAAAATTTACAGACAATTTAAGGGTTGAGAACCAAAATATTATTATTATTTTATTATTATTATTATTTTCAAAATCTCAAATGAGATTCACGTATAAAGGGGTTGCATGCCCCCATGGGGTGTCCAGCGATTCCACTAAGCATTCCTTTTTTCATCATTTATTTAATTTTAATAAATATCATAACTAAAATTGTTATCATTATTATCAAAAATAATAATTAAAATAAGTGTTCTTCCTTTATCCATTCCTAATGGTTCAGCCACCTTCCCAGTTCAAATTTATTATTAATAAAATTAATAATAATAACACCCATCATTATTGTTCTAATTTAATTTTATTAAATTAGTTTATCATGGTCATTCTCATTTTAAATTAAAACCAATTAATTTAATTAATCACACACTTTATTCCACTGTCATTATTATTATTTAATATAAAAATAGTATTAAATCTTCCTTTAATTTTTATCAACTCATCACCATTATTATTCTTATTATTATTAATCATCATGTTACCAACATCCCACCACCTCGTCAGATATCTGAGTCAGGTCATCATCACATCCATTCCAAAAAGTCTCCTCTAGGAAATCTGGTGTATGACCACCACTTGAAACGTACCACATCATAGTGTATGTCATATCTGCACACCGACCAGAAAAATGAGAGTTATCTGACCAAACCTGAACAACCACTGATCACAAACACGCACCTGTGGCACTGATCTGATCCATTCATCAATCCCACCCCACTCATTTATTAATCTATCCCCAAACTATTCTTTTCATATTGTTTGTTCCACCACAACGATACCATGGGTTTGATCACACTCGATCACACCCTTGAAATGTCGAATCCTGACCATGTGGACTAATGATAAAGAACGTGAAGAACGGATGGGGATACAAAATCAAAAAACAGGTTTTAAACATCAGTGGTTAAATGTTCTTGGACAACGATTAAGAATAGGGACTCGAGGTCTGAAAACAACTGAATTAAATTAAATTTTCAATACTTGAGCACATGAAAAGGATGAAAAAGGATACAGATTGAAGAAAAAAAGATCGTTCTGCTCAATCATATAATAAAAACGGTGTAAAACACCAATTAACAAGTCCTACCTCAATTATGGATTGATAATTGGTGAAGAATGCATCCTCCAATGATGAGGATAATCTACAGAATCTACCGCTTATTGATTCACCTCGATCCGATCATTAGTTGCCATCCGGTCTCAATCTGTTAGCAGGGATCGCGGTGGAATATCCTCTCAAAGAGCCCATGGTTATTCGGCTAACCCTGGTAATTTTTCAAAGTATCTTATTTATAGAAGAAATAAGTTTTGGTCATTTAATTTAAAATAAATAATTTATTTATTTATTTTAACTAAATGCACCTTCCAACAACTACCTTTACCAAACATCCTGAAAAAATCATATTTAGGTCACACCTACAAAAAACACTACATTAAAAACTCAATGATGGTCTCAAATTTCCAATTTCAGTCCCCTTTCATGAGTTATTTGGATTGGAATTAAAAAATTGTTTTATTAAGTTATTCTATTTACGGTTACGTCCTCAGTGAGTTTTTCTACAGATTACCCATGTCGATAAAAGATATGTAATTCCTAGGGTAAATTCAATATTTCGGACTCAATTTTTCCATCATATTTCTGATACAATCTTCCATTTAGTAGATATTCAATTGTTTTTGAAAAAAACTGTGTGTGCACAATAAAAATATATATGATGTTATTATAAAAATAATTCCAGGCACACTTGATCTCAGAATCAGGCTATGTCTCATCACCTAGAAATGAAAATATTTCTATAAATATTCCAATGTCTTAAAAGATAAAACTATGGTTTCTACCCCATCGTAACAGTTATTAATGATAATACACCTTCCTTTTTGAAATCAGTTAATAATTATCTAAAAATTTCCAAAATATTTTTGAAAAAATTATCTTTAAAAATAATAATGGAAACTTGAAAATAAATATCCAATGAATTGAGTGGTCATGTTGGTGGAAAAATATGTTCAATCTATGTACATTAAAACAAATATTCCTTTTACATTTTTAGTAAAAATTTAATAGTGCCTAATTTGTAAAATGACAAGAAGATTCCTTTTAAAAAATATTATTGATAGTAAAACATGGTTGAAAATTACTTTAATAAATCTTAGTATAATATTAAAAATATTCTTGAAAACTTTTTAAATAAAACATGGACATTGAAGAAAAAATTTGCAACTAAAGAGAGAATAAAATTCGTTTTTCCATAAAAAACATTCTTTTGACCCTTTCACTACACAAATAGTGGAAAATTAAAGGGAAAAATTAATATCAATAAATAAATATAGGATAATAAAATATATAAAATATGGGATATATTGGTCATGTAATATTATCATCCATAATTTAATCAAAAACAGTCTTTGTAAGAATTAGATCGAAATATAAAACTATTAAGTCAAGTTTGACTTTCTTAGAAAGAAATATATCCACTTGTAAAATAAATTTAAATATATTATAAGACTAAAACAGAAAAATATAAATTATTTTAATATCATATATGATTTAATTATAACATTTAATAACTTTTTTATTAATAACTCTTCATCAAATTAAACGTTTATCAGTGTTAACTTTTTTGTTTTTCATGAATGTTAAAGTTTGGAAGTTCTGGTCCTTATACTTCGATCATGGTTCCATAACCTAAAGAAACATTATTATTTAATAATTATAATATTTATTAATTATATAAACTTTTATTATTATTTATATGAGACGATTATGAAAAATAAATGGCATCACTTCGTGGAGATGGCAATTTGCACGTACGCACCTAGGATGTTTATAATTTTTTATGGTTGAAATTAAAGAAAGGTTAACAATAATTAACTATTCTAGAATAATTATTATATCATATATAACATATATATTCATTAAATATATGCTTATTACCGTACATGTAAATCATATAATAAAAATGACTCATATCGCTTTGTAAAGGTGGTAGTCCACACAAACACACAAGCGACATTATTGTTTTCCAGAAAAAAGAAATTTAATAATTTAGATAGTATAATATAATTATACAATAATAATGATATGATAAATATCATATATAAACATTAAATCCTACATAACAAAAAACCATGAATTATGGTGATGAAAATTTAATCATATTGCTATGTGGAGATGGTAGTCCAAACGTATGCACACATGATAATGTCATTTCCCATTTGATGGAAATGAGTTTTGATAATGGTTTTTCCATAATTATAATAACATTTCAATATATTTATGATAATTTATTTATTTATTTTATTATGAATACCCCATATTTAAAGTATTTATAGGAATAAATAAATTGATAGTGGTCAATCAAGATGATTACTTATTATTTGGTTGAACACCTTTAGATATCTTCTTAAGGACCCTTACAATGGTCTTTTAAGAATAAAATAATCTAAAATTCATTTATAAATAATTTTAGAAGATAAATGGTTGTGTTTTGGTCAAAATATATGCCTCAAAGTGGTGTAAAAAATTGAAAGGTGGGGTGTCCTTTTATAAGGGAGGGAAGGGGAACTCTTGTAATTTTTTAAAACTTTAAAATATTACAAAGTAAAATTTATTGAAAAATGATTCTAAATTGTCATAATTTAGATAATAAAATGATATATGATCTAAATAAACTCATAAAATATTATTTAGATATGTTTTAGGTCGTTTTAACCATTATCACTTTAGTTTAACCCCACGTTAACCCTTTTTATCCTCAACCATGATAACATATTTTTTAAACATTAAGGGTTATATGTTTACATCTAAGGTAATAATTTGCACAAAAATGGTCATGGAATGTAATATTAGACCATTTCCATTACACATATCCTTTTGAAAATTTTTTAAGATTTTTAAATCATTTAATAAAATATTATATAATATAAAATACCACTAATGTCATTTTTTGAATTATTCATTTAATTTGACTATAGAGTTAGGAAGGAAAAAATTTATATATAATATTAACTCTTTATATATCACTTATACAATAAAATTACATATAAAATTCGTGTCACACCACATTTTATTCAAAACATATTTATTTTAATGTTTTTAAAAATATTTTTTATATTTTTTTCCCACTAACATTAGCATTATGTCAGTGTTGCGTAAGAATTTAAGATAATTATTAGATTACTAAAAACATAAAATAAATTTACATGATAATAAAATTCATTTTTATTCAAAATAAATATTTATAAACTAACCAAACCTCTTTTTATCCCTATCAAAAAATATTATATATACTAAAACCAAGAGAGTGACATTTCATTTTTATTATTTACTTAAAATAATATAAAAGTCATTATCAAGGTAAAATGGAAAAAATGACATATATTTGATTTTGGGATGTAAATAATACATTAAATTAATTAAATGAAAATTTTGGGATGATTTTGAGACTTTATCTCCTAGTTTTAACCACATTTTACCCATTTTACACTTAATGAGGTAACATATATTTACCATGGTTATTATTCCTAATAACCAGAAATAAATTTTTAATATTTATCAAATCTGAACCTCATGATTCTAAATTTTTATGTATTATTCAATATCAAATATCAATTAGTTTATGAAATTAATTTTAATATAAATTCAAAATATTAAATGATAAATAACTATTAGGCAAATGTGTTTCTTGGCATAAAAATTAACTTATATCGAAATCATGAATATTGTTATTTAAAATTGAATTAACTAGATTATTATAAGTCAAATGGATCCTATGTAACTTTCAGTCAAATAAAAAATACAATGTTTTTTAAATAACTTTATTTAATGAAACAAATGATAGTATTTGAAAAAATGGTAGTTCTCACTATTCAATGAAAAATCAATCATTTTTTAAAAATCCCAAAAATTTCACCATAAGATAATATTTATCTTCTAACTTAAAATTTTATTTTTATTTTATAAAAAAATTTATAAAAGTGAAATAAATTAATTTTAATACTTTCTCTAAAAAATCAATAAAAACTTTTTTTAAGGAAAATTATTCTTTGAAGTGTATAATGACTTCACAAAAAATCCAGTGAGTATTTTATACTAATTAACAAATACATTTTTATTTATTAAGACTGATATAAATATTTTTTATAATTTGGTAACACATATTCATACCACCAATTGAACATCTTGGATATAATGGTCATACTTGAATAATAATATTTTTATAGTATATCACAATTTTATTAAAGCTCAGTGTTTTGTGCTAAAAAAGATATCAGTATTATTATTCTATTAAACTAATTTTCTTGGGTGTTAAAAAGAATTAATTGGTTTATTTAACAAGATATATCTAGGGGTTTTGGATGAAAAATGTGACATGGGTAGCCTAGGATTGTTTCCCTAGGGCTAGTCAGGAATGTGGTAGAGGCGGATTCCTTATAATGTTTAGTGGGATGGCCATATGTCTTAGCCATATTGAGTGAAATGCACATGAGGGTGTTATATTACTCATTCATACCTATGCGTTGGATGAGTACTTTGTTACTATATGGGGTGTGATAGATATGCTTTCCTCTGATAGGTGAGTATAGAGGTTTCCCTTCTGAGATGTGAGACGGGACCCCAGTGTGGGTTGGGGAAACTTATTGAGACTTGGAATTGAGATGATAAGAGGCTTAGTGTGAGATGTCTTGGAAAGTTATTTGGGTAGTGATACCAACATTTGTTTCATGTTTTAATGAGGTTGTACCAGACCATGAGATCTTGGCTGAGATGATCCTTTAGGTAGTGTTTTCACGGAGGGGTGATGGGCATGATCTATAATAGATGAGTATAGACCATGGTGTGTCTGTAGGAAACAATGGATGCACTAATGGGTGAGATGAAAGTTTTTCATCATGAGGGGAAGAGTATCGAGTAGCTTGAACCCAAGGATAATCTAGTGAGTTGTGTGATAGGTTGAATTCCATGTTTTTTATTTATTTTTGTTTCATTTGTGTGATTGTATAATAAAGATTTGGTTAAGACATGGATGTATGGTATAGTTGATGTACACTACATTGGGTGGTGGGAATAGAATGTTTGTGAAGGGATGGTTCATTTGATGATGTAAGGCATGGTCTATGGACCCTCCCCCGAATAATAAGTATGTGGTTAAGACATGGATGTATGATCATTCCTCATCCCTTTTGGTAGAGGGTCAAGATTTAGACAATGATTACCCAAATTATTTGGTATGGGATAATCATTATGTACGATGGCCATGATGGGGTGATGGGGTGGATTTTGAAATTGCATCGAAGAATGTATGCTAAAGTGATTTGGTAGCCTTATCAGCACACAATGACCTGATGCATAGGGAGTGGTGTTGTTATAGTTAGAACACAATGAATTAAACAATTTCATGACATGTTTATTTAATTCATCATAAATGTATGTATATGATAGTGTATACTAGGGGAACCTCATGAGACCCTACATAGATATATTTCTCACACCCTACATGGGAACTTCGGTATGTGTGCAGACCTAATGTCTACTTACATGTTCCGCATAAGACGTGCAATTGTTCGGGCTGGAACATCATGAGTGTATTTAGAGTTTAGGTTGTGTTGACGCACGAGAATGGTTGTAAGCTAAGAGTGTGTTTTTAATATTCTATTGTTTATTATATATGATATTTTTCTAGTGTATGATAATTTTTATATATTGTCATGATTATTGGTATGTATGCTCATGCATTTTTTTATTAGAGTTTTGTGTTTATTGATTTATGTGTTCTTTGATTATGTTTTGGTTGTATTAGTTTTTTTGTATGACTCTGATTCAAGGAAATCATCTCCAAATTATATAGATTATTCCCTTAACTATTTTTGTGTCCTCTATCATATGGGGGAATTCTTTAGGCTCTATGGAACCTCAATCCTAAGAACTACTAAGTTTCCACTGGACCGAGATATTACATCTAGATTTTATTAGATATAATGAACTTCATAAGATACATTCAAAAAATATGTGAGTCATTTTATTTTTCATAAGGATAAATTTGAGTGTATTAAGAGTTATTACAAAAAATTATTCATTTTATCATTTTGTAAGAGTAATATGAGACTACATAAGTTTCATTTCAAAAATCTTGTAAGGGTCATTTTGATCATTCTGTAAGAGTCATAGAGATTTAATAAGAGTAACTCTGAGTTGGTTGATGAAAATTTTTCTATGTTCCATTACATAAGACTAAATCAAAATACATATGTGTCATTCTAGATTTCTTTAAGATAAATACATAGTAGATTTATATTATTTTTTTATGTATTATTTTATAAGAGTCATTTTGATATTTTGTAAAGGTAATTGTGGAATTTCATAATAGTTATTTCTGTAGTAAATAGAAAATTCCATACATAGACAAAATATTTATTTCTAAAGAGTTATATGAACTCTTAAAAAAATATTAGTGGTGATTTAAAGAAGATTTTTTTCTATAAATTATAAAATACTGTATAAAAATGAAAAATATATGGTGTGTAAGATGATCTTTCTTTGTTTAAATAACATAAATGGATTTTATGATTCAATGTGTTAAAGAAAGGTAGTTTGTGTCATAGAGATGGAATTTATTATGAATATATAGACTTTAATAAAAAATAGGATACTTATTATATTATTTGAAGCTATGAGAATTATGTTTTGAGAAGTTGTAAGGGGGTAAGAATATTGACTTTGCAAAGAAATGTGATTCTCTACTAAGAGAGTTTCCATTTAATAATAAATAATCTTACATGTCATATTGTATATATTTTAACCATGTTTTATTTCAAAGTTTATATGCACATATCTCACAACTAAATATAAGAATAATAAGTTGGAAGAAAATGGTAATTTGAGGAGCATTTGTTCATTTGAATTTGAATTTGAAATTAAAATTTGATCAGGAAGTTATGGTTTTATAAAATATAAATAAATAGTGACTTATATGCATGGAATTTGTTGAGGGGTATTATTAAAAAATAAAAATAAACAAAGTTCACTATATGGGTGAGAATAAACATTTATATTATTCAGGTAGAGAGAAAGATAGAAAAAAATAGAAGAGGAATATTCTTTTTGTATTGTAAGTAAAAGAAGATAAATTAGAAACATCACTAAGAAATCTATATTGAAGTCTAATTTGGTTTATGACTCTCTTTTTGTTGAATTTATTACTATATTTTCATATTATCTCATGATAACAATACATAGTCGATACATTTTTGTGCGACATGAGTAAAGGATAAACCATGCTTTTTGTAATCCATGTGATAAAACTGGTGGACTTCATGATTGTGGGTAAATCTAGATCATTCTAGGGACTAGATGATCATTTTGAGTAGAGAACCTTATAAAAATATATTGTGAATTATATGTTTCTTCATGGGTGTGTTTGATATCGATCAAATTAACCACTTTAAT
This sequence comes from Viscum album, assembly GCA_963277665.1. Classification (NCBI taxonomy): domain Eukaryota; kingdom Viridiplantae; phylum Streptophyta; class Magnoliopsida; order Santalales; family Viscaceae; genus Viscum; species Viscum album. The sequence goes on from OY728122.1 coordinate 690,826,715, forward strand.
AGGTTTAAAATGTTTTTTATATAGGAAACATAAATAATTAAATGTATTCATTGACTCCCTCCCCCATCCCCTAATGATTTCCCACTAATATTGAGTGTCCTTTTTATGTGGTATTGGATCATGTTTCCCTTTGTTGGTGAATTTTTGTGTAGAGTTTAAACAAAACTCGTAACACTATATAAGAATAATTAGATTCTAAATTTTAGTTGATAATAATAGATAACATTAATTCATTGAACACCAAGGGGGTTCCCATTTATTTTGGTAACAATTATTATTGTAATGTCCCGACCTGGCTTACCATCAAATCTGTAGCAATAACAGTGGGTCACATGGCCTCAAGTGCATCTCCCCATATGTTAGATACTTCCAACTAGCAACAAGGGTCTCAAGAGGTGATATTGGGGAGACTATACCCTCTTATTATAGTTTCACAGTGGTATTATCAGAGAATAATCTATAGGAACAGTGGAAAAAGTATACAAAGAGTTGAAAAAACAGAGAAAGATAGATAATATCAATTTTATAAAATAGGCCAATGCTAGTTTATACAATATATGCATGTAATGTTATTGATACATAAACTAAGAAGTAATGAAAACCATGTTTTAAAATATAGGACTCAACTAAGGAAAAAGAACTAAAGTCCGAAGGTGATCTCGAGTGGCATCTTGATCTCTAGCTCCGTCCTTTTCTCCTAACTCCATGTACAAGCACACGTAAACAATAAACCAATGTCCTCAGTCCTGAAAACAAAACGTTATTCTCGGGGTACCCCAATGTAATGCCGGCCCAAGTAGGGTGTGAGATATAAATATCAGTAGGCTGGAACCACCAGTGTCTAGCCCAATCTAGATATTGTAATATAAATTTAACAATGTGAAAGTATTTAGTATTAATGATAGAACTGAATAAATAAACCACACATGTCTAGGTTCCAAAGGGATAACTGACAGTGATACATGCTTCATCCCATGTATGGTATGCCTGATCAAGTCACCACGTATAAATATACATATATATATAGGATGTCACTTGTATGAGGTAATCATGCCTCTCATACCTTCAAATATACATATAGATATATATGTGTGTGTGTCTGTGTGTGCTATCCTTGGAACGAGGTAATAATGCCTCTCATCTATAGTATATTATATAAATGGCATGAGATAAGAATTCCTCTTGTCTATTGGAGATTATTTAAATAGCATGAGGTAAGAATGCCTCTCATCCATAGGAAATTATATAAATGGAATGAGGTAAGAATGCCTCTCATCTGTAGGAAATTATATAAATGACACGAGATAAGAATACCTCTACTCCATAGTAATTTATTTAAATGGAATGAGGTGAGAATGCCTCTCATTCATAGGAAATTATATAAATGGAATGAGGTAAGAATGCCTCTCATCCATAAGAAATTATATAAATGGCATTAGGTAAGAATGCCTCTCATCAATAAAATATTATACTGTCATGGGGTATAATTTCCTACCATCCATAATCAAATACATAGATGCCCTGGGGGATGAATTTCTCCCATCCATAGTCAAATACATAAACGGAATGGGGTATAAATGCTTCTCATCCATAGTTATTTACATAGATGGCATGGGGTATGAATACCTCCCTTATATAGTTATTGACATAGATTGTCATACATATAATATAATGCATATGGCAGTGCCTCATATTCATTACAAATAGCTGCATCATGTACATATAAGAAAACACATTCACATTTACACTTATAGAAATCCATAATAAGTGTTTCAATCAAAACATTAATATGGTGATCACATTCATCTTCATTTCATGTGGAAAGACATCTCATATATGCTTGTAGCCATTCAAAATTCCATTCATAGGAAACCATTTCATTTTCCCCTTTAATACATGGAAACAAATTCAATATGACCTAACCATTTAATCTGAAGCACATCATTTAATGTAATTTCCTTATTCAAGGTCATCTCATCCAATTTTCATAGACATAGAAAATTGGTTTCAGGGTTCAAGTGAGATGTTCATTCCATTCAAAGGATTCCACTATATCATTTAAATTATCCTAACCAAGTCCATTCAGTTCCCATATCTCTAGGTCTATTTCATAAAAATGTTAAGTTAGAATTGGTTAGGTACATAGGGGGACAAGCATAGACCATAAAGGTGTTACTCATTTAGGAGATTTTCTAAGCGCCTTATTCTAAACATGATTTTCACAAAACAAGACATCAAGGTATAGTTAAATAACTGAGTAAAATGAGAAGGTAAGCATAGGTGATTACATCCAACTATTTATCATGAAGACAGCACACCTCCATTGGAGGGGTTTTATAGTAAAAGTATGGTGTTCTTGTAAAGCAATGTCTTTATATCATAAGATTACATCTTGTTCTAGAGATGCAGTTCACTATGATAAAGAAGAATTTTGCAAGCCACAAAAGTCAACTTGAAACACACTTAAATTAAGGGGGAGGGATAGGGATCCAACCTCAGGGTGGAACCAAACCAAATACATTAGCTCTTGGTTCTTTCTAGCTAGATGTTTTTGCTCCCCCACTAAGAATATCAACCTTCACATACATTTAAGTACATTTATCCCCTATGAACACACCTTCATGACCATCATCATGTGCAAGGGGATCCTTATATATCTTCTTATATGCATATACCCATCACCACTCACCTATGAATGAATTTTCATATATATACATAGGCACACATATCAAAATAAATGTATATTCACTTACATGGGTGAATTTATGTATAATAGGGGAACCTACATATATATACATACTTACCTATGCACAAGTAGGTTATTCTCCTTAGACACTGACAACTTAAACCCACCTAGAAGAAGATCCAACAAACTACCACAAACACTAGGGTCTCAAAATTAAATTGGTAAGGACCAGCACACCACAAATAAAATACCATGGACTCATAAACCTAAAAACTCTCAAATATAAACTAAACAACAAAGGAAAGAGGAGGAAACTCTTACCTAAAAACTTTGGCATTGAACTGAGACAACCCAACCACTTCAACTTCAACAGCGGTTGTTAGAACACACAATAAGGGGTCCCAAGAGACCCTTCACACCACTTTAGATCAAAAGAAAACAAAAAAACTATTATCCCCAAAACCTAGGGTTTAGGATGAGCTATGAAGGATGATAGGGAGACTGAATCATGGCTAGAAATTGAGAGTACAAGGGAGGGAAAGGAATTCCATGAAGGGTTGTGCGAATAATCGGTGGAAATTCGTTCAAAAATCGAGAGTGGAGGTGTTGTGGAGGGGGTTGAGCATATTGGAGAAGAACCCTCCTTGGGGTGTCGCATGGTTCTAATGAGAGAGAGCGAGGTGAGATAATGTTTTATTTTTTTTTTATTTTTTTTTATTTTAATTTAATTTATTTGTTAAACAGAACCAACTACACGGTTTGACCCACATGGTTTTCCAAACCATGCACAAACTCTGTGGAACCCCCAATATAAGAGAATCCCCTTGCATGGGAAAGCTGCACGGTTTGGAAAACTGCGCACAACCAGTTTGATAGCTTCTATCAACCATAATTAATCACCACAATTACCTGCAATGTGATATACTATTTTTAGACAAATTGTGTCCCCTCCGAAGGTTCGTAAAAACATGCCTTTCACAATCCGGAGCTCCCAAAACTCTTCGAGCCACCTAGTAAACATAACAGGTCATCACCCATGTCCAAAAACATCAATTTTAAATTCTCTAACACATGGAATTAAATTCTAAAGCTTGGTTTTAAAACTAACCCATCCATTAATTGAAAAATATCAAATTCCTATACATTTTAGTTCGGTCCAAAACATGGATCATTACAAACTTCCCACCTAAGAATTTCTCATCCCTAAGAATCCTTTGGAAAAAACGTAACACACCACCCAACCTACAAGGGTAATTATGCTTCCTCCAAATGGTCGCATTATATTTCCCAACGTCCAAGGCGCCATCGAGCACTCTTTTAAACACAAGGCACTTAGACCACCAAGACTCGAGCTGGCACCTCTTTTCCAACTGAAACACAGAGATAGAACTTACCTGAGCCCATTTACCCAGAGACATGATCACACCATAATCTCACTAACCATCCTATAAAAGGTACTTCCCACCTTATGATTTAATTTGAAGTTGCCAAAACAAAATTAAGACTCAACCACCATATGAATTTTCATTACAGTCATGCCCTTAAGAATTTGACAACTCTCCTAGCGTGATTTTAAAATGATTGAATGGTCAAATTCCCATCGACCCCAAATCCCATGTCAATATGGATTTTCATGAAAGACCATGACCAACACCAACCACTCTCATCTTGACTTGATGATGTGCCTTAAAATTTTACTTCACCAACCGTAACGATTAAACAAAAAATGAAAGTGTCAAGCCACTACGGCTGACTAATTAAGAAGTCACCCAGCATAGACAGATAGTATTTTGTAAACTGAACCACATTTCTTTCTCCCAAGGTTTCTCACAATTACCACATGCACACACAGACTGAATTCTATCCCTGACCTCTGATGACATTTCCTAATCCAAACTAGAGGGAACCACGTATCCCACAAGAAACACCAAAACGAAACCACCCGAACAGCCCAGCGGCTATAAAGCATTATCACGACATAAGATCGGTGCTCTCATAGTGCATCTGGGATGAAGACAATATGGGGGACATGCTTGTCACATAGAAGAATACACTAAGAGTATTTTTAATGGGTTTTAATCAAACATACCTGATTACTGGGAGAAATAATATTTGAACAACAACTGGTCAGCTTTAAATAGGAAACTCAGTTTCACCTACTGACGCACCACTACAACTGATCAGAAGACCTAACCATCTAAGGAAGTATGTGTTTATTCCATATTTAACCACCAAAGTCATCGAAGACCAAAGATGCTTTCAAAGTTTTCATACACTGCAAACCAAAAAAATGTTGTTCAGCCTAGAAAGCATCGACACATATCTAAAACTCACATGTCTCAAAGGGTTTCAAGCATGATAAACCATTACTAATATGAATTTTAGTTAGTTCCTCTTCTATTTGGAAATATGCATTTACTAGGTTCAACACGATGATCCTTTCCATAGGTGTGTTCTAGTTGTCAAGGAGATGGTGACTAGCTGCTCACAAGCACAATAGAACAAAAAAACACAAACAGGCGTGTGATAGTCCTCCGAGATAAAATCACAACATCTAGAATAAGAGGAAGATCAGGGCCCATATGAAACTAAATCCAAAACAATCAGCATTTCAAAACACTTGAGTCTTTAGAAACAAATCCTGAGCATTAGGATGAAACTATTTATTTAATTTTCAGGTCACTCTACTTGGAGATGATCTGATACCGCACTCATAAGCACAAAACTCAATGATTTAACCAAACTCAATTAGTTAATTGTCTCATATAACACTTTAAGGTACTGTGTATATCAATTCATACAACCCAAGGAAAAGAGAAGGAATAAAATGACTAAAGGATCAGCTAAACATGCCCAAGGCATGTCTAACCTGCCTAAAATGAGCATTACCCAATGCTCAATCCCATTACAAGGTCAAATAAATACATGAACACCCATCCTAATAAGGGTGTAATTTAAAAATTGAAATTTCTAATAAGGACAATGGCACCCAAATGGCTCCAAACATCAAAAATATCACAGTACAAGAAAAACATTTAGTATATAAGGTTGCTTCCTACCACAGGCTCACCCATTACAAATAACAAGTGTCACCCATTAATTTTGGTCATGCCTAGTAAAAATTATGGGCCCAACATCCTAACATTATAATCCATTTATAATAAGAAAACATCCTACGTAAAACACTTATGGCTCTATTACAGGGAAAATAAAAGGAAAATCTCAAGTTATCCATACACGAGGGTTTTACTAAGGTTACCACTTATGGTTCTCTTTCCAATACTATTCTATTTAATCACTTTTAAAATTTTAAAAAAATTAAAGATTTAATCGCAAGCATAAAATACCATTTTTTTCAAACTAGAACACAAACTAGTTGATTAAGCCAACAACCTAAGGAAAAAACAGACAAGTTTCACAAAACTTCCTTTTAAACATTTAACAATTGTTGGCATCCCGTCATTTTGTTGAAATTTATCATAAGAAATTACTTTTAACAATTAAGGTTACCTAAAAGGTTTCCATTAATAAAATTCAATTTATATCAAAATTGAACGGCTTTAACATAAATAAGCATTTCAGAAAGCATCATGTCATATTACATTTAACATGGGTTTCCATTTCCCAATTCAGGAAGTGGCCATGAATTTCATGGATTGAAAATTGGATCCCATTTATTGAAACCAAAATCACTTTAGAATTTTAAAATGCTCACATATATATATATATGTATAACAGTGCATAGAGATGGTTGGCATTCTAGTAACTTATAAAGTACCCATACACTTTATAGTTTGGAATTTGGTTTCCATTTAATCAAGATAAATTCACCATTGTATTTATAAGATTGGAAACTCTTACATTTTATTAACAAACCTAAAATGTATTCATATTATTCTAAAAATGGTTTGAATATACGAGTTACCCTTTCTTGTTTGCAAGGCTCCCATACACCATCCACTGGAAAATTGGCTCCCGATCATTCATAACCAAGATATACAAGGAAAACATGCTTTCATAAGAATTAAACATTGAATGCATGATAAAAGGTTACCTAAAAAGGTACAAATTTGCTTGTTATTTAAGAACCTATCATGGCATATAAACACTAATCATGGAATAGTACTCATGGAATAAAACCTAGTCATCAGGAAACATATAAATGCAATTATATTTCAGGGCACTGTGCAGGACATTTTAATTTATTATGTGCCTAGTATGATGCATGAAATGAAATTCACTTTCTGTATCAGTTCAAGGGTAAAATTTCATAAATTACAAAAATCATAAGCAATAGAAATACAATAATCATTCAAGGTGAAATAATATCAATTGTAATAGTGAACAACATGAACAACAAACCCATCCCTGGTCACTTGGTCATTTTTCGTACATGGGGTGATCGGCCCCAAGAACAGATATTAAACAAGCTCCAACACATTCCTATTATTATATTACCAACCCCAAATAGTAATCCAAAGGAAAAAAATTCTTCTAATACCACTTTGTAACATCCCGACATGGCTTACCATCGAACCAGTAGACGGACCGGTGGGTCACATGTCCTTAAGTACATCACCCCATTTTCCTGAGCCTACCGACTAGCAGTGAGGGTCTTAGGAGATGATAGTGGGGAGAGTATACCCTCTTATCAGATTTTCACGGTGGTATTATTAGATAATAATCAATAGGAATAGTGGAAGTATTATATAAATAGTTCAAAAAGATGAAAAAACATATAATATCAATTTTATAAAAGAGACTGATTCCTGTTTATACATTGTATGCATGTTATGTCATAGATACATAAACTAATCCGCAATGAACAAAAGTTTTTTATAATACATGACTCAACTAAAGAAAAATAACTAAATTTCAAAGGAGGTATTCAAGGAATATTGAGCTCCAGCTCAGTCCTTTGCCCCTAACTCTAGGTACAGGCACATAGTAACAAGCAATCAACCAAGGTCTTCAGCCCAACGAACAATAAAGGACTACTTCATACCTCATGCAATGGAAACACGAGTGGGTTTGAGATATAAATAAAAATAGGCTAGCACCACCAGTGTCTAACCCAATCTAGACAGTGTAATATAAATTTAACAATGTGTCGGTATGTAGTATTAATGAAATAATTGAATAAAGAAAGAAAACCCATCCAAGTTCCTAGGGGACATCTGATGGTGATACCTACTTCATCCCATGGCTAGTATGTCTAATAAAGTCACCATGTATATATATATAGGTTATCACTAGGATATGGTAAGCATGCCTCTTTTCCCTCTGTATAAACATATATATAGATATATAATCCTCGACATGTGGTAAGAATTCCTATTTTCCATAGGATATTATATTAATGGAATGAGGATAGAATACCTATAGTCCATAGGAGATTATATAAATGGAACGAGTTAATAATGCCTCTCATCCATAAAAATTTATATAAATGGAATGAGGCCAGAATGCCCCTCATCCATAGGAAATTATATAAATGGAATGAGGTAAGAATGCCTCTTATCCATAGGAATTTATATAAATGTAACGAGGTAAGAATGTCTCTCGTCCATATGAAATTATATAAATGGAACGAGGTAAGAATTCCTCTCATGCATAGGAAATTATATAAATGGAATGAGGTGATAATTCCACTCATCCATAGGATATTATACTGGAATAGGGTATGAATGCATCCCATCCATAATCAAATACATATAATTCATAAGGTATGAATGCCTCACATACATAGTCAAATACATATATGTAAAGGGGTATGAATGCCTTCCATCAATAGTTATTTACATAGATGGAATGGGGTATGAATTCCTCACATCCATAGTTATTCACATAGATTTTTTTACTTATAATATAATTCATAACGAAGTTCCTCATATTCATTTAAAATTTCCAAATCATGTACACATAAGAAAAAAAACATCAAATTTATACTTACAAAAAACCATCTTAAGTTTTTTAATAAAAACATTAACATGGTGATCACATTCATGTTAATTTAATGTGGAAAAGACATTTAATTATTCTCATAGTAATACACAATTCCATTCCTAGGAAACCATTTCATTTACCCCTTTAATATAATCCAAGCAATTCAACATGACTTAACCATTTAATCTGAAGCACATCATTTAAAGTAAGTTCCTTATTCAAGGTCATCTCATCTGATTCTCATAGACATGGAAAATTGGTTTTAGGGTTCAATTGTGATGGCCATTCGATTAAAAGGATTAAACTATATCATTTAAGCTATCCTAACCAAGTCCATTCAGTTCCCATATCTCCATGACCATTTTATTTAATGGTTAATCTGGAATTAGTTAGGTGCTCATGGGAACAAGCATAGACCATAAGGGGGTAACTCATTTAGGAGCATTAGTAATGGAATTTTTTAGACCTACTTCATAAAAAACAACACATCAAGGTATAAGAAAAGAACCAAGTAAAAAATTGAATGCAGGCATAGGTTTATACTTCCTAATTTTTATCTTGAAAACACCACACCTCTGTTGGAGGTGTTTTCTTTTAAAAACATTGTATTATTGTCAATAAATGGCTTTTTATCATAAGAATACATCTAATTTTAGATTTTCAGTTCACAATGATAATGAAGAATTTAGCTGGAAACTAAAGGCAACTTAAAACACACATAAATTATGGTAAGGATGGGGATCCTACCTCAATATCGAACCAAACCAAATACATCAGCTCTTGGTGATTTCTAAATACAAGATGTTACTCCCCTGCTAAGAATATGAACTTTCACAAACATGTAAGGACACCAATACCCTATTCACAAAACCACATGTCCATGATCATGTTCAAGGGGATCCTTACATATATTATTATATGCATATAACTATCTCCACTCACCTATGCATACAATTTCATATATATAAATAGAAACACCTATCCCCATACATGTATATTCACTATCATGGGTGAAATTACATATAATGGTGGAACCTAAATATTTATATATATACTTGCCTATTCACACACAAGTGAGCTGCCTTAGACTCCGGTGACTTGAACCCACCTCTAGGACAATTCAACAAACTACAAGAAACACTAGGGTGTCAAAATTTAAATAGTAAGCACCGAATGTAACATCCCAGGTAAATGAAGAATAATACATATTTCATATTTATTACTATTTGTGAATTAAATATTAATTTTACTTTAAAGGAGTTTCTATGTTCAATAGCGTACCTGATATGCAACAACTGGTTTCTTTGGAATCTTACGTTGCAAACTAATAATATAATATTATTATTTTACATTGTAGTTAACTCCTAAACGTTGTATTGGCGGGAATGAATGAAACTAACTACAATATTATTATAAATGATTGTTAAATGTATTTACATTTATCCAATAAAAAGTTAGAGGCTTAAAATATGAATGAATCTAATTTTGAGCATAATTTACATTAAAAGGCCGATTTACCGCCTTTTAATGGCGAACCCTATTTAAATATATTTTTGGTCACTTTAATACATTCTAATTGACCAAATATAATCCTTATTTATAATGGGTACATCAAATTTTACTTTGGGTAATTTTTTGGTATTTTTATGATAAAGTTCATTTTTTAATAAACAGGGAAAATACTGTATTTTAATTCAAATGTGCTTTTTAATCTAATTTATTTATATGGTTTTATTATATTTTTAGTTGGTTTTAAAGTGAAATTGAAATATATTTTTACCATTTAATCCAATTTTTGTCATTACAATTAATTTAACTTTGAAATTGGACATAAACAAGTTTCAATCTTTTGATAGTTATTGTTTCTTAAAAACACGCTATTTGTTTTAACAACGGGAATTAATTTTTAAATTAATTAATTCCACTTCTATTTTTTTAATTTGTAAAAATATACATCAATTTTTAATTTGGAATATCAAATAATTCTTAGGCTGAATTTTTGGTATTTTTCTTAAAAACTTCAATTTTTGATGAATAGTGACACCACATAGTGGTAGTTAAAAACTGAATTTTTCATTTAAATGAAATTTTACCACTTATGTGAATTGAATTTAAAAAAACCTATATATATGGTTACTATCAAGAAATAAAATTTGGTTCATTAAGATAAAAGTAATTTTTGGTGAATTGTAACTTTTGAGTTTTATTTACCGCGGTTAAAGGTAAATAAGGTAATTCAAGGTAAAAAGAATATTATAATAATTTAAAATTACATTAACACTTGTACTAACCTTATTATATGAGTAGTTTCCGACCATGGGAATCCTTGCATCGATTTTGGGACCCCATGGAACCACTTATGAATGATAATGACACTTTAGATTAATTAATTTAATGTAAAGACAAAATTGACAATAACAAAAATCTTTTAGTAAATTAATTTTTATATGGTGATATATAAGTCATATTTTTTACTATAAATATTCATTGGAAAGATAAAAATATTTTCTACATGATATTAGTTTTTTATAATTTTTATACATCTAATAAATTAAATTATTTATGACACAATAATGATGCAGTATTTATCTCATTAATAAATGATTTATATAAATAAGATTATAATGACTAAAATATTATCCAAAACATGTAAAATTTTTATTGGAAGATTTTATTTCGACCATTAGTCATCTTATATTCTACTATAATGATTTTTGGACCTTTAGAAACCGAATATCATTATATAATAAAATAATGTTTTCACACTTTCCTAAAGAGCTCCTCCTCTCCCTTATAAAAGGAGACCACTTCTAACCAATTCCACACACCTCTCAAGCCATTATGATCGTCCAAAATCTATAAAATTAAGCTCTAAACATCCCTCTCCTCCTATTATAAGCCTTACCTTAGGCACAAGTCACTTGAAGAAGTCCTTTGGTTCAAACCAAATGGAGTTACCCAAATTAAAGGTAATGGTTTCTCGTAAATTGTTTTCATTTATTTTACTTCTCCAACCCCTAAACTCTTTTTATTCCTTTCTTATGTAACAAAACCAGTATCCTCAATATAATAGGATTTTTTATGAGAATAATTCTAACTACACTTACACACACCTCCTTCTAATGGATGAAGAAAATAAGGTTTTTGTGGATGGAAAACTAAGGCCTCACAAAACGATGACTGTTCAATTACATCTTACCACCTCTCATGGTGGACATTATGATGGATCTATATTTATATATGATATATATTATGTTTATGATTTCCTTATGCTTCTGTACATCCCATTTATAGCATGCATTTATGGTTTCCATAGTGGGTAAATACGATAATCTCATTTGAGGAAGGGCGGACTACCGCCCCCTCAAAGTGATTTGATTCGTTAATGCCTTAAGTGGGATGTATAAAGGATGAAGTTAACGATATTATATATGATATTATACTAGAATTATAATATAACTATGTATCATTATGTTTTATTTCCATTAAAATAAGAAATAGAAATGAAGGTAGCGTTCATGCGTACGTACGGCTTACCGTCTCCATGAACGGTGCATTTCATTTCTTACCTCTAAATGTTATATACTATTATAAGAACATGTATATACTGGATATATATGATATATATGATATCCAAATCATGAATATAATTTTTCATATAATGAACCTTTGACCACAGGGACAACTTGTAAATATGTGGTGTTCATTTTTACTCAAGTACCAAATATCGACAAAATGAACGTTATTAACTTAAAAGATTTAATAATGTTTATAACATGGTAATAAGTAATATAAAAGGAATAATAAACTTGAAAAGGGTTCTTAAGTAAGTAGAAATTAACTGTATTTTATTATTCAGGAGATTAAATAATGATTGAGTCAAGTTGGATGCGAGGTAAGGGACTTCATCTCAATCTCCTTTCATTGACGCATTTTTAGTTTTATACATGACTTTATTTTATACAGTGTATAGACCCCTTTGAATTTTCATTTTATTCAAAGGGAATATTTTTATACGAAGCATTTTACTAAATGAAAAAAAGAATGTTTTTTTAACGTAAGCGGTGACAACGACCTCTCCGCCACCGCGAGTATTATTTGATTTTTGGCTTCATTAACAAGTCATAATGTTTTTAAATGGAATAATAAAAACCATATAATCATTTTATGTATTTTGGTATTGAAAATGATTTTGAGAATGGATTTATTATTTCAATATCCTGAAATGATATTTTGTTATTGCAATGTTTAAATGTTATCTTTTCTTTATGCTTATGTTATGTGTTAAGATCATGTTATGGTTCTTGAGAATTATTTACATATACTGGTGGTTCCGTGATAAACCTAGGGCGAGTGAGCCCAAGATAGCTGTCCAATGCATTGGGTAACGTAACGGAGGTAAACATGAATTTTTCTCCTAAGAGATTTAGGTAATACACTATGATGGGTATTCCAATGTAACTCTCTATGTAGCTGTGACAGCTAAAATGTAAGTATGATATGGATGCCACAAGTTACCTTTATGATTACTGATTTCTATGTGTCTTTCATAAATCTTATGATTTCATGAGGTAAGTAACGGAGTTCATGTTTTGTATGTATTTATGAACAAATGTTTTCATTCTTTATTTTATAACCCTTACTGAGATTTTTATGCTCATCCCACGTTTTGAAATGATTTCACATGACTTAAAGATGAATAAGGTCAAGGATGGGATCTAGGAAAAGTCATACTGTCTAAAACATGGAACTAGACATGACTCTTTTTTTCAAGAGTTTTTATTTTATGAAAAAAATGAAAACTATATAGATATGTATAACTTGTAATCTTTTGATATGTAATAGTTATGTCCTAATTCTCTAAAAATCTAAACCTGAAAACATCCTCAATGTGAATTATTCATTTAATTCAATATTATGAAAGGTTTATGGTCGGGTCCTTATAGTTGGTATCAGAGGTCAGTTTAGATAACTTTATGAGTTAGGGTATTGTTAAATTAATATTCATAAAGTATTTTATATTAATATTGAAATCATATAGCATTTATAGATTACAATGTTTATTCGCCTAAGATATTTTTCTGTTCAGAATGATTTTCCATAGAGGAAACAGGGAAGCTATGTTGGGATGACATCAAGAGGAAGACAACCTTCCAAATCAGCAACCTAAGATGGTCGGAATCGGAACTGAACATTTTGTTGTAGCAATGGCACAGTTGATTCAGGATATAAATGCTGGTGGTATCCATGTACGAGATCTGCCAGATCAATCACAGAGGAACATGTCAGTAGTGGAGCATTTCATGTGGCAACATCCTCCAAAATTCAGAGGATCATATGACCATGTTCTAGCTGAAGGGTGGATTAAAGCACTAGAAAAGATTTTCTATGTCATGGGTTATTCAGAACATCAAAAGTTTAGTCTTGTTGTTTACCATTTTGAAGGTGAATCTGATTAGTGGTGGTCGATGGTGAAAAATATCAGGGATAGTGAGGAGATTGATGCTCTTGATTGGGATGAGTTCAAAGGTGTGTTTCTTGAGACATATTTTCCTAAGGTGGTTCGTCTTAGGATGGAAAAACAATTCTTGGAATTGAGGCAGGAGGATGACTCAGTGGCTGCTTATGAAGAAAAATTCACTCAACTGGCAAGGTATGCTCCAAATTTCATATGAGTTCTTGACAGTAAAATCAACTTTTTTTTTCTCAGGATTAAAGCCAAATTATCGAAGGACTTTAGCTTCTCATGAGTTCAAATGTTATAAAAAACTTGTTCATTATGCGGAGAAGGTGGAAATGGAGTTTTCTGATGATCGGGTATTCTTTGACAAACAATAGAATAAGAGGTTGAGGTGGCAGAAAAAAGGGAAGAACTCTTAAAAAAAGTCTAATGGTAAGAAACTTAAGTTTACAGTTTGTGAAAATTGTGGTAAGAGTCATGCTGGGGAATGTCATTTGAATTCTGTTAAGTGCTATCGATGTGGTAAAATGGGACATAAGGCTCATAATTGAACTGAAAAAGATCATGGTAATGGTAAGAGAAAATCTGATTTATAGTTAATAAAATGTTTTAAGTGCAATAAAATGGGTCATTATGCAAATGAGTGTCCAACAAAGAACTAAACCGAAGGAAAGCATCCAGAATACAAGCAAAAAGTGGGGGCGAAATCATGTGCAACTACTTCAGCAGATGTTGGGCCATCAGATGAAGTAGTATCAGGTACACTGTTTGTTTGTTCAGATTATGGAAATGTGTTGTTTGATTCGGGGTCTACACACTTTCATTTCTGAGAAGTATTCTAGTAAATTGGGAATTCCATATCATGATATGAATACTGAACTTACAATAAAAACACCTGGAGGAAATGTTGAGATAAAAAGAAAACATAAGAACATTCTTTTACTTGTGTGCGGAAAGAATCTACCAGCAAACCTTAATGTTTTGCCTCTAGTAGAGTTTTATGTTATTTTGGGCATGGATTGGATTTCTGTTTATCATGCTATGATTGATTGCAGATCTAAAGAGGTTTTTTTCAGAGTGATTTAAAGTTTGTATACAAAAATGAACCCTTTCTATTGATAACATATCAGGAAGCTGAGAAACTAGTAAAATATGGAAATGAATGTTACCCTGCACATATTGTTGAAAACAAAGGAACTATTCAGATTAATGATGTTCTAGTGGTAAACGAGTACCTTGATGTTTTTCCTGATGAGTTTCTTGGTATTATACCTGATCAGGAAGTTGAATTTACTGTTGACTTAGTTCCTAATGCTAATCCAATTTCAAAACCCCCTTATCGAATCTCTCAAATTGAACTTTTAGAGTTAAAAAAGTAATTACAGGAGTTATTAGATAAAGGTTTCATTCGACCTAGCTCATCACCATGGGGTGCTCCTATCTTGTTTGTTAAAAAGAAATATGGTTCAATGAGACTTTTCATTGATTATAGAGCATTGAATAACATCACTGTTAAGAATAAGTATCCTTTGCCTCATATCGATGATTTGTTTGATCAGCTCCAGGGAGCTCAGTATTTTTCGAAGATTGACTTGAGGTAGGGGTACCATCAGTTGAAATTAAAGGAAGAAGATGTTCCAAAGACCTCGTTTTGTACTATATATGGACATTATGAATTTTTTGTTATGACTTTTGAGTTAACCAATGCACCAGCTGTATTCATGGTTCTTATGAATAGAATTTTTTGTGAGTTCTTGGATAAGATTTTGGTTGTGTTCATTGATGATATTTTGGTTTATTCCAAAAGTAAAGAGGAACATGAAATTCATTTAAGTTTTGTCTTGAAAACCTTAAAAGAAAATAAACTTTATGGGAAATTTAGCAAGTGTGAGTTTTGGTTACAAAAAATTTCTTTCCTTGGTCACATTGTTTCAAAAAATAGCATAACTGTTGATCCTACTAAAACGAAATTTTTTGAAGAATGGACAAGACCCACAAATATAACCGAGATCCGTAGTTTTCTTGGTTTTTTAGGTTATTACCAGAGGTTTGTTGAAAATTTTTCATGGTTATCTAGTTTTTTGACTAAGCTAACTCTAAAAGGTGTTAAGTTCATCTGGACAAAAGAATGTGATGATTGTTTTTAGGAATTGAAAAGAATATTGGTGAATGCTCCAGTTTTGGAACTACCTTCCAGAAATGGTTAGTTTGTTATCTACAGTGATTCTTCATTGAAAGGACTGGGTTATGTCCTAATGAAAAATGATCAGGTAATTTCTTATTCTTCGCATCAGTTGAAACCACATGAGTTAAATTCCCCTACACATGATTTGGAATTAGCTTCATTTGTTTTTCCTTTAAAAATTTGGAGGCATTATTTTTATGGAGTGAAGTGTGAAATATACACTGATCACAAAAGTTTAAAGTATATATTCACTCATAAAGAATTGAACATGAGACAGAGGAGATGGTTGGAATTAATCAAGGATTATGATTTCATGATACTTTACCATCCGGGAAAAGAAAATAAAGTGGTTGATGCTTTGAGTCGAAATAGTAATACTTCATTAACCATGTTACGTTTGGAATGTGATCCTTTGGTTTTTTATTTGATGAACTTTGGAAAAGATGTTTTTTTTGCCGGAAATTATTCTGTTTTGTTTTAGGTATCAGTGAAATAATCTCTATCAGACAGAATTAAGAAAGCGCTGAAGGAAGACAGTGAGTTACAGAAAATGGTTGGGTTAGTTCAGAAGGTTAAGTTGCCTGATTTTAATGTTGATAATGATTGTGTTTTGAGATTTCGAAAGAGATTATGTGGGCCTTGGGATTCATATTTCAAGAATGAGTTGTTATGTGAAGCTCATAGTTCTCCTCTTTCAGTTCATCCTGGCAATACTAAGATGTATAGAGATCTTCGGGAGTATTACTGGTGGAATGGAATGAAAAGAGATATTGCTGATTTTACTGTGAATTGTTTGACTTATCAGCAGGTTAAAGCAGAGCGATAGTTACCGAAATAAATACTTCATCCTTTACTGGTTTCAGAGTGGAAATGGGAAAATATATCCATGGACTTTTTTGTGAGATTACCAAAACATCTCGAGGTAATAATTCAATCTGGGTTATAGTTGAACGATTGACTAAATATTCTCATTTCCTTCCTATTAGAGATACTTTAGTCTCAAGATCAACTTTCTCGGTTGTATGTTAAATAGATAGTCGGGTTGCATGGAGTTCCCCTCTCCATTGTATCTAATTGTGATCCCAGGTTCACTTCTAACTTTTGGAAAGTCCTTCAGAATTAATTGGGTACTGACTTAAATTTTAGTGCATCTTTTCATCCTAAATCAGATGGGCAGTCAGAACGAACAATTCAGACTTTGGAGGATATGTTACGTGCTTTCTCTATGGATTACCAGGGAAGTTGGGACCAACATCTTTCTTTGGTTGAATTTTCTTATAATAACAGTTTTCATTCTAGTATACATATGGATCCATTTGAGGCATTATATGGAAAGCATTGTCGAACTCCAGCTTTTTGGGATGAAGTCAGTGAAATGAAGCTGATGGGACCAGAATTGGTAGAAGAGATGGAAGAGAAAGTTCAGTTGATTCAGAAAACATGAGAACAGCTCAGAGCAGACAGAAAATTTATGCAGATTACCGGAGGAAGGATCTTTCTTTTAAGGTAGGTGATCATGTCTTTCTCAAAGTTTCTCCATGGAAAAGTGTGATGTGTTTTGGTAAGAAGAGAAAGTGGAGTCTGAGGTTCATTGGACCTTATGAAATTCTGGAAAAAGTTAGATCAGTTGTGTTCAGAGTGGCTTTACCCGCATGTTTATCCCAGGTACACAATGTTTTTCATGTTTTTATGTTGAGAAAGTATATGCTAGATTCATATCATGTTTCGAGCCCATAGGTAGTTCAGTTGGAAGAGAATATCTCTTATGAAGAACAACCACTCCAGATTCTTGACCGTAGAGAGAAAGTGTTGCAGAATAAGGAAATTCACCAGGTAAAGGTTTTGTGCAAAAACCATATGGTTGAAGAGGAATTGTGGGAATCTAAAAATGTTATGAGGGTTAAATAACCTCACTTATTTTAATAAGTGAATAAAAATTGTGAGGAAGAAACTCCCAAAAGGGGGGAATAAAGTAACATCCCATGTAAAAGAAGAATAAGAAATATTTCATATTTATTAATATTTGTGAATTAAATATTAATTTTAATTTAAAGGGGATTTCTATGCTCGATAGCGTACCCGATACGCAACAACGGGTTTCTTTAGAATCTTACGTTGCAAACTAATAATATAATATTATTATTTTAAATTTTAGTTAACTCCTAGTCATTGTATGGGAGGGAATGAATGAAACTAACTACAATATGATTATACATGATTGTTAAATGTATTTACATTTATCCAATAAAAATTTAGAGGCTTAAAATATGAATAAATCTAACATTAAAAGGCCGATTTACCTCCTTTTAATGTAAAACCCTCTTTAAATAAAGTTTTGGTCACTTTAATACATTCTAATTGACCAAATATAATCCTTCTTTAGAATGGGGACATCAAATTTTACTTTGGGTAATTTTTTGGTATTTTTCTGATAAAGTTCAATTTTAATGAATAGTGAAAAATACTGTATTTTAATTCAAAAGTGCCTTTTAATCTAATTTATTTATATGATTAGATTATATTTTTAGTTGGTTTTAAAGTGAAATTAAAATATATTTTTACCATTTAATCCAATTTTGGTCATTGTAATTAATTTCACTTTGAAAATGGACATAAACAAGTATCAATCTTTTGATAGTTATTGTTTCTTAAAAACACGCTATTTCTTTTAACAATGGGAATTAATTTTTAAATTAATTAATTCCACTTCTATGTTTTGAATTTTGAAAAATAGATATCAATTTTGAATTCATAATATCAAATAATGCTTAGTCTGAATTTTTGGTATTTTTCAGAAAAACATCAATTTTTTATGAATAGTGACACCACTTAGGGGTAGTTAAAAAACTGACTTTTTCATTTAAATGAAATTTTACCACTTCTGTTAATTTAATTTCAAAAATATGACATACATGGTTGTTATCAAGAAGTAAAATTTGGTTCATTAAGATGAAAATAATTTTTTTTAAATAGTAACTTTTGACTTTTATTTACCGCGGTTAAAGGTAAATAAGGTAATTCAAGGTAAAAAGAATATTATAATAATTCTAAATTATCTTAACACTTTTCCTAACCTTATTGGATGAGTATTGTCCAACCATGGGCATCTTTGGGTTGATTTTGGGACCCCATAGATCCACTTATAAAATATAATGACACTTTAGATTAATTAATTTAATGTAAAGACAAAATTGACAATAACAAAAATATTTTAGTAAATTAATTTTTATATGGTGATATATAAGTCATATTTTTGACTATAAAATATTCATTGGAAATATAAAATTATTTCCTACATGATAGTATTTTTTTATAATTTTTAGACATTAAATAAATTAAATTATATATGACACAATAATGAAGCAGTATTTACCTCATTAATAAATGATTTAAATAAATAAGATTATAATGATTAAAATATTATTCATAACAAGTCCAATGATGACTGGATGATTTTATTTTGACCATGAGTCATCTTATATTTGACTATAATGATTTTTGGACCTTTAGAAACCGAATATCATTATATAATAA
This sequence comes from Viscum album, assembly GCA_963277665.1. Taxonomy (NCBI): domain Eukaryota; kingdom Viridiplantae; phylum Streptophyta; class Magnoliopsida; order Santalales; family Viscaceae; genus Viscum; species Viscum album. The sequence continues at coordinate 690,846,527 of OY728122.1, forward strand.
AATAATGTTTTCACAGTTTCCTAAAGAGACCCTCCTCTCCCTTATAAAAGGAGACCACTTATAACCAATTCCACACACCTCTCAAGCAATTTGGATCATCAAAACTCTACCCAATTAAGCTCTCAACGTCTCTATACTCCTCTTAGAAGCCTTACCTTAGGAATAAGGCACTTCAGGAAGTCCTTTGGTTCAAACCAAAGGGAGTTACCCAAATTAAAGGTAACGGTTTCTCTTAAATTGTTTTCTTTTATTTTACTTCTCCAACCCCAAAACTATTTTTATTCCATTATTTTGTAACAAAAACAGTATCCTAAATATACTAAAATGTTGTAATGAAAATAATTCGAACTACACTTACACACCCCTCCATCTAATGGATGAAAAAAAAAGAATGTTTCTGTGGATGACAAACTAAGGCCTCACGAAACGATGATTGTTCAGTTACATCTTACCACCTCTCATGGTGGAAATTATGATGGAACTTTATTTATATATGATGTATATTATGTTTATGATTTCCTTATTCTTCTTTAATTCCCATTTATAGCATGCCTTTATGGTTTCCATAGTGGGTAAATACGATAATCTCATTTGAGGAAGTGCGGACTACCGCCCCCTCAAAGTGATTTTATTCGTTCATACCTTATGTGGGATGTATAAAAGAATGTATTTAACTATATTATATATGATATTATACTAGAATTATAATATACCTATGTATCATTATGTTTTATTTCCATTAAAATAAGAAATAGAAATTAAAGTAGCGTTCATGCGTACGTATGGATTACTATCTCCATGAACGGTGCATTTCATTTCTTACCTCTAAATGTTATGTACTATTATAAAAACATGTATATACTGGATATATATGATATATATGATATCAAAATCATGAATATAATTCTGGATATAATGAACCTTTTACCACATGGACAACTTGTAAATATAAGGTGTTCATTTTTACTCAAGTACCAAATATCAAAAAAATGAACGTTATTAACTTAAATGATTTCAAAATGTTTATAAAATGGTAATAAGTGATATAAAAGGAATAATAAACTTGATAAAGGTTCTTAAGAAAGTAGAAATTAACTTTAGTTAATTATTCAGTAGATTAAAGAATGATCGAGTCAAGTCAGATGCGAGGTAAGGGACTTCGTCTCAATCTCCTTTCATTGAGGCATTTTTAGTTTTATACACGACTTTATTTTATACGGTGTATAAACCCATTTGACTTTTAATTTTATTCAAAGGTAATATTTTTATATGAATTGTTTTAATAAACAAGAAAAAAGAATGTTTTTTTAACGTAAGTGGTGACAACAACCTTTCCGCTGCTGCGAGTATTATTTGATCTTTGGATTCCTTAACAAGCCATAATGTTTTTAAAAGGAAAAATAAAAACCATATACTCTTTTTATGTATTTTGGTATTGAAAATGATTTTGAGAATGGATTTATTATTTCAATATCATGAAATGATATTTTGTTATTTCAAAGTGGAAATGTTATCTTTCCTTTATGCTTATGTTATGTGTTATGATCATGTTATGGTTCTTGGGAATTATTTACGTATACGGGTGGTTCCGTGATAAGCCTAGGGCAGGTGATCCTGAGATAGCTCTCCAATGCATTGGGTGACGTGACAGAGGTAAATGTGAATGTTTCTCCTAAGAGATTTAGAGAATATACTGTGATGGGTATTCCAAAGTAACTCCCTATGTAGCTGTGATATCTACAATGTAAGTATGATATGGATGCCACAAGTTACCATTATGATTAATGATTTATATGTGTCTTTCATAAATATTATGATTTCATGAGGTAAGTAAAAGATTTCATGTTTTTTATGTATTTATGAACAAATGTTTTGTTTCCTTGTTTTATAACCCTTACTGATCTTTTTATGCTCATCCCAAGTTTTGAAATGTTTTCACAGGACTTAAAGATGAATAAAGTCAAGGATGGGATCAAGGAAAAGTCATGTTGTCTAAAACATGGAACTAGACATGACTCTTTTTTTCAAGAGTTTTTATTTTATGAAAAACATGGATACTATGTATATGTGTCTACCTTGTAATCTTTTGATATGTAATCGTTATGTCCTAATTTTCTAAAACTCTAAACCAGAAAAGATTCTCAATGTGAATTATTCATTTAATTCAATATTATGAAAGGTTTAAGGTCGAGTCCTTATACTAAAGCTCCTCAAATAAAATACCACAGACTCATAAACCTCAAAATCCCCAAATATAACCTAAGAAACCAAGGATAACGAAGGAAACCATTACCTCAAAATTTTGGTGGTGAACTGAGACAACTCGAACCACTTTTCCATCAGCTGTGGATATTAGAATACACAATAAGGGGTCCAAATAGACCCTTCGCACAACTTTAGATCAAAATACAACCAAAAATACATTATACCCAAACCCTAGTGTTTCAGCTGAGCAAGGTAAGGCAATGAGGAGACTAAATCTCGGCTGAAAATAGAGAGGAGAAGGGAGAGGAATTCTTACCATAAAGGATCACGTAAAGAATTGGTGGAAATCCATCCAAAAATCAAGAGTGTAGGAGGTGTTGTGTTGGGGGTCGAGCACATCGTAGGGGAACCCCCAATGGGGTGTCACATAGTTCTAGAGAGAGAAAGGTTAGGTAGTGTTTCATTTTCATTTTTATTTAATTTAGTTTAATTAATTTCTTAAACAGACCCAACTGCACAGGTTGACCCGCACAGTTTTCCAAACTATAAGGAGACCATGTGGAACCACTATCTAAGAGAATCCCCTCACACGAGATAGGTTCACGGTTTGGAATATTTTTCATAAACTATGTGACAACTTATTTCCACAAGAATTAAGCTACACGGTTACCTGTAATGGGCCACACATTTTTTTGAAAAATCACCTGCCCTCTACAGGTTCTTAAAAACATTCCTTTCCTGGTCCAGCACTCCCAAAACTATAGGATCCACCTGGGAAACATAATGTTACTTCAAAAAAAATCCAAAAAAACACTATGAAATTCTCCAACTCCTGAAATTAAAATCCAAATCTTGGTTTTAAAACCAACCAATCCAGTAATTGAAAAGGTGAAAATTCTTTCGCATTTTAGTCCGGTCCAAAATGTGGATCGTTACATTTATATATGGAAAGATTTAATGTTTCCCTACATAATATCTATTAAACTATATGTTTTGGATACTATAATATATGTTGTTACTCCCCATTCTAAAGGTAATCCTATGACATTATTTGATAAAAAACCAAAAGAATGATGGATATACTCTAAATTCTATCTTTTTATCTCTTTCTAAGAAAAATATTATCAATACAAAAGGGATAAATATCCAAAATAGATTATGGGAAAATTTAGGAAATATATATGTTGGTAAATCCAAGGTAAATCAAGATAAACTATAAGACTGAATGTGTATGTATAAAGACTTGAATTTTAAGAAAATACTATGCATTCTTCCAGATGGGTTTGATGCTAAAATACCGATACATAAAGACAATGATCAGGGTATGCTTCCTTTATATTATTTACATAAAATCCTTATTACATATGAGACATGGAAGTAAAGCTTATTTAAATATAAAGGTGTTTTGAAAGGTTAATATCCCTTATATAATCAAAAAATAGAACTGTTTGAAAGCAAAAATTATTGAAGAAAATTTGGAAGAGGAAGAAATTTTTAAAGATAAGTAAGATAAATTCATTTAAATAATCCATATAATTTTGATTAGAGGAAAAGTTTTTTTTAGGGTAAGTTTCGACTTAAGTATTTAAAATTATGGTCCACTAGATATTTTGATATAATCTACTAAATGTTGAAAGAATAAGAAGTTAGGGTAGATGAGGATGAGAGGCCAAGAAGTTTATTTAAGAAGAAATTAAAAAAGTATAATAAAGAAATAATTTAATCAAAAGTTAATGGTATGAATTTATCTAAATATAAAAATAGAAACATCATATAAAATTTTGAAAATTATGATAGATGTGTAGATGATGAGGAAGTTCATAATTTTAGTGATATTGATGAAAAAAATTGATTTCTAAATTGAATAAAGAAGACTTAATAGGTGATTAAAGTCCTGATTTTAGGAGTGTGTAAGAAATTAAAATTAATTTTATTTTGAAATGATAAATCAAGTAAAGTGTTTAAATTATCTCAATGATGTCAATATGGACTCAAATTTTAAAAAAATCAATCAATCTTTAAGAAAAACATTGTTCTTGTCAAATTAATAAAGTGTCAAGGATGATGAAGGGGGTTGATAACTTGAAGGGGTTACTTGATAAATAAAATAAAATTAATTTCAACATATAATAGAAATTTAAAATAAAGTTAAAGGACCTTGAGAATATCTAATTTAATTTTATCAATTCATAGAATTAATTAGCTAAGTATAAATCCAATATTCAGATTTCTATACATGAAGTTAGTGAATGGTCTATAAATAAGGTTCTAAAATATGATGAATATTCATTCAATAATGAGGCTCAATTTGATCAATAATTATCATAATCAATGGGTGTAAAAGATATTTAGATGTTCTGGTAAAAATTTTGAGTTGATGTCACTGGAAAAGAATGTCATATTTGTGGGAAAAAAATATGATTCTCATAAATATATAAATTTTGGTAACACTATCATATTGGAGAGAATACCAAAAATTGTTATCTATAAAAGTATATAAATAATCTTAAATAAAATAAAAAAAATTTAGAGTCAACAAAATATTTGTTTCAAAAAAAACTATAATTGATAACCAAAATATGATAAAAACGGTTTCACCGTTTAGAAAGAACTATATTTTGGGGGGGTAAATATGATTTTTATGGATATTATTGGAATTATGGAAGAATTTGTCCAATAGAAAGAAATTTTTGGTTTAATTACTAATATTATTGTGTGCTTATAATATTTAAATGGAAAATTTTTAGGTTGAGTCGACCTACTAAAAAGAGAAATGTTCAGAACCAAACTAAAAAAGATGGATTAAAGGTTGAGACTAAATTTTAAAATTTAGAATGTTCTTGATGAATATTTAACTAGTTAGGTAAGTTTTATAATGGTTTTATCATCATTATATTAGACTAATTGTGTATGAATTTCATTAATACAAATTCTTAGAATAAGAATCAAAAAAGGTAACAAAAACACTTTTTTTGTTGAAGTGGAACTTAAAGAATCTAAATAGGAGTGTCATTGGATTCTGGATAGTGGTTTTTTCACATATGATAGGAGATTTAAATCTTTTTAATGATATTTAAAATTTAAAGTTTTTATGAATTAATTTTATAAAAAATGGTTTACTTTAAATCAAAGGAGTCAAGTCTACAATTATTAGAAAGGATAAGTAAAAGTCCAAAAACCCCTTTATATATTGGTGGGCTGAAAAAAATACATTAAGTGTATATGATCTATTTTGTGAATTTAGTAAAGTTTTTTTCTATAAATATTTGTTCTTGGTAAATAGTTTTAATGACGTATGTCTAATAAAAATAGGATGGTGAAAGGGGATAAATTGTTTCAGGTCCGTGAAAAAGAAAATTCATAAAAATTAATATTGAATGTTGAAACTAAATTGTGGAATTACATGATAGATTTTCATGGAAAAGAGAACTTGGGAAAGCTTTATTGATTAGATGATACTCTTGAAATTCTTATTCGAAAAATTTAGGGAACATAGATGATCTCTATATGTCAAAAGTGGAAGTTTTTTATTTTTCCAAATAAAAATATTAAAATTAAAACATCTCAATCATTAGTGATTATTAATTCAGACATATCTGGGAAGATGTTGAATTAATCAATATGAATATATAATTATTTTATTTCACTTATTCTTGAATTTAATCATATCAATATTATAATTATTATGAATAATAAGTTAGTGGCTCTGAAAATTTTCCAGTGTATTAGAAAAACTACAGAGAAGGAGTGGGGTTTCTATGGGAAACAAATTAGGTTTACTATGGTGTAGAATATTATAGTGGAATATTTAATGAATATCTTATGAGTAATGGTATTCAATATAAACTGAATATATCATACACACCATAAAAAATGGTTTTATTTAATGGAATAATATAATTTTGGTGTAGATGGGTCATACAATATTTACTAAGCATGATATTTCTCTGTATTTCCAGAAATACGATATTGGAGTTTCATTTCACATTTAAAACCACTATTTTATAGATAAATTTATATATTTCTCCATACAATATATTCATTAATAATTCCTCAAGTATGAAATATTTAATGGTATTTTTTATACTATTTATAATCAAAGAGAAAGTAGAAAATTTTCATATGTTTGAGTAGAGATGAGTTTGTGGAATATTCCTAGGTAATCCAATAAATAGAAGAATATACCACCCTTAAAAAATATATAGTGATTATTGTGAATAAAAATGATGAAAAATTATTGTAACACTCAAAAAAATCATAAAAAACGTCACCAAGAAAACTCTGAAAATGATGATGAATATATTTTTATTGAGTATTATGGTGAAGTTTCTAAATCTAAAAATAATTATAAAGTTGTAAAGATTGAATATAATTATTCATACATCAAAAGAGATGGTGAACAACCTCATTCTACTCATTTAAGGAAAATAAATTAGTTGTGTTTATAAAAAAATAGAATAATAATGGAAGTCTCAGACTAGAAGAAATTTAAGGACAAAAACACAATAATCATAACTTTATCATTTCATCCCAAGAGATTTAAATAAGGAATTAAGTCTTCAATAGTGGTTTTATACTATGAAAAAATAATTATATTATATAAAAAATAGTGAAGCTTGACAAAAAAAGTCCCACATATGAGAAGAATAATGTTATCAGAAAAAAGTGGTTTTTTCAAAACAATCTGAATGAAAAAGGAGAAGTTCTAAGAAACAAGGTTTCCCATGTGTAAAAACGTTACTCAAAAGATGAAGGAATTGATTTAGATGATAAATTTTAGGATTTTTTATAGTACATGCGATTAGGATATTTCTTTTAATTTTATCACAAATAAAATATTTTCTAAATTGATGTGAAGTCTTCTTTTTTAAATGGAGATTTGGAAGATGAAGTAACCATGTGATCATCCCAATTATTTCATTCTTAGTAAAGATAAAGGTTATGTTTAAAAATTAAATATGTCTCTTTATGGGTTAAAAAAATATATGTCATCATGGTATTCTATGTTATAAATTTTCATGAATTAGTTAATGTACTAAAATGGAGGATTTGATAGAAACCAATACATTGAAGATGATAAATTGTTATCACTTATTGTTATTATAAATATAGATGATATAATTTTACTATAAATAAACGATTATGGGAATAGTTCTTTTTGTAGATGAATGATTTATTTAAAATATCCATGTTTGGTGAAATTGGATACTTTTGGGATTATAAATTTATCAAGACTATGATCATATCATTCTTTCTCAAGAGAAATATTCTCGAGAACTTATAAAAAAATTATCATAAAGGATTTAAAGTTATTTTTGAAACCAATTTCAATGGGAACCAAAGTATCTAAGGATGAAAATGGAGAGTAAGTCAATCTAGAAAAATTCATGAAGCTTATTGGCATCTTGTTATACTTGATACCTTCAAGACGGGAAATTATATATGTTGTTAAATTGTGTGAAATTATCAAATTTCACAAAAAGAGTCTCATTCCACTTATTGAATGATAATTCAAAGGTATATTAAATTCATTATAGAATATGGAATAAAATATGACAGTTGTTGATAGCTTGATATATTTACATATTCATATGCAGATTATTCTAGAAATGTAGTTGATTGAAGATAAAAATTTAGTGGTGATTCTTTTTGGTAAAAAATGTATAAATTAGCGCACAAAGAAACAAATTTTTATGACCATGAGTACTGTTTAACTAGATTATGTTTTTTTAACTCATGGTATGACCCAATTGATATGGATGAGAAATTAATTGGATTATCTTGAGGTGGATGTGAAGTTACCCCTACTTTTGTATTCTAATATTTATATTTTAATAAATCTATCCATAATTATAATTAACCATTATTAGTAAAATAACTTTGAAATAAAATATTGCTTCATCAAAGATCTCTTCATGAAAAATTTGTTGAAGCTGGAATTTATTCCAACAAAGGATAAAAGAGAAGTTGTTTTAAACAAACCATTACCAAAGGATTTATTTCAATGATTTATATTAATTATGGGAGTTCAATCTCATTCATCTCAATGCTACGGTATGGTGAATGTTTCCTCTCTCTCACTTATCCTTTGGATATTTTTTCAAAGGGGGAGAAATAAAGCATAAATCCCCTCCTGTTTTTTGATTTATGTATGAAACAAATGTATTTAAAAATAGGGATAAAACAAAATTGGGGTAAAATCCAAAGGTATCGGTTTAATATAATTGGGGATAGGTATCTTATTTAGAAGGATAAGGAATTTATAGGGTTTTTAAAATATGTAATCTCTGAAGAAAACATATGTTTATTGATCTCATGTTATTGTTTTGGAGAAGTGTAAAAGTAGATTTTTTTGTTATCTATTTTTTCAATATATAAATCACTCTAAAAATAATATTTAATAATTATTATAATATTAGGTGAATTTCATTCCATTTTTTAGGATCATTTGTTGATGGTCTGAATGAGTTTTGAATTTTATGGAATTCATCTCAAAATGTTTATATGGGTGAGTAGATACTGATTGAAAAATGGATAAGTCTAAATTTGTAAGAGTTATTTTAATGGATCAATGAAATTTCACTAAATCATTATTATATAAGAATAACTCTAAGTTTCATATAAGTCATTCTAAAAATATATGATTAAATTATTAACTTTGTAAGGGAAACTCTAATTTCCTTAAGAGTCATTCTAAAAAGGTATGAGTTATTTTTTTCATTTCATAATAGTAGCTCTAGTATTATGTAAGAGTCATTTTGGAAATCACATATAATTTATTCTGGTCATTTATTCATAATCTAAAATATTTAGTAAGATTAACCTTGAATGGCTGCTAAAAATGAAGCTAAGTCCCATTTTTTAGGAGTAACTAAATTTTCATAAAGTTCATTCCAGATTTTTTGAGAGTCCTCTTGAGAAAATTTTATTTATATGGATAATTATCATTTCATAAGAGTCATTAGGATATTTCAAATTATTCCTTCCATTATTTTATAATATTAATTTTTTCACTATATAGAGGATTCCAGAATTAGAGGAAATATGGATTTCAAAAGTATTAATGATATTTTTAAGAAAATATCATGATATTTTTTTTAAAGATATATTTTCTGGAAATTAAATGATATTTCTGAAGAATAAAAAACAAATGATACCTATGATGAACTATTGAAATTTAAATATCAAAAATAGATTTTATGACTTATGTTATTAGAGAAATATGTTTCATTAAATATATACATTATTTTTTTGAAACTATATATTCTTCAAGAAAATAATAAGATCCTTGCGCCATGATGATTTGTAGAGATAATTATGGTTTGGAGTAATCTAAGAGATAAATATGATGCACACAACCGAGGAATGTGTTGTGTTATAAATAGAGTTTTTAATTAAGAATAAGTAAAGTTACAAGACAATTTGTATACAACTATGTTGTATTTTATGTCAGTGTTCACCTAGTTATATCTAATGACTAAAATTTTAGAATAATAAACAGTGTGTAGAATGTAATTTTAATAAGAAATGGTGGATTGTTTTCTCATTTAAATTTGAATTTTAATTTCAAATTCAGACTTAATTTTATTATTATGTGAAAGATAAATCAATAGTTTCATGCATTCACTAAAAGTGATGAGTATTGTACATATAAAAAAATAATATCCCTAATAGTTTAAAAAAGGTAATAAACACAAATATTATTCTATATACTGAAAGAGAGAAAAATAACATGGATAAGGTACTTTCTGTTGAAGAATAAGAATAAGATAAAGAAGAAATATTATTAGGGGAACCTGATGGATGGATTACTCTGATGAAGTCTCTGTTTTTGGTGAATTCATTTCAATATTTTTTTTCAGTACAAGAGAACTTTACATAGTCAATACAATTTTTTGTAACAATATTTAAGGATAAACCATACTTATTGTAATCCACAGGATGAAATTTGTGGATTGTGTGATCTATGGTGAATCTAAATCATATCAAGGAAAAGGGAATCATTTTTAGAAGTGAAACTTTTAAAAATTTATTGTACCTTATATTTGTGATTAAGTGTGTCTAATAGTGATCAAAGTAATCTCTTTAATAGAAGGAAAAGGTTGTATCCATAAGAAATGTAAAAAGGACTTGCAATCATTGATTCACTATCCCCCCAGTGATTTCCCACTTATCTTAAGGGTCCTCTTTAATATCAAGGAGGTATGATATAATTAAATAAAAATAATGTTAATGGTGACACTAGCCAAAAATGGTCATAAGGGGATACGGTTGAGTATGCTATGGAAATCATTAATATATAGTTATAAATAATGGATAGTTTTCCTAGGAAACTCGTTATCTCCTAACACAATACAGTCTAGAAATAATTATGTGGAACCAACTACTATAAAATGTTTTTCTTCCAAAATAGATACAAACATTCAGTAATATCCCATAGTCTTACCTAGGCCTTATTCCAAATTATCTCCCACGGTATAACCAAACAACTCTCCAAATCAATTCCCATGGTATAATTGATTATTCTCCTAACCAACTCTCATATTATAAATTAGTAACTCCATTATAAAGGATATAACATGCACTAAGAGTTCCTATGAAACACTCAATGAATTTAGTATGAAACCAACCAAATACCTCACTTAATTACCAAGTCTCCGAATAAAAATTAAAAGATTTGGTGAGAAATAAAATAATAATCATGGTCATCACAAGAATTTACAAATAAGAAAAAAAATAAACCTCCTATCACCACCAACATCCTCTAAAAAACAACCCATTTCCATATTATATACGAGCATTAATTAATAATTATCCATTAACATCCCATACTAGGGAATCCTAAACAAGGAACAATATAATGTGGCTCATAATAAGGTTGTAAAAACATCAAGATAACTTATTTCCACAAAATTCCAACCATTCCAAAAATAATAATTTGTAAAAAAACCATGCTGTGAAAATCCATTAGGATTCACTTGAAAGTCAAACCATTCTTTAACATAAAATCATACATTAAGAAAAGGGTTATACTTAGTTGAAATAAAATATTGGGTTAAACCCTTCCTTAAACCTCATAATCTTTTTAATGAGTCTCTTAGGAATTTTCATATAAACTTGGCATGAATAAAAATTTAATTCAAAATAAATACTTGAAATCCTTTTAAAATTCATTATTTCATGTATTTAAATCATTTTAAACATTTCAAATACTCCTAAAGAGTTATATATGTAGTTATATTTAAATAAAAATGAATTTAAAAACTCAAAAAATACATGAAATTTAAAAATAGAAGAATTACCCTTAAAAATTTACATTATCCTAGTAGAAACAACTCTTGTTCAATGTGAACGATATACCAAATAGGATGACAGACTCAAAAAACCCTAGAAAAAAATCTCTATGGGTAGATTAACTAAAACCCAAGATTTGACTAGTATGGTCAATAGGGTTCAAGGGAAAAAATGAAACCAAATGGAAATGGAAGATGTAAAGAAAGAGAATAATAAAGGAAAATATTGATACCTAACCTTAAAGAACCCTACTTGAAATAAAATCTAATAAAATCAATTGAGGAAGAAAAAGTTACCCCTATAGATCCTTGAGATAACACTTCTAGATGAGGGAAAAATGATCCATCAAGTATCTTTATTCTAACAAGGTTATAAAGGTGAATTGTAAAAATTAAAAATATTGGCAAAACACCTTAGGGTGTGACATTACTTCTTAGGGTGTGTCACCACTTCTAGACACCCACTATGGTGTGACCCTCTGAGTCACAACATAGTGCACCTCTTCTAGGTGGAAGCAATGATATTAATCCTTATGACACCCTATCATTGTTGTCCTCCAATACATGACCAACCTTCATTAAGAAATTATTATAAAGGAATACAGCATGTAATAGTCATCCCCATGGTGTAAAAACTAGTACCATGGTGAGACCTTCATCATTGATAAATTTTATAAAAATTATTGGTCTCTTTCATAGGGCATAACCCATACACACAGGGTTTCAATATGTAAGTGAATTTTCTTTACTCTTATGCATGGGACATGGCCCAAAATGACATCGGATGTAATGTCCCGGACCCGGGTACCACTCCACGGGTGCCCTGAACCCGGTTCGCCACATAACCTCAAGCGCATTTCCCCAAACGCCATAGGCTGTCGACTAGTAGCGAGGGCCCAGGTCTGATAGTGGGGAAACTATGCCCTCATTTGTCAAAGTGTAGCGCAGCGGAATGAAATAAAACATACAGCAATAGCGGAAGCAGTAAACCACACACAACTGAAATAAACAACTGTAGTAGATATAACCAACCAGAAATATAGATATGATGCAACATGCCTCCAATTCTAAGAAAAAAGCCAGAACATGTTACATATCAGTACAATCCAATACAGAGTACAAGTACAGAAAAGAAAAACAGAACAGCCAGTGGCATCGCGAGCCAATGCTCGGTCCCATGCTCTCATACACCTCAGCAGTAATCAAATACCTGTATAAGGACCCTTGCCCTTATCTACACCTGCAGAAACGAAATCTGTTTTGGTTAAAAAGCGTGGCCCAAACAGGGTGTGAAAAATATATCTCAGTAGGCACCCACCAAAGGACCGTTCTCAACTGTGTGTAAAACCTGCAATAATAGTGTACAGTAGTAAAAATGCAACAAAGTAAGTTGTACTAAACAGTAACTAACTTAACCAATTATTTTTCCATTTTAATATTAATTTAAACATTTTAATTTAAAATATCACCACAGTGAATATTTTAATAACAACTAATATCCTCAGACACGTAAACCCCTACCCTCAGGTAAAGAGTATCCAACACAAGAATCTGCCCACAGGCATAAGGATATTTCTCTCAGGTGTAGTAAGTGTCGCCCACAGGCACAGAATCAGCTGCCCACAGGCATGGAAGAAGATGCCCTCAGTCTAGGATAACAAATTCCCTTGGGTTAAGAAAAACAACTCCCATGGTGTAACACCCCAAGCTTCTATGGTATGCTTCTCTTTGAATAATGCAATAGCGTGTGTTATACGCAACTTCGAGTTCTAACACACACCACAACCAATCAAACTAGCCAACATGAATAGTAATATCCACTTTTTGAAATTTATAAATTTTATTTTTCAAAATGGACTTCATTTTTGGATTCGGAATTTTGAAATTAGCATAGGGTGAATTTTTGGAATTTTTCTGAAAAACTTCATTTTTTGATGAATAGTGAAACCACTAACTGGTAGTTAAAAAACTGAATTTTTCATAAAGCATAATTTTACCGCTTCTGTGAGTGGAATTTTGAAAATCCGAGAGACACAGTTAATATCAAGTAGTAAAATGTGGTTCAATGAGATGAAAATATTTTTTGTGAATAGTAACTTTTTACTTTTATTTACCACGGTTAAAAGTAAATAGGGTAATTAAGGGTAAAAATGATATTAATATTACCCTAACACATGTCCTAATTCTATTGGACAAGTTTATCTCGACCAAAAACAACCTTAGGAATAAAATATTATCATTTAGATCCACTTCGATTAGATTAGGACATTTATTATTATTTAATTCAAAGAAGAGTTAAAAGAGTTAAAATCAAAGTTTATTTACTAAAACATTTTTAATATAGGGTTATACATAAGATAAATTCAACTGTAAATATTCATTAGAAAGATAAAAAGATTTCCTACATAATTATATTTTATTTATAATTTTTAGACATTAAATAATTTAATTTATTTATGACACAATGATGATGGAGTAATTACCATAATAGTGAAAAATTTAAATAATTGATATTATAAATACCCAAATAAATATAATTTGAGACTTTTTATGAATTAAAATAATTTTCTAGGTAAATATGACATGTTAGGATTGATTTAATTAGCTTTTTTCTAAGTAATAATTCTTTTATGATTTTCACAAAAATCAAGTTTCCAAATAGTGTCAAAATTGACATAAAATAGTTTTTAAAAAAAATATTATATTATTAATTGATATTCAATTCTTAAAAATATAAGGTTTATCCAAGAGAATTATATCGTGATAGGTGTATCATTAATGGACCACTTGGGGATCTCTTGGAGGTATATAGTAAGTTTATTAACTATATAATATAAAAATACATAGTAACATGGTAAATGTCAAACTAATTAACTAAGAGTTAAAACAAAAAGATAAGGTTAATATAATGACCAAAACCTGTCTAAATTCTATTGGTTAAGTGGTTTTCGACCCATCCCCACCTTAAACTTTAAATAATCCACTTTTTATCCATTAGAAACCGAATATGAATTTATTATAAAATAATATTTCTATCTTTTCCAAAGGTTCCCCTCACCCCTATTATAAAAGGGAACTCCCCCTTCTCATTAATTAACACCTTCAAAGCCTTTTGGTTCGGCCAAACCCTGCCCAAATACTCTATCAACTTCCCTCAATACAACCTAGAGGCCTTATTTTGATCAGAAAGCCAACCTAAGGAGCTCTTTTGATCAAATCAAAAGGAATAACCCGAAGAAGAGGTAATGCTTTCACCACCCTTTTTCAAATTCATTTCTTCTTCAACTTCTTATTTCTTTTTTATTACCATTATAAAATAATGAATCCAGTATCTCCTGTATACTGTAATATTATTATAAATATGGCACAACCCTATTCAGTATTCTATCCATCCTTTGAATGACATGTCACCATACGTGCGTATGTACGGCTTACCGTCTCCATGCCGTGGTGTAATTGTTATTCAATATATTATTATTTGGATGGGTATAATAATGATTTTTAATTCATGTAAATAATAAATATAACATGATAATGATTCTTTATATATGATATACCATCCAATTATATATTATTTTAATATCAAAAGAATGATATTGTCACTCATGCGTACGTACGGACTACCGTCTCCACGAACGCGATGAGATTCATTCTCCATCGTATCCATTCAAGTATAATTATCATTTTATGATTTAAAAATAATTTTTAAGGACTTGATATCATATTGGATATGAATAATATACAACCTATCCATGAAAAACACGTCTTACGTAACAAAACATATAAAAGTAAATGAGTAAGTTAACACCCGAAACAACGATAATACTAAGATATTATTAACAAATCATTGTTAAAAGATAATATATGATATCATATTAATATATATGATTATTGTATAATTTAATAACAATTATTTTACCATTATACAGGAGTTTAACCTACCCTCAACCAAGGAAAGTTACAAGGTAAGGGTTTATTTCCAAATCTCTTCATTATCCGAGGTTGTTTATACGTAATAATCTACTGGGATTTATTTATCATCCACGTCCATGTTTCTTAAAATGTATTTCAAAACATTTTTACTATTTACAAGAATATGGGTTAAAGTCATTTATACCCTTATTTGAATTTTTATAATAGGTTTATAAAGGAATCTTTCCGTCGTTTTCCTAACAAGGTGTTTTTTAACCTTTTCGACAGAATTAAGGTAAGAATGTTTTTTTAACTTATACAGCGGGTGAGGCTATTTTCCGCTGTTATAAAATCTTAGAAGCTTCCCTTACAAGATTATAATAAAATTTTCAAATTAAATGTTCTATTTTATAATTATGTGACTTCGAAATGATTTCAAAAAAAAGGGACATTTCTCTCAAATAGTTTTGATTTCATCTATGTCAACATCCTTTGATGGATTTTAAGCTTATTTGAAGTTGATTTATTATGATACAAACTTCCATATTGTATTGAAGATTTTGTGATTTGTTTGACTGTGGATGTGTTATTTTTATACCATTCATGTTTTATGGAGAAAGTATTTACATATCGTATGCTATTTTTAATACGAATGTTTATGTTATGTTTAAACCTGTTCATATGAGGAATGAATTGGACTTAATATGTGATGGGTGGAGCCCGCTATAGCTTCTCGATGCATCGGTAGATCTCATGAGACAAACTAGTGTCTTGGAACAAGTCCTTGACAAAATCTTATTTGTAATCTTGGCACGAGGCCTTGGCTATGTGGTTATGATAGTTTGGTATTTTGCATACCATCATTATGAAAGTGGTTATTGATATTACATGCGATTATTCGATTAGTAGAATATCCATGTGAATAATTAAATGGCATTATTTCATTTTATTTTTTCCATACTATGTTGAAGTTCAAGTTTAAAAGGCTTTTGTTTTATTTATACATTGCCTTAAATTTTTATTCTTATTTATGAAAGTTTCCGATATATTGTTATCCTTACTGGGCATTTGAGCTCACCCCTTTTCTATGTTTTATTTTTCCCAGGATGTGAAGAAGTAATTTATGAATGACCTGCAGGGATAGTATGAGGGGGTAAGAGTGTGGACTATGGAGACTATATTATTGTGGTTTTTATTTTATGATGTAATGTAAACATTATTAATGTATCTAGTTATTCCAAGGCTAATAAACTAATCGGTCTTTTGAGATTTGATCTTTCTTGTGATCATGCCAATGTTATGTAATAATGCACCAACTCTGGGTAACTGGGGTCAGGGCATTATAGTTGGTATCAGAGGAATTTTAGTACAAACCTTCGAAGCTAGATTTAGATAAACTCTGATTAGAGCACATAGATTTAAGATATACTTTGAGGATTAGTATAGAAGAACTTCCTAGAATTTTAGTATTGTCGAGATTTTGTGAGTTTTCCAAGAAATACAAACCTGTCTGGATACGAGCATGTAGAGGCAGCTCTGGCACAGATGTACCTATGGGTAAAACCCGAAAACACCACTTTGAGCTAGACTCGAACGGGAACAGGTGCACGACAATGGGCCTTGCTGCACTCTTGGTTACGACACTCCCAGGGGATATTCTTAGGATAACTCTCATTTTCTTTACAAATAATTATGAATGGTTTATGAGTATATACTTCCTCAAAGAAAATATTTTTATGACTATGGATTATATCCATAAATAGTTCAATTTATGTTCAGTGTTTTATAAGTATGGAATTATGTATTCTGATTCATAAACTGATCTAGTTTATGCCATTGTTTAGAAATGGATCCTAGTGGAAGAAATGGAAACTGTATCAATGCACGCACTCCATGTATGGATTTCCCTCCTGCTCAAGATAATTATAGTGGAGCCGGTGATGCAACTAGTGCTGATAAACTAATCACCATACTGGGACAACTCACTCAGGTTATGAATAATAACCTTACCCGTATGGAGCACCCTGATCCGCAGTGTGGTGGATCAATGTTAGATCGCTTCATGAGGCAACAACCACCAATATTCAATGGGAGTAAAAATCCATTAGTAGCTGGGAAATGGATAAGTTCCCAAGAGAAAATATATCAGGCTTTGGGAAGTAGTGAAAGGGAAAAATTTATCATGGCAGTTTACCTCCTCACTGGAGATGTTGATCAATGGTGGTCATTGACTCAAAACATGAACGAAGATGATGAAGTATCAAATATGGAATGGAGGGAGTTCAAAGATCTATTTTTAGAAAAATACTTTCCTCGCGACCATCGAGTAGATATGGAAAGACAATTTCTGAGTCTGAGACAAAAGGAGGATGAAAATGTCACAAAGTATGAGGCTAACTTTACAATGTTAGCAAGGTATGCTGGAGATTATATACGTAACCCAAGAAGTAAGATTTATTGTTTCTTTGATGGGTTAAAACCATTTCTCCATCAAGAATTACTCTCACAATCCTTCTTGTCGTACGAAGACATTGTCTCATGTTCTATCAAGACAGAAAATGAATTCTCTAAGTCTTATGACTTTAAAGCAAAGGAAGAGAATAAGAGATCTGCTGATCAATCTAGAAATGGAAATAAGGGGAAGAAGGGAAAAGTTGAATATCAATCCTGCTGTAAATGTGGGAAGAAACACCCTGGTACTTGCTTAAAAGGAACGGGAGTCTGTTACAAGTGTGGTGAATAAGGCCACAAAGCTCATGATTTCAAGGGGAAGAAGGAAGCTACCGATGTCCAATTCTACAATTGCACGGAGATGGGACATTATTCAAATGAATTTCCTAATCATTAGGGGAACTTACCTCAGAAAAGGACAAGGGATCAAGGCCAAGCTTATGCTATCACTACTACTGAGGTAGAAGCTCTGAAAGACATGGTGGCAGGTAATTTAATGGTTTCCTCAAGTTTAGAAAATGCATTATTTGATTCCCGATCATCGCATTGTTTCATATCTTCCCAATTTTCTAAGAAAATTAGATATTTCCAATTTTATTTAACAAGGGATTTGTCAGTTAAAACTCCTAAGGGAAGTATCATTGCAACAATGTTTTGTGAATTAGTCCCCATTAGAGAACATAAATTTTCTTTATCTGCTGATCTCATCGTCATACCTATGATTGAGTTTGATATAATCCTCGGTATGGATTGGAGTTCGGACCATGATGCGAAGATTTATTGTAAGAAGAAGGAGGCTACGATTTTTGATGATGATGATAAGAAACACCTTATCTTTAGAGAAGAATCGTCACCACCAAATTCTTATCTAGATCGACCCCCAGTAGCTCAACTAAATTCAATTATTGGGGAGGAAGAGAATTAAATGACTATGGGTGAGGAAAGTAATGTTCAAATAGAGGATGTACCTATTGTGAAAGAATATGTAGATGTGTTTCCGGACGATTTACCTGGATATCCTCCAGAACGATAAGTTGATTTTTCCATTGATTTAATTCCTGGATCAAGGCCTATATCGAAGACCCCTTATAGAATAGCCACTATAGAATTAGTAGAACTAAAGAAACAACTTTAGTAATTGAGTAATAAGGGATTTATTCACCCTAGTGTTTCCCCATGGGGATCCCCTATTCTTTTTGTTAAAAAGAAAGACGGATCTATGAGTTTATGTATCGACTATAGGGAGATCAATTCTATAACAATAAAGAACAAGTATCCCCTAACTCTCATTGATGATTTATTTGACCAACTGCATGGAGCTCAATAATTTTCAAAGATTGACCTTCGATCTAGATACCATTAGTTGTGTGTGAAGAAGGAAGACATTCCGAAGACAGCATTTAGAACCAGGTACAGGCATTACGAGTTTACAGTAATACCTTTTGGATTGACTAATACACCCTCTGTATTCATGGATCTTATGAATAGAGTTTTCAAGGAATATCTCGATAGATTTGTGGTGGTATTTATTAATTATATCTTGGTATACTCCAAAAGCTACAAAAATCATAAAAATCACTTGCGCATTATCCTGAAGACTCTGAGAAGACATGAATTATATGGGAAGTTTAGCAAGTGTGAATTCTGTCTTCAGGAGATTTCGTTTCTTGGCCATATTGTCTCTAAAGATGGAATCTCTGTTGATCCTTCTAAGACCAAAGCAATCCAAGAATGTTCTGAACTGACGAGTATAACTGAGGTATGTAGTTTTATTGGTTTAGCAGGTTATAATCGATGTTTTGTCTAGAATTTTTCCCGGTTGGCTAACCCATTAACAGAGCTCACATGTGAAGGGGTTAAATTTTTTTAGAAAAAAGAGTGTGAAGAATGTTTCGAAGAACTAAAGAGAAGATTATTCAATGCTCCTATATTGACTCTACCATCGGGGAATGATGGGTTCGTTATTTATAGTGATGCATCGAAGAAAGGACTTGGTTGTTTCCTTATGAAGAATGATAGGGTTATTGCATATGCATCACGACAGTTGAAAAATCATGAACAAAACTATCCTACTCGTGATCTCGAGTTAGCAGCTGTGATCTTTACTTTGAAGATGTGGAGGCACTACCTCTATGGTGAAAAATGTGATATTTATACTGATCACAAGAGTTTGAAGTATATTTTCTCACAAAAAGAACTCAACAAGAGGAAAAGGATATGGATTTAATTACTCAAGGATTATGATTGTACAATACACTACCACTCGGGGAAAGCAAACAAGGTGGAAGATGCTTTAAGTAGAAAAGAGCATGGAGTTTTGAACAATATGAGAATTGAAAGGGATCCAATTTTCATGGATCTAGTGAATATAGACATGGGAATAACCAGGGAAGGTGAAACATCAAGGATTTTTCAAATGGTTGCCAAACCATCTTTACTAGAAAGGTTTAAGAGTTCTCAGACCGTTGATGAAGAATTTCAAAAGAAGATTAAAGATGTGAATGATGGGAGATTGAGAGACTTTGTGTATGAAGATGGAATTTTGAACTTTGGGAAGAGACTTTGTGTTTCCGATATACCTGATCTAAAAAGGGAATTGTTGGATGATTCTCATAGTTCCAATTTCTCTATATACCCTGGGAGCACCAAAATGTATAGAGATTTGAAGGAACATTTTTGGTGGGACAACATGAAGAGGGAGATTCCTGATTTTGTGTCAAGATGTATGTTTTGTCAACAAGTGAAAGCTGGAAGACAATAGCCTGGAGGAGTCATGCAACCTCTTCCCATACCAGACTGGAAATGGGACAATATCACGATGGACTTTGTCATGGGACTACCAAAGACTCCAAGAAGGAACGATGCAATATGGGTCATTGTTGATCGTCTTACCAGGTCAGCACATTTTATTTATATAAGAGAAGATTTACCACTTGAACGACTAGCAAGACTATATATTAATGAAGTTTTGAGACTTTATGGAGTACCCCTATCGATTGTTTCTGATCGTGATCCCCGTTTTACTTCAAGATTCTGGAAAATTCTTCAGAAAGCATTGGATACTGAACTTCATTTGAGCACTGCCTACCACCCTCAAACAGATGGACAATCAGAATGAACTATTCAAACCATAGAATACATGTTGAGATCCTGCTCACTTGACTTTTAGGGTATGTGGGATCAATATTTACCTCTGGTAGAATTTTCCTATAACAATAGCTTCCATTCGAGTATTCAGATGGCACTATATGAAGTGTTATACGGAAAGAGATGTCGCACACCAACCTGTTGGGATGAAGTTGGTGAAAGAAAACTTGTAGGCCCAGAACTGGTAGAGGAAACGATGGAAAAGGTAAAGGTAATCCAAAACCATATCAAAGCAGCTCAAAGTAGGTAGAAGAGCTATGCCGATAATCGAAGGAAGGATTTGGAATTTCAAGTCGGTGATCATGTTTTCCTTAAGGTGTCTCCATGGAAGGGAGTCATACGTTTATGGTAAGAAAGGTAAATTGAGTCCCAGGTACATCGGACCTTTTGAAATTCTAGAACGAATTGGGGTTGTAGCTTACCAATTGGCAATGCCGCCAAGTCTCTCCAAAGTTCATGATGTGTTCCACGTATCTCTGTTGAGGAAATACATGCCTCACCCAATGCATGTACTCACATATGAGGAATTAGAACTGGAACCTGATCTATCTTACTGCAAAGAGCCCGTCAAGATTCTTGATACGAGAGAACAAGTACTGAGAAACCAGACGACTCGGCTGGTAAAATTATTGTGGAGAAACCATACGATGGAAGAGGCAATGTGGGAACCCGAGGAACTTATGATGAAGAACCACCCGAGTCTTTTCATGCGGTAGTATTCTCGAAATTTCGAGGATGAAATTATTTGAAGGAGGGGAGAATGTAACACCCCAAGCTTCTACGATACAATTCTCTTTGAATAATGGAATAGCGTGTGTTATACGCAACTTTGAGTTCTAACACACACCACAACCAATCAAACTAGCCGTTAGGAATAGTAATACCCCATTTTTGAAATTTATAAATTTTATTTTTCAAAATGGACTTCATTTTTGGATTCGGAATATCGAAATAAGCCTAGGGTGAATTTTTGATATTTTTCTGAAAAACTTCATTTTTTGATGAATAGTGAAACCACTAAGTGGTAGTTAAAAAACTGAATTTTTTATAAAACATAATTTTACCACTTCTGTGAGTGTAATTTATAAAATTATAGAGACACATTTAATATCAAGTAGTAAAATGTGGTTCAATGAGATTAAAATAATTTTTTGTGAATAGTAACTTTTTACTTTTATTTACCACGGTTAAAAGTAAATAGGGTAATTAAAGGTAAAAATGATATTAATATTACCCTAACACATGTCCTAATTCTATTGTACAGGTGTATCTCGACCAAAAACAACATTAGGAATAAAATATTATCATTTAGGTCCACTTGGATTAGATTAGGACATTTATTATTATTTAATTCAAAGAAGAGTTAAAATAGTTAAAATCAAAGTTTATTTACTAAAACATTTTTAATATAGGGTTATACATAAGATAAATTAGATTGTAAAAATTCATTAGAAATATAAAAGGATTTAAAACATAATTATATTTTATTTATAATTTTTAGACATTAAATAATTTAATTTATTTATGACACAATGATGATGCAGTAATTACCATAATAGTGAAAAATTAAAATAATTGATATTATAAATACCCAAATAAATATAATTTGAGACTTTTTATGAATTAAACTAATTTTCTAGGTTATTATTACATGTTATTATTTATTTAATTAGCTTTTTTCGAAGTAATCATTCTGTTATGATTTTCACAAAAATCAATTTTCCAAATAGTGTCAAAATTGACATAAAACAGGTTTTAAAAAAAATATTATATTATTAATTGATATTAAATTCCTAAAATTATAAGGTTCCGCCAAAAGACTTATATAATGATTTGTGTATCATTAATGGACCACTTGGGCGTCTCATGGAATTATATAGTAAGTTTATTAACTATATAATATAAAAATACAAAGTGACATGGTAAGTGTCAAATTAATTAACTAAGAGTTCAAACTAAAAGATAAGGTTAATATAATGACCAAAACCTGTCTAAATTATATTTGTTAAGTGGTTTTCGACTCATCCTCACCTTAACCTTTAAATAATCCACTTTATAGCCATTACAAAGTGAATATGAATTTATTATAAAATAATATTTCTAGCTTTTCCAAAGGTGCCCCTCACCCCTCTTATAAAAGGGAACTCCCCCTTCTCAATAATTCACACATTCAAAGCCTTTTGGTTCGGCCAACCCCTATACAAATACTCTCTTAACTTCCCTCACTACAACCTAGAGGCCTTAGTTTGATCATAAATCCAACCTAAGGATCCCTTTTGATCAAATCAAAAGGAAGAACCCGAAGAAGAGGTAATGTTTTCACCACCCTTTTTCAAATTCATTACTTCTTCAACTTCTTCTTTTTTTGTTATTCCCATTCTAAAATAATGAATCCAGTATCTCCTATATAATTTAATATTATTATAAATATGGTACAACCATATTAAGTATTATATCTATCCTTTGAATGACATGTCACTATACGTGCGTACGTATAGCTTACCGTCTCCACGTCATGGTGTAATTGTTATTCAATATATTACTATTTGGATGGGTATAATAATGATTTGTAATTCATGTAAATAATAAATATAACATGATAATGATTCTGTATATATGATATACCATCCAATTATATATTATTTTAATATCAAAGTAATGATATTGTCACTCGTGCGTACGTACGGACTACCGTCTCCACGAACGCGATGAGATTCATTCTCCATCGTATCCATTCAAGTATAATTATCATTTTTTGATTTAAAATAATTTTTAAGGACTTGATATCATCTTGGATATGAATAATATACAACCTATCCATGACAAACATGGCTTACGTAACAAAACATATAAAAGAAAACGAGTAAGTTAACACCCGAAACAATGATAATACTAAGATATTATTAACAAATCAATGTTAAAAGATCATATATGATATCATATTAATATATATGATTATTGTATAATTTAATAAAAATTATTTCACCATTATATAGGAGGTTAACCTACCCTCAACAAAGTAAAGGTACAAGGTAAGGGTTTATTTCGCAATCTCTTCATTATCCAAGGTTGTTTATACGTAATAATCTAATGGGATTTCTTTATCATCCGCATCCATGTTTCTTAAAAATGTATTTCAAAACATTTTAACTATTTACAATAATATGGTTTAAAGTCATTTATACCCTTGTTTTACTTTTTATAAGAGGTTTATAAAGGAATCGTTCCGTCGTTTTCCAAACAAGGTGTTTTTTAACCTTTTCGACAGAATTAAAATAAGAATGTTTTTTAACTTATACGACGGGTGCGGCTATTTTCCACCATTATAAAATCTTTGAATCTTCCCTTACAAGCTTATAAGAAAATTTTCAAAGTAAATGTTCTATTTTATAATTATGTGACTTCTAAATGATTTCAAAAAAATGGATATTTCTCTCAAATAGTTTTGATTTCATCTATGTCAACATCCTTTAATGGATTTTAAGCTTATTTGAAGTTGATTTATTATTATGAAAACTTCCATATTGTATTGAAGATTTTTTGATTTGTTTGACTGTGGGTGTGTTATTTTTATACCATTCATGGTTTATTGAGAAATTATTTACATTTTGTATGCTATTTTTAATACGAATGTTTATGTTATGTTTAAACCTGTTCATATGAGGAATGCATTGGACTTAATATGTGATGGGTGGATCCCGCTATAGCTCCTCGATGAATCAGTAGGTATCATGAGACAAACTACTGTCTTGGCACAAGGCCTTGAAAAAATATTATTTGTAGTCTTGGAACGAGGCCTTGGCTATGTGGTTATGATAGTCTGGCATTATGCATTCCATCATTATGAAAGTGGTTATTGATATTGCATGTGATTATTCGATTAGTAGAATATTCATGTGAATAAGTAAATGGAATTATTTCATTTTATTTTTTCCATACTATGTTTAAGTTCAAGTTTAAAAGGCTTTTGTTTTAGTTATACATTACCTTAAATTTTTATTCTTATTTATTAAAGTTTCCGCTATATTGTTATCCTTACTGGGAATTTGAGCTCACGCCTTTTCTATTTTTTATTTTTCCCAGGATGTGAAGAAGTAATTTATGAATGACCTGCAGGGATAGTATGAGGGGATAAGAGTGTGGACTATGGAGACTATATTGTTGTAGTTTTAATTTTATGATGTAATGTAAACTTTATTAATGTATCTAGTTATTCCAAGGCTACTAAACTAATCGGTCTTTCGAGATTTGATCTTTCTTGTGATCATGACAATGTCATGTAATAATGCACTGAATCTGGTTAACTGGGGTCGGGGCGTTACACACGGGATAAGTAAAACATTTCCCTCAGGCGCAAGTAACTGGTCCATGCCCAAAACATTCACAAGCAATTCCTTTCAAGGAATTTCTACAATCATTACTTTAAAGGCATACCCTCGGGTATCCTGGAAAAATGGCTAAATAGAGGAACACACCCCTTGGGTGGTCCTGGATCCAAGCACTGATCCAAAACAACAGTTTTACAACTTTAATTAATCACATATACAATTATAGGTATTAAAATCAGCCACGGCTTTATCCACACGACACCCCAACATGGGTTCGTGGCACTAAAAAACAGTCAAAACGCACGACAGTTGGAAAATAAACACCAAGACACCTACCTTATACACCAACGAGCGGTATACATGATCATCGATCCTAGAAATGCCCAAAAATTATGTAGATTTGACGATGAAAGAAACTCTCTTAAACTTTAATAACATCCATTAGGGGAAGAATTGGCAAGAGACACACCAGGAGAAGGGAGAGCTTACCCGCGTGGTTCCAACGAGATCATCCGAGGAGAAAACAGATTCCTAATGAACTCTCGGCAGATCTCCGCAGCTTCGTCCTTCTCTCCCGAGCTCCCTCTTCCTGTTCTAAGCCATCCCTGTGAATAGGGGAGGCTACTACCCATTTTAAGTGAAAAAACAAAGTACACGAAGTGTATTTCCAAGTACACGGCGTGTACTTCCCATTTATAAACTGTTCCTCTGGCGGCTTCCCGCCAGCGTTGCACTGTTCACCTGCCGACATGACTACATGGCATGTCTTCGTGAGCACATGGAGTGTACTGCCCCACAACTAGAAACCTCCATACTATTCGTCTGCCGACTAACTACACAACGTGTAAAGGACTAATACACGGCGTGTAGTCGGTTCCTACACCCTTCATCCCCAGCATGGTCACACGCCCTGTGTACTTATCTCACATGGGAGTGGCATGTGGACAAAGTACACAGTGTGTACTTTCCAAAAATTGTAATTTTCCCCATTTTCCATATTTTCTCAAAAACACTTAAGGAAAAGAGAAAATAAGATTCCCCTACCTCAAAACTAAGAACCGGATTCTTACAAACTTCCCCCCTTAAAGAAAATCGTCCCTGAATTTCCCTCACAATGGTGACGAAGATAAATCCGTGAACAAATCCGTCCACTGAGAACGTACGTCGGTCTCCCGATCCCAGGTATCGTCCTGCACTCGGCCATGCTGCCATAGCACCCATACGAGACGAACTGACTGGCCTCAGAAACCTTCATGCTCCTGTCATTGATACGAATCGGATGCTCCTCAAAGGACGCATCTAAATCCAGCTCAACCTCCTCTGGCTAAAAAATGTGAGATGGGTCTGAATGATAACGGCGCAACTGAGATACCTGGAAGACGTCATTCATGGCCCGGTACCTCTGCGGTAACTGCAATCGATAGGAAACTGGCCCAACTCTATCCAAAATCTCAAATGGCCCCACATACCTCGGTGAAATTTTGCCCTATCTCCTGATCCGCTTGTGTCCCAGCCTCGGCGAAACATGAAAGAAAACTTGATCCCCGGCCACGAACTCCAAAGGTCTTCTATGGCGATCATCATATGATTTCTGATGATACTGAGCGGTAGCCATCTGCTTCTGAATCAACTGGACCTTCTTAGAAGTCTCTTGCACGAGACATGGTTCCAGTAAAGCTGACTCACCTACCTCTAACCAGCACAAAGGTTATCGTCACGGCCTACCGTATAAAGCCTCGTATGGTGCCATCTCAATAGTCACCTGAAAACTATTGTTATAGGAAAACTCGACTTGGGGTATATGCTTCTCCCAAGATCCCCCAAAGTCTAGGACGCATGCATGCAGTATGTCCTCAAGAACCTATATAGTACGCTCTAACTGGCGATCGGTCTGAGGGTGGTAAGTTATGCTCAGAAGCACCTGTGTACCCAGTTCCCTCTGAAAACCCTACCAGAAACAAGACGTAAAACGGACGTCCCTATCTGAAACGATAGAATGAGGAACCCCATGAAGACGTATGATCTCTCGGATATATAACCTTCCGAGATCGTCAACAAAGAAGGTCTCCTTGATCGGAAAAAAGTGATCTACCTTCATGAGTCTGTCCACAATAACCCACACGGCATCATTGCCTCTAGGTGACCTCGGCAAACCAGTCATGAAATCCATCGCGACATCATCCCATTTCCACTTCGAGATGGGTAACTGCTGTAACAGTCTAGCTAGTTTCTGATGCTCCGCCTTCACCTGCTGACAGGTGGAACATCTTGTAACAAAACCATCTACATCTCTCTTCAAACCCGTCCACCAGTACTGGCGTCTCAAGTCACGGTACATCTTGGTAACCCCGGGATGAACTGCCCAAGATGAAGCATGAAACTCCCGCATCAGCTTCTCGCGTATATCCCATGGAACCCATACTTGTCCATGGAAATGCATAACCTCATCATCGCATATCGTCCATCAGGAGGAGGGTCCTCACTTGCCACCGACTCCCATAGAACTAGGCCTTCTGGATCAGATAGCTGTCTTATCCTCACTCTATCCATGATGGTAGAAGTCATAGCTAAAGAGGAAAGATAAGTCTTCCCCTAACTGTCATGCACCTCCAAATACATCTCAGAGAACAAATCCATAAGCTTCCACTCATCACTGGCCTCCTGCACATCATGTATATGAGTCTTCATGCTCAGTTCATCAGCTACTGCATTACCTTTACCATGTGTATAGGCAAGCTCAAAATCGAAGTACTGAAGGTATTCGACCCACCTTCTCTGCCTCAAATTCAAGTCACGCTGAGTAAAGATATACTTGAGACTTTTTTGATCGGTAAAAACCACAAAATGTTCTCCCAATAGATAATTTCTCCAACAGCGCAACGCATGCAAAACTGCAGCCAACTTGAGATCATGTGTGGGGTAATTCCTCTCATGTGGCCTCAACTGCCGAGACCCGTATGCAACAACTCGATCGCCCTGCATCAACACAGCTCCCAGCCCAACCCCTGATGCATCACAGTAAATTGTATAGATCTGCCCCTGCTATGAGAGTATCAGTATCTGTGAGGATCTCAACCTTCCTTTCAGGTCCTGAAAGGCTGTCTCACAAGCTTCTGTCCAAACGAACTTCACACCCATCTTAGTCAAACCCATCAACGGTGCTTCTAAGCGGGAGAAGTCCTGGATGAAACGTCTGTAGTAACCATCCATCCCCAAGAAACCTTGTATTTCAAACACATTCTTAGGATTCTCCTAGGAAACTACAGCTCTCACCTTCTCTGGGTCTACTGCAACTCCTGCCTCTGAGATGATATAACCCAGGAAGTGAATCTGGTCCATCCAAAAGTGGCACTTTGAGAGCTTAGCATATAGACGATGTTCTCTTAGCGTACTCAATACAATCTCAAGATGGGTGGCATGGTCATGTAGAGTGTGAGAGTACACCAAGATGTCGTCCACGAATACTACCACAAAAGAATCCAGATACGGATGGAACACACGATTCATCAGAGCCATGAAAACTGTTGGCACGTTCGTGAGTCCGAACGGCATAACTGTATACTCATATAGACCATACCTACCCCTGAAAGCTATGAGAGGTATATCAGATGGTCTAACGCGCTGCTGATGATATCCAGACCTCAAGTCAATCTTCCAGAACACTTTTGCTCCACAAAGTTTATCAAAAAGGTCATCAATCCTTGGTAAGGGATATAGGTTCTTAACCGTCAACTGGTTCAGCTTCCGATAATCCACACAGAATCTGAGGGTACTGTCCGTCTTCTTTGCAAAAAGGATAGGAGAACCCCATGGAGAAGTACTGGGTCGGATAAAACCATTTGATTGTAACTCCTATAACTGCCTCTTGAGCTCTTGAAACTCATATGTGGCCATCCGATAAGGAGGAATGGACACTGGTGCTGCTCCTGGAACAAGCTCAATAAATAAATCCACCTCTCGCTCCGGAGGTAGACCTGAAAATTCATCTGGGAAGACATCCCTGAAACGATCAACCACTGGAGGGAAATCCGTCTAAAAAGTCCCCTGATCATCTAGATATAAGCTCGCAATCAGGGCTGTGACTCCACCTCACCCATTATGCTTTGGTCCATCTCGACTCGCCTGAACATCCCACTCGCCCTTGTATAGAAACTCTCCACCCTCTGGTGACGTGAAATGCACCCTGTGACGATAGCAGTCTACAAGGGCTCAAATGGGAACCAACCAGTCCATCCCGAGAATGACATCATAGCTCGTCATCTCCAAGACATAGGGGTCCCAAACGAAGTGACACCCTCAAACCTCAAGGGGGAAGTCCTTGCACTGACGCACATCAGTCGTTCTAGCTCCCAACAGTGTTTTTAGCGTCATGAAATCAGAAGAAGTAGAAATAAAAAGCCCAAGGCCCTCCACAACGGGCACAGATATAAAACTATGTGTCGCACCCATATCGAAATGTACTGAAGATAAGACAGAAGATACTAGAATAGTACCTCTGACTGTAGAAGGTCCGGGATCCTGCTCCTGTTGGGTCTGTTGCACTGCATATACATGCCCAGTGACGCGGCCCTGCGACACAGCCTGGCTACCCTGAGCTATCCCGCCCTACTACCTCTGAGATCCTGGTGTTTGGCTACCACGGCCATGACCACCATCTCTACCTGCACGCCCTAACGTATTCAAGTTCCCTGGCTGGTAAGAAGCCACTAGTCCTGCTCCCGCACGCGGAGTCTGCACAGAACCCCTCTCGCTAGCCATCGGTGGAAACACCCTGAAAAAGCATTGCAGATGACCCATCTTTCCGCAAGCATGGCACTCCACTGGTTCTTGTGGACACTATGGCCTCTTGTGCACCTCTCTACCACACTAGTAGCACATGACTTGGCCACCTGAATCATTCTTCTGACTGGTACTGCCACCATGAGAGAAGTCCCTCTGTCTCTTCCTATTTCCAGCAGAAATAGTACCAGTAACTGGTGCTGAACCACCCTGGCCCACACCACTAGATTCCCCCAGGTTCCTCTCTGTAATCAGAGCCTGGTTCACAATAGCATGTATAGAAGTTAACCTGAAAACATTCACCAGCGCTCGGATGTCATACTGAAGACCATCCCCGAAGCGCCTGGCTCTCAGCATCTCATCACCCACCATCACTGGTGCAAAGCGCTGAAGATCGGTAAAGAGATCAGAGTAATCCATCACTAATATAGCGCCCTATTGCAGATTCATGAACTATCGAGCTCTATCTTCCCTCAGCGTCTCTGGGAAGAATAAGTCATAAAAGACTGCCTGAAAATCCTCCCACGCCATGTTTTTGTGACGCTATGACTGTGTGGTAACATTCCACCACCTCTTGGTGGAATCACGCAGCATGTAAGTCATGAGCTTCACCCTCCGCCCTGGAGGCGTCTCAAGATGCTCAAAAATAGTTTGCATCGATCCCATCCAAGACTCCGCAGCCTGTGGTCCACCATCCCCTAAAAACATAGGCGGATGCTTCTACGGAAAGATACGCGTCAACTCTGCCATAGATGTGGTAGCTGGTGGTGCTCACTGAAAGGTCTGCATAAACCGCATAAATCCTTCACAGAACTGCGCCTTTGCACCTGTGTCTGATATAACGGTTGGTGCCGCATCTGGATCTACTGGATGATCAACTGGTAGCCCATGGCCCATCATCATTGGAGTATAGTTGTCGCTGCTCTCCTGGCGAACAACGCATGGTCGTCTAGGCGGCATGACACTACAAGGTCAAAAAAATGCCTTTAGAAAAAGTTTATTAACGACCAAAAACGACGAAAACCCAAAAAGGGAACAGGAGGAAAAAGGCATTCGAAATTTGAAAAACAAGACTACATGACGTGTATACTGACTACACGGCATGTACTTGACTCCCCTTCCCCTGCCTGGGTCCTTCTGCACGGCTAATCCATACGGCTTCCGTTTGAACAAAACTATACGGCGTGTATATCATCTACACGACGTGTATGGTGGTATTTCCAACTTCCTGTGTCGTTTGTGACACGGCTGACTACTCAGCTTGACACAACATGGTGTGTTACACCCGCACATGGTGTGTACACTACTCCATTTTCCCAGTCCCACGGCTTACTCCACACGTTCTATCCTTGGACAAGACTACACGACATGTCCCATAGGTACACGGCATGTACTAGACAAGCTCTGCCGACCCGTGTTGTTAGTTAAACAGCCGGATACACGGCTCAACCTACACGGCTAGTTCAATATACACACGACATGTAATTGAAAGGATTACCCTGACCTGTGTTGTTAGTTACACGGTCGGGTCCCCATGTCTCACTACACAGCGTGTTCCACAGTGGACACAGCGTGTATGTCTTAAGGTTTCCTCCGCCTGTGTTGGAGTTACACGGCGGACACTGGGTCAACCCCGCATGGCATGTACAGAAATTACACGGCATGTTTTCCCCAAGATCATCCCTTCCCCATGTCACTGCCCACATGGTTTGTGAAACGAGTAAAGACTACACGGCAGTTACTCGGGGTACACGGCGTGTACTCAAAAAGTTTATTTTTCTTCCTGAACAGAAGAACATACATGGCATGTCTATAGTACTACATGGCGTGTATAATGGGTTTCAAGATAGTATGCCTCAGAAACTTCCCTGGAACCCAAAAAACACTGAAAAACAACACTTGAGTTTCAAATTCTGATCCGTGAGGGCCCATACTCCCCACAAAACAAAGTTTGACATCTTATCTATGTTATAACAAAATAAACAGTCAATGATCCACCAAATTCCGGTCAATGGGGGCCCATACTCCCCAAAAACCAAAGTTTGGAATTCATTATTTAAACAAGCTCATACAAAATACCCTATCACATAGCAGGTATTTATCAAGCAGCTATCACAATAGCATTCTTTTCTAGCACAACATCTATGACAACAACATGCAATTTTTCTAATGCACCTACATGTCATGGAAACTATGCATGGCATGTGATTTCTAGCATGTGCCTAAATAATGCATGAGATGGAATACCCTCATCTCATTAGGTTGCAACTAAACAGAACCCATAGATAAAATATCAACAGCACAATACAAGTGCGTCACCCAATCGTCAAATCATATAAACTGTAAATTGAAAATTCAGAAAAATTTCAATACGAGGTAAATTGGATTTTCCCTGTTCACGGGTTAGCTACAACCGGGCACAGATTATTACCAACTACCGTTACATCCTATCCCTGACTAAGGCTCCAAATAGTATGTCAAAGAAAATAACTCCTCTGATACGACTTTGTAACGTCTCGTACCCGGGTACCACTCCACGGGTTCCCTGAACCCGGTTCACCCCATGACCTCAAGCGCATTTCTCCAAATGCCATAGGCTTCCAACTAGCAGTGAGGGCCCAGGTCTGATAGTGGGGAAACTATGCCCTGATTTTTCAATGTGTAGCGCAGCAAAATGAAATAAAACATACAGCAACAAGGGAAGAAGTAAACCATAGACAACTGAAATAAAAAACTGCAGTAGATATAAACATCCCTGAATATAGATATGATGCAACATGTCTCCAATTCTAGGAAAACAGCCAAAATATGTTACATAGCAGTACAGTCCAATACAGAGTACAAGTATAGAAAAGAATAACAGAACAGCCAGCGGCATCGCGAGCCAATGCTCGGTCCCATGCTCTCCTACACCTCAGTAGCAATCAAATACCTATATAAGGACACTTTCCCTTATCTACACCTGCAGAAACGTAATCTGTTTGGGCCAAAAAGCGTGACCCAAATAGGGTGTGAGAAATATATCTCAGTAGTCACCCACCAAAGGCTCGTGCTCAACTATGTGTAAAACATGCAACAATAGTGTGCAGTAGTAAAAATGCAATAAAGTAAGCAGTACTAAACAGTAACTAATTTAACCAATTATATTTCCATTTTAATATTCATTTAATCATTTTAATTTAAAATATCACCATAGTGAATATTATAAAAACAACTAATTTCCTCAGACACGTAAACCCCTACCATCAGGTAAAGAGTATCCAACACAAGAATCTGCCCTCAGGCATACAGATATTGCCCTCGGGCGTAGTAAGTTTCACCCACAGGCACAGAATCAGCTGCCCACAGGCACGGAAGAAGATGCCCTCAGGCTAGGATAACAACTGCCCTCGGGCTAAAAAAATGCCCACGGGCTAAGTAAAACACTTCCCTTAGCCGCAAGTAACCGGGCCATGCCCAAAGCATTCACAATAAATTCCTCTCAAGGAAATTCTACAATCATTACTGTAAAGGCATAACCTCGGGTATCCTAGCCAAACGGATAAACAGAGGAACGCACCCCTGGGGTGGTCCTGGATCCAATCACTGATCCCAAACAACAGTTTTACAACTATACAATTCTAGGTATTAAAATTAGCCACGGACACAGCCACACGACACCCCAACATGGGTTCATGGCACTAAAAACAAACAAAATACATGAAAGTTATAAAATAAACACCAAGCCACCTACCTTATACACCAACGAGCAGTATACACGATCTTCAATCCCAAAAACGTCCAAAAACGGTGTAGATCTAAGGAAGAAAGAAACTCGCTTAAACTTGAATAACTTCCATTAGGGGAAGAATTGGCAAGAGACACACCAGGAAAACAGAGAGCTTACCCGTGTTGTTCCAATGAGATCGTCTAAGGTGGAAATGAATTCCTGACGAATTCCCAGTAGATCTTCGAAGCTTTGGCCTTCTCTCCCGATCTCCCTCTTCCTGTTCTACGCCTTCCCTGTGAACAGGGGAGGCTACTGCCCATTTTAAGCGAAAAAAACAAAGTACACGGCGTGTATTTCCAAGTACACGGCATGTACTTCCCGTTTTTAAACTATTCCTCCGGTGCCTTCCTACCAGCGTGGCATTGTTCACCTACCGACATGACTACATGGTGTGTCTTCATGAGTACATGGTGTGTGCTACCCCACAGCTGGACACTGCCTTACTATTCTCCTACCAACTAACTACACGGTGTGTAAATGACCACTACACAGTGTGTAGTCAGTTCCCACACCCTTCATCCCCGACATGGCCACACACCCTGTGTACTTATCCCACACGGCCAAAAGTACACGGTGTGTGGAAAAATTACATGATGTGTACTTTCCAAAAATTGGAATTTTCCCCATTTTCCATATTTTCTCAAAAACACTTAATGAAAAAAGAAAAGAAGAAGCTCGTACCTCAAAACTAAGAATCGGGTTCTTACATCAGACTCCTAGACGTCCAACATGGTGTGATCTCCTACACCATGTAATGATCATACATTCCCTAAGAAAAAAATAAGAAACCATTTATGTGAGAGTAACTCTTCTAGAGGGATTACACTCACACATGGGATATACACATTTTTATTCCCAGATGCTCATAACACCACGATTCCTTTAGTCCATGTTGTGACCAACAAGAATCAAAACTATCAAACATACAAAAAAACTTTAATAATTCAAAATCAAATATATTCATATATAATATAACTTAACAGTTAAGTAGTTCCTTGACCAGTATTTCCACCCGAACAGTGCTCAAGGTTGGATTACCACTATGCCTTAGAAGTGGCTCCATGTGTGCCAAAGGCTACCAATTAGCAGTGAGGGTGTAAAGAGGTGATATTGTGGAGACTATACCCTCTGGTTGTGATAATAATAATGTTCTATCTGTATATAACACGGTGGAATAAATAACAAAAACACTGAACATGTAACCTACCATATTAGAAGCAAAACGTCAATAATAATTAAAAGTTCAAACATGCCATTTTCAGAAATAAATACCATTTGTAGCTATAAAAAACAAGACAAATCAAGTCAGGTCATATATTATAATAAGATAAAGCATCGTGTTTGTATGACCTCATTACATACATATAATAAGAATGCTAAAAGTGAAATGAAATAGAAAAATTAAACTCCATTTGATGCAAGAACCTCAGAAGTCATGTTTCAAGCATCACATGCTAAACGGTAAAACATGATCATTAAGATTTATCTAATGAGCTCGAACCCTTACCTAAACGGAAAATCATAAAGTCTACACACATATTTATGGGCTTGTGTAAATTGTGAGAATAATCATTGTAGGGAACCACTAATGTGTTCATGTCATACATCTGTGATAATATAAGTATATACTAAAAGTAAAATAAAAACCACATGAACATCGCATAAATAATGTGTTTCCCTTGTTCTCAGTAGCCACAAGGAATGAATCACTAACTATATCCATCTTCAGTATACACATTCCCATAGTTATATATATGGAATACAACATATTTCAACATATTTTTAACGATAGTGGAGAATATCCTTGGCATAAACCCCAAGTCACCCCCTAATGAAAGTGCATCCAAGGTAAAACCTTAGGTTCCATCTCCAAAACATAACTTGGCACCTCATGCCATCAAGCATATCACCGACTTCCAGAAAGGCATTCCCGACAAGTACTTGTCCCCTCAGACCACAGTTAAGAAAATCCTCATCGACTCAAAGCCCAACATCTAAGGCAAAGTAATATATATCCTCTAATACAAACATTGTTAGCTCAAAAACCGACATCATAAGTAATGGCGATAAATATCCTCCAAAATCATCTCGGCCTGACATACTCAATATACAGAAAGCCTCAACCCCCAACTGAGGGTCTCAACACAGTCAACTAATGGATCCTCATCATCCCCATGGATTTCAATGGAAATCACCTCCAACCTCACTAATGGTCAACCCCATCTAAAGCTAGAACTAATGGAGGAATATTACAAAATTATTGGTCAATACCACCTCCTCATTTGAGTCCTATATATGTGAACATGACTCTGATGGGGCATCGTCCAGTCACAATGAGAGGTAATCACTAACATAGAACCTAATCCACAATATCCCAGCACCCCATGCCCCTATGACCATGTCACTCAACCTAATTCTCAACACCAACAAATATCACATGGGTTGTTCCCATAACATGATAGCCTCATCATGTCAATATGATGATCATGTTTCCCAACCCGGTGATCAGCATCACCTCAAGTATCTGGGATAAGACCAACCTCACTAATCACATCAGCTCAGTCCAATTGGTCATCACCACCTTAATCCTTGGTCCAGGACTAACATAATATCATGGAATAAAAAATTAAATATATATAATTCAATTTAAATAAATCAACAAACGTGGACTAATATACCCAAGTGGTCTGAAGCCCCTAACTAGGGTTATTCCATTTTTATTCAAGAAGTAGCATGTACATTGGCATCTCATTTGATCGCTTAATTAAATTTAAAACAAAAAATTTAATGTATAGGCTCTGTTTTGGACAACCCAATGGTGTTCCCAAGAATACACCCTCTAAAACACTCCTAAAATCAAAGAGAAATCTATGAACAACCTACCTCATTCTATTAGACACTCATTATTCCAATTTCATCCACTAACTCAATCTGATTTAGAATAAATTGTCATTTTATATGAACGTGAATAAAATAAGGTAAAACAAATCAAACAGATTTAGTGCACCATAGAGCAAGAGAAAAGAAGAAAGGAAGGTAGAATATTTGTAGCCTTATCAATGTGGTTATAATGAGACTGGCGATGATCAAAATGGAGCTCATATAGAGAGTGGATCTTAAAGCCTAGTAGGAGGAGGAGGAAATGGGAGACATCTCCCTAATGTGCATGAGAAATAGATAAGAAATAAGGAGGAGGAAATGAAATTGGAGGTAGGTTAATTATGGTAAATTCCCCCTTTTATGTGATCTTCATGGTTTGGCTACACAGTTTGGCTAATCATGTGCCTATCGTGTGGAACCAACTATCTAGGAACCGCACCATGCATGGTTGGCCCGTAAGGTCTTCCAAACCATGCGTAAACCATGTGTAAAGCCCCTAATAAAACTAAAAATAGCCTTGTCTGTCCATTTACCCCCTCTTTTATGGTTTTTCAAACTATTCATAGTAAAAATGGAGGTACATACAGTTTCCCTTGTAGGGCCGCACAGTTTTTTCAAACCAAGCACCTCTATCTATGCACCTTGAAAAGTTGGGTTTTCCACCTCCAACACTCTTGGAACCCACATGAAACCCAGAGATACTTTCCTAGAATTAAAACCCATATAAATATAATTAATTGGGTTAATAAACACTTAGAATTAAGTTCATTTAATCAATATAACAGCTATCCCACTAACTAAACAAGAAAAATTCAAACAGGTTAAGGATTTTGACCAACTCCAAAATCTCTGGATGTTACAGTCTCCCCACCATAATAGTTCTCATACCTAATCAATCAATACTTTTCCATAGATAGTACCAAACATACCCATATCTTAAAATCATCCCATTCATCCCAGTTCATAAGGTCATAGTTAAAATCTCTCAAGGTACTCCACACCTTAGGAGTTACTTACCCTAGTCATTTACCAACCAAAAACTCAAATAAACTAATCTTAAAAAGAAAAAACTTGGACACCAAAGTTCTCCCATGATACATCATCACTCATGAACCTCATTGGATTATTAAATCAAATTCATGTCACCTAAAACCCAGCATGTACCACATCTCATCAAATATTCACCTTGTCCCCATGTTTCACATGAAACCTATGAGATGGGTAAGTTCAGTACCCACCTCATCCCCATGTTTCACATTCACCTCAAGTAGAACCTACACCGCATTGATTTCCATAAATAGTCTGAGTTCCATGATCCTTATATATATATATATATATATATATCACACATTTGAGCCAATTCCAACCAACTAATCAGCACATGGTTAGTCCAAAATTAAATATTGTACACCTCAGACACCCAAAACCCTACATGCCATACAAAATTCCACGAATGAGTAAAAAACACCCCAATTATTCCCATGGAATACCTCTAACTATAGTCAGCTCCCTGGCCTACTCTACACTTGTAATCTCCACTGCATGCACCTAGCATGAAGCCTGACTACCTAAGGCATGTCCTCCTAATGGGGCTATACTGGCTATTGGCCACACAACCCATTGATGGGTCCCACTATATTTATCATGACCTCTATATAAAACTGAATCCTAGATACCAACTACTGGTACCACTTCTAGACTGACTTTATATTCCTATGTATACCTTAGTCCATGGCTACCAGCTTTCCAAGAAGGTTTCATGTAGAACCTCTCGAGATGACTAACCTATCAGTATGCTTATCACTCCATCGGTGCCCAATCACATTGTGTCGTCACATGTCCTAGATTCCTAAATTGGAATCACATCATCAAAGGATGACTCCTATATAGTCTACCTAAATCTCTCGCTTGACTACACTACTCGGACTCCTCACAGCCCCGCTTCATACTACCTCATACATCACTACTAATATCAGCTAACGTAATCACCCATCTTGATTATGACCTATCGGTCAAATTTCCCTCATATATCAATTCCTAATTAACTACATCTGATAATGAAGATAAACATAAGATTTTTTCCTAAACTCTAATGGAATTATTTAAACCATCCTCGAAACTCCTCACAAATCATGTGTGAATGAGAAGAATATCCATAAGTATCTCATGTGACCATTTAATTAAATTTAAAAGAAAGAATTTAATTTATTGGGTCTCTCTCAGACAACCCAATGGTGCATGTAGGAATGTAAACCCTGAAATATCTCCAAACTCAAATAAAAATCTAGGAACCACCTACCTCATATAGTTAGATGGTATCTCATATAATTTCATCCTATAACTCAAGATTATTCTAAAGAAATTAGCATTTTAGAAAAATTCCCTGAAAATAGGGTAAAATGGATCACATTAGGTTTGTCACTATGTATGGAAATAGAAAATAATAAAAGAAGGTAGAACATTTGAAGCCCTGTCGTTGTGGTTTCAATAAGACTAAGGGTGATCAAAATGGATCTCAGATGGAGAGTGGAGCTCAAATCCGTGGGGGAAGGAAATGGAAGAGTTCCACCTACTATGTGTGATAAATAGAGGAGAAAGAAGGAGGATAAAATAAAATATATGTCAAGGTAATTTTGGGAAATTCTCCTTCTTATTTTACCCATATGTTTTGTCCATACAGTTTTGTTAACCGCGCACTAACCAAGTGAAACCCACTGTCTAGCCACCACACCATACACGGTTGGACCAGATGGTTTTCCAAATCATGTGTGAATTCTATGGTAAAAATATAGAATAAACCATGTGGACATGAACTGCTCCTTTATAGTTTTTTAAACCATGAATATTAAAGAAGGAGGGCCACAATTTTACCCTTTAGAAATCACATGGTTTTTCTGAATATTATGCCTGTGTTTATGCACCATATTAAGATGGTTTTTCAACCTCAGGCACTCCCCAGACCCACTGAAAACCCCAAGTCGCATTCTAATAATTAAAACTCATATAAATACAATTACTTTGGAAAATGAAACTCATGTAATTAATTTATATTAATCAAAAAAAGAGTTGAAGAACTTACCAAACAACAAAAATTCAAATGGGTTGAGGATTTCAACCTACTCCAAAAAATTGGGATGTTACAAGTGACATAAGGGTGTAAAATTTATTTTTAAAATCAATATAGGAAAAAAATAGAAACACCTCCATAACTCTTCAAAACACCATTGCCCAAACATCTAATGAACTCGTCATTAATTCATATAACTGAGATGAAAGAGGCAACAAACATCTACCACCTATATAATGATCCTTCTCACCAATAAACATTATACACACATCAAAGAAAAAAAATTTCCTCAAAATAAAATCTTTAACAACTCACATATAATTCTTCTAATCTTTAGAAAAGATGACATTATATAGTTATATTCATAATATACTAAATACTCCAACAAATATATCACGACCCATCATCAACTCACAACCTCAAAACACCTCAAACAAGATAGAATGACATCCAAATCTATATGTAAACATTTAATGGAATGGGAAGTTTATCCATATTTTTTTTATAATTCTAAAACTATATAAGGAGAAATAGAGGAGTGAAAATCGCCCAAGTTAAAAAGGAGATAAATCAAGGTTGATAAAAAATAGATGGTTCATCAAACAACATCTATTAAAACTATCATTAGAAAATATATATCATTCCAACAAGCATGTAATATTATTTATGTTGCAGTTGAATGAATCATAGAATGAGTGATATGTGATTTTAGTCAAGTATTCTATGATTTATTATTGGGAATCAACTAGTAGATGGATATATCATTTAATCAGGAATAATTTCATATAATTATCATAGAAGGTATCCTAGAATCTCTCTTAGACCATGGATTGGTTCCCAAAGTATACACAGAAAAAACTAGTATCATTTCCCTTAGAGATCATAGTGTTCAAATACTAAAATTGAAGATACTATGAATGTTAAAAAGAATCCATGATATTAGGTTTAGACACTAAGTAAAGATAAAATTAGAACAAAATTATAGTAAACTGTGATGGAATGTATATGTCGAATCTATAGAATATCTACTATTGATTTTTCTTATTAACATTTAATCACATGTTTCTTCCATTTTTTAAACAAAATTAAAACCATCCATTATGTTATTTCCATCTCAAAAGAAAAAAAATTAGTTATAAATTTTAAAGTGATTGTTAGAGGCCCCGTTAAGAAACACCCAAGGTTTTGTGTTATATTTTATTCTTTAGTTTTAAAAAACTACTATTTTATAATCACAAAATATCATGAATAAGAAATATAGAGCTTTTTTTGGATTACTGCTTTCTTTCAGAAATCTTTTCATTGTTTTTATAAATAGATCCTTTTGTTTTTAATTATTTATTTGGAATTTTTTTCTTTTAAATGTATAATTTTATCTATCATGAATGATCTAATCATTCCATAATATATTATCTAAATATGTCATAGAAATTTCATGTCACGACCTGCCCTCGGGGTCAGTGCTGTGACTACCCCAAGCCCGCCTTCCATAGGCCAGGGGGCTGGCGACTAGCACCAAGGTGTAAATCCCTGTAAAAGGGAAGGCATTGCATTTGTAAAGTAAACAATCACACAGAGTACAAGCGGAAGAAGTAAACACTGAATACAACAGTAAGTGCGGAAAGTAAAAAGGGGTCGGAAATACAAGCCCAACTGTAAAGTACAACTCGAAAGGGAAAACAACAACTGAAAAGTAAAGCTGGTACGCCGAGCTGTCCACTGGAAATCCCACCTGAAGGGTGGGTACAGATAGCTCCTCTGCTCCTCGGGTCCCGCCGTCCGCTCTGAGTATGTCCCGCCCAGTGGTCCACCTCCGGTTACCGCCTTGTCGTCATGTCCACCTCTGGGTACTATTCAGTCCTCGAGCACTCGGCCTCTGTCAGCATTGCTCATCGTCTGCAACCAACACATTGAGGTGCGGGCATATCCCGTGCAGGTGTGAGTATAACGATACTCAGTAGGGATCCCGAGACCCTCAAGGTCTCACTAAACCAACATGGATAACCACAAAGAAGATCTCAACAGATAACCTATACTTAGGAATATTCCCATACATATACCTAAGTTATCAAGTGACCCATCTCAATCATGAGTTAAACACAAAGGTCAGGAAATCAACGGATAACTACTACTCAGGTATATGCCCATACATATACCTAAGTTATCAAGTGACCCATCTCAATCATGAGGTAAACACAAAGGTCAAAAGTCTCAGCTCAAACCAGGATTTTCATTATCGAAACTGTAACTGTTGAAGAGCTCCGTCTCTAGGGTGTACAGTGGTCCTGTCACAACTCCGAGGTACTGCTCACTAACCTAAGACTGCTGAGGTGCTCCTCCTGACGAGTATCGCGGGCCAGCTGCTACAACCAAGCGCTCTCATGTACCGCTACAACCAAGCGCACATCTGTCGTGGGTCTGCCGCTACAACCAAGTGCTCCCATGTGCCGCTACAACCAAGCACACCTCTGTCGTGGGTCTGCCGCTACAACCAAGCGCTCCCATGTGCCGCTACAACCAAGCGCACCTCTGTCGTGGGTCTACCGCTACAACCAAGCGCTCCCATGTGCCGCTACAACCAAGCGCACCTCTGTCGTGGGTCTACCGCTACAACCAAGCGCACCCATGTGCCGCTACAACCAAGTGCACCTCTGTAACACACCGGGTCGTACGATCAGCAGTCGTCGGGTCTCAGTCAGCTACCCGGTCTCCGTACTCTGCACGCTCGTCTCCGGGAGGGTCCGCTCCACGAGCTACTGGTCGATACTCCAAGTATCTCAAAGTCCCAAGAAGAAGAATCTCAAAGGACCGTCTCATCATAGGGGTCTCAATGCAACAGACGGCGCGTCGATCGGACACCCGGTCTGAGAGTTATTGGCTTTTTCGTCTGAGGGGCCCGGTTGGTTTTTAAGGAAAAACCAACCTGACCATACTCCACCTGCGTCCAAACCTCGGGCAGATTATGCAAAAGATCTGTCTCACTAAGAGGAACACAACAAAGCTGACGGCACGTCAATCGGACGTCCGTAGCTCAAGATATGAGCGTTTCCGCTCCGAGGGCCCGGTTGGTTTCGTGAACGAACCAACCCGGCCGAACTCAAAGTATTCCGAAACTTGAGTGCGATATACCGAAACGACCGTCTCGATCCAAGGATCGTGTTTCCATAGACGGTTCGTCAATCGGAGTTCTGTGGGTCAAGTTATGGCCAAAAGACCGAAACCGTCTCGAAAACGGGGGGTCCGGGTCCAGGCCGACCCGGCCCGACCCCCCCCCCCCCCCCCCCCCGGTGTCGGCCCGAACCGGGTCAACCCGACCCGGGTCCGACCCAGACCGGCCGGCGGCGGTCCAGCGCGGCGGCGCGGCCTGGCGCCGCTGGTGCCACGCCCGGGGGGATAAGCCCCCGCTTCATCTGTTTGGCGGCGCGGCTTTTAGCCGCGCCTTTGGAATCCCCCCCCCCCCTCGTGGGGGGCCTGCTTTGAAAAGAACCGGGGGGCCGCCTGCCCCCCTCAAAGAAACCCCCCCCCCCTCATAAATGGGGGGGTTTTAGAGCTGGCCGGGGGAATTAAATTCCCCCGGCCTTTGACCTTCCGGCCGGCCGGTTTTTCTCCAACGGGACTGGAAAACCGGTCCCCTTTCCAGCTTCCGACGCCGGCGGCCCGGTCGCCGGTCTTCTCGTCCTGCCGCGGCCCGGAACCGGCCGCGGTGTTCGTCGTCTGGCGTGGTGCGACCGCACCGCGCCCCTCCGCCGCGCCTTTGATTCCCTTCGCCGCGGCGCGACGGCGTCGCGTTCTTGATGATCCTTCCACGGCGCGGCGCGACGGCGCCACACAATATAATCGTGTGAAAATCCGCATGGTGCGACGGCACCACGCCATCTTGTTTCAACCGCAAGATAAATCATCAAGAACAAAGGAGGGGGTTCGGTCCTGTTCATGCGGTCCGGCCCCCTCACGTTAAACGATAACACATATTTAAAAATCCTCACGTTTGTCATATTAGAACCACAAACGAGAATAAATAAATAAACAAACAGCAACAACCCCTACAATCCTCATCAAACATTTTTCCCAATCCCACAATAGACTTAGAAGGGAAAAATATGGAAAGTGATAATCATATTGAAGTAAACCCCTACCTCGATAGTTGCATGTTGACGTAGTCGTGGGAAGCGGTCGTCGTTTCGTTGACGTCGGTTAGAAGACGAAGAAGTCGAGGAGGAAGCAATCGGAGAAGACGAGTCAAGATGTCATCGTCGGTGTTCTTCGTGGGCGGCGGACGTTCTTCGCGTTCTTCCACGAAGGAGATGAAGAAGGTGGAGGATTTCTTCAGCTTCTATCCAATGCTCTTCCACACCTCACCCAACAAATCCAAAAAAAATAAGGTCCCTCCTTATTTTATTTACTAATCCAAGCATTTCAAAAACTTAAATTCAAAAACAAAACACTTAATTAATTATACATGAGTTGTGTAATTAATTAAGTGTTAAGTTATCAAGATTTAAAGAGGGGGAGAGGGGAGTTAGGGAATTTGAAAAGGTGGGGCTCGGGTGGGCCCCTCCTCACCTTAATCCTCTCTTAGGTGGTTAAACCACCCAACTTCCAACAAAAGATTTTAACCACTTTAAAGATATAAAATAAATATTGTATCACAATTTTATTTTACTCTTCATTTCATCCAGAAAAATAAAAAAAAACAACTCCTCCTAGGCAAACGCAACTTCGGAAAAGGTCTTCTTAAGCGAATATCGGCGTTGTGAGTTCATCGGTGTCCTC
This sequence comes from Viscum album, assembly GCA_963277665.1. NCBI lineage: Eukaryota > Viridiplantae > Streptophyta > Magnoliopsida > Santalales > Viscaceae > Viscum > Viscum album. Next base: position 690,891,131 of record OY728122.1, read on the forward strand.
GGATTTCAATTCCGAGCACCGGATCAAAAGTTAGGAATCCCCGCTCGTTCGTTCACTGAACGTACCCGAGCCAAACTTTGAAATTGATTCTGGGCACTCCGGGCCTCGGAATCAGGTGCCGTCAGAAACCATGCTCTTGTAAAATTCCAAAGAAAATTAAGAAAAAAATTCCCTTGAATTTTACGGGTCTTTACATTACTCCCACCTCAGGGATTTACGTCCCCGTAATGATACATCAAAAACTAGGGAAACAAATGAGGGTACTGATCACGCATCTGAGCCTCCTGCTCCCATGTGCTCCCCTGGAGGTTCCCGTGCTGCCATCTGATGCGCACAAGAGGAATCGATCGCCCACGTAGGACCCTCTCCTGTCGATCCTCTATCTCCACTGGGACCTCCGTAAAATTCGCCCCATCGTCAACGTCAAGCTCCCCATGGTCAATGATGTGTGTCGGGTCGTGCATGTATCTCCTCAGCTGAAATACGTGGAAGACGGCGTGCACCCGGTGTAACTGAGGTGGCAGAGCCAGGCAATAAGCCACCTCGCCAACCCTGCTGAGGACCTGGAAGGGTCCGATGAAGCGCGGAGATAACTTGTCGCCACGGCCAAATCTCTGTATACCATGTCGAGGTGAGACCCGCAAGAAGACGTGGTCACCATCCTCGAACTCAAGTGGCCTCCGCCTTCTGTCAGCGTATGACTTTTTCCGGCTCTGAGCTGTCCTCATCCGCTCCTGGATGACCTGGACCTTCTCTGTCGTGGCTTAGACCACCTCTGGTCCCACAAGAGCTGCTATGATTTCTTCTTTGCCGATAAGAGAAATCTGGTCTCATTCCCTAGATGAACCACGTTCTTCGCCTAATACTATCATTCCCGATATGGATGATACTAACCCATACCAAGGATGACGTCGTAAGGCCTCGACGCTACTACAAAGAGATCCAACCGTTACTCTCACCTCTAAGGGTTGAGTCACACTGTCGGCATCAGTGTGTGGTAACTGGGTCTCCTCCAGTAGGTACTTCTCAAGTGAGGGTCAAGTCAACGGTATAATCCAGAACCTCTTAGAAACAACACAAGAGAGGACAGGGAAGTAAATGCCACAAGAAAAGGTGTCTTTTATTACTGCAGCTCAAGTACAAAGACACAAAGCATCTACAAACATACATCAACAAAACTAGAAGCAACATGAACAAAAGTCTCCAGGTATGGAGCTAGTCCCGCTCCTGTCCATCTGCTCCCGGAGCCCCATGATCGTAGGCCTCAACTGCCTGAATCTGAGCTCTCCCATGTCCTCCTGTCCCCTACGGTCAGGGTGGACCTCCTGGTGGTGGTGGTGGCAACACCCCGAAGCGTCGTCCACCTCCAGCTGCACGGCCAGCTCCCCTGTCATGGCCGCCTGCTCCTTGCGGCCCGCCCTGATCGAACCTCTGCCTATGCCTGGGGGGTCCTTCGTTCGTCTTCTGGTCATCCGTATGGCGGGTCGGACAGTCACGAGCCATGTGACCAACCCCGCCGCAGGAGTAACACTGCCCTCTCATGGTAAGTTGTTGCCCACCCTGAGTGCCTCGCCCAAACGATCCATAGTCATGCTGTCGACCACCTGTAGGTCCAGTCCTCTTGGAACCCTGCGTCATCCATCTACTGCCCGCTGCAGAAGACTCTACCGCATGCCGGTAAGTGGTGGGTCCTGCTGCTGGAGACTGTTCATCAAGGAAACTCTCCATTAAGAGGGCTCGCTCCCACACCCCTGCCTGAGTCGAAATGTTGAGGGAGATCATCGAAGCCCGGATCTCATGCCTCAGTCCCTGCTCGAAGGTCCGGGCCTGGAAGAATGGGTCCCGTACCATGTCGGTCAAGTAGCGTGAAAGATCAGTAAATATCGCCGAGTACTTAGCGACTGTCATGCTGCCCTGTCGCAGCTGAAGAAGCTCCTGGATACGCACCGCACGAAGGGTGGCTAGGACGAATTCCGAGCGGAAGAGGCTCTCAAAGTCCGTCCATAGTAGAGATGCCTCATCGTGCACCTGGAGCATCAAGCTCCACCATCGTCCTGCTGCTGCGTGTAGTAGGCTCGCAGCGAGGATCACCATGAGGTCTGCTGGTGTCCTCACTAGCCTAAACACGCGTACCACTGCCTCCAGCCAGTCCTCGACTGCCTGGGGATCCGTCTCCCCACGAAACCTGGTCGGTCGCTGGCGCTGAAACTCATGCAGTGCGCTGAGGCGACGTGCATCGTCAGTGGCTGGCGCTGGAAGCATCGGGGGCTCGGCAGGTAGTGCTACCGCCGGTGCCACTGCTGACAAAGGGCCCTGCACCGAGGCCTCGTCGCTCGGTGGGCTGTCATCACACTCGACTCTCGGAACCCTAGTTGGCTACCGTCGTGGGGCCATCCTGAAAAGGAAACAGGTGCGCCACGGTCAGAACAGTATACCTGGTGAGCTGATATAAGTAATCCCAAAGAAAACTTGAAACACACACGCAATGAATGTTTTCGTGCATTAAGTCGGAAATCAGAAGTCAGGGTCCTGGTGTACGGATACGTCGGCCGCCACACCAACACTGGACTCCCTGGACTGATAACCACACTGAATACGCTAAACATTATTGCTTCACATAGAAAAGATCAGAGTTCACGGTAGAACCGAACTCCTCTGATACCAATTTGTCACGACCCGCCCTCGGGGTCCGTGCCATGACTACCCCAAGCCCGCCTTCCATAGGCCAGGGGCTGGTGACTAGCACCAAGGCGTAAAACCCGGTAAAAGGGAAGGCATTGCCTTTGTAAAGTAAACAATCACATAGAGTACAAGTGGAAGAAGTAAACACTGAATACAACAGTAAGTGCGGAAAGTAAAAAGGGGCCGGAAATACAAGACCAACTGTAAAGTACAACTCTAAAGGGAAAACGACAACTAAAAAGTAAAGCTCGTACGCCGAGCTGTCCACTGGAAATCCCACCTGAAGGGTGGGTACAGATAGCTCCTCTGCTCCTCGGGTCCCGCCGTCCGCTCCGAGTATGTCCCGCCCAGTGGTCCACCTCCGGGTACCGCCTCGTCGTCATGTCCACCTCTGGGTACTATCCAGTCCTCGAGCACTCGGCCTCTGTCAGCATTGCTCGTCGTCTGCAACCAACACAATGAGGTGCGGGCATAGCCCGTGAAGGGGTGAGTATAACGATACTCAGTAGGGATCCCGAGACCCTCAAGGTCTCACTAAACCAACAAGGATAACCACAAATAAGATCTCAACAGATAACCTCTACTTAGGAATATGCCCATACATATACCTAAGTTATCAAGTGACCCATCTCAATCATGAGGTAAACACAAAGGTCATGAAATCAACGGATAACTACTACTCAGGTATATGCCCATACATATACCTAAGTTATCAAGTGACCCATCTCAATCATGAGGTAAACACAAAGGTCAAAAGTCTCAGCTCAAACCAGGATTTTCATTATCGAAACCGTAACTGTTGAAGAGCTTCGTCTCTAGAGTGTACAGTGGTCCTGTCACAACTCCGAGGTACTGCTCACTAACCTAAGACTGCTGAGGTGCTCCTCCTAACGAGTATCGCGGGCCAGCTGCTACAACCAAGCGCTCCCATGTACCGCTACAACCAAGCGCACCTCTGTCGTGGGTCTGCCGCTGCAACCAAGCGCTACCATGTGCCGCTACAACCAAGCGCACCTCTGTCGTGGGTCTGCCTCTACAACCAAGAGCTCCCATGTGCCGCTACAACCAAGCGCGCCTCTGTCGTGGGTCTGCCGCTACAACCAAGCGCACCCATGTGCCACTACAACCAAGCGCACCTCTGTAACACACCGGGTCGTCTGATCAGCAGTCGTCGGGTCTCAGTCAGCTACTCGGTCTCCGTACTCCGCACGCTCGTCTCCGGGAGGGTCCGATCCATGAGCTACTGGTTGATACTCCAAGTATCTCAAAGTCCCACGAAGAAGAATCTCAAAGGACCATCTCATCATAGGGGTCTCAATGCAACAGACGGCGCGTCGATCGGACGCCTGGTCTGAGAGTTATTGGCTTTTTCGTCCGAGGGGCCCGGTTGGTTTTTAAGGAAACACCAACCCGACCATACTCCACCTGCGTCCAAACCTCGAGCAGAGTATGCCAAAAGATCTATCTCACTAAGAGGAACAAAACAAAGCTGATGGCACGTCAATCGGACGTCCGTAGCTCAAGATATGAGTGTTTCCGCTCCGAGGGCTCGGTTGGTTTCGTGAACGAACCAACCCGGCCAAACTCAATGTATTCCGAAACTTGAGTGCAATATACCGAAACGACCGTCTCGATCCAAGGATCGTGTTTCCACAGACGGTTCCTCAATCGGAGGTTCCCGGCTCAAGTTATGGCCAAAAGACCGAAACTGTCTCGAAAACGGGGGGTCCGGGTCCGGGCCGACCCGGCCCGACCCCCCCCCCCCCCCCCGGGGGTCGGCCTGACCCGGGTCCGACCCGGCCCGGCCGGCGACGGTCCGGCGCGGCCTGGCGCCGCTGGTGCCACGCGCGGGGGGCTAAGCCCCCACTTCATCTGTTTGGCGGCGCGGCTTTTAGCCGCGCCTTTGGAATCCCCCCCCCCCTCATGGGGGGCCTGCTTTGAAAAGAACTGGGGGGCCGCCTGCCCCCCTCAAAGAACCCCCCCCCCCCCTCATAAATGGGGGGGGGGGGTTTAGAGCTGGCCGGGGGAATTAAATTCCCCCGGCCTTTGACCTTCCGGCCGGCCACCTGGACGGCCGGTTTTTCTCCAACGGGACCGGCAAACCGGTCCCCTTTCCGGCTTCCGACGTCGGCGGCCTGGCCGCCGGTCTTCTTGTCCCGCCGTGGCCCGGATCCGGCCGCGGTGTTCGTCTTCCGGCGTGGTGCGACAGCACCACGCCCCTCCTCCGCGCCTTTGATTCCCTTCGACGCGGCGCGACGGCGTCGCGTTCTTGATGATCCTTCCACGGCGCGGCGTGATGGTGCCGCACAATATAATCGTGCGAAAATCCGCGTGGTGCGACGGCACCACTCCATCTTGTTTCAACCGCAAGATAAATCATCAAGAATAAAGGAGGGGGTTCGGCCGTGTTCATGCGGTCTGGCCCGCTCACGTTAAATGATAACACATATTTAAAAATCCTCACGTTTGTCATACTAGAACCACGAACGAGAATAAATAAATAAACAAACAGCAACAACCCCTACAATCCTCATCAAACATTTTTCCCAATCCCACAATAGACTTAGAAGGGAAAAACATGGAAAGTGATAATCATATTGAAGTAAACCCCTACCTCGATAGTCACACGTTGAAGTAGTCGTGGGAAGCGGTCGTCGTTTTGTTGACGTCGGTTAGAAGACGAAGAAGTCAAGGAGGAAGCAATCGGAGAAGACGAGTCAAGATGTCATCGTCGGTGTTCTTCGTGGGCGGCGGACGTTCTTCGCGTTCTTCCACGAAGGAGATGAAGAAGGTGGAGGATTTCTTCAGCTTCTCTCCAAAGCTCTTCCACACCTCACCCAACAAATCCAAAAAAAATAAGGTCCCTCCTTATTTTATTTACTAAGCCAAGCATTTCAAAAACTTAAATTCAAAAACAAAACACTTAATTAATTATATATGAGTTTTGTAATTAATTAAGTGTTAAGTTATCAAGCTTTAAAGCGGGGGAGAGGGGAGTTAGGGAATTTGAAAAGGTGGGGCTCGGGTGGGCCCCTCCTCACCTTAATCCTCTCTTAGGTGGTTAAACCACCCAACTTCCAACAAAAGATTTTAACCACTTTAAAGGTATAAAATAAATATTGTATCACAATTTTATTTTACTCTTCATTTCATCCAGAAAAGGAAAAAAAACTCCTCCTAGGCAAACGCAACTTTGGAAAAGGTCTTCTTAAGCGAATATCGGCGCTGCGAGTTCATCGGTGTCCTCGGATTTCAATTCCGAGCACCGGATCAAAAGTTAGGAATTCTCGATCGTTCGTTCACTGAACGTACCCGAGCCAAACTTTGGAAATTGATTCCGGGCACTCCGGGCCTCGAAATCAGGTTCCGTCAGAAACCGTGCTCTTGTAAAATTACAAAGAAAATTAAGAAAAAAATTCCATTGAATTTTACGGGTCTTTACATTTCATTTGGATTAACTCATGGGTATAGTTAGATAAATGACATTGAATCAATATACAAAATAAAAAAATCAGTTTTAATAAAAAATTTATACGTTCTTTCAGTTTTTGATGGGAATAGTATACAAAACCACAATATCAATTTTAAAATCATAGAAAAGAAAGTTATTCCAATATTAATAATGAATTTTAAAAATAATAATAATAACCTCTCCCAATACTGAAAAATCAGTAGAACCATGAATTAGTTATTTATTAAATAATAAATGGATTAAAAGTATGTTGGAATCATGAAAAATGAAATAGAGGAATTGGAGGTACATATAACACAAGTTGATACTTCCCTACAGAAGTGTATAAGACAAAGGACTGAGTAATTACAACAGAAATTGATTAAATAATAATTTTACCCTATGAAATTTGATAAAGATATTATAGAGCTCGTGAAGTACTTAGAAGAATATTATCTACTAAATGACACTACACCCAAAAATTTTAAAGAAAAATTGCATGAGAAATCATTGATACAAGTAGAAGAATTTGAGTAACATGACATAATTTTGGATTTATATTGGTCTGGTCTTTCCCAAGACGAAATGAAATCTCATATTCACTATTTGGGAATTCATAAATCCATATATTTATTCCTTTATCTAGATGAAAATTATAATAATATGGGTATAGAGTATGTGGTTTGTTTTAGAGAAACTGAAATATAAATGGAGAAAACTTTTATACTTCTCATTGAGTAGTTTAATAAAGATGAAATTGTGGGGTAATACCATAAAGAATAATATACTCAATCTGAACTAGAAAATCCACTCCCTCAAATGAAAATTTAGTACTCACTAAACATTACATTCACTATAAAGTAAGAAAATTATTTGTACTTAACAAGTTGGACCAGGGTTGAGTGGTTCAAGCCTGTATAGAAAGGGCCTAAAAATTCTTGGTTATTTTTGTATAGTATTTAATATAGTCTTAAAAAATTATACTTTCCAAATGCATATTTCAAGTGTAATGTTCTATAGATTGGCTGGTATTTTTTATTAAGATTGAAAAAAAATAAAAATAAAAATAAGAAAAGAACATATTATTAATGAATATTAAATATTAAGTAAATAATAATTTACATAAAAAAGTTAATTTTTATATATTCATCACATACATAAAAATTCCACATGTTTATCATAAAAATGATATATTAAAATGAAATAATGTTCAAATAAAATATAAAAAATTATTCATATCCTGGAGGTTAATCGTTATATGTTGAGGTTAGTCTACTTTAGCCTTTGGGATTTTCCCCCATTATGGTTAAACATAATTAAAAAATGGGATATTTTTTAATATTTCATGTCACCCTGTAGTTACAGTCTATAAATCCTGGCCCATAGGCCTGAGGCCTTTTAATCACCCCAAATGATAATGAGGACCCATACATTTTATTTCATCTTAAAAGACACTAAAAGTGTATCATTGTAAAGGAACATGAGGTGGAAAAAAATTTATTTAGATACAGGGATAACAATAAAAGGTATATATAAAAGAATAAATTATTTAACATAATTAGGTATTTTTAACTAAGGAAATGACATCCACCAATAAATTTTAGTAATATCAAGGTGATCATATAGAAATGTGTAGTAGTCGTAGCTCTATTTGGTAGGAAACCCAGTATTTATATATCTACATTTAATTTTTTAATTTAATTTTTATTAATAAAATTAATAAAAAAACATAGTTTTCTTTCTTATACTTGAACTTCGTGGATAGTATATAAATTCTCACAAGTTATCAACTATGATTAAGAGTGACATGAACTGACCCACCAAGACCTTAAGTGGGAGGGCATTAAATCATGTGTGCCACCCCAAGCCCACCTTAAATAGGAAATGGGATAAAGACAAGCACCATGAAAGTATATCCCACATATGGGAGGTTGTGTCCTATAAACTTCCATATATTCCCATAAAACCAAACAATATATATATAATTAAAACCACAAACATTACTAACTATAATATCACTTACATGTGATAATAATAAATATGTTCATAAATTAATAAATTATAATGACAATAAATAAGGGAAAAGAACATAGTAAGATATCCATACATAAAAATAAAAAAAACATTGAAAATTTGATAATAGAAACTCCCTGACACTCTAATGATGGAATGAGCATCACCATAAAAAATCATCAACTTACTTCTCAACACAACATCACCACCAGCACCACATCCTTTGAAGGGAACACCTAACTATAAATTTTCTTCATAAACACAAAATATATGGTAATAAGGCTTATACATGGGTGATTATAAAAAAATAGTAATACATATTGAAAACAAAAAAGGTGTAATAAAAAAATATACAATAAAAATGTTATGAACTCAAATATTCATAAGGAATCAAGATAGTAAATCATGGAAGAGGAGTCAAGTCATCACAATTCATATCCACATAATTCATACACCAAAGGGAACCTGAATTATCTGAAACAACATCAAACTTGATCATTGTCATAATGAAACTTCTAATACATTCACCACATACTTTTTAAAATTATTTAGGGTCCCTCACCTCACTTAAGAGTTAGTATGTCTGTTATGGGTGTCCCAACCCTTTTAAAGGACTCATGATTTTTCTGGTATAATGTGTATAAACTAATAGGGTTACCTATTCTACAAGTAGAGAACTAACACCCCATAACTAATTCATTTTACCTACTCCACTAAGTCAATAAATGTCACATTCCCTATAATGGGTGTACCACTTCGGTGTTATAGACCCTATGTCGACTCCAACCATATTTACCTCTCTCTATCGCATACTCTAAAAACTAAATAAACTTATATTCCCATATTTTTGTAGAAAACCCAAAAATGATGAAGATACACATTATTTCACATTCTATGTGGGAAAACTCATAGAATAGACTACTTATATTTCTTATTTTGACACTAAGGTGATAAATCATGGAATATACTAAAGAATGAAGTAAACTTATCATGTATACTGATGCATATAATGTGTGGGAATTACCCAGAAACTAGGTGTGTACCCCCACTTCTTATTCTATATGGGTTCAACCTGCACATAATGTTATAGTGGGTACAAAGTATGTGGGAAGTGGACAAGTCATGCATGTTTTTTCAAATAAATCCATATTTTTTACCATGAGTACCCAACATGTAATATTGTGCACACAGTGTATAGTATATTCGGATGAATCTATCAAGTATTATCTGAGACTCTTAAGTAAAATCTCTATAATAAAAAGCATGCCTATTAGACCAAATGGTGTGTGGGTCCAACAAAATGATGAGGCATATACTTAGGTTCATTTCAGGGCACATGATCCGTACATACATGAAGTTCGATTTGAGGTCACACCTCATGTGATATATATAAAAATATATATATTGTATAATTGTAGGGTTTTAGGATGCATGATGTATGACCCATATAAATAAATGTATTATTTTCTAATTCTATATATTCAGAACACATAGCACTCCACTGATTTTATTGAAACCAACACTAACAACTCTTTTGATGGAAATGCCTCTAATATTAGCTAAATCAAAAGACCCTAAATCCACTATTACACCTCACTAGATAATTATCAATGTCTTTCATCTCCACTATTCATTAACTCTATTATATTCCCTTTAATTTTCAACCAAATCCCTCTTTACAGTACCTACTTACAAACCAATTGCCACATGTGAACCAGAATCACCTACTTCCCAACATTTTTGAGCTTCTTAACCATGATTTTACCATAGTGTGAAGAAGGGGGTTAAGGGAATCAATTAATGGAGGTCGTTGGATAGTCTAACCACCCAAAACATGTTTCCATTCTTGATCAAATAAGAATAAAATGGGATGTTAGATGCAAATGAATAATTTTAGGAATGAACAATTTCATCATTCATCATCATCCACCATTTTTCATCATGTGATTATCACAAATCCACAAATGAATAATAATTATAAATATGATAATAATATAATTTTTCAATTAAAATATAAGGATGAAAAAACATAAATTACCAAAAAAAATTGACATATTTCTTTAGTAAATTATTAATGAAAATAATTTATCAAAATCATTTCTATAGTAGTATTATTTATGTTAATAATGATTTAAAAATAATTATTAAAATTATCATTGAACATGACATAATATTCTTCCCATGAATAGTCATTAATAACATTTACATTGATATTAAATAAATAATTTAAAATATATAATCATGGAAATCCATTATATAATCTAATAATTTTATAAATTACCAAGAGTAAAAAACAATGTGAAGAGGATTGAATAATTGGCATACCATGATGGAGGATAGTCAAATGATTCTACTTAACTCTACATTCTTCATTACATCTACCATGAATAACGCAGTTGAGGACTACAAATCCCATAGGGTTCATCCTCTGATATCAATGCATAATACCAAAGAAATATTTATAAAAAAAATTTAAATATAAATTTCTTCATGGGTATCATTGTTTGATAATAGAGTTTAAAAAAACAAAAACTATATGTCTAGGGTCATAATCATGAATAAAAAAATTATACCCCTCCTAGGAAAACCCCTTTCATAAAAACACAACTTATGTGTCAAATGGATATTAATTATTTACCTATGTGTAGCTAAAAATAATATATAAAATATATTATTTATTTTTTGAAGACCCAAAACACTATTTTCAATGTACCAACTTCACAACCACCATTATAAATTTTATTAAAAACAAAAAAAAATGTTTTTTAGTATAAAAATATGATTCACTACATCCTTCCCACATTTAATAATTTTTATCCTAAAAAGAACAACTCATACAAGATGGTGAGGGTATCAGGATTGCATTAGACTCTCATGTTCCCATAATATCTCTTAGAGGTTCATATACTACCAAAAAATGTGCACCAATGGAATTTCTACCCCAAAAAGTATCTTTTAACACCAATCCTTGATAGACACCATATGAAGGTAGGTTCATCCTTAGAATCTAGTTCACCCCAGTTGATAATATGTGATGGATCGTGCATATAATACCTCAGTTGTCACCTAAAGAAACCATTTTCACCCAGTCTATATTTGGTGATAACATTTTTTTATAATAAAATATTCATACCCTAATTATAATTTTAAATGGTATGATAAACCATGGGGATGAATTTCTATATTTACCAACCCTTATCAAACTATATGAAGGTGATACCTTCAGGAATATAAGCTCTACCTCCTAAAAATCAAAGTGTCTCCATATTCTATATGAAAATTACTCCTTATGCCTCTATTATATCATTATACACTCCTAGATCACATAGAGATTATTTTCCATTGACCAAACCATATTTGGAACCATTAGTGACAGCTCACCAATCTTTGTCTAGAAAAGGGGTGTCTTACACTATCTTCTATATAAGGCCTCAGATGATACCTCACCAATAGGTGAGTGGTGGATATTATAATATAATAACTCTTATAATGTTATGATATTAGACCAATTCCAACCAATATCTAGTACCAAATATCATAGTATATCCAAAAGAACCTAAATGGTTATCTATGTTTATCCATCTATCTAGAGATGGAATGTTATACCCAACCATAACTGGGTCCCAAAATCCTCATTAAAACTAATCTGTGATGGGTACATAGATCATGAATAATGGTTAGAGAATATCATTTAGGGTAACCCAATTACCCAAATGATCTCATATATGTGAAGGCACCATAAACTCTCCAAAAAACTTTTCTCGTGGATAGGAAGGAATGGAGTAAACTTGGTCATCAAATCAATGATCACCCAGAGAGCATCCTGACTCTACACTGATAATGATACTATAATCATGAAATACTTAGAAATAATAAACCAATTTAACTTTAGAACCTAAATAGGTTAGGTTAAACCTATGGGGACTTGGGTCATATCCTTCACGTGTTAATGGGTTAAGCACTATGAAATGAACTCAACAACACTCTACTTCATAATTAACCCCAAAAATTTACACTTCAGATCAGGGTACATTTTATTCATACTAGGATTCACCACTAGACAGTATTTTTTAAATTCTTTTAATGTATCCTCACACATCAATATAGTAGTAAATGTATATCTTTTAAAGAGGATGATGTGCTCAAAACCTTCATAGAATATATCAAGCTTATATCCTATGAAAATCTAATCTCTCATAATCTTTTAATCAATATCTCCATGTTGCAAATCCCCACCCAATTAGGAAGGGTAGGTCCTACCATTATTGACCAAAAATAAAAAAACACATCCACCCACTATAATAAGTTGCAATGAAGATAAATGTTAAGACATATCCATTACTAGCTGAGCATGGGACTCCCATCTGAGGGAATCTTTGATAACATTTCCCTTCCTTGAAATATATAATATCTAAAATTCATTGTATTATATGAACTCTAGAAAATTAATTTCCCTCAAATTGATGACCCATTTTTAAATGATATACTTGAATCTCTTGTGATTTATGAAGACCAAATATGGTTCATAGATAAAATATTGTATTCACATCTTCAAAGAAAATGTTGTAACTGCAAGTTCCAAGTCATGGCTCACAAAATTTTACTCATGTGGATATATCAACATTTACACATAAGAAAAAATGTATTATTTATACACTAAAAAAACCAAGACCATATGAGAAAGAATCATTATACACCTCATACTCAACCCCTTCCTCTAGATGCTATAAAAATTGGCCACTAGTTAGCCTATTTATCAGATCCTCAAAAGGATATAGTTAATTATTAAGACAAATGAATGGTTTAAACTTCCAGGAAAGGGTTTTTATAAGTGATGTAATTCTAGAGAATTCCACCATAAATGTTTAGTAATAACCGGCCAATCCATGAAACCAATTCACCTCAAACACCGTCATTGGTGGCTTCCAGACCAACATAGCCTCGTCCATCATGAGATCAACTATAATTTCACCATATAAATGGTCTTTACCAATTAAATAAACTTCCCAAATCTTGTAAATATACTTTTTGATCTTTCCATAAAGTTAATACTTGTGAAGTAATTCCAAAAATCCCAAAATGTTTAGCATTCTTCTCATATGATCAATAATAAACACAGATGAAATCTATTAAATAAACTATGAACTAGATGATTTATTGAAATAAAATATATATTATTAGTCCCATGAAAATTATAGTATAATTAATCTTGCCATATGAAAATCCTCATAGCCCATAGTGACCATAACTGAACCTAAATTTTGTATTCATCACATCGTCCTAATGAACACAAAACAAGTGATACCCAATCCTAAAATCGAAAATTAAAAACAATATCAATCCATTATTCTAGTTAACGAGATCTTCAATTATCAAAAATGGTATGTTCTCATTACTGTAAATTGATTAAAATTGTGATAGTCATTACAAATATTTAAACTCTCATTCATCTCCTTGCATAAGAGAATAAAAGATTCTAAGGGGGACACACTAGGTCGAGTAATTCCTTTCTCTAAAAGATCCTCCAAATACACCTTCATATATATAATAATATTTAGGGATATATAATTAGATTATAAATTTATTAGTTTAGTATTGGGGTGAAAATTGATAATAAAAACGGCTGCTCAAAAATGGAGAAACTCAGTAACTTACTTTGGGTAGATTTATATATAATCCTATAATAACATAGGGAGCTGTCCCTCCCTATAATATGTGGTGTATAAATATATTCCCACCAACTAGTGGGTAACCAGCTAAAATATCCTGAGGGTTGGCCCCACCCATCCAATCAGAGGGTCCCATACATAGTTGAAGTTGAATTTAGACCCTTCTCATTAATGGAATATAAACCTATATTGATGTATATATACCCAGTCATGGACTGGATATAACCAATCCATGGAAAGGATAAAATAATATAGTATCATATCTACTTTGATGAGATACTAAGAAAATATATCCCTATTGAGAGTAATCTCACACTGATAATAGATGAGAATGAGATGATGATCACTCCTACAATAGTCAATAGTCGAAGAGGTTGACCTAGGGGATTTACTGAAGTCTCTATCTCATGAATAAAGGATATATTAAGTAAATAATGGATTGTGTTGATGTACGTAAGTATGAGTTTAAAGTTATACAATACACAAATCACCCCTCAAACCATGTTAGGAGGAACCAGCTTAAATCCCTTTATCGCATTCATCTAACCTCTACCTTGAACTCATGCACCCCATGCCTAACATTGTCTTCCTAGGATAGGTTGTGGAGGTAGTGGATTAAAGATTCATGCACCATTAACTAATTCTCTACCATATCATCCCTATATAGGAACACCCTATCTGCCTATGGGAGGCCCTAAATATCTACATTTCTTCTCCAAATAAGGTTTATCATGATTTCTCTATAGCTATCCTCAGTTAAGTTCTTATAGAGATTGGTATGATCTTAGTGTCCACTAACACCACAAGCATAATAAGATTTATATCCCAGTTGTGTATAAAAAATATGAGATACTTCTCTCAAATACTTCTATGATTGGGATCATGAATGTTCCTTCCTTTGATGACAAGATCATGTATGTGGTCATTGGTCAGCTATCACATATGACTTTGATCATATAATTCTTGAACCTAATCCAGCTCCAGGAAGAGACTCCAGTAGAAATATCAAAATCCCTAAAGTGAACTTGATAACTCTGAGATGAGTAATAATATAGAAAAGGTGTGGTCTAAGGTATAATTTATCACTAAATTCCATGCTCATACATTTGAGTCAGAAGATACCCATGTTAAATCATATGTTATAAGAACATCACGAGGTCTATGAACCTCACGGTGTACTAAGTTATCAACATGTTATTATGATGAATTTTTATTATCTCTTGGACCCATACCATCCTAATTATCACTAAATAATACTCCTATTTGAACATTCGTTGGAACTCTTTCTAGGGAAAGTTAGTCTCATTAGGAGTCTGAATGATCAATGACTACCAATGGCTTATTATATCACGGAGAACACTCATAGAAAGAACTAACATCTATTCATAGGTTTTCCAAAATATATTTAAAATATATTAATAAGACTAATAAATCTTCCACTACATAAGTATTAGTATATCATCTAGAACTTTGAGGCCTCTACCGGTGGAATGTGTACAACACACTCAACCTAAGTGTAGTCACATCATACCCTATGAGGCTTACTATATACATAGTAGGTGGTTCTACTCCATACCCAACTAGAGGAGGATAAAATCACTGATACACTAGTAATGGAAATTATTCTCTATATATTCTATATACTAATTCATTTTTTCTCATAGAGTAAGTGACTTGTGGATGAATCACTGTAATAAGCTCAACACAAACCTACCTCTAAAGATTAGCGGGCTATTTTTGGGGTGGAATAAAATGTTTGAAAAGAGGATCTTATAGTCATTATAGTATTTATAATCGATTTAAATCATTAAATACATCTATTAAAACATAATTAATGTGCTACAAGATTTGTATATCGTCCCACTTTTCCCTATAATAAGCGTATCAAGGTTCTAAGTCATTTAACTGATTATCAGATCTTGGTGTAATGATATTTCAGTCGCCTGCACAAATTATTGGATTTTCATCTCTATTAACCAAAATCAAAACCCAATAACACCATTTTGTTATGTTTACCCAACACATTTTTACATGAATACTAACTACAAACACTATCCCAAAAACAAAGCTGATCTGATACCACTCTAACATAGGCCGACCAACTTAGACCCACCCTGGGCCAACAGTAATCCAAGTATGAGCCCCCATGCTCACCTATAATATGCTTGGGGATATGGACAAGCACTAAGAATTCATATCGCACAGATGGTAGGACTTATAATATAAATCATTATACAGTCACATAACCCAAAAATATACATAATGCAGACTATAAACATAACCAAATATAGTATAACAAGCATTCAACATTGATCAGTATCCAAATAACATTGAAAATTATAATG
This sequence comes from Viscum album, assembly GCA_963277665.1. NCBI lineage: Eukaryota > Viridiplantae > Streptophyta > Magnoliopsida > Santalales > Viscaceae > Viscum > Viscum album. The sequence continues at coordinate 690,907,291 of OY728122.1, forward strand.
CCAATAGATAAGGTCCAAGAATAAGGCCCAATATCAACCCATAATAAAAAACCATATCAAAAAAATTAGAATAGAAACCTCATAAGACACCAATTCTGATGTGATCACCATCAATAACTATCACCAACAAGCTCATTTAAGCACCAGTACCTCCAGCACCATGCCCTCCGAAGCCACCCCCTAACTTTGTTTCATCTGCATAGTCATAATATTCTTTTATAGGTGTGAGTATAAACATTAATAGTAGTATTCCATAAAAATAAAAAGGTTAAATAACACAAAAGGTTAGAAAAAATAGTATAAACTTAGATAAGTGTATGGAATCAAGATATTTATGGATGAAAGAGGTCTCTAATAGTCGTGACTCATCACTATAAAATTTATACCCCAAAATGAAACAAAATTATCTTGAACATCATCCAAATTAAAGTAATAAATCTACCAATCTTTCAGGACTTCCACTAAATCCCTCTATAAAAATAGTTGAGGACTTACACACCAATGCAGAGTGGGTACATCATTCAGGTGGGTACCGACTCCTATAGATGACCCACACCTCATCATGTATAATGTAAAATAGTAGAGGGGATTACCTACTCTAAAATTATAGGACCCAGATCCTATCAATAATTGGGGTTTCATACTCTAGTATGTGTACATAGGGTCCACACCCTGGAACATGTGTGTCCCCAGGGGGTTATCAACTCTTTACCTTCCCCAGTCTTCTCTCCCCCTCTCTATCACCAACTCAATTAAGTTAAAGAAATATATATTCCCATATACTCTTATAAGACCTTTTAAATTTTTGGGATAAATATGAAATCATGTTATAAATGGAACAAAATCAAAAAATACAACTCATATTTCCATTTTTGACACTTGGGAAAGATGTTATGGAATTCACTAAAGAAGTAATAGTATACAGAATGTACTTTAAAGTACAAAATGTATAAGCCTAATCTAGAAGTTAATTTTGTATTTCTACTTTTCTATAAATGTGAGGTTAACCTTCCCGGTGTATCTCGGAGGGTACAAATCATGTGAAACCAATCGACTAAACAAGTATTTACTATTTTGGAAGTTTGTGTGGGGTACTCCTTATAAACTGTATATATATATATCCACATGACATGTAGATTATTTGAATTAATTGGGAATTTACTATTTGATCCTCCTAAGTTAGGTTGTTAAAATATAAGTTATAATCATCGGACAACTCGGAGTGTGTTTGTGTGTGGGTAAAATATGTTGTTTTTCAAGTACTCTGGTACATGCCAACACACTCAGTCCCAAGATAAATGGTGTGTGACCTAAAGTTACACTGAATGTGATATTTATAAAAATATTTAAACCCTATTATCAGAGTGTTTAAAGATATGTGGCATGTGACCTGGAGGGATATGTACCATTTAATCATGTTTTCTAATTCCTTAACAAACATCTCTCAACTTCTTCACCTACGACCACCATTGTCACATTCTCATTCAACAGCACCATTAGTGCTGGTAGAGTTTAATTCCCTAGGATCCTATCTTGAATTTTATGAGAGATTTATTAGTATTCATCATACCCACTATTCATCAACATTGTCTTATTTTTTCAATAAAATTTCCAGAAATCTCAATGTAGAACCTCATTGCCCACCTAATACATTGTACGAACCAGAATAAATAGTTTACCATCATATTTGAGACACATAACCACGATTTTTCCATATAATAACTAATGGGGATGAGGGAATCAAAGAATGGTGTTATGTAAAATATTTGATCAGCTAAACTAGGATCATTTTTATGTCCAAAGATGAAGAACGTGGGTTATAAGAAGAAAAAAAGAAGAATTTTATGAATGAGAAACTTCATCATTCATTATCATCAATCATCTTTTTTCATCATTCCTTGTGATATTATCATAAATCCACCATAAAATAATAATTACAATAATAATAATATTACCGTTATTAAATAATAAAATAAGGAAAACCTATCACTAATCACCAAAAAAACATTATTAATAATTCATGAGTAATTCCTCTATGAAAATAATTTATCAAAAAAATATAAAATTATTTTCTTTATACTAACATTAATTTAAAAATAAATATTATAATTCATGTGGAAAGTAGAATATTATTTTTCCAAAATATAATCCTTCATAAAGTTTCCTCTAGAATTGAATATTGAATTTAAAATATATAATTAAGGAAATTGATTATATAGTCTAAGAATTTTATAAACTTCCAAGAGTAAAGAATGAGTTTAAGAGGTTTAAATAACCATCTTGCCTTGATGAAATATAACAGATGCTTTAATTATTTTGTCACTATTATTTCCATCATTATTTTTATTTCTTGTCTTATTTTTATTTGTTTAAAACATACATTACAATACTTAAGCTACCCTGAGGTAAATTAAAAAATTAAACATGGGTAAGAGGACATATTTATGGATACATTTCTTTTTTTTATTTAATTTTTTATGTTTTTTCATTTTTTTAATGTTTTTTGAAACGATTGAATGATAATTGAATATCCAACATCAATTTTAATAAAAATTACATTTATAAATGGATAGTTGATTTAAAACTCATATTTTAAGTTATCTTAGATAGGTTTTTATTTCTAATAATTTTAATTTTCAACAATTGACAAGAATTTTGACTAATTATAGAAATCACTACCCATGAGTGACTATTTAATTCTTATAGTATAGCCTATAGATATATTCCAATCCTATTAATATATTATTTATAATATACCACTTTTCATGAGATTATACTAGGTCATTTATTTCCTTTTATAATTTTATATGATTATACTTCCAAATATATAGAGTTTGGGAGTTCTTCCAAATTGATTAAGGTATTTATGGATTTAATCCACTAAAACTCATTGATACTACATTAACAAACTTATGGTATTTTGAATACCTTATAAACCATAAATATAATATTATATGATCAATATTTCAATCATATTAATCCTTAACTACACATATCTTATGTATTTTTCATTTTTACATTTCAAGCTAAGTAGTTTTAAAGGCCAAATTCATGAAATTTCATAGGAGATGGAAAACATGTAAGGGGATATTGTGAGGTGTTGTTTTTTATTTTAAGAAAAATGGTTCACATGTAAATTTATATAATTATTCTATGATTCCATAAGAAAAAAACAATATGAAGAAAATATATGTCTATGTGTGTTTATAAATGAATAAAATTCTTCAAAAAAATAGAGTATAAATTAATAATTAATCACTTAAATAAAATAATTAATTTGGTTACCATTAATACAAAATGGAAAGGTTGTTATTTGGTGATACATTTAATAGGGGATTATTGAGAAATTTCCATTCACATTATTAATTTCTGTCATACATTATTCATTAAGATTTAATATCCACATTAATCCTTTAAACTTCACCATAATTTCCTATAATCCCTAAACCTATGAACTAAACTTTCAATGTTCTCAAAATTGATACAATATTTTTTTATCACTCAGTGGAGATGTGAGATTCACAATAAGATTATGATAAACATGAAAGTTCTTAAGATTTATAAAAACCATAAATAAATTTATTTATGAGTGAAGAGAGAAAATATTATATGAAATTATATTGAAAATAGAACATTAATGGAAATTAAATGTCAGAATGAGTGTTGATTAGATTAACAAAAGTATGGGTATTTGAAAAGTAAATTACAACAATAGGTCGTGTGTTGGATTTTTTATAATTAAATTTTTATTTTCTACCAATAGATATTTTATTTATTTAAATTAAAGAGATGTAGATCTTTATGTAAATTTGGAGTGAGAGGATAATTTCATAATAAATTAACCAAGAAACTAGAAATTGAAAAATATAATCTATAGATCATATACATGGTCAAGAAATAATTCCTTGGTGAATAATAGACCAATACAAGGAAATTAAGATATGAAGAATTAAAATATGAAGGAGAGTTTAGATTTAATACACTATAGTAATAATTTTGGATATGAAAATGGAAATTTTAAGACACATTGATGCATTATCATGGAAGGGATAATAAATGAATGGAAGAGTTATAAATAGATTTAAGAGTAAATACTTGTTATCTAGAATTTATGGAAAGTTTAAATGGTTCAATATTTTAATAATGTCTTATCATGGAAATGGATGAAGTTATAAAAGATTTGGATATCCTTATTTTTTTTGAATGATATCAAGAATCTATATATTAAACTAAACCCTCCATTTTCATAAAATCATGATTGTTGATTTGAGTTGTTTTAATGGCTATAGTTTATATAATGGAAATAATAATGAAAATATCATGATATTAAGGAACCTAGGAGGAGAAAAATGTCATTTATTATCAAACCATCTCATAATTTGGAAATTAAAACCATAGAGAAGTCCATTTCTAGAAGAAATTTTTACAAAATCCTAAGATTCCATGGGAAACCAAACTGTGTCATTGTTTACATCATGTTTAAAGATAAAATTTTGATTTGTCATTTTTTATAGAGTTAAAATAATCATGGTTATCATATACAGTTGTAAAAATGATGTACTAAATGAAGCCATGCTATGGTGGTTATCATTAAATGTTGTTGAACATTTTTTATTTTTTGATAAAAATGATTTGTGAAAATTTAATAGTCATTTTGGAGAGATTTTTTGGAAAATATTAGAACTCAGAAAGACATGACCATGTTTTCTTAGAGAAAAAAAATTGTGGTGTTTTTTAGATATAATTATCCACATAAATAAAACAAATTGAATACTATAAAGTTATGGATTCTAAAAGTTTTATTTTTTATTTTCAAACCTTTTATAAAGAAACCATTTCATTGTTTACTTGGCCACATCAACCTCTTTCATATGTTTATAAAATTTACATATTTGATCATATTTTAAATATGGAAACCTATAAATATTTTTGGGATGTTTAATTCAATATAATTTGAAAGATTTGAAGACCCATTTATAGTTAACATGGGGTAGTTTGACTTTGATAAAACCAAGGAAATATTTTGGAGAAAATCAATGAGATTTTGTGTTGAATATGAAATATTTTATGGAAATTGACCATGTTATATATTTAAATATGGGGGAATATTAACTATAGTGGAACATTGAGCATTATGGAACTTTAATTTAGTACCAGATTCACATTTTAGAAATCTATAATTAACCAAGAGTTATTAGGGATATTAATGGAACTATTTGGCTTGGGATTAATATTTTACAATAAAAAGGTATTGTTTATATCATTACAATTGATATAGAATATTTGATATCTATTAAGGATGGAATATTCTACTAGATATTTTTATAGATATTAATAGATAATCCATTGATGGAAAGAGTAATATTTGACCAATATATGGTAGACCATTAAAGGGGGATTTATTGATTTAATTTTTATATCATTATAGTGATGAAACATGGATTTATGGTGTAAAAAAATATTATATACCTTGATAATATGTGTTTATGCTGAACATAATATATTTATTCAGATGCAATAGAAGAAAAAAATATAGAAACAATAGAAAATTCATAACATGACTATTTCATTGGTAGATTGAGGCTCATTCATGGGAAATAATTTACATATCTTGCAATGTATAAATGATAGAAGTAGAAGGACATTAATATATATAATTATCATAAAAAGAAACTTTTTGAATCTAGATCATGGATGGAGGAATATAGAACTACTATAAATTTTGAATAAAGGTTATTATAATGAGAATCATAACATAGAACCACTCACATATAGCTTGTGAATCCAAGAAGATACTAGTGTATGATAGTATTGTATCAAATATTGATTGATGATGCAATATAATTTACTTTTACCATAATGATTTAAAGATGATCCTCAATTCTATAAACTATTAAATACTCTAACTAAATTAATTTATATAGGATGAGTTATATAGGTTCACCCTTCGGAGGTAGTGTTTCATCCCAACATATTTCATATATGGGTAGTATGAATAGACATGTAATGACCACTTTCTAAACTCTTGTATCAAAAAAATTGTGTGTCATAGTAGATTTTGGTATTCCATGACATCATCATGATTACGCTCCTTGGATATGGACTAGTGTTGGTGAAGCAAAAAAAACGTTGTGTTCTTTTGTGATTTAATTTCTATATATGTTATATATATATATAATGTTGATTCATTCAAGCGGAGACAAATTAAAATAAGTTACTACTAACATAGGAATATGATATGATGATAACTGAAGGTCAGAAAGAAAATGTTTTAATTGGTCAGCACCTTAATCCACTCACATATCAAGGTTCATTATACCCCACTAATTAAATTGGTGGTCACAATAAGTGGTATCATAACCAAATTTTTATGACTTTGATTTCAATTTATAAAATCTAATTTTGAATTTCGAGTCATTTATGTATTTTTACTAGTTTGATCATATTTTTAATATATCTAACTTTAGAACATGGTAGAATGAGATATTTTATTTTCTAATGGACGATAATGATGATTTTTTAGAGTTTGTGAAACAAGATGCTGATTTGAAAATGAACAGTGAACAATTTTATAATGGAAAGTCAGACAAAATCTTGGTTGGTAAAAAAAACAAATGAGGTATTCAAGAAAACATTTCATTATGAAAAAACATATAAAATTTACAAGGGGTTAATTAACATCTATAGAGAACCCATGAAATAGTAAGGTAATTTAATTCCCCCAATAATTATAGAAATAAAATTTTATTATGTTGAGTTACTCAAGAACAAAGATGAATAAATTTTTTGATATCCAAATGGAAGAAAAATAAGAACAAGAATAAATTCACAAAAAGGATTATCACCCTTATGGAAGTAAAAACAATTGATTTAACTGATTTATATAAAAGTAAGTCACTATTAGAAGTATCTTTCAGATCTATAGTTTTATATTCTCCCATAATAAGTGAAAGAGATAATGTGGTTATTAAATAAGTGAAAACATCATCAATTTATCAATATTGAGTAAGTTTTTATAAAAATGGAAATGAAATATAAACCTTAAAATAAATGGTCAACAATTTGGAAATAAAATAATGAGTGTAATATAAATTCATAGTTAATTAATTTTATAAAATTTTAGCATAATAAAATCTACTTTTCCTTAAAATTATTAATTATAAGGATGATTGGAAAGATAAGTGTGAAAGATAATTTACTTAGAGAACTATAATAAGAAGATTAAGTTAAAATGGACTAGGATAAATAATGTTAAGACAACATGATCCGTCTCAAGACATATCTCATTGAATAAATATCATTTTAGGATAGATAATATGGATAACCAATTGAAATTGAAGTATTAAATAAGGGGTTTTAAATAGAGTCAAAACTTTCAAGGGAGAATGGAATGGTTGAGATGCCCAATATTATGGACTGAATAAGTGAATATTTTAAAAGGAAAAATCATGAATTAGTGAAATAAGGGATTATTCTTAGTAATCCATTTGAGAATAATTCATAAAAGAGATTATAAAATAGATAAAACTACTTTAAAAGAATGGAAAATTCCATGGATGTGTGTTTGGAAGTTGAAAATCTTTGAAAATGAATAATGTACCCTACTACATTTTATCCATGGAATGAATATACAAGGTTTCATTTTTTTCGAAAGATGGTTTATTTGTTCCAACCATGGATTTATGAATATATATATCACAAAACTAAAGTTTATTAAGGTTCCAATAAAGAATCCCCCATTCTAGTGACAAGGGGGAGGTAAATTTAAAATAGGGAAAATTACATTATATTAAAAAGAAATACATGGTGTTGGAAGATAAAAATGATTAAATGCAATAAAGTCTATATCAAACATGGTGGATTATTCACACTATACTTCATAAAATAGGAGGAAATAAATCTATATAGATTAAAGAAGATTACAGTAGATTAAATCACATAAAAATTTGGGTGAACTATGTGATTAAGATACACTAAAGATGATAAAATAAAAGGTATCCCTGATGGATTAAAAAGAGTAAAATCATGAAGCATGGAAAAATAGATTCAAAAATTCCACTACAAGGTAAGAGAGAAAAATGGGATGAGTTTATATTATATAAAAAATGAAGCATTTAAAAATATGTACTAATGTTTCATCAAAGTTGGAAACATTAATTAGTGGTATCCAACTCAAACTAATGTTTGATTACTATCAAAAAAGGTAGAGAATGATAATGAAAATATTTAGAAGGAATATTATACAAGTGGTATCAGTCCAATAATAACCACAAAAAAGTCTTGTAATTAATTTTTAAGAAAAGGACTGGTATTTAAAGAATGCCCACATTTCTATACTTTAGTATGATAAGAAATAACCCCTCTACTAAATTTATTTAATTATATATTTTTTATTATAGAGATACAAGTTTAAGGGGGGTATAATTTATGGATTGAATTCTTGTAATGAATGAAGTTTATATTGTCTTAAGCTAAATTTAGAGAATATTTTAAGATAATATAACTAATTTTTCAGCACTGAACCAGTATTTGATATAATATTTATCCAATGAAGACCTAGAAAAGGAACATAACAACTAGATTATGATAAAGAAGTCATAATATATAAGGATAAATTCATGATTTATTTGAACTTCAACTAATGATTGGAATTTCCATTTTGTTTTTTATCATTATTATTATTTATAGATAGAAGATAAATCCATAATGAATATAATTCTTAAAATGGTTTTTGTTTCTAAAGTATCTCTGAGGGAGTGTTTATTAAGAATTCAAAGGTTATTAGCCTTATTCAGTAAAGGAGATATGCCTTGTGAATGGAGGAAACTTTTTAAGTAAATTTTATGACTCATATACATTATTATTTCATATTATTTGATAAAAAAAGAGAAAGTGGGATTGATATTATTTCAAGAATTAATTAATGGAGAAAATTTCAAGATCTTATGGAAAAAAATAAGTTAAATAGATATCATTGAGATTGTTAACTTTTTCACTTGTTTCTCACACTGTTTATGGACTCAAGTATACTCAAAGGATTTATTGATAACTCTTTGTGAAGTGGTATGATCTCTCATTGAAAATATCAAAAAATTATTGATTTCATTAGAGTGATGCGATATATTAAAAATGAATAGTTTTTAAATGAATGAAAATATCTTTGGAAAAATAAGCAATGATTTATAATGGTGAAACTCATATGCGTTAATATAGAATAAATCTAAAAAATATATTATTTTAATTTTATTATCAAAGGGGGAATATATGGAGATATAAATCATACATTATGAATAATGGTGACATAAATATGTTAGATCTTAAGATTTTTTGTGAAAGTTGGAGAAAGATTTATTATAGAAATAATTGAAAAAAATAAAAATAGGGGAGAATGTGGAAACCAAAGGTTGTGTGATGTATTTTTTATCAATTAAAGATAGATTTAATTTCATTATGTGTTGGATTTATATAATGGTGAAAGATTTATTTCCTAATATAACTTGGTAAAGATAGTAGGACTTCACATGAAATTATCAAAGAATCCAAGACTGGAATAAGAGATCCCAAAAATCATATTCTATGTAAATAAAAAATTCCTTGGTGAGTCATTTTAAAAGAGGGTACATGGTGATAATTTAAATTTTAATATGAATAGTAGCTAAAATTTAAGAAAAAACAATGATTATGAAGGTAATATGAAAGGAAAGGTAAATGTGAATTGATGAATTAGCATATAAATGATAAGTAATGGAAAAGAGTAAGATAACATAAATAGTATAGAGTCGCTATATGGTTTTGATGGAATGTTAAAATATTTAATGATGATTAATTTTTTATATCTTTGTAGTGAATGAATTTATTGAGGATTTTGAAATAATTTGAGAGTGTTTTGGTTAAGGAGATAAAACCACTCCATAATTAACTAAACTAAACAATGGTTATCAAACCACCATCATGGATTTGAGAAATTTTGAAGGTCTTGGTTTATGTAATGGATTAAATAATATAGAGATGAAGTTAAAAAAAGGGAAACCATGAGAATAAAACATGTCATAGTTTAAAAAACCATATCATAAACTATAAACTCTAACCATGGAAGAAGTTATTATTGAGAAGGAATTTTTTTAACATTCGTAAATACCATGGGACTCTAAACCACACTGTGTTTTGCATCATTTTTTGAAGATAAAATTTGGAGTAATCATCACTTATAGAGGTAAACTATTGATGGTTCTCACATATGGTTAGAAATATGGGGAACTGTAAGAAACCACAACATATAGGTGATCATGTTGTGATATTGAGAATTATTTATTTATTGATTAAAATTTTTGTATATATTTCATGGGGTTTTTGAAGTTAATTTTTTATCAAAATATGATTATTTCCATGGATTGATTCATAGTACATAGTGTTTTACTGGTGATTTTTTATAGAAACAATTAAAATTTTAAAGGTAACCACATAATAAGGTTTAGAAAACACAATTACATTATGTGTTTTATGTATAAAGATTCAAATAAGGAAGAAACCACATTTTGATATTGATATGGGCTTTAATCGCCATGATTTTCATAATCAAACATTTGAAAAATAAAATATTTCTTGGTTTACTAGGTCATGCCATGTTTTTTTACTGGTTTAGTAGATTAATTGATTTCATAATATTTTTAAATATGGAATATTATAGGGATATATATGAGAAGTTTTAAAATATATATTTGGATACATTTGAAGACCCATTTATGGTGACACAAGGTAGTTTGACTTAGATAAAATCAAAGAGATATTTAAAAAAAATCAAGCAGGTATTTTAGTGAAAATCAAGGATTTCTTTCCAAGGAATATTTTCTTAAAGTTGACCATGGTGGAAATTTGACTATAGTGGAACATTGACCATGATGAAACTTTGAATTAGTGAAAGAGGAAATATAATATAAAGATTAAAAATTTTGTCATTATATCTTTAACCAAGATTTATTATAGAAATTTGGGGAAATTATTTGTCTTGGGATTAATGTTCATCCAAATAAAGATTATATATCCATATTTATGATAGATAAGAAATATTTAACATCTAGTCATGATAAAATATTAGACTTGATCATTTTGGGGATATTAATAATGATTCCATTGAATCAAATAGGGATATTTAACCCAGATATTATAAAACAATAAAGGAGGATTAATATATGGAATATATACATCATTATAGTGTTAATATATGTAATGATGAATTGTAAAAAAGTCATCTCCCTTGATACTAGGTGTTGAGGATGAAAATAAAATATTTATTTGGATGTTATGGTAGGAAATAAAAAAGAGTGGTATATAAATATATATATATATATATATATCCTATCACATTTTTTAAATATACAATTCATAGAAATAAAGGCTCATTCATGGATGATCATTGGTATATCAGATAGAGTATGAAAGAGATAATATGACATAGCTTAGTCAATTACCTTAAAAAGGAATTGATCTAATCGAGATATTATTAGAGGAAGATGATATTAGTAAGAAATTTGATTAAATGATATTGAAACAAATATCATAAAATGGAGTCACGCACGTCATTATTGTGAAACAAGGAAGAAAATATTGGATTATAACATTCTATAAAATCTTGATTGATGATTTAAGATATATCAGTTTTATCACATTTATTTTTTCACCTCTAAATTTTTTTAATATAATAGCATCCACTTAGAATAGAAATGGGAACCATATTACAATGAAAAATAAACCATGCTAATTATATACAAAATCCTTCATTAATTAGTCATAATCCCCACTGGATATGTACACATACACACCCTCAACAAGATCATGTGTTATAGACCATGTTATTATTCGATCCAAATTTGAAGCTAAGTCATCTTAAATAATATCATTCCTCTTTTCTATCTTATTAATAATTATACCCTTAAATTTGTTTTATTTTCTAGTACAATGGCCTTGTTATTCTTCTTCATACGATAGATAAAATTGATTATTGAAATTAAAGGCCACCTAAGGAAGCTTTTTTAGAAAAAAACAAACATAAATATCTATCTGTATTTGGGTAGAACATTATATCTTCTCTATTAAAACATTTTATGCTATCATCATATGAATTCAAAGTTATACCTTCTTATTCTTTCTCTAAAGAAGTTTTCAAAATTTATATGACAACTCAATTGAATTTTCATTCCCTATTATTGTGAGAATTAAGTTTAATTGTAAAAATATATTCATTATTCCAACTTTTCCTACAACTCCTCTTTTTAGAAATGACCACTGGTCTACCAAGAAAAACTAAAACATTTCATTTTGAATCATTAACAAAATTGATACTCGAAGAAGATCTCAACTGAAACTAAAATTGAGAATATTCTATGACCATTTCTATAGTATCTTTAACCTATAAAAAAAACTAAACAAAAGATACATTTCTCAATTAATATAAGGGCCATTTCCAACTAACACTACCAAGTAAACACATTCCTTATCCTTAGAAGATGTGACAAAAAATTCTCTACTATCTTAGACATATTTATAATCCTTCATAAATAATGGTTATGCTTGACTAATTAAAAAATTATGTGGTTTTGGGTATTCAATAAGGTAACGAGACTATCCATTAGATAGAACCACCGCATCCAATTTCCCTACCTAACTAAGAATTAATAAAAAATAATAATTGTATTCTAGGAAACCACCATAAGATGTGGAATAAGTACATGAAATGAATTTAACAGACTAAACCTAGAATGGTTGTGTATATCAATGTCTCTATTTTGGGTTGATTAATCTTCCTCCATTGTGATAGAAACAACACATTGAAATGTAGAACCAAAATCATTATTCAAGATATATTAATTTTCTATATTTACTTTTCAGAATAATAAAAAATATAAATTTATTTTTCATACAAATGAAAAATAATATTTATAAAGATATTTACCGATGAATTTTATCTTAAAAACTCTAGAGTTGGAATCAAAAGATTTATCTTGATAAAAATTACTGCTAAAAATAGTGATTCAAGGAATGATTACAGTATTAAGAATATGAATACTAGAAATTTTAATTACATAGAAATTTCATGAATGAGGGATTTATAAATGAAGCAAAAGAGTGGGGAATCATACCATAACTATTGATGTGGGGGATATTTATTCATATGGAAATCAGATGACCACTTTAATAGATAAAATTTAGAGAACATAAAAAAGATGATCTACACCTATCATTTATTAAATCTTCATCATTATCCATTTAAGGAACAATATATAGAGATTCCAATATACCTAAAACAATATGATGATGAAATTCCCAAGCGTCATTGACATGAATTTTAAACAATAAATCAAAGTTAAATGAAATTTAAATCACGTAACTAGAGAGAGTGAACAATCCAAAATCTTCACTGAACTCCTGGGGGTAAATATCTACCATTGGATTTCCTTCACAAACCTTAGAATCCATTTATCCAATTATGATACTCATTAAATTAGGCAGAAACCTGAATATTAAAACAAAAGGATCATGGAGGGGGTCCTCCAACAATGATGACATAGGGATCATGGATAAATCCAATCCCTATGTCAAAAATAAATCACCATATATAGGTTTATCAAGTGATAAAAATGACTCATAAAATGTACATAAGAGACCCAACTAGACATTATAAAATCCAATTCAAGTTAATTTGGATAAAACCTTGAAGTCGATAAACTATTGAATATTATCCTTAAAGTACTTCATAGATATCAATGAATAGAAAGTGACCCTTATAAGGTAATGTGTCATCCCTAAATCATTTATCTAAGTTAAGTGTACCTTAAGAAATATTTAATATTATATAAGATCTTACATACATGAAAATAATAAGATATGGTGGATTTTTTCACACTAGAACATAATCATGTGTTTGTGCTATAGAAGTATCTTAGTATTGTTTTTCCACGTAAAATTACTCTATTCTTATGTACATTACATTTTTGTAATGTTTTAAATACTTATCCCATATTCATTTTGAATATATATGGATTTAAATTAATTCATGTTAATATAATCACAAGATCTTATAATAGGTAAATATTACAGATAAATCTTTTAATTTGAAAACACCCAAGTTCACCCACATTCTTGGAGTGCCTTAAGTATTACTACATAATCAAGTGGTCCCAAAAAATTATGATTAATTTATGATTGAAAATTATTAAGAAACTCTTTCACTTTTTACTTAGATATTAAATATGATTTGGGTATACATTTTTTTGAATTAATTAATGATTTTTTTCATAAAAGTGAACTATATTAAGTACAGGGGAATTAATAAAACTTAATAGTAACATTTTTATACCTATAATTCAAAAAAAAGTACTTATCATATTTTAAGAAATTTATTTTATTTATGATTAAATTCAATATTTAATTTAATTATTGGTATTCAGTGGTATTAATTTCCATTTTTAATCAATTGGTTATTTAAATATCTTATTCTAATATTTTTTTAAATTGTTTATCGTATTTAAAGGTTGATACATCTGAGAAAATAGGGAATATAAAATGGAAATATTTATTTATTTCATATCACAAACTATGATAAGATAATTTCACCTATGGTTAAAAACTCATGTAAATAGAAAATTAAGATGGAATAGATGAAAACATGACGACATTGAATGACCCAAATGGAGTTAAATTTTACATAAATAATAAAATGGAGTTTTCATTTCTCATAACATGGAGCACACATGAAGAAATAGGATATCACTAACATTGGTAATGGTATGTCACTTACCACAATTCCATTATCCTTTATGATTAAAAATATCATCTTTTATGAAAAAATAACTAAATAAAACACTAATAAATTATAAATAATCCACTATAAAAATATATTTATGTGATATTTTCAATAATGAAAGAAACATTCATGGACTATTGTTGTGCCCTAAGTGTTTGATTTCATTTCTTGTAAATATATGTGTTTAGTGGTGGAAATTGGTGATTATTAGAGGATTGTTATGGATTTTATCCCCAAGATTAATATTTAAGGATTGTTTCTTCTGATCCTCAAATAGGTATGACATGTTTTATGGAGACTAAATCACTATATCTAACATGTATGGAGTTGGTTTTTATTTATATCCTATAATAGGTTATTGATAAGAAAATTTTAAGATATATAAATGCAATATGTATGAGTTGAAGAAATGGAAAATATAACCATAGTGTGTTAATACTGAAGTATAATGATGTTTGATGGAGTATGTTAAGTCTTGTAAAAGATTTAATTATTTCTAAAGTTAGTTGAATATTACTGGAATTTTGGATCTAAATATGGAAATATAGTAAATTCCACGATTTTATGACTTTGGATTCTAATCATAACACTTTATGCTTCATCTTCTAACTTCAATGACATCATAATACTCTATTTTTTGGATTCACTATAATCCTTTGAACTGATAGTATGAGTTTTTCCCAGACCACAATACTTTATCATAAAAAATTTGTGTATCGTAATTATTTAAGTGAGCTATAAGACTTCAACTTATGACTTCATCCTATATATTTTTGTTGATCGTAAGTCCTCATATCACATGACTTCAAAGCTGGAAATATGACTTTATGAGAATATTACTTCAAGACAGAGAAACTTTTTGAGTTCTCAAAGTTACATGAAAATAAAGAGATGAGAACCATGAAATAAGAAGGAGGTCAACATTTCAAATATTCATGCTTTAATGCACATGGATGACTCGATAGAGTTTAAATTAGTGGATTTCATAGATAATAAAATAAAAGAAATATGATTTATTCTTCAGGTAATTTAAGAGGAATTTCTTAGTGAAAATTAAAATTATTTTTAATAAGAAATAAATTGGATATTTGATGACCAATTTAAATGAGAAGATCAAACTTGCATCTAAATATCATAGAGTTTCAATAATTTAAATATGAATGATTTTATGGTAATATACTAATTTTTTAAAAACATTAAAAATCCTCATTGATAAAAAAATTTATGATTATTTTTGTGTGAAAATGTAACTTTTCAATAAAAATAACTTAATTTGTGATTTAAAGGCTTTTCGTAAGGGTAAAAGCTAATTTAACACCATGGAATATACAATGTAATATTTTTAAAGTTTGGAACTAAGTTAGTTAGATATTTAAAGGAATATAGATCCTCACTATAGATGGAATAAAAATATTCAATAAATTATATTACACAAGAACGATTTTTCCAAAATAATTGAATTCCTCCCAAAATATGCATTGTATGAGAAATCAAATACCATCGTTAGGTCCTGGATAAGGGGTTTACCCTAGGCATGACATAACATTTGTACACGTTAGTAATTTGGTCAGATCATAGAAGCGGATAACTTATTTAATATTTTGACTATATTATATTTCTAAAAATGATTGAATATTTATCAAATGGTGCATCATATGATAAATATAAGACCACTGTTAAGTCTAGGATGTGGGGTTTATCCTATGTGAGATATAAAATTTTTACACATAGAAAATTTGGATAAATCACATGTAATGTTATTCTTTTTAATATTTTGAAAAATATAATTATTATTATTTAAAACATTAATTTTTTTTATTTAATTATTTACATTTCTTCTCTAACACACAAAACCCCATTCTTGCACATGGTGGATTTCAAAAACTACCAAATAATCACCGTCTTTATCTATTTCTATTAAAATTCCTTAATGAAGAGAAACTAATTACTCAATAATGAATTTTTGATTAAATCACACATTAAATTGGGTGTTCCAAATTAGGGTTTTAAATGCTCTAATTTGGTGTTTAAAATAGTTGAATGTTTCCACATTCATTCTGGGTTGCCCAACTAAATCTGAGTGATCTTGAATCTCTTATGTGCAAGACCGGTGAATCTCCCTCCATTCGGATCATCTTCTTATTTAGTTTAGTGATGAACCCTTCACCTCCTTGCTCTGTGCATGACACAGATGGGTATCTTTCTTTTATTTTTCATTTATTTATTTTATTTAGTTTAATCAATAATTATTTTAATTCTGAAATTACAAGAAATTGGTAGAATTTAAATACAAATAATTTAAAACTAAATTATTTAGTAATAATGCACAAAACATTATCAAAATATTTTTTATGAGATTAAATTCACATCAAATGTTCAAGGATAATTTATTAAAATGGACATATGATAATTATTTTGGATTATCAAGAATAATTGTTAAATAAATTATGAAAATATGATTGTTTAAAATTATCAAATAATAATTGAAATATTATCGAAGGATAATTATCAAAATTATCAAATGATAATTATAATATTACCTATGGATAATTATTAAAATTATCAAAAGATAATTGTGATATTATAAAAGGATAATTATTAAAATTTATCAAATTATAATAGAATTATTATTAAATGATAATTATTAAAATCATAAAATGACAATTGAAATATTTTAAAAGAATTATTTATATAATAAAATTTATCATTATATAATATAATAAATTTATCAAGGAATAATTTATTTAATTACTAGAAGATAATCACCTTAAATTGTCAAATGATAAGTATAAAAGGATAATTTATGATAACTATAAAAATATAATTATAAAATGATTTCCTGAGAGAAATTATCATAAAAATTTTATAAATGGATAATTTGTGATAAATTATCAAGAGATAATTATGAAAGGATAATTTATGAAAAATTATCAAAAGATAATTATAAAAGGATAATTTATAAGAAATTATCAAAATATAATTATTATTATGGAGAATATAGAGAGTTCATGCACTATCCTTGAAAGATAATTTAGAATTTATCCTGTAGATAGAGAGTATCATCACATGAGATATTTAATTTCTTTTTTAAATAAAATATTTAGTTTTGGTTCTGGAACCCTTGACGAACATCAAGCTTTAGTGTGTCAATATTTATGGGGATAAGGCCACAAATAGGTGTTATTTCCAATATAGGTTTCCACTCCAACTATCAAACCACATCGAATGATTTATCATTTCCTTTAACATCGATGACTTTTGGGGTAGTATGTTACTTACCGTTATGATCCTTGTATATATGATGTTATCATGATATGATGTTTATGCTGAAATAACCCAAGATTTTTCTAAGATGCAAGTGGGTGTATGGTTATCTATGTGCTTGTTTATATGTGATTGTCATGGAATTGATCTAGGTTTGTATTATCATTCCTTGTTAAGAAATATATTGTTTTCATGTTGCATTGACAATGGAATTGTGTTACAGATATTGAGATACTATGGTGGAGCCTTGAGGTTGGGTGTATGTGGTTTCCCAACTTGATATAGTCCTAATGTGTTTAAAGAAGGATGTGGATACTCCTATAGAGGGAAAATAATAGTGTATATCTACCTGGAAGTATGATACATAGGTTGGACCTTGATCTTGGGAGTTAAAATATCTAACATCCTTAACGGCAGGTGCGGCTACCCCTATAGAGGGGAAAGAATTAGAGGATGATTAACAAACCTGGAATATTCCTAATGACCTTAAATGTGGGCATGGAATACCCTATAGAGGGGAAATCATTGTGTCTTACTGGAAGATACTGGACATAGATTCCCATGGACTTAGGCCATGGGTGATTAAAAAGTTCCGCAGACTGGGTCTCTACCTGGAAGATTGTTTGGCATTCTTGTGTCACCCATCGGAAGGGTGCGATGATATTTTGACATGGAGAAATGTACAATGTTCATATGACAACCACCAAATATGTGGGGTAATATTTTTTACCTTAATATAGCTTTGTGACTTCTTGATATCCTTACCAATAAAGAGCTGAAGCAGGTAGTTTCGGGGTTCGTGGTAGCTTTGTTAACACATAATGACTCAGTACATGTATATTTTTTGTTAATTTACTAATTTCATGATATAAAGTTATATATATGCTGTGTAATTATGGTATGGACGCATTGGTGGTGTCCTACTGAGTCTTATACACACACCTTACTCAGTAATTTCAGTGCACTTTTAGATTTCATAACTATAGATCCAGTGATGGGAAAGGGCCCTATGGTAGATAGTTGAGTGGTGAAGCACATAGATGGAGCAGACTGGGATGGACACTAGAGTACCCCACATATGTTTGTTTATTTACTAGTATTGTATTTACCTACTTCTTATAATATAGATAGCCTTACAACTTAGGTGTTATTTTTATATCTTTTTCATTTACTCAATTTCCACATTTTACTCTAATTATTTATTTATTGTTTTATTATTTCTCATTAATATTATTCTTGATGGAGGATATAGTCTCTACACTATCACATTTATACCCTCACTACTATTTAGTATCCTCTTACATATGGGGATTCATGCATGAGGTCATGTGACCTTATGGATTGGACCTAGTTTTTTAGGTCGGGATGTTACAAAATGATACCAGAGGTAGGTTTACTAACTTGTCTTTTCTCTTACCTTGATTTGGGACAGGACAGTTAGGAGTTAGTATGGTTGGTAATCGGTTAGGGTTACTATCAAATTTTCTACCTAGCATTGTATAATGGACCTTCGAGTCACAATAAAGTGGGAATTTATGCTTTGTTGTTATGGTTAATTAAAATAACCTTGTGTGATGCACAAGATGTTGATATGGGATTTATATGATTTCATGTATATTCCTGTATCTTGATTAGGAAAATAGGTTCACATGACAAATATATAACTATTGTTATGTTGTATAGTAGTTCTTCAATTAAATTCCTTATTTTATATTATTTTTTCATGATAGTTTCCTTTTGTGATATATTTTTTGACATGTTGTGTGATATATCATTATTGGGTTTAATTATTTGTACTAATCATTATTTGTTTTAATATATATGTGATGATTATGAATAATGTGTAAGGATGAAGATAGGGTTGGTTTTAGGAGGGGTATACCTTGGGTTGTGGGTAAACTCCTAGGGAATCCCTTATGTGATCCTATATGCTTCTTAGGACTTGTTATGTTCCTAATGTCCCTTATGTTACAGAATATGTATCCTCATTGATGTTTGTTCAGACCACCAGTCAATAAGACTTCCCCTAATCTTCTTTCTACACCTTACCTACTAGTACATATAGTAATCCCACTCTAGCTAGGAGTCTTTCCACTAAGGTCTATGGTTTAATACTCTAGATACATTTAGGTTTTGAATCCTCTAACATTTTAGGGAACTAATGGACCACAGGATGAAAAGGATTGGATATGAATCATTGAGGATGTTTTTGATCTCATTGAGACACCAAAGGTCTGGAAGGTGGAACTGGAAGATTTCATTCTATTAGGACCAGCCAAGCAATGGTGGGGTGTGGTGAAACTTTTAGAAAGATATGAACGTCTGACTTGTATAATATTCAAAAACCTTTTCATTGAAGAGTTTCTTCTAGGTACACAAAATCCATATTGTACCCATGAATTCACAAAAATTAGGAAGAGTTTAACTATATCAATTTCCTAGGAAACACAACTCCCGAATCTACTTTGAAAGGCCTTAATGGACAATAAATAACTTGAGCTATAGAGTTGTAGGAATCCTCATATTTTCCAATGGAGATTCCCATAATACTTTTGGAATAAGGAAGAGGAAGTTTGTGGTTTCATTCTAGAGGGTAGGTAGACAACTAGGGAAGATCAAGGGATCGATAGCACCTCCTATGAAAGTAAGAGGTCTGTAGCGATTCAACTATGAGAAATTTGGGAATTATTGAAATTTTTTTTCATATCATCATATCCAGTTCCAAAAATATGGTATGATAGGATATCTTCATAAATTTTTCTTTAAAACTATGAGAATGGTATTTCACAAAGGATAGAGGAAGACATGGTCAAGGGACTAGGGATTTAGTTAGGGTCTACAGCAATAGGCCCAGATGGCAGGGACTTAGGCGAGTTGTGGATAAGGTTGAAGATATGAAGTAGACCATGTATATGAAGTAGATCAATCTCTAATAGAAGGTGATAAGGAACTTGTTTTTGTTTGTGGCACAGTCTTTAACATGAATCTTTAATCTTATACCTTGTTTAATACAGGTTATTTCATTATATATACGAATCAGTTTGGACTTGATGTACCAGTAGAGTTATGTTTCTATAACTTAATAATATATGATACATATTTGAACAATGATGTGGAAAAATAATATAGAGAGTGATAACTGAGGCTTCGAGTAGTGAGAGTTTGATAAGGGACTTAGTTATGATTGAAAATAGTATACCATTCTTTAACATATAGGAGGAACAAGTGGAATATAAACATATTTTATGATATGTGTTGATATTTCATTTCGGTCACTGTTGGAGAATCTCCTTGTCACCTAGCCTTAGCACCCTAGGAGCCTCCTATGGGAGGCTTTATTTTTCACCACTTTTATACATGAGGTTGTTAGGGCAGCTATTTTGGGGATAAGTTCTCTTCCAGAGACCTCTGATGGAGTGCATATAATTCAAAATAATTTGATCAATTCTCAAAGAAATCATAGATAATGTATCAATTGTTGGAGGAGACCTTTTGGTTCGATGTGGGGAATTGAGTATTTCTTATGAGTGACTCTTCGGTTGGGGTACTGATGTTTGAGTGGGAAGTCAAAGTTAGAACAATTTTTTGTGGGACCCATTGAGATCAACAAACATGTGGGGATAGTGAGGTACCCTCTATACTTTACTCTATGTTATTGATTCATGCCTGATGTGTTCCTTGTTTCTCATCTTCAAAAGTACACACCAGATCTTACACATGTTATAGACTCTCAGGAAGTTGAGTTTAAACCAAATGCATCTTTAAGGGGTGTCTGTTCTAGATTATGGACCAAGGAGAGATTTTTATTTGAGGAAATATTGAACCACTAGTCTTAATTGCTATGGAAATATGGACGGATCCAGGAGGATATGTGGGATCATGAGTCTGATGATCAAGATCAATGGCCTGAGTGGTTCGAGAAAAAATTATAGAGTTAATTCTTGGAGATGAGAAGTTGATATGGGGGATAATTTTAATTTCCTAAAATTTTAAAGACAAAAAACCCTCATTATTTAAAATTTATGATTATTGTTAACTGAAAATGTATTTTTTCAATAAAAATATAGTAATAAGTGATTTAAAGGATTTTTGTAAGGGTAAAATAATAGTTAAAACCTTGAAATATTCTATAGAACATTTTTGGAGTTAGGTATAGAGTTACTATGAGATTCTGAGGCCCATAGAGCCTCAACACAGATAGAATAAAATATTTTATATATTATATTACATGCACATTATTTTTCCCAAAATAATTGAATATCACCTAAAAATTGCATCATATGATAAATATGATACGACCATTAGGTCCAAGATGAGGGGTTTACCCTAGGTGTAACATAACATTTGAGTGTGTCAGGGGTTTGGTAAGATCTCATGTGAGAATAACTAGTTTGATACTTTTTTATGTTATTTTTCTGAAAATAATTGAATATCTCTCAAATAGTGCATCAAATGAGAAATCTGAGACCATTGTTAGTTTTATAATGCACATTTTAACCTAGGTGGGACATAACATTTACATGCATTGGATTTCTGGATTGATTCCACATAAAGTTAAGATTCTTAATATTTAAAATAATTATATTAATATTATTTAAAATATTGAATTAATTTTTTTTATTTACCCTTGTTATCCAATGCATAAAACCCCATTTTTTCACATGGTGTATTTATAAAACCACCAAATCATCATCGTTTTGATCCGTTTCTTTTTCAATTCCTTAAGGAAGATAAATTAATGAATACAAAATAAATTTTTGGTTAAATTGTTGATAAAATTGGGTGTTTCAAATTAGGGTTTTAAATTCTATGATTTTGGGTTCTAAATATCCAAAAGATTCCCGCATTCATTTTGAGTTAAGACTATTGAATCTGAGCGGTCTCGAATCTAATCTGTGCGTGACCGGTGAAACTCCCTCCATTCCAATATTTTTCTTAGAAAACTTGGAGGTGAACCCTTCTTCTCAATTTTATGTGTGTAATGTAGGTTATTATCTTTGTTATTTTATTTTTCTACTATTTATTTTATTTAATTTAAACTATTACTTCCTTAATTCTAAAATTATAGGAAAATGGTATAATTTAAATAAAAATAATTTAAACTCAAATCATATCGGAATAATCCAAAAGAAATTATCAAAATATAATTTTTCTTTTATGACATGAAAATCACATAGAATGTTCAACTATAATTTATTAAAATTATCACATGATAACTATTTTGTATTATCAAATATAACTGTAAAATAAATCATGAAAAGAATATCATGTAATATTATTAACCAATAATTGTGATATTTTGAAAGGATAATTATTAAAATTATCAAAATATAATTACTAGATTATCTAATGATAATTATTAAAATTATAAAATGATAATTTTTTATGCAATCAAAGGAAAATTATTAAAAATTATCAAATGATAATTTCAATATTATTAAAGGATAACTATTAAAATTATCAAATGGTAATTTCTAGATTATGAAAGGATAATTTATATAATAAAAGTTATCAAAGTATAATCACGTGAATTTACCAAGGGATAATTTATAGAATTTTTAGTTGATAATCACCTTAAATTATCAAAAAATAATTATAAAAGGATAATTTATAATAATTATCAAAATATAGTTATAAAAGTATAATTTATGAGAATTTGTCATGAAATAATTATAAATAGACAATTTTTGATAAATTATCAAGTGATAATTATAAAATTATAATTTATAAGAAATAATAAAAAGATAATTATAAAACTTTAGTTTATAGGAAATTTTTAAAAGATTGTTATTCTAATGGATAATATTATGAGTGAATGCACTGGACTAGGATGATAACTCGGAAATTATCTAGGAAATAGAAAGTGTCATCACATGAAATATTTTATTTCTTATTGAAATGAAATAATTGTTTTTGGTTACAGTAACCCTTGAATAACCTCAAGCTTTTACATATTGATATTTATGACAATAAGGATGCAAATAGGTTTTCTTGACTATTGTGGTTTCCACTCTAGTTATCAAACCACATCTGGTGGCTTATCCTTAACATTAACGTTGATAGATTTTGAGTTAGGAGGTTCCTTACCATTATTGGCATTGTACATATGATGTTATCATGATACAATGTCTATATTAGACTAACCCATTCTTATTTTGAGACGCATGTGGGTGTGTGAGTAGTTGTGGGTTTATTTGATTATGTGTGACTATCCAGAAATTGATCTTGTTGTGGATTATCATTCCTTACTATGACATATATTGTTTTTATGTTTCATAGACTATGGAATTATGTTACAGTAACCGAGATACTCAAGTGGATCCTTGAGGTTGTGTGTACATTGTTATCCAACCTGACGTAGTCCAAACATCCATAAAGGTGGATGTGGCTATGATTTTAGTGGGGAAAGAATAGTGGGTAGCTGGAAGTCCCTGAGATACATAGGTTGATCCATGATTTTGAGAGTTATATGGTTCTAACATCCTTAAAGGAGGTTGTGGCTACCCTTATAGAGGGGGTACCATCATAGGCTAGTTACCCAACTTGTCATAGTACAAATATCCCTAAAGGGGGTCATGGCTACCCCTATGGAGGAGAAATCATAGCGGCTTAGTAGAAGATACTGGACATGGATTCCTATGGAATTCGACTATGGGTGATTAAAAGGTTAAGTAAGCTTGGTATCGACCTTATAGAATGTACGGCGTTCCACTGACAGCCACTAAAATGGTGGGGTGAGCTTTGGACATGGAATAACATGCGGTGTTCCTGAAATAACCACTAGTTGGTTGGAGTGATCTTTGTTACCTTGATAGAGGTACATGACTTCTTGAAATCTGTACCGCCAATGATCCAAATCAGGTGGGGTTGGGGTTCATAGCATCTGGGTTAGTGCATGATGACTCGAAACATTTATTTTATTTTATTTTTGATAATTTAATTATGTTACAATATACACTATTATATATATTGTTCACTTGGGGTAAGAGTGAATTGGTGGCATCCTACCAAGTCTTTTACTAACACCCTACTTGGGAATTTTGGTGCACTTGTAGATTTCATGACCAGAGATCTAGAGAAGGGAAAGGGCCTTATAGTAGACAGTTGAGTGGTGGATCATGGAGTTTTAGCAGACCAAGATAGACACTGGAGTACCTTAGAGATTTTTGTTTATTTACTTGTCTTTTATTTGCCTACTATTTATACTCTGGAAAGGTTTACCACTTGGGAGATATTTAAATATCTATGTATTTTATTCCATTTTCACATTTTATTTAGAATATTTATTTATATTTTTATTATTTTTCATTATTAGCTTGCTCGATGACATGATGCAGAGGGTATAGTCTCCTCACTATCAGATTTATACCCCCACTACTAGTCGGTAGCCGCATACGGGTAGGTGCACATGTGGTCATGTGACCTTTCATATCAGACCTAGTGGTTTGTATGGGGATATTACATTTATTCACAATATTACCTATATATATAATCGAATCGAAGAAGTAAAAAAGGGGTAAACATTGAAAGAAATCACATAGCACTATGTGACTATTTTGAGAGTTCATACTTTATCTATATCAAAGAGATAGAGGAGTTCAAAGTTGGGAAATATAAAAGGATAAAGAGACCAATTGTTCCAAAGTATTTAAATACTAATAGGAATCAGATTGATCAATATCTTTTTAATAGTTTCAAGGCCAATAATGTAGTTCAAGTTCTTGAATTTATACATAAGAAGACAAATTGATCTATCCTACTTATGCAGGGAGATCAATTTACATGTGGTTTAGAAGAATCTAGGAGTATATTTAGATCTTTCTATCTCATAATAAACTTTGATGGATTTTGTGACAATGGTGCATAACCAGATACTAGAGGATTGTAGTTGGGGTGTATAACCAACTATTATTATGGTGGGATTAAGGGGTATAACCAGTTCCTATTGTAGCCACGTGGAGATTTAATGGGGAAACCATGATGGGGGAACAAAACCAATCACATAATGGAGTGTAATTTTTTCCTAACCATGTAAATATTATGTGTTTTTTCCCTCTAATTATTACTACATATGAGGTGAGGTTGTAAAAAATCACCAATTGGATTGTGAACTCTAGAAGGTTCAAGAGGTTGAGTATAAAGAAGAAGAATTTGTAAAAGTAAACCCTTGATCACCCCCTGGTTTAATCCAGATATAGAAACAATAGGTATGATCCAATATTTATTTATGATATAAGGAAATAACAAAATAGTCATGACACTTGGTTATTAGTGAATAGTTACCATGCAAGATATTAATGAATATGACATAAGAATCATCAAGAATTATAGGAGTTTAAAAGATAAAATACAAGGGGAATACCAATATCATAGAAGTCAATAATGTTTATAATACTATATAATAAAATCAATGAATGTGACTTCTAATTTCATGGAAGGTTCGGGCTTAGATTCTGAAGGAAATGGACATGTTATAATTTATGACACAACTATATCATAAGAAACTATTTTTCCACAGACTATGGCTGGGTTGAGTTTATAGAAACCCATACATAACATAAATTATTTTTATATTATTTCTAGAAAAACATATACAATAATATACATCCCAAAATTGAAAATTTTTTAGTAATAAAAAATTAGGTTTATTCAATATTAATACATATAAAGATTTTAACCCTATTTAATGTTTTTATCTTCATACTTCTATAGACCATAATAATATTACTAATACATATGATTATTATGGGATATACAAACATGAAATGGGGATCTAAAAATCCAAGTAAAGGTTTCAATGTTAGGAAATAAATATACTTCTCAATCAATATAAGTACATGAGTGAGCATGATGGTTGTTATCACATCATAAGGATGTGATCATAATCATAGTAATATAGAATTCACATGAATAAGATATCAAATTTTGAACATGAATAATAGTGAAACATCATAAACATGCATTAAGTCCTACTTATAATACAATATAGCATTATTGTGATAGGCTCTCTGCCCATGCCCCATACAAAGTATCTCATGAGATGAAAATAGTATCCAACGCATTGTAGGGATGTATAATTTTAGGAACACCTATAACATTATAATATGAAAAAAAATCATGATTTATATATATATATATATATATATAATATAGTGATCAAACATAAATCAATAAACATGACATGAATAACCCATGTGGAAAAATAAACGAGTTTCCTAAAAACTACCTATATCATGACATAGCATCAATCATGTTGAAAATGGTAGAAATAAAGCTAAAAGAGCATGAAATAAAGTGTATAATATTATGGATATTTCATTTTCTTAAATTAAATTATTCTTTTACCATAGATAAAATAAATTGATTAACAATGTGAAATGGGAGTCAATCAAAGGAATACATAGGAAAATATCTCCTCAAAAGAAGTATATGATTTAAAATAAGCCTAAATATTGTTGAAATAAAATATAATGACTTGTAATTACCTAAAATATATATGAATAATAAGATAATGGTAGATATAGAATATAAATTTAATTGAATGATTATGAAAAAAGATTAAGAAAAAAAAGTATTTCAAATAAAAAAAGAGATGTTTCATACAAATACATTGTTAAATAAGGGAATATATAAAAAAGGATAAATATTCTATTATAAAAGGAAAATGGGGTATATGTGTCTATATAATAGAATATGTTAAAAAAATAGAGATAGATAATAAGGGAGAAATTTAATCCAAAATCAGAGACAATCGGATATGAAAACCCCTTACAAGATTTGTAAGGTATAACTTGAGCATAAATGATCGAGATTATAATAAGAATTTTTATAAAAACTTATAAAAGGTAATTAAGTAAATGAATATTTTAATATCATATTTTATTTTCGATTATTTTGAAATAGGATTGGACTATGAGAGTGAATCCTAGAGAAAATGATTAAGATAGAATGCCCTTACCATAGGTCTTGTATTACCCCATCATGCTTACATATCATATATAACCAAGTTAAGTTTATTATAAAATTATTATAAAATTACTTTAAAATCATTTAATTTATTTATTATCATTTATTTAAACTATATTTTATTTATTAACCATTCATTAAAGGTAAAAGGTTTGGGGACATGATCGATTGAATTATTCCTTTTTTGTTTCAATAATGCAGTATTAAACTTTGGTATCTTCCAATGAGTTTCATTATCATAAAAATTTTAAACATGTATAAAATTAAATTTGTCTGTCTGTGAACATATGTTCTATAATTTACATAAACCAGTAGTTAGAGAAATAAAAAATAAATAAGTAAAAAATCCTTATAGGTGGTAAAAACGAATCATGTAATGATGAATCAAAGGTAAGAGAGAGACAATTAATGAATATATCATCATAAGATTATAAAAGTTTTCTAATAGTGTAATAACATTGATATCATGTAGATGTGTTAATTAATTATCTAAGGGATTATTGGTCAAAGTTGAAATTAAAATATCAAAATAAAATCGTAAAATTGAAATTTTGAGAAAAGGGATTTACCTTTTCATTTAATATTTCTAATTTATTTAGGGATTAACACAATTAAGGATTTGGGTTCAATGAGACCAGAACATGTATAAGGAATTTAGGAAGATTAAGATAATGGTTCTGGTTAAATTCAAGTTAATTGGATGAATTTTTTCAAATGATATTCAAATGGGGAGAGGGGGGAATTTATACTTTGAGGAGATCAGTATTCTAAGATAAAATGATGGATATAGAAATAATTAATGACTAAGACTTGAAATAATGGTCTTTTATGTGATAAATAATAGTATCTTATAACCATTTGTGTAATCTATGACATTCTTATAAGTAAGATGATGCTTTTACATGATGATGTCATTGTTCATTATTATTTTAATATATTTACCAAGTAATTTATTTATATTATTTTAATATAGAAATTAAAAAAATATTATTCTAACCTAATTTGAAAATCCCAATTCCAAATATTGAACTTCTTTTATTAAAATATATTTTTACATAGGAGAAAATAAATATTTAAAAATTTCCCTAATGCGTTAAAAATCCATTTTTTGTTGTATAAAACATTTTATAACATTTTAAAAATATTCTTCTTGGTTTAATAAAATTTTATATATTTTTTAAATAAAATATAAGCATTTAATATAATTTATTTAACTAATAAATCACATTTTAATTTTTTAGGAAATATTCTTATATATGTTACATAGCGTATTTTATTATTAACCTAAAAATTCAACTATTTTTAAAAAAATGTCTATAATTTACTTGTGGATAATTTTGACAACATGGTTACAAATTTAAAATCAATTTTATCAAAATAATTATAATAATTATAAAAATACAATATCTAATTTTAATTTAAAATATTAAAGTTTCATGAAACACAATTTCCAAATAATAACTTTATATGTGTTAAATTAATAAAAACATTATAATATTCACATTATATATTAAATTTTAAAATTTTTCTATTAAAATATTGGTATTTATACAATTAACAACTTATTCAAGTGGTTTCCCATAATAGTTACTTTATTATTTCAATGGTCATATTACTATTCTAATGACTATATTTCAAGTGGTTATAATAACTTTCACTGCCCTATAAATAACCCTTATATCCTACACATTTAATTAAATTAGTATCCTATCAATGATTTATATATTTATTTCATATAATTCTGACGTTATTTATAATCCAATGTTTTTTTATTATAGTCGTGTTCAAAACTATAGTATTTAAGGGAGACCATGACCCTATGGATTTCTAAATTTTAGTCTTTAATTAACTTGGGTTTATTATCCAATTATACCAGTATTTGTCATAGAAAATGTATATATACTTCATATGAAATGTTCTAAATTTAAGAAATAAAATAGTGTTATGTGATGAGTGTGCTTTATTTATAATATAAATTATATTATAAAAATGTACATCTAAATATGTCACACATAAATGTTAAGAAAAAAATTCATATTGATAAATAGATTTCATTAGATTCTTAATCTCTTTAAAAATTCCCTCTCATTAATCACCACCACTAGGTACCCATCTTGGGCCTACAGTGAAGAGGATAGTGACCCTCACGGCCCACCCCCAATAGGCCCCGGGTCAACGACAATCACTTGGGATATAAAACATAAAAATTAGAGTAATTTCCCTCATAAATACTATAAATATAAAGAAACATAACAATAAACACTGGAGTATAAAATAAATACCAATATCCCAAAATTCATTTCATTTCATTCAGAAAACATAATTTCTAAAAATATATACCAAAAATGAAGTCTTAAGTCAATAACTCTAACCATGGATCAAATATCTGAGCTATTATTGTCCAGTTCAATCTCAAAATCAATACATGAAACCAAAAAAAACTTTTATATATATAAGGGTGAGAAAACATGTATAATCATTAGGATCCTTCTCAAGAAAACTAATGAAAATGTGGTAGAATAAAACTAATGCCTCATTGAATAAAAAATAGAACCAACAAACACATACCATGACAATAAACACCCAACGTCACCAAGGATCACTCACCTAACATCATATCAAATTGTTATAACATGATAATGAAATAATATAGAAATTAGGTACCCTAAAACCACTTTTAAACGATTTCATCCCCCTCACATGCTAGTAATATATTTTATTATCCTCCTAATACCTTTCACAAATGTACCAAAACACATCATGTCACATATCACAACCATGCAATAAACCATTTTCATACCATAATCATCATCATCGTCACATATCCACCATTAAAAACCACATTCCAACCACATATCATATTACATTATAGTATGTTATCTTGAACATGATGGATATCAACCTTGTTCCCTCCTTCTCCTATGCACAACACATAATATATATCATCATATTAATATCATAACCAAACCTACCAATATATCACATACTATAACTTTATATTATTACAGCACATATGGTTATACATACTTTGATTCATTACAAACCTTGTCACATTTGGAACAGATGTCGATAAAGAGGGGGTAATCATCCATAAATTCCCTCTATAACCTAGATGTTTGTGAGAAACACTTGGAACCTTAAACATTTGGGAATTGGTATGGTTATAAGACTTAGGTTAGGCGCGTATAAAATCACAAGG
Source organism: Viscum album (assembly GCA_963277665.1). NCBI lineage: Eukaryota > Viridiplantae > Streptophyta > Magnoliopsida > Santalales > Viscaceae > Viscum > Viscum album. Next base: position 690,938,520 of record OY728122.1, read on the forward strand.
AAAAAAAATTATTTAACAGTCAAAAAAAATCCAACTTGATGATCCAAACCAAAATAATGCCACTAAAACCCATATCCATCACCACAATATCACCACAATACATCAACAAATTATACTACCACTATAACACAAACCATACAAATTTACTACACAAAACAGCCACAAAAATTTCTTATAACCCACTATATAATTATATAATCATCCATTCTCAAGCATACCATTCTACCATACATGTCACAATCATTATGCCATCCATTAACCATATTTAAGGAAAATCCATTTATTAACTTCCAACCACTTTAATTTCAACCATCACCCATGCATTTCAATCATGAACATGTTATTAAAATCCATTACTTATTTAATTCCTAAATATGACTTACTAAAATTCAGTACACTGATCTTACCATATTTTTTATATACAACCATTTTTTATACCACTGTAAATCTATATCACATACCTACACAAACAAATCGCTATTATGAAAAACATTAAACCTTCAACACCAACCACCACAACAATACTTCCTTTCATCCATAACCTACCATGTGAACCCATCCCAACCATAATAAAATAGTTTTTTCACCAACTTTATAACCATTTACATAGTACAACCAGCCAAAAAATCTATAACCAAGACTTACAATTTAATAAGAAAATAAAAACACAAACAACTAGTAAAAACAACATCAATTTCCCCAATATAACACACTAAGTGATTACCATTAAAACTCACTTTTCCTATAATTTATTTGTGGTAAATATAAACATCATCATCAATTTTATAAATTTCCGAATATTTATTTTATTACAATCATTAAATATTTATCCATTTCTGAAAGGTGATTTCATAAAATAATCACAGCAACCAAAATCTATTACATAATATAAAATAATCCCACATAATTGAGGAAAATTTATAGTTGAATCATAATTAGTCATTTATTGCATGAAATTATGCATGAATATATAATGGTTGATGATATTTTTATCTAGGATCAAGAAAAAAATAAATATACAAAGGTGGGAGCTCTTGATTATTTTTAAATAACAGAATATTGAATTAAATAGTTGTTTTCCCATGCATTTTATCCCTTAAAAGGCAATCAATATAGTAATTTCCATATAAATCACTCATTAATTTATCATCATAAATAAAAAGTAAATTCCATGAAATATTACTTTAATATTTAAGGGTGATGTAAATTTTGGTTACCATTCAAAATATAGATTTTAAAGATTTTATGATTTAAATTTTCATTTTAAATCGAAAAATAATGTTTTGAACAAATAAGAGAAGCTTGAAAAAAAATTACTTAGGAGATAACTTTTAAGCTAGGAGGAAATACTCATACATGAAAAGAAAATACTCTGACAAAAAACTAAAATGACCCTTATGATTTAAATATTTATAAATGGAAACAAACTTATAGAATAATGAATGAACCATGAGAAGTCACATTTTACACTTATGGAATCACATTTTACTCAAAAAAATTTACATGACACTTAAAAAATTACATTTTACCCTAACATAATCACATGACTCTTATGAAATGAAATTTTTTGATGAATAAAATTCTCATATTTCTAAAAATAACCCTTATGTTTTGATAATTAGAAAACTCAACAATTAACATGGGTTGTTTACAAGGTAAAATAGAACTATGTATGGATATTCACACAATATATAATAAATTTAAGGGTCAATGAAAGGTAAGGTAGAGGCGTAAGGTTAATTCTAAATTTATTAAAAGTTCATACTTAAACCCGAAATTAAAGAATCAACCCAACAATATATAAATTCTTTAAAAATTATACATTCAATTAAAAAAATCAAAATTACTTCTAACTCAACATAATTACATTAAAATACAATTTTAAAATATCATAAAACTTATCAAACATTCAATGCTACTAGAAAACCATTTCCAAACTACCCCAAAACCTATAAAATGAAAAAGGAAGGGTTCAAAAAAAGTTAAATACCTTACATCTCTCCCTTGAAATTTTAATTTGTATCCTTAATTATGAATATATGGGGATACATCTATTTCATCACATATTTATGTTACAATGTTTCTTTTATATACTTATAATTTTCTCAAAGTACTTCAAAAAAGTGATTTATTTTATTACATTTAAAATTTCCATTACGATCCAATATCTTTACCATCTACTCCTCTTAAGTGTGGTTTTGATCCAAATGTATCAATTCCAAATTTAGTTCAAGTGGGGGATCTTTTATTTACTTACTCATGAGAGACCCATGTAACACATTATGCACTTGATTCGGGATAGGTTGAAGTTCCAGTTGATATGTTATATTTCTAACATGATCAAGAATCTAGAATAGGGGAAACACCTAATGTTGGATTTTCCATTATTTTATAAGTTTTTAATGTTAATACAATGAGAAATATGAATAATTACTTTATCTATAACATAAAATTTTCTATGTCACTTTAATTATTATCAACATTACTCTTTTATTGACTTTTTAATACATTAATGTGTTGTTAAATGTCTTCAACCATCTCTATCGTTCCATATAAATGTTTGGACACCAATAACTTTCATTCACAAACTTCATCCCAATATATTAATGTTATGAACAATTTATCATATAGATATTTATATGATACCATCTATATACATGAGTGGAAATTATTTTTTTATGAGAACAAGACTATTAGAAGATGTTGAACCCAACCTATTTTGAACTCAATCTTGTAAGATATCAATATGTCTTCAAGTATTTAAATGGTTCTTTTGGGTTAACCATATTTTTGGGGATGAAATAATATATTGAATTTAAAATTTTATATTCAATACATGTTCATTAATCCTCAATATATTCATGGTGACGCTCGAGTAATTATCATATACAATCGAAAATGGTTCCTCGTGAAGCCTCAAAACTTCTTTAAAAAATATTTCGAAATTATATTAAATCAAAAAATTGAATAAAGAAAAGTGATCAATATTTATATGTTATTAAAAAACCCATATGGAGTTTTTTCCTTTAATGATATTTAGAAAACCCATGAAAAAATTACAAGGTGGTTTTTTCTCATTTCCATATTAGTATGGGTAATAGTTGTATCATCCCATTAGGATTTAATGTTCTACATTAACTTGATAGTATACCAATCAATTTAATGTGTAATCTACAATATTTTTCTCCATTTTGTACCATAATAAGTTTCCACAGTTATTTTTGAAAAATCATAGTACCTTCAAGGTGGGTAGAGAAAGATGATTTATGGGAATCATCTAATACCAACATTTCTATATCTAGTGTTAATGGATCACAAAAATGAGTTTAAATTTGAATGAATTAATATTTATTATTATTAAATTTATAAATCATCTCTCCCTCTATTTATTTCAACATGTTTTTTTACTAAAAAATATTATTAATTTCCTATTTTATTTTCTTATGGATGGTTAGTTAGGTAATCATTACGTAAATTTTGGGTTTCATCCCTATCTTTCTAATTTCCAAATCCATTCTTTGAAAATAAATAAAAATTGGGAATTTATCAATCATTATTACAAATAGGTAGTGGGTTACTTTCAATAAATAGAATCTAACACCTTGTTCACTTTCCCTATGTGGTAATGTATTATAAAATCATAGACCTTAATTAACTCTAAATATTTTTGTTATTTAAATATATACTTTAAACTCTTATGATTTGTATATATATCAAAATTATATCTATAGTGGTGATCCCTCCAAATTTTTATATAATGATCAAAACTGATAACACTAAATCATTAATCATTTAATTTTACTCATAGTTTTTTAATTTTCAAGAGTAATAGTAAACCAATTTATTGTTTTGTATGAGGACAATGTCACGACCCGACCCTACCCAGGCTCGATCCGTAACTACCCCAAGCCCGCCTCCATGGTCCAGGGGCTGGTGACAAGCGCTGAAGGCTAAACAAATCGGGGAGGCCTTTTTCTGAGTACTTGTATACACACACGCAGCCCAATCAATGCAGAAGTGCAGAGTAAAAGGAATAGTGAAGTACTAACTGCTATAAACAACCAAAAAAGTGCATCGACCTCTAAAAAGTACAAAGTAAAAGTTGAAGGTAAAATCAAAAGAAAAAGGGAAAAACATGCACCCAACCAGAAAAGTGCCACAACCCGACAACAAGTAAACGAAAGTAAAACAGCTAGGAGAGTCCCACACCTGGAACCCGACTACGACCATTGCACATGGTCCAAGCTTCCAAACTCCTAAGCTCCTCTTTAGTCACGAACAACATCTCTGTCATCTGAAAGGGCACACCAAGTGCGGGAAAAGACCAAGCAAGGGTGTGTATAAAAATACTTAGTAGGATACCCCGAAGGCTCGAGGGAGAAACAAAGGAGGTACCGAAGAGTGATCAGTAGATCGAATAGATAATAGTAAAGGAGAACGACAGAGAGTGAAGTGAAGAGTACAGTAGAGTAATAGCTCATCCCAACAAGAGAACATAAGTGGACTCGCCCAAACACAAGGAGCTAGAAACAGTGAGAAGATTAAACTTCTCGTTGAGTCTTCGCAACCTATAGTAGGAGAGTGGACTCATCCAACCATGAGAAGCTAGACACAGAAATCATGTGGCATACCCCGCACGTCTTCACCTCTCATGGAAGAAGAGTAACCAAACCCAAGGAGTCGGTACTGTAACAAGGTATATACATATCCATATGCTTAATCAAGAAACCCGAACAAGATCGTAAGGGGATCTCAATCCTGTAGATCAGACCAAGAAAGTGAGTAGCCAATAGTCCCAGAAGTGACCACTATCGATGCCCAGCATCCTGCACGTCTGCCCTGAACTGAAAGCCGAGGGGTTCAAATCACCAAACCCTAACACTATCCTCTTTGGGCAACACTGCCCCACCCGCATGGTTTTTGGTCGAATCGCAAGGATGCATCTTGGTGGGGAAAGCAGCCCTCGTACTTGAGAGTTTTGGGAAAAATTCAAACCACACCTCTTCACTATCACACAGTCGAGAGGTCTTCTCAAAGTCAAAGCTATCACATCACTGACCCATACAACCAAGGTTCTAGCTCTAGTAGTCACGGAGAAAATCCACAGTCTGGCCTAGTTGAAAGGACTGAGTCTGAAAGAAATCATCAGGTAACCCACTGCCCAGTCTCTGCTCGAGGGTAAACACTAAGAAGTCATCGGGTAACCCACTGCCCAGTCTCTAGTAGAGGGTAAACCCAAAGAGGTCATCTGATAATATTTTATTATAAAGTTTTATTAGTTTTGCGACTTGTCAAAATGGATACCCCAGCAAAAGGTAGGACGATTAGAAGGGGTTACTATGATTATTTATGTACTATAGGGTTACTTCACTAGTAGGGGGAAGGTGTAAATTATTATGAGATCATCCATGCAGGCCTCACAAATAATTATCAGGATTCATATTATATACCGATGGTTGATGGTCAGTCTAGGGGAAACTACAAGGGATTAGTGGTAACCTGATTTTAACACCTGAATACCCATGAATGTATGCAGTTGGTGGAACTAAATGATTGTGATTTCCCTTATACAATTTTAGGGTTATACCACCATCAAATATAGTTTATGACATGGATTAAAGTACTGCAATTTCAAAATTTTCCAACTAATATTTTAATGCATTATACCTTCAAAATAATAAGTTCCCACAATTATTTTTGAAAAATTATAGTACCTTCAAGGTGGGTAGAGAAAGATGATTTATGGGAATCATCCAATACCAAAATTTCTATATCTAGTGTTAATGGATCACAAAAATCTGTTTAAATTTGAATGAATTCATATTTATTATTATTAAATTTAGAAATCTTCCCTTCCTCTATTTATTTCAACATATTTTTTTTACTAAAAAACATTATTCATTTCCTATTTTATTTTCTTATGGATGGTTAGTTAGGTAATCATTTTGTAAATTTAGGATGTCTCCCCTATCTTTCTAATTTCCAAATCCATTCTTTGAAAATAAATAAAAATTGGGAATTTATCAATCGTCATTACAGATAGGTAGTGGGTTACTTTCAATAAATAGAATCTAACACCTTATTAACTTTCCCTATGTGGTAATGTATTATAAAATCAAAGACCTTAATTAACTCTAACTATTTTTGTTATTGAAATATATACTTTAATCTCTTATGATTAGTATATATATCAAACTTATATCTATAGTGTTGATGCCTCCAAATTTTTATATAATGATCAAAACTGATAACACTAAATCATGAATCATCTAATTTTACTCATATCTTTTTAATTTTCAATAGTAATAGTAAACCAATTTATTGTTTTTTATGAGGACACTTTCATGACCCGACCCTACTCGGGCTCGATTCGTAACTACCCCAACCCCGCCTCCATGGGCCAGGGGCTGGCGACAAGCACTGAAGGCTAAACAACTTGGGGAGGCCTTTGTCTAAGTACCTGTATACACACACACATCCCAATCAATGCAGAAGTGCAGAGTAAAAGGAATAGTAAAGTACTAACTGCTATAAACAACCAAAAAAGTGCATCAACCTCTAAATAGTAAAAAGTAAAAGTTGAAGGTAAACTGAAAAGAAAAAGGGAAAAACATGTGCCCAACCAGAAAAGTGCCACAACCCGGCAACAAGTAAACGAAAGTAAAACAGCTGGGAGAGTCCCACACCTGGAACCTGAGTATGACCACTGTATGCGTTCTAAGCTCCCAAACTCCTAAGCTCCTCTATAGTAATGAGAAACATGTATTTCATCTGGAAGGGCACACCAAGTGTGGGAAAAGACCAAGCAGGGGTGTGTATAAAAATACTTAGTAGGATACCCCAAAGGCTCGAGGGAGCAACAAATGAGGTACTGAAGAGTGAGCAGTAGATCAAACAGGGAATAGTAAAGGAGAACGATAGAGAGTGCAATGAAGAGTACAGTAGAGTAACATCTCAACCCAACAAGATAACGGAAGTGGACTTGCCCAAACACAAGGATCTAGAAACAATGAGAAGATTAAACTTCTCGTTGAGTCTTCGCAACCTATAGTAGGAGAGTAGACTCATCCAACCACGGGAAGCTAGACACAGAAAGAACGTGGCATACCCCCTGTGTCTTCACCTCTCCTGGAAGGAGAGTAACCAAACCCAAGGAGTGGGTACTACAACAAGGTATATACATATCCATATGCTTAATCGAGAATCCCGAACAAGATCGTAAGGGGATATCCATCCCATAGCTCAACCCAAGAAAGTGAGTAGCCAATAGTCCCAGAAGTAACCACTATCGATGCCCAGCATCCTGCACGTCTGCCCCAAACTGAAAGCCTAGGGGATCAAATTACTGCACCCTAACACTATCCGTGTTGGGCGGCACTGACTCGCCTGCATGGTTTTAGGTCGCGTCACAAGGATGCATCTTGGTGGGGAAAGAGCCCCTCGTACTTGAGAGTTCTGGGGAAAGTCAAACCACACCTCATTACTGTCACACAGTCGAGAGGTCTTCTCAAAGTCAAAGCTATCACATCAATGACCCATACAACCAAGGGTCCTGCTCTTGTAGTCACGGAGAAAAGCCACAGACTGGCCTAGTAGAAAGGACTGAGTCTGAAAGAAGTCATCGGGTAACCCACTGCCCAGTCTCTGCTGGAGGGTAAACCCTAAGAAGTCGTCGAGTAACCCACTGCCCAGTATCTACTAGAGGGTAAACCCTAAGAGGTCATCGGGTGATAAGATTTTATTATAAGGTTTTATTAGTTGTGCGACTTGCCAAAATGGATACCCCATCAAAAGGATGGATGATTAGAAGGGGTTCCTATGATTCTTTATGTACTATAGGGTTAGTTCACTAGTAGGGGAAGTGTAAATTATTATTAGATCATCCATGCAGGCCTCACAAATAATTATCGGGATTCATATTATATACTGATGGTTGAGGGTCGGTCTAGGGGAAACCACAGGGGATTAGTGGCAACCTGAGTATAACACCTGAATACCCATGAATGTCTGCATTTGGTGGAACGAAATGATCGGCATTTCCCTTATACAATTTTAGGGTTGTACCACCATCAAATATAGTTTATGACATGGATTAAAGTACTGCAATTTCGTAATTTTCCAACTAATATTTTAATGCGTTATACCTTCAGAATAATAAGTTCCCACAATTATTTTTGAAAAATCATAGTACCTTCAAGGTGGGTAGAGAAATATGATTTATGGGAATCATCCAATACCAACATTTCTATATCTAGTGTTAATGGATCACAAAAATGAGTTTAAATTTGAATGAATTCATATTTATTATTTTTAAATTTATAAATCTTCCCTTACTCTATTTATTTCAACATATTTTTTTACTAAAAAACATTATTCATTTCCTATTTTATTTTCCTATGGATGGTTAGTTAGGTAATCATTTAGTAAATTTAGGATGTCGTCCCTATCTTTCTAATTTCCAAATCCATTCTTTGAAAATAAATAAAAATTGGGAATTTATCAAACATCATTACAGATAGGTAGTGGGTTACATTCAAATTTTTATATAATGATCAAAAATGATACCACTAAATAATGAATCATCTAATTTTACTCATAGTTTTTAAATTTTCAAGATTAATAGAAAACCAATTTATTGTTTTCTATGAGGACATTGCCACGACCTGACCCTACCCAGGCTCGGGCCGTAACTACCCCAAACCTGCCTCCATGGGCCAGGGGCTAGCGACAAGCACTGAAGGCTAAACAACTCGGGGAGGCCTTTGTCTGAGTACCTGTATACACACACGCAACCCAATCAATGCAGAAGTGCGGAGTAAAAGGAATAGTAAAGTACTAACTGCTATAAACAACCAAAAAAGTGCATCGACCTCTAAACAGTAAAAAGTAAAAGTTGAAGGTAAACTGAAAAGAAAAAGGGAAAAACATGCGCCCAACCAGAAAAGTGCCACAACCCGGCAACAAGTAAATGAAAGTAAAACAGCTGGGAGATTCCCACACCTGGAACCCGACTACGACCACTGCATGTGGTCCAAGATCCCAAACTCCTAAGATCCTCTATAGTCACAAGAAACATGTATGTCGTCTGCAAGGGCACACCAAGTGCGGGGAAAGACCAAGCAGGGGTGTGTATAAAAATACTTAGTAGGATACCTCTAAGGCTCGAGGGAGAAACAAAGGAGGTACCGAAGAGTGAGCAGTAGATCGAACAGGGAATAGTAAAGGAGAACGACAGAGAGTGCAGTGAAGAGTGCAGTAGAGTAACATCTCAAACCAACAAGAGAACGGAAGTGGACTCGCACAAACACAAGGAGCTAGAAAAAGTGAGAAGATTAAACTTCTCATTGAGTCTTCGCAAACTATAGTAGGAGAGTAGACTCATCCAACCACGAGAAGCTAGACACAGAAAGCACGTGGAATACCCCGTGCGTCTTCACCTCTCCTGGAAGGATAGTAACCAAACCCAAGGAGTGGGTACTGGAAAAAGGTATATACATATCCATATGCTTAATCAAGAAACTCGAACAAGATTGTAAGGTTATATCCATCCCGTAGCTCAGCCCAAGAAAGTGACTACCCAATAGTCCCAGAAATAACCTCTATCGATGCCTAGCATCCTGCACGTCTGCCCCGAACTGAAAGCCGAGGGGCTCAAATCACCGCACCCTAACACTATCTTCTTTGGGTGGCACTGAATCTCTCACATGGTTTTAGGTCACGTCAAAAGGACTCATCTTGGCGGGGAAAGCTCCCCTCGTACTTGAGAGTTATGGGGAAAGTCAAACCACACCTCTTCACTGTAACACATTCGAGAGGTCTTCTCAAAGTCAAAGCTATCAGATCACTAACCCGTACAACCAAGGGTCCTGCTCTAGTAGTCACGGATAAAAGCCACAGACTGGCCTAGTTGAAAGGACTGATTCTGAAAGAAGTCATCAGGTAACCCACTGCCCAGTCTCTGCTGGAGGGTAAACCCTAAGAAGTCGTCTGGTAACCCGATGCCCAGTCTCTACTAGAGGGTAAACCCTAAGAGGTCTTAGGGTAACCCACTTTCCAGTCTCTGCTAGAGGGTAAACACTAAGAGGTCGTTGCGTAACCCACAACCCAGTATCTGCTGAAGGGTAAACCCTAAAGGTTATCAGGTCACCCACTGCCTAGTATCTGCTAGACGGTAAACCCTAAGAAGTCATTGGGAAACCCACTACCCAGACTCTTCTGGAGGGTAAACCATAAGAAGTCAATTAATAACCCAATGTCCAGCCCCACTGGAGGGTAAACCTAAATAAGTCGATGATCAACCCACTACCCAGCCCCGCTGGAGGGTAAACCCGAAACTGCTCTGGCCATCCCTCCTGGATGGTACAACACAGGCCAATAGAACACCGAGTGGGTATTGGGAAACCACCTCACTCTAGAACAATTCACCTAGTAGAGGTTATGAACCATTGTAGTGTGGGTCATGCCTATTCCTAGATCTTTTCCTAGGGAAACGCATCACAGTAGATCGTGGAAGGAGGATATGATCTCAATACTCAGCTAGGGATTCTTCACCTAGGGCTCACTATACTCTGCACCCTACTGGAAACAACCTCATGGGTAGAGGATCGGTGCCCGCATAGAGTATTGGTCACACTGAATCCTCAAAAACTCTACCAGGGAACACGAAGGGACGTGATACTGAAAGCCCACATGGATAAAGAAAAAAAGGGGAACCCAAACAACTCCGTCGATCACACCGTCGAGAATAGAACCGTGGGAAACCACTCAACCCTGCTGGTCTAAACCATCGTGAACAGAGGGACCCTCTACGTCATGAGAGATCAAAGGTATGTAAAGGAAAACACGACGCACATATGGGGCCCTCATGACGTGTGGCCCCAACTCATCTCCAAGCCAAGCACAAATATCCTTGGGTACAAACCACAACATGCACCTCCAAGCATTCCCATATACTCCTAGAGTATACCACATTTCCAGCCCAAAGGATATCTTGCACACAACACCCAACGTCAACGTGAAGGGTGTAAATGTAACTTCACCAAATTGCTTCCTCCATGGCCCTAGCACGGTCAACCACTTCCCTTTAAGCATTTACTTCACTCCCACAGGAGTGAACGTGATCACACGCTAAGGGTTTCCTGCAAACACCATAGGAAGAACCTCCACCGGTACACCTTTCATGCTTCCACATTTAATGAGATCTCAAAAGAGGTTCATCACATCCAAACGGATTACACCGTTGTAATACTCACAGAAAACCACGTGATTTAGACTATTTACTCACCTCACACGTATATCTGATGGAAAAGTCACCAACACCACTTTACGCCAGAACAGCGTCCTGTGATCCCGAGTCTCAGTCCTGAAAACGGTCAAGTGCATCGCACCATTGTGATATCCTTGGAAAAACACGTCAAAAAGGACTACTCACTTGAGTGGAATGGATATCTGGAGAAAATAAGCATTTATTCATTCCGCACATGAGCGGTGCTACGTGGTACCCACATCCCAGTCTTGAAACACAACAAACGGATCACACCATTGCGATCCTCTCGGAAAAGTACACAAGATTGACTAATCACTTGTCCAAAACGAACACCCGGTGATAACGATGGAAATCACCGCCAACTTCCAAAACGGCCCTCGTGGGGCCCGCACCACCGTGCGGAATTAAAGCGGGCAGATTGCGCCATTACGATGACCTCATAAAAACACCCAAAAAAGACTGCTCGCACACCTTGAATGGGCGTCCAATGAAAAAATATTCAAATTATTGCGTACATCTCGAAAGATGGGTCGTGGGGCCCATGCCTCAACTCCGGTTTCAATGTCTGAAACCACCTTGGAAAACCCGCCTTGACGCCAGGGTCTCAACACCGCTGACAATGATCAAATCATACATCAGATGTCCTCGCGCCATCCAAAATAAGATTCTCAGAAAGACATTAATCCACTTTAACGAGCATGTTGTGTCACCGAGCCCCTCGTCTCAGTAATTAAAAATCCCTGAGACCATCTCAAAAGCTTCGTATCGATCCGAGGATTGCGCTGTCATAGACGGCCCACAAAATGGACACCTGTAGTGAAAATTATGGGTGTCCGAAGTCAGAGGGGACGAACCCCTTGGGCTGGACCGACCTGGTGTGGCCGATCTGCCCGGTCTGGGCCGGCCCGCGCCGGCCGGCCCAGCTTGCAGTGACGGCACGCAGCTCAGTCGTGCAGCCCAGCCATGGACCCCGGGTCCATGTGGCACCAAAAATACCTCGTGTCTGGTCTTGGTCTTTTGAATAGACCCACCGAGGGTGGGTCTCGGTCCCCGAACGGGGGCGTGCGCCGCGACCCCAGCCCGTCGCACCCCGGCGGGCTCGCCCGGCCGCTAGCCACATCACCCGGCCAGCGCCGCCTCGCCTGGCCAGCGTTGCCACGCCCGACCATCGTCGCCTCACCCGGATGATGTCGCCTCACCCGGCCGAAGACTTCTGCTGCTTGGGAGCCCCCGCACCGCCGCCGCTGAAGACCGCCGCCGCCCGGACAGCTGCTGGAAAAACACTCGAAAACCCTCCAGAACTTCATTGGACCGTTGCGGTCGCCTCAGGACTCAGATTTCGAATCTGAAAAATGCATCATAAAGATTAGAACAAATCCTACACATATATGGTCTTATTTCTAAAAGATAATGGAAATTAGACACATATATATTAATTAAAAGAAGGTGAAGAAGTTTAAAATGAAATATGCACGATCCTACCTTGTTGGGCGTAGCCTGAGGCTTCACAAGCGATCTGCCTTCGTCGGATCTGCAACCACCTTGGAGAGGAGGGGAGGAGAGATTGATTAAGGGAGAGGATATCTTGTTGGGGATTCTTCTGCCAGATAAAGTACAAGGGAAGGGGAGGGGTGAGTTTAGGTTTAAATAATGAATTTTTATAAATTCTTATTTAACTTTTAATCGCCCACGAAAAGACCCACATCTGAAACTCCCGACGGGGTTCAGATTAACCCACCCCTAGGGTAAATACCACCCATAGAGCACAACTGAGGTCACATAATTTTATTCCGAGATTCCGTTTGAAAGTTATAAAACATAACGTCTGAGGCCACTAAATTACAAAAACGCCCATGGTGGCATTTTTCACAAGAGGCCCGCGCCCGTGAAAATTACACCCCTCCTAGGGTAAACGGCACACTCTGGACTCAATGATGCCCTTGTTTTTTCCATCTGAGCTACCGTTTAGGAGTTATTTTGCTTAATTAGTGTGCCCAGTGTGAACACACTGAAAATTTAATTCCGACCCCAACGGGGCTCGGAATCGCATGCCATCTGAAGGCGCCGCTCTAGAATAACATCAAGAATATTCCAAAGTCTTTTATAGAAAAAATCAGGTTTTTACATACACAACTTAATAATATATTTTAAGCATCGTTATTTATTAAAAATTCTTCCCCACTTAAGGGTAGTGAGAGTAAAACTTCATCCTTAAAGATATCATCATATTCATTTATCTATAAAAACATTTCTCCATTTAATGTTATTTCATTTATTTGGATAAATAATCTGTATAAATTTCCCAAAAATCCTTGGTAGAACTATTATAATCAAAGAAAAATATAAATATCTATATCCCTTGTCGTTTTGTGCCATTATTTAAATGCCTACATCTATGAAGGATACATGTAAATTACCTTTATTATGATTTCATGCCTTAATAATGTGACATGGTGTATCCAAAATCTATATTTGCGGAATTTTATAAGCAACTTATCCTTCATTAAAATTGGTATCACCATCAAAATATTTTCATCATGCTTTCTATTTAATTTAGTTTATATGAAAATATAAACACTATAAATTTATTGTGGTAGTCACTAAAGAAATTATTCATCATATAATAAAGATAGAAAGTTGATTTTTAAATCTAAATGGAACCACTATGAGATCATAGTATATTTATCTTATAAATAATGTTATCTTTTGAATATATTATCTCCTCACCTTTAGTTGATTATATATATAATAAAGATTCTCTTTTTAAATTTATTGTTCTACAAGAAGTTTATTGAATAAGAATACCATCCATGGTAGTGGATAATTGTTCTTTATAGTTATATTTTTGAGATCATGGTAGCCTATTCAAGGCTACATTGAACCATCCTTTTTCATAAAAATGAGACTTTTTTCACCATATGGTGATGAACTTGAGCATATAAAATCTTTTTCAAAATTCCATTATGATTTATTATTTAATTAGTCCAGTTATATCAAATCCATTTTATAAAGTATATTTGATATAACAATAACATATGGTATAATTTCTACTAAGAACTATGCCTCACAATATAATTTAATACTTTGAAATTATTTTGGAAAAACATCAATATATTACATAGTAATATAACTGTCTTCGTAGTTAAAATTTTATTTTCTATTAACCATTTGATAATGATATGCTTATTAGTTGGGTAACAACACCCATACTTGTTATGGAGTTTCTAAATGAGATTAATAGTTCCCATTTCATTTGTATAGGATCATGGGATGGATTAGGACATAGAATGGTATTTATTTTTCATGGTAAATAATATAAACTCTATATAAAGAGATCCAAACCATGCCAAATGTAGAATAAATCCCTGAATAAGAATAATTATGAGATTTTATAGAATATTATTCCTATAAACATTAATTGTGTAAGATTCAAACATTTAAGATGAAATAGTTTCAATGAAAGGAGTTTTCATATATATCTACTTCAAGTTATTTTAGAGGTGATTCAATGTTTCTACTATACTTACATGATATGAAAGATAATATTGAACTAGAAACAAATAATAATTTCTCTATTTTTTGAGTCAATAATATATGTAATTTTACCAATTTATTTTGTTCCTCATGATTCCTTCCATTTATTAGAGTAGAAAATATTAGTGTGTGAAACAAAACATAAGTGAATTAAGTGTAGATAATTAACTTTTTCGTGTAGTTTAATTAATACTTAGGTTTAATGAAATTAACTTATGATATAACTTAATTTAATATCAAATATCATTTAATGTCTAACCAAATTCTCAATTTAACTATTTCTCACTCTGATGACAACTAAAGTGACCCATATATTACATAAATGATTATTAAATCAACTTTTAAAAAATATATATATAATATCACACATACCAAAATAAATTGGTTTAGTTTCTTGGAAAATTAGTTTTAGAAAATATTAATACATCTAAAATTTTGAACATTATTTAAATAATTTGTCATGGTTGTCCTATATACATTCATAATCATATTTATATATGTAATAATATAAATAAATACATAAAATAATGTGTAAGCTAAAATCCCAATAAGGAGAGGAATAATAGGAATGATATATATATATATATATATATATATCAATTTCAGTATATGTGTGATCATAATGATTGTTATCACATAATAAGAATGTAATAATGATCCTAAGAATATGGAACTCATATAAATGAGACATGGAATGTAGCACAAGAATTATAACAAAATATCCTAAACATATTTCAAGGATTTCTGCCATAATGACATAACATAGTTGGGATATACTTGCATCCCATGGTCCATACATAGTATTTCATGAAATGATAACTTTACTAAATGAATTTGAGGTTTATATATTTCTATTTCTACCTATCAAATTATATTATGTTCAAAATTATATGTCCCACCTTAAAAAATATGTACAATGATTAAACATAAATCAATAAGAATTATATGCATAAACTATATTGAAAAATAAATGGGTTTCATATAATTCTCAGAAAATATTTCAAAGTATCAATAATGGTGAAAAAATTAGAAATATAGGTAAATACCCATAAAAGAAATGGTGGTGTCTTGTGGTTATTCCATTTCATTAAAAGAATTAACACTTTGACCATAAAATGAAAGCGATTCAAAATATAAAGTGAGAGGAACCATTGTATGATTTGAGAAATATCCCTCTCAAATTCATTATAAGATTTAAAATAAGAATAAATAAGTTTAAAATTTAAGGGGATATGTAAAAAAATGGAAGAGAATAATAATAAGATAAATAATATTTGGAATAGAAATTAAATTCAAATATTTTGATTAAACATACAGAAAGATAGGATTTCATGAAAAAAAAGTGATAATTTCTATAAAACATCATAGCCCAAAAATGGGAAAATGTAGAAATAATAAATATCCAAAAAAATAATAGTATAATGGATTAGATGTGTCTTTATAATAAAATTTTTGTGATAAATGGTGATAGTAAAAGAGAGGTATCAAATCCAAAGTGGAGATAAATATAAGACAAAATCCATAATGAAATTTGAAGGTATGACTTCAGAAAAAATGATTATGAGTATAATGAATATGTATTTAAATACTTAAAAATGTAAATAAGGAAATGAATATGATAATTTTACTCTCTATAAAATACATTAGAAGTGGATTAGATGATGAGAAAAAAACTCAAAGAGAAGGATCTAGAGGAAATCCCCTTACCTTAGGTCTCAAATTGCATCGTTATGCTTACACCTATTATATAACCATATTATGATTGTTAAAACAATATTCTAGATGTATTTAACATTTATTTAAATTTTTTATTCTAACTAATTACCACTAAATATTAATTATTATCCTTTTATTAAAGATAAAAGGTGTTAGGACATGATTTTTTAAATTATTCCATTTTTGTTTCAAAATTGAAATATTGGTCATTGATATCTGTCAATGAGTCTTATTATCTATATAATATTAAATATAGAAATGTTATATAAATATATATATTATAATTTACACTAACAATCTATAAATTTGGTGATAATTTAATGATGGTAATGTCCTTATAAGTGTTAGAACTAAAAATATAAGGATGTGTCAAAGGATAAAGAGAGAGAATTGATACATGTATTATCAATATATTATAATAGTTTCAAGTAGTATAATAACATTATTATCATCTATATATAATAATTAATTAGTTTTGGTAGGAACTTTTAAAAAATGAAATGAGAATATAGGAATAAAAGAAGAAAAAATGAAGTGAGGGAAAGGTGAGTTTCCTTTTCTCTTCAAAATGATATCATTGTAACAACATTATTACATCATATTTACACATTTATTTATTTATTTTATTTTTTTATATATAAAAAACAAAATAATCACATTAACTTAATTTTTAAATCCCAATTCCAAATATTAAACTTACTTTTTGAAAATGAATATCTAACTATGAAAAATTAAATTTAATAAAATTCACATAATATGTTAAAAATATAATTTTTATTATATAAAACATTTTCTAATCCCATAAAAATATTATTTTATGATTAATAAATTTATTTATAGATTTAAAAAATAAAATAAAATATATTAATATATGTTATTTAATTAATAAATAATATTTTTTATAAAATATGATTTTGTATATTGTATAAATTATTTTACTATTCTATTAAAAATTAAAATATTCTATAAAATTGTTGAAAAGTTTCTTTAGAATAATTTTGAAATTAATTTTTCAAATTTTCAATCCATTTTATCAAATAAATTTCTAAATTTAAAAAATTCGGTATTTATATTGAATTTAAAATATTAAAATTTTATAAATAACTTAAAAACACATTAACAAAATAATTACATTATTTATGTTATATGAATAGAAACATTATATTTATAGTTTTAAATAATAATTTATAGTATTTTATTTTTCATATATTGGTATTTATTCAATTACAAAATTATTTAAACAATTACCCATATTGAGTACTTTTCTATTCCAATATACATATTACTATTCTAACGAATATATTTCCATTGGTCTTATTTTCTTTCACTAACCTATATATACCCCTTAAATCCTACATATTTCATTCACTTATTTTTCTCTCAAGATTCTCAATATTTCTTTGATAAAATGCATGCCTTTTTTCTAATACATTTTTTATTTATTATTGTGGTGTTTGGGGAGATGGTATTAAAGTAGATAATGAACCAACATATTTTCAAATTCTAGTTATGTTATTTACTTCTGTTTATTATACTAATGTACTATTGATATTCATATAGAATATTTTTATCGTTAATATGTAATGTTCTATATTAACAATATAAAATTGTGTCATATTGTGTGAAGCGATATTGGATTTATTGATGACGTGGTTGTTGGTTTTTATTTTTTTTCAACCTATTGGTAGATCTTGAAAGAATTAATTTGGGGTAATTAATATGTTACTGGATTTTTTTGAGATTTTTTTTGAGTTGGTTAAAAGTTTTTGAGGTGATCTAAAATTTTAGGATTCCATTGTAAGATTTTTAGTCTAATTTTGTGACTTTGAACTTCCTTTATTAAAATACAGGCAAATTATAAAGACCTAGTCTTAAAACATTACATAATCTTGAATTAAGTGAATAATTCAAATTGAGGATATTTTCAGGTTTATAGTTTTAGAAAATTAGTCCATAACTTTTACATTACATCTCAAAAATTACAAAGAAAACACTTCTACTCAATCCAATGTTTCACAAAATAAAACTCCTTAAGTAAAAAAAGAGTTCTTTTCTTGATATAAATCTTCTTGAATACTTACATTATCTTACCCTTCCTTATACACTATGAAAAAAATTCAAAAACTTGGTATGAGCACAAAAAGATCAGTAAGGGATATATAAAAAAAAAAGAAAACATTATCCCATTAATAAATAAAAAACAATGAAACCATACTTTTCAATCATAACATACCTTATGAAATCATATGATTTATGAATAACACATATAAATCATAAATCATAAAGGTGACTAATGGAATCCATATCATACATACATTGTAGATATCACAGCTACGTAGAGAGTTACACTTAGAATACCCATCATAGTATATTCCCTAAATCTCTTAGAAGAAATATTCACATTTACCTCTGTCACATTACCCAGTGCATTAGAGAGCTATCTCGGGCTCACCCACCCTAGGTTTATCACGGAACCACCGGTATATATAAATGATTCCCAATAACCATAACATATTTAGAACACATAAAACAAGCATAATGGAAAGATAACATTTCTATATTGCAATCACAATATATCATTTCAAGATATTGACATAATCAATGCTTTAGAAAAACATTTTCAAAACCATTTAAAAAAATTATTAAAGAGATTTTTGAATCAAAGTGTCCCATACCAAAATGATATTTTTAAAGGAATTAACATTTTAAACCATTAATATCCATATAAATAAATTATTAAAACCATTTTGAAAACATTTACATTAATTATAAATATTTATAATAATAAATCATTAAAACATTTAAAACGATATTGTAGTTAAATAGTTTTTAACAAAATGAGAGACGCTTGAAAAAAATTAATTGAG
Organism: Viscum album; assembly: GCA_963277665.1. NCBI lineage: Eukaryota > Viridiplantae > Streptophyta > Magnoliopsida > Santalales > Viscaceae > Viscum > Viscum album. Next base: position 690,957,903 of record OY728122.1, read on the forward strand.
GAATAAAATTTAATCATAAATTTATAATATCATGAGAATAAAGTTATTCATGATATAATATGCCAAAATACAGTATATACATCATATAATAGGTAATTGGTGCATAACAACAATGAAGTCTCAATGGAATGTAAATTGAGACGAAATCCCTTATAAAAACGGTATCCTTAGAATAACGATAAATCAATTACATAATAATGTGTGAAAAATATAAATAAACTAAATATGATTGTATATTCAGTTTAAATCAATCAGAGAACATTCACACATATTTTTCTAAGAACAACACCAATGACTTGGATGTTTAACTCAACGAATGGAAATTGAGATAAAATTACTCTTATCAAGTTCATATCGATGACTTGAGAATTTATCAATGGATTGATAATTTGTATCAAAATTATGTCCACACAAAGGTTAATATAAATGAAAACATAAATAAATAAATAGTGATTCCACACATAATCAATGCAAGACATAATTAAGAATTAAAAGATTAACCCAAGGAATGGAAATTGGGTTAAAAAGTTCCCTTACCGATTTGGTAACTTACGAAACATAAAACCCATGAAAGAAGGATCATAAAATGAAGATTTAAATACCCATAAATTACATTATATTACACAAATAATACAATCATGGGCAGTACATCCACCACAAAAAATGAAATAGTGGCAATTATAGCATGAATCTCACGGGAATAAAAATTCAGATGAAAATCCCTTACCATATTGTAATTCAATCCAGTCATATGAAAAAAAAGTTAATAACCACCAAATGAAACATAAAATGCCATGAATATAAATAGAATCATGATAGTATATATCAAATGGTATTACACAATACACTTCATGAAATAAATAAGTGGCGAACAATGGAAATCTCACGGAATTAAAAGTGAGATAAGGAATCCCTTACCTTGTGTCCAACTTGACTCGTATGATCTGGGTTCTTACTAAATAATAAACATAGGTAAATTTATACTTAATTTCGGAACATTTTTCAAGGTTATTATTCCTTGTATATCACTTATTACCTTTCTATAACAATTAGTTAATTATTTGAGTTCATATCGGACATTTTGTCGATGTTTGGAATTTGAGTTAAAAACGAACTTGTTATAATTACAATTTGTCCATGTGATCAAAAGTCCATTACCTCCAGAGTTATATTAATGATTTAGATCCAATATAAATAATATATTTCCAGTATATATATTTATTTATAATATTATATAACATTTGGAGATAAGAAATGAAATGCACCGTTCATGGAGATGGTAAGCTATACATATGCATAAAGGCTACTTTCATTTCTATTTTGTAATTTAATGGAATTAAAACATAATGATACATAGGTATATTATATTACCAGTATAATATCATATATAATATCATTAACTCTATCCTTTATATGTCCCACATATTTCATTAACGAGTCATATCACTTTGAGGGGGCAGTAGTCCGCACTTCCTTAAATGAAATTGTCGCATTTACCCACTATGGAAACTATAAAGGTATAATATAAATGAAAAACACAAATTCATTAATAAAACGTAAACATAATATATATCATATATAAATATAGTTCCATCTTAATGTCCACCATGAGAGGTGGTAGGAGATAATTTAACAATCATCACTTCGTGTGGCGTTAGTTTATCATCCATAGAAACAGTATGTTCTTCACCCATTAGATAGAGGTATGTGTATGTTTAGTTTGAATAATTCTCATAAAAAAATCCTAGTTTATTGAGGATACTGGTTTTGTAATAAAAAAAAGGAATAAATAAATTTTAGGGTTTGGAGAAGTAAAATAAAAGAAAATAAGATAAGAGAAACCATTACCTTTAACTTGGGTAACTCCCTTTGGTTTGAACCAAAAGGACTTCTTGAAGTGCCCACTGCCTAAGGTAAGGCTTCTAGGATGAGGAGATGGATATTGAGAGATTATTTGTACAGGTTTTGGACGAGCCAAGGAGCTTGAGAGGAATGAGTAATGAGTTAGAAGTGAGGGCTTTTTATAAGGGGGAGGGTCTCTTTAGAAAAGTGTGGATATATTATTTTATTATATAATGATATTCTGTTTCTAAAGGTCCAAAACTAATTAGTGTCGAAGATAAGATGACCCATGGTCAAAATAAAATCATCCAATACAAATTTGATAGGTTTTTTATATTGTTTTAATATTTATAATCTTATTTATTTAAATCATTTATTAATGAGGTAAACACTGCATCATTGTTGTGTCATAAATAAATTAATTTATTTGACGTATTAAAATTATAGAAAAAATACCATGATGTATGAAATATTTTTATCTTTCCAAAGAATATTTATAGTCAAATAGATAACTTATATAACCTTTTGTAAAAATTTATTTACTAAAAGATACTTTTTTATCTCATTTTTTCATTACTTTAAATTAATTAAAATAATGTGTCATTGTCACTATTAATTGGCTTCATGGGGTCCCAAAATCGACCCAAAGATTCTCATGGTAGTCCATTACTCAACCAATAAGGTTAGGACAAGTGTTAAGGTAATTATATATTATTATAAAATTATTTTTACCATAAATTACCCTATTTACCTTTAACCGCGGTAAATAAAAGTCAAAAGTTACTATTCACCAAAAATTATTTTCGTCTTATTTTCGTCTTATTCACCATTATTTTCGTCAGTTTTTTTAACTACTACTAAGTGGTTTCACTATTCATCAAAAACTGGAGTTTTTCAAAAAAAATACCAAAAATTCAGCCTAAGATATATTTGATATTATGAATTCAAGAATGATGTCTATTTCACCAAATTCAAAACATATAATCTTAATTAATTAATTTAAAATTAATTCCCATTGTCAAAACAAATAGTGTGTTTTTAAGAAACAATAACTATCAAAAGATTGATACTTTTTTTTGTCCAATTTCAAAGTAAAATTAATTCAAATGATAAAAATTGGATTAAATGGTAAAAATATAATTTAATTAAACTTTAAAACCAATTAAAAATATAATCTAACTATATAAATAAATTATATTAAAACGCAGTTTTGAATTAAAATAATGTATTTTTCACTATTCATTAAAAAATGAACATTATCAAAAAAATACCAAAATTTCATCTAAAGTAAATTTTGGTTTCCCGATTATAAAGAAGAATTTTATTTGGTCCAATATAACATATAAAAGTTACCAAAACTAGGTTTAAAGAGGGTTCGCCATCAAAAGGTGGTAAATCGGCCTTTTGATGAATATTATGCTTAAAATCGAATTATTTTCTTATTTTAGGCCTCTAACTTTTATTGGACAAATGTAAAAACATTTAACAAACATATAAAATAATATTTTGGTTAGATATATTCATTCCATCCAATGCAATGTCTAGGCGTTAACTACCATTTAAAATAATATTATTATATTATTAGTGTACAACGTAAGATTTCAAAGATACCTGTTGTTGCGTATCGAGTACGTCGTCAAACATAGCATCCCCGTTAAATTAAAATTAATATATAATCCAAAAATATTAATAAATATGAAACTGTCATGTTCTTTATTTACCTGATATGTTACATCCTTCACCCCTTTTGGAAATTATGTCCTCACAATTTTACAATTGGGCTCAGAAGCAACATTTAAAGTCCCATATCAGAAATAGAGTCAATAAAATTATCACATTAAAAGAAATAAAAAGGTTACCCAAGATAACCCATAATAGGATTCCAAGTAGGGAACACATGGATATGGAAGAAAAACTAACCATCAAGTTCTGATGGAGAGTGACAGAAAACATGATTAGGAAAAAGTTAGCCACTAGAAAATCACAAATTTGTGATGTGTTAAACAGTCTTTGATTATCCAGTAGGAAATGTAAACCAAAAACGTTTTTTTAGTTCATTTTTATAATTTTGAGGAATTCATTTACTACATAGAATAAGAACAAAAATAAATATACTTACCTTCAAGTAGAGTTTCATCCTTTAATAAGTTTCTTCCAAAAACTAATCTTTTCTCCCAACAATGAGTATTCAAACTGACTTGGTCACATCAAAATCACTATAATAAACTTCTATAGTATCACATGATCCAAAAAAGATGAACTATATATTTCCCCTATATTTAGACATCACAAAAAACCAAAAATATTAGTACAAGATCAGATAATCCCTAAAATGATAATCTGTTATAAAAAGAAATACTACACTTAATCTCCAAAATTCAACAAGAGAACCCAAAGTTCAAGAAAGACCATTCAGTATACAATTTTCCTTAAAATTATTCAAAATAACCCAAACTAAGATTGTCACCCAAAACTCATAAGGACTTAATCACATAGTATTATAGAGTAAATCATAACATTTATCTCCAAATAAAATCGACTACTCTTATTCTCTCATACTAGAGTGTAATTAACAAAATAACATATTCTTTATGATAGGTTAATCATTTCCGTAAAAAACCCAAATCACCATATGTCCATAATAAAAACATAGATTCTCCCAAAATAAAATTCCACCATTACTCGTCAAAAGAAAATATAATTATTCCTTGAATAACATTTTTATATATCAAACTTTAGGGTTACACATACTATAAAAAGTCTTTAAATGTCATCTCATCATCAAAATAGCCTTTATACTTTTAATCATTTCATCATATTAAAATCTACCATAACTCTTGAATCCCTTATATTTTGACTTCTTACTCATTCAATGTTCTTCGTGATCCATTAACCATTATTTAACAACTTATTCTGAAATACTTTTTTCCTGCAAACAAAATCATGAATCATATCCTAAGATTCAATAATGTCAAAACATATGTTAAGAAATAATCTAAACCTTTCATTGTTCATATTCAGTTTCATCATTCTCAATTAGAATGGGATTAGGTATTTGTAAACATATATTTATACTATCTTGGTGATCCCATTCCCGAAACTTCTTTATAGGACATTTTTTTGTATAATGACCATGCACACTACATTTATAACATTAAATTGATCCCTCAAAAAAAACTTTTTTCCCTTTCCTATAGTCAACTGGATGCTTCCTTTTTCCACAGAAGTTTCTTGCTTTATGTCTGTCATTCCCAAATCTATATCATCTTCCCATCCCTTTGAAGCATTTTCCTAGTTGTTTCATTCTAAACCCTTGGAACATAGATTTTTAACATACTTACCTATATGATTATTACCTGAAATTCTATAGCTATTTTTTCTCACATATACGATGCCTTATAAAAATCACCAAGGTTCAGTTTATCAATCCTGACTCCATATAGTTTATTGAGAATAACCATAAGTGTTCTCATTATAGCTCCAATTTCATTCAGTTTCTCATTCAGAAAATTGTCACAGTTTTCTTCACATCCACTATTACTTTGGTGCCGGCTAGATCCATCCATTTACTAAAACCAAAAAGGTTAGTTTGAGTATATCAGTAAATTCATCATATAATATCTTATAAAGAGGGTAAATACTAAGATATAATTATGCATGTTATCTTAAACTCATTCAATTTATATAAAATAACTATGACTCATTCTAATATGATAACCATTATGGTTATGTCACTTATGCTTAAATAACACCCCAACCTCTAAAGTTATCTAAACTAACCTCTAATATCAACTATAAGGATCTAGCCTTAAAAAATTACAGAATATTGAATTAAGTGAATAAGTCACATTGGGGGTCTTTTTAGGTTTGTAGTTTTAGATAATTAGGCCATAACTTTTAAATTACATCTCAAAAATTACAAAGAAGACACTTTTACTCTATCCAATGTTTCACAAAATAAAACTCTATAATTAAAACAAGAGTTCTTTTCTGGATATAAATCTTCTTGAATACTTCCTTTCTCTTAACCTTCCTTATACCCTGTGAAAAACATTTCACAAACTTAGGATGAGCACAAAAATCTCAGTAAGGGATATATAAAAAAAATAAAAAACATTTCCCCATCAATAAATACAAAACAATGAAACCATACTTTTCAATCATAACATACCTTATGAAATATTAAGATTTATGAATAACAAACAGAAATCTTGAATCATAAAGGTAACTTATGGAATCCATATCATACTTACATTATAGAAAACACAGCTACGTAGGGAGTTACATTTGGAATACCCATTATAGTATATTCCCTAAATCTCTTGGGAGAAACATTCACGTTTACCTCTGTCACATTACCCAATGCATTGGAGAGCTATCTCGGGCTTAGCTGCCCTAGGTCTATCACGGAACCACCCATATACATAAACAATTCCCAATAACCATAAAATATTCATAACACATAAAACAAGAATAAAGGAAACATAAAATTTCCATATTTCAATCACAATATATCATTTCAAGATATTGGCATAATCAATGATTTAGAAAACCATTTTCAAAACCATTTAAAACATTTAATAAGGGTTTTTGGAATCAAAGTTTCCCATACCACTTTGAAAATTTTAAAGGAATTAACATTTTAAACCATTAATATCCATATAAATAAATCCTTAAAACCATTTTGAAAACATGGACATTAATGAGAAATATTTATAAGAATAAATCATTAAAACATTTAAAATGATATTTTAGTTAAAGAATTTTTAACAAAATGAGAGACGCTTGAATACAAATAATTGAGGAATAAAATTTAATTAGAACATTAAAATATCATGAGAATAAAGGGATTCATGATATAATATGTCAACGGGTAGTATATACACCATATAAGAGTGAATTGGTGCCTAACAACATTGTAGTCTCAATGGAATGTAAATTGTGTCAAAATCCCTTATACAAATTGTATCCTTAGATTAAGGATAAATCAATTACATAATAATGTGTGAAAAATATAAATACACTCAATATGATTTGATATTAAGTGTAAACAAATAAGATAACATTCACATATATATTTTTTTAAACAACACCAATGACTTGGATGTTTAACTCAGTGAATATAAATTGAGTTAAAATTACTCTTATCAAGTTCATATCGATGACTTGAGAATTTATCAATGGAGTGATTATGTGTATCAAAAGTATATCCACAAAAAGGGTAGTGTAAATGAAAATATAAATAAATAAATATTTATTCCATACATAATCATTGCAAGATATAATTAAGAATTAGAATACTATCCCAAGGAATGAAAATTGGGTTAAAAAGTTCCCTTACCGATTTGGTAACTTACAAAACATAAAACCCATGAAATAAGGATCATAAAATGAAGATTTAAATACCCATAAATTAGAGTAAATTACACAAATAATACAATCATGGGTAGTACAACCACCACAAAAAATGAAATAGTGGCAATTATAGCATGAATCTTATGGGAATAAAAAGTGAGATGAAAGTCCCTTACCATGTTGTAATTCAATCGAGTTGTGTGACCAAAAGTTAATAACCACCAAATGAATCACAGAATACCATGAATATAAGGATAATCATGATATTATATATCAAATGGAAGTACACAATACACCACATGCAATAAATAAGTGGCGAACAATGGAAATCTCACGGAATTAAAAGTGAGATGAGAAATCCCTTACATCGTGTCCAACTAGACTTGTATGTTCCAGGTTCTCCCTGAATAATAAAATTATGTTAATTTATACTTAATTAAGAAATTTTTTCAAGTTTATTTTTCCTTTTATATCACTTATTACCAGGCTATAACAATTAGTTAATTATTTGAGTTCATGTCGGACATTTTTTCGATGTTCGGAATTTGAGTTAAAAATGAAATTTTTATAATTACAATTTGTCCATGTTGTCAAAATTCCATTATCTCCAGAATTATATTAATGATTTAGATATCATATATATCATATATATTCAGTATATATATGTATTTATAATAGTACACAACATTTGGAGATAATAAATGAAATGCACTGTTCATGGAGACGGTAAGTTGTACGTACGCATGAACGCTACTTTCATTTCTATTTCGTACTTTAATGGAATTAAAACATAATGATACATAGTTATATTATAATTCTAGTATAATATCATATATAATATCATTAAATCTATCCTTTATACATCCCACATATGGCATTAACGATTCATATCACTTTGAGGGGGCGGTAGTCCGCACATCCTCAAATGAAATTATCGCGTTTACCCACTATAGAAACCGTAAAGGTATGATATAAATGAAAAATATAGAAGCATAAAAAAACATAAACATAATATATATCATATATAAATACAGTTCCATCTTAATGGCCACCATGTGAGGTGGTATCAAATAATTGAACAATCATCGCTTTGTGAGGCGTTAGTTTGTCATCCACAGAAACAGTATGTTCTTCACCCATTAGATGAAGGTGTGTGTAAGTGTAGTTACAATAATTCTCATAAAAAATATTAGTATATTGAGGATAATGGTGTTGTTATAAAATAAAGTAATAAAAAGAGTTTAGGGGATGTAGAAGTAAAATAAAAGAAAAGAACTTAAGAGAAACCATTACCTTTAATTTGGGTAACTCCCTTTGGTGTGAACCAAAAGGACTTCTTGAAGTGCCTTATGTCTAAGGTAAGTCTTCTAGGAAGAGTATAGGGATATTGAGATATTATTTGGTCAGGGGTTGGATAAGTCAAGGGGATTGAGAGGTGTGAGTAATGAGTTAGAAGTGATGGCTTTTTATAAGGGGGAGGAGGGGCACTTTAGGAAATTGTGAAAATATTATTTTATTATATAATGATATTCAGTTTATAAAGGTCCAAAACTAATTAAAGACAAATATAAGATGACTCATGGTCTAAATAAAATCATCCAATAATAATTGTACAGGTTTTTGATATTGTTTTAATATTTATAATCTTATTTATTTAAATAATTTATTAATGATGTAAACCCTGTATCATTATTGTGTCATAAAAATTTAATTTATTTGATGTCTAAAAATTATAAAAAAAATACCATGATTTAGGAAATATTTTTATATTTCCAAATAATATTAATAGTCAAATAGATAACTTATATAACCCTAGGTAAAAATTTATTTTCTAAAAGATATTTTTTTATGTCATTTTTGTCATTACTTTAAATTAATTAAAATAAAGTGTCATTATCACTCTTAAGTGGCTCCATGGGGTCCCAAAATTGACCCAAAGATGACCATGGTCAGACATTACTCATCCAATAAGGTTTCAACAAGTTTTAAGGTAATTATATATTATTATAAAATTATTTTTACCTTGAATTACCCTAATTACCTTTAATCGTGGTAAACAAAATTCAAAAGTTACTATTCACCAAAAATTATTATCATCTTATTGAACCAAATTTACTTTTTAATAACAACCATGTATGTCTGATTTTACAAATTCAATTCACAGAATCATCAAAATTTCATTTAAATGAAATGTCTGTTTTTTTTAACTACTATTAAGTGGTTTCACTATTAATCAAAAATTAGAGTTTTCCAAAAAAAATACCAAAAATTCATCCTAAGATATATTTGATATTTAGAATTCAAAAATGATGTCTATTTTTTCAAATTAAAATATATAAGTTTCATTAATTTATTTAAATTTAATTCCCATTGACAAAATAAATAGCGTGTTTTTAAGAAACAATAACTATCAAAAGATTGATACTTGTTTATGTCAAATATCAAATTGAAATTAATTAAATTGACCAAAATTGGATTAAATAGTAAAAATATAATTTAATTACACTTTAAAACCAATTAAAAAGATAATATAACCATATAAATATATTATATTAAAACACAGTTTTGAATTAAAATACAGTATTTTTCACTATTCATTAAAAAATAAACATGATCAGAAATATACCTAAATTTCATCCAAAGTAAATTTTGGTGTCTCGATTCTAAAGAAAAAATTTATTTAGTAAAACAGAATATATAAAAGTGACCAAAACTATGTTTAAAGAGGTTTCATCATCAAAAGGCGGTAAAGGAGCCTTTTAGTGAATATTGTGCTTAAAATTGAATTATTTTCTTATTTAAAGCCTCTAAATTTTTTTGGATAAATGTAAAAACATTTAACAAACATATAAAAAAATATTTTATTTATCTAAATTAATTCCATCCAATACAATGGCTTGGTGTAAACTAACATTTAAAATAATAATATTATATTATTAGTGTGCAACGTAATATTTCAATGAAAATCATTGTTGTGTATCGGGTACGCCATCAAACATATAATAACCTTTAAATTAAAATTAATATTTAATCCAAAAATATTAATAAATATGAAAATGTCATGTTCTTTATTTAGCTGGGATGTTACACAAATTATCAGTTGTAAGTCTTCGTCGTATGACTTCACTAAGTGTAAAACTTTTGTGGGTAGCTGTATGTATTTAGATCCATGTGTGTGTATTTTTTGTAAGGATTAATTCATTGAAAAACATTTATTTTTTGTTTAAAATGGGAAAAAATTGAGTGTATGTATTTTTGGGTTGAGTGTATGTATTTTTTGTAAGACTTCTGGGATCATTAGGCTTCAATGAAAAGCAGCAAAAGCCTTGGGATTTTATGGATTTTACTAGAATCGTGTGATTATGTGAGACCGTGATACTTCAACATTAAGAATTTTTATTTGATTTGGACCATAATTATCTCTTATAAGACTCCATTATAAGTCTTCACTATATGTATTCAGTGTACAACTTCACCGATCGTATGAATTCAGAACATAGAGAAATTCTACTGAAGTTTAAAAAGTGAAAAACAAAGTTTATAGAATTAAAATATTCTAAATAAATCAAACCCAACTACTATAAAGATGATATTAAAGGATTAAATGATCGCACATAATATTTTATTAAAAATTTTTCATGAAATAAATCAAAATTGGTATTTTCAATGGTCATGTTTTTAAAGTATTGAGCTGGTTTATCTGAAAAGTTATTAAGAACATAGTTTTATATTCTGAAAGAAGAATCACCCAATATTAAATTTGTAATGTTAGTGAAATGATATTATATTGTTCTTTATTTCCAAAAACACTTGTAAATAGTGCATTTATTTAAGAAATGTTTTTTTTGAAAGTCTATGTTTTCATATGTTTATTTTTTGATATGGTTTTCATCACAAGAAATAGGTGTATGCCATAAGAATATTGTTTAGCTTGAATTTATATACGCTTTAACAATAATTTTTTGAGATGATGAAGTATATAAGGGTAATTTTTTAAATCATGTGGATACACTATCAATGATGTAATGATTTTTGATAATGGTTTGAAGTAAATTAAGGTATCCCTAATTGGCTATTTAGTAATAACTCTTTCAACTAGTATGAAAAAGAGGTTACATAATTTTTCATTTAAGGATAATAATTATTATAGGATCTATTTAATTCTATTAAATGATCTAATTTTTGGAAAATAGAATTAGGGAATATTTTATAAGTTGTAAAAATAAAACATGAGAAGTTGTAGCAAAATGTGGAGTTGGTTCGACACAGGGGAATAGAAAAGAGAAGTGTGTTGAGAAGAGAATAAGATTTTCTCATATCTATAGAATAGTTTATATTATCAAAACATATTTTAGATAGAGCATTTAGTGAGTCAATATGATTCTATGCTTGAAAATAAGTTCTACATGATGATATACATGAAGTGAACAACAATTCTTGAATATTTAGAAGACTTTTGGGGAGTATCTACATCTACATTTTCTGAATAAACTAAACCATGAAAGTATATTTCTCATTTTGGTTACATAAAAGATGCAGAGTTAATTTGAAAATGCATAGTCCAGTGTGACTCTAGACAAGAATTGTGTGACTCTATACTAAAACCGTATACTTGTAATCTATTTTTCATATATTGAATAAATTGTGGTTAGGGAGACTAACCAACCAAGAGAAGGAGTATATTTTATATTAAGGGGATCAACCTTATAAAATTACTTGATTTCATTTATCTTTTACAATATATATACATGAGTGGGTATGTGACTTTTTTAATTTAATAAATCGAACCATAATATATTACATAAATGAATTTTAAAGTGAAAAAAAGTAGTCCTTGATAATTCATCCCCCACATGAATCTTAGTGGAGTAATAAAATCTTAGGTACATGAATTGGAATATATGTGAGGTCCCTTTATTATATTCAATCAATTTATAATAATATAAATTATAAATTATTTAACAAAATGGGTGTTCCTACATTTCAAGGAAAAAATTATCATAGTTGGAAGAACAAAATGTTGCCATATCTTCTTTCCCATGGTTTGGAGGTTATAGATATTACATTTATTGGTTTTCCACCCATTTAAAGGGAATGATTTAAGAAACATAGAATATAAAATAAATCTAGATAATAATAATAATGAAAAAAATTCTATTCCAATATCCTCGTTGGAAAAGTTCCATATAAAATTTATTAGACTTTAGTCCACTAAAAGGTTGGAAAGTAGATATGAAGAAGATGTGAAACTCAATGATAAAAAATTATAGATTTGATGAGTCCTGTTTTCAAGACATAAATATGTATTAAGAATATAATATTTATATTTATTCTACTAAGTTAAATTAAGATTTTATAACTACGTAGGAGTTTTGTGAAAAACATAAAGATTTTACAATTTTTAAGAAGTTTGTGGGGAATTTTATATATATATTTGATCCTACGAACTCAAATCTATAAGATGGATAGGATATTTCCTTTAATTATTTTAAAAAAAATCTCAGATATTATGAAATCATAAATATTCAACCATTTAACAAAAATATTAAAGATAAAATGTCCATTGTGGCCATGAGAAAGTTGAAAATAAAAAAGAAAATATTGATGATCATGCATATTTAAGTGAATCTAAAAATAAAGAGGATTATGGTGACATTAAAAGAATTATTTCCCTTATTTCATAAAATTTCATGAAGGGAAAGAGTAGGGAAAAATTAATTTTTCAACTTATATTATAAAAATATAATGGAATTTGGAACTTTTCCCTTAACTTCCATAATAAGAAGGGAGAAGATTTTGAACCTAAACAAGATGACAAACTATATAAAAAAGTTGAATAAAAGATCATAAGAATTATAAAAAACTAAATTAATAAAGAGTATATTCTCTAGAAAAAATAGAATAAATATTATGAGCAAAGTAAAAGGATATGATCACTAATATAGTAGTGAATTTAAAATTAAATCTAGTGAGAAACTTTTCAATTTCAAAGCTTCTGTGCAAAAAGGTATTTAACACCATAATTAGCAAGAAATATATTTCATGACCAAATGAGTTAGAAAACATGTTGAAAAACAAGGCTAGATATTTTCTTGAGTGGAATACCACGATTAATTAAGAAAATAAAAAACTTGTGAATGAAAAGAAGAATCTGATTGAAGATAATAATGAGTTTGAAAATATTGAATAATCCCTTATTGGTGAAATCAAAAAAATTAGGTTGAGAGCTGTTGAACATTAGAAGATGAAAAATGATCTTTAATACATTTTCACTTTTAAAAAATCTATATTACCAAAATAAATCCAAGATTCTTGTGTGTGAGAAGGCTCAAAATAAACTATATGAGGACTTCAATAATTCTTTTTAAGTCAAGGATGAATACTTTAAATTTTCTAAATGATGTTGCATAAAATATTAGGTTAAAACCATACCTAATGAATCTAAATATAATTCTGGTTTCACTAATAATGTAGGTTCAAACTCAAAATCTAGTCAATTTTAGACTAATAATAATGTGGATAAACATTAACCTTTTTTATAAGATGAAAGGACAATATCTATATGTCATATGACTCCTAGAAATAATAAAATTCAAACCCAAATTGTATAGTAAGAACAGAATTCTAGAGATCATTTTAGTTGGAATTTTTATAATTCTAAAAGAAACATACACCAAGTCTATTATTGGAATTTTCGATTGTTTTTTTTATAATTCCTACACATGATAGTACAATATAAAACTACCAGTAATGATACATGATGTGAGGTGGAGTCATTTAGAGGACATGAACATGGGTTCTTAGAGAATACATATTATGGAAACAAGTACTTCCTACTTTACAAATTAGAGTGGAATTAAGTATATTGAGGAAGATTATGGAAGATGAAAATATTAGGGTCATATTTAGAGTATTATATGAAAAAAATTCCACAGAAAGTTTCCTATTTATAAAAATGGAAGCTTATTCAGAATTCCCATAAAGAAAAATCATGTTCAATAGAAATTTCATTGAATATTATAAAAATAGTGAAGTCATGGGTTCTTGATAGTGGGTTGTCCTCCCATATGAGAAGTGATTTTATGATTCATAAAAATTTTGAGAAAAATAAAGGATTATAAATCACCATTGGTGATTATTATACTTTAAAAATCAAGGTTATTGGATCAAGTAAAATTGAATCACAAAATCTAAAATTGAATGATGTTTTATATGTAGAAGAACTGAAGTAAAAACTTTTCAGTGTCATTCATATCTATAATGATGATAATGAAGTTGTCCTAATAAAGGATTTATGTATCATTAATTTATTAAAATAATAAAGGATCATCCATCAAAAAAACATAAAAAATTGAATATTTTTAACTAGATATCCAATAAATTTTTTTATGTGGGTGAAAAAGATGAGAGTATGTTATAGAATAGGAGGCCCAATAATCTTGGATATATAATCCAAATAATAATTTAGAAAAATAATGTTGTGATAGACCTCAAAGATATAAATATATAAAGTAATTTTATTTTTGTAATATTTCATAACTAGATGATGACTCAAAAATATCACAAGAAGGCTTACACTCTCTATATCAGACCACTAAAATTAAAACGCACTTACTTAAGTGGTCCCAGAAGAAAAAATTATACAAGTGGTTATTTTTATTTCATCACATTAACTAATTATTATACTATAATTCTAAATTTCATGTTCATAAATCACAGTTAAAAATCAATTAATATGTTTAAATTTTTAGAATACTATTTGAAAAAGAGCTCGGACCCTTTATTATGAAACTTAGATCTGATAATTGTAAGGAATTTACATGTGATGGTATTGAAATATATCTAGGGAAAATAGAATTGATACTAAATTAATCACACCATATAATCATCAATATAATGTTATTATATAGAGAAATAATTGTAGTATAGTTGATAATTGTAGAATAATGTTAGTTAAATATAATGCCTCAAAATATTTTGGAAATAAAGTTATGTTCACTTATATACACATTTAGAATTGATGCATTTGGAGAACTAATAAACATTATAGTCATTATAATATATGTTTCAATAATAAACCAACATCAAAGTACATAAACGTTTTTATAATTCCAAGCATTATAAATATCAAATGCAGTGAGTTTAGAATGTTTTAAGAGAAAGAAGGTGAAGGGGAATTTATGGGAAACCTTTCTAGTAGAAGTGGGTATAAGTGTGGGAACAAAAACATACACCAGATTAATGAATATTATAATGACAAAATGTATGAAAATAATCACAATTATTATTTTTTAAGTATGAATGTGAGTAAACAAATAATGGTGGTGAGTAAAATTTTGAAAACCATTTTACAAAATAGATCGAATTTGAGAAAAAAATTATAATTATTGATTCTGATTAGTCTTTTGATGATGAGGAAGTTGGAAATTATGGTTTAATACATGAAAGGTTTAAAAAATATTTTTATATAAAAAATATAATTGGAAACAAATATTAACTATTTCAAACAATAATAATACTATGAATAGAAAACCAAAATAGGTCTTAAATCATAGATTGAACCCCGAACTGTGGATAAAGAAGTTTAACATGAAAAATCATTAATAGATATGAATGAAGGACTAAACTAAATTCAAAAATTCTCTACTAGGTATTTATTTCCAAGACTTAAAGATAAAAATGTCATTGGCAGAAAATGGATTTTAAGAAACAAAATGAATGAGAAAGAAATGTGGCTAGAACCAAGGCCAAGACAATGTGAAAATGATATTCTCAAATGGAAGAAATAAAATTTGAATAAAAATATTCATTAATAAAAAGGATTAAAAAAATTTAGATTATTTTTTAAGTGTGATAGAATTCATTAGTCTAATAAATTTATTTAACACCTAATTACTCTAGAATAGCTTTGCTGGAATGTATCCAAAGGAAAGGGAAATGTACATGTGTGTAAACTAAGAAAACGAACTAAAAATAAGAAAAAATTGTAAACAATTTAGTAGTAAATAAAAATAGAGAATTTTTGTGTGTATAAGAAATAAAATTCAATTAAATAGATTAATTTTTTTAAAATAATATAAATAAATTATAATTTACTGAAAATTGATGAGGTAAAGAAATTTTGATTATTAGGTATTTGAGAATAATTGAGTGCATCTTCATAAATAAAAGGGAAATTCCATTGAAACTACTGAGAAGATGACATATGGTGAGTTAAATCCAATATTTTTTCAACCATAGACCTTAAATCATCCAGAAAAATGATTGAAATAAATTCATCACATTAACTATCATTAAATCATGGTGTAATATTATTGAACTTTTGATTAATCTAAAATTTATTTGTCAGAATTTATTTAAGAAAATTATTTCTAAAATCTTTAAAATTTGATCAAGATTCAATGTCATCAATAATTGAATAAGTTAAAAACAAGTGTTTCTAGAATGAATATGAACAAAAACGCAATATAATAAAAATAATAAATCAAATGAAAATATTAAAACCAATATAATTTCATTCCCCAAAACAAGATTTAGCCAAAAAACATTTTCAAATTGAAATATTCAATGTAGTATATATCAAAAAAATGGGATGAAGGAAAAAAAGAGAAACAAAAAGAATCTCCCACATCAGTTTGAATCTTATTATACCTCCATGTCCCTCAGTTCTATGCCCTTTATTTTTATGTTAAAATCTATGTTGCTAATATATAGGTCTCCAAGTAGAAATCTATTCTTCCAACTCCAAAATTTTGTTTTTAAAATTTTCACTAGGATTATTTGGTCTCCCCATTATATAAACTTTTTCCACCAACTCAGCCTACCACTACATCTCTATTTTAGAACACCTATCACAAGTTTTTCAACCTGTCTATGTAACTTTAGAAACACTATTCAAAAATATTGTCACAAGCATGTGTGATGATTATTGTAGCTGGGATAACCATTCCTCAGAAATAAATTTTTAAATAACTTTATCTTTAATGTTTTTATATCTAAATTTTAATAGTAATGTGTTAGGTGAAAATAGTGAAGATAACTCATCCAGAAAACTTATATATTTTTCTTCCCTCCTACTCCCTCCAAATTGAATCTACCAATGAATCTGCTATATTGATTTTGTTTAAATATTATATTATCCAAAATCATACCTTCAACTTCATCCATATTCCTTGTATGAATTAATGGTCCTTCAAACATGCAACACTGAATCAATTTCATTCAACTTCATCAATATTCTTCCATGATTGTTCAATCTCAAGACCAAGAGACTCTCCAGACATTGGTCTCAAATGACTATTTCGGGTTACTCTATGACAAGTGCAGACTTAATTTGGATTGACTTAAATTTTTACACACACACGGTCCTTTTATCAGAAATTTGGTGTGTAAAATCATGTGTTAATGTGATGAAGACATTGGGATTCAAGTAGGTATATTATTCTTTAATATCATTCTCCTGAAAATAAAAAAAATAGAGAAAACAAATTCCCAATCATATTAAAACATGGAATCAGCTTCTATAAATTCATCTCAAAGAAAGTTATGTTGATTTCTTCATCAAAAGGTCTTCCATGAACTTGAATCTAGGTTCACCAACCCAATATCTAATTAAAAAAATAAAGTTCACGCTTCCACAATATAACATGGATCAACACTCTATCAATATTTTACATCTCAATGGATCAATTTCAATCTCGAGAATGGTTTGGATGGCCTCAGATTGCTTTAAGTTGATGAAACATAGTATCATATTCACCTCAAATGAGAATAGTCTTAGATATTATTCATATTCTTCATTAGTTAATGATAATAATTACAAGTTGGAATCCCTATAGTGCTTGGAATATTTATAGAAATTGGTTCATTTTTAGTTTCATCATCAAGCTCTAAACCTCCTAATTTGTCATTTCCTTAGGTTCTTCTTCAGTAATAGTTTGAAGAAGTTCAGGTTTGGTATTTGGTATCCTCTTCTTTGGGATTGGGTTTGATTTGATTCCCATATTTGGTACTCAATTGGATCGAACTCACCACAAGCGAGGATGAATCTTCATATTCTAATGATCTCAGAATCAATCTTCCTTGATAAGATGCGACTTAAATTTCAAGTGATGTGCACATTAACTTGAGAATGGAAAAGAGAAATGTAATAAGAGTATATAATCATAGGATATATTAGATCCTATGATCCTATTGTGGAAAAATTCATATGATCCACCCCTATAAATATCATCCAAACCAATACTTCTTTAAATTTTACAAAGTAAAAAATTCATATCGGCCTTCCAAAAAAATATCATATGGGATATTTGAAAAAAAAAATCTCACACTCAAAATTAAAATTCATATGAAAACACTTATAATAAAAATCATAACCATTAATTCCTTGAAATTAAATCAAATCACTTTGATGTCAAAGAAAAACTCTACAATAAATTGGATCATATATTTTTAAAATGAACATATATGATTAGTGGTTGCACACGTGAACTACAAACAATATCAAAGCGATATAAAATCAATGTTTTTTAATGGTGATCTTGAGGAAGAATTATATTTTGAGAAACCATATTTTTTTATTCTAGATAGTTATGGTAAAATGGTGGGAATATTGAAAAGGGAATTTTATGTATTGAAATAGAGACCCAAGCATGGTACTCAAAACTGATGGATTCCTAATACACATGGGTTTTTATAAAATAAAAGTTGACAAAAAAATTTATATAAAATAATTTTCCAAGTATACACTACTTTTGATTGTTTATATTGATGATATGATTTTTTTAATTACCATGAGTACCTTTGTGATGAATTTTATGAACAAATGAAAGTTTATTTTGAGATGACTATATTGGGAGAACTTAATTAATTCATAGAATTATAGATTGAGTAGAAACAATATTTTATATTTTTGTCACAAAGATATATTTAAAGGAGTTATTGAAAAATACTGTGATGGAATAATCAAGAGAATTTTAAACACAAATTTCAATTGGTACCAAACTATGTAAATAAAAGAATATAAGAAAAGTTTATTGAAAAGATTTTAGAATATTCATTGGATGCTTGTTGTTTCTAAAAACTTCTATACCTAACATTTCCTATGGAGTGATAATTTATTATAGATTTATGAGTGACCCAAGGGATTGACGTTTTCTTTCATCATATAGGGTTTTGATATATGTAAAATGAATCATGAATTATATACTATTATAAATATATAGTATAGATCTAGAATTTATTATCTTCACTGATGTAGATTGGGTAACTAATTTTATAGAAAAAAATCCACTTCATGTGAGAAATTCTTCATAAGTGATGGTTGTGTGTAATGGTACCATAAGAAATAAAATTCAGTGACACTTAGCACAACCAAGGAAAATTATGTGGAATCCACTCATTCTAGTATACATGTTTTTTGTATGATTATCTAATTGGTAAATTTGAGAGTTGAAACTGAGAGTCCATTGAAGATTTTATGTGATAATCAAAGTGAAATAAATATAACAAGAAACCCTAGGCAACATTCTAGATCCAAATACAAAGATATCACATATCATTTCATAAATGAAATAGGGGATAATGGATATATTAATCTAGAATATATTTTCTACTCAAAATAAAATTATTGATATTGTTATAAAAGTTGTTCCAAGGGAGATTATTGAAGATTTGAGGCTAAAAATACGTGTTCATTCATCTCCTATCACTTGAATAAGTATGGAAATTGACCCCCACCAAGCTTTTTATTATGTTGAAAAAGGGGTAAAAATACAAACATAAGTCTTGACTAAAGGGGTAGAGGCATATTTTTAGCATAAGGGTGTTTAATACTTGGTCATATGAAGTTGCGGATATTGATATATAGAGGATACATATTTTAATTACAATAATTTCAATGTTTTTACCCATATTATATTTCTATATTTCATTTAGGATTCTTATTTAGAGTTAAAATCATGTTACAAATGTCGCAGGACCGTATAATGGATATATTAAAAATATTAAATATATTAAACCATACACATGTATCTTTTTAGAAATAATGGATTATCTAATTAATAGATTCTTTTATGGGGAAATTGAGATTTTTTCTAGTTTCATAATGTGTGTTTTACCCTAGTGTTTCATAAGGCTTGTTCACATCATGCCTCTTGTCGATGGATTATCATAGGTAGATAATAAGGTAATTAAATTAATTTTATTTATTGATTCTACTAAACATAGAGTTTAACCCCCTTTATATTATTTACTATGATAATTCTCCAAGGTTATCCACATAAAATTGGAGATTATAAGACACCATAAAGAGGATATTCAAGGAACAAACTTAGAAGGATCATGGATCGATGATCAGATTCATTGGAACCCTTAATCAGCATTAATGTAAAATTATTCTTCATTAATGGTTGGTCTAATAATGAGTTAGGTATTTTTTATTTTAGAATTATTTCCATATTATTTGATATTTTGAGGATGTATTATTTATTATCTTTGTAATTCTACTTTTACCTTATTAAACTATGGTCATGTCAATTTAATCATTTCTTTTACCCAAGATTTAATCTATTATGTTGGAGATTTTTGTTTTGATTTTTTTTATTTATCATAGATGGTTAGGTTCGTAATGGACATAAATTAATTAACTTTTTTATTTTACCTTTCTCCCCTAATTCTTTTCATGTTCACTATTGTCCTACAGTAGGCCAGTAATTCAACTTTTGATCTGGTTTAAAATGTGATTGAACCTAGATTAACATTATTTTGTGTTATTAATAAATGAGTTGACACATTGAAAAAATCATGAGAATAATTGACAAATTGCAGATGGAAGATTGAGGTTCAAACGTTGTATAGCAATGAGAGATGCGACTAGAGTTCAAGTGGGATAATGAGATCTTGTTTTTTAGGTGAAAGATGGCTAGAATCCAGCAATTAGTAAGGTTTTAAGCATGGCTACGGCATGGGATGACTGGTCTAGGGATATTCATGGTGAAATTAGTGGATTGTATGGTACGGAAAAGCTTTGGGAGGAAACCCCATCTTTTTATGAAATTACATACTATATTCTATGTATCTCAAAGAAACACACAATATGTAGTTCAATTCCTATAGTGTTTGGGGTTTTTGGTGAGGATACATATCGCACAACCATGTGGTGGCCCCACTTTCCATGTGACTCATCCCAACCATCCAAGCCATGTATAAGAATTACGTGACATGATATCATAGTTGCTCCCAAACACTGTGTTCCATAATAGACATATTATGTATATGTATTTTCTAATTATGATTGGATAATAGAAGCATGGTTAGGATTTGGGACTCATAATACGACCTATAGGTAGTCCTTCGTGTGTAAAATTCCACATAGGATGTTATTGGGTTTTTTGTTTTAGCATCAAAGACATAATGTGTGGTGACATATTCAGGTCACTCCTTCTAGCACAGTTAGTTGATGTTGAGGCTCGAGTGTGATATTTGGAGAGACATCAGGATTAGAAACCCCCAATATGGCACATTTATGTTAGTGCATGAGTCTCACACTTCATTATTATAGGTAGTATTGGAGACCCCCACCCCAAACTCACCATGGGAGTGGTTCTTCTATCTACATTAATGAACCACCTTGTCATCATGCATAAATTAGGTATGGGTCCTCCACCCTCTTGGGGTTACCCCCCCAGTCATATCATGCCATCAGTAAGTCATGGGCCCCCATAGCTGATCTGGTGAGAATTATGTTGGACTATCGATATCAGTACATAACTTACACTTAGATTTTTACAAAAACTCATTATACTTAGTTGGTTGTAAAGATTAATATATTTATCTCCCTCTCTCTCTCTCATTATTTGGTTACTTCTTTAAGCATATTTATGGTTGGGTTCTTATACCCTCTTTTACATATGGGTTGAGATAACCATTTATTTCAATTGCTTCCCTTTAATTTTGTGGGTGTCCTAATAGGTATGTACATACTAACTATTGAAATGTATTTTTCTACACGTGTTGTGTCTTATGAAGATGATAGGTAGTTAGGTGGTGACCTTGGTGGGTTTCTTATTGGAGTATGTAACGTCTTGTCACTTTCAAAATGTACAGACCATTTGAGTTTTGGTTTAAACTCCTTAAAACATCCCTTAGTTTGATTCTTAATCTTTAAATGGGGGTCTTGGGAGATTCCAGGGATTTTTTGAAGCCCAGAGTACTGAAAATGGGAAAAATAGACTCGGTCACATGGTTATGAGAAACCATTCAGCCCATGCACATGGTCATTCGGTCATTTATAGATCTGGGGCAGTGAGATATCGCATGGCTAGCACACGGTTAGTGTAACTATGCAGTTGACTATGCAGTAAACTATGCACTATGTCCTAGAGAGGAAAAATATAAAGCAAAGTTTGGTACATGGTTTGGCCAATGGTTCTCCAAAACTGTTTGTCACCTACTGTGTGATAAAATTTTAATTTTAATTTTTATATGTTATTTTAAAACACCCCTTTCTTATCCTCCTCTCACTCAATATTTTCTCCCCTACCAGGTGCATGAAGGCCCCTCTTGTCACGAACCAACCCGGGTCAACCCTGAACCGGTCACCCGAGCCGGTCCGCGACATGACCCGAGAGGCGTTCCCGATCCTCCCGGGATGGCGAAAAGTGCCAGGGCATCAACAGAGAGTAAGTGGGAACGATTTCGCCCAATAAAAATAAATAATTAAAGCAGTAGAAAAATAAATAGAGCAGCGCAAAATAAATAAGCTAAGTAAAGTAACTAAGAACAAAAGAAAATAAAAATAACCGAAAGAGACAACCACTATCACCGTGTGACCTCGCGGGTCACTCTCCAACTCACAAACAAACGTCACCCAAGGCGACGCACCCAAGTTGTAACCTACACAATCACTAAAAACAGAAAAGATCTATAGGCGTGAGTATTAAAACTCAGTAGGCAGGCCCGACTAATTCTATTCCCAATGCACATACCAATAAATAAAGAATTTATCAATTCCAGGTTTGAACTAAATTATATAAAATATGGTTTCCACACACTTTCATTTCTAAAACAAGTAATAGTCCATTGCCATTTTTAATTTAGAACAAGTTTAAAGTTGAAAGAAGAATGTGCATCGCATTTTTAAAACATTTTATGAACAATTTAGAAATCCAAACTTTAGGTGTTAGTCAAAAGGAAAATTACACACAACACACACTAAGGGCAATGGTAAAAGTGGCACACATGGGTCAGCAGCCGAACTCGACCTCTCAATCGTCCGCCACACACAAACACTAAAAGAAACATGGGTCGAACCTAGGAGATCGTGAACACTCCAGAACGTACTATACATCTGACTCATCCTGAAGGCATGCCCTAACTCGATGACGTCATAACGCCCTAATGCCCGGCATAGCCCTGCATGGCCTAACTGAGGGGCCCAATCCCCATAGCAGAAATAACTCAGTATTCCCCTGCTATGGGGCCACTAGCTAGTGCGTAATCTAAACTAGTGCAGCAATCGTTCTCAGAAAATTCACTCAATATTCCAGGTTCCCATGTCATCACAAGCAATAAAAAGGGGGTGCGTCCACAATGTAAATTAATCAGTCACGATGCATCAACATCACATACAGCTCATGAAAACAACTCACACCAAAGATCACCCCTGAGTGGGTTTTCCAAAATAATCTATTTTTATTAAAGTCCCAAACGGGCCTTCGCCAATTTTAAAGTAAAACTTCATTTCTCAAAAATCTCAAAACACTTGTTCAGAAGAAGTCATTTATCTTTAAATCTAAAAGTACATTTGAAATGACGTGAATTATGTTTTAAGGCCAAACATGCATTCTTTCAAAATTGGGTGTCCTCCCGTCAAGAAAATGTTCCAAGGGTTCGGTATAAAATAAACGGCTCTTTTCACACTAAATGATCATTTTAAGTTTTATTATTTAATATTATTTCTAATTCATTAAAAATTTATAAAACAACAAGCAATTAATAAATTCTAAATCTAGAGGTAGGTGCATTGGGGGACCTACCTCGACTCGTAGCCCGGTTACAACGACGATGCATGTCACACACTCGCGCAAGAGTACGCGCAACCTTCTGACGATCGCAACATCACGGAAAGTCTCGCCAATGCGCTGCAACAATGCAAAACCTCTCAAAATACACAGAAAAGCGAACCTAAAATAATCCTAACATATAAACAATATAGAATAACTAGCTCGACATGTTTTTAAAATATCACATCAAAACACGTATCAAAACACAACCAAACTCTTTAGTAGAATTCAATTACGACCTTTAGACACACCAACCGCTTTACGCACCACAAGGTCAAAGTAATAAAGCAGTTGAATAATTCATAAAACATCCGAAAAAGGTGAAACCAAGGTTCATATCAAAACATACTCAGTTTCACATAAGAAAACACTTTAAAATAAAACACACAATATCATCACACCTAGAACATGTCTCACACCTAGCAACCAACCCATAAAACATTTTATAAAATAACGCACCTATTTGCACACACAAAACATTGCAGCTTTCAATTAAAAATTATGTTCGCAACACTTAAACATGTTCACCACCTTTAAAAATATAATTCACACCCTAAAAAAACAGTTGATTAAACACTTCTATAAAATAACCCAAAACAAGACCAAAATGAAAACACATCATTTCTAAAAGAAGATACAATTTCATCACATACGCATGCCAAAACAATTGTAAATCGCGTCTCACACCTTCTAAACACTCTTAAAACCCATTTTGAAACCATGCATACACCGCTTTAAAAAACTATAAACCCAAAAGTCTACCTTTGAAAACAGGTGCGCCTCAAAATACTCCCAAAACACAATATCCACCACATAAATAAATTAAAGGACATGGAAGATTAATCAAACAAAAAAGAAAAAGAACGTAGACACATGTAGATGCGAACCAGGAACCGACTCAGGACCAGATAAAGACCTCAAGGGTCCGCAACTCAATTCTAAAAAAAATTCAGAACTCTATAGCAAGATAATTAAGCGCATAACAAAACTGAGAAACAAATTTTCAAACAAAAAGGAAGAGTGAAAACGTTAGCGGAGCGACCCAGAGATAAAAATACGTGGATTCACCTTCCTCGGAGGGGCGCGAACCCAACAACGCCTTAACAGAAGGAAGAAAATCACTCCGCAGACTTAACGCATAACCTGGATACCGTGCAAAACGCGCCAAAATGAAACGCGATATTAAGATGTAATGGATTTTCAGAATAACACCAAAAATAATAAAAATAAAACAATAATACTAAATAAGAAAAAAAAATGCAAGGGAGAGCGCCGGTGAGAGGGGAAGTCGAACCGGAGGGGGTCGGTTGCACCAAACGGAGGGGCTGGGTCGGGAGAGGAAGTCGGGGCGGATCTAGCCGGGAGGTGCAGCTCCGGCGGTTGGGTGCTGGCCGGAAGGAGGGCGAGTCGGGAGGGAGGCCGGCTGCGACGAGGTCGGATAGGGGGAGCCGGATCGGTGGGGTCGGCCGGAAGGGGGGCTGTGCGCGGCGTGGATCGGAGGAAGAGGGGCGGCGGCGGCACTAGCGCGGTCGGGGTGGCCGGCATAGGCAGAGGCAACGACGGTGGACGGGAGGCGGCCGGAGGCGGGGTCGCGTGGAGGGGGGAGCGGCGCGGCGGGGTCGGCCGAACGAGGAAGAGGGGGGGGAGAAGACGGGGGGAGAGAGGGAGAGCCGCTCGGGGCTGGGGTAGATTAGGGTTCTGTTTTGTTTTTTTTTAAACATAATAATTATAACAATAACAATAATAATAATAATAATAATAATAAAACATATACACATAAATAAATATATATATATATACATATATATATATAAACCTACTTATATAAACACAAATACATCTATACATATATATTTATAAACATATATATAACACATATAAACATATAAACATATATAAACCTATATATAACACATATAAACTTATATGAACCTACAAATAAACATGTATAAGCATAATAATATAACACTAAAACATATTTATTTGCGAACATATGTGTATATATATATACACCTATAAATATAAATACACATACATTATATATATTACACACAATGTTAGAGCATAAACACATACCACGTAGATACACATATAAATGTTCACATATATAAAAATATAAACATACATATACATATATCTACACACATAACATTAAAACGGGATGACGGTGCGGTATCCAAGCGGACTGCAAGCGGGCTGCACGTACCCAAGCGGATAGCACGTACCCAAATGAACTGTGCGTCTTAAGCGTGCGGTGTTCGTGCACCATCCCAAACCATAAACTCATTCCAACATTAAAAATTTAAACCGGGACTCACCCGCACTTAAGCAAAAACACCCGACGCCAAGTGGAAAAAAATAATTACAATGACTAAAAAAACGGGTGTGACAATTCTCCCCACCACAAACACTTTCTGCCTCCAGAAAGTCACCACGCCAACAGTTATCTTAACTCGAGTCTGTGCCCAGGAAAAACCAGAAGAAATTTAGAGGCTCGGGGTGACCATTACCAACACAAGTCACACCCGACCAACTCAATTTCAAACATTGTCCGAGATTGAGGGGAGAACACAGGAGGGTTCTCCCCACCACATAAATCTACTAACACGGAGACCTTGAAACTCGAACACACCACCCTGGAGGGGGGGGGAAACACGGGAAGTCACAAACTGAACCCAGTTACTTTCTCCACATAGACCGAACAACACTCGGAGATTTAAACAGGAATCTTTCTACGAAAAGACCCAACAGCTCTAGGATAAGGAATTAATTCAACCCCTCACACACCGACCAAAGAAAAACCTCACCGCAACCAGAGATTAGGGAATTTATAGACCAGACTCACAAAGGACCAAGAAAAACCGCACGTTAATTTCATGAAACCAAACATCCCCCTAACACACAAAATTGAGACCCAACTCAAAATTAGAACGACCCATTTATTCGCAGGCCCAACACCCTTCAAAGAAAACCGAATGATTTTGAGAACACACTGAGAACAGATAAGACCTCTTAGACTGCGGTAGAATAAGTTCATCACATCACCACAACTATGACGAGCTTCCAATGGTGACAAGAACAGAGCAAGGAAACTTTGGATATTTCCCTTTAAAAAGCTGAAAACATAATCCGAAGTGAGGTTTGACACACCCTCGGCAACTCCTGACTGTGCGCGAGCTTCACCCCGAGACCTGTAGTTGGGGCCCTGATTGCTGAAGCATCTCATGCCACACAGTCAAGAATTTGCATCCTCTGGTCCCTAGATCCTTTCTCTCGGACGACACTTCTTCCAGAACTCTCACCGGTGGCCCGAACAGCCACACGGTAGCAAGACTTCGAAGGGATGCGACAAGGCGACTTAGAATGTCTGGATAGGCCATACTGGTGGCACACGAGAGAGCGGTCCGACGAACTATGAGTCAGTACCGACGAGAATGGTTTCTTGGAGACAGGTTCCACTGGCCCACACTCCTTTCCAGGTGGGGAACCTTCGTGGAATCCGACCACCATTAATCACACCCCAAACTCCAACGACGATGAGACATCTCATCTTTACTAGTCTAAAACTGAACCCTTAAATAAACCTGAGACGGTACGCACCCTAAAAACCCTGGGAGTTCCCAACAGCCCGAAAAACCACTCTAATTTCAAAAACACACAACTACCCCTACGGAATTTGATTACTTTGATCGATAGGCAACATGCAGAAAGAACTGGAAACTGGGCATGACCCATTAGCAACCTTAACGGCCTTTCTGGGCGGCATACTCATGACAACACGAGAAACATCATCGAAACTGGCATTAAGACAAAATTCAATCAATCCAACAACACAAGTCTAGGTCAATAGGCCCATAAGACAAACATATACAAACACAAGCATAAATCACTTTCCAAAACCATCATTTCTTTAAAACATTACAACTCACCTATGGCACCTTATGAACTGTCACAAGTGCGTTCATTCAATCTCGCTCACATCATCTGCAAACAAGTTCCCCTACACACTCTCCATACATACCCACGCACATGTGACCCTCCATAAGGAGTGTCAAGGTTAAAACACTTATTTCCTTACCAAATCCAAACACATATCATATTGCTCCAAACCGAAACACTTTTTCTTTAAAAACCAACTTTACTAATTTCAAAAACAATTTGGAAGAAAACCATTTTTTTCATTTAGAAATCACCTTAATTTTCAACACACATAAACCGGGTTTAAAATGAAACACAACCAACTATAAACCATCAGAATGAGGGACTAGTTTCTGTACTTAACTCGGCGACATGGTGGTGAGCCATGTTCCAAGTAAGACATAACACTAAGGGGACCTTAAACCGGGTACTTGGACTCCACATGGGTCACCACCCCACGTGAGGCCGCAATGTGAACCGATTCACTCCCATATTAATTCCTCAATCCAAAATAACCAAAGACTAAAGACTCAAATCCCGGAATAACCCTGGTAACTCAGGTCTCGTCATGATCGGTGGTGATCAGGCACCGACCCGTAACCTACCTCCTGAGCCCCGACAGTCTTAATCTCTTTCTACCAGACCTCCTAAACATCAAGAACCTGCCTCTGATACCATTTTGTCACGAACCAACCCGGGTCAACCCTGAACCGGTCACCCGAGCCGGTCCGCGACATGACCTGAGAGGCGTTCCCGATCCTCCTGGGTTGGCGACAAGCGCAAGGGCATCAACAGAGAGCAAGTGGGAATGATTTCGCCCAATAAAAATAAATAATTAAAGCAGCAGAAAAATAAACAGAGCAGCGCAAAATAAATAAGCAAAGTAAAGTAACTAAGAACAAAATAAAATAAAACTAACCGAAAGAGACAACCACTATCACCGTGTGACCTCACAGGTCACTCTCCAACTCACAACCAAATGTCACCCAAGGCGACGCACCCAAGCTGTAACCTGCACAAACACTAAAAACAGAAAAGATCTATAGGTGTGAATATTAAAACTCAGTAGGCAGGCCCGACTAATTCTATTCCCAATGCACATACCAATAAATAAAGTATTTATAAATTCCATGTTTGAACTAAATTATATAAAATATGGTTTCCACACACTTTCATTTCTAAAACAAGTAACAGTCCATTGCCCTTTTTAATTTAGAACAAGTTTAAAGTTGAAAGAAGCATGTGCATCGCATTTTTAAAACATTTTACAAACAATTTAGAAATTCAAACTTTAGGTGTTAGTCAAAAGGAAAGGTACACACAACACACACTAAGGGCAATGGTAAAAGTGGAACACATGGGTCAGCAGCCGAACTCGACCTCTCAATCGTCCGCCACACACAAACACTAAAAGAAACATGGGTCGAACCTAGGAGATCATGAACACTCCAGAACATACTATACATCTGACTCATCCTGAAGGCATGCCCTAACTCGATGACATCATAACGCCCTAATGCCCGGCATAGCCCTGCATGGCCTAACCGAGGGGCCCAATCCCCATAGCAGAAATAACTCAGTATTCCCCTGCTATGGGGCCACTAGCCAGTGCGTAATCTAAACTAGTGCAGCAAGTGTTCTCAGAAAATTCACCCAATATGCCAGGTTCCCTTGTCATCACAAGAAATAAAAAGGGGGTGCGTCCACAATGTAAATTAATCAGTCACGATGCATCAACATCACATACAGCTCACGAAAACAACTCACACCAAAGATCACCCCCGAGTGGGTTTTCCAAAATAATCTATTTTTATTAAAGTGCCAAACGGGCCTTCGCCAATTTTAAAGTAAAACTTCATTTCTCAAAAATCTCAAAACACATGTTCAGAAGAAGTCATTTATCTTTAAATCTAGAAGTACATTTGAAATGTCGTGAATTATTTTTTAAGGCCAAACATGCATTCTTTCAAAACTGGGTGTCCGCCCGTCAAGAAAATGTTCCAAGTGTTCGGTATAAAATAAACGGCTCCTTTCACACTAAATGATAATTTTAAGTTTTATTATTTAATATTATTTCTAATTCATTAAAAATTTATAAAACAACAAGAAATTAATAAATTATAAATCTAGAGGTAGGTGGAGTGGGGGACCTACCTCGACTCGTATCCCGGTTACAACGATGATGCATGTCACACACTCGCGCAAGAGTACGTGCAACCTTCTGACGATCGCAACATCACGGAAAGTCTCGCCAATGCTCTGCAACAACACAAAACCTCTCAAAATACACACAAAAGAGAACCTAAAATAATCCTAACATATAAACAATATAGAATAAATATCTCGACATGTTTTTAAAATATCACATCAAAACACGTATCAAAACACAACCAAACTCTTTAGTAGAATTCAATTACGACCTTTAGACACACCAATCGCTTTACGCACCACAAGATCAAAGTAATAAAGCATTTGAATAATTTATAAAACATCCGCAAAAGGTGAAACCAAGGTTCACATCAAAACATACTCAGTTTCACATAAGAAAACACTTTAAAATAAAACACACAATATCATCACACCTAGAACATG
The DNA here is from genome assembly GCA_963277665.1 of Viscum album. Classification (NCBI taxonomy): domain Eukaryota; kingdom Viridiplantae; phylum Streptophyta; class Magnoliopsida; order Santalales; family Viscaceae; genus Viscum; species Viscum album. The sequence goes on from OY728122.1 coordinate 690,988,673, forward strand.
TCTCGCACCTAGCAACCAACCCATAAAACATTTTATAAAATAACGCACCCGTTTTCACACACAAAACATTGCATCTTTCAATTAAAAATTATGTTCGCAACACTTAAACATGTTCACCACATTTAAAAATATAATTCACTCCCTAAAAAAAACAGTTGATTAAACACTTCTATAAAATAACCCAAAACAAGACCAAAATGAAAACACATCATTACTAAAAGAAGATACAATTTCATCACACACGCATGCCAAAACAATTGTAAATCGCGTCTCACACCTTCTAAACACTCTTAAAACCCATTTTGAAACCATGCATACACCGCTTTAAAAAAACTATAAACCCAAAAGTCTACCTTTGAAAACAAGCGCGCCTCAAAATACTCCCAAAACACAATCTGCACCACATAAATAAATTAAAGGACATGGAAGATTAATCAAACAAACAAGAAAAAGAACATAGATACATGTAGACGCAAACCAGGAACCGACTCAGGACCAGATAAAGACCTCAAGGGTCCGCAACTCAATTCTAAAAAAAAATCAGAACTCTATAGCAAGATAATTAAGCGCATAACAAAACTGCGAAACAAATTTTCAAACAAAAAGGAAGAGTGAAAACGTTAGCGGAGCGACCTAGAGATAAAAATACGTGGATTCACCTTCCTCGGAGGGGCGCGAACCCAACAACGCCTTAACGGAAGGAAGAAAATCACTCCGCAGACTAAACGCATAACCTGGATACCGTGCAAAACGCGCCAAAATGAAACGCGATATTAGGATGTAATGGATTTTTAGAATAACACCAAAAATAATAAAAATAAAACAATAATAATAAATAAGAAAAAAAATCCAAGGGAGAGCGCCGGTGAGAGGGGAAGTCAAATCGGAGGGGGTCGGCTGCACCAAACGGAGCGGCTGGGTCGGGAGAGGAAGCCAGGGCGGATCTAGCCGGGAGGTGCAGCTCTGGCGGTTGGGTGCTGGCCGGAAGGAGGGAGAGTCGGGAGGGAGGCTGGCTGCGACGAGGTCGGACAGGGGGAGCCGGATCTGCAGGGTCAGCCGGAAGGGGGGTTGTGCACAGCGCGGGTCGGAGGAAGAGGGGAGGCGGCGGCACCGGCGCGGTCGGGGTGGCCGGCGCAGGCAGCGGCAACGACGGTGGACGGGAGGAGGCCGGAGGCGGGGTCGCGCAGAGGGGGGAGGGGTGCGGCGGGGTCGGCCGAACGAGGAAGAGGGGGGGGGAGAAGACGGGGGGAGAGAGGGAGAGCCGCTCGGGGCTGGGGTCGATTAGGGTTCTGTTTTGTTTTTTTTTTTTGTTTTTTTTTTAAACATAATAATTATAACAATAACAATAATAATAATAATAATAATAATACTAATAATAAAACATATACACATAAATATATATATATATATACATATATATATAAACCTACTTATATAAACACAAATACATCTATACATATATATTTATAAACATATATATAACACATATAAACTTATAAACATATATAAACCTATATATAACACATATAAACTTATATGAACCTACACATAAACATGTATACGCATAATAATATAACACTAAAACATATTTATTTGCGAACATATGTGTTTATATATATATATATACACCTATAAATATAAATACACATACATTATATATATTACACACAATGTTAGAGAATAAACACATACCACGTAGATACACATATAAATGTTCACATATATAAAAATATAAACATACATATACATATATCTACACACATAACATTAAAACGGGATGACCGTGTGGTATCCAAGCGGACTACAAGTGGGTTGCACGTACCCAAGCGGATAGCACGTGCCCAAGCGAACTGTGCGTCTTAAGCGTGCGGTGTTCGCGCACCATCCCAAACCATAAACTCATCCCAACATTAAAAATTTAAATCGGGACTCACCCGCACTTAAGCAAAAACACCCGACGCCAAGTGGAAAAAAAATAATTACAATGACTAAAAAAATGGATGTGACACCTCTCATCCATATTTTGGGTTTTGCTCCATCTCCCTCAAATCTCTTTTGATCTCTTCACCATCAGAAGCTACAGAATTCTCTCAGTATTCTCTCTCATTATCACCCCTTGATTTCTCGGTTTCTTTAACCCTCATTGGGCTATCTCCATGCGACGGATTTAGCCCTATCTTGTGGATTTTTCTAAATATCTTGATTTATTTCCTTTTAGGTCGAATCAAGCTGTGATACTGGATGTGTGTAGTACCACAATGTTTAGGTATGGAATCTTCTCTTTTTTCCCTTCGCTTTCGTCACTTTTGGAATTTCACCATTATGTCACCCCATTAGAACCTTCCATCAAGTCTTATTATCGAATATTAAAATGATTGGATTGTTTCCCCATGACCTTTGGGACTATACCTTGATGTGAAACCCATGTTTAGGGTGTTTTTCTTGGATCTGATCACCCCTTTGGGTAAACCAACCAAAATGGCCTATTTTTTCCCTTTTTTTAAAATGTGGAAAATTTTTATTCATGTGTTTGGTGCCTTGATAATTCAATGACTTTATTAATAAGCTTAAAATTAGAAATATACCTTTAATAAGGTCCCTATTAATAATTCCTAAGATTGAACATAGTGGTTTGGCCTATGTGTAGTGTCTTATACCTTTGACATGCAAGATGTATCTTTGAATGAAGAATGCATTGCATTCTAAAATTATCATTTCAAGTTACATGAGTACCTTGCTTTAATGAAATTGTTATTCCATTTAGCTTATGCCTCATACCTTTTTTACTCTAATTAAATGTACATTTCCCTGCTATATGATATGTTCCACTGATTTTTGCCATGAATTTCTTTTCTAGGTTAATGGAGGCATGTGGTATTGAAATGATTATTATCAGTTAGAAATAATAAATTCATTTCTTGTTATGTATGCCTTGTTTGATACGGCACTTGACATAGGCTAGGAGAGAACATGAGTTCTATATTAAGGACCCATGGATGGACTTCTCATGCTCGATGGGTTACAACCTGATGCGTTATGGGGGAAATGATTTGGCTTTCTAGGCAAGGGATTCCCATAGATTTATTATACACCTAAGTGATACCGGTTCCCGAGGAGAACAATAGTTTGGGGACATTTTGGAAAGACGGATACACCATGCCTTGTGTGATACTCAATCCTCTTGTGAGATACCTAGGACAAACTCAGTGGGTTACCATACCTTTTAGTGATACTTGTGATTCTTTTATATTTCCTTGTATGGGCTTAGTGGTATTGGTTTTATCAGATGTTTCCATTATGATACTTGGGATTCTTTTAGATCACCTTGGACGGCCATGGGAATAAACCTCGTCTTTTAATGGAATTTTTGGTTTTCTTTGTCTGTTTGGTTGTTGAATCATCTGAGATACATCCTTTATGTTTATATGATAATTCTAATGTGCTGGTGATACTTCTTCTTACCTTCTAGTATACTCAGGTGATGACATGGGATTGAGATCCCAAGCTAGAGCACAGGTTTGGGAGTATGATTCATTAATTTCCATTCTTACCATGGCACATGTTATATATTTTCTGACCTGCATAGGTTCCTAATAAAGACTCCTAGAATAAGCCAAACCATATGATATGGGATGGGTGTCCAGTTAGGAACCCAGACCAATTTACGGTTATTGTTTATTTACTACCATATAATTTATTATATATAGAACATTATACTTATTTATAGCATGAAAATGGAACGTTCTAGACATTGTGGGTGTCGGCCTACTGAGATTATTATCTCACACCCTGCTCAAGCATCGTTTCGTACCTGAGTAGACTTTATGACCACATGTATGGATAAAGGGAAGCATTCTACTTCGGATGGTTGATTTTATTACTGTTTTGGATGGATATAGGGGAAGAGGATCGATCATATGCCCGACATGATGTTGTAGTAGTTTATGGTTTTTTTGTACATTTGATAGCACGTTGTTTATTCGTGTACCCCCATTTTCCCTACACTTTTATTTTCATATAGACTCATGACATCATCATCATCACTTATGTACCATGTATTATTATTTAGATTCCATAGTTATATGTTTACTCTGGTTGCGTTATTTGCTGTTTTTCATACTGTCTTCTTCTTATTATTATTCATCTATTTCTTATTATTGTTTAAAATTGTGAATAATCTGATCTATGAGGGTATAATCTCCCAAAAGACACACCCTAGGCCCCTTCTTCTAGTTAGCAGCCTCTGGTATTTGGGGATATGTGCATGAGGTCATGTTGGCAACCAGCCTCAGGGCACTATTAAGTGGAATCCAAAATTGGGAAACTACAAAGTGGTATCAGAGGAGGTATTTTACATTTTCTTACTATGTGGGATTAGATATTATACTATGATATAGGAAATTGGACTTGAACCTGTGGTTTTATGTAGTTCACCCATGTATAGGGGAAACTAAAATTTCCTAGGTAGGCAATTACAGTTATTATTTATGCCATTGATGGTGGATACGACTTCACCATTGGGTGATGCACGTGATTTTTGATGTTATTGATATTAGTGTCATTGAAATAGTGATTTATTTTACTCCAGCCTAATGAAACGAGGTGATTTCATTACATGAATCACACTAGGCACCATAGGGAATGAAATGTCATTCATAATGCCATTCCATGTTTAGTTTTAGCATTAATTTTCCTATTTTTATGTGATTGTTGTTGGGAATAGTTGTTATATCTTGTAATGTCTAATTTTTTATTGAAACAGAAGTATGCTAGTTTTTCTTGCATGGATATGTTGTGGTTTGGCTTAAGTGGATGCCACTTTCAACTTGTTAGGGTATGGGCCCCCATGGATTGGGTTGGTGATCCACCTAATTCAGCCAAATGACAAGGTAATTTAAATACTTAAACTTTAAAATGAAAACCACTAGTTAAAAGGAAATGGACTCCTTATATGGTAATGTGTGAATTTTACCTTACCTTAGCATGGGTTATAGACTGAATTTCTTATGAACCATTTAAGGTCTGTCATTATTATCTAGACCTGACTCTTAGAACGAGCTGTAATTTGTGTTATATTCTCACAAGTAGGCCATTCTCCTATACTCTTATAGATTTCCTTATATGTTGTGCCGTGTTCAGGGAGGCCTTATACCTACCCTTCCTTACTACTTCCTTACCTACTTTCCCTGTCTGTTATAAATCTTGTTTGAGGTGTGTGTTTGGAAATTGTAGAGATATGCCACCATGAATTCCTCATGCTACATGCCAAGAGAGTGTTAATGAGAACACTCTAGGGGTGGTGGTCCATGATCCACCAATTATACCTCTTGTAGTTCCTCCTAAGGAACCTCCTATCGATCTTCTACTTGGCATTGATGCTTAGTTTGGGGATGGTTTTTGGGGTTTATCCAAACTATTCAGGATACTCCCCGACCTACCCCGACTATGGAAGACCTTACACAGGACATTTAACAGTATCATCCTCCCACCTTTTTGGGTGATGTCGGTCCTCATGCTATAGAGTGATGGATAAAATCTTTAATATCCATATTCGACCATATCGTGATGCTGTCAAAGAAAAGAAATGAGCTAGCTACTTACATTCTTCCTTACTCTGAAAAGTATTAGTGGGATGTCATATCTCAGTTAGAGTGTTACTGAGACATGGCATGGGCAGAATTACACATGGATTTATTTGATCACTTATTTCTACAAACATTGAGAGTAGATCGAGTTAGGGAGTTCTTTCATCTTCAGTGGGGCTTCATGACAGTGCTTGAGTATTATTCTTGCTTCACCGAGCTTCAGCATTTTGCTCCATCTCTAAAGGATGATGAATTTACTACTACGAGACTCTTTGAGGATGGTATTGGATACATTTTCCGCTCATAGTAGAACGTATTTTGGTTGATTAAAATTATAGAGATGTTGATCCAGGAATTGATCCTAGATCAGAATCTTAGGGAAGTTGGTCTTGTGAGCTAGGTTAGTTATGTTCTGTGTTAGGGTGACGACTCTTCAGGCAGTAAAAAATGTTATTTTGAGGGTGTACATGGGGAAGTTTCATCCATGTGACATGTGATTATCATTCCATATTATGTCACTAATGTGGTAAAATAGGCTATAAGAATCCTCAGTGCATGAGGAACCCAATGGAATGTCGATCTTGTGGCAGAATGGGCCATCTATAGTGTTTCTTCCATTCTTTTCCTCTAAAATCTAGTGAAAGGGGATATGTACTGGTACTTCCATCAGGTACGGGATCTAAAACACCACATCAAGATGGGATTTATTCTTCCACTATCCAATCAAGTAATGGAAGTAGTAGTTGTGGATAAGGAATTCATGCTTCATATCATCAATGACAGTAGATTGGATCTACTCAGGCTAGTCAGACAATATCCCGAGGCCATGGTTTAGGCCATATGTATGCATTTTAGCCAATGTATGAGGAGTAGAATCCAAGGAAATATACATTTTGAGGTACCATTTTAAGATCCTATATTCTAGTTTATTCCCTTTTCGATATAGGTGTATCACACTCTTTCATATCTGCTAATTGTGTTGAATGCCTTGGTCTTTATTTAGATTACTTTTGTGGCGTTATGTCTCTGAACACCCCACTAGTGGTCTAAATAGAGGTCATAAGTCAATGTCAGTATTTTCCCCTTAATATAGGTGGGTATCATTTATTCTAGAATTTCTTCATCCTTGAGATGACCAGAATCGACATCATTCTCAGTATGGACTAGCACATGCTTTATCTTTTCCAAGTGGATTTTTATCACTTCCAAGTGTCTTTTACATTGCCTAAGAGAAATACATATATACACAAAGTTGAATTTTATATCCACATACTTCAGGATGGACTCAAGTTAGCTGGTCTTGGTAGAGTGACTGCTCAACTAGAGAGTTTCTTTATGAGTGATCAGGGAATGAAAATCATTGAGATCCATCCAATTGTGGATCATTTTAGGGAAATATTCTACGATGATTTCTCTATCTTACCTCCTACAAGAGAGTTTGAGTTCACTATAGAGCCAGTTCTAGGTGCGGAACTAATGTATATTCCTCCATATGGGATGGAACCTAAAGATATCCAAGAACTCAAGAATCATCTTGAAGGTCTTGAGGATAAGAGTTTTATAAGACCCAACATATCACTATGGGGTTAACCTATTATTTTTAACAAGAAGGCAGATCGTACCCTGCAATTATATATAGATTATAGATGGTTGAATCATCTTACAGTGAATAAAAGTTATCCATTTCCTTGTATAAATGACCTCTTCAAACAGATCCTAGGAGAAATTATTTTCTCTAATATTGATTTGAGGTCGGACTATCATCAAGTTCGTGTGAGACCATAAGATATACCATGTATATAATTAAAGAGTATGAATGCATTGTACGAGTACTTGGTTATGTTTTTCGTAATGACGAAGATATTGTTAGACTTCATGGCTTTGATTAATTATATTTTCACCTATATACTGATTCATTCATGGTAGTCTTTGTAGATGACATCTTGGTGTACTCACGTACCGAACATGACCATGCCACACATCTTGAGATCATGCAGAGTACGCTGAGAGAGCACAATATTTTCATAAATCTACGTAAAGGAAACTTTTGGATTAGTGAGTTTCACTTATTGGGTCATATCATATAAGAGTTTGTCATATCTATTGACCCAAAAAGGTGAGATTCATTGTTTCCTAGGATAATCAAAAGAATGTGTTTAATATACATAGTTTATTAGGGCTTGCAGGCTATTACAGGCATTTCATTCAGGACTTTTCTCACATAGAAGCACCTCTCACAGCCTGGATTAAGAAGGGTGTATAGTTCCTATGGTCTAAAACATGTGATAAGGCCTTACAGTAGTTAAAATGAAGACTCAATTCAACTATGATTCTAATTATTCATGATCTGGGAAAAAGTTATATAGGTTATTATGATGCTTCATGGATCAGGATGGGTGTAGTTATGATGCAGGTTGATCGATTCTTTGCATATGGTTCTCCCCAGTTGATGCCACATGAGGCGAAAAATCTTATGAATGACCTCAAGCTAGATGGCATGGTTCATACTCTTCACTATTGGAGGCACTATCTTCTAGGTGATAGTTTTATTGTTTACACAGATCATAAAAGATTAAAGTACATCTCTACGTAGAAATATTTGAATTTGAAGTAATGAAAGTTGGTAGAATACCTGCAGTCTTTTGATTTTGAGATTTCTTATACCCCTTATAAGGGAAATGACATGGATGAAGCATTGAGCTGTAAAACTCAGTCACAAGCCATCTAATTGGCCAGCAGTGAGTGGAATATGATGGCTATGTTTTCTAATTTTCACCTTGAGGTTCGAGAACAGCATGGAAATCCATTTTTAGAATCTCTTATAGTGATTTCATCTCTTCTAGAGAAAGTCCACATACGACAGTTATCTGATTTTTAGGACCTCATTCTATGGGAGATTATCACATGAGAGAACCCACCACCAAGTTGGCTTGTTTATAACAATGATACCCTGCTCTACCGTGGGATTGTTTGGGTGACTTCAGATATATAGGAAGAGATAATGAGGGAATATCATCCATCAGTTTGGGAATTTCACCCTAGGCTTACCAAGATGTATCGAGATATGCATATTTAGTACTGGTACCCAAGTATGAAGCAGCAGATAGCGGGATTCATCACTAGGTGCTCCACCTATCAGTAGGTGAAGGCAGAGCATTAACAACCCATTATTCTACAACCTCTATCCATTTCTAAATGTAAATGGAATGATTTAACCATGGATTTAGTTATAGGCTTGCTGATATCTCCTCAAGGTGGTGACACAGTATGGGTGATTGTCGATAGGTCGACCAAATTCTCTCACTTATTACCGATCTGTGAGGACTAATATCTTGATAAGTTAGGAAGAATTTATATCTGGCAGATAGTGTGACTTTATGGTATACCATGTTGTATAGTTTCAGACTAAGGTTCCTAGTTTACATCATGGTTCTAAAAAGAGTTGCAGAAGGTGCTCAGTTCACAGGTGATCTTGAGTACTATATATCACCCACAGACTAATGGGCAGTCCCAGTAGATAATTCAGGTGTTAGAGAATTTCTTCAGGACTGTATCCTTGATTTTGGAGGTTCATGGGAAAATCATATTATTATAGTTGATTTTTCCTGTAATAACATATTTTAGGAAATAATTCAGATGGATCTATTTGATACTCTCTATGGTAGACATTTTCGTTCACCCTTGTGCTTTCTAGAGATAAGGGAGTCAGCTATTTTAGGTCCTCATCTTGTTTAAGAGACTTTAGAGTAAGTCCTGTTGATTTTGAAACATATTGATACCTCTTAGTCAATAAAGAAGTCATATACTAATCATCATCGTAGACCTCTAGAATTAGAGGTGGTATATCAGATATTTCTATGAGTATCACCTTTTTGGGACATAAACCAATCAATAGGCAAGGAAAGTTATCTCTGAGATATGTCAGACCTTTCAAGAAAGTGGTCGGAGTTGGTCAGGTAGCCTATAGGTTTTTATTAACTTAAAGGTATAATTCCATGCATGACATCTTCCATGTATCTCAGCTTCAATAGTATCATCTAAACCCGTCTCATTTTTTTGATCCTGACAATATTGAGCTTGAGGCAGATGTTTCCTTTGAGTAGTATCCAATCCATATCCTTGACTGTAGTATGAATGTTATCTGATGAAGGTCATTTCCTTTAGTATGGGTGATATGGTTGCACGAATGTGTTCAGGATGAGACCTAAGAGTGTGAGTCGAATGTACATGTGCAGTGGCCAGAACGTTTCTTAGACAACGTCATACCACACTCAGAAGGGAAACTTGGGGATGAGTTGTTTTAAGGAGGGGAGGTTGTAACATCCTAACTTATTTTAAATGTATATTTCATTTAATTGTTGGTTTAAATTGTTTAAAATGTCCCTTATTTTGATGTCTAATCATTAAATGGGTTCTTGGGTGTGTTTGAGGCTCTTTTGAATCCCAGAGTATCAAAAAGAGTGGAAACAGACTGGATTGCATGGTTAAGAGAAATTGTGCATCCCAAGCACACGACCGTGTGGTTGTTTTCAAATTCAGGGTAGTGAGATACCACACGGCTAATGCACGGTTAGTGAAACTATGCAGTCGACTGTGCTCTATGACCCAGAGTATCAGAATATATTGCATGGTTGGTGCATGGTTTGGTCAACCATGTAGCCAAACCGTGTGGCACCTTCTATGTGATAAAAATTTAATTTTTATTTTTAGTAGTTATTTTAAAACACCACTTTCTTCTCCTACTCCTCCAACTCATGATTTTCTCTACTACTATGTTCATGAAGGCCCATATCCTCCATCTTTGGGGTTTTTCTCCATCTCCCTCAAATCATATCTGATCTCTTCACTGTCAGAAGCTACGTACTCCTCTCAGTAAGCTCTCTCATCCACGCCCTTGATTTCTAGGTTTCTTCAACCCTCTCTATGCTATCTCCATGCAACATATTTATCCCTATTTTTGGGTTTTCGTAAATCTCTTGATTTTTTTTGTTTTATGTTGAATCAATCCTCGATGTAATATGTTCTTAATTCCATGATGTTGAGGTAGTACATCTACTCTTTTTCCCCTTTGTTTCTATCACTTTTAGTGTTGTGTCATTGTGCTACCCTATCAAAAGCTTTTGATAAGGCTTATTATCACATATTAAAATTATTGGATTGTTTTTTCAGGACCTTTGGGACTATACCTTGATGTGAAACCCATGTTTAGGGTGTTAGTATTGGATTCAATCAACCCTTTGGGTGAACCAACCAAAATTTCCTATTTTTCCCTTTTTTTTAAATGTAGAAAATTTTCATTTTTGTGTGCGGCACCATGATAATGCTATGATTTTATTAACAATTATAGAATGATAAATATAGCTTCAATAAGGTACCTATTAATAATGCATAATCTTGAATATAGTATTTTGTCCAATGTGTAGTTCCTTATACCTTTGACATTCCTGATGTCTCTTTAAATGAAATATTCCCTACATGCTAAAATGATCATTTCAAGTTTCATGAGTACCTTTATTTAATTAAATCCTTATACCATGTAGCTTATGCCTCATACCTTGGATAATCTTATTAAATTCTCATTACCTTGATATATGAGATGTTTCATTGATGTTTGGATGGAATTTCTTGGCTTTGTTAATGGAGGCATGTGGTATTGAGATGATTATTTTTGGTTAGAAATAATAAATTCATTGCTTGTTATGTATGACTTATTTGGTATGGAACTTGACACGGATCTGGAGAGAACATGGGTTCTGTATTAAAGACTCATGGATGGACTTATTTTGATCAATGGGTTACAACCCGATGCACCAGGGGTGATACTTTGGATTTCAAGGCAAGGGCTTCCTGGGCGATTTATTACACTCTTGAGTGATACCAGTTCCAAAGGGGAGAAACTGCATGAATAAATTTTCACACGATGGTTACGCCATGCCTTGGGTGACACTCAGTCCTCTTTTGAGATACCTGGGATGGAATCAGTGGTTTAAAATTCCATTTAGTGATACTTGGGATTGTTTTAGATTACCTTGGATAGGATCGGTGGTATTGGATTTGGTGGATGTTTCCATTGCGATACTTTGGATTATTTTAGATCACCTTGGATGGGAAAGGGACTCTACCTCATATTTTAATGGAATGTTTGGTTTTCATTATCTGTTTATTTGTTGAATCATCTGATATGCATCTTTTATGTTTATTTGAGCATGCTTATGGACTTGTGATACTCCTTATTACCTTCCAGTATACTCATGTGATAGCATGGGATTTAGACCCCATTCCAGAGCACAAGCCTGGGGGTATGATTCATTCATTTCCTTAATTACCATGGAACATGTTATATATTTTCTGACCTACATAGTTTCCTCATATAGACTCACTGCATAAAACAAAGAAAGTGGTATAGAACGGGTGTCCACTATATAAACCATACCAAGTTGTATTTGTTCTTTATTTACATCCTTTTTATTTATTATATATGTAACATTGTTATTATTTATAGCATCAAAATTGAAAGTTTCAGAAACTGTGGGTTCTGGCCTACTGAGATTATTATCTCACACCCTGATCGGGTATTGTTTGGTACTCGAGTAGACTTTATAACCACAGATATGGATAAAGGGAAGAGTTCTACTTTCGATGTTGTCTTTTGTTACTGCTTAGTATGGAGATGTGGGAAGAGGACTGAGCTTATGTTAGATATTTTGTGGTATAATTTTACCATTTATTTTGTAATTTTTATAGAATGTTGTTAATTCTTGTACCCCTTTTTTCCTTGCACTTCTATTTTCGTATATACTCATGACATCATCATTATCTCTTTTTTACCATGTGTTATTATTCAGCTTCTGAAGTTATTTGGTTACTTCAGTTGGTTTATTTATTATTTCTATTGTTGTCTGATTATTATTATGCTTCAAATATTTATTATTATTATTTACCATTGTGCATACTCTGATCTATGAGGGCATAATCTCCCCACATATACACCCAAGGCCTTCATTTCTAGTCGGTAGCCTCTGGAATTCAGGGATATGTGCTTGAGGTCATGTGGTCAACCGGCCTTGGGGCACTATTGAGTGGCATCCAGGATTTGGAAACTACATAGGAGATTTTTGGTGTTGGGAGATGTGGATCTCAGGTAGTGGTCAGTTTCAGAGTTCATGAGTGTGACTATTTCTCCTCATCTTCTATTAGGTTGTGACTCCCTCAGTTTCTAGTTGGTCATGTATTTTTCTATTCTGTACTTTGTATGTTTTTATATTGTTGTACTCCAATTTTTCTTAGATATTATTACATGTGTTCTTTCCCCTAAGGTTAGAACTATTTTATTTATCTTTTATTGTAGTAATGAACTTGGTTTTGTGCATGTTTATAGGATCATTAGGCTAAGGCATTCCATGTGTGATATTCTTACTTGGTTCTAGTCACCAGCCCCTGACATATTATAGGTTGTCCTGGAGTATCACTATTATCTTATCATCAGTCTAGGTGGGGCCCTATTGGGTCAGGTCATGAAAGAGTGGTGTCAAAGTGGGTTTTTCCTCTAGATGGTGTTTCGAGTTAGATGTGTTGTGAGTATTGATTTTAGAACTTTGGGAAATGGTGTTAAGGTGTCTTGAGTTCTACTATAATACAAAGGAACTCAAAGGTGGTTCAATGGATAACATATCCATACACAATGACTCTGATAACTTTTTTTTTGACTTTCCATATAGAGGCACCAGTTGTAGGGAAACCAATAGTATATGAATCATATAAGAATGGTTTATTAACTTCTATTTCCTTGATTTATCTTATCATATATTCTCATCTAACTATGGAACATCTTCTTAACTTTTAGGATGCCTCTATAACAAAGGCTATCTAGGAATATGAGATAGGATCATGATGGTGATCATTTGAGTGATGAGGATTTAGTATTGGGGATTTTTCATGATGTTTTTCCTCCAAGTGATTCGAGAAAAATGATTCCACCCATTGATAAATCCATAAAACCAACCCCAGTAGTTCTGGTTTATGTTCATATTCCTATTGAGAAGCTGATTATTTTGGAATTCTGGGATGATCATGTGCATAGGCTAAGTGTTCTTCATGAGTTTCAGTGGTAGATACTACTTATGTTTCCCTGTGATCTAGACCCTTAGGTAGTAGAGGATTTTCTTGAGTTAATGGTCTATATTTTCCAGCTCTTGTGGACCCCAATTGATTACATGGTTGTGCTTACAACTAGTCTTAATCAAGGAGTAGTAGGTTACTGGTGGAGTCTCGTCACCCCGACTCATGATGAGATGACACTCTCATGGATAGAGTTTCAACACTTTTTTTATGATTATTATTGTCCTTAAAATTTGAACTTAGTAATCATTAAAGAGCTTCTAGAGTTGCAACAGGATGATATGACTATTGAAATGTTATGTTGAGGTTCACCTTCCTCGCATACTACTCTCTCGATATGCTGCTATATGGATAATTCTAGGCATGGAAGTTTAAAAAAGGCATTTCCAAGTAAATATGATCTATAAATGTCTCTCTATGAATTCCTACCAATATTGGTGTGTTAGATCCAGATTTGTTGATAGAGAGCTTCCAAGTAGATGAGTATCGAGAAGTTGGAGAGGGTAATGGACATCATGGAGCAGAGTCATCTGTTGTACCTAGAAGATTTCATAATTCTTGTTATTGGGGTAGGATGTCTTTGGGTAATCATTATAAGTCTTAGGAATTAGAAAAATAGGGGTCCCATGGGGAATCCAGATAGTCGAGAGATAGATTGTGTTATGCTTATGACGGGTGAGGTCACATGGATCATGATTTCCAAACCTAGTGCACTATGGAATATGTTCATATTGTGTAAAAAACTCTATATAAAAGGCATATTCATGATCAAGAATACCCTAGGGGTGTTCAAGGTAGGCCATATGGTGGTTATGCTGATAGAGTGGTTGGTGTAGCCCTATGGGGAGAAATAGGTGGAGGATGGTATTTTCACTTACTTACACCACCACACCCAAGTGTTCTATGCTACGCTCAATGGGCTAGTGGTCAATGGCATGGAAAGTTGAAGGATATGGATGTATATAATCAAGTTGTTCATGAGATGTGTCTAGGTATAATCAATTACTTATCTACTCAAGCACCAATACTTGCAGACATAATGGAGAGTCATTATTTTATTGTCTTATCACTTGTTCAAGATCTTGATATTCCTATGGATCCTTTATTTTGTTACTTATGGTAGAAAATTCCTATGGGGAGTGACTCCACTATTTTTTACATCCACCAGTAAAGAAATATAATTATCAAGGGAGAGAGTTTCATGTGGAACCTCTTGATAATTTACTTAATGGCTCGGAATTTTTAGGTACATTTCAGATTTATTTTTACCCTTCTTTAACTATTTTTGGGTTATGATTTGTACATTTTGAACACAATTTGGGAAAACTATGTGGCTCTTACCATGAAACTTTGAAACTCATGGGACAGGGATGGTAGAATTTATATGGTTGGTGTATGGTTAGAGATAACCATGAGACTTTCTCAAGGAATCCATGTGACTCAGGATAGAGGAAAAATGTATAGTTGGTTCACATTTTACTAACCTGTGTGGAGAAACTTTGTGAGTTCCCAAAAGAGGCAGTGATCCTTGCATGTTTGGCGTATAGTTTAGTAAACCATGTGAACAAATCATGTGTGGATTTTTAATTAACATAAAAAATTGTTTTTTAATCTAAAACCTCCTTAAAAACCTTCATTCTTCCTCCCAAGCCTAGGGCTCTCAAACCTAGGGACTCGAGTGGTTGTTCTTGTCACTTCCTCTCCCTCTACACTTTAATTACTATAGATCTAAAGGCTTTTTCTTGTGATAATAAAAGTTAAGAGGTCATTCATCCTCCTTTATTCATGTTTCTTCTAGATCTCCTCTACTCCTTCTAAAATTAATTATAGGTCTAGGTTTTCATGGATAGACATATTAGTTATAATGTGATATAATAAGGAAATATTGATTTATCGATGGTAAGGCGGTCGGATCTAGAGAACTTCCATCCTTTTCATAAATGGGTATAGATCATTTGAGGATTATATCATTGGGTAAAGCTTCCTGAATCTTGTTCTAGAATACTTTTTTGATGAATTGTGACAGGTTCTATAGATCCTTGTCATGTGGTTTTGATCTGGTTGGTGTGAGGACTTGATTTAGGTGTCATCACTTAATAAAACATGATATTTGGAATTAAAAAAATTAAGGTTGGAAGTACTTACTACATATGGTCATTGTATAAAGTTGTTTGAAATGATTTTATTATACATGCGTGTGTGTCTCATGAGTCATATTCTTGATTAATGTGCACATAGGTGTGTTTTTGTGTGTTTGTGTTCCTATGAGAACTTTTACTTGATATATTGTGCTTCTGATTTTATATATTTTTACTTATTGTGGATGTTGAATAGAATTTGGGAACATTTTTTATGGTGTCAATATCACAAGTTACTCAGGGGAAACTGGTTGACTCCTTAAAGGAGAAGTGTTGGTACAAGACTACCTACCAATAGCTCTGAGATGGCATGATGTTGATTATCAGAATATGGAATGAATTCCCAATTATAATTGGACATGCGTAGAGGTAGATATCCATGAGTCATTACATGATTATACTTAATTCAATGGATTTATCTAGTTGTGATTATCTCTATGTCTATGGTACAAGTAAGGGAGAGATGTATTTTATGCTGATGGTATGAGTCGGGGTGTGATAATTACTGAGCTGGGGGTACGAGTCTGGGAGAGATGTATGTTATGCTGAAGGTATGAATCGGATCTTTACATATTGATTATATAGAGGATTAACCCTTCTACATTGATATGGTTTTTAATAATCAATAGGTTATCAGTGTATATACTATCATGTGAAGATGATAACCATTAAATTATGGCTCATTGGTTGATCCATAGTGAATATTCCTTAAAGGTGGACCACGGATAGCCCTTAAAGGTAGGTGAGGAATATTCCTTTAAGGAATAATGGAGACTACATACTAATATCCTAGTGATCTAAGTTTTATGTGAAATTTTGGAAATATTTGAGTCATGTGACTACCAATTGTGATTACTCTTTTAGCATGGATCTGAAGAAGGTATGATTGGGGTTCATAGCAGCTTATTTTATGCACAATCATGTGGCACATGATTGTTTGTTTCATTCTTACACAATTAATTTATTTATCATTTCATATACCATTATATACATGTTCTATTATGTTTATTAATTCATTGGTTTTGTCCTATTAGGTTTATACTCACACCTTGTATGGGCTTCTCAGTGCATGTGTGTACTTCATGGTCCGGGATCTGGGGAAGGGAAAGTGACCAGCAGCAGGTGGCTAAGGAGATGGATCTTGGTGTTTGGAAGTGGTACCGAGATAGACTTTGAATATATATCATAATGTTTTTATTTATTTACTGTTATTTAAATTTATAATCTAGTTTTTCCTTCCACATAGGGGGTACTTGGTATTTTTTTTATATTATATGACCTAGATGACATTGTTATAGAATTATGATAATTTTTCAATTACCAATATATTTTTTGGTTATTATTATTTTATTAATATGATTCTGGTGCATGGATTATGAAACCAAGGGTATTGTCTCCTCAGAGCATTATTAGAACCCTCTCTATTAGTTGTAAAACTATTTCATTAAGGGAGGTGAGCATAAGTTCATGTAGCACATTGGATTGAACCCTGTGATTTGGATTAGGGTGTTACAAAATGGTATCAAATATAATTTTCTAATTTTATTTTCTTATTATCTATGTTTAGGTAAAGGTATAAATGAGATATTCTATGTAGAACTTGGGTAGGGGACTCACATAAGTTTTGGAATAGCTCTTATGTAATATACCTCAAAATTACTGGTGATGGGACTACTCTTACAGTTGTAGCTTTATGGTTTTATATTAATCCTATGTATGTTGTGTTCTTACAGTTTATATTATTTAGTTGCATTCATGAATCGTTATTATGCACGTAATATCAAGTATTATATACATGTATTGCTATCTATTTGTGGTAGTTCATTTAATTAAATGTCTTAATCTATGATTCTATTATATACTATGCTGACAATTATATTTTTTGAACTTGACCATGATTTTTTGTATATATATGACTGTAAATAACATGTAGGTACATAGATATAGTCTTGATACTTTGGTAGTTCAAGGAGTTGTATACCTTATTTTAGTGGGTAGCCATCTAGGATAGTAATCCTATAGAAATATCTTATGTGTTCAAATAAACTACTTGAGTTGATATCTTATGTGAGTTAATATAGGTATTCTAACTGTTCATTTAGCAATATAGATAATTCCTCCTAGAAGATAACTAATAAGACTGTAAATGAATGAAGATATGAATGATCTTTCTATGTATTATGCTCCTAGACCACCTCTAGATGGACAGGATGATGCAGTTGATCATTCTCATATACCTACTCTAGTGGTTTAGGTGAAAACATTTGATAAAGGTATGAGCCTTCTATATAATGACTATTCTTGGAGGATGAGTTTCTAGGATGATATTCGTTTATTCATGGGACATTCATCTTCATTATCCACCATTATTATAGGTTAATAGAGTCCTATAGGATACTGAGGAATAGATTGACTTCATTGAGGGTATCATTGATCTAGTGGAGACCCCAGAGGATCAATAAGTAAAGTTGGATGCTTCTATATTTCAGGGACCTTCTAAGAGGTGGTTGAGTGTTATGAACCAAGAATGAATCTATGAAGTTATTACTTTGGAGACCTTAAAGAATATATTCTTCAAGGATTTATTCCAAAATATGATAAATCTATATCATGCTTATAATATTAATGAGATTTAGTAGGGATCGATGTTCGTATCTTCTTATTTATCTCATTTCATGTAGTTTATTTTCTTTACTCCTCTCTTGTCTATGAATGAGGTGTAAAAATACTAGAATTTCAATATCAAACTTCATTTGGAGCTTAGGTTCTTGGTTTAGAGTATTGACCAGACAATATATCTTGTGGTTTAATTCAAGGCCTTGATGATCAAGATGGGTCTAGAGAAGGTAATGACTAATGGAATTATTTCAAACATCATTGGACTAATGAGTGGGATATTTGGTGATGTTTTGGGAGCCTACAATAGTAGTAGGTAGCGGAATAAATATGGGATACACTAGGGTTGTAGCATAAAGTTCGAGCATAGAAAAGGATCATCTCTTCCATATATCGAAGGTAATTTTTCAAGATACTAAAAATATTGGAAGATGGTTCATTTCAGCAAATATTTGGGAAATATGGAAAATTAGTTTCATCGGTGTGTCAAGATGGACCATATAAAGATTTACTATTTTAAATTGACATGTTAAAAATAAAATAAGATGACTCAAGGTGCAAGTTAGGTTCCATAGTAGAAGATTTAGACTCTGAAGACCATGATGACCCAAGAGAGTTGGGTACTACTAGGATATGGCCTTGGAGATGAGGTAGGAAGAGTTTATAGAATAGACCATGTACCAAATAAAAGTGAATTATGATGATTTAAAGTTTTAGGTATGATCATGATCACATCTACATTATGTTCTACCCTGATAGATATAAGATCCTCTCTTTCATTTATATCTACTCAATTTGTTGCAAGACATGATTTGTTGGTCAAGTTATTTTTTTTATTAGTTATCTCTTGAAAACCCATCAGGGGAGAAAGTATATATCCTCAATAGATATCTATAATTTTCCATGAAATTTCTTAGATATGGACATATATGGGATATCAAGATTTTTTAGATCAATAGCTTCAATGTGATATTTGACATGGATTGGGTGACTAGTTATTGATATCACATTGATTGTTATAGGAGATGAGTATACTTTACCTTGACTAAGGGGGAGATGTTTGTTCTATCTAGAGAACAGGATATTAGAGCTAGAAGAAGATTTCAATAATTGAGTCATATTGGGGCTTCCATGTTACATGTATGAGGCATAGTTCATGTGGTGTATCTAGAGGTAGTTCCCTCATCTTTTCCTCCTACAGTGGACCTATATCAGAATTTCTTCCCTGGTGACTTCTTTGAGATTATTCATGGGAAATAGATTTTGAGGTTAAACTCATGTTGGGGTCACAAACTACATAAATTAATCTATATCATATGGAATTGTTCGAAATGAAAGAGATTAAGGTTAAGAACTATGATTTTGAGGGGAAAGGCTTTATTAGACCAATCATTTCTCCCTAGGGTGCCCCAGTGTTGTTCATGAAGAAATTGGATGATGGTATTTGGTTGTGTGTGGACTATAGGAAGATGAGATAGGTGACTATGAAGAATAGATACTCATTTTTAAGGATCCATGACTTATTTGATTAGTGGTGCTAGGTGCTGGTTGATCTACGATCAAGGTACCACCAGCTTCAGGTTAGAGAGAAGGATATTCATAAGACAATTTCTATGAGTATATAAAGATTTTATTAGTATCTTTTTATGTCATTCAGGTTGAAAAATGAACCATTAGTTTTCATATATCTCATAAATAGGATATTCCATCCATATCCTGACTCCTTCATTATGGTGTTCATTGATGATATCCTCATATACTCACAGACTCCAGAGAGGCATGCTAGACACCCAGAAATGTGTTTCAAAATACAAGTTTCCTTAGCTTAGTGGGATACTACAAAAAAATCATTTAGGAATTATCCTTCATGTTAATGCATATAATTGGGATTACCGATAATGGGAAAAAGTTTGAGTAGACATATTATTTTAAAGTATCCAATTGTATATGAAGAAGATATTGATGATAGCTCGAGTCCTGATATTTCTAGAGATTGGGATTGGATATATAGTATACCACAATGTCTTGAGTGTTGTTTTGGGATATGTTCTGATTGAAAAAGGTCCAGTGGTGGATTATGTGTCTTATCATATATGACCCCATGTGTGGAACTCCTCAACACAATAATTGGAGTTTGCATTTTTTTTCCATGATCAAAAGTATTGGAATCAATATATCTTTGATGAGATATTTTTTATATACATGAACCACAAGATCTCACTGTATATCTTATCTTAGTGGAACTTAAATCTCTCATAGAGGCATCAGGGGGAGTATCTACAGGCCATTGATTTTGAAATGGATTATGATTTGGGGAAAGGTAATGGTTTTACTGATTCTCTCAGCAAAAAAACATAGGATCCTGGAGAGGGACCTTCAGAGGAGGAATGTCAGCTAATGAGTTTGTTTGATGATTAGTTAATGGATTCATCTGAGGACTGAGGTTTAATGACTTGTGAACTTTTATTTATAATTTATATACTAGTGTAATTCATTAAGGGTAGTGAATAGTTGGATCCAGAATTTATAGCAATGCAGGAATAGTTAATGGGAAGTCACTCAGTCCCAGGATGGTTGACAGATAGTGATGACATAAACTAAGTTCATGAGAGAGTAGTAATTCTTGATTACATAAGGTAAGATATAATGAATAAATTTCATTCCTCTTATCGAGAAGTGCACCTGAGTTTGATGAAGATGTATCGGTATGTCAAGAAACATTTCTTGTTAATAGGGATGAAGTGAGATATTAAGGGATTTATCTCTCATTGTCTAGCCTATCAGAAGATCAAAGTGCAGCATTAGTGATTAGGAGGACTACTTAAGCCACATAATGTGTCTATTTGGAAGTGGTATGAGGTGATAATAGACTTTATGATGGGGTTTCTTAGGACCCTGATAATTCGATATGTTTTATGTGTAATGGTTGATCAGCTAATGAAGGTGGAACACTTCTTGTCAATCCAAGAAACTCACTTTGTAGATGAGTTGGGAAAAAATTATGTTTGGGAGATTGTATGATTGTAAGGTGTGACTTACAATATTATATTTGAGAGAGACCCACATTTTATTCCATGGTTTTGGAAAGGTATTCATAAGGATATGGGGACTTGGTTAAATATGAGTACGGAGTATCACCTATAGATTGATGGACAGTCAGGAAGGATGATACATATCAAGGAGGATATGCTATAGCCATGCATCATAGATTTTGGTGGTGTATTAGATGATTATATATACTTGGTGTAGTTCACATATAATAACTATTTCTATGATATGATTGAGATGGTAGATTTTTATTTTATTTACGGTTGGCTATGTCACGCACCATTCTGTTGGCACTAAGCATGTGAGGTAGCTATCGTTTGGTCGAATGTGGTGTAGGAGACCTCCAAGAGGATGAAGTTAATTAGGAAGTGCTTGGTTACTACTCATATTATACATTGATTGTATAGTAAAAATAAGATATTACCATCGGATTTTATTGTGGGTGAATAGGTTTCTTGCAGGTGTTACCTCGGTTGGGGCATAAGAATTTGTGGAGGCAATTAAAGTAGGCACCAAGGTTTGTGATACATTTGAAATCATCGAGGTATTCATAACATACTCCATGTAACTTATATTCTAAGGTATGATCCAAGTCCTACACAAGTGATCGAATATGAGTATGTTTAGTTGGAACCAGATGAATCATTTGTGGAGTACCAAATACAAATTGTGTACTAGATCGAGAGAGTGTTGCGGGGAAAGATGATGCCATTTTTAAAGTATTGTGGAAGAATTGAAATAACCAAGAGGATAATTAGGAGTGGTAATCTGATATATGCACTTGATGTCCTGAGTTTTTTGAGAAGGAACACTAGAGAAGCTTCTTCGGGGTGAGAATTACTTAGAGGTGGGACTATAACATACCAAAATTTATAGGTACTTTATGACCTTTTTTATCCCTTATTTAAGTTTTTTTGAGTTATTATTTTTTTGGGTGAAGTATCCAGTAATTTTTGGATAATTTTGTAGAGTTATATGATTTATTTAGGGGGTTTATGGTTTTATCATGATTTTGTAAAACCGTGTGGCTCTCCCAAGGAAATTGTGCAACTCAAGGGAGAGGAAGAGTAGAAGGCTCATGGTTAGATCTAACAATAAGACTTTGTCTAGGAAATCATGTGACTTGGTATAAAGTAAAAAAATGGTTTTCACATAGTTTACCAAAACCTATGACCAAACCATTTGTGTTCCAATAAGAGGTAATAAGCCTCACACAGTGGTTCATGGTTTAGTAAATGATGTGACCAAACCATACACGACATTTCAATTAATCAAAAAATTGTTTTTTGATATGAGACCTCCTAATAACCTTTCATTACTCCTCCCATTCCTAGGGAATATTTTGGATGTTCTTGGAACTTCATCTCCCTCCAAACATTAATTCGGGTGGATCGAGTGGATTTGGCTCATGAGAATCCAAGGTAAATGGTCATTCCTCCTATGTTATTCATGTTTCTTCAAGATAAAATCACATCCTTCTAAAATTAATCATATATATAAGATATAATAGATAAATCTATGAGTTATAATGTTATATAATAATGAATCATCTATTTATTGATGGTTAGGAAGTCAAATCTAATGAATTTTCATTCTTTTCCTAAATGAATCTTGATCTACCATTGCTGGAATATCTCATTGGGTAAGATAAAATATTTATAATCCAATGTCACCATATCATTCTTTAATATTGTTCTAGAATCCCTTTTTGATGAATTGGGATTGTTTTTTGGGATCTTTGGTGTGCGGGTTTGATCTAGATAGTGCATAGCTGTGATTTGAGTCATGGAACTTGACAAAATATGATGTTTGGAATCAACAGGCTTGAGGTAGGAAGTATTTACTAAAAAGGGTCATTTTATATAGTTTTTTGACAGGATTTTATTGTGAATTTTTGTGTATATCATGTGACATATGCTTTATTGATAGGAATATGGGTGTGTGTTTTGTTGTAAGAACCTTTATATGATACATTTTACTTGTTCTTTGATATGTTGTGACTTATTGTGGATGTTTCATAGATTGTGGTACCATTACTGCAGGTATTAAGATTGTTGGTTACCCAAGGGTGACTAGTTAACTCTTTAGAGGGGGACATGGATATTGGACTGTAGATCCATAGCTTTGATATGGAATTATGATAACCTATATGTTTCATACACTATATTTAATGATTTATTAAATAAATATATAGTTAATATGACCTAATCAGATCATGAGGCCTAGTGTATTTGTGTAATTAGTTATATAACATAATAACATGCAACAAAAATACAACAACATTATTTAAAAACTTCTAATTATGCTCTAATATTCCATGGATTTTATAAAACTACATATGTTTACCTGATGATGTACATAAGAAATCAGTGAGCTATAAATATTTTTAAGGGAATAATCAAAGCATAACATGATGAAAGTAGTACATGTGAGTCAAGAGGAATATCAATATTACATAAAATGGGTGAGAATCATAATCTTGGACAATGAGGAATGATATAACATGATAACGTCAAGGCAGTATAAGAATGTGGAAACAACAGAAAACATGATATCATAAACATAATTCAAGGTTGGTCATCGAGAAATTATAATATAGTGTGCTTAGGATAACTTATAATTAAACATAATTGGTATCTCATGAGATAAAATAATTACCCGATGCATTGGTGGGATATCTAATTCTGGGCACACCAATCACATTCATATCATTTACATGTATAAGTGTTCTGCATAGATCATACAACATGAGGATGTATTTCATCACTTGTAACCCTATTATTAAGGATTTTGGCTTAAATACATAAAATTAACCAATAAATTAAGTATAGATACTTCTATTTTAATACCCTTTAGTATAAATGTGGATGGTAATTCACTACACAAATGTTGGCATGGAAATTTGCGGGATGATTTCAGCAGCATAACTAGGGTACATAAAGATTCAAGGAATGGTTTAATGAGGTTTATAGGGGTATATCATCACTTTAAAATCATAATTACACTTATAGGTATGTGTAAAATCATATCAAAACTGGTAAAATTTGAAATAAAAAATCCATAATATGAATAAGGTTCTTGAACAAAGAGTAGAAGGAGAGGGTCCTTTATCTTGAGATGAAACTTCTAAAATCCTGGGATTATCTTTTTAAGAGCTTGGTGACACCTTGGGAGGGATATAGAGAGTAAATAGTGTAGTAAATTTACTATAAAAGGGTTTTGTGAGAAGTGGAATGGGGTATTGGGTGGGATTTATAGAAAAAGAGAGTGGAATTCTTTATTAATTTCCAAACATGGGTTTTGGACTCTATAAGACAAAGTAATAAAAAACACAAACCTTCGTATGGTTTTTACCCTTTTTTTATTCCAAATAGAAGTAGTTTTTAATTATTTTATAATTATAATAATAAAAATCATTACAATAATTACTTTGGTGATGTGGGAGTGAGTCATGTTCATAAATAATTAATTTTAAAACCTTAAAATATAATATATGTTTTTTTAGAATCATTAAGGTTTTATAAAATTAATAAAATAATTTAAAAATAATTTTTTTAAATAGGGAAAAATAATTTTGTTCTTGGATACTCTATATTATTTATTACATCACATTTGGGATTTTATGATGTCATAATGCACACCGTATATTTATACCTATTTAATTTTTACCTCAAAATTCCACTGTCTCTGAAAATTATGAAAAAATAACTATTGGCTAATTTTGAAATGATGGTTTCAAAAATAATATTTATTTTATCAAAATAATTATCTAAATATAATAATTTAAAATATCTATTTTCTGAAAAATGCTGGTTTTTTCGATTATAACAGTTTTTTGACCCTTGTAAAATTACATTTGACTTCATACAGTTATATTATCATTAATATTTAATTAAACATTATTTAATAATAATATTTTATTAAAACAAAAATTATTTAAAAAAATTATTTAATTCTTCAAAAACTGTGTCTTGTTTAAAATTACATATTCCTCAAAAATTCAATTAGTGTCTCATCATATTAAAATCTAATTTTTCTCAAACTCATTATTTAATCATTTATAAAGTAATAATGAAGGGATAAATATAATAATTATTCTAAAATATAAAAAACTATAAATCCATACTATTATGTTCTAAATATATAATCCCTTATTACACCAATATACGCTCTAAGGGTAAGGTGTGCGATGGTGACACTTTCTTGGGGTGGTTTAGTGAACATGGTTTGGTTCATGATTTTAATATGATCTAACTTCTCCCTTAAACGGTTTTGATCATGCTTTATTTGTTGAATCTTGAATTGGGATTATTTAAGGTAAAAATCCCAATTATTCCAACTCCTTTGAAAGCTCCTTTAAATGGGATTCATTGAGTACAATCCTACTAGTTGAGGACATATCTCCTCTCATCTGTTTCAATTGGATTTATCATAATGATTAATATATACTAATCATAGTGATCACTATACGAAATCTATATTATAAATGTTTATAATGTGTAATGGTATTTTAAATCCAATATTATATAACTTATAGTGATCCAAAATAACCAAATTAGTGCATGATTTTTCTATATTTTCAGTTCATGATATTAAATATACTCATTAAAAATGGGAATTTTATTAATAAATGTTTGGTTCATTACATTATTACCCCTTTAAAAATTTCATCCACAAAATTTCATTAATATACTAAAATATATTATTGTACTTGTATTTCATCACCTCCTCTAGTTCTCAAGTTGTTTCCTCAAGATTTTAGTTCCACTACAGCACTTTGACAAAGTGAGTTGTCCCATTTTATAGAAAATTGTCTCTATGCTATAATATTGTCCCCATATTCTCCTCATATGAAAGATATTTATCCAATGGTACCGCCTCTAGGTTCATTATATGTGAGGGATCTGATATGTACTTCCTCAATAGGGATACAAGGAACACCTCATGTACTTGAGCTAGGTTCGATGGGAGTACTAGTCGATAGGTCACAGCTTTGATGCGATCAAGGATATCAAATGGGTCAATGTATCTTGGACTAAGGTTTCCATTCTTCTCAAAACTCATTGTTTTATTCCATGGTGATGTCTGATGGAACACCTTATCTCTGACCTCAATCTCTAGATCTCATTGATGATTTTATGCATAGATTTTCTATCAATTTTTTTTAGATTTCATAAGATGTTGAATGGTTTGAACCTTATCTATAATCTCTTGTATAAGATCAGGCTCCATCAAATTTCATTCTCCAACTTCATCACAGGATATCATAGTCTAACACCTATCATCATACAGAGCCTCATAAGGTTCTATTTGAATGGTATAATGGAAAAAAAATTATAAGAGAACTTCTTTAGGGGAAGTTGTTGATCCCAATATCCTTGTAAATCCATTGAATAATATCTAAACATATATTCTAGAGTTTGAATTATTATTTCAAATTGTCCATCCATATGAGGGTGATATGCAGTGCTAAATCTCAATTCTGTATCCAAATATTACTGAAGGATTCTCCAAAACATCAACATAAACCTCAGATCATGATTAGATACAATAGAGAGTATAACTCAATGTAGTCGTACCAATTACCTTATATATATCTTGGTGAGTTTTTTAAGAGAGAAATCTTACTTGATAATAATGAAATGGGATAACTTTTTAAGGTGATCAACTACCACACATATGGAATTACTTCCTTTAAGGGTGCTAGGGATTCATGTGATAAAATACATGTTTATGCTTTCCTATTTATATATTTCTATTATCAATGGGTGCATCAAACCCTTGGACTTCTTTCATTCATCCTTGAATTGTTAACATTCCAAGCATCGTGATAAAAATTCTAAAATATCCCTCTTCATGTTATCCCACCATAAGTTTTACTTCAGATCTATTTACATCATAGTTCTTCCTGGATAGATAGATAAGGATGAGATATGCACATCATCAAGAATTTCCCTCTTTAACTCTGGTTTTTATGGGACACATATCCAAGATCCAAACTTTATAACTCCATATTTAGAAAATTTTATCTCCAAAATAATCATTACTTTTTCTGTAACACCTCATCATCCTTATAATACCCCTTAATCCTCTCAATAATATATGGTTGAGTAGTCATTTGAGGAAGGTAGGATAAATATCCTTTTATTTTTAGCATTTCCATACTAAATATATCCAATAATATTAGATCCATTACAATTATCATCATGGGTAGAGTTATAGGATCCTTTCTACTCGTATCATACTCCATTTTGTTCTCTTTCCTAGGATGTTAATGGATTGAATTATCATAATCCTTGATAAGATATTACCACCTTTATTGGAGAATATAGAGATTATTTTGTGTGAATATATAATTGAGGATTTTATAGTCTATATATATGTTACACTTCTCTCTATAGAGATAATGTCACCAAATTATCCCTACAAAGATCAATGCAGGTAATTCTAGATCATGGGTTGGGTAGTTTTGTTTAGGGATCATTAATTGGTGGGATTCATAAGCTATCACTTTTTCATATTTCATGAGTACACAACCCAATCCTTTTTTTTTTGAAGCATCACTATACATCACAAATCATTACCCACTCTTATGTAATCTGAGAATAGGTGTAGTGATTATCATATTCTACAACTCTTTTAAATATTTCTTCACATTTATCATTCCATAAATACTCCATCCCCCTTCTGATTTATCTAGGTTAGTGGGCTTGAAAATCATGATAATTTTTTCACAAATCAATGGCAGTACCCATCTAATCCAAGGAAACTATGGATTTCCATCATCGATGTTGGTCAATCCCATCCTTTAATTGCCTCTATTTTTAAAGGACCCATGGATATCCCTTTATCGAAGATAGAATTCTCTAGGAAGGTTACTTTATCCATCCAAACCTCACATTTATTATACTTTTTAAATAAATTTTCCTTTCAAAAATTCTTCAATATGGCATTAAAATGCTTCTCATGTTACTTCTTTCTTTTCGAGTAGATAATAATTTAATCTATAAATACTACCATAAATTTATCAAGGTAGTCCCTAAAGACTCTATCCATCAATTATATGAATATTTCTAGAGAATTATTGAGTAAAAATAACATCACTATGGACTCATGGTTCCCATACATTGTATGAAATTCAATCTTGGGGATATCCTTCTTCTTAACCATTACTTGATAATACCCCAACTAAAGATCCAACATAGAGATGTATTGGGATCCACATATCTGATTGAATAAGTCATCAATACATGGCAACCCATATCATTCATACACTTTATTTCATGATTAATTACATAAATATAAACTTAATACAACCACATAAGATTGTGAGGCCCAGTGTCTTTGAGCAATTAGGTTCATAAAAAATAACTTGAAACAAAAATTCAATAAAATTATTTAAAAACTCTTAATATTACTCTTATATTCTAGGGATCCTCCAAAAATGTATGGGATAACTTGGGGACATACATAAGAAAGAGGTGTGGTATAAATCCTAATAAGGGAATAATAAAAGAATAAAATGATGAAATTAATACATGTGATTAAAAATGAATATCAATATGAAATAAAATTTGTGGTATTCATAATAATTAACAAAGAGGAATGATATATCATGATAACATCAAGGAAACATTAGAATGTCACAACAATATAAAACATGAAATCATAAACATAAGTCAAGTATAACCGCTGAGGCATTGTAACATAGTGTACTTATGAAAACCTCTAATTCACTATACATGTTATCTCATGTGATAAAATCATTACCCAATGCATTAGAGTGCTATGTAATTTTGGGCTCACCCGTCGCATTCATATCATGTACATTCATAAATGTGTCATACAGATCACACAACTTAATGATGTATTTTATCACTTTTAATCTCATGGTTAAGGGGTGTGGGATAAATATATGGAATTCTTAAATAAATTAAGGTTATTTAAATCTATTTTAATACCCTTTAGTATAAATGGTGATAGGTATTCACTACAAAAATGTTTGTCATGGAAAATCACAGGATAACTTTGGCAGTATAATAGGGGTACATAAAGATTCAGGGAAGGTTTTAATGAGAGTGAAAGGGGTATCACATCATTTATACATCATAAGTATACTAATATGTATATGTAAAATCTTATCCCAACAAGAAAAATTATAAATAAAAATTCATAATATAAATAGGGTGCTTGAATAAAGAGCAGAAGGAGAGGATCCCTTTCCTCGAGAGGGGAATAATAAAAGCTTTAGAGGAGTTTATTAATAGCTTTGGTACATTTTGGGAGGACTATAGAGAGTTAAGGGTAGATTAAATTCAGGATATAATACTTTTAGAGTATTATGGAGGTATGTAAATAACCAAAAGGAGAATTAGGATTGGGAATCTGATATATGCACTTGATGTCAAGAGTTTTTTTAGAAGGAACTCTAGGGAAGCTTCTTTGGGATAAGAATTCCTTAGAGGGGGATTATAATAGACCAAACTTTTTTGGAACTTTATGACTTTTTTTATCCCTTATTTAAGTGTTTTTGAGTTATTATTTTCTTGGGTGAAGTATTGGGTAACTTTTGGATGTTTTCGGAGAGTTTTATGAGGTTTTTTGGGGGGTTCATGGTTTGATTATGGTCTGGTAAAATTGTGTGGCTCTCCCTAGGAAACTGTGTAACTCAATAGAGAGAGATATTAGAAGGATCATGGTAAGATCTAACCATTAGGATTTATCTAGGAAATCATGTGACTTGGTAAAAATTTTAAAAACATGGTTGGTTTATATTTTACCAAAC
This sequence comes from Viscum album, assembly GCA_963277665.1. Lineage (NCBI taxonomy): Eukaryota > Viridiplantae > Streptophyta > Magnoliopsida > Santalales > Viscaceae > Viscum > Viscum album. The sequence continues at coordinate 691,018,963 of OY728122.1, forward strand.
CCAATTATCAAACTGTGTGAGTACCCAGAAGAGGTAATAAGCCTCACACAGTGGCGCATGGTTTAGTAAAGTATGTGAAAAAACCACACACGACATTTTAAATAATAAAAAAATTGTTTTATGATATGATACCTCCCTAAAACCATTCATTATTCCTCCCATTCTTAGGGACTCTAGTGTATGTTCTTGGCACTTACTCTCCCTGCAAACACTAATTATGGTGGATCTAGTGTCTTTGGCTCATGAGAATCCAAGGTAAATGGTCATTATTCTTCTATTACTCGTGTTTCTTATAGATATAATCTCCTAATACTAAAAGTAATCATATATATAGGATATAATATATAAATATATGACTTATAATGTGATATAATAAGGAATCCTCTATTTATTGATGGTTAGGCAGTCAAATCTAATGAATTTTCATCATTTTCTTGAATAAAAATAGATCTAACATTGATGGAAGATCTCATTGGGTGAGATAAAATATTTATAATCCTATTTTTTCATATCCTTCTTGAATATTGCTCTATAATACCTTTTTTGATGAATTTGGATTTGTTTTTGGGATCCTTGGTGTGCAAGTTTGATCTAGACAGTGCATAGTTGTGATTTGAGTAATGGAACATGAAAAAACCTGATTTTTGGAATCCACAGGATTAAGGTAAGAAGTTATACCATATAAGTTAATTTTATATATTTTTTTGACATGATTTTATTTGTAATTTTTCTGTATCTCATGTTACCTATTCTTGATTGATGGGAAGATGGGTGTGTGTGTGTTACTGTAAGAACCATTACATGATAAATTTTACTTGTGATTTGATATGTTATGACATATTGTAGATGTTTCATAGATTGTGGTAACATTACTATAGGTTTCAAGATATTTGGTTACTTAGGGGTGATGTTTGACTCTTTATAGATGGACATGGATATAGGATTGTTGACCGATATCTTTAATATAGAATTATGATAACCCATATATTTCATACACTTTATTTCATGATTTATTACATAAAAATACAGTCAATATGACCCAGAAGATCATGAGGCCTAATGTATGTATAATTAGGTACATAACATAAAATCATGCAACAAAAATACCACAATATTATGTAAAAACTTCTAATCAAGCTCTTATATTACATGGATCTTCTTAAACTGCATGGTTTTACCTGGTGATGTAAATAAGAAATCTGTGAGCTATAAAGCTTTGTAAGGGAATAATCAGAACTTAACATGATGAAATTAATGAATGTGATTCAATATTCTTATCAATATTATTTAAAAGGGGTGATAATCATAATCTTGAACAATGAAGCATGATATAACACGATAATATTAAGGCAGTATAGGAATGTGGAAACAATATAAAACATGATATCATAAATATAAGTCAAAGATAATAATCAAGACATGATAACATAGTGTGATTAGGATAAACTCCCATGAACCATAACTGGTATCTCATGATAAGAAATCATTACCCAATACATTATAGGGCTATCTAATTCTAGGCACACCCATCACATTCATATCATGTACATGTATAAGTGTGCTAGATAGATCATACAACATGAAGATGTATTTCATCACTTGTAACCTCATGATTAAGGATTTTGGGTTAAATACATAAAATTAACCAATAAATTAAGGATAGTTACATCTATTTTAATACCCTTGAGTATAAATGAGGATGGGAAATCACTATACAAATGTTTGGCATGGAAATTCGTAGGATAATTTCAACAGCATAACCGGGGTACATAAAGATTCAAGGAAGGGTTTAATGAGATTGAAAGGGGTATCTCATCACTTGTAAAGAATAAGTACATTAATAGGTATGTGTAAAAATAGATACCAACTTGAAAAATTTGAAATCAAAAAGGCATAATATAAAAAATGTACTTGAACAAATAGGATAAGTATAGGGTCCCTTACCTTGATATGGCACTTCTAAGAGCTTGGGATTATCTTTTTAAGTTCTTGGTGACACCTTGGGAGGGATATAGGGATGAAATGGTACATTAAATTTATTATAAAATGGTTTTGGGAGAATATAAATGGAGTATTGGGTGGGATTTATAGAAAAATAAAGTGGAATTCTTTATTAATTTCAAAACATGGGTTTTGGACTCTATGTGATAAAGTAATCAAAACCAAAAACCTTAATATGGTTTTTCCCTTATTTTCTTCCATATAGGAGTGTTTTTTAAATATTTTATAAATATAAGAAGAAAAATCATTATAATAATTCCCTTAGTGATGTGGAAGTGAGTCAGGTTTATAAATAAATAATTTTAAAACCTTAAAATATCAAATATATTTTTTAGGATTCATTTAGGGTTTATAAAATTAAAAAAATATTTTATAAATTAATTATTTTAAAGTGGGAAAATAATTGGGTTCTTGGATACTCTTTATAGTAATTATTACATCACTTTTTTGATTTTATGAAGTCATAATACACACCATATATTTATTCCTATTTAATTTTTTCCTAAAAAAAATCCACTATTTTAGAAAATTATGAAAAATAACTATTGGATAATTTTGAAATTCTGATTTAAAAAATAATATTTATTTTATCAAAATAATTTACTAAATATAATAATTTACACTTTTAATTTAAAATCCTCATTTACTGAAAAATGCTGGTTTTTACGACAATAACAGTTTTTTAACCCTTATAAAATTACATTTGAATTCACATATTTATCTTGTCATTTATATTTAATTAAATATTATTTAATAATAATATTTTCTGAAAATAATATTTATTTTAAAAAATTATTGAATTCATCAAAAAGTGTGTCTTGATCAAAACTATATATTCCTCAAAAATACAATTCGTGTTTCATTGTATTAAAATCTAATTTTTCTCAAATGCATTATTCAATCATTTATAAAGTAATAAAAAAAGGATAAATATATTTATAATTATAAAAAATAAAAATATATAAATTCGTGTTATTAGGGTCTAGATATATAACCCCTTATTACACCAGCATATGCCCTAAGGGTAAGGTGTGTGATGGTGACTCATATCATTTATACTCTTTATTTCATGATTTATTACATAGTGATACACTTAATACCACCCCATGAAGTTGTGAGGCCTAGTTTATTTGAGTAATTTGGTATATAACATAATAATATGAATCAAAAATACAATAACATTATTTAAAAACACTTAATAATACACTTATATTCCATGGATCTTCTAAAACTGTATGGAAAAACGTGGGAACATACATAAGAAAGAGTTGTGTTATAAAGCCAAATAAGGGAATAATAAAAGATAAAATGATGAAATTAATACATGTGATTAAAAATTAATATCATGATGAACTAAAATGGGTGATATTAATAATATTTAACAATGAGGAAAGATATAACATGATAACATGAAGGCAACATTGGAATGTCTCAACAACATAAAATATGACAGCATAAACATAAGTCAAGGATAACCACTGAGGAATCATAACATAGTGTGATTATTATAACATCTCATTCACTATAAATGGTATCTCATGAGATAAAATAATTACCTATTGAATTAGAGTGCTATATAATTTTGGGCTCACCCGTCACATTCATATCATGTACATGCATAAGTGTGTCATGTAGATCACACAACATAATGATTTATTTCATCGCTTTTTATCCCATGATTAATTAGTGTGGGATAAATATTTGTAAATAGAAAATAAATTAAGGATAGTTAAATATATTTTAATACCCTTGAGTATAAATGATGATGGGTATTCACTACAAAAATGTTTGGCATGAAAAATTGTAGGATAATTTCAGCAGCATAACAGGGGTACATAAAGATTCAGGGAAGGTTTTAATGAGAGTGAAAGGGTTATATAATCACTTAGACATAATAAGTATAGTAATATTTATATGTAAAATTTTATCCCAACATGAACAAATAGAAATCCAAAGGCATAATATAAAGAAGGTGCTTGAATAAAGAGGAGAAGGAGAGGATCCCTTACCATGATAGGGAACTTATAAAAGATTGGTAGGAGCTTATTAAGAGATTTGGGACATTTTGGGAGGACTATTTAGAGGTAAGGGTAGAGTAAATTCATGCTATAATGGTTTTGGGTGAAGAGTAATGGGGTTTTGGGTGGGTTTTATAGCAAGAGAGGGGATTCATTACTAATTTCTAAACATTTGTTTTGGACTCTATAGGATAAAGTAATAAAAACAAAAACATCACCATGGTTTTTATCCATGGTTTCTACCAAAGGTGATTTTTTCATTATCTTATAAGAATAATAACTGAACGAATTAAAATAATTCCCTGGGTGTTGTGGAAATGAATCATGTTCGTAACGAATTAATTTTAAAACATTAAAATATAGTATATATTTTGGTGGATTCTTTAAAGGTTTATAAAATTAATAAAATAACTTAAAAATGAATTATTTTTAAGGGTAAAAATAATCGGGGTCATGGATACTCATTATAGTTTTTATTACATCAATTTTAGGCTTTAATGGTGTCATAATATGCATTGTATATTATACCATATTAAATTTTTACCCAAAAAATGGATTGTCTCTAAAAATTATTAAAAAAAAATTTTGAATAATTTCAAAATTATGATTTCAGAAATAATATTTATTTTATAAAATAATTCTAAAAATATATAAATTTATACTATTAAATTAAAATCCACATTTATTGAAAAATTCGAGTTTCTGTGATGATAACAATTTTTTACCCTTATAAAATTACCTTTAACTTCTTAAATTTTTTTATCATTTATATTTAATTAAAATTATTAATAATAATATTTTATTAAAATTAAATTTATTTAAAAAAATATTGAATTCTTTAAAAAGTGTGGCTTTTTTGAAACGATATATTTCCAAAAAATATAATTCAAGTTTCATCATATTAAAATCTATTTTTTTTAAAATTCATTATTTAAGAATTTATAAAGTAATAATACAAAGGGATAAATATAAAAAATGTTTTAAAAAAATGTGTAAATTCATACTATTATGTTCAATATAAATAACCCCTTATTACACCAACGTATGACCTAAGGGCAAGGTGTGTGATGGTGATACTTTCTTGGGGTGATTCGGTGAAAATGGTATGATCTGTGATCTTGATAAGATTGAAATTATCATATAAATAGTTTAACTTGTACTTTAGTTATTTAATTATAACTTGGTATTGGTTAAGGTAAAATCCTATTTATTTCATCTCCATCAAAATCTCTAATAAATGGGCTTTATAGGGTATGATATTACTGGTAAAGGCCATTACTTCTTTAGTCTCTATCAATTGGATTTATCATAACACATAATATATAGTAATCATAATGACCACCATGAAATTTCTATATTATCAATGGTTATGATATGTAATGGTCATTTAAATTTGATAGGATATAACTTTTGACAGTTCGAAATAACCAAAGTAGTGCATGATTTTTCTATAATCTAATTTCTTAATAAGGCGTTTAGTCTTTTAAAAAGGGAATTTCATTTATAAATGTTCAGGTCATTATAGGGATGAAATTGAGTGTTATGATATGTCAGAGTTTTTTATTGTAATTGTAAATGTGTAAAGGTAGATATCCATGAGTTGGAATTTGGTGCACACTGAGATGATGGTAAGATTTGAGGTGTGATAACTATTGATAAAATGATACAAGTAAGGGGAAGATGTATATTGCATTTATGGTATGTGTTGAAGATGAACACATTGAGTCACTGGTAGATTAACCCTACTACAATTATATGTTTCTTAAGAATAGATAGGTTCTTAGTGGATATACTATCACATAAAGATGAGAATCATGTAACTATGGCTCCTTGGATGAGTTAGGGTGACTGCTCCTTAATGTTTGAGCATGGGTTTCTATTAAAGGTGGGAGAGGATTGTTCTTTCAAGTTGGAATAGAGACTATATACTGACATCTTAGTGAGATGGTCCACATATAATATATTGTCATGATCTAAGTCATGTGACTACCAGTTTGATTAATCTTCCGACATGGATATGAAGTAGGTATGGCTAGGGTTTTTGTAATCTTGGTTAGTGAAAGATCATTTGGAACATGATTTTTTATTAATTTAATGAAAATTTAATTTATTTATTATATAATACACCTATATATACAAGTCCATTTATGTTTAATGATGCATTGGTGGTGTCCTACTAGGTTTATAATCACACACTACATGGGAATATCAGTGCACATTCAAACATCATGATCAGGGATTCGGGGAAGGGAGATATCTCATCAGGAGGTGGCTAAGGAGATGGAGTTTGGTGTTCATAGGTGGTATGGGTATGGAATCTGGATAGATGTCACGGTGTATTTATTTATTTCTTGTTTTTTTCCTAAACTATTATCTGAATTATCATGCATAGGGTCCTTGTAATTTTTATATGTCATGTAACCTAGATGAAGTTTTTATAGAATTACGATATTGTTTTATTTACCACTATGTTATTGTGTTATTATTCTTTTCTTAACATGATTCTATTGTTTGAATATTAATGTTGAGGTTATAGTCTCCTCACTATACCCTTTTGACCCTCATTGGTAGTTAGAAACCTCTTGCATGTGGGGAGGCATGCATGAGGTCATGTAGATATTTAGCCCAGATGTGATTATTTGGCCAAGGGTGTTATAGTTTCAATGAAACTATATAAAAAAAATTTGGGTATAGACTATAAATCCATGGTAAGTTCATAGATATACTTTCACCATGGGAGAGTTTGGTGACTATGGTAAGACGGGACAAGATTCTATTTCAATGTTAAGACCTACTGGTGGAATGAGTAGGGATCATGAGTAGGAAGTTTCTACCTATCTCCCATCAATTGGTGAGTTTTTCAGTTGGTGCAGCAACCTCTTCAGAAACCTATATTTCAGAAATAGTGTAGGAATACATGGATTTATTTCCCAAAAATAATATTAAACTAAATCCACTTTGATGGATTGATTTTTATATTTAATTTTACCCTTGGACAATATTGATGTATTCTATGGTATATTGGATAGACCCTAATTCAATCTAGGAGTTGATGGTATAGTTGGAGGTCCTTTAAGAGAAGGTTTTTGTCAGACCCAGTGTATCCCCCAAGGTGGATCTGGTGTTTTTCTCTAAGAAGGCAGATGAGTGCATGAGGTTATACATTGATTATCATATATTGAACCAATCTAGGATCAATAACAGGTTCTCTATTCCAAGAATGGGTGACCTATTTGACCAGATAAGGAATGCAAGATAGTTCTTAAAGATTGACTTGTGTTCTAACTACCACTGGTTGTGGGTTTGTGAGGATGACATTCTAAATATGACATTCTGATGTCACTACATGATCTATTAGTTCCTAGGGATTCCCTTTGGTGATATGAATGATCATGTTTTCTTAATGGGACTTATGAACCAAATCTTTTAACCTTTATTAAATCAGTTTGTGGTTATCTTTATCATTGACATTCTCATTTACTCTATGTCAAAGGAGGATCATGTAGAGAATTTGATAAAAGGACCTGGTCTTACACCAGGAGCACCATCTATAGAGTAATCTCATTAAGTGTTAATTATGGATTATAAAGGTTCAATTTCTGAGGCATGGAATCTCTGAACATGGTGTAGTTGTGGATCTAGCAATTCTAGAGGTAGTTTTAGCTTAGGACCCTCCCAAGATAATGTCGAAGGAGTGGAGATTTCTTGTTTTGGATGGATACTATTAAAGTTTTTTGGAATAGTTTTCTAGGATTATGACCCCTTTGAATTCCTAGACATGAAAAGTTAATCTATTCACTTAGAACTAGCAGTGTTATAAAGCCTTTGAAGATCTAAGACAAAGGCTAACTAGTGATGCTATTTTAAGGCTACTAGAGGGGGTTGTTTAGTATGTAGTGTTCTGCAATACCTATTGAGATGGGCTCGGATGTGTGTTGATTTAGAGGAAAATGGGGATTATTTGTGGGTCTAGATAGTTGTGAACTCATGATAAGAACTACCAGAACTATGAATTATAATTTGAAATAGTAGTCTTCACCCTGAATATGTGAAGGTATTATCTTTTGGGTGAGTGGTTTTTAGTTTATCAAACCACCATAGTTTCAGGTATATATTTTCTAAGAGTAAGATAAACCTAAGTCTAGGATATTTTCTCGAGTTCCAACATGGGTATAGATTTGGTATATTCTTTACATCAGGGAAGGAAAATGTAGTATCAAATGAACTTATCAAGAAATCATGCTCTTGCTTGGTGGGAGAGGTGTCAGAGTAGTTGAACTCTTTGTAGATTAACTTGGTGGAGGAGAGAGGGGCATCTTGTCTCTAATCTATGGTAGTGAATCCACTTCTTATTCAGTATATAATAGAGTCTAGGTTGGGATACCTCGATTCTGAAGTTATATACGACCATACAACCTTATGAGATGCACTAGATGGATTTTTTGAAGGTGGGGAACATGTCATCCTTTTTACGAGGATGTACAATGGTTTTGGTCATGTTGTGTAAACAAGTATTGAGAGAGTTTCAAACCTCACCTTTTTTGGTGCGTCCTATAGAGAGGAAGATGTTCTAAGACCTTTAGTGATAGTTTTCATGGGAACGCATGAGACAGAGTGTTTTTTGAGTTTGTTTCTTGATGTATCACCTTCCAATAGGTGAAGGTAGAGCATCAGGTTCCTTCAGGTTGGACTCAACCTCTTGAGATCCCATTGTGGAAGAGGAATGGCATATCAATGTATTTTTTGATATTGATTTTTTGGATAGTGAATGTCAATGATGTTGACTTGGTGATTATTGATCGACTTACAAATTTGGCTCAATTTCTTTCTATTCAAGAGAATATTTTGGTGGTGTTTGGGTGCTTTTATATATAGGTGGACCTCTATATTCATAGCATATAATTGATGATTGTGTCTTACCATGATTCTCAATCCACATCACTGTTATAGAGAGGTTTTTAGGAGGCTTTCATAACCTAGTTATATATGAGCATGGAATTTTACCCTCAAAAAATTTATCATACCAGATAAACTATATATGTTTTGGAGGATATGATGAGAGACAAAGTGTTGAAATTTAATTATATTTGGTTGGATAACCTACCTTTGGTAGAGATACTTTATAATAATAGTTATTACTACACTATTAGCATGGTGCCATTCGAGGCTCTATATGATAGACCCTATATGTTAGCCTTGTGTTGGATGTAAATGGGCTAGTCATTATTGTTGGTCGGAGTAGAACACTCAAGAGTGGGGGTGAATTGAGTTCCTATAAAAAATTGTCTTAAAATATTTATTTATAATTCACCCAATTTAAAATCAAATACGAACCATTTAACCAAAGTAGTAGATTTATAAAAGTTTTGATCTTTTGAAAGATTTCTCAAAGAGTGAATAGTTCTTAGTTAAATTAATATGGATCTATAATTTAACTTTTGAAATCAATATACTAAACCAAACTCTAATATAAACTCTATCTAGGGTTAATTATCAAAGTGAATAGATTTTTTAAATGAATAATTAAATTAGTGAAAATAAAACTTTAAAAAGCATAGTAGATTTTAAAACAAGAGGTTTAGTCTCAATATGAGAATTGTCCTCTTCACTTAGTGATAACCTGACACCAAGAAATTTATATAAATAAACTTTATCCACACCCTAGATCAGGGTACAAAACAACATAAATAGTTGTCCGGGTCAACTATAACTCTTCCATAGTTTTCATGGGAGTGAAAATTACAACAGGACACACAGGGACCTCTTCCACTAATTTATGTGGGAGTATAAGGTGAAGAAATATATGTCTATGAATATATCAATGTATCTTCTAGTTATGCATAGGATATAGTGTGTGATTATAAAATAGAGACGCGCACGCTTCCTGAAATATAAAACAGTTTAAAAATAGAGTATAAATTACATAGAATAGAATTAGAAGGCTCTGTTTGATGTTCATTGCATCTTTTGGACTCCTTAAAGATGTAATAAGTGAAGCTACAGTCAACTTCTAGAAACAGACAAAAAACTGATTGTTGTGAGTTATTTTATCTTCTATTTTCAATGAGGAGTTTTATTTGATGGATGATCTTATCTTCTTGCATCAAAATATTCTTCCTTTTAGGCTCTTAGAAGTATCATCTAGTGTACATAGTGAGTTGTTTTTGTGTTTTCTAAGGTTCACGAGCAGCTCGGTATTCTTCTCTAGTATCTCTCTTGACTTTTTGATCTAGTATTATCTTTATAGAATGTAGTAGACAAGGATCATGTTCTCTAGTACCTCATACCACATACTATTTTCTTGCATCCATTAAATGTTGTCAATAAAATATATAAAATATCATTAATATAATAAGTAGTACTATGTTTCATAAATATGACCATTAGAAGTAATTTTGAATTTAAATGACAGATAAGAAATTTTCTAAGTCTTGAATGGTATCTCAGATAGATAGGTCATTCTTTCAGTGTCTTAGACTTTTTGGTGTCTCATACTTGTATCAGTAACTTGGGATCGGTGTGTTAGTCATTCGGTAGGTGATGTGTCAGTGACTTATCCTTATCAGTGACTTATACTTACCGGTGACTTATACTTATCTATGACTTATATTTTTCCAAATTTTGTTAACCTATCATATGAGCTAAACACTAACATAAGTGGTTAAGAACATATGTAAACATGATTAAACAAGATATAACTTAATAAAACATAATTAAGCATGATTTGTGATAATTAAAACTAGAGGAGGCCAACAATTACTTATGGGACTGGTATTGGTGTAGGAAATGATGGAGAAAGTTTGGGTTATCGAGGAGTGAATGAAGAATAATAAAATTCAATGTAAATCTTATTCAAATCATATCATAGGACCTTAGAGTTTGATTGGGGAGACCATGTGTTCATGAGAGTCTCCCCACAATGAGGCTTGGTCGGGGTATCAACTTATCCCCAAGCTTCATCAAGTTATTCCATATACTATGAAATGTTAGAAAGGTTGTATGTTTCTTGTCTCTACCTTTATAGTTTGATCAAGTGCAAGACATTTTCCATGTGTTGTAGCTAAGGAGATACATGCATGAGCCATCACATGTTACTAACTAGGGTGAGCTCTACATAGAGAATGGATCTACCTTTTTAGAGTACCTGGTGGAAATTGAGGATCTATAGGAAAATATCAATCATGGGTGAACCTTTATACTAGTGTTAGTTCTTTGGTAGTATGGGAACCTCTAAGAGAGCTCATGGGTGTGTAAGAGCTGAATTTGGGCTCAATACCCTCAACATTTTTAGTAGGTTTTACTTTTTGAGGAAAAAATCTACAGAAGATGGGACAATGTGATGACTTTAATTTTCATGTTCAGACCCTTTGGATACTTCTATATTTTATTTTGGGTTTTTCTTCAGATTTGGTGTGGTGTTATGGGTGTCATGTGACATTGAAATCGATATATTTAAAAAATTAAATATATTGGATTTCATATTGAACGGAGTATTGTATGGAGAAACTAAAATAGTATTTGGATTTAAAATGAACGTTCTACCCTAGGCATGACATAAGACTCATTTTCATCATACCTATATTCAATGAATAGTCACATTCAGATAATAGTGGAATTAAATTTATTAAATTAAAATTAAAAAATTAACTTTTATATTTTTATAAACCTATTAGTTAACCCCTTGAAAATCAATTCTATAAAAATTATCTAGGATTATTTTCATAACCCTAAAGATTGATATATCCACTATTAAGAAAATAATTGAAAAAAAACATGATAGGATTGTGGATCAATGATAAGATTATTTAGAACTCATCATAGGCATCAACATAAAACCATTATTCATCATTGATTCATCCAACAATGAGGTGGGTAATTTTTGTTTACTAAATCATTCCTGTTATTTGGTATTTCAATCATGGATTATTTATCTGCTTTGGAATTCTGATTCTACCTTGTTAAAGAATGGCCCTATAAAATTTATCTTATCTTTGACTCTAGATTTAATCCTTTGTTCTAGAGATTTCCATTTTAATATATATAAATATGATTTTGATTGATTTCCATGTTTTTAATGGCCATCGATGAACTCTCTATTTCATTGTGCCTTTATCCCCTCATTATTCATGTGTCCATTGTTTTCCTATGGTAGACTGATAGTTCAACTTCCATCCATGTTCAAAATACCATCAAACAAGGATTCACACTATTTTTCATGAAAAAAATAAGATATGACTCTTTGTGGAATTGTTGAGGAGTTTTGAAGTGTTGTGGATGGAAGGTTGAGGATCAATCATTGGTCGAAAATCACAAACATTAAGGGAGTTCATATAAGGTAATAGGATATCATTATTTAGATGAATGATGGCCAGAATTCAGCCACCGGTAAGGTATTAGTCAGGGCCAATGCACAGTATGAGGGATCATGAAATATTTATGAAGAAATCAGTAGAGTAGATGGAATAATGAATCTTTGAGAGGAAGACTTGTCCATCAATTATATTATCAACTACACAAAGTGTATCCTAAAGGAACACGTGCCTTGTAGTCCACTTTTAATGTCATATAGAGTTTCCAGCCGAGATAAATATCACACTTACATGTGGTGGGCCCACATGTTATGTGAGTTAACCCATCCAATTGATCTATGACTAAGAATCACATGACCTAGGAGACCAAGTGGTCCAATGCTCCATGTTCCATGATGGACATGTCATGTATATGGATTTCTAAATGTTGAGTGGATCATTGGGGAATGAATAGTATTGTACCTTGGAATATACCCCATATAACCCAAGGGACATGTTGTGAACCCTTCTTCAAATGTTCTACCTCTTGCATCTCCTTCTCTTGGAATCGAAATAGAACCCATGAGTCTTCCTTCCTGATTAGAATTTAGCATATGTTATAATGTAGTACTTTGATTCAATATAATAGATATGACACGAGGTACTGTGATTAGATTTCTCCTTAAAACACAGTTTTTAGATGTTGAGACTCGAGTGTGATCTCTAGAGAAATATTAGGGTTGCACCCCCCCCCCCCCCCCGACTATATGTTTATGTCAGGGCATGGATCCCCCACTTCTTTAGTATGGGTAGGATTAGGAAACCACCCCCCACCCACCAAACCCCACCCCCTGAATATACATTTATGTTAGGACATGGGTCCCCCACTTCCTTGGAATGGGTAGGATTGGAACCCCCCCCCCCCCCCCCGAGTACTCACCCCAAGGAATGGGACTTATATCTATATAGTGGAACCCTCTCATCATTCATTACAAATGAGTTGTGGATCCTCCACCATATTAGGGTTATCTCACCCTCAGTCATTTCATGTCATTGGTGATGTGTGGGTCCCCCATAGCTGATCTAGTGAGGATTACATTGGACTATTGTAATTAGTATAACATTGAATCTTGTAGGTGTTTAAAGACTCATCATCCTTAGATGGTTGTGAATATTGAGAGTCCCCCCTCTCCCTATCCATGTTTAGTTACTTCTATGAGAATATCAATTGTTGGGTCCCCCCACCCTCTTTTCCTTGTTAGTTGAGATGACTGATTATTTTTATTGATTCCCTTTTTTTAGGGTTTCCAAATTGGTTTCAAATTTCATGAGCATTAATCCTCCTTATCATCTATTTTTAGGTTGAGACTCCCCTGATTTCTATTTAGGTGTGTATTTTCCTCTACTTAATTCAAATGTATTTATATTGATACACTCTAGTTTTTCTTAGTGATTATCAAATGCATTATTTCCTCTTTGGTTAATATTGTGTAATTTCCCCTACATTATTGTGATATAATTAGAGGTGTATGTGTATATAGGTTTAATAGGATGAGGCCCCCGATGTGTGACATTACTCTTGTAAATTGTTACTTTCCCAAGGACTATTAGATGTGGACTTGGGGTTTCACTCTTAGCTTACCATTGGTCCATTTTGGTCTTTGGTTGGTCAGGTCATGACACATATAGAAGTGATAAGGGATGTGTGAAATGAGGGATAATTCATTTATGTTACTTGACCACACTTTCTTATCAAAAAGGGTGATACTCTCTCAAAAACATAACCTTATCTGGTTTTGTGGTGTAAGACACTTATCATAGGAGATTTATTATGATTTGATGATTTTCATGATTCTTGATGTGTTTTGATATAGGATTTAATTTATTTTGGATATTTGAGAGTTTCAAACTAATAAAAAAGGGTGATATAAAAGTTATATTGATGTTGTTGATGAAGTGGTTGTTGGTTTGTAATTGTTTTCAACCTATTTCAAATATCTTAAAATAAGTTATTTTAGATTTATAAGATGTTACTAGTTTTTTCTAATATTTTTTTGATTTGGATAAAAGTGTTCTAATAGGTCAAGAATTGTTTCGGTCCATACTATGACTTTATGGGATAATAGTATAAATTTAAACTTCTTGAATCAAAAAATTGGAAAAGTCTTGAGCATAAGAATTCATCACATGACTTCATCAAGTGTAAACCTTTTGTGTATGAGGGTATATATTTGAATACAAGTGTAAGTATTTATTGATTCAATAATCATATTAATTTGAGAAGTGGATAAAAATGGAAAATTCTTATGCATATGTCTTTTTAGGCTGAGCACACGTCTATATTGTAAGACTTCTCGGATCATAGGACTTCATTAAAAAGTATCATAATCCTTTGGATCATATTATTTTTCCAAAAACTACATTTGGATAAGTATTCATATTAAGACTCTATAATATATCTTGAGTGTATTTGTTTAGTGTGCTAATTCACCAATAATATAAATTTAGAACTTAGAGAAATTTTGGTGAACTTTGTGGGGTGAAAAAACCAAGTTTCCTGAATTAAAATATTCTAAATAAATTAAACTCGATGATTCCAAAATGGATCTTCAAGAATTAAAACATAAAATTTAATATATGATTCAAGTTACTACATGAGATAAATCAAAAGTGTTATTTTTTGTGATTATTTGTTTGAATTTTTGAGATGATTTATCTGAAAAGTTTTTTTTGAGCTTGGAGCTATGTTTGATAAAGAAGAATATCTAGATTTTAAACATGGAATGTTAGTTTGTTGAATTTATGATGATATTTAGTTTCTAAATTACTTAAAAAATAGTGTGGTGATTCTTAATAGGTTTTTCATAAATTCTGAGTTTTTGTAAGCTGTATTTTTGAGATAGGTGGCACTGCAAGCAAGAGGTTCATGATGCAAGAAACTTTTTGAGTTTGAATGCATGTAGAGTTCAAACTTTATGGTTTGAGAAGATGAATTCATAAAGGTTAATTTAGTAAATCTAGGGATACATTATCTATGATGTAGTTTTTTTTACAATATTGGGAAGTAAATTGAGGTTTCCCAAAGTGGTTATTTAATAATCACCCTTTTGGTTGGAGGGATAAAGAGATTACATAATTTTTCTATTTAAGGGTACTAATTATGATAGAATCCATTTAATTCTCATAAATGATGAAATTTTTGTAAAATAAAATTGATTAATATTTTAAAATTGTGGGAAATAAAACATTTGAAACTGTAGAAAAATGTACAGTTGACTCGACATTGAGGAAGCATGGAGAGAAATAGTTGTGAAGAGAAGACGAGTGCTTTATTCCTAAAACTCAATATTTATCAACTACATCATTATGAGATCAAGTATTCAGTGAGTTAACCTGATTCTGAGTTTGAGAATAAGTTATACATCTGGATCTATATGAATATATTATCTGTTCTTAAATATTTATAAGTCTCATCATGGAGGATCTACATATATAGTTTTTGAAGGAAACACAATTTCAAGAAGATCATTCTCATTCTGGATACATTTTACTTGTGGAGGTGGTGTTAAACAACATAGTCTATTATGACTCTAGATAGGCATATTTTAACTCTATGATGGCACATTAAATTTATAATATATTGTTCTTTTAGTGAAGAATCAATGGTTGGGGAGTCTAACTAACCATAGAATGGAGTAGGTTTCCCATAAAGGGGCCGTACCTTATAAAACCCCTCATATTAATTGTTCTTTTATTTTTTGTATACATGAGTGAGGATAATATTTTACAGTTGAATGAATCATACCTTAATAGGTTGTAGAGGTTGATTTTAAAGTGAAAAGGATTTGTAAAAACTTGTCTCTCCTAATTCCCCACCCCTCCCAGTGGCGAAATTTGATCCTAGTCACTTTATGGGGAATGTGATTTATTTATACTATACCTTATATTATAAAATATATATATAAATATTCCACACAAATTTTTTATGAAAGAAATTTTCATATTTAAAAGAAAAGGTTCTTAAAATTTCATTGGACAAGATAAGGAAAACCATATACATTCATTTATGATATGAAAATATCATTAGGTGTGACTCAGGTGATGTACTTCAGAATAGTTATATCATAAATTACAATATATTATTTCATAAAACCCCAATTTAAATTGAAAAGTAAAACATAATATTTTGTAAGTTAACAAATAAATATTTTAGTAAATTCTTTCATAAATTTACTATTCTTATAGAAAGGAAAAAAATATTTCCAAAAGAATCAAGATTGAGGTATGCCTTAGTTTTTTCCAATTCATAGATAAAGATCGTAATTCCACATGGATGAAAAGAAACATGAAGAATCACTTGAAATACATTATCAAAATAAATCATGTAATGGATAATAAAGAGCACTAATATCACTCGTGCATGGAATGAGACTAATTAACAATCATGGGTTTGATTTAAATGTTGTTTGAGGAGATAGGAAGTTGAGGAGGAATGTGAAGGTCTAAAAGATTCACTAACCCATACATATGAATGCTTCAATACATATGGATAAGTATCACATTAATGGGGTTGATACATAGTGGATGTTATTGTTATTGAATTAAAGGGAGAGGATGCCTGAGAGAGAAAAATTCTACTATTATTCTATAGAGACACACTATTTTGTATGACTTCATTTTTTATAGTTCTATTTTATTTAGGTTCTCCCTCATCCCTCTCAAACCATGGTTATGGGGAACTAACACTTTTATGGTTGATATGAGGGGTAAAATAATTTATTATTTTTTGGTTTTATTTATTATATATCAAGTTATTTTTTTACATTCTACTTTGAGAATTACAATGTGTGATCTAATTACGAAGGTGTTGATCATTAATTTTTTACTCTTATTTAATTTATGTATTTTCTTCTTTTATAATATTAACTTTAATAAATTCCCTTTTCTTAGTTCATTACTAATAAAATGGTGTTTAATAAACCAAGAAATAAGTGATGTGACATTGAATTTATGTTTTTTTAATGCATTATTGGGTCTCTAATTCTTGATGGATGCTATTATTGATCAAGGTTTTGTTTCAAGTAGTCAGGTTCCAAGATATTATAGAATAACTTAGAGATCATTGAGTGGTTCTAGTAGTGCATAGAGGAGAAATAAGGATTAGTTCACTCCAGGATCATAACTTTATAAAACATAAATTAGAGAGATAGTGATGGGTGATAGAATCCATGATAATGGTTTTATCCACTAAGGATAAAATTATAACAAGATTAATGGGAAATATTATGGATTATATCTTAGTAATATCCAAAGGATAGATTACTAATTCCCTCCTTAACATTTCATTATATGTTTCTTCTATGTTTTTTATATTTCAAACTAAACATAAATCATCATTTTAATTTTTTTCATCTCAAACAATATATATAAAAAATAGTGAAAAAAAAATTGTGTGTTAACATGCCTCCTTAGGAGGAACCCTGGGATTTATACCATAGTGTGTTATTTAGTTATCAAAAAATATTATTTTTTTTATGGGCTCATGATGACTCACATAAAGAGATAATCTAGAAAGAGGTATCAAGTCAAGAGGTGAAATTCAAAGCCACTTTATTTCATAATAATTTATTATAAAAGTTATAATTATTGTGACTAGAATAACTATGAATTTCTCACATACATATATTCATAAATTCATATCATTGGACTCATGGAATATGAGTGAATAACATATAAGTGGTGGTCAATTGGTATAAAAATTAAATAAGTTTTTATTGATCTTACATGCAGAATTCAAGGTTGGATGGATTTATCCAGCCTATAAAACCTTTGAGACAATGAGGTTTTGTCCTCGATCCCATTCCCTATAATTAACTATTGTATTATTTTGTTAATGGGGAATATAAAAATTCAAAAAAAATCTAATGATTTTATTCCTGAAAAAATATGTATCTTCAAATTAACTTATCAATGAGAAAAATGAATTGAAGAAGACTTTATTCCTCTTATGATAATAAATTTCATATTTTTCACCAAGTAATAATATAATTTATGATGCATGTGGATTGAAAAAAAATAAAGAGAGAGATTGAATATATTATGTTATTCATGTTGGGTTTGTTGTTAATATATCATTATGAAAATAGTGAGAAGAAGAAAATAATTCATATATTTTCAAAATCCATGAGAAAGAGATGAATATCACCCAACTTCAATATGCATCATGAGGGTGTATGAAGAAGTGGAATTTATGAAAAATATGGAAAAAAAAAAGATGACATTTCATAATCCATGATCATGCTTTCTACCAAGGAATAGAGGTTTCTCACAAACACTTCCCTAGTGATGTTTGTTGGTCCAATGGTTCACCACATTTCATGTAAAATTAGATAAAAATGTTCTATGTTGAATTAGAATATGCACTATTTACATTTGATTTCCCCTCCCAAAGTTAGTATGGTAGTGGTTATCAGTTTAATGTTACTCATCAAAGAATGTGAGTTTTATGCAACACATTCATTTATCTTTCATAATGTGGACCAGTTTTTTCTACATTTAATAAGAAGTTATTATATCAATGAGTTAAGATGTATTGGGAAATGGTATCCCATATAGTCATAAAATATCATTATTTTGAATAATATTATGACCTTATTTTAAAAAATAAAATAATCATGGTTTTAAATTATTAAATAAATAATATTATGATTTCATTTAAAAATATAGGGCCACCAATTATGATCAAAGGTTGACTCAAATATTAAATTAATTTTTAAATTGATTCATTTATTATTCAAATAATAAAATTATGTCTCATAACATATATTTATCTGTATTTGGTTAAGTTTTCTTGGATAGTTGGGCATGGTGTGTATGTGAAGATGAATGTGAGGGGTAATTTATGAGTTCATTAGGGAATGATCTATATGAGCACAGTTGGAGAGAGAGTCTGTAATCATCCTATTTCATGTATAATCCATACCAAACTGAAAAAATCCACATGTCTTTTGATGAAATGGTTGGTGATTATTAATGGAGAGCAAGTGGTATCGTTACTTGATGTGTGATAAATTGAATATCAATAAAACAGGGGTAACACAATGAAAATTGAATGATTTAAACCACTATTTTAGTTCCATCTATCGTGACCCACTCCCCACAAGGTGTAACCCTCCTGGACTGGAAATGTGAGAAGGGAAAAGTGATCCCTAAGTCCTACCTCTAGTAGGCCCTAGGTTGGTGACTAGCACTGAGGGTATAGTAAACACACAAATAGGAGGCATTACCCTCTAAGAGAACACATGAAAAATAGAGATATAAGACAGACACCAAACAAATCCATCTCAAACTTCAATATAAAACAAATTCCAAGTACACATGTGTAATTTCATAAAAACTACTACAACTAAATTGGAAAACAGAAAGTACCAAAAGAATGTAAAAACGACAGCGACCACGAATCCTGAATAGCTCCTGTAACCCCAAGCGAGTAGTAAGAATCCTGATCTCCAGCCTTCTCTAAGTGACCTAAAAAAATTATATATATATAGGGTGAGTATAATAGTATACTCAATAGGATCCTCCCTAGATCCTCTTCTGAAAAATTAAATAAATCATGCTAAAGCATAGTGAAGAAAAAGTGAAACTAACTCATCACCTAAACAGGTATACTAAGTTCTCGGCCTCCCCACGGCTACTCTCACCAAGTATTGCATACAAGATTATATAATATAATAAATAATATCAGGGTTACCCCGCTACTACTTCCCTACTGGTTTTCCACTTTTCCTCAATTTCTCACGTCCTAAGCATCTCTCTCCAAAAAGGGTTTCCTGTAGACACCTCGGCGAAGCACCACAACATAAACCTTATGCAATACAAAGCTTTCCCGCAGACACTAGGGCAAATCACCACACCATCCACAGAACTGAAAATGTAACCATGTAGTTTTTTAAGGCCATCATGTCCTACACAATGTGTATTATACGTCGGGTATTATGCCTCAAGCCATTACAGCACATACACCGAGTAAGGATCCTCAAGCCACCATATCCTACACATGCTATACCTATAGTACCACAAAGGAAACTATATCCAGAATATATGTGTGTGAAATAACCACAATCCATTACATCCCTCTACACACATATATGGGGAAACTAACCATTGTGCCTACCAGCACAAGTAACTACCCAGATTAGAGAGTGAGGCCAAAGGGGTTATCCATCTATCCTCCCACCAGAATTTTGGGGAAAACACCCCCCCCCCCCCCCCACCACCACCCTCCTAGGGCTCAGAATCCCTAGGGTGTCAGTTACCCTAACTGACTGGGTGGAGTATCATATAAAAACACAAAAATTAAAAAAATGTACTATAGCTCAAAATTACACAATAGGCATAACCTATTATTAGACTCAACTACAGCTAACGTCTCTCGAACTCCTAGTTGTCACTGCTAAGACTAGGTATCCTATCAGCACACAACCATTTAAAGAGATAAATTAGATTACTTTATCCCGTTTTATCAGGTTCACTTTATATTAATTAATTATTTATCCATTAATCAACCATTAACAATTCCACATTATATTTCATTAGCATCACACCAATGTTTCCTTCCCTCTATGCATAACTAAACCAAGTCCATAGCTTCTCAGAAATATAACCTCAACATTTCATACCCATAAGCTCCAACCCCATGGGTTAGGATCATTTATTCAATCATTTATTAATAGCATTATTACTTTCCCATATTCCCATGCATTCTAGAAAAAATTCTAAATTACCAAACACAAGGGGATCAACACGGTGAGTAGGTGAACTACACGTGAAGTATTTTCCACCTATAGCAAGAACATAGACCCATCCTCACTCAAGAAGATATACACAGAAAGAACATGGAATACCATGCACATCTTCACCTTTTTTGGAAGGAGGGTAGCAAAACCTGCTGCCTTGAGAAGTGGGGAAAGTGAAGAAGATAAACAACCAACAAGATTCAGCAAGCATTCCAATCATTCACATCTAACCCATTTCATCATCACTGGTGTCCTCCTCGACACCCACATGCATAAACTAATGCATCTTTCCACTCTAGGCATCAAATTCTACCACAACCAATGGGCCTCCCTACCCCTACATATCACAATAGCCATCGAGTCTCACATAACAACACAAGAAGTAGGAAACAAACATCATATCAACTGGTCTATTGGCCCTTAAACAAGGAATCATTCCTTCCCAAGAAATGGGATCTCACAACTCCAAGCATAAGGCTATTTGGACTTTACAAGCAAGATGGTAACTCAGAACCCTACCAACCATTATCTTTTATCAAACAGCTAGTTCATTAATTCATCTTGAATTAACTGATTCATTATTAGTAGGTTACAACTATGGGAAACCTAAACTACAAGCTATCATAGCTACCAAAAATTAATTTAACAATTAATTTGACATGCCTTTAAACAACAAGCACCAACATGCTTCAGATTTAACTACCAAATGGAATAGGCATTCACATCTGCATTAATTTTATTAACATCAAATTACAATAACAACAACTAGATTCATTTACATGCCTATTTATATTTATCCATTTAATTATTAATTAATTCTGACTTTATTTTCTTTACCAATTTCCTCAAGAACAACATGCTCAAAAGAAAAGAATAGATATCACACTATCTAGAAAATCAAGAGTCAAACTGTTATCACGGTGCAAAGAAACAACATGCGATCAAGCCAATTCTTTTAATCTAGTTCAAGTGTTTAAATTAGGTCAATTTTATTGTGATCCAAAGGGCTAAAACATGATAACTCTATGATTACACGTAAATAACAATAGAAGCAACGAATCTTCTACCTCAAAATATTTCTGACATTCTTCACTCGAGAATGGATCAAAGAAACGGATCACGATCACCTTCCCCACAACAACTGCATCCACCCAAGGATTTCTTGGCACAAATGCATCAAGAAAACCAAAACTAAACTCCCTTAGAACCATGGAGATCAAAATCTATAGCATGGAAAAGTGAAACTGGAGAAAAAATATTGAAGAAACCATAATAATGGAGGTAGATCTTACCTCAGATCAAAGATGGATCGAATAAGGAATCTCGAGATCGAACCTAGCCTAATATATCTCTAAAACACCATGGAGGGGTCTGATGGGTTTCTTGGGACGAGAGGGATGGGATCCTTGGCTGTAGGGTTGGAAAGATCTGTGCGGCTGGTATGTCTTTAAAACATACAGAAAAGGGTCAGTAAACGATGTGTACTTCCCATTCATGTCGTGCACTTCCTTGAGGTCGGGT
This sequence comes from Viscum album, assembly GCA_963277665.1. Classification (NCBI taxonomy): domain Eukaryota; kingdom Viridiplantae; phylum Streptophyta; class Magnoliopsida; order Santalales; family Viscaceae; genus Viscum; species Viscum album. The sequence goes on from OY728122.1 coordinate 691,041,589, forward strand.
TATGCCAAAAATACATTTCCTTGTCATTTATTTTATTTTATGAAACCTTTAATAGTACGCATTGTGTACCCCTTGTTCATGTTGTGTATCCCCCCTATATACAGCTTCTCGCGACCGAACTCTTTTAGAATTCCTCTAATCCTTCTCTGAGCACTTCAGTCTTTGAAAACACGCAATGGGTCGAACCACATGGATCTAGGCCCTTACATCAATTTCATCTCAAAACATTATCATCCCTGAGAATCCAAAACCAGCCTAGAGAGAAAATAGAAAAGGGGTTTTCCGAATAACCACCCCGTGAGATACCTCTCAAGGATCTCGCCACCACAGGAGCTCAACCACATCAAAAGAAAAATGAAAAACCTCGTGAAAACCACAAACGACTCCTAAATTATCTCCTAGGGTAGATACCTCTCAAAGAGATCAATCCACAGTAAGCCACAAAAGGAAGTCATCTCATAGATAGAGAAGGACTACAATCACAAAATGAACATCATTACAAGGAAAGAGCTAAACATCAAACATATTGGGGTACTGAGTGTGAATATGCAACTCATGTTCCCTAGTACTCTCCTCCACACCCCTGTGTCACTACAAGACATGAACCAAAGGGATAACACACCCATGAAACACCTTCTCCTTGTAGTCCTAGATCTCTATAAGCCGCTCCTCAAAGGTTGCATCACCATCAACATCGATCTCACCCCAATATATGACATGAGAGTCATCATAAAGATAATGACAGAGCTATGAAACATGAAAAACATCACATACCCTACTCATCTGTGGGGGAAGTGCTGCCCGATATGCTACAACTCCAACAAGAGCCAACACCTTGGAAGGACCAAAAAACTGGGGAAATAGCTTACTCCCATGGCCAAACCTTTGCTTCCCACGATGGGGAGTCACCTTCAGAAACACGTGATCCCCAACATCAAACTCCAAAAATCTCCTCCTTTGATTGGAATATGATTTTTGATGATCCTACACTGCCTTTATCCTCTCACGAATCATTTGAACCATCTTTGTCATATTCTACACGAGTTCCAGTCTGAGAATTGCTGACTCTCCGAACCCAGTCCAGTACAATGGAGAACAGAAAGGTTAGCCATACAAGGCTTCAAACCGCGCAATACTGATGGTGGAGTGAAAATTATTGTTTTAAGAGAACTCCACCAATGGTAAGTGCCTCATCCAAGAACCTACAAAATACAAGACATAAGAGCGTGACATGTATTCAACAGTCTGGATGGTCTGCTCTGTCTGATCATCCATCTGCAGATGAAAAGATGTGATAAGTCATAGTTGAGAACCAAAATCATGTTGGAGACCTCTTTACACCCTAGAGGTAAAATGAGGATCTCTATTAGAAATGATTGTCCTCGGGACTCTGTGGAGTCTCACCACCTCCTCCAGATACTGCCTCGACAAAACTTCCACTGATCTCGATTTCATAATTTCTATGAAGTGGGCTGATTTCATCAAACAATCCACTACCACACATATAGATTCATGGCCTTCTTGATCTTGAGGTAAACCAGTAATAAAGTCCATAGATATTTCCTCCCACTTCCATTGAGGAACATATAATAGTTTGAGTTAACCACTGAGAATATGGTGATTAGCCTTGATCTTCTAGAAGACCAAAGATTGAGGCACAAACTCTACTACTGCACCTTTCAACCCTGTCCAAAAAAACTGACTCCACCCGGCTTGGTACATCTTTTTCATTCCAGGATGTGCTGCTAAAGGAGAACTATGGAAATCTCTTAGAACAATCTCATGCATTGCCAAAGGAATGAAAATACTTCCCTAATACAACACTCGGTGTTGTTCATCCTCAGACCAACCACTAGGGGCCTCTCCGCAAACATCCTAATCCCTCCATACCTCCACCTCTAGATCCCACAATTGGAGTTCTTCCACCTGCTGCACTAGATATTACTGCATGGTCATCTGAAAAAGACAACCTATGCCCCCAAATTCTCCCATATTGAGGTGTAATACTGAAAGTTCTTCCATCACACTCCATGAATCACCAGATTCATGCACTACATCACTACATAAATTCATGTTCAGCACATCAGCTAAAACATTCCCCTTTCTAGGTGTATACAATATTTCAAATTCATGTTCCTGTAATAACTCCATCCACCAACACTACCTCATGTGTAAGTCATGTTGGGAGAAAACATACCTCAGGCTCCTATAATTGATGAAAACCACAAAGCACTCGCCAATGAGGTAATGTCTCCACAACATCAAAGAAAACTCCACTTTTTCCAACCCAAGATCATGGGTGGAATAGTTTCTTTTATGGGGACACAACTACTGAGACCTATAAGAAACAAATGATATCTACTACATCAAAACATATCATAATCCCATATGGGAAGCATCGCAAAAAACATCAAACTGAACTCCCTCTACTGGCAGACAACGAACCCGAAGCACTTACCAACTTCTCCTTTAGATACTCAAAAACTTCCTGAAAGTGTTCAGTCCACAAAAAACCCTAATAATTCCTATTCAATGTATTAATAGGAGTCTTAAACCAGATAAATTGGCTACAAACCTCATGTAGTAGCCTACGAGACCAAAGAAAACTTCACACCTTTGCCATTGTCTTGGGGGATTCCCAAGACACAACCACTTCTATCTTCAACAGATCCACAGCTACTCCTTGTTGGGACACCACATGCCCTAAGAAACAAACTTCTCAAGCCCAAAACTCACACTTTGACTACTTCCCAAATAGTTGTTGTTGACGAAGAACTCCCAAAACGGCCTGGAGATGATCTGCATGATCCTCCTCAAACATGGAGTACACGAGGATGTCAACTATGAAAACCACTACGAACTTATCTAGGAACTCACAGAACAAATTGTTCATCAGCCCCATGAACACAGCTAGAGAATTCATCACACCGAACAACATTACAATGAACTCGTAACATCCATGATGACAGCGGAAAGCTGTCTTTGGGATATCTTCATCCTTTACACGCATCTGATGATATCCTGACCGCAAGTCAATATTTGAGAACCAACTTGAACCCTTCAGTTGATCGAATAAATCCTTCATATATGGAAGAGGATAGCGATTCTTCACTGTCACTTTGTTTAAGCGAAGATAATCAATACAAAACTACAAACTTCCATCAGCCTTCTTCATGAACAAAACTGGTACGCCCCCCGGTGACACACTCGGCTAAACAAAACCACACTTTAACATACTATCGAGCTATATACTTAGCTCCTGTAACTCATAAGGGGGAATACTATATATAGATATAATAATAGTAGATGCACCTACCTATAGCTCGATCCCAAACTCGATCTATTATCGAGGGGGTAATACTACAAACTCTTCTGGAAAAACATCAGGTTACTCTTCTATGACCATAGGAAATGCCAATTGTGGAACCTCCAAAGAACTCATCATTAGCTCAACCATCAAGGATGATAAGTATGGAACATGCCTTTGACCCATCTGAGGGTATCGCTCTCTAACAGACACCAATGGTTCTCCATTATCATTGAAGAGAACCACCTGCCTCCTGAAGAAATCCATGATAGACTACACTGAACACAACCAATCCATGTTGATGATGAAATCACATGGTTGTATCTATAAACATAGGAAATCTCCACAAGTGTGGTGCTTCCCCAGCACTAGCTCATAGTCTCTACATACTTCAAACAAGTCAGCTTGACCTCCAACTGGCATAGTCAACTCCAAGGGAACTAGAAGCCTCTCTACCTCAAGTCCCAATGCATGGAAAATGGCAGGTGATATGAAGGAGTGCATCACTCCTGAATCAAACAAGCCATACACCCAAGTAGAAAACAAGAAAAGGGTACCTCAAATGACATATATCTCACCTGGTGCTGGAAACACTAAAGCATGAAGTTAACCACGACCTACTTCAAGACCTCTCTATCCCTGATGAAAATCACCACCACATCCATGATATTCTCTCTAAGGATGAGGAGCATATCAGGGCTTCCCTCTAACTGTCCCATATACTCTCTATTGATCCAAATATGGTGCAAATTTCTGCTGCTACCTCGGTTGGAACTGTCTCAATGGAGGAATCTAGAGTGGAAAACCTGGTGCATGATGACCACTCTAAAAGGTCAGGAACTCTTGTTGTTGATGACATCAGCCTCTATAAGAAAAACAAGTTCTTGATCCCTTGGCATAGGCTTGAGAGTCACCGCCCCCAGAGAAATGAGATGATGAGTTCTAGGACCTACCCCTTGCCAAATGGAAACTCTTCTTCCCTATAAATCAGGAATCCCAGTCTACAAATCTACTTCATGAGGAATCCTAAAGACTTCCCTCTCAAGATGATCTGGTACTAGATATTGTCCTCTTGATGACCTTTGCCCTTTCCATCACCTCAAGATATGTCTTCAGCATAAAAGGGGTGAACTAATGCTGGATATATGGACACAAATCCCCCTCAAAATGCCTCTCCCTAGCCTACTCATCTGTAAATAGGTCTGAATCATATTGTAAAAGGTTCCTAAAATGGATTCCAAACTATCGCACACTGGAGATCCCCTGTCGAAGGGTAATCAACTCCGGGTGACTGGACGCCTTCGCGGTCGAAGAAAGAAACTAAACTTTGAACTTGTCTTGGAACACCTCCCACGAGATCAATGACACCTTGAAATCCCCAAGGAACAAGAACCACCATTTCCTCACTGCCCAATGTAGCATCATAACAACTAAAGAAACCCAGTACTCCTTCTGAGCACGGATCGAACCGAAGGTTGTCTCAACCTCCTCTAACAAGTCTTTTGTGACTTCATCTAAAATGGGGACCTCATACTTCTATAGACTCTGGAATTGAAACTCTTAGAGTTTCTTCCTCCAAGTTTCATCATTGTCAACCTCTACCCTGCGGCGATCTGCTAGCACAGCCTGTTGTACATCTTCTGCACAAACCTGACAAGGATGTCAACCCGGAGCCAAACCTGAAAAATAACAAATAGTTAGAGATCATAAACCTAAAATAGATAAGACTAGAAATTAATTAATTAATTGTTTTATATTATTCATTTTAGGTTAACCTTTCCCAAGGTATACCCATTCAAACATAGGCATAAAGAAGAATGATGAATGATCCTTTCCTAGGTCTCTACCCTGCAACTAGTATCACCTCATTTAGTAGTCACTTTAAACTTAAAGGTCTATACATCAAATCACAGGGGGTCCTAAATTCCTATGTCTCAGCCGGTCTCCAATGTTTACATCACTTTCTAAACTTGACTAGCACCATTTCCCTACCAACCCATGAAACCTCACACGTTCCTAACACCAAATCTCTATCATATACCTCAACCAGAGCTCTGATACCACTCTGTCATGACCCCCTCCCCACAAGGTGTACCCCTCCTAGGCCAGCAATCTGATAAGGGAGATAATGACCCTTGATTCCCACCTCCTGTAGTCCCCAGGTTGAAGACTAGCACTGAGGGTATAGTAAACATGAAAATGGGAGAATTAACCTCTAAGAGAACACATGAGGAAGAGAGAGATAATACATACACCACCTCAGACTAAAATATAAAATAAATCCCAATTACACATATATAATGTCATTAAAAAACATCTAAAACTGAAAGGGAAAACTACAAGTACCAAAATAAAGTAAAACCGGCAGCGACCACGAAGCCTGAACAGCTCATGTAACCCCAAGATAGTAGTAACCAGTATGATATCCAACCTGATCCAGGTGACCTAAAAAATAGTTTATATATATGTAGGTTGAGTATAACAGTATACTCAGTAGGATCCTCCCCAGATCCTCTTGTGTAAAATTAAATAAAGCATGCTAAATCATAGTGAACAACAAGTGAAACTAACTCATCACATAAACAGGTATACTAAGTTTTCGGCCTCACTATGGATACTCTTAACAAGTATCACATACAAGAGTATATAATATAATAAAGAATTTCAAGGTTACCATGCTACTACTTCCCCATTGGTTTTCTGATTTTCCCCAACATTACACGTCCTAAGAATCTCTCTCCAAAAAGGATTGCCCGCAGACACCTCGGAAAAGAACCACAACATGATCCTCATGCAACACAAATCTTTTCCATAGATTCCTAGGTGAATAACCACACCATCCACACAACCAAAAGTGTAATTAGGTAGTTTCTGAGAGCCACCATAGCCCACATAATGTCTATCATACGTCGGATATTATGCCTCATGTAAGGAACCGACCCCAGTTTATTTGATCATGTTGGCTTACATACAAGGAATACGAATCCCAAAGGACCGAGTAGCTTAGTATTATTGTAAAAAAGTTACATACATAAGTTCAAAATTATAACATGGAGGGAAAAAACAACACTAATTTATTCCACTAGAAACATCTGGTCTCCTAGATTATGCTTGCAAGTCATTCATAAATTACTTCCTCATGTCCTGAGAAAATGAAACATAAGAAATGGGTGAGCTAAAATGCTCAGTAAGAGTAAGAAATAAAGCACCAGATAATATAAACATTAGACATGGTGAATAATTGAAAATAAATGGCTTTAAAAATAAACTTGAACACATTATGGCAGGGATATGAGATGAGTAAATAATGCCATAATAAAACATAATCATGGGTATTAAACTAGTCGAATAACCACATGAACTTTCAATTACTAGCTTCATAATGAGGTAAGTGCATATTCCAGACATTCTGAAACATTTTTTCATGTCCTCGGCCAAGACGTATATTGATTAAGGCCTTGGCCAAAATCCATATCACATTGGGAAAGGCCTCGGCCAATTCCACGTATACTTGTCTCATGAGACCTACCGATGCATCGAGGGGCTATAGCGGACCCCACCCATCACATAATAAGTCAAATGAATTCCTCATATGAGAAGGGATCAACATAAACAACATATATATTCATATTCAAACTATCATATGAAATGTAACAAACATTCCTCAATCATTAAACATAAAACACTAACCATTCTGAGTAATATGGTGAATGGTTTTAGGATAGATCATCCACAATAGAGTTAGTCATAAACCATTAAATAAAATATGGTAGATGACTTCATAAATGATTAAACCCAATAACACCATGGAATCAACAAGAGAATTGAATTAGACGAAAATACTCTTATAAAATCATTAAGCAATTCTTGAGATAAATACTCTTTTATTTGGAAAAGAAGAGTTCTTTTGGAAAAATCTTTGTATAAAAATAGAAACGAGGTAAGATAGTATTTTTATAATAAAATGAGTGATTTTATAAAGATAAAGGTTTCCATGAATAGATTAAAGAGTACCCTATAAAATAGGTAAGAATTTGAGAAATTCCCTTTAATCGGGCTTGTATTTTCGAAACAATTTTGAAAGTTCCTTTTAAAACATGTAACTATCCATAAAATAAGGAATGGTTATGGTTTGTAAACATATATATAATAATCACACATAATATATGAGGAGTACATAACAATAAAAAATAATTTCATTGAGGTAATCAGACAATGAAAGTAACCATAATGAAAATGGAAGTTCGGGTGGAAAAACCCTTACCTTAACTCCAAACGTGTTCTTCTCTAAAACTTAAACTCCTAGAATATGAAATTATACTTATTAGTAACTTATTTATAAACCTATTAGAGATTTATTTTGTTTATTATAGTTCTGGTTACTTCATTTTTGTTCTTATTGATAAGTTACTGTGTTGAATTCCGTTGTTCCAGGGTGTTCGTTTTCTTTATTTTCATAATCGGTTCACTTGTTTTTATGTAATGGAGTTCATGTGGAATGGTTATAAATCTCCAGGATTTGAATTATATATTATTTATGAACATAAATAATTGATAATGTTCTTTTCTATCATTTTTTTACATGGAGTGAGTATGAATCATTAGATGGCAACCACTTCGATTATTCAACGGTATTTGGATTATTATGAACTAGTTTTGTCATACATATTAATTATATGCACATATTCTAGTTTCAGAATATTAATTATGTTATAATACATATATTATAGTCTGGTTAAACCATAAATATGGTTTCATGACCAGTAATGAATAATAAATTGAAGAACTAAACTTCATCGTCCACGAAGGCTATAAATTGGAACCTCATGGACGTTGATTTCATTAATAAAAATAAAAGGGAGGAAGTGAGAATATTTATGATGGTTCTTCCATTAACATGATATAATTCTAGTATATAGATGATACTGGAGTTAACGTGATCATTTGGATAGAGGAGGATAGTTGAGGATAGAAAAAGAAGATAAATTGAAATGAAACCAAAAGAAAAAGAAGGCTGATTTACCTCCTGAAATAACCTCCTTGAGAAACTCCTTAAGGGAAGGGGTTTTGGTCTTTTGGAAAGACCAGAAGCTTCTTTGATGTGGGGAGAGACTATGGAAGGGTAATTGGGATGAACTTTGAGGAGCTTCAATGCTTAGAAAAGTGAATAGAAGAGGGAGTGGTGAGGGGTTTTTATAGTGGAGGAGAGGGGTAAATTTTAAATATTTAATTCATTATTTTACTATTTCCCTCAAGACAACCAATAGTGTTGTTTCATGTGACCCCTAATAGTAATAAGTGCATGGGAGTTCTAACCAAGTGTCCTTGCATCACTTTCGATGTCATGAATAGTGTATTTAACTGATAATTTTTATATATGGTATTTTATCGTATTTCACTATTCATCAATAATTCTAGAATTTCAGAAAAATTCACCCCTAAAATTTTTTGACATGAACAATTCAAAAGTGAGCTCCATTTTTCAAAAATAATTTTATAAATATTATTAATTTAATTTTTAAATAATTTCATAGTTAATTTGAAAAAATAACAGTCTTAAAGTGCAATTAGTTTTATTTCTCATTGAAAATTAAATAAGATCACATTGTCTTATTGCCTTAAGAAAATAAAATAAAATTATTATTTACTATTCATAAGGGTCATATTACTATTCATATCACTATTCATAAGGGTATGTTACTATTCACTAAAAATCAATTTTGTTCTATCAGACTCCAAATGTCTTACTGATCACAACTCTAGATGACCATTTTTTGAAATTCCAAACATAGAAGAGGAAAAGTTGTGTTTAATTGATAGATTATAAAATTTCATTCTATATTTATTTTCAAAACCTTGTGGTGTTACATTATCCCCTCCTTACAAAAATTTTATCCTTGAAATTCACAATATATTACCTAAAAATATTTGGGTGTGTCTTTGACATAAGCTCCTCAGGCTCCCATGTCGCTTCCTCCATCTTATGGTTCCTCCAATGAACCTTTACTAGACGAGTCATCTGATTTCTCAATACTTGTTCTCTAGTATCAAGAATCTTGATAGGCTCTTCACAATAAGATAGATCGGGCTCAAGTTCTACTTCTTCATAAATGAGTACATGTGTTAGGTCTGGCATGTACTTTCTTAACATTGACACGTGGAACACATTTTGAACCTTGGAGAGACTTGGCGGAATTTCCAAACAGTAATCTATAGCTCCCATTCGGTCCAGAATTTCAAAAGGTCCGATTAAACTGGGACTTAATTTTCCCTTCTTACCAAATCGTATAATAACCTTCCATGGAGATACCTTTAAGAAAATGTGATCACATTCTTGAAATTCCAAATCCTTTCTTTGGTTATCAGCATAAATCTTTTGCCTACCTTGAGCTGTTTTGATATGGTTCTAGATAATCTTCACCTTTTCTGTTGTTTTTTCAACAAGTTCTGGGCCCAAGAGATTTCTTTCACCAACATCATCCTAGAAAGTTGGTGTACAACATCTTCTCCCATATAATGCTTCATAGGGTGCCATCTGAATACTTTAATGGAAGCTATTGTTGTAGGAAAATTCTACGAGAGGTAAATACTGATCCCACATTAATTGAAAATCAAGTGAACAAGACCTCAAAATTCATTCCAATGTTTGAATAGTCCATTCTGATTATCCATCAGTATCTGGGTGGTAGGCAGTGCTCAAACGAAGATCAGTATCTAGGGCCTTCTGAAGACTCTTCCAGAATCATGATGTAAAATGGGGATCGTGATTAGAAACAATTGATGATGGTATACCATGAAGTCTTATAACTTCATTAATATATATTCTTGCTAAACGTTCAAGTGGTAAAGCTCCCCTTAGAGAAATAAAATGTGAAGATTTTGTAAGACGGTCAACAATGACCCATATCGTATCATTCTTTCTTGTAGTCTTTGGTAGCCCCATGACAAAGTCCATCGTAACATCATTCCATTCCCACATAGGTATATGAAGGGGTTTCATGACTCCACCAGGATGTTGTCTTCCTACCTTCACCTGTTGACAAACTAAACATCTCGAAACGTAATCACCAATATCCCTCTTCATGTTTTCCCACCAAAAATGTTCCTTCAGATCTTTATACATCTTGGTGATACCTGGGTGTATAGATAAATTTCAGCTATGAGCATCGTCTAATAGTTCCCTTTTAACTCAGGTACTAATGGAATGCATAACCACTTCTCAAACATCAGAACTCCTTCTTCTTATATGAAGTCAGCCAGTCTCCCATACTTAATTGCATTAATTTTCTTGTGCAGATTCTCATAATCAAATTGAGAAGTTTCTATCTTCTCTAATAAAGATGGTTTAGAAATCATTTTAAAGAGGTGTGATGTTTCCCCTTCCTTAACAGTTCCCATATCCATCTTCAGTAGATCCATGCACATAGGATCTCTTTCAATCCTCATTTGAGTCAGAAGTCCATGATCTTTCCTGCTTAATGCACCTGCCACCTTATTCGCCTTTATTGGGTGGTAGTGTATTGAAAAATTGTAATCTTTGAGTCACTAGAACCATCTTCTTTGTCTCATGTTGAGTTGTTTTTGTGTGAAAATATATTTCAAACTCTTGTGGTCCATATAAATATCACATCTCTCTCCGTAGAGATAATGCCTCCATATTTTTAGAGAAAAGATTACAATTTCTAACCCAAGATCATAAGTTGGATAATTTTTCTCATGAGTCTTCAACTGTCTTGATGCATAAGAAATAACTTTACTATTTTTCATAAGAACGCAACCCAATCCATTCTTTGATGCATCGTTGTATATTAAAAATCCATCACTCCCAGATGGAAGATTCAAAATTGGATCATTTGCCAATCTTCTTTTCAATTCATCGAAGCATTCTGTACATTCTTTTGTCCACACAAACTTAACCCCATTACGTGTGACTTTGGTTATCGGGTTAGCCAGTTGGGAAAAATTCTGAACGAAACGCCGATAATAACCTGTTAAGCCAATAAAACTGTGTGCCTCAGTTATGTTTTTTGGCATGGTCCAATCTTGGATTGCCTTTTTCTTCGCAGGATCAACTAGGATTCCATCCTTAGAGACAATATGACCCAGAAAAGAAACAGATTGAATCCAGAATTCGGACTTGCTAAACTTCTCATATAATTTATCTCTTCTAAGAGTTCTTAAAATAACCCACAAGTGATTCTCATTGTCTTCATAGATTTTTGAGTATACGAGGATATCATCAATGAACACCACAACAAAGTTATCAAGATATTCCTTGAAAACTATATTCATTAAATCCATGAGAACAAAGAGTGCATTTTTCAGTCAAAAAGGCATCACTGTAAACTCGTAATGCTCATAGCTGGTCTGAAATGTTGTCTTATGAATATCTTCCTTCCTCACACGCAACTGATGATATTCGGATCGAAGGTAAATCTTAGAAAAGTATTAAGCTCCATGAATTTGGTCAAATAAATCATCAATATGGGGAATAGGATACTTATTCTTTATTGTAATAGCATTGATTTCCCTGTAATCAATGCAAAGCCTCATGGATCCATATTTCTTCTTGACAAAGAGGACAGGGGCTCCCCATGGAAAAACACTAAGTCGAATAAATCATTTTTCACTCAAATCCTCTAGTTGTTTCTTTAGCTCTACTAATTCCACAGTGGCCATTATATAGGGAGTCTTTGATATAGGTCTTGCATCAGGAATTAAATCAATAGAGCACTCAACTTCCCACTCTGGAAGATGTTTAGGTAAATCCTCTGGGAATACATCAATGTACTATTTCACTATGTGCACATCCTCAATTTGAAGATTTCTTTCCTCACCCATAGATATTGGTTTATCTTCCTCTCCAAGTATTGTATTCAGTAGAGCTACTGGGGGTGGTTCTAGATAAGAATCAGGTGGTGAAGTTTTTACCCTAAAGATAAGGGATTCTACCCCATTTTCAAAAATTGTAACTTTTTTCTTATTACAATAAATACTCACATCATAATTTGACAGCCAATACATAGTGAGAATTATATCAAATTCAGTCATTGGTATGATGATAAGGTTAAAAACTGGAGTACATTTTGGTGTCTGGAGGGGGACTAATCGACATGCCTTTGTTGCAATGATACATCCACTAGGAGTTTTGGCTAATAACCCCTTTATTAAATTAAATTGGACATATTAAATTTTCTTGGAAAACTGGGAAGATATAAATGAATGTAACGATCTAGAATCAAATAAATTATTGGCTAAATTTGAGGAAATGATTAAAGTACCTACCACCACGTCATTAGAAATTTAAACCTCTATAGTTGTGATTGCATAAGCTTGTCCCTGATCCCTTGGCCTTTTCTGTTGCATATTTCTGTGACGCTTTGGACATTAATTATTATAGTGTCCCATCTTCCGACAATTATAGCATTGAACATCATTGGCTTCCTTCTTCCCTTTGCAATCACCAGCAAGATAACCTTTCTGGCCACATTTGAAGCATACTTCTTTTCCTTTTAAGCATTCACCAGGATGTTTCCTTCCACAATTTTCACATGGTGGAAATTCAATTCTTCCCTTCTTCCTCATTTCCTTATTTCCTTTCCCAGGGTTTTCAGCAGCCGCCTTCTTTTCTTACTTTCCCTTAAAGTCATAAGACTTATAAAATTCTTTTTCTGTCTTGATAGAACATGAAACTATATCCTCATATGATGAAAAACTTTGGGAGACCAGTGCCCACCGGAGGAATGGCTTTAGGCCATCAAAGAAAAGATCAATTTTTCTCCTTGGATTTTGCATATAGTCCACAGCATGTCTTGTTAACCTTGTGAAGTTGGATTCATACTTGGAAACATTTTCATCCTCCTTCTACATCATATTCAAGAATTGTCTCTACATGTCTGCTCACTGCTCACAAGGGAAATATTTATCTAAGAATATTTCCTTAAAATCCCTCCAGTCTATCTCTTCTATATCTTCCTCCTCATTTTTGTTTTGGATTAATGACCACCACTGATCCGCATCTCCCGACAGACGATATACTGCCATGACAACCTTCTCTCTTTGATACATCCCAAATTAAGAAATATCTTCTCGAGGTAACTTATCTACTTCTTAGCTACAAATAGGTTTGTAATCCCATTGAATGATGGAGTCTGTTGTCACATAAAGTGATCCAGCATAGCTCCTCCACATGGTGGATTCGGATGCTCCATACAGGTAAGGTTATTATTCATAACTAGAATAAGTTGTCTCGGTATAGTTATGAGTTTCTCAGCACCAGTCACAGCACTAGAGCCAACATTATTATCTTATATCAGAGGAAAATCCTTATAGGTGACACGTGTGTTCGTGCGGTTTCCATTCCATCCACTTGGAGCCATCTCTAGATAATGGAATATACTAGATTAGGTTATGAATCATATTGTATAATCTTAACTTAACAAAATACTTAAAAAAAATTGATATTCTATGAATGGATAATCCCATATTCACAAATATGGTTTCTTTGAGGAATATTTTACATTTCAATCCTTTATAATGGCCTGTAAAGAAAATTTGAATTATCCTAAGCATATCCCCCAGGAGGGTCGTAACCAATAGTGCAGTAAGGCTCATTGTCGTGCACCAGTTCCCATTTGAGTCTAGCTCAAAGCAGTGTTTTTGGGTTTTACCCCTAGATACATCTATGCCAGAGCTTCCTCTACTTGCCCGTATCCAGACAGAGATGTATTTCTTGAAAGATCCACATAATCTATTCCTTTCCAAAATACTAGGAATTTATAGTATGTATATCCTCAAATACTAACTTAGGGACTCTTCACTAATTCTATGTTTTCTAAATCTAGTTTCCAAGTATTAGACTAAACTTCATTTGATACCAACTGTAAGGACTCAACCCCAGTTGACCGGAGCTGGCGCCTTATTTGATCACGTTGGCATACATACAAGAAATACGAATCCCGAAGCAATGAGTAGTTTAGTATTATTGGAAACAAGTTACATAAATAATTTCAATATTATAACATGAAGGGAAAAAACACTAATTTATTCCACAAGAAACATCACATCTCCTAGATTATGCTTGAAAGTCATTCAAGAATTACTTCTTCATGTCCTGAGAAAATGAAACATAAGAAAGGGGTGATCTCAAATGCTCAGTAAGAGTAATCAATATAGTGGAAGATAATATAAACATTATACATGGTGAATAATTTAAAATACATGTCTTTAAAAATAAACTTGAACACATTATGGTAGAGATATGAGCTGAGTAAATAATGCCATAATAAAACACAATCATGGGTATTATACTAGTAGAATAACCACATGAAATTTAAATTACTAGCTTCATAATGAGGGAAGTTCATATTCCGGACATTCTGAAACATTTTTTCATGGCCTCGTCCAAGAAGTCTAATGATTAAGGCATCGGCCAAAATCCATATCACATTGGGAAAGGCCTCGGCCAATTCCACGTTTATTTGTCTCATGAGACCTACTGATGCATATAGGGGATATAGTGGGCCCCGCCCATCACATAATAAGTCCAATTAATTCCTCATATCAGTGGGTATCAACATAAACAACATATACATTCATACTAAAACTATCATATGAAATGTAACAAACATTCCCCAATTATTAAACATAAAACACTAACCATTCTGAGTAATATGTTGAAAGGTTTTAGGATAGATCATCCGCAATAGATTTATTCATAAACCATTAAATAAAATATGGCAGATGACTTCATAAATTATTAAACCCAATAATACCATGGAATCAACAAGAGTGTTGAATTAGACGAAAACACTCTTATAAAATCATTAAGCAATTCTTGAGATAAATACTCTTTTATATTGAAAAGAATAGTTCTTTTGGAAAAATATTTTTATAAAACCAGAAGTGAGGTAAGATATTATTTTCATAATAAAATGATTGATTTTATAATGATAAAGGTTTCCAGGAACAAATTAAATATTTCCCTAGAAAATAGGTAAGAATTTGAGAAATTCCCTTGAATCGGGCTTGTATTTTCGAAACAATTTTGAAAGTTCCTTTTAAAACATGTAACTATCCATAAAATAAGGAAGGGTTCTGGTTTGTAAACATATATATAATAATAACACATAATATATGAGGAGTACATAACAATACATAAGAATTTCATTGAGGTAATCAGACAGTGAAAGTAACCTGAATGAAAATGGAAGTTCAGGTAGAAAAACCCTTACCTTAACTCCAAACGTGTTATTCTCTCGAACTTAAACTCCTAGAATATGAAATTATACTTATTAATAGAATATTTAAAAACATATTAGATATTTATTTAGTTTATCATAGTTCTGGTTACTTCATTTTTGTTCTTATTGATAAGTTATTGTGTTGAATTCTGTTGTTCTAGGGTGTTCGTTTTCTTTATTTTCATAATCGGTTCACTTGGTTTTAAGTAATGGAGTTCATGTGGAATGGTTATAAATCTCCAATATTGGAATTATATATTATTTATGAACATAAATAATTGATAATGGTCTTTTCTATAATTTCTTTACATGGAGTGAGGATGAATCATTAGATGATAACCACTTCGATTATTCAGCAGTATTTGGATTATTATGATCTAGTTTTGTCATACATCTTAAGTATATGTACGTATTCTAGTTACAGAATATTAATTATGTTATAATACATATATTATATTCTAGTTCAACCATAAATATGGTTTCATGACCGGTAATGAAGAATAAATTGAAGAATGAAACTTTGTCGTCCATGAAGGCTATAAATTGGAACCTCAAGGATGTTGATTTCATTTATAAAAATAAAAGGGAGGGAGTGAGAATATTTATAATGGTTCTTCCATTCACATGATATAATTACAGTATATAGATGATACTAGAGTTAAAATGATCATTTGGATAGAGGATTATAGGTGAGTATAGAAAAATAAGATAAATTGAAATGAAACCAAAAGAAAAAGAAGGGTGATTTACCTCTAGAAATAACCTCCTTGAGAAACTCCTTAAGGGAAGTGGTTTTGGTCTTTTGGAAAGACCAGAAGCTTCTTGGATGTGGGGAGATACTAGGGAATGGTAATTGGGTAGAACTTTGTGGAGCTTAAAGGCTTATAGGAGTGAAGAGAAGAGGGAGTGGTGAGGGGTTTTTATAGTGGAGGAGAGGGGTAAATTTTGAATATTTAATTCATTATTTTATTTTTTGCATCAAGACAACCAATAGTGTTGTTTCATGTGACCCCTAATAGTAATAAGTGCATGTGAGTTCGAACCAAGTGTCATTTCATCACTTTTGATGTCATTAATAGTGTATTTAACTGATAATTTTTATATACAGTATTTTATCGTATTTCACTATTCATCAAAAATTCTTGAATTTTAGAAAAATCCCAAAAATTCACCCCTACCATTTTTTGACGTGTAGAATTCAAAAGTGAACTCCATTTTTCAAAAATAATTTTCTAAATATTTTTAATTTAATTTTTAAATAATTTCATAGTTAATTCGAAAAATTAACAGTCTTAAAGTGCAATTAGTTTTATTTCTCATTGAAAATTAAATAAGATCACATTATCTTATTTCCTTAAGAAAATAAAATAAAATTATTATTTACTATTCATAAGGTTCATATTACTATTCATATCACTATTCATAAGGGTATGTTACTATTCACCAAAAATCAAGTTTTTTCTATCATACTCCAAATGTCTTACTGATCACAACTCTAGATGACCATTTTTCGAAATTCAAAACATAGAAGAGGCAAAGTTGTGTTTAATGGATAGATTATAAAATTGCATTCTATATTTATTTTCAAAACCTTGGGTTGTTACACCTCAAGTAATTATAGCTCGTACGCCGAGTAAGGATCCTCAATCCACCACATCCTATACATGTTATACCTATAGTAGAAAAAACTAAACTATATCCATAATATATGTGTGTGAAATAACGACAAGATATAATATCCCTTTACACACATATATGGGGAAACTCACCATTGTTCCTACCAACACAAGTAACTATTTAGAAAAGAGAGTGGGGCCAAAGGGGGTACTCAGCCATCCATCCTCCCATTAGAATGTTGGGGAAAACACCTCCCCCCCAGGGCTCAGAATCCCCAGGGTGTCAGTTTCCCTAACTGATGGGGTGGGGTAGCGTATATAACACAAAAAATACAGAATATACTATAGCTCACAATTACATTATGGGCATAACCTATTCTTAGAATCAATTGTAGCTAACGTTTCTCAGACTCCCAGCTACCACTGCTATTACTTGGTATCCTATAAGCACACAACCATTTAAAGAGCTAAATTAAATTAATTTATCCCTTTTTATCAGTTTCACTTTATGTTAATTAATTATTTATCTGTTAATCAACTATTAACAATTTCACATTATATTTCATTAGCATCACACCAAAGTTTCATGACCTCTAGGCATAATCAAACTAAGTACACCGCTTTTCATAAATATAACCTCAGTATTTCATCCCAGTAAGCTCCAACCCCATGGGTTAACATAATTTATTCAATCATTTATTTACATCGTTATTACTTTCCCATATTCCTAGGAATTCTAGAAAACATTCTAAGCTACCAAACAAAAGGGGATCAATACAGTGAGTAGGTGAACTACCCATCGAGTATTTTCCAAGCAAGAGCTTAGACCCATCCTCCCTCAATAATCTAAACACAGAAATCATGTGGCATACCCCATGAGTATTTGCCTCTTTTTGGAAGAAGGGTAGCAAAACCAACTTCCTTGAGCAGTGGGGAAAGTAAAGAAGACAAATAACCAACAAGATTCAGTAAGCATTCAATCATTCACATCCAACCTGTTTCATCATCTCTAGTATCCTCCCCAACACCCACATGTATAAACTGATGCATCTCGTCATTCTAGTCATCAACTGCTGCCACAACCAATGGGCCTCCCTACCACCACATATCACAATAGCCATCTAGGCTCACATCACAACACAAGCAGTAGTAAAAAAACATCATATCAACTGTGCTCTTGGCCCTTAAACAAGTCATTCTTCCTTCACAAGCAATGGGCTCTCATAGCCCCAAGCATAAGGCTCTTTGGCCTTTACAAGAAAAAGTATAACTCAAAACCCTACCAAGAATTATCTTTTATCAAACAACTAGTTCTTTAATACATCTTGAATTAATGATTCATTATTAGTCAGTTCCAACTATTCTCAACCTAAACTTCAAGCTATCATAGATACCAAAAATTAATTAAATAATTAATTTGACATGCCTTTAAACAACAAGAATCAACATGATTCAGGTTTAACAACCAACTAGAATAGGAATGCACGTCTACAACAATTTGATTAATATAAAATTACAACAACAACAACCAGATTCATTTACATGCCTCTTTATCTTTATACTTTTATTATCAATTAATTATAGATTTACATTTTTTAATAATTTCATCAAGAACAACATTCTAACAAGAAAATCATAGATATCACACTATCTAGAAAATAAATAGGCAAACTATTATCACAGTTCAGAGAAAAAACATGTGATCAAACCAATTATTTTAATCTAGTTCATGTATTTAACTAGGTAAATTTCATTGTGATCTAAATGGATAAAATGTGATAACTCTATGATTTTATGAAAATAACAAGAGAAGTAATGAATCTCCTATATCAAAAGGTTTTTCGACATTCTTTTCTTGAGAACGGATAAAAGTAATAGATCATGATCTGTAACATCCCAGGTAAATAAATAATATTACATTCTAATGTATATCAATATTTTTGAATAAAATGTTAATATTACTTTAAAGGGAATGCTATGCTCGATGGCGTACCCAATACGCGACAACGAGTTCCTTTGAAATCATACGTTGCACTCTAATAATAAAATAATATTATGGTAGTTAAAGCTTAGCCATTGTAATGGCGGGAAAGAATGAAACTAAATACAAAATTATTATATATTTTTGTCAAATATTTTTACTTTTATCCAATAAATGTTAGAGGCGTAAAATGCAAATGAATACAATTTTAAGCATAAATCTTCTAATATTCTTTAAAAGGTCGATTAACCGCCTTTTGATGGAGAACCCTTTTTAAATATACTTTTGAAAATTTTATATGTTTTATTTGAAAAAATAAAATCATTCTTTAGAATCTGGACATCAAAATTTACTTTGTGTAAATTTTTTTTATTTTTCCGATAAAGATCATTTTTAAGTTAAAATGTTGCATTTTAATTCAAAACCTCCTTTTAATCTGATTTATTTATACGGATAGATTATATTTTTAATTGAGATTAAAGTGTATTTAGAATATATTTTTACCATTTAATCCAATGGTGGTCATTGGAATTAATTTCACTTTGAAATTGGACTTAAACTAGTGTTAATCTTTTAATAGATATTGTTTCTTAAAAACACGCTATTTATTTTGACAGCGGGAATTAATTATTAAATTAGTTAATGCAACTAATATGTTTTTAATTTTGTAAAATAGACATCATTTTTGAATTCGGAGTATCAAATATAGCTTAGGGTGAATTTTTGGTATTTTTCTAAAAAACTTCAATTTTTGATGAATAGTGAAACCACTAAGTGGTAGTTAAAGAAACTGATTTTTCGTTTAAATGAAACTTTACCACTTCTGTGATTTGATTTTCAAAAATCCTACATACATTGTTTTCATTAGGAAGTAAAATTTGGTTCAATGAGATTAAAATAATTTTTGGTGAATAGTAACTTTTAAGTTTTATTAATTGCGATTAAAGGTAATTAGTGTGATTTAAGGTAAAAATGATATTATAATAAAATGAAAACATCTTAACACTTGTCCTTACCCTATTGTATGAGTAATTCCCGACCAATACAACCCATGGGTCAATTTTTGGGACCTCATGGAGCCACTTGGGTAAGATAATGACATTAATGCCTTTTATTTAAAGTAAAAGTAAAAATGACAAGAACATGTATTGTTTAACTAAAACAATTTTAACATGGGGTTATACAAGTCAGATTTTTGACTATAAATATTCATTGGAAAGCTAAAAATATTTCCTACATCATATTATTTTTTTATAATTTTTAGACATTAAATATATTAAATGATGATGCAGCGATTACCTCATTATTTAACGATTTAAATAAAATGAAAAGATAATGTAAAATCTTCGACCTACACATGTCAAAAACCTATTGGATGGGTGGATTTCGAACCCTTATCACCTTATCCTCTAAATTTATCAATGTGGGACCTTTAAAATCCGAAACTCATTTGAAAATAATGTAACTTTTTTTGACTTTCCAAGAGTGCCCCTCCTCTCCTCTTATAAAAGGCCCCCACCTCTACCTCCTTACCCAGACCTATAAAGCTTTTGGCTTATCCAAACCCTACCCATTTCATCTCTCCACATCCCTATATTCATAATTGAATCATCACCTTTGTTCATAATCCTTTCCAAGGAATCCTTTGAGCTCAAATCAAAAAGACTTACCCGATTTAGAGGTAATGTCTTCCCTTGTGTTCTTTTGTTTTATTTTGCTTCTCCAACCCTCTAAACTCTTTTTATTCCATTATTTTGTAACAACACCAGTATCTTCAATATACTAGGATGTTG
Organism: Viscum album; assembly: GCA_963277665.1. Taxonomy (NCBI): domain Eukaryota; kingdom Viridiplantae; phylum Streptophyta; class Magnoliopsida; order Santalales; family Viscaceae; genus Viscum; species Viscum album. The sequence goes on from OY728122.1 coordinate 691,062,528, forward strand.
TTATTTGAAGTATTCTAGCTACACTTACACACACCTTCGTCTAATTGTTAAAGAACATATTGTTTCTGTGGATGGTGAATTTCTGCCTCACGAAATGTTGATTGTTCAATCTTCTCTTAACACCTTTCATGGTGTCCATTATGATGTCACTATATTTTATATATTATATATATGGTATTTATGTTTTCTATATTCTTCTGAATTTTATATTTAAATCATTCCTTTATGCTTTTCATGTTGTGCAAATGCGATAATTTCATACGAGGAAGTGTGGACTACCGCCCCCTCAAGTGATGTGACTCGTTCATGCAATACATGGAATGTATAAAGAATTAAATTAATAAATTTATGTGACATATATAAAATATATATTATATTTTAATTATAACATATATATATATATATCTCTCAATTATTTTTAATTCCATTAATATGTCAAAGAAATGAAAGTAGCGTTCATGCTTATGTACGGCCTACCGTCTCCATGAACGGTGAATTTCATTTATTTCTATCTCCAAATGTTATGGAATAGTATAAAATGAATATGTACTGGATATATAAGATATTTAAATCATTAATACTATTATTTATATGATTTAATTATAACTACATGGACAATCATTTTCAAACAAGTTCGTTTTTGACTCATGTACCAAACATCGACAAAAACGTCTGATATGAACTCACATTATTAACCAATTATTATAACATTATAATATGTGATATGAAATGAATAATAATCTTTAAATGAGGACCTTAATAAATTATAAATTGACCAAAGTTTGTTATTCAGGAATATAAATAAACGAACAAGACAAATCGGACTTGAGGTAAGGGATCCGACCTCTCGCTTTCTGTTCAAGTACCCTCTTTTATGTCATTTCATTTATGCTCCATATTCTTATGTTGGAGGATGTTATTTTATATTAACCATACTGTAATTTTTATTTTTATATGATGAGATACCCCCTCTTACTATCATAAATTCTTTTTTTTATAATTTTTAAGTGGCGCTGTTAGGCTGCCGAATTTTCGTAAGGGATCCTACCCCTCTCTTTCTTTTTAAGTACACTCTTTTATGTCATTCCTTTTAAGCTCATCTTTATTATGATTGGGATGTTATTTTATATTAAACTTACTGTAATTTTTATGTTCATATGATGAGAGACCCTATTTTCTCTCATCAAACCATTTTGGAAGTTTTGATTGGCGCCGTTAGGCTGCCGAATTTTCGTAAGAGATCCAACCTCTCTCTTTCTTTTTAAGTACTCCTCTTTATGTCACTTATTTTAAGCTCATATTTGTTATTTTGGGGGATGTTCTTTTATATTTATCTTTATGTACATTTTATGTTAATATTATGAGATACCCTATTTGATCTCATCAACCCATTTTTGGAATTTTTAAGTGGCGTCGTTAGGCTGCCGAGTTTTCGTAATGGATTTTTTCATCTCACTTTTATTCCCGTGATATTTATGCTACATTTGCCACCATTTCCTTTGATTGGTATATGTACTGCCCATTATTCTACTCTTTGTGTAATATAATTTCGTTTATGAGTATTTACATCAATGTTGTATTGTCCTTATTTCATGGGGTGTATGTTTCGAAAGATACCCAAGTCGGTAAGGGAACTTTTCACCCTCCTCTTTTTAAAAGACTTATTTTGTTGGGTATTTTAATTTACATATTGTAATGTTGGGATATGTTCTTATATATCCTTAATGATGTAAATTTTATTTCCAAGTGATTATATACCCTTTTTATCTCTCATCGACTCATTTTCTGAATTTTAAAGTGACGTCGTTAGGCTGTCGAATTTTACCAAGGGAACTTCTTAACCCAATTTCGATTTCTTTGGGTTCAACATATAGTTATTGAATATGTCATCCTTTGAATATGTGTGAATGACCTTTGATTTTTTTACACTTAATATTCACTTATATTGGGTGTATTTATATTTTTCACACATAATTATGATATTGATTTATCCTTAATTTAAGGATACCTTCTTTACAGGGGATTTCATCTCATTTTACATTTCTATTGAGATTTCATTGTTTTTATGCACCAATTCACTCTTATATGGTGTATATACTGTCCTTTGGAATATTATATCATGAATTACTTTATTCTCATGATATTATAAAGTTCTGATTAAATGTTATTCCTTAATTATTGTATTCAAGTGCCTCTCATTTTGTTAAAAACACTTTAACTAAAATATCGTTTTAAATGTTTTAATGATTTATTCTTATAAATATTTCTCATTAACATCCATGCATTCAAAATGGTTTTAAGGATTTATTTATATGGATATTAATGGTTTAATATGTTAAAAGCTTCAAAGTGGTATGGGACACTTTGATTCAAAGATCTCTTTATTAAATGTCTTAAATGGTTTTGAAAATGGTTTTTAGAATGGATTCATCATTTCAATATCTTAAAATGTTATATTGTTATTAAAATGTGGGAATGTTATATTTCCTTTATGTTTAAGTTATGTGCTATGATTATGTTATGGTACTTGGGAATTGTTTATGAAGACGGGTGGTTCCATGATAAACTAAGGGCGGGTGAGCCCGATATAGCTCTCCAATGCATTGGGTAACACAAAGGAGTTAAACGTTAAGGTTTCTCCGAAGAGATTTAGGGAATATATTGTGATGGGTATTCCAAATGTAACCATGAGGGTTACTCCCTACGTAAGAATGTTATGAATTTTTCAAGTTACCTTTATGCCTTATGATTTCTATTGAGTTATGCATAAATATTATGATTTCATGAGGTATGTTAAATTTCTTATGTTTTATGAGTAAAGTAAGATTTCATTGATTCTTATGTATACATGGACTGATGTTTTCTATCCATACTGTTATAACCCTTACTAAGATTTTTATGCTCATCCCAAGTTTTTGAAACATTTTCACAAGACATAAAGTTGAATAGGGTCAAGGATGGGATCAGGGAAATGTCTGGCTGTCTAAAATAAGGAACTAGACATGACTCTTTTGTTCAAGAGTTTTTATTTTTTGGAAAATATGGAAGCTGTGTAGATGTGTCTACTTTGTAATCTTTGAGATGTAATAGTTATGACCTAATTCTGAAAAACTCTAAACCTGAAAAGATCCCCAATGTGAATTATTCAATGTAATTCAATATTAAGTAATGTTATAAGGTCGGGGACTTATAGTTGGTATCATAGGTCGGTTTAGATAACTTTAGATGTTAGGGTATTCTCTAAGCATAAGTGGCATTAACATAATGGTTAGGATTTCAAAAAGAGTCCTAGTTTTAGATAAAGTGAATGAGTAAGTATATCTTAGTGTTTATTTTCATCATTAGTACATGATGGTTTTGTTGATATACTCACACTGACATTTCTGTTTTTAGTAAATGGGTGGATCTAGCAGGCACCAAAGTGACAATGGGTTTGAAGGAAACTGTGGTGGTTCTCTGATTAAGAGGTTAGGGTATTCTCTAAGCATAAGTGACATTACCATAATGGTTAGGATTTCAGAAAGAGTCCTAGTTTTAGATAAAGTGAATGAGTAATTATATCTTAGTGTTTATTTTCATCATTAGTACATGATGGTTTTGTTGATATACTCACACTGACATTTCTGTTTTTAGTAAATGGGTGGATCTAGTAGGCACCAAAGTGACAATGGGTTTGAAGGAAACTGTGGTGGTTCTCTGATTAAGAGACTAGATGAAATGGGGGATTCAATGAGAATCTCATGGTTGTTCTAAACCAACTATCATGGAGTCATGATCAACCACTTGAACCTTGGTGATTTCTATAATGCATCATGTACGAGATGACCAACTCGATGTGGAAGTTCAGGTAATAATTATAAAGGTAACCATTAGGGTTTATATGATCCTTTCTTTTGAGTTAATTATGGGTCACTATATGTTATGATGGAATATGAACGACATGATATAATCTTGAGGTTAAATTATTTTATGGTTATTTTTGAAGATTTTATCTTTTTTGGGGGAATGTTATAAGAATTATATAGTTTTGGAAAGGGGACAACACGCATACCATGTGACAACCCATCGCATCGGACAAAGAAGTGGGAATCGAACCCACAACCAAAGTGCGATTGGTATTTATCGCCTACCACTGGACTACGTGAAGTCCCTGGTTAGTTTGACTAATTATTTTTAGTTATATGATTTTAGGAATCAAGAGTAAGTTTATTTTGGGTTATCTATGGAAATGATTAACCTATCATGGAGGATATGTGATTAGGTTAATTACTTTTCAATATGAGACTTTAAGATAAACTAATGTTATTTAGAGATAAAAATTAATTTTTACCTTGGAAGACTATGTGATTAAATCCTTCAAATATTTGGGTTTCAATCTTAGTTTGGTTTACTTTGAATAATTTTATGGACAAATTGTTTATTGAATGGTCTTTGTTGAACTTTGGGTATTGTTTGACAAATTTTGGAGTTTAAGAATAGATTTTTTTTTATAAAGGATTATCCTTTTTGGGTATTATCTGATATCATACTAACATTTTTGGTTTTAGTTTTGGTTAAGGTCTAAACACATGGGAAGTATATAGTTCTATTTTGGGAATTAGGTGATTCTCTAGAAGTTGATTATAGCTCTCTTAATGTAAACAAGTCATCCTAAATACTCATCTTTTGGAGAAAATATGAGTTCGTGTAAGAAATATATTAAAAGTTGAAAGTCAACATGACAAATAAGTATGTTTCCTTATGTTTTAGTTAATCTCAAAAATAAATTCCTCAATGAAAAGTTACTTAAAAAAATGTTGTTCGTTAACTTTTCCTACTGGGGAATCCAATACCGTTTAACCCATCACAAGTTTGTGATTTTCTTATGGTTAAATTTCTCCTAGACATGTTTACTATCACTCTCCATCAGAACATGACCCTTTCTTTTTTCCTCCATATCCATATTTTCATACTTGGAATCCTAGTATGGGTTAACTCGGGTGACCTTTGTACTTCTCTCCCATTCTTTTCAAGTGATAGTTTTACTGACTCTTGTTCCGATGTGGGACATTCAATGGAGTTTTCAAGCCCAATTTTGAAATTGCGAGGACGCAATTCCCAAAAGTGGGGAAGGATGTAAAATCCCAGGTAAATAAATAATATTACATTCTAATTTTGATCAATATTTTTTCATAAAATGTTAATATTACTTTAAAGGGAACGCTATGCTCCATGGCGTACCCAATATGCGACAACGAGTTCCTTTGAAATCTTATGTTGCACTCTAATAATAAAATAATATTATGGTAGTTAACGCTTAGCCATTGTAATGGAGGGAAAGAACAAAACTAACTACAAAATTATTATATATGTCTTTCAAATATTTTTACTTTTATCCAATAAATGTTAGAGGCGTAAAATGGAAATGAATCCCATTTTAAGCATAAATCTTCTAATATTCTTTAAAAGGCCGATTAACCACCTTTTGATGGAGAACCCTTTTTAAATATACTTTTGACAATTCTATATGTTGTATTTGACAAAATAAAATCCTTCTTTAGAATCTGGACAACAAAATTTACTTTGTGTAAATTTTTGTTATTTTTCCGATAAAGATCATTTTTAAGTGAAAATGTTGCATTTTAATTCCAAACCTCCTTTTAATATGATTTATTTATAGGGATAGATTATATTTTTAATTTATATTAAAGTATATTTAGAATATATTTTTACCATTTAATCCAATGGTGGTCATTGGAATTAATTTCACTTTGAAATTGGAATTAAACTAGTGTTAATCTTTTAATAGATATTGTTTCTTAAAAACACGCTATTTGTTTTGACAGCGGGAATTAATTATTAAATTAATTAATGAAAATTATATGTTTTGAATTTTGTAAAATAGATATCATTTTTGAATTCGGAGTATCAAATATAGATTAGGGTGAATTTTTGGTATTTTTCTGAAAAACTTCAATTTTTGATTAATAGTGAAACCACTAAGTGGTAGTTAAAGAAACTAATTTTTCGTTTAAATGAAACTTTACCACTTCTGTGATTTGATTTTCAAAAATCCGACATACATGGTTTTCATTAGGAAGTAAAATGTGGTTCAATTAGATTAAAATAATTTTTGTTGAATAGTAACTTTTAAGTTTTATTAATCGCGATTAAAGATAATTAGTGTGATTTAAGGTAAAAATGATATTATAAAAAACTGAAAATATATTGAAACTTGTCCTAACCCTATTGTATGAGTCATGGCCGACCAAGACAACTCATGGGTCGATTTTTGGGACCCCATAGAGCCACTTGGGTAAGATAATGGCATTAATGCCTTTTATTTAAAGTAAAAGTAAAAATGACACAAACATGTATTGTTTTACTAAAACAATTTTTACATGGGTTTATACAAGTCATATTTTTGACTATAAATATTCATTGGAAAGATAAAAATATTTCCTACATCATAGTATTTTTTTTATAATTTTTATACATTAAATAAATTAATTATTTATGAAATAATGATGATGTAGTGATTACCTCATTATTTAACGATTTAAATAAAATGAAAAGATAATGTAAAATATAGGACCTAAACATGTCAAAAACCTATTTTATGGGTGGATTTTGAACCCTTATCACCTTATCCTATAAATTTATCAATTTGGGACATTTAAAATCTGAAACTCATTTGAAAATAATGTACCTTTTTTTAACTTTCCAAGAGTGCCCCTCCTCTCCTCTTCTAAAAGGCCCCCACCTCTACCTCCTTACCCACACCTCTAAAGCCTTTGGCTCGTCCAACCCCTTACCATTTCATCTCTCCAAATCCCTATATTCATCATTGAAACCTCACCTTTGGGTAGAATCCTTTTCAAGGAAGCCTTTGAGCTAAAATAAAAAAGAGTTACCCGATTTAAAGGTAATGTCTTCCATTGTGTTCTTTTGTTTTATTTTGCTTCTATAACCCTCCAAACTCTTTTTATTACTTTATTTTGTAACAAAACCAGTATCTTCAATATACTAGGATGTTTTTATGTAAATAATTCGAGCTACACTTACACACAACTTCTTCTAATGGTTAAAGAACATATTGTTTCTATGGATGGCGAATTTCTGCCTCATGAAACGATGATTGTTCAATCTTCTATTAACACATTTCATGGTGTCCATTATGATGTCACTATATTCTATATATGATATATATGTTATTTATGTTTTATATATGATTCTGAATTTTATATTTAAAACATGCCTTTATGCTTTTCATGTTGTGCAAATGCGATAATTTCATACGAGGAAGTGTGGACTACCACCCCCTCAAGTGATGTGACTCGTTCATGAAAAACATGGAATGTATAAAGAATGAAATTAATGAACTTATGTGACCTATATAACATATATATTATACTGGAATTATAACATATATATATCTCTCAATTATTTTTAATTCAATTAATATGTCAAAGAAATGAAAGTAGCGTTCATGCGTACGTACGGCCTACCGTCTCCATCAACGGTGCATTTCATTTATTTATATCTCCAAATGTTATGGAATAGTATAAAATGAATATTTACTGGATATATAAGATATTTAAATCATTAATACTATTCTGGAGAAGATTTACTTATAACTACATGGACAATCATTTTCAAACAAGTTCATTTTTGACTCATGTACCAAACATCGACAAAAACGTCTGATATGAACTCACAATATTAACCAATTATTATAACATTATAATATGTGATATGAAATTAATAATAATATTTAAATTAGTACCTTAATCAATTATAAATTGACCAAATTTTATTATTCAGGAATATAAAGAAACGAACAAGACAATTCGGACTTGAGGTAAGGGATCCGACCTCTCGCTTTCTGTTCAAGTACCCTCTTTTATGTCATTTCATTTATGCTCCATGTTCTTATGTTGGAGGATGTTCTTTTATATTAATCATACTGTAATTTTTATTTTTATATGATGAGATACTCCCTCTTAATCTCATCAATTCTTTTTTTTAGAATTTTTAAGTGGCGCCGTAAGGCTGCCGAATTTTCGTAAGGGAACCCACCCCTCTCTTTCTTTTTAAGTACACTCTTTTATGTCATTCCTTTTAAGCTCATATTTCTTATGATTGGTATGTTATTTTATATTAAACTTACTTTACTTTTTATGTTCATATGATGAGAGACCCTATTTTCTCTAATCAATCCATTTTGGAAGTTTTGATTGGCGTCGTTAGGCTGCCGAATTTTCTTAAGAGATCCAACCTCTCTCTTTCTTTTTAAGTAATCTCCTTTTTGTCACTTATTTTAAGCTCCACTTTGTTATGTTGGGGGATGTTATTTTATATTCCTCTTTCTGTACATTTTATTTTAATATGATGAGAGACCCTATTTGATCTCATCAATCCATTTTTGGATGTTTTAAGTGGCGTCGTTAGGCTGCCGAGTTTTCATAAGGGATTTTTACATCTCACTTTTATTACCATGAGATTTATGCTACATTTTCCACCATTTCCTTTGAGTGGTATATTTACTTCCCATTATTCTACTCTATGTGTTATATACTTTCATTTATTAGTATTTACATCAATGTTGTATTGTCCTTCTTTCATGGGGTGTATGTTTCGAAAGATACCCAAGTCGGTAAGGGAACTTTTCACCCTCCTCTTTTTAAAAGACTTATTTTGTTGGGTATTTTAATTTACATATTGTAATGTTGGGATATGTTCTTCTATATCCTTAATGATTTAAATTTTATGTCCAAGTGATGAGATACCCTTTTTATCTCTCATCAACTCATTTTCTGAATTTTAAAGTGACGTCGTTAGGCTATCGAATTTTACTAAGGGAACTTCTTAACCCAATTTCGATTTCTTTGGGTTCAACATGTTGTTATTGAATATGTCATACTTTTAAAATGTGTGAATGACCTTTGATTGTTTTATAATTAATATCCACTTATATTGCGTGTATTTATATTTGTCACACATAATTATGAGATTGATTTATCCTTAATTTAAGGATACCTTCTTTACAGGGGATTTCATCTCATTTTACATTTCTATTGAGACTTCATTGTTGTTATGCACCAATTCACTCTTATATGGTGTATATACTGTCCTTTGGAATACTATATCATTAATTACTTTATTCTCATGATATTATAAAGTTCTGATTAAATGTTATTCCTCAATTATTGTATTCAAGTGTCTCTCATTTTGTTAAAAACCCTTTAACTAAAATATTGTTTAAATGTTTTAATGATTTATTCTTATAAATATTTCTTGTTAATATCCATGTTTTCAAAATGGTTTTAAGGATTTATTTATATGGATATTAATGGTTTAAAATGTTAAAAGCTTCAATGTGGTATGGGACACTTTGATTCAAAGATCTCTTTATTAAATGTTTTAAATGGTTTTCAAAATGGTTTTTAGAATGGACTCATTATTTCAATATCTTAAAATGTTATACTGTTATTGCAATGTGGGAATGTTATATTTCCATTATTCTTAAGTTATGTGCTATGATTATGTTATGGTTCTTGGGAATTTTTTATGAAGACGGGTGGTTCCGTGATAAACTAAGGGTGGGTGAACCCGATATAGCTCTCCAATGCATTGGGTAACGTGAAGGAGTTAAATGTTAAGGTTTCTTCGAAGAGATTTAGGGAGTATAATGTGATGGGTATTCCAAACGTAACCATGATGGTTACTCCCTACGTAAGAATGTTATGAATGCCTCAATTTATCTTTATGACTTATGATTTCTATTGAGTTATGTATAAATCTTATGATTTCATGAGGTATGTTAAATTGCTTATGTTTTATGAGTAAAGTATGATTTCATTGATTCTTATGTATACGTGGACTGATGTTTTCTATCCATATTGTTATAACCCTTACTGAGATTTTTATGCTCATCCAAAGTTTTTGAAACGTTTTCACAGGACATAAAGTTGAATAGGGTCAAGGATGGGATCAAGGAAATGTCAGGCTGTCTAAAACAAGGAACTAGACATGACTCTTTTGTTCAAGAGTTTTTATTTTGTGGAAAAGATGGAAGATGTGTAGATGTGTCTACTTTGTAATCTTTGAGATGTAATAGTTATGACCTAATTCTCTAAAACTATAAACCTGAAAAGATCCTCAATGTGAATTATTCAATGTAATTCAATATTAAGTAATGTTATAAGGTCGGGGCCTTATATGATCGCCTTCCCCGCAACAACTACATCCACCTGAGGATGTCGCAGAACAACCGCATCAACAAGAAAAAAAATGAATCTCCCTCAGAACCATGGAGATAAAAAACCATCACATGGAAAATAGAAACAAGAGAAAAAGTATTAAAGAAACCACAAGAATAGATGTAGATCTTACCTCAAATCAAAGGAGGATTGAAGAAGGAATCCCAAGATTGATTCAAGCTGAAGAGATCCCTAAAATGCCATGGAGGGGTCTTCTAGGTCGTTTGGGATGAGAGGGAGGGGATACTTGTCTATAGGGTTGGAAAGACCTAAGTGGCTGGTATGTCTTTAAAACATACATTAGTGGGTTAGTACATAATGTGAACTTCCCATTCACGTCGTGTACTACCTTGAGGTCGAGTTCCGCCAGAAAACCCATCGCCTCGACATTTATTTTATTTTTCAAAACCCAAAATTGTACACATCGTGTACCCCATGGTCACATCATGTAGCCCCCCTATTTCAAAATTCCTACAGCTGAACTCCTCCATAATTACTCTAATAAGCCTTCTCCGAGCACCTCAGTCTTCGAAAACACGCAAAGGGTCGATCCACGCGAATCTGGGCCCTTACACCATCGAAGGGAGAATAAATGGGATGTGTCAGGGTTATTTTAATCCACTCAAAATTAAACCAAATTAATTAATTAATAATGATACATAACCAACCAAACTGATTGTGTGAATTCTTCATAAAGGGGATACCCCAACATTCCTTTAATGTTATATCCTGAAAAGTTTCCATAAGTAGGAAGTTCATTTATCATCCCATACAACATGACCATTAATGTGAATTATTACCTACTATGATCATTATACATTGTAATTCTTGTATCACACATCAATTTAAGTTATTTGATCAATGGTTCCAAATAGACATCAATATCATTACCAGGTAGTTTTGGTCAAGATATAAACAGATATAACATAATGTAATTTTGATTCATGCACAACCATGACGGTAAGTTATAATTTACAAATATAACTACCCATTTACTATGAGTACTACTCTGTATACCAAAAGGATTTATTCTATCTATATATAATGCCAGACAGATTTTTATTAACTCATTTCCAAGTTCAAGATAATCATAATCAATTTTATTCCACTGAGGAGAGTTTGTATGATGACGTAGTTTCCTATATTCAATTCATATATTTTCATTCCATGTCAATTTTATCATGGATTCATGACATCCATATAGTCTTATAAGTCATAAATTGATAGAAATGTACCATAAATATTTTTTGAAGGACTTGATTCATATTTATTTTTTCAATTAATTCCACACTTAAGGCGTTTTAAGAGTGATTCATGGTCCATGTGAAACAATATGAAATCATTTAGACAAGCATGAATTATTTTAGAGATCATTCCCACTGAATGTAACATCCATTTAGCATCATATGTTTTACAAGGAATATCATTTTCTTCTAGTAGAATATCATTTAGGATACCAAGTAGTTCTATAATGTTTGTGTCACTCCATCCACTGTCATCTTTCAAATTATATAACTTCAATACAACTGGAAATGTTGTATATTTAGTACAACAGGTATACAATAGTATATTAGGAAAAATATTTAAATTCTCACCCAAATTTGAATAACACAAATTTCATATTTAATTTACATTTTCATTTCTTCCATATGATATACATCATCATTTACACAGGTATTCATATCAAATGATCCATAAACCATATTATCATCCCAATTGGTGTCCACGTTCAGTTTCTCCCTAATTTAGACCAACATTTATAGATCTGATATATTCTATAACAAATCAAATGTTTTTCCAAATCTTCTAGACTAATTTGTCTTGAATAATAATAATGTAAACATAGACAAATGATTTTACAAGGGTATTATACATTCTCTATTGAAAACTTGATGAAATATCTAACTCCATATTCGTACTCTTTTGTCATTTAATTAGCGTGCAGCCAATTTCAATTCATTTTTATCCTATGAAGTTAAAAAAGTATTCATTTTGTACAAAAAATAAATAAATACACATAAGATATTCATAATTAATGGAGAAAGTTATAGATAATTTTAATAAGGGGAACCCGACATTTAAATGTTATTAGTTATGATTCTTGACTAGTTATAATTTTACACAAGGGTGACATGAAAAGAAAAAATCAGGGGTAAACATGTGGATGTTAGTCCAGGTTCTTGATTTGATGTTGTGTGGGAAAAAAAGGTGGTAATAAATATGTTGGAAAAAAATATTTATTATTATATGGAAGACTTCCCTTGGAAACTCTTATTTTTTCTTATCATTTAATTGTAATGTGGCTTTCTAAATTTGAGATAGGGTCAAGGATCATGGAATTTAATGAAATGAATGGATGAAAATATTATTGAAGACAAAAGTGAATTTGTATTCCATGTTACTCTCTATTTTTATAGATTATTCTAGACCATGTATAATATAAATACCAATAGATATATTTTTACTATAACCCACTAATGAACCCCTATTTAAAAATTAGTAGATTTATTAATATTATGTATATTTCACAAATCCTAAAATATCAATTTCCCTAAAAACACTTCAAATACTTTCCATTAATAAAAATTCCAAAAAAATCAGTTTGCATGGATTTCACATCATTGAGTTCCAAAACATTCTGATTCTACCTCTAAAAATGTCACAAATTACTATAAATTATCTCTCATATATAGTAGTCAAAACATTCATAGGTATATCCAAAATAGTATACTCATTCTTAATAAAATTCATGCCTCATGTATGGTTGGGGTCGATTATAAAAAACTTTATAAAATTATTCCACTATCTTTTAATCTTATATATGTCCAAGATATATGTGTTTTAAATTAGAACTTTGTATTAGTGACAGTCAAACCATTTCTAATGATACACAATAGATCAATATAATGATAATATTATGTATATGGCTTAATAAAAATAAATAATTTTATAAATAGTAAGATTAAACTTTTATATACCCACACACCTCAAGCCATGACCAAATTTTTCCTTGTCCACCCCTCATATTTAAGGTACCTAAATAAGAAAATGAATCTGAAGAATCATTTTCTCAACATCTATATTAACCAAGGAAAAATCACAACACCTTCAATATTAGGAGTCCTATTCTAATACCAAGAAGAAATGGAACACTATAAAACACCTTAAAATATTCCTAGGAATTGATAGGTCCATTATATAACTATTTACCAGAATGTAAGGTGAAAATAGATGGAATCAGAAAAATGATTTTGTGTCCTCACATAATAGAAAAACTCCATACCCTTTCTACTATATTTGAACATGATATAAACCTTATAGTATAATATAATAAATTCTAAACAAAAATCTTATATATTAATATTATAATATACTAAATACCTAAAATAAAACACACACTGAACTCCTATAAGAAACCCATTTAATAGGTCTCTAAAATCATAAATAATATTAATCAAAACCATGTGTTTACATTTAAAACAACATATTCTTATTTTTAACTCTAAAAAAATTAGTCCAATGTTTATTTTCATAAAAAATGACCATTTACCCATTTAATCAAGTAATCCCTTTAGAAATAAATTTTATAAAGTCCTTGGTCATTCATATTAATATTAAAAACCAATTCACTAACTCAACTACAAAACCATTCCATAGATATCACCATAAAACAATAAAATTTAATTACCAACCTATTTTTGAATTTCAAAACCTCATAAATCAAATATTTCTTTAAAAAATATTTTCAAAATCAATAGTAAAAAAACTATATTGAGTTTTAAATCTAGATAACTATGATCCATAATTTTATAGAAGAATAAAATCTACCTTAAAATAATACATATAAAAACAAAACTCCCCAAAATAAGAAAATTCAAAGGGGGGAGGCTTGCTGCATCGGTTGGCCGAGGGAGTTGAAGATGGGGAAAGGGTGGTCATCAGAGGGATACTTTGTGATAGTGGGTGGTTGCCTTGGGCTGAAGACAGGGACTCTAGGTAGTAGAAATCAAGAAATAAATCACATAAAAATATTGAATGGTTTGACCAGATATGCACGTGAGAGGTGATCGACGACACTGATAAATGAGAGAGGATGAGAACAAATAACATACCTTAGATTTTAGATAGTTAATTCATCCGAGAGAAGGTCGAGGGGGAGGGGCGGTAGAGATGAACTTCTATGAGTTCCTGAATGGCGAGAAGGAAATCAGTTCGGTTAGGATTCTATATAAAATATTGGGAAGGTTTTTATCACCGCTTTCAAAAAAACGCTGATAAAATGGAGTTTTATTAGCACTAAAATAATAAGTACTGATAAAGATATATCTTTATTGGCCCTAATATTTTATAATTGATAAAGATATGTTTTATCATCATTCAAAAACACTAATAAAGACCTATATAATTAATTATAATAATATAATAAATATAACTAAAAAATAGATGTATATAATTATAAATAAATAAATGAATATAAATGTATAAAATTATAAACATACCAAAAAATTATAAATATATATTTATAAATATAATTACAAATATATATATTTATAATTATAATAATAAATAAATGTATTTAGAAATATTTGTATATAATTATAAATATATTTATATATTTATATATAATTATATAATTATATATATTTATATAATTATATAATTATATATATTTAATAAATAAATAAATATATTTTAAATATATTCATTATTTAAATATATAATTATTTATTTATAATTATATAAATACTTTTTAAAAAAATTATATTTATTTATTTATAATTATAAAAATATAATTTTATAAATATAGTAAATATACATTTATAAATATATTTATTTATTAATATTTATTTACAAATATACTTTTAAAATTATTAATGAATATATAATCTTAAATTCATAAATGTTAAAAATGAGTGAAATTGAATAATTAAAAATGAGTAAACATTAAAAATATTAAAAAAATGGGAAAATTTTATTAATTATACAATTTATTAAAAAATATAATATGGATATATATTGAAATGAATATGAATACATATTAAAAATATTAAAATATTGTAAATAAATATGTATGAATTAATATTAGAAAATTATTAAATTCAAAAAAAATATTAAAAATGAATAAAAAATACTGACCAGAAAAATATTAATAAAATAAGTAAAATTTAATGATTAAAAAATAATATATTATATATATTATGTTACTAAACAAAATTTGAAAATGAATATTAAAATTTGAATAAATTGTATAAATATTAGGTGTGTGTGTTTTTATATAAGATTTCATTAATTATGTAAATATTTGTGTGTGTGAAATTAATGTGTATATATTTACATATATAAGTTTTATATATTTTAAAGTGATTAATGACATTATATAATTTTGTATTCAGTTGATGTGAGGTTACCACTTATCCATAAAGTTGATTTTAAATATTTAAAAATGGATTTTGACATTATATAATATGTAATGTCAATTGATGAAATAAATAGTAAGAAGAATGAATAAATTTAAAAAATGAATAACTTATATTAATTATATAGATAATTTAAAAAAAGTTATATTTATATATATTAAAATGGAAATGAGTACATATTGATTATATAAATTACAACTGTATTAAAAACATTAAAATTTAATAAACAAACATGTATAAATAAATATTATAAAATGGATAAAATTACAAAAATATTGAATAATGAAAAATTGAAAATGAATAAATTAAAAAAATATTTAATATATTAATGAATAATTATGTATAAAAACATTAAAAATGAATAAATTACAAAAATATTAAATGAATAAGTATTTAAAATCTATATATTATAAAAAAAGTAAGCACGCGCTTAACATTATCATTGAATAAATTATATTAAATGAATGCATGTTAAAAATGAGTGAAATTTAATTATATATATATATATAATTAAATAATTAATGTACTATTTATAATTAATTAAAATGAATAAATTTTTTTAAATAGTTAATAAACTAATTAAATAATTAATATACAATTTATTACTATATATATTAAATTTATACTATTTTTAATAATTTAATTCATTTTAATTAATTATATATAGTATATTGATTATTTAGTTATATATATTTCTATAATTAATATACTATTTATTACTATATATATATATTAAAATTAATAAATTTAATTATAAAAAATTTGGGGGTTGGATCGATCCAGTTTGTGAACCAGCATGAATATATTTTTAAATAAAAATAAATATATATTAATTATGTAAATTATAACTGTATTAAAACCATTAAAAATTAAAAAAAATATTAAAAATCTAATAATGAAATGTTTATTAATAAAAATGAATAAATTTAGTTTTATCAGCATTTTAACTTGCGCTAATAAAAACTGCCTTTATTAGCACTAAAAAATGCACTGATAAAGATGTTATTCTATCAGAGCTTTTTTTAGCACTGATAAAAGGTACCCTTTATCAAAAAAAATTAGCACTGATAAAGAAAATATTTATCATCTCTTTTACCTATCGTTTATAAAATCTAGTGCTAAATAAATCTAAAACTACAGTAGTGAAAACTTCTTCTACTTAACATTTCAATGTATGTTTCTTCTCTGTTTTTTATATTTCAAACTAAAAATAAATCATCATTTTTATTGGTTTCATCTTAAAAAATATATATAAAAATTGTGACAAAATAAATATTGAGTCACAGAAAAAAAAAGGTCTTAGCAGTGGTTTATTAGCGACAGTCCTAATAATCACCACTAAACAAATCATTTTAAATATAATTTATATTATAGCTAGGGTTATATTAAACCGCTTCTGTATTTTTTTTACATTTAATGGAATTTTTGTTTAAATCACCTCTAAATCCTAAAAAATATAAATATCCATCCCCCTTCCCCCCCAAACTCGATACCCTCACCACCACCCTCCCCCACCACCCCTCCCCAATCCCTCGGTCCCTCTCTAGGACTGACGGTGACCACCCCTCCCCCAATCCCTCATCCCCCCACCCCCCTCCCTGACTGACGGAAAGACCCCCCCCCTCCCAGATGGATAGCGACATCCCTACCCCCCACACCCCGACAAATGGCAACCACCCCTCCCCTATTTCCCCAACAGCATTCCCCAACAATGACCACCCTGATATGCCCTCTCCCTGAAGGCCTTCTCCCCAATGGCAACCAGCCCTGATCCCTCCTCTCCCTAACAACCTTCTCCCTAATGGTGATTGTTTATCACCCCTCCCTCACCTCCCATACCCATGACCCAACCCCCCTACTCTCTGACTTAGACCTTATAGTGCCTACAACGACCCAAGATTAGCATACATGGATATTACATCATTTTTGCAGAATATTTCATACATTACACAAACACATGCCCAAAGACCATATTAGTTTTTTGCCTTTGTAAAATTTGAACACATTCTTCTAATTTGGTGAAAGTTCTTCAATGTTTCCAAAAAATATCTTCCCCTTTAATACCCCTAACTAAAACCTTCCTTTATAACATGGGGAAAAGAAAACATAAAAAAAGGGTGGGCTCATATACTTAGTAAGGGTTAGAAAGGGAGATACATATGCATAATCATGAACCTAAGGGTATAAGAACATGATCTTAACATTATAAGATCATAACCTATATATAAAATATCATATACATGAGTCATGGAATAAATAATGGTAGCTTATAAGACATGAATCATATAGAAATCAAGAGCATAATCCATTAAATCATAACATAGGAATAAGACATGGAATTTATGGCAGACACATAAACATGTAATAAAATTACCTATAATTCAAGGCTCATTTCAAAAAAATAACAAGGCACTTCATGGGGGATGTACCTATTATGAGGGACACACAACCATCCCCAGTCTTAGTCTTTTCCTTATAAGGGATTGGGTTTCCCCATCTTTCCATAGTGGATCATATTTCCTCATATTCTCATAGTGGATCAAGCCCATCAACTTATTTCCCATCATTATCTCAGGGGATATAAATCTTTAACAAATTCATTGGTGGGATATATAGTTCCAACCCACCACATAATTAAAACCATACATATGTGTTCCACAATAACATAAATCATATCAGAACCTATAAAAAGAAATAATATTAATAAAAATTTCATCATGACATAAATCATGGAAAATAAACATAAACTATTTAGAGAAGTAATAAGAATGATATAATTGAGACATACCCCCAGTAAAACATAAGTAACAACAAATATCATTTTCTTAGATGGAAAATGTTTTTAAAATATCATTTGAAACAATTCTTGAGGAAAATATCCATTATACGTTGAAAAATGATTTTTAAATCATAAAACGTTTAGAAAAACTTTTTTATTGAAAACTTATAAAGGAATATTTTAAACCATTTTTAAATCCATTTTCTTTAAAATTCTTAAAATATAATTTAAAACACTTTTAAAAAAAGTATAAAACATTATTTTTGAAGGAATATAAATTTATGAACCAAGAGAGTATAACAATACATGAAGCTTAAAATATCATGAAAATATGTATATTCATGATAAAACAAGTAAAATCGTATTATATACACATCATAAAATAACATAGGTGCATAAAAAACATGTGTCTCAAAGAAGTCAAATTGAGACAAAAATTACTTTACTAATTTGGTAACTTTTGAACCGTATGAAAGAGAGATCATCAAATAGATATGTAAATACCCATAAAGTTAATGATAAGTATCATATAATAAATTAATTATCAGTATATATTCCACAAAAAAATAAATGAGTGGTGAATAAGGCATAAGTCTCGCCGAAATAAAAGTGATACTAGGAATCCCCTTACCACTTTGTAATCAGTAAAATCATATGTCCCATGAAAGAAATAAAATTATACAGATATTTAAATACCCTAATATTTAGGATAACACTCATAAAATATATTCATGGTAATTATATAAACCACATATAAGAAATATGTAGTGAACATGGCTTGTATCACACGAAAAATAAAAGTGAGACGGAAATCCTTACCTTATGTCTTGACTCTCTTCATACTCATTCAAACCTACAATATAATAAATGTGAGTTTATTATACATATAACACAGAACCATATTAATATATATAATACCTTATGTGATTTATGTATGACTTTATATTACCCTCTTATTAACAATTCCTAGTTTAAGTTATGTTTTGGCTAATGACCGCTTTGTTTCTCGTACATGTTTTGACTTTTTATTCTTCATCCTAATACTTCAATAATAATTTCACTATGTCCAGAATGATAACCATGGTATAAATATCATATATATTCATTATATATGTATTTATTATTATCAATAAAAGATATAAATATAAAATTAAATACACCTTTCATGGAGACGGTGGGACGTACTTATGTATGAACGTTGTTTCCATTTCATGTCTAATTGAAATAAAGAAATTAAATGAAATATATTTATATATATATAATATAATTCCAGTAGAATTATTATGTCATATATATCATATAATTTCACTAAACCCTTCCTTAATACATTCCATGTAAAGTGTGAATGAATCACATGCTTTGAGGAGGCGGTAGTCCACACATCCACAAAAAAAGTTATCAAATTTCCACAAAATAGAAAGAATTGAGGTATGTTTTATATCTAGAAGCATAAATAAATAATATATATCATATAAAAACTAAAATTATATAATTATTTCCAACCTTGAAATTTGGTAATGAATGAAGTAGTGACATCGGTTCACGAGGTGGTAGTCCGCCTTACACATGAATGATGATTGTGTATCTCATTTGATTGAATTTTGTGTGAGTGTAGGTCAAAAACTTAATATAAAAACATATTCATATATTTAGGATATTTAGGTTATTATATAAACAAGAAATAAAAATAATTTAATATGTTTAATGAGTAAATAAAACAAAAACGTTCATTGATGAATGTTACCTCTTCTTTGGGTATCTCCTTTTGATTTTCACAAAAGGAATTCTTTGGTTGGATTTATGCCCAAATTAAGGATTATTAGATGAATTTAGGAAATTTTGTAGGATTTTTGGATAGATATAGGTCCAAAAAATAGGTTATGAAGTGTGAATAGAAGAGAATAATAGGTTCCCTTTTATAAGAGACCGGAGTAACACTTTTAAAATTTCTAAAAAGATTAATTTATAATAAATTAAATCCCAACCAAAATAACTCAATATTTAAATTTATTAAAAGATAAGATATTATAAGTTTTTAATATCATAAACCAATAGATTTTGGACAAGTTTTTTTTATTTAAAACCTTATAATTTTGATTTACCCTTAGTCAATCAATTTTAATTTTAACTATTGTAACAAATATTTCAATATTAATATGATATAATTTTTAATTATAAAGTATAAATTGTCACGACCCATCCTCGGGGCCCGTTCCGTGACTACCCCAAGACCGCCTTCCATAGGCCAGGGGCTGGTGCCTAGCACCAAAGGTGAAAAAATCCCGATAACTGGGAAGGCATTTCCTTTATAAAACACAAACATATCCAACCAAAGTACAAGCAGAAGTAATACACTAAGTTCAAAAGAAAGTGATGAAAAGTAAATGGGCTAGAATACAAACCCAACTGAAAATTATAGCTACAACTGAATGAAATTACAATAGAAAAGACAAACAGCTGGAAGATAGAAGTAGATTCAAGGTCGTCCACCTTGGATCCAACCTGAAGGGTAGGTACAGATAGCCTCCTCAACGCTCTCGCCCGCCAACCTTCTCTGAGTACCGTCTCGTACTAAATTCCACCTCCGGGTACTGACTCGTCGTGAGGTCTACCTCTGGGTACTGACTCGTCGTGAGTTCCACCTCCGGGTACTGTCCAGTCCTCGTACACTCGGTCTCTATCAGCGTTTTCCGTCGTCTGCATCCAACACAACGAGGTGCGGGCATAGCCTGTGTAGGGGTGAGTATAACGATACTCGGTAGGGACCTCGAGACCCTCAAGGTCTCACTAAATCCAACAAGGATAACCATAAATAAGGATCTCAACAGATAACCCTTACTTAGGTATAAGCCCATACTTATACCTAAGTTATCAAGTAACCCATCTCAATCATGAGGAAACACAAAGGTTATGAAATCAACGGAATAATACTACTTAGGTATATTCCCATACATATACCAAAGTTATCAAGTGACCCATATTAATCACAAGGTAAACACAAAGGTCATTGACTCAGCTCAAACCAGGATTTTCATTAATGATATTGAAACCACAACTGTTGAAGAGCTCATCCTCTGACGAGTACAGTGATCCTGTCACAACTCCGAGGCGCTGCTCACTAACCTTATACTGCTGAGGTACTCCTCCTATCGAGTACCGTGGGTCTGCCACCCAAACATAGTAGTGCTCCCCGCCATGGGTATGCCACCCCAACATAGTAGTGCTCCCCCTAATAGCCTACAGAGGTACTCCTTCTGTCGAGTACCGTGGGTCTTCCACCCAAACACAGTAGTGCTCCCTGCCGTGGGTCTGCCACCCAAACACAGTAGAGCTCCCCACTGGGCTAAACAAGTCACTCCGACTCGAATCGTAAAAGCAGTACTGCCTCATCATAGGGGTCTCAACGCAACAGACGGTGCGTCAATCGGACATTCGGTCTGTGAGTTATTAGCCTTTTAGTCCCAAGGGCCCGGTTGGTTTCGTGTACGAACTAACTCGACTGTATCTCAACTGTACCCCAAACTCTCATGGGGTATACTCAAAGGAACTGTTTCTCAATGAGATTACCAACGCCGCTGATGATTCTTCAAACATACGTCCGGTCTGAGAGTTATTGGATCTTCCATTCCAAGGGTCTGATTGGTTTGTAAGCTAAACCAACCTGACCATACTCCAACAGCATCCAAACCTCGAGTGGATTATGCCAAAAGAACCGTCTCATCAAGAGGAATCCAACATAGTCCACGGCACGTTAATCGGACGTCCGGTCCTTAAGTTATGAGCATTTTCACTCCGAGGACCCGGTTGGATTCATGTTCGATCCAACCCGGTCGTACTTCAAATGACACTGGTTAACCAAACTGGTCACACCATTGTGATCCATATTGAAAAACACACAAGATGGACTACCCATTGGTCCAAAACAGATAGCTAGTGAAAAATTTGCATTTCACCGCAACACGTGCGAACCAGGCCTCGTGGGGCCCCCGCCTTGACCTCGACTTAAATATCCAAAATTGGTTTTGAAACATTCATCTTAATTCCAGGGTCGCAACGTCGTAGACGGTTCGTCATTCTGACGTCGTATAAGAGAGATATGTTAGATACAAGATCCTGTAATAATATTATTATTATTATCATTGGGTGTTTCGTGGACCCGAGCCACAAACCAGAATTTAGTATCGAACATTAGAGTTGAATCGACCGTCTTAAAAATAGGGCCACGTCACCGCTGACGGCTAGTTAATCAGACATCGCATGCAGGAGTTATAGTGGGTCGGAGATTAAATAATAATATTAAATCTATTATTTTCCGAGCGCTTCAGGTTCCCGATCCAAAAACCCGAAAAATACATTCAATATTGGACTCGGAATGTCCGTCTCGAAATCTGGGTCACACTACCGCAGACGGTTCGTGAAACTGAGGCCGCACGAAGAAGTTACGGACGAATTATGGTTTTGACAACCATAAATAATAATAATATTATTATATTATTATTATTTCATTTGATTGAAAATTATCTCTCCAATCACAATTGAGATTCATGCTTAATTCTTTGGTGTATGCGGGTAACTCCTCCCCATATACATATCTTCTTCCTTCCCCCTTTTTTTTAACAAATTATTCAAATAAGATATATATAAATATCTTTATATATTTAATGGCATGGCCTCCCCTCAAACACGCACCAGCCAGCCTTTTCATTTATTTGGATTAATATATCATCATTATATTTTTTTTCTCTCTCCAATTATCTCCAATATTCTCCCACCAAAACCCGGCCTTCTACCGCAGGACCAGAACTTCCGCCACCGCCTCCTACTAGTGTCATCGCGCCTCCACCCTATCGCATTGTTAGATGCCGCCTCGGCCTGCCCAGCCTGAATCGCACACCGCCAGGCCAATCACCCGCACCGCTGCTGGCCACTATGCCTAACCCGCACCAGCCGAAACCCTCGTCGGACCAGCACCACGGGATCCTTCTACACGCCATTCCGGGTTCGATTTAACTCAGAAAAAAACAGATACGAAAGTGGATCTGTGATCCTTTGGTCGAGACCTTCGCGTCCATATGCCGCGCTCAACGAAACAATGAGTTTCCAGCGTGCTTAATTATTTGGGGATGTAGAACACGCGAAGAATGCGCAGACCATGAATAAGAAAGGATCTCGGTTTAAGTGCGGATCGATATCTGTGTTAGTTTGGCCCTCATTTTTGAGAATCAAGAACATGGGGGATTGGCAATTTAAATATTTATCATGCTTTAAGAATCTCAAATTCAGGATAAACAAGAAGAAAATTAATTCAATAAATTGTTTATCGATCCACGAATTAATTTATTTAATTCACGTTCATCATGAGAAATTAAATCGGGGTAAGGAATCCACAAAGATAAATCCAACAAATAAACTCTCAAGCTCAAGGGTATGAACCACATAAATGAGAAATATACAATATTCCCCTACCTCGCAAATACATCGCACATCATCGATCCGTGGAAGAAGAACTTCACAGTATATGGCGTCGCGAAGAACGGTGTCGTGGAGAAGAGAAAGGAAGGTGTGTCGTCGTTCATCATTGGAGGCATTCTTCGTCGAAGATAAGAACACTTTATTTATCTAAATCTCCAAATATTTCCCAGGTTTTCTCCAACACCACAATTGCCCAACTAAAATAATAGCTCTTCCTATTATTTTATTCTCACAACAATTGATTTAAGAATCAAACACTATAATTAATTAATTGGAGAATCCCCTTAATTAATTATAATGTGTTGGCAATTTAATTGGGAGGAAGGTGGAGAGTTTAACATGATTAAGAAAGAGAATGGTTGTCATAATAAATGCAAGGGAGTTTAAGGAAGGTTTCAAGGGATTTGAAAGGTTGGGGCTCGTGTGGGCCCCAAATTACAAATATCCACACATGGGAAGTTATGTAGGGGTGGGCCTCACCATTAACTTCATCATGTAGGATTTAACCACCATGGTGTATAAAAATGTTCTAAACAATTTTTTTTAACTTTTTAACTAATCTCCAAATTTTAACTTTCAACCCGCATAAAACGCAACTACGGTAAACGTTACCTTAACTAATTATGAGCGCTGCAATTTCATCGGTGCCCTTGTATTTCAATTCCGAGCACCGGTTCAAAAGATAGAAAAACCTGCACGTACGTTTGCTGAACGTACCTGAACAAAAATTTGGAAATTGATTCCGGGCACACCGGGCCTCGGAATCAAGTGTCGTCAAAAGACACAGACTCGTAAAATTACAAAGAAATTAAGAAAAAAAATTCCTTGAAATTTTCGTGTCTTTACATTACTCCAACCTCAGGGCTTTGCGTCCTCGTAAAGCTTCAACACACACTAGGGAAACAAAAGAGGGTACTGAGCATGCATCTGAGCCTCCCTCTCCCATGTGCTCTCCTGGAGGTTCCGGTGCTGTCTGGGTTTCCCTTTTCACCGACCAAGGGAAAACCCCATCCCAGCATTGTAGATAAACCACAACCTTTTTTCCTAATACATTCAATCTGTGTATGAACTGTGGTTGCCTAGTCCATACCCAAACTAACGTCTTAATGCCTCGACGCTTCCACCAAGAGGTTCCAACTGAAACTCTCACCTCAAAGTTTAGATCACACCGTCAGAATAAGCATGATTATCAAGTCTCCACCCAAAGGTATCTCTAGACGTGAGGGTCAAGTCAATGGCTTAACCAGAAACTCTAGGTCTGGGACAAGATTCGTGGAAGGAAGGGATGATTCGCATCAATTTTTGTTGTTACGACAGCTAGTAGTAGACACAGACCGTACTTTGAATCATTACTAGAGCCCTTGGGTCACACTCCTTGACCGCATGCAGTTACTCTCTTCCCCTTCCCTCCTGCTCCTTGAGCCTGGCGGGGACTACAAAGGCGGGTGGTTGTAACATGTTGAAATATACACCACCTCATGCTGCTCTCCTAGCTCTTCTTCCACATCTGCTGCTCTGCAGATTCATCTATCCTTAATAATTCCTCTTCTTGAAACATTTTACATGCCCAACTCTCTGAGACAGGCATTGGTTTCCTAATTTCCCACTGCTAACATAAGTAAGAATTCTTTAGATGAAAAAGTGATGTCTCAGATATCCTTAAACACACCTCGCTCAGAGGTCTGAGCCCTGAAGCACTGATCATATCATAGTCATCAAGTACCAAGAATGATAGGTATGCCTCGATGACTACTCAGATACCGAAATGTCGTCCTACCAAAGCTATATAAGCTCTAGAAAACTCCCATCCACCTCCTCAATCCAGTCCTCAGTCGCCTATGAGTCGGGCTTACATCGGAACCTGAGGGGTATCTGATACTGAAACACATGTAAGGTATTAAGCCTACATGTGTCATCTACCGGTACCGCTGGTTGTAACTATTGACCATCAGGTAGTGATATAGCTGGAACACTACCTGAAGGTACTATCTCAGGAATCGATCCACGTACTGAAGCCTCATCTCTAAGCGGACCAACCTCATGGTCACTCACTGGGAAACACTAGTAGCTAAGATCACCATCTGCTCTACTAGTGTCTAAACTAGGTGCAGAACTCTAGAAATCTCCTCCATCTAGTCCACTGCTACCTGGGAATCTATCTTGCCTCGTAACCTCGGAGGCCTCAACTACCGAAACTCATGCAACGCACTCCATCAGCGTGTACCAACCACTAGTACAGCTGGTGGCATCTGCTGCCAACGGGTGGTGCTGCTGCTGGTACACCACCCGAAGGTGCCAACATAGCAAGAGGGCCCTACACCGGAGCCTCATCGCTCAGTGGGTCGCCATCAGGTACTCTTTCTTAGAACTCCAAATGATTGTCTGCATGGTGACATCCTAAACAGATGTGACACGGTCAAACGATTTAAACCTAGTGAGCTGACCTAGTTTGAGCTGACTTAAAAAAACTTTTCGAAACACATACGCAATCATTGTTTTCGTGAACTGAGTCGGAAATCAGTAGTCAGGGTCTTCGTGTATGGATACGTCGGTCGTCACACCAACACTGGACTCCCTGAACTGAATACCACACTTGGTACCCTTAACACTATTGCTTCACAAAAAATAAATATCAGAGTTATAAGTTCTACGGTAGAACCTCCCTCTGATACCAATTTTTCACTACTCGTCCTCGAGGCCCATGTCATGACTACCCCAATCCCACCTTCCATAGGCCAGGGGCTGGCGACTAGCACCAAAGGCAAAAAAATCTTGATAATTGGGAAGGCATTGCCTTTATAAAACACAAACACATCCAACTAGAGTACAAGCGGAAGTAATACACTAAGTTCAAAAGAAAGTGATGAAAAGTAAATGGGCCAGAATACAAACCCAACTGAAAAGTACAGATACAACTGAACAAAAGTACAACAGAAAAGACAAACAGCTGGAAGATAGAAGCAGCTCCTGGGTCGTCCACCTCGGATCCTACCTGAAGGGTAAGTACAGATAGCCTCCTCAATGCTCTCGCCCGCCAGCCTCCTCTGAGTACCGTCTCGTCGTGAAGTCCACATCCGGGTACTAACTCGTTGTGAGGTCCACCTCTGGGTACTGACTCGTCATGAGGCCCACCTCCAGGTACCGTCCAATCCTCGTACACTCGGTCTCTGTCAGCATTGTCCATCGTCTGCATCCAACACAACGAGGTGCGGGCATATCCCGTGCAGGGGTGAGTATAACGATACTCAGTAGGGACCCCAAGACCCTCAAGGTCTCCCTAAATCCAATAAGGATAACCACAAAGAAGGATCTCAACAGATAACCCTTACTTAGGTATAAGCCCATACTTATACCTAAGTTATCAAGTAACCCATCTCAATCCTGAGGAAACACAAAGGTTATGAAATCAACAGATAACCACTACTTAGGTATATGCCCATACATATACCTAAGTTATCAAGTGACCCATCTCAATCACGAGTTAAACACAAAGGTCATTGACTCAGCTCAAACCAGGATTTTCATTAATGATATCGAAACCACAACTGCTGAAGAGTTCATCCTCTGACGAGTACAGTGATCCTGTCACAACTCCGAGGCACTGCTCACTAACCTTAGACTGCTGAGGTACTCCTCCTATCGAGTACCACGGGTCTGCCACCCAAACATAGTAGTGCTCCCTGCCGTGGGTCTTCCACCCCAACACAGTAGTGCTCCCCCTAATAGCCTACAGAGGTACTCCTTTTGTCGAGTACCGCGGGTCTGCCACCCAAACACAGTAGTGCTCCTCATCGTGGGTCTTCCACCCAAACACAATAGTGCTCCCCACTGGGATAAACAAGTCACTCCGACTCGAATCGGACAAGCAGTCATCAGGTCTCAGTCAGCTACCAAGTCTCTGTATTCCGTACGCTCGTCTCTGGGAGGATCTGATCCACGAGCTACTAGTCGATAATTCCAAGTGTCATGTAATCTCACTTGGAAGTATCTCAAAGGACCGCCTCATCATAGGAGTCTCAACGCAACAGGCGGCGCGTCAATCGGACGCCCTGTTTGTGAGTTATTAGCCTTTTAGTCCTAGGGGCCCGGTTGGTTTCGTGTACGAACCAACCCGGCCGTATCTCAACTGTACCCCGAACTCTCATGGGGTGTACTCAGAGGAACTGTTTCTCAATGAGATTACCAACGCCGTTGATGATTAGTCAAACAGACGTCCGGTCTGAGAGTTATTGGTTCTTCCTTTCTAGGGGCCTGATTGGTTTGTAAGCTAAACCAACCCGACCATACTCCAACAGCGTCCAAAACTCAGGTGGAGTACGCCAAAAGAACAGTCTCATCAAGAGGAATCCAACATAGTCGACGGCACATCAATCAGACGTCCGGTCCTTAAGGTGTGAGTGTTTCCCCTCCGAGGGCCTGGTTGGATTCATGTTCGATCCAACCGGGTCATACTTCAAATGACACTGGTTAACCAAACCGGTCACACCATTGTGATCCATACTGAAAAACACATGAGATGGACTACCCATTGGTCCAAAACGGATAGCCGGTGAAAAAGTTGCATTTCACCGAAACACTCGCGAACCGGGCCTCGTGGGGCCCATGCCTCGACCTCGACTTAAATATCCAAAATTGGTTTTGAAACATCCGTTTTAATTCCACGGTCGCAGCGACGTAGATAGTTTGTCATTCCGACACCGTATGAGAGAGATATGTCAGATACAAGATCCCATAATAATAATATTATTATTATCATTGGGTGTTTCATGGACCCGAGCCACGAACCGGAATTTAGTATCAAACATTAAACTTGAATCGACCGTCTTAAAGACAGGGTCACGTCTCCACTGACGGCCAGTTAATCGGACGTCGCATGTAGGAGTAATGGTGGGTCGGAGATTAAATAATAATAATAAATCTATTATTTTCTGAACGCTTCGGGTACCTGATCCAAAAACCCAAAAAAATACATTCAATATTGGACTCGGAATGTCCGTCTCGGAAGCTGGGTTGCACTGCCGCAGACGGTTCGTGAAACTGAGGTCACACGAAGAAGTTACAGATGAATTATGGTTTTGACAACCAAAAATAATATTATTATTATTATATTATTATTATTTCATTTGATTGAAAATTCTCCCTCCAATCTCATTTTAGATTCACGCTTAATGCTTTGGTGCATGCGGGTAATTCCTCCACTTATACATATCTTCTTCATTCCCCCTTTTTTTAACAAATTATTCAAATAAGATATATATAAAGATCTTTATATATTTAATGGCATGGCCTCCCCTCAAACACGTGTCGGTCAGCCTTTTCATTTATTTGGATTAATATATCATCATTATATTTTATTTTTCTCTCTCCAATTATCTCCAATCTTCTCCCACCAAACCCCAGCCATCTACCGCACGACCAGAACTTTCGCCACCGCCTCCTGCTAGTGCTGCCGCGCCTCCACCCTATCGCACTTTTGGATGCTGCCTCGGCCTACCCAGCCTGAACCGCACACCGCCGGGCCGATCACTCGCACCGCTGCTGGCCACCATGCCTAACCCACAGTAGTCGAAACCCTCGTCGGACCTGCGCCACGGGATCCTTCTGCACTCCATTCCAGGTTCGATTTAACTTGGAAAAAAAGAAAGAGAAGAAAGTGAATCTGTGATCCTTGGGTCGAGACCTTCGCGTCTGTATATCATGCTCAACAAAACAATGAGTTTCCAGCATGCTTAATTATTTGGGGATACAGAACACATGAAGAATGTGCGGACCATGAATAAGAAAGGATCTTGGTTTAAGTGCGAATCGATAGCCTTGTTAGTTTGGCCCTCATTTTTGAGAATCAAGAACATGGGGGATTGGAAATTTAAATATTTATCATGATTTAAGAATCTCAAATTCAGGATAAACAAGAAGAAAATTAATTCAATCAATTGTTTATAGATCCTCGAATTAATTTATTTAATTCTCGTTCATCAAGAGAAATTAAATAGGGATAAGGAATCCACAAAGATAAATCCTACAAATAAACTCTCAAGCTCAAGGGTATGAACCACATAAATGAGAAATATACAATATTCCCCTACCTTGCAAATACATCGCACGTCATCGATCCATGGAAGAAGAATGTCATGGTAGATGGCGTCGCGAAGAACAGTGTCGTGGAGAAGAGAAAGGAAGGTGTGTTGTCGTTCTTCGTTGGAGGCATTCTTCATCGAAGAGAAGAACACTTTCTTTATCTAAATCTCCAAAGCTTTCCCAGGTTTTCTCCAACACCACAATTTCCCAACTAAAATAATAGCTCTTCCTACTATTTTATTCTCACAACAATTGATTTAAGAATCAAACACTATAATTAATTAATTGGATAATCCCCTTAATTAATTATAATGTGTTGGCAATTTAATTGGGAGGAAGGTGGAGAGTTTAACACACTTAATAAAGAGAATGGTTGTCACAATAAATGCAAGGGAGTTTAAGGTGGTTTCAAGAGAGTTAAAAGGTTGGGGCTCGTGTGGGAACCACCTTACAAAAATCCACACACGGGAAGTTATGTGGGGGTGGGCCCCACCATTAACTTCTCCATGTAGGATTTAACCACCATGGTGTATAAAATTATTCTAAACAATTTTATTTAACTTTTTAACTAATCCCCAAATTTTAACTTTCAACCCGCATAAAATGCAACTGTGGTAATGGTTCCCTTAAGCAATTATCAGGGTTGTGAGTTCATCGGTGCCCTCGGATTTCAATTCCAAGCACCGGTTCAAAAGATAGAAAAACCCACACGTATGTTTACCGAACGTACCTAAACAAAACTTCATAAATTGATTCTGTGCACACTGGGCCTCGAAATCAAGTGTTGTCAGAAGCCATAGACTCGTAAAATTCCAAAGAAAATAAGAAAAAAATTTCCTTGAAATTTCCAGGTCTTTACATAAATTGGACTATAAATGGAAAATTTATGATATTTTAGACCATATTTAATCCCATTTTTCCTTATTGAATATTTTTATGATTTATAAATAATATAAAAAAATATTATTTTCATAAAATTTCATAAGTGTCAATTTTGAGCTTATTAATTACTTTGACTTTAAGAAAATCAATAAAGAAATATAAATTTCAAAAAAATTATTTAATACACCCATAACATGTCATATTCACCTATAAAATTCATTTATTACCTTAATTAAGTCAAATTATATTTGTTTTACTATTTATAATATCGTTTAATTGATTATTTCATTAATTAAATAATTACTGCATCATCATTTTGTAATTATTTATTCATTGAAAAATAAATATAAATTTATATGATGTAGGTAAAAAATTTAGTTTTAATAATAATATAAATATTCAAGCATATCTTCTATTTAACCTTATATTAAAAATATTATACTTATTAAAAGTAAGAGTGTGACATTTTGTCACTCTCTTTAATTTTAATAATATCCAATTCATTTTCATGGAAAAGTGTCCATTAAATTATTAAATTTATATCCTTATGTTTTAATGTTATAATTAAATTCATACATTAAAATTTTATCAAGTGTTAGGTTTATTTTATAGTCCTTATCACATTATTTTTAACTTAAATTACCCAATTTTCCCTTTAACATGGTAATAAAAATTAGAAAAGTTACTATTCATATTAGCTAAAAATAAAATGGATATATTTACTAACATTGGACCTTATTATTCCAAATATGGAATTAATTTTTAATAATTCAAAACACATAATTTTATAAAATTAATTTAAAATTAATCCCATTGACTGAACGAGAAAACAGGTTTTTTAAGTGAAAACTTCCAAAATATTGAAATGTTTTTATATCCA
The DNA here is from genome assembly GCA_963277665.1 of Viscum album. Classification (NCBI taxonomy): domain Eukaryota; kingdom Viridiplantae; phylum Streptophyta; class Magnoliopsida; order Santalales; family Viscaceae; genus Viscum; species Viscum album. The sequence goes on from OY728122.1 coordinate 691,094,277, forward strand.
AATTTATTGTAAAATTGATTCAAATAAAGTAAATTGAATTAAATGATAAAATTTTGATCTAATTATACCTTAAAACAAATAAAATATATAATTTAAAACTATTAATTATTTCAAGGAAAAATTTTGTTTTTAATTAAAATTTAAAATTTTCACTATTCTTCAAAACATGAAACTTATTAGAAAAATACCAAAAAACCACTAAAGTAAATTTTGATATTCCACTTTAAAAAAGAATTTTATTTTCTCAAATATAATTTATAAAAGTTTCAATAACTAGATTTAAAATAAGAACGCCATCAAAAGGCGGCAAAACAATATTTTTAGAAAAATACTTCTTTTATGCATAAAATTGGATTTGTACTTATATAATGTTTTGAAAACACATAATATTAATGTTAAAAATTATATTTAATTATATATATATATATATCATTAATATAATCCAACAAGGGTGATTCGTTAATTTATTAGTATAGAACATATTTTTCTGTATTTAAATAATTTTCCAGAAAAATATTTCCTTTCATTTAAAAATAGGTTTTACACTCATTTATAATTAATTGGTAAAATAATTATATATAAATGTGTGAACCATAATTTCATAAATAATTTAATCATTTTCATTCCTTTCATTATAATATCCAGTTTATAATTATCTTTTTTAAATAAATATTATAATAAAATGATGTTTTGTAGAAACTCAATGTTGCATATAACACAAGCTAATATATTGTTTCTTATAGCGCAAGACATCCAAGATATTAAATTATTTTAAAAAACTCAATTTCATAAAAATATCATGGTGTTACATTTTACCCCCCTTAAAATTAAATTCTCACTCGAAATTTTTTGGGGTCATCAATGTTTTAATACATAAAAGTTACTTTAATTGAAACCCACATCGTAAAACTGAGTACTGAAACTTCCTTTTAAAAATTAATTTTGGAAACTTAACAATTACCAAAAGTAACTCATAACTAGGTTTCCATATAGGAGAACAATGGTGGAAAGTGAAAACATATACATATAAGAGAAAATTAATTATCAATTTATCATGTAGAGTGATAGAGAATATGGTTATTATAAGGTTAATGACCAAAAAACTATGGACCAAATAGGTCTAAAAAAGGTAATTTCTATTATCATAAATTATGATAATAGGATAAGATTTTATTTCAAAATAAATTGATAATAAATACTTGATTTCATCTCATATGTACAATCTCACTCTTTAGTTGTGCCTTGAACAATCTCCACTTCATTTCTTACTCTAAGAAATGAAGTTAGAATTGTAATACATGCAAAAATAGTGGTTCGTATGATCAATAATAGGATGATAAGTCATTACTTCTATCTCTAGTTATCATCAAAACAAAATGTTTAGCAGATGTTATCCAATATTCATAAATCCTCATATGGATAGATAATAATTTAATCTCTAAAACCTCATCTGATATTTAACATAAACTATTCCATAAATGGTTAAACTTATTACCCTTATGAAAGGTGAAAGTAAAAAAAATTGAAATAAAACAACTAAATTTATCAAAAACAACTTAGCATTGATCCTTCATATATCATAAAGTATCTCTTATTTTTCACATACCAAACACGTTAATATCGATGTCATGTATTCTCTTAAAACATGGTAATAACATTAATTACCATAAAACCTTAGTGAAAACTCGCATTATTTAAAAAATTAACTCTTTCCTCATACCACAAATCCAAAAATTCTATAAACTCGGTCCTTAAACCACCTTGTCATCATATTACTAAATAGTTCTAAGGCCTTTAATACTATCCCATTTATTTTATCACATAATTAAACATCTCTTTAATTTATTATCCCAAAATTATTCACATATTAAGGGTTATACATCCCTTAATCTTATGTTCTTCAAAAATATCACCTTACCACCTAAATCACTTTTCATGGTTACTAGTACCATTCAACACATGTTTTCAAATCCTTAAGTAAAAACTACAGTGGATGAATCCTTAGATATCTCATTATTCCTTAATTCTATAAAATTACTTCTATAAAATTATTCATGAAATACAATACATAAACACTCAATTATTCCACCACTTCATTGAAAAAATCCAAATCTCCAATATTGATCTCAAGAGATTTCCCTTTATCTTTAGTTTTAAGAGGTTACTGATGTTTATCTTCATCGTTAACCTTTAGATTTGGGAACTGATTAGCATAATTGTCATTTTAATTACACTTGAAGAATAAAAGTGGGGGGTTGAATTCTGTACAGCCTTCTATCTATTCAAATAATTATATAACTTTTTCCCATCACTTTGGTAGTCAAATTCCTAATAACCTTCTTTCCCACACTTAAAACATCTACCAGTCCCCTTAAGATAGTTTCATCCATGTTTCTCTCCATGATTTGAGCATAAAGTAAATATAATCTTCTTCTCTCTACAGTTTTTAGAGTTTCATTTTAATTTTATCCTTATTTTCTTATCATAACCATGAAATATATTGGAAAATTCAATATCCATTTTGTAAGAAGAATATGGGGAAGGTACTTACTGAAAAATAATTTCCTGAACTCATCCCAATACATGGTGTTAATTTTATCTTATTGCTGCATATTCTTGATAAATTTCCCCCCCTTATTCACTTCACCTTCCAAGTGATAAGTTCCCAACTTAAATTTTTCACATTCTGAACAATTGATAATGAAAAATATCTTTTCAATGGTATAGATCCACTTCTTAGCAACTAGTGGATCAGTTCTTCCACTAAAAGAATGTGTATGTTTCTATAATAATTAATCAAGGAATGTTTTCTCCCTCCTTTGGCCATATGGAATTCCATAATGATTCATGTATTGATAAGTTTATGTGGTCATAGCAATTTGGTTTTTCATTCCATATTCCATAAAATTTGGTTGCTCAGAAGGGACATCATTGAATTGTCCATTTTATTTCTCATTAACATGGTTCCTTCAAGTTCTTACCATTGAATAAAACCAAAATAAAATATTGTGAATAACACTAATCATACTAGGAAAACTCATAATCTAGGTAAATTACCTTTAATTTATAAATACTTAGGTTTAATACTAGGTTTTCTATGATCATTACAAAAATTCCAGGATTCTAACCTTTATTTTTACTTATCCTTAGGGACATACCTTAACATATCCTTAGAAATATATCTAGGTATCACACTGAAGTTTTCTCATCCTAGTTTCCAAAGTTTGACTAAATCTCTAATCTGATACTAACTATAACAACCCAATCCAAACATACATGAATATTACATTATTTTTGTATAATATTTCATAAATTACACAAAAACATGCCTAAAGACCATATTATTTTACTGCCTTTGGAAACATGGAACACATTCTTATAATTTGATGAAATATCTTCAAAGTTTCCCACAAATATCTTCCCCTTTAATACCCCTACCTAAAACCTTTTTTTATAACTTGGGGAAAAGAAAACATAAAAAAAAGTGATCTCAAATGCATAGTAAAGGTAATAAAGGGAGATAAGTAAGCATAATCATGAACATAAGGGTATGAGAAAATGAGCTTAACATTAGAAGATCATACCATGCATATCAAAGATTATATACATGAGTCATGGCATAAATAATGGAATCCCATAATACATGACTCATGTGGAAATCAAGATCATAATCCTTGAAATCATAACATAGGAATAAGAAATGGAATTTTTGGAAGACACATAAATATATAATATCATTCCCTATAAGTCAAGTATTATTTCAAAAAAATAATAGGGCACTTTATGGCGGTTGTACTTATTAGTCGGGACACACCACCATCCCCTGTTACAGTCCTTTCCTTTTAAGGTATCAGGTGTCCCCATCTTCCCATAGTGGATTGGGTTTACCCGTCTTCCCATAATAGATCAATACTATCAACTTGTTTCTCATCATTATCTCATGAGATATAAATCTTTACCCAATTCATTGGAGGTAGATATATATCCCACCCATCACATAATGAAAACTATACATATGTGTGCCATAAGAAAAAAATCATATCAGAACCCATAAAGAGAAATAGGTTTCATAAATATTTCATCATAACATAACTCATGGAAACTAAACAAAAAATATTAAGATAAATAATAATAATGATATAATTAGATCATATCTCTATTAAAAAATAATTAACATAAAATATCGTTGTCTTGTGTGGTAAATGTTTTTAAAATATCATTTGAAACAATTTTTGAGGAAAATATCCTTCCTACATTAAAAATAACTTTTTAAATCATTAAACATTTAGCAAAAAAAATTCCTTCAAAACTTATAAAGGAATGTTAAAAACCATTTTAAAATATTTTAAATCCATTTTCTTGAAAAATTTTAAAATATCATTTAAAACACTTATAAAACATTTTTAGAAAACATTATTTTGAAGGAACACAAATTTCTGACTGAAGAGAGAATAACATTACATGAAGCTTAAAATATCATGAAAAGAATTATATTCATTATACAACTTTTAAAGGGGGAGTATATACACCTCGTAAAATAATATATGTTCATAACATAACAGGTATCTCAAAGAAGGAAAATTGAGACAAAATTTACTTACCAATTTGGTAGATTTTAAACCACAAACCCCATGAAATAGAGATCATCAAATGGATATATAAATACCCATAAATTTAATTATAAGTACCATATAATACATTCATGGTAATTATATATTCCATGAAAAATAAACAAGTGGTGAATATGGAATAAGTCTCACAGAAATAAAAGTTAGACTAAAAATCCCCTTAATACTTTGTAATCAGTCAAATCATATGCCCCATGAAAGAAAAAAATTATATGGATATATAAATACCATAATATTCATGATAATAGTCATAAAATACATTAATTGTAAATATATACACCACATATAAAAAATAGGTGGTGAACATGGCTTGTATCTCACGAAAAATAAAAGTGAGACAGAAATCTCTTACCTTATGTCTTGACTCTATTCATGCTCATTCAAACCTCCTTTATGATAAAAATATGTTTATTATACATATAAAAAAGATCAATATTCATATATATAATATCATATATTATTTACCTTTGAGTTTATATTACCTACTTATTAACAATTCCAATGTTTCAGGTAATAATCGATATGTTTCTCATATATGTTTTGACTTATTATTCTTGGTCCTCATACTTAGATAATAATTTCATTATCAAAAGAATAGTAAACATAGTATAAATATAATATATATTCATTATATATTTATTTATTTTTATCAATAAAATATAGAAATGGAAAATGAAATACATCATTCATGGAGACGGTAGTCCGTGCATGCGCTTGAACGCTGCTTCCATTTTATGTCGCATTGAAAGAAAGAAAGTACATAAAAATTATGTATATATATAATATCATTATAGTTTAATTATTATGTCATATATATCATATAATTTCACTAAACTCATCCTTAATACATTCCATATAAATTTTTAATTAATCACATCACTTTGAGGAGGCGGTAGTCCACACGTCCACAAATGAAGTTATCATATTTCCACAAAATGGAAATCATGAAGATATGTATTATGTAATAATTAAAAATGAATAAATAAATATTATATATAATATATATCATATAAAAATATAAATTCAATCATTATTTACAACCTTTAAAGGTGTTAATGGAAGAACGAGTGATATTAGTTCGTCAGGTGGTAGTTCGTCGTACACACAAACATTGATTTTGTATCTCATCTGTTGGAAGTGTGTGAGAGTGTAGATCTAACCCTTAATATAAAAAAATATAAATTTATTGAGGATAATTATGTTATTATATAAACATTAAATAATTTAAGAGTTTTAAGTAATAAATAAAAAAAACATTCGTTGATGAATGTTACCTCTTATTTGGGTATCTCATTTTGATTTTCACAAAGGACTTATTTGGTTCACTTTCATCCCAAAGTAAGGCTTATATGATGAATTTATGGAATTTGGGAGGATATTTGGAAAGATTGGGGCTGAAAAAAAATAGGTTTTTAAATGTGAATAAAAGAGAATAAGAGGATCCCTTTTATAAGAGAGGGGAGGGGCACTTTTGTAATTTCTCAAAACATTAATTTATAATAAATTAAATCTCAATAAAAATACCTAAAAAATTCAATTTATTCAAATATAAGATATTTTCAGGTTTTAATATCATAAAAAAAATATTTTAGATAAGTTTTTGTGTTATTTTAAACCTTATCATTTTGATTAACCCTTAGTTAATCCATTTTAATTTTAACTATGGTAATAAAGTTTTCAATATTAAGAGGATGTAATTTTTACTTATAAAGTGTAAATTGTACCATAAATGGAAAATTTATAATATTTTCAACTATATATCACCCCATTTTTCCTTATTTAATATTTTTAGTATTTCTAAATAATTTAATAAAATATTATTTTCATAAAATATCTTAAGTGTCAATTTTGACACTATTCATTAATTTGACTTTAAGAAAATAAATACACAAATATAAATTAGAAAAAATTTATTTAATACACTCTTAACATGTCTTATTCACCTATATAATCCATTTATATCCTTAATTATGTTAAATTATATTTATTTTAATATTCCTAATATCATTTAATTGATTGTTTCATTAATTGAATAATTATTACATCATCATTTTGTAATTATTTATGATAAATATTTATTCACTAAAAAATAAAAATAAATTTATTTTATGTAATTGAAAATTTTATATTTCATAATAATATAAATAGTCAATCATATCTTCTATTTAACCTTAAATTAAAAATATTAAACTTTTTAAAAGTAAGAGTGTGATGTTTTGTCACTCTCTTTGATTTTAATAATATCCAAGTCATTATCAGGGAAAAGTATTCATTAAATTATTCAATTTATATCCTTATATAATAATTGTAAAATCAAATTCATCAAATAAAAATTTATCAAGTGTTAGGGTCATTTTATAGTCCTTATCACTTTATTTGTAACTTAAATTACCCAATTTTCCCATTACCATGGTAATAAAAATTACCAAAGTAATTATTCATATTGGAAAAAAATAAAAGTGACTTATTTAATAAATTTTTACCTTATAATTACAAATATATAATCTATTTTTGATATTTCAAAACACATAATTTTCCAAAATTAATTTAAAATTAATCTTGTTGACAGAATAAGAAAACGAGTTTTTAAAGGGAAAACGCCCAAAAGATTGAAATATTTTTATATCCAAATTCAATGTAAATTTTATTATAATGACCTAAATTGAATTAAATGAAAAAAAATATCTAATTATAATTTAAAACTAATAAAATATATAATTTAATGCTATCAATTATTTTGATGAGAAAGTTATTTTTAATTAAAATTCTGTATTTTTAACTATTCATCATAACATAAAACTTATCAGAAAAGTACCAAAAAACCAACCCAAGAAAATTTTGATATTATGATTTCAAAGAAGAAGTTTATTTTATAAAATGGAATTTATAAAATTGTCAAAAACTATATTTAAAACAAGATCTCCATTGAAAGGTGATAAAAATGTCTTTTTAGAAAAATACTTCTTTTATAAGTAAAATTGGATTTGTTCTTATATCATGTATAAAAATCACATAAGATGAATGTTAAAAATTATATTGAATATTATATGTATATATATATATATCATTAATATAATCCAACAAGAGTTATTTTTTTATTTATTGGAATAAAACACACTTTTGTGCATTTAAATATTTTTTCAGAAAAACATTTCCTTTTATTTTAAAAAGAAGGTTTTACATTAATTTATAATTAATTGGTAAAATAATTATATATACATGTGTAAAAAATAGTTTTATAATTTATTTAATCATGTTCATACCTATCATTCTAATGTATAGGCTATAATTTTCTTGTTTAACTAAGTATGATAATAAAATCATGTTTCATAAAAACTCAGTGTTATGTATAACACAAGATAATCCAGTGTATAGTGTAATGAAATACATCAAAGAAATAAAATTATTTTAAAAAAATATATTTCAAAAAAAATCTTGGGGTATTACAGTTCCCCACTCCACCTCAATGGCAATCCCCAATGGCTACCCCTCTTCCCCTTTTCCCGGCTCATCTTATCTCTGTTTTTTTAAGGTATATGATACATGTTGGATTTTTCTAAGTGTTTTAATTAAATTATATAATGATGTATAATTGAGTGTTTTTTTGGATTCCTTGAATTATAAATATGTTTTCGGATCTAAATAAGCATTATTTTTTACTATCATTTGAGAGCGATGATCAATTTTCAAGAAATATACACTAAAATTTGGACCTAGATATACCCTTGATTGTTAATATAGTTTTTTCACTACTTTATTGATTAATATAGTAATTTTTTAGTATTATAATTTATTTTGACTCTTTCTTTCTAAGTTTATTTTTATATGATGCCTTTCTGGAATTACCTAAAATACATAATTTATCAATGTCTCGTTGCTTTGAAATTTTAAGTGTGAAAATTTTAGCATGGTTTAAAAATTATGTTCTGAATTTTTTATAATGTCCAGCTATCTTGATGTTTATTTTTAGAAATATTTTGATTCTGATTTTCCCATAGATTAAATTACAAGTATTGATAAATACCAAACATGATTTTCTTGTATATTTTATTTTTAATTCACTTTTTAAATACCCACAATTCATGTTAAAATTTTATAATTTTCATATTCTAGTGTTTTAATTTGTTATAATTATATAATTAAAATTTTCCTTATTTTTCTTTTTTTAATCATAAAAACATACAATTTTAATATTAATGTCAAGATTAAAAATAGTTTCAGCTAAATTTTTTATGAGAAATACATTTTTTTAATATTTTGAAAGGTTGAAGTAATCTTATAGTATAGTTTTAAATGAATTTAAATTTATCATGAATATATTTTATATTTGATAAATGTAATAATTTTCTAGCTAGACTAAAAGAAATATTGTCACCAGATATCACAGTTTCAAGTTCTTGTTTTGTGATACAAAAAATATTGATTTTCATAATTATTAAAGCAAGAGATAGCTATAGAGACAATCATGTTTTGGTAATATAAACTAATAACTGGTAATATGAAAAGAAGAAAAGTTAGATATCTTTTAATGTTGGATTGAATCATTTTTATATTGAATGTATGTTATGTAGAATCGAGACCCTTCCTTGTCCAATGATTAAGTTGGGTGATGTTTAATTTTTATTGTACTTGTTTTATTAAACATTTATATTTTTATATATGAATGTATAGGGAGAATACTGACAATCCTATACCTATTGATAAAATTTTTATTGATTTACCTTGAAACACACCTCAGTTAGAAAGGGTTTGGAAGAATTTTTGGATTATGAAAATGAAAATCGATCAATAGATTGTAGAATAAAATGTTTGTGTACTAATTATAAATTATAGTGATGGTTGAATAGAAATGAATTATATACACATTTTATATTGAAACAGTTTCTTGATCTATATGTATGTTGGATTTGGCATAGTGAATTGAATGTTATAGAAAGTTAAAACAATGAAATACTATTAACAAAACACAAAGTGACCCTCTAGAGGAGAATTTAGTTTGAAATTTGATAAATAATTCATTTGGATTTATAGGATACGTTGTCATAGATTTTAATATATAAAAATAACCTTAAGTTGATCCTAAGTAGTTTAATCTTTCTTAGAACTTCAGTGACCAAAAAATGAGTTTTATGAATTATTTGAAGACGGTAAACAAGAACTGTATGAAGGGTTTGTTAAGTATTCAAAATTTTCTTTTACACTTAAGTTATATCAAATCATATGTCTCTATAGAATTACTGTTAAATAAATTTCCATTATTTTTGAGATGATTCATGATGCATTTAGTGAATATAATATCCCTGCATCATTCTATGAGATGAAGAAAGTAATCAACAAACTTTGAATTGATTATGTAAATATACATGCATTCCCTAAGGATATCTTTCTTTAATAGGGAAAATATGTTGATAAATAATAATGCATAAGATGTCATAAAAGTATATAGAAGTCAATGAGAAACAATGAGATTATAAATCAATGTAACCCCAAGAAGAAATAGAATAAGAAAACTCCTACAAAGGTATTGTGTCACTTTCCTTTTAAACCACACTTTATAATGTTATTCATGTTGTCTAAGACTACATACGACATGAAGCAACATGCTAAGGATGGTAATTATGGCTAGATGAGACATATAAAATATTCAGCATGATGGAAAATGTTTGATTCAATATATCCAAATTTTTCTGTAGATCCCAGGAATATATGTTTGGGATTGGATTCTATAGTTTTTAACCCTTTTGGTACTTTAAGTACTAATTATTGAATTTGTATAGTTGTTTTGATACCCTATAATCTACCTACATGTATGTGTATGAAGAATAATTATTTCATTAATTTGATGATTATTCCTGAAAATAAAATGCCTAGAAATGACATTGATGTATACCTTTCCCTCTAAAAAAATAGTTGTAAAAATTATGGGATGATGGCGTAGAAACATGTGATGCTTCAATGTGAAAACTATTAAAAATACTTCTTTCTTTAATTTGGATAATTAGACACATTCATAGACTAAAAAATTTAACCAGTTGGGATACTCATACTAGCTTGACTTATCTAGTGGGTAATTTTGATTTTGAACCTCAATGATTACCTCATATTAAAAAAAATTGTTTTATGTGTCATCGTTGATTTCTTGATGATTCTCATAAATTCACATTTAACAGAATAAAATTCAATAGAGATATTTAATTTATAAAGCCAATGAATTTGTTATCTGATTCATAGATCATGGGATAATTAATGAATGTCGCAAGAATTTAGAAAATTTTATGAGTTTAAATAAGGAGGAAGGGGTATGAGGTATAGTATCTAAAGCAGCTCGAACACAAAAATGGAATAAAAAGAGTATATTTTTCAAACTTCCTTATTGGGAGTTTATTTTGATACATCATAATCTTGATGTATTTCATATTGAGAGTAAAATCTGTGATAATGTAATTTTTTCATTTCTTAATGAGAAGGGTAAATCGAAGGATGACCTTAATTCTCATAAGGATTTGGATTCAATGAATATAAATCATGGTTTGTGGGAAAATGAGAATGGAAAGTACCTTCGGCTATTTTTACAATGGAAAATATTGAGAAATACATGTTCCTTTGAACATTAAAGAATATTAAAGTTCCATATGGATATTCATGTAACATATCAAAGTGTGTTGACTTAAAACATTTAAAGTTACAGGGATTAAAAATTCATGATTCATATATTATGATGGATTAGTCGTTTGCATTGTCATTGAATAATGCATTAACTAAAAAAAAGTAAATGAAATTATAGTTGATTTTTATACCATTTTTAGAGATCATTTTATAAAAACTCTAAACCCAACTGAGCTTGATAAACTTCAACAAATAATTTTTTTGACCACCGCCAATCCTAAATGTTGCTAACTTTGTATATATTTTTCCCATTTTTAATTGGGTTTAGTGGTAACCTTACATGGATCATAATCCTAGAGGCACTTAGGACAATTACATGACCATTGAAGGCCCATGAAAGATACTACTGGAGTAGACCCACCCGGTATATATATATTTTTTTAACAAAATCCCAAACATTGCAAGGCTGCACAACAAGCATTTCCCCATAGAAAGATGCACAGTGACTAGTCCCTATAGAACATGCCATTCCCTCTCGTTTCTCTAATCTGGTAGCCCTGTGAAGCTGGGAGCAGTTTCTTTGAACCCCATCTAGATCAACATCGTTGAAATATTCTTAGTTTTTTTCTCCATTCCATGGATACTACCCTTTGACCCATCATCACCTACATTCCATCCCCTTCATTATTCACCATGATGGTCCGTTTAACTATTAATTTGGTTGAAGAAGCTAAACTTGGTGGATATGTACACTATCAATGGATGTATCCAATTGAGAGGAATGCTGATATTTTTTTTATTTTCATTTGTGATTTCAATTTTATCAAATCATTGTGTAAAATTTTTTAATGTGTTTCTTTTTTTCATTGGGTACATAGGTCATTTAAAATCATATGTGAGGAATAAAGATGAACCAAAAATCTCTATTATAGAAGGTTGTATAGAAAAATAGTGGTTGACCTTATATTATAGGTATTTGTATGGGATTGAGACGAGATTTAATCTTGTGGGAAGTTTTTACTACGTCTCTACTAATTCTCATTCTGAAAACTAGTCATCGATATTTACAACTATTGGATGACCAATTGGAAAAAGGCAAAATTTTGCACTAACTGAATTGGATTTTTTACAATAATATATACATGTGCTACTCAATAGTCTTATTTCATATCCATTTATTGAATAATTGTGATTTCAAAAAAAATAGGTGGCTAAGGGGTCGAGATCAAAAAAATATGGAATTAAAGAAATCTATTAATAAGGAGATTTTTGAATGGTTCTCCCATCGTGCAAGTATATAATCATATTCATATCATTAACATGTAGTTATTTTTTCTATGTTAAAAGAAACACCATATATCTTATTATATAGTCACTTAATGTTGATAATCAATCTGAAATATTAAATGATTTGATGTTTTTGGCTCGAGTTCCTCTAAGGAGGGCTAAGATATTTGATGCCTACAATATTCATGGGTTTCGGTTTCATACAATTTATCATGAAGAAGACTTGAAAACTCAAAATAGTGATGTATTTACGCTTACATAGGTGGGATAATATGGAAATATGAATGATATAATTAAATTAAACTATTATGTATAGTTTTCATTTGTCTTATTCAAATACAAGTGGGTAAACATTGATGAGGGTATAATGGAAGATTCGTTACATTTTATGACTGTCAACTTCTCTCGCTTGATCTATACTGGTGAGCATGAAGAGCATAATCCATTTATCTTGGCTTCACAGGCAAAGATGGTTTATTATATGGATGATGAGATACATAAAGTTTTAAGTGTTGTTGTACACTTAAAGCATATAGACTTATATGATATGGGTGATGAAGGTCAATTGGTACTTTGTGAGAGTGAACCTCATCAACCACAAAACATTGAATAGTTTTTTCCTAAAAATACCAAAATAATAAAACTTCTAATAGAGAGAGAAATATAATAAATTTTCACAATAGAGGTTGATAACAATGAAGACGATGAAGATGAAGATAATTGAAGGTATAATTCAGAGAAAATATATTACAATTTTTCATTGATAAGTGTTTCATACATATATATATTGTTATATTTTTTTCTTTTCTTTGTAAAAATATTTTAGTTTTTAATTTTTTATAAATTTAATTTATCTTAACCATTTGAATTATAGGAATGATGAGAACAAAAAACATTCAAGATCCAAATCAATCAACATCTCGGAGCACACCACCACTACTATCAACTTCAGTGTATTCGAGCGATTATGTTGTACTTGAGACTACTAGTGATCCAGACATTTCTCCAAATGTGGTTGGTATCCCACCATTTATTTCACCTCTATTGATAGAGTAGTTAGTTACCCTTCCATCCATGGGATATTGGTGAGTTATCATTACTAGTATACATTTTATTGTATAAAAAACTATATATTTTATTAATTGTTTAATTTATTTTTCAAATAGATAAAGATAACAATAGAAGGGATATAAATATGAACATAGTAGATGTATGGGACCTGATGGACTTTAAGATAATTGTTCCATTTGATGAGTTCAGGGTGCCTATTGGCAGATTCATGGGTAGCTTACTTGCAAGATGATGATATTTCTCATTGATTATAAATATTGGAGACATATTCCCACAAATTGGAAAAATGAGGTCTTCAATAAATAAGTAAAGGTATTATTAATTTAATATTCATTGATAACTAATTTAAAATACATGAGTAAAATTTTTTGTTATACTCATAAAGTGTATGTTTTTTATTTTTATTTTTTTTTCATTTTGATGTCTCTAACTCTGTTTCACACCCCTAGGCTCTGAAAATTTTGGGAAAGAAATGCAGAGGTTTTAAATGGATATTATGGAATGAGTTTAATGACACATCTTTGTGCTCATGATATATGTATGAGAAAGTGTCTTAAGGAATTTCTCATGAGTAATGGAAGTTTTTTATTGGTATTAATAGAGATGCATCTCATGAGGTAATTGCATATTTTATAGTATATTAATAACATAAACACAATAAAATTAAAAAAATTATTAATTTTGATATATTTTTGGGAATTATCTAAAAATAATATTGTAAAATCGTGATAAATAGGTCATTCCTAGTATTTCTGGGAATCAGAGTTTCTTGAGAAAAAGAACAATTTTGGTTTGTATTTCATCCATTATTATTTATATCATTTTATTATAAGTCAAGGTTTTTTCTAACTTTTTTATACTTTTTTATAAATTCTAATGAATTATGTCACTCTATTGGATGAATAAAGATGTGATTTAATGTGAATAGGAAACACGAATGCATTTTTTAAAGGACCCTACCAAAGACATTAGAGTTAGTTATTTTCATTACTATTCTATGTTATTTCATTACTATAAAAAAATAATGAAAAATATATTATAACAATAAAAAATATTTAAACCCAATTAAATGGGTTCAGCTACATGGATCAAACGATGCTAATTTTTCTTTGTTTAATACATCTAGGAGGTCCCAATTAATTGGGTTTAAGACTTATTTTTTCTTATAATTTATTTTTCAATATTATTTTTTAAATTTAATTAAATAAAAATAAATAGTAATGAAAATTTTATTAATTAGATAATATTATAAAGTTAAAATATTTAAAAAAACATTATTAATATGTTTTGTATTAATAAGTTAAAATTCAATAAGTCTGGGATGTGAACCCTTCACAATCATCATCAGTTTCCTAGAACGATACAGTTGTAATCATTTTAGGGAAGGAACATCTCATACATGTGTGGGGCTGGTGTAACATCTCGAACCATGTGCCTCATACTGATTCCCTGAGCTAGTCGGTCACATGACCTCAGGCACACCTCCACGTATGCCAGAGGCTGCAGACTCACTACAAGGGTCTGATAAGTCATTCCTAGGGAGATTATACCCTCTTTTATCATAGTAATACACCAACAGAAATAAATAAGCAAAGGGGGAATCTTATATAACAATAAACAATACCAATATCTTAATATAATCAATGCGGAAAATACAATATGAAACTAAAGAAAAAAACATTCCAAGGTAATGTGTGGTCAAGTGTATAAAATGAAAACTAAAAATAAGGAAACTAACACTCCCAAATGGGTCTCGAACCACATCAGGTTCCCTCTACCATGCTCCATCCCAAATCAGCCATCTAATACGGGGACATTTCCCTTAACCTTTCCTATATCCATGAAATTTATTCATGTTCTAATTAGAAAGACTGAGTAGGGTGTGAGTACAATTCATTTGACCACCACCAACGGTGTCTAAAACAAATCTGTTCAATGAAAAGTGTATGTAGGTGTATAAAGAAATAATTACTGTATATAAGTATACAGTTATCACATTTTCAATTAATCTTTATTAAACTACATAGACTGCTAGATTCCCTAGGACACTCGTACCTCAATACCTACTACGGACCACGCCAAGTTTGAACCATATTACACATTCAAATCACATTTCATTTTTACGGCCACTTAGAACCATATTCCAATGCCAATGTTTTGGGTGTAGAATGTTATGTCTAGTACCCCATTTATAAAACATTAATATGTATAACATGGGAATATAATGTCATGTCTAGCACCCCAATTCTCAATCAGGCATATATATATATATATATATCCTTAGTATAGATCATCATGCCTCTCACCCCAATTCTCAATCATGTGCATATATCATTGGTGTTGATCATCATGTCGAGCACCCCATTTAACAACTATGAAAGTATATCACTGGCATAGATCATCATTTCTAGTACCCCATTTATCAATTATGCATATACATCATTTCTTATCACAACATCACATGTATCTCATTATCAAATGCTTTCACATTGTCATGTAAACCAAGATTAAACACATTAATCTTATTATCAAAATTAACTATCACAACTTCCATTAGTTAATTCATAAATTAATTAATCCAAGTATATTAATTAATTCAACAATTAATTAATACTTTCACAATATCAACATCCAGTAATTAATTCACTAGTTAATTATTAAAACAAATAATCCCAAAACTTCATAATTAATTCAACCATTAATTATCTCAATTCATAGCATCCATATTCCATAATTAGTTCCAAAATTAATAACTCAATTCAATTATCTCAATTCCTTCATAATTAATTCCTACAATTAATCATCAAATTCACAAATCCCAAAACCTCATAATTAAATCAACCATTAATTATATCGATTCATAACATCCATATTCAGTAATTAATTCCACAATTAATTAATCAATTCAACCATTTAAATTCCCTTATATTTAATTCCCGCAATTAATTATATCATTCAATGACCCAAAATCTCACAATTCTATAACTATCTTAATTAATTAATTTACCACATTAATTAATTCAATTAAAGGTTTAAATTGCTAAAAAACTCTATAAATTCTATAACTTGAATATATGAAATCAAAATCACAACAATGGGATTTTAATTTTAGACCACCTACCTTGATTCACTGATGAAGAACGCCCAAAAAAAATCCCCAAAATTGAGCAGCACAATGACATAGATTTAGAACTGTATCTCATAACCCTAAATTAAGATTAAGGAAACCAATATCTTACCAATATAGATCTAGATACACAATCCTAGATCTATATTCCCCAAATCTAGATCTAGATCTATCAAAATAGAAGATAACTCCCACAAAAATAACCAAAAAATGAAGGAGGATGAATGGGAAAGAAGCGGGATAGGATCCACATACTGAGAGAGGACAAGATCTTCTATTCAGGCTTCAAATCGTGAATAAATAAGGTTGGGTGGACTAAGAATCCCTCCAAAAATCTCTTAAATAATCCAAAATTGTGAGGGTCCGAGTTTGGGTTGAATGGGGGATGTTTCTAGGTTTTGGGTGGATTTAAAACTAATTTTCATGCAATTAAAAATACCATGTATGGTTTCCTAGGTAGGTATGAATGGTTTCCCCTAAAAGTTCCAATCATGAGCCTATTGTTTTAGGGTTGCATAGTTTCTATTTCTAAGGTGGATGGTTTAAAAACTGTGTGTCGTCCATGTAAACCCCCACTATTCAGTGTTGCATGGTTTTATGGGTTGGGGTGCACAATTTGATCTAACCATATTACAACCATGCATAGACCCTTTTTTATTCTATTTTTATTGATTTTCACCCAAAAATTCCCTAAAGTACAACTGAAAGGCACTGTCGTGAGTGCTTTCAAATTTTGTTTGGTTTCGGGTTACTTAGGTGCAGTAGAGTGGCTGACCAAGGTCGTATCTCAAAGGATGAAGTAAATTAAAACAACTTATTAAAGGTATTCTAAAAATCAAATAAAAGAGAATAAAAATTCTACTTGAAAGGAAGGGGGGTTGTTTATTGTTTATAAAACTAGAATAGGTTTTCTAAAAGAAGATTTTAGTTTTTTTGTTTTTAATTTTGAAATGAAATTCAACGCAACAAGAAGATGTTTTTTAGAAAATATTTTAAAAGGTGTAATAAATATAAATCTTCCTCTTCCCTCAATTATTTATCATTATCATATAAATTAGAATCCACTTAATTATGATCCTCTAACTTGTTAACCCTCAAACCCTATGAGAATTAACTTTACCACAAAGATTAAGTGAACTAAAACATAGGCTAGCTTTGAAACATGCAATCGTGGCACCCTGATTTGATTAATGTTCTAAATCTAGATTATGGTCAGTGGTAAATTAAGGCATATGTCCATTCTGGAAAATGATGATTAATTGAGCTTAGGAATTATATTTTAACTCTTTAAATTTATCCCACGTGGTCTTGTTTTACCGATTAAGTTTGCGCTCTCACAATTTATATAATACTCGACCTCGCATGTTTTTGTGTTAATTGTTCAATTGATTGATTAGTTTCTTATAATTTAAAAACTCAATTAATGGATCTTGTTAAGTGAATTACAGTATCTCAATGATTCAAAATAACTAAATGAAAAGGGTATAAGATAGATCGATCACTAAGAGAACTACTCTTCCATGGGTAGTGTGGTCATTGTGGAGAGGTTATTCATGAGCCAAGGATTGAAAGTGTAGAACCCAATCTCGTCTCCACTCTTGATTCCAAACCAAATAGCATGAGTAAAGAAGAATATAATTGAACAAAACAGAAGAAAATAGAAGAAATAAAAGAAGAACAAATAATTTTATTACACAAATGAAAACATTACAACATGAAGAAGAGAAGAAGCATTTAATGAGGGGATCTATGCTTCAAGAGCTACCCCTCTTACAATGGTTGCATAATTTGGGTGAAACCATTATCCTCTGACTTAAATCTTATAATTCACATCAAAACCCCACCAAATGATAAGAAAACCAATTTATAGAGTGGTG
Organism: Viscum album; assembly: GCA_963277665.1. Classification (NCBI taxonomy): domain Eukaryota; kingdom Viridiplantae; phylum Streptophyta; class Magnoliopsida; order Santalales; family Viscaceae; genus Viscum; species Viscum album. The sequence continues at coordinate 691,112,873 of OY728122.1, forward strand.
GGGAGGCTAGGTTCAAAGTGGTTTCAAGTGTGAATGGGGAATCTCAGCCAAATATTTTATGCCAAACTGAACCACCCATTTGATCACCAAAATGCATAAATCCTCTGTCCTTCCAAAAGGATGATTCCTATTAAAAGGATTCCTCAAGATATTATCAAAATTTGGGCCAAATATCAGTATGGATGAAGAATTTATGGCCCAGATACGAAACCCATGTCCAATCTAGCGAGTCCAGCCCAAATTTGGCTTAATGGACCATTTGTACCAACCAAATTCATGATTTAGCTAAAATTTCCTAAATTGAAGTGGTATAACATTATGTCAGGAACACATTTACAAAATATTAAGTTCAAATAATTCAATTAAAATTATTTATGTTTGAAATACTACATTGAATTTTTAAAGGGTAAAAATGGAATTTTCATTAAATTTTCAAATGAATGATCTAATACCAAATATTCCATAAATGAACATAGTTAACACAATTTGAGGAAATTATATCATTTATTATCAATAAAATATTCAATTAAATTTTGTTTTATCAACTCCCCCACACTTACCCTTTTTCACTCCTGGGCAAAACCTCATATCATGTATTCCAAAAATTTGTGACATGTAAACATCAATATCAAATCAAAACAAATTTTAAAACACATATCCTTGAGATCCAACAATTCCACACCAAGAAAAAAAAATATATCATGACTCATAAAAAATATTATTTTAAGTTCTCTATTTATATCATTCAATGTATTTCCACTTCTTTTATCCTCTTATGCACACAAAACACTTACCTCACTCGAATTTTCTCTTATCACACAAATTTCAGTTTTTCAGAAATGTCTTCATCACCCAAACTCATAAAAGGGTCACCATAGGGTTGATAAATTCATGCATCACCACCCGATGCTATTTAAGGACATATGTTTATCATGAGGACTTTTCAGGGTTTTTCTGTGGCTTTCGGTTGGTAGGATTTAGATGAGAAAAGATCTGAGGATAAATGAGGAGGGCTTAACTCTTTTTGAAGCAAAATTGCATTATTCTCATTTCAACTTAAATATGGTCTCCTCCTCAATCCTCATAGCATCAATTCTGTCACGACTGGTCCTCGGGGCCCGTGCCGTGACTACCCCAAGCCCGCCTTCCATAGGCCAGGGGCTGGCGACTAGCACCAAGGCGTAAATCCCAGAAAAAGGGAAGGCATTGCCTTTGAAAAGTAAACAAGCACCACAGAGTAAGAAAGTGGAAAAGTAAACACTAAGTAAAAACTGTAACAAGTTGTGCTGAAAGTAAAAGGGGTCAGAAATACAAGCCCAACTGTAAAGTACAACTGAAAGAGGAAAAAAGAAACTGAAAAGAAAAGCCGCAGCGTCGAGTCGTCCTCTGGAAGTCCCACCTGAAGGGTGGGTACAGATAGCCTCCACTGCTCCTCGGGTCCACCTGACCGCTCCGAGTACGTCCCGCCCAGTGGTCCACCTCGAGGTATTGTCATACTCTGCAAGCCTCCACCACGATCAGCATTTTCCGTCATCTGCAACCAACACAACGTAGTGCGGGCATAGCCCGTGAAGGGGTGAGTATAAGATACTCAGTAGGGACCCCGAGACCCCCGAAGGTCTCCGAGAATCCACAAGGGATGATCCACAAAGGAAAGATACAATCACGAAGTAACATCCAACACTGCTTAGGTATATGCCTATACATATACCTAAGTCATCAATTTCCGTTCGGCTCCAACATCCGAGCCCAAGCACAACCCAGTCCACACAGGAAAGCAAAACGTAAATCCACACAGGATAGCACAACACAATCCACAAAGGAAAGTAACACAGGATTCAGATCACACAGGTATAATTCTTCAAATGATGATAGAGATGATCAGATGTAGCCACTGATTCATCTAATCTGTCGGACCCACAAAGGATCGGAAGGTACTAACCCCCGCAATGACCTACATAGGATCGATCATGAAGTTGGACCCAAAGCTATTTGGAAAATCCTTCTCCATCAAGTACAGTGGTTATGCCGCTACAACCAAGCGCTTCCCTCTTACCTTGGACTGCTGTAGTACTCCACCTATCGGGTAATGTGGGTCTGCTGCTACAACCAAGCGCTCTCCCGTGCCGCTACAACCAAGCGCTCCTCCGTCGTGGGTCTGCTGCTACAACCAAGCACTCCCATGTGCCGCTACAACCAAGCGCACCTCTTTAGTGGGTCTGACGCTACAACCAAGCGCTCCCTTGTGCCGCTACAACCAAGCGCACCTCTGTCGTGGGTCTGCCGCTACAACCAAGCGCTCCCCTGTGCCGCTACAACCAAGCGCACCTTTGTCGTGGGTCTGCCGCTACAACCAAGCGCTCCCATGTGCCGCTACAACCAAGCGCACCTATGTCGTGGGTCTGCCGCTACAACCAAGCGCTCCCCTGTGCCGCTACAACCAAGCGCACCTCTGTCGTGGATCTTCCGCTACAACCATGCGCTCCCCACTCGGCTATCCGCAACACACCGAGTCGTTCGATCAGCAGTCGTCAAATCTCAACCAGCTCTAGGGTTTCCGCATACAGCATGCTCGTTCCGGGAGGGTCCACTCCACGAGCTAAGAGGTCGATGCATCAACTGACATGTATTCTGGAGTTGATGTATCCCAAGATGTACCGTAGTGTTCACTGCCGAAAACACAGAGGATTCCCGTACTGTTTTCATCATCGTCACAGTCGAATCCACGGAGGGTCTCTTTATAGTCGTCGTCATCGAAGTCGCAGCCAGCACTAGGGTCCCCGCACACGGCAAGCTCGTTAGGGAGGGTCCGCTCCACGAGCAGAGAGGCTGATACATCAGCTGAATCAAATTCCAGAGTTGATGTATCCAAAAGTTCTGTATCGTCAACAGGAACTCAACGTCGCAGACGGCGCGTCAATCGGACGCCCGGTCTGAGAGTTATTGGTCTTTCCGTCCCAGGGGCCCGGTTGGTTTCTAAGGCAAAACCAACCCGACCGTACTCCACCTGCGTCCAAACCTCGGGCGGAGTATGCCAAAAGATCTGTCTCACTTAGAGGAAAACAACAAAGTCGACGGCACGTCAATCGGACGTCCGGAACTCAAGATATGAGCGTTTCCGCTCCGAGGGCCCGGTTAGTTTCGTGTACGAACCAACCCGGCCGAACCCAAAGTATCCCAAAACCTTGAGGCAGTATACCGAAACGACCGTCTCGATCCGAGGATCGTGTTTCTACTGACGGCGCGTCGTTCGGAGGCCCGTAGCTCAATTTACGGTCAAAAGACCAAAAACGGCCCAAGACCGGGGGTCTGGGCCCGGCCCGACCCGGCCCGACCCCCCCCCCCCCCCGGGTCGACCCAAACCGGGTCGACCCGACCCGGTCCGACCTAGCTGGACCCAGTCCGGTCCGGCCAGGGCGTGGCCCAACCCAGCCGGCCGGCCCGGCTCGGCTCGGCCGAGCGGCCGAGCGTGGCAGCCGCGGGGCGCCGCCCCCGCGGGATGGAAGAGCCGCAGCCCTCGAGGGGCCGCGCTGGACTTCAGCGGACGCGGCATGTTGTCGTGTCCCGTGCGTTTTAGCCGGACCCGCGCGGCCGCGGGTCCGCTGGCCGCCACCGCCGCGGCTTCAGCCGCGGCGGCCCTGTCTGGCGGTGCGCCGGGGCGCCGCCGGCGACCCGCGCTGCCGGAGGCTTCCGCGGGCCACCGGAGTTGCTCTGGTGGTCCGTTTTCCTTCTCGTCTGCACCACTGCTCCTCCCGGGTCCCGTTCTTCACTGTGGGAACATTAAATCGCTCTTGCGTCACGTTTTGTTGTCGCCTGCCAAATCCGCACAACAACGAAGATCTGTGGAGGGTTATCGGGTCGTGTTCGTTTGGCCCGCACCCTCCGCGTTAGGCGTTAACAATCAGGAAGAATAATCAACACATCAAACAAAAATTTTATTCAATTAAAATTGTTCTTATGAAACCGGGTTCTTTATTTTAAAATAAACGATCACGGGAAATATAAATTATTTCACAACAAACCCCTACCTCGTCAAGTCATCGCACGCGCGTTCTTCGCAGAGTTGATTGCCGCGGAAGGAGGCGATCGTGGCATCGCGGAAGGGCGTCGGGTCGTCGTGGATAGGCGTCACGTCATCGCGGAATACGGTGACACGTCGACGAACTCTGAGGTTCAAGAAAAAACAGATTTAATTAATAATAATTAAATCCATATTGTTGTTTTAATCCACAAAGTAAAATTAAAGAACCGCAATCTCTCACCTCAATAGGTGATCGAAGATTTTTGTTGCGGATGAAGGAACGTCGCAGAAGAATTGTCGTGGGAGAGGAAACGTCGGCGTCGCGGCACACGGCGTCGCGTCGCCGATTTTCACGGGTTCGGCATTCTTCGTCGGAGGCCGGCGTTCTTCGCGTTCTTCGCGTTCTTCGCGAAGGAGGATGAAGAACTCTTGGTTCCTGCCAAATCCTCTCAACAAACCTTCTTTCCAGAAGTCGTGCGTTGGTCTTATTTTATTATTACGCCAACGGATTGAAAAACAGGTTAAGAAACGATTAAATTAATTCATAAAATTAATTCAACGAATAAAACCGCCCAATTAAATGGTGCGTTAAGAATTTAAGAAAACGCGTCAGTTGACTTTCACAATGACGGGTTTTCGAGGGTGCGTTACTTAGCGGAAAAGAAACGGTGGGGCTCTTGCGGGCCCCACCTCACAAATATCCTACCAAGAGGGTAGGATATTTTTGGATAGCACCTTATCTGCATCAACTCAGCTTAAGCGGCTTTAAGTGTCTTTTAAGTGTCTTAAGTGAAACAAAAATAAAATTGTCGCACAACTTTATTTTATTTCATAACTTTAAACCCAAAAATTAAAAACCACACCCGAGCAAACGCAACTCCGGAAGAGGCGTTTCTAAGCAATTACCGGTGCTGCGATTCCATCGGTGCCCTTAGAATTTGATTCTGGGCACCGGTTCAAAAGTTAGAAAAACTCGCTCGTCCGTTCACTGAATGTACCCGAGCCAAACTTCGAAACATGATTCCAGGCACACCGGGCCTCGGAATCTGGTGCCGTCAGAAACTGCGCTCTTGTAAAATTCCAAAGAAAAAAAAATTCCTTGAAATTTCTGAGTCTTTACATTACTCCCACCATAGGTCTTTACATCCCCGTAAAGCTTCAACACAAACTAGGGATACAAATGCGGTACTGAGCACGCATCTGAGCCACCCGCTCCAAAGTGCTCTCCTGGAGGCTCCCGTGCTTCCATCTGAAGCGCACTAGAGGAATCGATCGTCCACGTAGGACCCGCTCCTGTCGATCCTCGATCTCCACTGGGACCTCCACAAAAGTCTCCCCATCATCAAAGACCAGCTCTCCATGGTCAAAGGTTTGCGTCGGGTCGTGCACGTATCTCCTCTGCTGAGATACGTGGAAGACGTCGTGCACCTGGCGCAACTGTGGTGGTAGAGCCAGGCGATAAGCCACCTTGCCAATCCTACTGAGGACCTGGAAGGGTCCGATGAAGCATGGAGACAACTCGCCGCTTCAGCCAAACCTTCGTAATCCACGTTGAGGAGAGACCCGCATGAAGACGTGATCGCCATCCTCGAACTCAAGTGGCCTCCGCCTCCTATAAACATAGGACTTCTGTCGGCTCTGAGCTATACTCATCTGCTCCTGGATGACCTGGACCTTCTCTGTCGTGGCCTGGACCATCTCCGGTCTCACAAGAACTGCTAAGATTTCTTCTTTGCCAATAAGAGAAATCTGGTCTCATCCCCTGGATGAACCACTTCCTGTGCCTAATACAGTCAATTCCGACATGGATGTTACTAATCCAAACCAAGGATGACATCGTAAGGCCTCGATGCTACTACCAAGAGATCCAACCGTTACTCTCGCCTCCAAGGGTTGAGTCACACTGTCGGAATCTGTGTGTGGTAACTGGGTCTCCTCCAGTAGATGTCTCACAAGTGAGGGTCAAGTCAACAGTCTAAACCGGAACCTCTTAGTAACAACACAAAAGAGGACAGGAATAAATACATCACAAGGGTATTCGTCTTTTATTATTGCATCTCATAATACAAAGACACTATACTATAGAAACAAGGAACTATAAGTACAAAAGACGTATCCACTAGTTCCGCTCCTGTCCATCTGCTCCCGGAGCTCCATGATCGTAGGCCTCAGCTGCCTGAAGCTGAGCTCTCCCATGTCCTTATGTCCCCTGTGGTCGGGGTGGACCTCCTGGTGGTGGTGGTGGTAACACCCCGAAGCGTCGTCCACCTCCAACTGCACGGCCAGCTCCCCTGCCATGGCCGCCTGCTCCTTGCGGCCCGCCCTGATCGAACCTCTGCCTCAGCCTGGGGGTCCTTCGTTCATCAGCTGGTCATCCGAATGGCGGGTCGGACAGTCACGAGCCATGTGACCAATCCCGCCGCAGGAGTAACACTGCCCTCTCATGGAAAGTCGTTGTCCACCCCGAGTGCCTCGCACAAATGATCCAGAGTCATGCTGTTGACCACCTATAGGTCTAGTCCTCTTGGACCCCTGCGTCATCTGTCTACTGCCTGCTGTAGAAGACTCTGCCGCATGCCGGCAAGTGGTGGGTCCTGCTGCTGGAGACTGCTCAGCAAGGAAACTCTCCACTAAGAGGGCTCGCTCCAACACCCCTGCCTGAGTCGGAATGTTGAGGGAGATCATTGAAGCCCTGATCTCGTACCTCAGTCCCTGCTCGAAAGTCCGGGCCTGGAAGAACGGGTCCCGTACCATATCTGTGGAGTAGCACGAGAGATCAGTAAATCTCGCCGAGTACTGGGCCACTGTCATGCTGCCCTGCCGCAGCTGTAGTAGCTCCTGGATGCGCACCGCTCGGAGGGTGGCTAGGACGAACTCGGAGTGGAAGATGCTCTCAAAGTCCGTCCAGAGCAGAGATGTCTCGTCGTGCACCTGGAGCATCAAGCTCCACCATCTGCCTGCTGCCGCGTGCTGGAGGCTCGCTGTGAGGATTACCATGAGGTTTGCTGGTATCCTCACTAAACTGAAAACCCGCACCACTGCCTCCAGCCAGTCCACGGCTGCCTGGGGGTCCGTCTCCCCGTGGAACCTGGGCGGTCGCTGACGCTGAAACTCGTGCAGCGCGCCAAGGCGACGTGAATCATCAGCGGCTGGGGCTGGTAGCATCGGTGGCTCGGTGGGTAAAGGTATCATCGGTGCCTCTGCTGTCAAAGGGCCCTGTACCGAGTCCTCGTTGCTCGGTGGGCTCTCGCCACGCACAATGCTCGGAACCCTAGATGGATGCCGTCGTGGGGCCATCCTGAAAAGGAAACAGGTGTGCCATGGTCAGAACAGTATACCTGGTGAGCTGACACAAGTAATCACAATGAAAACTTGAACGCACGTGCAATCAATGTTTTCGTGCATTAAGTTGGAAATCAGAAGTCAGGGTCCTGGTGTACGGATATGTCGGCCTCCGCACCAACAATAGACTCCCTGGACTGATAACCACACCCAATAAGTTAAACACTATTGCTTCACATAGAAGAAAGATCAGAGTCTATGGTAGAACCGACCACCTCTGATACCAATTTGTCACGACCTGTCCTCGGGGCTCGTGTCGTGACTACCCCAAGTCCACCTTCCATAGGCCAGAGGTTGGCGACTAGCACCAAGGCTTAAATCCCGGAAAAAGGGAAGGCATTGCCTTTGAAAAGTAAACAAGCACCACAGAGTAAGCAAGCGGAAAAGTAAACACTAAGTAAAAACTGTAACAAGCTGTGCTGAAAGTAAAAGGGGCCGGAAATACAAGCCCAACGGTAAAGTACAACTGAAAGGGGAAAACAGAAACTGAAAAGAAAAGCCGCAGCGTCGATCCGTCCTCTGGAAGTCCCACCTGAAGGGTGGGTACAGATAGCCTCCACTGCTCCTCGGGTCCACCTGACCGCTCCGAGTACGTCCCGCCCAGTGGTCCACCTCGAGGTATCGTCCTGCTCCGCAAGCCTCCACCACGATCAGCGTTGTCCGTCGTCTGCAACCAACACAATGTAGTGCAGGCATAGCCCGTGCAGGGGTGAGTATAAGCTACTCAGTAGGGACCCCGAGACCCCCGAAGGTCTCTGAGAATCCACAAGGGATGATCCACAAAGGAAAGATACAATCACGAAGTAACATCCGACACTGATTAGGTATATGCCCATACATATACCTAAGTCATCAATTCCCGTTCGGCTCCAACATCCGAGCCCAAGCACAACCCAACCCACACAGGAAAGCAAAATGTAAATCCACACAGGATAGCACAACACAATCCACAAAGGAAAGTAACACAGGATTCAACTCACACAGGTATACTTCTTCAAATGACGATAGAGATGATCAGATGTAGCCACTGATTCATCAAATCTGTCAGACCCACAAAGGATCGGAAGGTACTAACACCCACAATGTCCTACATTGGATCGATCATGAAGTTGGACCCAAAGCTATTTGGAAACTCCTTCTCCATCAAGTACAGTGGTTATACCGCTACAACCAAGCGCTTCCCTCTTACCTTGGACTGCTATAGTACTCCACCTATCGGGTACTGTGGGCCTGCTGCTACAACCAAGCGCTCCCCCGTGCCGCTACAACCAAGCGCTCCTCCGTCGTGGGTCTACCGCTACAACCAAGCGCTCCCATGTGCCTCTACAACCAAGCGCACCTCTGTCGTGGGTCTGCCGCTACAACCAAGCGCTCCCCTGTGCCGCTACAACCAAGCGCACCTCTGTCGTGGGTCTTCCGCTACAACCAAGCGCTCCCTTGTGCCGCTACAACCAAGTGCACCTCTGTCGTGGGTCTGCCGCTACAACCAAGCGCTCCCCTATGCCACTACAACCAAGCGCACCTTTGTCGTGGGTCTGCCGCTATAACCAAGCGCTCCTCTGTGCCGCTACAACCAATGGCACCTCTGTCGTGGATCTGCCGCTACAACCAAGCGCTCCCCACTGGGCTATCCGCAACACACCGAGTCGTTCGATCAGCAGTCGTCAAATCTCAACCGGCTCTAGGGTTTCCGCATACAGCATGCTCGTTCCGGGAGGGTCCACTCCACGAGCTAAGAGGTCGATGCATCAACTAACATGTAGTCCAGAGTTGATGTATCTCAAGATGTACCGTAGTGGTCACTGCTGAAATCACAGAGGATTCCCGTACTGTTTTCATCATCGTCGCAGTCGAATCCACTGAGGGTCTCTGTATAGTCGTCGTCGTCGAAGTCGCAGCCAGCACTAGGGTCCCCGCACACAGCAAGCTCGTTCGGGAGGGTCCGCTCCACGAGCCGAGAGGATGATACATCAACTGACTCAAAGTCCAGAGTTGATGTATCCAAAAGTTCTGTATCGTCAATAGGAACTCAACGTCGCAGACGGCGCGTCAATCGGACGCCCGGTCTGAGAGTTATTGGTCTTTCCGTCCCAGGGGCCCGGTTGGTTTCTAAGGAAAAACCAACCCGACCGTACTCCACCTGCGTCCAAACCTCGGGCGGAGTATGCCAAAAGATCTGTCTCACTTAGAGGAAAACAACAAAGTCGACGGCACGTCAATCGGACGTCCGGAACTCAAGATATGAGCGTTTCCGCTCCGAGGGCCCGGTTGGTTTCGTGTATGAACCAACCCGGACGAACCCAAAGTATCCCGAAACCTTGAGTGCAGTATACTGAAACGACCGTCTCAATCTGAGGATCGCGTTTCTGCTGACGGCGCGTCGTTAGGAGGCCCTTAGCTCAAGTTATGGGAAAAAGACCGAAAACGGTCCGAAGACCCCCGGGCCCTGGCCGACCCGGCCCGACCCCCCCCCCCCCCCCCCCGGGGTCGACCGCACCAGGTTGACCCAAACCGGGTCAACCCAACCTGGTCCGGCCAGGGCGCGGCCCGGCCCGGCTCGGCTCGGCCGGGCGGCCGAGCGTGGCAGCCGCGGGGCGCCGCCGCCTCTGGTCGTCGGCAACCCGCGCCACCGGAGGCTTCCACGGGCCACCGGAGTTGCTCTGGTGGTCCGTTTTCCTTCCCGTCTGCGCCACTGCTCCTCCCAGGTCACGTTCTTCACTGCAGAAACATTAAATCTCCCTTGTGTCACGTTTTGTCGTCGCCCGCCAAATCCGCACAACAACGAAGAGCTGCGGAGGGTTGTCGGGCCGTGTTCGTTTGGCCCGCACCCTCCGCATTAGGTGTTAACAATCGGGAAGAATAATCAACATATCAAACAACAATTTTATTCAATTAAAATTGTTCTTATGAAACCGGGTTCTTTATTTTAAAAGAAACGATCACGGGAAATAAAAATTATTTCACAACAAACCCCTACCTCGTCAAGTCGTCGCACGCGCGTTCTTCACGGAGTTGATCGCCGCGGAAGGAGGCGATCGTCGCGTCGTCACGGATAGGCGTCACGTCGTCGCGGAATACGGTGATGCTTCGACGAACTCCGAGGTTCAAGAACAATAGATTTAATTAATAATAATTAAATCCATATTGTTGTTTTAATCCACAAAGTAAAATTAAAGAACCGCAATCTCTCACCTCAACGGGTGATCGAAGATTTTTGTTGCAGATGAAGGAACGTCGCAGAAGAATTGTCGCGGGAGAGGAAACGTTGGCATCGCGGCACACGGCGTCGCGTCGCCGATTTCCGCGGGTTCGGCGTTCTTCGTCGGGGGCCAGCGTTCTTCGCGTTCTTCGCATTCTTCGCGTTCTTCGCGTTCTTCGCGAAGGAGGATGAAGAACTCTTGGTTCCTGTCAAATACTCTCAATGAACCTTCTTTCCAGAAGTCGTGCGTTGGTCTTATTTTATTATTACGCCAACGGATTGAAAAACAGGTTAAGAAACGATTAAATTAATTCATAGAATTAATTCAACGAATAAAACCGCCCAATTAAATGGTGCGTTAAGAATTTAAGAAAACGCGTCAGTTGACTTTCATAATGACGGGTTTTTGCGGGTGCGTTACTTAGCGGAAAAGAAACGGTGGGGCTCGTGCGGGCCCCACCTCAATAATATCCTACCAAGAGGGTAGGATATTTTTGGATAGCACCTTATCCGCATAAACTCAGCTTAAGCGGCTGTAAGTGGCTTTTAAGTGTCTTAAGTGAAACAAAAATAAAATTGTCGCACAACTTTATTTTATTTCATAACTTTAAACCCAAAAATTAAAAACCACACCCGAGAAAACGCAACTCCGGAAGAGGCGTTTCTAAGCAATTACCGGCGTTTCGATTCCATCGGTGCCCTCGGAATTCGATTCCGGGCACTGGTTCAAAAGTTAGAAAAACCCGCTCGTCCGTTCACTGAACGTACCCGAGCCAAACTTCGAAACATGATTCTGGGCACACCGGGCCTCGGAATTAGGTGCCGTCAGAAACTGCGCTCTTGTAAAATTCCAAAGAAAAAAAATTCCTTGAAATTTCTGGGTCTTTACAGATTCATGTTCATCATCATGAAAAATAAAGGAATGTGCACACCATTCAACATTTCAGCAGTAAAAATGTCAATCTTCCCAAACATGATTTTCTTGAAAGCTCCAGATAGGCACAACTTTCACTCTATATTAGAAGCTCGAGAAAGGCATAGCTTCACTTATCATGAAAACTCCAAAAAAGGCATAATATCTGTCAATATGATTATTTTCTTTATCAGCAAACACATCTCTTCATAATTTAATTTTCCACCCAAAGTATCACAAAATGTGGTAGTACAACACAAGACAGCTTCCCCTACGCTTAAGTTCAACTACATCATGAAATTTCACTTCAAGAGTTGGTTGGATAGGGAAAATTGGCTTGTGATGTGGAAAACCTAACAGGTTGTTCATGGATTCTAAGGGCTACATGGATTAAATGTTCAAGGTAGGCCATTATAAAAAAAGGATTTTCTGAAATAGGGGCTTTAATACCAAAAAAATGCCTCAATCATTTAAACATAAGTACCTCAAACCCTCATGTTTTTATAGGAATAAATCAAATTCTGGTTAAATTAAGCATGGTTTGGTTATCTCAAGAAATGAGGTAAATATAACGAATATGGAAATAATGATTCAGAATCCTCACAGGAAAGTGATTTCAAATATAAAGACAGTGATATGTGGCATGGGATTCAAAATTCAGAGTACTTTTCATAAAATTACTAAATATTTGAACTTGAAACAAAGTTATTTTTAGCATTCATTTAAGCTCAAATTCATGGGATAAATTGTTCCACTTATTGAGATGAATTTCAAAATGGTGATGAGAATCATTTCAGCTCTAAAGTTTAAAAAACACACAAAAATTAAAAAATAAACACACAAAATCTGAAAAACACACAATTTTTTTTTGAAAATCATTGAAAAACAGGAAAATAATTGAAATTACTAAAGTAAAAGGTTTCATCCCCCACACTTAAAATATTACATTGTCCTCAATTTGAACCCATGAGATGATATATGCACATGAAATTTATAATTTTAAATAGGACAAAGAATAAAAAAGTGAAAGGGTTGGGAACAACCTGATATGCTCAAGTGATGATGGGATCTTGCAGTGTGATGAAATCCACTGCATCAGTAGGAATTACCTCAATGTATCTCTTCAAATGTTTCCCATTGACTATAAAACTCCTTCTTGTGTCCTCTTGTGTGATATCCACTACACCATAAGTAAAAACATTAGTCGCAACATAATTACCTAACCACCTGGAACACAACTTACCAGGCATCAGCTTCAGTCATGAACTATAGAGAAAGTCTTTCTCTCCAAATTGAAATTATCTTTTATGGATCATTTTTTCATGAGATGATTTTTTTATTTCCTTATAGAGCCTTGAGTTCTCATATGAAGACAATAAAATCTCCTCAAGCCCTTGAATTTGAAGCTTCATTTGGATTCCTGCTTGGTCCAAAACCATGTTGCATTTCTTTATAGCCCAATAAGCCTGATGCTCTACTTCCACGGGGATATAACATGCTTTCCCAAAAATATACAAAATGGGGGCATGCCAATGGGTGTCTTGTATGCTGTCCTATAAGCCCACAATGCATCATCCAAGTGATTTATCCAATCTTTCCTATTTGTCTTCATGGTTTTCTTCAAAATTTGTTTCAACTAACAATTTGAAACCTCAGCCTGGCCATTTTTTTGGAAGTGGTGTGGTGTTGATGTTTTTTTTCTCACCCCATACTTATGAAGAAGGGAAACAAGATTCTGATTGCATAAGTGTGTCCCTTGTTCACTGATGATGGCCTTCAGTACTCCAAACCTACAAAAAAAAATATGTGCTTTGACAAAGTCCACAACAACCTAAGAATAATTAGTCCTGGTGGCCTTATCCTCCACCCATTTACTCACATAATCAACAGAAACCAAAATATACAAAAAAACAAAGTAACTTGGAAAAGGACCCATAAAATTGATGCCCCATTCATCAAAAATCTCACAGAATAGTATGGGTTGTTGAGGCATCTCATGTCTTTTAGAAATGTTCCCAGTGTGTTGGAAATGAGAGCATGACTTACAAAACACATGTGCATAATAGAATAAGATAGGACAATATAATCCAGAGTCTAAGACTTTCCTAGCTGTTCGTTGGGGTCCAAAGTGTCCACCACAAAAAAGTGTATGATAGAATTATAGAACAAACTCAAACTCATGATCAGGAACACACCTCCTAATAACTTGGTCACTACACAGGCACCATAGGTATGGATCATCCCAAAAATAAAATATTGACGCACTCTTTAATTTTTGGACATGATGTTTCTTTAAATTTTCAAAAAATTTAGAGGCAACAAGGTAGTTAACTAAATCTGCATACCAAGGATGCGTACCTGAGATGGAATAAAGATTCTCAATGGGGAAAGTGTCCCAAAGTGGTAATTGGTCCAAGGTTTCATCCTCTAGTGTGTTAGTAATCCAAATCATGTGGTATGCCACCATGTTTTCTAACCCCTTATTTTCCTTTATCTCAATATCAAATTCTTGAAGAAGGAGCATCCATCGGATTAGCCTAGGCTTTGCGTCTGGCTTCTTCAAGAGGTAACTCAGAGCTGCATAGTCAGAAAAAAGAACTAATTTAGAGCCGAATAAATATGAACGGAATTTATCTAAAGCGAATATGACAGTAAGAAACTCCTTTTATTTTTTTGTTTAGTTTGATTGGGCTGAATCCAGTGTCCTCGATTCATAGGCAATCACATGTGAATGTCCCTCCACCCTCTGAGATAAGGTAGCTCCAACTACGAAGTTGGAGGTGTCACACATAATCTCAAAAGGAATCTCCCACTGTGGGGGTTTTATGATAGGTGGAGTGGTCATACACTTATTTATCTCATCAAAGGAAGTCCTGCAATAATCATCAAACGCAAAATCTGAATCATTTTGAAGTAATCGTGACATAGGAAGAGAAATCTTACTAAAATCTTTGATGAAGCGCCGATAAAATCCTGCATGCCCCAGAAAAGATCTAACATCACACACACATGAAGGATATGGTAAGGATAAAATTATATCTACCTTAGATCTATCAACCTCAATCCCATGTTTTGACACTACATTCCCTAAGACAATGCCATGCTCTACCATGAAATGACACTTTTTAAAGTTCAGGACTAGATTCTTCTCAATACAATGATTCAAAACATTTCCCAAACTACATATGCATTCATCAAATGAGGATCCACACACTGTAAAATCATCCATAAATACCTCCATGAAGGTCTCAATAAAATCAGAAAAAATTCTCACTATGCATCTCTAGATGGTACTTGGGGCGTTGCAAAGTCCAAATGGCATCCTTAGGTAGGCAAACGTACCGAATAGACAAGTGAATGTTGTCTTATATTAATCCTATAGAGTAATAAGAACCTAAAAATATCCAAAAAATCCATCCAAGAAACAATAATTTGTCTTCCCAACAAGTCTCTCAAGTATTTGGTCAATAAATGAGAGGGGAAAATGGTCCTTGTGAGTGGACTGATTTAGTTTCCTATAATAAATACACACACGCCAACTGTTTTGTACCCTCATTATAACTAACTCTTCTTTATAATTTTTAACAACTGTAACACCACTTTTCTTAGGCACAACCTGAATAGGACTTACCCACTGAGAATCTAAAATGGGAAAGATTATACCTACCTAGATCAATTTTTTAACTTCTTTTTTAACAACTTCCAAAAGATTTGGATTCAGTCTCCACTATGGCTGCCTAACCAGTTTAGCTCCATCCTCCAAAAGAATCCTATGCATGAAAATGGAGGGGATAATACCTGATATTTCATCCAAGGACCACCCAATTTCCCTGATGTTCTCCCTCAAAAGATTCAAAAGTTTTTCTTCATGTTAAAAGGGGATATTGTTATCAATGATAACAGGTAATTTATCACCACTCAACAAGTATGAGTATTTGAGATTTGGTGGCAATGGATTGAGTTCCAGTGTAGGGGGTGGTGTATGGATAGAGACATTGAAGAAACTGAAATATTTACACAAAGAGAATCAGTATTAGAATAGAAATCATCACAATCTAAGAATAAAACATCAAATTCATCAGCATACTCAATAACCATGTCATAATCAGAGTTCAATTGATCAAAATCAGAATATGAATTCATTTCAAAATAAAATCTAAGAGAGACTTGTTCATTATAAATGAGTGTGGAAGTGCTATTAGACATCAAACTATAACCAATACTCATAATCTCCCTAATCATAGGATAATCAAATTCCATGGGGTTTTTATTTGGTGGTTCAAAATGGGAGATAAAAAATGCAGAATGGTCCTTTGAGGGGTACTTCACGGAGTCCATAACATTAAATATCACAACTTCATCCCCAAAATCCATGGAAAGTGTACCCTAATTGACATTTATGATAGTTTTTTCAGTTTTGAGGAAGGTTCTACCTAAGATAATGGAAGCATGAGAACTTACCTGATCTTCCTCCATGTTAATCACATAGAAATCTGCTGGAAAGATCATGTCTCTTACCTAGACAAGTATATCCACAAGGACTCCTACTAGATATGTTGTAGCTCTATTTTCCAACTATGCCACTACTCTCATCGGCTTCAACTCACCAAACTATAAAGAAGAGAATACAGAGTGAGGCATCACATTTATAGAAGCTCCCAAATCACAAAGAGAATCATAAAAGTGAAACTCCCCTATGGTGCATGGGATAGTGAATGTCCCGGGATCATTACACTTTATTAGCATTTCTTGAGTTGGTTTAATGAGTTCTAACACATTTCTTCAAAGATTGATCTTCTCATTCCCCTTGAGTCCTCTTCTATTCGTACAAATTTCTTTTATGAATTTGTCATACATTGGGATTTTCTTAATGGCCTCAATAAGGGGGATGTTTATATCCACACACCTAAATGTGTCCAAAACCTTCTTTTGCATCACCTCCTCAACCATATTCTTGTTTTGAACAACCCTTTTTGGAAAGGGAAGGGGTTTAGGAGGAACATAAGAAATATTTTTCTTACCTTTATCTTTCTCCATTGGTTTCACTTCAGCTGGTCTTAAATGAAGCTTCTCTGGAGTTAAGGTGAATCTCAGTGGAATAGTGGGTACAGAAGTATCATTCATTTACTTCCCACTTCTCAATGTGATGGCACTAACATTTCCCTTTGGATTTGGATTAGGTTAGGAAGGTATATTTCCAGAATTATTACTTACAAGTTCATGGAGGGCAGTGGCAATCTGGCTCATTTGAGTCTTCAACTCCCTTAGCTCCGAACCTTGACTCTTCAACTCATTCTGTTGATTAAGAAAAATATGTTTCAAAAGATCATCAATATTAGAATCTTCCTTTGATTGATAAGACCCTTGTTGTTGTATTGATGATTCTTGAGCTTCAAAATTGCCTTTGGGGTTGTTAGAAACCCTATTGGTATGGTGGAGGCTGCTGGAAATTTTGTTGAAAAGGGGGTATTTGTTGTTGTCTAGATCCATACCTCATGTCAAATTGATCCTTCCACCCTTGTTTGTATGTTGGTGAAAAGTAATCAAGATTTTTTTGGTGATATGGTTGTTGTTTCTACTAATATGGTTTCCCAAGAAACACTGCTACATAATATTTTATTTCTTGTAGTTGGGGGCAACAGTCAGTTGGGTGGATTGTCTCAGGGAAAATGCCACAAGGTCTTGAAGGAGAGGGTTGGGATGTCTTTTGTGCCAAAGAAATCTACCTAACCATAGTGGTCAATTCTTCCAACGTAGTATCAATCAAATAATTTTCAAGAGATGAAGGACTTACTTGATGTACTCCCCTGACATGTGGTGTACCTCGATCGCCAAATTGTTGGGAGTTTTGAGCCATCTTGTCAATCAATGCACGTGTAGCTACTGGTGTCTTTTCTACCAATGCCCCTCTAGCTGTGGCATCCACCATGATTCTCTCTATAGGTGTGAGTCCTTCATAGAAGTATTGGATGAGGATTTTCTCACTGATTTGGTGATGTGGGCAGCTTGCACACAACTTCTTGAATCGCTCTTAGTACTCATAAATTGACTCCCCCTATGATTTCTTAATCCCCGATATCTCCTAAAAAATGGAAGTGGTCCTTGATGCTGTAAAAAATATCTGTAATAAATGATGTTTCAAATCGTTCCAACAAGTTACATCTTCAGGTTATAAATAATACATCTAGTCTTTTGCAGCTCCATCAAGTGAAACTGAGAATGCCCTTAGTTTGATTTGATCTTCAGGTATATTTCATAGTTCAAGGTTTTAGAAAACCACATTAAATTATTTAAGGTTTTTATTGGGATCCTCACCATAGAGGCCATTAAATTTTGGAAGCACGTGAATTAACCCAGATTTTAGTTCAAAATCTGATTCGAGATTTGGGTATGCAATGCAATTTGGTTGATAGTTAATATCAGGTGAATCCAATTATAAAATAGTTCTATTAAGTTCATTATCATTATTTTCATCCATTGGTTCTTATTTTAAGTTGAAATTATAAGGGTTTCCAATTTCAATGTTCCTGGAGTGGAGTAATTCTCTAACTGGTTGAATGTTGAAACTTCCCATAGACTGAGAATGTCGATTCAATCCCTAAGGTTGTGTTCAATCTCAGGGTCAAGATCTAAGATATATTCAGGATTAGTTCATGTCATAAATCATAAAAAAATAAAATAAGAAAATTATACCATAATGAAATAAAATATGAGAAGTTTGAGTTGATGGTCCAAAAAGAAAAAGAAGAAAAAAATCAGATTGGGTAAAGAAGGAAGAAATAAGATAAGAAGAGAATAAAATTTAAAATAAAATAAATACTTATAAATGGTTGAAATAATTAATTGACTCCCTAAAAACAGTGCCAATATAAAATTCGTTGTCATAGTCACTTTCAAATGATGTTCGGTTTCGTGTTACTTAGGTGCAGCAGAGTGGCTGACCAAGGTCATCTCTCAAAAGAGGAAGTAAATTAAAACAACTTCTTAAAGGTATTATAAAAATAAAATAAAAGAGAATAAAAACACTACTTTAAGTATGGGTGGTTTTTTATCATTTATAAAACTAGAATAAGTTTTCTGGAAGAAGATTTCATTTTTTTGTTTTTATTTTTGAAATGAAATTTGATGCAACAAGAAGATGTTTTTTTAGAAAATATTTTAAATGGCGTAATTGATCTAACTCTTACTATTAACTCAATTATTTATAATTATCATATAAATTAACATCCACTTAATTATGATCCCCTAACTTTTTAACCCCCAAACCCTATGATAATTTACTTTAACACAAATATGAAGTGAATTGAACCCTAGGCTATCTTTGAAACATGCAATCATACCACTCTTCTTTGATTAATGTTCTAAATCTTGATTATAGTTAGTGTTAAATTAAGGAACATGTCCATTATGGAAAATTAAGATGAATTAATCTAAGGGATTATATTTTAACTCTACAAATTTATCCCATGTGGTCTTGTTTTACTGATTAAGTTTGCGCTCTCACAATTTACACAATACTCAACCTCGCTTGTTTTTGTGTTAATTGTTCAATTGCTTGATTGGTTCTTATAATTTAAAAACTAAATTCATGGATCATGTTAAGTGAATTAAATTAGCTCAATTATTAAAAATAATTAAATGAAGTGGGTAGAAGATAGATCAATCACTAAGAGAACTACTCTTCCATGGGATGTGTGGTCATCGTGGAGACGTTTTGCATGAGCAAAGGATTGAAAGGGTAGAACCCAATATCATCACCACTCTTGATTCCAAACCAAATAGGATGAGTAAAGAATAATATAATTGAACAAAATAGAAGAAAATAGAAGAAATAAAATAAGAAAAAAGAATTTTATTATACAAATAAAGACACTACAACATGAAGAAGAGAAGAAGGCTTTGATGAGAAACCAATTATCCTCTGCCTTCAATCTCCTAATTCATGTCCCAACCCCACCAAATGATAAAAACACTAATTTATACAGTGGTGGGGAGTCTAGGTTCAAAGTGGTTTCAAGTGTGAATGGGGAATCTCGGCCAAATATTTTATTCCAACTTTCACTGCCAATTTGACCACTAAAACGCATTAATAAGTTGTCCTTCCAGAAGGATGATTCATGGGAAAGTGAGTCCTAGAGACCCTCTCAAAATTTGGGCCCAATCCAAGAACGTATGAATATTTTATAGCCCAAATACAGAACCCATGTCCAATCTAGTGAGTCCATCCCAACTTTGACTTCATGGCCCATTTTCACCAACCAAATGCATGATTTAGCTCCAATATCCTGAATTAAAGTTGTATAAAATTATGTCAGGAACACATTTACAAAACACAAAGTTCAAATAATTCAAATAAATTTATTTATGTTCGAAATACTACAATGAATTTTTAAAGAGTAAAACTGGACTTTTCACCAAATTTTCAAATGATTGATCTAATCCCAAATATTCCATAAATGAACATAGTTAACACAATGTGAGGAAATTATATCATTTATTATCAATAAAATATTCAATAAAAAAATTTTTATCAACAACCTAAACAAAAAATCACTCAAATAATGAAAAAGGAGTACCTAAAATCAAACCTAAGCCAACTCTAGAAAATGTTAGGATCTTACAATCTGCCCACCTTATAACAGCTTGTCCTCAAGTTGCACTCCCAAGATTCCCTAAGATTATGAGACAAAATGATCAGTCCAATGAGCCCACATATTTTCTTCCCTTTCCCATGATTCCTCCTTCACCCACCCTTGTTTCCACAATAAATGAACTATCACCATGGTCTTTCCCCACAACACTTTCTCACTATGATATAACACATGTATTGGATGCTCCTTAAAGAATTCATCTATCTCAAGGTCATCCTCATCCACATAGATCTCATGATAAGGGTTGGGGTTATTCCACTACAGTAATGATACATGGAAAACATCATTTATATCATTATATTTCTATGGAAGAGTCAAATGATATGCCATCAACTCGATTCTCTCCACAACCTAAAATGGTCTGATAAACCTAGGTGCCAACTTTCCCTATCTCCATATCCTGCAGTGACCCAACCTAGGAAACACCTGAAGGAATACACAATCACCCTCTATAAATTCTAGGGGTCTTTTTCATCTATCATCATATGACTTTTTCCTACTCTAATCCATATCCATATGTTTCTGAATCAATTGTACATGCTTAAAAGTATCCTACACAAGACTCGATCCCAACAAATCTGAATCACTTGCCTCTATCCAGCATAGCAGTGATCGAAACGACCTACCAAAAAGAGTGTCATATGGTTCCATATATATCATTGTATGATAACTATTGTTATAGGTGAACTTCACAAAATCTAGGTGCTTATCCCATTACCCACTAAAGTCAAGAATACATGCTCATAGCATATCCTCAGGAACATGTATAGTATGCTCTAACTACCCATCTGTCTGTGGGTGAAAAGTAGTACTCAATAAAACCTATGTACAAAGTTCTTTATGCAATCCCTACCAGAAGCATGAAGTAAAATGTGAGTCATGATTTGAAACTATAGTTCGTGACACCCCATGCAGACAAAATATCTTCTGAACATATAAATCTCTCAGTTGGTCCACCAATAAAGCCTCTCGTATAGGTAAGAAATGATATACATTCATCAGTTGGTCCACAAGAACCAAAATATCATCATTCTTCCTTGGAATCTTCATAAGACCCACTACAAAGTCCATTTTCATGTCATCCCATTCAAAATGGGAAATGACTGCAGAAAACCTCTAGGTCATTGATACTAGTCCTTCACCTGCTGATAGGTGTAGCATCGTGTCATTAACCCTATTATATCTTTTTTCATTCTTGGCCGCAAAAACTTTCATCGTAGGTCACGGTATATTTTGTTCACACCTGGATGTACCGTCCACTTCGAGGCATGAAATTCTTGTATTAGCTCTTCTCGTATGCTCATAGGAACAATAACCTGATTCCTGACATAGATGATTTCATCCTCATATATGCTCCAATATGAAGGCGAATCCCCCCCTTTAAGGATTTCCCTCAAGGTAAAACACTCATGATCCTTGTAATTCCTGCCTCGGATCCATCTCAAAAGTGTAGACTCCACTAAAACCGATACCAGAGTTTTCTGCTCCTGACTCTTCTGAACCACCACATGTATTTATCTTGTAAATACATCATATTCCACTCGGTTCTATACTTATGTTTTTCCTGAGTCTGCATTTTCCTGCTCAAAGCATTAGCCACATTGTTTCCTTTCTTAGGCGTATATGCCTGCTCAAAATCAAATGACTGCATATGCTCAACCCATATTTTCTACCAAAGATTCAAATATCACTATGATTATATGTATCTTAATATATTTTTATCGGTAAATACTGTAAACTTATTTCCTAATAGATAGTGCCACTAATAATTTAAAGAATAAACCACTACTTCCAATTCGAGGTCATGTGTAGGGTAGTTTTGTTCGTGAGGGATCAACTGTCGAGACCCATATGCCACAACTAGATCTCCTTTCATCAACACAACTCTAAGTCCTATCCAAGAATCATCACAATACACCATATAATCCTCACCAGGATTAGGTAGGTTGAATATTGGTGTTGATTTCAAACACTTCTTCAACTCCTGGAAGGCCTCCTCACAAACTTCTGACCAGTCGAACTTTATCCCCTTTTTGGTCAATCTTAAAAGCTATACTACCAAATGGGAAAATTCCTAGATGAATATCTAATAATATCCATCTAACCTCATAAATCTAGGATATCGAATATATTCTTGGGCTGCTCCCAAGATACCACTGCCAGAACCTTCTCTGGGTCCACTAACACACCTTCCTCTGAGATGATGTGTCCCAAGAAATGTAATTAGTCAATCCAAAATTGACACTTTGATAGGTTGGTGTATAGTCGATGCTCTCTCAGTGTACTCAGTATGATGTTAAGATGTTGGGAATGATCTTCATGAGTCTTGGAGCGCATCAAGATGTTGTCCATAAACACTACCACAAACTTATCCAGGTATGGATGGAATATTATGTTCATTAAGGACATAAACACTGTGGGTGCATTCTTCAACCCAAACAGCATTACGATGAACTCGTAAAGGTCATACCTACTTCTGAAAGCAGTCCCCGATATATCAGAAGTCTGAAATCTCAGCTGATGATACCCCGATCTCAAGTCGATCTTTTAGAACACACATTCTCCTCTTAACTGGTCAAGGAGATCATAAATATGAAGAAGAGGATATTGAATCATCACGGTTATTTGGATCAACTTCTGGTAATTGACACACAATTACAAAATATTCTCTTCCTTATTTGTAAACATCATAGGTGATCCCCAAGGTGGCATAATCGGATAGATAAACCCCTTATCCTCTAACTCTTATAATTGAGTCTTGATCTCTTGAAGCTCTATCAGTGCCATTATGTATATTGGAATAGAAACTAGCTTTATCCTAAGCATTAGTTCTATGGTTAATTCCACATCCCTCTTAGTCAGAATCCCTGATAAGTTTTCAGGGAAAACATCTTGAAACTATTCCACCACTTATAGAAAGATATTTTTCTTCACACCATCATCATCTAGTAGAAGACTAGCAACGTGGGTTGTGATATCTCCCAGTTTCTGTGTAATTGGACCAAATCGGCTTGCCTGGATATCCCATTATCCATAAATAATAAATTTTTCACTCTTGGGAAACATGAAAGTCACTATCCTTAGGTAATAATCAATATGATATCGGTATGCGACTAGCCAGTCTATACCCATAATTAGGTTAAAGCTTAACATATCTAGGATGTATAGATCCTATAGAAAAAAGAAACTCACCAACCTCGATAGACCAACCCTTGCACAAATAGATGACTCTAGATTGTACTCCCAATGGTGTGTCTATTTTCAATACCCCACTAATGGTCATCACCTGTCCCCCAGGGCCCATGTCGTGACTACCCCAAGCCCACCTTTCATAGGCCAAGGGTTGGCGACTAGCACCAAATGGTGTATCCCAAAAAGGTAACGCATTACCTTTAAACCTGTAAACACACACATCCCATACTATGAAAATTAAAACTGGAATTGGGATATAAACAACAAGTATGTCACACGAGGAAACAACCACATGAGTAAAGGTGAAACTGAAAGGAAAAAAGGGGTCAGAATACAAACCCAACTGAAAAGGAAAGTGTAGTAAAAGGAAGTAAGAGCTTAGGAGGTCGTCTACCAATGATCCTACCTGAAGGGTAGGTAAAACTCACTGTTGGATGTCACTGAAGTGTACTGCATCTGTAGATCCACCTCCGAGCACCACCTGGCCCTAGCTCTCCAAGATCTCAGTCAAAAATTTCTGCCATCTGTACAAGACACAATAGGTGAGGGAAAATCCCATGAAGGGGTGAGCATAATAATACTTAGTAGGGACCTTGATACCAACTCGGGCCTCACATAAATACAAAAAGGAAATCACAAAAAATATACAAAGATTAGAGTCACTAGAGTTAGCTCAATACAGCTAACTTAAAGTGTTGATAACATAAACAATGACTAAAAAAATTGAACATCAATTACTACAAAGGAGATCATCCTCAGTGAGTCTTTTAGTCTAGCTAGGTTTCCTAGACCTATTCAGTATCTGATTCATGAAGTCTCACTGATAGTTGAGTCACAAAGCCTCATAGGGTAGCTGAGTCATGGAGTCTCACTGGTTGCTGAGTCACAGAGTCTCTCTGGGTAGCTGAGTCATGAAGTCTCACTGGGAACTGAGTCACGGAGTCTCTATGGGTAGCTGGGTCACAGAGTCTCGCTGATAGCTGAGCCATGGAGTCTTGTTGTGTAGTTGATTCACGAAGGCTCGCTGATAGATGAGTCATGAAGTCTTGTTGATAGCTGAGTCACAAAGTCTCCCTAGGTAGCTGAGTCATGAAGCCTCATTGGGTCAAATTCCATGAAATCTTACATAGAGGATTTAATAAGTACCTCCCTGTCACATGGGTCCCAACACTGCAAATGGCACGTCAATTGGACACACGGTATGGGAGATATGTCCCTTTTTGTAAATAGGGGTCGGTTGCATCTGGGCCCGATTTGACTGGTTCGGACCATCCTAACCAACCCGACCAGGGGTCTTGCATGAACATATCTTGTCCTTCTAGCCCATTGGGCCTTACTAGACTCGGCCAAGGTTGGTCATGGGTCTAGTCTGCTTGGTCACCCAGTGACCCAAAATTTATCTGGCCCGACCCGCACTGGCAGGCCTGTCTCTTTTTCTAGCCTGGGACTCCACATGGGCCAGATTCATCCCATCGGCCCAGTCTTCTAAGGCGGATCGTCTTGAAAGTTTAGTCAGGCTACTTGGGCGGCCTGGTCTTCTGGCCAGTCTCGACCAGTTTGGCCTGGTGGGCCAACTAGTAAGGCCTGGACCAATGGGTCGGGTAGTTCGACCCTTTGGAGCATGTACTGCTGGTCATCCGGTCACCCCCTTGTCCACACACGGCCCTCAAGAAGCAGGTCACTCCTATACAGTTCCAGTTTGGCACCACGTCTGGCCAACCACCGTGGCTGACGGGCCGTGGCACTTGTCGGGCGCACTGGCTCCACTAGCACGGCTGGTTAGGACTGGCCTCTTCATCCGCATGTGGCACCGCCGCAGGCTGCCACTACCAGTCACAGTCATCGTCACGCCATTGGTGCCACACCGGTGGTGTCGCACCAGCGGCACCTTCCACGGGCCACCAGGTCCGCTCTGGTGGACTGATTTCAATTTCTCTTGCGCCCTCGGGCCTCTTGGGTCTCCATCATCTCTATCATGGCCTCAAATTCTCCTTGCCTCCATTTTGAGGAAATGGTCAAGAAGAACGCACAAGCGAAGGGGCTCATGCCTTATTTGTGTCGGACCGCACCCTCTGCGTTAGAGTTTTAAAACAAGGTAAGGTTTAGGGATGACGCTCCATCAACAATAATTCAATCCTGCTGTAGAAACCCTAGAAAAGGACACCCTCCCACATCAACAAATGTTCTTTGGGTAAACCTGTTCATGGGTTGACCTGCGTTCATCACTTTAGAAAAAGAATGGGGAAAATAATTCAATAAAATAACTTGTGCCTAGTTTGAGGATCCGTTACTGATAAGGGATGAAGGTTCGAGTCGTCGTTGATCCTCTCTCTGTTAGTGTTCACCATCGTTTTTCATCTCTTGAATCCATCACATCGGCGTTCGTCGATAGTATTCATCATCAGGGAGAGAGGGAAAGAGTGGTTCCATGTTCTTCAGAGAAAATTCCTCCAATTGATTTTACAAACGTGTTATTAAAAGAAAACATGTCGTAGGGTTTCTGTTATGCTGCGACGTCGCGTCATTAGGCTATTTTATTTATGAAACAGCGTAACTGTTATGTTTTCACAAAAACAATCCATTATGAGTTCCCTTTAATGTGCCTCATCGCCGCACTGTAGCACCACTGTCTGTCGCTCAATGGTGAGAAAATAAATAAAATAACTTTTCAAGTTATTTTATTATTTTCTAAAAAGTCCGAAAAATAAATTTTTTGTCTGACCATTTCCATTTGAAGTTAAGTCCTTTCTAGGTGAATCCCAATGTTTTGAGTTTAACAGTTCCCTTGTATTTTTGATCCAAGAACCGGTTCAAAATTTATAAAAATTGCTCACACGTTTACTTAAGTGGACTTAAAGAAAGTTCAAAAATATGTTTCGAGCTCACCGGGTCTTGGAATCACGTGTCGTCAAAGCTTGTGGTTTCAGAATAATTCCATATAAATTAAAAAAATTACACAGAAATTCCATGAAATTACACTCACAAACTCCACTTCCAGGCTCAAACCATTAACAAGTTTTATATATATAAAGTAAATAGAGTCACTAGTATCAAATAAGGAACTATCGAAAGTAGAAGCCACAAGAATAGTATCTCTCACTATCAATGTTCCAGCCTTGCTATCCACAAGTGTAGGCTACACTGCATGCAAATGTCCTTATCCACATCCATGTGATGTTTTCTAACTATCCTGAATTACACCACTCTATCAATATGGGTGCTCTTTCCTAGAAACACCATGTCCACTGCCTCTACTACCTCATCCAGTAGAACTCTAGCTACCAGGCTGATATGGTGTGGAAGATCCCCTTACTACACCCTAGTTATATTTAGCTCATCTATCACTAACTGTCTGCATCATGTTTCTAAATAAACTCTATAGATGTCCCATCTTTCCAGAGGCTCAGAATTCCACTGGTGGTCGGTTATAATGTTTAAAAAAGTTTCCCAGCTTTCCACAGTGGTGGAAAAGTACTTGGGTAAGATCCTAAGTGACATATCCCCCCCCCCCCAACTGGTCACTCTACTTCCCACTACTTTGGATAAATTTCTTATAACAATGCTTCCTTCTCTCAGAAGGCATACCTGAAGATCATCCATAAGAAACCACTTGTCCACCATTAGAATCCTCCTTCAGGTTCCCCTCTAAGATGATAGCATGATTCACCACTTCTGAAAACTTATTCAACCTGAATATATTCACTTGGGACTTAATTTCACACTTAAGTCCATCCTGAAATTATTTTACTAAAGAAGACTCATCTTCTGCCAATGTTGTAGAAAAGCATTGAAAATCTGTAAAGTGTTTAGCATAGTCCATCATAGACATGCTCCTCTGAGTCAGCTATATGAACACAGCTGCTCTCTCTTGTATCAGCATCTCCAGGTGGAAATACTTTAATAACTTCTCCAATAATTCCTTCCATAGCATACTAAAAGTCTTTCCAGTCCTATACTAGATGTCCCATAAATTATTTGATGATCCTCATAGAATATAAGAATCCAACTTGACCCTATTCTCAACAGGAGTATTTAAATGGTGAAGTATCATCTCAATCGACTCAACCCAAAACATGGCTCCCTCAGGTCCACCCTCTCTAGTAAATGTTGGAGGGTGATGCAACTAAAACTCTCTCATCAGATCATACATGCTCTTTAAAACCTCCCCTAGGTCTCTTTCTATGAATTTTATGAAGTGAGTGAAGTTATCTCAAAACTTCTCCCCTACTTCCTCACCCGAAACTATCAGTGCCTCAAGTTCCACTACTGGTAGTGAATCTCTAGCCATCTCCTCCTTCCCTCCTCTAAACAGGATTCATCATGGAGGCATAACTCTACAATTCCAAACACACTTCTTGGGACTCATAACACAACTTTATCACATTTACATAAGATTAATAAACACAATAATTATTTTCCCCAAACCTTGCTGCATAGAAAAAACCAAGGCGCTATCACTACCCTTAACCATGCTACACCTAGGTCTTGGATAACAATGGAAAAAACAATATCATAGTTCAATTTTCTCATTTAGACTCCCATTTATTAACATTATTGAAAAAAAAATCCACTTCCAATTTTATATTAGGTACCTTTTTA
This sequence comes from Viscum album, assembly GCA_963277665.1. Lineage (NCBI taxonomy): Eukaryota > Viridiplantae > Streptophyta > Magnoliopsida > Santalales > Viscaceae > Viscum > Viscum album. Next base: position 691,140,790 of record OY728122.1, read on the forward strand.
AATTTAATTTCATAATCCAAGAAAATAGTTTAATTTAAACAACCTACCTAAAACCCATTTTCCCATGCATCCCTAAAATGATGCATGTCGTAAAATAATCCTAAGTGCCTAGAATGATTCATGCAGACTCCACTCTCATTCCATATAGAACCATGAGTCAATTCTCAACAAATATTTTGAAACAATAATCTCATCACACAATAAGTGCATCACCCAAGGTGAAATAGCATTCAACTATAACAACAAATAGTTATAACAACAATCCCACCCTAGGCACTTGAGTTCTCCCCCAAAAAAAGTGTATCTACTCCCATGCATGAGCTCATAACCAAACCTAGACTCTTTCTAGTGTTCTTTCTACCTTTCCCAAATAGTAAAATAAAATAATAAGAAAAAAAGTGGGATCTAATACCCCTTTGTAACATCCTGTACTGGGTTCCATGCACCGGTGCCCCAAGTCGGTCGATCACATGACCTCAGGCGTGCCTCCATATACGTCAGAGGCTACCGACTAGCAGCGAGGGTCTAAAAAGTCAATCATGGGGAGACTATACCCTATTTTATTAGAGTAATACACTAGCCAAAATAAATAAGCAAAATAGGAATCTTATATGAACATAAACAATATCAATATCAATATCTCAAGATAATCAATACAGAAAATACAATATCCAACTAAAGCAGAAAACATGCCAAGTTAGTGTGTAGTCAAGTGTCTAAAATGAAAACTAAAAATAAAGATACGGACACTCCCAAGTGGGTCCTGAATCATGTATGATTCCCTCAACCATGCTTCATCTTGACTCAACTATCTAACATAGGGAACTTTCTCTTAACCTACCTTGCATCCATGAAATCTATTCGGGTACCGATCAGGTAGCCCGAGTAGGGTTTGAGTACAACTCATATGGCCACCATCAACGGTGTCTAAAACAAATCCAATCAATGAAAAGTGTATGCAGTTGTATAAAGAAATAACTATAATTCATAAGTAAACTGTTATCACATTATCAATTAATATTTATTAAACTACATAGACCATCGGGTTCCCAATGAAACATGTACCTCAATACCTGCTTTGGACCATGTTGGGTATGAACCACATTACAAATTCATTTCATATTTCATTATTACAAACACTTAGAACCATATTCCAATGCCAATTTTTTGGGTTTAGAACGCCATCTCTACTACCCCATTTATCAAGCATGCATATATATAACATGGGTATAGAACATCGTGTCCAGCACCCTAATTCTCAATCATGCGGAAATATCCTTGGTGTAGATAATCATGTATATCACCCCAATTCCTAGTCATATGAATATATCATTAGTGTAGATTGTCATGTACAATACCCCATTTATCAACCATACAAATAGATCTATCATTGGCATAGATCATCATGTCTAGCACCCCATTTGATAATTATGCATGTACATCACTGACGTAGATCATCATGTCTAGCACCCCATTTATCAACTATGCATATGCATCATTTATTATCATAACTTCACATGTATCTCATTATCACATGTTTTTACATTGTCACATCGACCTAGATTAAACACATTAATATTCTTATCATAATTAACCATCACAAATTCCATTAAATAATTCATATATTTATTAATCCAATTCCATTAATTAATTCAAAAATTAATTAATATTTTTACAATATCAACATCCAATAATTAATTCACCAATTAATTACTCAAACACAGAATCCCAAAACTTCATAATTAATTCAACCATTAATTATCTAAATTCATAAAATTCATATCGCATAATTAATTCCAAAATTAATTATTCAATTCAATTATCTTAAATACCTCATAATTAATTCCCACAATTAATTATAAAAGTCACAAAACCCAAAGCCTCATAATTAATTCAACTACTAATTATCTCAATTCATAACATCTATATCCTATAATTAATTCCACAATTAATTACTCAATTAAATCATCTCAATTCCCTCATAATTAATTCCCACAATTAATTATCTCATCCAATGATCCAAAATCTCACAATTTCACAACTATCACAATTAATTAATTTACTACATTAATTAATTAAATTAGGGATTTCAATTTTTAAAAAAACTCTAGAAATTATAAAACTTTCATATACGAAATCAAGATCATGACTATGGGGTTTGAATTTTAGACCACCTACCTTGATTAATTGATGAAGATATCCTAATGGAAATCCCTAAAATTGAGTAGCACAATGACATATATTTAGATCTGTATCTCAAAACCCAAAATCAAGATTACGTAAATCAAGATCTTTCTAATATAGATCTATCTAAAATTCTAGATCTAGATTCACCAAATCTAGATCTAGATTTAGAAAAATAAAAGATAAATACCACCAAAGGAATAATAGAATGAATTAGGATGAATGTGAAATCAATGGGATATGATCCACTTACCAGAATAGGAGAAGATCTTCAATTTGGGCTTTGAATCACAAAGAACAAAGGTAGAACGGCCTTGGAATCCCTCCAGAGGGATCTAAAATCATCCAAAATCATAAGGGTTTGAGTTTGGGTTGAATGGGGAAAGTTTTGAGGGTTCAGGTGGATTTAAAACTAATTTTCGGGCAATTAAAAATATCTTGTAGGGTTTCCTAGGAAGAGGCGCACAGTTTTCCATAACCATGCACTAACCAAGCGCCTATTGTTTTAGGGGTGTAGGGTTTCTCTTTTTAGGGTGCACAATTTGGAAAATCGTGCACCAGCCATGTGAACCCCCATTGTCTGGGGTTGCATAGTTTTCTGGTTTGGGGTGCATAGTTTTCTCTAACCATTTTTCAACTATGAAGAACCCCTTTTTCTTCCATTTTTCTTAATTTTCACCCAAATATACCCTAAAGTACAACCCAAATGAAAATTAATCAAAAAAGGATAAAATAGTACCTAAAATCAAGCTTGAGTCAACTCTATAAAAGGTTGGGAACTTACAGAATGGTTTTGTCCCTACTCCATCACCTTTCTTTGGTAGGGTAACATCATCAGTTACCACTACACCCAATGGGGGATTCGAGTAGTGTCATTGATCGTTAATCACAAAGAAAAATTTCAAGGTTGAAAGAAAAAGTTCATAAACAAGGCTCTTATAGGAAAACACAGGGTATGTAGTGGTCAATAATAGAAAATGATTTATATCTTATATTTCAATAGATTACTGATAGAATCCTTTAGTAAATTTCTAACCTTATAGCTCCTCTTGTAGAGGTAAATTCTAAATTCCATATATCATTCACACATTTTAAGAGAACACATACAACTTCCATAAATAAAGATAAAATAACACTTTTATATTGAAAACACACACATCGAGTCATTCCAACCACATATTGTGCCTAATTGACATGTGGTTGATTCCTACACATCAAAAATGAATTATAGATCGTTATCCTTAAGTTTGAAAACAATATGAGATCGTTTTCTTTATTTTGACTCAATAAAAAAATTAAAAGGTATGAAAGTCTTTAAAAACGTGTTTTGGGGTCATATCACCATAAAATCATAGTAAAATGACCATATATTGATTGGTGAAATGTAAGAACAAACGACGCGTCATTCTGAGTTACAGTTTTCCAAGGATGCTCGTAAACACATTTTTAGTGTTTTAAAACACTAAAACATGCTTATAATGATAAAAAAACATAGAAAAAACATTAAATTGATATGAAATTATGGGAAAACTGTCGTTGATTTATTTTCAATGTGTATGCATAGACAACATGTCAATCTGACATGCGGTGTGGTTGGAAGGACTCAATAAATAGTTTTTTAAGGTACGAAAACCTTTAAAAATTTGTGTCATATAGAAACTATGGCTTAACATAAATGGATATTACATCATTTTAGATGAATAATAAAAATATATATAAAAGTACATTCCTAAGGACCATAATAGTTTAGTGCCTTTTGAACTTAGAAACCATTCTTCTAACTTGGTGAAAGATTATCAATGTTTCCCACAAAGATCTCCCCCTTTAGTACTCCTACTCAAAACCTTTATTTATAACATGGGGAAAGGAAAATTAAGAAAGGGTTAGATCAGATTCTCAGTAAGGGTAAAAAAGGGAGATATGTAAGCATAATCATGATCATAAGGGTATGATACCATGATCATAACATAAGAATATCATACCCTGCATATCAAATATCATAATCAAGAGTCATGGCATAAATATTGGCATTTAATAAGATATGAATCATAAGGTAATGAAGATAATAATACATGAAATCATTTCAAAGGAATAAGACATGGAATTGTGGCAGACACATAAGTATATAAAATCATTTTTTATAAGTCAAGGACCATTGCCAAAACTTATCAAGGAACTTCATGGGGGCTACACCTACTGGGTGGGACATGCCACTATCCCCAGTCATAGCCCTTTATTTATAGTGGAATGGGTTTAGTCCCCAAACCATCTTAGTAGTCATGTTTGAATCCCAATACCATCTTAGTATTCAAGGTTCACTCCCAGGACCATCTAAGTGTACAGAGTCCTTTACTGAACCGAGTTCACTCCCCATTCCAACCATATATATCTCATGAGATATAAATCTTTACCCAATGCATTGGAGGGAGATATATGTCTCGACCATATCAAAATGAAATCATATATATATGTTCTGTAAGATAATAAAACATTCATCATATCATGATCCATAAAAAGAGATGGGTTTCATAAACATCATATCACAACCCATGAAATGAAATGGGTATCATAAACATTTCATCACATCATAACATGTGGAAAAGAGATAGGCTTCATAATTATTGAATAACCCATGAAAGGAAGTGGTTTTTATAATACTTTTATCATGGTATAACCCATGTAAGAGAAATGGGTTTCGTAAATAATGTGTCATCTTAATCATAAACCATTCAAATAAAGAATATGAATAGTGTCCTTGGATCATATCCCTAGTAAATCATAAAATATATCAAAGGATCATCTTATATGGAGAATTATTTTGAAATATCACTTGGTTAATTTCATAAGGTAAATAACCTTTCTTTAAAAATGAATTTTTAAGACATAAAACATTTCCAAAATCATTTTCTTTGAAAAAACAATTCTAAAAACATATAAAGTAATATTTGAAAATAATTTAAAGAATTTTTTAAACATAAAACATTTTTGAAAACATTTTTCTTTAAAAATAGCTTTGAAAACTTATAAAAGAATATTTTAATCCATTTAAATCCTTTTCTTTGAAAATAACCTTTTGAAAACATATAAAGGAAGTATTTAAAATCATTTAAAAAAATTATACATAAAAAAATTCTGAAAACCTTTTTCTTCGAAATTTTCCTTGAAAACTTATAAAAGAAGATTTAAAATTATTTAAATCCTTTTCATTGAAAATAACCTTTTGAAAGAATATAAAATAATCTTTTAAAATCATTTAAAATGATTTTTAAACATAAAACTTTTTTGAAAAACTTTTTCTTCGAAAATAGATTTGAAAACTTATAAAAGAAGCTTTGAAATATTTGAAATCCTTTTATTTGAAAATAAACTTTTGAAAAAATATAAATTAAGCATTTAAAATAATTTAAAACAATTTTTAAAAATAAAACTTTTTTTGAAAACTTTTTTCATTTAAAATAGATTTGAAAACATATAAACGAAGCTTTGAAAATCATTTAAAACACTTTTTGAACATAAAACCTTTTTCAAAAACTTTTTCTTTGAAAACCACTTTAAAAAAATGAATTGTCAGAATATTAGGAAAAATATTTTTTTTCAAAATTTTAATATTCAAAGAAATGATAGTCATGGAAATGAATAAATCCATCCATGTTGAACAATCCTTTTATGCAGTAAAAAGTTTAAAAAAGTTCCTCGATCTCAAAATGAAAAGAAGATTCCCGTTTAAAAACCATTTTGAAAAAAAAGTAAAACATGGGTAAAATGTATTTTAAAGATCATAGTAGAATATTATACAATTCTTTGAAAATATTTTTAGAAAACATGGTTTTGGGAGAACATGGATTTTTGACCGAAAAGAGAAATAATGTCGGATTTTCTTAAAAACATTTTCTTAATTATCTTAAGTAATAAAGAGTGTAAAATTCTACCATTATTGGATATATCATGGATAACCAGATGAGAAAAAAAATTCATTATAATTCTTAAGATATGGGTCATAATATTTCATCAATGGAAGCATAATCATAAACAATCTCGATAAATGATGATATTGTAGCAACAAACTCTTACCACTTTGGTAACCTTGAATCAAAATCCCCATGAAAGATTAAAATTTCATGAAGCTTAAAATATTATGAAAATAAGTAGATTTATGATATAACATTTCAAAGGGTGGTATATACACCTCAAAAAAGAATGTAGGTTCATAACATTACAAGTGTCTCAAAGTAAGCAAATTGAGACAAAATTACCCTACCGATTTGGAAACTTTGGAACTATAAACCCCATGAAATAGAGATCATAAAATGGATATATAAATACAACTAAATTTAAGGATAATAATAATATAATCCATTCAGAGCAGTATATACACCACACGCAAGAAACGAGTGGTGAATAAGCCATGTATCACACGAATATAAAAAGGTGAGATGAAATTGTTTTACCTTAAGTCTTGACTTTCTTCATACACGTTCAAACATCATCACTACTAGAAATATAACCTATACCAATGGACCTGTACCAATTTTTTGTACAAAACCTTTTTCATAAGTACCTTAGAGATACCTATACCAACGGTTTTGAAAAAATTGTTGGTATAGGTCTCTTTTAGCCACCCTATACCAATGGTTTCCTCCAAACTGTTGGTATAAGTCAATAATTAGGACCTATAATAATGGTTTTGGACAAAAATATTGGTATAGGTCCATTATAGAGACCATATACCAACATTTTTGTAGAAACCGTTGGTATAGATCCACCCTATGCCAATGGTTTCATCAAAACCATTGGTATAGTTCAAAATTTCAAAGAACCTATACCAACGGTTCTCAAAACCGTTGGTATAAGTACCCATATTTTTTAGGAATATTTTTTCAAATAAAATTAAATAAATCAAAAGTTAAAATACTTATGAATATATATATATATATATATGAAATTATTTTCACAAAAGTCACGTTAGGTTAGTGTTTAGGTCATTGGATTATAAACGAGAGGTGTTGGGATCAAAACCAAGATGGGTTTTATTTTTTGAATTACCTATACCAACAGTTTTCTAAAACCATTGGTATAGGTTTTTCATATGACCTATACCAATGGTTTTTTCAAAACAATTGGTATAGACCTATCCTAATTCCAAACTATCCAACAGTCCTCCAAACTGTTCGTATAGGCTATACCAACAGTTTAGATCCGTATACCAACAGTTCCAAACCATTGGTATAGGGTGTTTTTCTATTAGTGACTTTATAATAAATATAATTTTATTATAAATCTATCATAGAGACATATTATTATATATCATACCATATATGATTTGATTATGACTTTTTATTACCCTTTATTAACAATTTCATGTTAAAGTTACATTTCGGGTAATAACCGCTTTATTTTTCATATATGTTTTGACTTGTTATTCTTGATCCTCTTACTTAAAACGTGATTTACTTATTTCCAGAATGTAAAACATGAAATAAATATGATATAAATTTATTATATAAGTATTTATAATAATCTATAAAATATATAAATATAAAATTAAATATACCATTCATAGAGACGGTAGGTTGTATGTATGCATGAACATTGTTTCCATTTTCTTGTCGTATTTTTAAAGAAAAATAAGTGAATGATATATATATATATATTATTTATAATATAATTTTTATGTAATATATAACATATGTTTATTAAACTCATCTTTAATGCATTCCATGTAAATCTTGAATGAATCACATCGCTTTGAGGAGGCGGTAGTCCACACGTCCACAAATGAAGTTATCGTATTCCCACAAAATGGAAAGCATGAAGTTATGTGTTACATAATAATTATATAAGAATAAAGACTTCATAAATATCATATATATCATATAAAAACATTAAGTCTGTTATTATTCCCAACCTTGAAAGGTGGTAATTGAAGAACGAATGACATCGGTTCGCGAGACGGTTGTCCGCCGTACACACGAATGATGATTGAATATCTCATTTGATGGAAGTATATTTAGGTGTAGGTAAAACCCTTAACATAAAAACATCTAAGTATATTTAGTATACTTATGTTGTCATATAATCATGGAATAAGAAGAATTTAGGGGGTGTAGAAAGAAATAAAACAAAAGTGCTTGTTGAATGATGTTATCTCTTCTTTGGGTAATTCCTTCTGGTTTGCACCAAAGGACTTTCTTGGTTTTCTTTATGCCCAAAGTAAGGATTATATAATTAAGGAAAGAAATTTGGAAGGATATTTAGGAAGGGTTTGGTTGAGCCAAATTTATTGAGAGGTGTGAAGAAAGGGGGTGAGTGTCATTTTATAGTGGAAGAGGAGTGGCATTCTAGTAAATATAAAAAGATAAACACTATTGAGAGATCTTTCTTACATCATGTGCCTCTAATAATGGTTCATCTTTGATCCAAGGGATTATATGGTAGAAATATTTACATAAAATGGCTTTTTGATATGTTTATAGATCATTTATCCCTTAAATATTAAAGTTTAACCACTAAGTAAACTCATTTTTTACTTAATCGCTGTAATTAATTTTAATTACTTTAACAAATATTTCTCATCAAAAACTAATTTGAACTTATTTGAAATTATAAATTATGATAATTACAAATATTTAATCCATTTTTACAAATTATAAACACATAAGTGTCATAAATTAATTTAAAATTAATTTCGCAGATGGGATGAGACAACGGGTCTTTAAAGTGAAAATGTTCAAAAGTTTGAAAAGTTTTTATATCCAATTTCAATATGAAGTTGATTCCAATGAACAAAATTGTATTAATATATGTATAAATAATATAAATATATTTTAAAATCAATTTAAAACATAATTTATTCTTATAAATAAATTAGATGAAAAGTCAGTTTTCAATTAAAATTCAGTGGTTTTCATTATTCATCAAAAAAGGAAACTTCTCAGAAAAATATCAAAAAATAACCCTAAGATAATTTTGAAATTTCACTTTCAAAAATGAAGTTTATTTTTTCAAATATAATTTATAAAAGTGTCAAAATTTATTTTTAATGTAGGTGCATTATTAAAAGGTGGTAAAACTACCTTTTAGAAAAATATATCTTTTTATGCCTAAAATTAGATTTATTCTTATCTCTTATCTAGAAAAAACTTACGATGAATGTTAAATAATTGATTTAATATACTCTATATATTTTTATTTAAAATAATTTTTCAAAAGTGGTTTGTTTATTTTATTGAGATAAAATGTGTTTGTGTATATAAAAATAGTTTTTTAGAAAAAGAATTTATTTATTTTCAAATAGTTCTTAATTTTATTTCTAATTAATTGGTTATCAGATAATTAATTTTATCAATATGTTTAAAACATAGTTTCATAATTTAGTTAATATTATTCATATTTTTCATTCGAACGGATTAGTGATAACTATAATAATATTTTAATAACAATATTAATAGTATATTGTAGTTCAGTAAAACTCAATCTTGCGTGTAAAGCAAGTTATCAAATGAACTTGGTATTGTGTGTAATATAAGACAAACATAGTGTTGCATGTATCGCAACCTAGACTTAGTGTTGTGTATAACTCAAGCTAATCTTGGTGTTGCGTGTAACGCAATCTAAACATAGTATTCCGTGTAACACAATCCAAACTCAGGGTTGTGTGTACCGTAAGAGAAACTCAATGTTGTGTGTAGTGCAAGATTAATTTGGTGTTGCATGTATCATAAGATATATTTAGTGTTGCATGAAATGAAAAATATCGAAAAGATTAAATTAATTCAAAAAATATATTTCATAAAATCTCATTGTGTTACATGTCGAGGGGTCGAAATAGGAAAATGACGTCGGATTGGAATGAAATCAGAGGAAGATAACCGTGGATTGATTAATGAAATGTAGGAACCGACAACACATCATTCCGAGTTACGATTTTCCCGGGTTGCCCATAAATGTGTTTTTAGTGTTTTAAAACAATAAAACGTGCATGTAACGGTTAAAAACATAGAAAATAACCTCATATTGACATAAAATCATGGGACAACCACTATTGAGTTATTTTTGACATGTATGCGTAGACAAAAAGTCAGTTCAATGTGTGGTGTGGTCGGAAGGACTCGGTAAACAATCTTTAAAAGTACCAAAGCCTTTAAAAGTGTGTGTTAGTAGGTCAAAACTAGAAAAATGGCATCATATTTCCATGAAATCATAGGAAAATGACCATAGATTGATTGGTGAAATATAGAAACTGATGGCATGTTATATTGAGTTACGGTTTTTTTGAGATGCCTGTAAATTCATTTTTAGTGTTTTAAAACACCAAAACGTATGTGTAATGGTAAAAAGTATAGAAAACGACCTCAGAATGATTTGGAATCATAATATAACTACTATTCAATTATTTTTGACATGTATGCATAGAAAACGCATCAAACTGACGTGTGGTGTTGTCGAAATTACTCGGTAAACAATTTTTAAAGACACCAAAGCCTTTAAAAACATGTGTTGGGGGGAAAAACCAAACAAACAACATCAAATTACCATGAAATCATAGAAAAACAACCGTATATTGATTTTTTAAATGTAGGAACTGAATGTACATCATTCCGAGTTACGGTTTTCCAAATATGGTCGTAAACACATTTTTAGTGTTTTAAAACACTAAAATGTGCATGTAACCGTCAAAATCATAAAAAACGACCTTATATTGATGTGAAATCATGGGACAGCCACCGTTGAGTTATTTTTCATGTGTACGCATAGAAAAAACATCAATCCGACTTGTGGTGTTGTCGGAATTACTCAGTAAACATTTTTCAAATGTAGCAAAGCCTTTAAAAACATGTGTCGGGGGGTCAAAACCAAGTAAACGATGCCAGATCTCTATAAAATAAGAGAAGAAAAACCATAGATTTATTTTTAAAATGTATAAAATAAAGGCACATCAATTTGAGTTATGATTTTCTTGGGATGTCTGTAAATTCGTTTTTAGTATTTTAAAACACTAAAACGTGTGTATAACGGTTAATCCCATAGAAAATGAATTCATATTGATATGAAATCATGGGACCACCACAATTGAGTTATTTTGGATGTGTATGCACAGACAACACGTCAATATAATAGTCATTGTTGTCAGAATGACTCATTAAACAGTTTTCAAAGGTACCAATGCCTTTAAAAACGTGTGTTGGGAGGTTAAAATTGGAAAAACGATGTCAAATTGTCATGAAATCAGAGGACGATAAACGTTATTGATTTTTAAAATGTAGGAATCTACAAAAAAATCATTTCGAGTTAAGGTTTGTCTGGGATGACCTTAAACACGTTTTTAGTGTTTTAAAACATTAAAATGTGCATGCAACAATCAAAACCATATAAAACGACATCAGATTGGAATAAAATCATGGAACAACCACTATTGAATTATTTTTGACGTGTACGTGTAGAAAACACATCAATATGACGTGCGGTGTTGTCAAAATGTCTCGGTAAACAGTTTTTAAAGGTAGCAGAGCCTTTAAAAACATGTGCCCGAGGTCAAAATTAGGAAAACATTGTCGTATTATCATGAAATCAAAGTAAAATTCCCGTAAATTGATTTTTGAAATGTAAGAACCAATGACACGTCATTTCGAGTTACAGTTTGTCTGGGATGCCCGTAAACGTGTTTTTAGTGTTTTAAAACACTAAAACGCACATGTAACGGTCAAAACCATAGTAATTGGCCTCATATTGATATGAAATCATGAGACAACCACAATTGAGTTATTTTTTATGTATACTCACCCAAAACACATTAATTCAACATGCGGTGTTGTTGAAATCACTACCACAAAAACAGCTTTACGCAGCACCACCCTTTAACATCGCTTCTAAAGGGTTACCTTTATCAACGCTAAAAAAATTACTAATAAAATGGGTTTTTAAAAGCGTTAAAAAAATGCTGTTAAAAGTACCCCTTTATCGGCGTTTTTTTAAGGGGTTCTTTATCAATATTTTTTTACTAGCACTAATAAAGGGTATATTTCAAAAAAAAAATTCATTAAAAATAATATATTAATATATAAATATATAAATATTGATATAAATATAATATATATATTTTAAATATGTTTTAGATAATGCTAAATAGACATTTACACTTAATATATAAGATATTTAGTGAAAATGGCTTATAAAATAATTAAAAAAAATATTATTAATTAATAATTTGCTAATTATTACCAAGTAATAGTCATTTCATAACAATTTGAAGATACAAAAAAATCAAAAAATCAATAAAATATCTAAAATAAGTTGAAAACGTAACCCAGACATAAAACACTCATAACCTTTTGATCTAGATGTCCGTTTAAGCTATGCCACATATCAAATCAAAGCTTACGATGAGATCTATGCACTAGTGAAACATGGGAAACCCATGTCACATTTTCTAAGGCCCAAAAAGGCTCAAAAAGGTCTTCAAAATCGAGTTTTTAGTCGGGATATCCAATTTTTTTAACATTCAATGAACTTTCATCATCGTTTAAGGGTCACTTTTTGCCCGTATTTATTGAGAACTGAATTTATTCCCAAGGCATGCATTAATATTGATATTATGGTTTTGAAATTTTATAGTTTTTCAAAATGTAGTTTTATTTATAATCAAATATATAAAAATATATACATATTTTGTATATATTTACACATAAAAATTTAATTTTATAAATATATATGTAAACATATTTACATGTAAAGTATATTTCTAAATATATAAACTTTATCTGAATGAAAAATAATATCCATTTTATTTAAAATTAGAATTTATGAATATTTTTATACATATACAATTAATGTATAGATAATGTTTAAATATATATATAAATATATTTGTGTGTGTATTAAAAAATATGTATATATTTATCTATATATTCTAATATATGTATATAAATATTAAAATATAATATATGTAAATAAATATAAATATGTATAATTATATTTATAGATGCACAAATATATATATATATCAGTGTGTGTGTGTGTGTGTAACACCCCGACCCCAGTTGCCCAGAGTCGGTGCATTATTACATATCATTGGCATGATCATAAAAGATCAAGTCTCAAAAGACCGATTAGTTTAGTAGTCTTAGAAACACTAGATACATTCATAAAGTTTACATTACGTCATAAATTGAAAACTACAACAACATCTTGTCTCCACACTCATATCCCCTTATATTATCCCTATAGGTCATTCATAAAATACTTCTTCACATCCTGGGAAAAATAAACATAGAAATGGGTGATCTCAAATGCCCAGTAAGGATAACAATATAGCGGAAACTTTTATAAATAAGCATAAACATTTAAGGCAATGTATAACTAAAACAAAAGCCTTTTAAATTTGAACTTCATCATAATATGGAAAAAATAAAATGAAATAATGTCATTTACTTATTCACATGGATATTCTACTACTAGAATAATCACATGCAATATCAATAACCACTTTCATAATGATGGAATGCATAATTCCATACTATCATAACCACGTAGCCAAGGCCTCGTGCCAAGACTACAAATAAGATTTTGTCAAGGCCTCGTTCCAAGACACTAGTTTGTCTCATGAGACCTACCGATGAATCGAGGAGATATAGCAGGATCCACCCGTCACTTATTAAGTCCAATGCATTCCTCATATGATTAGGTTTAAACATAATATAAACATTCGTATTAAAACTAGCATACGAAATGTCAATACTTTCTCCATAAACCATGAATGGTATAAAAATAACACATCCACAGTCAAACATATCACAAAACCTTCAATACAATATGGAAGTTTTGTATCATAATAAATCAACTTCAAATAAGCTTAAAATCCATCAAAGGATATTGACAAAGATGAAATCAAAACTATTTGAGAAAAATATCTATTTTTTGAAATCATTTAAAAGTCACATAATTATAAAATAAAAAATTTACTTTGAAAATTTCCTTATAATCTTATAAGGGAAGCTTCTAAGATTTTATAATGGTGGAAAATATCTGCACCCTCCGTATAAGTTAAAAAAGACATTCTTATCTTAATTCTGTTGAAAAGGTTAAAAAGGACCTTGTTTGGAAAACGACGAAAAGATTCCTTTATAAACCTCTTATAAAAAGTCAAAAAGGGTATAAATGTATTTATCCCACAGTCTTTAAAATATTAATAATTATTTGAAATACATTTTTAAGAAACATGGATGTGGATGATAAATAGGTCCCAGTAGATAATTACGTATAAACAACCTCAAATAATGAAAAGATTGTGAAATAACCCTTACCAATTTGGTAACTTACAAAACATACACCCCATGAAAGAGGTATCATAAAATTAATATGTAAATACACATAAATTAAAGTTTATTACATGAAGAATACAATTATGGGCAGTACATACACCACACAAAAGGTAATAGTGGCAATATGGCATGACTCTCACGGGAATAAGGAGTGAGATGAAAACCCCTTACCTTGTACTTTTCCTTGGTTGAGGGTAGGTTAACCTCTTGTATAATGGTGAAATAATTGTTATTAAATTATACAAGAATCATATACATTAATATGATATCATATATGATCTTTTAACATTGATTTGTTAATAATATCTTAGTATTATCGTTGTTTCGGGTGTTAACTTACTCATTTTATTTTATATGTTTTGTTATGTAAGTTGTGTTTGTCATGGAAAGGTTGTATCTTATTCATATCTAGAATTATATCAAGTACTTATACATTATTTTTAATCATTAAATGAGAATTAGTCTTGAATGGATACGATGGGGAATGAATCTCATCGCGTTCGTGGAGACGGTAGTCCGTACGTACGCATGGGTGACAATATCATTCTTTTGATATTAAAATAATATATAATTGGATGGTATATCATATATAAAGAATCATTATCATGTTATATTTATTATTTATATGAATTAAAAATCATTATTATACACATCCAAATAATAATATATTGAATAACAATTACACCACGACGTGGAGACGGTAAGACGTACGTACGCACGTATGGTGACATGTCATTCAAAGGATGGATAGAATACTGAATATGGTTGTGCCGTATTTATAATAATATCAAAGTATATAGGAGATACTGGATTTATTATTTTAGAATGGGAATAACAAATAATGAAGAAGTTGAAGAAGAAATGAACTTGAAAAAGGGTGGTGAAAACTTTACCTCTTCTTCGGGTAATTCCTTTTGATTTGATCAAAAGGGCTCCTTAGGTTGGTTTTCTGATCAAACTAATGCCTCTAGGTTGAAGTGAGGAAAGTTGAGAGAATATTTGTGCAGGGGTTGGCCAAACCAAAAGGCTTTTAAAGTGTGAAGAATTGGTTAGAAGTGGTGTCCTTTTATAAGGGGGAGGAGGGGCACCTTAGGAAAATCTAGAAATATTATTTTATAATAAATTCATATTCGGTTTCTAATGGCTCCAGAGTGGATTATTTAAAGTATAAGGTGGGGATGGGTCTAAATAATTTCAAACAATATAATTTAGATAGGTTTGGGTCATTATATTAACCTTATCTTTTAGTTTTAACTCTTAGTTAATTAGTTTGACATTTACCATGTCACTTTTTATTTTTATATTATATAGTTAATAAACTTGCTATATATATCCAAGCGACCCCCAAGTGGTCCATTAATGATAAAACTATCATGATATAAGTTTCTTGGTCGAACCTTATATTTTTAGTAATTGAATATAAATTAATAATATAATATTTATTTTAAAAACTCTTTTATGTCAATTTTGACACTATTGGGTATTTTGTTTTTTATAAATTCATAACAGCATTATTACTTCAAATAAAATTTATATAAACAATCATAATATGTCATAGTAACCTAGAAAATTAGTGTAATTCATAAAAAGTCTCAAATTACATTTATTTGGGTATTTATAATATCAATTATCTTAATCTTTCAATAATACGGTAATCATTGCATCATCATTGTGTCATAAATAATTTAAATTATTTAATGTCTAAAAATTATAAATAAAATACCATTATGTAGTAAATCTTTTTATCTTTATAATTAATATTTATAGTCGAACATCCAATATATATAACCCTATGTAAAAATTATGTTTCTAAAAGATATATGCTTATGTCATTTTTGTATTTATTTTAACTTAATTAATATAAAGTGTCCTTATCACCTACAAGTGGCTCCATGGGGTCCCAAAATCGACCCAAATATGACCATGGTTGGACATGTATCAACCAATAATGTTAGTACACGTTTTAGGGTAATTTAGTATTATTATAATATTATTTTTTTTACCCTTATTTACCAGATTTACCCTTTAACCATGGTAAATAAAATATTTACCGAAGTAATTATTCAAAATGTATAAAAATCAAAGTTACCTATTTAAAAAATTTGGACCTCCTGATTATAAATATGGAATCCATTTTTCTAAATTCAAAACACATAAGTGGCAGAAATTAATTTAAAATTAATTCCCGTTGTCGAAACAAAAAGCATGTTTTTAACAAATAATAACTATCAAAAGATTGACACTTTCTTATGTCCAGTTTAAATATGAAATTATGTCCAATAACCAACATTGTATTAAATGGTAAAATTATAATCTAATTATACTTTAAAATCACTCAAATTCATAATTTATCACTATTAATTATTTCGATTAAAAAAGTTGTTTTTAATTAAAATTTAGTAATTTTCATTATTCATCAAAATATGAAAGTTATCAGAAAAGTACCAAAATTTCACCCTAATATAATTTCGATATTCCGAATCCAAAAATGAAGTCTATTTTACCAAATTAAAAACATAAAATTTTCATTTATTAAATTAATTTCTGCTGTCAAAACCAAAAGGCGTATTTTTAAGAAATAATAATTATCAAAAGTTTGACACTTGTTTATGTCAATTTCAAAGTGAAATTACTTACAATAACCATCATTGGATTAAATGGTAAAAATTTAATCTATTTATACATCCAAACCATTAAAATGTATAATTTAACAATATAAATTATTTTGATTAAAAAAGTTGTTTCCAGTTAAAATTTAGTAATTTTTCACTATTCACCCAAATTTGAAAGTTATCAGAAAAACACCAAAACTTTATTGAAACTAAATTCTTATGTCCTGGTTCTAAAGAAGAAGTTCATTTTGTAAAATTGAATATATAAAAGTTTCAAATATTTGATTTAAAAAGGCTTCGCCATTAAAAGGCAGTAAAATTGCATTTTTTGAAAAATACTTCTTTTATCTGAAAAAAATGAATTTGTTCTTAAATTATGTCTTAGAAACTCATAATATGGATTATAAAATTATAAGTATAATATAAAATTTAAAATTCAGTTAATACTATTCATAACCGCTTTTGAACGGCTAGTTTGGTGAGTCGTGGTGCATTTGAACTCAGTGTTGCGTACAACACACGCTATTGTATTATTCAAAGAGAAGCGTACTGTGGATGCTTGGGGTGTTACATTCTCCTCTCATTCAATAAATTGCATCCTCGTAATTTGAAATTATTTTTCGAAAATAAAAGGTTGAAAACCGAAAATATCTTTGTGGGAAAACCCACATTGGAAATTGGGTTAATAAAATTTAGTCTTAATGAGAGGAAAGGGGAATTAAAGGGTCACCACCAAATCATGATCTCTATTAGGAGAACATTGGTGGAAATTAGATACATATAATTGGAGGAAAAACATAAATATTTATAGGTAGTGATTGAGGTCATCAATCACAAACAAGTGTAAAATTGAGGGCCTTAAATTCATCAATCTATGATGATTTAAAATACCATCGGTTCAACAAAACATGTGGTATTAGGATAACACATTTTTTTGTTTTAAGATCCCTTCACTAAAGTATAAAAATTAATTTCTTCATTTAATAAGAGAAGAAAAATATATACTTAGGCAAGTAGAGTCACATCCTCTAACTAATTTCTAGCACAAACTCATCTTTCACTATAAAAGATAATATTACTTAAAAATAATATTCTATTTATCCTATTCATATAGGGTTCAAAAAAATTAATTTATAATTCATCTACCATATTTTTTTAAAAAAGACTAAATTATTCAATCCAGGACATCACGTGGGCCAGTGATAGGTGATACACCCTTGTCGCCATTCAGTTGTGGGTTCAAGTCTCGTGGTCTTGTCGGACGTGATGGGTTGTCGCCCATCCTTCGGGTTGTCCTTTTATGGCAATCCAAAAATAATCTCAAACTAGAATTATCCAAAATACTTCTGTCCAAACTCACAGTTCAAAATTTATAAGAAAGGTAAACACAATAAAGATCTTTTTTACCCCGCAATAGCATGTGAATATCTTCATCATGTATTCTTTTAAAACACTGAAACATCCTGAATTACCATAAAACCTTATTGATTACATTCATACTCCCTCATTCCATATAGAATACTGGATATACTTCATCCATCCAAAAATGTTGTAAACTCCAACAATGATGGAATATACAAATCTTTAATCAGTTTCAAGGCAGTCAAGAATATCCAATATAATTTACCAAATCAACCATATCTTATTCCAAAATCAGTACCTCAATATTAATATCATATTAAGGTTTATCTTTCCTTCAACCATGTAGTTTTCAAAAAGTTTAACTTGTTATAGAGTCACTTTTCTTAGTACTATAAAATCTCAAATCCTTAATTAAATAGTACTGCAGTACAATCCTTATTTATTTCCAGTACATCGTTGATACAACACTTAAATGAAATAATTCCAAAATAACAACAAAATAACTCTAGTCATTCCTCTTCATCTGTGGTAGTATCATAACTTGATTATTATCCAATAGCATCATTTGCGGCATAGTCTGATGACTGTGACATTGGTTTGCATAGTGTCCAAACTCCTTGCAGATGAATCATTGTACATTTGAAAGATTTTTCTTACCCTTGCAGTCACGTACTTGGTGTCCTTTTTCTCCACATTTATAACATACTCTCATTCCCTTCAAGCATTTTCCAAGGTGATTCTTTCCACAGTTATCACATATGGGAAAATCCTTCTTTACCTTCTTCCTTTTATCTGTCTTTCTCTCTTCCATCCTTTCCTTCTCTGGCTTCCCTTCAAAACCATAGGACTCTGAGAATTCTTTACTTATCTTATCAAAACATGATACTATTTCTTCATATGATGATAATACATGGGAGACTATTTCCCTTCTAAATTATAGCTTAAGACCATGGAAGATATGATCCTTCTTACTCTTTGGATCATGTGTATTGTTGGAGTTCTCATTCCTTCTATTGGGTGCCATTTCTAAACAATGTCATAAACTAGATCAGTTTATGAATCAAAATACATAATTCTATACTTGTAAAACACTTAACATAAATTGAACTATTTATGGATATAATCCATAATCATAAAAATGTTTTCTTTGAGGAAGTATATACTCATAAACCCTTCATAATGGTTTGTAAAGAAATTGAGAATTATCCTAAGCATATCCCTCGGGAGTGTCGTAACCAAGAGTGTAGCAAGGCCTGTTGTTGTGCACCAGTTCTCGTTCGAGTCTAGGTCAAAGCGGTGTTTTCGGGTTTTACCCCTAGGTACATCTGTGCCAGAGCCGCCTCTACCTGCTCGTATCCAGACAGGGATGTATTGCTAGGAAAACTCACAAAATATCTACAATACCAAAATTCTAGGAAGTTCTTCTAAAATAATCCTTAAAGTCCATCTTAGGTCTATGTGATTTAATAAGAGTTTATCTAAATCTAGCTTCCAAGTTTTGTACTAAACTTCCTTTGATACCAACTCTAACGCCCCGACCCTAGTTGCCCAGAGTTGGTGCATTATTACATATCATTGGCATGATTACAAAAGATCAAGTCTCAAAAGACCGATTATTTTAGTAGTCTTGGAAACACTAGATACATTCATAAAGTTTACATTACATCATAAATTGAAAACTACAACAAAATCTTGTCTCCACACTCATATCCCCATATACTATCCATGCAGGTCATTCATAAAATACTTCTTCACATCCTGGGAAAAATAAAACATAGAAAGGGGTGAGCTCAAATGCCCAGTAAGGATAACAATATAGCAGAAACTTTTATAAATAAGCATAAACATTTAAGGCAATGTATAACTAAAACAAAAGTCTTTTAAACTTGAACTTCAGCATAATATGGAAAAAATAAAATGAAATAATGTCATTTACTTATTCACATGGATATTCTATTAGTCGAATAATCACATGCAATATCAATAACCACTTTCATAATGATGGAATGCATAATGCCAGACTATCATAACCACGTAGCCAAGGCCTCGTGCCAAGACTACAAATAAGATTTTGTCAAGGCCTCGTGCCAAGACACTAGTTTGTCTCATGAGACCTACCGATGCATCGAGGATCTATAGCGGGATCCACCCATCACTTATTAAGTCCAATGCATTCCTCATATGATTAGGATTAAACATAACATAAACATTCGTATTAAAACTAGCATACAAAATGTCAATAATTTCTCCATAAACCATGAATGGTATAAAAATAACACATCCACAGTCAAACATATCACAAAACCTTCAATACAATATGGAAGTTTTGTATCATAATAAATCAACTTCAAATATGCTTAAAATCCATCAAAGGATGTTGACATAGATGAAATCAAAACTATTTGAGAGAAATATCTATTTTTTGAAATCATTTAAAAGTAACATAATTATAAAATAAAACATTTAATTTGAAAATTTCCTTATAATATTATAAGGGAATCTTCTAAGATTTTATAATGGCGGAAAATATCTTCACCCGCTGTATAAGTTAAAAAAGACATTCTTATCTTAATTCTGTCGAAAAGGTTAAAAAGGACCTTGTTTGGAAAACGACGGAAAGATTCCTTTATAAACATCTTATAAAAAGTCAAAAAGGGTATAAATTCCTTTATACCATAGTCTTTAAAATATTAATAATGATTTGAAATACTTTTTTAAGAAACATGTATGTGGGTGATAAAGAGGTCCCAGTAGATAATTACGTATAAACAATCTCGGATAATGAAGAGATTGTGAAATAACCCTTACCAATTTGGTAACTTACGAAACATACACCCCATGAAAGAGGTATCATACAATGAATATTTAAATACACATAAATTAAAGTTTATTACATAAAGAATACAATTATGGGCAGTACATACACCACACAAAAGGTAATAGTGGCAATATGGCATGATTCTCACGGGAATAAGGAGTGAGATGAAAACCCCTTACCTTGTACTTTTCCTTGGTTGAGGGTAGTTTAAACTCCTGTATAATGGTTAAATAATTGTTATTAAATAATAAAAGAATCATATACATTAATATGATATCATATATGATCTTTTAACATTGATTTGTTAATAATATCTTAGTATTATCGTTGTTTCAGGTGTTAACTTACTCGTTTTCTTTTATATGTTTTGTTACGTAAGCCATGTTTGTCATGGATATATTGTATCTTATTCATATCTATAATGATATCAAGTCCTTAAACATTATTTTTAATCATTAAATGAGAATTAGTCTTGAATGGATACGATGGGGAATGAATCTCATCGCGTTTGTGGAGACGATAGTCCGTACGTACGCATGAGTGACAATATCATTCTTTTGATATTAAAATAATATATAATTGGATGGTATATCATATATATAGAATCATTATCATGTTATATTTATTATTTACATGAATTACACATCATTATTATACTCATCCAAATAATAATATATTGAATAACAATTACACCACGACGTGGAGACGGTAAGCCATACGTACGCATGTATGGTGACATGTCATTCAAAGGATGGATAGAATACTGAATATGGTTGTACAATATTTATAATAACATCACAGTATATAGGAGATACTGGATTTATTATTTTAGAATGTTAATAACAAATAATGAAGAAGTTGAAGAAGAAATGAACTTGAAAAAGGTTGGTGAAAACTTTACCTCTTCTCTGGGTTCTTCCTTTTGATTTGATCAAAAGGGCTCCTTAGGTTGGATTTCTGATCAAACTAAGACCTCTAGGTTGAATTGAGGGAAGTTGAGAGAGTATTTGGGCAGGGGTTGGCCAAACCAAAAGGCTTTGAAAGTGTTCAGAATTGGTTAGAAGTGGTGTCCTTTTATAAGGGGGAGGAGGGGCACCTTAGGAAAATCTAGAAATATTATTTTATAATAAATTCATATTCGTTTTCTAATGGCTTCAAAGTGGATTATTTAAAGTATAAGGTGGGTATGGGTCGATATAATTTCAACCAATAGAATTTAGACAGGTTTGGGTCATTATATTAACCTTATCTTTTAGTTTTAACTCTTAGTTAATTAGTTTGACATTTATCATGTCACTTTGTATTTTTATATTATATAGTTAATAAACTTACTATATACATCCAAGAGACCCCCAAGTGGTCCATTAATGATACACCTATCATGATATAAGTCTCTTTTCCGAACCTTAGATTTTTAGAAATTGAATATAAATTAATAATATAATATTTGTTTTAAAAACTCTTTTATGTCAATTTTGACACTATTGGGTATTTTGTTTTTGATAAATTCATAACAACATTATTACTTCGAAAAAAAATTATATAAATAATCCTAATATGTCATAGTAACCTAGAAAATTAGTGGAATTCATAAAAAGTCTCAAATTACATTTATTTGGGTATTTATAATATCAATTATCTTAATCTTTCATTAATACGGTAATCACTGCATCATCATTGTGTCATAAATAATTTAAATTATTTAATGTCTAAAAATTATAAATAAAATATCATTATGTAGGAAATCTTTTTAGCTTTCTAATGAATATTTATAGTCGAACATCCAACATATAAAACCCTATGTAAAAATGTTTTTCTAAAAGATATATGTTTATGTCATTTTTGTATTTATTTTAACTTAATTAATATAGTGTCTTTATCACCTACAAGTGGCTCCATGGGGTCCCAAAATCGACCTAAAGATGCCCATGATCAGACATGTATCAAACAATAAGGTTAGGACACATTTTAGGATAATTTACTATTATTATAATATTATTTTTTTTACCCTTATTTACCGGATTTACCCTTTAACCATGGTAAATAAAATATTTACCGAAGTAATTATTCAAAATGTCTAAAAATAAAAGTTAGTTATTTAAACAATTTGGACCTCCTGATTATAAATATGGAATCCATTTTTCTAAATTCAAAACACATAAGTGGTAGAAATTAATTTAAAATTAATTCTCATTGTCGAAACAAAAGGCGTGTTTTTAACAAATAATAACTATCAAAAGATTGACACTTTCTTATATCGAGTTTAAATATGAAATTTTGTCCAATGACCAACATTTGATTAAATGGTAAAATTATAATCTAATTATACTTTAAAATCACTCAAATTCATAATTTATCACTATTAATTATTTCGATTAAAAAAATTGTTTTTAATTAAAATTTAGTAATTTTCATTATTCATCAAAATATGAAAGTTATGAGAAAAGTATCAAAATTTCACCCTAAGCTAATTTCGATATTCCAAATCCAAAAATAAAGTCTATTTTACCAAATTCAAAACATAAAAGTTTCATTTATTAAATTAATTTTCGCTGTCAAAACCAAAAGGCGTATTTTTAAGAAATAATAACTATCAAAAGTTTGACACTTGTTTATGTCAATTTCAAAGTGAAATTACTTACAATAACCATCATTGGATTAAATGGTAAAAATTTAATCTATTTATACATCCAAACCATTAAAATGTATAATTTAACAATATAAATTATTTTGATTAAAAAAGTTGTTTTCAGTTAAAATTTAGTAATTTTTCACTATTCACCCAAATTTGAAAGTTATCAGAGAAACACCAAAACTTTATTGAAACTAAATTCTTATATCCCGATTCTAAAGAATAAGTTCATTTTGTCAAACTGAATATATAAAAGTTTCAAATATTAGATTTAAAAAGGTTTCGCCATTAAAAGACGGTAAAATTGCATTTTTTGAAAAATACTTCTTTTATTTGAAAAAAATGAATTTGTTCTTAAATTATGTCTTAGAAACTCATAATATGGATTCTAAAATTATAAGAATAATATAAAATTTAAAATTCAGTTAATACTATTCATAACCGTTTTTGAACGGCTAGTTTGATGAGTCGTGGTGCATTTGAACTCAGTGTTGCGTACAACACATGCTATTGTATTATTCAAAGAGAAGTGTACCGTGGATGCTTGGGGTGTTACAGTATGTGTGTGTGTGTGTGTGTGTATGTATGTATTTATTTATTTATAAACACACATTCACACACAGAAAAAAAAAACATATTTTATATATGTATTTAAATATATATATATATATATATATATATATCATAAAATATAGAAGAGAATGATATAGGGGAGTGGAAAATGTGCGAGATCGTAAGGGGGAGGTCTCAGATTTGAAACCCCGCAAATGCAAGGGTGTGCGCGGGTGGGTGATGCAAGTCCCTAGCTAGTGTTGTTAAAGGGTGGGGGGCTTCCTAGCGTTGTTAAAGGGGTGCATAGTGATGTTAAAGTGGGGGAAGCACTAATAAATGGGGGGAGGTTCCACCCTCCGATTTGCAGTTTTTTTTAAAAAAAAAATATTTTGACTTTTATGAGCGCTTTTTTTAATGCTAATAAAAGACCTATTTATCAGTTGTTTTTTTAGCAATGTTGAAAAGGACCCCCTTTTAATAACTCTTTGATTATCAGTGTTTTCTTCACAATGATAAAGACTTTTTTTAGAATGGTTTAAACCCCATTTTGTAGCAGTGAATGACTCGGTAAACAATTTTTAAAGGTACCAAAGCCTTTAAAAATGTGTGTTTCAGAACTAGGCAAATGACATTAGATTACCATGAAATTAAAGGACAACGACCATAGATTGATTTTTGAAATATAGGAATCGATGACATGTCATTTTGAGTTATGTTTTGTTCGGAATGCCCGTAAATGCGTTTTTAGTGTTTTAAAACACTAAAACGTGCGTGTAACAGTCAAAACCATAGAAAACGACCTCAAATTGATGTGAAATCATGGGACAATTACCGTTGGGTTATTTTTTATGTGTTCATGCAGACAATATGCCAATCTGATGTGCGGTGTTGTTGGAATGACTTGGTAAACAATTTTTAAAGGTACTGGAGTATTTAAAAACGCGTATTGGGTGGTCAAAATCAGGTAAACAATATCGGATTGCCATGAAATCAGTGGACAATGACCGTGGATTAATTTTTGAAATGTAGGAACTGACATCACATCATTCTAAGTTACGGTTTTCCCGAGATATTCGTAAACGGGTTTGTAGAGTTTTAAAACACTAAAACATGTGTGTTTGCCAAAATCATAGAAAACAACCTCATATTGACGTAAAATCATGGGACAAACCTTGAGTTATTTTTTAAATTTAGGACATGTTTAAAATTTGTTTTTTACATAAATTTCAAGCACCCACATCGATTTAAAAAATAATTAAAATGTTATATACTTATCCCTTTTAAGTTTCAAGTGTTGAATTATATCTTAAATAGGTAAGTTTATGTTTTCAAAGTGTTGTGCATGATATATTATTTGTTTTATGTTAAAATGTCTTCTGTTTTATTAACAAAATAACAAATTTTATATGAAACATTCTTAATATATTCTGTGACTTGTTTTTCGTATTTCTTTTCTCAAATGTTCCGATTTATATTGTCGGTGACAGATGTTGGTAATTGACAGGAAGTTGACTGTTTTGATTCACGACATTCTTTAGAAGGCAGCCGTGATGACTCTTAGTTTCTATTGTATGTTTAAATTTTATCAATGTTTCTACTGTAATTATGATTTATTATGTTCAGTTTTAATTTTTGTCGAGTTTTTTGTTATAATTGACGAGATGATGTGGCCGGTTTCAGTTAATGAGATGATGTGGAGGTAGATGGATGCACCAGAGGTTGTGAAGTGGGCATATATTGGGTATGAGTTGTTGTTGGACATGTTTTATATGTATATATTGATGAGTGATGTATGGGTGGACTGAGGTAATCAGTTGATTGAGCTTATGGTGATTGAGATTATGGTGATTGTGGATGGATTTATATGACTGTGGATGTATGATGTATGATGTATATGTGATGAGTTTATTATGTATTTGTGTTTTAGTTTATTATATCAATGTTTTTATTTATATTTTTTATTATTATTTTAAATAAAAGTGATGGTTTTTATAAACCTCTGTTAAATAAACTGAAAATCCTATTTAGTGGTCGTTAATAGTAATTGCCGCTAAACATAATTTTTGCTACATAAATTAGCGGTGGTTAGATTCGTTTTATATATTTCATTTTTGGATTTTTTTTTAAGAGAAGTGCTAGTAAATAAAGTTAAAAACGTCGCTAAATGGTCAAGAAACGACACATACAGAAATTGCCACTAAAAGAAAAAAAAAACCGCTGCTAAATGATTGACGACTATGCAATGCGCAGTGGTTTTAGTAACTCGTACTGAACAATTTAGCAGTGATTTATACCATTGTTAGTAGCAAAAAAATATCCGTTGCTAATGAGTGCATTTTTTTGTAATGAGTGTCAACAAACCTACTTAAGAGGCAACCTAGGCTTTGCTATAGTACATTATTTTTATAAAAATACTATTTTTGATGGGTTCGTGATGACCTACATCAACAGATAATATAGAATGTGATATCAAGAGGTGAAAGTCAAAGTCATTCCATTTCATGAGAATTCCTTACAAAAGGTATAATGATTGCCACCACAATACCTATGAATTTCTCACACACACATATTCGTAAATTCATATCATTGGCCTCATGGAACATGAGTGAATAGCATGGAAGTGGTGGTCAATTGGTCTTGAAATTCAATAAGTTTTTTTTGACCTTCCATGCAAGAATGCAAGGTTGGATGTCCTCATCCAGCCTATAAAAGACAATGAGGTATGGTCCTTGATCCTTTTCCCTCTAATTAACCATTGTATAATTTTGTTAATGGGGAATAGAAAAATTCAAATAAATCCAAATAAATCCAAAGTTTTTATTCCTGAAAAAAGAGGGAGCTTCACATTAACTTATGAAAGAGAAAAATGAATTGAGGGAGATTTTAGTCCTTTTATGCTAATAAAAGTCATCTGTTTCACCAAGTAATAATATAATTTATTCCATGGAGTCATAAAATTTCATTATTTTGAATAATATTACGCTTTTAAAAAAAGAAAAATTACAATAAGCATGGTTTAAAATTATTAGGGAATGATCTGCATGTGCAGGGTTGGAGAGAGAATCTGCAATCCTCCTGTTTCATGTATAATCCATACCGAACCAAAACAAATCCACATGTCTTGTGATGAAATGACCGGTGATGGTTAATGGAGAGCAAGTGGGACCCTGACTTGACGTGTGATAAATTGAATATCTATAAAACAGGGGTAACACAATGAAAAGCGCACGGTCCAACCCCCCATTTTAGTGCCATCCAAGGGAGAAGATGAGGGACGTATCATGCTTATTTTAATTCACTCAAAATTAACTCCAATTCATTAATTAATAACGATACATAACCAACCAAATGTCCTTTTATAAATAGGTCTATATATCTATATATATATATATAGAGCGTACCCCTCTAGGGGCTAAGAGGCGAGGGGGCGAGCAGTGCGAAACAAAAGAACAGGGGATTGATAGATTTGAAAGGAAGAACAGTGGGGAGGGAGGGAGGGGAGGCGTAGGCGGCATAGGCCCAAGAGTGATGCCCACATGAAGGCTCCTACCGGCACTACCAGAGGCGGCGGGGAGCCCCGTTCCACCTCCTCCTGCGCCGCCTGCAAGCTCCTCAAGCGCCGCTGCACCCCCACCTGCATCTTTGCGCCGCACTTCCGCTCCGACGAGTCCAAGAAGTTCGCCAAGGTCCACAAGGTGTTCGGCGCCAGCAACGTCAGCAAGATCCTGTCGGAGGTCCCCGCCGAGCAGCGCGACGACGCCGTCAGCTCCCTCGCCTACGAGGCCGACGCCCGCCTCCGCGACCCCGT
Source organism: Viscum album (assembly GCA_963277665.1). Lineage (NCBI taxonomy): Eukaryota > Viridiplantae > Streptophyta > Magnoliopsida > Santalales > Viscaceae > Viscum > Viscum album. The sequence goes on from OY728122.1 coordinate 691,169,075, forward strand.
CTACGGTTGCATTGGCGCCATCGCCCACCTCCAGTGCCGGATGCTCCAGCTCCAGCACGACCTCGCCCTTGCCCGCACCCGCCTCGCCCGCGCCCGCCTCGGCCTCCCCCCTCCCCCGCCGCCGCCGCCGCCGCCGCTCCTCCCGCAGCCGCTCTGGACCGATGACGGCTGCATATGCTGCCTGGACGAGGCGCCGCCGCCGACCTCTCTGCCTGATCTCGGCCCCCTCTGCGCCGGGCTGGCTCAGAGTTTCGAGGAGGAGGTGATTTTCATGGGGGAGCAGAGATGGGTGGACGATCTTTCTCAAATTCCCTTCGGGGTTCGATCCTGACCCGCCTCTGCGGTCCCCGCCGCGAATCGGGGATTCAGTTCTACGGCGGCGCCGTGGGTTGCTTCGCCGCAGCGTACTATTAGGGCGTGTATTTTTGGTGTCTGTACCCGTGCTCGCCGCCGTGTACATAAGCATGGATTGGAAGGGTGCATTTTGTTTTTAATTCTAATTGTCCAGTTTAATTATATAATAATTAAATTATAATTAAAAATATATGAATATATTAATTACATGGGACAAACGTGGCTTCTTTATAGAGTTTCGGGCACATGATCAGGTCCCATCAGAAAAAAATGTGATGGGACGGGTTGTATGGTAATTGTGAGCAAGGCATGTGGGTCGGTCAGTCGGATCGGAATGGAAGTAGAATGAAGGTCTTTTATTTGAATTAGACGGATCATTCTGAACATATTTAATGCAAGGGGATAGGCGCGGGAAGGGGAATGATTATCTTCTTTTTTCCCCCCGGTTGGTCAGGCCGGCAGCCGCAGCGCCCATTCAATGCCCGCCTGCAAATACTGTGGGTGCTTGGGAGCCCGACCGAACCCCCTTCGACCATCCCGAGCAGTCCTTGAGAGGATGTGGAGCGTCCAACATCATCCATTTAACTCTTGTACTTTATCCATTCCTGTCTTGTAATTGTGAGTATGATACTACATTCTTTTCTTAAATCATCAAAGTGCTTATGTGAGTAGCGTATATTAATATATCAAAGTATGAAAAAAGATAAAACAAGTTAATCAACCACTCAAGATATGTCCATAAAACTTCTCGTCTCATTACTCATATCCGCAAAACACATGGTACACATAATATAAAACATACCGACACACGGATATATATATTTTGATGTGAACTCTTGACTCATTCGGTCAAAAAGAGATACTCCAAACCATAGCACAATCCTAATGGTTCATGTAGTGACAACGATTTTTTCGGTAGTCACTAGATTTAATGGCCGGTTGCTCGTGAATCTCGAATTACCGTGAAACTAGATGACAATGTGACATTTACAAGTGGGACCACCATTACACGTTAGGAGGTTACAATTGATAGATTATGTGTAATTAGTGATATGATTTTGCTAATGTGGAAAAATAAGTGATTGTAATTCTTACATCTTCCTATATAAATTGAATTCAGTGGTGATTCTCTCGTGGACATGTGCTCAAATTTCCTTAGATGTTTAATTTCCATTTGTTTGGAATAATGTGCATGTGTTGTATGAGTTTTCTATTGAGTGTCTGTGAGGTCAACTTGGTGTGGTGAATAGGGCGTCGGGTTTTCCTATCTTCCAATACATCAACATCAAGGGAGTCCTTACAGATGATCTAGCTTTGCTGCATGTATCGTTCAGTGAATAACTTTTAGTGATCGAAAGTTGATGGATTTCCAACAAGTGGTATCGAAGTTTGCGGTTCTTTTAGCTTGCTCTTCAAAAAGCTCTAGGATTAGATAACACTAACTCTCTTACCTTAATGTTATTTCAATTTCAATGGGAGTTTACTTTCATCATAAGGTATGACATCGAAAGAAAGTAAAGTTCGAATAGACAAGTTCAACGAATTAGATTATGGATTTTGGAGAATATAGTTGGAGGATCATCTCATTCAAAGTGACCTAGATGTTCTCTTGGCTAGATTCAAGCCAAAGAAGATAGATCTGGTGGAATGTGAAGAACTAGACATGAAAGCTATTTGTTTGGTCTGGATGTCACTAACAACAAATGTTGCATTTAACCTTTAGGAAGTGAAGACCACGATGGGGTTGATGAAGGTCTTGTCAGACATGTACAAGAAGTCGATGTCACTTAACGAAGTATTCATGAAGTGGAGGTTCTTCACCGTGATGCTAGGCTTGAGTTAGATCATGTGAATGACTTCAACATGATCCAAGAGAAACTCAAATCAATGAATGTGAAGTTTTCGAAAGATATTTGGGTGCTTCGATTGTTGCGAACACGGCCAAATTCATGGGATGCAATGGCAACGAAAGTTTTCAATTCCTGTGGAAAAGCTGATTCTGTGTTTGAGGATGTCAGAAAATTAATCCTAAATAAAGATCTCAGATAGAGGGAGATTCAAGCACTTCCTAGTACTGTACTAAATGCTTAAGGAAGGGGTGACCACCTCAATGGAGAAATTGGCGAAGATAGGAAGATAAATCATGAGGCAAAAGCTGAGGTAAATCAATTGGTTCTGGTCTTACATGCTGACACTGTGGAAAGAGAGGACATTTTAGAAACGACTATAGAAATCATAAGGAAACCTATGGAAGGATATATTTTGGAAGTTCAAATTTTGTGAGTACAGTTGGGAGAGGTAACAACTTGTTGCTGACCAGTGTCAATATTTCGGTGGAATCATGGGTGAATGACTCGGGGGCATCATTTCACTCAACGATAGAGCATAAATTCATGATCAACCATGTGTCTACAAGATTCAAAAAGTTATACTTGGTGGTTGATAAAGATCTATAAGCCATGGGGAAAGGTGAGGTCAATATCCATATATAGAATAGAATCTTGTTATTAATGATAGAAGTCAGGCACATCCTAAGGCTATAGAAGAACTTAATCTCCATAGGCCAACTAGATGAGGCAGACCATGGTACTAGATTTTCCAATGGAGTTTGAAAGGTGACTTAAGGATCAATGGTGGTTGCATGAGTAAAGGTTGGGACCCTATATCTGACCAGAAGATTAGATGGAGCGGCATTTGTCAAAGAAAAAACTTTTAATACTCTGGAAGACTCAAAAATCAAAGTGAGAAGAACATGAAGGTTCTAATGACAAAAGGCATGTTGAATCACAGTCACACTAAATTCAGAAGTTGTGAGATTTGTGTGCTGGGGAAGTAGAAAAGGGTGTCCCTCAACTTGATTGGATCAAATCCTATAAATCAGAAGTTGGAATTATTTCACTCATATATTTTGGGGCTTGCCCCAGTCTAATATCATGGTGGGTCTCTTTACTTTGCAACTTATTAATGATGAAATAAAGTATGAGTTTACTTCTTGAAGCATATGAGTGATGTCTTTGCAACATTCATTCAATGAAAGGACATGGTAGAGAGGAAAACAAGTTGGAAGTTAAGATGACTAAGATTTGAAAATGGTAGTGAATACAATAGAAGGAACTTCATGAACTTCTATGGGAAGTGGTGAACATGACAACATACTTGTTAACAAATGTATGTTATCTCTATTGTGGTAGGATGTTTCATAATAACTATGGTTTGAAAATCAAATGGAAGTTGGCCACCTCAATGTTTTTGGAAGTATCACTCATGTTCATGTGGATGTTAAGGATAAAAATAAACTAGAGGAAAAATCCAAGGCATACTTTCTTATTGGATATGGAGATGAAAACTTTGGATTTTAACTATGGGATGATGACATGTGAAAAGTCATCAGAAGTTGATAAGTGTAAGAACCCGGTTCTTATTTTGAGGTACGAGTTTCTTCTTTTCTCTTTTCCTTAAGTGTTTTGAAAAAATAAAGAAAATGGAAAAAATCCTAAATTTTGTGACTACACGCCTTGTACTATTCCACACGCCGTGTACCTTGGTCGTGTGGGATGAGTACACAGGGTGTGTAGCCATGTCGGCGACGAATGGTGTAAAAACCGACTACATGCCGTGTAGTGGTATTTACACACCGTGTAGTCATTCGGAAGGGGAAATAGTAAGGCGGTGGAAGCCACCGCCAGCTGGGCGACAGTACACGCCGTGTAGTCAATAATACACGTCGTGTACTCATATCGACGGATGAACAATTTGGCGGTGCCACCAAAGGAACAGTTAAATGAAAAATTACACGTCGTGTAGTTTTTTTTGGTTAAAACGGGCAGTAGCCTCCTCATTTGGTAGAGGAGGCGTTTGAGTTTGTTTTGGAGCAAGAGAGGAGGCCGGAGCTTTAGAGATCCGCCGAGCGCATGTCAGGAATCAGATTCTTCCACTGACAATCTCGTTGGAACCGCACAGGTATGCCCTCCGCTCTCCTTAAGCCGTTCTTACCAAATCTTTCCCGAGGGAAAGTTATTTATGTTTGAACGAGTTTTCTTCTAACCCAGATCTATGTCGTCTTTGGGCATTTCTGGAATCAACGTTCGCCTATACCGTTCATGGTGTTTAAGGTAGGTGGATTGGTGTTTAATTTTCCAACTGATGTGCGTTTTGTGTACCGTTGTGATATGCGCCCATGAATGGGGTGTCATATGGCTGAGGCCTTGTTGAATTAAATACCTAGAATTGTATAGGTAATTTAAATGTGATAATAAATTGTTGTTTGGGATCACTGCTTGGATCCAAGACCACCCTGGGGGTGCGTTCCTCTGTTTAGCCATTTGGCCAGGATACCCGAGGGTATGACATGTTTATTTTGTGCTTTACTTTTGCCTTGAGAGGAATTGTATGGGTATTGCTTGTTTATATGTTGGGCATGACCCGGTTACTTATTTACCCTGAGGGCAGTGCTTTACTTAGCCTGAGGGCAGTGCATATTTTAGCCTGAGGGAAACTTTTTCCGTGCTTGTGGGCAATAGACTCTGTGCCTGAGGATGACACTTTATACGCCTGAGGGAAATATCTGTTATGCCTGTGAGCAATTGCCTGCGGGTTACGTTTCTGATTACCTGAGGGTAAGGGTTTGCGTGTCTGAGGACACTGACTGTTTATATAAAAATTCATTGTGATGGTTTCCTTATAATAAACGATTAAATGAATAATAAAATGGCAATATAACTGGTAAAGTTAGTTACTTTTGAGTACTGCTTAGTTTATTGAATTTTACTACTGCACACTGTTGTTGTATATTTCCACACAGTTAGGCACAAGCCTTTGGTGGGTGCCTACTGGGATTTATTTTTCACACCCTGTTTGGGTCATGTCTTCAGCCCAAACAGATTACATTTATGCAGGTGTGGATAAGGGCAAGGGTCCTTATACAGATACTTGATTGCTGTTGATGAATAGGGGAGCATGGGACCGGGCTTAGGCTCGCGATGCTACCGGCTGTTTTGTTTTAGTTTTGCTGTACCCTGTATCGTATTATACCGCTTTGTAACATGTTCTGGATATTTTCTTAGAACTTGAGGCATGTTGCATCAACATTATATATATATGACTATTGGTTGTTTTTACTGCAGTTGTTCATTTAAAATTGTGTATGTTTATTTGCTTCCGCTGTTGTTGTTGTTGTTGTATGTTTTATCAGGTATTCCGCTGCGCTACACTTTGACAAATGAGGGCATAGTTTCCCCACTATCAGACCTAGGCCCTCACTGCTAGTCGGAAGCCTCTGGCGTTTGGGGAAATGCGCTTGAGGTCACGTAACGAACCAGGTTCGGGGCACCTGTTGAGTGACACCTGGAACCAGGACATTACAAAGTGGTATCAGAGGGGGTTCTTTTCTTTGACTTATTACTTGGAGCCTTAGTCAGAGATAGGACGAGAACGATAGTTGGTAATAAGCTGTGCCCGGGCGTAGCTAACCCGTGTACAGGGAAAATCCAATTTACCTCGTGTTGCAATTTTTCTGATTTTTCAATTTTACAGTTGAATTGATTTTCACCGAAGGGTGATGCACTTGTGATTATGTTGTTTATATTTTATTCATGGGTTCTATCTAGTTGCAACCCGATGAGATGAGGGTATGTCATCTCATACATCATTTAGGAACATGCTAGAAATCACATATCATGCATAGTTTCCATGCCATGTAGGTGCATTAGATATTGCATGTTGTTGTGATAGATGTTGTGCTAGTAAAAACATGCTGTTGTGATAGCTGCTTTGATAGATACCTGCTGTTTGATAGGGTATTATTGTGTGATCCTGTTTATAGAATGGACGCCAAACTTTGGTTTTTTGGGGAGTATGGGCCCTCATTGACCGGAATTTGGTGGATCATTGACGGTTTATCCGGTTATAACACATATAAGATGTCAAACTTTGATTCGTGGGGAGTATGAGCCCTCACAGATCGGAATTTGGCACTTAGGTGTTGTTTTTTCAGTATTTTCTGGGTTCCAGAGATGTTTCTGAGGCATACTGTCTGGAAACCCAGTATACACGCCGTGTAGTACCTTAAACACACAGTGTATGTTCTTCTGTTCGGGAAGAAAAGAAAACTTTTTGAGTACACGCCGTGTACCCTAAGTACACGCCGTGCAGTCCTTCCCATGTCATAGACCATGTGGGCAAGGACACGGGGAAGGAAAATGCATGGGGCGAACACGCCATGTACCAGATGTACACGCCGTGTAGTGTTGACCAGGAGTTCGCCCGTGTAACTTACAACACGGACGGAGGAGACCTTAGGACATACACGCCGTGTCCATTATGGAACACGCCGTATAGTCTGACCTGGGATCCGGCCGTGTAACTAACAACACGGGTCAGTGTAATCCTTTCGTGTACACGCCGTGCCCATACGGAACACGCCGTGTAGTGTGAGCCGTGTATCCGGCCGTGTAACGAACAACACGGGTCGGCGAAGCTCGTCTAGAGCACGCCGTGTACCTGTGGGACACGCCGTGTAGTCTTGTCTGAGGACAGACCGTGTGGACTTAGCCGTGTGGCTGGGAAACGGGGTAGTGTACACGCCGTGTGCAGGTGTAACATGCCGTGTAGTTCAAGCCGAGTAGTCGGCCGTGTCACAAACGACACGGGCAGTTGGAAAATTACACCATACACACCGTGCAGATTATATACACGCCGTGTAGTTTTGTTCAATGGGAGCCATGTGGCTTGGCCGTGTAAAAGGACCTGGGGAAGGAAGAGAAGTCAGGTACATGCCGTGTAGTCAGTATACACGTCATGTAGTCTTCTTTTGCAAATCTTGAATGCCTTCTTCCTCCTATTCCCCTTTTAGTTCCTTCGTTTTCAGACTGTGATAATCTTGATCTAAGGTGTGCGTTTGACCTTGTAGTGTCATGCCACCGAGACGTTCACGCGTAGTTCACCAGGAGAGCGACAATGAGTATACTCCATAAATGGTGGGCCATGGGCTACCAGTGGATCCTCCAGTAGAGCCAGATGCGGCGCTAGACGTTATACCGGACACATGCGTGGAGGCGCAGTTCTGTGAAGGCTTTATGCGGTTCATGCAGACCTTTCAGGGAGCACCGCCGGCTGCCACATCTATGGTCGAGCTGACTCATATATTCCAGCAGCAGCATCCGCCTACATTCTCTGGGTACGGCGGACCACAGGCTGTAGAGTCTTGGCTGGGGTCTATCCAAACTATTTTTGAGCACCTAGAGATGCCTCCAGGGTGAAGGGTCAAGATCGCAACTTATATGCTGTGTGATTCCACCAAGAGGTGGTGGGATGTTACCACACAGTCAGAGCATCACATAGACATGGAATGGGAAGAATTCCAGACAACCTTCTATGACTTCTTCTTCCTAGAGACACTGAGGGAAGATCGATCTTGAGAGTTCATGAATATGCAGCAGGGCGCTATGTCGGTGATGGATTATTCTGCTCGTTTCACCGAGCTTCAGCATTTTTCACCCGTTCTGGTGGGCGATGAGACGCTGAGAGCCAGACGCTTTGAGGATGGACTTCATTATGACATCCAAGAACTGGTGAATGTTTTCAGATTGCCTTCAGTACATGCTATTGTGAACCAGGCACTGATTACAGAGAGGAACCTGCGGGAAGCTAGTGGTGTGGTCCATGGTGGTTCAACACCGGTTTCTGGTACTATTTCTACTGGTAAGAGGAAGAGACAGATGGAATTCTCTCAGGGTGGCAGTGCCAGCCAGAAGAATGTTTTAGGTGGCCAGGTCATATGCTACCAGTGTGGTAAGGAGGGGCACAAGAGACCTCAGTGTCCACAAGACCCAGTGGAGTGCCGAGCTTGTGGCAAGATGGGGCATCTGCAGCACTTTTGTAGGGCGTTTCCATCAGTGGATAGTGAGAGGGGTTCTGTGCAGACTCCGCGTGCGGGGGCAGGACCAGCATCTTCTTACCAGTCGGGGAACTGGAATACGTCAGGGCGTGCAGGCAGGGATGGTGGTCGTGGCTGTGGTAGCCAGACACCAGGATCTCAGAGGTAGCAGGGCGGGACAGCTCAGAGTAGCCAAGCTGTGTCGCAGGGCTGCGACACTGGGCAGACATATGCAGTGCAGCAGACCTAATATGAGTAGGATCCCAAAACTTCTAGAATCAGAGGTACTATTCTAGTAGCCTATGTTTTATCTTCAGTACTTTTCGATATGGGTGCTACACATAGTTTCATATCTGTGCCCATTGTGGAGAGCCTAGGGATCTGTGTTTCTTCTTCTACTGTTATGATGCTAGACACTCCGTTGGGGACTAGAACGACTGGTGTGCGTCAGTTCAAGGAGTTCCCCCTTGAGGTTGGTGGGTGTCACTTCCTTTGGGATCTCTATCTCTTAGAGATGATGAGCTATGATGTCATTCTCGGGATGGACTGGTTAGTTCCCTTTCGAGCCTTTGTGGATTGCTACCGTCGCAAGGTGAGTTTCACGTCACCAGAGGGTGGAGAGTTTCTATACAAGGGCGAGTGGGATGTTCAGGCGAGTCGAGGTGGACCAGAGCATCATGGACGAGGTGGTATCACAGACCAGATTGCGAGCTTATATCTGGATGACTAGGGGACTTGTCAAAAGGTTTTCCCTCCAGTGGTTGATCGTTTCATGGATGTATTCCCAGACGACTTTTCAGGTCTTCCTCTAGAGTGTGAGGTTGATTTCTCTATTGATCTTGTGCCAGGAGCAGCACCGGTTTCCATTCCTCCTTATAGGATGGATACACCAGAGTTACAGGAGATCAAGAGACAGTTAGAGGAGTTACAGGCAAAGGGTTTCATCCAATCCAGTACTTCTCCTTGGGGTTTGCCGATACTCTTTGTGAAGAAGGCGGACAATACCCTCAGAATCTGTGTGGATTATCAGAAGTTGAACCAGTTGACGGTTAAGAAGTGATATCCCTTTCCTAGGATTGATGATCTTTTTGATCAACTTTGTAGAGAATGAGTGTTCTCAAAGATTGATTGAGATCAGGATATCATCAGCTATGCATTAGACCATCTGATATACCTCTCACAGCTTTCAGGAGCAGGTATGGTCTATACGAGTATACGGCTATGCCGTTTAGACTCACGAATGCGCCAGTAGTTTTCATGGCTCTAATGAATTGTGTGTTCCATCCCTATCTGGATTCTTTTGTGGTAGTATTCGTGGAAGATATCTTGGTGTACTCTCACACTCGACACGACCATGACACCCATCTTGAGATCGTATTGAGTACACTGAGAGAGCATCAGCTATATGCTAAGCTCTCAAAGTGCCACTTTTGGATGGACCAGATTCACTTCCTGGGTCATATCATCTCGGAGGCAGGAGTTGCAGTAGACCCAGAGAAGGTAAGAGCAGTAGTTTCCTAGGAGCAGCCCAAGAACGTGTTTGAGATACGAAGTTTCTTGGGGCTGGATGGTTACTACAGACGCTTCATACAGGACTTCTCCCGCTTAGCAGCACCGTTGATGGGTTTGACTAAGAAGGGTGTGAAGTTCGTTTGGTCAGAAGCTTGCGAGACAGCCTTCCAGGAACTGAAGGGAAAGTTGACATCAGCACTGATCCTGATACTCCCAGAGCAGGGGAAGACCTATACAGTTTACTGTGATGCATCAGGTATTGGTCTAGGAGCTGTGTGGATGCAGGGCGATCGAGTATTTTCATACAGGTCTTGGAAGTTGAGGCCACATGAGAGTAATTACCTGACACATGATCTCGAGTTGACTACAGTTGTTCATGCGTTGCGCTGTTGGAGACTTTATCTCTTGGGAGAACATTTTGTGGTGTTCACGGACCACAAAAGTCTCAAGTACATCTTTACCCAGTGTGACTTGAACATGAGACAACGAATGTGGGTTGAATACCTTCAGTCCTTCGATTTTGAGCTTACCTATACACCTGGTAAGGGTAATACAGTAGCTGATGCACTGAGCAGGAAGACTCTGATACAAGCAGTGCAGGAGGCCAGTGGTGAATGGCAGCTGATGGATTTGTTATCTGAGATGCATCTGAAGGTGCACGACAGTCAGGGGCAGACCTATCTTTCATCTTTAGTTGTGACCTCTACCCTCCTGGATAGAGTGAGGATGAGACAACTATCCGATTCAGAAGGCCTAGTTCTACAGGAGTCGGTGGCAAGTGAGGACCCTCCTCCTGGGTGGACGATAGGCGATGATGATGTTTTGCGTTTCCATGGATGAGTGTGGGTTCCAGGGCATATACGCGAGGAGCTGATGCGAGAGTTTCATGCTTCAGTATGGGCAGTTCATCCCGGAGTTACCAAGATGTACCATGACTTGAGGTGTCAGTACTGGTGGCTAGGTATGAAGAGCGAGATAGCTAGTTTTGTTACGAGATGTTCCACCTGTCAGTAGGTGAAGGCAGAGCATCAGAGGCCATCTGGACTGTTACAGCAGTTACCCATCCCAAAGTGGAAATGGGATGATGTCGCGATGGACTTCGTGACTGGGTTGCTGAGGTCACCTCGAGGCAAAGATTTCGTGTGGGTTATTATGGACAGACTCACAAAGGTAGCTCACTTTTTTCCAATTAAGGAGACCTTCAGTGTTGACGAGCTTGGGAAGTTGTATATCCGAGAGGTCGTACATCTTCATGGGGTCCCTCGTTCTATCGTTTCAGATAGGGACGCCCGTTTTACCTCTCGTTTCTGGCAGAGTTTTCAGAGGGCACTAGGTACACAGGTGCTTCTGAGAACAGTTTACCACCCTCAGACCGATGGTCAGTCAGTGTGTACGATACAGGTGTTTGAGGACACGCTGCGTGCATGCATCCTAGACTTTGGGGGCTCTTTGGAGAATCATATACCCCTAGTCGAGTTTGCCTATAATAATAGTTTTCGGGCAACTATTGAGATGACACCTTACGAGGATTTATATGGTAGGCCATGCCGATCAACCTTGTGCTAGTTAGAGGCAGGTGAGACAGCTTTATTGGGACCAAGTCTTTTGCAGGAGAATTCTGAGCAGGTCCAGTTGATTCAGAAACGGATGGATACCACATAGTCTCGTCAGAAATCTTATGCTGATCACTGTAGACGACCCTTGGAGTTCGTGGCCGGGGATCAGGTTTTCTTACGTGCTTCACCGAGGTTGGGGAACAAGCAGATTAGGAGACAGGGTAAACTTTCACCGAGGTATGTGGGGCCATTTGAGATTCTGGAGAGAGTCGGGCCGGTTGCCTATCGGTTGCAGTTACCATAGAGGTACCAAGCCATGCATAACGTCTTCCATGTTTCTCAATTGCGCCGTTATCATTCAGACCCGTCTCACATTTTTCATCCCGAGGAGGTTGAGCTTGAGTTAGATGCGTCCTTTGAGGAGCATCCAATTCGTATTGTTGATAGGAGCACGAAGGTTCTCTGAGGCCGGTCAGTTCCTCTTGCACGGGTGCTATGGCAGCAAGGCCGAGTGCAGGATGAAACCCGGGAGCGGGAGACTGTCGTACGTGCTCAGTGGCCGGATTTGTTCACGACTATATCTTCACCACCCTTGGAAGGACAATTCAGGGATGAATTTCTTTAAGGGGGGAAGTTTGTAAGAACACGATTCTTATTTTGAGGTATGGGTTTCTTATTTTCTCTTTTCCTTAAGTGTTTTTAAAAAATAAAGAAAATGGGAAAAATCCTAAATTTTGTGACTACACGCTGTGTACTATTCCACACGCCGTGTACCTTGGCTATGTGGGATGAGTACACAAGGTGTGTAGCCATGTCGGTGACGAAGGGTGTAAAAACCGACTACACGTCATGTAGTGGTATTTACATGCCGTGTAGTCAGTAGACATGGGAAACAGTAAGGTGGTGGAAGCCGCCGCCAGCTGAGCGACAGTACAGGCCGTGTAGTCAATAATACACGCCGTGTACTCATATCTACGGATGAATAGTTTGGCGGTGCTGCCCGAGGAACAGTTAAATGAAAAATTACACGACATGTACTTGGAAGTACACGCTGTGTAGTTTGTTTTTTTCGCTTAAAACGGGAAGTAGCCTCCTCATTTGGCAGAGGAGGTGTTTGGGTTTGTTTTGGAGCAAGAGAGGAGGCAAGGGATTTAGAGATCCGTCGAGCACACGTTGGGAATCAAATTCTTCCGCCGATGATCTCGTTGGAACCGCACAAGTAAGCCCTCCGCTCTCCTTAAGCCGTTCTTACCAATTCTTTCTCGAGGGAAAGTTATTTACATTTGAACGGGTTTTCTTCTAACCTAGATCTACGTCGTCTTTGGGCGTTTCTGGAATCGACGTTCACGTATACCATTCGTGGTGTTTAAGGTAGGTGGCTTGGTGTTTAATTTTCCAACTGATGTGCGTTTTGTGTACTGTTGTGATATGCGCCCATGAATGGGGTGTCATATGGATGAGTCCTTGTTGAATTAAATACCTATAATTGAATAGGTAATTTAATTGTGATAATAAATTGTTGTTTGGGCTCACTGATTGGATCCAAGACCACCCCGGGGGTGCGTTCTTTTGTTTAGCCGTTTGGCCAGGATACCCGAGGGTATGCCATGTTTATTTTGCACTTTACTTTTTCCTTGAGAGGAATTGTATGGGTATTGCTTGTTTATATGTTGGGCATGGCCCGGTTACTTGTTTAGCCCGAGGGCAGTGCTTTACTTAGCCTGAGGGCAATGCATCTTTTAGCCTGAGGTCAACTTCTTCCGTGCCTGTGGGCAATAGACTCTATGCCTGAGGGCGACACTTTGTACGCCTGAGGGAAATATCTGTTATCCCTGTGGGCAATTACCTGCGGGTTACGTTTCTGATTACCTGAGGGTAAGGGTTTGCGTGTCTGAGGACACTGTCTGTTTACATAAAAATTCACTATGGTGGTTTTCTTATAATGAATGATTAAATGAATAAAAAAATGGTAATATAACTGGTAAAGTTAGTTACTTTTGAGTACTGCTTAGTTTATTGAATTTTACTACTGCACACTGTTGTTACATATTTTCACACAGTTGGGCACGAGCCTTTGGTGGGTGCCTACTAGTATTTATTTCTCACACCCTGTTTGGGTCATGTCTTCGGCCCAAACAGATTACATTTCTTCAGGTGTGGATAAGGGCAAAGGTCCTTATACAGGTACTTGATTACTACTGAGGAATAGGGGAGCATGGGATCGGGCTTAGACTCGCGATGCTACCGGCTTTTTTGTTTTGGTTTTGATGTACTCTGTATCGTATTGTACCGCTTTGTAACATGTTCTGGCTGTTTTCTTAGAACTTGAGGCATGGTGCATCAACATTATATATATATGACTGTTGGTTGTTTTTACTGCAGTTGTTCATTTAAAATTGTGTATGTTTATTTGCTTCCGCTGTTGTTGTTGTATGTTTTATCTGGTATTCCGCTGCGCTACACTTTGAAAAATGAGGGCATAGTTTCCCCACTATCAGACCTAGGCCCTCGCTGCTAGTCGGTAGCCTCTGGCATTTGGGGAAATGCGCTTGAGGTCACGCAGCGAATGGGGTTCGGGGCACCTGTTGAGTGACACCCGGAACCGGGACGTTACAATAAATATTCTTTAATGAGAAAGTTCTATAGAAGGACCATAACTTGGATGAATTAGAAGTTGATAGAAAGGAATCAACTGACCAAGTCCAAGTTGATCTGAATAAGAACACAAGAGGGGAAAAAGTTCTAAAGAGTTTAGATAGTAGCATTGAAAGTTTGGAAGTAAGATCGTAGAAAGATAAGCATGAATGCTTTAGGACTTATGATGCCTGAGGGAAAGATCCATAAGTAAGAGCATTAACATATGGAGCTCTAAAAGATAGAGCATCTGAAAATATAGTATCATAAAGTGAAGAGTTTCAAATGTATCTATGTATATCTTCCTGAGTCAATTATCCAATCCAAAGGTTTTGGACCAATATAAACTTTCTACTTATAATGGATGAGGGAGAACCTAAAATCCCGGAAGTGGTGACCACTCTTGGTGAATATGGAAAGTGGGAGTCAGTGATGAAAGAAGAAAATTATTTGTTGGGATCAAATGGAACATGAGAGACGATTGATTTATCGTAAGGGAAAAGAGCACTTAATAATAAGTGGGTGTTCCATTTTAAGAAGGAATCCGACAAAAGAAAAATGCATAAGGGGCGACTAGTGGTGAAGTGATTTCAATATAATGAGAGAATAAACTTCTCAGAAATTTTCTCACTAGTAGTTACACATACTACCATTCAGATGGTAGCGCGTTTGGTTTCTTCCAATAATTTTCACTTAGAGTAGATGGATGTAAAGAAAAACTTTCTTCATGGCTTCTTATAGGAAGACATTTACATGAAGCAGCCGATGGGTTTCCAATATTATCTTAAAGAGGGATCGATGTGCAAACCAAATAGAATCCTCGATGGATAGAAGAAGGTTCTAAGGAAGTGGAACAAGAAATTCCATGCCTTTAGGGTATAAGAAGGTTTTAATCATTGAAACATGAAACTCTGTTTCCATAGAAAGGTGTGGAATGATGTATGTTTCATCATACTTATCCTATATGTGGATGGAATGTTGCTGGATGGTTTGGAAATTACAAGGATTCAAAATCTAAATCTTGATTTATCAAGAATATTCATGATTAAAGTTATTAGTTAGGTCAAAATGATTTTGGTCATGAAAATTGAGAGATATATGAAATTAGGGATGTCACAAACTGACCTAGGTCACCCCTGAATCGGACACCTTAGTCAGCCCATAGAAAGGCCTAAAGGGCATTCCCGACCCCCCGAGTTAGAAACAAGAATACGAGTACCAAGAACCAAATTTGGAAATGGTTTCACCAACAAATATAAAAACAAGGATACAATAATGTAATATATAAAATAGAGTCAAAATTCTGAAATAGAGTCAGACAATGGAAGAAAAAAGCATACAATTAAAATCAAGTGCCAATCCAAAACTGGAAAACCAAATTACTAAAAAATAAATTTTACCAATCTTCCTATGATATGTTGGTCAACATCCCAACATTTCACCACCAAAATCCCACACCCCACTAACATGGATACCTACCTCCTCTAGGAGGTGCCTTGCCTTTACCTATGTTAGATAAAACAAGATCAACACACACCCAAATTTATGTACAAGGTGTGAGAAAATAATCCGAGTAGGATCCCACAAAGTGTTTCATAACCATTATTTATAATATAAAACAATTATGCTCATTTAACAAAAATAAAGGTAAGAATTACATTTTTTTCATAATTTATATCAAAACATGGAAATTCACACTTTTTAAATAGTTCACAAAACCTTTCCAAAGAACCCAAATTTCAAATAAAATTTAACAAAACCATTTCCTTAAAAATCATTCAATGTATTAAAAATCATTCCAACTATTTCAAATATCCAAAGCATGAACAAACAAATATTTCACAAAATGTAGCAACAAGGAAACTAAATACAAGGATACAATAGATATGGGTTAGCTAGGATCCTCACACTATCTCTATGATCCAAGGCCACCTAATTCACACATTATATTAGAAAAATGGTACTAGGGGGTAATATCCCACTCCTATAAGTGTCTCCCCACCTCAAAAATTATTCAGTTAGTGTTGTAATGGTGTATCCATTCCAGAAAAAACAAACCATGCCTAGCGTGCTTGTCCCAATTATATCCCCCTCTTAAGTAACCTATCTACTCATGTGATAGAATACACACTTTGGGGTTTCACTTTATTCATTTCTAATTAATATATGATTTCACTACCTATAGTGGGAGGCATTCTAATTTCACAATTTAAACCAATTTTATTCTTTGAAATCATTCACGTAATAAACCAAAAGTGCATTAAAACCAAACATTCATTTATAAAACAAAGGGAGAAAATATTTTTTATAAAAGGTATCCAAAATCATGACATTTCAGTAATTATAAATCATTTAATTCAATAATTTATAATATCAATTTAAAACATGTCAGCATTCATAGTTCATAAAACCAAGACTTTATACGAAATCAACCACCTTAAAAAATTGGAATTTTAACACCCACATGAGATACAAAAGTTAAGAAGAGTTGAGGGATCAAGGAAATGAGGAAGAAACCTAAAATATGAATTTACAAATCAATAATTTCTAATTCATTAATTTCTTAAACTAATTAAATGAGATGAATCACTTACCAAAATGATTCCCAAAGAGAGAACCCCAACGAATGAAGATCTAGACAAAAACACCCAATTCTATGAAGAATATAATATAATTATCATTAGATCATGAAAAAACCATAGATTATGTGATAACATCATCAATCTAAGGTTACTTTTAAGAGAAAGATAGGAGATCTAGGAAAATAATAAAGAACAACAAAGAACAGGTCTATACCTTGACTTTCCTAGATCCAATGCCAATTGATCCATTAGAATTAATCGTCAGAAGGTTTGGGACATCCAAAATATCTAAGATAAATACCTAGGGTGGAGATCCTAGGAAATGGGAGGAATAATGAAGTAAAAATGGGTTTTATCAGGTCTTAATAATAATTTTTAGATTAATTAATTATCATCATATGATTTGACTGCATGATTTGGAAAATCATTCGCTAACAGTGCACCTATTTCTGGGTTACTGAAGGAGCAATATAGTTTGGCCACACGCTTTGACTAATCACCCACAAACTATGTAAAATTACTCTATCCCATGTTTTAAGGATTGAGGATAAGGCTGTTATGACCCCCTCCCTCCAAAGGTACCCCTCCTGGGGTGACAATGACGAAAGTGAGATAATGACCCCCTGAGTCCCACATCCAGTAGGCCCTGAGTTGGTAACTAGCATCGAGGGTATAAAAATTTCACTATATGGGAGGAATTACCCTTTATAAGAAAATAAGATCGAGAGATTGAATTAATAAATAAAAAAAATCCATAAAATAATATAAATAAACCCAAAATCATCCCATAATGCATGTATAAATAAGACTGATACAGATAAAAGTCTTCGAAGTAAATACACAAAAGAAAAATCTGAAGCAGTGATACAACAACCATCCAAGGTCCAATCAAGTAATATCAAGCATGATCCATGTAATCCTTCTAGAAACCTAAAAACCAGTTTTATATACCTAAGGTGAGCATACAGTTATAATCAGTAGGAAAACCAAAGTCTCTTATGCAAATGAGAAAAGAGCATACTAATACACCCATGAGAAAAACAACAGAATCAAATATCACCTATACAATTATACTAACCAAAACCCTAACCTAACCATGGATTTCTCACAAAATCCCACATCCAAGTATAGTAATATAATATGAATCATATGTATGATAAGGTGCCCTACACCACTTTCCCAATGATTTTACGCTCTCTCACCCCAACGTCATACGCCCTGGGGCTCCCACCTCTTCTGAATAACATCACATCACATCACATCCCACCTGAAGACACCTAGGCCCACACATCACATCTCATAACTAGGGTAGTAGGGTATCATGAATGTGAAGTACATCAACCTCATGCCCTCATCCTACCATGAACGACCCCCAACAAAATTCATCTCACCACATCTCATTCGAATACACCTGGGCCATCACATAATCATCACATCACATGTAGACAATGAAAATTTTGACTTATGACCATCACAACCCATGCATATCACCAACGCCTATAAGAGGGAGTGGGGAAGAGTGGGTATCCAGCCAGCCATCCTCCCATCAATATATTGGGAAAAATATTCCCTGCATGACTATACATGTGTCTTCACATAGTTCTCAATGAGGGTGGGGTGCGTATAGAAATCAAAAGAATATAAATTCTATATACACATAGAGTTACAACACACAATACCCACATTAAGGGTTCACAACCAAAGAACAAAAAAACTCACAGGAACCTCCACTTCCACTACCAAATCTAAAATCACAATCCCCCATAAAAAAAACACAAACCATAGTTCATATTTCAATTTTTAATTAACATTAATCCATTTTACAGATTCTCAATTACCAACTTGTTCCATTAAAACATACACATTGCTTAGTATTTTTATCCCCTCATTAATATATAAATATTATCTATTTAATCCACACATCCCTTCATTAATTAATTCATTAAACATGCCCAATATTATTCACTTCACCATCTATTACTAGCTGGGAAACTAACATTGTACAACACACATTTTCCTGCAGGGAAAGGGCGAGTTGGTTGTGGATGTGGAGTTTTTCATAGAGGTTATGAGTTTGATTCCTCATTATGGAAATGCCTGAGATGCCTAAATAAATCACACTTGGACCCCTCTACCTCATTGGTAACTAGCCCAAAATCCCAGGTGTGATTAAACTTGGGCCTATGGTTGGGGACGTACATAAAGACTCTTGGTGGTGGGTGATAGACTGCCTATACCTTGTAACCTCATGGGCCTAAAAACTTGGTGTACTTTTTTTTCCATGGGGTATGGGTGAGTTGGTTACAGCTGTGGAGTCTGTCACCGAGGTTCCAGGTTTGATTCCTTACTATAGAAATATTTGAGATGCCTAAATAAATCACTCATGGACCCTCTACCTCGTTGGGAACTCGCCTGAAACCCCAGGTGTCATTACACTTGGGAATATGGTTGGGGAAGTACATAATGGTGTTTGGTGGTGGGTGAAGACCTGCCTATACCTTGTAATCCACTGGTCCTAAAAACCTGGTGAACTTTTTTTTTGCCCGTGGGGCATGGGTGAGTTGGTTGCAGCTGTGGAGTCTTTCACCGAGGTTCCAGGTTTGAGTCCTTACTGTGACAATGCCTGAGATACCTAAATAAATCACTTATGGACCCCTTTACCCCATTTGGAACTAGCCTGAAATCCCAAGTGCCGTTTCACTTGGTCCTATGGTTTGGGAAGTACATAAAGGTGCTTGGTGGTGGGTGACAGCCTACCTATACCTTATAACCCCCTAGTACTAAAAACCTAGTGTACTTTTCCCACAGGTTATGGGTGAGTTGGTTGTATCTATGAAGTCTGTCACCGAGGTTCTGGGTTCGAGTCCTCGATATGGAAATGACTGAGATGCCTAAATAAATCACTTGTGGAACCCTCTACCCCATTGGGAACTGGCCTGAAATCCTAGGTGTCATTACACTTGGGACTATGGTTGGGGAAGTACATAAAGGCGCTTGGTGGTGGGTAACGACTTGCTTATACCTTGTAACCCCCTGGGCCTAAAAACCTGGTGTAATTTTTGTGTTGAACTATTACTGATCAGGATGTTACCCCATAGGACGCTATTCTATCTTGCTTGGTAACGACTCCTTCCCAACTGGGGCTTCTCTGGATGACCTCTTCATGGGAATGGGGGTTTATGGGTGTGGAGGGTTCAAAAAGGCCACTCTTGGGGATTCCCTTAAAAAAAAAAGAAAAAAACATTGTACAACACACAACAAGAAGAACCGTAAAACAACCCAACATCCACAACCACATCAAAACCTCCATCGTAGCCCCATTACACCACCGCACCATAACAACCACCACAACCCCGCTAAAAAACACATATCATCCACTCTACCACACACATCACTACATACACACTGCACATCACATCATCCCCACAATCACAAACCGAAACTATTCCACACATCACATCACATAACACAACACAACACCTTTTTAGATTTAGAAATGGGGTTCTTATTCAATTCCACTTCTTTATTTAAGGGTTTTATCCCATAATCCATAAGATCCTAGGGCATAAAATTAATTACTCGACTATACATGATTAACCAATTATGGTTTAAGTATTATCAACAATCAAACAACATGAATTCCAAAATTCACATCATAAGAGACCAAGAAAGTACCCCCAATGGACACAATTTTCTGCAAGGCATTATGCCTGTACAAACACAATATCAATAATAATAATAAAACTTGTAAAATCTTGCGATTTACTTTCCACTGGCCATTTTTAAATTTGTTTAAGCAATTTGATTATCTTTGTTAATTTGGATTCAACCAATTCTGCATAGATAAACATAGGAAACCCTAACCACATGATAAAAAGAAAGAATAAATGAAGTAAATCCTACTTGGAACAAAGGATCCTTACACCAACTTGCTGCACAAAAAACAAAGGGCACATATACATGAAGAAACCATTTTTGGTGGAACTCAAATGGAATTTAGAAACTAGGATCCATGACTCTAAGGGAAGAAGGATTTAGAACCTCCCATCTCAAGATAAAGTAATCCCAAAAGAATGAAGTAAAAAAAATCTCTTTTGAAAGATTAAATCTCAAATCACCGAGATTATATATGGTTTTAATTGTCCATTAAAGTTAGATATCATTAAATCCATGCATTTTAAACATTTAAAAGGTCTCCATACTTTTTATAAATGGAAGGTATTATTAATCACCTTTTAAATGACTTTAAAAACCCTTAATTAATGTATTAAAACCATTTTCATCATAAAATATGTAAAAATGACAAATCTGTAAATTTTGGAAAAAATTGAAACACTGTTCATGAGTCACCACCAGTGAGTCACTATCCGTAATTCACCACCAGTGAGCCATCGCCAGGGAGTCACATCTAGTGAGTCACCACTAGGGGGTCACCATTAGGGAGTCACCGTTAGCGAGTCACCGCCAACACGTTACTTAAAAAATGACCTACCATGATAATGAATCATTTTCAAAATGACTTACCACCCAAAAATTCTGACTGTAAGAATGAACTACCACTAGAATGATTCACTACCAGAATGAATCACCATTAGAATGACCTACCACAAAAAATTTCTGAATTCTAGAATGACCTACCATCAAAATGACTCACTACTAGAATTATTCACCGCCAGAATGACCTACCGCCAGAAATGTCTCACTGTCAGAATGATTCACTACCATAATTAATCACCACTAGAACGAATTACAGAAAGAACGACCTACTGGAATAAATGTATCACTGCTAGAATGAATCACCACAAAAAAATGTATCATCAGTAGAATGACCTACCGCCCAAAATATCTCACAGCTTGAATGAATCTTCAGCCTCAAAACAACCCGAACATCCACCAGACACTTCAATCATTATATTTTTGAAAAATTAAAGGGTCGGATGAGACAAGACATTACTTTAGATACCTATAAAACTATTCTCTCCCTCAAGAATTCAAAACCAACTCGGAAGGAAGAAAATAAAGGGTATGAACAACCATCTACCAAGATACCTCTCAAGGATCTCATTATGTCTAAAATGTTTCCACCATCCAAACCTTATAACAAAAAATCTCACAAAAATTGAACAAAATTGTACTACCATAAACATAAGAATTAGGGAATTACATCCTCTATGTCAAGATACTATCCACTCTGGGTAGCACTAACTCACCCGCACGGGTTTAATTGCATCGTAGTATAAAAAATATCAATTAGGAGTCAGGTATTCCCTTTTCACATGTGAGAACTCTATCGCACATCACACAACACACAAAACATCAAGGGGAAAACAATATATCTCATAGAACACCAAGGTACAAACAACACATCATAATGAAAAATAGAGAAAGGAAAAACTCAAAACAAATCTAGGTACTGGGCACACATCTGTGTCTCACGCTCCCAAGTACTCTCATCTAGGCCACAATGCCTCCATAACACATGAAACAAGGGAATGGTCTGCCACCGAGAATCAAAACTATACTTGGAAGAAAATATAATGGTGGTCTGAACAACCAACCCATGAGACACCTCAAAAGTTTTTTTGATATATTTGAATCAGAAAAACCATTAGGGAAAAGAATTTTAAATCTACACATTACTTTAAAAACCATATCCTAGGGTAGATACCTCTTAAAAAATAATATGGTCACATAGATGGTCATAAAAAAACACATTAAACAATACTTATCAACTAATTAGGAAGAAAAACATCATTTTCAACTCAATTAATCTTTCATAGTTTTTAAATAAGTACATACCATTCAAAATCACCCTTCATTTAAAGCCTTTTTTTAAACAAAAAAACTTTATAAAAAAACTTTTCATTTTAAGACATTTTTTTTCACCCAACATTTTAAAATACATTAACAGAATGGTTTATTTCATAATTAAATGCCTCTTATTTCAAAAAAAAAAACATTAAATGTTTTTTTTGAAAACCCATACCTCTTATTTCAAATCATTTTTTTCAAGAGTCCCAAATTTTACATATGACATGCAATGTTGAAAAAACATGAGGTTGGAATAATAATTTTTTATCCAGCTGTAAAATTTCCCATTTTTCTAAAGAAAATTATTTACTAGGAGTATACCCATGATTTTTTTTCATAACATTTATCAACCAACACAAGTACTCATATTAACATAGGTAGGGATACAAAAAAACATAAAAATCAAAGGAAATCATCCACCACACCATGATATTGTTTTCTTTGGGTGACACTGACTAACCCTCCCAGTTTTAAAACTACTCATAATATAACACGCCTTTATGTAGGAAAGAGTTTCCCTCTGTTCATATGTTTGAGGTTATACCACGTTCCATCAATATAAGATAAAAAACAAAAAACCTAACCAACTAGATAGGGGAAAAAATTTCCATTACTTCATACAAAGATTTAGGTTTGGGAGTAAATCCCAACTTCATTCATTTTAAGATTTCTAAAATCACCATTTTGTTTTATTACCGACTTGAATTGATTAACCATTTTATAAGAGGTGATGGATTCTATCAACATAATCACACCACAACACAACATAAGTCATCTCACCACAACAACCACACATATCATCCACCACAAATCACCGCCACTACACATCATAACCACTTTCCAAACTTACCAACCAATGGAAACATCCGCCAAAAATTTTACACAACAACATCACCTCACCACTTTACAATATAAAAGAAACCAATCTTTTCACATAACCACCTGCTATATATCACCCTCTACACTACCCTAACCAACAATCACTACTATCATCACACATCAAATACCCAAGCAAAAAAATCAAGTATTTTATTCTCCCATGCCCAGATATTATCTAATTTTGGCGGTACTGACTTGTCCGCATGATTTTAATCATATAAAAGCATAATGCATCTTGATTAGGGATAAGGTTTTACCCTCTTTCTATAATTGATTTTTTCCAAAAAGGCATGCTTATAATTTTTAAAAAATTTAGAAACAAATGTTACAAGAATTCTCAGCCTAACACATGCTTACAACATATGATAATATCAACACTACAAAACAGTAATCATGCCAAAATAAGGATAAAGTTACTCTTGTCAAGGTTTCCAAATTCAAAGAAATTATCAATAATTTAGATGGCCATTTTCCTAAATTTAATAATTTAAATGTCCAAAATAATATTTTACAATATTTCCATAACACATGATCATGATAAATTATGAATGGAAAGCAACAAATGACATATTAACTCACATGGGAACCATAATAATTCTAAGAATGGTTTCAAAATAATTCATTTTATCATGCCAGTATGAAATCTAGTTGAGGTAACATGATTCATAAGGGATTTAAAAATTAAATAGTCACTCACAACAAAATACACTAAGTATGGTTCTATAATAATTTAAAACATTAGGAAAATGATATAACATGTTATAAATTTTAATAATGGAAAAAATTAATTCATGAAGAATCATGTTATAACAGGTAAGGAAACAACACATTCAAATCTTAAAAAGGTTTAAAACAAATAGATCAGGCAAGTTAACCTTTACTTTAAACTTCAATTTCAGGATATATGATTAATTCATCAAACAATAACAATTTATCAGTAATTATTACACGGGGAAAGTCAAAGAAACACTCATAAAATTCCATGATTTTTTTAAATTTAATCTTTTTGACTTCCCAAAACCACCTCATTCAATCACAAGTACAATAAATCATGATGCATGTACCTCTCCTAGATATCTACCTTACAAGCGTTTCCACCTAACTTAGTCACTCAATAGGATTGGAGTCCTTGCATCGGATCACGACCCCCCTAAAATCCCATGTCCTAGCTAGTCTCCCTAGCCTATGTCACACACCAAGGTAAATTGGAACTGTTTCTATACCAACCCATGAAATCATCACTATGGATAACCCTAAAATCTATCCTATCTATCAACCATCACCTTTGATACCACTCTATCACGACCTCCTCCCTCTAAAGGTATCCCTTCTAGGATTCAAATGAAGAAATGGAGATAATGACCTCAAGTACTACCTCCAGTAGGCCTAGGTTGGTGACTAGCACCAAGGGTATAAAATTCTCACAATATGGGAGGAATTAAACTCTATAACAAAACAATATTGCGAGATATAATGAATCAATAAAAAACAAATCCATGAAATAATATAAATAAACCCAAAATCATCCTACAATGCATGTATAAATAGGATTGATATAGATAAAATTCTCTAAAGTAAATACACAAAATAAAAATCTAAAGTAGTGACAAAACAACTTTCCAAGGTCCGAGCTAGAAATGTACAAAATGGTCCATGTAGTCCCCCTGGAAACCTAAAAATTAGTTTTATATATGTAGGATGAGCATATAGGCATACTCAGTAGGAAAACCAATGTCTCTCAAGCACATGTGAAACGAGCATACTAATTCAACCATGAGAAAAAATAGAACCAAATAGAACCTATACATATATACTAATCAAAACCCTACCCTCACCATGGATTTCTCACCAAATAATTCATCTAAGTGTAATAATATAATATAAAGCATATGGATCATATGGTACCCCTCACCACATTCCCACTAATTTTCCACTCTCTCACCCCAATGTTGTATATCCTTGTGCTCCCACCTATTACGAATAACATCACATCACATCCCACCTATAGACACTAGGGCCGACACATCACATTGCATAACAAGGGTTGTAGGGTATCATGAATGAGAATGAAATCAACCTTGTGCCTTCCTCCTATAATGCACGACCCCCATAAAAATCCATCCCACCACATCTCACCTGAACACACCTGGGCCATCACATACTCATCACATTACATGTAGACAATGACACTTTTTCCTTTTGACCATTATAGCCTGCACATATCACCAATTCCTAGAAGAGGGAGTGGGGAAGAGCAGGTAGCTAGTCATCCATCCTCCCATCGGGATGCTGGAAAAAATACCCCCATGTGATTATGCAGGTGTCCGTACATAGTAATCTATGAGGGAAGGGTGTGTATAGAAATTATAAGAATATACAAGGTATATATATATATAGAGTCACAAAACACAAGACCCATCCTAAGGGTTCACAACCAAGGAACAAAAAAACTCACAGGAACCTCTACATCCACTACCAAAGCTAAAATCACAACCACCCATAAGCAAAACAAAATCCAAAATTCATATTTTAATTTTTAATTATCATTAATCCATTTTCTAGATTCTCCATTACCAACCCATTCAATTGAAACATGCACATTGCTTAATATTTATAGCCCCTCATTCATATATAAACATTAAACATTTAATCCACTCATCCCTTCATTAATTAATTCATTAAACATGCCCAATATTATTCATTTCACCATCCATTACTAACCTGGAAACTAACACTGTAAAATACCCAACAAGAAACATCATGCAACAACCCAACATCCACAACCACATCACAACCTCCATCACATCCCTGTTGCACCACCGCACCATAACAACCATCACAACCCCACTACAAAACCACATATCATCCAATCCCCCACACACATCACAACGTAGCCACTGCACATCATGTTATCCCCACTATCACAAACTGCAACCATTCCACACATCTCATCACATACCATAGAAAAACACCTTTTCAAATTTAGAAATGGGTTATTATTTAATTCCAATTTCTTATTTAAGGGTGTTATCACACAAGGAATAAGATATTGGGGCGTCGAATTCATTTCCTGACTTTACATGACTAACCAATTATGGTTTAAGTGTTGTAAAAAATCACACAACATGAATTCCACAATTCACATCATAAGAGAACAACCAAGGACCCCCCAACATCCACAATTTTTAGTAAGGCATTATAATTTTACTAACACAATATCAATAATAATAATAAATATTGTAAAAGAATGTGATTCACTTTCCCTTACCCCTTTTTAATTTTTGTTAACAATTTGATTATCTTTTTTAATTTTGATGCAACCAATTCCGTATAGATAAACATAGGCACCTTTCCATGCATGATATACAGAAAGAAGAAATAAAGGAAATCCTACCTAGAACAAAGTATCATTACACCAACTTGATGCACTAGAAACAGAGGGTGCACATAAAGGAGGAAACCTTTTTCTGTGGAACTCAAATAGACTACAACATTAGGGCTCCGGGTCTCAAATGGAAGAAGGATTTGGAACCTACCATCTTAATATAAAGTAAGCCTGAAATAATGAAGGAAAAAAATTCTCTTTTTAATGACTAAATCCCAAACCGCCAAAATTAAATATCATTTTAATTGGCCATTAAAGTTGTATATCATTATATCCATGTATTTTAAACATTTAAAAGGTCTGCCAACTTTTTAGAAATTTAACGTATGATTAATCACCATTGAAATGAATTTAAAAACCATTAACTATGAAATTAATCGCATTTTTCATCATAAAAGATGTCAAAATAGAAAATCAGAAAATTTTGGAAAAACTAGAAACCCTATTCACGAGTCATCACTATAGAGCCACCGCTAGCGAGTCACCACCAGTGAGTCACCTCTAGCAAGTCACCAAAAATGAGTCACCACTAGAGATTCATCTATAGAGAGTCACCGCTAGGGAGTCACCGCCAGCGAGTCACTGCCAACAAGTCACCACCATAATGACTTATCGCTAGAATGAATCACCACCAGAAATGCCGCACCTTCAGAATGACCTACCACCGTAATGAATTACTACCAGAATGAATCACTGCCATATTGACCTACTGTTATAAATATCTCACCACTATAACGAATCACATTTAGAATGACTCACCACCAGAATGACCTACAAACAGAAATGTCTCACTATCAAAATGACTCACCACTAGAAATGTCTCACTGCCAGAATGATTGACCACCATAAATGTATCAACACTAGAATGAATCACCACTAGAATGAACCTTTAGCCTCAAAACACCCTGGACTTCCCCCAAACACCTCAATCAACAGTTTTTTTGGAAAAGTAATGAGATGGAAGGTCCATTGTAATGCCTCGACCCCATAATCCCAAAGTCGGTGAATCACTTTACTAAATTAGCATGATTATAAGGAATAAAATCCAGAAGGACCAACCAGTTTAGCAGTTTTGGAATCCAGATTACATACACGAACCTGACATTACAATTGAAATTATAAAATCCATATATAATATATCCTTTGATAGCATCATTATTCTCCTAGATTAACCCTACATATTAGTAATAATACATATCTAAACATCCTGGAAAAACAAAACATAATAAAGGGGTAAGATCAGATTCTCAGTAAGGGAAAGCATAAAACAGAAGCTATTATGAATTAAAAAGCATAAACCTTAAGGTAAGGTGTGTAACTGAAACAAAATCCATTCAAACATAATCTTAAGCATAATATGGAAAGAATAAATCATATATTTCCATATAAAAAATCACATAGATATAATAATAAATGAATAATAACATGTAATATAAATAACTAATCTCATAATGAGGGAATGTATAATTCTGAACATCATAAACATACTGTCAAGGCTTCGTCCAATACACCATTTATAAACAAACATTAGCCAATACCCAAACTAGTTTGTCTCATGAGGCCTACTAATGCATTGAGGGGATATATCAAGACCCACCCATCACTTACCAAGTATAATGCATTCATTATATGAAAATTATGATGAATCATAATCAACATAAACATTCGTATTAAAATTAGTGTACAAAATGTGAATACTTTAACCATAAACCATGAAAGGTATCAAAATAGCACATACACAGAAATCATAAATCATTCAATGAAATATGGTAAATGATATTATAAGAGATAAAACTCAATCAATCATAAGATCCAAAAAATGATGTTGACATAGATGAAAATACTCTAATAAAATCATTAAAAAATTCATTAGAGAAATACTTCTTTTAACATTGAAATCATTTATTTAAAAGACCACACAATTCTAAAAGAAAACATTTTCATTGAAAATGATATTTTAAACTAGTAATGGAATATTAAAGACACTAATATGTCATAATGGAGTAAAAATACACTCCTGTTTTATAAGTTAGAAGAACATTCCTTCTATATTTTTTGAAAAAGTCATAAAATACCTCGTTTGAAAAACGATAAAAGGATTTCTTTCAAACCATTTTATAAAAAGTAGAACATGGGTACAAATAAATTAAACATTTGCAGGAATATAGTAAAAATATTTTTGAATTTTTTTTAAGAAACATGGACAAGGATGATAAATATTTCCCAGTAGATACTTATATATAAACAATCCCAAATAATAACGAGATTGTGAAATAAACCCTTACCTTAGTTACGATTCCCTCCATATGTGTCCGAAACTCTTGTATAGTGGTTTTAAACATATTATTAACTTATAATAGAATAATAATAATATTTATGATATCATATATGATTCATTTATGACTTTATATTACTCGTTTATTAACAATTCCAAGTTAAAGAAACGTTTTGAGTAATAATCGTTTTGTTTATCACACGTGTTTTGACTTGTTATTCTTAATCCTATTACTTAGATCATGATTTATTTAATTAAATAATATAAGAAATGATTTATATATCATATATATTTAGCATATAAATATATAAAATATATATATATATATATATGAAGTGGAATACATCATTCCTGGAGACGGTAAGCCATGCAAATGCATGAATACTATTTCCGTTTTTTTATCGTACTGAACAGAAGAAGGTAAACGCCATATATGTATATATATATTATTAAATTAGAATTATTATTTCATATATTTCATATTTATTCATTATATACATTTTTATAATCCTTCTTGATTGATTAACGTGGAAGATGAATCACATCGCGTCGTGGAGACGGTAGGCCGTACGTACGCACGGACGATGATATCATTACCCTAATGGTAAAAGGGAAAGGAATTAGGAGGTATATTAATTATAAAGAATCAATATAATTTCATATTTATTATTTATATCTATTATATATATCATTATACACATCCAAATAAAGTGTTGATGAAAAACAGATTACACCACGATGTGAAGATGGTAGGCCGTACGTACGCACACGTAGTGATTTAATTTTTTATAGGATGGATAAAAGATGGAATATGGTTTTTCTTGTCATGAACCGTCCTCGAGGCCCATTCCTTGACTACCCAAGCCCGCCTTCCATACGCCAGGGGCTGGTGACTAGCACCAAAGGTGTAAATCCCGATAAAAGGGAAGACATTGCCTTTATAGAAGTAAACAAACACAACAGAGTACGCAAGAGAAGTAAAAACTATGTAATACTGAATACAAAAGTATGTGATGAAAATTAAATGTGCCAGTATACAAACCCAACTGTAAAGTACAATACAACTGAAAAGCTAGTACAACTGCAGTAAAGTAAATCAGCAACTGCTGAGTCGTCCTTTGGGAGTCCCACCTGAAGGGTGGGTACAGATGGTCTCCTCAGCACTCCACGTCCGTCAGACTCCACCGTGAACCGAAACGTCATAAGGTCCACCTCTGGGTACCGTCCTGTCCTGGAGCTCTCGGCCTCCGTCAGCACTGTCCGTCATCTGCAACCAACACAACGAGGTGCGGGCGTAGCCCATGCAGGGGTGAGTATAACGATACTCAGTAGGGACCCCGAGACCCTCAAGGTCTCACAAAATCCAACAAGGATAAACCATAAAGTATGAAATCAACAGTTAACCATTACTTAGGTATATGTCCATACATATACCTAAGTTATCAAGTAACCCATCTCAATCATGAGGAAAACACAAAGGTCATTGACTCAGCTCAAACCAGGATTTTAATTCACGATGTCGAAACCACGGCTGCTGGAGAACTCCTCCTCTGTTGAGTACAGTGGGCCTACCGCTACAACCAAGCATTTAATACTAACCTTGGATGGCTAAAGTACTCCACCTGTCGAGTATTGTGGGCCTGCTGCTACAACCAAGCACTTCCCACCATGGGTCTGCCGCTACAACCAAGCGCTCCCCCTCATAGCCTACAAAGGTACTCCTTCTGTCGAGTACCGTGGGTCTACCGCTACAACCAAGCGCTCCTCCACCGCAGGTCTGCTGCTACAACCAAGCACTCCCTACTGGGCCATCCGAATCACTCCGAGTCGATCGATCAACAGTCATCAAGTCTCAGCTAGCCACTAGATCTCTGCAATCTGCTCGCTCGTCACCGGAAGGGTCCGCTCCACGAGCCTCAAGACGATACTCCAAGTGTCACGAAGTCTCACGTAGAAGTATCATAAAGTATCTCCTCGTCTAAGGGGTCTCAACGCAACAGACGGCGCGTCAATCAGACGTCCGGTCTGTGAGTTATTGGCTTTTATGTTTTAGGGGCCCGATTAGTTTTTAAGCTAAAACCAACCTGACCATACTCCAATCTCATTCCAATCCCACGTGGAGTATGTCAAAAGAACCGTCTCGTCAAAATAAATCCAACGTAATTGACAGCACATCGATTGGACATCCGGTCCTTAAGTTATAAGCGTTTCCGATCCGAGGGCCCGATTGGTTTCGGTTTCGAACCAACCCGGCCATTTTTCCAAAGTCATCCAAAACTCACTTAGAGTATCAAAAAAGAACCGCCTCAATGCGAGGGTCCCAGGCCACAGACGGCATGTCGATCGGATGCACAATTGTGAAGTTATTCGTATTTAAGCATAACAGGCCCGACCCATTAAGCCCAGTGGGATGGCGGGTCGGGTCGACCCAGTTTTGGCAGGTCTGACCCAGCTGGTGTCGGACCGGCCCGATGAAGTGCACGGCTCGGCCCGGGTGGCCGAGCGATGCGGGGGGGGGGGGGGGGGGGGGTTTCCCGAACCGGCGGCGCCGCCCTCCTGCCCGGCCGGCTTCTCCAGCACGAGCGGCCCGCATGGGCGGGCTGTGGTTCTCCCATGCGGCACCTGTGGGTACCGCGACCATCTTCAACCCGGTTGGATGACGAGCCAGCCGGTTCGCCGCCAAAGCGGCTCGTGGTCCTCCACAGCGCGGCGCCCCTTGTGGTGCCGCAGTTCTTTAGCCCGGCCAGCTTCGTCCGGCTGGTTCTTCTTCGACCGAGCGGCCTGCGGTTGTGGGCCGCAGTTTCCCTTCCGTGCGGCACCTGGTGCCATGTTTTTCTTCGGGCCAGTGTGCGGCCACTGCCTTCGGTCGTCGCCGCCTCTTCCAACACCGTCTCCATCGCAAATATAAACAAGAAACAACGGAGGGTCGTCGGGCCGTGTTCGTTCGGTCCGCGCCCTCCGCGTAAGGTGGTAACAAAAGGTCGAAGACATTCCAGAGAATTCAACACCAACGAGATAATTTATTCACTTATAAATTATACGAAACCCCTACCTTGTAATTGATATCGCACGTTGACAAGCCGCGGAAGACGAGCATCACGGTAGTCAGGCGTCGCCGAAGATGGCGTCGCAGATAACAGTGTCATACCGTCAACGTTGGAGGAAGAGTCGTTGACGTAGGCAACGCTTCTCGCGAGCGGTGTCTTCTCCCTTGACGCGGAGGAAGAATAAGGTAGGAGAAGTCATAGAGCATTCTTCACCGAGAGAGGATGATGTTCTTCGTGGAAGAATGAATCTCCTCTAATTCTCTAAAGGTTTTCCCCACCAAAATATTTACAAACCAAATATTATAATAGACTTCTCAAAGTTTTAAAGAATTTCCATGCAATTCAAAACAATTCAAATGAATTTTTTACCCAAAAATTAATTAATGAAGTCATTAATTAATTGAGTTGACAAACTTAATGAGAGAGAGGTGGAGAGTTTAAAATTCAAAAAGGGAGGAGTTGTCAAAAATAAATGAAGGGGAGTTAAATGGGGGTTTCAAGGGAGTTGAGGGGAGCTGATAAGTTAGGGACTCATGTGGGCCCTACCACCCTTAGTTATATCCTCCCATGGGAAGTTAGGTGGGCTGTGGTCCCCACCCCAACTTCTATTTGGAGGAATTAACTTCCACTTAAAACAAAATTGTAACACAACAATTTTATTTAATTCTAAATGAATCCCCAAATTTTAACTACCACATATGACAAAACGCAACTGTGGTAAAGGTCCCCTTAAGCAAATACCGGCACTGCGAGTTCATCAGTGCCCTTATATTTCAATTCTGAGCACCGATTCAAAAGATATAAAATCCCAAATGTACATTTACTGAACGTAACCAACAAAAAAAGTTCGGAAAATTATTAACAGCCACCCTAGACCCACTGCGGTCGAGGTTAGGCTCTACTTAGGTGAAAAACAGCACAATAAACCCAACGGTACCCTCATATTTCCAATCTGAGTTACCTTTTAAAAGTTATGAATTTTACAATAAAATAATTGTCACTTAATTATTTTATGTGCGGCCAAAAACTAACTTCCTCTGGTGGCCCTCGCCGACCCAAGTTAGTATCTTCTTAAAGAAAGCTTACCCTCACAAGTTTAGCGATGGTCTCAGATTTTTAATCTGAGTTACCGTTTGTGAGTTATAAGCTTATGAAAAATAAAATAACATTATTTAATTATTTTATTTACAGTTATGCCAATTTTGGGTTTTCTCACAGGAGGCTCGCATCAACTAAACTTAAGTCAAGCCTAGGGTAAACCCGCCATCCTGAGCATAACGGTGGCCTCAAATTTATGATCCGAGTAACCGTTTAAGAGTTATTCTATTTTTTTAGGAAAACTGCTTACGCGCATTAATTTAAGCTTAAAAAAACCTCGACGGATAATTCTGGGCACTCCGGGCCTCGAAATCGTGCGCCGTTAGAAAATGCAGACTCATAAAATTCCAAAGAATTAAAGAAAAAATTTTCCTTTAAATTTCTGGGTCTTTACATTTCTTTAATCATAATAACATATCATAATATATTATATACTTTATTTATTACTTTAAAATGAAAAAATCATAATAATAGGAATTATAAGAAGAAATAACGATGAAGGAGTTGGTAAAGACGATTACCACTTCTTTATCGAACCTCCTTTGGATCTCCTCTTAGGGACACTAGGGTTGATCTTTTTGAAAGAACAAGACCTCCAAAACTTTGATAAGGATGCTTTAAGGATAAATGGGTAGGTTCAGGTCATTCTATAGGGCTCAAGGTGGTGTGAGGGAGTGAGGGAGGATGTGCCTTTTTATAAGGGAGAGGGGGGACACTCTTGGAATCCTTTAAAATATTAAATTAATATAAATTGATTTTGATTTCAAATAGATCCAAAGTGAGTTATTTAGAATAAAATAGTATTATGGGTTTAAATTCTCTAAATAAATGTTTTTAGACATGTTTAGGTCACATTATTAACCTTATCTTTTCCCTTTAACCCTTAGTTAAACCCTTTAACTCTTACTGTGACAACTTGGAATTTTTACTCTTTAGGGTTAATATAATTAATATAAAATTCCAAAAGAATCCCAAAAAAATAATTGATGAAATATTTAACCTTATTATATTTATTTGGATTAATTTTAGTTTTTTATGAATTTTATATTTTTTAATAAAATATTATTTATTTTAAAGTATCATTTATATCAATTTTGGTACTATTCATTATTTGTCTTTTTAAAAATATCACAACATGATAACTTCAAACCAACGCTTATAATATATCACTATTATGTCTATGTTATCTATAAAATTCATTGATGTCCTTAATTATGTAAAATTATATTTATTTTAATATTTTTTAATATCATTTATTTGATATTTCCATTAATTAAACAATTACTTTATCATTATTATTCAAGCCTTTAATTAGACTGTTTATTCTATAAAAATTAATAATAAATTATCATGATGAAGTTAAATTTATTATATTTCAAATGACTATTTATAGACAAATTTATATTATGTATAACCATTTATTAAAAATTTAATACTTATTAAAAACAAGAGTAAGTCATTTTTAACTTATTTTTAAATAAAATATAATAAATTCCATATTCTTACCCAAGTGGCTAAAAAAGGTTATAATTTCAAAAAAAGTTTGATTTTGGTTGAAACCCACTTATCCAATAAAATTAGGACAAGTTTTTGGATAATTTTATAATTTTATAATATTTTTTACCTCTAATTACTAAATTTACCCTTAACTGTGGTAAATAAAAATTTACTAAAGTTACTATTCATAATATCAAAAAATTAATTTCATCCTGTTAGACTCTAAATGTCATAATTATTACAACCATTTATTTACTTTTTTCCAAATTCAATTGATGAAAGTGGCTAAATTAAGTTTACCATTAATCCTAGAGATGTGGCGAGAAAGTGGGTAAAAGAAAATGTTCAAAAGTTCAATAAGTTTTTATATCCAATTTCAATATAAAAACGATTTAAATGAAATAAATTAGATTAAAATATTTATAATTGATATATTGTGACTTTAAAAATCAATTTAAAATATAATAATTTTTTAAATGAAAAGCCAGTTTTTAACTACAATGTAGTATTTTTCGCTATTCATTAAAAAATGAAACTTCTTAGAAAAATAAAAAAATTCACCCTAAGATAATTTTTATATTCCTAATTAAAATAGGAATATTATTTTTTCATATAAAAATTATAAAAGTTTCAAAAATTATATTTAACATGGGTTCCCCCTTAAAAGGTGGTAAAATTTCCATTTTTGAAAAATACTTCTTTTATGAAAAAAATTTGGATATGTGCTTATATCATGTATATAAAACACATAAGATGATTATTAAAATTATATAAAATATATATAAAATTTTCAATGTGTTTAATAGTATTCATAAATGCTAATTTAACGTCTAGGTTATATCTTATAACCAAATTTTAATAATATATTGTTGTTTGGTAAAACTCAGTTGTGCGTATAACACAAGCTATCAAAGAAATCCGATCTTGCATGTAACATAAGATAAATCTATTTTTCATGCCTTAAAAACTATAGAATATATTAAATATACTTAACTATAAAAAATATTGTAAGTTATTATGGTGTTACATCCACACTGTTAGAGAGGATACATGGTTTGGCTTAACCATGCATCAACTATGCTCCTTCCTCTAGGATACCAAAACAAGCTGCAGGGTTACATGGGAATTCCATATAGTTTTACTTAACCATGAGCCTACTGCGCACATGCCCAAAAACTCTAAAAATTCTCATGAACCACCAAGAATGAGCTAAAAAAGTTTGAAATATATGATGTTCAAAACAAAATAATGTAAGTACTTGAAAGTGACATTGGGGTGTGAAAATTCTCCCCACCATAACACTTTCCCCCAATAAATTCATTACATAGAAGATTGATTAAATAAAAGATGATACCGTTGCTCCCTAATTATCGTTTATCATTCCCAATTCTCATGATAATCTATTCTATGCTTCTATAGCATCTGGACCAATAGAATATAATTCCCATATAAGAATTTCTTCTGAAAGTCAACAATCTAGATCAGATACACAATAATTTATATATCCAGCTCCAAATCAATATCCTCCCAATTTAGAATGTGGGAAGGATCCATACTACACTTCTTAAGATGATTCACATGGAATACATCATGAATCAAAGTCAATTGATATGAAAAAACAAACTGATAACCCACCTTTCAAATCTGCTCAATTATTTTAAACAGCCCCATGTATCTTGAAACTATCTTCTCATATTTCCCAAGCCGACGATGACGCAACCGAGGTGATATTTTCAAGAAAAATTGGTCACTAATATAGAATTATAGAGGAAGACTTTGAAAATCCTTATAAGATTTATACAAATTTTGAACAGTCACCGACCTTTGATGTACAAACTAAACCTTCACTGATGTCTCCTAAAAAATTATTGGTCTAATAGGTGAATCTTCACCCACCTGAGACCAATAAATAGGTTATTTTAAAGGTCAAACATATTGAGTCTCAAAGGGATCCATTTTATTGGATGACTGATAACTATTGTTATAAGAAAACTCAACCAGTTCCAAGTGACTATATATAGAAACCCATGAAAAACACATATTTCTTTTACATCATTTCCATAAGATAAATATTATATCTCACCAAATAATATCATTATCCCCAGAACATAAGTTTTAGTGTATTTTAGGGCTAGTTACATGTACAACTTATTTTACACAACATGTGAATCATTTCTCCATAACCAAAACACAATAGATCCCTTTCAGACATCTCATAAGTTACACTCATCTTCATAACCAATGGGATGGAAACAATAATAAAGGGATGAGCATAGATTCTCATTAAGGGAAAATAAAATGGATAATAATCAATGATCATATGTGAGCATATGATGATTATATGAGTGTAATCAATACATATAATAAAATTATACCCAAAAAATCATTGATCAAAAGTCACAAGTCCTGGAACAAGTCTTGGCATAAAATAAGACATGGATCAAAAGAGTTTGGAAGAATTAGTCAATATACATGAGCCTTGAGAACATATAATATTCATGGGTATAAGTATAAAATTGGGACATCTTTCAACTGTGGCACACACATAAGCATAGAAATTATATTCCATGGCTACCCACTAAGACATTCATCACATAGTAGGCTTGGGATAATCACCCATGTACCTTATTGGGAAAGGGATAATCCTTTTGTGTACCTGTGATCATGGGATAAATATTCTAGTGTAACACTTTGGTTTGGGATAAATCCTTCTATTAACAACTTGTATTAGGATTAATCTTCCTATATACCCTTTATTTTGGGATAAATCCTCATATGTACCCTTTGGCTTGGGATAAATAACCTTGTGTACCATTTGGCTAGGGATAAATCCTCTCGTGTACCCTTTGTCTTGGTATAAATCCTCTCATAGACCCTTTTTCTTTGGATTAATCCTCATGTGTACCTATTTTACTTGGGATAAATCCTCCCAAGTACCTTTTGGCTTGGAATAAATCCTCTAGTGTACCCTTTGGTTAGGGATAAATCCACCCGTGTACCCTCTTGAGCTCATAAGGAATAAAAATAAAATAAGGAATTATAGGTTTATATAGGACCCCACCTACCATAACCCATACATATGTGTACCACTTAAAATAAATCATAAACATATATTAATAAACCCATTGAAAAAGAGAATTTTTATTAAAATTTCTAAAAACATCACATCACATATACTTAAATGATCATATGATATCAAAAATCTAATTTTTCAAAATGAATACTATCATAATAAAATATATAGGATGATTAAAAGAACACTTCATGAGAGAGAAACCTTGAAAGAAAAATATAAGAGAAAATAAAAAACCTATCACAAAACCTTTTAAACATTTTTATAAAAAGTGAAGTGAAAATTACTTCCAAAAAAATTTTGAAAAGGGAAAAGGAATAATTTTTAAAAACTTATTATAAAGAGTTCCAAATAAAATATCCTTTAAAATACATAAATTTTATATAAAATGTGGAGAGTATGATAAAACATTTTATTTTGAAAGGATGGGAAACCATTTTTTTATTATTTTTTGAAATACATTTGTTTGCAAAACGACATAAAAAAAGATAAAAAAACTTTTGTTTCAAAATTAATAAAGTGAAATAAAAGTATCATTGGAGTTAAAAAAATTTGAGTTTCCACTAGGTAAAGGAGAAAATTGGAAAGAGTTAAAAAAGATGGATATAGATGAAAAATCCATTAAAAGAGATATGAAATATTCTTAAAAAAAATTCATTTAAAAATAATAATAGATTAATAAAAAATAATTTGATATGAAACATTATTTCCCTAGAATATATGGTGTAATAATATAATCATAAGTTAAAAATATATCAATCTTGAAAGATAATAGTCAAAGAGAAGTGACTATGACCTATGGAAATGATTTGAGTCATGAAAACCCCTTAAAAACTTTGTAACTTTTGAATTAAACCCCCATGATAGGTATAAATTTAAATAGAATATTTAATATCATTAAAAATAATATAATCATTATAAAAAATTAAAATGGGTTATAATTGAAACAACTGATAATAAAACATTGTGCATAACATAAACATGTTTAAAGGGATTTAAATTTGAGATAAAGAACCCCTTATGGCTTGGGTAACATTTTAATTAAAATACTAGGATAGGGAGGTATTGTAATTGAAATTAAAATATAATTATTAAAATATAATTCATTTTATTATATATCAAATATTCAGTATTTTCACATTAGAAATGAAATTAGGTGCATAATATAAAACATGTCTTAAATAAAGGAATTTGAGATAGATTACCCTTATCTTTTATTCCTTCTTAATCGAACATGCTATAACCTAATATATAATGAAGATAAATTTATTAAAAATTTATCTAATAACCTTAATATAAACATACTACCCTTTTATAATTATTTTATAACAATATATTATAAATATATTAACTTATTACAGTTTATTTTTATCACCATGTGTTATAAATTTAAATTTTTTGTTTCGAAAAAAATTTCACAAAGATGGGGTCGATTATCACTAAATGATTTCAAGTTCACCATTACTAGATAATTAAATATATAATAATTTTTTTAATGATTTCTTAAGTATCATTTTAATTTTGTGAAAGGAATGAATACAACATGTGAAAATGGAAATCATGATGAACTAGTTTTTGATGCGTATGATCAAAATGTGATATATTAATAAATATTTTAAATATTAACAACACATTTAAAAAATAATTAAAACATTTTAAATATATAATTATTACATTATATTAACATTAAATTAAATCCCATAATCACATATGACATAATCTTTATAACATCGTTTATATAGTTGGTAAAACTGACCCAAACAATAACGTATTATAATGTTTTCATGAGAAAGGGAATGTATTTAGATAATTTTAAAATGAAATATTTAGAAGCTTAAAATTGTAATATTTATCATATATCCTCATTAAATATATTCCTAGAATCATTCAATATGGGTGGTGATGAAAAATGAAATTCGTTGTTCGTGGAGGGGGTAGTTCACATATATGCACGATTAACGATTCCATTTATCAATGAATGGATGAAAATATGATATATGATAAATTATCATTTAAGAGTAATAAATGTGAAATATAAAAAATTATAATTCATGAAATCCATCCTTTTTACCATCCATGAGAGACGTTGATGAAAAATGAACAATATTGCTTCGTGGAGGCGGTGGTCCACAAGTACACACGATTGATGTTATTTTGTTATATTAATGGATGGAAAAGATTAAATATTTTTTTTGTAAAATTAATATAATGAAGTTTTATTATACTAATTATATGTATTTACTTATATTAATAAGTTTATATATGATTTATGAAGGATTAGAGAAAAATAAAAGAATATGAGAAAGTAATACTTATGTTGGAAGCTTGAGTTTCTCTTGAAAAAATCTTTGGAAATGAAGGTCATAAGAAAACTAAAGGTGACTAAAAACTAATGGAAGTTGGAGAGGGTTATTAGAGAAGAAAATTTTTATATTTTCAATAAGAAATTCTAATGATAGATGAGTCTTTAAGTGGTGGAAGTGTTACCTTTTTAGAAGTGAAGAGAATGCTATTTGTGGATGTAACCATTATATTTTTAATAATGTAAAGTTAAGATTCAAGGTTCAACGGTCAAAAAATAGAAAAGTGAGGATGAAAAAGTGAGTATTGGTCTAAAATCACCACAATCACTCGTTTTGGATACAACCTTGAGTGTTTTAGGTATTTTTATTTTAATTTTTTAACTTTTACCCTAATTCACTTTTACCGTGGTAATTAATTTTTAACCTTAGTGATTAATTTTAATAATAAAATTTAATAGTGAACTTTTTAAATAATTTAAAAGTTTTTATTTAAAATTTTCAAATTATTTTATCAAATAAAATTTTAAGGTTTTTATTTTTTTTAAAAAATTAACTTACATAATACGTAAAAAAAGTTATTTGAAAAATCAAATTTTTATGTTTAAAAATTTATATATATGAAAA
This sequence comes from Viscum album, assembly GCA_963277665.1. Classification (NCBI taxonomy): domain Eukaryota; kingdom Viridiplantae; phylum Streptophyta; class Magnoliopsida; order Santalales; family Viscaceae; genus Viscum; species Viscum album. The sequence continues at coordinate 691,209,578 of OY728122.1, forward strand.
GATTATCATAGATATTAATTTTTAGTATATAAATTAGTTTATGTAAAAAAAATAAAATGTAGGTTTCTTTCAAAGAAATCTAAAACTGAATTTCACCATCAAAACATCTAACTAGAATAAAAGATTGACAACTGTTTTTATTAAAGTAACATTTTAATTTAGTTATAAAAATGTTAGACATATGCTTTATAAGTTCAAATAATATTTTAAAATGTATAATTTTACTATTTAAATACATAGTTTTTTACTTAAGTAGATTTTAAATCTTCTATGATATGATTATATAATGATAAAATCATAAAAATTATATTTTTTTTTGCAAAAAATTCATATTTTGACTAAAAATAAACATTTTTATAAAAAATAAAAAATTAATACAAAGTAAAATTTTATGTGAGGAATTTAAAAATTATTTATTAATAAAAATTTAAATTCTATACTTTTTTAATTTTAGTTTTTAAAATAAATAATATAAAATAAATAGAATGACTTTTATTGAAAACAACCTTTTTTCAATATTAACTCATATTAATTATTTATCTTCGAAAGGTAATAAAATTTAATGATTTACCATATTATTTTTTATTATAAATTTATTAATAATTTTATTCTAATATATTTTTGTTCCTGTACATTGGGTGTAGTGTGTAATGTAGGTTATAGAACATAACATCAGCTTTACAAGGTATAGAATTCCATGTCGTTACATTCCACCCCTTAAAAGAATTTCATCCTCAACATATTAATTTGTCCTTATATATGGAAAAATATTTAATGACATCCTTATGGTAATTGTAACTTAGGTTTTTAAAAAAAGGTGGAAACCTTAGAAACCTATGTAAGTCTAGGAAACTCACCATTTCCTTTATAATAGACATATCTCAATAAGGGGTTTCTACCTAAGTATTTGAGCTAAACATCCCTCATGATTAGGTATCGTGACCCTTACAGTAGAATTAGTTTTCCACTATATATAATAATAATATTTTCATTTCTATGTTACCATAGGTTGATATGAAATGATATTTCATTATTTTAATAAATATTTTCATCCTCTAAGTAGAAAGGACAAATCCATTTCAAAAATAATATTAAATTTTTCCAAATGATGGACAATAAGGAAAATTCTTATAAAATTCAACTTAGAATACAATAATTATATCACTATAATATTTACTTGATAATAAAATCCCCAAATGTGGATTTCATGATCTTAGAAAACTTATTAGATATACTAGAATTCCTAGATTCAAATTCCAGCAATACATCTAAAACTCTGGATTAGAGAGTATGTGTAACTTAAATATTAGGATCCACTTTGTTACTAGTTCTTATAAAGATATTTGGTTGTTTTCTTAGTATTATAGTTTGGTGTTTCTTATTGTCTTGGTTAGTCATTGAATTATGGAATTGACTTGGATAATTCCCAAGTTCCCCACGCATAAGACATTGAATTATTATTGGTACCTTAAGATAAAATATATTTCTTTTAATCATGTTAACCAGACTATTCATTTTCATATAATAGTTTAATTCTTGTTGACCCCATATTACATAAGTAAATTATCTTCTAGTCCTTTGGATCTAATTCTATTAGTGATTCTTCCCACATTTTTGACATATAGGAAATTGAAATTTTTTCCATCATCATCTTCATCACATGATCTTTAACGAGAATCCATCCCTATCTTATTTGGCGTGTTTAAGACTTTGAATATGTTCAAATTTTTAATCATATTTCATTATATATGGGTTGGAATAATAATAAGGTTTCTCACTCTATCTCCAATTGTGATGGGTTTTTTATTAAGGTAATCTTCACATTATCCCTCACACCTATGGTTACTTTTAATTTCAGCCATTACTAAAATAAAAAGGGTTTAAATGAGTGATCAATATTTACATTATAAGGGAATTATGAAAAACTAAATCTCAAAATGTTTAACTCTTTGAAACCATAACATTATTTTTTTAGTTTAACCTAAATCCATCTTTGTTATGTCTAGGTTTCTTTATAGTGGGTTATATCATATTCATTAACATAATTACTTAATATAATAAATCATTCATAATGTATTGTAAAGAGAATGTTATTAATCCAAAGAATATTAACCAGGAGTGTCAAATTAGGTGTTTAGTTATGCCTCTTTATTATGAAACATGTGAAAAATTAATTAATACCCAACATGCCCATTTTAGGGTTAGTACCCCTAGGTATATTTTGTTCCAGATCCTACACCCACTTATTGTATCCAGAAATGGATGTAATTTCTATGAGAACACTATAGTCTCTACTTTACTAAACCCAAGAAATGTTATCTTGTTTTTTTACTTATCCCTAGGGTTTTCAATAATGTTATATTATCCTATTCCCCAAAAATAACTAAACTAATACTAAAAATAACTAAACCATGATCTAATACCAACTATAGTGAATCAAGATAAAAATATATTTATTTTCCATCATTTCCATATGATAAAAATTACACCACGAAAAATAATCTCAGAATCCCAGGAATGGAAGGTTTAGTGTCTTTGAGGACCAATTTTATGGGAGAATTATTTTTTAAAACTTTTGAATCACTTACTATATCCCTTCTAGACTTCTCATAAGTTTCACCCATCTTTATAACCAGGGGATAAAAAACATAAAAAGGGGTGAGATCATATTCTTAGTAAGGGAAAACATAAGTGATAAAAATCAAATATCATATGTGATCATAAGATTACTATATGGGTATAATCAAGATACATAAGAAATTTATACCCAACAAAGAATAAATCAAAATTAATGAGTCATGTCATAAGTTTTGGAACAAAATAATACATGGATCAAAAGTTAGTGGAAACATTAGTTAATAAACATGATCCATGAGAGAATAAAAAAGTCATGAGTAGAATCATAAAACTGTGAAATCTTTTAACCATGGAACAAAAACAATCATACAAATATTTTGTTAAGGATACCCACCAATACATTCATCAAATAGTAGGATTAATAAAATAAAATCTATACCTTCTTGGGCTTGGGATAATCCCACCATGTACCCTTGGGTTTGGGATAAATCCTCCCATATACCCCTTTGGTTTGAGATAAATCCTCTCATGTACCATCTAGCTTAGGACAAATATTTCTATATACCCTTTGGCTTGGGATAAATCCTTTTTATATTATTTGTACTGGGATAAATCCTCTATTGTACCATTTGGATTGGGATAAATCCTCCCATGTAACCATTGTCTTGGGTTAAATCCTCTTTTATACCCATTTGACTTGGGATAAATCTTATCAAGTACCCTTTTTCTTGGTATAAATTCTCCCCTGTACCATTTAGTTTGGGATAAATCCTCCCATATACCCTTTTGAGATCACGTCCTATATACCCTTTTGAGACAATGAAACACAAACTTAAACCAATGCATTGGAAAGTGATATAGTACCCAAACTATCACCATCCATATATGTGAGTGCTATGTAAAATCAATTATAAAAAAATCCTAATGAACCCATGGAAAAATATTGTGTTTCTTGAACATTAAAAAAATATCAGATAACATAAACATAAAAGGCTATAGGATATCAAAAATCTATTTTTTCAAAATTAATCATATCATAATAAAATATAGAGGGTGATAAAAACATATCCTCATGAGAGATAAACCTTGGAGGAAAAATAGAAGTGAAAATACAAAGGTTTTCACAAAACCTTTTAGACATTATTATAAATAGTGAAGTGAAAATTACATTCAAAATTTTTTTGAGAAGGGAAAGATAATAAATTCAAAAAAATTATTATAAAGAGTTTAAAATAAAATATCCTTGAAAATACATAAATGTTATAAAAAAATATGGAGTGGGAGATAAAACATTTGATTTTGAAAGGATGAAAAACCTTTTTTTTAAATTTTTGTTTGAAATACCTGTGTTTGAAAACCCACATCATAAAAAAGATAATGAATTGATTTTTTTTTAAATTATTAAAGTTGAATAAAAGGATAATTGTAGTTAAAAATAATTTGAGTTTTCAATATGGAAAGAGAAAATTGGTGGAATGTAAAAACATAGATATGAAGGGAAAATACCTTAAAATAGATATGAATTATTCTTAACAAAATTTAATTTTCAGAAAACAATAGATTCATCAATAAATAAGAATTTGGTTGGTAGAATTTTTTACCTAGAAAATAAGATTTAATAGCAACATCATAGGTTATAATAGATCAATCTTGAATGATAATTGACAAATAGAGGGATTATAACCCAAATAAATGATTTGGGTCTTGAAAACCCATTAGAACCTTTGTTACTTTTGAATCAAAACTCTATGATAAGGATAAATTTAAATTGAACATAGAATATCATGAAAAATAATATAATAATTACAAAAATGGAAATGGGGTAGTACTTACACCATGTAAAATAAAACATGTTGTATAACATGAACATGTATTAAGGGATTCAAATTTGAGACAAAGAATCTAATAAAGCTTCGGTAAAAAAACAATTGATAGGGAGGAATTTCAATTAAACTTATAATATCATGACTAAAATATAATTCAAGATATTATATATCAAATAGTAAGTATTTACACCTTTTAAATGAAATTAGGTGAATAATACAAAACATGTCTCAAAGAAAGGAATTTGAGACGAAAAACCCTTACCTTGTATTCATGCTTACTCAACTGTGCTTTAAACTCCTATATAATGAAAATAAATATCTTAATAACTTTTCTTATAACCTTAATATAAACATAATACCATTTTTATAACTATTTTATTGCCATATATTACAAATATGTTAACCGATTATAGTTTTTTTTCATCGTTTGGTGTTAGATCTTTTGGTCATTTGTTTCATAAAAAATGTCATGAAGATGGAATTGATTATCACTAAGTGGTTTAAATTTAATTACTACCATATCATCAAATATATTATAATATTTTTTTATGATTAAATATTTCCCATTTTATTAGGTGAAAGGCATGAATATGACTTGCAAAAATAGAAATTACAATGAATTAGTTTTTCAACATGTTTAAAGATCTAATGGTGATATATTAATAAATATTATAAGTATTAAAAAAAATTTAAAGAATAATTAAAAAATATTAAATATATCATTATTACATGATATTACCATTATATGATATCCCATAATCATTTATGAAATAATCATTATAACATCATTTACATAGGTGGTCAAACCAACCCAACGACAATGCATTATAATGTTTTGATGAGTAAGAGAATGTATTTAGGTAATGATAATATGAAATATTCATAAGAATAAACATGTCATAATTATCATATATACTTATTAAATAAATTATTATAACCATTCAAGATTGGCGGGGATGAAATATGAAATTTGTTGTTCTTGAAGGTGGTAGTCCACATGTATACACATTTAACAATCCAATTTCTCAACGAATGGAAAAAAGATGGTATATAATAAATTATAATTTTTGAGTTATAAATATAACATATAAAACATTAAAATTCATCAAATACATCTGAGTTACAATCTATTAAAGTAGGTGATGGAAAAATGAACAATGTATCATCATGGAGGCAATAATCCGCACGTACGCACAATCAATGTTATTTTGTTTTCGTAGTAGATGGAAATGATTATATAATTATTGTAAAATTAATATAATTAAATTTAAGTATACTAATGAAACTAATTTAATTATATTAATAAGTTTAGATAATATTTAGGAAGTAGTAGATTAAAATAAAATATAAATAGAAAGTAATACTAATGTTAGAAACTTGAGTTTCCTCCTGAAAAACTCCTTGGAAATGAAGGACATAAGAAAAATAAAGTTAAAATGAATATTGTGAAAATGTTAGAGGTTTATAAGAGGAGAAAATTGGAATATTTTAAATAGTAAATTCAAAGGATATTTGAGTCATGAAGTGGTGGAAGTATTGCCTATTTATAAGTGAAGACAAGGGTAGTTTTGGAAGTAACCATTACATTTTTAGTAATGTAAAGTTACTATTCAATGGTAAATAGAAAAAATATGTAAAAAGAGGAGGGAAAATTAACTTTGGGTCTAAATCACATCTACCACTGATTTTGGAGACAAAATTGAGTGTTTTAGGGTTTTTTATTTTAACTTTTTTTAACTTTTACCCTAATTTACATTTTCTGGGGTAATTAATTTTTAACCTTTGTAATTAGTTTTAATGGAAAAAATTAACATTGAAACTTTTAACTAATATAAAACTTATTATTTTAAATTTTGAAATCATTTTATCAAATAAAACATCCAATGGCCTAAAAATTTAATTTTATGATTGGCGCACATAACACATAAAAATAGTCTTTTTGAAAAAGTTTGTGTTTAAGTTTAATAATTTATTTTTAAGATAATATTATCATAGATATTGATTATTATGAAATAAATTGGTTTATTATAAAAAAATTAAAATTTAGGTGGATTTAAAAGAAATCCAATTCTAAATTTCACCATCTAAACACTTAATTAAATGAAAATATTGAAAATAGTTTTTATTAAAGAAATATTTTTATTTATTTCTAAAAATATTGGCTATTGGATTTATAAGTTCAAATAATATTTTAAAATGAAAAATATTATTACTTAAATACATATATTTTTTACTTATGAGGTTTCTTAATCTTCTAGGATACACTTACATAGTAATAAAATCCTAAAAAATATAATTTTTTCAAAAATAGTATTTTTTGACTAAGAATCTTCAATTTTAGAAAATCTTATAAATTTATACCAAGTAAATTTTTATGTCAGGAATTAAAAAATGAAACTTATTTTATAAAATTTAAACTCTAGAATTTGTAAATGTAGTTTTAAAAATAAAATACATGGTATAAAGAAAATAAATTTTATTGAAAATGACATTTTTCAATATTAACTCATGTTAAATATTTATCTTCCAAAGACAATAATTTTTAATGATTTACCATCGTAGTGTTTATTATAGATTTATTAATATTTTTCCTATAATATTTTATTATTTTTTATGTTGGGTGTAGTGTGTGACACAAATTATGAAATATAACATACGTTTGACAAGGTATAGAATTTCGGGTCGTTACATTATCCTAATGACCTCCAAAGTCCATGATATAAACATCGAGTATATCATCCAAAATCTGAATAGAAAACCATGCCTATTCATCCATTTGAAGACGGTAATCCATACTCAGCTTGAATTTAGAACCCATTACCTCTTAGAGGCATTTTCAAAATGGATAGGTAAACTGAGGGGGTCCCTATTCAAGATAATAGGAGAAGACATGCCATGTTACCTCACAATCTCTTTAACGTACAACTTTCCTAAATATTCAACCTTAGCGGTGTACCAAATCAGAATGAAATGGACGTAATTTTTCAACTGATCAATCACCACCCAAATGTAATTCTTTTCTTAGGGAGGTCACGGTAGTCCAAGATTGAAATCCAAGGAAACCTCATCCCACATCCACACTGGCATAAGAAGAGGTTTAATTAAACATGAAGTATTTTTGTGCTCAGCCTTGATTTTTTTGGAAAGTATAGAAACAATAAACAAAATTATCTATGTCACACTTCATACATTTCCCCTAAAACTGATGTTTCATGTCATAACACATCTTAGTAGTTCATGGATGAATGAACCACAGAGAAAAATGACAATATTATATAACAACATTTCTCATGGATACTAAGACAATATGCTGGCTCCAAAAGAAAATAATGCCCTCCAAAGAGTGAGGACATTCAATAATGGTCTCCCCACCATATAAATAATTCCATATACTTCTGAACTCATCACCCCATGGATGATCCCAAATAATAGAATCAATAAGAGATGACATAAACTGCATGTTATCCAAAACTATACCAATATATTCTTCCATCATATTTAGTTGTATCTGATCAAAGTGTCACTTGAGTTACCAATAATTCTTCAACTCCATAATAGATTGAGAAGTAAATTTCCTACTAATAGAATCAATAACAACATTCCCCTTTCCTAGGGTGTGAGTGATGTCGAAGTCAAAGGTCTAAAGTTACTCCACCCATCACCTCTTTATGAGGTTTAAGTCCTTCTAAGAAAATATATAACTTGAACTCTTAGGATCAGAGTGGACTATGAAGTATTCCTCAAAAAGGTAATGTCTCCAACACTTAACAGAATGAATAAATAATATGGTTTCAAGTTCATGAGTGGGGAAATTCTTCTCATGAGGTAGAATTTTACGAAATCCATATACCGAAAAATGATATCTCTATATCAAAACACATCCCAAATGGGAACCCAAGGCATAAAAATAAACTCTATATCCATATCCAGATTTTAGAAAGATAAAAATAATTTCTAAGATCAGACATTATTTCAATTTATAAAAGGGAGTTTTACACTTAGAATCACATATTAGATTCACCCCTTTCGGGGTAAGAGAATTCAACAGCGATGAAAGTTTGAAGAAATACATTATGAACTACTAATAATATTCTCCCAAACTATATAAGATTAAAATATCAATAATGTTATGTGGATATTAACAAGATAAGAAAAATTTCACCTCATCAGGATCAAATGATATGCATTGTTCTGAAACCAAATGTCTTAATAACTTAACCTATCAAATCCATAAATGTAATTCAGTTAATTTAGAAAAACTGGTTATCTCTCATGATTCCAAAAATTGATTTCATGTGAATCTAATGGTATTACTTACATATTTAATAAACTAGAATATCATCCATGAATAACAAAACAAATGAATCAATTTAATGGTAGAATATCTCATTCATCAAAACTATGAAAACTTTAGGAACATTTGTCAATAAAAACAATATCACAAGATATTCAGTGCAAAGACATCTTCTCCTAAAAGAAATATTTAGAATATCTAAATAATTAAATCTGATAAGGTGATATCCAAACCAAAGGTTTATTTTTTAAACCAATTTTACCCTTTTATCTACTCAAACAAGTCATCAATATAGGGTAAATGATACTTATTCATAATAAATATCTATATAAGCTTCTGATATTTAACAAAAAGATGAAAAATTTTATCAGAATTGATAGAAAAAATAATATAATATGAATAAAGTGATATTCTAGGGTGAATGAAACCTTTTCCCTCTAAACCATCTATTTGAATATTAATCTCTTTAAATTTAGTTAGGGCTATGTGATAAGATATAATATATATTGGTTGAGTTCTAGGCACCAAATATATTGAAAAACCCACCTCTCTTTATATAGGTAGATCAGGAAGGCCATTAGGAAACACCTTGAGAAATTACCTACCCACCAAAGGAATATAAAAAATCAAGTTCCCCTATTCAAGTTAAATCGAGAAAGAAGACATTAATCTTCCATGTTCCAGTAGGGGAGGAGCCCCTCGACTATACCTCACTTCCCACTCTCCCTAAAAAACATAGGAGATCCCATCATAGGAAATAAAGGTTACCCACTGATGATAAAAATCATTTTTATATTTAAAAGTGATCCAAAAAACACTTCTTTAAAATAACATCAAATAGTTATAGGATGGGGAATAGGAGATACCAAAATACCTCAGCTTTGGACATCAAGAAATAACATAAGATACATCATAAATCCTACCCCTCTTGTTCCCAAGAGGTGTCACTAGATTCATTGAATAAGGCATGGGTTCTTCTAGAAGTTTAATAATATTCACAAAGTGGTTTGATAGGAAATAGTGGTAGGCACCAATATCAAATAATTCATTCACTAAATATGAAACAATAAAATAGTACCTCTCATTGTTGAAGGACCTGAATCAACTTCCACTATAGAATCTTCCACTACATGTAATTGATTTATTCCGGTGGCCTGTGGATAGAACCATGTTAAATTTGAAGTATCTGAGTACACTGTAGATTCTTTAAAGGATAATGAACCTAATCCATAATTAGGAGTATAAATATCTAGACATAATTTCTAAAAGTGACCATAATATCCACATAAATTGTAAATATTTGGATGTGTGGGGAAAAGTGTCTCATGTTCCCAGTTAAGCCGCACTAGAAGTAAGTAAAATTAGTACTTCTATTCACAATCAAAGGTGTGGAGTGAGATCATTGTTGAGATCCACTAGCAATCCCTTGTGAGTTTCATTACACTTCCCCTTCTTTAGGTGGGAGCTATTGAAACTACCACTAGGTGGAAGAGGAATTACATCCAACCATTATTTTCCCACCTTACCAATATTTTCTATCAATGTTATGCCAACTACCTTATAATAAGAGGAAATATTAAAAATTAAATCTTGAGAATGAATATCTACTCGTAGGTCTATCTAAAATATCTGAGCCATCAAGTTACTATTTGATACTACCCAAGGAGAAAAATGGACTAGCTTATAAAAAAGGTTATCATACTTAGACATAATCCAATTACCTTATTGAAAGGTAAGTAACTTTATATATTTAACCACTATCAATGATTTAGGATATAACTATTAGAAAAAATTATCTTGAATTCATTCCACTCTAAGCCTTCATAATGATTTTCCTAAACCTATGTCCCACTATATTATTAAAGAATAGGACACTTTACCTTTATATAATTTGGAGTTTACAAAAATTTGAAAATTCATTTGAACTTACCTAACCCATCTTCCACTTCCTAAGGACCATTTATACCTTGGAAGGATGGTGGTTTCTGATAGAGAAACTCTTGGCCACAATCTTTATCTCCTTTAGTTACTGGTTATACCACTCTAGCTAGATCTTGGGAAGGGATAACATTATAGTGCATGGAATAAAATTCTCACACTACCACTTTAATAATATTCTGATCATATGGAGGGTTTCCTCATGGAAAATCATATGCAACACACTCATAGGAACTCTAGGAAGTATTCCAGGGGAATGGTACTACATAAAGGATAAGAAAGAGACCATAAAAAAATCTAAATTTATTTTAAGATAACACAATAAAGGAACTTAGAGAAGATAAAAAATAAAAATTATAGACACACTTACAATGTACCTTGGTAACTTAAGGCACGTAATGATGAGATCTAGTTAGAAAATCACTTAGAAACTACCCCTTAAGTCCTAAAAATCCAATTTTTTATCTACTAAAGAATCCTGAGATAAGAAGATTATGAACATGAAAGAGAACCTCCATTTGATACCAATTTTTCAGGAAAAGTTATGGGTCATACCTAAATCAGACACCTGAGATGGCCTGTGGCAAGTCTCAAATGGCATTCCTGATCCCCACAAGATGGCGATAAGCACCTAGGCATCAAGAACTACCATTGAGAATGATTTTCCCATAAATATAAAACCAAGGGAGACAAAAAAATTGAATATATAAAATATATTGAGCATCCCAAAGCAAAGTCAGATTGCATAAGACAAAAGAATACAAGGAAAAACATATACAAAACCTAAATAGGAAAACCAATGTATTGAAAAATAAATACAACCCATCTCTATATGATATGTGGGATAAAATCTCACCTTATCACCACCAAACTCCCACACCCTGCTAACATGGATACCTACCGCCTCTATGAGGTGACTTTCTATTACACACATTAGATAAAGTAAGATCTTTACACACCCAATGGTATGTACATGTTGTGAGAAGAATTCCCAATAGGATCTCTCCCAACGTTTCATAAGTAGTATTTATAAGATAAATTAATTATACAAATTTTACAAAAATAAATGAATTTAATATAGTTTTACATAATTTAAATCAAAACATATAAATTCACCCATTTTAAATAGTTCATAAGGCCTTTCCAAATAAACCAATTTTCAAAGAACACATAATGAAACCATTTCTTTTCAAATAATTCAAATAATTATAAAGAATTTCAAACATTTCAAATAACCAAATCATTAATAAAAAACCAATCCAAAAAAGAGAATCAATAGGGAATATAAATTCTAGGATACATTAGGTTTGGCTTAGCAAGGATCCTCACACCATCTTTGAAATTAAAGGCTGACTATTTAACATAATACCCTTGGGAAATGAACCCAGGAGGTGGTAATATTCCACTCATATAAGTGTCTCCTTACCTCAATAATTGTTCAATTAGTTTTGTAATCGTGTATCCATGATTGAAAAAAATAAACCATACCTAGCTTTGTTGTCCCAATTTTATCCCCCTCCTAAGTACCCTAGGTTCCCAAGTTCTAGAATCCACACTTGGGGATTTCAATTTTTTAATTTAAAATTAATTCATGCTTTACACTATTTATAATGAGAGGAATTTCAATTTCACAATTCCAAAAATTTCATCTTTGAAATCATTCACATAACAAACCAAGGGTTCTTTGTAACCAAACATTCATTTTTAGAACAATTGGAGAAAATTTATTTTATCAAAGTTATCCAAAATCATGACATTTCAATAATTATAAATCATTCCATTAAATAATTTAGAAAAAAATTTTAAAATGGGTAAGCATGAATAGTACATAAAAAAAATACATTATATGAAATCACCCACCTTGAAACACTTTTAATTTCAACACCTTCATGGGATCCATAAGCCAATAATAAATTCGGGACCTAGGAAATGAGTAATAACCATAAACTATGAATTTAACAATAAAGAATCCCAATTTCATTAATTTATAGAATAAAGGAAATGATATGAATCACTTAACATAATGATTACTAAAGAGCGCACCGTGAGGAAAAAAGATCTTGACAAAAACTTCAAATTTTATAACAAATCTAATATAATTACTATTATATCATGATAAAAAATTTATATTAATCGATAAAATCCCTAATTGAATATTCATTTCAAGAAAAAGATAGGAGATGTAGGATAATGATGATGAATTATGAAGAATAGATCCATACCTTGAGCTTCCAAGATCCAATTCCAATTTATCCATTGGAATTAATCTCTAGAAGGGTTAGGATCTCCAAAATATCTAAGAGGAATCCCTTGGTATGAGTTTCTAGGATATGAGAGGAATAATGAAGTTAATGGGGGACATATCGAGTCATAAATGTAAATTTTTGATTAATTAATTGACATCATATGCTTTAATTTCATGGTTTGGAAAAACACATGCTAGATATACACCCCTTTATAAGTTATTAAAGGAGATTATCAATTTGGCCGTATTGTTTGACTAACCATGCACCAATCATGAAAAACTCCTCTGTCCCATGTTGCATGATTTGAGGAGAAGTACACATGGTTTGGTTTAACCATGATCTAACCATATTCCATCATTTGGGATACTAAAAAAAGATGTATGGTTACCTAGGAATTCTTTTTGATTTTCCCTAACCATGCGCCAACCATACACATGCATAGAAAACATAAAAACACCAACAAACCACCATGAACGATCCAATATTAGTTTTAAATGAATGATGGGAAGAAAAAGAATATAAGTACCTGAAAGTGACATTGAGGTGTGATATGGGAATTCGCTTCTATCTTAAAGGGACTATAACAACCCCAGATTCTAGGATATATTTCTCTTTAAATATATTTAATTTCTTTGATAGCTTTCTGTACATGAAATGTCAAGTTTAAACGAACCATATTATACTATTAATATAATATTATTTAATGTGGCAGTCATTTCCTGGCCGTTATACTGGCAGGTATGAATAGAACTAATTTAATTTTGAAAAATTATTATTTACAATGTATGAAATGAATTCATTAGATATCAATTGGTTTTAAGTAAAAAATAAAGGAATTTTAAGGTAAATAAGGACATTTTTCTGAAAAATCATTTTTATGAGCACAATGTGCTTTTATATTAATAAATTAAATAAATTTTTATTTTGATTAATTGTGTATGTAATTTCTCTAGTAAAATATTTTAACATTAATATAATAGTTTTTAAATGGAAAGGAATGAAGGTAAACTAGATTTTATGCTTAAAAATGCATTTGTCTAATAATGTTTTTATTGTTTTTTACACACTTATTATAAAAACAATTTCTAAAACTTATAAAAATTGAATCTTGTAAAATATATTCCATATTTTGAATTTGAATAATTAATATTATGTAATAATTTCAACTTAATATTTGGTCATAATGAACAGTAACTGTGGTAAATATTTTTCACCTCGGTAAGGGTAAATCAAGTAAGGTTAAAAATATTGTGATAAATATTAAAAATATATCTAATACCTACCTTATTTATATTGGATGATCTTAGTTCAACCATCATCATACAATATTCAATGATAGGGCATCTTGGTGCCATTTTTCTCTGATAATGACCTTAATATTATTTTATATCACTCTGTTTAAATATCTCTAATATTTTTTTCCTAGAGATAAAAAGTGGTTATGTTTGGTTATAATTGGTTAATTTAAAAAATAATGATTTCTTATTATCTTGTTTTTTTTTAAATTTTTAGCGATGAAATAATTACCTTAAATACTTACACAACACTGATACATTGCTTGTTCAAATAATAGAAAAATCAACTAAATAATTTTAAAAATTTTAAAAGTAATACAATTTGGTTGAATTATTTTGTTATAATAATTTTTTATATACTTATAAAATATTAGTAAAGTTTTAAAATATTGGATTAAAATTCCAAATCTATCTTATTGGTTTTAATGTCAAACTTTGTGAATAGCCTTCAAAATGACTTTAATGGTATCTTATGTTAAATAATATTTTTTTAATGAATTAAAATTCAAAAAATAATATATTTGGACATGTGAATGGGATATAGTCAAGAATATAAACCATTTTACACACATGGGGCATTTTACTTTTATAGTACCTTTCTTGACTTCTAAAGAGTAAAAACCTTTGATATCACAATAATCATCAAAAGGGTTAAGAATGGGTTAAAATCATGGGGTAAGGGTTAAAAAATCACTTAAACTTGTATAAATTATATTTATGAGATAATTTTGACCCACAATCATCATAGATTCTAAATATATCAATTTTGTGAAAATTTAATATGAAAATAAATTTATATTTATTTAATACTTTAGGTAATTCCAAGGGTTCCGCTCCATTCACTTATAAAAAAGAACCTCCTCTTATACTTTATTAACAAAGTTTAATCCTTATATATTAAAAAATACCTATCACAATACCATACTATTTTCTTTCACCACATCACAGATCTACTGGTATTTCATAAATACCATCCTTTCAAGGATTAAGGTGTAAACTAAGGGATATCTCTCAACAAAGTGGTATAACTCTCAACATAGTACTTTCAATTTTATTTATTCTTCTAACACCTTTAAATCAAGGGTATCCATTATAAAATAATTATATAATTAATTTTTATTATGATTAAATATCAACCATTATCCACCTCATTTCCATCATATGAGAAAAGAAAACATTGCTCGTTCGTACATGTGGATTACCCCCTCTATGAAGTGATGCACTTTGTTTTTCATCACCACTTAACTTGGATGGTTTTAATGTCAAATTTAATGAATATATATTATATTTATGATATTATTATGGCTTTATAATGGAGAATTATTAAATAACTTTCTTTTATTCCATCTATCAAAAAGTGGAAACTTCACTCGTGCATACATACGGACTACCGTCTCCATAAAGTGTTGCAATTTATTTTTTGTCACTAATTTATATGAATATTTATAAATGTGTATATAATTATTACATATTATACTTATTAAATGATTAAAATTATAATGATGATGGAACTATGATTAAATTACAAGTCTCAGGATTGCTGAACCGAAACATGCATGAAAAACAAAATAGTTATCAACCAAAACAATGATTTTTATATTACCCTGAATGGACCGAAGGCTTTATTTTTTATTTTATTATGGATAATCCCCATTTTAAGGGTTGAAGGGGAACCCTTACATGAGATGATATATATGTGTACAGTTTTTAATATAAATATAATAAATATATATTTATTATAATGTATATCTGAACATGTATAAAGTAATATGAGACTTGAGGTAAGATATTTATTTTTTAATATAATTTTAATCGAGAATGTTTATGCTTGAATTTACATTGAGGGAAATTATATGATACTTATATGATAAAACCCATTTATTTTCTTATCATTTGGTTATTTATACAATTTTTAAGTTTTAGTACCATTTCCCTCTCTTTGGTACACAAAATGGTTTAGAAAATGTTTTTAAGAAAGACCAACATTATTTCTCTTCTTTTAGCCGAGAGTATTTCTCCTCTATATACAAGTTACCTAAAATATTTTCAAGAATGTTTTTACTATGATATGATGATTGTATAAAGTCATTTTTACCCATGTTTTACTTTATATAAATTTTTTAAAAAAATGTTGTTTCCATTTTTTGAACATGGTTCTTTTTACCGAATGTGTAAACATAATTTTTGTTTTAAATGATTACAACATGATTTTTTTCACTATATCAGGAATAATTTATTCTTTGAATCTTTTATTATATGTTTCCATGTTTATTTTTAAAGAAAAATTTTTCTATATTTTTTTTTGAAATTTTAATATTTTTTATAAGTGATTTTAAAATGAAAAGTTCATTTTCCCCATGAAATATTCTAGTGATATTTTAAAGGAATTTTTCATCTATGATAACACCCTTTGATGTTAATTATGATTTACTAGGGATATAATCCAATGATACAATCCATATTGTTTCTCTAGATTCTTTCTGATGATGATGATGATATTTTTATGAAACTTATTTATTTTATATATCCTGCTAACGAATTGGGTAATGGTGATGGAGTTGAGAAACTCATAAGAGATGAAGGAGTTATAGAACTCTCAAGAGATGATGGAGTTAAGAAACACATAATATATGATGGAGTAAATAAACTATTAAGATACGATGGATATAATAAACCCCTTAGAGATTAAATATTTAACTAGATATAAGTTACTCCTAAGTGAATTTTATAATTATCCTATTTAGGTAATTATATGATGAATGTGTGATGCCTGATATATTATTATTATTATGCTTATTTTTGAGCCACAAAATTTCTATGACATGTTCGGATGCTTATGATAAGATATATTTCTTTATTATTTATTTTTGATGATTACTAACTCTTATTATTCATGTATATTTAAATTCTAAAGTTCTATTCCATGAATTTTATTTATGATCAATGATAGATTATATATAAACATTGTAATTTATGATCATGATATAATAACCTTATTCTTATATTATGATTGAATATGATCATTAATTGATATCTCCAATTTTTAACCATACTGAGCATCTGATATCACCATTTCTTATGTTTTATTTTTCTATGTTATGACTAAAGGCTATAAGTTGGGGTTTTTTATGAAGGGTAATATGTGATAAGAACTTTTTGGAAGATGTTAAATATATTTCATGAAAAAAGTTTTTTATGTATCTAGTCTCTAAATACACTAAATGTTTATAGTTATAGAGAATCTATTATTATGAGATGTATTAAATATTAATCTAAATTTATGTAATATTTATGCATATTATGTTTGGTCCACCTCAGTTGGTATCAGAGGAGGGTTTAGTTAGTTTTTGGATATTAAGGTTAGATAACTTTGTTGAAATCCTTGGGGATAATCATAAGTATACGATAACATCCTAAATTTTTAGTAAAGTAGATATTGAGTGGTTTTCCTAGAAAATAAATCTATTTATGAATATTGAAATTTGGATATGTCTGTGTCACAAATGCACCTAGGGGTAAAAATCCAAAAAAGGGGTAGATTGGGAATTAACTTGATCATCATCAGTGAACAATGATTGGGCCTAAGACTGCACACCTTTCTAGATACTTATGTGGTATATTATTGGGTTAATTCACATTTTATTTATAAACCATTATAAAGTATTTGAATAGATGATGACTATTAATGACTTAGGTTAAACCAAAGGTATCATAGATTGGAAATAAGGTGTAATTATTTAGACATATTATGAATGATTTTTTCATGATTACATGATTACCCATTGTGGTTATTATTGCTCACACTATGTTTTTGGTATTAGTAAATGGTTGGACCCATGATGAATCATTTTAACATTGAATGTGGTGGGAAACAAAATGACTTTTCTCTTGAGAAACCAAATTAAATGGGAGTTGGGATGACAAATCATGTGGCTATTATCACCCAAATATCTCAATATATGACTGGTAACATTGATTATGATGATCTTCAGAATGGAAAAATGAAGGAAAAAATCACTATTGAGACTTTTATGTGTAAATTAAACAGTATTTCAGTGGTTCATATGATCCAATAATTTTTTAGCAATAGATCAGTACTACTCAAAATATATTTTATATTATCTAGTTTTAGGAAAATGAAAAAGTAATCCTAGAATTATATCATTTGGAAGGTGAATCCAATTTGTGGTGTAGTATTATCAAGAATATGTGGATAGAGGAGGAAATTGAAACCAGGACATGGGAGTAGATTAAGAAGGTATTTTTCAGTAAGTATTTTCTTTGAACACTTCATAGAAAAATGGAAATTGAATTCCTAGAACTAAAGTAGAATGATGACTAATCCATTTGTACCTATGAGGAAAATTTCATTACACTTGGAAGTTCTACCTCTAGTTTTATCATAGATATTGAAAGAGAAGTTGATAGGTTATTTAGTGTCTTGAGATGAAATCTTTGAAATGCATTGTATTTAAGAGAATTTTATTACTAGGAATAAATCCTTCAATGTGCTCTCAAGATAGAAATGGAAATTAGAGACTCTCAGTGTTCTTATGGTTTTGGGGATAAAAAGTGAAAGATGTAATTTTTAGGAAATTATAATAATAAAACCCATGGAGGAAATAAAACCAATATCACTTCATGTTAGAAGTGTGGAAGTAAGAACATATGAAATTTCCTTATGGGTTTTGGTAAATTATTTAATTTTATGAACAAGGACATCAAGAAAAAGACTTCCGAAGAGATGAAAATTGTAAAATAACTTAAAGTAATGGTGAAAAAGATCAACCAAATGTTCCAGGCACACTATATTTAAATAATTTCAAGTATTATGGAAATTTCACCAATCATTTCATGAATCCAAGGGTTAATAATCATATTCAGAATCAGTAACCTCCTAAGATAAGAGACAAAGGGAAACATCATGTGATCACAACTACTGAAGTGGGTCATGAGAATGAAGTGGTGAAAGGTACACTTACCATCAACTCAAGAAATATAAATGTTTTATTTTATTCTAGATCTATACATACTTTTATATCTAAATATTTTTATAAGGGTATCACATCACTACCTTAATGATTAGATGTTGAGTTATCAGTAAAAACTCATAATGTTATGATAACAATATCTCAAGTCTATAAATCCTCTTCGATATAATTTTGAGGGATTTTAATTCCTAAAAATATTGTGATTGTCCCTCTAGTTTAATTTTATTTGATTTTGGGCATGGATTAGATATCTCTCTATATAGATCCCATATCAATTTATGAGGAAGGTATGTCTTGTTTGATATTTTGAATCAACCTATGATCATCTTTAAGTGTGAGGATGAATATGAACTTCAAATTGAAGTTACTTCTATTATATGTGTATTAATACCTATTCATGAGGGATATTTATCTCAAATGTTTGGTGAGAAACTAAACATCAACAATATGGTTATTGTTCAGGATTATGCTAATGTATTTATTTAATAGTTGTCTAGTCTTCCCCCAAATCCCAAAGTTTATTTTTCAAAAAAATGCATACCTGGTGCTACACCTATTTAAAATAATCTATATTGGATGACCCTAATTGAGTTATAAAAATTGAAGAAACAACTCACAAAGAATATTGATAAGGGATTCATACACCCTAGAGCATCACTATGGGGTACACCTATTTTTTTGTTAATAAGAAAGATAGGTTAGTGCATCTTTGTATTGATTATCGAAAACATAACAAGTTTACTATTAAGAACAAGTATCCTCTACCCTGTATCGATGATCTTTTAGATCAATTAAAAGGAGATCAATATTTTTACAAGATTTATATTTGATTTGGATATCATCAATTATGTGTCAAGAAATTGTATATACCTAATATATCCTTATGTATGAGGTATGATCAATATGAATTTTTAGTTATTCCATTTATACTTTCCAATTATACTCCTATCTTCATGGATTTAATGAATTGAGTATTTATATATTAACTTTATCAGTTTGTAGTAGTATTTATAGATGGAATTCTTAAATATTTGAAGAGAAAGGAAGATCATGATGAACATTTGAGGATTATAATAAATACCCCAAGGAAGGATAAATTGATTTATAAATTTACCAAGTGTGAATTTTGGATTGATAAACTTTCATTGTTGATTGTATAATCTCAAGTGAGGGTGTATCAGTGGATAATTTAAAAATTAAAGTTATTGACCCATGGACTAGACCAACTACAGTAACCAAAATCTAAAGTTTTTATGGGTTGGATAGATAATACCTTCAATTTATGATGAATTTATCATGGATATATAATCCAATAACCAATTTTACTATGAAGGGATCCAAGTTCCCTTGGACATATGAATATGAGTAAAATTTAAAGGATCTAAAAAGAAGACTAGTCAGTGAACTTATACTTACACTACCATAAAGTTGAGAAGGTTTAGTGATATTTAATGATGAATCAAATAATGTAATAGGATTAATCTTCTTGTATAATGATATAGTGATTGATCATGCCACTCACCAATTGAAAATTCATGAGAAAAATAATCTGACCCATGAATTGGAGCTGACAACAATATTTTTTGCAATGAAAATATAGAGGGATTATCTTTATAGTGAACAGTGAAATATATATATATATTGATATATTAATAATAATATCTTAAAGTATATAATTACATATAAAGGGTTTAATATATATCAAAGGAGATGGTAATAATTGGTTAAATATAATGGATGCTCAATACATTACCACACTAAGAAGGAAAACAAGGTGACTGATATACTGATTTGGAAATACTATGCTAGTTTTACATGATGTGGACTGAAAAAGATCCAATTCATATTTACTTATAGAATATGGATATTTAAATCATTAGGAAATGGGAAAAATCATATATTTCTCAGATGAATGTTCAACTATCCATCAATTTGAGTCTTAAAGAGGTGTAGATGGGGAATGTGAAATTATACAAGAAGGTGAGAAATGTTCCTAAGTTTAACCAAGATTGTGATGGAATGATAAGGTTTAAGAACTAATTATGTGTCTCATCAGTACCAAACTTGAAGAAATAGATGTAGGAGAAATATCGTAGTTCCTCATTATTTATTTATCATGGAAGTAAAAATATGTATAAAGATCTAAAAGAGTATTTTTTTGTGGGATAACATGAAAAGAGATAATGCAGAGTATGTATCTAAATTATTGGTATGCCATAAATTTAAGGATGATAGAAAAAATTATAAGGGGATATTATAACCATTACCTACACAAAAATGGAAATGATAAAACATTACTATGGATTTAATTATTGGAACCCCCAAAATCACTAAAGGAACAATGCTATTTGGTTGATAGTTATCACCTGATGAAATCCATACATTTGATTTCTATCAGAGAAGATTTATCTCTTGATCATATTTCCAGGATACACATTGTAAGAACCTGGTTCTTCCTTTGAGGTATGGGTCTTTTTTTTTTCAGGTTGTTTTTGAGAGAAAGGGGGAAACGGGCCAAGTACTGGATGAAACCTATCACAAGACATGGCTTAGGGTTACACACCATGTAATACTAAGTGTAAAATATGTATTATATCCATGTGTGATGTCCATACATGGTGTGTAGGGATGTTATCAAGGAAGAGAGGATTAGACAAGTACACACTATGTATTTAACAATAAACACTGTGTACTGATGTTGGAAAGATATTTTAATTACATGGAATGGAATTTGGAAATTTTTGGAAAATTAACCACATAAACGGAGTGTATATTTAAGTACACACCATGTACTTTATTTTTGTGTGTGACTAAAATAGGCAGTATCCTCGTTTGATCAATTCTGGACAGAACCCTCACCTGGTTCTCTTGAACAACAACACCGATCATAGAATCTCTTCCCAATTCATCATCCGAACTCCAATTCAATCACCACCGGATGCATTGGAACCCCATTGGTAAGCTCCTGATTCCCCTTAATCCATTATTCGTGATTTCTTATCTAAACTTATTTATTGATACTTGAGATTTTATGCTCGTTTTGTAGATATACTCCATTCTAGGTTGAATTAGAGGCTGAGACTGGATGAGGATAGTGATATGAGTAAGAGGTAGGTGGTGCATGTAATTCCCTGACCCTAGTTACTTGGAGCCATTGAATTATTTAATTACATTGTAATGATTAAAAGAAAGTTGTATCCTAAAGGACTGATTAGTTTAGTAGTTTTTAAAAACCAGATACATACATAGGTTCAACATTATAGCTTGAAATGAAATAAAACATATATATTTTATTAAGAACATACATACCTCTAAGTTTATCCCTGCAGGTCATTCATAATAAACTTCTTCATGAACTGAGAAAATTAAACATAGGAAATGGGTGAGATCATAAGATCATTAAAGGTAATAAATATAGATGATGATATCATAAACTAAAATATTAGGCATGGTGAATAACTAAAAACATATTCCTTTAAAAATATAAACTTGAACACATTATGGTAGGAATAAGAATAGAATAAATAATTCCATAATAAAGTATTATCATGGGTATTCTACCAGTAGAATGACCACATGAAATTTAAATTAGTAGTTTTATAACAAGGAAATGCATAATGCGGGATAACATAACCATACCATCAAGGCCTCATTCTATGACCATAAATATCCATTTTGTCAAGGCCTAATGCCAAGACCATAGTTTGTCTCATGAGACCTACCAATGCACCGAGGGGTTATAGAGGGCCCCAAGAAACACTTACTAAGTCTAATTATTTCCTCTAATGAATGAGGATAAACATAAACAACATATACTTTCATATTGAATCAAACATATGAAATGTAAATTACTTTCCCAATACATTAAACATAAACACTAACCATTCGAAGTAAATTAGCGAATGGTATCAAGATAGAACATCCACATTAAAACTATTCAAAAACCCTTCAACAACTTATTTTAGATGATATCATAAGATATAAAACTCTATGAAATAAATGATCAATTAAAGGATGTTGACATAAATTAAGATACTTTTAAATGAGAACATTGAGAAATTCTTAATAAAATAATCATTAAACAGTCCAAAGTGTCCCATAACACCTTGAAACATTAAAATAAAAATCCCTTAGAATATCATGAGAAAAATTATACTATTGATATGATATACAAATGGGAATTACATACACCACATGCAAGTAATAAGTGGTGAAAAAGACATATATCTCATAAAAGTTAAATTGAGGTGAGAAAAATTATTTTACTTTGGAAAGAGGCATTCTTTTGGAAAATAATTTGTATTTGTCATAAATATGGTTTTAAACATGTATATCCTAGAAAAGAAAAGGTAAGGAAATTTAGATTATATTTGAGTCATAAATTATGTCGCACTGAAGTGAAATCATGTAAAAAGTGTTTTTAAAGAAGCTTAAGAATTAAAACATTTTAGTGCGGTTTAATGAATTCATTAGAGAGATTTTAAAGCGCAAAGACATGTTTGATTTCATAAAACCAGAAATGAACCAATTTAGATTTTTTCATGTTAAAATGTTTGATTTTGGAAATATAAATATGGATTAAAATAGATTATAGAGTGAACTTGAAAATAGGTAAGAATTTGAGAAGTTCCTTGAATCAGGCTTACATTTCGGAAGAATTTGAGAAAGATTATTTTAAAACATGTAACTCCCCATAAAATAAAGTAGGATTATGATTGTTAAAAATATATATAACAATAAAAGAGAATTTATTAGGATCACATAAGAAAAAATTATAATTTCATTTAGGTGATTAGAGAATAAGAGCAACCCGAATGAAAATGGAGGTTCGGGTAGAAAATACTTACAACTTTGTAATCAATTGAATTGTATGCACAAAAATTAATAATAATCAAATGATACATTTAATATAATGAAAATAAATATATTAACAATATTAAACATCAATGGGTAGTACAAATGCACCATACATAAGTAATAGTAGTGAATAAAAAATATCTCACAAAAATGGAAGTGAGATGAATAAAACCTTACCTTAAGTCTGAAGGTGTTCTCAATTTGATATTAATGACCTAAATAATCCAATTTAGATTCATTAATTAATAATTAAATAGAATACTCTCCATTTAATTGATTTATTATAACCTTATTAAGTTCATTCATATCTTTTTTTATGGGTTAAGTTGTTCGATTTCATTGTTCGAGTTTGTTTGTTTCATGATTGGTATACTTATATACATGAACATAGAATAATGTAAAATGAGGATGGTTGTCCATAATTGAACTTATATGTTATTAGTGAACTTCTGGAAGATTACATGGTTATAAATTTAATTTGGTTACTTGGAGTGAAGAATAATCATTATCTAAATTATTTATTGATAACTGTTTGGGTTAATTAGTGGTTTTTGAACATGATGAACTCATTTTGATTTATAAATAAAAAACACGTCTAAAAAAAGATTCCAGAACCATATATGAGACATAATAAATATTTTATAGTCTTTTTTAACAATAATAATTTTTTTTTGACCATAATTGAATATGGTAATAGAAATTGGAAATCCATCATCCTTGAATGCGGTAAATTAGCACATCTCGGATGGTGTTTTTTATTACGAGCATAAAAGAAGGGTGAAGGAGATATGATAATAAATTATTACATAATAATAAAAACATTTAAGTAAATTTATGGTACTAGAGTTCTCATAACATTTAGATGATGAGAGGTGAGGATAGAAAAGAAATCAAATGAACTTGAAAAGAAAGTAAAAGAATTTTAAAGAGGAATTTACATCTTGAATTAATCTTCCTTGAGAGCCTCTTTAGGTGAGAGGATTTGGTCTTTTTATGAGAAAACACTATTTTGTACATGGGGGATGATCTTGGGAGTAGATTTTAGCAGAATTTAGACAAGGTGAAAGGCTTGATAAGAGTGAAGATAAGAGGGGATTGTGGGTGGTTTTTATAGTGGAGGAGAGGAGGGTTCTCTTAATATTTAAATCATTAGTTTTTTTTATTTTTCAATAAGATAAGAAATAGTGATGATTACATGAACATAAATAGTAATAAGTGCATGTGAGTTCGAACCAAGGGTGGTTACATCAACGATGATGCTAGTAATAGTGTGTTTAACTCATAATGGATATATACAGTAAATTACCGTATTTCACTATTCATAAAAAATTCAAGTATTTTAGAAAAATACAAAAAATCCCCCAAACCTTTTTCAGCATGTAGAATAAATATATGAACTCCATTTTATCAAAATAATTATCTAAATATGTTAAATTTAATTTTTAAATAAAATCACTATTTACTCATAAAATATAGCTTTAAAACTAAAACTGATTTTGTAATGCCCTGAAAAATTGACTAATTTTTTATTAAATTACCCCCAAATCCTAGGACAAAAATATTTTGATTTAGGAATAAATTTTATGAGAATTTTTTTTATTTTAAATCAATTTATTAACTATAAAATTGTAATTAAATATTTACTGATCTCAAAAATACCAACACTTAATTATTAATTTTTAAAATATTCACTCTCATTTATAAGGTGTCTAAATTTTATTTATACTTACATGGGTGATGTTACTATTCATAAGGGTACATTACTATTCATAAGGTTAATGTTACTATTCATAAGAGTAGGTTAATATTCATAAGGGTATGTTACTATTCACTAAAAATTAAGTTTCTTCTATCAGACTCTAAAAATCACCCTGAATGCAACTGTGTATGTCAGATTTTTGAAATTCAAAACACAGAAGTGAAAAAATTATGTTCAATAGATAGGTTATAACAAAGTTTTGTTTTTTAGAGACTCAGTGTTTCATGCATTCAATATTAAATTTATTTGAAAATCCTTGGTGTGTTATAGTGCATACCTTGGTTTTTGTTTTTGCAAGATTTTGGGTGGCTCAACCTTTGGCGCGTCTTCAAGTATTTTGAGAGAGACCCAATTATAATTTTATTTGAATATTGAATTTATTGTTAGACCGGTGGGATGCTATTGGGAATTCCATATACATGAGTTTCTTGAGTGAGGCCGAGAAAGAGGCCATTGCTCATTGGGATATTTTGGCTGGGGGTTCCAAAATGGTTATAATTGATGTGTTTTGTTTTGAACTGGTATGTTGAATTTGTTAAAGCATGATTAGGATTATTAGAGGCATTCAAGACCTCCGTGTTAATATGTTATAACTGATAGCTAGTGAAATTCAAACTGTTTAAATTGAATTTCTTGTTTAAATTGTGTTAATGTGATTATATATATGTAATGTTTGGGATTACATGTGATGAGACCCTTGGGGTTGTGACGGGCTTGACCCGAGGTTGAGATGGCATGGACATCAGGATTGAGTGATGACGATCACTGGTTGGGTTTGGCCCAGATTTTCTTGGGTGGTTTTGACCATGGTATTGGACATATTAGACGTTAATTTGAGGTAGTGTGACTATCAGGTTGGGTATGGCCAGAGATACTTGGATGTAAAGGCCATCAGATTTGAGCGACATGGTCATAAGGGCACGAGGTGCCAAATATAGTGTGGCTTAGGTTCTTTATTTAGTGATTGGCGCTCACCTGTGATGGAAAAAGTGCCAATTAAGTCATGTGAACACAGGTAGAATCTGTGATGAGGTGGTTTTGACCGCTCGGGTGGGTAGAGGCCCCTAATAGTTATAGTTTAGGTATTTGTGGTTTGGGGGTGCTTATCGCAGAAAGCCACATATAAGGAGGGTATCCTTCAGTTGATAGTAATGAGGCTATCTGGTTGAGGGATGAGGCTAGCTGTGATTGAGGCCATGGTCCTGGATACTTATTTGAGGACATACATCGTTGTTCCTTCAGTTTTTGTGCCATGGTACGATGTGAACTTACGAGTAGGGGACCTTGGGACCGGGATACTATCGTTTGGAATGAATTTGAGACTTCAATACTTTGAGAAATGAGGTTTCAGGAGGCACACAATGCTGAGATATGTGATTAAGGTGGAACCTGAGGGTACACCTGGGCTTCATGATTATAGGAGTACCATGGGACATGGGCCAAGGACACTCTTTACTTTCAAGATTTCAGTGATGTCTGAAGTAGGGGATACTCCCTAGTGGATACTGAGCACCAGTGGAGGTTGTGTTTATTTATTTCATCGTACTGTTTACCTTATTTAGAGATTTATTTCTTCTTAAACACTAATACTAGGTACACACCATTGGGTTTTATCCTATTGAGATTCATCTCACACCCTACACGGGCCCTTCAGGACACATGTATGGCTTTATGCACATGTAAAGGATCAACTTCAGGAGCTGGGTTATAGTATTGTTTGGCATGGACCTTATGGTCTTGCCTAGCTGCATTTTTTACTTTTGTTTATCTTTCATTCCTATATCTGCATGCTTATTTATATGTAGCTACAATGGTTATCCATTAGATCCCTTTTGTATATTGACATGTATGACCTACTATGGATGCATTCCTTGTTGTTTTAGTAGTGGTTACAAGTGGTGTTTATCATGCTGTTCTATTTAATTTCCATTGTAGTTGTTTCTATTTTTCTTCTTCTATTTATCTATTATTGGATGGGCTTCCGCTCTGCGGGTCTAGTTTGAGTCTGCTGAGTCATTTATTTATGCTGCATGTGTCATGATTATACTTAGACCAATGCCTTTTCTTTTTCCTAGAGGGTATATCTTCACCACTATAACTGTTTACACCCTCTCTTCTAGTCATCAACCTTTGGAATTCAAAGAGGTGCACCTAAGGTTAGTGACACCAAGCTCGATAGCACTGTTCGGGTGGATTTTTGGGTTTGGGATGTTACAATGTGGTATCAAAGGAGTTTCTTTTACCAATTTTCATGGAATTGCTATATGGGATTATGGTAGACCAAATATAGGTTGTTGTCGGAACTATATTTTGAGCTCATGCTTGGGTGCCTACAACCCCATGTATGAGGGATGGATTGAGTTACCTTAGGCGGGTTATGCTATTTTACTTTTGATCAGATTATAGTTTATATGTTTTCTAACTTGGTGGATCACTTGGTTTGTGATTATTATTGGTTTTGATATGTCTCCCTTGAATCGATGCGGTAAGGGAGAATTGGATCTTGTCCTGGTAGGGCCAGATGTGGTTTCTTGTCTTTTTATAGACACATTTTTAGGGTATTTCAATTTCATATATGCACATATGTCTTGTGAAGTGATAATGCCAAGTGATATATGTCAATTTACATGTGAAAAGGTGAAATTCCATGATATGATAGAATTTATTATTTTATGCAATGTGATACGCCATGATTTAAATATATGTAAAAAATTGCATGTGGCATGTGAATGGGTCTGGGTATTATAGGAGAAGGTAGTTACTATGGTTGAGGTGATTTTGTTCACCAGGATTGGGCAACTCAGTCATTGAATTGAGTCAACATTGGTTGTTAGGATGGGCGTGGCCTGGGAAATTGTGATACTTGGATCTATTGAGGGATGGTAAGAAGGCCATGAGGCTGGGAATGTTGAGGGCATGGTTATAATGGAGAAGAGTGATGGTATTTGTTATATGATACCTTTTTTACTTCTTTCCCTATCTGCATAATAAATTGTGATATATATATGGGTTGTCTAACCATATATGGTATTCAGAAGGTTCCTCCTAGATGAATCTATGTAGCGTCAGGCAGTGCTGGTATGGTGCCGCATGAGTATGACCAGGTTTAGACCCTTGAGGGTTAGGCAGAGCATGAGATACAGGTACAGGCTTAAGGACAGAATCAGGTTCAGGATCCAGTGCAGGTAGGGCAGCTTCCAGGCTTGACAGTGTTCGGGTTGTGGCTTGACGAGGAGCTCCGATCTATCCTGGTATGTGTTTTGAAGGGGATAGACTGATGTTCTCATGGAAGAGAGACCTCTAAGGATTACCTTACTCAGGAGTTCCGATCGTAGCACACACCAATTTTTCATGGTGAGGGTGGTCCAAAGGTGGATGAGAACTGGATAGAGTTTATGAAGATGATCTTTGAGTAGATCGAGACACATACAGGGATGAGGGTCATGCTGGTGATATTTATGCTCAGAGGATCGGCGAAGCACTGGTGGGATGTAGAAGTTCAGGATTGTAGGCATGATGGGCTAGCCTGAAAGGACTTCGAGGATATATTATTCAATCACTTTTTCCCGGAGATGATGTGGGAAAAGAGAGATCGAGATTTCTTGAGCCTTAAATAGAGTGACATGTTCGTTATGGACTATATAGTTACTTTCAATAATTTGTCTCTCTTTGCACCAGGTATGGTAAGCGATGACACCTCAAGGGTGAGGTGCTTCGAATATAGCTTACAACATGCCATTTGGGTGAATGTAAGCATCTTTAGGTTGGTCTCATTCTCAGAGGTGGTAAATCAGGCACTCATATCCAAGGACAACCTAATGGAGAGGTATCACTAGGGATGGGCAGTGGCTTCAGGAGAAGGTTCAAATGGAATTAAACGAGGCCAGGATGAGTTCCATTAGGGCGGTTGGGCCAAGGACCCTGCTATACCACCTCATGGAATTTCATCTGTGGTTTTATTTCAGTGTGGGTATCCAGGGAATGTCCAAACTTAGTGTGATAGGCCTCCAAATGAGTGTCAAGCATATGGATAGGTTGGTCATCTTGAGAGGTTTTGCAAGAATCCTTCTAAAATATCTGGTAAGAATGGACTAGGATAGACTGTGGCATCTGGGATCGGATCAGGATCGATACTAGGTAAGAGTAGCTGAGGTTCAACTGCATGCGGGGGACATGGTATAGGCGGTGGGACCTAGCTGTGGGGTCAGTGGCTGGTGACTGGTTCAACCCCATAGGAATTTATGGCTTTAGGAAGCTGTGTGTTAGGCCAGGTGCATGCTGTGAAGATGCTAGGGGCTGAGTAGGCTGGTGAGCCGACGACAATCGGAGGTAGGTCGTGGGTGTGGCCCTGATTTTCCTTTTTCTTTTTTGGAATGGCTTGTTGAGGAATGTACTTTTTGAGTGCATGAGGTGCATAGGATGTATATGGATTGACCATATGCTGGTCAGTAGGTTGGAACCATCTCGAGGGTGTGATTATATATATGAGGTTCTTGGCATCAAGAGAACCATTGGATGTGTGTTTTGAGGTTCCTCGGGCATTAGAGTATCCATGGGATGCTGGTTACTTGAGGTGCTAGGGCATCAGGGCATCGAGGATGCAGATGTGATTGAGGTACAAGGAACAAGGTTTTTTTGAGCATCCATTGGATTCATGACCTTGTTGTGCCATGGGTAACATGGGCTCGAGGCAGGAACCGATATGGTTCGGGATATGATTGGGTATCAGAAGTGACACAGGAGCACCTCATGAGGTTCCGGGGTGACTATGCATCACAGGAGGGCCATGGGTCCAGAAACAGGACATTGGACCTTTATTGTTTTGAGTTTTGGACCAGATTTGTTATGGAGTGTTTCTTCGTTACCCTTGGAAGGGAAATTTGGGGATGAATTGCTTTAAGGGGGGAATTTTGTAAAAACTCAGTTCTTCCTTTGAGGTACGTGTCTTTTTTTTTCCAAGTTGTTTTTGAGAGAAAGAGGGAAAACAATCCAAGTACTGGATGAAACCTGGAACACAACATGGCTTAAGGTTACATGCCATGTAATCTTAAGTACAAATCGTATAGTATATCCATTTTTGATGGCTATAAATGGAATGTAGGGATGTCAGCAAGGAAGAGATGATTATCCAAGTACGCTCCATGTATTTATCAATACACACCATGTACTGATGTTGGAAAGATATTTTAATAATGTAGAAAGGAATTTGGAGATTTTGGGAAAATTCACCATATACATGACATGTATATTTAAGAACACACTTTGTCCTTTTTTATTATCGGCTAAAATGGGAAGTAGCCGCGTTTTATAAATTCTAGATAGAACCCTCACTGGGTTCTCTCGAACAGCAGTGCTGAGCATAGAATCTATTCCCAATTCATCATATAAACTTTGATTTGACTGCCATGAGTTGCGTTGGAACCCCATCGGTAAGATCTAAATTCAACTTGATCCATTATTCGTTATTTATTTTCTAGAATTAGTTATCTATCCTTGACCAGTTATGCTCGTTATATAGATATACTCTATTCTATGCTGAATTAGAGGCTGAGTCTGGACTAGGAAAGTTATACAAGGTAGGTAGAGACTACCTTATTTTCTATTTTTACAGACTTTTGGGTGGCCCTAACTTTGGTGCGTCTTTGAGTTTTTTGAGCGAGACCCAATTATAACTACTGTTTCATATTGAATTGATTGTTAGACCTATGGGATTCCGTTAGACATGCCCTATACCAGGATATCTTGAGTGAGAGGCCATTTCTCATTGGGATATTTTGGATGGGGGTGCCAAAATGGTTATAATTATTTTTTTTGGAACTGATATATTTAATTTGTTAAAGGATGATTAGGATTGTTAGAGGAATTTAAGACCTTAGTGTTAATATGTTATAACCGATAGCTAATGAAATTCAAATTGTTTAAACTTATTTTATTGTTTAAAGTGTTTTAATGTGATTATATATATGTAATGTTGGGAATACATGTGCTGAGACCCTTGGGGTTTTGATGGAATTGACCAGAGTTTGGGATGGAATGAACATCAGGATCGAGTGATGATAATCACTGGTTAGGCTTGGCACAAATTTTCTTGGGTGGTTATGACCACGGTATTGGGTATCTTGGACGTCAGTTTGAGGAAATGTGACTATCAGGTTGGTTATGGCCTAGGATAATTGGATGTCATGACCATCAGATTTGAGAGACATGGTTGCCGGGGAATGATGTTCTGGAGATGCTGTGGATTAGGTTCTTTATTTGGTGATTGATGCTCACCCGTGATGGCCAAAGTGACAATTAAGTCATGTGAACACAGGTAGACTCTATGATGATGTAGTTTTGACTGATCGTGTGGGTAGAGTCCCCCTATAGTTTTGGTATAGGTATTTGTGGTTTAAGGGTGCTTATCACAGAAAGCCACATAGAAGGAGAGGAGGATTTGGTTGATAGGAATGAGGCTATCAGGTTGGGGGATGAAGCTCACTATGATTGAGGCCATGGTCCTGGATACTTATTTGAGGACATAAATTATCGTTATTATAGTTGTCGTGCCATGGGCCGATGTGAGCTTATGAGTAGGGGTCCTTGAGACCGAGATACTATCGTTTGGCGTGACTTCGAGATGTAGGTACTTTGAGACATGAGGTTTCAAGTGGCACACAATGCTGAGATATGTGATTGAGGTGGAACTTGAGGGTTTACCTAGGATTTATGATTACATGAGTACTTTGGGCCATGGGCCAAGGACTCACTTTACTTCCAAGATTCCGGTGATGGCCGAAGGAGGTGATACTCCCTTGTGGCTATTGAGCACCCGTGGAGGTTGTGTTAATTTATTGCATCGTACTGTTTAACTTATTTAGAGATTCATGTCTACTTAAACACTTATACTAGGTACACACCATTTGGTTTTATCCAACTGAGATTTGTCTCACACCCTACACAGGCCTTTCGGGACATGTGTAGATTTTATGGCTTTATACACATGTAAAGGATCAGCTTCAAGAGTTGGGTTGTAGTACTATTTGGCATGGAGATTGGCATGGACCTTGAGGTCATGCCTAGTTAGAGTTTTACTTTGGTTTATCTTTCATTCCTATATCAGCATGCTTATTTATTTGTAGCTACAGTGGTTATCCATGGGCGCCCTTTTGTATATTGACATGTTTGACCTGCTATGGATGCATTCCTTGTCATTTTAGTAGTGTTTAAAAGTGGTGTTTATCATGCTATTCTGTTTACTTTCCGCTTTATTTATTACAATATTTCTTTTTCTGTTTATTTTATATTGATTGTTCTTCCACTCTGCAGGTCTGGTTTGAGTCTGCTGAGTCATTTATTTCTATCACATGTGTCATGATTATAATAAGACTAGTGCCTTATCTTTTACCTAAAGGGAATAGACTCCCCACTATACCTGTTTACACACTCTATGCTAGTCGACATCCTTTGGTATTTGGGGAGATGCACCTAAGGTTAGTGACACCCGCCCCGATAGCACTGTTCTGGTGGATTTTTGTGTCTGGGATGTTACAATGTGGTATCAAAGGAGTTTCTTTTACCTCTTTTCTTGGTATTACTATTTGGGATTATGGTTGACCGGAGATAGTTTGTTATTAGAACTAGATTTTGAACTCATCCTTGGGTTCCTACAACCCCATGTACAAGGGATATATTGAATTACCTTGGGCGGGTTATGCTATTTTTCTTTTTCTTAGATTACAATTTATATGATTTCCACCATAATGGATCACTTGGTTTGTGATGATTATTGCTTGTGATATGTGACCCTTGACCCGGTGCGGTAAGGGAGAATTTGACCTTGGCCCAGTGTGACAAGACATGGTTCTTTGGCTTTTAATAGAAACATTTTTTGGTTATTTAAATTTCATATATACACGTATGCCTTGTGAAGTGATAATTATTTGTGATATATGTCAATTTTCACGTGAAAAGGTGAAATTCCATGATATGATAGAATTGATTATTTTATGCAATGTGATATTACATGCTTTAAATTTATTTTAAAAATTGCATGTGGCATGTGAATGGGCCTAACTCTTATTGGAGAAGGAAGGTACTATGGTTGAGGTCATTTAGTTGACCAGGATTGGGAGAATCGGTCGTCGAATTGAGGTAATGTTGGTTGTTAGGATGGGTGTGGCCTAGGGAATTTTGATACTTGGCTCTGTTGAGGGTAGGAAAGGAGGCAATGAGGACAGGAATGATGAGGGCATGGTTATAGTGGGGAAGAGTGAGGGTAATTGTTATACACTACCTTTTTACTGCTCTCCCTATCTACATAATAAATTGTGATATATATATGGGTTTTCTAGCCATCTATGGTATTCAGCAGGTTCCCCCTAGACGGCTCGATGGAGAATCATGCAAGTGGTGGTATAGTGCCGCATGAGCATGATCAGGTTCGTACCCCTGAGGGTCAGGAAGAGAATGAGATATAAGTACATGTTCAAGGACATAATCAGGTTGAGGATCTAGTGCGGGTAGGGTAGCTTACAAGCTTGACAATGTTCAGGCTGTGGCTCGATGCAAAGTTCTGATCTATCTTGGTACGTGTTTTATAGGGGATATATAGAGGTTCTTAGGGAACAAATCCCTTTATGGATTACCTTACTCAATTGTTCTAGTCACAACACCTGCATCTTTTTCTTGGTGAGGGTGGTCCAAAGGCAGATAAGAACTGGATAGAGATCATTAATACAATCTTCGAGCAGCTCGAGACACCTCTAGGGTGGAGGGTCTAGTTAGCGACATATATGCTCAGAGTACTGGTGAAGTTCTAGTGGGATGTAGAGGTTAAATCTCATATACATGATGAACTGACTTATAAAGACATTGATGATAGATTATTAAACCACTTTTTCCTGGAGACTCTGCAGGAAGAGAGAGATCGAGAGTTCTTGAGCCTTTAGTAGAGTGACATATCCATCATGTACTATGCACCTACTTTCAATAAGTTGTCTCAATTTATAGCAGGTATGGTAATAGATGAAACCTTTAGGGCGAGGTTCTTAAAATATGGATTAAGACATACCATATGAGTGTAGGTAAACATCTTTAGGTTAGCCTCATTCTCATAGGTGGTGAATCATGCACTCATAGTTGGGGGCAACCTAACAGATAAGTATCAATTGGGTTGTGTGGTGGCTTCAGGCTATGGTTTAGATGACATGAAATGAGGTTGGGATGAGTTCTATCAGTGTGGTCAGGACAAGGACCCTGTTAGACCACCTCGTGGAAGTTTCGAAGTGGTTTTATTTCAATGTGGGTAGCTAAGGATTATATGAACTCAGTGCGATAGGCCTCAAAAGGAGTTTCGGGGATGTGGACAGGTTATTTATCTTGAGAGGTTCTGCATGAAGACTTCTCAAACAGCTAGTAGGAAGGGACCAAGAAAGACTATGGTGTATGGGGTCGGATCAGGATCAGTACTAGGTGAGGGTATCCGAGGTTCAACTACATGCAGGGGACGTGGAAAAGACAATGGGACACAACTGCAGGGTCAGTGGTTGGTGATTATTACAACACCATAGGAAGTTTAGGATTCAAGCAGTAATGTGTTAGGCCAAGTGCATGCTATGAAGATTCTAGAGGATGAGCAGATTTGTGAGCCGACAATGGTCAGAGGTAGGCCGTGGGTGTGGCTGTGATTTTATTTTTTCTTTTGTTTGGCATGGCCTGTTGAGTTATGTCCGTTTTGAGTGCACAAGGTGCACATGATGTATATGGACTGACGAAACACTATTTAGTAGGTTGGAACCATCTTGGGTGTGTGATTATATATATATGAGGTGTTTGGCATGAAGATCATCATTATATGTGTGTTTTGAGGTTCCTTGGGCATCAGGGAATCTATGGGATGCAGGTTACTTGAGGTGATGAGGCATTGGGGTATCAATGATGGAGATGTGATTGAGGTATAAGAAAATAGGTTTTTTTGAGAATCCATGGGATGTGGGATTTCATTGTTCCATGTGTTCCATGGGCTCAAGGCTGGCACTGATATGGTGTGGGATATGATTGGGTTTCAGAAGAGATACATGAGCACCTGATGAGGTGCAGGTGTGATGATGCATCATGGGAGGACCATGGGTTCAGAAACAGGTCATTTGACCTTGATTGATTTGATATTTAGGCCAGAGTTGTTTTGGAGTGTTTCTTTATTAACCTTGGAAGGGTAATTTGGAGAAGAATTGCTTTAATGGGGATGTTTTTATGAACTCAGTTCTTCCTTTGAGGCACGTGTTTTTTTTCAGGTTGTTTTTGACAGAAAGGGGGAAAACATGCCAAGTACTGGCTGAAACCTTCCACATGAAATGGATTAGAGTTACATGATATGTAATCCTAAGTACACGCCAAATATTGTAGCCATGTGTGATGGTCATACATGGCGTGTAGGGATGCCATCAATGAAGAGAGGATTAGCCAAGTACACACCGTGTATTTGTTAATACACACCATGTATTGATATTGGAAAGATATTTTAATGACATGGAAAGTAAGTCGGAAATTTTGGGAAAATTAACCATATATACGATGTTTATATTTAATTACACACCGTGTAATTTTATTTTTTGGATAAAACGGGAAATAGCCTCATTTTATAAATTCTGGACAGAACCCTCACCGGGTTCTCTCGAACAGCAGCTCCGAGCATAGAATCTATTCCTGATTCATCATGCAAACTCCGATTAGATCACCGACAGATGTGTTGGAACCCCATCAGTAATCTATTTATTCCTACTGATCCATTATTTGTGATTTCTTCTCTAGACTTAGTTATCGAGCCTTCAGAATTTTTTCTCGTTATGTATATTAACTCTATTATAGGCCTAATTAGAGGTCGACACTATATTAGGAGAGTCATATGAGTATGAGGTAGGTGGTGTATACATTATTTTGTGTTTTTATGGACTTTTGGGTGGTGTGACCTTTGTCACGTCCTCGGGTATTTTGAGAGAAATACCATTATAACTACAGTTTCATATTGAATTGATTATTAGACCCATGGGATGTCATTGGACATGCCCTATACCTGAATTTCTTGAGTGAGGCCGGGAAATAGTCCATCGCTCATTGGGATATTTTGGATGGGGGTGTCAAAATGGTTATAATTGTTTTGTTTTGTTTGGAAATGTTAAGTTAAATTTGATAAATCATTATTAGGATTGTTATAGGCATTCAAAACCTCAGTGTTAATTTGTTATATTCGATAGCTAGTGTAATTGAAACTATTAAAATTGAATTTCTTGTTTAAAGTGTTTTAATGTTATTATATATATGTAATATTTGGGATTATATGTGCTGAGACCCTTGGGATTGTGACGGGATTGACCTGATGTGGGGATGGCATAGCCATTGGGATTGAGTGATGATGATCACTAGTTGGGTTTGAATGGATTTTGTTGGGTGGTTTTGACCACGGGATTGGGCATCTTGGACGTCGGTTTGAGGCTGTGTCACTATCAGGTTGGGATGGCCCGAGATGCTTGGATGCATGACCATCAAATTTGACTGAAATGGTCACAAGGGTATGAGGTTCCAGAGATGGTGTGGCTTAGGTTCCTTATTTGGTGATTATCACTCACCCATGATGGCCAAAGTTTTAATTGAGTCATGTGCACATAGGTAGACTACGTGATGAGGTGGTTTTGACTGATCGGGTGGGTAGAGGCCCCTGATAGTTTGGGTTTAGGTATTTTTGGTTTGGGGGTTCTTGCCGTAGAAAGCCACGTGGAAGGTGAGGGGCCTTCGGTTTATAGTAATGAGGCTATTGGGTTGGGGGATGAGGCTCACTGTGATAGAGGTTATGGTCCTGGATACTTATTTGAGGACATACATCATTGTTCCTCTGGTTTTTGTTCTATGGGATGATGTGAGATTATGAGAAGGGGTCCTTGGGATTGGGATACTATCATTTTCATGCCTTCAGGACATCGATACATTGAGATATGAGGTGTTTGGAGGCACATGATGTTGGACTATGTGATTGAGGTGGAACCTGAGGGTTCACCTGGGATTTTTGTTTAAAGGAATACCTTGGGACATGGGCCAAGGAATCTATTTGCTTCCTAGATTCCAACGATGGCTGAAGTAGGTGATACTCCCTAATGGAAGCTGAGCACCAGTGGAGGTTTTGTTTATTTATTACAACACATTTTTTAACTTATTTAGAGATGCATGTCTACTTAAACACTTATTGTAAAGACCTAGAATTTACATTTAATTTTTATAAAAATAAATGTGAATTTTACGAGTTCGTGAAATTTGACGGCGCATGATTCCGAGGCCGGAGTGATCAGAATGAATTTCTGAACTTTTGTTTGGGTACATTCATTAAATGTGCGAGCGGGGTTTTCTAACTTTTGAACTGGTGCTCAGAATTGAAATCTGAGGGCACCTTTGAACTCGCAGCACCGGTATTCGCTTAAGAAGACTTTCACCTCGACGACAGTTGGTCGAGAGTGAAAGTTAAATTTTGGGTTATTTGTAGAAATAATAAAATAAAATAATCACACTTTCTATTTTATTTTGTTGTAACCACCCTCCATGTGGAAGTTGAGAAGTGGGGACCACCAGACCTTAACCTCCCATGAGAGATTATGGTGGTGGGGGCCACCCGAGGTCTAAACCTCTTCAAATCCCTCATTAATATGGAAGAGCCTCTTGTGCTTCCTCCACATTAATTGTGCCAAACCTCCTTAATTAATTGTGCCAACCCTTGGTATCCTCCAATTTGAATTTTATGCGAACACAACCCATTTATTGTTGCCAATTAATTAACCAAACTTTGATTTCCAACAAATTAAATAGATAAACATATTTTATTTGGTTGGATATTCATTTGTTGGAAAAGTATTGGAAAAGGAGGATTGAGAGAACTTGGGAGAAAGCTCTCTAACGAAGAACGCTCCACCAATGAAGAACGCCGACCTCCTCCGACCTTCTTCCTCGGGACTTCTTTCGATGTGGGATGTCCTCATCTACGGTGAATCGACGACTATAATACCTTCTTGCGCCAACGTCATCAATCGAACAGGGTAGGAGTTTATTTATAAGTGATTTTATATTCCCATGTTGTTCTCTTCTAAAACAACGAACGCGAATCAACTCTCTATTTTAGATTGATCTGCAAATGTTTTTATTTTTCGGAATTGAGAATGATAAAATTTCGAAAGCTTGTAGGGAGGGTGTCTGAATTGTTTTCCCTTAAACATTCTTAATATTCATGTGATTTAAGTATAATAGCCGCTTGCTACCACTCTAATATGGAGAGTACGGACCAAACCGACATGGACCGTCCTCTCCATAATTCTTGTGTTGAATTGTGTGTTCTTCGCAATGGATGAAGATGACACAGGTGAAGAAGGCAACGACACCGCTGCCCATGGCCTCCACCACTCTGCACTGCCCCGAGTCGAGCCGCCCTCACCGTGCTCCTTCGAACCGCCACTGCCGTCCGCCGAGCTGCCGCCGCTGTC
The DNA here is from genome assembly GCA_963277665.1 of Viscum album. NCBI lineage: Eukaryota > Viridiplantae > Streptophyta > Magnoliopsida > Santalales > Viscaceae > Viscum > Viscum album. The sequence goes on from OY728122.1 coordinate 691,248,860, forward strand.
CACCGAGTCGCCACCAGCCCACGGCCGGACCGCCGCCCCACGGCCGGCCAAGCCTCCAGCCCACGACCGAGGTGCCACCCCATGGCTTGTCGAGCTGCTAGCCCGCGACCGGACCACAGACCCATGACCAGACCACTGACCCGCAGCCGGTCTGCCGCCCTCATGGCCGGTCTGCGCCCTCGCGGCCGGTCTGCACCCTCACACTACCCAGGGCCAGTCCGCACACTCATGGCTGGTACGCTCCCTCACAGTACCCGCGACCGGTCTGCGCCCTCACGGTACCCTACAGTCCGGTCCGGGTTGGTCCGACTAGGTCAGACAGGACCCGGGCCCACTACGACCCATTTACTTCTTTTGCCATAACTTTGGCACTGGAAGTCCATTTGACGATCCATCAATAACACTAAAAATCTTGGAGCGTGACTGCCCCTTTTAGTATACCCCACTAGAGTTTTGGATTAATATGGGGAACAATTAGGTTGGATCAAGCACGAATCTAACCAGGCCCCTGGGACTAAAAGGCTAATAACTCATAGACCGAGCATCCAATTGACGCGCCGTCTATTGCGTTGAGACCCCTTTGACATGGAATAACTTTGAGATACTTCTTCATGGGACTTCGTGGAAGTTGGAGTATCGAACAGCAGCTTGTGGAGCAGATCCTCCCATAAATGAGTGGGCATAGTGTGGGAACCCAGTGGCTGTCTGAGAGTTGATGACTACTAACTTTTTCAACTCGGAGTGACTCGACAGGCCCAGTGGGGAGCACCTTGGTCATGCGGTAGAACCATGGTGGGGAGTGACTTGGTGACGTGGTAGACCCATGGTGGGGAGAACCTTGGTGACACGACAGATCCATGGTACTCAATAGGAGGAGTACCTCAGCAGTCCAAGGTTAGTGGGAAGTGCCTCTGTGTGATGCGAAATAACCACTATACTTGAGAGAGGAGGAGTTATCCAGCAGCTGAGGTGTTCGACGTTGTGACTGGGGATGTTACTTGTTACTACCCCTAGAATAAATCCTGGTGTGAGTTGAGTCAGTATATCTGTATTTTCCTCATGATTGAGATGGATTACTTGATAACTTTGGTATATGTATGAGCATATAACTAAGTAGGGTTATCTATTGATTTCATACTTTGTGATTTATCCTTGATGATTTTTGTGAGACCTAGAGGGTCTTGGGGTCCCTACTGAGTATATTTATACTCATCCCTACACGGGCTATGCCCGCACCTTGTTGTGTTAGATGCAGACAACGAACAACGCTGACTGAGGCTGAGAGTACCGGGACTGGATGGTACCTGGAGGTGGACCATACGGCGTGTCGGTACGCAGAGGTGTTGGGTGTACGTGAAGCACTGAGGAGGTGATATGTACCTACCCTTCAGGTAGGAACCTCAGAGGATGATCCAGTAGCTATCTATTCTTTTTCTTCAGTTGTATTGTATCACAGTTGTACTTATACTTTCAATTTGGGCTGGTATTTCTGGCCCCTTTTAATTACTACACTCACTCTATTTACAGTTCAGTTTACTTGTGTTCCTATCTTGCTTTGTGCTTGGTTACATGTGCTTATAGGTTATAAAAGAAATGCCTTCCCAGTTTTAGGGAATACGCCTTTGGTGCTAGTCGCCAGCCCCTAACATATGGAAGGTGGGCTTGGAGTTAGTCACGGAATGAGCCCCAGGGGACGGGTCATGAAACTTATACTAGGTATGCAACATTGGGTGGTATCCTACTGAGATTCATCTCACACCCTACATGGACCATTCGTGATGCATGTAGACTTTATGGCTTTTTTCATAGGTAAATGCCAACTTCAGGAGATGGGTTGTAGTACTGTTTGGCATGGATATTAGCATGGACCTTGAGATCATGCCTAGATAGAGTTTTACTTTTGTTTAGCTTTAATTCATGTATCATCATACTTATTTATATGTAGATAAAATGGTTATCCACAGGCACCATTTTGTATATTTACATGTATGACCTGTTATGGATGCATTCCTTATTGTTTTAGTAGTGGTTACAAGTGGTGTTTAACATGTTGTTTTGTTTACTTTCTGCTATAGTTGTTTCTATATTTCTTCCACTATTTATCTTCTATTGGATGTGCTTGCACTCTGTAGGTCTAGTTCAAGTCTGCTGAGTCATTTATTCATGATTCATGTTTCATGATTATACTCAGACAAGTGCCTTATCTTTTCCCCAGAGGTTATATCCTCCTCATTATACCTATTTACACCCTCTTTTCTAGTCATAAACCCTTGGCGTTCAGGGAGGTGAACTTAAGTTCAGTGATAATCGGCCCGATAGCACTGTTCGAGTGGTTGTTCGGGTCTTGGATTTTACACACATTAAGTAATTAGTATGGTTTCTTAGAGTACCACCTTATTTTGTATCTTATAAAGATATGTGGTTTAGCTCAAAGTTACAGATAAGGCTTTAGTAGGCTCTAGATACAGAGTTTAGCTCTAGTAATGTATATCACCCTCAAAATTATGGTTAGTTTGAGAGGAAAATTCCAACACTAGATGTCGTGTTGAGAGTTTTTTCTATATATTTCAGAGGTATTTGGGGTCAAAAAATTCCTTTGTTGGAATTTTATTACAATAATAGGTTTCATGCAAGAATTCAGATGGATCCTTATCTATCGCAGGAAGTGAAAAAAATCCAAATTTCTAGAATGAAGTTAAAGAAATAAATCTATTGGGACCTAAGATATATAAGAAAATGAAAAAAAATGTTTGATCCATTTGGGAGCACATTGAGGCAACTTAAATTTAATAGAAGTGTTATGATAACAATCATCGATGAGATACAGGATTCAATGTTAAAGAGAAGGTATTACTATGAATATATACTTGGAAGAAGGTTATGATATTTGGAAATAAGGGTTGATGAGACCGAGATATATTAGACCCTTAAAAATTCCTAATCATATCAGGATGATTGCTTATCACTTGACACTTCCACCAATTTTTTTTCAAGTTCATGATGTGTTTCATGTATCTCTCAAAAGTAAGTACATACTTGGTCCTACATAAGTATTGAACTCAAATGTCATACCACAGTAGTAAGATAACTCCTATGAGGAATAACTAGTTTAGATTATAGATCAAATATATAAATTTATATTAAACAATACCACTCACATGGTCAAAGTTTTTAGGAGAAACCATAAATTTGAGGAAGCTATGTGGGAACCTTAAGACACGACGAGACAAAAGTATCCTAAGTTTTTTATATTGGAGTGATGGAATTTTGAGGGATAAATTATTATGGGGGGGGGGGTGGAATTTAACACCTTTAAATTTAATGATATATTTCTCTTTAAAAAAATTTATTTTATTTGATCACTTGTTTTACAAGAAACATTAGGTTTAAACAAACTGCATAATACTATTAAAACATTATCATTTAATTTGATAGTTATCACCTAGGTGTCAAATTCATGGGTATGAATATGAATAACTATATCATGAAAAATTATTTTTTACACATATGTACAATGAATTCATTAGTTTTCAATTGGTAAGGAATAGAAATAAAATCATTTGAAGGTATATAAAGATGCTTTTTAAAAAACTATTTTATGAAAAAATGTGTTTTTATCTTAATAAATTAAGTTAATTTTGATTTTAATTAAAATTTTAGATAATATATTTAATAAAATAATCTAACATTCATTTAATATTTTTACATCGTAAGGAATGAAGGAAAACATAATTTTATGCTTAAAAATGCATTTTTTTAAAAACAGTTTTGTTGAATTTTTCACACTTATTATAAAATAATTTTATTCTACTTGTAGAAATTGAATATTTTAAAATTAATTCCATATTTGTAATCAAAGTAATTAATCTTATGTAATAAGTTCAACATAATTTTTAGTCATACTGAATAGTAAATGTGGTAAATATTGGTCACCTCGGTAAGGCTAAATCAGGTAATTAAGGTTAAAAATAATGTCATAGTGATTTAAAAATATATCTAAAAACTACCTTTTTATATTTTATGAGTTTAGTTTGATCATACTCATATAATATTTTAAGATAAAGAATATTGGTTCCATTTTTCTTTGATAACAACCTTAATATTATTTAATGTAATGAATAAATATAACATGTCACTTTGTTTAAATATATATAATATTTTTTATAGGGATAAAAGATGTAATGTTTGGTTCTAAATGGTTATTTGAAAGAATAATCATTTTTTTATCATGGTAATTTATTTTTATTTTTTAGTGATAAAATAATTATCTTAAATGCTTATGCAACACCAACATAGTGCTTATTCAAGTAATAGAAAAATAAAATAAATAATTATAAAAATAATAAAAGTAATAAAAATTTGATGAATTATTTTTTTCAATGAATTTTATCGATAAATATAAAATATCTGTCATGTTTTAAATGTTTTTATTTTTAATTCCATTTCTATCTTATTGTTTTTAATTTTAAACCATGTAAATAGTCTCGAAAATGAATTTAATGGAATTATAAGATCCCAGATTATTCTTTGAGTTAAAAAATCCTTTGTTTTGTTGGTTTCAATTAATATTACTTTAATGGATGTTTCCAAGTAATTAAATTTGGTTTTAGAAGCATTCAAAAAGGTTTGAGGCTCGGAGTTCTATTTTTTGAGGAAGTTGTATGGGATGTGCAGTTAGCACATAGTTTGCGCTAACCGTGCAACATGGCCATGCATCTTGGAAAGGGGAGGAATATGGTTTAGAAAACTATGATAAGGGGGAATATAAACTCTGTGCGGCCTGAAATTTATTATATCTTTACTTCACATGGTTTTCACATGGTTTTTCTTACTTTTCCTGTAACTGGGAAGGGTATGGTTCTTCAAGACAGTAGGGATGCACAGTTGGTGCACAGTTTCACCAACCATACAAAAAAAGCATGCACCCTACTCAAAAGTGGGGAAATTTATATTTTTACCCTATTACCCCATATATATATATATATATATATATATATATATATCTTCTCCTTTACCTTTATTTGCAGACAATAACCGTTTATAGGCTCTATCTCTCGTCTCCTCAAGTTTTCAGTGGATCTCCCTTGTTTGACCTTTATTTACACTTTCATCTGTCTCATCAGAAAAACCTCAACATTTTTTCATTCAAATACCTTATTCTTTATATTTTAGTTTTTATTGTTGGTTTTATCTCCTTAAAACCTAAAATAACCAGTTTTTTTTTCTTCAAATATTTTCCATTCCAGCTCAAATATGAGGCAATACTAGATGTAGATTCTTCCATGAGCCCTAGGTTGGTGGTCTATACACTTTTACTTAATTTTATCACTGTTTATAAATTATACCGTTATGTTGTACAATGGTATTTATGAGAATATTCGTTATAATTTACATTTCTTTAAATTTTCACCAAAAACCAGAACTGGATGTCCTTCGAGCCTCTCGAACACTATTGGAGGTTGAAATCCTTAACCCAAAAAATACTTAGGATGTGTTTGGATTAATTTCAAAATCAAAAATACTTTTAATTTAACCAAAAAACCCCTTATGGTGTATTTGTATGGGACTTTAGAAAAACACCACTCTCTCTTTGATGTATCTAAGCTATCCCCATATTCTGTGGTTGGGGTCACCTATTAAAACAATTTATTAGGATGGGTCTTGGGTATTTTATAAATAAATAATAGAACTAAACACCATTATGGTTAAATTTTGATTCTTTCCTTGACATGAATTCCTTAGTATGCACTTATACCTATTTAACTTGGATTCCTTGGTTGTTTATTTATAGATTTTTTATCAAACCATAAAATGTGTGGCATGATTTAATAAAGCCTTTGATTCTATATTGGAATGCCTAGATCATACTCAAAGGATTCCACCAAATTCATTGATGTATGTTTGATGTGGTTAACCTATCCTAGATTCTATCAATTTCTTACACTTATGAATTCCATTTTTAGATGTCACATATTCATCTGAATCTCCAAAAAAACTAGAATGCTATTAATAATATCCAAGGTTTTACTTTTTGTCCTAAGATAAGGAACACTCCCGGTCATCCCCTTGGATTATAATTGAGACCTTCCCCAAAACATATGTATAATTTTCATTGTTTTGGTTGGAAATTCTTAGGAGTATAATTCCAAGGGATTACCACTTGAATTCCACTCAAAACCCAATAGTTAAACACTACGGGTTGATCACCTTAATTTGGCTTGAAAATAAAATGTAAAGAATTCCATTGGTCCTCCATGGATTTGAAATGGGTATGTTTTGTAATAATTACTAGAATTGTTCAATGAATTCATTGAAATTATTTTTAATTAAATTCCTTTATTATATTTCCTCGGTCCCTGGACCAATTAAATGTTACATGATTAGAGACATCGAGTTTAGGCCGAAGTTGGTAGGGTCGGATGGGTATCTCATGAGGTGGCTCAGATCAAAATGGTTTCCTTTACTTCCCCAAATTAAATTATTAGACCTATAAATTATTAAATTTTATATTCACATTCTGTATTTTCATTAGAAACCATTTGTGGTGGCCTAATAAGTTGTAATGACACCATGTTCAAGACACTGCTTGGTACATGGGAATATTTCATGGATCTACAAAAGGATAAAAGGGGGTTCCTTATTTCATATTCTTTATTTTTTTCCAGGGTTAGGAGAATGAGAGTAGAGGACTGAGCTAGACTTATGATACTTGAGGAGATTAGTAGTTCATGGAATTTATTTTTATTTTTCTATAGTCTATCATTTCTTGTATGACTGATTCCATGACATGTTTGCATTTTTTTATTCCACCATAATATCATCAGTAGAGAGTGATGATTTCCTACATTATATATGTTTTAATTTTTTTCTTACTTTATGTGTTGTCCTTATTTCCACAAGTTTTACTTTGATAAAGAGGGTATAGTACCCCACCATACCACCATACACCCTTTATTCTAGTTGGAAGTATCTAGCATATAGAGAGGCATACTTGAGTCCTTTTGGAACCTTGGACCAATTTCTTATCATTGAACCAGACTAGGAACATTAAAAAGTGGTCTCAGATATTTTATTTCACTCTATCTTACTATTTTTGGGTTGGAAGAGAAAAGACTAGGAAGTGTTGGAACTCGGTAATAATCAGTGCCTAGGAGTAGATTACCCCCATGTGGGAGAAAAGAAAAGATCCCATGGAAGGGACTTATTGTTATGGAATTTTCATGTTATTGTTGTACTATTCTCACTATTGGGTGATGCACATACTCTGTAATGTTATGTTTTATGGGATTTTCACCCTTGGGATAGAATGGAAAGGGATAATTAACTCATGAATCATCATAGACATGTTGGGATTTATCTTTCATTCATATTCCTTGCCCCTTATATTTAATTTATTATATTTCTTGTTGCCTATTTTATATTCATTGGTTATTATACTTGTGATTTATAACATTAATCATAGTGAAAAAAATCATTCACTTAAGGTTTCTACACAAACCTAATCAGTGTTTTTACCACATGGATTGATGATGAAATTTTACTCAACCAATTTTAAAAGAATAAAATACTTAAAACAATGGTTACAATAGCTAAAAATTTAAACTAGTTTCAGTTAAATGGATTTCCAATTACAACTTAAAAGTTGTATGCCATTATAACTTGGGAATGAAAATCCATATAACCAAACCATTATGTATATAATTTATAAATTATAACTCTTGGTTTTTAAAAATGGTTGTAGTTAAGTGGGATTTCAAATAAAACTTAAAGAGTATTTACTCTATAAAATGGTATTGGAAACTTGTATAAATGAAACATTATGATAAAGATTTTAAAAATTTCTATATAATTTGACCCTATGAATGTATAGTTAAGGTTAGTATAATTTCCAAATCCAAATACTTTATGAGTTAAGGGTATCTCTTGTAGTGGGGCCATGATCTAGTTATTTATTTCCTTATTTGTAATGATATCTACTTTATCACCTTGTTCTAATGCATGTCCTTAGCATTATAGATACATTCTTATGTAAAAACCTCAAGCCTAGCACTTGGAATGTGGTGGAGATCCTGCTCCTGATGTGGTGAGGAATGAGCCACCTATAGTTACACCTATGGAACCAACCATTGACCCACTTATCATTCATGTACTAGGTACTTATGATCATCTCAAAGAGGGTTTTCTAGACATATTATAGTCTAGGGAGGGATCTCTATAGGCTACACTGACCATGTCTGAGTTGACTCGGAAATTCCAAAAATAACATACTATTTTTAATCTTGGGAAAGTGGTCCATATGTGGAAGAGTCTTAGTTAGAGGTGATGAATACCATATTTGAGAATTTGGATAAGAATCATGATAGGAGAGTGAAACATTCAACCTACATTTTTATTGATCTTCCAATAGATAGTGGGATGTTCTTACTCAGGAAGATCAGCCTCAGGGCATGGTTTAGAGGGAATTCTAGGATATATTCTTCAATTAATTACTTCTAGAGACTTTTATGGAATATTGTGCTAGAGAATTCATGCATTTTGAGTAAGGTAATATGAATATCATGGATTACTCAACTTGATTCACTAAGACCCATTTCTATGCACCGACTATTTTGGGTGATGATCTATCCAGGGATAGATGTTTTGGGGATGGAATTAGATATTTCGTTATCTCTTCGGGGAAATTATTTAAACTGTTTATCATATATGAGATAAAAAACTTATACCTTATTTCTAAGTAGAATCTGAGTGTCACGACCCGTCCTCGGGGCCCATGCCGTGACTACCCCAAGCCGCCTTCCATAGGCCAGGGGCTGGCGACTAGCACCAAAGGCGTAATCCTGATAAAAAGGGAAGGCATTGCCTTTAAAACGTAAAAAAAAACAATAGAGTACGTAACTGGAAGTAAACACTAAGTAAAACTGTATACAAAAGAAGGTGCTGAAAGTAAAGGGGCCGGAAATACAAGCCCAACAGTAATGTACAATATAACTGAAAAGCTAGTACTACTACAGTAAGGTAAAACAGAAACTACTGAGTTGTCCTCTAGGATTCCCACCTAAAGGGTGGGTATAGATGGCCTCCTCAGAACCCCAAGTACGTCCGTACGCTTCGTGTACGTCTCGCCAAGTGGACCACCTCCGGTTACTGTCTAGCTCTAAAACTCTCTACCTCGATCAGTGCTGTCCGTCATTTGTAACCAACACAATGAAGTGCGGGCATAGCCCGTGTAGGGGTGAGTATAACGATACTCAGTAGGGACCCCAAGACCCTGAACGTCTCACAATATCTAACATGGATAACCCAGAAAGAAAGATACAATCACAAAGTATAAACCAACCTTACTTAGGTATATGACCATACATATACCGAAGTTACCAATCACAATTCGACTCCAACTATCGAGCCCAAGAACAACCCAGTCCACAAAGGAAGTAAAGTCAATCACCACGATGATAATGGTTCAAATAAAAAACTCATCTCACATAGATATACATCTTCTGCAGAGCGATAGAGATTATCAGATGTAGTCACTGATTCATCTAAGTTGTCAGACCCACACAGGATACAAGACTAGCTAAGCTGTCGAACCCACAGAGGATACAGAACCAGATATCTCATCTAAGCTATCAGAACCACACAGGATATAGGACCTGCTATCTCATTTATGATTTTGGACCCATACAGGATATAGGACCAGCTAAGCTGTCGGACCCACACAAGATACAGGACCAGCTAAGATGTCGGACCCACACAGGATACAGGACCAGCTATTCTATTAGACCCACACAGGATCCAGGAATAGAAGTCAGAACTGTCGGACCCACAGAGGATCTTGGTATAGTATTCATCACTATCGAACCCACGGAGGATTCTGGTACAGTAGCGTCGCAGCCAGCCATAGGGTTCCCGCACACAACACGCTCGATTCCAGGAGGGTTCTCTCCTTGAGCCAAGTGTCGATACATCAACTATCAAAAAGTCCTGAGTTGATGTATCTCGTAGTTACGTATCATCATAAGGAACCCAACATGACAGACGACGCGTCAATCAGACGCCTGACCTGAGAGTTATTGGCATTTCCATTCTAGGGGCCCGATTGGATTTAAGCTCGATCCAGACCCGGATGTTTTACAAACTTTTCCAAAACTCACTTAGAGTATCCCAAAAGAACCACCTCTTCGTGAGGGTCCCAGTGCTGCAGACGACACGTCAATCGGACGCGCAGTCCAGGAGATATTCGCATTTAAGCGAAGACGGGCCCGACCCTTCAAGCCCAGTGGGCTGGCTGGTCGGCCCGACCCAGCTCGGCGGGTCTGACCCGGCTGGGGGTTGGCCCATCCAGGTGGGGCGCGACCCACCCGTGGAACCGGCCCATGCTGCGGGCCTATCCGGTTCGCACTGTGGGCTGGTTCGGTTTGCCCGGCGGTGCCACGCGGTGGCATCTCCTCCTCCTCTGCCGGGCCAGCCATAGCCGGCCGGTTCAGTCCAATGCATGAGGCCCGTAGACACGGGCTGCGGTTCTCCAGCCCGTCCAGCACGCGACCGGCCGGTTCGACCAGCCTAGCGGCCCGCGGATGCGGGCCGCGTCCTCCTCCACGCGGTGCCTTGTGCGCCACGTTCCTCCAGCGGGTCGTCCAGATCGGCCGGCCGGTCTTCCCGCAGATCGGGCGGCCCGTGCGGCCGCTGGTCCCTCCATGCGGCCGACGTGACGACGCCACGCCCTCCGCCAGGGCTCGCCCTGACCGCAACCCTCCTCCAGCACGGTGCGACGGCACCCCGCCCTTCCAGCTTCGCTGCGTCCCGCTTGGCCATGGCTTTTATTTGCGTGGTGCAATGATGGACATTGCACCACTGGCCTCTTCCGTGATCCGCCTCCGTCATCAACACAATGGGAAAAATTACAAGGGGAGTAAGGGTCGGACCGTGTTCGTGTGGTCCGAGCCCTCCTTGTTACTTTGTTAGAATTCGACATCAAGATCACAACACACAATGATGAAAGGAGAATATAACTCATACATAAAAATAATAATCCAATTTCTCCCTACCTCAAATTTGTCATTGTACGTTGATGAGTTGCGGAAGATGGACGTCGCGGAAGACATACTCCGTTATGTCAATGTAGGAGGAGGTAGAGCTCGATGAAGACGAGTCGAGACGACACCCTCGGTGTACTTTTTGGGTGGAGGTGCTTCCCTTCCTTTCTCCGGTTGAAGAAGGAAGAAGATTATGGTTCACGTTCTTTAGAGATGAGGAGCATTCTTCGTTGGGTGGAAGAGGCGTTCTTCGCGGCGATGGTTCTTCGTTGGAGAGGATAATTATCCAAGGATTCTCCCAAGAGCTCATCCCAATTCTCCAAACAAGAGAAAAACTATTCCAACTTCAACCATAATAATATAACACATATTATTATGTTGGCATAATGAATTCAAAAAAATTCAAAATAAAAGATCCAATTAATTAATTGCAAGTTTAGATAATTATTTGTGAGAGAGAGTTGGCACCATTATGAGGGAAGGTGGAGGGTTTAATCCACATAAATGGGGGGGGGGGTTCCAAGGGTTTCAAGCCCGTGTGGGCCCCACCTAGTAATATCCTCCCAAGGGAGGTTATGTGTGGGTGCGACCCACCACTAACCTCCCTTTAGAGGTTTTAACCACCACACCTAAAAAAAACATGCTTCACATATTTTTTCATTAAATTTTTATTGAGAAATCCCCCAAAAATTAACTTCCAACCTCGATAAAACAAAACTGTGGTAAAGGTATCCTTAAGAAAATACCATCGCGGTGAGTTCATCGATGTTCTAGGATTTCAATTCTGAGCACCGGTTAAAAGATATAAAATCCCGCACATACGTTTACTGAACGTGCCCGAACAAAACTTCCGAAATTGATTTTGGGCACACCTGGCCTCGGAATCAGGCACCGTCAGAAACTGCGGACTCGTGAAATTCCCATGTATTTAAATTTTTTTCCCTCAGAATTTTTGGGTCTTTACACTAAGGGAATATGAAGGTACAAGTCTGGGTGGTTTAGTTTCTAGGCCAAGTAGTGAATTATTCAATGCTAAGAAGCATCATTATGAGACTTCTCACCCAAGATGTGGCAATCAGGATGAATGCACTAATATTTTTGTGTAATGTGACCAACATGGATGGTAGGGTCATATAAAGACTCAATTTTATTGGGACCCAGTATTGTTATGATACTGTGAAAAAAATGGGCTATCTCTAGTAATTCTTCAGGACCTTTCAACTGGTTCCCAGTGAGAGGGGATCTATAGGAGTTTTGAGTTTTGGGTTGAGATATATAAAAATATGACAAGAAGGAATCTAGAGAACTAATGGCTATTCAAGAATATGAGTGTGTCATGGTTGTGGGAGCTAGACATAATATGTACAGTTCTAGCAGAGCATAGACACTCAGGGAGGTCATATTATAGCTCAGGCTTATGGACATGGCCTGTTACTTGTAGTGAATCCTACACCTATTGAACAAACCACCAAAACATCTACAATGTGAAGTATAATATTAGTGTACTTGAATTTAGTTTCTACTTTTGTTGATACTGGCACTTCACACTCATTCATATTTGTTCCCTTAATGGTAATAATGGGTTTGGAAATTGAATACCTATATGAGGCGATGTCCATTAAAATATCTATAGGAATTTGGTAAGATGTAATTCATCATTGTAAGGAGTGTCCCATTGAGATAGTTGGCTGCCATTTTCTTTGCTGTCTTTTCATCCTTGAGATGATAGGCTTTGACTTAATTTTTTGGATGGACTGGCTAGTTTTCTTTGAAACTCATATTGGATGTTATCATGGGTGAGTGTCCTTTTATTTACCCTAGGGTGGTAGCTATGTTCCCAAGGTAGAGTGGGATGTATAGGAAGGTTGAACTTGAATTGAGTACCATGGGTTGGGTGGAGTTTCAGCCTAGATTACCGATATTCTACTGGATGATTAAGGTGTGTGTAAGGTTATCATTCTTCCAGTTTTGATCCATTTCAGGGACATCTTTCTTGACAAAATCTATGGGATAAATTTTGAGAGATAGGTTGAGTTTACTATTGAACGTAAACCATGAGTATATCCAGTATTAATTAATTTATATGGGATGGCTCATAAAGATATCTTAGAACTCAAGAGGTAGTTGGAGGAACTTGAATCCAAAGGGATTATCTGAGTTAGTACATCTCCTTGGGGCTCACTGGTAATTTTCACCAAGAAGGAAAATGGTACTTTATGGGTGTTTTGTAAATTACCAGTGGTTGAATTAGTTTTTAATTTAAAACTAGGACCCACTTCATCATATTGATTATTTATTTGACCAACTTTAGGGAGCTAGGGTTTTCTCGAATATCGATTTGGTGCCACGCTATCATTAGGTGAGATTCAGGACAACATACATTCCATGTAAAAAATTATGAATCATGTATGACTTATATGAATATCTAGTAATGGTTTTCAGCCTAATGAATTCACCTATTGTATTTATGGACTTAATGAATAGGTTATTTCTCCCACATCTGGATGCCTTCATAGTTATTTTTGTTGATGATATCCTGGTGTACTCCTGGTCACGGGAGGAGCATGTGTGCACCCATAGATAATTTTTAATACTCTTAAATAGAACATGATATATCATAAACTCTCAAATTGAATATTTTGGATTGATAGAGTTTAATTTTTGGGTCACATCATATCAGAATCATGGATATATTTGGATCCAAAGAAGGTGATATAATTCATTTCTTGGTAGCATTCCAAGATTGTCTTTTATATTCTTAGATTCTTGGGATTAACTGGTTACTACCAAAAATTTATTCATAAATTTTCTCTCATTTTAGTTCCAGTGATAGGTTTCCTGAAGAAGGGTGTAAGGTTTTAATTTTCTGAATCTTGTGAAAAGTATTTTCAAGAGTTGAAAGTTAGATTAACCTCATCTCATATTCTGATTTTTTTATAATAATGGATAAGGGTATAGAGTTTATTTTGACACATCATGCGTAGATATTGGATATATATTGATTTAAGTGGAATTATTCATGGTGTATGGGTCTCAATAGTTGAGGCCTCATGATTGAAATTACCCAAACCATGACATTGATATAATAACCATTGTTCCTGATCTCCATTTCTAGAGACATTACCTCTTGGTGGAGTGGTTCATGGTATGTATTGACAATAAGAGACTTAAATATATATTCTTTCAGTGGGACCTAAACCTCCAACAATGGATGTGGGTTGAATATATTCATTATTTAAGCTTTTAGATCACATATATCCTTGGGAAATATAATTTTTTGGCTAATTCTATTAGCCAAAAGACTCAGGCTCAAGTGGTTAAGGAAGCTAGTGGTGATTGGAAGCTGCTATCACTTTTTTCAGAGATTCACCTTGACATTAAGGAGTTTCAATGGAAACCTATCTTCATTGACTTATTAGTTGTTTCATAACTTTTGAATTAAATAAATACAATAAATTTTTATTATCATAATGGGTTTTTCCTGAGAGATAGTATCTATGGTGAGGATCCACTACCATGTTAGGTTGTCGATGAGGATGATATCTTATATGTACACAAGCATGTATGGGTTCCTACAGGAATGAAAAAGGAACCGGTACAAGAAAGTTATGCTTTTAAATAGGTTGTGAATCAAAAGATAATGAAAATGTATTCTATTTTTCCTCTAGTACTGGTGGTTATGGATGAGAAAGGAAATAATAGACTTTGTCACTTGGTGTTCCACCTATCAGCTGGTGAAAGTGGAACACTAGTGGACTTATTGAATTTTTTATCTATTACGTTTCCCTGAGAGAAAATGGGATGATGTTGCTATGAACTTCTTAATAGGTGCATATTCAAGAGAGATTCTCAATGGATAATCTTGAAAAATTATATCTCTTAGAGGCCATATGGATCCATGGGATTCATTGTACTATTTTATTAGATAGAGATGCTTGGTTTACCTCATAGTTCTATAAGGAATTTTATAATGAAATTTGTTCATAGGTAAGCTCTGGTATACCATATCACCTTCAGACTGATAGTTAGTCTGAGCACACTATACAAGTAATGGAGGACATTCTCCATGAATGAATCCGAGACACTGGTGGTTCATGGGAGAAATAATTTCCTCTATATAAATATTCTTATAATAATATTTTTCAAGATAAAATTTAGATGGATTAATATGAGTCTCTCTATTGTAGTCCATGTTTTTCACCTCTATGTTGGTTAGAGGAAGGGGACAAAGTGTTTCTGGGACCCAATATCATTCAGGATACATTATAGTTGATGAAGTTGATCAGAAAATGAATAGAAATGGACCAGTCTATGAACATGTCATATGAAGATTGGCATCAACGATGTCTGGATTTTGAGATGGTGGATTGGGTATTCATACATGTTTCACCTATATTGGATCATCAATGGAATCATAGGCAAGAAAATCCTACCCATAGATTCATTGGGCTATTCGAGATTATGGAGAGGGTTGGGACATTAAATTATCATTTAAATCTTCCTCAATGATGTAGGGTTATGCAAAATTTCTTCCATATATCTTATCTTCATCCTCATTATCCCAACCCTTCTCATGTAATTGGTACTCGGGAAGTTGAACTAGAATATAATGCTTCTTTTGAGTAGTATCTAGTTTATATCAACGACCATAGCATGGATACTCTATTTGTAAGAATTATTTCTCTAGTTTGAGTGTTATAAAACCCCAATCATGTTCAAGAGGATATTTGGGAATGATATTCTGATATATGTTCTTAGTAGATTGATCTATTCTTGGATAGTTTTTAACAACCCTTGGAAGTATAACTCGAGGATGATTTATTTTACAGAGGGGAGGTTGTAATATATCAGATTTTACTTTAGGTATGCACTAATATTTTTTTTTCATTAGTTTTAACTTAATGGAAGTTTCAAAGGAATTAAAGGAGGTTTTAGGAGAATTTGGGAAAGTTTGGGGGTCTGAATTTATAGTTTTTGAGGAAGTTGTATGGGCTACATGATTAGTGCACAATTTTCGCTAACCATGCCCCTTATCCATGTGAATTGGAAAGAGGAAGGGCATAGTTTAGAAATCCATTCTAATGTAGACTATAAATCATGTGAGGCATGAAATTTATTATTGGTTTACTTAACATGGGTTTCACATGATCTTTCTAATTGTGTGCATAACCGTAAGGGGGTGTGGTGCTCTAGGATAGTAGGGATGCATGGTGGGTGCATGGTTTGGCCAAATGTGTGGCTATATTTTAAACGTTATTAAAAATTATATAAATTTACCTTTACCATTATTACACCTTAAATATAATTTCCTTCTAATTTTCCTTCACTTTTGTATAAAAACCCCCCATAGACTCTCCCACTCCACTTCTCAAGGATTGGGTGGATCTCCCTTATTCGACCTCTATTCCTGCTTCCAACTATCATATCAAAACACCCATGATAAGGCTTTAACTAATCTTCCCATTTTTATCCATTTCCTTTATACTAGCAGTGTTATCTCTATGTGAGATAAAATACACTATTTTATGGTATTTTATATGGTTTTATAATGTGTTCCATTCCATCTAAAATTTGAGGCTACTATCAGATGAAGAGTGTTTTATGATCCCCAGGTAGCTGTTCTATATGATTTTCCCAAAATGTATCAGCATTTATAAATTATACTGTTGTACCACACACTGGTATTTCTAAGCATCACCCATATAATTAATATTTCTTTAATTTGTTGCATAAAACCAAACCTAGATGTGACATGGGACTATTTAATATCATTACAGGTTTAGAACCTCAACCTAAACCACCCATTATGGTGTGTTTGGATTAACACCCATATCAATCATAATTTAAATTTAACCAAAACACCCCTTATGGTGTATTTGACATGCAATTTAAGAAAACCACACTCTCTCTTTGATGTAACTAAGACACCCCCTTATGATGTGTTTGGGGGTAACCTTTTAAAAGTAATTCTTAGGACGATCATTGGATATTTTCTGAATTAATGTTTGAACAAAACACCATTGTGGTTTCATTTTGATTATATCCTTGACATGAATTACTTACTTTTTAATTATGAATATTTACCTTGGATTACTTGGTTTTTTATTTATAAATTTTTCCTGACACTATCAATGGAGGGGTATTCCTTGATTAAGTCTTGGATAGACTCGAGTGAACTCATTGGATACACCCTAATTTATTGATTAAAATTCCTAGTGGTTAACCTATCATATATTTGGTTAATATCATACTCCCATGAATGTAGTAGTGAGATGTTTTAGATTTATATAGATAACTGGAAAAAATAAAATTCTTGGGATAATATCCTTGGATCTTCTTGATGTCCTCAGACAAAGAACAACTTGGGTCAACCCCTTGGATTCCAATCGAGACCATCCTTGAAACACAAGGATAGTTTTCCTTAGTTTGGTTAGAAAATATTATGATTATAATGATAAGATTTTACCCCTATATTCAAATGAAAAACCAATAGGTAAACACTAAAGGTTGATCATTGTATGTCATCTTGAAAATAAAATATAAAGAAATCCATTGGCCATCCATGGATTTGAAATGGGTGTGTTGTATCAGAATACCTGAACTAGTTATGTGGATTACATGATTTTTTTTCCTTTTTCATTTGGGATATATGCCTAATATCCCCTGACCAATTAAAGGCCACATGATCAGAGACATCCCACTTTGGATGAATAAGTTAGGGTCGGCTAGGTATCCTATGAAGATCCTGAGCTCGACAGGGTTTCCTTTAGATCACTACTATAAATTATTGCACCTACACACTTTTATTTTTTATATTCATAGAAGAGATTTGTATTATAAATAGTTGGTGGTAGCCTAATGAGTTGTACTCACACCATGTTCAGGTCACCACTTGGTTCCTAATAAAATTTCAGAGATGTAGGAAAGGACTAATGGTATATCCTTATTGTGGACACTTGATTTATGTTTAGGGTTGGGAGCATGGGAGTAGAGGACAAAACTATACTCAATATGATCAAGGAGTTTAGTATTTTTTGGTCTTTCAATTATTTTTCCTAGTATGGAACTAATTTTATGACTATTTTCACAACATTTTTTCTTTTTCCATTTCCTACCACAATGACACTATTGTTATATAGCACGACTTTCCTATTTTATTCTAGTTTTAATTTATTATATTGATTTATGTGTTGTATTTATTTCCAATGTGTCTCTATCTGATAAAGAGAGTATAATATACCCACCATACCATCAAAAACCTTCAATTATATTAATTAGACATCATCATGTGGGGATCCATGCTTGAGGCCTTATGGTGCCTTGGATCAGTTAATTATTAGTGAACTTGGTCAGGGATGTCACATGTATCCTATGTTAAGTAATATTTTTTAAATTATTTAAAATTTATAAATATAATATATTTGGCCAAGAGAATGTAATATTGTAGATTATATCAACCATTATCCACTTATGAGTTAATTTTACTTTATAATAGTTTTCTTGACCCCTAAATAGTAAAATAAAATGATACCACAATAATCATCAAAATTGCTAATGGGGGGTTAAAACTAATAGATTAAGATTAAAAATCACTTAAACTTTTATAATGTTTATTGGATATGATTATTTTGAATCATACTCATACTAAAATTAAAATATATTAATTTTTTCCATGTGAAGATGAAAATTAATTTATATTAATTTAATACTTTAAGAAATTCCAAGGGTGCCCCTCCACTCACTTATAAAAGGGAACCCCCTATTATCCTTTATTCATAATGTTTTATCCTTGTGTATTATATAATACCTACACTAATACCATATTATCTTCTTTCCCACATCCTATAGCTTCTAGTATTTCCAAAATAATTTCTTTTCAAGGCTTAAGTTGTAAGGTAAAAAGCTATATCAATTAAGAAGCATCTCTTAACCAATTATTTTCAATCTTATTTCTTATACTTTTACCTACTCTAAATACATGGTATACATTCTAAAATAAATAATTTATTATGTTAAATATCCTAAATTTTTATTATTATGATGGAACAACCATTAACCACCTCCTTTCCATCCTATGGGAAAAGAAAACATCATTCGTGCATACCTGTGGACTACCCGCTTCACAAAGAAACACATTTAATTTGTAATAACTGCTTCACTTGGATGATAATAATGAAATATTTAATGAATATATATGATATATAAATTACATAATATGGTTTTATAAAGGTGAATTATTATTTAATTTTCTTTCTTTACATCCATTAAAAAGTTGAAACATCACTGAACATAAAGACTACCATCTCCATAAAAATATGTAATTTATTTTTCAGAACCGATTTACAAGAATATTTATAGAAGTGAAAATAAAGATTACATATTAAACTCATGAAATGAATAAAATTATAAATATAATGTTACTATGTTCAAAGTACACATACTAGGACTGTCAAACTGAAGCATGCATGAAAAAGAAGTAGTTATCACCAAGAATAGTTATTTTAATAAAGAATTATTAATACATGGGTGATAAAATGTTATAGATAAATCATATATGGTATGATATATATGTGTAAAGTTATATAATAGATGTATAATAAATATATATTTATTATAAAGGTG
The DNA here is from genome assembly GCA_963277665.1 of Viscum album. Lineage (NCBI taxonomy): Eukaryota > Viridiplantae > Streptophyta > Magnoliopsida > Santalales > Viscaceae > Viscum > Viscum album. Next base: position 691,268,515 of record OY728122.1, read on the forward strand.
GTTCTAACATGTACTAAGAAAGACGAGAATTAAGGTAAGAGATTTACATCTCAATCTCATTTTAATTGGGATTATTTATGCTTGAATTTACATTATAGAAAATTTTATGATCCTTATATGATAAAACCGTTTAATTTTTATATCATATATTTATTTTAATAATTTTTAATTTTTAATACAATTTTATTCTCTTTGGTACTCAAATTGATTGAAGAAATGTTTTTAAGAAAATCTGACCTTATTTCTCCCCTTTTGGTTTGGGATATTTCTCCTCTATATCCAAATTCTATAAAATTTTTTCCAAAATGTTTTATTATTATCCAATGATTCTTTAAATTAATATTTACCCATGTTTTACTTTATATAAAAAGGTTTAAAAAGAATATTCTTTTCATTTTTTTAATGAGGTACTTTTCACCAAAGGCGTGAACATAATATCTATTTTAAGAGATTATGACATGGACAAAATTTCCTACCATCATTATTGATCAATTCCTTGAATATTAATTTACATGTTTCTATTTATATTTAATAATAATTTTTTTCTAAAATATTTTGGAAATTTATAGATTTTAAATATATTATTTCAAAATGAGAAGGGTATTTTCTTGATAAAATATTCCAATAATCATTTGAAGGTATTTTTAATCTATGAAAACATCCTTTGGTGTTACTTATAGTTTACTAGGGACATGATCCAATGATCCCATATTTATTATTTATTTCTTTAGTTTATGTCTATGATGATGATATTTTTATGAAATCCATTTATTTTCCATGGATTATGCTATGATTCTTTGATGAATGTATTGTATTCTATACCTTAGATATGAATGTATTATATTTATGTGAACGGTGATCTTGGAATTATATAGCCCTATAATGCATTGGGTAATGATAAAATATTTGAGAAAATATTAAGAGACGAGATAGTTAATAAACTCCTAAGATATGATGGAGTTAAGAAACTACTAATAGATAACAATGTTAAGAAACTACTTAAAGATGATGAAGTTATTAAACTCGCAAGAGATTATGGAGTTAACTAGAAATAAGTTACTCATTATAGAATATTGTAATTATCTTGTTTAGGTAGTTCCATGAAGAATATATGGTGCCCAATATAATAATAATATTATTTTTAGGATTGAGACACAAAATTACCATGAAATTTTCAAATGATTATTATATTCTATCATTATTCATGATTGATTTATGATGATTCCTCACTTTTATGATTAATTTATTTTGAAATAATATAGTTTTATTCCATGAATCATGTTTCCAATCAATGAAATTTTTGGCATGAATTTTTTAATTTATAATCATGATCTCATACCCTTATACATATCTTATGCTTGAATATGATCATTGATTGATATCTCATATGTTTAACCTTACTGAGAACCTGATATCAACCTTTTTTATGTTTTCTTTTCCCTATTTATGAAGAAAGGATTAATGTAGAGTATTTATAAGAAGGGTAATATGTGAGAAGAAATTTTGGGGAGATGTTGATGATATTTTATGAAATAAGTCGTTTATGTTTCTAGTCTCCAAAGATACTAAAACTTTATGGTCTCAGGGAATGTATTATTATGATATGTATTTAATATTTATCTAAAATGATTTAAAATTTATGTATGTTATGAGAGGGTCACCTCAGTGAATATATAAGAAAGTTCATTGAAATATTTGGGATGAAGGAATGCAATCCAGTCTCAACACCATTGGTTGGCCACTTCATATTATCCATGGAGATGCTACCTAAAATGGAAGATGAGGTTCAGTACATGTATAATTTTGTATATTAATTAGAAGGAGGTAACTTTATGTATACCATGATATGATTTCTAATGGGAGTGGTGAGATAATCCATTTTGAATCTAAGAAGTTAACTCTTGGGGGCTGTGAAATGGATCATCCGGTACTTGACGATATTAGAAGATATAACCTTTTGATTTGGGCTAGATGATCTATTGCAAGGTTATATAAAAACTAAATTTTTTGGGGGATTCATACACTTGTAAGAGAATCATTGAGTTTGTGTTAAAATATAGAATAATGATCATTTGCTGGATGTCACAGCTACAACTGCTGGTTACTTTATCTACAATGAAAACTGAGTATATAGTAGTAACAAAATCATATAAGTAACTAATATAGTTTACGTGATTGTAGGATTTACTAGTAAGATAAGAGAAGGATGGTGTGTTATTTTGTGATAGTTATAGTTAGATTAACTTGACTTAGAATGTGGTCTCTCATGCAATAATGGTACACAACTACTTAAAATATCACTTTATCCAAAATTTTATGCAGGATAAGGAATTAAAGTTATAAAATATTCTTGGAAATAAAAATCTTGTAGATATGTTCAATAATATTTAGTCCAATAAAGTAGTAAGTACATTGTTCCTCAGTGGGACTTGGGTGAATGAAAGGACATATAGAACACTATTTTTTGTTTTTTGTGGAAGTATAAGAATGTACATAAGTGTTAGAGAGTTTCCTAGAGGTTCCTTGAAGTTTTATTCAGTTGGGGGATTGTTGAGATGTGAAGCCTTTTCAAGTGTTGGACTCATTCTACTAAAAGGAGACACTCCATATGATAGCACAATCTTGATGGTTTAGAAAACAAAAATGGTTTATTTGGTGGAAACCAGGTTCATTGGGGGGTAATTCATGAATTTCAAATGGTGGTGCAACCATATGATGAACTAAAACATACTACAAGTAAGTGGGACCACTAGTACACATTTGGAGGTTGTGATTTATAGATTAATTTTAATTAGTGATCTAATTTTGATGACTGGGAAAAAAAGTTATCGTAATTATTATATCTTCTGATAGTAATGGAAGGCATTGATTCTTCTCCCATTCATATAAAACATAATTTACGAACCATGAAAATAAAATTGTTCAAGTTTACTTAAATTTTTAATTTATATTTATCCTAAATAATGTGTGTGAGTTTTATGAGTTTTGTTTTGAGTGTGTGTAAGGTTAACATGGTGTAGTGAGTATGGTGTGTGGTCTTACTATATTCCAATACAACAATATTAAGGGAGTCCTTCCGGAGGATCTATTTTCATTGTGTTTATTTCCTAGTGGATAAATTTTAGTTATTATAAGTTTATGTATTCCTAATATATATATATATATATATATATATATTAAATGATAGCCCTACAAAACCAACCCTAACATATTTCATTGACAAAAATCTAGATTTCTTACATTTTGAATCTATTTTTCCCTTTTCCACATCAACAAAAAGTCCAAAATGTACACACATACACCAAACCATAATACCTATATCCACATTATCATCATATTCAGGGGAGTGGGGGTGGATGAGTGATTAATTATCCAATATGAGTCTTACATTATATTGACACAGGTGGTGATTATATAGTTGATAGTAGAAAAAAAATATCTATCACTCAAAAAACAAAATATAATATAATAACTGTCAATTATCATAATAAAAAACAATTTCATTCCCTAGTAATGTTGTCAATAACTGCATTATAAACCACCACATATTCTAACATGAAACATATCGTATAATAACTTGACTCTAGAATATGAAAAAATCTTGAGTTGGGGTTGACACTTGACCTCAAACATGATCCCCGATCACTAGATATTGAAAATTAGTACCATGTGAAAAAACAATATCATTTTAGAATGATTTATAAAAACCAAAAACCAAACATTAAACATCATTAAAGATAAACCGATTACAACATAACCAAGAAAATAGTTCAACCATAATATGAAATTAAATTAATTTATATATATATAAAAATAAACAGTAAACATATTTAATGATAAATAGAGTGCAATATATAAAAAAACATGTATCATGACATTAAGAAACTAAATGTAAATAATCAATACGTATCCTTCATAGATAACTCTACTTCTCCAAAAACATGTGGTCGAACTTCGGTACACATATGGATACATAACTAGCATTGGAACCTCAAAGAAAATAGGAAACCTCACATTATATGGGTGGATTAGATCAATAAAAAATGGGCCAAATTTTAAATGATATTAAACAAACCAGTGGAAAAAGCCCATGATTTTAAACAGATTAATATTAATATTAACAATCAGGCTAGATGACCAATAATTTTTTATTTTTTTAATTTTATTTAAATTTTATTTTTCATTTTTTAATTCCTAAACTGTAAATTTTTTAATTATGAGATAAAAACACACACAAAAAATAAAATTAATGTGACAACTATTATATATTAAGAATTTAATATTTTTTAATAACATATTTTTTTTAAGTTTTTAATCATGATTAGAAGTTTATCAATCCATCATAATAAGAACTCATAGACACATCTCCCCTCTAATGAAAATTATATGAACCATCACTAATGAAAAAAAGGATTCATTTTTCTTACATCATGGAAAATGAAATATTTATACACACTAATGTTTTCATGTAGCGGTGATTAAAAAAATACATTATAGAATTTTAAAAAATCACTTATATAAATTCCCATCTATTATTTATCCAAGTACATTTAAATTGATGTCTTTTGAAAAAATACTTTTAAGACCCCTTTGAGAAGATTGAAGATTGGGGAATCCTCAAGAAGAGAATTGAAAATGGGAGAGATGAGTTGATTTAAATTGAGACGTGGTAAAAATTAATTGATCATTAACTAGGATATAGATTTCTCACACAATCACCATTCTATAATATGGAAATGGTTTTAGATGCCATCGGTATTAGACGCATGCTATTACTTGTTTTATAGGGAAATTTATTCATGAGATTGGGATGAATTCATGTTTTATTCATTGGAAATGTGATAATGAATTAGATGAAACATCTTTGGAGTTGAGTGAAGAAGTAAATGAATGAAAAGAGTGAATATATACTGTAGATGAACAAATAATAGCATGAAGGATGGTTATCATGCCGAAACATGATTGAGTTTACTAGATACATAAAGGACTTCATTTCACATTATAAGGGAGTATTTTTAAATTATTCCCATTCAAAAATAAATTAATATAATGTTTTACAGATCACATAATGAACATGATGGTCATACCGTTATGATACTAATAGATGAATGAGTTAATATTTCATGAAATTTTTGTGTTGTAGAGTTAATATGAAATGGAATGGAGTTAATATGGCATGAAGTGAATGACACCACAACAAGAATTTTTGTAGTGAAATGGTTAGACATATGAGTTAAGGAGATATCAACTATTATATAGAGAAACCCCATGAGAGTTAAGTACAACAATAATTTGGGAAGTCAGGTGGTCTTTTGTCGTGATGCATTAGTACACATTAAAATTCAATGGATTCGATTGTGATAGTTTTGATTATGATATAGGGGTTTTACAAGGTAATAAAAACACATTATAGTAAGATAATCCACACCACTACTACATGGGTGATAATGTTATGAGGATTTTAAATTTCTAGAAATTCAAAGTATGCGATGCAACAGTGCATGATCCACACCGTAGTGAGGTTGAATAGAGAATACTGGTATATTTTTTGTTTTATTAAATTTAAATATATAAAACTAATATATAATATTCATACTATAAATCTAGTTGAAGATCTTATGAGATACTCTGATATATTTGAGATTTATTCTTTTATATATTTTTGATTTGAGGATCCCACCATAAGTTGAGTATTCATGCCAAAATTCATGTTATTCATATAACAACAAAGTGATCCAACTGGTGAAGGTGTGTGTGATGAAAAGAATATATTTTTAGGGATAAAACCAACATTACAAGGGGTATTTGATAAAATTTTGAGCAGAATACTAAGGTTCCACACTCGGTATAAATTCCAAGGTCATTTGTGGTATACGAAACAAAGATCATTCAAATTATCGACACTGGTTGTTCATATTATTATAGGACATTAAAGAAAATAATATGTCTCCATATCATATTTCATTGATAATAAATTGGAAAGTGGGTAAGAGGATTACAATAAGTTCACACCAACGATCAACTACCTAATAATAAGGGCGGCTGAAACCTTATAAAAACCCCACGTTCTAGTGTGTACTATCTCTATATCTATCTCAATATCACATCATTACATTGTCATAATTGATATATATTCACAATAATATATATTTATAATTATATATTTTTTGGGGGGTCATTATTTTTGATGACCACTAATTCACACCCCTCTCAGTGGTGTTTTACTCTCTCCTGGGACTTATAGTTAGTATCAGAGCATTGTTGGAACTATTCTAGTTATGATTCCCAAATATCTGAGTTTTCCTTCAATTGATTATATATTTCACAAAAATATAAATGTAGTAAATTAATAACATCAACAACAAAGGATTATCCATGTTTTATTATAGCACCACAAAAATTTACCATATTTTACTTTTTAGAATAAATTATATATACACAACACCCAATTTAAAAGAAACAATACTTAACTACATTTTGCATAGTAAATTAAATTATAAAACTTTTAGAGTTTATATTGTAAATTTATATATTATATAACCAAAAAAATATTTTTTATACTCATATAATATATTTTTTATAGGCATAAGATAAGAATAAACCCAATATTACACATAAAATACTATATTTTTATTAAAAGTAGTTTTTCCACCTTTTGATGGAAACCAAATTTTAAATACATATTTTTAAACTTTTATAAATTTAATATGTCAAAATAAACTTATTCTTTAAAATATAAACATAAAAATTAGGTTTGGGATAATTTTTGATATTTTTCTGTTAAGCTGCATTTTTTAATGAATAGTGAAAAATACTTAATTTTAGTTGAAAATCATTTTCTCATCTGATTTATTTATAAGGTTAAATTATGTTTTATATTGGTTTTAATGTTTGATTAGATAATAATTTTATCAATTAATAAAATTTAGGTTATTATGACAATTTCAATTTGAAATTGACTATTAAAATATAAATTTTTTTTGAATGTTTTTACCTTAAAAACCTGCATTGTTGTCCCATCTACGAGATTAAATTTTAATTAATTTATGAAAATTATGTGATTGGAATTCATAAAAATAGATTCCATATTTGGAATAATAATAATTTATAATTTATAATAATGTTAAATTAGTTTTTGACCAAAAATATTAGTGAATGTAATTAAAATTAATTACAATTATTAAGGTAAAATTAAGCATAAAAAGGGACCAAACCTCATTCTTGAGGGCCCAAATGACTTATAAATTTTTACAAAATACATTGAATGACCATATTTATATCCTAAAATCCATTTTATCAAATTGGTTCCATTATTGGATCCAAATGAAACATGAAAAACATGGGGAGAATTCCTTTGTCAAAATATGACAGGAGTGCCACTCCTTCTACACTATAAAAGGCCACCACTTCTATCCATTCCTCACACCACTAAAACCACTTAAGTTCATAAAATATCTGACCAAATAGCTTACAAAAATCCATAAACTCAACTTTTAATCCTCTATTTGGGCATAAATCCTTCCAAGTAAGCCCTTTGGTATAAACCAAAAGGTGTTACCCGATTTTAAGGTAACATTTTCCAACGATCTCATTTCTTTCATTTGCTTCTCCCCTCCCTATACTATTCCTATTAATTGAATAAAAAGAAACTAAAGTATCCTGAAAATACAATAATGTTTTTATGTTATGATTTCTACCTACACTAATAGACACGTCTATCTAATGGGTAAGGAATATAATGTTTCTATGAACGACGAACTAATGCCTCACGAAATGATGATTGATTAGTTTTCCTTTACCACCTCTCAAGGTGGACATTATGCACTACAAAAAAATGATGAGTTTTGAGGTGGTTATTCTTGATATTATAAGGGGTTATAACCCCTTCTAAATACATTATCAGTGGTTATGAGTAACCACCGCTAATGTACCCACCTACTGTTGTTAGCGGCAGTTTTGAAGAACTGCTTGTAAAATCAGCTTGACTTTACCAGTGATTACATTAGAGGGGGTTTAGAACCCCTATAATGTAGAAATAAATTTACTTGAAATGACTCCCTTAGAGGTGGTTACAATCACGACCACCCCTAATGAAGGATCTTTAGAGGCGGCGTCAACCGCCCCTAATTGTGAGTATTTTTTGGGCGGTTTTGAAAACCTCCTCTAAGGCTTCCGTTTTTTTAATCCGGTTTATCCAACACAGTACCTACCTCACCTCCATACTCCCTCAATTTCCCACGCAATGTTCTTCGAAAATAGTACCCACCTCGCCTCCCCCTCAATTTCCTGTACAACCCAGCCTCCCACAATTTTTAGTGCTACCACCATCCATCAATTTCAAGCGCTACCCTGCCAGTTTGCGTGTCACCAAGCCACCCGCGCTACCCCAACCACCTCCAATTACCATGTCACCAGGGCCTCCCGTGCTACACCAAACCCGCTATAGTTCACGCATCACTAGAACACACCAACCCATGACACTTTCTAAAAATTCAGTGCTGGATGGATTCGAACAATATACATTTGGCATACGGCTCCAACACCTCTACCACCATGCCATTTGATGCTTTTTGTTTTATTTACACATTATTATATTTATTTATATTAGGAATTTATTTTATATAAATATTATATGAATAAATATTTAAATAGATATAAATATAGAAACTGTATATATATTTATATAAATTAATATAAACATTTTTATATTATGTATTCATGTATTTATATTATCTATCATTTTTATTATATTTAATTTATAAATTTATATAAACTGTATATTTTATATTTTTATTTATATACATTTGGCTAAATATATTTTAGTATCCTATTTATGTATATAAACATATATTTATTTATTTATAAATATATTTATGTAAATTATTTATATTCTCAAATACATATTTATAATATATATATAAAGTATTTATTTAATATATCTATATAATTTCTTTAAAATTCTATTTATATAATGTATTTAAATAAATATATTTATTATTATTGTAACACTCTGACCCCAGTTACCCAGAGTCAGTGCATTATTTTAATACATTGGCATGATTACAAGGAATCAAGTCCTGAAGGACCGATCAATTTGGTAGTCTTGGAAAATAGATTACATACATGAATGTTAAATTACAATATAAAATGAAAAAAAAACAACATCATTGTCTCCATGGACCACATTAATATCCCTTAGACTATCCCTATAGGCCAGTCATAATATACTTCTTCTCATCCTGGTAAAAATAAAACATAGAAAGGGGTGAGCTTAGATGCTTAGTAAGGATAACAATATAGCAGAAACTTTCATAAATAAGCATAATCATTTAAGGAATTTTATAAAACTAAAACAAAATCATTTTAATCTTAAACTTCAGCATAATATGGCAAAGATAAACCAGATAGTTCCATTTACTTATTCACATGGATATTATACTAGTAGAATAATTACATGTAATATCAATATCTAATTTCATAATGATGGAATGCATAATGCCAGATTTCATAACCACATAGTCAAGGCCTTGGTCCAAGACTAAAAATAAGGTTTTGTCAAGGGATTTTTCCAAGACACTAGTTTGTCTCATGAGATCTACTGATGCATTGAGGAGCTATAGCGGGCTCCATCTATCACTTACTAAGTCCAATTCATTCCTCATATGAAAAGGTTTAAACATTACATGAACATTTGTATTAAAAGTAGCATACGAAATGTCAATAATTTATCCATAATCCATGAATGGTATAAAAATAACTCATCCACAGTAAAACATATCACAAAACATTCAATACAATATGGAAGATTTATAGCATAATAAATCAACCTCGATCAAGAATAATATCCCGTAAAGGATGTTGACATAGTTGAAAATGACCAGTAAAAATCTTTGAGAGAAATATCCCATTTTCATGAAATCATTTAAAAGTCATATAAAGGAATTAATTTAAAAGATAGTTTTGAATCAAAGTATAATATACCAATTTTAAAATTTTGAAAGGAATTAACATTTTAAAACATTCAAGTCCATATAAATAAATCCTTAAAACCATTTTCAAAACATGGACATTAATGAGAAAGATTTAGAAGAATAAATCTTTAAAACATTTAAAATGATGTTTTAGTAAAAATTAACTTAAAAAGAATCCCTTTGAAAACTATTTTATGAAACATGGAAATGGATAATAAATATGTCTTAGTAGATACTTACGTAAAAACAACCTTGGATAACAAAGTGATTGGGAAATTAACCCTTATCTTGCACTTTCCTTTGGTCGAGGGAATGTTTAACCTCCTGTATAATGACCATAGTATGTTATTAAATTATACCATAACCATATTCATATTTATTATATCATACATGATTCATTTATGAATTTATACTACCCATTTAATAATGATTTCCATGTTAAATTAACATTTTGGATAATAATCGCTTTCTTTATCGTACATGTTTTAACTTGTATCATTTCGATCATGATTTAAATACTTCTAGAATATAAACGTTGATTTATATATCATATATATTTAGAATATAAATATTTATAATAGATATATATATGAAATGGAAGGCACCGTTTATGGAGACCATTGGCCATACGTACGCATAAACACTTTTTCCATTTTCATATCGTTTTGAATAGAAGTAAGTGAATAAGACATATGTAAATAGACACACACAAACACACAGACAAACACACATACACACAAATATCTCCAGTAGAATTATTATGTCATATATTACTTACTTATTAATAATATATATTTTTATAATCATCGTTGAATGGTGAATGTGGGAATGAATCTCATCGCGTCGTGGAGACGGTAATCCGTACGCACACACAAGCGACAATATCATTATATTGATGGTGAAATCATATTTAATTGGTTGTTATATCATATATAAAGAATAATTAACATGTTATATTTATTATTTACATCAGTTATACTAATTATTATACCCATCCAAATAATGAAGTGTTTGAATAACAAACTACACCACGACGTGGAGACGGTAAGCCGTACGTATGCAAGAATGGTGACTTTGTCATTTATAGGATGGATAGAATAACAAATATAGTTGTACCATATTTATAATAACATCACTATATGTAGGAGGTACTGGATTTATTATTTTGGTATGGAAACAACAATGAAATAGGAAGTGAAAGAAGAAAAGAACTTGAAAGGGGGTGGTGAAATTATCACCTCTTCTTCAGGTGTTTCCTTTAGAGTTGATTAGAAGGTATTATTAGGTTGGATTTATGATCAAATTAAGGAATCTAGGTTGATATTAGGGAAGTTGGGAGGATATTTGGGCTGGGGTTGGCCAAGCCAAATAGATTTGGAGGTGTGATTTTGAGAGAAGGGGAAGTGCCCTTTTATAAGAGGGGTGGGGGTCACTTTATGAAAAGATTAAAATATTAATTTATTATACAATCATATTAGGTTTATAAAAGTTTAAGTTACCATTTTAACCTTATCTTTTAGATTTAACTCTTAGTTAAATAGTTTAACTTTTACCCTGTCTTCTTGTATTCTTACACTATATGGTTAATAAACTTAATCTAAACATACAAGAGAAACTCAAGTAGTTCATTAATGAAATATAAAATATTATTTAATCCCTTTTATTAATCCTTAGATTTTTGGGAATATTATATCAACCAATAATATATTATTTGTTTTAAAAATTAATTTATGTCAATTTTGACACTATTTGGTATTTTGTTTTTGTGAAAATCATAAAAACTTATCACTTCGAATTTTTTTTATCTAATCAACTGTATCATGTCATGTTAACCTAGAAAATTCATCGATGGCATAAAAAATTTTAAATTCTATTTATTTTAATATTTATAATATAAACTATTTTAATATTCCATTAAGAAGTTAATTACTGCATCATCATTGTGTCATAAATAAATTTAATTATTTTATCTCTAAAAATTATAAATAAAATACCATTATGTAGGAAATATTTTTATCTTTATAATTAATATTTATTGTCGAATTTATCTTATGTATAACTCTATATTAAAAATAGTTTAGTTAATAAACATTGAATTTAACACTTTTAACTCTTCTTTATATAAAGTAATAATAAATGTCCTAATCTAATCCGAGTGAACCTAAATGATCATATTTTATTCCTAAGTTTTTTTTTGGTTGAATTACATTTATCCAATAGAATTAGGACATGTGTTAGGGTAATTATAATATCATTTTTACCTTTAATTACCCCATTTACTTTTAACCGTGGTAAATAAAAGTCAAAATTTACTATTCATAAAAAATTATTTTCATCTTATTGAATCACATTTTACTTAATGATTTAAACTGCGTCTCTCAGATTTTTTAAATTCAACTCACAAAAGTGGTAAAATTTAGTTTCATGCAAATTTGGTAACGTGCCTAGAAGGCGGGTAAACGAGGATAAAAAGTTCAATAAAATTTTATACATCTAATTTTATTATAAAATAACTCCAATGAATTACATTTAACTTATATAGGTATTATATATCTATTTTTACTTAAAATAAATTTAAATAAAATAAATAATTATTTAAATAAAAAGTCGGTTTTAAATAATATCGCAGTGTTTTTCACTATTCATCAAAAACTGAATGTTTTCAGAAAAATAAAAAAAAATCACTCTAAGATAATTTTGATATTCTGAATTCAAAAAAAAAATTCTATTTTACCAAATTCAAAACATATATGTTTTATTTATTAATTTAAAATTAATTCCCGTTGTAAAAACCAAAAAACGGGTTTTTAAAAAGTAAAAACTATCAAAAGATTGACACGTGTTTATGTCAAATTTAAATGTGAAATTACTTATAATGACCTAAATTGTATTAAATGATAAAAATATAATATAATTATACTTAAAAACCATTAAAATTCATAATTTAACACTATAAATTGTTTTGATTAAAAAAGTTGTTTCCAATTAAAACATAGTATTTTTCACTATTCGTCGAAATAAAAAAGTTATTAGAAAAGTACCAAAAACATATCCAAACTAAATTTTTATGTACCTCTTATGAAGGAGAATTTAATTTAATTAAATTGAATATATAAAAGTGTCAAATATTGGTTTTAAAAAGGGTTCTTCATTAAAAGTCAGTAAAATTTCATTTTTGGAAAAATACTTCTTTTATCTGAAAAAATGAATTTGTTCTTATATTATATCTAAGAAACACATAATATGGATGTTAAAATTATATAGAGTATATAAGATTCAAAATACAGTTAATACTATTCACAATCGCTTTTTGAACGGCTAGTTTGGTATGTTGTGGTGCGCTCGAACTCCGTATTGCGTGTAGCACAAGCTATTGAATTACTTTAATGAGACAATGTACAATGAAATCTTGAGGTGTTACAATTATGTACATTAATAAAAATTTATTTGTATAAATTGTATAATATTATATATAATTAATATTTAATTAATAATATATGAAATACATATATATAAAATAAAATTTATAGCAATATTTATATTATATATAATTAATATTATATGAAATACAAGTTATACAAATATTATATATGAAAAAAAATTTATAAAAATATTTATATAATGATATAGGTAATATAATTTATACAAATATTTATATAGCATATTTCAATACATGTATTAAGTATTATGCACATTAATATATATATATTTCAATAAATATAATTTTATAATATTATGTACATTAATATATATGTATTCCAATAAATATAATTGTATAATATTATGTAAATTAATATATATTTATTTTTATAAATTGTATACGATATAATAATAATTATATATAATATAAAAGCGTAAAAATATTATTTAAAAACATATTTATTATTATTAATATATAAATTATTAAAACTACAAGCATGAGTTTTTATATAATATATTTTTTAAATAAATTATATTTATGTATATATTTATATAATATATATTAGGCATTTGGAAGTACACTTACACTGAAACACACACACACCAATATATATTTATATAATATGTTTATGTGTTTATATTATATATAATTAATATTATATGAAATACAATTTATATAAATAAATATATATTAATGTACATAAATTTATAAAATTATATTTATGTATACATATAAATACAATTAAATAGAATTATATAAATATTTTATATAATGTGTTCATATAAAGTTTTTAAATACATTTATATATAGTGTTTTAATTATATATATACACACATATTATGGAATTTTTTTTAAATACCGGGGGTTCAAAATCCCCTCTAATTTAAGAAATTAGATGGGGTTTTTAACCCCCTCTAATTTAAATACATTAGAGGGGGGTTTTCAACCCCCTTCAATTTAGGATATTTGAGGGGGTTTTCAACCCCCTCTAATTTAAGACATTAGGGGGCTAGGGGTTTCAACACCCTCTAATTTAAAATATTATAGGGGTTTTCATACCCCAATAATTTAATACATTTGAGGGGATTTTCAACCCCCTCTAATTTAAGACATTAGAGGGGGTTTTGAACCCACACTAATTTAAGATTTTAGAGGGGGTTGTGAACCACCACTAATATTATTGATTAACAACGAATATGATGCCCCTATTTTTTTTTTAAATTAAAGGATGTTAAAAACCCCTATAAAATCCCCCTGGATATTAAAAAAATAATGTTAAAAAAATTGGAGGAGGTTCAAAACCCCTTTTTATTTAAGAAATTACAGGGGGTTCAAAACCCCCACAAAATTTGATGATTGGTGAGGGTCACACATATCCCACTATAATTTATATAGAAAATTAATTTATTGGGTGTTCATAATCCCCTATAAATTCTAAGATTATAGGGGTTTTTTCACAACTCCCTCAAATTATACAGAAAATGAATTTAGAGGGGACTGTGCATAACCCCTTCTAAACCCCCTCTAATCATCATATTTTTTTGTAGTGATGATGGAAAATATGTTTATATATGATATATAAAATGTTTTTATTCTTCTTTAATTTTTATTTAAAAATATCCTTTAGGCTTTCCATCTTGTGTAAATACAATAATTTTGTTCGAGGAAGTGTGGACCACCGCCCCCTCAAAGCGATGCGACTCATCAATGCCTTACATGGAATGTATAAAGGATGGTCTTAATAAAACTATGTAAAATATAAAACATAGATAAAATACTTGAATTATAATATACATATATCATTTAATTTTAATTATTTTTATACAACAAATAATTGAAATTAGCCTTCATGCGTACGTACGACCTACCATCTCCATGAATTATGCATTTCATTTATTATCTCCAAAATTTATATATTATCCTAAATGATTATGGACTGAATATATATGATAATTAAATCATAGTTTAAATTATGGATATTATTAAATCATGATATATTTAATAGGAATAAAAAATTAAATGTAAAAACATACTTGAGAAAACTAGGCAATTAACACCTCAAATAGTTAAAATAAAGAACGAGTGTTAACAAACGGGTAATAAAATATTATAAAAAGTTAATATAAGATATTATAAATATGATTATGTTTATTTTATAAGTTAGTAACATATTTTAAATCAATATAAATGAGGATAAATACCACAAAACAAAAGTAAGGTTAAGGTAAGGGATTTAATCTCAATTTACATTCCATTGAGACTTAATTTTTTTATGCAGCAATTAACTTCTATTTAGTGTATATACTACCCTTTTACATGATATATCATGAATCTAATTATTCTCATGATATTATAAGTTTCATTTAATTCATGGTTAATTATTATTTAAATGTTTCAAAGTGGTATGGGACACTTTAGAATGCTTAAAGTTAATTTTTCCTCAAGAATTTTTTAATGTCAACAACCCTTGTTGTTAATTATCCTTTTTTGAGGTATTATTGATAAATAAATATTATTTATTCAATATGAATATTTTTTAAGTCACATTTTATATTAAATATATGAGGAATTCTTTGGAAATGTAATATATGGGTTAGGGACCATTTAAGGCAAGCCCAATGGGTTTGGGACCGGTCAATGCAAGCCCCAAGATGCATTGGTAGTCTCATGAGACAAATTAGTTGACCAAATTAGAAAAGTTTAAACTGTATATTGAAGATAAAGGTCTCATGTTCTTAGGAAACATGAAGTCTAATAATTAAGGATTTCATTTATTGATACTTTTTTTGTTATTATTTATTCATGAGATTTTGTGTTGACATATCTATATGGATGCATTTCATTTTATGTTCATTGATTAAATGGAATGTGTTTTCTGATTATAACCTTTCTATATTGATATTTCCTTATCAATATATTTTAATGGAATGTGTTATAAGTTATATACCTTTTCTATGATAATTTATTCATATTTTTTCATTATTTCTTATGCTTTACTTACCCTTACTGAGAATTTGAGATCACCCTTATTTTGTTTCCTTTCCCCAGGTAACAAAGTATAAATATTTGAATAATCTTTCAAAAAAGTAGTTTATTTTATTTTTATGTATCATGTTTTTATTTACTATTTCCCAATTTATTATGGGTATCATGTATGTAATCTTTATTTCCAAGACTGCAAAACTAAATGGTCCTTAGGGGTTTGATTCCTTGTAGTCATGCCAATGTAATAAATAATTCACCGACTCCATGATTCTGGGGTCGGGGTGTTACAGTTGCAATCAAAGAATGTTTAGTAGAAAAATTAGAAAATATATTTAGAAAACATAGATTAGATAGCATAACCCTAAGATATACATTGAGGATAAGTATACAAAAATATACTATAATTTTTGGTATGGTAGAGATTATGCTGGTATTCCTAGAAATACATCCCTTTCTGGATAATACAAGTGGACATGGTTCTAGCAAAGATATACCTAGGAGTAACAACCCCAACAAGGTGTTCCAGGCCTAACTCAGGGTAACCTGGTATAAGATAATGAGACTTACTATGCACATGGATTGACACTCCTAGGGGATATGATTAGGATAATTCAAATTCTCTTTACCTAC
Source organism: Viscum album (assembly GCA_963277665.1). Lineage (NCBI taxonomy): Eukaryota > Viridiplantae > Streptophyta > Magnoliopsida > Santalales > Viscaceae > Viscum > Viscum album. Next base: position 691,285,522 of record OY728122.1, read on the forward strand.
AATTATGAAGTATTTAAATGTAACAATTCCGTCAAAGTAACCAAAGTTACGATTTAAGATGAATTTATGTTGAGTGTTGTACTATATTTGAAATTTTTTATTTATTTATCTAATTTAGTATATGCCATTTTTTAGAAATGGTGCCTAAAAGGACGAATGACATTAATAATCATGGAAAATGTAGATATTTCCCTGTTGAGGAAACCAATCAAGCTGGTATTGGTATGGAGCAAATCACATCAGTATTAGGTAAATTTAATCAAGTTATTAAAAATAACCTTTTCTAAATAGAAAAACCTATTCTAAGGAGAGAATCTCCTATTCTGGATTGCTTTATGTGGTAGAATCCCACATCCTTTAGTGGGACTAATAATCCAAATATAACCGAGGAATGGATTAAGTCACTGGATAAAATATTCACGGCCTTAGGATGTAGTGAAATGTAAATGGTTACACTTGTGGTCTATTGTGTCCAAGGTGATACTGATTAGTGGTTTTCCCAAATCCAGAATACTAAAGAGGAAGAATAAATTGAACTAATGGAATTTAGATTTTTTATCGAGACATTATTCTATAAATACTTCCCTCATTATAAAAAATTAAGATAAGGAAAAAATTTCTTTATATTTAAGAAAAAGGATGAAGAGAGTGTTGTATATTATGAAGATACCTTTAAAAGTTTATCCGGGTATGCTATGGATTATATACGCACCATCGAGTGCAAAATTGACCACTTATTTGAAGGCCTTAATCAAAATATCTTAAGGGAATTGGTTTCTCATAATTTCTCATCATATAAAGAAATTATTTTATGTGCCATCATGATAGAGAAATAATTCTCAAGATCCTATGAATTCAAAAGAAACCCAGTGAAGAAGAGGTATTCTGAGAACCAATAAAATGGGAATGTGTCAAATAAGAAGATGAAGATGAAAAAATTCCAATCATGTGATAAATATGGAAAGAATCACCCTGAGAAATGATTGAAGGGAATGGGTAATTGTTATAAATTTGGATAAAGATTTCATCATGTTAATTAATGCAAGGGGAAGAAGAAAAACATTAATATTCACAGTTATAACTACAAGGATTTGGGCACTATGCAAACAAATTCTCGAATCATAAAGTTAGTGCACCACAAAAGAGGACAAGGGGATATTTCCAAGCTTATGAAACCACTACAACGGAGTTGGAAGTACCATATAAAGTAGTTTCATGTACACTAATCCTATCTTCAAATTTATCCAATGCATTTTTTTATTCCGAACCATCATATTTTTTATTTATACCCAGTTTTCTAAGAAAATGAAACCGTTACCTTTTGATTTAATAAAGGAGTTTTCAGTAAAAAATCCCAAGGGAAGCATTATTACAATTAAGATTCATTTGTCCATCCCCATTATGACATATAAAAATGCCTTATGTGTTGACCTTATAATCATACCTATGGTTGAATTTGATATAATATTTGGTATGGACTAGCTCTCAAAATATGATGTATATATTTATTTCAAGAGGAAGGAAATTAAATTTTTTGAGGAAGATATAGAATAACTTATCTTTAGAGAAGAAGATTCCTCACCTGATTCTTATTTAGATCCACGCTCAGTAGCTCTACTGAATGAAATAATTAGAGAAGAAGAGAAAATGAAACCTAGTGAAGAAGAATGTAATCTTAAAATATAGGATGTACTTATTGTATAAGAATACATTGATTTATTTCCTAAGGAATTACCTAGACATCCCCCAGAGCATGAAGTTGAATTTTCCATTGATTTAACCCTCGATGCAAGGCCAATATAAAATATTCCCTATAGAATGGACACTTTAGAATTAGTTGAATTAAATAAACAAATAAAGGATTTGGGTACCAAGGGATTTATTTTCCATAGTGTTTCACCATGGGGATCCTCTATTCTCTTTGTTAAAAAAATATGGATGCATGAGTTTATTTTTTGATTATAAGGAAATCAATGCTATTATAATAAAGAAAAAGTATCATCTACCTCATATTGATGAATTATTTGATCAACTTCATAGTGCCCAATATTTTTCTAAGATTGATATTCATTATAGGTATCACCAATTGTGAGTGAAGAAGGAAGACATTGTGAAGACAACTTTTCAGATGGGTTATGGACATTATGAGTTTACGATAATGCCATTTGGAATGGCTAATGAACCCTCTATTTTTATGGACTCAATGAATAGATTATTCACGGAATATATTGATGATTTTTATGGTATTCATTAATGATATTTTGGTGTATTCTAAAATCCATGAGGACTATGAAAATCACTTGAGGAACATTCTTAAGACTCTTAGATGGGAAGATTTATTTTGGAAATTCAGTAAATGTGATTTTTGGCATCAAGAAGTTTCTTTTTCTATCCATATTATATCCAAGAATATCAGTTGATCTTGAAAAAAAGGTAGTCAAAGAATGGAGTACACCAACAAACATAACTAAGGTAAGTAGTTTCATTGGTTTTGTAGGTTACTATCAGTGATTCATTCAATATTTTTCCCAATTGGATAACCCCTTAAGCAATCTTACACGTAATGGTGTTATGTTTTTATGGAGAAAAGAATGTGAAGAATGATTTGATGAACTAAAGATAATATTAGTCAATGCACCAATATTGACTATACCACTAGGTAGCTATGTGTTATTCATATATATTTATGCATAAGATAAGGCATTGGGTTGTGTATTAAGGAAAAATGATAAAGTTATTGCTCTCACCTCAAGAAAATTGAAGACTCATGAACATAACTATCCAACCCATGACCTTGAGTTAGTGGCTGTAATCTTCACTCTAAAAATATGCATACATTATCTCTATAGTGAAATATGTGAGATATACACGGATCATAAGAGCCTAAAATACATCTTCTCATAGAAATAAATCAATATGAGATAAGGGATATGGCTCAAACTATTGAAAGATTATGATTTCTAGATACACTACCACCCATGGAAAGAAAATAAGGTAGATGCTGATTTGAGTAGGAAGGATCATATAGTTCTAACCCAAATGAGGATTGAGAAGGATCCTTTGTTCATGGATCTACTAAAGATGAATATAGTAATTTCATGTTAAGGGGAGACATCAATAGTTTTTCAAAGGATTAATAAATCATCTTTATTAGAGAGGATAAATAATTTTCAATCTGATGATGAGGAATTTTAGAAGAAAATTTAGATGTGAATGAAGAAAGATTAGTAGACTTTTTTTTATAAATATGGTGTTATAATATTTGGAAAGTGGATATGCGTTCCATATATACCTGATCTAAAAATGGAATTGTTGGATGATTCCCATATCTGAAATTTCTCTATACAACCTCAAATCACAATTTTTTTAAAGGTTGGAGCCGAAGCCTCATTTATTATTAAATCAAAGAAAAGACCTCTTTAACTTGGTAGAGGGAGACCCATTACATAGCACAAAGGCCCAGTGGGAATTTAGCCCATTACATTTCCCGTAGGCCCATTTTTTGCCCAAGGCCCATTCTGTGAATAGCACTGCTACAATACCCATGCTACTATAGTACTACATAGTACCCGCCACTACTACAGTACCCCTGCCACCACTACAGTCCCTGCAGCCACTACAGTGCCCACCGTTTCTACAGTGCCGCCACCTCTACAGTGCCGCTACAGTATTTCTACTGAACCTGCGCCCAATGGGTTTTGAACCCCCATTTTACATGTAGAATTAAGAGGTGTTTACCACTAAACCAAGATGTTTGGTATGTAAACAAGTGAAAGCTATGTGGTAGCATCCTAAATGAGTCCTAAAACCACTTTCTATTGTTTTGTGGAAATGGGATGAAATTACTATGGACTTTGTTAAAGGACTACCAAGGACTCCTAGGAGGAATGATGAAATATGAGTTATCATTGATTGCATAAAAAATATTCACATTTTCTTTCTATAAGAGATGACCTACCTCTTTAACACCTCACAAGGATCTATATTAATGATGTTTTAATACTTCACGGTGAACCTCTGTCAATTGTCTCTGATCAAGACCCCCATTTTACATCAAAATTTTGAAAGAGTCTTCAGAAGGCTCTTAACACCAGACTACATTTGAGAATTGCTACCATCCTCAAACTGATGGATAGTCTAAAAGAATAATTCAAACAGTGTAAGACATTTTGAGATGATTCTAACTCGAATTTCAAGGTATGTGGGATCCATAATTACCAAAGGAAACTCAAATGGAGCTGTATGAAGAATTATATGGAAAGAGATGTCAAACTCCAACTTGTTAGGATGAATTTAGTTAAAGGAAAATCATAGGACCAGAACTTGTTAAAGAGATGATGATGAAGGTAAAGGCTCCAAGCTCATATTGAACTCGCTCAAAGTAGGCAAAAGAGCTATGCCGATAATTGGAGGAAAGATTAAGATTTCCATGTGGGAGATCATATTTTCTCTAGAGAATCTCCATGGAAGGTTGTTATCAGGTTTTTTAAGAAAGGAAAACATAGTCCCAGGTACATCAAACCCTTCTAAATTCTTGAAAGTTTTGTAGTCATTTCTTATCATTTAGTATTTCCGCCAAATCTTTCAAGGGTTCAAGATGTGTTCCATATATATCAGCTAAGAACGTATATACATGACCCAAAAAATGTGATCACTTATGATTAAATTGAGTTGGAACTTGGCCTTTCATATTGTGAAGAACCCATCCATATTCTTGATGCTAAATATCAATCATTGAGTAATTGGATGACTCGTCTGGTAAAGGTTCTCCAGAGAAATCACAAAATGGAAGAAGCAATGTGGGAACTAGAGGATTATATGATGGGGAACTACCCACATATTTTTGAAGGTAACAAACCTAAAATTTTTAGGATGAATTTTTTGTTGGAGGGAAGAATGTATCACCCCAATAATTTACTATATTTTCCATTTAGAATAAATTCAATGCACCCAACACCTGATCTAAACAAAATAATACATAGTCACATTTTGCATAGTCAATAAAATTATAATAGTTTTAGAGAGTTTATATAGTAAATTTATATATTATTTACCCAAAAAAAATATTTTTTTACTTATCTAATATATTTTACATAGGCATAAGATAAGAACAAACCCAATATTATATATAAAATACTATTTTTTTATTATTAAAAGTAGTTTTTCATCCTTTTGATAGAGAACCCATTTTAAATCAAAATTTTGAACCTTTTATAAATTTAATATTATTAAATAAAATTATTCTTGGAAATAGAAACATAAAAATTAGTTTTGGGTGATTTTTTGTTGTTTTTCTATTAATTTCATTTTTTTAATGAATAGTAAAAAATACTGAATTTTTATTCAAAACTACTTTTTTCATATAATTTATATATATGGTTAAATTAGGTTTTATATTGGTTTTAAAGTTTAATTAAATAATATTTTTATCAATTAATTCAATTTATTCTATTAGAATCAATTTCACTTTGAAATTAGAAATTAAAACACAAAAAACTTTTGTATATTTTTACCTTAAAAACCCACATTGTCATCATGTCTGTGGGATTAAATTTAAATTAATTTCTTCCAATTATGTGATTTTAATTTGGTAAAATGAATTCAATATTTGTAATAATAATAATTTATAACATATAATAAGTCCAAATTAGTTTTTTACCAAAAATATTAGTGAACGTAATTAAAATTAATTATAATTATTAAGGTAAAATTAAGCTTAAAAAGGGAGTAAACCTCATTATTAAGGACCCAAATGACCTATAAACTTGTCCAAAATCCATTTATGGCCATATTTAGACCGTATAATCCATTATATATAATTTTTTCCAATATTGTTTCCACTTACAACTTGAAAAAGTGAGAAGAATTCCTTTTTCAAAATATTACAAGAGTGCCACTCCTCCTCCATTATAAAAGGCCACCACTTATCCCCCTTTCCAACAAATCTAAAACCACTTAAGTTAGTAAAATATCTAGCCAAATAGATTACTAAAATCCATAACCTATACCTTTATTCCTCCATTTTGGAAAAAAACTTTCCAAGGAATCTCTTTGGTATAAAACAAAAAAAAGAGTTACCCGTTTTTAAGGTAATTTTTTTCCAATGATCTCATTTATTTCATTATCTTCTTCAATACATATAATCTTATTATTAAATTATTAAATAAATAAAATAATATCCTAAATATAATAGGATATTTTTATGTTGTGATTTATTCCTAAAATTACACACACCTCTGTCTAATGGTTAATGAACGTACTATTTCTCTGTACGGTGAATTACTGTCTCACAAAACGATGATTGTTAATTTTTTACTTTTCCACCTCTCATGTTAACCATTATGTTGGAAAATATATTTCTATATCATATACATGATATATATAATTTATTTAGTCTTATATAATTTTAATTTAAAATATACTTTTATGCTTTCTATCTTGTGTAAATATGATAATTTCTTCTGAGGAATTGTTGACTACTTCCCCCTCAAAGCGATATGACTCGTTCATGGAATACATGGAATATATAAAGTATGGAATTAATAAAACTATTTAACATATATAAAATTGGTATGATACTGGAATTATAATATAAATATATAATTTTCTTTTAATTCTTTTAATACAATAAATAAATGAAAGTAGCATTCATGCATATGTATGATCTACCGTCTCCATGAATGGTGCATTTCATTTATTATCACCAAAATTTATAGATTATCCTAAATGAATATTTAATGAATATATATTATAATTAAATATTTTTTTATATTATTAATATGATGAAATAATTATCTTTTTAATTGGAACAACAAATGAAAATTCAAAACATACTTAAGAAAACTAGGAAATTAAGACCCAAAATAGTTAAAATAAAGAATGAGTGTTAACAAATGGGTAATAAAATATTACAATAAGATAATATATGAAATTATAAACACGATTATGGTTCTAGTATAAGTTATAATCATATTTTAAACCACTATAAAGTAGGATAAGTACCACACAAAATAAAAAAGTTTAAGGTAATGGATTTCATATCAATTTATATTCCATTGAGACTTATTTTTGATATGCACCAATTAACTTTTATTTGGTGTATATAATTCCCTTTTACATGATATACCATGAATATAATTATTCTCATGACATTATAAGTTTCATTTAATTCACAGGTTATTATTATTTAAATGTTTCAAAGAAGTATGAGACATGTTGGAATGTTTAAAGTTTATTTTTTCCCTAAGACTGTTTTAATGTTGATAACCCTTATTATTATTTATCCTCCTTTTAGGTATTATTGATAAATACATATTCTTTATTAAATATGGATATTTGATAATAAAAATTGTTTATTAAATATATGAGTAATGATTTGGACATACAATACACAGGTTGGGGACCATTTAAGGCAAGCACTACGGGTTGGGGACCAGTTAATGAAAAACCTCAGATACATTAGTAGTTTTATGAGATGAATTAGTTGGAAAAATCAGAATGGTTTAAAACGTATCTCGATGGTAAAGGTATCATGTTCCTAGTAAACATGAAGTCTGATAATTAATCATTTACTTTATTGATAATTTGTTTATTATTATTTATCCATGAGATTTTGTATCGACATATCTATGAATGCATTTAATTTTCAGTTCATTGATTAAATGGAATGTGTTTTTAGCTTCTAACCTTTCCACATTGATGTTGAATTATCTAGTTATTTTAAGGAATTTTTTTACCAATTATATTCCTCTCCATGTTAATTTATTTATATTGTTTCATTATTTCTTCCTCTTTACTTACCCTTTCCAATCATTTGAGCTCACCCATATTTGGATTCCATTCCCTAGGTTATGAAAAACAAATATTTGAATAATATTTCAAGGAGGTAGTTTATTTTATATTTATGTATCATGTTTGTATTTCCTAATTCCAAATGTATTATGGGTATCATCTATGTAATATGGATTTCCAGGACTTATAAAATTAATGGTCCTTCCGGATTTTATTCCTTTTAATAATGTCAATTTAATAAAATAATGCATTGACTCTTGGATTATGGGGCCATGGTGTTACATTATTAGAAAAAGATTCTATCTATAGATTTAGAGGATAATTTCATATATTATTTCAGTATACATTTAGGTTATTTATATAGCTGATAATGGTGTTGGTATTCCAAAATTTGGGATGATCTTTAATTTTCTAAATAAGAATAATACCAAAGGTGACGAAAGAGTGTGGAATGTGTTACTCTCAAAAGTCTTAAAGAAATATTTGACATGAGTTATAGGAATAGGGAAAACCCATATAATCATTAGGAAACTCCATGATATCCTTAATGGATACAATAAGGTGAAATATTCATGGTTACAAATATACTAGGATCAATTTTAAGATATCTGAATGAGAGATGTAGAATTGGCTGTAAAATTTTTCGTTGAAGTAAAAAATATTGTAATATTGATCAGAGTTTCAGTCAAATTCCTTGACATTCAAAAATCATGATTAGGTTAATGATAAACCTCCTAGATAAATTTGATAATAAAATTTCAGTCCTTTATGACCAATACACAGATGGGTGGACCATTGAAAAAATCAATAATATCTTAATAGGATATGAGATGAGGAGAGGGCCTGCCATAAGTGTAAAAGATAAAACATAGGAGAATACATTCAAAAATCCAAAAGGCTCAGATCATGTTGAGTCAAAGAATTATTATAAGTAATAAACTTATATTGAATATGATACCATGTAAATTGAAGAATTTAATCCTCTTTTCTCAAAAGTTATATTATGAGGTAGGGGTAAATATAGAGGCATACTACCATTTAAATGATTTAATTATAGAAATACTACTCAGTTTTTATTTAGTTTCCCATATAATAATGTATAAGATAATGATTATCAACCAAAAATTTTATCTTGGAAGAGAAAGATAGTTAAAAATCACATTGGAGTAAGATTCTCCATATATGAAGTAAAAGGAAACAAAACCAAGAATTAAAATATTTTCCCCTAACATGATTACATATCTTACAATGAAGAAAGTGAAGAATAATGTAGTCATAAGGAAACACCAAAAGAGTTTCAACATAAAATAAAAATCATGGTCTGCTTGAAATAGAATGGAAGACTTGAAAGAGGAAGAAAATAATTTAAAATAGACAATAATTTACAAATGAAATTGTTTTATAATCCAAACTCTAAATACTTTGAGAAGATAAAAATTGAGTTAAAAATAATTTTGGGAGGCCTCAATAAAATTCTTGAAGATTGTTATCAAATTCTTGATATTACCACAATAAATATTATTTCTAATAATGGGGAGGAAAAAGATCTTGTGGATAAACTAGTGGAAGATGAATTGTTTTTGAGGAAATCCAAAGATGTGGATTTAAAAAATTCAGTGAATTGGGTTGGAGAAAAATACAAAATAAAATATAAAGTCACTAATAATACTAGGTATCTTGATGATTTTTCCATGATTATGATATAAATTATTTTGCACATGTGATCCAACATAACATATTATGTAAGTATTGAAAAAGGAAACTATAAGGTGATTAAATAAACTAAAATGGAGAACATAATCATTTCTAAAATTAATGATGGTTCTATAAATTCAAAATAAAAATAGGCGTGGATAATAAAATCACCATGTACAATCCCAAGGGTATGGTCAAGGTGAAAAGGCCCCTAAGTATGATAATATTAAAAATTAGTAGGAGATATTAAATCATATGGGAATCCGATGAGTAGATTTCAATGAATCAATTTTATATCTATGGAGATTTTTTTTGAATGGAAATATTGATAATGTGGGTTATATAAAATAATAATAAATGTGATGGTATAAATTCTCACTCCCATAATTAAATATTGGTGGTGAGTCAAGGAGGAGTAAATATGAAATTCCAAAATGCTATCATTGAAAACATATCAAAGAGAAGGTATATTTTGAAAATATATTTTTTTCACTTATGGAGAGTTTTTGGAAGAATGATCAACCCAAAAGTACAAAAAAAAAATTTACTATGCTACCAGAGAAGTTGAAGCATAAGAAATGATCCAAATATTTTAAGAAGAGGAACAATCAACAACATGCTACAACTACTGAGGTGGATTATATAGAAACAAAATTATAGAATCCATGGATCCTTTACAGTGGATTCTCATCACACATAAAAAAATATATCATAAAATATATACAATGGTATGTTAGAGGTGCTATCAATTTTAGAATGAAGGGGAACACTAATATAAAAGTATAAATTTTTAAAAAATATTCAATGTGAAAAGTATAATTTTTTTAAAAAATAATTTTTTTTATTTAACATATAAGCCTCTAATATTTGTTTAGAGGAATAACTTAAGAAAAAATTATGGTTCAATAAAACATATCAATTTTAATGTTGAATTAACAAATAATCAGAATAAATAAATAGTTTACTATTATATGAATGAATAAAATAAAGATCATCCTTGAAACTATTATAATAATCAATGAATATCATTTAAAATGAATTAAGACAAAATCATATGAGAATGAAATATTAAGTTTAAATTATTTTACCTATATAAAAAAATTGATAAAATAATATTTTTTGGAAAAATATCTTCATATGAAAACCATTCACTTATATCATAACCATGATTTATATAGTCATCAAATACAATTTCTCCCTCATTTATTTTACTAGTTTAAGTAAATATTAATAATAAATTAAAGTATTTAAACATGACTTGGAACTTGAAAATGGACAATATGGAAATTTGGAAGAGGGAATATGTCAATAATGAAGAGTGAAAATGGAAATTTTGGAGGGTGAATAAAAAATAGGCAACATGATATATTTATAGGTGGGAAATTTTTTAGGGAAATTGCATTATGGCATGGAGCAGCACGATGTGAAAATATGAATGGTCCTTTGAAGGGTTAACTAGTTTTTATTATTTTGGCATCAATTATTAAAAATTGAAATTAAAAATTACTTTTTTACATAAGCTACTAAAATAATAAGGTTAAAAATTATCTTATTGTTGTTGGTTATTAAAAAACCAACGTTAAAAGTGATTTATAACATTAGTTTTTAATAATTGACATTAAAAGTTATTTTTAACATCGGTTTTGAATAACCAACACTAAAAATTCAATGATAAATGTAATTTTTATACAATTGGTAGTGAATAAATGACAACATGTTCCAAATTTTTGAAGATCAAAGTTCGTATTTCATGAGAATCATAGAGGAAAACTATAATTATCATAGGAGACCTGGCCATTTGGGGAAGAATAATATTTTTGATCTTGTTAATAAATAAAAGAAATATAATAAATCTAAAAATTGAGAAACTTAGTGTAATTCCATTATCTAGTTCACTCACTTATAAACATTCTGAATACTACTAGGACTCAGGTGTGCCTTCCCATATGCCAGAGGTTACTGACTAGCAGAGAGGGTCTAAAGTATTACCATAAGGAGACTATACAATTATATCACAGTGAAATAATAGTGTTAAAATAAACCAAGTATCATAATTAGATAATAAATTAGAGTACATGGGATAAAAAATAGGGAATGATATATCAAATTAACATGTATAAGTAACAAGTCATATAGACTCATGGTCATTCTGGCATAAAAAACACTAATCTCCAACTTGATCGATCACATTTTTAAAATAAAAAAAAGTAAAAAATGGAACCAAGGCTCTACTTCCATCCCTGAGCCTCACCTCATCTGAGTCTCCAATCCTATCAAAGCAATCCTACTTGATCATGAAACACTGAGCCTCTACCCTACTTGAACCTATGATTAGTGAATTCTAGTTGGATTCCTAAGTACCATGGTCACTCAAGAAAGATGTGAGTACAGTTTAGTAGGGAACCAAAAATGTAGTCCCAAGCATAACTATTAAAGTAGTTTATGCCTATGTGATATGCTTAGAATAATAAAAAAACAACAAGGATGTGTAAATAATAACCACCATTGATCTTTAGGTTATAACATGATACCAAAGAACGATAATACCTTCTTTGGATAGGGAAAAAGTGTATATGAGAATGTCACATGATTATACCAACCAAGTTATAGGATGTTTCTAATTCCTAGGAGAAGGTTCATGGAAATATTGTAGTATTAGGCCCATGAGCAATTCCTTGGAGAAAATACTAGGAAAATGTAGTGTTACAAATACAATTGATTCCAAGTAGAAATTACAGTGAAATCATATAGAACCTACAGTTGAATACCAATATCTCATGAATTATATATAGAACTAAATGATGAATCCAAATATATTTACAATGGAATTCATTCAGTATCAGGTTTAATAGTAGGATCCCAAGAGAATATCCTAGGCATCCAATAATATCAGGCTCAATGATCAGATCCTAGGAGAATGTAGTTGGAATCCAATAGTTTCAAGATTAAAAATCGGATCTTAAGAGAAAATCCTAAGCATACAATAATTATTGGGGGTTCACTCTATCCTTGATATCACATGAAAACACAACAAGCATAATGGTTGAATCTTAGTAAATCTTTTGTACACATTAAATATGAATAAACTCACAGGGAAGTGCTTCCCTCCCTTAATATATCACATCATATTCACCAACTCATCATTTTATGCACATCATTTATCTGGTATGTAAGGTGACACACAATATCATTGCTATCCATTTCCACATACACTCTCTGTAGGGTCAACAGATCACTGGGTAACCCTATGGATCCCCCTAAGACACATTGTAGAAAAAATACCCTACATGGGTCCCATTAACCTAAACATGTATCATGGGTGCCATTATCCTAAACATGTATCATGGGTCCAAGCCCATCACCAAGAGTAAATTGTGTCCCTCAAAGTCATTATAATCATATCACGACCTCATTGGTCTCATAAGTAGCTTATGTAAGGGAGATTGACCAAGCCCATTCATTTTCAATGTCACCCAAGGTTATTCCTCCCACCCAACTTAACCATCAAGCTCCATAGGTCTTACCCACTATGGAAAACACGTCTTAGTAGGGTAAGAACAATCACCCCATGCTCAACTCAACTAGCCCAATGGCTCCTAGAATCTCATGGTTCTCACATGGTCGACATGGGAAAATCATTCATAAACCAATGATCTACACTTCAAGTAGGAACTACGAGAAACTACAATAAGGGAAACCTTATTCATTACCTTTTATCTAATTAAGATTATTTAGGGTCCACACATCTTAAGGCATATATTTATAATTAAGGCCTAAAAAAACATTGTTAAGCTAGTGAACTAGTGTCTATAATAGCACTTAGAACTTTGTTTAGTCTAGTAATTTCATTTAAATAAAACAATTTTTTTAAAAAAGGTTCAATAAACCATAGTGGAAATACTAAACATCTTACATGTAACAAAAAACCAACATAATACTAATTGTCATGTTTAAAGGAATACTAACCCCAGTTAGAGTTCTTCCCTTTTAAGCACTACCCAACAACTCTCACCCAAGACCGTCTAAGTCCAATAACCATCTTCCATACAAATGAGGCCCTGAATAAAAAAACATCCAAATTAATAAATTATTATCTATTTAAAATTAATTATTAACATCAATTATAAAAATTCCCAATTAGTTTATAAATTTAAACTACAAAGGAAAAATTCATAAAAAATCACTTATCCATAATTTATCACTAAAACCTTGAGCCATAGGGTGTGACACACTCATGGAACACATCAAAACTTAGGATATACTATACCATTAATTAATCATAACCATTTATGATTAATTAACCATATTAATTAAAAAGGTAAAAATTCCTAACCAGTCACTGGGAAATCCCAACATTATGAAACAATGACCAACCATCCATGGAAGGTCCTTAACATACTACCAACACCATCCTAGATAAAATATTAACCAAATAGCTCTATTTCAATTTGAAATTTTACATAATTTAGATTAAAACCCAAAATTAAATCACAAAATGATGTTCCTACAACTAAATGACTTACAACAAAGTGTAAAAATCATCTCAGGACATCCTATTACTATACTATATTAAGGATCCATCATATCAGATGATTTCTACCATGACCCAATTGAAATCGTAAATAAAACCATAAATGGGTCCCACAAAATTATATGGGAAATAAGAAGAAAAATAACAAAAGAAAATATAAGAGAGACCCACATTAAACATTAATAAATTTCCTAAAAAACCCCACCCCTTTCTAAGGGGATTTATGGGTATGAGGGAGAGAAAACCCTTGGTGTGTGTGAGGTAGTGGAGAAAGGAGGAGGATATATAATGAAATTTAGAGGGGAGGAAAGGGAATTTCCCAGTTTTAATGAAAATAATTAGGCCACATGGTTTGAACACATAATTTTATAAATTTCATACCAACCATTTGAATAAAACTATCTTAAGAAAATACTCCTTATATGGTTTGTCCACAAAATTCTCCAAATTATGTTCCAACCATGGAAAATGAAACTAAAAAAAATAGATTTTTCATAGTTTACCTATAACCATGAATCAAACATTCACCAAACCCTATAAATAAACCATGATGCATGAATTACCCTAAAATACACATGTTTAATTCTAAATTGTGTGCAAAACATACATGGGAAAAATGAACTTGAAACCTATAGATGCTCAAGGTGTTACATAGTTTCCACAAATCATTTCACACTAAACCATATGCCTAGATAGAATCCATAAAAAACTTCTAAAATTTATCCCAAATCTCTAAAGACTCACCTAAGCACCCAAGGCATGTCTCATTCCTCAATCCATATCTATAAATATCACCACAGGATTCCCTAACTCTTGGGATTTTGACCCGAATCTAAATTACTAAAATGACCCCTCCTTAAAAAATAAAAGAATTAAAATTTCATTTGAAAGTCACATCTTATAAAAGAGTTTTTTAAAAACCTAGAGACTATAACACTTATCATCTTCAATAATCCTTAGTGGTATTTCAACCTATAGTCCCGACCTATCTTGGTTTCCAATGTATGATAAATTCACCACATTCTATCTTGGAACTCCAAACCAGCATCCATTGCATAAATCTAAACAGAAGGAATACTATTCATCAAATTTGAATGCACTAATTTACTCCATCATTGAAACACATATATGATTACTACCCAGGGCCATTTAACTCATAAAAATATTTTGTCTTCAAACAATTCATCTTGAGGCTTATGGTTCTCCCCACCATATAACTCATCTTATAAGAGACAATCCTGAGCCATGGTGCTCCCTACAATCCTAATCCCCTACTAAATTTAATTTATAATGGTTTAATGACTCACTTTTTGTATTTTACAACTCAATGTACCAAAATACATGAAAAAACATCTATTAAGACTTGACATGACTCCTCATCCCCAATTCCAAATTGAATTAGATAAGTCTCCACTATCTATTTAGAAGGCTTAGAAACATATGATTTTCATCTAAAATACCCTATTAATCATCATAAAATATTGATCATACTTGATATGAAAAACCTATTTTAGTTTCTAACCCACCATATCTAACGTCACAAAAAAATACCCATCGAACTTCCTATTGTTAAAACTTCTTAAAAATGATTTCTATAGCTGATGTTGCACTACCACAAACACCTGATCACGACCCCTAAATCCATGAAGGCATTATGAGACAATATAACACCTCCACCAAAGTATGAATGTGATACTATGTGTAATTCCAAGGTTGGATAACCTACCATCTTCACTATCCGTAATTCTCTCACCCCAACCATCGACATACCACTGATGAGACTCACATCCAAATTATAACAACACGATCCCAATCCTGAAGCCAATGAACTTACTCAATCTAGTATTTAATTCGAACCTCAAATATGGTTTTCACCAAGAAAGTAAATAAAATCAGATCCATCTACACATCAACATGAAAATTCCATATTTACCATCAAAATAAAGGTCTTAATTCACCTATGATGATTCCAAAATGAGGGTCATACCTCAGTGGTTTATGATCTATACATTATTGCACATAATTGTTAGACATGTACATCCCACTTGTAACCAATCACAATGTGAAAAATTTGTTTCTAACATTTCCATGCTCACTAAGAACTTCATCATCATAATCCATTAAATTTTAACACAAATCGAGGGTCACAACCTCCTATAACCAATGGTGTGCTCTGCATCATATGGATTTCCTTATAATTCCTCTCGAGAATTACCTCAATAGGTTACACCCCAAAACATGTGTAACTCCTCCCAACCCATGATCATATATTCTGTCAACCCCTAACACTACATCATCCCTAGTGTCCTCATCCTCACAGAGGAAATACCACTCATTCACATCAAAACCCAAGGCAACCGAGTCTTCAAGAATTTTATCAAAATTTTTATCTATTGTCTTACTAATATGAAATTGAAAAAACACCAATACTATTTTAATATCCTCATACCCAACTGATATGTACTCCTATACCACATGGTCATTGAAGCCAACTCATGATCCCATGAGTCATATTGTAAAAATCCTATGATCATGTGCCTAAATCACCAAGCATGATCCTCATGGATGTTAGTCTCATCTAGTTAGAATCACCTTAGTTCTTTCTTATAGAAATCCTGACATCCCACTCACACAAAAGGAATAATTCATCATCAACCACTATCCAAAATTATTTCAAACCATATGTTTCTACGCACACTCCAACCAACCAAGATATGAATACCTAGGACCATTACCTGCTATCTCATTGGGAGGCAGACCTGAAATCACCCAGGATAATCATCCTACCAATATTTATGAAAAACATTCCTTGATACTTAAATCACTTCTAGGGTCTAATATAATGAAATCCTAAGGCACCTTCATGCCTATACCATATATCGGGTACCACCTCCCATGCCCTGATCACAAAAACTTAGGCGTCTACCCATGAATATCATATATATAGTCACTTAAAAACTTAGGATAACCTTATACCGGGTCACCTTTATATATCACAACTCACCTTAAAGGCACTAGAAATTGAAAACTAGCTCATAAATCCTCTCTCTTACATAGGTCAAAACTTACAGGGCACAACCTTGCTCTCATCTCAAATATAACAAAAAAATCATGGTTTAATACACCAACTCTAGGGATATCATATATATACAGGCACACACACAAAAACATACATATCATACATCACAATCCAATCAATTATAATACTATGTTATTAATACTCATCCAGAACATGCTTATAAGACTACCCCTTAGAGGACTACAATCTCATCCACATATATATAACAACATCATACCTTGATAATCCATGTCTAGTATACCATATCTATATTGTTTGGTTAAGTAGAATTATACTAATACACAGTATATAAAAATACCATATAGGTTGTTTTTGAATCATTAAATAACAAAACCCATTTCTCCCAAAACTAGTATCAAAATCACCCACAAAAGATCCATCACTAAGGAATCTAATTATTATATCAACCTAATAAAGGTCACTATACATACCTTACATAGAGAAAATGTATATCCATAATCAAGGAGAATCCATCCATATAATCCACATGATATATCATGAGAGAAAATATACCATGGTTCATACAAGTCAAATTCCACCCACAAGTTATATAGGAAAATTCCATATAAGTTATTGTTTACACTTTAAATAATTAAACCATCATCATCAATGATATCAATAACATATAGGAAAAAATATGTCCTATGAATCCTATATTCCAAATATGATGAATGAACACTATTATCTTTCTCAAGGGATAAGAGGAAAAACCAGAATAAATCATAAATTCCAAAACTCATGTGTGTCACTCTAGGTGAAACCATACAACCATAAAATCTAAAACCAAGAATATCAATTCTATATCCCTGGTAAGCTGGATTTCTTATTGGAAAAGGTGTTCATGATGCATCAGTATGATAATCATCACAAGCTCTAAAATGTACCTAATACCAATATACCATATCCAAAACTGTAATACAAAATAAAATGAATTTATAATACCACTTTTTAATTCCATGATCTAGTTCACTGTATAGTAATTGGGCTAGAGACAATAAGGTCATTAGGATAACCACGTTGTGTGGTATATTTAACTAAATAGTAGTTAGGATCTATGTTTTTACCTTGGGGAGAATATATCCTCATATTATAGTGAAGTAATAGTGGAAAAATAAACCAAATATCATTCACATACAATAAACCAGAGTATGAAATTCACTCAACAAGGAATGATATATCAAAAGAAAAAGTAGAAGAAATCATTCATACATTTTAAAAATTTTCCATCATACAACAACACTGACTCACACCATGTTTATCAAATATAAAAAATAAACAAGGAACAAAAACTCACTGAGGATCTAGTTCAATTACCAAACCTCACCTCATCCCATTATCCCATCCCATCTAAGATGTTTTTCTTATTCATGAAGCATTGTGCCTATACCTTACCTAAGAATATGATCAATGAAATATTATCAGATAAACATATACCTTGGATTACAAATAAATGTGTTAGTAAAACTCAGTATTAGCACGGTCCCAATCAGAAATAGTAAAGTAGTGTCTGAACATGTTATGTTCTTAGAATAATAATAAAATAATTATGTATATATAAATAATAAACACAATCAATACTTGGGTTCTAACATAGTGCTTGGGATCAAATATACCTTCTTCATCTAGTTATAGAGTGGCTCTGAGCATGTCATGTTACCATGCTATCTAGTATTGAGCCCATGGCTGATTCCTATATGCAAGTCAACGCAATACAATAGTATCAAGCCCATGATTGATTCCAATGAGAAAGTCCTATCCAATCAAGTGTTAGTTATATATCCAATTTTAAGTATAAAGTTTATGGCCATCACATTGACCTAAAGGAAGAATCCCAGTATCCTAGGCATTGTATATAGACTCTAAGGATGAATCTAAGGGGATTTCCCAAGGCATTCATTCCATATCTGGATATATAGATTATACTAAGATATTGTCTTGGGAATAATATAGTATTAGGATTAATGATAGAATCCTAAGATAATTTCCTAGGAATCCAATTATATCAGTCTCAATAGTCAGATACTAAGAACATGTCTTAAGCATCTAATAGTCATCGAGAAATGGTCTCTCTTTAGGATCACATAAAAAAGCAACATGTTAACCGAATAAATCCTAGGTGATCTGTCCTAGGAATTACATTTAAATAACCATTTAGGGAAGTGTATAACTCAAATAATATCTTATATCATTGTCACTAACACCTCATTGGGTTCACATATAAATAACCATTTAGGGAAGTGTATACCTCTCTAGGGTCAACATATCAGATGATTTCTACCATGACCCAATTGAAATCGTAAATAAAATCATAAATGGGTCCCACAAAGTTATATGGGAAATAAGAAAAAAAATAAAAAAAGAAAATAGAAGAGAGACCCACATTAAACACTAATAAATTTCCTAAAAAAACCCACCCCTTTATAAGGGGATTTATGGGTATGAGGGAGATAAAACCGTTGGTGTGTGTGAGGTAGTGGAGAAAGGAGGAGGATATATTATGAAATTTAGAGGAGAGGAAAGGGAATTTCCCACTTTTTAATGAAAATAATTAGGCCAAATGGTTTGAACACATAATTTTATAAATTTCATGCCAACAATTTGAATAAAACTATCTTAAGAAAATACTTCTTATATGGTTTGTCCACACAATTCTACAAATTATGTTCCAACCATGGAAAATGAAACTAAAAAAAACTATAGATTTTTCATACTTTACCTATAACTAGGAATAAAACATTCACCAAACCCTATAAATAAACCATGATGCATGAATTACCCTAAAATCCACATGTTTAATCCTCAATTGTGTGCTAAATGTGCATGGAAAAAATGAACTTGAAACCTATAGATGCTCGAGGTGTTACATAGTTTCCATTAATCTTTTCACACTAAACCATACGCCTAGAGAGAATCCATAAAAAAATTCTAAAATTTATCCCAAATCTCTAAAGACTCACCTAAGCACCCAAGGCATGTCTCATTCCTCAATCCATATCTATAAACATCACCTCAGGATTCTCTAACTCTTGGAATTTCGACCCGAATCTTAATTACTAGAATGACCCCTCCTTAAAAAATAAAAGAATTAAAATTTCTTTTGAAAGTCACATCTTATAAAAGAGATTGTTTTTAAAACCTAGCCACTATAACACTTATCATCTTCAATAAGCCTTAGTGGTATTTCAACTAATAGTCTCGACCTATCTTGGTTTCCAATGTATGATCAATTCACCACATTCTATCTTGGAACTCCAAACCAGCCTCCATTACATAACTCTAAACACAAGGAATACTATTCATTAAAGTTGAATGCACTAATTTACTCCATCATTTAAACACCTAGATGATTATTACCCATGCCCATTTAACTCATAAAAATATTTTGTCTTCAAACAATTCATCTTGAGGCTTATGGTTCTCCCCACCATATAACTCATCTTATAAGAGCCAATCCTGATCCATGGTGCTCCCTAAAATCATAATACCCTACTAAATTTAATTTATAATGGTCCAATGACTCACTTTTTGTAGTTTCCAACTCACTGTACCAAAATACATGAAAAAACATCTATTAAGACTTGACATGACTCCTCACCCCCAATTCCAAATTGAATTAGATAAGTCTCCACTATCTATTTAGAAGGCTTAGAAACAAATGATTTTCATCTAAAATCCCCTATTAATCATCATAAAATATTGATCATACTTGATATGCAACACCTATTTTGGTTTCTAACCCACCATATCTAACGTCACACAAAAATACCCGTCGAACCTCCTATTGGTAAAACTTCTTAAAAATGATTGGATATAGCCAATGTTGCACTACCACAACCACCTGATCGTGATATCTAAATCCATGAAGGAATTATGAGACTATATAACACCTCCACCAAAGTATGAATGTGATACTATGTGTAATTCCATGGCTGGATAACCTACCATCTTCACTATCCGTAATTCTCTCACCCCAACCATCGACATACCACTGATCAGACTCACATCCAAATTATAACAACACGATCCCAATCCTGAATCCAATGAACTTACTCAATCTAGTATTTCATTCGAACCTAAAATATGGTTTCCACCAAGAAACTAAATAAAATCATATCCATCTACACATCAATATCCAAATTCCATATTTACCATCAAAATAATGATCTTAATGCATCTACGATGCTTCCAACATGTGGGTCATACCTCAGTGGTTTATGATCTATCCATTATTGCACATAATTGTTAGACATGTACATCCAACTTATAACCAATCACAATGTGAAAAATTTGTTTCTAACATTTCTATTCTCACTAATAACTTCATCATCATAATCCATTAAATTTTAACACAAATCGAGGGTCACAACCTCCTATAACCAATGGTGTGCTCCACACCATATGGATTTCCTTATAATTCCCCTCGAGCATAACCTCAATAGGTTACAACCCAAAACATGTGTAACTCATCCCAAGCCATGATGATATATTCTGTCAACCCCTAACACCACATCATCCCTTGTGTCCTCATCCTCACAGAGGAAATACCTCTCATTCACATCAAAACCCAAGGCAACCAAGTCTTCAAAAATTTTATCAAAATTTTTATCTATTAGCTTACTAATATGAAATTGGAAAAAAACCGATACTATGTTAATATCATCATACCCAACTGATATATACTCCTATACCACATGGTCACTGAATCCAACTCATGATCCTGTGAGTCATATTCTACAAATCCTATGATCATGTGCCTAAAACACCAAGCATGCTCCTCATGGATGTTAGTCTCATCTAGTCAGAATCACCTTAGTTCTTTCTTACAGAAATCCTGATATCCCACTCACACAAAAGGAATAATTCATCATCAACCACTATCCAAAATTATTTCAAACCATAAGTTTTTACGCACACTCCAACCAACTATGATATGAACACCTAGGACCATAACCCACTATCTCATTGGGAACCAGACCTGAAATCACCTATGATAGTCATCCTACCAATATTTACAAAAAACATTCCTTGATACTAAAATCACTTTTAGTGTGTTATATAATGAAATCCTAAGGCACCTTCATGCCTATACCATATATTGGGTACCACCTCCCATGATCTGATCACAAAAACTGAGGAATCTACCCATGAATATCATCTATAAAGTCACTTAAAAACCTAGGATAACCCTATACCGGGTCACCTTCATATATCAAAAATCACCTTAAAGGCACTAGAAATTGAAAACTAGCTCATAAATCCTCTCTCTCACATAGGTCAAAACTCACAGGGCACAACCTTGATCTCATCTCAAATATAACAAAAAACTCATGGTTTAATACACCAACTCTAGGGATATCATATATATATAGGAAAACCCACAAAAACATACATATCATACATCACAATCCAATCAATTATAATACTATATAATTAATACTCATCCAGAACATGCTTATAAGACTACCCCTTGGAGGACTACGATCTCATCCACATATATATAACAAAATCATACCTTGATAATCCATGTCTAGTATAACATATCTATATGGTTTGGTTAAGTAGAATTATACTAATACACAATAAATAAAAAATACCATATAGGTTGTTTTTTAATCATTAAATAACAAAACCCATTTCTCCCGGAACTAGTATCAAAATCACCCACAAAAGATCCATTACTAAGGAATCTAATTATTATATCAACCTAATAAAGGTCAATATACATCCCTTACATAGAGAAAATGTATATCCATCATCAAGGAGAATCCATCTATATAATCCACATGATATATCATGAGAGAAAATATACCATGGTTCATACGAGCCAAATTCCACCCACAAGTTATATAGGAAAATTCCATATAAGTTATTGTTTACACTTTAAATAATTAAACCATCATCATCAATGATATTAAAAACATATATGAAAAAATATGTCTTGTGAATCCTATATGCCAAATATGACGAATGAACACTATTATCTTTCTCAAGGTATAAGAGGAAAAACCAGAATAAATCATAAATTCCAAAACTCATGTGTGTCACTCTAGGTGAAACCATACCACCATAAAATCTAAAACCAAGAATATCAATTCTATATCCCTGGTAACCTGGATTTATTATTGGAAAAGGTGTTCATGATGCATCAATACGATATTCATCACAAGCTCTAACATGTACATGATACCAATATACCATATCCAAAACTGTAATACAAAATAAAATGAATTTATAATACCACTGTTTAATTCCATGATATAGTTCAATCTATAGTAATTGGGCTAGAGACAATAAGGGTTTTAGGATAACCACGTTTTATGGTATATTTAACTAAATAGTAGTTAGGATCTATGTTTTTACCTTGGGGAGACTATATCCTCATATTATAGTGAAGTAATAGTGGAAAAATAAACCAAATATCATTCACATACAATAAATCAGAGTATGAAATTCACTCAACAAGGCATGATATATCAAAAGAACAAGTATAAGAAATAATTCATACATTCCAAAAATTATTCCATCATACAACAACACTAACTCACACCATGTCTATCAAATATAAAAAATAAACAAGGAACAAAAACTCACCGAGGATGTAGTTCAATTACAAAACCTCACCTCATCCCATTATCCCATCCCATCTAAGATGTTTTTCTTGATCATGAAGCATTGTGCCTCTACCTTACCTAAGAATATGATCAATGAAATATTATCAGATAAACATATACCTTGGATTAAAAATAAATGTGTTAGTAAAACTTAGTACTAGCACGGTCCCAATCATAAATAGTAAAGTAGTGTCTGAACATGTTATGTGCTTAGAATAATAATAAAATAATTATGTATACATAAATAATAAACACAATCAATCCTTGGGTTCTAAAATAGTTCTTGGGATCAAATATACCTTCTTCATCTAGTTATAGAGTGGCTCTGAGCATGTCATGTTACCATGCTATCTAGTATTGAGCCCATGGCTGATTCCTATATGCAAGTCAACACAATACAATAGTATAAAGCCCATGATTAATTCCAATGAGAAAGTACTATCCAATCAAGTGTTAGTTATATATCCAATTTTAAGTATAAAGTTCAAGGCCATCACATTGACCTAAAGGATGAATCCCAGTATCCTAGGCATTGTATATAGACTCTAAGGATGAATCTAAGGGGATTTCCCAAGGCATTCATTCTATATATGGATATATAGATTGATACTAGGATCTTGTCTTGGGAATCATATAGTATTAGGATTAATGATAGAA
Organism: Viscum album; assembly: GCA_963277665.1. Lineage (NCBI taxonomy): Eukaryota > Viridiplantae > Streptophyta > Magnoliopsida > Santalales > Viscaceae > Viscum > Viscum album. Next base: position 691,309,886 of record OY728122.1, read on the forward strand.
TCCTAATAGAATTTCCTAGGAATCCAATTTTATTAGTCTCAATAGTCAGATACTAAGAACATGTCTTAAGCATCTAATAGTCATCGAGACATGCTCTCTCCTTGGGATCACATCGAAATGAAAAATGCTAACCGAATAAATCCTAGGAGATATATCCTAGGAATTAAATATAAATAACCATTTAGGGAAGTGTATACCTCAAATAATATCTTATATCATTATCACTAACACCTCATTGGGTTCACATCTTTTATCTGGGTTATATGGTGATTCTCAAGATAATAATAACCCATTCCCACATGCACCCTCTCTAGGGTCAACATATCACAAATTCACCCTTTGGGATCCCCTAGGCCACATCATAGCATGAAAACCCCACATCAGCCCCACTATCTCAAACTCCTCTCTAAGGTCCCAACCCATTGTTCAGAGGGCATAGTGTCCCTCAACATTTTCATGGTCAAATCACAACATGATTAGCCTCATAAGTAGTTCATGTAAGGTATATTTCCATAAGACGATTCCATTCCCAAGTAACCCAAGGCTAGTCCTCCCACCCAAGATATTGATCAAGCTCTATAGGTTCTAGCCACTTGGGTAAATACATATCAGTGTGGGAAAAATTCCCATTATATGATCATCTTAAGTAGCCCAAAGGCTCCAAGCATCTAAAGGTTATTACATGGTTTATATGGAATAATCATTCCCAAACCAATGCTCTCATCTATAAGTAAGAATCAATGGGACATACACTAAGGTACACTACATCTTGTTTATTTAATTTCATTTAATTTACACCCATAAAGTCCTATACATATCCAAAGGCATATATTTGTAACCAATGACTCGACCATATGAAACTGAGGCATAAAATGTTGGAGTAGGTTTCCCAGAACAAACTTCTTTTGTAATTTATGATAACTTATATTAATATTTTTGAATATTAATAAATTAATTATCACATATTGATTATTCTTCTATGTGACATTGAATGTGATAATACCCTTAGAGTAACTGTCATACTAAAAGGTCAGAGCGGATCCCTATTATGATGAGAACCCAGAAGTTCTATGACACTATTCTTAAATATATATTCTATATCCGGATGATATCATTTTAGTGAAAAAAATTATACATGGTATCATAGGTGGAGACTCATATGACTTTGAGGCACCTTCTCAGGGTATACAACCTTGGAAATGTACAAGAGGATATTATGAGAACAAGACTCACCATTAGGAAATCCACATTTATATATGTCATTGGATATTCCTATCTGTGAACTTGTTTAGTGGTACTAAAAATTTAATATTATTATTAATGAGTATTATGAGTCGCACACTTAGATTCATTAACGAAAACTGTGATGATAAATATTCACGGTGAGGTAGGATATGTTGGGTGCATCAAGAGTAATATTACATTAATCAATAATGTGAGAAAAGATTTATCCCTTATGTTATTTAATGGAAGATAATATATCAGTCCCTTTGATAGAAATGATATAGCCCAAATAAATCCATGTCCATGGTGATCAATAGGTAAGTTTCATTTGAAAAAGTCAAATAAAGAGATATCAATCATACAAGTTGAAGGAACTGTTATACAACCTACTCGATTTGAGATATTATAATAATAAGATTACATTACATGGTAAACGTTCATATGAGGTGACATGTAATTGTATCATTAAATTCTTTTTCTATGGTTTCCTTGGTGTGTTTCTAGATTCTAACCTTATAATTTAAACTTCTCTGCCTAATTCCATTTAGAAAGAGGCCTAGAGGTTCACACAATAAGTGCATCTAGTATCTGAGTTAAATAATATATTATTTATCATTTAACAAGTTGAATAAATATTATTCTCAGTTGTGGTTTAATAATTATTCTTGGATGCCTGATCGCATTTATTTCGACACTTGTTATTCGAGAGAATATATTATGGGTAGAATATTTAATAAATATTTATTTTCTATTTAGAGAATATAGTATTTATATATTTATTAGAGAATAATGTAGTGAAATTTATTTAATAAATAAATATACATTATTCAAGGTCCAATAAATATGGTGGAGGATTGGAGGACCGAGTTTAAGGGTCCAGTGAGAAATAATAATATTGAATATTATTTTGTTAAATAATATTTAATTTTCATTCACAAGTTAAGACTGTTTCTATAAATAATAATATTAATAATAATATTATTATTTTACATGGTGTTTCACTATGGTTAATAAAATAAATAAGGGCAATTGTGAAATTATGTTATTTTAACCCTAGTGATATAAATATCCAATTATGATTATTTTATCATAACCCCAGACAAGAAAATCGTTGTGCATGATTGCTTGGAAAAAATCTCTCAATACTAGAGAGTTCATCCCTCTTTAAGAATTCTCTCAAGAATGGGAGATATCCTCCTCCATCGAATCAAGGAGAATGATTTGGAATCGGTTCTCAAGGTGATCGAAGGCGGACTTCATAAGTGCAAGGATCTTCCGTGATAGCACACAGAGACTCATTCGACGATGGTTGGAGATTCTTGGATCATGCGTGGATCACCTATATAGAAATCTTATACAAGGATTCTACAACACAAAAGCGGTGCATTACAGATATGTGATTGGATGCATCAACGAATAATGAAAACATTAGAGGTAATTCTTATTTAATTAAATTAATTATAAAAAACATGTTTTGATCTCCTCTGTCTTAGTAATAAGTTAATAAACCTTGTTTTTTATTTGATTCAAATCCATTTATCATGATATTCATCTTTGCTTAATATTTGATTAATCATTGATAATGGAAAAAATAAAATTTAGGCACCATCCCTCCCACACTTTTACTAAACCCAGAACCAATATCAAACAGGTGCACAATGGTATATCTTGTCCCCTTACACATTGTTTAGTAAAATAATTTCTTTCAAATACAAAAATTTATTTTATAAAAAGTGTAGTTTTCACATAGATGTGAGACCACAGATCCCACATGAAACAATTAATATAAATAATACCAAATGGAATATTTAAAGGTCGACCTACCTAAGGCGGATTTATACCCCTTTAAGTATTGCCCAAAAATTCTCTCCTAATCTAATTAAGTCCAAAAACCATCATCCAACCATAAGAATCCCTATATTAAACCAAAATATGTAAATTAATTAATTATAATCAATTTAAAATAAATTATGCAAATCAATTATAACAATTCTCAGCGAATATCTCAATTTAAACTAAAAAGTTCAAAATTCACAAAAACTCTCTAATCTATAATCACTTGATGAAACCTATAGGAATATTATGAGTCTCACTCCTAGAGAAAAATCAAACCTAAGCCACAACACACCATTAATTAATTATATCAATTTACAATTTATTAAACAATTCAATACAAAATTCCGAAATTCCCAATCACTCACTCGGAAACCTTAATGCACTAAAATGATGAAAAAAATTTGGGAAGGTTTCACATCATACTATTTCCACTATATTAGGAAATATCCCTAAAAAATAACACAAATTTAAAATTCATTTTAAATTAATTTATGTGAAAACCCAAAATAAAACAACTTGATGATGTACCTCCACCTAAATTTCTTGTATTGACATTAATACCTCATCTTGGGATGTCTTATATATATAAAATATGAAATTACCATAATATCAGATGATTCACACCATGAGATGCTGGAAATAATCACTAAAACTCTAATAATGACACACCAAATTTAAGGGGAATAAAGTAGAGACTCACCATAAATTCTAAGAAATCACCCCAAAAAACCCACCCTTAACCAATGGTATTGAAATATAATAGGGGGAGAGATCCCCTGGTCTATACACAGGAGGGGGAAGAGAAAATAGAAGGAGGGATTAAGAAATTCGAAGGGGTAAAAAGTGGTTTTCCCAAATTTTATTGAAACCTAGCTAAAAATGCTATTTTCTAATTCATGATCCAACCATGTGAATGCCACTATCTAAAGAAAATACCACTCACATGGTTTATCCACATAGTTTTCCAAATAGTACAGCAATTATTCCAAATGTAAGTATACTTAAACTATAGGTTTTTCAGGGTTTCTCTAAAACCATGTTACAATTATGTGCCATTACCTAAAACCAACTCAAACTACATATCTTACCTTGAAATTTATACAGTTAAACCTTAATAATATAATAACCATGAAAACTAAAAATTCATGAAAATAATGTCCCAAAAAACTCCATATTCTAATAGTTCTATATGGTTTTTGATAAACCATGCACACCAAACCATGCACCAAGGGAGAATTATTCTAAAAACATCAAAATTTAACCTAAATTTTATAAGACTCAACTGATTACCTAAGGAACCTTCCATGCCTTGATCTATATCTAATCAAATCACCTTAGTATTCTCCAACTCATAGAATTTTAATTTGAATCATAATTCTTAGAAAAAACCATGTTCTAAAATCATAAAAAATAAAATGCACTATGAAATTCACAAATCATTAAGGATCAATGTTTTGAACTCAAAACATGTATTACTAATAACAAGGAAAAATGGTGAATAAGAGTTATAATTTTGTGTAAATCCAAAAGAAGAGACCACTTAAATTAGTGAACTTTGATGTGTGTGGACCAATGATCCAAAATTCAAACAATAGAGATATATAATGTATATATTTTTTCAATTATTTTAATCATATGAATTTTTTATATTAGTTTTCATATAAATTATAATATCTTGAAATAATTAAATTATTTTTAAATAATACAATGAATAAAATAAAAAATTCCACCAAAATATTTTTAAATGATAATTGATTTGAATACAAGAATTAAATATTTTTGGAATGTCCTAAGAATCATGACATAAGAAATGAATATATGGCTAGAAATAAACCCAAATAAAAATTAGTTAGTTATAGAAATAACTAGATATTTGTGTACATGGGATGAATTATGTTATCTGAGAACAAAACATAAAAATGTTTTAGAGTAAATCTAAAATCAAGACTGTCTATATTCTGAATCAGTGAATATTCTCAACCAATTTTGTTAAAACACCATATGAGTAATGGTTTAGAAATAAGACATGATTAAGTATTTTAAATGTGTTTAAAACCCACCATTAATCAAGATTAAAGGTAATTTTGGGATCAGATTGAATTAGAACAACCTAGGGGGGATCATGGTGTTGATAAATTTAAACTTTTATTTTGGATGGTCCTATTAGCCATATAGATATTATTCAACTATTATAGGAAGAAATTGAATATCTCTCTCACTCATATCATTTTCACTGAATAATAAAAAATGCATAATGTAAACCATACAAAACAAAGATATTTTACTTGGTTCGCCACTAAGGGCTTGTCTAAGGAGCTTGTAGAAGGAATTACACTGGTGTAATAGAAATCCACTGTAACTCAATTTTTTTTATTGATACAATGTTTCAAAAAGGTACACAGTTGATCTAGGCTCACTCCCCATTTTATCTAATTGTGTACTACTTTTAAGACAAGGATTGGTTAGTTTATATACATGAGAGTCTTCTTAAAAAGTCTATAGATATGTGGGTATATCTCCATTCATAATAGGTTCTTGATATACATTTCATATTCATATCCATGTAGATGATCTTTTAACTTCTATTTTATTTTGAACTCATTTACCTTATTTAAATGAGATCAAAACATTTATGTGAGGGATGAATATTTTGTCTTCTATAAATCACATAAGCATCTACCCATTTAAAATAAAAACAATTCCAAAACTAGTACTATCTTGTTACCTTATTATTCTTGAAAAAAATAAAATGGATAGCGTAATAAAATCCTATATAGATCTATCTTTATTCTCTAAAATTTAAAAATGTAATATAATCCTTTTTCATTTTTTATTAACTACTATAATCAGTTTTATAGAACACCACATAACCAAACCCTTTGATTGAAAGTTTAAGAAAACCCTACATTCTCTAGATTATCTCCAAACATTGCTGTTGTACGATAAATTTTTTAGTATGTCCACTAAGTTCCATAAAATGTGAATAAAACCTTGAAATATTGATCTATAACTCCAACTTTAATTTCTAATCAAATCTTCTAGGTTTTTTAGAAACCTATTATTCACGTTGCAACATAACCGCCTGAGGCCTGATCTTCACTATTTTATCCATTCTTTAACGTGGTATTCTTTACTACGACATGGCCTGATTCAAATCCCAGATCCATAATTTCCAACCAAATATCTCCGTATTTAATTCACATTCATATCCTCACATGATCCTCTAGTTCATCTCAACCTTCTAGCAATTACAGTTTTGTCTATTACTCTATGGCAAAAAGACCCGTTGTCTTCAAAAATTCTTCCATTAGACTTAACATTTACACATCCTTCTTTATGGATATGATATTATTATGTTTGGACTTATTTAATAATCTTGAAAGGTTATATTAAAAACATCAATTGTGGTGTGGAGGTATATAAATCACAATAACCCCAGAAAGTTGATCATACATCCTTCATGACACTTTTATGTACTTATGGTGTGGCCTTCTCAATCATGTTTTATGACTATATTAATTGTGAAAAAATATACCCTCCATGGTGCAGGTACCTTAAAAACATTAGAGAGGATGAAATCCACCTGATTACCTCTATGAAGTGGCCACCCATGCTACAACATAGTAGCCATATATACAAATTTTACATATTTAAATACATTATGTTTCTCCTTAAAAAATCGTATGCACAATCAAATATCTTCACATATACACTTTGGAAAGGCCATAACCCCCCCTAGTAAAATAAAATCCTCTTTGTAAAATATCTTATGAATGAAACATTTAATATATATTACATTACTTTTCAATTTTTCCAACAATGACTCCTATAATGGCATATCATATTTACTCACAATGTGATTTCTTCCTAAAATATCCAGAACTAGAATTTTCAACATATATTCAATGACATATCCAAATATATTTAAATTTAAATTCAATATTATTTAAACCATTCCCATTAATTCACTCAAGAATACTCTTCATCTATTTTACACAAATCCAACACATAACCTATTTAGTTGCAAAATTCCCCCTTTGAATTTTGTTGAAAATAATAACTTAAATATAGTCTCTATAATAACTCCAAAATATTCATTGTAAAAATGGATTTAAGCTGAATTGAATTATTTCCCCCTCATTTTTAATAAAATACAAAGGGTCTCTTCTCATATAGATTTTTCTTTAGATATTTTTCCTTATATTTCTCTAAAATTCCTAGGCATATTTCCATTAGATCTAGTCCCTATTTATCAATAAAATCCTATAAAATTTTAATAATATCCATAAAGTTCATGTTGGGGGATGTTTATTATTATGAAATCCATAAATTGATATATTTTTCTCCCCCTTTGATATGCACTCCTTCTCATACCATTTTTTTAAAAAAAATTAGTTGACATCTAGAAATGATGGATCTATTAACCATAGGTACATTTGGTTGCAAAAATAGATGGAACAGTCTTCAAAGTCATCATGAGTTTCAAAGCTTTGTATTTTTCTACAAATTGTTGAAAATGATCTTTATAGATCTTATTATTTCTGTCTTTAAACCACTTATTTAACAAAATCATTACAAATTTATAACCTTTTAATTATCAAGCCCATGTTTCCATCACATTTACACTTTTATTATTTGAAATTTATTGAGTGAATTTACCATTTAATATTCATTCATTGAAAAATTCTAAAAGACTAAAAATACCTAACTTGGTTATGGAATTGATCTTATCACAAAATACCTTATCAATAAGTATCCCACAATAAATATAGTACAATGTTACTTAGGGATGTCTCACAAAGAGGTTAGGAGCTAAATTTAAGAAGAATCCATTTTTTTATTTTTTTTATTGATTAGTAGGTTTATGTATTTTTTATGGTTTGTAATAAATTTAAAAGAAACCCAAAAAAAGATTAGGATGTAGTTAAAAATATTAAAGCATAATAGATTGGGAAGGAAATATATCCATTCAAAATTAGAAGCTATGGAAAATTTTTGGTCTTCATATACTCCCCTTTATACTTGTCTAAAAATACAATCAATTAAAATTATTCTATTCCCACTCAATGAACTCAATGGAAAATGATATCCAATGATGATTAAAAAGTGAGAACAACCCCTTTACTCTCATAAGTTGATAAACCATCCAGAATAACTAGAAGTAAATTAATTAAAGATGGAAAAGAACATTTTAAATTAAGAAAAACAGTTTTTGGAAAAAATTAAAAGTATTACATTAAAAATCACAAAAGACTCAAAAGGAAAGGAATCCTCAGATCTACACTACCATAACTACGTTGTATTTTAGACCATCATGGTCATATTATTCCATGTAAAATTTTATTCTATATGTAATGCCCTAACCCCAAAATCCTAGAGCCAATGAATTATTTTAATACATTGACATTATTAAAAGGAATCAAGTCCCAAAGGATCGATCGATTTAGCAGCCTTGTAAAATATATTAAATACATGAATGTTAAATTATACTTTATAACATACAACACAACATAAAAAATCCTTTAAACATCATTAATCCCCTAGATTAACCCTGTATATCAATCATAAGACACTTATTGGAATCCTGGGAAAATAAAACTTAAGAAAGGGGTGAGCTCAAATGCTCAATAAGTGTAAATAATTTAGCAGAAGATAATATAAATATTATGCACGGTGAATAATTTAAAACATATACTTTTACAAATAACAAACATGGACACTTTATGGAAGGAATATGAGTTGAGTAAATAATACCATAATAAAACATAGTCATGGGTATTCTACTAGTTGAATAACCACATGAACCGTCAATAATAATTTCAAAATGAGGGAATGTATAATGTGGGACATTCTGAAACATTTTGTCTAGGACACGCCCAAGATGCCTAAAAATGATAAAGTCCATGGAAAAAACCATATATCAAATTGGGAAAGGCCTCGGCCAATTCCATTTCTAATTGTCCCATGAGACCTACCGATGCACTGAAGAGCTATAGCAGGCTCCACCCGTCACTTACTAAGTCAAATACATTCCTCATATGAAAAGGTTGAAACATAACATAAAAATTTGTATTAAAACTAACATATGAATTGTCAATACTTTAACCATAAACCATGAATGTTATAAAAATAGCACATCCACAGTAAAACATATCATAACTCAGTCAATTGAATATGTAAAATTTTATTATAATAAATCAACCTCAATCATGAATAATATCCATTAAAGGATGAAGATATAGTTGAAAATGATTAGTAAAACTCTTTGAGTGAAATACCCCCTTTTCATGAAATCATTTAAAAGTAGCACAATTTATAAAGGTTGACATTTAAAAGATATTTTTGAATTAAAGTGCCCCATAACAATTTGAAACTTTTTAATGGAATTAACATTTTAAAACATTCATTTCCATATAAATAAATCCTTAAAACCATTTTGAAAACATGGACATTAATGAGAAAGTTTTATAAGAATAAATATTTAAAAAATTAAAAATGATGTTTTAGTTAAAGATTAACTTAACATAATCATTTTGAAATTGTTTTTATGAAACATGGACATGGATAATAAATATGTCTGAGAAAACACTTATAAATAAACAATCTAGGATAATAATGAGATTGAGTAATTAACCCTTACCTTGCACTTTCCTGTGGTCGAGGGTACATTCAACCTCCTGTATAATGACTATAGTATGTTATTAAATTATACCAGAACCATATACCTAAATATGATATCATATATCATATTATAATATTTCTTTGTTAATAATATTTTTGTAGTATCATTGTTTCGGTTATTGACAGATTCATTTTACTTTATATGTTTTGTTACCTAAGCCATGTTTGTTATGTATATGATGTATTTGATTAATATACATAATTATATTAAGTTATTAACCATTATTTTTGAAAATAAAATTAAAATTATTCTTGAATTGTTACGATGGGTTACGAATCTCATCGCGTTCATAGAGACGGTAATCCATACGTACGCACAAACGCTACTACCATTTTATTTTTTTTATTTTAGAAGGAAATAAAACCAAATTATACATAGGTATATTATTATTCCAGTATAATATAATATTTTATATACTTTATGTATGTTCATTAACACCATCCTTTATACGTTCCATGTATGGTATGAATTTGTCATATCACTTTGAGGGGGCGGTAGTCTGCACTTCCTCAAATGAAATTATCGTATATATACAACCTGAAAAGAATAAATTAATGATATAAAATAGAATTAAATAAGATTATTGATAAAATAAAAATCATAAAAATCATATATAATTATAGTTCCATCATATTGGCCCCCATAAGAGTTGGTAGTATAAGACTGAACAATCGTCGTTTCGTGATGCAGTAGTTCGCGATCCACAGAAACATTATGTTCTATACCCATTAGATGGAGGTGTGTGTAAGTGTAGTTCAAATGATTCTCATAAAAACAACATAATATATTGAGGATACTGGTGTTTTTATAAAATAAAATAATAAATAGAGTTTATCGAGTTGGAGAAATAAAATAAAAGAAAAGAACTTTAGAGGAGATATAACCTTTAACTCGGGTAACTCCCTTTTGTTTGAACCCAAAGGCTTCCTAGAAGTGACTTATGACTAAGGTAAGGATTCTAAGAGGAAGAGAGGGATGTAGGAAGCTTAATTGGTCAGAGTTTTGATGAGACAAGGGGATTAAGAGGTGTGATAAATGGGTTAGAGTTGAGGACTTTTTATAAAGGGGAGGAGGGGCTCTTGAGAAAAATTTTAAAAATATTATGTTATTATATAATGATTTTCGGTTTCTAAAGGTAAAAAACTCATTAAAGTCAAATATAAGATGACTAATATTCTATATAAAAGCATCCAATAATAATTGTACTGTTTTTGGATATTGTTTTAATGTTTATAATCTCATTTATTTAAATCATTCATTAATGAGGTAAACACTACATCATTATTGTGTCATAGATAATTTTATTTATTTTATGTCTAAATTTTTTAAAAAAAATACCATGATGAAGAAAATATTTTTATCTTTCAAATTAATATTTATAGTGGTAAAGATAAATTATATAACCCCTTGTAAAAATTGTTTTACTAAAAGATATATCTTGGGGTTATACATTATCCCATCCTTCAATAAATTGAGTCCTCACAATTTAAATTTTTTCATAGAGAATAAAATGTTAAAAATAGAAAAATATCTTTGTAGAAAACCCATATCAGAAATTGGGTTAAACAAATTTAGTCTTGATAAGAGGGAAAAAGAAATGAAAAAGTCACCACCAAATTATGATCTCGATTAGGTGAGCATTGGTGGAAATTAGAGACAAATAATTGGATGAAAAACATAAATATTTATCGGGAGTGATTGAGGTCATCAATAAAAAGAAGTGTATAATTGAGGGCCTCAAAGACATCATTCTATGATGATTTAAAATATCAATGGTTCAAAAAAAAATAAGGTATTAGGATAACAAATTTTTAGTTTTAAGATCCCTACCCTAATGTTTAAGAATTAATTTACTCATAGAATAATAGGGAAAAAATATACGTGAAAAATAGAGATTCATCCTTCAAATAATTCCTACCAAAAACTAATCTTTCACTGCAAAAGATAATAGAATTCAAAAAAATTATATTTATTTTAATCGAATAGGGTTCCAAAAATAATGAATTTATAATTCATTTTTCATACTATTTAGAAAAACTACATTATACAAACTAGGACATCACGTAAGCCAGTGGTAGGTGATTTAACCTAGTCGCCCTTCGGTTGCGGGTTCAAGTCTCACGACCTTGACAGATGCGACAGGTTGTCACCCAACCTTTGGGCTGTCCTTTTTATGACAATCCAAAAATATTCTTAAGAAATTTTTTAACCTTAAAAATAGTATCCAATGTCAAAATTAATCTATTACAACCTTTAGACTTATCCAAAATACTTCTGTCCGAACTCAGAGTCCAAAATTTGTATGGAAGGTCACATAATATACATATGAATACCTTCATCATGTATTCTCTAAAAATGTGGTAAGAAAATGAATTTCCAGAAAACCATATTTTATATACTTCCTTATTACTTTTGTAAATCATAGAATACTGGATATACTCCTTAAATCCAAAAATGTTGTAATCACCAATAATGATGGAATAAAAATACATTAATTAGTTCTAAGGTAGTTAATAATATCAAATATAATTTATGAAAAACAATAATCTCTTATTCCAAAATCAATACCACATTATCAGGACCATATTAAAGTTTATCATTCCTTCAACCATGTATTTTCCAAATAAGTTTAACTTTCTATTGAGTCACTTTTCTTGGTACCACACAATCTCAAATCCTTAATGAAATAGTACTGTAGTATAATCCTTATATACTCCATAATTATTATAACCAGTACATCATTGATAAAACACTCAAATGAAATAATTATTTATTATCAACATAAGAACACTAGTCATTACTCTTCATCTATTGTAATATCATAACTTGAGTATTATCCAAAATCATCATTTGCGGTATACTCTGATGATTGGGACATTGATTCATGTAGTGTCCCAATTCCTTGCAGATTAAGCATTGTACAATTGAAACCTTTTTCTTACCATTTAAATCACGTACTTCGTGTCCTTTTTCTCCACACTTATAAAAAAATTCCATTTCCTTCAATCATTTACCAAGGCGATTCTTTCCACAGTTATCACATATGGGAAAAATCCTTCTTTCCCTTATTCTCTTTATCCATCTTTCTAACTACCATCCATTTCTTCTCTGTCTTCCCTTCAAATCCATATGATTCAGAGAATTCCTTACTTATCTTATTAACACATTATAATATTTCTTCATATGATGATAATATGTGGGGGAATATTTACTTTTGAAATATTGGATTAATACCATGAAAGATACGTTACTTCTTACTCTTTGAATCAGGCGTCTTGCTGGAGTTCTCATTCTATCTACTCGTCGCTATTTCTAAACAATGGAATACACCAGGTTAGTTTATGAATCACAATTAATAATTCCAAAATTTTAAAACACCTAACGTAAATTGAAAAGATTATGAATATAATATATAATCATAAAAAAATGTTTTCTTTGAGGAATTATTTACTCCTAAATCATTCATAATGGTTTGTAAAGAAAATATGAATTATCCTAAGCATATCTCTCGAGAGTTTTGTAACCAAGAGTGACGCAATGCCCGTTATCATGTACCAGGATACCCCAGGAAAAGCCCAAAACTCCTTGTCAGAGTTTTCACTCCTAGGTAAATCTCTTCTAGAGCCGCTTCTACCTGCTTGTGTCCAGACATGGATGTATTTGATGGAAAATTCACAAAATCTCTATATTACCAATATTCTAAGATGTTTTTTATACTAACCCTCAAATTATATCTTAGGGTAATGTAATATAATCAGAGTTTTTCTAAATCCATATTCCAAGGTTATTTCTAAACTTCCTTTGATACCAACCGTGACGCCCTGACCCCAGAAGCCCAGAGCAAGTGCATTATTTTAATACATTGACATGATTACATTGAATTACGACCTGAACGACCGATCAGTTTAGCAGTCTTGGAAAATATATTACATATATGAATGCTACATTACACTTTATAACACACAACAAAACATACACAATACTTTAAAATCCATTTATTTCCTATCTTAACCCTACATATCAATCATAATACCCTTCCTAGAATCATGGGAAAAAAAACATAAGAAATGGGTGAGCTCAGATGCTCAGTAAGGGTAAATAATTTATTGGAAGATAACATAAACATTAAGCATGGTGAATAATTGAAAATACAATCCTTTAAAAATAATAAACATGAACACTTTATGGAAGGAATATGAGCTGAGAAAATAATGCCATAATAAAACATAGTCATGGATATTCTACTAGTCGAATAACCACATGAACCATCAATAAAAATTTTCATAATGAGGGAACATATAATGCGGGACATTCTGAAACATTTTGTTAAGGCATCAACCAAGACGTCCAAAAATGATTAAGGCCTCGACCAAAACCATATATCAAATTTTGAAAGGCCTCTTGAAATTCCACATATAATTGTATCATGAGACCAACCGATGCACCAAGGATCTATAGCAGGCTCCTCCCGTCACTTACTAAGTCCAATACATTCCTCATATGAAAAGATTGAAACATAACATAAACATTCATATTAAAACTAGAAAATGAAATGTCAATAATTTAACCATAAACCATGAATGGTATAAAAATATCACATCCACATTAAAAAATATCATAACTCATTCAATACAATATGTAAAATTGTATTATAATAAATCAACCACAATCAAGAATAATATTCAGTAATGGATGAAGATATAGTTGAAAATGAATAGTAAAACTCCTTGAGTGAAATACCCCCTTTTCATGAAATTATTTAAAATTCACACAATTTATAAAGGTTGAAATTTAAAATATATTTTTGAATCAAAGTTCCCCATACCACTTTGAAACTTTTTAAAGTAATTAACATTTTAAAACATTCATGTCCATATAAATAAATCCTTAAAACCATTTTGAAAACATGGACATTAATGAGAATGATTTATAAGAATAAATATTTAAAACATTTAAAATGATGTTTTAGTTAAATATTACCTTAAAATAATCTTTTTGGAAAAGTCTTTTATGAAACATGGACATGGATAATAAATGTTTCAGAGAAAATACTTACACATAAACAATCTCAGATATTGAGGAATTAACCCCTACCTTGCACTTTCCTTTGTTCGAGGGTAATTTTAAACTCTTATATAATGGCCATAGTATGTTATTAAATTATTCCAAAACCATATACATAAATATTATATCATATATGATCTTCTAATATTTTTTTAATAATATTTTAGTAGTATCATTGTTTCAGGTTTTAACTGATTCATTTTCCTTTATATGTTTTGTTACGTAAGCCATGTTTGTTATGGATATGATGTCTTTGATTCATATCTATAATTATATTAAGTTCTCAAACTTTATTTTTAATAATCAAATGAAAATTATTCTTGAATGGTTACGATGGGTAATGAATCTCATCGCGTTCGTAGAGACGGTAATTCATACGTACGTACGAATGCTACTTCCATTTCTTTTTTTTTATTTTAAAAGGAAATAAAACCAAATTGTACATAGGTATATTATTATTACAATATAATATAATATTTTATATATGTTACATAAGTTCATTAACACCATCCTTTATACATTCAATTTATGGTATGAACAAGTCATATCACTTTGAGGGGGCGGTAGTCCGCACTTCCTCAAATTAAAATATCGTATATATACTACATGAGAAGAATAAAGGAATGATTTAAAATAGAATTAAATAAGATTATAGATAAAATAAATATCATAAATATCATATATAATTACAGTTTCATCAAAATGGCCACCATAAGAGGTGGTAGTAGAAGATTGAACAATCATCATTTCAGGAGGCAGTAGTTCGTCGTCCAAAGAAACATTATGTTCTATAACCATTAGATGGATGTGTGTGTAAGTTTAGTTCAAATAATTATCATAAAAACAACCTATTATATTGAGTATGCTGGTGGTTTTATAAAATAAAATAATAAATAGAGTTTAGGGGGTTGGAGAATAAAATAAAATAAAAGAACTTAAGAGGAAATGTTACCCTTAAATCGGGTAACTCCCTTTGGTTTGAACCAAATGGTTTCATTGGAGTGCATTATACCTAAGTGAAGGCTTATAATAGGAATAGATGGATGTAGAGAGATTAATTGGGTAGATTTTGGATGATCCAAGTGGCTTTAGAGGTGTGTGAAATGGGTTAGAAGTGAGGGATTTTTATAAGGGGGAGGTGGGGTGCATTAGGAAAATTTTAAAATATTATTTTATTATATAATTATTTTTGGTTTCTAAAGTTGAAAAACTCTTTACCATCAAAGATAAGATGACTCAAATTAGAAATAAAATCATCCAATAATAATTGTACAGGTTTTGGATATTGTTTTAATTTTTATAATCTCATTTATTTAAATTATTCATTAATGAGGTAAACACTGCAACATTATTGTGTCAAAAATAATTTTATTCATTTGATGTCTAAAAATTATAAAAAATTACCAGGATATAAGAAATATTTTTATCTTTTAAATGAATAATTATAGTCTAAAATATAACTTATATAGCCCCTTGTAAAAATTGTTTTACTAAAAGATATATGTTCATATCATTTTTGTATCTACTTTAAATCAATTAATATAAAGTTTCATTATCACTCTCAAGTGGAACCATGTGGTCACAAAATTGATACAAGGATGACCATGGTTGGAAATTTATCAACCAATAGAAATATTACACATGTTAGGGTAATTTAATATTATTATAATAATATTTTTTTACCCTTATTTACCAGATTTACCCTTTAACCATGGTAAATAAAATATTTACTGAAGTAAATATTTATAATACCTAAAAATAAAAGTTACATATTTATAGAATTTTGACCTCATGATTCCAAATATTGAATCCATTTTTCAAAATTCAAAACACAGCAGTGGAAGAAATTAATTTAAAATTAATTCCCACTTTTAAAACAAAAAGTGTGTTTTTAAGAAATAATAACTATCAAAAGATTGACACTTGTTTATGTCCAGTTTAAATGTGAAATTACATAAAATGATCTAAATTATATTAAATGATAAAAATATAATCTAATGATACTTTAAAACCACCCTAATTTATAATTTGACACTATAAATTATTTTGATTAAAAAAGTTGTTTTTAATTATAATTTAGTATTTTTCACTATTCATCAAAATACGAAAGTTACCAGAAAAGTACCAAAAATTTATCAAAAATAAATTTTTATATCCCTATTATAAATAATAATTTAATTTCATTAAATTGAATATATAAAAGGGTCAAATATTGATTTTAAAAAAGGTTCACCATTAAAAGGCTGTAAAATTGCATTTTTTGAAAAATAATTCTTTTATCTGAAAAAAATGAATTTTTTATTACATTATGTCTAAGGAACACATATTATGGATTTTAATATTATGTTGAGTATATAAAATTCAAAATTTAGTTAATACTATTCATAACCACTTTTTGAATGTCTAGTTTGGTAAGTCGTAGAGCACTCGAACTCGGTGTAGCATGTAGTGCAAGTTATTGAATTACTTTGTAGAGAAAAATTACTAGGAAATATTAGGGTTTTACATTCTCCCATCCCTCAATAAATTGCATTCTCAAAATTTTATTTTTTTTGAGAATAAAAGCTTAAAAATAGAAAAATACCTTTATGGAAAACCCATATTGGAAATTGGTTTAATGATATTTAATCTTGATAAGATGGAAAGAGAAATGAAAAATTCACCACCAAATTATGATCTCGATTAGGTGATAATTGGTGTAAATTAAAGACACATAATTGGAGGAAAAATGTAAATATTTATAGGGAGTGATTGAGGTCATTAATCACAAACAAGTGTATAATTGAGGGCCTCAAAGCCATCAATCTATGATGATTTAAAATATCATCGGTTCAACAAAAAATAAGGTATTAGGCTAAAAAATTTCTGGTTTTAATATCCCTTCCCTAAAGTTTAAGAATTAATTTATTCATAGAATTAGTGGAAAAAATATACTTGAAAAGTAGAGTTTCATGCTTCAACTAATTCCTACCACAAACTCATCTTTCACTCCAAAATATAATAGAATTAAAAAATATTATATTTATCCTAATAATATAGGCTTCCAAAAATAATGAATTTATAATTCATTTTTCAGACTATTTAAAAAAAAACTACATTATACAAACAAGGACTTAACGCAGGCTTGTGGTAGGTGATGTACCCTTGTCACCCTTTGGTTGCAGGTTCAAGTCTCACGACCTTACCGGACGTGACAGGTTGTCGCCCAACCTTTGGGTTGTCCTATTTATGACAATCCAAAAATAATCTTAAGAAATGATTTATCCTTAAAAATAGTATCCAATGTCCAAATTAATCTATTCCAACCTTTAGACTTATCCATAATACTTCTGTCCGAACTCACAGTCCAAAATTTACAAGGAAGGTCCCATAATATATATGTGAATAGCTTCATCGTGTATTCTCTTAAAATGTGGTAATAAAATGAATTTCCATAAAACAATATTTGAATAGGTATGCAATTTTTTATTCCTTCCATAAATCATAGAATAATGGATATAATCCTTAAATCAAAAAATGTTGTAATCACCAACAATGGTGGAATAAAAAAAATACCATTAATTAGTTCCAAAGTAGTCGATAAAATCCAATATAATTTATCCAAACCAATCATCTCTTATTCCAAAATAAATACCATAGTATCAGGACCATATTAAAGTTTATATTTCCTTCAACCATGTATTTTCCAAAAAGTTTAACTTGCTATTGAGTCACTTTTCTTGGAACCACACAATCTAAAATCCTTAATGAAATAGTACTACAGTACAACCCTTATATAATCCATAATTATTATAACCAGTACATCATTGATAAAACACTCAAATGACATAATTCTTTAATATCAACATAAGAGAACTAGTCATTACTCTTCATCTGTTGTAATATCATAACTTGATTGTTATCCAAAAGCATTATTTGCGGTATACTCTAATGATTGAGACATTAGTTCATGTAGTGTCCCAACTCCTTTCAGATAAAGCATTGTACATTTGAAACCTTTTTCTTACCCTTGGAATCACGTACTTGGTGTCCTTTTTCTCCACAATTATATCAAACTCCCATTCCCTTCATGCATTTACCAAGGTGATTCTTTCCACAGTTTTCACATATTGGAAAGTCCTTCTTTCCCTTATTCCCTTTATCCATCTTTTTTCTCTACCATCCTTTTCTTCTTTGGCTTCCCTTCAAATCCATATGACTCAAAGAATTATTTACTTATCTTATTAACACAAGATACTATTTTTTCATATGATGATAATATGTGGGAGACTATTTCCATTCTAAATATTGTCTTAATACCATGAAAGATATGATCCTTTTAACTCTTTGAATCGGGCATATTGCTGGAGTTCTCATTCCATCTACTGTGTGCTATTTCTAAACAATGGCATACACTAGGTTAGTTTATGAATCCCAATGCATAATTCCAAACTTGAAAAATACTTAACGTAAATTGAAAAGATTATGAATATAATCTATAATAAAAAAAAAAAGGTTTCTTTGAGAAAGTATTTACTCATAAATCCTTCATAATGGCTTGTAAAGAAAATGTGAATTATCCTAACCATATCCCCTGAGAGTGTCATAACCAAGAGTACAACAAGGCTCATTGTCATGTACCAGGATACCCTGGGTCAAGCCCAAAACTCCTTTTCAGAGTTTTCACTCTTAGGTATATCTATGCTAGAGCTTCCTCTACCTTCTTGTATTCAGACAGGGGTGTATTGGTTCAAAAATTCACAAAATCACTACATTACCAAAATTATAGGATGTTCTTCTATACTAATCCTCAAAGTCTATCTTAGGGTAATATTCTATAATCAGATAATTTCTAAATCTAGTTTCCAAGGTTATTGCTAAACTTCCTCTGATACCAACTGTAACGCCCCGACCCCAGAATCCTAGAGCCGATGCATTATTTTAATACATTGACATGATTACAAAGAATAAATTCCCAAAGGACCGATCAGTTTAGCAGTCTTGGAAAATAGATTACATACATGAATGTTACATTACAGTTTATAACATAAAACGTATCCTAAAAAATACTTTAAAATCCATTAATCCCCTATCTTAACCCTACATGTCATTCATAATACACTTCCTGGAATCCTGGAAATATAAAAAATAAGAAAGGGGTGAGCTCAGATGCTCAGTATGGGTAAATAATTTAGCATAAGATAACATAAACATTAAGCATTGTGAATAATTTAAAATAAATGCCTCTACAAATAATAAACATTAACACTTTATGGGAGGAATATGAGATGAGTAAATAATGAAAGAATAAAACATAGTCATGTGTATTCTACTAGTCAAATAACAACATGAACCATCAATGATATTTTCATAATGAGGGAATGTATAATTCAGGACATTTTGAAACATTTTTTCAAGGCCTCGACCAAGATGTCTAAAAATGATTAAGGCCTTGGCCAAAACCATATATCAAATTGGGAAAGGCCTCGACCAATTCCAAATCTAATTGTCTCATAATACCTACCGATGCACCAAGGAGCTATAGCGGGCTCCACCCATCCCTTACATATTCCAACACATTCCACATTTGAAAAGGTTGAAACATAACATAATCATTAGGATTAAAACTGGCATACGAAATGTAAATACTTTAACCATAAACCAAGAATGGTATAAAAATAGCACATCCACAGTAAAACATATCATAAATCATTCAATACAATATATAAAATTGTATTATAATAAATCAACCTCAATCAAGAATAATATCTAGTAAATGATGATGATATAGTTGAAAATGATTAGAAAAAATCCTTGAGTGAAATATCCATTTTTCATGAAATCATTTAAAAGTCACAAAATTTATAAAGTTTTATATTTAAATGTTTTTTTGGAATCAAAGTGTCCCATACCACCTTGAAACTTTATAAATGAATTAACATTTTAAAACATTCACGTTCATATAAATAAATACATAAAACGATTTTGAAAACATGGAAATTGATGAGAAAAATTTATAGGAATAAATATTTAAAACATTTAAAATGTTGTTTTGGATAAATATTACCTTAAAAGAATCATTTAAAAAAAGTATTTTATGAAACATGGACATGGATAATAAATATGTCCGAGAAAATACCTACACATAAACAATCTCGGATAATAATGAGATTGAGGAATTAACCCTTACCTTGCACTTTCCTTTGGTTGAGGGTATGTTTAAACTCATGTATAATGAAAATAGTATGATATTAAATTATACCAGAACCATATACATAAATATGATATCATATATTATCTTATAATATTGCTTTTCTAATAATATTTTATTAGTATCATTGTTTCGGGTGTTAACTAATTCATTTTCCTTTATATGTTTTGTTACATAAGCCATGTTTTTATGGATAGGATGTGTTTGATTCATATCCAGAATGATATTAAGTTATTAAAAATTATTTTTAACAATCAAATGAAAATTATTCTGGAATGGTTATGATGGGTAATGAATCTCATCACGCTCGTAGAGACGGTGATCCGTATGTACGCACAAACGCTACTTCAATTTCATTTTTTTTATTTTAAAAGGAATCAAAAACCAAATGATACATAGGTATATAATTATTACAGTATAATATAATATTTTATATACGTTATGTAAGTTCATTAATACCATATTTTATACGTTCCATGTATGGTATGCACGAGTCATATCACTTTGAGGGGGTGGTTGTCTGCAATTCCTCAAATGAAATTATCGTATATATACAACATGAAAAGAATAAAGGTATGCTATAAACGGGAATTACAGAAGATTATAGATAAAATAAATATCATAAATATATTATATAATTATATTTCCATCATAATGGCCACCATTAGAGGTGGTTTTAGAATATTGAACAATCATCGTTTCGTGAGGCACTAGTTCGCCCTCCACAGAAACATTATGTTATATACCGATTAGATGGAGGTGTGTGTAAGTGTTATTCAAATCCTTCTCATAAAAATAAACTAGAATATTTAGGATATTGGTTTTTTATAAAATAAATGAATAAAAAGAGTTGAGGGGGTTGGAGAAGTAAAATAAACGAAAAGAACTTAAGAGGAGATGTTACCTTTAAATCGGGTAATTTCCTTTGGTTTGAACCTAAAGGCTTATTTGAAGTGCCTTATGACTTTATTAAGGCTTATAAGAGGAATATTGGGATGTAGGGATCTTAATTTGGTAGATTTTGGATGATCCAAGGGGCTTGAGAGGTGTGAGAAATGTGTTAGATGTGAGGGCTTTTTATAAGGGGGGAGGAGAGGCTTTTTGGAAAGTTTGAAAATATTATTTTAGCATATAATGATTTTAAGTTTATAAAGGTACAAAATTCATTAAAGTAGAATATAAGATGACTCGTATTTGAAATTAAATCATCCAATAAGAATTGGATAGGTTTTTGATATTTGTTTAATTTTTATAATCTCATTTATTTAAATAATTCATTAATGAGGTAAACACTGCATCATTATTGAGTCATAAATAATTTTATTTATTTGAGGTCTAAAAATTACAAAAAATACCATGATGTATGAAATATTTTTATATTTCAAATGAATATTAATTTTTGAAAATATAACTTATATAACCCCTTGTAAAAATTGTTTTACTAAATGATATATGTTTATGTCATTTTTGTCTTTACTTTAAATTAATTAATATAAAGTGTCATTATCACTCTCATGTGGCTCCATGTGGTTCCAAAATCAACCCAAGGATGCATATGGTTGGAAAGGCATAAACCAACAGGAATATGACACGTGTTAGGGTAATTTAATACTATTATAATAATATATGTTTACCCTTATTTACCAGATTACCCTTTAACCATGGTAAATAAAATATTTACTTAGTAAATAGTCATAATGTCAAAACATAAAAGTTAACTATTTACAAAATTTGGAACTCTTGATTCCAAATATGGAATCCATTTTTACAAATTCAAAACAAAGAAATGGCAGAATTTTTTAAAATTAATTCCCGTTGTCAAAACAAAAAGCGTTTTTTTAAGAAATAATAACTATCAAAAGATTGACACTTGTTTATGTCCAGTTTAAATGTGAAATTAAATACAATGACCTAAATTATTTTAAATGATAAAAACATAATCTAATTATACTTTAAAACTACTCAAATTTATAATTTAACACTATAAATTATTTTGATTGAAAAATATGTTCTTAATTAAAATTTAGTATTTTTCACTATTCATCAAAATATGAAAGTTATCAGAAAAGTAAGAAAAAATTATTCAAACTAAATTTTTATATAACTATTATAAATAATAATTTAATTTAATTAAATTGAATATATAAAAGTGTCAAATATTGGTCTAAAAAAGGTTCACCATTAAAAGGCTGCAAAATTACATTTTTTGAAAAATACTTCTTTTATCAGAAAAAATTAATTTGTAATTATATTATGTCTAAGAAACACATAATATTGATGTTAAAATTATATGGAGTATATAAAATTCAAAATTCTGTTAATACTATTCTTAACCGCTTTTTGAATGACTAGTTTGGTAAGTCATGGTGCGCTCGAACTCGGTGTTGCGTCTAGTGCAATTTATTGAATTACTTTGAAGAGATAAAATACTATGAAATATTGGGGTGTTACACTATATAGGATCCTATCTATAATATCACACCATATCTCCCACTATAACCCCTGAAATGGTTGTGTAGAATTGTATTTACAATGAAGTGGTGGGTGTAATGCCCCGACCCCAGTTACCTAGAGTCGGTGCATTATTACATAACATTGGCATGATCACAAGAAAGACCAAATCTCGAAAGACCGATTGGTTTAGTAGCCTTGGAAACACTAGATATATTCAAAGTTTTTTACATTACATAATAAAAAAACATAGTCTCCATATTCCACACTCATATCCCCACATAAAATCCATGCAGGTCATTCATAACTTACTTCTTCACATCCTGGAAAAAATAAAACATAGAAAAGGGGTGAACTCAAATGCCTAGTAAGGATAACAATATAGCGGAAAATTTCAAAAATAAGCATAAACATTTAAGGCAATGCATTAATAAAACAAAATCCTTTTAAACTTGAACTTCAACATAGTATGGAAAAAGTAAAATGAAATAATGCCACTTACTTATTCACATGGATATTCTACTAATCGAATAATCACATGCAATATCAATAACCACTTTCATAATGATGGAATGAAAAATGCCAGACTATCATAACCACATAGCCAAGACCTCGAGCCAAGACTACAAATAAGATTTTGCCAAGGCCTTGTGCCAAGACACTAGTTTGTCTCATGAGACCTACCGATGCATCGAGGAGCTATAGCGGGCTCCACCCGTCACTTATTAAGTCCAATGCATTCCTCATATGAACAGGTTTAAACATAACATAAACATTCGTATTAAAACTAGAATACGAAATGTCAATACTTTAACCACAAACCATGAATGGTATAAAAATAGCACATCCATAGTCAAACATAACTCATTCGATACAATATGGAAGATTGTATTGTATCACATTAACCTCAATCAATAATAATGAAGGATGTTGACAAAGATGAAAATAATCATCAAAAATATTTGAGAGAAATATCTCCCTTTTTCTTGAAATCATTTAAAAGTCACACTATTTGTCAAGAAGCCATTTAAAAATAGATTTTTGAATCAAAGTGTCCCATACCACTTTGAAACTTTTTAAAAGGAGTTTTAATTTCTAAACTTTAATGTCCATATAAATAAATCCTTAAAACCATTTTTAAAACATGAACATTAATGAGAATGATTTAGATGAATAAGTCTTTAAAACATTTAAAAATGGTATTTTAGTTAGAGTTTCTAACCAAAAGAGAGACACTTGAATAAAAATAATTGAGGTAATAAAAACTTTGTAATATCATGAGAATAAAGGGATTCATAATATACTATGTCAAAGTACATTATATACACCACATAAAAGTGATTTGGTGTATATCAACAAAGAAGTCTCAATGGAATGTAAGTTGAGATGAAATCTCTCATAAAGGCCGTATCATTAGGTTAAGGATAAATCAACGACATAATTATGTGTGACAAATATAAATACACTAAATATGATTGGATATTTAGTGTAAATCAATCATATGACATTCAAACATATTCTTGTAAAAACAACACCAATGAATTGGATATTTAACTCAACAAATGGAGATTGAGTTAAAATTACTCTTATCAAGTTCATAACGATCACTTGAGAATTTATCAATGGAGTGATTATGTGTATCAAAAGTATATCCACAGAAAAGAGAGTGGAAATTATGACATAATCAAATGAATAGTGATTCCACACATAATCGTGGAGTAATATAATCAATGAAATATGCGTAAAGCCAAATGAGTGGAAATTGAAATTTCGAATTCCGTTATCGATTAGGTAACATAAGAAACATACACCCATGAAATAAGGATCATAAAATTATTATGTATATATACATGAATTAAAGTATAATACACAATGAATACAATTACGGGTAGTACACATACACCACATGTAATAAATAAGTGGTGAACAATGGAATTCTCACGAAATTAAGAGTGAGATAAGAAACCCCTTACTTTGTACTTTTTCCTTGGTCGACGGTAGGTTTACCTCCTGTATAATGGTGAAATAATTTTTATTGAATTATAAAAGAATCATTTACTTTAATATGATATCATATATGATCTTTTAACATTGATTTGTTAATAATATCTTAGAATTATTGTCATTTCGGGTGTTAAAGAGTTCATTTTACTTTATATTCTTTGTTATGTGATCCATATTCATTATTAATGGGATGTATATTATTCATATCCAGAATTATATCAAGTCCTTAGATACTATTTTTAAATCATCAAATTATAATTATACTTGAATGGATATGATGGAGAATGAATCTCATCGCGTTCGTGGAGACTGTAGTCCGTACGTACGCACGAGCGACAATATCATTTTTTTTGATATTAAAATAATATATAATTGGATGGTATATCATATATACAGAATCATTATCATGTTATATTTATTATTTACATGAGTTACACATCATTATTATACCCATCCAAATAATAATATATTGAATAAAAATTACACCACGACGTGGAGACGGTAAGCCGTACGTACGCACGTATGATGACATGTTATTCAAAGGATGGATAGAATACTGAATCTAGTTGTACCATATTTATAATAAAATCAAAGTATATATATGATATTGGATTTGTTATTTTATGATGGTAAAAACAAAGAAAGAAGAAGTGGAAGAAGAAAGGAACTTGAAAAGGGGTGGTGAAAACATTACCTCTTCTTCGAGTTCTTCCTTTTGATTTGATCAAAAGGGATCCTTAGGTTGGCTTTCTGATCAAACTAAGGCCTCTAAGTTGTAGTGAGGGAATTTTAGAGAGTATTTGGGTAGGTTTTGGCCTAACCAAAAGGCTTTTATGGTGTGAAGAAATGATAAGGAGGAGTGCCCTTTTATAAGAGAGGTGAGGGGCACCTTTGGAAAAGCTAGAAATATTAATTTATAATAAATTCATATTCGGTTTCTAATGGCTCCAAAGTTGATTATTTAAAATTTAAGGTGGGGATTGGTCGAAAACCACTCAACAAATATAATTTAGATTGGTTTGGGTACTTATATTAACCTTATCTTTAAGTATTAACTCTTAGTTAATTAGTTTCACTTTTACAATGTCTCTTTGTATTTTTATAAAATATGGTTAATAAACTTACTATATAAATCCAAGTGACCCCCAAGTGGTCCATTAATGATACAAATATCATGATATAAGTCTCTTGTCCGAACCTTAGATTTTTAGGAATTTAATATCAATTAATAATGTAATATTTGTTTTAAAAACTCTTTTATGTCAATTTTGACACTATTCAATAGTTGATTTTGTGAAACTCATAACAGAATGTTTGCTTCTCAAAAAATTACTTAAAGAATTCCTAACATGTCATATTAACTTAGAAAATTATTTTAATTCATAAAAAGTCTCAAATTCTATTTATTTGTGTATTTATAATATCAATTAGTTTAATTTTTCACTATTATGGTAATTACTGCATCATCATTGTGTCATAAATAAATTAAATTATTTAATGTCTAAAAATTATAAATAAAATATAATTATGTACTAAATCTTTTTATATTTCTAATGAATTTTAATAGTCTAAAATCCAACATATATAACCCTATGCAAAAATTGTTTTTCTAAAAGATATATGCTTTTGTCATTTTTGTATTCATTTTAAATTAATTAAAAATAAAGTGTCATTATCACTAACAAATGGATCCATGGGATCCCAAAATCGACCCAAAGATTCCCATGGTCGACCATGTATCAACCAATAGGGTTAAGACACGTTTTAGGGTAATTTAGTATTATTATAATATTATTTTTTTAACCCTTGTTTACCGGATTTACCCTTTAACCAAGGTAAATAAAATATTTACCGAAGTAATTATCCAAAATGTCTAAAAATAAAAGTTACCTATTTAAACAATTTGAACATACTGATTCCAAATATGGAATACATTTTTCCAAATTCAAAACATAGAAGTTGCTGAAATTAATTTAAAATTAATTCCCGTTGTTAAAACAAAAAGCGTGTTTTTAAGAGATAATAACTATCAAAAGATTGACACTTGTTTATGTCTGGTTTAAATGTGAAATTATGTTCAATGACCCACATTGTATTACATGGTAAAAATATATTCTAAATATACTTTAATACCACTAAAATTAATAATTTATCACTATTAATTATTTTGATTAAAAAAGTTGTTTTTAATTAAAATTTAGTAATTTTCACTATTCATCAAAATATGAAAGTTATCCGAAAAGTTCCAAAATTTCACCCTAGGCTAATTTAGATATTCCGAATCCAAAAATGAAGTCCATTTTGAGAGATAGAATTTATAAAATTTCAAAAAGTAGGTATTACTATTCATAACGGCTAGTTTGATTGGTTATGGTGTGTTAAAATCTCGAAGTTGCGTACAATGCACGCCATTGCATTATTCGAAAGGAAACGTACCGTGGAAGCTTGGGGTGTTACATTATCCCCTCCTTCAATAAATTGCATCCTCGAAATTTTTAAAATTGTGCTTGGGAATATAATGGAAAGTCCCACATTGGAAAAATAGTCAATAAAACTATCACGTTAAAAGAAAGAAAGAGAGGTATAAAGGTAATCCAAGATAACCCATACTCAGATTCCATGTAGAAAAACATGGATATGGATGATAAACTAAGTGTCAAGTTCTGATGGAGAGGGATATAAATCATTATCAGGGGAAAGTTAACAATAATAAAACCACAAACTTGTGTTGGGACAAACGACCATTAGTCTTTTAGTAGGAAATTAAAAAGACAACATTTTTTTTGTTTTAAGTTTCATTACATAAGGACAAGGAATTAATTTATGATATTGACTAAAAACATAAAGAGATATACTTACTTTTTAAGTAGAGTTTCACTATTTAATAACTTTTTACCACTAACTTATTTTTTTTGAACAATGAGTATTCAAGAAGAGTTGGTCACAATAAAAGAGCTAGAATAAACTTCTGTAGAAATACATGATCCATGTAGGATAAACTATATATTTAACTTGTATTTAGAGATTAATCAAAACCAAAATGGTTAGTATAAGATCTGATGATCCCCCAAATGTATATTCCATTAGAGAAAAAAATACTAATATTAACTTCTAAAATTAAACCAACAATACCCCAAAGTTAAATAAATACCATTCAATAATAAATTCTCCTTAAAATCATTAAATATAATCCAAAATAATATTGAAACCGAAAACTTATAAGAATGTAGTCTTCCACGTTAAATTGTATCTCCAAATTACATCATCTACTCTTAAAGTCACATACTTAAAAGTAATTAACCTAATCACATATTCTTTATTATAGGTTAATCATTTCTATAAATAACCCAAATCACTATAGATCCACAATAAAAACATAGATAAAAATCCACCATTACTCCTCTAATGACATCCCATAGTATTCTATTTTCCTTGGACATATAGTGTTCCCAACAAAGTGAACATCTTCCAAAATAACATTTTTAACTTAATCACCAAATCATTTTCCTATACTATGGGTATTCATTTGATAAGAAATAAAAACCCAAATCAACATATTATTGATCAATAAAATCATTTAACTAAAGAAAATAGTCACACTAACTAGGGACTTCCCTTAGTCCAGTGGTAGGCGATAAATCCCAATCGCACTTTGGTTGTGGGTTCGATTCCCACATCTTTGTCCGACGTGACGGGTTGTCACACGGTCTACATGTTGTCCTTTTTCAAAAACTATATTTTATAATATTACCAAAATGAGATAAATTCCTCAAAATAACATAATTTAACCACAAATTTTATATCATACCTTGCATTTTCATCCCAAATTATAATAACTTATAATTTTCTCAAACCCCAATGATCATATAAAACCAAATGGTTATTTATACCTATATCCACAAGAGAAGAGACAATTCTTCCTCAAATATCATTCTCACATGGAAAACTATGGGGTTACAAATACAAGAGAAAATTATTCCAAAGTAAACCCATCAACAAGGAGCGCTAATACTTTTTAAACATTTCTCCGACCATTTATTTCCACATAGCTTCTTCTTTGACCAAGAAAATATCCTATAGAATAGGACATTCACTCGGGTAATGGCCAGGTCCCCTACATTTACAGCAAATGACTGTAAATGGACTCTTGGGACCATTTTTATCTTCTTTCATAGTACTCTTCATTTTTCTTCGGCAATTGTTCACTTTATGTCCTTCCTTCCTGCACGTAAAGAATTTCATTGTCCCATTGAGACACTTTCCTGGGTGTCTCCTTCCACATTTCCTGCATGATGAAAATTGAGGGTTCTTTTCTCCATGGTCTCCATTCCTGGAGCTCTTATCATTTATCACCTTTCTCTTCCTTGTTGAGTCTGGGAGTTGGTTAATATATATGATGTTGATCATATTTTTGGAAAACTGATTTGGCATAAAGACGATATCTTTTATGCCTATCAACATTCCATTTTTTTGCTCATTGCCACCACCGTTCCCACCTTGTACATCATTCTCAAAGTCACTATGACTTCCTTGGAATCCATCCATTGACTAAAACCAGAAAACATTGTGTGAGTAACAATAGTCGTAAAATCATTTAGAGATTAAAATGTCACCATATTCTCAATTTGAAACATATTAGGATTAACCAAGGTCATTTAATCTCATCTTATATATATATTACTTAAACCGGTTTGTAAAGAAAATGTAAATTATTTTAAGCATATCCCCCGGGAGTGTCGTAACCAAGAGTGCAGCAAGGCCCGTTGTCGTGCACCAGTTCCCGTTCGAGTCTAGCTCAAAGCGGTGTTTTCGGATTTTACCCCTAGGTACATCTGTGCCAGAGCCGCCTCTACCTGCTCGTATCCAGACAGGGATGTATTGCTCGAAAAACTCACAAAATCTCTACAATACCAAAATTCTAGGAAGTTCTTCTATACTAATCCTCAAAGTTCATCTTAGGTCTACGTGCTCTAATCAGAGTTTATCTAAATCTAGCTTACAAGGTTTGTACTAAACTTCCTTTGATACCAACTGTAACGCCCCGACCCCAGTTACCTAGAGTCGGTGCATTATTACATAACATTGGCATGAACACAAGAAAGATCAAATTTCGAAAGACCGATTGGTTTAGTATCCTTAGAAACACTAGATATATTCATAAAGTTTTACATTACATCATAAAGTGAAAAACTACTAAAACAACATAGTCTCCATATTCCACACTCATATCCCCACATAAAATCCCTGCAGGTCATTCATAACTTACTTCTTCACATCCTGGAAAAAATAAAACATAGAAAATAGGTGAGCTCAAATGCCCAGTAAGGATAACAATATAGAGGAAACTTTCAAAAATAATCATAAACATTTAAGGCAATGCATTACTAAAACAAAATCCTTTTAAACTTGAATTTCAACATAGTATGGCAAAAGTAAAATGAAATAATTGCATTTACTTATTCACATGGATATTCTAATAATCGAATAATCACATGAAATATCAATAACCACTTTCATAATGATGTAATGCATAATGCCAGACTATCATAACCATATATCCAAGCCCTCGAGCCAAGACTACAAATAAGATTTTCCCAAGGCCTTGTGCCAAGACACTAGTTTGTCTCATGAGACCTACTGATGCATCGAGGAGCTATAGCGGGCTCCACCCGTCACTTATTAATTCCAATGCATTCCTCATATGAACAGGTTTAAACATAACATACACATTCGTATTAAAACTGGAATACGAAATGTCAATACTTTAACCACAAACCATGAATGGTATAAAAATAGCATATCCACAGTCAAACATAACTCATTTGATACAATATGGAA
This sequence comes from Viscum album, assembly GCA_963277665.1. Lineage (NCBI taxonomy): Eukaryota > Viridiplantae > Streptophyta > Magnoliopsida > Santalales > Viscaceae > Viscum > Viscum album. The sequence continues at coordinate 691,341,175 of OY728122.1, forward strand.
GATTGTATTGTATCACATTAACCTCAATCAAGAATAATGAAGGATGTTGACATAGATGAAAATAATCATCAAAACTATTTGAGAGAAATATCTCCCTTTTTCTTGAAATCATTTAAAAGTCACACTATTTGTCAAGAAGCCATTTAAAAATAGATTTTTGAATCAAAGTGTCCCATACCACTTTTAAACTTTTTAAAAGGAGTTTTAATTTATAAACTTTAATGTCCATATAAATAAATCCTTAAAACCATTTTTAAAATATGGACATTAATGAGAATGATTTAGATGAATAAGTCTTTAAAACATTTAAAAATTGTATTTTAGTAAGAGTTTCTAACCAAAAGAGAGACACTTGAATACAAATAATTGAGGTAATAAAAACTTTGTAATATCATGAGAATAAAGGAATTCATGATATACTATGTCAAAGTACATTATATACACCACATAAAAGTGATTTGGTGTATATCAACAAAGAAGTCTCAATGGAATGTAAGTTGAGATGAAATCTCTCATAAAGGCCGTATCCTTAGGTTAAGGATAAATCAACGACATAATTTTGTGTGGCAAATATAAATACACTAAATATGATTGGATATTTAGTGTAAATCAATCAGATGATATTCACACATATTCTTGTAAAAAAAACACCAATGAATTGGATATTTAACTCAACAAATGGAGATTGAGTTAAAATTACTCTTATCAAGTTCATACCGATCACTTGAGAATTTATCAATGGAGTGATTATGTGTATAAAAAGTATATCCACAGAAAAGGGAGTGGAAATTATGACATAATCAAATGAATAGTGATTCCATACATAATCGTGGAGTAATATAATCAATGAAATATGCGTAAAGCCAAATGAGTGGAAATTGAAATTTCGAATTCCCTTATCGATTAGGTAACATAAGAAACATACACCCATGAAAGAAGGATCATACAATTATAATGTATATAACCATGAATTAAAGTATAATACACAATGAATACAATTACAGGTAGTACACATACACCACATGTAATAAATAAGTGGTGAACAATGGAATTCTCACGAAATTAAGAGTGAGATAAGAAACCCCTTACTTTGTACTTTTTCCTTGGTCAACGGTAGGTTTACCTCCTGTATAATGGTGAAATAATTGTTATTGAATTATACAATAATTATTTACTTTAATATGATATCATATATGATCTTTTAACATTGATTTGTTAATAATATCTTAGAATTATCGTCATTTCGGGTGTTAACGGGTTCATTTTACTTTATATTCTTTGTTATGTGATCCATATTCGTTATTAATGGGATGTATATTATTCATATCCATAATTATATCAAGTCCTTAGATAATATTTTTAAATCATAAAATTATAATTATACTTGAATGGATATGATGGAGAATGAATCTCATCACGTTCGTGGAGACGGTAGTCCGTACGTACGCACGAGCGACAATATCATTCTTTTGATATTAAAATAATATATAATTGGATGGTATATCATATATACAGAATAATTATCATGTTGTATTTATTATTTATATGAGTTACACATAATTATTATAACCATCCAAATAATAATATATTGAATAACAATTACACCACGACGTAGAGACGGTAAGCCGTACGTACGCACGTATGGTGACATGTTATTCAAAGGATGGACAGAATACTGAATATGGTTGTACCGTATTTATAATAACATAAAAAAATATATATTATACTGGAGTTATTATTTTATAATGGTAAAAGCAAAGAAATAAGAAGTGGAAAAAGAAAGGAACTTGAAAAGGGGTGGTGAAAACATTACCTCTTCTTCGGGTTCTTCCTTTTGATTTGATCAAAAGGGCTCCTTAGGTTGGATTTCTGATCAAACTAAGGACTCTAGGTTGTAGTGAGGGAAGTTTATAGAGTATTTGGGCAGGGGTTGGACGAACCAAAAGGCTTTGAAGGTGTGAAGAAATGAGGAGGAGTGCCCTTTTATAAGAGGGGCGAGGGGCACCTTTGGAAAAGCTAGAAATATTAATTTATAATAAATTCATATTCGGTTTCTAATGGTTCCAAAGTTTATTATTTAAATTTTAAGGTGGGTATGGGTCGAAAAAAACTCAAACAATAGAATTTAGATAGGTTTGGGTACTTATATTAACCTTATCTTTAAGTATTAACTCTTAGTTAATTAGTTTTCACTTTTACAATGTCTCTTTGTATTTTTATAAACTATGGTTAATAAACTTACTATATACATCCAAGAGACCCCAAAGTGGTCCATTAATGATACAAATATCATGATATAAGTCTCTTGGCCGAACCTTAGATTTTTAGTAATTTAATATCAATTAATAATATAATATTTATTTTAAAAACTCTTTTATGTCAATTTTGACCCTATTCAATAGTTGATTTTTGTGAAACTCATAACAGAATGATTACTTTGAAAAAATTTGCTTATATCATTCCTAACATGTCATATTAACTTAGAAAATTATTATAATTCATAAAAGTCTCAGATTCTATTTATTTGTGTATTTATAATATCAATTATTTTAATTTTTCACTATTATGGTAATTACTACATCATCATTGTGTCATAAATAAATTAAATTATTTAATGTCTAAAAATTATAAATAAAATATAATTATGTATTAAATCATTTTATATTTCTATTGAATATTTATAGTCGAAAATACAACATATATAACCCTATGTAAAAATTGTTTTTCTAAAAGATATATGCTTGTGTCATTTTTGTATTCATTTTAACTTAATTTAAAATAAAGTGTCACTATCACTTACAAGTGGATCCATGAGGTCCCAAAATCGACCCAAAATTCCCATGGTCGACCATGTATCAACCAATAGGGTTAAGACACATTTTAGGGTAATTTAGTATTATTATAATATTATTTTTTTAACCCTTGTTTACCAGATTTACCCTTTAACCATGGTAAATAAAATATTTACCGAAGTAATTATCCAAAATGTATAAAAATAAAAGTTACCTATTTACACAATTTAAACATCCTGATTCCAAATATGGAATCCATTTTTCCAAATTCAAAAAACATAAGTGGAAGAAATTAATTTAAAATTAATTCCTGTTGTTAAAACAAAAAGCGTGTTTTTAAGAGATAATAACTATCAAAAGATTGGCACTTGTTTTTGTCTGGATTAAATGTGAAATTATGTTCAATGACCCAAATTGTATTACATGGTAAAAATATATTCTAAATATACTTTAAAACCACTCAAATTCATAATTTATCACTACTAATTATTTTGATTAAAAAAGTTGTTTTTAATTAAAATTTAGTAATTTTCACTATTCATCAAAATATGAAAGTTATCCGAAAAGTACCAAAATTTCACCCTAGACTAATTTTGATATTCCGAATCCAAAAATGAAGTCCATTTTGAGAGATAGAATTTATAAAATTTCAAAAAGTAGCTATTACTATTCATAACGGCTAGTTTGATTGGTTATGGTCTGTTAAAATGTCAAAGTTGCGTACAATGCACGCCATTGCATTATTCGAAAGGAAACGTACCGTGGAAGCTTGGGGTGTTACAATGGGGAATATTTTCAACCCATTTCTGTCTGTAAAATTTAAATGATTTTTCCCACTATTAGTATGAATATTTTAACACCCTGACCCCTCTAGACTAGAGCCAGTGTATTAATTATTACATTGGAATGATTAAAAGGAATTAAATCCCGAAGGAACGATTAGTTTAGTCTTCTTAAAGAAACTAGATACATATATGTAACTAAAATTACATTAGGGAAGGTGAAAAAAAACAATACCTTGAAAAAACTAAAAAAAACTGCAACCACAGGAACTCAATAAATAGTATCCTCTTTATAACCTATTTAAGGTAAACAAATGAAAGGGGAAAGCTCAAATTTTTAGTATGGGTTTCAAGTAGCAGAAGCATGAATCAAAAATAACTGAATCAAAAACTAATATAACATGGTGAATAAATGAAAAACACACACCATTAATAAACTGAGAAAGAGCCTGCATCCATTGATTTTTTCATAGTGAGAAACTCAGGGATAATAATAAATGAAAATGAATAAATTGAATTATTATTAATTAGACACCATATATCTGGAACATGATACCATAATACCATTAAAAGGGTTTAGTTCTATGGGTAGAAACTCATATGATTTTTTGGAAACAAACTCGAAGGGTTTGTTGCTAACTGATTTGTCTCATGTGACCTGTCGATGCATCGAGGGGATATAGCGGGCCCTTCCCATCACTGAAAGTCCAATTTATACTTTATACATAGATTTAATAAAAGTACAATATGTATTCTCAATATTCATATAGATTATAGAATAAAGATTCATCGATATTTACCTAGTTAAAACAACTATCCAAATTAACAACATATGTGAAATGGTATTCAGATTAAGGAAATAATCATATCCATGCTATAATAAAATGGATATTTACCCGAATTATAATTTCAAATGAAAAATGATCTCAAATGGGTGGTAGATACACCACATAATAAATATTAGGTGCACAATACCAAGTAGGCCCCAATGAAATGGAAATCGAGACAAAGTCACTTACCATAGAGTAATCAATTGAATCGTATGACCAAAAACAATTAATAATATAATGAATCATATAATTCCTGGAATATAAAGAGAATAATGATATTTTATATCAAATTTCAGTATACATATTCCACATATAAGAAATAAGAGGCGAACAATAGAAATCTCACGGAATTGAAAGTTTGATGAGAAACCCCTTACAAACATTTCGGCATGGTAACAGGTTTTCTTGTGAGGTCTTAAAGAGTGGTAAATGGGAATAAAATGATTTATATATTATAATATAAGTATGGTTGAGGTGATAAAACATACCCCATTATTATTAATTAAAAATAAAATGACACAACATAGGGGAATTCTTGAACAAAAGTGAGGGAGAGGATCCCTTGCCGTATGCCCGAAGGTGTTCTCGATTGATCTTAATGACCTGAATAATAAAATTTATCTTCATTAATTAATAATTAAAGAACCTAATTAAAATTTAATTTATTTATCATAACCTTATTAGGTTCATTCATTCCCTTTTTGATGGGTTTAATAGAATTAATTTTATTGTTTTGGAAGCATTTTCTTCCTTGGTTTTCATGATCGGTTTACTTGTATTCATGAATGGATGTTCTTTTGAAAGGTTGTTAAACGTCCCTAATTGTAAATATATATTATTAGTGTCATTATAAATGATCTTATTACTATTTTGGGTTAAATAACATAAGGATGACTCATTAGTTAAAAGTTATTGATAAACGGTTGGATTGCCTTAGTAGTTTTGTGCATAATGAACTTGTCTTGTATTATTATTTTATATTATGAGTATGTAAAGATTAAAGAACCTTGAATAAGGTAAGATATATATATTATTATATGGTTCAACAATTAAAAAGGTTTCATGACCAGTATTTAAGATATTAATAGAAATTGAAAACTCGTCATCCTTGAATGTGATAAATTAACACATCTCAGATAGTATTTTCATTTTTAGTGTAAGAGGTGGGTGAAAAGAGAGATGATGATGAAATATTACATTAGCATAATAAAATTCCAGTCCATGTAAGGTAATGTAATTATAATATCTTTTGTATTTGGGGAGGTGATGAGAGAGCAACAAAATAATGGAACGTGTAAAAGAATTTAAATGAAAAGAGAAGAGATGTTCATCTCTTGAGTACTCCTTGAAAATCTTCTAATGGACTTGTTTTTTGGCCTTTTGGTGGACTAGAAGGTCTTGGATTTAGAGGAGGATATTAGGGATATATTTTAGTATAATTCAGAAAAATATTGAATCTTGAATGGTGTGTGAGGAAGATGGGGTGAGGGGTGGTTTATATAGTGAAGTGGAGGAGGGATTTTACATTATTTTAATCATTATTCTAATATTTTTCTCAAGACTATGAATAGTCTTGATTCATGTGATCTAAAAGAGTAATAATGACATGTGAGTTCGAACCAATTGGGATTACATCTTCCTTCAATAACCTATGATGCAGTAAATCAAGTATTTAACATTTATTGTAATTTATCATATTTTACTATTCATCGAAAATTCAAGAATTTCAGAAAAATCCCCAAAATTAACCCTAACCATTTTTCGATGTGTAGAATCCAAAAATGATCTCCGTTTTTAAATTTTTTTTCTAAATAGGATAAATTTAATTTTTAATTAAAATCATTATTTAATAGAAAAATTAAAACACTTAAAATATTCATCTTTATTTTTAAGGTGCCTACATTTTATTTATACATTAATGAGTAAGGATACCAGTGATAATGGTCTTATTACTATTCACAACCGTGTATGTCTTTTTTTCATAATTCAAAACAAAAATGTGGAAAATTTTAGTTTAATGGATAGGTTATGACTATCTCTTAAATAACCAAGTTTTGTTTCAAATATATTCATTACTTTATGAAATATAGTCTATCTAATGAATAGAATGTATTTAAGAGAAACATACCATAAAATGTTTGGGGTGTTATATTATTCCCCCCTTCAGAAATTTCGTCTTCAAAATTTTTCTTGTATAAATACCTCTAAAAAGATGTGGGTGGTTCTTCTTCATGACATCCTCAGGTTTCTAGGTTTCTTCCTCCATATTATGGTTTCTCTAAAGAACCTTTACTAGACGAGTTGTCTGATTTCTCAAAACCTGCTCTCTTGTGTCAAGAATCACGATAAGCTCTTATCAGTCTGAAAAATCAGGTTCCAGTTCTATTTATTCATAGTTTAGTACATGAATTGGGTCTATAATGTATTTATTTAACAACAACACATGGAACACATTATGAACTTTGGAGAGACTTGGTGTCATTGCTAAATGGTAAGCTACAACTCTGATCCTTTCCAGAATTTCAAATGGTCTGATGTACCTAGCGACCAGATTCCTTTTCTTATCAAACCTTAAGATACCCTTCCACTGAGATACTTTTATAAAGACATGATCTCCTACTTGAAATTACAAATCCTTTCTCTAGTTGTCATCATAACTCTTTTTCTTACTTGGGGATACTTTAATATGGGCCTGAATTTTCCTTACCTTTACTATTGTCTCTTCGATAAGTTCTGGGCCTAAAAGTTTACTCTCAGGAACCTCATCTCAACAATTTGGAGTTTGAGACCTCTTACCATATAATTCTTCACATGGCGCCATTTGAATGCTATAATAGAACCATTATTGTAGGGAAATTTCACCAAAGGAAAGTATTGATCCCACATACCCTGAAAGTCAAGAGAGCATGATATCAACATCTATTCTAGTGTCTGAATAGTGCTTTCAGACTGTCCTTTGGTTTGGGGGTGGTAAGCAGTACTCATATAAAGCTTAGTATCCATTGCCTTCTGGATAATTTTGTAAAATTTTGATGTTAAATGGGGATCTTGATCAGACAAAATCGATAGAAGTGCACCATGAAGTCTTACAACTTCATTAATATAAAGCCTTTCTAGGCACTCCATTGGTAAATCCTATCTTATAGCAAGGAAATGTACAGATTTTTTGAGATGATCAATGATTACCCATATTGGATCATTCCTTCTAGGTGTCCTTGGTAGTCTTGTGACAAAATCCATCGTAATGTAATCCCACTTCCACATAAGAATAGGTAGAGGATTCATCACCCCTATATGATGTTTCCTCTCTTCCTTCACTTGTTGAAAAATTGGAGACCTTGACACATAGTCATAAATTTATCACTTTATATTATCCCACCAAAAATGTTCCTCTAGATCTATATACATCTTTGTGTTACCCGGGTGTTTTAGTAAATTTGAGCTATGAGCATCGTCTAATATTTCTCTTTTTATCTCAGGAACTAATGGAACACATAACCTCTTCCCAAATTTTAGAACTCCTTCCTTATACATAAAGTCTATCAATCTACCATCCTTAACAACATTAATTTTCTTGTGTAGATTCTCATCATCAGATTGAGAGTTTTTTATCATCTATAGTAAATATGGTTTATCAGTCATTTGAAAGAGGAAATATGTTTCCCCATCCTTAACAATTCCCATATCTATCATTAGTATATTCATGAATATAGGATCTCTCTCTATCCTCATTTGGGTCAAAAGTCCATGATCTTTCCTACTTAATGCATCTTCTACCTTATTTTCTTTCCTGTGTGGTAGTCTATTAAACAATCATAATCTTTGAGTAACTCGATCCATCACCTTTGCCTCATGTTGAGTTATTTCTCTGTGAAAATGTATTTAAAACTCTTATGATCCATATATATCACACAAATTTTACCATAGACATAATTTCTCCATATTTTCGGAGAAAATATTACGAATTATAACTCAAGATCATGAGTTGGGTAATTTTTCTCACGATTCTTTAGCTTTCTTGATGAACAAGAAATAAATTTATCATTTTTTATAAGGATGCAACCCCAGTCCATTATTTGATACATCACTGTATATTACAAATACATCATTTCATGATGGAAGAGTAAAAATTGGAGAATTTAACAATATTGTTTTTAATTATTCAAATAATTTTGTACATTCTTTCATCCATAAAAACTTAACCCCTTTACGTGTGATCTTGGTTAGTGGGCTAGACAATCGGGTGAAATTCTGAACGAAATGCTGATAGTAACCTGCTAGGATAATAAAACTGTGTACCTCGTTTATGTTCGTTTGTTTGGGTCATTCTTGGATTCCATTTGTCTTCATAGGATCAACTAGGATTCCATCCTTAGAGACAATGTGGTGCAAAAAATAAACTGATTGAAGCCAAAATTCACACTTTCTAAACTTCCCATATTATTCATTTCTTTTAAGTGTTTTCAGAATAATATTCAAGTGATTATAATAGTCTTCATAGATTTTGGAGTGTACTAGGATATCATTGATAAATAAAACAAAAAAGATATCAAGATATTACTTGAAAACTCTATTAATTAAATCTATGAAAAAAGAGGGTGAATTTGTCTGTCCAAAAGGCATCACTGTATGCTCATAATGCCCATACCTTGTTCGAAATTCCATATTTGGAATGTCTTCCTTCCTCACCCACAACTGATGATATCCAGATCGAAGGTCAATCTTTGAAAAATATTGTTCTCCATGATGTTGATCAAATAAATCATCAATTCAAGGTTGAGGATACTTATTCTTTACTGTAATATCATTTTTTTTATAATCAATGCATAGCCTCATGGATCTGTCTTTTTCTTGAAAAAGAGGACATGGTCTCCCTATGGAGAAACACTAGGTCGAATAAATCATTTTTCACTGAATTCCTCTAGTTTTTTCTTTATATCCACTAATTCCAAAGTCGACATTATGTAGGTAATCTTTGATATAGGTCTTTCACCAGGCATTAAATCAATAGAGAACTCAAATTCCCACTCTAGAGGATGTTTAGGTAAATCCTCTATAAATACTTCAATGTATTATTGCACTATATGTACATATTCAATTTGAATATTTCTTTCCTCACCCATAGATATTGGGTTCTATTCCTCTCTAAGAATTGCATTCACTAGATATACTGGGGGTGTATCTAATTAAGAATCAGATGGCAAGGTTTATACTCTAAAAATAAGGGATTCTACATTATTTTCAAATATTGCAACTTCTTTCTTCTTGGAATAGATCTTTTCATCATAATTTGAAATTAAATTCATATGGAGAATTATATCAAACTCATTCATTGGTATGATGATAAGGTTAGAAACTAAAGCACGTTTATGTGTCATTAGGGGTACTGATCGACATGCCTTTGTTTTAATGATACATCCCCTAAGAGTTTTGACTGGAAACACCTTTATTAAATGAAATTGTAAATAACTAATTTTCTTGGAAAACTGGGAAGATATAAATGAATGTGATGATCCAGAATCAAATAATGTATTGGATAAGTTTTAGGAAACAATTAATGTACATTCCACCACATCATTGGGATCTTCGACCTCCGCAGTTGTAATCTCAAAAGATTTACCTTACTCTCGTGGCCTTTTTTGAGGCAAGTTTCCTTGGCTCTTAGGACACTCATTTTCATAGTGTCCCATATCTCTTCAATTGTAGCATTGAACATCATCGACTTCATTAGTCCTTTTGAATTCATTAGATCGATGTCCCTTTTCTCCACACTTTTAGTAGACTCCAACGCCATTCTAGCATTTTCCACTATGATTCTTTCCCCATTTCTCGCATAATGATAATTTCTTCGTTCCCTTGTTCTTATTTGGTGCTTCACTTTTTCCATGGTTATCATAGTACTTCTTCTTATCTTGGTTTCCCTGGAAAAAATTTGATCTATCAAACTCCCTCTCTGTTTTTAAAGAACTTAATACAATTCCATCATATGATGAAAATGTTTGAGAAGCCAGTTCCCTTAAAAGACTTGGCTTGAGACCATTAAAGAAATGATCAATCTTGTCTTCTGAGTCACGTATGTAATCTATAACATACCTGGATAATTTTTTGAAGGTAGACTCATTCTCTAAAACAATGTTTTCTTCCCTTTGCTTCAAGCCAAGGAATTTCCTCTGCATTTTGGTTTGTTGTTCATGATAGAAATATTTTTCAAAGAATATTCCCTTAAAATTACTCCATTAAATATCTTCTATCTCTTCTTCCATTGTGGTATTCTGGATCAAGGACCACCATTGAAACATGTCACCCCTAAGACAATATACTGCCAGCACTAACTTTTCAATTTCATTGCAACTTAATGCCATGAATATATTTTTAAGGGACTTGATCCACTGCTCAGCTACCACTGAATTTTTAGTCCTAGTAAAAGACGGGGGCTTCTGGCACATGAAATGATCCAACACATGTGTAAAATGGTTATTCGTCACAACCTGAGTAAGGTTTACTAATATGATCATGATCTGATCTGCTCCAACATTAACTATGTTGACTTTCTTAGTTGAGAGATCCTAACAATGTACACAAGTATTGATTCCCCTTATTCAATTAGGAACCATTTCTAAATAATTTAATACACTAGATTATGTTGTGAATCATAATTTATAATCTTGATTAGAAAATTACTTAGCATAAATTGAAATCCTATGCATAGCTAATCTCATTAACATGGTTTCTATGAGAAAAAATCTACATTAAAATCCTTCATAATGGCTTGTAAAGAAAATTTTAATTATGCTAAGCATATATCTGAGAGTGTCAAACCAAGAGTGCAGAAATAACCCTTGTCGTGTACCAGGATACCCCAGGTCAAGCCCAAAACTCATTTTCAGAGTTTTCACTCCTAGGTACATCTGTACTAGAGCCACCTCTACATGTTTTTATCTAGGAAGGGATATATATTCTAGAAATATCCATTTAATCTATTCCTAACAAAAAATATAGGACATTCTTGTATGTTTATCCTCAAATACTACTATAGGGATTTGTTCCCTAATCTACATTTTCTAATCTAGTTTCCAAGTTTTCTACTAAACCTCCTTTGATACCAACTATAACTCCCCGAACCCTCTAGACCGAAGCCAGTGCATTACTTATTACAATGGCATGATTAAAAGGAATGAAATCCTAAAGGAATGAAAGGTTCAGTAGTTTGAAAGAAACTAGATACATAGATGTAACTCAAATTACATTGGGAAAGGTAGAAAAAAACAATACATAGAAAAAAATTAAAAAAACTACAACCATGAGAAATCAATAAATAGTATCCTCTTCATAACTTTTTGAAGGTAAACAAATGAAAGGGGTGAGTTCAAATTCTTAGTAATGATTACAAGCAGCGGAAATAGTAATCAATAATAACTTAATAAAAAACAAATATGGCATGGTGAATCAATAAAAACCACATTCCATTAATAAACTGAGAAAGAGCCCGCATCCCTAATTTTTTTCATAGTGAAAACATCATGGATAGTAATAACTGAAAATGAATAAAGTGAATTATTATTAATTGGATGTCATGTTTCTAGAACATGATACCATAATTCTAATAAAATGGTTTAGTTCTATGGGTAGAAACCCGTCTGATTTTTTGGAATGAAACTCGATGGGGTTGTCGCTAACTGATTTGTCTAATGAGACCTATTGATGCATCGAGGGGCTATACCAGGCCCTTCCTGTCAATGCAAGTCCAAATAATTCTTTATACGTAGATTTAACACAAGTACAATATGCCTTCTCAATATCCATATAGACTAGAGCATACATATTCATCAATATTTCCATAGTTAAAATGACTTTCCAAATTAACACCATATGTGAAATGGTATACGACTTAAAGAAATAATCATATCCCAGAAAAAAGAAAATAGTCATTTACCAAAATTTTAATTTCAAATGAAAAATGATCTCAAATGGGCTATATATACACCACATAATAAAGATTAGGTGCACAATACCAATTAGGTCTCAATAAAATGGAAATTGAGAAAAAGTCACATACCACATTGTAATCAATTGAATCGTATGAGAAAAAACCATTAATCACTGAATGAATCACAAAATACCATTAATATAAAGAGAATCATGATATTTTATATCAAATGGTAGTACACATATACCATATATAATAAATAAGAGGAAAATAGTAGAAATCCCATAGAATTGAAAGTGAGATGAGAAACCCCTTATAAACATTTAGGCATGGTAAGAGGTGTTCTTTTGAGGGATTAAAGAGTGGTAAAGGGAGATACCATCACTTATATATTATAAGGAAATTATGGGGGAGGTTCAAAAACACACCCCATTATTAGGAATTAAAAATAAAAGGACACAACATAGGGGAATTCTTGAATAAAACTGAGAGAGATGATGATGAAATATTCCATTAACATAATAAAATTCCAATCCATGTAAGTTAATAGAATTATCATAGTATTTAGATGCGGGTAGGTGAGTAGAGAACAACAAAATAATGGAACTTGTAAAATAATTTGAAATAAAAGAGAAGAGATGTCCACCTCTTGAGTAATACTCCTAGAAAATCTCCTTAAGGCCTTCATTTTTGGCCTTTTTGTGAGACCATAAAGTCTTGGATGTGGGGTTGGATCTTAGGGAGATATTTGAGCAGAATGTATTTATGTCTTGAATCTTGAGTGGTGTGGGAGGAAGAGGGGGTGAGGGGTGGTTTATATACTGGAGGGGATGAGGTATTTTACATTATTTTAATCATTATTTTAATATTTTTTCTCAAGACTATGAATAATATTGATTCATGTGATACCAAATAGTAATAATGGAATGTAAGTTCAAACCAAGTGGGATTAAATAATCTTTGCATCGCCTATGATGGAGTAAATCAAGAATTTAGCATTTACCATAATTTATCATATTTTACAATTCATCAAAAATTCAATAATTTCCGAAAAATAACAAAAATTCACCCTAACCATTTTCAGATGTGTAAAATCAAAAAATGAATTCCATTTTTCAAAAATAATTTTCTAAATATCATAAATTTAATTTTTAATTTAAATCATTATTTAATTAAAAAATACCGACACTTATAATATTCATCTTCATTTTTAAGGTTTCTAAATTTTATTTATACATTAATGAGTAAGGTTAACACTCATAAGGGTTGTATTACAATTCATAAGGGTAGGTTACTATTCATAAGGGTATGTTACTGTTCATAGGGTTATGTTACTATTAACTAAAAATTATCTTGATTCCATCAGACTCCAAATATCACCCTGATCGCAACCGTGTATGTCCTTTTTTCAAAATTCGAAACACAAATGTGGAAAATTTAAGTTTAATGTCTAGGTTATGACTATATCCTAAATAAAATAGTGTTATTTCAAATAAACTCAATGCTTTATAAAACATAGGATATCTAATGAATCGAATGTATTTAAGAGAAATATACCATAAAATATTGGGGGTGTTATAAATATAAAATGGTTGTGTTTTAAATTTTTTTCCCAATAATGTATTGGACATCAACCCCCAAAATAAAATCTACTTTTGGAGTTTTTAGTAAAATGTATCCTTGAATTACTAGAGTGTAATTAATCATTCATAATAGACTACTCATGAATGCATATATAAACTTTCTTAATGATTTTTTACCATAAAAATTTATATACACAAGGGATTTGGATCTATATTTTTATATTCATATAAAATAATCTCATTTAGAGCTATGAAACCAGAGTTATGCTTTATTTATTAAGGATTAGTCAATTCTACACATCCAAAATATTTCCAATATGCATGATTCAATTGGGTCTCATAAGGTTTGAATAAATAATAGTTTAAGTTAAATGAATTTATACCCAATAAAAATATCATCATATAAAAAATAAATTTTAAATTTAGATTAGTTCAAAAAAATTTGTGGTAGAAATTTGGAATGATAAAAACACATCAAAATCCAGAATTTTTTCATTTTCAAAATAATTCAAAAAATTACCAAAAAATTAAAAATGACGTAATTACATTTAAAAATAAAATATGAGTAAATTTTATCCATTAAAATACATTTTACTATTATTTAAAAGTTTACTCTTTCACTTATTGTAGGAAATAAAGGTTTAATTTGACAATATCATTGCTGTCGATGTCGCTTACCTATTCCCAGAAACACCAACAGTTGAATATTATTTATAATTTTCAGCACATCCAATTATTGTATCAATTGATACAACCTATTACTGATGAACTTGTGATACCACTTTATTCTCATATATTATCATTTCATGATAGTGATACTTGATTTAGGATGTGGCTATACAACCTTGAGGGTTCAAAACTAACTCCTCCAAAATTCCATCATATCTTGACACCATATTTTGAAATAAATTTTCGTTTGACGAATTACATTTTTTGTAACATCCTGTTACCTTTATTGTGTTATTTTTCCATCACTCTATGTTACCTTATGGTTTTTAAATCCTTTGATGTGATTTTTTTGGGTTTACTGCAGACTGCAAAAGAGGTACACGACATGCACCTGAAGTACACGTCCTGTACATGGTGCTGGTTTCAGGTAGTGGCCTGGTAGACCATGATGTGAAGGGGGAGGACATTTTGTGATCTTTTACACATAATTAATGATGGGTACACGTCGTGTAGAGTGAAAATGTCAATTTTTGATCCGAGGTGAAGTGTTTTTCGACGTAACTTATCCAGCACGACCTTCATGTCGTGACCAAGGGGCACACGTCGTGACCCGACCCGTGCCCATTTAAATTTCACACATTTGAGAGGTTTTTTTGGTCCTTTTTTCTACATAATTCATGTATCTCAACCTAAAATAGTTTTGGTGGTTTTTTGAGAGACTGAATATCTTTCGAATCGATCTGATTAGCTCAAGTTCATCATTTTTTCTACGCTCCATATCTTCGGGTAAGTGTTTTCACCAATTATTCATTGCGATTGATCTCGATAACAACCTAGCCTTGAGTTATTATATCCAATGATCCAAGTTGGATGTTTCTTGTCATCTTCTTCTAGATCCATTGTGATATCTCATTCTGAAGGCCTTTTTCCATTATTGGTTGTGGTGCGGCGTGCATCCTTATTAGAGTTATTTGGTTTTCATATCTTCCACCGACCTTTTTTGTTTTTGTTTGAATCAATATTGTCGTAGATTGGATCCTAGGGTCTCTATTAGTGCTGTTGGGTTTCGTTCTTGGTTTTGGATTCCATTGCAGGCTTGTGCAACCCAAACTTCAAGGTATGTGGTTCCACCGCTAGGCTATGATAGTGAACCTGGTTGTTTTGCTTTGAAAATTTATTTATAAATTGATTTGTAAAATTGGCATGATTGCTGTGTGTGTTGAAAAAGGGTTTTGAAAGAAAAATGGTTTTCCCTCAATTTTGGTAAATGGATTATAAATGGGTTTTAATGGTTTTCAAGACATTGAAACGTGTTTGTGAGAAAGATCAGATGGGTTACCTTGAGTTCTTAATTGGATGGTTTATCTTGAGGACATAGTCCATTTCTTTGTGATTATCAAGGAGGTTTGTCTTGGGGATTTCCTTGGTTTCCTAGTCCTATTGTTCTAGGGGATCAATATTGACATTGGGGGGGGGGGGGGGGTTACTCATGGGTTATTCCTATGATTCCTCAGCACGTTCTTCTAGGATCATTTTTGTGCCCTTTTTTATTTTGGTATGAGTAGTCTTTTTCTTAGAACTATAGTATTCATTGGTTTTGTGATTCCTGTGCTTCTGGTTTATACTCCATGTCTTTCTAAGTTAGCCTTGATATACATGTTGATGCTTGTGAAAAATGTTTTGGAAATATGATTTGGAAAATGATATACCTTATTTTTTTAATAACTATAGAAAATAAAATTATTTACCATGTTTTCTATGAAAACATATTACTTCTTATCATTCCATGTTTTATTTTAAAAATGTGCATACAAGATTTTTTATACTGAGACTTTTTATGGAACACCTGGGTGGGATCCTTCTAATCTTGTTGTATCACACCATGAGCACTGCTTCAATGGTGCATAGAACATTATTTATCTTCTAGTGCATGGAAAGGCAAGGTGAAATAGTGAGGAGGTGAGGTTCATGTCAGTTGGGATGGGTAGATGATGGTGAGACAGTTAGAGTTTTTCTATGCCATTGTTGGAGTAGCTGTTGGTTTTGATTCTGTTGCAGTAAGAATTTTCTTTTGAAGTAAGAAATTGTTCCCTTAGTTTTTTCATTCGATGCTCGGGTGCTTGTCGCCAGCCCGTGGGGGTCGGGAATTCCCTTTGGGTATGTGATGGATCGGTTCGGGTGCTGGGTTTGAGGTTAACCTGGGTCAGTTTGTTACAGTTTGGTATCCGAGGAGGTATGTACTCAAGAATATTTTTTTGAGATGTCTGCTAGATTGGAGATAGGATTGTTGGGACTTGAGAGGTATGTTGTGATGAGTTCCTAGCCTACTCTTGTCGTAACGAGAATCAATTAACCACGGGATATTGGGATATGTGTCTATAGTGTTGGTTTTTTCTTTTGAAATCTCATTTTCAACTTATTGGGTTTCTAGTTTGAAATGAGTTTTGTTTTGTATCTGATCATTATTATGTTTCGGTATGCAATAATATGCCTCCGAGACGTCTTCCATAGGTTCCCCAGGAAGGTGCGACTGATGATCCTCACGGAAATCCACCTATGAATCAGAATCTCATCAAGACTATCATGTGAGTAGTTCATGCTATCAATCAGAATGTTTCATGAGTTCAAAACATAGTGGTTGAAGTACAACCGAGAGTTGGTGGAGCAAGAGATCGATCACATGAGTTCTTGTGTGAGAAGCCACTATCCTATAAAGAGATGAATGAACCTCAAGAGGTAGAGGATTGGATGTACATGATCAATCAAATCTTTAACTTTCTGGAGGCACCTGAGAATATTAGGGTGAATTGTGTAGCGTCCAGACTCAATGGTTCCATCAAGCATTGGTGGGACTCTATAGTCGATGTAGAAAGACATGTGGGCTTGGAATGGAAGGGATTTAAAACCCTGTCCTTTCAGCAGTTTTTTCCAAAGTCTCTATTGTTTGAAAAATCTCTAGAGTTATTATCATTGCAATAGGGAAAGTGTTCGGTGTCATCCTGCACCAACCGAGTTTATGAACTTTTCTGTTTTTCTCCATACGGGGTAAGGGATGACTAGCTTAAGGCTTGTAATTAGCTATAGGGTTTGTGATCGGACTTTAGATTGCACATGTTCATGTTGTAGACTTCTACCTATGCAGAGACAGTGAAAGAAGAAATTATGGTAGAGATGGATTTGGAAGGAAAGGTCAGCACTACTTCCTCTTCTCTTCTAACTGGTGATAGCTTCAGTGGCGTGCATGGGAAGAAGAGGAAGTGGCAAGACCATAGCAGATGTGGTGGAGGTAGGACTCAACAGCGAGCCTCCTCCACACCATCTATTGTAGTTGGTAGTGTGCCTCTAACTTTCTCCCACTACAGCAGGGTGGGGGGGGGGGTGACACCAGACGTTCTTGTATTATGCCCGCAAAGACATGCAATAGCTGTGGACATGTTGGTCATCTACAAAATTTCTATCAAGATATGAATACACCTCATTATGGTGAGGGTTTGTCGGCTCCAAAGGCCGCTGTGGTGAAGTCAGAAGCATCAAAGACTATAGGTCTCCATCCATAGGTGTCAATAGTGAATCATTTACATACAGTAGATGAGTGTCCAATGGAATTTGATGCATGTCCATCAATAGTGAGAGGTACGCTCCTTATTGTAGCCTCAGTAGCTACTTCTTTGTCCGATACTGGTTCCTCCTGCTTGTTTATATCTACATGTTTTGTTGATATGATTAAAATTACAGTAGAACTTATTCCCTTTACAATGTAGTTAGAAACACCTCTTGGTAAGAGGAATGAGTAGGGGTTCATGTCACCTTCTTGTTCATTCACATTAGTTGGCAAAGAGTTGGTTTGTGATTTTCTCATTCTTGATCTGGATTTTTTTGACTTCATCATCGATATGGATTGGATTATTTCTCATTGATATTAGGTTGATTGTTATCATTGGTGTGTTTCATTTCCTACTACCTAGGGGATCTATTGTGAGTTTTAGGGAGATTGGGACCTGGGGTTAGGTCGTGCAGGGCCATCCCGCCTAGAGCTCAGAATATTGTTTGTTGTTGTTGTGTTTGATACCAATGACATTTCTTCTATTGAGGATCTAACTATTTTTGTTCGATAATTTCATAAAGTTTTACCAGAAAAGTTATCTGATATTCCTCTAAAGAGAGAGGTAGAATTCACGATTGACCTGGTACCAGGTACACATTCGATATCGATGCCTTCTTATCGTATGGAACTAGCGGAGTTGAAAGAGTTAAAGATTCTGTTGGGTGGAATATTATAGAAGTGTTTTGTTTTCCCTAGTGTTTCACCTTGGGAATCCCCTGTGTTCTTTTCCAAGAAGTTGGATGGTTCACTTTGGGTGTGTGTGAACTATCGGATGCTGAACCGGGTAACGGTTAGGAGAAAATACCCTTTTCCCCGCGTGTATGATTTGTTTGATTAGTTTAAGGGAGAAAAATTGTTTTAGAAGATCGATCTTTGATTGGGTTATCATCAAATCAGAGTCCCGGAGTCTGATATAGCAGAGACAACCTTCAAGAGTAGGTATGAACATTATGAATATCTTGTGATGCCTTTTTTTTTCTGACTAATGTTCATTCAGTTTTTATGGCCTTGATGAATTGGATATTCTACCAATATCTTGAAACTTTTTTCGTAGTGTTCATGGATAATATTTTGGTTTATTCAAGGTTTGATCATGAGCATGTGTACCATCTGAGTTTGGTTTTGGAGATTTTGAGAAATCCCTGTCTTTATAGAAGGGTTTCAAAATGCAGTTTCTGGATTCAAGAAGTGAAATTATTAGGGTGCATAATTTCAAGCATGGATTATTAGCTGATCCAGATAAGGTAAAATTTATTGTTTCTTGTAAGGAACCACGAATGTGTCTGAGATACAGATCTTCTTGGTCTTACTGGATACTATCGACGGTCGATTAAGGATTTATCTAAGCTAGCATCACCTTTGACTTCTCTTACCAAGAAAGTACTGAAATTATCATGGGATGCAATGTTTCAGTCGTCTTTTGATGGAATGAAACGACTTCTGACATCAGCACCTATTCTGATCTTACCTGAGCCTGGTAAGGGGTACGTAGTGTTTGGTGATATATCGGGTGTTGTTTTGGGATGTGTGATTATGCATGATGATCATGGGGTAGCTTATGGATCTAGTTAGCTCTAGCTGCATGAGAAGAACTACCCCACTCATGATTTAGAGCTTGCTATGGTGATGCATGTGTTTAAGTGTTTGTGGCACTATCTCTTGGGGGAGAATTTCATGGTTTTATCTAGTCATAAGAGTCTGAGCTATATCTTTTCCCAAAGGGATTGAATTTTAGATAGAGAAAATGGGTGTAATACCATCAGACATTTGAATTTAACATCGCCTATACTGCGGGGAATGGGAATGTAGTTGCAGAGGCATTAAGTAGGAAGGTACGGTCATACGATGTTATGGAATTGAAGGAAGAGTGTAATATTATTGGTATTTTTGCTCAGTTTCACTTGGATGCTTAATAAGATGTCTTAGGTATGGTTCTGACCAGTGTTCAGTTGTCATCATCTCTCATGGAGTTTATCTTGAAAAGTAAAAAAAAATATGACGAGTTTAAGAAGTTTCAGGAAAACCTCTATTATGGAAAGATAGTTCCTAGTTGATCTCTTTCTTGAGATGGCATACTTCTCTTTGGAAAGTGAGTTTCTGTCCCCATATCTATGAGAAGTTAGTTTTGTTTGATTGTCAGAGGTCTTTATGGGCCATTCATCTAGGCGCTACAAAGTTGTATTATGTTATGAGAAGACAGTTCTAGTGGCCGAGTGTGATGCGCGACATCGTAGATTATGTGTCCCACTGTTACACCTGCTAATAGATAAAAGAAGATCACTTGAAACCTTTTTATATGCTTCATCCTATTCCAGTTCTAGTTTGGAAGTGGGATGAGGTTTCATTGGATTTTTTTTTAGGTTACCACCGAATCCCCAAGGAAAAAATTCTATCTAGGAGGTTGTTGATTGATTGAAAAATTCTTCTCACTACATTCTGATCAAAGATACCACTAAAGTTGAAGATATAGGTAAGTTGTATATACAGGAGATCATGAGGTTACATGGGAGTCCTTTTTCTATTATTTCAGATAGGGATCCTAGGTTTACCTCAAGGTTCTGGAGGAGTCATTAAGGGGCAATGGGGACTCAGTTCAAGTTGAGTACAACTTACCATCCAAAGAAATATGTCCAGATGGAGTGTGTAATTCAGATCCTAAAGGATATGATTCGTGCATGCATCTTGGATTTTGGTGGTTCATGGGATAACCATCTGGGATTAGTTGAGTTATTTTACAACAATAGTTACCAGTCGTCGATCAGAATGGATCCTTTTGAAGCGTTTTATGGTTGCCTATGAATATCACCTATTTTTTTGGAAAAGGTGAGAAAAGTAGCTTTAGTTTGACCATGACTTGTTTAGAAGACGTGAAAAATGATTCATGAGCTGCGACAACATCTGGTTACCACCCAAAGTCAAAATAAATCATATGAAGATCGTCAGCGTCTTCCTTTGAAGTTTTCCATTGGTGAATGGGTTTTCTTGAAAGTTTCTCCTCGGTTGGGTCACAGTCGACTTGGAAAATAGGGAAAGTTGGCTCCAAGATATGTTAGACTGTGATAGATCAATGAACGGTTAGGGAAAGTTTCTTATCGATTAGAACTTCTAGTTCAGATGTCTGACATTCATGATGTTTCCACATATCTCAACTTAGGAAGTATCACCCTGAGCTCGCTCATGTTCTAAGTTGGGAAGAAATTGAGTTAGAGCCAGATGCTTCTATTTTGGAGAAATTTGTTGAGATCATTGACTATTAGAAGAAATTCTTGTGTGGGATGTTGATTTCATTGGTCAAAATTCTATGGAAACTAGGATTGGATTCTCATGAGACTTGGGAATGTGAGTTTTCGATGAGGGAGAAGTGGCCTTATCTCTTTCTAAAGGATACATCTTCCACATGACTTCTCAGAGACAGAATGTCTTTATGGTGGGGAGTTTTTAAAATCCCATTACCTTTATTGGGTTAGTTTTCCCTCATTCTAAGTTACCTTCTGGTTTTAAAATCCTTTTATGCGATTTTTCTGGGTTTACTGCAGACTGCAGAACATGTACACACTATGTACCTAAAGAAAACGTCGTGTACTTGGTTCTGGTTGCATGTTGTGGTCTGGGAGACCATTTCATGAAGGTGAAGGTCACGTTGTGAGGTTTTACTTCTTCTGAAGGATGGGTACACGTCGTGTAGTGTGTAAATGTTGGTTTTTAATCCAAGGGGATGGGTTTTTCAGTGTAACTTATCCAGCATGGCCTTCACGTCATGAACAAGGGGTACACGTCGCAACCCAGTCCATGACCAGTTTAAATTCATGAGTTTGGGAGTTTTTCTTTGTCATTTTCTCCCCATACTTCATGGATCTCGAACTATTATAGTTCTGGGGAATTTTTGAGAGACTCAAAATCTTCTGGCTCGATACAATCAGCTCTGATTCATTGTTATTTCTTTGGTTCATCTCTCCGGGTAAGTGTTCTTTTCGATTCTTCCTTGTGAATGATCACAATAGAACCATTTCCTTGCATTATTGGATCTAATGATCCAAGTTGGATGTTTCTTATTGTATTCTTATAGATATATTGGTAGATCTCGTTTCAGAGGCCTTTTTTTCATTGTTGGTTGTGGTGCGGTGAGCATCCTTCTTTGAGGTATGTGGTTTTCCTCTCTTCTATAGACCTTTTGTGTTTATGTTTGAATCAATCATTTCATGGATTTGATCCTAGGGTCTTCATTGATGCTATTGGGTTTCGTTCTTGGTTTTGGATTCTGTTGTGGGCATGTGAGACCTAAAATTTGAGGTAGCTGGTTTCGTGTCTCGCCTATGATAATGAACATTCTTGTTTTTCTTTGAAAATTTCTATATAAATTGATTTATGAAATTAGCATTATAGTTGTGTGTGTTGAAAAAGGATTTTCAAAGAAAAATTATTTTCCATGGATTTTGATAAATAGATTATAAATGGTTTTGAATGGTTTTCAAGACATTGAAACATGTTTGTGAAAAAGAGAACATGGGCTACCTTGGGTACTTCGGTGGAAGGTCTAACTTGAGGCCATCGTCCATTTCTTTGTTATCATCAAGGATTTTTTTCTTAGGTATTAACACTGTCTCCTAGTACTATTGTTATTGGGGACCAATATTTACATTTTGGGGCCTTTACTCATGGGGTATTCCTCTACTTCCTAGGCCCGTTGTTCTATGATCAATTTTGTGCACTTGATTATTTTGGTATGAGTAATCTGCTACCTAGAACTGTAGTATTTCTTGGTGTTTTGATATCTATTATTCTTGTTTATAATTATTATATTTCTAATTTATCCTTGATATTCATGTTTATGCTTGTGAAAAATGATATGGAAAAATGATTTGGAAAATGATATACCTTATTTGGTTTAGAACTATGGAAAAGGAAAGTATTTACCATGATTTATATAAAACCTCTTACTATTTATCATGTCGCGTTTTATTTTAAAAATGAGCACAAAAGATTTTTTATATATAGAATTGTTATGGAACACTTGGGTGAGATCCTAATGAGGCTGTTAGATCACACCCTACAAACTACTTTGGTGGTGCGTAGACCTTTATTTTTCATCTAGTGTAGGGAAAGGCAAGGAGCTGCGGTGAGGCAGTGAGGTTCATGTCAGCTAGGAATGAATCTATTTTTAAGCATAACTAAATTCAATTGGATTACACATGTTTTTTACATTTATCCAATAAATTTTATATTCTTAAAATGAGAATGAATCTATTTTTAAACATAAAATACTCTAATATTTTTAAATGGTCATTTTACCTCTTGATGGCGAACTATTATTAAATCTTGTTTTTGTGGATTTTATAAGTTATATTTGAAACAAATAAACTTATTCTATAGAATCGGGACTTAAAAATCAACTTTGTTAGAAATTTTGGTGTTTTCATGATAAATCCATATTTTAATGAATTGTGAAAAATACAACATTTTAATTCAAAACCGTCTTTTCATATAATTTATTTATATAGTTAGATTGAACTTTTAATTGGTTTTAAAGTGTAATTGGATTATGTTTTTATCATTTAATATAATTTTTGTCATTGGAAGTAATTTCACATTGAAATTGGACATAAACACATGTTAATCTTTTGATGGTTTTTACATTTTAAAAACATGCTTTCTGGTTTGACAATGAGAATTAATTTTAAATTAATTTTTATCAATTTTTTATTTTGAATTTGGAAAAATAGATTCCATATTTGGAAAAATAAGGTCCATATTATGTAAATATGTACCTTTTTTGGAAATTATAAATAGTAACTTCAGTAACTGTTTTTATTTACCACAGTTGAAGGGTAAATCTAGAAAATAAGGGTAAAATAAAACATCATAATAATATAAAACTACCTGAACACATCTCCTAATCCTATTTTATGATATATTTCCGACCGTGAGTATCCTTGGGTCAATTTTAGGACCCCATGGATCCACTCAGGTGTGATAATGACATATAATAATAATTAATTAAAACTAAAGAGAATTATAACGTCAACATGTATATTTTTACTATAACAATTTTATGGTAGAGTTATATAATTGATATATTTGAATATAAATAGTTATTATAATGATAAAACTATTTCATATATCATGGTATTTTATTTATAATTTTTAGACATTAAATAAATAAATTTATTTATGACACAATTATGATGTAATGATCACATTATTAATGAAAGATTCAAATAAATGATATTATAAATATTAAAAAAAATTAATTTGAAATTTTTTAATCCACAAATAAATATTCTGGATGATTATGACATATTTGAGTTAATATATTTTGTTCGAATGAATCATGTTTTTATGAATTTAACAAAAATCAATTACTAAATAGTGTCAAAATTGATATAAATAAGTTTTTAAAACAAATACTATTTTAATAAATGATATAATTGTCATAAAAATATTATATTCATCCAAATAACTTATATAATGTTACAAATGTCATTAATGATCCAGTTTAGGTTCTTTTTTTATTTTATAGTAACCATATTAACCATCCAGTGTAAAAATACAAGAAGACATGGTAGGAGTTAATTTATTTTACTAAGGGTTAAAGCCAAAAGATAAGGATATATTTTTGACCTAAACTTGTCTAAAACCTATTGGTTGAGATTATTAAGACCCATACTTATATTATACTCTAAATATATCACTTTGTAACTATTATAATTCTAAAATTAATTTATAATAAAATAATATTTCAAGACTTTCCTAAAGTGCCCCTCCTCCCTCTTATAAAAGGCCACCACCGCTACCCACTTACTCACACCTCCAAGCCCCTTGGATCTCCCAAAATCTACTCAAATAATATCTCAAAATCCCTCCCTTTCTTATATAATCCTCACCTTTGTTATAATGCAACTCAAGGAAGCCTTTTGGATCAAATCAAAAGGAGTTAACTGATTTAGAGGTAACATATTCTCTCAATATCCTTTCATTTATTTTCCTTCTCAAACCCCCTAAAATCTCTTTATTACATTATTTTATAACAAAACCAACATAATAAATATACTATTATGTTTTTTATACTATGTTTTCGACCTAAAATTACACACACCTCCATCTAATGGATTTATAACACACTGTTTCGGTGTACGGCGGACTACTGCCTCACGAAATGATGATTGTTCAATTTTCTCCTACCACCTCTCATGGTGGAAATTATGATGGAACTTTATTTATATATGATATATATTATATTTATATTGTCCCTTTTCTCCTGTAATTTTTATTTAGAACATAACTTTATGCTTTCCATGTTGTGTATATATGATAATTTCGTTTGAAGAAATATGGACTACCGCCCCCTCAAAGTGATGTGACTCATTCCCGTTATACATGGAACATATAAAGGGGGGTTTTACTAAACCTATGTAAAATAAATGAAACAAAATTAATAATAGTATTATAATATACACTCATATAATTTGATTATTATTATTTTTATATGACAAAGAAATGAAAGCAACGTTCATGCATATATACAACCTACCATCTCCCTGAACGATGTATTTCATTTATTATCTCAAAAAATTATGGATATTATAAATGTAAAGACCCGCAAATTTCAAGGAAATTTTTTTCTTAATTTTCTTTGGAATTTTACAAGAGCGCAGCTTCAGACGGCACCTGATTCCGAGGCCCGGTGTGCCCGGAATCAATTTCCGAAGTTTGGCTCGGGTACGTTCAGTGAACGGACGAGCGGGTTTTTCTATCTTTTGAACCGGTGCCCGGAATCGAATTCTGAGGGCACCGATGAAATCGTAGCGCCGGTTTTTGCTTAGAAACGCCTCTTCCGGAGTTGCGTTTGCTCAGACGTGGTTTTAAAATTTTGGGGCTTAAAGTCAGAAATAAAATAAAATTTGTGCGACAACTTTATTTTATTTCACTTAAGCTGCTTGGAAGCCACTTGAAGCCACTTAAAGGCGGCTTGATCTGAGTTGAACTGGATAGGATGCTATCCAGAAATATCCTACCCCCTTGGTAGGATATTTGTGAGGTGGGGCCCGCACGAGCCCCGCCGTTTCTTTCGCTAAGTAACGCACCCGCGAAAACCCGTCAAAGTAACTGAAAAGTCAACCGACGCGTTTTGTTAAATTCTTAACAGACCATTTAATTGAGCAGTTTATTTCGTGAATTAAATGGGCTGTTTCGCTCGTTGAATTAATTCAACGAACTGATGGGTCGTTACTTACGCTTTTGCGTTTGTTG
Organism: Viscum album; assembly: GCA_963277665.1. Taxonomy (NCBI): domain Eukaryota; kingdom Viridiplantae; phylum Streptophyta; class Magnoliopsida; order Santalales; family Viscaceae; genus Viscum; species Viscum album. The sequence goes on from OY728122.1 coordinate 691,367,609, forward strand.
GCATGTTTATAAAATAAGACCAACCTAAAAATCCTTTGAAAGGATTTGAGAGGACCTTTGTTTCTTCATCTCCCCTCCTCGCGAAGAACGCGAAGAATGCGAAGAACGCGAAGAACGCGAAGAACGCCGGAACCGTAATTCGACGACGCACACCGTGATCTGCGACGTCGACGAGCTCTACCCGCGACGTTCTTCGACGACGCCTCTTCTTCCGCGGCCGATCCTCGTTCGGCAATTAAGGTGAGAAACGAATCGTTTATTTCTCCTTTTTTAAATTTCAATAATAACGGATTTAAGTTAATTAAATCCGTTTGATCTTGATCCGGAGATTGGCGACGCGACGCCGGATACCGCGACGACGCGACGATCCCCCTTCTTCCGCGACAAGCAATCCCGCGACGATCCCTCGTTCGACAACGACAGCTGCGAGGTAGGGGTTTATTTCCTTGATGATTCTTTCCAGTGTTTATTCTTTTGAAATAAAGAACCCGATCACGGAAAAATTTTAATTTATTTAAAATTGTTGATTGGTTTTTCCTTTTCCCCCGTTGAGTTTATGACTAACGTGGAGGGTGCGGGTCTAACGAACAAGACCAGGCAACCCTCCGCCGATCTTTTGTTGTGAGGATTTGGCAGACGACGACGAACCGTGCGGCAAGGGCGATCCGTTGATCCCGCAGTGAAGATCGGCCCCCGGGAGGAGCAACGGCGCAGACGGGAGGTAAAACGGGCCACCGGAGCAACTCCGGCGGCCCGCGGAAGGCGGCGGCGGCACGGGTCGCCGGCGCGGCGGCGCGCCGCCGTGGAGGAGTTCCGCCGCGGCTGATGCCGCGGCGGCGGCGGCCGGTTCCGCGGCCGCGCGGAACAGGGGAGGGACGCGGCGGCCCGGCCGCGTCCGCATGACAGGCGGCCCCCCGCGGGGCCGTGTTTTCCTCCAAGCCGCGGGTCAAACCCGCGGCGGTTGCTTCGGCCGCTCGGCCGAAGCCGAGCCGCGCCCAGGCCGGACCGGACCCGGCCTAGCAGGGTCGGGCCGGGTCGGCCCGACCCGGTTCGGCCAGCCCAGGGGGGGGGGGGGGGGGTTCGGGCCGGGTCGCCCCGGGCCCAGAACCCCCGTTTTCGGGCCTTCTTCGGTCTTTTGCCCATATCTTGGGCCTGGGACCTCCGATTGACGAACCGTCAGCGGCTACAAGATCCTTGGATCGATACGGTCGTTTCGGTATATTATACTCAAGGTTTCGGAAGACTTTGGGTTCGGCCGGGTTGGTTCGTACACGAAACCAACCGGGCCCTCGGAGCGGAAACGTTCATAACTTGAGCTACGGACGTCCGAACGACGTACCGTCAGCTGTGGTAGTTTCCTCTAAGTGAGACGAAACTTTTGGCATACTCCGCCCGAGGATCGGACACAGGCGGAGTACGGTCGGGTTGGTTTTGCCCTAAAAACCAACCGGGCCCCTCGGACGAAAATGCCAATAACTCTCAGACCGGGCGTCCGATTGACGCGCCGTCTGTTGCGTTGAGATCCTGTTGTCGATACGGAACTTTTGGATACATCAACTTCGGACTACGTGTCAGTTGATGTATCAGCCTCTCGGCTCGTGGAGCGGACCCTCCTAAACGAGCTCGCTATGTGCGGGAACCCTAGCGCTGGCTGTGACTTCGACGACAGAGCAGAGATCCTCCGTGGACTGCAACGACGGCAGAGCAGAGATCCTCCGTGGACTGCGACGATGGCAGAGCAGAGATCCTCCGTGGACTGCGACGACGGGAGAGCAGAGATCCTTCGTGGACTGCGGCGACGACTGTGCAGAGATCCTCAGTGGACTGCGTCGACTACTGCACTCAGCGATCCTACGTGGATCAATGCTACAGGTTCTGTGTGAGCCCGATCCTATGTGGGTCCTTACTACCGGTTCTGTGTGAGCCACTGCCTACAGGTTCTGTGTGAGCCCGATCCTACGTGGGTCTTTTGCGGGGGTTAGTACCTATCGATCCTTCGTGGGTCCGATGACTTAGATGGATCAGTGATCATCTTTGACGTCATCTGAAAAAGTATACCTGGTTGAGCTGAATCTTATGTTACTCTCCTTTGTGGATTGTGTTGAACTATCCTTTGTGGATTTACTGTTTACTCTCCTTTGTGGATTTGAGTCTTGCTTTCCTTTGTGGATTGAGTTGTTCTTGAGCTCGTGAGCAGAGCTAGAATTGGGGACTTAGGTATATGTATGGGCATATACCTAAGTCGAGTCAGATGTTACTTCGTGATTGCATCTTTCTTTTGTGCTATATCCTTTGTGGATTTCGGGAGACCTTCGGGGGTCTCGGGGTCCTTACTGAGTAGTTATACTCACCCCTGCACGGGCTATGCCCGCACCTTGTTGTGTTGGATGCAGACGACGGACAGCGCTGATCTCGGTTGGGGTGTGGAGCAGGACGGTACCTGGAGGCGGACCACTGGGCGGGACGTGCTCGGAGCGGACGTGGGACCCGAGGAGCCTGGAGGCTATCTGTACCCACCCTTCAGGTGGGATTGCCAGTGGACGACACGAGGCCGCCGTATTTTCTTCAGTTGCTGTTCTTTACTTTTTCAGTTGTACTTTACAGTTGGGCTTGTATTTCCGGCCCCCTTTACTTTTCTTCACTTTGTAGTTACTTTCCGCTTGCTGACTCTGTGGTGGTTGTTACTCATAAAGGCAATGCCTTCCCTGTTTACCGGGATTTTACGCCTTGGTGCTAGTCGCCAGCCCCTGGCCTATGGAAGGCGGGCTTGGGGTAGTCACGGAACAGGCCCCGAGGTCGGGTCGTGACAATAAATACATAGATAATTTATATATATTATATTTAAATCATGAATATTATTCTATAGATAATGTGATTTTTACTACATGGGCAATTTACATCAAAATAAGATCATTTTCGACTCATGTACTGAATATCGACAAAACGTCCAATATAATCTTAAATAATTATAAATTTTTTATAATATGGTAATAAGTGATATAAAAGGAATAATAAAGTTGAAAAATGTTATCAATAAATTATAAATTAACCTAATTTTATTAATCACGGACATAACAATTGTACCTGACGAGTCGTACTCAAGGTAAGAGAACTTCTTAACCCAATTTCCATTCTTTGTGTTAATATTATACTTCTTGATTATTTTGTGCTATGATTATGTGAGAAATAATTTTTTATATCATATATTTTATTTATAATTTATTTATGTTTATTGATAGTGAATCAACATAATAGATCTATTTTATAAACAAAATGATCATTTTAAGGGAAATCTTAATTCAATCTCCATTCATTGAGTTAAATATCCACGTCATTGATTTTTTTACAAGAATAAACATGAATGACCTGTGATTGTTTAAACTAAATATCTACTTATATTGAGTTTATTTATATTTTTTAGGAATAATTATGTCATTTATTTATCCTTAATCTAATTATATGGTCTTTGTAAGGGTCTTCGTCTCAATCTCCTTTCATTAAGGCATATCTTGATATTTTTCACCTTTATTATCGTATAAGGTGTATATAAAACCGTTTTTACACATTATATTTTGAATTAGTTTATTCTCATGATATTTAAAGTTTTATTTAATGACATTCATTAATGATTTTTATTCATGTGTTTCTCAAGTGTCTAGGGGCTCTTTAACTAAAATATCATGTTAAATATTTTACATTTTTATTCTTATAAATATATATATTGAGTGTCCTTGTTTTAAAAATGGGTTTTATTAATTTATTTATATAGAAATGAACATTTTAAAATGCTAAAAGTTTCAAAGTGGTAAGGGGAAATTTGATACAAAATTCGTTTTATTAGATGTTTTAAATGGTTTTTTGAAATGGGTTGTATATTTCAATATCTTAAAATGATTTCTGGTGATTGAAAATGAAATGTTATTAGTGAAATATTGATTTTTGGAATATTTTATGTGTTATGATTATATAATGGTACTTAGATAATTAATGGGTGGTTCTGTGATAAACCAATGACGAGTGGTTACGTGATAAAGTAAAGATGGGTGGTTCTGTGATATACCAAGGATGGGTGATTATGTTATAACCTTTAATGCATTGGGTATTAAATTCAGACATATGGATATTCCATTTAGTGATATGTGTGTAAGTCGACCTTATGGTTATTCTATTTAAGAATTTTTTTGTCCCAAGTTTCCTTTATATGTTATATTTTTCTTTTTATGGGATTTATGGTAATCTTTTGGTTACAAAAATGGAATTCAATGAGCTTATATTCAGTGAAGTGTTTTTGCTACTTCTTTAAGGTTAAAATTATTACTTTATGATAAAGTATTCATGGTTTACATGTTTTCACAAGAATAATAGTTTTAATTCATTGTGTATCCCTTATTGAGATTTTTATTCTCATCATAGGTTTTGATTTTTTTTTCAGGGGACTTAAAGAAGAATAGAGTCAAGGATGGGATTAAGGAAAACTCATGCTATTTAAACATGAAATGAACCGTGTTTCTTTTTTAAAAAGTTTTTGTTTTAGGAGAAAAATTGGTTAGTGAGTAGAAGTGTATACTTTTAATATTTAAGTTGTTATGTATGAGTTATGACCTAATTCTCTAAATCTCTAAACCTGGAAAGATCCCCAATGTGATTTAAAGTCAAATTAATGGCTTATCTTAAGATTATGTTTTGTTTAGGGATGAGGCCTTATACTTTGTATCATAGGTCAGTTTAGATAACTTTATATGTTAGGGTTTTTTTTGTATAAGTGAGAATATGTATATAACCATAATGGTTAGAATATTGGAAAGAGTCATAGTTATTTTAGAAAAATTGAATGAGTTTGAGATAACATGGATGAGTATATATTATTATTTATCTTCCTTACATGATAGTATATGATGCATTTACTGATATGATCACACTACCATTTTTGGATTTAGTAAATGGCTAGATATAAGAGGAACCGAAGTAACAATAGATGTAAAGGAAATGGTGGCACTTTTCTGAATAAGAAACAGAATGAAATGGGAGCTGTTATGAGAACTCTTGTGGTAATTATAAACCAATTATCTGGAGTCATTATTGATCACTTGAACCTTAGTGAGTTTTCTAGGGCATCATATTTTTGAGAAATGAATCCCTATGGAAGTTTATGTTATAATAATAAAGTTAAGTATATTTAACAACCTATGTGTCAAGGATGTGGAAATAAAGACCTATAATAATTTTTTAAAGGGATGAAAAGATGTTATAGATGTGGTAATGATGTTTGTAAAGCAATATCCAAGTAAGGGAAAAGGAAGCATTCAGTGGACTCCAATAAAGGGAATGAAGTTATTTAGAGTTATCAATTGAATATTTTAAATGTGAAGAGTATGGTCATTATTCATATAGATGTATGACAAAGAGGGTTCTAGATTGGGATTAGCTTGACCCTGAAATATATATTTTTATCAATACCTAATGCTATTTTAATTGAATATGATGAAACTAAAAATGAAATATGAAAGGAATGGTTAATTTCTTTTCTCATGCTTTGAAATTATTGAATATTAGGACATGATTCATGTTTTATATTTATAGGAAATAAGTATTAAGGAATAATATAGAATACCCTGGTTAGGGTATCATGAATAATATTGAATGATTAAGAAGTCTATATATAAGGGATTCCCAAGTTATGGTTGATTGTTGGATGATGAAATGTTTAAAACTATTAATTCACTTTTGATGATGGGATTAATTTGGAATACTTTTTCTTGTATGTGTAACCCTATAATTTGTTATGTAAACATATTATTTGAGGAATAATTATCTTTTATTTTGTGTGAAAAATTATAAAGTAATGGATAACCATTATATGACCTTTTATTTTGAGGTAATTATGAGATATTACTTTTGGGATGAAAAATGAATGCCATGAGATAAACTTTGAGATTAAAATATGTTCTAGTTATTTTTTTGGAGATTTTATCTCATTTTGGGAATGATATATGAATTATATATCTTTAGAAAAAATACTACTCATAGGAAGTGTGGCAACCCCTCACATCGGATAAGGCCTTGGGGATCGAACCCACACCTTAAGTGCCACAAGGATTTATCACCTACCACTAGACTGCGTGAAGTCCCTGGTTAGTTCATTTCTTCCTTTTAGTTAAAAGAGTTGATAGACTAATAATAAGTTGATTTTGGGAAGTTATGTTTTTTCAAATGAATATCCTTCGTATTGGAAAATTATTTGGTGACTAAGTGATAAATGTTTTTTTGGAAGACAATCACTATTTTGGGATCCCCTTATGATAAAGTTAAAAAGAATAATTTGGATTTTTTTTGAGGAAGAAAGGTTGAATTATTTTTGGAGAAATATATGATTTAATTATGGACTTATAGTGATTTGGGTTATGTACGGAAATGATTAACCTAGCTTAGAGAAAATGTGATTTTGGAAATTAATTTTTGGTATGAGCCATTAAGAGTGGTTGATGTTATTTGGTGATAAATATTAAAATTTATCTTGGAAGAATATGTTATCAAACTATTCTAAATTTTGGGTTTCAAACATTGATTGGGTTAGTTTTGAGGAATTATATGGGAAATTATTTTTTGAATAGTCTATGTTGTACTTTAGGTATTACTATTGAATTTTGGGGATTAAAAGTAGTTTTCTTCTCTTATAAATGATTATTCTTTTTGGGGAATTATCTTATATTATCCTAATTATTATGGTTATGGTTAATGTTTCAAGATAGAATGAATAGATAGTTAATATTTTTTGGATTATGTGATTCTATAGAAGTTTATTCTTGTGATTTAGGTGTGACCAAGTCATCTCGAATACTAAATTTTTAGAGAAAAGATGAGTTTGTGGTAGAAATTTATTAAAGGATGATATTCTACTTGACAAGTAAGTATGTTTCCTTTTGTTCTTAATCATGCTCGTAAATAAATTCCTCATCTTTATGAAAAGGAACTTAAAACAAAAATGTTGTTCATTTACGTTTCCTACTATTAAATTAAAGATAGTTTAACCCATCCCATGTTTGTAGTTTTCTAATTGTAAACTTTCTCCTAATAATGTTTTCTATCACTCTCCATCAGAACAAGATGATTGTTTTTTCTTCCATATCTGTAGTTTCCTTTAAGGAAATATGAGTTATATCCTATTATATTTTTAATTCTCATTCATTCTTTTGAAGTTGCAGTTTTATTGACTCTTTTTCCGATGTTGGATTTTCAATGAAGTTACCATGCCAAATTATAAAATTTCGAGGATGCAATTTTCAAAAGGGGGGAATGTTGTAATATCCTAGATATTTATAGAATAATCAATTTAGATATATATTAATATTTATAAATAATAAATTAATTTTACATTAAAGGGGACACTTTGTTGGATAGCGTACTCAACACGTAACAATGACTTTTTTCGAAATCTTACATTGCACACAACATTGAGTTATACTGAAAAATAATACAATAATAATATTATTATTTTAAATGGTAGTTAAGGCCTAACCATTGTATTAGCGGGAATGAACAGAACTAACTAAAATATTATTACAAATGTTTTTTAAATGTTTTTTCATTTATCTTATAAAATTTAGTTGCTTAAAATGAGAACAAATCCATGTTTCAACATAAAGCACTCTAATATTTTTAAAAGGTCATTTTACCGCCATTTGTTGGTGAACCATTATTAATTATTGTTTTTTATAACTTTTATATGTTCTATTAGGAAAAATAAACTTCTTATTTAGAATAGGGATATCAAAATTTACTTTGGTTAAAATTTTGGTATTTTTATGATAAAATCCATATTTTAATGAATAGTGAAAAATACCGCACTCTAATTCAAAAATACCTTTTCATATAATTTATTTATATAGTTATATTGTTATTTAAATTCTTTTTAAATTTTTATTGCATTATTGTTTTATTATTTAATACAATTTTGGTCATTGGATGTAATTTCACATTGAAATTTTAAATAAACACATGTCAATCTTTTAATGGTTTTTATTTCTCAAAAACCCAGTTTCTGGTTTTGACAATGGGAATTAATTTTAATTTAATTTCTTCCAATTATTTGTTTTTAATTTGGAAAAATGGATTCCATATTTGAAATCATAAGTTAAAAATTATTTAAATATGTACCTTTTATTTTTGGACATTATGAATAGTAACTTTAGTAATTATTTTTATTTACCATGGTTAAAGGGTAAATCAATTAAGTAAGGGTAAAAATAATATTATAATAATATTAAATAACCCCAAAACATTTAATAACTATATTGGATGAGATATGTATGACCATGAGTATCCTTGGGTCAATTTTAGTACCCCATGGAGCCACTTGGGGGTGTTAATGACATGCTATAATTATTAATTTAAAGTAAAGAGAAATATAACTTAAACATGTAGCTTTTTACTAAAATTATATTAAGTTGGGGTTATATAATTGATATATTTGACAATAAATAGTCATTATAAATATAAAATGATTTCCTACATCATTGTTATTTATTTATAATTTTTAGACATTAAATAAATAAATTTATTTATGACACAATGATGATGAAATGATTACCTTATTAATGAAAGATTCAAATAAATGATATTATATATATTAAAATAAATGTAATTTAAATTTTTTGATTCCATACACAAATTTTATGGATTATTATGACATATTTTAGTTAATATAGTTTGTTTTTAGGAATCAAGTTATTATTACTTTAACAAAAAACAATTACTAATTAGTGTCAAAATTCACATAACTGAGTTTTTAAAACAAATGCTATCATATTAAATGATATAATAGTCATAAAAAATATATGATTCATCCAAATGACTTATATAATGTTTAAAATTTCATTAATTATCTACTTTAGTTTCACTTGGAATTTTATAGTAACCATATTAACCATATAGTGTAAAAATACAAGAAGACATGATAAGAGTTAATTTATTTAACTAAGGGTTATACCCAAAAGATAAGGATATATTTTTCACCTAAATTTGTCTAAAATATATTTGTTAATAGGATTTAGACCCATACTTATCTTATCCTAGACATATATCACTTTTAACTATTATAATTCTAAAATCAATTTATAATAAAATTATATTTCAAGACTTTCCTAAAGTGCCCCTCCTCTCTCTTATAAAAGGACACCACCTATTACCACTTACTCGCACCTATAAAGCCCCTTGTCTCACCCAAAATCTAATAAAATAATCTCAAAAAATCCATCCATTCCTCATAGAATCCTTACATTGGGAATACAGAAACTCAAGGAAGTCTTTTGGTGGAAATCAAAAGGAGTTAACCGATTTAGAGTTAACGTCATCTCTCAAGATCCTTTTTGTTTATTTTACTTATAAAAAACCTGAATACTATTTATTCCACTATTTTATAAAAAAACAATTATAATAAATACACAAGTATGTTTTTATTCCATGTTTTGACCTAAACTTACACACACCTCCCTCTAATGGATATAGAACATACTATTTCTGTGTACGGTGAACTACTACCTCACGAAATGACGATTGTTCAATTTTCACCTACCACCTCATATGGTGGAAATTGTGATGGAAATATATTTATATATGATATATTTTATATTAATATTGTCTCTATGCTTCTGTATTATTTTTAGAACATACATTTATGATTTCCATGTTTTGTAAATATGATAACTTCATTTGAGGAAGTGTGGAGTACCGCCCCTCAAATCGATGTGACATGTTCCTGTTATACATGGAACATATAAAGGATGATTTTATAAAACCTATGAGACATAAATGAAAAAAATATAACAACAGTATTATAATATAAATTTATCCCATTTTATTATTATTCTTTTAATATGACAAAGAAATGATAGCAGCGTTTATGCGTGCGTACGACCTACCGTGTCCATAAACGGTGCATTTAAGTCATTATCTCAAAATATTATGGATATTATATATAAAATGGATATATATGATATTTAAATCATTAATATTATTTTGGAGATGATGGAATTTTCACTACATGGACAATTTACATCAAAACAAGTTCATTTTCGACCCTTGTACCGAATATCGACCAAACGTCCGATAAAAACTTAACTAATTATGTAATTTTTATACCATTTTAATAAGTGATATAAAATGAATAATAAAATTGAAAAAATTTCTCAATAAATTATAAATTAACCTATGTTTATTATTCAGGGGCATAATGATTGTACATGATGAGTCATACTCAATGTAAGGGAACTTCTTAACCCAATTTCCATTCTTTAGGTTAATCATGTACTTCTTAATTCTGTCATGCTATGATTATATGAGAAATAAAATTTGATATCCTATATTTTATTTATAATTTATTTATTATTATTTATATTTAATACACATAATTGATCTATTTTATTAAAAAAATGATTTCTGTAAGAGAAATTTAACTCAATCTCCATTCATTGGGTTAAATATCAATGTCATTGGTTTTGTTTATCCAAGAATATATTTGAATTGAAAATTGTTGTTTTAAACTGAATATCCACTTATATTGGGTGTATTTATATTTATCACACATAATTATGTAATTGATTATCCTTAATCTAATGATATGATCTTTTTAAGGGACTTCATCTCAATCTCCTTTCATTAAGGCATATCTAGATTTTTTGTACCTTTATGATCCTATAAGGTGTATATACAACCATTTTGACACATTATATCATGAATTAGTATATTCTCATGATATTTAAAGTTTTATTTAATGTTATTCCTTGATTATTTTTATTCAAGTTTTTATCAAGTGGCAAGAGACTCTTTAACTAAAACAACGGTTTAAATGTTTTATAGATTTATTCTTCTAAAACCTTCTATTTCATGTCCATGTTTTAAAAATGGGTTTTATGAATTTATTTATATGTACATGAACATTTTAAAATCTTAAAAGTTTCAAAGTGGTATGACACACTTTTATTTAAAAGTTTTTGTATTAAATGTTTTAAATGGTTTTTGAAATGAATTGAATATTTCAATATCTTGAAATTATTTATTATGATTGGAAATGAAATGTTATTAGTGAAATATTTATATTTTCAATATGTTATGTGTTTTTATAATATAATGGTACATGGAAATTTGATGTGTGGTTAAGTGATAAAACAATGATGGGTGGTTACATGATACAACAAAAATGGGTGGTTCCATGATAAACCAAGGACAGGTGGTTATGTTATAACCTAAAATGCATTGGATATGAAGGTCGGCCGTATAACTATTCCATTTACTGATATGTTTGGAATTTAAGTGTATGTTTATTACAATTCAGTATGTTTATGTCCCAAGTTACATGTATATTTTATAAGTTTCTTTCTATGGTATTTATGGTTATATTTTAGTTAAAAAATGGGTAAGAAATGAGCTTATATTCAGTTAAGTGTTTTTGCTTCTTCTTAGATGTGAAAATTATTACTTTATGATAACGTATTTATGGTTAATGTGTTTTCAAAATACTAAAAGTTTTCATTATTTATATATTTGTTAATGATCTTTTTTATGCTCATCCCAAGTTTTGAAATGTTTTTCACAGGACTTAAAGAAGAATAGAGTCAAGGATGGGATCAAGGAAAACACATGCTGTTTAAACATGAAACGAACCATTTTTCTTTTTTTAAAAGTTTTTGTTTTATGAAAAAATTGGTTATTGAGTAGAAGTGTATACTTTTAATATTTAATTTTTTATATCTGAGTTATGACCTAATTCTCCAAAGATCTAAAACTGAAAATATCCTCGATTTGATTTAAAGTCAAATTAATGACTTATCTCATGATTATGTATTATTTAAGGTTGGGGCCTTATAAATTCATACCTCATGTTTTTCATTTTCAATAACCATAAGAGTTACTTTATAAATGTATGTCCTTTACAAGTCTATATTGGAATGTTTCTCCACGTTTTCCTCATATATGGAGAATCATATTTCATTTTGTTCCACATTTTATTTCTTTCACTCCATGAGGGTTTTTGTGAGTGCATTATCAATGGTTCATGGTTCAAATTTCATAAAACTCCATTTTTGTCTTCTAGAGTAAAAAAGTAAATTTTCCAACAATATATATCCTGTCCTTGTATATCATAGTAATGGAGGATTTCCTTATAATTTTTTTAGTCCCCTTTGTGATCAAATTTGTTTTAATATATTTAAAATTATTATATATAAAAAATTTCCAGTAAAAATCATACCCCTTGATGTCTTTACTTGGTTGAGACATTGTTGAAATGGATCTTATTCCACCATTGAGCCATTGGGATTTAAGAAATACACTCATGATGTAACCTCTTCTTACATTGTACTATCATTTCATAAATTCCTTATTCTTATATCCATACCCTCCATATTTTTTAGGATAATTTTTATTACACAAAAATTCCAGATTTAAATTTTCTTTCCTTCCACTTAATACAACCTCCATATATATAATATTAACCCTATATTTTTTTCATTTTCAGAATTGATCTTTGTATGAATATCCTTCATCTTTCATAATTTTACTTTTACAAAGAAACTATCCTATTTATCTTTGATTTTTATTCATTTATAAACCACCCACTCACTTTGAACTATGTTTTTGAGATAGATAATACTTTCCCTTAATTCCATTTCAATGGTCATTTGTTTACTTATTTCATGAACAAGTTATTTTAGTAAATCACCTTACCTATTCCATTTTTAACATGTCTTAAATATTTCATAATTTAGGTCCATTTTTTCTCTATGCGTCTTTTTTATCAATTAAAAAATCCTCAATAAATGAAAGGTCCACTTGGTGAATGATTTCATGTAGATGTACCATCTCAAATCGAGATTGGATATTTTCTTCATCATTTCAAATACATTCATTGGACTGAAGAATTAATATCATTTCAATGTCATCACCAAATTTATAACATACTTATATATTTATGGTAAACTCTAAATTTTAAGATTCATGAACATAATTCAATTTTTTTTTATTAATTAGATATAAAATTAGAGCTAAAAGTTGTCACCTCAACTTAAGTACTGATCTTCCTAGGAGTCTAATTATTATTTTTGTTTTTTTCAATGGCATGTTTTCATAAGGTATTATTAACCAAAATTGTTTAGTAATTTTATACCATGACCATTTTACAATATTATATTAATAATTATGTCACAACCTCATTTAATATTACTAATTTTCCATGAACAACTTATAGGGTCTTCCACATTTCAAATTCAGTATCATAGTGAGTGATTTTATTATGAACTTTTTTGTATAATGATCTTTGAAATATCTTCTAAATGTTTTTGTCTCCATTCCACTCACCATTATTTTTAAATTTAGTTTCTCAAAGAATTTACTCCAATAACTCCTTTCTAAAAGACTAAATTATCATGATAAATTATGTCTACCAACCATAAAAATAAACACTTAAAAATTGATGATTCATCATCGATTCCATCTATAAAACATAATAAAAAAATTAAATAGGGATATTGAACATTCTCATCCTTTACTTTTGGATTTGATTCCACTTATTGAGACCATATTAACCAATAATTCCCTAATAGTGGGAAAAGGGGTGAATCCATGTGTTGAAAGATTTAAAATTTTATTTTGGATGCCCAATTTAGCTATATGGATCATGTACAATTGTAAGAGGAACAGATTCAATCTGTTGATCACTTATAATGTTTTACACAAATGATAAAATATATGAAGATAGTAAGGCATAAACATCATATGGATTTCACATAGTTAACCACCATGGGTTTATCTAAGGATAATAGACATGGAGTTGTGCCAGTGTACCAAAAATCCACAATAACACACTATTTATATAGATACAAGACTTCATAAAGGAACACTACTGATACAAGGTCACTCCCTCTTTTTTTTTTCGAATTACATACTTATTTTATGATAAGTCTTGGATAGTATATAGATATTTAGGTCTTATTTAATAGTTTATAGTCATGAGGGTCTATATCTGTTCATCATTGTTTGTTGAGATACCTTTCATCATCATCTCTAGGTAGATTATCCTTCTCGATCCACTTTTTTATTCTCTCATCATATTTATCTAAATGATATACCCACCTTGATGTGAGGTTTGAATATTTTGTATCCTACAAATCATAGCAGGAAATCCTTCCAGATGAAGATAAAACTGTAATCAGAATTATCTTGTTTCCAAATTCTTCTTTAAACTGGATATTACAGTGATTTCCTTCTTCTTCATTAAGACTTCACCCTTAAACTAAACTATTTATAACAATAAATTATTTTGTGTATTTCTCATACTTCTTCTATAAAATTTGGATGTGAAATATGTTATCTTCTTTTTTTGACCTGTTACATGTATTTTGGTAGAATACAATGGAACCGACCCCTTTAATCCGTGAGTTAAGATCACTCCATCATCTAATAATAATTTAAAAATATTATAGGTGTACTACAAAGTCTTAGTGTGTCTATCAAGTTACATGAAATCTAAATAAAACCCTAGAATAATAATACATAAATCAATATGGAAGTTTCAATCAAAATTTTTAGGATGTCTATAAAATAAATCTTTAGGGTGGAGCCTCACCAATTATGGTGTGGTATTCACTAATTCAATCATTCTTTTGTATGGAATTATTTACTACAGCATGGTTTGAGTCAAAACTAAAATTAACAATTTTTTCCAACTATCTCTATTTTTAATTCACACAAATATCATTTCATTATCCTCTAGTTCATATCAAACTTAAACCTATAGTGGAGTGGTCTATTAATATTTGACAGAAATAATTTTAGTCTTCAACACACACCTCTTTTCGATATAAAAAAGAGTACCCTTAATATTTAATCTAATATGTTGTGGTATGAATATATCTTGTTCTCTTAATAGGTTATGGTACAAAAATTCACTGTGACATATAGGTCTCCAAATCACCAGTGCCTATGAAATTCTCTTATAATTACTTTACTAGGTACATTTTTTCTTTTTTTGTGTGACCTTATCAATCATATTTTTTTATTGGATCTTTTTAGAACAATATTCCCTCTATGACATAGGTCTCCTCAATATCCAAGAACAAAATATTCCTAATCAACTATGTGGCATGACCACCTATGCAGCATCATGAAACATAAACCTCCAAATTTGAAAAAGTTAAATATATTACTCTTCTCTCTATAAAATATTATGCATATTCCAATATATATATACACACTTTTCCACATGGAAATAATCCCCATGATGCAGTATAATAATCTTTTTTAAAATATCTTACATATAAAACATTTCATACATATTCCATGCCTTTTACATTTTTCAAATTCCAACTCCTATCATGGAATATGATATTACCTTATTCCATTAATTCAACCTGTAACTTCTAAATCCATAATTATCAACAAATATCCATTAAATAATCCAAATTTATTCATATTCCATATAAATATTATTCAAACCAATATACATTATTTTATTCATACATTATCATTATGTATTTTCCAATAAATCCAATGCAAAACCACTTTGGTAGAAATTGGAAAACATTTGGAAATTTTTTCTGATAGTGATGAAAAAGAAATATTTCTCAGGTATACACCTTGTATAATAAGTTTATGATCCTATAAAAGGAGGTCTATGTATGTTATAAAAAATTTTGGCCTAATTATTTTATAAAATTAATCTCCATTATAAGCACCACTGCACATTCATGATGTTGAAGATGCTTAATAAAATGAAAAAAGAGTGTATTCTAGATAAATGAGGAGATTTTTTTTATTTCTCTAGTTTATTCTTAAAATTATATTAATGAGGAATTTTTGAATAATGTAGGATCTAATTTTTGAATACTATGAAAAAATTTTGAGCCTGAAAATATTCTTGGAGACAACAAGAAAGGGGTAAGAACATGGAAAATATTTTGAATTTCAAATAATACATGATTTAATCCATAGGTTGAACCAAATAGTGTTGATGAATAGTTGAAATGAGATTATTATATTTTAGATATAAAATAAATTTTGATCCAAACTGATATGAAAGATACTTGGGAGTCAGTGTCACATCCACAAAAATTGTTATTGAGACAAAAGTTAGTTTTTCAAAACAATATTAAGGATAAGGGTGACGTAACCTTGAAAAAATATCCTATTGTTTGAAAATGATATTAAAAAATTTGGGGTATTGATTTTGATAATACCTTTCTATAGTCATAGGGATTGAAACGATATGCATATTTCTCATGAATTTTACTCAATATAAATATAGGCCTTTCTAGATGGACGTGATGTTAGTGTTCCTTAATGGTTAAATTTAGGAAATGGTCTACCTTAAATAACTATAATGGATTACCCATGATCTTTATGTTTATGATATTTAATATATGAAGAAAATTCATTATAGTCTCAAAGAATTTCCCCAAGTATAGTATTAAGAGCTAGAAATTACATTAAATGGCTCATAGTTGAATAAGAAAAAGTGGAATCAAATATTTAGGTTAGGGGAGGTGATACAAACATTCTTATTATGATTTTTCATTCTGATGACATAATTGTTTCATTAAAAATAAAGAAGTAACATGAAAGAATTTTCTATGAAAATGAAGAATCTTTTTGATATGTTAATGATTTTCAATATGAAAATTTTCATGGGTTTTCAAGTCATTAGTACAATATATTTTATCTTTCTCCCAGAAGATAAGTTTTCTCATGAGTTATTATAAAGGCTTAAAATGGAGAAATTAGGAGAAGTTTTCAATCATACCATGCTTAGTACTAATATATCCTTAGATAGTAAAGTAAGGATTTTGAATCAAACAATGTTTTAAAATATCATTGGTATCCTAATTTATTTTACAATGTCAATACTGGACATTGTGTTTTTAATTAAACTTTGTGAATGATTCCAAAGTAACCAAAATGATTCATATCTTATGGAAACAAATGGAATTTTTCACTGCATTAAAAGATCTCTTGATTATTGAAAAATTTATGGAAAAATACATAATTTTATCTTTATATATATACTGATGAAGATTGGGAATGAGATATAGGTGATATAAAGTAAGCTTTTATTGGGTATTTATTTATAGGTGAATAATGTGTTTCATGGTACACGGATAAGTAGAATTATATCACATATAGCTCAATAGAAGATGGGTATGTTGTTATGTCACAAGCCAGGACTAAAATTATCTTGATGAAGTCTCAAATAGAAGATATAATTATTGATGTTACATACCAATTAGTGATTGGGTGTGATAATAAATGTATAATAAACTTATCAGAGAATCTAGTACAAGCCATGGATATCTTGAAAAAACCTCTTTTGAAGGATTACTTTATGAAATTAAAAGTGTTGTTGGGAGGGTATTACTTCAAAAAATACCTATAAATTTTATTTGTTATTTTCCTCTTTAATTTCTTAATTTTTTGATAGAGGGGGAGAATAAAATAATATATATTCTTGAAAAGTGTGAGAGGCTTTAGTTTGTTTTATATGTGATCATCTAGGGAAGAGTTGCTGGGATGTCTTAAAAATCAGGGGTAGATTGAGGTGTTGGAAGCTAAAATATGAAGAAGTGATCATGTGATGATTTTTATCTTTCCAATAAATACAAAGGGTGATATTGAATAGTCCTTTTAATATATTAAATATCTGATAATCCCCATGTAGTGAATTAGCAAAGGGGATCTCAGTTGATCTTGAGACATGATCAAAATTTAATTGATTTATATTGAGGAATAAAGTTATCTCACAATCACCATTCTATCCTATGATGATTTTTTATATTAACTTTATATTGGAGCCAAGCACTAGCTTTTTTCTTGATGAAATTTATTCATATTTTGGTGCGATTTCTTGTTTTATTCATTAGAATCATGGTCAATGAGGAGTTTGAATCTCTTTGATGTTGATAATAGATTTTCATCAATGAAAATTGTGAATTTTTTATATATATAAACAAATAAAAACAAGAATTATGGATATTATTTGCCAATGTGATTAGATTTATCTCATATGATTTTATTGGATTTGATAAGGTATAATATCTGAGTTATTATTACTCAGAAATGAAATAATCCAATATGAGATATACCACTTCATGTATATATTGGTCAATCAATGATTATACTAATAAGTGAATGAGTTAATATGAAATGATATATTTTTTCTATGGAGTTAAATTGACATGAGAAGGAATTAATCTAATGAGAAGTGATTCCCACTACAATTGGAATTTTTGTTTCTTAATGGGTTTTTGGGTAGTTATGGAGAAGTTGACTAGACAATGGATAAATATGAGAGATTTAAGTGTCATGATGGTTTGTGAAGTCACATGTTGTTATTATATTATGAAATAGAACACACCATAATTAACTATATCCTTTCATTAGATCTGTTGATGCGTTTTTGGATCTGGAGAAGGAAAGTGGACCATGATGCATTTTGAGAAAGGTTTAATAAACTTGGTGTTGAGTTTTAGTTATTATCAATAACCATAATTTCATTATAAATGATGTTAATATTTATTTAAAATAGAATATTTTAAGGTTTTTTGAGTACCCGATCATGTTTATGAGATGAACAATGATGTACACAAACCTCATTTTCTACACACAATGAGTTCAGAAGGTTGGAGAGAATCTTACAACATGACGTTGGAAGTTCCCCCTTGTTTGATTATGATAAAGTAGTTTATCAATAAGGAGGAATAAATAAATGATGTGAGGTGGTTACCTTGTTCATATATAAAGGGTGATTTATTGTGATATGATTATATCAGAGATACTCTTGGAAATACATTCCCATGGAAAATATGTTTATATGAGTTTCTACCAATATTGCATGAAGATACTTGTCTAATTAAAGATTAGAAAATTTTGTTTATATGAAGTGGATATTTATAGTTGTAGTATAAAGATATTATGTGTGTTTTTAGTGAATTATTAAGTTTTATGTTGTTGTATATAATAATTTAGAGAGGATATTACAATCCGATTAGTGTTACATTTAGTATGATGATGGATATATACTATATCCCCATGAGGAAGATTAGAAGACAACAGGGAATAAAATTTGGCTTATATTTTGGTATAGATCCACCCCTTTGAATATAATTCATGAAGGTTTCTGTATATATTTATAGTTCACATGTATGCTGTTTAAAGAAGAGTAGAAGTTGGTCAAGTAAGTGAAAAAACATGACAATACACAAAGTCATATTTAAATGATGTAAAATGTTTGGAATTAGTTTAATGATAAGTGATGTTTTTTGAAGATATTTTAAATTGGCCTAAATTGTTTTGAGATGATCTAGAGTGGATGGAGTTTCTATGAGAAAATTTCAAGTTGAGTTGAGAACCCTAAATATAAGTTTTAAAAGCCTTAGATTCTGAGTAATTTATAAAGGACTGAATAAGTAAGTGTGATTTACGCTAAAGCATGTGTAAGAGTCATGTTTTTTAAAAGTGTCTAGCTTAATTAAGATACATAAGTGTTCCTTCAAAGAATATTTAAGAGTTTGAGGAATTGTTAAATCATAAAAGTGTTGGAAGCTACTCTTTATATATGAGATACTCTGAATTTCACAAAAATATGTCAAAGGATTCATATGTAATAGTCTCTCGGTGTTGAAAATTTAGAATATGAAAAAGTATTTAATCGAAACTAATATATATATATAAGGGTTATTTAGTTTTTATGTAAGATATTCTATAAATTATAAAATTAGAAAGTATTAAATATCCCTGAGATAAGTATATATTTATTATAATTAAAATTTGAAAAAGAATATAACTGTAATGTAATACATAATGAGATTCAAAGGGAATGATTTTTGGGAAACTACTCAAGACACTATGATGCGTAAGATTTGGAAAGGTACTTGAGACACACTACGTGATATATAAGAGTAGTCTATTAACTGTTTGAGAAAAATAAGAGTTTAATGGAAACTAAAATATGATGATGTTGTGATATTATTTAAAGTATAAAAATATTGATACATTTGTGAGTAAGCTATGATTCAAGAAACTTGTTTCATTGACGAATAATGGAAAAGATGAGTTTACTATGTGATGTGAAGTAGATCCCACTACAATGCTATCTATGAATGTAATACAAGATGAAGATGGTTATTTTATTTAATATATAGTTACACCATGAGGATAATATGACTCCATGGTGTGCGGTAAAGATTGTTTCATGGGATTGGTTCATATTGTGGGGTTATTCGAAGAAAGTAGGGCACTTTAATTTAATGATATGGAAGATTACTTCACATAATGATGATATGTCACATCAAAATCATAATTTTTGGGAGAAGAATTAATATTTTATTTTTATGTGGGAATATACTCGTCACCATTATAGTTTGACTACCTGTTTTCAAATAATAATCGGGTTTATTGTGTATTTAGATTTTTTGGATTGTTGAAGGAGAAGATTTTATAAATATATATTGTGATGGTCATTATAAGGTGACCCTACTAAGAAAATTATTTAGAGAACTGAAGGAGAAGATCATACTATTGATTTATATATTTTCCCCATTCAAATATGGAAATAATATTCTAATTATTCTAAAAATATAAAAATGATAAGAAGAATATAATGAAATAGAGAATAGATAGATAAGAAACTAATACAATAATATTATTATGAATATCTGGAGTATTGAAGTGAGAGAATATTGAGAAATACTAACTCTAAAATAAATTTTATATTCACAATCATCTAAGATCAATGTAATAGGATTTTTTTTTGTTAACCTGAATATCCTTTGAATTTAAGAATATTTATATGCAATGTTTTTCTAGAATAATATCTTAAGTGTTATAGAATAAGAATAAGAGAAGATGGAAACTGACTTGCATGGTGATTAGTGACTATCATACAGTTCTAAGAACTGAGTATACCAACCAATTCTATATCCATAACATATGAAATGAATCTTAAGATAACCACATATCATAAGTTAAAAGAAACCATTGAAATTGTTTCATATTGAGGTGGGAGAACTGATACATACTATCCTGAATAAACAAAACCCTTCACTACTGATCTCACTTCACATGGGTTCCATTTTAAATAGGTTTTTTGCAGAGGTTGTCCTGGTTGGTTCTAGATCCTAAAAAAACTGAAATGTGGTTCTTTCAGGTATGTCTAGTTGGAACCAAAAACTGTACATGTACATTTATATAACCTTCCCTGAGCTTCAACTTGATTATAAAAGAGAAGTTGTGTCTGAATGGGGTTAGAACCACCATACACTAGGGATGTAGTTATCAATCATTGAGGCAAACCATGTCAACAAATCCTGATGTGAATTTGTGATTTTCTTTATAGATTTTATTATATTCTTGGAAACTAAAGGAAATAGGGAAAAGAAGAGTGAGATCCATTAAACAAACATGTGAATTGGTAAGATATAGTAAAGTTTTTAATTTATAAAAATTATATCATACTAATTCAACCACCCCTAAATGTGGATGCACCAATCTTGGTGGAACAAAAATTGGAATAAAATCCATAGTTCCACCTATTATTGGATTCTAAAAAATCTGAAGATTAGAATAATTTTAGTTTTTGAGTAATCTTATTTAATTCATTATAAAGTATAGAATTAGATATGTTAGATATATATGTCTCATCAATATTCCATATCAATAAATTATCTAAAGAATATAGTGAATAAAAGGTTGAAAAAATGAATAATACTTACCACTTAAACAAACAGTTAGTGAAATTAGTTTCCTCTTACTATAATTTTTATGAAGACATATAATTCATCGAAAAGAATAATAGTAAGTTAAATAAAGTACCAAGAATATAGAAATCACTTCCACCTCATATGGGTTAAATCATTAATGTGATTAAGTGGTAACTAAAATCCATTGCCAAAATTTTTCTCTATAAGATCCTTGTATAAGTAGGGCAGATTGAATCTCTGAATAATTGAATAATGATTAATATGTCATATTGAGGAAGACCATTCAAAATGTTCCTGAAGAAAATTTTATTCATTTTTATGGTTCTTTAAATGAATTTAAATTAGAGATAACATTTATTGAATAACAATTTAATAAGAGGGATAAATCACTAAAATTGAAAGTAATGATGAGAATAAATCTCACAAATTATAAAAGGCTAAAAGTACTAGAATTAAGGATCTTAAATAAAGTTTCGCCAAATATATAATGGATTGGTTTGATTAAACCTTGAATAATTATAAATCCATAAGAATTATTGAAGGGAATATTTATGAATTGGATAAAAAAATGTATCATTGAGGTCAATAATATAAAACTAGATATTAAAGAAAACATGGTAAAGTATCTTAATAATATATTGTAAAATAAGAATAATATACACGAGGATAATGTTGACAAAAAAATAATAGATATTGAGGAAATGTGAAATCTACCAAGGATAAAAAAATAACCTCAATACGAGAGGTATAGAGTTATAGGTCTAGTTAGAAAGTCAGAAAGGGACACAAGCTGAGTCCTCACAATAAGCTAAGAGAAGAGAATGTTCCACACATGATTAAAAAGAGTTTACTTATGAACAAATACCAAAATAAAATGTAAATAATGTCCTAGAATCATTATTTGATAAATACAATATTGGATCAAAGAAAAAGGAATCAATTTCTCTTGAAAATTTTATTTGTGATAATTATTTCTTTGTAAACAATGATGGTTTAATGTCAAAATATGGAAAAATATAGATGAATAAAATTCGTGATAAACCCAAAAATAAAAAATGGTCTATGTGATGATGTATTGAATAAGTTTCTCTAAAAGATAATCCCAACTATATAATAAAATATCATAAAAATAATAAGTAATAAGAGCTGACCATATAGTGTCTAAGAGAAAAAGATAAAAGTTTGTTGGATATTGACGATGATTTTAGATATTTGGGCACAATGATCTTGATTTTTAGGATAATATATAAACTAATAGATGGAAATAAAATCATAAAATAAGTGGTATCAAGGATGATTTAATGAAAAATCCATATATTAAAGGCACAAATATATCTATCTTAAATAGTTTTAAAGATCTTTTAAATTTTTGTCGGATTTATAATAATAGTTGTTATAGTGAAGATGAATGCTGGTCTAAGGAAACCATTAATGTTCAAAAATCTATTGTATAAAGAATACCAAAAAAATCATAAGCTAAAGAGAATGAATGGGGAGTTTACCTATGGAAATTAAAAAGATTTTAATTCTATTAAAAATAAACCCTATGAAACCTAAAAGGATTCTGAACCAAGGGAAAAATGCATATTTTTTATAATAAAAGGACACACCATGGAGGTTTTCAAAAAAATCCAAGACTTTTAGTGTAAATGAAGGAAAGTTAGATCTCCAACAAAGTAAATTAATCAAATAATAAAATAAAAGGATTTATTATATTAAATAATTTCTAATAATCCATGTGGATATTCTAAGAAAGATGACCATTCTTCTAAAAAATGCATAAAAATTAGGCTAGATCAATTATAAATGGAAAATAAAATGAAGGAAGAATAATAAAAAAATATGTTCTAAAGGGAAATATGTAATTATATATGAATATTCCAAACTTTAAGAGATGTTTTCATGAAATGATGACCCAATAATTTTATAGGAGTAATGTTGGATGTTTATGCAAGCTGGTTATATTTTCTAGGATTGTTTAATCATGTTTTCATCCAAAATAGATATACCAAAGAATATGGATCTATCATTAGGATATTTATTTTAATTTATTGATCATGTTAAGAGGGAGATCCAAAATAAATAGATAGTTGAGAAAATGAAC
Source organism: Viscum album (assembly GCA_963277665.1). Lineage (NCBI taxonomy): Eukaryota > Viridiplantae > Streptophyta > Magnoliopsida > Santalales > Viscaceae > Viscum > Viscum album. The sequence continues at coordinate 691,391,453 of OY728122.1, forward strand.
ATGACTATGCTACCTATGTAGACTCAAGTCATGAAATGAAAAAAAGAATATAGGAAGAATTATTCTAAATGATAGTTATAAAAATAAATGAGTATTTTGGTTGAGAATCAATTCTCAACCTTTATTCTATAAATAAGTAGAAAAGTATTTTCAATTTATTACCATATATGTTGTGTTTGTTATTTATCTATATACAATTAAAGGTGATGCATGTGTTCAGTGGGGGAATAGAATAAATGATAATACATCTAAATATGGGAAGTAGATTGAAACTCACAATATTATAAGTGATCAAAGATTTTATATCTTGAATTATATTTGAATAAGTGGACCAAACATTATGAGTAAGGGTGTGAAGTTTACCTTTTATGGGGGGTTGAAAATCTTCCAGAAGTTGATATTATATAAAAAAATTGAATTATAGAAAAAAATAATTTTAAAGGGTCATTAAAGATGTATTTTTTCATCTTAACTCAACCTTGTTTTTAAATAATAAATTTTGAAGTTAAGGGGTAGAATTGTATTGATCAATGACATGGAAATGATAAAATCAAGGGCTATTTTTAAAACATGACACACTAGTTTTTTTAAATGTTTTTAATATATGTTTTAATATTAGTGAAGGATTTCTGGTTAAAAAGAACATGAAAATATATTATGTAATTATTATAAACCTAGAAAATTTTGAATAACCCTTGATAAATGTTTCATATTATTGTTTTTTTATGGATACCTTTTTTGTCCGGATTGGTCACTCTTTATTTTTTCTACACCGATCATTGTTAAAGTAAAATTAGAGTAGAATAAATGGTGGAAAATTACATTAAGTTAATTGATAATACCATCTCTCAAGTTTCATTATATTTATTTATAATAATGGTGAGTGAAAATAAAATTGAATAAAACATATTGACATGCATTTTATATATAAGTTTTGGCAATAAATCCAAAAAGGAATATTTCTGGACCTACTTAGTGTTGAAATTTATTTGTTCCAGATAAGCATAAATTAAATTAGAATTATATAAACATATGTTGAAAAGAGAATCTTCAAATTTTTTTGAGTACTCAAACATGTTAATGAGAATAATAGTTACGTACTCAAGTAAAGTTGTCTAGATAAACAAAGTTGATTGAATTAGAGAAAACCTTACACCTCAAGTTGGATGTTCCTACATGTATGAATATGATAATATAGTTTTCATTAAATTGGAAGAATTAATTTAGGGGATTGTATTCCATTATTCATATGGTAAAGGATATTTATACTGAGACACATCCATTGAATATAATATTGGAAATCCAATCACATAAAAAATACATTTGGATGAGTTTCATGCAATATTTCCTGAAACTAATTGTGTAATTGAAGATTATAAAAGATGATTTATATGATGAATATATTTCTAAATATATTATATATTCTTTTAGTGCAAAATTAACAATATACATTTTTATATCCAATATGTTTGAGATAATATTACAATTTGGGAAGAGTTACAAGGAGTATTGTGATTGATGGATACTATATCTCCACGAGGAAGTTGAGAAGATTGTTGAGAATAAAATATGGATGGTATGTGTGTATAGATCCATAATTTTGAATATTATTCATAAAGTATTATATCTCTATGAATATTTTACTTGGATCATGTTTGAAGAAGAGATGAAGTTAGTTAAGTTAGTGAAAGAACATTAATGAAATATAAGGATTATTTAGATGTTCTATAAAATTTAGAAGTACTCAGATGATGATTTAAGTTGATTTGATGCTATTATAATGTTATTTTAAGCATTTTGAGATTAGATAGAGTTGTTGTAGTTTCATTTATAAGATTTAAATTTGAGTTGAGAACCCTAGAGACAAACTCTCAAAGTTATTGATACTAGATAACTAACAAAGGACTGAATATGTATGGGTGAGTTACTATAAAGAATGTATAAGAGTCATGATTTGGAAAAGTACCAAGTTATATTGAGATACATAAGGGTTATTTCAAAGAATACATAATATTTTCTAGAATTGAAAATTTGGAAAATTGTTAGAAGATACTCTATATATATGAGTCACTATAAAGTTCATAGAAAGTTGAAAAAGGGATCATATGTAAGATTCACTTTGTAATGAAAAATAATAATTTATAAAAGTAACTAATTTGTATTATAATACATAAGGTTCCTCCCGTTCATACTACATAATTTAGAAATTGAAATAGTACTGATACTCACTGAGATACGTATATATTTCATAGAATCAATAATTTAGAAAAGTTTCTAACTTCAACATAATATATAAGGGTAATAAAAGTGAATGAGTTTTAAAAAATTACCAGTGACACTATGATGCATAAGATTTGGAAAAGTAATAAATATTTGGAAAAGTACTTGAGCACATTTTATGCTATATTAGAGTAGTCTTTCAATAGTTTTAGAAAAATAGGAGAATGTTGAAAACTAAAATATAAAAATTCTATAACTCTCATAATATTATAAACATAAAAATGATTTCATGAGTAAAAAATTATTAGAGAAACTATTTTTGGTGATAAAAAATATAAAATATGATTTTTTATACATGGTGAACAAGATAATCCCACAATTGAGCTATTAGTAAATGTAATACAAGCCTAAAATAGTTCTTTTAATTGAGATGTAGTCACAACATGAAAAGAATTATGTGTTATTGAATGTGATAAAGATATTTTTTTAGGATTGATTCATAACATGATGCTATTCCATTAAAGTTAGGGATAATGGTAGAAGGATATGAAATATTTCTTCACTCAATAGCAGGAAATTTTACACGTCAATCATAGAAACTTAGAGAAGAATTAATTTTTAGTTATTCTATGATACTTTCCTACATTATGTTTAGTCATTAATGTATATTTTCCTTCAATCATGGAGTTTAATATTTTTTTGGTTTTTTGTAAGGTTTAATGTTCCTAGAAATATTTGAAGCTATGGGGGTGGGGGGGGATTTGTGGATTTTTTTTTTAAATTTACCTTAACCTTGAAATTAACTTCTAAATCTTTTTAATGATTTTATCCACTCAAGATTTATCTCACCCTCACCCATATAATATAATAATAATATTAAATTCAAGGAACACAAGATTTATAAGGCTCACCCCAATGTGGTTACTAAACACTTTCCATGTTTTATTATTATCCCAAGACACATATATTAACTATATTATTTAAGTGAATAAAATATGGGAAATATACCTAAAGGCGATGTCTATATCCAAATCGGTTATTTATGTTTCCTCTATGTTGTTTAAAATGGTAACTAAAATGAAATTAGAAAGATCACTTTTCACTCAGGATGAATTTTGTGAAAAAATAGTTAATCTTCGGTAAATTGTTTTAAGAAGTTTGGAATAAGATCTTTATCACCACCTTAATTTGAAAACATTAACATCAGGAACATGTAAATCTTAGTGATCATCCAGATGATAAACACCATCTCCACTACTCCTAAAAAAATCTGAAATCAAGACCAATGAATGACCTCATCAATCTTTAAATACCTTTTGTTCTGTAACTATTTAATTATCTCTCTCTATCATACTGTAATACCTTTTTATTTGAAACTATATATTACTTTAAGACCTGACAAGTTTGATAGCATGTGACATAGATAACACTAAACCAAAATGAATTCCGATGCAATATATAACAATTAAAATTTATACATAGAATAAGAGGAAAAAACGGATGTTCCAAAATTAGGAAATATATGTATAAATAAAAATAAAGTTCATTATTAATAATAATGTACTGATAAAATTCAATTAGTATAGCTAAATAACCAACATGGCTAATTTATGATTTAATATCTAACTATTATAAAAATTGGAATTTTATGAACTTAATTTTAATATACTAACTATATCATGGGAAAAAATATTATTGGTATGAATAATTTGTTAACACCATATTTTATATTGTAATTAATTGGATATAATAATAATAATATTTAATATTTTAAAAAGATATTTTTCAATGAAAATAATTTTCATTATATATATATTTATGTTTTTATTTAAAAGTAAATTCTTAAAATTTATGAATGTTAATTTTGAAAATTTGACTTAATTTTTGGATTTATAATTTCAATATTACATTATGATGAATATTTGGGATTTTCTCGAAATAATTTATTTTTAGGATAAATCAGAAAAATGTAGTTTTTTCTATAATTGTAGCATTTGCGACTATATGAAGAATTAACTATAACATAATAACTTACAAAAAAAATTCCTTGAATAATTATTTTTTTATTGAGAGTAAATTTTCATTTCAAAATACTATTATTAATTTAGGAAACTTATGCTTAACATCTTATAATCATAAGTAATATTTTTGATGTAAAGAAACTCTTTTTTGTCTTTTCTTTTAATTGAATATTAGTTTAGAAACATTATGTGTTGTATTTATTTAAAGTAAATATAAAATTTATTTTATTTATAATAAACCAATTTATTTCATTAAAATAAAAATATTGATAATTTTATCCTCCACATAAGTTTTATGCTTGAAAATTGACTTTTTCTAAAAACACGTTTTTATAAGTTACTTACACTTATGTTAAAATTATTATTTTTTACAAAATGAAATTTAATTTTATGAAATCTAATTTATATTAGGAATTAGTAATTTTAAATTATATAAAAATTACGATTTGATTTTTAGGCCTAAAAACAACAAGCTAGGATTAAAGTTAATTACCACGATAATGGAAAAACTCTTATTTTTAAATAATTATTTTAATAATGTTGTGTAATTTTTATTTTATCAAATAAATTAAAATATTATAAAAAATTACTATAATATTAATTTAAAACCAATATATAAATATATTAACACTTATAAAATTGGTAATCAGTACAAAATATGATTAATATCACTAATGGTGAAAACAACATTTTTCTAAAAAATAGTTTTTCTATATAATAATTTTTTAATTTAGAAGTCAATTTTATTCTATTTTTAAGTTGAATTATATTATATGGTTATTAATTTTTTCATAAAATTAGAATTTTTTTACAATGGTAACATTATACTTATAATATAATCTAAATTACTTGGGAAAAAGCTAGTTACCAAGTTAAAAACTGAAATGGTAGTATAAAAATATAGTTCTAAAAGACTTGAAACAAGTTTTTAACTTGTGTTAAAATTAATTTTAGAGGCTTGATAGACCTTTTATATCCCAAAATTACATTATTTTCTATTTTTTGAGGTTTTTTCTTTGAATAGTGATATACAGTTATTGGAATGTAATGAGTACTTCCAAAATTACCCTTCTCTTCACTTATAAACGTGAAAAAATTCAACCAATTCATGCTATTCCCATACCTTCAAATTTCATCCTGAAACTAGGAATTTTTTATCATAATAGAGGCATATATAATTTTTATAGTCCTATAGTCTTAATTAAATATCATATAGCCTCCATTTATAAGGATATTTCCAAGAGATATTTTATGTTTTCAATGTGTGTATATCTTACTCATTAGCCTTTTATTATTAATTTTTATATTTAAAACTTATTATATATACCCTCATATAATGAAACCAATATTATTAATATAATGGGATGTTATTATGTAAATGGTTAAACCATTACTCAATCATTTATATCCACTAAGAAAAACAAAACAACATTGATCGTGGGTACGTGTAGACTACCGCCTTCATAAAATGATGTTGATTATTTATAATCACAACTATCATGGATGGTGAAAAGGTTGGATTCTATGAATTTATATGTTTATTATTTCATAGTTATAATTATGAAATAAAAATTAATTTTATGCCTTCATCGCATCCCATTTTTTTGAGAATTGCAATCTTTAATCTCACGTAGGTGCGAGCTACCTCATCCACAAACAAAAAGTTTCATTTGTCATCACTACCCTTTGGATGGTTATAATAATTAATTTAATAAATTTAAATGATATTGATGAAAATTTGAAACCTATATATATGTTTTATTAATATTATATATAAATACGTCCTTACTCATTAAATCATTGTAACACACCCTCATTAGGGTCAGTTTTACCACCCATGTGAACGATGTTATAATAATTATTTCATGAATGGTTAAGGAATAGTATATAGTGATAATATCATGTAATTATAATATATTAAATATTTTTCAATTATTTTTTAATTGTGTTATTGATATTTAATATATTTATTAATATATATCATTTTTATCGTTAAACACGTCAAAACTAGTTCCTCACAATTTGTTAAAAAAAACATACCTTTATCATTCACCAAATGAAAATGGAATATAGTGAATAATTATAACACCATAATTTTATTATTTGTTATTATTTTTGAATGATGAACTTTTGACCAATCAGTAATAATCATCCCCTTCACCATGATACTTGTATGAAAAAAACAATCAAAATTTCATAAAACCCAATGATGGAAATAAAATTTAATCAAGTAATTTTTTTAAATATACGGTTATAAAAGATATGTTTAAATGGGTATATATTTGAATAATTTTCCTAAATAGGTTATTAGGGTATATTTTTTTTATATATGAGATTCATCATCTAGAGTGGAATTTAGAAATTAAGGTAACAGTTTCATGTCTCAATTTTCACTCATTGAGACAAATTTCTTATTATACTCTATAATTTCTTTTTATGGTATATATAACACCCGTGTAATATTTTATATCATTATAATATCATTATTTATGATATTTAAGGTTTCATTTGAAATTATATCCTTCAAGGTGCTTTGATTTGAATGTTTCTAAAGATTTACAGGTTATTTGGATCTATTTTCAATTCAATGGGACATGCTTGATATTGCACACTATAATTTATTTTATATAGTTCATTAATTTCTCTAATTTTAATTGAGTAAAATTAATATATTTTATTTCCTGTTATTTTAATTTCCATTTTATTGTAACTGTATTATGTTATCTTGATTCTCCTGTAACCATTATCGTAAGGGTTTTCCATTTCACCTGTTTATTTGAGTATTTTTTTGTATAATACACCTAAATTAATTTACATAGAGTAAACAATTTTTGTTTGTTATATTATATAATAAACCACTTTTATTATTGTTTTTTTGTTAAATTTCAACCTTCTTCACTAAAGATATTTTGATATAAACTTTATCTCAACTGTAATGGATTTTGATAACTCAAATCTCTTTTCTTTGAGTTATAACACATCTTATTGAACTTCCTTATTCCTTGAAAGTTTTACTCGAAAAAAATATTTTATTACATGGATTTACTTCTAAATATTCTTATATTATTTTCTCTTGGGCGATTAGTCTCATGATAAATCCATTATGTATTTTTTCTTTCTTAATCATCCACTATTTATAGGCATGTTTTTTTATTCCAATGCCTTTCATTTTTGAACACCTTCTTTTTCATTCTTATGATTTGAGGGAATCCACCTAGACACCCACAAATTGATTTATTATGGTAAATTATTGACTTAACCATATATAAATTACTATATATGATGTTAGTTTGAGTGAAAATTATATAGAAATCTATTTCTGTTATTGATTGGGGAAATATTGATAATTTGTATACTTTTTATTTTAGTATGTATGTTTCTGAATGATTCTATCAAGTTGATTAAATATTGTTTAACTATATGAATTTTTTCTTTAGATCACTCATGTTTATATATTTACTAAAAATATATAGAAATTATGTATATTTTTATCCCAATACAGCTGTTTATATATTACTAGGAAAAGTTGATCTTGTATTTTATTAATATTAATATATTTTAAATGGTGAATGAATTTTACTAGAAGAAGTGATGGGTTGGGATTGATATAAATAGCCCTTTGATGCATTGGATGGTTTCATAAGAAAAAATCATTGTGTATTTGGTGTATTTTTACCCAATGCAAGTGTGATGTCTTGGCTGTGACCATGATGGCAAGGATGATGTCCTAGATATGGAATTGACACAAAAAATAATGTCTTGGATATGGCCATAATGGTAAATATAAACCTTTATGGAATTATACATTCCATAACCATGAACTCAGTTATTGTTATCCATGTGATTATTTAAATTTTTTTCCATTAGTGGATTTATTTCAAGATCTTGTATTCTGTTATAAAGAATTATTTAGTTCTTATTTATTCTTTCTATATTATTCATGATTTTATAGCTTCTATTATACTTATTCCTTTACTTGGTGTTTGAGATCACCCTTTATATTTTTCCATTTACATTGGCTATAAAGAAAATTATTATACATGGTATGTCTAGAATAATAGAATGTGTAGATATTTTTTTGGGAGATATTGAAGACTTATTATAGATTATGTAGTTTCTTAAGTTGTGGAAAAATTTGAATTTTGTGAGAAAGACTTAGTATTCATTATTTAACATATTGACCATATTCTCTAAAATAGTAAACCTAAAATGTACTTTGAATATAAGTGACTCAATATTTGCTAGTTATATTGTAATAATTTATTGTTTAAATAAGTATTCTTTAGTTAAATTAAAATACATTAAGTAATGAATATGTTTATTCACATTGGATATCAGGTGTGCGAGTCTAAGCCATCACCCAAATTATCAACAGTATTGAGCTCTAAATGATCTCCCATTTCTATAACCATCCTAACTCTTATAAAATAGGTCTTCAAGTTCTATATCTCCCACTTTCTTGGTATCATAGTCAATCGACATTAAATGACTATGAAGATATCACAATGAGTCTTTATCAAAACTCCCATAAATATTTTCATAATTGGTCTTCAAGCCTCCCAAAAATATTATCTAGAATGATTATTTCATTATTTGTGAATATTATATCTTTAATGTCCAGCTTATTATCATAGCTTGGTATAGTTTCTTGTGATTGAAATTAATCATTTTCACTTTGATCTATTCTACCAGAACAGGCCTCCACCTTAACATCACTCAAAATCATGAAAAATATGGAACCTCTTTTTTTCAAATGATTTTAACTTCTAAAGCACCGATCCTATACTTGGATATGCATTCATGTATGAATATAATCTCTTTTTACCCATGTTTTATTTTAAGATTCATATTCTATAACCGAGATCAATTTATTCATGAGCTCTCTCATCTTCAGAATTCTCAATGAAATGAAATGAAATAAATAGAATATTTTTATTTTTTAACTTATTCATAATGATGTTTTTGGACTATAATTGAGTTTCTAAGATTATTTATCTAGTTATATTCTAAATAACCCATGCTATATAATATACTTGGATCGTGATATTTAAATTATCAGGATGTTTTTTACATTTTAGAAACAAAAATTGAAAATTATATTGATTTTATAGATAGTTTTGGAAAAAATACACTTATTTAAATGAATTTCATATTTTGGAATTCAGTTTCAAACAACCAGACACAAAACTTATCAATTTTCCAATTTACTAACAAATCAATACCAATATTAAATATTAGAACTTACAAAAAAAATAATATTACAGAAAATAGAACATCCTACAAACTGAACTTCATAAAATATGTTTTAAGATGTAGTGAAAGTCATTATTGCATATCAAACTCTATGGGGAATCATAAAGTAGAATCTATGGGCAAAATTTAAGACTATCATTATCTCCTATGGTGATTCACTCAACTGTCATAGGTGAACCATGATAATAATGAGGTTCTATGTGAACTCCCTAAACGGAGACCCTATCATTATGAGGAAGGAGACAATGTAATACAGTGTCATTTAAATTAAATATGAATGTGTTTTAAATGAAAACAACACACACTTAACTTTATCAATACATCATAATTTAGTTTTAGAGGCCTTTTGTTCATTAATTTAGATTCTATTGGGGAGAATGTTGAACTCATATGGTTCCACCCCATATTATGGCCACTATACCTCCTCTACTTCTTAGTGCTTCCCTACATGAGACATTTGTTCCTTCTATGCCATCTTCAAGCCCAACTAGTCATTTATTCCTCTATATACACCCATGTAAGATAAAATCGAGCTTAACATCTACCTCATGGTGGTATATCTTTTATCACATGGCTACTTATGGATGAAAATTTTTAAACTAGTAATAATATATTTTTCATTTTTCAAGCATAAAATATTCATAAAACTAATGAATTACCTAATTTTTTTTCATGTGATGGATAAAACAATTGTATGTTAATATCATTTAACATGATCAACTTAGATGACATATTTTAATCATAGATCACTAGAACATAAAATGAAATATTAACTTGAAACACAAAATTATTATTGGAAAAAAATTTATCACGAAACACAACAACAAAAAGAATTACGGGTTCTTAAATAGCCCCATTTAGGTTTGTTGTCAACAACCAAATTAATGACTCTCACTTAAATTTATCTCAACATTTAATCAAAACATAGCTAATCTCATGTATATGTGTCCCAAAACCACACTTCTTGATTAAATAATTTTTTTGATAGAGTTGTATCCCTTAATGATAAAAATTTTGTTTCCATAATATTGATGTACCTCTCCTTCATCATATTCCATATATTTATGTTCCATGACTTATACAAACCCTTATCATGATAACACCACCTTGAAATTCACAATATATAAATTAAAGTGTTGTGTAATTTTTCTCCGCTACTTAGAAAAGGAATATAAACAAAACTGGGGGAAACTAATAACATCTTTAAGTGAGGGGTAGATTCTAAATATGAAGTGACATCCTCAATTCCTTAAATTAGTTAATTAGAATATCTTTTGTTAAAATATCAGTAATTTAATCTTTTTAGAAATATACTATATCTTTATATATCCTCTAGAAACTCTCTCCTTGATGAAATGATTTTCGATATGAATGTACTTGGACATAGAGTGTTACACTAGATTTTTAAATAGATCAATGCCACTTTTATTAACATAAGTAATTTCTAATAGATTTTCACCATTCTCCCTCTAATATTCCAGCTGAACGTTCAACTATGTCATTTAAGTACATGCACATGTGGAAATAACATGCTCCTCTTTCTCTATAATAAAAGTCATAGAACATTAGTTTTTTACTATTTCCCCCCACAAATTTATGGAAATATGAAATTTATTCCTAATGTTTATTTTTGGTCCTTTAAATCTCAAGCCTAACTAGCATTAACAAAACCATGTATTTTTGACTCATTACTCCTTCTACACATCAGGATATAATTTCATACTTCTTTAAAATACTTGATGATTCTTTTGGTAGTAAAAAAAGTTATTCCTTCAGTTTACTCTGGTACATTTATCATGAATTTACTATATAGAAAATATATATCCTTGATTACATCAAATATATGAATCTTTTTATTAACTTATAGAATTCCTTTTAACTCACAATTTTTTTGGATTTATCTTTGATCCGTTTTATACCAACTAAAATACCTTTCATATTTACATTTGATACTTCCATGGAAAGATTATTTAAAAATTCCTTGGAATAAATTTCCTATAAAGGGAGAATATATCTTCCTTTTTTTGGTCTTGTTATCCTAGAATTAAATTCAACTAACCAAGCATTGATATCTCAAAGTTCCTCTTCATCCGTTCCATATATTATTCAAATGATTTTCCCGTATCACTAGAAAAATCTAGACCATTAACATAAATTATTAAAATCAGGGTATATATGTAACGATCCAACCCTATTTACCCAGAGACGGTGAATTCTTTTAATATATTGGCATGATTAAAAAGAATCAAGTCATGAAGGACCAATCAGTTTAGTAATCTTGGAAAATAGATTACATACATTAACTTAACATTACAATTTCAAACATAAAATACATCATATATAGTTCTTTTATAATTCCATTATTCCCCAAGATTAACCCTGCATATCAATAAAAATGAACTTATTAGAGTCCTAGGAAAATAAAACATAAGAAATGGGTGAGCTCAGATTCTCAATAAGGGTAAATAATTTAGCGAAAGATAACATAAACATTAGGCAGGGTGAATAATTAAAAACACATGGATTTAAAAATAACCAACATGATCACTTTATGCAAGGAATATGAGATGAGTGAATAATTACATAATAAAACATAGTCATGGGTATTCAACTAGTCAAATAAGCACATGAACCATCAATATAATTTTCATAATGAGGGAATGTATAATATGGGACATTATGAAACCTTTTGTCAAGGCCTCGACCAAGATGTCAAAAAATTATTAAGGCATCGGCCAAAACCATATATAAAATTGGGAAAGTCCTAGACCAATTCCACATACAATTGTCTAATGAGACCTACTGATGCATCGAGGAGCTACAGCGGGATCCACCCATCACTTACTAAGTCCAATACATTCCTTATTTGAAAAAGTTTAAACATAACATAAGCATTTCTATTAAAACTAGCATAATAAATGTCAATGATATAACCATAAACCATTAATGGAATAAAAATAAAGAATCAACTATCAAGTATATCATAAAACCTTAAATACACTATGTAAGATTTGTATCATAATAAATCAGCTTCAAACTATTGTAAAATTTATCAAAGGATGTAGACATAGATGAAATCAAAACTATTTGAGAGAAATATCTCTTTCTATATTGAAATCATTTAAAACTAATGTAATTAAAAAATAAATCATTTAGTTTGAAAATATTCTTATTATATTTTAAGGAAATATTCAAAGGTGTTATAATGGTAGAGAATAGCTGCACCTGCCATATAAGTAAAAAAACATTCTTACCTTAATTTGTCGAAAATGTCATAATGTACTTTGTTTGGAAAACGATGAAAAGATTACTTTTAAACCATTTTATAAAAAGTAAAAAAGGGTTTAAATTACTTTAAACCATAGTCTAGAAAATATTAAATACGTTTTGAAATACATTTTTAAGAAACACGGATGGGGATGATAAAGAGTTCCTAGTAGATACTTACGTAAAAACAACCTCAGATAATAAAGAGATTGTGAAATTAACCCTTACTTTGTACTTTTCCTAAGTCGATGGTATGTTAAATTCCTATATAATATTTAAGAAATTTTTATTAAATTATACAAGAACTATTTACATAAATATGATATCATGTATGATCCTCTATTATTGCTTTGTTAATAATATTTCAGTAGTATCATCGTTTCAGGTGTTAACTGATTCATTTTCCTTTATATGATTTGTTACATAAGCCATGTTTTTTATGAATATGATGTATTTGATTCATATAAATAAATATATTAAGTTCTTAATTTTTTTTAATCATAAAATAAAAATTATTCTTGAATGATTACGATGAGGAATGAATCTCATCGTGTTCGTGGAGACAGTAATCCGTAAGTATGCATGAAGGACAATATCATTATATTGATTGTGAAATAGTATGTAATTGGATGATATATCATATATAAAGAATCATTAACATGTTATATTTATTATTTAAATCAGTTATACTCATTATTATAACCATACAAATAATGAAGTGTTTGAATAACAAACTACACCACGACGTGGAGACGGTAAGCCGTACGTATGCATGTATGGTGAATTTTTCACTTATAGGATGGATAGAACAATGAATATGGTTTTAACATATTTATAATAAAATCACAGTATGTATAAGGTACTGGAGTTATTATTTTGGTATGGAAATGACCAAGAAAGAGAAATTGGAAGAAGAAAGAACTTTGAAAGAGGTTATAAAAAAATTACAATTGTTTCGGGTGTTTCCTTTTGATTTGAACAAAAGGGATCCTTAAGTTGAATTTATGCTCAAGTTAAGGAATCTAGGTTGAAGTGAAGGAAGTTGGGAGGAGATTTGGTTAGGTTTTGGCCTAGAAAAATGGCTTTAAAGGTGTGAATTTTAGAGAAGGGGAAGTTCCCTTTTATAAGAGTGGTGAGGGGAACCTTAGAAAAAACATGGAATATGTTTTTATTATACAATCATATTCGGTTTATAATGGCTCCAAATGAATTTATTTCTAGAATTAGGTGGTTATGGGTAAAGATAATCTCAACCAATTGGTTTTAGAGAAGTTTAGGGTACCATATAAACCTTATGTTTTAGACATAACTCTTATTTAAATAATTTAACATTTACCATGTCTCATTGTATTTTTATATTATACGGTTAATAAAATTACTATAAAATGACAAGAGAACCTGAAGTGGTTCATTAATGACATATATATTATTATATATGTCCTTTGGAAGAACCACATATTTTTAGGGAAATTATATAATTTAATAAAATAGTATTTGTTTTAAAAACTCATTTATGTAAATTCTGACACTATTTAGTATTTGGTTTTTGTGAAAGTCATAACTACGTGATTAATTTGAACTAAAGACATTTAATAAACCCTAAAATGTAATTGTAATCTATAAAATTCTTTAATGTCACCAAAATAATCAATTTAAATTTATTGTTATATTTATAATACCAATTATTTTGATCTTTCATTAATAATGTAATTATGGCGTCATCATTGTGTCATAAATAATTTTAATTAGATGATGTCTAAAAATTATAAAACAAATTCCATAACATAGGAAATATTTTTATATTTCAAATTAATATTTATATTCTAAAATATAACTTATATAACATCAGGTAAAAATTGTTTTACTAAAAGATATAGGTTTATGTCATTTTTGTCTTTACTTTAAATTAATTAATATAAAGTGTCATTATCACTCTCAAGTGGCTCCATGTGGTCCCAAAATCTACCCAAGAATTCCCATGGTCATAAATGTATCAAAAAATAGGATTATGATACATGTTAGGTAATTTAGTATTATTATAATAATATTTCTTTACCGTTATTTATGAGATTTACCCTTTAACCATGGTTAATAAAATATTTACTGAATTAAATATTTATAATGTATAAAACTAAAAGTTACCTATTTACACAATTTGGACCTACTTATTCAAAATATGGAATCCATTTTTCTAAATTCAAAACTTAGAAGTGGAAGAAGTTAATTTAAAATTAATTTCCGTTGTCAAAACAAAAAGCATGTTTTTAAGAAATAATAATTATCAAAAGATTGACACTTGTTTCTGTCCAGTTTAAATGTGAAATTACATAAAATGAACTAAATTATATTAAATGATAAAAATATAATGTAATTATACTTTAAAACAACTCAAATGTATAATTTAACACTATAAATTATTTTTATTAAAAAAGTTGTTTTAAATTAAAATTTAGTATTTTTCACTATTTATCAAAATGTGAAGATTATAAAAAAAGTACCAAAAATTTAGCCAAACATATTTTTTATGTCCCTATTCAAAATAATAATTTAATTTCATTAAAATTAATATATAAAAGTGTCAAATATTGGTTTTAAAAAGAGGTTCGCCATTAAAAGGCGGTAAAATTGCATTTTTTGAAAAGTACTTCTTTTATATGAAAAAAATGTATTTGTTCATATATTATATCTAAGAAACACGTAATATGGATTTTAAAATTATATGGAATATATAAAATTCAAAATTCAGTTAATACTATTCATAACCGCTTTCTGAACGGCAAGTTTGGTAAGTTTTGGTGTGCTCGAACTCAGTGTTGCGTGTAGCACAAGTTATTGAATTTTTTTGAAGAGATAACGTACTATGAAATATTGGGGTGTTATAATATATATATTTTTTATATCAAATTTAAGTTTCTATAACATTTTTATTAAGAAATGTTCAACTGATTTAGGAAACTATTAGGATTATATTAATAGACATAAGCAATCTTCTTTAATCCATACTAAACTCTCTTTTGTCGTCTTACTATGGTTCCATTATTATTAACAATGGAACCTTTATTATTCTAACATAAAATTCTTTTTCATTTAACTATTCAATAATATATAAATTAAATTTATTAGATATACCTTCTAATTTAGGCGAACAATAAAAACTAAAAACATTCAAATGGTTCCAGGTATTTCATTAGGGGAGAAAGATTCTTCGAAATCAATACCTTAAAATTAGTAATATAATTTACATAATAACCTAGATTTATTCATAACAATATCACCTTTTCATTGTGTTTCTTTTTGAATTTTTTTTAGTTTCATAAAATTTATTCCTTACAGTATAGAAACTATATCTCTGGTATCATTTTTCTCAATTTCATTTAACTCATCATTTATCACATTTTTACCACCATATTTCTCAACTGATTCTAAAATGGATTGTAGTTCCACCTATGACATAAGTACCTTTTTATTTTCAAGAATGAACTTCTATTTGGTTTGAAATAAATATTCTTATCTTCAGATGATATTTTTTGGTTCAACTAGTTTTTTTATTACCTGGAATTGAATTTTTTTTGTTTTGGAAAAACCACACTCTTCAAGGGATTCATCAAAATATTCCTAAAAATGGTTATGGTCATAGTAATTTTTGTTTTCATCAACTTCTCTAGATGTTATAATTTTATCTTCTATTAATATTTCTACTTCTTCTTCATTATCTTCCATTAAGGAAGAATTATTTTCAACAACTTATACATCATAGGAATCGAATAAATTTTATATATGTTTGTTACAACACTTATAGCTTATTCAATTAGATAAATTTACAATTAAAACACTATCTTATGTTTTTTCATCGATCATAACTATGTATTGATTTTTTATATTTATTATGCACACAATTCCAAATATAATAAATTATTTCACTATAGATTTATTATTATATCACATCTTTTATATAGTAATATTTTATTTTGTATATAAAACACATCAATTTTAAACATTAAAAATGGTTCTTATAGATTCCCTCTAGAAGAATTTTGAATTTTTATATTCAACAAGCATGGTTCTAACCATACCAACTAAAATTATATTTTTCACTTTTTGAAACTCTATTGAGGGCTATAGGGAGAAATTTTCTCATGTTGGATTCCATTTTACTTCAGGTGAGACTAAAATAAATTATTTAAATACACATTTTAATTTTATATTTTTAACTTTGAAATATATACACCAAAGTCTATCACAACATCCCTTATGAAGATTTCAAACATCTCCACAACTTCTAATTTATGTTTCATAAACATTACATTCATTATCAAAGTGAATTCATGAATAAAAGTGACAAAGTAAAGATAATCCTATGTGGATTGATATTTCACCAGTCCACATAAACCCGAATGTATATACTGAAGTGGTCTAGTTGATAGAATATCCATTCTATCATGACTTCCATATAGCATCATTCCCTTGGTAATTTATCGCATATATTATCATATTTAATTTTTAGTTGTGGTAAATTCCTCACATAATATTCTAATGAAACTATAATTATATTTTTTGTCCTACATGACTATGGTTCTAGTACCATAACTGAATTTTAACATCAAAACTCAAATTTAAAGAGTTACTCAGACCACAAATTTATAATGAATTACCACCTGTTCTATAAAACCTAGTTCTAATTTTTCTATCTTTAAAATATTGAAGGAAAAAGTAATTTTTCCTCAAATAATTATTCCTTCACATAATAAAAAATTTGACTAACACTTAATTTGTTATCTTTATGTATATAAAAAAATATAATATCCTTGGACATTAACTTCAAACCTTCTATTCCAGCCATACTAATTCCCCTTATTGTCAATTAACTCTAACTTCTAAAGGTTACTGATCCTCCCTCATATTAATTAATGTTTTAAAATATTGTAATATCACCTGAAATATGTGAGGGAAAATCAACATCAAGTATCCATGTTTTACATTTTCAGTTATATTTTAGTGAAACCAAAAAAATTAAATATTTTCACTCTATATTATATTACCTAGATTCCTTTTCTTTTACTAAAAAGGTAACTTATCCTGGAAGTTTTTTCATGCACCCTTTTCATTAGTGACTATATTTGTGAAATATTCCCCAAATATTATCTAAATAATCAAAATTATTTTAAATTGAATTAATTTTAACTTTCATTTTTTTCATTCTCGTGACTTTACTAAAATTACACAAGTTTATTCCTTTTCTTCCAGTGTTTCCCCCCCTCAAATAATTCACAATACTAGGGAGTGTCATGATGTGCTAAAAATTATATGATTTGTGGTTGAAGATCCCCTAACAGCTACAATTACCTTTGAAACTCATCGTTCTATAGTGGTTAGTATTTTTTTGAAATAAGATCATTAAGATGTAGTGGACCTTATAAAGCCCATTTTCCATTTATATGGGTGATCCATGATTCGAGTAGATACTATAAACTTCCTTTGATGTGGATTATTTAACACATACCTTCTCTATAGAAGGTCTCTAATTTTTAGTTCTTGAATCTGCTTGGTTTTTAAAACTAAAAGAAAGTTTCATTTTATTTGGAGTATATTTCACTTGACTTTTTGGGTGGGTTTTTTCAATAGCCTGAGATGATTCTTCCTTAACATCAAAGTTTTTTGAAATATTATTTTATAATATTCAAGTTATTTTCAATCTCAAGATACTTTGATTATGTATTAATTATCTCTTCTTCCTTTAAATAAATTTCTCATGAAGGACACTAACCATTTTTCCATGTTCCATAACATTAAAATTTAGGTTGTTAATTTCTTCAATGTAAAAATATTACCTTTTTGAAATTTTTCTTTTTTATCCCTTATTATTTATATCTTTTTTTTTCAATTGAATGCATTCTTTATTTATTTTAGTGTTTTATAAGGACATGAATTAAGTTTTAATCTTATCATGTGTTCAATATAATTTTATTCACCTCCCTCTTCTTCACTACTTGAAGTATATTCTATTATTTCAACGTGAACCATGAAAGTTATAAAATTATATGGAACATAATCTTTCAATGGATTTATATTAGTGGATTAGTCCTATTCATCATAAAAAAACATGCTTATTTTAGTCCTAATTGTGAACATTGGGTTTTTACTTAGAATCTTTACCCCACTTTTTCATTGGATAACGTTTTCTAAAAAATCATTGACATACTCTCCTCATTTATTCATAAAATTGTTTATTAAAAAGTTTCTATTTTAGAAAAAACCTAAATCATATGAGTGGTATTTTTTCTTTCTTACTTGCCTCAATATTTCTGGAAGTTCCTAGAGATAAGGTACATAGTCTACATATGTTCTTCATCATCATATTCCCTATAATAAAATTAATTAGATCATATATCCTAATCTTCCAGTTCTTATAATTTAAACTTCATCAAATCTGAAAAGGATATATACTCCTTAATATTATTCTTGAATGCTAGATATTTCCTCATCGTATAAAAAAATTATGTTATGTAGTTTATCTAGAGATAAATTATCTCTATATTCAAAAATAGAGAGTTTAGGATAAATTTTTTTGAAAGTTCCTCATCAAATTTTTAACAATATTTTAATATTACAATACATCTTTAAATCCTAAAATATTTCTAAATATCTCATTAAATTTAGTGAATTAATCAGTAATATTTTCCTCATCATCCATATTCACATATTTCAAATTACTTTTCTATATGAGAAGTTTGTTATCCTTTAAAATTTTCTTCGAAGATTATTTCATGTTTATCCTTGGTCTCCTTAGTTGTTTAGAGACCCATCACATTTATATACAGCTTATAGAACTATGAAATCAATATATTATTATGGTGTTTCTATCTACCTGGAGATTATTTTTTTTTCTAGGAAAGTTCAATTGGGCATCATTCTCCCTCGGTGGAAATCCCACAATAGCTGAATCAATGATGTTTATGTTAAGTGAAATAAGATTGGGTATCATCCTATTCTTCTATCCGTGATAATTATTTTTCTACCAAAGGTAGTGATACCACTGTTGTTAATTGAGATAATATAAAGACCTAGACACTAGTATCTCGGTTCCAGTGTTAAAACATGCTATGTAATTTTTTTAAAAAGTAACTGAATAATTACACAAAACATTACACAATAGAGGACCTTTTTGGTCTAGGTTTTGGAGAATTAGACATAATCATTACATTTCATTAAAACTTATAAAAATAAAATAAACAAACAAAATAATCTTATGCACACTTCCTCCACAGAGAAAAATACATCACTAATAAATCTACTAATTCTGTAAAAAATGAAATTAATATATAGGGTGAGCATTAAAATGATTAGTAAGGGGTTTTAAAATTATTAATAAATTATTTTAAAACATTTATTTAAAATAAAAATACATAAATAAAATTAAATATTATTAACATTTGAAATCTAAATAAATAAATTTATAAAACCAGTATTTTTTCAAAATAATTACAATTGAAAATATCTTTGGAAATTTTCCATTTAAAATATTACTTTCTGATTGGTCAATCATGATACTTGGAAGACCAAAATAAAAACCATAAATCCTCTTTTCACTACTCATATGGAACAAATTTACCTTAATACTTTAGGATTCACTCTGTAAAAATTCATATAACATACTCGTTCCTTGTTTTTGAAAACACTTTCAATGAACCCACTGTTCTCGAAACTAACACAAAATATTTCAAAAATTACATATATAATATTTTTTTGTTTAAAATGGAATATCATTTCTTATATCATGTCATAAACATTATGTTTGTGGTTTCTAAAATCATTTTCAAGAGAATCCCATGTTTGAAATAACAATCCTTATTTTTAAATCATAAATAAATATGTTGATGTCTTATTTGGTTGATTGATTCTATGAATAAATGAATGTATAAAACCTTTAGAAAAAACAAAAGAAATTTTTAAATTTCTAATCACATAAATTAATAGATAGGTAATCATGGGATTTCACATAAAATTATAAAAGAAATATATTAATTCATACATTTTTACCATGTGTATATTAAGATTAAATATTGTACAAGATCAGTGATATGAAATTTAACCCATGTTCTATCATGTTTTTATTTCACATTAAAAACATGTATTAATTTTTTAATTTGATAATATATATATATATATATTTATAATATATATATTCTTAAATAAAATAAATATCAAATAAAAAATTAATATATACATGGAATTTGTAATTGACATATTATCATAAATAAATTCATTCTTACACAAAACTTCAATGAAAATAAATATAATATAAACATGACCACATCAAATTTTAAACTGGAAACATGTTTATTTTTGAATTAACTAACAAAAAAATGTTTGAAGATATCACAAAATTCCCATTTATAACATATGAAATTCATTCCCTTACAACCATCAGAAAATAGGAATACATAAAATTAGTAGTGGGACCTAAATTTTAAAAAGATAAAGAAAAATACCCAACACAACATAAATTCAATTTAATTTTTTTTCTGACAAAAACATATCCCCAAAATAAATTGGTACAAAATAAAGAATCAAAATCTAAAAATAGATTTAATAACACCCTTACATTTTTAGTTCATCAAAAATATAATATAGTTAGAAAAAAATTAAATATTCCTACATATGTATAAATCAGTGGTTATATATATGTATAAAATCATAAAAATTGACAATAAATTTATGCATTACAAAATTTAATAAAAATAAAGAACCAAAATCCGAAAATAATTTTTTTACACCCTTACTGGATTTGAAAACATGTGAGGAAGAACATCTACTATAGAATTTTTTTTAACACTCTCACTCACAAGGACTGAGAGATTGGTTTTCCCCATTGCAATTGCGCAATGAAGTCTTTTGTAGACATATTTGCTTCTGTATGTACAAAAACACACACAGCTTGCAGATAACAATGAGGATACAGAGGAAACACATTGAAAAATATCAATTGATTAATCTATCGATATAATCTGGTCATCTAATGAAAAATAAAATAGCACAGAACTAATGCATAACTAGAATGACCTTAATAGAGACATCTTAAATGGTCCAAAAATAACCATTAGACCATAATTAACTAGCCTTATATTTAAAGAAACAAGGAAGACAATAGGATAAATGAGATGATGGCCATGGAGTAAATGATGAACAAAGAAAAAAAAATCAAAAAATAATATGATTCATTGTTAACTCAAGATCAAAAAATGGTTTGAACAAAAACACAGAAAAAGGAAAACAAGAAACTTACATTAGTAGGTTGAAGAAGATTCGAACCCTCAGATCTGGATCTCTTTCTAACCCTAACTCGCATCTAGATCCTTAGAAAACACTTGGTTCACTGATGACCGAACTCGATCCAACTCCCCGTAGACAGCCATGGACCCTCATTCGAACCCCCTCGAAGCTCGACCTCCATCTCAAACACCATTGCCTGAACCAATCTCTCTAGGGTTCGATTGAACCCTCACCACTGACTGATCTCCCCAGTCATGTTTTCACTTAGCTCAACCTGATAGTCATCTTTGAACCATTCTAAAGGAGAATCTCCCCCTCAACTTAGACCACCACTCGACCTTAATCTCAAATCCCCTTTTTACGCGATTCCGATCGAGATCCTAATACCCCTAATTCTATTCTTTTTTTGTCATTTTCATTTCATTTTTTGTCCATTTTTTTTATTATTCCATTTTTTATACAAAACATATTCATTTTAAAATTTTATAAAACATAAACAAAATAATTTATATCATAATATAATAATTTCAAATAATATGTGTATGATTTTGAAATTTAATCAAAATAGTTATAATATATATGTATAATTGTTTTAACAAAATTTATAATTGTAGTATTTTTATAAAAATAATATTTGATTTATAATTCAAGACTAATAGTTATAATTTCATATTCATATGTGTATATATATATATACCATTTTGAAAACCAAAATTTATAAAACCAAATTAGTTACATTCATATATAATAAATAATCATTATTTCATATAAAATAAATATTATCATAGTAAGAATATATTAAAATACGAATATTTATAATAAAATAATAATTAAATAAGATAATAATATAAAAACAGTTTTTTAGAATATAAATTTGAAAACTATAAATAACAAGTATAATTAATTAGAAGTATTATTAATTAATTAAAACACATAATTTCTGTTCTTATTTTTAAAGAAAACCGACATAAAAATATTATTAGTTTGTTTTAATCATAAGTTAATCCATTTAATATAATATTTACTTAATAAAACTATGTTTGGAATTTTTAGGATGTTACAATTAATATTTTCTATAACATATAAACAAGGATCTTACAGAGGTATGTCCGGTTATTTGATACCAATTAAATATCACAAGAATATATGAACCATTAAGAAGGTGTGTGTGTGTGTGTGGGGGGGGGGGGGGCGTTAAACTAGTGTAGGTCTTTTATAATTTCATTTAACCCTAAAAGTAACCTTTGTAAATTGTTAGTGTTATGATCCTCTAAAATTTTATCTCTCCCTCACTTGTATGTTTTAATAATAAAAGTAAATTCATAGAACATATGATTTATATGTTTTGGTCACAATGTGGGTATCCACTCTTTGATGGGTTCATTTTTATCCCGATACACATGTATTTAAAATATCACACAATTGATTAAAAAATGTTAATATCCTAAATGGTCCTATATTTCACTCAATATGATCTTTATTTTGTGTCTTACCAGTTTACAAAGGTAAAAAAATATATCCAGAAAGATCCATTTTCACTCCACGTATCTTCTGAAAAAATAGGAGAATGTTATTCTATCATTTTAAGACGTATTGAACAATATCCTCATTACTAACTCAATTTATGAATATTAATGAATGAAATTTTTAAGTAATATAACTACAACTTCCCATCTCTTATGCATAATTATCCACCAGATGAAAATCACAAACTCTATTACATTGAAAAATATTCTAAATTAAGACTTATCTACAACCTAAAAAATATTCCTAAACTTTCTAGCATGAATCTCTATAATTTCATCTCTAAAATTATTAGCAACAATGATCTCCAAATGAACTCCTCTTTATATAACCATCCCCTCTCTGATAAAATCACTCTTCAAGATCTGTATCTTCTAACTTATTCATATCTTAGTCAACCAAAATTTAAGGATTGAAGATATCAAAGTAACCCTTCATCAAAAATCCCTCAATGCATAGTGTCACTGATCCCTATGCGTCAAAAATATATATGATACAATCAATAATTCATTATTTGTAAATATTATATCTTATATTTCCATCTCAACATCATCACATTGTTTTTTTTCAATGCTTTAATTTTTTTAGTTTTACTCTTCTCTATTCCGTTGGTAACAACCTCTCCCTCAGTATCACTAAAACTCTTAAACAACATTATTCCTGTGTTTCTAAAATTATGGAAAATTATATATCACTAATCATTCCTATATCTCTACATGCATGTATGAATATCTTACCTTTTTTGCTTGGTTCACTTTGATGTTTCTGTTCTATAATTCTGATCAATTCATGCATGATCTATACTGTATTAAATATTCTCATTGAAATATAGTATATGTATTATTATTAATGTTTGAATATTTATATTATAGATATTCTAGAAAAGCCTCAATTTTCTCAGATCTCTTGTCTAGTCATCTTTTAAGGCCCACAAGTTTGAGACTCATCTTGGATCATGATATTCAAATTATTGTGTTGTTTTTCTCATTGAAGAAACAAAAATAAACCATTTTATTATTATTTTTGATAGTATTCCAGTCAATCCTCTCATTCAAACTTTTTTTATTTTGGAATTCAGTTCTAAACATCTAGACATTACACCCATCAGGTTTTAAATATCTAGAAACATTTATATCATTATCTCTTTAAACTTTCATACATGAGCATCATCCATAGAATGTATCATCATGCTAATGAAACTTCAAATCATAACTTATCATATGTAGTGTAATACTCTATTTCCTATCAAACTACATGGAAAATCATGACATGAAAAACTAGTCTATATTTAGATATTTCATAATCTCTCATGGTGATTCACACAACTATTATAGGCATAATATGATACTTGTATTTCATGACCTGAAATCTCTACATGAAAAACCAAGAATATGTATGAAGTATATCAAATAATAAAACATCATCCAAGTTAAATCTATGAATATTTTGGAGTAGGACAGTACCCAATTTATGTTAGTCTCACATCAGACTTCAGTTTGGGAATATTATTATTCATTACTCTAGATGCTATAAGAGAGAGCATTAATATCCCATGGCACCACCCCACACAATGGACATGGTTCACCTATGGAATTTGGAACTAATGGTTATGTGTATTTAATCTTATTTTATAGGTCTCAGATCACACTTCTTGTAATGTCCCAGACCTCTCTTGTCCATTACCTTGCGGAAATCTGGTGGTTGAGGTGTTCTGGTAGGTCAAGGTGACTCATCCCCAACACATTACCAAATTTCCAGTTATGTGAATAATGTTTCTAGTTTTATGAATAGTTTCATAGTTTCACTTATACGATGTCACATAAATGGTTTCACAGAAACGGTGTCACATAAATGGTGTGTTTAAAGTGTTTCTAGACCTGTGAGTCTATAGTGTTTCCAAAATAGTGTGTATATAGTGTTTCTAGACCAGTGAGTCTACAATGTTTCTAGAATGGTGAGTCTATAGTGTTTCTTGGATGGCGCATCTACAGTGTTTCCAAATTGGTGAGTCTACAATGTTTCTAGAATGATGAGTCTATAGTTTTTCTAGATCGGTCAGTCTACAGTGTTTCCAGACGGATGAGTCTACAATCGTTCCAGAATGGTGAGTCTATAGTGTTACAGATCGGTGAGTCTTTAGTGTTTCCAGATCGGTGAGTGTACAGTGTTTCCAGAATGGTGAGTCTATAGTGTTTCCTGAATGGTTTTATATTTCCATTCCCAAATTTCCATATTTTTCTAGTATTTCCAATTTAATGTTTTCTTTGACATAAAAGGCATTCCAGTCCCTATTTTAAGGGATTTAAGGCCGATTTAAATCCCATAACTTCGATATTAATTTTCCTATGTTTGGGGATGCCTTTACTTTGTTAAACAACATGGTTTAATAATATCTCATTTTAATGGAAAATATAGCGTATCTTAAACCACTGCTCCATTAAATCTTCTAAAGGGATGAGATATCTTCCTTCCTTTTTCTCTAGTGTGATATGCTCAAACCTTTCCTTGCTTACTATAGCAGTATTGCGATCTAACTTTCCTCCCTAGATTGGTTTCCCTTGAAGGTTTTCTTTCTACAACCATACCCCCTATTTTGGTGCAACTAAGTAATATCGATCAATCTTCAATATAAGTTATGATTTATTAATGTTATTTTGGGTCCATCTTCTACTATTTCTCCTTGCTATGTTATGGTATTCTATCTCCATGTTCATAATGGACTTTTCTTCAGTGTTGTCCGGTGTGGAGGTGTCTTTGCATCCTCTAGTGGATGTAGTCCTCCAAGAGAGGTGATTGTGATCTGTTTTGTTAGTCTGTTTAAAGATAATCAGAAACCTTTTGAGGTATGGTATTCATTTATTCTCTATTATTTTACGTGCTACTGTAGAGTTATCAAGTTTTATCCCACTTGATCAAAATGGAATTAAAATAATAAATATTTGAACCAGATAAATAAATTAATATTGATTGTATGTTATTGCCTCTTTTTTAGATAGTGTGATATCTATTCTTTCTTTGTTTAGCTTTTTGTTCTTGATGGAAATTGGGAATGAAGAAAAATCTAGAATTAATTGATAATTATTTGGTTAAAGATAAAGAGACATGTAAATAAATCCGGTTGTTGTTGTAATTTGATGTTAATCAAATTGATGTAGTAAGCATGTTTAATCAATTTGTGATAGATATGATTGCTTTCTATTTATGTTACCCATATTTGGAACCTAAAAATAATAAATTGGTTAATTCCTGATGGATTAAAGAACTAGTTTTTCAAGAAAAATATAACATGTTGTAGGGTTCTAAGTTACCCTCTTGCTTTTAAAGTCCAATATCCTTATACTTGGAGCTGTGAGAGTTCATTGTGTTTGAAGGTTGGATGCCTTATTTAAGGGACGAGATCCAAATTGATATGATCTTTGTTTTCTTGTTCTTGTTTTGTTTTGTGAACCTTTGTGGATGTAGTGATATGTGGGGGTAGGGAGGCCCATTGGTTGTGGGAACAGTTGATGCCTAGAGTGGTGAGATGCATCAGTTTATGCATGTGGGTGTTGGGGAGGACATCAGGGATGATGAAACGGGTTGGATGTGAATGTTTGGATGCTTGATGATTCTTTTTGGTCGTTTATATTCTTTAATTTCCCCACTTCTAAAGGTAGATATATTTTCTTACCCTCCTTCCAAAAGGGATAAAGATGCACGAGGTATGCCACGATCTTTCAGTGTTTAGCTTCTTGAGGGAGGATTGGTCTATGCTATTTCTATAGGTGGAAAATAGTTGATGAGTAGTTAATCTTCTCACCGAGTTGAGCCCCCTTGTGTTTAGTAGGATAGAATGTTTTTCTAGAATTTCTTGGAATAAGAGAAAGTAATAATGTTGTTAATAAATTATAGAATAAATGATGTTAACCCATGGGGTTGGAGTTTGCTGGGACACAATGCTGAGGTTACAATTTAAAGGAAAAATGGACTACAGGTGTGATTCTAATGAAATATAATGTGGAATTGTTAATCGTTAATTAATTTTTAAAGAATTAATTAACGTAAAGTGGAACTGATAAAAATGGAATTAAGTAATGTAATAAAGCTCTTTAATGGTTGTGTTCTTATAGGATACCAAGTCTTAGAAGTGACAGTAGGGATTCTTAGATACGTTAGCGGCAGTTGAGTCTAAGATAATGTTATGCCCATGGTGTGGTTGTGAGCTATAGTATATTCTGTAATTTTTGTGTTTCTATACAGTAATCCATTCTGTTAGTTAGGGAACCAAACACCCTGGGGATTTTGAGCCCTGGGGGTGATTTCACTAACATTACGGTGGGAGGATGGATGGATGACTACCCTCTCTGGCCCCACTTTCATCTCATGTTAGTTATTTGTGATGGTAAGAACATGAATTAGTTTTCCCCATATACGTACATAGAGGTATCTAATTGATTTTGGTTATTAAAATGCACATATTATGGATATAGTTTCCTATGGAATACTATATGTGTAACGTGTATAGGCTGTGATGGATGGAGGATCCTTACTCAGTGTATGGGATGTAATCACTTGAGGTATAATGACCAACGTATGATACATGTTATGCGAGCTGTGGTGGCTCCCAAAAATTACATGGTTACATTGGTTGCGTGGACATGGTGGTTATACTGTATGAGGTGCATGTTGTGGTGCTTCGCCCAGGTGTCTGCGGGAAAGCCTTTTTGGTGAGAGATTCTTAGGACGTGTGACGCTGGGGAAAAGTAGAAAACCAGTGGGGATATGGTAGAGGGGTACCATTGATATTATTTATTATATTATATAATCTTGTATGCAATAGTTAATTATAGTAGACATGGTGAGGTTGTGAACTTAGTATACCGGTTTAGGTGACAAGTTAGTTTCACTTATTGTTCACTATGATTTAGCATTCTTTCTTTACTTTTCATGAGAGGCTCCAGAGAGGATCCTACTGATTATACTATTATACTCACCCTATGTATATAAACTATTTTTTTGGAAAATTGGAGTAGGTTGGAGATCAGGTTGGTTACTACTAGCTTGGGGCTGTAAGAGCTATTTGGGATTCGTGGTTGCTGTTGCTTTTATTTTCTTTTGGTATTTGCAGTTTTCCCTTTTAGTTGTAGTAGTTTTTTCATGACTTTACAAATGTGTACTTTGGATTTCTTTTATATTGTAGTCTGAGTTGGAGTTGGTTGGTGTTTTTATTATCTCTCTCTTTAGAATATGTTTTCTTAGAGGGTAATGCCTTCAATTTGTGAGTTTCCTATACCCTTGGTGCTAGTTGCCTACCTGTGGCCTACTGGAGGCGGGACTTGGGAGTCACTATCTCCCTTCTCACATTACTGGTCCAGGGGGGTACACCTTTTGGGGAGGGGATCATGAAACTTCTCCTATCTTCCTCTATAGTATTCTAGGATATCTATGATTGATCTTGGACACCGACAATGATTATAAACCCTTTCCCCGATGGATGGTTAGGGATGTAAAATTTTTAATTTACTGAAAATTCATTTTAACATTCCCATGTGTAAAATATTTATAGTATCATTACAACCAATGTGTTTTTATCATCCATGAATATGTTATTCGATGGACAGAGAAACTGAACCTGCTAGTCACATATTCAGATCACCTAGTATTACATCTTCTGAAATCATATCTCCAGAACTTATAACCCAATATTCAAATATAACATAATAAAATTCTTGAAAAAAGGCTAAAAAAATACAACAACTTCAATAATTCTAAACCATAGGTTATTCATGGTTTAATGATTATATTTTGTGACTATTAAAGAGTGATTATAAGGGCTAGTATGATGTGATCCTATTGAGAAAATTATATAGATAATTGAAGTTGGAGACCACACTGTTGATTTTATGGATTTTATATTTTCATGTAAAAAATAATGTTCAACTAATTCAAAAAAGGTAAAAAGGGGAATAATAATAGAACAAAATGAGAGAAGCGAGAGTGAATAACCAACCCTATATCATTCTATTGAATATCTTGAGTATCCAAGTGAGAGAGGATAGAGAAATACCAATGAAGAAAAAACTCTTATAATTCAATATCAATGAAGATCAAAGTGAGAGACTAACCAATTGTGTCTATAAAGATCATTTGAGTCAAATAATAAGGAGATAAAATGATATTTTGGAATGGAATATTTTTTTTAAGAAAAACAAATAATAGAATAGAGATATTTTTATATATGATTATTGGTGATTATCATAAATTCTGAGGAACTTAGTATCATAACCTATCATAAGGACCAAAACATTTGTTTACCTCATAAAATAATGTTGGAGGAATCCCTTGATATTTAAATACATTGATGAATGATATTAAGCATGTACTGCCAAAGAGTGAAACTATCCTTCACTCCTGATATCACTTTTTTAAGGATACAACTAAAACTATTATTTTTTGGAGGGAAGAATGGATGGATCAAGAGATATAAAAAAAGAAATTTGGTGCCTGTATGTATGTCTGGATGGTGTTGGAAAGTATACAAGTTGAATTTCATACCATTTTATGAGCTTCATCTAGATAATAAAAGAGAAGTTGTATGTGAGTGGGATAACAACAATTGTGAAACACGTATGCAGACATCCATCTTTTAGGTGAATATCATTATCAAATCCTACTCTGCCATTTCTATTTTTTTATTACATTTATTACATGCTTAAATCCTAAGGGGGATTTTGAAAAAGATAGTGAGGCTCATTCACTATATTTGTGAAGAGGTAATAGAGGGGAAAAATTTTAATTGATAAAATTAGATCATAATGATTAACCTCCCTCTCAATGTGGTTTCAATGATCCAGGTTGAACAATAATAAACCATGTTATGATAAACTTGAAAACAAATCTCTATGGATTTTCTTGTTCTAAAGAACTGAATCATGCCACATCATTGTGCATAATCAATAACATTGTGATTCTGAATAAATAACATTGGTGGATTGTTAGTTTTAGAAAAGTTTAATATATCATGCTATAACCTACCATCCATTCCATAAATACACTCAAAAGATATTTCAAGATTCTTTAATATCTTTAGGATTTAATACTCTATATCTTTGAGTGCTATGGGTTATGTTTAATATACAAGAGTGAGTGTACAGTGCATGATATATTTGTATACATAAAGCGAGTTATTTGGATATGTTTTTTATTATAGTAATACCAGCCTCTAAGGGATATATCAAGAACTACTAGAGATATTTGATAGGATTTTGAGTAGAAGTACAAGGGTTACCACCTTGTTTGAATTTCAGTGTCACTTTATGTATAGAAAGATAATATCATTAAAATTGATGATACTAGTTATTTATCTTGTAATTAGGAGTTTAAGACAATAATTTTTAACATTTCCTTACTCCTTTAAAAAAATGAACGTGGGTAGCTGGGTCACAACCCCTACACATCAAAGATAGGCCTCTGAATAAAAATGGTGAATGAACCTTGTACAACAACCCCTATGATCATGTGTTTTCCCTATAAATATGTCTCTCTCCATCATATCACCCTAATGAAGATAAGTTGTAACTAATCAGTGACTACAATCATGTAGTTTTGAGAGATAGTGTTTTAGGGACCACTAATTCACCCACATCTTAGTGGTATTTTACTCTCTCCTAGGCCTCAAAATTTTAACACATTAAAAATACCACTATAAAATAATTTCACATGATATCAAACCATTATTTATAATAAATTACCCAAAATATTTCTAAAATGTAGTTGAATTTTCCTAGCTCACCCACAACAATAAAAGTTTAACATCCTTATGATATATCTGGAATATTGATAAATATCAACATAAATTCAATATCTATACCACCTATGATCATAACAATACCCAAAATAGATCATAATACATCTATATATTTAACTATCATGACTCTCTACATTTTTTAGTCCATGATCCATCCTGTCTATATCCATCACCATGTTTTTTATTCATTTTCTGAACTGCGAGTCAATTCCCCTAACACTTTCTATCATTTAACATAAACATGATTAAATAAATTTCAAAAAAAAATTTCTACAAAAAATAGTTTTCAAAGATCTATAATAATTTAGTATAATAAATCTAAAACAATTTATGATAAAAACATATTTTTTCAAAAAAATTACACATTTTTTAAAGTCAAATTCAAAAAAACATGAATCAAATATAGGTATAAATTATTTTTTTTATAAATTTAAATTCCATAATTTGTCAAGTTAATTTGATATGGGAAATATATATTCTTAAATTTTGGATTAGGAAAAATCAATTTAAAAAATAATAATGAAAAACAAATAAATAGATCACAATCAACATAGAATGGTACAAAGTAAACCTACCATAATAGTAATATTTTGAAATTACACAAATTTAAAATCACCAAACCCACTCTTAATAAAATATTTGGATTTATCTTAAAAAATATTATTTTTCAGGATTCATGATCTAATTCCTTTATGGTCAAATCCCTTTGAATATATTCTGAGAGAGAGAGAAATAGTAGAGAGTTATTTGAGAGAACATGAAGAACATATTTATAAGATTATATAAATTTTATCTACCACCAGTCAATATAAATAATCTTCTAAATCCATTAAAATGTATTGAAAAACCTTAAAATATATAGGGATAATCCTCAAACTTAGAGAAAGACATATAGGGTTAGTCAATGGATTCTTCAGGAGGGTATGCGAATTTAAAACCAAATCCAAATACATAAATCACATTTGAACAATTTGTTTCATGGTTTATAGACTATGGAAAAAATCTACATGTTTCATTAAACTATTGTACCAACATGAAATAGTACATAAATTATACTAAAATCTATGGTTGAGTTACTCAAACATTTTCTTAACTCTAAAAGGACCATTGCTCATCATAAAAATTGCGGCACCAATTGTGATGAAGCTAAAAAAATACCCAAACATACCATTTCCACCCCAACACAAAATAAAATGAAAATATAAATACAAACCATTTAGTTCATGTTAAAATCATCCAAATAATGGGTATTTCATCCCTGGGAAAGTCACTATAAAATTTCAATTTAAAAAAGTTATGGTCATTAATTTTTCAATATAGGACCTTCTTTCTCAAGTATGTTTTAGAACCACCCCATGAAGCTATAAAACTTTTAAAAAGGGATTACTCTAACCCCTTAGAATGTTTTCCCATGGTTTCACAATTAAAATTTACCTTAATATATTAATATGTAATTTGATTTAAAACACATCCAATTATGAAATACGAGACATGAATTTTTGGTACTTTTTCAGTTTGGAAAAGAAAAAGATATCTTGATTTTTTTATAATATTTGGGTAATTATAATTGATATGAAACCTCACTAATCCATTCCACAATATAAAATATAATTATATTATGGGATTCTCACTTTTTATACTATATTATTCATTGATACCCTTACAAAGGTGAAACCCACACAAATAATCAACCTATAACATTAAATTAAATGTATCTTTACCAATGATTAACATAATATTTTTTTCAACTATAATATATCATTATTATATTCTAAAAAAATTAAATTTTTTAGTAATCTCTTTAAAACAAATAGGTTATAAGAGGGACTTTTATTTCATTTTAGTACACCATAACAATAATCAACCTGGTATTCTGTGTAGCCCTTTAAATTTTCTAATTCAAATCAATGCTTTATAGTTTTTGTATAATAAAAATCCACCAATGGAATATGGACTTTCCATGATAATTTAAATTCAACATACATGTTTTAATTTTGTCCCCTAATGTTTGTGTTGTATTTTTTATTTGTCATGAATATAAGGATGATAAGATATACTCATATTTAAATAAATAATCATAATATTCATAATTACACTTTAAATTATCTATTTAAATTGATAATATCTATATGAAATGGAAGATAAAGTATATCAATGAATTCTAATAACTTATTTTACATGAAACTCACCCATTTCATGTAATAAAAATGTCACTTAAGGGGAATGAAGTGAACCAACTTCTGAAGTTGATAAATAGTCACCAAGATACCAATATTCTTCTATGGAAACAATGGATGACTAGAAAAGGAATCACATAATGATATTATCCCATTTCTGAGTCATAACGTGAAAAGGTTGATGATCGACCTTCAATTTTTGATAAATCAACCATTGAGAAACATAATCAACCACTTCCTTTTTTTATTCCGAAACAAAAAAATAATCAGTTGATATCATGGTGTATCTTTTTCAATGTTGGGATGTAAAATTTAAATTAAACCATGGAAATTCATCATGAATTCTTCTATCATACATGAAATAAGAAACACTCCATTAATAAAATATATCATCAACTCAATCAATGAAATCCACCTGTCAATGAACTTTCTACCATTTAAGGTGTATCATTTTTTTACATTTGGTGTAAGATATATTTCCATCCTTTATAAGATCCATATTATTAGAAGTAAAATTCGTATAGTATAATACCAAACACTATATATTACTTTCCCATTACATATGATACTCAAATAAAATACCCATAAGGTTCCACTGACTTCCTAGTTCTTTCAACACTTCTAATTTCCTACTCAAATTAGTAACTACCATATTAATTTTATTTACTATAAATGATAACTAATCGTTATAAGTGTGTATATACTAAATACATATATTTTTCCTTTTATTTAATTCTTATCAGGATAAATAATTCTTCTAAATTTTATGATATTAATAAACTATGATATTCTCATTGAACATGTAATTTATCTATCATTTAAAGCCTAAAAAATACTATAAATTACAAGTTTCATGTTTTGTAATTTTTATTAGGTAGTAACAAATTATTGGATTTATAAACCGATATATTAACCCATTCCAAATGTAAACATACAAATCTAGATTTAGATGAATCATAGTATGCGAAATACCATTTTTTAGATCTAGGATTAATCAATATTGGTTCCAGAGTCATCATTTTAAAAAATTCATTAAAAGAATATGAATATTTATCATCATATTTAAATAAAATACCATTTTGGTACAAACCATCATTAGAGATGTTTAGTCTAAGAAAATTTGAATGAAACATTATAATATCCAACTAAGATGATAAGTATTTAAATCCCAAAAATATTCATTGTCCATACACAAGACATCATAATCATTACATTATCAAAGTCAAATTAGTTTCCTTCTTTAGAGATGAAATGTTTCAAGAATATTAGTTCCTAAATAAAGAAATTAAATTCAATAAACATTATATATTAATTATATCCTCAAATTTTTTTTTAAATAATATCCTTGTTTTCTACATGGTTTTATTTTTATCTCAAGTAAATCATGATTTCAACCACAAAAATGATGTAAAGAAGATTAGATATCTATAGAAAATGTAATGAACCATGAGTATGGAGGTATAAATTTGATTTAAATTTCATTAAAACTATGTGTATTCTAACCCCATTTGGTATCTGAAGGCATTGAAGGAGGCTCATGTTTGAATTTTGGGAGAATGATACAACTTAAAAAGTTTTTCTCCAAATTAGAACTACAACTGGATGTCTAGTGGGAGGTTACTAGACATTCAATAGTCATTGTAGAGGCCACTAACTCTACCAATAGTGGTTTGGTGAGTGAGGGTCAGGAGAGGGGGATGGGCTGACCAAAACCTTAGTATCTCACTAGTGTTCTAGTGGGTTTCCACCATAGTTTTGTTAGAAACCAAGTCCCCTCCATTAAATCATGGGTATTATAGTGATATGTGAAATAATTTATTTTTTAAATTAGTTATAGCCTCTTACTTGGATAATAAAAAAATTTAGCCCTAACCCTTATTTGTAATCTTGTATCCATATCCCCCTAATTCTCCCCCAAGTGAAGTGTTGCTAGTTGGAATCAATCTCAATAGGTAAAGTTAATCGTCTACTCCTATATATTCTAGGATTATTTACCATTTTCACCAACAATCATTTCAAATCCATAATTTGATGTGTCCTGACACATTGAGGTTCATACCAAGACAACATAGAGCTAGGTGTTTGTCTCCATGCCCAATTACAATAGGTCAAGGGTTGGAGAATAACAGTAGGCTGGAATAACTTGCATGGGAGGCCCCAGACTATATCAAACCACAACATAAACACATCTCTAAAAAAATACGAAATTCCAATAGTATATGTATAAAAAATTAAACTATATATAATTCATGCAAGGGACATCACATGATAATAATATCTCCATTTATTTATACACCATATGAAATTTACATCCATCAAACCCTATAAACATGATGAATATGAATTAATGGAAAGATCATCCTCTCTACATAGACTTCTAGATTAATATTAAACTGTAGTGGTCACTACCACCATTATGAATCACCCAGCTCCAGCAAGAGCCTTCAAGTATTAACTTTGAACAATATTTACTAGATCCACATCCCCCATGACCACCCCTAAATTGTGTGGCAATTAAAATGAGACAACTTGTGTGGGAATTAAGACCATGTATTAGTGAGAATAAAAAAACTTAGTAGGATGTCTCAAAACCACAAAGAAAATTCAATTTTAAAATTCAACTCAAAACTCTGGATTATGAGATTAACTGTAAGGAAAAATAGAATACATATATTCTCTATAAATAAAATACCTAGGTACACTGAAATATTCCATTTATCTTAGATTTTTCCTTAAATGTATCATATCTCATGAGAAAATAGATGTGCCTAGAGTATTGAAAGAAATTCAATGTTTGATGTAGATCACCCAACTACAAGTGTAGTATCAAATATAACCAAAGAGGACCTAAGGTTTATAAGGCTCAATGTAACTTAACTACTCAACCTTTCAAACATTCACTTTTCCACTGTAATACAAAGTGGGGGACCCACTCATCATTGAGTATATATGTATGTTGATGGGTTACTACACCCAGTTGTCTATAATTATTTGAACTATTCTAGAATCATATTAAGGGACCAATATATTATCCAGGAATAGTTTTTCATCAAGGGAGTACTAAGCCCTTCATTCAAAAACTATATTTCCTTGAGAAACCCAAACTATTCCTGGTATCTATAGTGGGGGACTCACACCTTGATAAAGAAAAGTGTTGTTCATGGGTGTAGTCAAACCCAATGGAAGATACACACATAATTTAGTTGGGAATATCAGATTATAGAGTATCTAACTCCATGGATAGAGGATCCATGCTCTAAGGATGTGGGGGAGTATTAAACTCCAAGAAGAATATGAGGGACCCACACCCTTTCACTATTACACCCCCAAGGGAGTTCCTATCCTTGTTTCCACTTAGACTGCGATTATTGATCCCATTAATCAGTCCAACAGAGATAAGGTATCATGATTTCTCGAATCACCTCATATATCACCTTTGATTCTGAAAAGGAATATATCAACATATTCTACATTGAAAAAAGATCATGGTAGACAAATTTCATGCCCAATTCCGAGTCTTGGAAATTAATACATGAAAATAACGATGACTGGAAACAATACATGACCTATACCATAGGGTTATATAGTGTGTAAACCCTTAGGGGATGTCTGGTCATGTATTATAGTCCACGCGACATGTATGGGTCTACCTACACAATATGTTTACTAGTTTACATGGTGTGTGGGACAAGATAGGTTACATCACTTGAATCCATGATACACATGATGGATTCGAATTGATGTAGTTAGTGTAGGTGTTACATGTTATGTGAAGATCCTGAGATAGTCCGTATACTGCAAGTTAGCTGAGTTGTGGACGGGGAAAAGTACATGGAATGTGGTCTGGACCCACAAAATGTGTATATTTAAATAACCACCTTGGTTTTTATTCTTATACACATTAATCTTGGACACCTAGAGTCACAGTAAATATACTTACAAAGTAAACCTTGTGTGATATTTAACACTTGAAGAAAGTATTTCCAATATAGAAAAAGTGATACATGAAGTTTGGATTCAATGAATACATTGTATGATCGTGTATTTGTGGACCACATTTGTAGAATTCCATGAAACACATCACAATAATTAATTTTAATCCCTTTATACCCAAATCACCTCCATGGGTCTGAATTTTTATGGATTTATTTTGAGGATAGACTTTTTACTCCATCAAACCAATGTTGACCATATTTTCCTATAAATCTGGCTAAGATTGACTTCTCAACAAGCCCTGACGCCCTATATGTCACCACCCCTTCAAATTTGACACCGCAACACCTTCCACTGACCCTCCATCACCCATTGATCAATTAAAATGCCTAGTTATCTATAAATTCAATTCAAAATAGGGCTCAAATATCATTTAGTCATTTATTATTCATCACAGACCATTTTTATTTTACCACCATCCACATCGAAGGATGGTGGTGAATCATGAAGGAGAAGGAGAGGAAAATAAAAGCAATGGGAATCATCTATGGATGATGTGAAGGACCAAGGTATATATTCACTAATGATGAATAACATGATGAGGGGATGATTTACAAGCAAGAAATCAAATAATAAAATTATAAGGAGACACAATAATTCCAAAATTTAATCAATAATAATTTAAGTGAACAATTTTCTAGGTAAATTAAGAATGAAAGAGAACAAAATTTGAAATTATGATTCCTACCTAGATTTATGATTTATATTTTCTTTGTAATGCATTTCTATGATGGGTTTTATTGATGATTTCATGAAGAATAGTCTATTGTCCCCCATATTTTGAATTTCTCATGCCCCGTGTATCTCTCTAACTTAATGTTTTTAGTGATTGGTACTACCAAAATAATTAGAGGTGTAAGAGAGAAATAAATAGGGTACACTCAATGATTTCTTTATAATAAATTATTTAATTATTTTTATCATTAAGTTTATTAAATCACCCTCTATGGGATTAAATTGGATCTTGAAAAGAAAATTGTCATTAAACCACCCCTAGGGAATTCCCTCTATTCCAAAAATAGCGGAATTGTTAGAAAAATGATATATATATTTTTATTTATTTGATAGAGATGGAATAATATGTAAGAATATAAAAACATACCATGGAGGGAAAAGTTTTAAACAAGAGGATCCGCTTACACATTATCCACAACTTTAGGGGCAACGATCCCAAACTGAAAAATAAGGTAAGGTGCCCAATCAGATTTTCCCTGGAAGTATGGGAATCCTCTACATTATTCCCTTTATGAGGAGTGTGAGTTACCCACAATTGTAAATTCAAAACGATCCCTATCCTTTAGATGATAAAAATGATGTTCGTAAAATAGAGCCACATTTCTTAAGGTATCTATAAATGATTAGGGAGTATATTTCCGTAGCTTCCAGATTCAAATTACAGTCCTTTGAAATATTTATGTCATTGAGAAGAGAATTTACCTTTTCCATTAGGGAGTCCCCATACCCATAGTTATCCGAGAAGGTAATCACAACATATGCCTTACCATCACT
This sequence comes from Viscum album, assembly GCA_963277665.1. Classification (NCBI taxonomy): domain Eukaryota; kingdom Viridiplantae; phylum Streptophyta; class Magnoliopsida; order Santalales; family Viscaceae; genus Viscum; species Viscum album. The sequence continues at coordinate 691,430,473 of OY728122.1, forward strand.
CACCATGCCACATCCACATATAAGATTATTTTATAAGAACCATTGATGTTCATTTTCATTCCATGTGAAGGAGGGTTCCATTTAATTCATCTACCCTATTTAGCTATCATCTGATGAAATGTTGTAGAAAATATTCCAAAAAGAATTATCTTTAGCGATGGAGATATTTTCCAATGATAGATAAGAGGGCCCAGCTCGACTGTTAAGAAATGGGATTTTACAGTTAAAGTGAGTTGCGGGCTGTGAAAATGCTCATGTATATATTTTTTCCAAGCACCCCAGATGTTCCAATAACTCACTTCTAATATCACAGATCTCACCTTCTACTCATGCTTATTATTCTACGATCCTTTGAACCAAATATAGGGGAAAAATCAAAATTATTAGCTTGAAAATTGAAACCATATAACTCACCTGTATTTCCCCAGGTTTCATGAACCCATTCACTATAAAAGAAGAGATGGATGTTGGATTCCTCATTTGGATCTGATTATTAGTGTAATTTAGAAATTAGTTTGATACATTTCCATTGTATTAATTTTTCTGTGGGAATTTCATGGGATCTTAAGCTCCAGAACAGGAAAATTAATATTACAGGTATTTCATGACACCAAAAGTTATCTCCCCACTAATCCCTAATGATAGGACCACACCACTGTGATTGATATGATTTCATGTTAAAGAGTGTTGTTGGGGAGCAGGTTTAAACCATTTTATCAACCTTGTTATTAAAAGTGATACTTTCAAATATGTCATACTATAGTGTATTTAATATAGTCTTTGGGAGCACTAGATTTCTATCTTTGCAGGAGGCCATGTTCTGAGTGGGACAGCTCGAGAAGCCTAAATTTATCCCCATCCTATTATGGTTTTAGACACTTATATCTCCCTAAACAAAGATCTAGAGAGTGTGATGGTGAAGGACCTACACATGGATTTGAATTTTTTCCATACCCCTACAAACCAGTCATTGTTCACCTCCAAGATAGACCCATACTCTCAATCTATGAAATTCTTAGACTAGGTTATACTCTCCAAATAATAACATTCTAATTTTTCTTGTATGTAATGCCTAGATTCTTCCACATTTCTCCCATTGATACCCCAAGACTCAATTTATTTTTCCATTCTTTTCTATAAGGTTTAGTGGCACTATCCCTATTCATTCGTATCCCATATAAACTTCACAAAGTTCTTCTCATTTATTATAATCACTATTTTAGGAATGCCTAAAGTGGATATGATATGCATGGGGATAGATGAAAATACCCAGTTCACTAAGGTAATATGACCCCCAAATGATAAGAATTTTTTTTTTCTAATTGATGATCATGTTGGAAATATTTGTTAAAATCCCCTCAAAATGATGAATACAAATACGACCCGGTGCAATTGGGGAACCCAAGTACTCCATTGGGAGTTATATCCTTGAAATGCCCAGATAATTCTCAACTACCCCACTTCTTATCTGTGGAAAATGAAAAGAGACATAATTTTTTTTGTTAATGATCATCCCATTCCACAAGATATAATATTCATGAACCTTTTTGAGGTTCTGATTACACATGAAACTCCTATTAATGAAAATTAGAATATCATCATTAAAAACTAAGTGCGAGATACAAGCGATCTGATCCTTGCACCAGTAAGGAAGGATGGATCCATCTCTTGTATTTCTTGTGAGGAGTATGCTAAGAGAATGCTAGTCCGAGATGAATATCCTAGGATATAAAGGATCCAATTAGAGAATCCCTGAACCTCATTAAGAAGCCACATTTTTGCCATTAGAGTGATGGAGAACCATGTGGATTTGAAACATTTAAAGGGAAGATCAATCACCCACATTGAAAAACCCATATCATTCATTACCTAGATAATAAACCTCCATTCCATTCCATCACAAGCTTTTTCCATGTACACTTTGATTTCAATATTGGATATGGGATATTTGATGTTAAAATATTCAATAATCTCTTAATCCATCCCAAATGTTGCTTGAATGGATCTACCTTGGATAAACCCATAATGCTCCTCAATATAATTGTATGCATGTGTTTTTAAGCCTTCTATTAATAAAACTATCCAAGACCTTATAGGATAAGTTTCACATACTTATATATCTAAATTGACTGATGGTGGAGTGATATTTTACATTTGGTTTGAGAACCATAGTTGTAACACAAACCACTCTTGGAATCCCATGACCACAAAAAAACTCTTATATGTTCTCCATCAACACCTACTTTAAAATACTCCTAGCTGCCACATAATAGGACATGGGGAATCCATCTGGACCTGAGACACTATCAAGATTGAGTGATTTGACCACCTCCCATATTTCCTCTTTCGCCAATATGTTACTTAGACACAAATTTTTAGAGTCATAGATCACTCTATGAATATTACCAAAAAGAGGGGAGGAACCTGTTGGATAACCAGCCTACATCAAAGGGTTAGGTTTAATAATTTTTTTTAAAATTATATTCCAATATTCTACCCACCTAACTTTGATATTTGTTGTAGAATCCATCTTCCATACGAATTTTAGGGGCATAAAATATCTTTTTCTCTATATAAATGCTTAAAAGAAAGCCGTGTTGTGGTCACATTACCTGAACGACAAGAATTTGGAGTCATCCCATGCCACCCTTTCCTCTTCCAAATGCATTTAGGCCTAAAAATTTTTCTTAATGACAATCGCATTAAAAACCTACACATCCAATTAATTCTCTAGTCTTATATCATCTAGTTCAATATCAAATTTAATTCCCTCCAAGGCTGAGTAGGATGAAGCGTGAGAAGTACTCTAAATGTGAGTATCCTCTTTTAATCGCTTGAGTTTGTTAGGAAAGCGTACCCAAGATCTACCTTGATTAGGTTTTTTCCACGACATGCTGATCACATTAATGAAACTAGGGTTTAAGATCCATCGTCTAGAATAATTTTTTTTGTGGTCACTATTTCTCCGATCATGGGAAATGATCATGGGAGAGTGACTAGATATATAGAAAACTAAGTTGTAGAATCTCACATCGGGGAAAGATGAGATAGCTTGAGGGTTGGAGAATCATTGGTATAGCCAACTCCAAATATTTAATCTTCCCTCATAGTTGTTAAACTAGGTATATTTATCCCCAGAATACCAAAGGAACATTAAACCATTGCTTTCCACAATGGTTGTAAAATCTTTTATGATATTCTAAGATATTGGACCACTGCCTCTCTTCTCGGATGAATCTAAGATTGAGTTATAATCCTATTAACAAAACAAATAGTATCCATTAGATTGAAAGTGATTAGATCAATCCAATGAGACCCACAAGATACATCATTACAATTTTTATACACAAACAATAATAAAAAGAACCTTTTTCCATTATAAATCCCTGTAGAGAAGTGTTGGTTTGAAACTACATGATTTTTAACTAAAGCCTATTTATCCAATAAGATCCATATATGGGTGTTACTAAGAGGACCATGCAAGAAACTATGAAGACCAAGTTTCTTCGAGAAATCATGAATCCTTTAAGGATTTTATTTGGGTTCAAAAAATATGATCCCCCAGACATTATAGTGAAATAATTCATGAAATAGGAAATCTATTTTGACCTAGGACCCGATTACATGGGAATTACAAACTATAATATAGATCAATTGAATATATTGTAGTTGGAAATTTTCCATGCGCTTATAGGATCTATGGTGTCTCCTCATATAGATTCTTAATCTCATCATTGGAAGGAGATATAATAAGCACTCTATTGATGGTAAATTCATGAAAAAAACCTCTTGAAATGATATGCTAGAGAGGCAAGTTTTGAAGGGAGATAACATATATTCTTTGATAGTGTTTTCTGAAGATGTAATTGTAAGAGATGACTGCACTAGCTTGGGTTGTGATATTGAAGTATTATGGACAATGCCTAGAGTGGGAAGCATAAGATCTGAGTCTCACTGCACATGAAATAATATATTGTACCTGCTCTTCATCAAAATCAAAAAATAAGTAGATTTATTAGGATCTCAAGGTGGAAGAGTGTTAGGGGAAGAAGATGAATGAACAACCTCCTTTCCCTTAGTAGATTGAAACTAACAGGGAAGTGAGGGGGAGACCTGATGGACAGTGGAGTAGGAGGAGACAATAAGCATTATGAAATTATGTCCATGCATGTGAAAAAGAAATAAAAAACCCACATATTGATGCAAAAGATAAGGTAGGGGCGGAATATACGTAGATTACAATTAGGAGTAAGATATTTCAACCAAAGACTACAAGGAGGTATGATCAGAAGACCACACCATCATTGATGTCTAATGGGGAGATATTTCATTGGTTGAGGAAATATTCTAGTCTAAAGGAATGTGATGAGACTTTTTATTTCAATAGAATGATATAGTGTTCCTAATTAGATGTAACAAGGATAAAAAACGAGCCTATGATTGATAAAGAAAATCGTGCATCCATTACATAGTTTCTTCAACCCACAAAATATTCTGCATCAGTGTAGAATATGATAGGTCCATAATGACACATTTCCTGACCATGGATGAATCTTGAAGATGTTGAGTGAACTTATTGATACACAAGAACTCTCTGAGTAAGTTCCATATCATTTATTAAAAACCAATGTTATGAAATTGTAGAGGCATGTTTGGTAACTTGATTCACACCGCCGATATGGGGGAGTACTATCCTCAGTGAGCCTCCATTGTATAGAGGATGATTTGGAAATGATATATATTAACTGAATTGGTGCTCCGTACCTAAGCTATGACAAAATATTCTCGTGAGGGTACATAAATACAAAAGTATTTCATTTTTAGCTCATAGACACACACGAGATGATCTAGTCCCCAAGATCAAATGAAGTTTCTAAAAAAATCAAATACAAATTATCTAAGCCGAATCGGGCCGCTAGAGTCTATCATAGGAGTTATGATTCCACCTATATGTTATAGGATGAAACAAACAGCATCAAAACACCTTCAAAGGATATACTCAAGGAAGCATCCAAGGAAACTGACAGAACTGAAGTGTTATGGGAATTCTATGGAAGATCTGATTTGTAAAGGATATCTTTCATTGACAGATTATATAGTAGCACCATGTCTGAAGATAATGAAACAACATCCTAAGGAGTGAAAGTCTTAGTAGAGGGATCCCAAATAAGTGTAGTATAGCCGAGATCTGGAAAATCCTAGAGGGTTTCTCAAAATTTAGAACTCAATATTATTCCAATTATTAGTCAGAAAAAACTCAAGTTGCTCTATCCACTCCAACCTGACTAAGTTTTTCCCTTAATAATGAAAAACTAGGGATTATAAACTATGTGGCATATAAAATAACTTTTTCGAAAATAAAATCTATCCATACATAAACTTAAATCTCAATTGGAGTTCCAAGATCTCTACTATCTTACTATCCAACTATTCAGGAGTGGAACATCCTATTTCATTAATAAAGCTATTAACTATAGATTTTTTTAAAAAATACTCTATCAAAATTATTTTACTTTCTTATGTGAGTATCTCTAATCCTTTACATGCATACAATTTTCTCTTTAAATTAGAGTTCTACTAAATGTGATGATGTGAACCCAAAAACCACTAACATCCACCATGAAATGGTTTATCTCTAATGGTATCCCCCTATAGAATTATTATAATCTATACCTTTAAAGAGCATTCTAGTCGACCATCCCATGGAAACAATCCACCGGTGTTTAACTATTACCCTGAACCCATCCACAAAGATTCTATGCCAACTCCAGAAGAACTATGGGATAACATTTTTCTTTTGAGTATATATGAACTTTTTATCTTCCCCTATAAAAAAGTTTTCTCTTATTTACACTACACTAAGAAAACAAGGATTTACTTGCTCAATATTTCCTTGAACATCATTATGAACCTCACATCCCCACCTCAACCTATAAACAAGGTTGTATACACCATTGAAAAATAACTTTGTTGTTTTTATCACCACTCCTTAAAAAAAATCTGTTGAAGATCACTTAAAGAGGAAACAAATACCTCCATAACCTACCCAACATCACACCACCACTCATCAATGGGCTAATATGCCAAAATATGAAGTGAAAATTCCTAACCATTTAGATGAACCTAGTTTTCTTGATAAATATATAAGATAAAACTAACCAAAACATGAGTGAAAAAACAACTTTTAAAGAAAAAAAATCCTCTTCCACTTTATGGTAAGATGGAAATACCCTAATATTTTAAAATTACACTATTATTGATAGTTTTCTAAATATGTAACACCAAGATTTAAGTGAATTGCGATATACTACAAAAATATTTTCATTTAAATGTGACTCTTATTAGCTAGCCATTAAAATGGAATGTATGAAAAATTAATTATAAACATATTATGAAGCATATGTATAATGGTATTATATAATAAAAATTAATTGATGAATTCATAATGAATAAGTACTCAATTTTTAGTAATGTTATTTTACGCTTCAAAAATATGTTTTATTCAAAAATGGGTTTTATTGTTTTTTTGTGAGAAAATATTATAATTAATTTATAAAAATTTTATAAATAATATTTGATAAACAACTAAATCATTTTTAATTAATAATATAAATATTATCATAGGGATATTTTTGGGATTTTACTAAAAATATTTTATTTGGTGAATCATGAAAAATATTATTTTTATACAACTTCAATTTCCTTTCATTAAAAAGAAAAATTATGATTTTAATTTTATATTAAAGTAAAAAATACTTATTTAATTGGATATAATCTAATTAATTACATTTGAATCATCATTATACATGATTTTGGTATAAGATAATTTTATTCTTAAAAACAAATTTTTTAAAAAACTACTTTTTGTTCCATTTTTTCCTTTTTATCATTAATTAATTTTTTCAACTTATAGAAATTTAATATTAAAAAATATATTCCATATTTTTAATTGTTAGGTTCAAAATTTTTAAATAGTTCCCTTTTATTTTAAGTCATTATGAATAGTAAGAATTGTAAATATTTGTCACATTAGTAATTGTATGTTGGGTAGTTAAGATTAAAAACAATTATGATAAGGGAATAAAATAACCCGAAAACATGATTTTATTATATTTAATGAGTGGTGTTTTATAATAATCAAAAATTATTTTATTTTATTGAAATTTTATGCCATTATTCATTGAAAATGACAAATATATTATTTTATGTAAACAAAAATACGAAATCACATTTTCATTCTTTTAAATTTATCTTTTATGTTCACATAGGGATACGAATTTTTTTGAATGAACATTAAAGGTGATATTGATAAAATTTAATTATTTGTTTATTAAACTAATTTTTTTAAGTTTCTTAACTAATAATTACATTAAATTATTACATAACAATGACATAATGCTTGTGAAAGAAGTAGAAAAATCAATTAAACAATTTTGAGAACTCTAAAAGTAATTTTTTTGGTGAATTATATTTTACAAAATAATTTATAGTTATATATAATATTATGGTAATTTATTAAAAATACTATATTAAAATTCTATTTTTTATCCTGATGAATTTATTTTCCAATTAAATGAATAATTAAAAAAAAAATTCATTATATTTTATAATAAACAATATTTCATTAAAATATTTTAAAATTAATAAAAATTATATCAGTAGATAAGTGAACTATATATGGTTTAATATATCAACCATGCTCTATTTATGTATCTATATTTCGATAATAGGAAGTCACTTGACCACTAAATTGTAAAAATCTTTGATATCATAGTAATCATCAAAAATGTTAACGAGGGGTTAAAACAATGGTATTAGAGTGAAAACATAAAATAACTTTTTAAAATTTTATTATATGAGATAATTTATTCTCATTATCATCCTATATTGTAAATACATCAATTTTCTTCCACTTTTCTATGAAAAATAATTTATATTAATTTAATACTTTATTAAATTCGAAGAGCGCCCCTCCCCTCACTTATAAAAGGACATCACATATCCTATTCACCTGATTTTTTTATCAATTTAGTTTAAAACATACCCACTAAAATAAATTAATATAAATTTTAACAGGTTATATAGGAATTACTTTGGGTAGAATACCAACCTTATAGTGATTAATGTTTAAAAAATAGGTTATCTGATGAAGAGGTATAACATTTTTTTGAATGTTTTAGTTTTATTTATTCATCCAAATCCTTCAAAACTCTTATTAAAATTGTGATATTAACATAAGTATATCTAATATACTTAGTTGTTATTATGTTAATGTATTAACCATAATACCTCACTTTATACCATGGAATGGTAAATGAAACCATCATCCATGTGCATAGTGGACTACCTCCTCGTAAACAAATGTAATTCATTTTTCCTAACCAAATCTCATGGATAGTTATGATTATGGATTTAATTCACATATTATACATTAATTATATAATTATATTTATTTAAATATAATATATAATAAATTTTCTTACCATTCCATCCACGGAATAATGATAACATCATTCGTGTGTATGTGTGGATTACCACCTCCACAAAGTGATGTGATTTTTTTCCATCACCACTTCACATGAATGGTATAAATAAGAGTATTTAAAGAGATAATATAAAATATAAAATATAATAATCATTATTTTAAGATGAAATAATACTTACCTTACCCCACCTATTTATTGAAAAATGGAAACGTTACTCATGCATATGATTGACTTACCATCTCCATGATTGTAATGTAATTTGTTTTTCATAAAAATTTATCATGATTGGTTTAAAAGTATAATTAAGGTGTAAAAATGATAATTATTTTATTTTTATTACTCTAGAGATGATGGATCCAAAATCAATTTGACCATAGTCAATATACCGAAGTTATTTTGAAGTTATGAAGCCAATATCCTCAAAACATCTGATGTGGACTTGAATGATTATGTAATTAAAATTTTCATAAAAATAAATTAAATAAATGGTTTATATATATGGTATTAATCCTATAATTTTTTATTAATAAAGAAAAAAATTAATATATGATTTTTATATAGGCGTTGAGGACATATATATCAAGTTTGGACTTGAGGTAGGGGATTTTGCTGCAATTTCCTTTCATTGAATCATGTTTTAATGTTATACATCTAATTTATGTTATATAGTTTTTATAAATTCCATTTTAAATGTGATATAATTAATTTTACTTCCCTTCATTCAATATATTTTTGATTCAATCATTACCCATTTTTCTAGAGTTTCTCATTTCAAACTTCTTTCTTTTAGATATATTTTAATTGATACCCCTATCTAAATTTATATGGTGTATATTGTTCCACTTGAAATATAATATCATGTATCTTTTTATAATCATGTTATATTTTTCTTATTATGTTTATCCTTTTGAATGGTTTTTTGTTTTATAATTCCATAAATGGATTTCCTAAAATATGTTTCTTTAAAGGTGATAAAGAGTTTTAACTAAAATCTTCCTAAATGTTATTTATCTTATTTAACTAATGTTAGTTTCTAAACTTAAATGAATCAATGAACATATTTTCCATCATATTTGAACTTATATTAAAAGGATTTAAAATTAAAATTTTATGTTTTTTTACATGGTTATCTTTTGACTCTACAGAAGTTTGAAAACAATGTTTTGTTTTTAACATTCATGACATGGATGTATTTTTCAGCCATCATAACTATTAATTAAATTGAATATTAATTTATATGTTTTCAAGTTTATTTAAAAATAAAGATATTTTGTCTATATTTTGTAATTTTTTATTTTTTCAAAATTATTTTCAAAATAGAATGGGTATTTTTCCTGAGAATTTTTTCAATGATTTTTAATGGTATTTATATTCACCCATTGCAATAAACTATTAAGTTACTTGTTATCCACTTGGGATAAGTCATAATTATATCGTCATTATTATTTATCTTGATGGGTTATGATTATTTGAAAGAGATAATAATGGAACCCATTTCTTGTCATCGGGAAAATCAAGCTATAAAAGAACATTGGTTATTATTATGTTGAAAAGTTCAGGCTTTTAATTGTTTTTCTCAAGATATGGTACATGAACATTGTTTATGAATTTCGGATTGGGAAATGAACCAAAATACTCAAGGAAAAATTTCTGATATGTTATGTATGGGTTTGTTATATCCTCCAAGGCATTGGATAATGATATGGAGTTAATCGATTATAGGTTTTTCCAAAGAGATTGTTCGAATTTACTTGGCATGCTATTCCATTTTTAATATTGTTATGATAATGATGTTTTTAAATAGAAAAATATTTTCTCTATTATTTCTTTGAGTTTACAATGGATTAGTTTCTCAAGGATCATTTTCATAGGGCTCTTGATTTTTTAATTATACGAATATTTTCTCAAGTTAAATATTTAAGCCATGATCCATGTTTTAATGGGTATAAATTCTCTTATTCTATTATAATTCAATTTAATTACATCATCATACCCTTATGATCATATTATACTCATAAATTAAATTCAATTATTAATGCTTATTTTTACCCTTGTTGAGAATTTGAGCTCACCCTTATTTTGTTTTCCACTTACCCAACATATGAGGAAATGTTTTAATTATATTATGCCTAAGAAGGGTACTATATGTGAAGAACATAGTTTGAAATGATATATATTTTTATAATCCATTTTTTATGTATCTATATTTTCATATAAGAGTTTTTCATAATTCTATAAAATAATAAAACTAAAATGTCCTTAAGTATATAAGTGATCCAATATTTCATTTCGATGTTATATATTTTGAATGATTAAAATTGGGTCATGATTATCAATACCAATGAAAAAAATATAAAGATAAAATTTTTACAGAGAATTTGGGAGTGAGGGTTTAGGGTTGTAATAGTTGGTATCAGAGGAGGGTTTAGATAACATTTTAGATTAATATGGTTTCCTGTGTGGTTAACTTTAGAGTTATTTATACCATCATATGTTTATATGATTAAGGTTGTTCAAAAGTTCAATGTCATAAAAGCCCCTTTTTAGGTTTTATATGATGTGATATTTATGTGATTAATTATATTTTTAGATATTTTTTCTTAGATTGTGGTAAATGTTACCATTATTTATAAAATGAAGGATTATTTTAGAAGGATTCTATTACTTTTTTGGTGATGTAAGATGAAAGGTATGGGGTAAACTTTATGGTTAAATCACTATTTTATAATGGAGTTATTGTGGTTAATTTGGATATAGGTTCGTTTATTTGTGGAATGATATATGTTGATCATTTGGTGTTGTTGTTGAATTTTATATATTAATGTTTTATTTATTTATATTATTTATTATACATTTTCAAACTTGTGATAACTTTTTTAGTTTTGGTTAATATATAAAGATAGGTAGAATACTTGTTATGATTTTTTTAAATATGTGATCTATTAGAAGCTAATTTTATTGATTTAGGCATAAAAAATTCATCTTTAATACTCATCATTTGGAGTAAAAGATGAGGTAATTGTGGAAAATAATTAAACACACAACCAAATAATGAATTTACATTTATGGATTCAAAGATAATAAAGTGATTATATTACCTTATATTATTGGTCTAGATAGTAAAGTAATTCCAATACACTTGGAAAATAATCATGTAAAATATATTATCCTATTAGCTTCATTTTTAATGAATCATTGGTATTTTAACACATCATTAGTTTATGGTTTCCTAGTCGTTGAACTTTTCATGAACATTCACTTCCTAGTGATCAACGTTCCATGTCACTCCCCATCATTATTATTAACATTAAATTTTTATTCCTTGTACATATTTTATCTTACCACTAATTTTATCCTATTTGGGAATTAGTTATTGTGTTATTTCATGTGAATTTCATATTTTCCTACCCATATTTACAAAATAAAGTTTTATTAAACATTAATATGATTGGGGTTTTAAACAAAGGTATTTTAAAATTCAAAACCCTTGATTACAAAGATCAAGTTAAAATTGTAAGGATACATTTTATTAAGGTTTTCAGGATAATTTAATACCACGATATTTTATAATGACACTATTCTTGATAACTTTCTTTACATGAAACTCTGAGATTTAAATGAATTGCGCTTTACTATAAGAATATTATTATTTAAATGTGACTGTTATTACCTAGCCATTAAAATAGATGTTATAAATAGTAATAACAATATTATTAAAAATACGCATAATGGATTTATATAATCCAAATTTTTTGATTAATTTATAACAACTAAGTACTCTATTTTTAGTAAAATAAGTTTATGCTTGAAAAATACATTTTCATCAAAAATGATTTTCATTGATTTTTTTGAGAAAATATTATAGTTACTTTATAATAATTTTAGAAATATTCTTTAATTAAATGGATATAATTTTTTAAATTATCATATAATTTTTTATTGTGAAATTTTGGTATTTTTTATTTTTTTTATTTTTTATCGTATTGTAAAAAATACCAATTTTTGTTAAACTATCATTTATTTTTATCAAAATTTGACAGTATGATTTGAATTTTATATTAATGTAAAATAATAATTTTTTAATTATATATAATTAAATTAATTATATTTCAATCCATGTTATACAAAATTTTGGTATTTGGTCATTTTTGGGTATAAAAATGCATTTTTCTAAAACCCATTTTTTGTTTTATTTTATGTTTTTATCTTAAATTAATTTCCACCACATCTTAGAAATTTAATTTTGAAAAGTGAATTAAATATTTGTATTCAGGAGGTCCATGTTTGATAAATAATTCCCTTTTATTTTTTTTGATTATTAATAGTAACTTTAGTAAATATTTGTCACCCCACAAAGGGTAAATCTGGTAACTATGTTAAAAAATACCTATGATAATGAGTAAAAATAACACTAACAATTGATATTAATAAATTTAAGGAGTTGGTTTAGAAAATAATAATACGAGATATTAATTTATGATAAATTGTTTTCAGTACTTCTTTGAAAATGGAATATATATTATTTTATGTAAAGAAAAATTTAAAATGCCACTCTCTTGCAATTAAATTTCTCTTTTACATTCACACAAGGATAAAAATAAGATATGAATGAATATTAATTTTAATTTTGAGAATAATGATATTATTTTTATGATGGTAATTTTCTTAATTTTTATTTATGAAATAATTATCTTAAATTCTTATGAATCGATGTCATAGTGCTTGTGTAAGCAGTAAAAAAATCAAGTAAATGATTTTTAAAACTATAAAAGTAATTTTTTTTGGTGATTTATAATGTCACAGTAATTATATATATAACATAATATGTATTTATTAAAATTCTATATTAAAATTACATTTTTATCTTGATAAATCAAAATTCAAATTAAATGAATAGTTTCATAAATTACATTAATGATATTTTATAATAAGCAATATTTTCATAAATGATTTAAAATTAATAAAAATTAAATATTCATCCAAGTAAATGGTATTTGTTTTAAAATATAAAAAATCGTCTATTTATGTGTCTCTTTTCCATTTATAGAAAATTTCTTGACCCTTAAAGAGTAAAGAACTTTGATATCATTGTAACCATCAAAATGGTTAGTGTGTGTGTGTGTGTGGGGGGGGGGTAACAAAGATATAAGGGTGAAAAAATCACCTGAAAATATATAATTTTTTTGGATAATATTATTTCCCACATAATAATTATATATACTAAATTAATCAATTTTATGATTCTTTTTGAAGAAAATAATTCATATAAATTTAATATTTTAAGAAATTCCAAGAGTATACCTCTCATCACTTATAAAAGGGAACCTATTCTCATATAATAATCATAACTTTTAGCACTCTATTTTCACTAATACCTTATTAAAATACTTTAACACATCCTGTAGGTATTATTTGGGGAATAATACCAACCTTATAGGGATTAAGGTGTAATGAAAAATAGGTAATCTGAAGAAGTGGTGTAACTTTTTATTGAATATTTTATTTATATTTCTTCTTATATTTTCTTAAAAACTATTTTAACTTTTGATATAAAATAAAATTATTATCAAATAAATATTTATATTTTATTATATGTTTTTCAAGCACAATACATCTCCTTCTTCCGTTAAATTTGAAAAGAAACTACTGTTCTTGTGTACGATGGACTACAACCTCACAAACCAATGTAATTTGTTTTCCATCACCACCTTTAATAGCTAGTTAAAATGATGTAATTAATATATATATATATATATATATTATTAATTATAAAATTATAATTCTATAAATATAAAATATCATCTATTTTCTTACATTTTTATCCTTGGAAAAATTATAACATCATTCGTGCGCACATGTTGAATACCATCTCCATGAAGAGTTGTGATTCATTTTTCATCAGCACATTAAATGGATAGTATTAATTATTTTATTTAAATATAAAATATTATATTTATAATTTAATCATAATAATTTATTGATACAATAATTTTTACCTTCTTTCCCCCATGTTCATTTAAAATTGGAAATGTTACTCAAGCATAGATACGGACTACCGTCTCCATGATTTTAATGTTATTCATGTTTCATAACCATATTTTGTTGTTGGTTTTAAAATTATAATTATTTTCAAAATATGATAATTATTTCTTGATTATTATTCTTGAAATTATGGAACTAATAACCCTTTGACCATGGTTAATATCCCAAGATCATTTTAAAGTTATGAACCAAACTTCTTTAAAACTTCTCATGTTGACTTGCAATATTAGGTAATAAAATATGTTATTAAAATAAATGAAACAAATTGTTTAAGAATTATGTATTAATCCTGAATTTTTTTAATAAATTAAATAATTTATAAATATATTTTATACAGGTGTTAAGGGACATAAATAAAAAGTATGGAATCAAGGTAATAGATTTTATCTCAATTTACCTTAATTTAGGAATGTTTTAATGTGATAAAAATAATTTATTATATTTATCATATATATTAATATTTTTAAATTTTTTCTATGGGATTTTTTTGTTTCTTCGTTCAATAGACTTCTTATTAAATCTTTAACTGAGTTGCGTGAATTTATCATTTCAAACTCCCTTATTTCAGACATGTTTTGATTAATGAAACTATAATAATTTTTACAGTGTATATACTTCACCTTGTCCTATAATATCATGAAGATTATTATACACATGTTATTCTATAATACTTATTATCTTATTGATTTCAAAGAGTTTTTGGTTTTAAGAGGATGTAAATGTTTTACCTTTAAAAATGTTTTTTTAAATATTTTAATGAGTTTTAACAAAATTCTTGCTCTATTTTCATTATATTATTTCAGGAATGTTATTTTATAAATATAAATGATTTCCAAAATTAATTTTTCATTATATTTTAACTTATATTAAAAGGTTTTAAAATGAAATTTTAAGTTTTTTTTCATGGGTCATTTTTGAATCTCTTTCAAAAGTTTGAAAAGAATGTTTATTTTTAACTTGTATGACATGAAAAAAATTCACCTCTGTCATGATCATTAATTTATTTAAGGATTTCATTATAAGATTATATTTTTATTTTCAAAGAAAAGTATTTTCACAATGTTTTGTGAATTTTTAGTTTTTAAAAGTGATTTTCAATGTAGAAAAGGTATTCTACTCAATAATGTTTCAATGATCTATTTCTAGAATTTATATTCACTAAATAAAAAAACCATAGATTTTAATTATGATGAATTGGTGATATTTTGTAATGATGACATCATAATTTTTATCTGAATCGATTATGATTTTTTCAATGAGATTTTCATGGATGTTATTTCGTTCCCATATTTAAATAAATATATGAACGAAAAATGGTTATACTTTTATTGAAAAGTGAATGTTTTTTAATATTTGTATCCTGATATGATACTTGGTCATTATTGATGAACATGGGGTTAGAGAGTTAACAATAATCATTAATGAATTTGGTCTGATATGTTATGGATTGGTTTTTTATGTCCCTTCAATGAATTGGGAGAATATATTATGTTAACTGATTAAAGTTTTATCCAAATATATTATTGTAAATTACAAAGTAGCTTATTCCATTTTTAAGAGTGATTGTTAGAGTGATATAATAATAATGTTCCAAGATACCAAAATGTTTTACCTATACTTTGTATAAGTTTCTAAGGAATAATTTTGTCATGGATTTTTTACATATATATCTTTATTGTTGAATTATATAAATTATATCATATGTTAAATATTTATTCCATGATCTATATTTTGATGGGTATTAATTATCTTATTCTATGCTCATTCACTTTGATTTTTTCAGTATACCATTATGATCATATTATGCTAATCGATGACATTTCAATTTTTAGTGCTTAAATTTTCCCTTATAAATAATTTGAGATCACCCTTATTATTTTTTCTATTTCCCCGTGTAGTGAAGAAAGGATTTAACTATGTTAAGCCTAACTATGTTACTATATATTAAGAACATAGTTAGAGATTATGTATCTTTTTATAAACCAATTGGTTATGTATATAAGGTTCCATGTAATATTTTCTAGATAATTATCTAAAACTATAAAACCAAATTTTCATTAGTAATCTATTTGATCCAATATTTTTTTAGGTTATATGTTTTTAAGGAATAAAATTAGTCCATGTTTATCAGTATCAATTCCAAAATTATAAATATTATGTTTTATAACTAGATCATGGAGTGAGGGTTCAAGGATGTTATAAAGAGTATCCATGTGATAGGTAAATTTGAAAATATCCACTAGACATACCACACTAATGTCCGTACTCCACTGGGGTTGTCCTTTCTTATAATTTCCATCCTATTATTCAATATGAACACTAAGAGAAAACCACCATTGTCTTAAGGAAGTGGATAAACTAATACCCATCTTCCTTAAATTGATTCAGGTCTATCACTAGAGATTATATGGCCATGCGATTCCATTAAATTGATACCACCACCATGGGTCACTCTATTATAAAGGAACGGATTAAGGATAATACCATTTATAGAAGGTTCTAAACCACTCCCTATCAAGAGAAAACTACCATGAGACTTGGTACTGAAAGTACACCTCCACTAACTAGACACTGAATTATCTTTGAAGGGTCTTAGACACTATTACTCAACTAATAGACTCTGATATCATAAACCACTATAACCTATACTTCACAAAGGTAAATCACTCCTCTAGGAATTTAGACTCACACTTTGAGATTTTACTGCACAATTGGTACTCTAGTGAAAAGACTATAGAAAAACCCATAATTCCTTATAGGATATTCCATGGATAATAATAAAAATGGTATTTATCCACGAATCCTTTAACCATAAAAAGGGAATTCAACTATATACCTAGTATCATCCAAACACACATTGGTCCCAAAACACCGGAACTCCAAATAGAGAATCAATTTCAATGCATATATTTGTTTCAATTTGAGGGATTATGATGGGTGTCCCTTTGAAATGCATTAGTTAATTCCTAAAAGATTATTGGAAGTGAATCCTTATCCACAAACATAGAATAATAATTCATGCACACTACCAGATGGGTATATTATTAAAACTCATTGATGGGTGGTTATGCTCTCAATATCCTATAATATTAGAAAAGGGTAATAAATATATACCACTAGAATGTACTTGATGCAATTATATCCGGATATTTTCAAGTAATAAAAATTTATAAAATATTTGAATGTAGATTGGGGTATAACCAAAATCATCTCATGATTATCCAAGCTAATTCACTCACAATTCTATTACACCTTTTAGTATTTTTGAAGTTTTCAATATTCAAAAGTATGGGAAAAAATGACTAGGTTGTGTGATGGTGAACACAATAAAGAAAAAAAATATATTTAATAATAATTTGAATTAAATTTGAGAGAATTCTTGTTTTACAAGGATTAATACTTGTGAGTTTTTATCACTATCAGAGTTATATTAATCCTAGTCTTACTCAATGTTAACACTCCACTCATATGTGTGAACATCTTCCACTGTTTCTTTTATTGGTGGAACTCTCTGATATAATCGAGTGAATAGAACACTCACCTTATTCATAGAAACATAATGGGTTTCTTCCATCTTAAGCGAACACCCTACAAGATTCCCTAGAATTATCCTATATCCATTAATTACTTGGTCACCATGAGTCCCCTAAGGTAGCTAAGTGATGTAAGGGAAACAATGAACCAGTGGGATAAGATTATAGAAATGAGAAAAATAATTGAAGCGATATCCTAAAACTATACTCCTACAATTCTCTAGATCCTTAGAGTTCAAATTTAAATACAATAAATTAAGTCTAAAGGTATTATGAATCACACAACAGATCTCCTTTATAAACCCTCAATTTAGTCCTTCATAATCATATAGGTGGGGATCATAATAAAAAAATTACATAAAATAGAAGAGGAGAAAACATAATAAATGAGAAAAATTAATTCCATTTATATTAATTCAGAAAATAATATAAAAGAAACCTAGATCAAACCATGACTGAGATATGAAGGGTTTAAATACAATACAAGCATGAATATTAATTGTTTTTATAAGTGGTGGTCTCTCTTCTTCTTCATACTGGAAGTTAGTACTACGATCCTTCTCATTTGGATCTAATTCCACATGTACTAGCTTATGTGTGATATTAATTAAGGTAATATCACTCCGAAATATTACCTTGGATCAAAATTCCTCCCCACCATAAGATAATCATATCCCCCTTAATTTTCTCGATGGATATAGTGTAGAAGATCTTATTGTATTTTCTTTATTTTAATAGAAAATAATAATGACTATTTTTCAAATCTGTGTGAGACCCAAGTCAATTTTATAGTTTATATTTTAATATTAGGCATGTATAAAAAATAGTAGGTTAATATGGCATGCTGCTTTATATATGGGTCTCCTGAATTTTAACTTATAAGAATGGAATGGGACATAGTTTGTTTATACCTAAGATATGGTTCATGCATTTTAAACTTTGAAAATAACATTACCCTATGATTTATCCTTACATAACCCATAGATTATTCCAATTTAAATTATGTGATCATTTTGGGAGGTTATTTATTCATACATGAGCTTTATCATGGTCAAGTTAAACATACATAGGTTCTGGGTGAGGATGTTCATTTTTATGTAGCCGTAAAAAAATGATATTTAATCGAACATGAGGGTGCCTGAGGTGTATAAATTTCATCCTACATGAGTGTTAAATTTACTATTTTAATATTACATGAACAACAAGGGATGAATTTACTATTATTCCAAAGGTACATGTCATGGAAATTTAATCTTTTGTGATGTGTGGGGTAATAAATTTAATACTAACCGAGAAACTACACAACCCATTGAATCTAATGCAAGAGGAATCTTGATCTAATGCGGGCATTTATTCAGATGGAATCCCAAGTGAAACTTATTTATTCTTATACAACATTGTATTTTTTTAATGAATAATAAACAATGACTTGGTTGTTGGATTTAACCACACATAGGTGGTTAGGATCCTAGCTTAATCACACACAACTGGAAATTTTTTTTATTTAATGGTTCATTGTAACCCAAAATAACTTTTATAATTATATATAAAATATTGAATAAAACCATTATTAGCTTCTCAATTTACCTAAAAAATAACATAAACTGATAATCTGGGTAGGATTTTGTTCTAAATTAAATAAAAAATAATTAAATAAATTAATACCAAGATTCTAAGACTTTTTTCAAATTAATTTCAAAATTCACCCATGTATCAAAAATTAATATGATTATAATAATTAATCAAAATATAAGTTTAATAAGAATTCAAAAAATCCGTACTAAAATGAAAAAAATTTATACGTTTTATATATACTAATTTCATGTCAGTCCTTAGAAAATACAAATAATTTAGACAAAAATATCATCTTTTTAAGATAAAACACACAATCAAGGGAAGAGAAAAGAAAATGATTCATCCATATTTGAAAATTATCATGATTCCTATTAAATGTTAAGCTAACTAAATACCTTCCACACATAATTTTTTATACTTCTAATCCAGTCCATACCAACAATGAATTACCTAATATGAAAATTTTCTCTTATCATTCTAGGAAACATTTATATGGTTATATGATCATTCTTAGAATACATGTATTATAAAATATGTTTTCTAAGACCCAAATTTCTCTACTAATAGAGTCTAATGAACTAATCATAGTGGCTTACAAATGGCTGTTCTAGGGTTTAAGGTCTTCTTGGATTTAGATGTGAATGCTTAGAGGTAGTATTGGGGTTTGAATTAACTCTTGTAAAATTATAGTTATATTTTTAGTTTGTATATACAGTGAATGAAAATTCTCTCAACTACTCTTAAATTAATCACTATCAAGTATCCCTCCCCTAGTAACTTCTTAATTTACAACCCCAATGGTGAATATCAAAGTGAAATTCATAATCTTATCTCCATTTTTTATATATTTATTTTATTTATCCTATTTTAAGGTGTATTTATTAATAATTTTTTTCTTTGAGAATAATATAGAAAAAAGAATTATAAGGACGAATATAGTTGTGATCTCACTTCCCATGTCCATATATAAGGTGTCATTATACTAGAAACTAAAAAAGTGAACTTCCTCCATATAAGTTTCATGAACACACCCTATTCCTAACATTTAGTAGGAACTATAATATGAAATGGACTAAGAGAAGTGTGGTAAGGTGTTAATCATATTAAAATTTGTCTTACCAATTGGTAGATCATGGTTCCTAACGGTTAAAGGATATCATATGTGAAGGTCAGATAGAAAATGGATTTTAAAGGGTATTTTTAAAATGAATGGCAGCCTCAATCAAACTTAGCACACTTGAATCCTATATATTCACACAATAATCAAGTAAGGTTCATATTTCACATTATTCACATGATTATAAAGGAAAATAAAATTTTCAAAAATATTTCATCACATGAGAGTTCACTACCAACATACTCACATGAGTTTAATTCCATGAAAATAATAAGAAAACTAAAATTATCATTCATTTAAAATTTAAAATTTCAAAATAAGTCAAATCACCAAATCTAGAATGAAAATTTTAAAAGGTCAGATTTTTTTAAAAAAAATTTCATATGTATTTTTAAAAAACACACCAAAAATAGAATAGAAAACAATATGAAATTTATTAATTAGGATCATATTCATGCCCCCAAACTCATTTGACACTACCCTTTTTAAATAAAATTATAATTCACCAATGATTTGACAGTGATCAAACAAATATAAAGGATGATTGCATCCTAATTATTGGTTTTTAGTTTTCATGTTTTCATTTATTATTTTTTTCTAATATAAAACTACAAGTAAAAAACATAAATTCATGAGGAATTTATTAAAAAAAAATAAAAAAATTAGAGAGGGTAGTGAAGAGAATCATTGGTTTATATACCTAAGTGGGTATAAGTTTTTACTTCCCATAGTTAGGTACATTCCGTAGTAACCTAAAAATTTATTAGAATATATGGTTTGTATTATTTAGACCACTAAATCCTTCCAATGTACTTTACTTTTTTATTTTATTTGGTTGACAACATAAAATGGTTTAAGTGTGTACATCCACTTGGGTTGAAGTAAATATTGAGTTATAAGGGTGGGAGGATGAGATATAACGCCTTCTATTCCACAAAATTCACACTTAGCTATCATATTGAGTATGTTATGTTTTCCCTAATGAGTGTTTTTATTATTTTTATTGATCTTTTTTTGTTCATTTATTTCTGGAATAATTTCATCTACCTCATTTTATTCAGTGTAAAAAATTGATTCATAAAATATTCCTTTAGTTCAAGCCACTTATTCTTGTATATAATAATCTTCATAGAATTCTAGTGTTATCTATAACTCCTCAATATATTCTTGAGAAAGAAATATAATCACTCATTCATATTTTTTCTCTTCTTGGTGTCCTTACTCCATGAATTCTTAGAAACTAATGGCCATCATTTCAATCATGTCCTTTAATTCTCCCCTATTTAGTTTTTGTTATTTTATTTTTTCATCTAATAGAAAGGAGGATTTTACCACCTTTTCAACTTCCCCTGGTTTTAGTTATTATGTAGTTTGATTGCATAGAGTCCCTGAATTTGATGTAAATGTTCTTTTCAAGTTATCATGTAATATTTTTCACATTTAATGGTTTACAACAGTGGGTTTTATTGTTATGGATAATGTTTTTGTACATTAAGCTATTGTGGGAAGAGTTTAGCACCCTGTGATTTTATGAAATATTTTTTAAAATAAATTTCATTTTTTTCCGATAAATTTCATTATAGGAAACACCAATTTTATCTTAGTTTACACTATACACTGCTTTTATCTTGCATTAGACACCATACCAAGATTAAAATAACACGAAATACTATAAAAAATTTATTATTTAATATAATTGTTATTTCCTATCCATTGCAATAGAGAGTATAAATAGTAATATACAAATTATGAAAATATATGGTTTATAACTATACATAAAATGAATTATTTGGTTAACAATTAATTATAAATTAAAATAAAAACCATTTGAAAATATAGAATGTAATTTTCTTAAAAACCATTTTTACGCTCACAAATGTGTTTCATCCCACTAAATTAAATAAATGACTTTTTATGAGTGATTTAAATTCACTTTAAATATTTTATATTCAATCAAATGTTTTAACATTCATCTTATCTATTTTCTAGGAATGATATAAGAATAATTCCAATTTTATGCTTAAAATCTATATTTTTCTAAAGCAAAGTTTTGTCTCATATTTAAAACATAATTTTAAAATTAATTCTTTAAACTTCAAGAAAATATATTTGAAAAAATTAAATTCACTTTTGAATTCATTCGATAAAAATTTTCTTAAGGAATTTTTTTAGAATTTTTTGAAAATATAAAATTTTCCCTGAATAGTGAAAAATACCGATTTTTATTATGAGTTTTATTTTAATTTATAGAATTAAAAAAATAGTTTTTTAACATGGTTTCAAAAGTTTAGTTATTTAAATTATATATATATATATATATATATATATTAATACAAATTTTTTCATTCGAATCAACTCTATATTAAATTTTATCTAAATTTTTTTTATCCTTGTGAAAATTTTATCTTTTGAAATAATTAATATTACAAATTAATTTCAACATAATTTATGACATTAATTAATAATAATAATAGTAAAAATTAATTACTATAGTTAATGTGAAAACTGGTTTTCTAAGGGAATAAAATTAAAAGATAAAGTGAAACATGACCATTAAACTTTTATAAAACCAATTATTTGAACATATTTAAACCTTATAACCTTTAAGGTTCTATAATTACCTATTTTGACCTCTGGGAAATGTGAACAATTTTGGTACAATTTAATCTTTTCAAATATTTCAGGTGTGTGCTCTCCCCGACTTTAAAAAGGCCACCCAATTTCCTATCCTTTTCAAACATCCCAAACCCATTAGCTAGACAAGAACCTGAAAAAAATAATTAATTACATCCCTATACTCATCCTTTAGGAATTAGATTTTTTATAAAGGCCTCCTAATAAGGATTTATTTGCAAACCTTAAGATGCTCTCTGAAGAGGAGATAAAATTCATAAAATTTAATTTTTTGTTTCATTTCCCATTATACATACTTTAATTTTATTTAGCTATGATAATATAATAAAAAAATTATTTACATATACTAAAATGTTATTAGGTTAATGGAATAACCTATATCCATCTCTACTTTCAACATTTGTGAAACCAAACCATCAATCCTGTTTATAGGAAACTACTATCTCGTGAACCGATATTATTCATTTTCCATCAACACATCTCATGGATGGATATAATGATGGATTTAATATTTATATAATATATTCATTTTATAATTATAACTTCTTTAATTATAATATCACACCCACATTCTTACATTATAACCCTTTTTAAAATAATAACGTCGCTCCTGTGTATGGTGAACTATCGAGTCCCGAATTGGTGTGATGTGTTTTTCATTAAGATTTTAATTGGTTGGTAATAAGGTTATATTAAATGAATATATATGATATATTTAACATAATTACACTTAAATAATTTTTATATCACATACACCTTCTTACTTTCCATTCCGTCGGGGATATAATAATGTCGTTCGTGTGTGTGATAAACTACTACTTTGTGAAGTGATGTGATTCATCTTTCACTAACAATTTTCATGGATGGTATTTTGGTTAAATTTAATAAATATATGTGAAATATATGACATAAAAATTATTCTTTAAAGGTAAAATATTATTTAAATATTATTTATTTTATCCGTATATAAAATGGAAACAACATTCATGCGTACGTAAGTCATTCCGTCCCCATGAATGGTGTATTTCATTATCTATATCTAAATTTTATGGATTAATATAAATAAATATATAATAAATATATATTATATTTATATCATTGTTAAAATTCCAGTGAAAATTTTACCATTATCCATATAATTGGACCAAAAAAACAAATAAAAACATACATGAAAAATGCAGTTATTCCTCGAAAAATGAAGTTAACTTAGAATTATTTGAAAATAGGTAATAAAAGGTTATAAGTAAATGATATATGGTATGATATATATATATATATGAATATTTAATATATTTATACTAAAATTATATTTATTAAACATAAGGTTATAATGTGTAATATGTAATTGAAGACTTAAGTTAATGGATTTTTGTCTCAATTTTTATTCTTTGGGATATACATTATGTTTCGAACCTTTATTATTTTATAAGGTGTATATACATCCCCTTTGACATGTAATATCATGAATTTATTTGTGAAAATTATGTTTCAAGTTTTTTGTAATGTTTTTCCTTCTTGAGGATTACAATTCAATGTTACCTATGCAGTATGAGTTTTACGTTACAATCTCATCATTTATCAGGATTATTTTTGTTTATGATTTTGATAATGAAATATTATGATCTATCTATCAAGAAACTCATAAATTTTCTTATACTCTAGTAATTTTTTGAGAATAAATTTTTTCATTTCACTTTACTTCCTTTATGTACTTATGATTCTAAAATAATGTTTTTAAAAAGCACTGACATCATTTCTCCCTTTGGTTGAATTTTTTTTCTCTTCAATATCCAAATTTTATAAAACTGTTTTAAATTTTTTTCTAAAATTAACAAAAGGATGCATTTAATATATTAATACCAATTTTTTAATTTTTTAAATAGTTTAAAAGAATTAATCTTCAGGTCATTTTCAAAACAAGGATTATATGTATTTTACAAAAAATTTGAATGGAGTATTTATTTTAATGTTTAAGACATGATCAGTATTTTCGGCTGTTATGAATACTCATTGTTTTAAAGATCCCTTTATAAGATTCCAAGGTTATTTTTAGTGAATCTTATTTTGATTTTTTTTTATGTTTTGAAAATATTTTTTCCAAATAAAAAAGGGATTTTGCCTCAACAAATGTTGTAAATGGGGTTTAATGTTTAATTTATATGTTTCAATTGTTATTTTAGAAGATAAGGATTTTAAAAATGATTTATGTTTTAAAAATTACTTTTCAAAGTGGAATGGATATTTTCTTCAAGTAATGTTCCAAGTGATATTTAAAAATAATTTTCTAAATAAGATCAGATCATTTTATGGGACATATCCTTTACTGGGGATACGATCCAAGGATACCTTTCATATTCTTTCTCTAGATGGTTTATATTTTTAATGAAGATATATTTATGAAACCCATTTCTTTTCCATCAGTTACACTATGATGAAATTTTTTATGAATTCTATTTCTTTTTATGGGTTCTAATATTCTATATGATTTATGAAACCCTTTTTTTTCATCAATTTTGATATGATAAATGTGTTATAATTCCCATTTATTTTGATGGGTTCTAATATGTTGAATGATTTAAAATCTTATGTCACACTTATGTATGGTTTTCATTATGTGATGGGGGTTATGTTATGTCCAAGGAGGTGGTTATGTTATAACCAATGATGGGTGGGACCTATATCTACTTCTAATTTACTATATAATTAATAATTTTATATGATCTTAATGGTCACATGTGAGGCTACCCCATACATGAAAGAGGGTACACAAGAGGTTATAACAAGATCAAAAGAGGGTAAATGAGAGGTCATCCCAATCATGATGCAGTTACATAGGTGGTTATTATAAACCTAATATGTTATAAAGTATTGTTATATATTATTGATATAATACTTTCTTTTCTTATGTGTTTGACACAACTCCATGTCATATTCCTAAGATAGCTTATTTTCTTTGATTAATTTTTGAACCAAGTATTATGAACGTCCAAAATTTATGCCATGCCATATGTTATGATCTATAATATGTAGTGTATGTTTTCAAAATGTTATTCTCATGTTCTCATGACATTATGATCATTTTATATTGATATCTTACCTTTTTACCCTTACTGAGAATCTCATATCACCCTTTCTTATATTTACTTTCCATGGATTATGAATGAAGGTTCAAAGTAGGGTATGTCAACGAAGAGTTATATATTGTAATATCTTTTTGGGTTGCATTGAATATTTTTCATGAAAATAAAAGATATTGTATCTAGTATCTAAATACACTAAATATATCTAGTCCATAGGTGTGTATTTTTGAAATGTATTGAATATTTATCTAAAAAGATGTAATGTTTATGTACAGTAAGTTAGGGTCTCTATTTTCGGTATCATAGGAATGGTTTTGTTGACCTTTAGAAACTATGAATTGAAAATGTTAGGGATAACCCTTAGGATAAATTTATGTATTTGGGAAAATTCTAATTTATAGTAAAAATGTGTGTGGTATTCCTTGAAATAAATCCCTATATAGACACTATATTTGGATGTGGTTCTGGAATAAATATAACATGGGTAAATAAATCTAGAAAAGGATTTTCAATATTGAATTGAGCATTACTTGGTACAAAAAATGGGCCTTATTGTGAACCTGGTTTTACACTACTGGGGAATATGATTTAGAAATTCACAAACTCTTTTCAAACCATAATGAATGATTTGGACAAATAATGATAGAGTATAAAATGATTTAAACCTAAGGTTTCATAGATTTAAAATAGTTTTTCTTGATTTATACATCATATAAATGATTCTTTATGACTATGTGATTTCCCTAATATGATTATAGTTTCTTATATTAGGCTTTTTGGTTTTAGCCAATGGTGGGAACTTGGAGGAACTGGGATAACATTAAATATGATAGACAAAATTTTATGAGAAACCAAATGGGGGGACTAATTGAATAAGGGATATTGGTATTAATCTTAATCAGTTATAAAAATATATAATTAACAAAACACACCTTGTACAACTCTCAGACACACTAATGAAGAGAAGGATAGAGTTTGTTGAAAGATCAGGTTGTGGCGACTATGGAGGAGAGAATATTTAGTTTTATACATATCATGAATGTGATAATAAGAAACCATGTGAATGTATTGGTGTAAAATGAAGTATTTTTGGGTTTGTTAAAGAATAAAAAAATTAAAGTAATTTATATGGTAAAATGAAAAGTTTAGTTAATGAAATAGATGAGAATAATGGCCCCCCCTAAGGAATCATTACTAATTGAATGCTATAAAGGTTGAAAGTATGGGAATTATAAAACGTTATGTCTTAGGGGAAATGTTCAAGAAGAGGATCAGAAAGGTTATTTAAGTAAAGTTTTTGTTTTTTATGATTAATAGACTAAAAATAAAAAATGAAAGGTATGTGATATTCTAATTTTATTGTTTATATTAAATGTAAGAATCATGATTAAATCAAGGTTGGTGTATCTTAATACAATATTAATATTTAATATTGTAGGAAATAGGTAATAATAAATACAATGATGAATCCTAGTTAATGGTTTAAGAATGAAGTGGTTTGATTGAAGTGATTATGTTTTGGAATTTTGGAATTATGTTTTATAAATCATGAAATATATATAGGGATTGTTTTATCTAAGTTCTTAATTTAAAATTTTCTAGAATATTTAGAATGGTATTCACGAAATTGAAAATTTATTTAATGGTATGGTTATATTTTATGGAAAACACATGATTTAGAGAAGATAACCCTTAATATATTTTTGATGTTGAGATAATGGTGTTTATTTGGGATAAAGAGATGAGTTGTATAAATAATATAAATAATATTTTATTGATGAATTTTGAACTAATTAATGATTTTGTGATAAAGTGGTTTATGTTATCATTGACAGATTTTACAAAATTATTTTATTTTTTCAATATATTCAACAATATGTTGTTTTATTCAAGTAAGGAAGAAGCATGTATGTTTTAGGAAGGTTTTATGGAAATTCTGGTTATAAACAAGTTTCCGAAGAATATATGACCAATGTATTCAAATATTTGTTATGAAAAAATTATGATATACTCTATGTTATTATGGGAGTTAATGTTAAATTTATTTTGAAAAAAATTAGATACCTAATTTATTGACTTTTAATTTTGGAAGTTTCTTTAGGTTTACCATATATGGAATGGTTCAAGTTAAACTTTGGTTGAAATTTTAGAGACTAATTTATTATTTCACTCTGTGAAGATTTATACATATTTGACAACCTGTTGTAAATTTTTTTAATGATAATGACTAGATATATAAGGAATTACTTATGAATATTTTATGGATCTTATTATCTGTTAGTGCTTTAGTCATAAAAAAATTTACCACTTAGAGTAATAGATGAAGGGTCAATTAATTAAGCTACAATAAAAGGATAAAATTATGATAATGAAATGGAATGAAATCAAGTAATTATATTTTCTCATAAAAATTGATCAACTTTAGGAAAAAGGATAATTAAATAAAATTTTATACATTTAACTCAATTTCTTATGAAAGATTTTTTTCACATATCACATATTTGTGAATTTGGGGTTGTTAAATTTATTCTTTCCATGTTCTCTGTCACTCTCTGTTCGTATTTGGGCATTAAGTTTCTATTCCATGTCAATTTTTTTAGTTACCAAAAATTTTCTCCTATATGGAAACCTAGTTAAATTTTATTTTAATTGACCTTAATTCACACATTTTATCTTTTCGATAGTATTTTTGTTAACCCTTTTAACAATTTGGGTTTCCTATAAAAGATTTTTCAATTGTAAAACCCTTGATTACCAAGCACAAGTTCAAATTGAGAGGACGCAATATATTTAAGGGAGTAGAATGCAACACCCCAAGAATTTATGAAATATTTTTTAATTTTTTTATTTGATATCTTTCATTACACACAAAAATTATTTTATCTCTTGTTACACGCAACACCAATTTTAGATTGCATTACACGCAAAACCTAATTCAAATGAAACAAAACATGCTATTAAACTATTATTATTTAATATGATAGTTATATATTATCCATTAGAATGAATGTATTGAATAAGATTAACTAAGTTTTGAAAATATATGGTCTAATAATTTCAACTTAATTATTTTCCATAATTAATTGTAAAAATAGGAAAAATTAATTACCACTATTAAGGTAAAAATGTGTTTACTTTGGGTTAAAATAAAAAGATAAGGTGTAAAATAAGCTATAATATTTTTTAAAACCCATTATATTGAATTATTTAGATCTTATAACCTCTAAGGATCTATAAATTACTATTTTGATCCTTTTTTATGTGTAAAATTTTGGTACACTTTACTCTTTTTAAAAATTCAAACTATTTCATCTCCCCCACTTATAAAATGCCACCCTCTCTCCTATCCACTTTATGCTTGAAAAACTCATTGGTTCATAAAATACATAAAAAAATAAATTCTTTAATTATCTCAACTCGTCCTATATTACTTATTTTGGTTAGTAAGTCCTCCTAAGAATGTTTTTGGTGTAAATAATAAGAGTCTATCTAAAGAAGACGAAAACTTCTTAAAATTAATTTTTTTGTTTTACTTATTCATCCAATTCCTTTAACCTTATTTAAGTATTATGATATAATAAAACCATTATATACCATATAATAATATATTTTTAGTTAATTTAATAACCTATATCCAACTTCATGTCCGTGATATGGGAAATTAAACCTTTGATCGTGTGTACGACACACTACAACCTCATGAACTGATGTTATTCATTTTCCATCAACAAATCTCATGGATAAAAATAATGATGTATTTAATATATATATATATATATATTTAATGATATTTTTATACTAATATATTTATAATATCACACATAACATCTTACCTTCAAACTATTGTAAAACAATAAGGTCACTCCTGTGTACGAAAAACTACCTCCTCAAGAACCGATACGATGTGTTTTCCATTTCTATTTTAGATGGATAGTAATGAAGATGTATTAAATGAATATATATTATATTTTTAACATAACTATACTTATCCTGTTATAATATCATTTATGCCTTCTTACTTTCTATTATGTGGGGATATAATAATGTCATTCATGTGTACAAAGGGATGCTGCCTCGCGAAGGGATACAATTCATTTTTCACTAACAATTTTAATGGAAGGTAATTATGGTAAATTTAATGAATATGTGTGATATATATTAAATAAAAGTTAAATTTAATATATTATTTATCTTTCTTTCATTTATCCATCGAAAAATAGAAACAATGTTCATGCGTACATACAGCCTATCGTCTCCAAGTATAGTGTATTTCATTTTTTATCTCTAAACTTTATGGACTACTATAAATAAATATATAATGAATTTATATGATATTAATATAATGTTTGTAATTATATATATATATTATGTAACCATGAAAAATTTAAGAGGACCAAATATAAAAAATCAAAACATACATGAAAAACAAAGCAGGTTTTAACCGAAACAAAATTTTAGCATAAAATTGTTAATAAATGGGGTAATAAGAGATCATAAGTAAATCATATATGGTTTAATATATATATTTATGGTTCTGTAATACATGTATAATAAACTTATATTAATTATATAGGATTTTCTAATGTGTATTTATTAATTCGATACTTAAGTTAAAATATTTTTGTCTCAATTTTTCTTCTTAGGGACATATGTTATTTTATGAACCTATATTATTTTATGTGGTATATATAGAGACAGTTTTATATGTAATATCACATATTTTTTTATCATGATATTTTTAGATTAATTTAATGTTATTACTTCTTGGATCTTATGATTCAAAGTTACAAATGTGGTAATTATTTTACGATACAATCTCATCATTTATCCAAATTGTTTTTGTTTATGCTTCTGATGATGACAAATTATGAACTATATATCCATAAAATCATTAATTTTCTTATAATCTAGTTATTTATTTAGAAAACACGTTTTCCATTCATTTTCCTCTCTTTATATACTCATGAATCCCAATGAACATTTTTAGAGATATTCAACTTTATTTATCTCTTCGACAAAAAACTTTTTATTCAATAACCATGGTTTCTAAAAAAGTTATCAAAATGTTTTTACATTTGAAAAATCATTTGTTAATGAAATTATTACTAATGTTTTAATTTTTAAATTGTTTTTCAAATTGGAATCTTAATGTTATTTTCCAAAAATGGCCCGTTAGGAATTTTTTGAAATTGTGAAAGGAATCATTTTTTTAAAGTTTACGACACATATATTATTTTCCAAAGTCATGACCAACCATATTTTTATTGATTCCTTAGTAATATTCCATGTTTATTTTCAAAGAAGTGGATTTTGAAAATGATTTATGTCCATCAGTTAGTATTTTTGATATGTATAGTATATTCTTTTAAAAATATGTTCTATTTATGTATTAGAAGTTTGGGTATATACAAGAGTGGATGAAAATATTTATATTGTTTAGTTTGGAATTAATTTATGACCTTGAATGTGAATTTTAAAGTCTCCTTGACTTGGGACAAAATATTGCGATACATTATTGAATAATAGTCACACTATGAAGTAAATGATTGGTTGAGAGAGATAATAATGAAAGAAAAAATGGAGACACAAAAAAATATTTTCCAATATGGAAGGAATGAGTGAATGAAACTATTGGATCCCAGTAAATGATTGAAATGATGTGATACTATCATGAGCCTCAAAATAAATAAAAACTTTATAACTCCAACAATAAATATGAGGAATATGTAGGGTTGTCTTATGAAGATCTATGATAATACACTAACTGTATTATTACACATATCAATATTTTTATATGTTTTAATATTCAAATGAAAGGGAAAACATGTAAAGTTTGAGTTATGGTAATGAATGAAAAAATTATGTATATTCAATGAAAATATAGAATAAACTTAAGAATAAAATTCCTACCCCAAATATTAGTTATTTTGGGTTCCTTTATTACCACAATCCTAGAAATCTAGTCCTTAATCAATCTTGAAACTCCACTAGTATGTGTGAACATATTCTAAAGATTATTTTGAGGATTAAAATACATATCCCATTAAAACCATCAAGTGAGTAGTATACACACATCCTTCATAGGAAACTAATATGTTACACCTCTCCTAGGATAATTCCTTACTAGTTTCCCTCGAATTATTCCACATAAATTCATCAATTAGTGACCATGGATCCCCCTTGGAAACTGAATGAAGTAATTAAAAAAATATGAACTAGAGGGACACAATAACATAAATAAATAAAAATGGAAGCACTGTCACTAACCTCCACTCATGCTCATTCTTCTATTCCTATAGTTTGGATTTGAATTAATAAATGAAATCTCAAGTGACTGGGAATCAAAAAATACCTCTCCTGGTGAAACTATTGGGTTAACTATCAATAATAAAAGTGGTTCTGAACATAATAAAAAGAAAAAAATAGGATATGATGAAATAAAAAAATTAATAAAATAAATGATATTATGAGTAATGAAATATTTTAAAAATAATAAAACTAAAACAAACCATTTTCGAGAGGCAAAGGGTCCGAATCCATTACAAATGGTATGGGAAGTTGTTTTTTTATAATAAGTAGTCAATATTATTTATCATCATCATGAAAATTAGTACTGTGATCCTTCTTATTTCTGATCTACTAAAATGTGTACTAGTCAAGGAGTGATATTACTCCAAGTAACCTCACTCACAAATTTTACACTACCTCAAAATTCTTACCCATCATACAAAAATATTACTTCTCTTAATTTTATGGATAAAAGTTAAGTGGAAACTCATATTATGCTATCTTTATTTCCAAAGGGAGAATACTGATTTTTTAGATATGCGAAATCCCTAATAATTTGTGAAATTTATGTTTCCATCTCACACTGGCATTAAAATTAAAAATTTAATATGACATGGTTATTTATAGATGGTTTACAATACTTCAATATTATATGAACAAAAGGGGGATTGGTTTATTCGTATGTAAGGTATGGTTTAGGATATTTAATGTAACATTATCATCTTCCCCTCGGATTCCACCTTACACAGCTTGTATAGTGTGCCCTTTCGTCATAGTTGATCATCATGGGTGTCATTTTATTCCTATTTAAGATTTAGTATAGCCTAATAAATAACACATAAATTCTAGGTGATACAATTTATTCTTACAATACAATAAAAAATTGCTGTTAAATCTGAAACGAGTTTATTTGAGGCTCATGTATTTAATCATAGTTTATTGTTATAATAGTTGGGTTAATATTATGAAAGAAGTTTGTTACCTGATTTTTATTCATCCATAAGTCCATGTGATATCCATTTAATTTAAAATGAAATGTGGGGCCCCATACTAAAACCTTAATGAGCGTATTTTCTACCCATTGAATCTGATGCAAAGGGCGTGTTTATGTATAATAAATGGTTTTGATTCGAACATGATCCCCCATGTGGATTGTTTATTATTACATTTCCCTTGTATTTTTGGATTAAATATTATGTAATGACATAACTAAAGTATGTTTTCATATTTAAGTTCCAAGGAGACTAGCTTAATCACACAAAAAATTTAGAAATTTCAATTTAATAACATGCATCAGCCCAAAATAAACTTCAATATTCTACATCTTTAGAAAATATTGAATTAATCACCCCTGGATACTCAAATAACCTTAAAAAAGGAACACTAATTATCAGTGTAGTAACACTTTATAAATTAATTTAAACAAATTAAATCAATTAAAACCATCAATTGAATCCTATTCTAAAATAATTAAAAATATCACCAATATATAAAAAATGAGAATATTTCCTAAAATTAGTGGAAATATGGGGTTCTTTAACATTAAAAACCAAAAATAAAATGAGAGAACATGGTTCTCATTAGTACCCCTCAATTTAATCTCTTCTGTAAAGGAATCATTTGAATGACCTCTTTAACCACTAAGGATATACTCCATTCACTAGAAAATTTTAGATCAAGATTGTTGTAATCAGTGGTAATTCTCTAAAAACTAAAGGTTAACCTAAGTGATCTCTTAGAATCTCCAAATCCAGATTATATAGTATAAGAAGATTAACTCATGATTGCATCAACCAGTCCAAGTTTTTTGGAAGAGACAACTCAAATCGTGCCTCAAACTATAAAATATTTAACGTGGAAATATCTATCTATTGTGTGTGTTATCTTCATCTTTGATGGTTAGGACTTTGTGTTTGGTAGAAATAAAGAAATGGAAATGATTGTGGGTATGGAATGAAGTATCATCCATCTTGAACTACTCCAACACCACCATATTATCAATCTTTCAAACTACCCCACAATAGAAAATTATGCCTAAAATAATAAGGTTCTTGATCCCAATGTTATATCCAATATAGAGGTCCATACATGACATTACTCTATCTATCTATAAGAATAATGGTAACCCGCTCCCAAAACGTGGGTGCAAATCTTCCAGGAATACTAAACCACTAATGATTGCTCGAGGTCTCTTGTATAGATGGAGTTTCATGAGATCATAACCACCACATGAATTCCCCCTTTTGATACTCTTTCAAAACTAGTGTGCTTGAATGATCCCATTATAAATCATATCCAAGGAATACCTCATGATGCCTTTGAGCCCCAACATATATTCGATCTTGGTCATGATACCTTGTGGAGATTCCAACATCTCTATAACTCAAAATATCTTAAACATGTTTGGATAGAACACCTTATTGGAAAAAGGATCAACTCTAACCATTATAGATCATTACCATCTAGAGTTTTTCAAAAAAATCATACGATAATGGATTTCAATTCTAGATAAAGAGATCAAAATAATAATCATCATTAGGTCAACTTGTGTTTGAACTTGATTAATTATGAGAGTAACTAATGCCAACCAATCCAATATCATATGAGGATTATGGTCACCAAAGACTCTAGAATCCCATATTTATAAAATTCATGCTATACACTTAGCCTATAGATAGTCTTCTCCAACTTAATTGGAACTACCATCCACTGTATGAGAAATCCCACATTAAGCATGAAGGGGAGATAATATACTTTAGATAATGGGGAAATTATATATCAGTATCTATTATTTGAATAAACACATCAGTTCTTAAATAATTTATGCTGAGAGGATTAACCATAAAACCAGTATTATCCCAAACCTACCTCAAAATGAATGTTTACTATCTATGAGTGTAATCCTTCCTTTAATAAGATGAACCTAAAACAATTTTAGCACAATTGGATGAGTAGTCACATGAAGGATGTATAATATCATATCTATACACTATATGATGTATGTACCAACTTAACTATACCCTTTTACTTATACCTCAATATTTCTTGTTAATCAAAAGGGTATCAAGATACTGATGAGTGGTGACATCAAAATATTCCCCAATATTGGGTTTCCTGGTCTAAAAATGGAATTTTAAACCCATTAAGA
Organism: Viscum album; assembly: GCA_963277665.1. Lineage (NCBI taxonomy): Eukaryota > Viridiplantae > Streptophyta > Magnoliopsida > Santalales > Viscaceae > Viscum > Viscum album. The sequence goes on from OY728122.1 coordinate 691,466,376, forward strand.
AAAATTTCTTAAATTCCATAACCAATCATAAATTTAAATTTTACTCCAAACTCCTTCCTTAAGATATACCAACTTTGATACCACTCTGACACAAATGGACCCACCGATGACATTAACAAGCTGGTTTGGTAAGCTGAGTGTGGCACCAAGTACTACCTCTAATAGATTCTGGGCTAGACACTAAAATCATAAAATCATAAGATACAAGAATATCCTATCCAATATCAATCTATAGTAGACACATGTCTCTAATGTTCAAAATAATCATCAACACTATTCATATATATAGACAACTAAACTATATAAAATTCATGCATGGTATCACACATGATATGTGAACCACCACCTTGGAATACTCTATAGGAATTGTACATTCATCAAAAGTATCCATACTTGATGAACAAGAAATAATGGGAATATCTGCCTCAATAAAAAGACACCAAGATAAATCTCTAAATATAGTAGCCTCCATCACCATATGTGCATCGAAATTCTACAAGGTTTACTCAAGAATCATCTCCAAACAATCCTTAAAAGCACCATGTATACCAAGGTGATCTATTAACTATGAAAAATTTACATAGACACGATATGTTTGGGCACAAATCCCATGTAAGGGTGAGTCTAAACAAACTTATTAGGATTCTACAAAAATCATAATGGAAATTAAAAATAATAATCCAACTCAATACTTTGGAATGTGGGAGTAACCAAAAAGGAAATTATAATCTACATATGCTCAGAAACTTGATGACTTATGAAAACAGGGATGTCCCAATCATCTCATCATGATTCCCCAACAATTCATTTCTCATAAGAAACTAGAGGTGCTCAGAGTAGTAAAAGTTTCACAAAGACTGAAGGTCATTACCCAACTATAAATTTAGTCTTGAAAGAAACTATGTAGTGTTCAAGGTGTCATAAGTCTCGAGGTATTATAATTTCCCATCTTTTATAACTTCCATGTTTCCATAGTAAAATATAGTGGGGGGATCACTCAATGTCGAGTATGCATATCAATGAAGGGATCATTTTACCCAATTTGAGATTTCTACTTCAAATGTTCTAGAAACATATTAGTGGACCCACACCATGTAATAGAATATTTTTTTTATCATGGTATTACTAAACCTTTTTTTTTCAAAACTACCCATCTTTTCAAAAAAAAATGTTACATACAAAATATGTAGGTGGTACCTATTCGTCACAAAAGATATGTGAAGATCAAGGGAGTATCAAGCCATGTCAGAGGAATCACACCAAATCAAGAAGTTCATTTTAGATAATAGAGTATATAACACCACAAATAGAGGAGATTCACCCTAATGATATGGGAGATTACTGAAATCTAGGAAGAATACTAGGAACCACATACTACCACCAACTAATCACAAGGGGAGTTCCTAATCCATTTCTTCACCTATCATTTTACCTAATCAAACTAATCATACTTTTGGATCTATGGAAACTAAACTACATAAATCACATGGTGTATCAATTATTTTGCATAAAAGAGATGTATCATCATGTTATACACATAAAAAATGATCTAGATAACCTACTTGGGTTCCCAAATCAGAGTCTTGGGAATGAAGATATGAAAAAATACCTAATTTTAAAAAGTACACATCTTGTACTCTGTGGGTGCACCGTGAATATCCCCACATGAGAAGTTTGGTCAAGTACTCGTATCTACATGGTGTGTATGGGTTGACTAACATGATGTGTATACTATTGTACATGATGTGTGGGATAAGTGATGGTACTCAGCATGTATACCTAATACATAGGATCATATTGGATTTATATACATGAAAAGTATAAGGTTTTACCTGAAGCATGAAGACCCAAAGATAGTCAGTGTGTACTACTAGTTGTCTAAGTCTTGTATGTGAAAAGTATATATCATGTTTTCTTGAACCATATTTCTTGTATATCTATATTGTAACATAGTCATGTATCTCTTTACATGATGATCCAAGACCCCTATGGTCACAAAAAATATACTCTCAAAGTAAACACCATGTGACATTTAATGTTCAAAGAGATTCTAACAAGCATTGAAAAAGTGATACATAACATGTGGCTTCAAATCACATTATTTAGATCACATCATTGATCTAAAATTCTAAAAAATTCTAAAAAACATGGCACCATCATTGTTTTCACTCATATTATTTCCCAAATCACTATAGAGGGCCCCAACTATCATTATGATGTTCTGACCTGGATGCCACTAAATGGTGATCCAAGCTGGTGTGCTACGTGGACACAATTGCGCCTCCATATATGCCAAAGGATACCGACTAGTAGTGATGGTCCAAGGCGGTATAGTGGGAAGACTATACCCTCATTATTAGAGTATCACAATATAGAAATTAGTATATAAATAACAAAACAAATGTAAATAACTGACGTAGAAAGGTAAGCATAAAAACGAGTAAATAAATAATAACAGTAATAAACAGAATCATATATTCAATGATGTAATTTTATTCCTCTATATAAAATGGAAACATGTAGACTTGGTTTTGGAAAGCAATACAATACTCACATCAAAAGATCAAAAAACCAATAAATACCCAAAATTATATCTCTAGAGGCATGATGAGTCATATCTTGGTTCTATTCTCAATGAAACCCTACTATAATAAAAACAAATATCAATAACTGGGAACTTACTCCTGCCTCTACCTACATCCACATAATCTTCTTGGGTACCACTAGTGACCTAGATATGGTATGAGATAAACTCAGTAGGCCACCACTATCGATGTCTATAAATACCGAGTCAGCGCAAAAAATATGACAGTGTGCTATTATCATAAATGATAAGCAGTAATAGAAACTATAAAGGGTGGGATATTTCTCCTAAAGGAATCTAGGAATACACTCTCTACTTCATCCTATACGAGATGAACTCTAAATAGGTAACCAAGTGTACATACATATGTGGTATGTATACATAGTTACATCTACAACCATATATATGGCTACTTCTACAAGCCTGGACCTAAGGCATAAATCAAGAGTCTACGGGACGTAGCATGAGTCTCATACATGTCAAGGTACATAATTACTAGTATCAAAAGAATAAAGGATTCCATGTCCAATATCATTTGAATAAGGGACACCATGCTTAGTATAATAAGAATAAGAGACTCCATGATCAGATCATAACCTTGGTATATCATTATCATATATTGTATTCGTAAGGATCACCATACCTATTAATAAATCAATAGGGTCACTATGTATAAATCACAACAAGTGGGGCTTCATTCCCAAATCCTAACAATAGCGACATCATACTTGAATCATATCGGTAGGGTTAGCAGTCCTATATCATAATAATTGGGGTACTATGATCGAATCATAACTATAGGGATATCATGCCTGAATCATATTAATATGGTCTCATTGACCGTATCATAATAATAGGGTCACCATGTCTAAATAATATCAATAAAGTCCCCATCCCTAGATTATATCGATAGGGTCTCCATTCCCAAATGATATCTATAAGGTCCCTATTCTTGAATCATATAAATAGCGTCTCTATTCCGGAATTGTATCAATATGATATCTATGCCTATATCATAGCTATAGGGTTTCCATTATCATTAATTATAATTCATAAGGATCATCATGCCCACATATCACAACAGTAGAAGAGACTACATGACCGTATATAATAATGTATATGGGTCGACATGCCCATTATCATTATAAAAATAAGTATTCAATGGATTTAACGATATCCAATATATAATTCATAATTAATTAGCACTACTTATTAAAAAGGACACAACCATTAATCAATTTAATCAAGTGATTTCACACACTTCTATCTAATTCAGCACAGTATGATATGTGTTCTAGACTTGCTACACCACTATAATTATCAACTATCATTAATGTTATCACATTTTAGAAGTCAAAACGAACACAATGATAGGTGTTTTGGTTATATATTCATGAAGGTTAATAATTATATAGAGGTTCCACCCAAATGGGTGTATCACTTTGAGGTTGAAAACCTCTAACATCTTTTGGGATCAATAAGTTTCATTATGTTCCAGAATGGGAAATCAATTAAAGGAAGATTCATTTTTTGGGGAAAACATCATGAAACCGAAATGTAGAACACAATGCATAATATAAATCATCATAAATTTTATGGATAATTACTAGACCTCCTACCTTATGCCTGTAGAGGATCACTCATCTAGTTCCATCCATTGATTTTTTCCAAATCAGAAGAAAAGGAAAAATTAGATGATCACCTTGAAAATAGTGAATAAGAGTTTTCACTAAAATATCCCCATCTTGGAGAAGAAAAAAAGTGAAATGAGAATAAATAGGTGGGAACCTATCAATAACTGTCAAAAAATATGAGCATATATCAAATTAGAGTCCAAACTGATGATTTGTAAATGAAACTAGGTGAAAGGGGAGGAGGAGCTTCTCTTAGAGAATAATGGGTTTCCGCTGGGAAAAAATATGAATAAAGAAGGGTATTAAACATATAATTCATTAATGTAAAATGGTAACTTTTCAAAAAATACATAGGTCATACGTTTTGTCCCATGGTTTGACAAACTGTGGACAAACCGTGTTCCATGAACTGTCTCAATACCCCCATCACACAGTTCATGCGCATGGTATGGGAAACCATGTGCAAACCATTATATTTCCCTGAGTTAAAAACTATAGAGCCCCCACATGGGAATGCATTCTGATTTTCATGGTTTCATCAAACCATTAATACCACCACCACTCTTTGAAATTCACCAAATGGTTAAGAGAAACCATGAAGACTGGGCGACATGGTTTATACTAACTATGTGGCACAATTATTTCTTCCAAAGGCCAGTGTTCTAGGATATGAACAAGCCCCAGATATCCCTTTATCCTCTATAACCACACTAGGAATTCATATTGGGTCTAAAATATAGAGTAAAACTTAAAATTAAAGGATTGATACCTCCTATAAAAATTGGTTTCTTGCAGTCTCCCCCTTAAAAGAACTCATCCCTAGGCTTCCCTTCCAAGGGTGGTAGAACACTATCCAAGAAAAACTATGAGCACTGAGTATGTACATCATCCTCCCTCTCCCAAGTGTCATATTGTACACAAATTTTCTTCCATAAGACCCATACTAAAGGGATATACCATCCTCATAGAGCCTTTACGTTCTGATCAAAGATAAATATATGGTACTCCTCAAAAGAAGAATCAACATCTAATTCAACACCCTCAAGATCAAAAGTATGAAACAAGTCAGCATGATAACAATGAAGCTATTAAACACATGAGAAATTTTCCATGATATGGTACCCCTATGGTAAATTAAACTGATAGGCTACTGGAACCACTCTATCCAAAATCTCAAAAGGACTGACAAAATGAGGCGAAAACTTCCCTTGCCCATGTATCTCTCTATGTACATGTCTGGGTGATACACATAAGAAAACATGGTCTCCAACCTCGAACTCCACAGGTATTTTAATGAGATAAACATATGATTTATATCTTGGTTGAGAATTATACATACACTTTTTGATAAAGATTACCTACTCTCAAGTCTCCTACACAAGACATGGACGTAATAACACTTCCTCCCCTACCTCTATCCACTATAGAGGTGAACAATATAACATACCACAAAAGACCTCATAAATATCCATATGAATCATCTCTTGATATCTATTATAATATTCAAACCTAACCCGGGGGAGATTATTTTTCTAAGAACCTCCAAAATCAAGGACTCATGCTCGAAGCATGTCCTCTAATACCTGAATTATCTATTCTGACTGATCATCGGTCTTAGGTTTAAAGGGTGTTTTAAAAATAACTTGTGTACCCAAATATATCTATAAACCCTTCTAGAGACTTGATGTTAAATGGAGATCCCTATTTGAAATGATAGTATGTGGGACCCTATGTACCTGGATAATCTCACAGACATATAGTCTTCCTAACTCATCGACAAAGAAAGTGTCTCAGATATTAAATAAGTGGGATACCTTGGTTAGTGGATCCATGAATACCTAAACCACATCTTTATCCAAATGAAAAATTAGTAATAAAATGACAAAATCCATTGAATGGTCTTTCTATTTCCTTTTTGGGATCAGTAATGGATTTTCAGAGCCAGCAATCCATTGGTTCTCCACCTTCACCTACTGATAGGAGGACCACCTAGTGATAAAACATTCTGTATGAAGTTTAATCTTAGGTTACCAATATTTATGGAACATACCATGATACATCTTAGAGATTCCTAGATTAAATGCCCATTGAGAAATTTGGGGCACTTTCATCAGATCCTCTCTCATATTCGTAAGAACCCATACACGTTCATGTATACACATGATGGAATCTACCTTGAAAGACTAATCCAAAGGTGGGTCCTCACTAGAAATAATTTATCATAGGGCCAAGACCTTTGTATTGGAAAGCTACCTCATATACAATTTCTCCAGAATTAAAGAGGTCCCTGATAGTGATGTATGTACATACTATCCCTGATGGTCTTGAACCTCTATGTTCATATCAAAAAACAAAGCCATAAGTTGTGAATCGCTAATGGACTCTTGATCTACCTTGGTCTATATCATCTTTCTTAGAGCATTGGTAATAGAATTTCACTTTTTTGGAATATAGGAAAGCTTGAATTCCAGGGACTATTGGTATTAAACCCACCGTCATTACTTATGATTAAAATCATGACGCCTAAAAATATATCCAAGGTTTTTTTGGTTTGTAAACACCTCAAAACACTCTCTAAGTCTTTAATGACTCCAAAAAGGAAAATTTTGAACAACAACCACCAACTTGAGATCATATGTCAGATAATCCATCTCATGAGGCCTCTACTACGATGATCCATATGTAATGACTCAATATTCCTATAATATAACTATTCCTAGAATGATTCTTGATGCATAAAAATACCTTTTATTGTTCCTTCTTGACTTTGGAAAAATATTGAATTGTGCTAAAGTAAATCTCACTTTTATCTCTTGAAAGTTTTCTCACATGATTCAGATCATAAAACTGTCAAAATATTCTTATTTTATCCTGTAGGTGGTGAATCTAAACATGAGAAGCCTTGAGTAAAACACTTGTAGTAATCTACTGGATATAAAAAATTCTATATGTCAAATCCATTTTTGGGCTGCTCCCATGAAACTATTGATCTCAACTTATCTGGGTCAACAAATTCTCCTACTTATGAGACAATATTACATAGGAAGTGAACCTTATTGATCCAAAAGTGGAATTTACTATGTTTATCATTCAGATGGATCACTCTCAGTGTATTCAAAACACTATTAAGATGTGTGTCATAATCACATAAAGTATGAGAATACACCAAGATGTAATTTATGAAGACCACCATGAACGAATCCAAGAAGGGGTGAAAAATCCAATCCATAAAATCCATGAAAATTGTAGGCATGTTCATGTGACCAAACAACATAACCAGATACTCATATAAATCATACTAACATTAGAAATTAGTATGTGGTATATGTGAAGGTCTAACACACACCTAATGATTGACCTATCTCAAATAAATCTTTTAGAATAACCTCACTCCTCTACGATTGTCAAAGAGACCATCAATTTGAGGTATGAAATACTGGTTGTTCATAGTTAGATGATTCAAATTCTGGAAATATCTATAAATCATGAGGATTCCATCTTCCTTCTTGGTGAAAAGGACTAGTAAACCCCCAGGAGAAGTGTTGAGTTGTATAAAACCCTTGGCCTATAAATTCTCTAGATACCGCTTGAGGTCCTAAAACTCAGTAGTATCCATCTTAGAATTTGTAATGGATACTTGTGCATCTCTAGGTACAATCTCTACAGTAAATTCCATATATCTCTCAGGTGGTAGTCAAGAAAAAATCATCAGGGAAAACATCATAGAAACCATCAACTATTGGAGGGAAAAAACAAAATGTAATCCCTAATCATCTATATGAAGGATAGAAATTTGGGAGGTTAATCCACATAAGACAAGATTCTCTGGTCTAGATCTACATTCCTGGACATCGCAATATCCATTGTGAATATACATACCACCCTCTGGTGATGTAAAAATCACCCAATGGTGGTAGCAGTCCATATAGGCATAATAAAGGACCAACCAATGAATCCCAAGAATGACATCAAATACGGTTATCTTTAGGACAAAGTGGTCCTATAAGAAAGGATTGTTTCCTACCTTAATGGAGAATTATCAACATTTTTGTACACTCTCGGATTGTAATACCAATGGAGTTTAAGCGTTATAACACCATATGAGTACTCAATATTAATCCCAAGGATTTCCACAATGGACACATAGATGAAAGAATGAGAACCACCCATGTCCAATAAAGGATACACAATAGTAGAGGCCACTATAACAGTGCCTCAAACACTAGATGGATCGACACCCTTCTCTTCTAGGGTAGGATACACTAAATAAATCTGACAGGATTCGTAACCCTATGCAACAACCTAACAACCCTGAGTTGGTCTGTTCTACAGGCACTGAGTTTTGGAAGCCTTGATACCTCATCCAAGACCTCATCCTCTACCTATAATGTTGGTAGTACTCTAGCTACTATTCTGGAGAGGTGCTAATAATTCATGTTTTGAAGGTGGAGGTGACACGGATCCTATCCCACTAGGAATAGATAGTATGGTCCAACAAAATCAAGGAATATAAACCAATATTCTGTATCTTCAAAACATAATGGGATCTCTAGAACACTGGGAATTCTTATGCCTTGTCTTCGCACACTAGTGAAAAACCACATCAATATCATCAAAAGTCATCTAGATATGGCTGCTCACATGTGCAATGTCGACGAGTCTCTTTTGAACACTAGTAGAATAAGTAAATGTCCTAGTTCTAAACCATCTGGCTCACACCATTAGCTTATCTCAAGTTCCTCTCAATGAAGAGATCCCGACTGAATATATTAGACAAGATACTTAACTAGAAAACATTTACCTGAGAATCAATAGGATGCCTAAGTCCATCCTAAAAATCCATTTCTTTCTCTAGATCATCTGTAGTATAGATTTCTAAAATGCATTATATATACATAAAGAAGGTTGAATATTCCGTAACAGTCATAGAACCATAATTTAATTTCAGGAACTTCTCAAAAGGATCATCACTTAGGGTCTTAGTGAAGAAATAGTTATAGAATATAGATTAGAAGTCTTAATAAATAAACTCTCGATACTGACCTTTTTGGTTCAAATTACCCCTCTAACATTTATAAGATCTACAAAGAATATAAGTAGTGAGCTTCACTCTCCTCCCAGGAGGTGTATCTAGGTGATAGAAGATAGATATGAATAACTCAATCCATAACTATGCATCTTAGGGGTCACCATCCCCTGAAAAAGTAGGTGGACACTATTGTTGAAACTCAAATTTCAACACATAACATGGAAGGGGTAGGCCACATAGCTCACTGTTTAGTCTACAAAAACTATAAAATCTCCTCTTGAAACTCGAAACCATTAACTACAACATGGATAACTAGAAATTCCATAGGTGGCACTACTGGTGGTATCCCTGGTGGCTCAGAGCTAACCACCTCTAGATGATGGCCATCACCACCCTCTTGGAGCATGACCATAGGACGTCATGGTGGAACCACTCTATAAATTCCAAGAACACACTTTCAATATGTTTTAGAAACAATAACATCACAGATACATGAATAGTATAGGTAAAATACTTCCTATATAAAACTCACACCCCTCTACATGTTCTTAAAGAGAGGACTATGTGATAGGAAAATTCATATAAAACACAAGAGACACTATCGAATTCCAACTATTTGAGTCAGGTCTAGGTCAATATCTATGTTTTACTATGAGTGTAATATTATATAGTGCATCAATTGTGATTTATATTGGAAAAAATTCTTTAAATAGAAATTATCATCCCTATCTAATGGAGACCATTACATTTTATAATTTAATTACTTTTAATTTCAATATCATTTATATAAAATTTATCTTTTAAAATATTGAACTATATGATTCAAAACATCCAATTTATAAGGGACCATACACCTCATAAAACGATTTCCGTTTTCTATTCAATTTAACCACTGACTTCTCATGTCCTTTTATGAAATGTTTGAACAATTCATGGATACAACAATAATGAAACACAACAAACTGCAAGAAATGAATAGAGTAATATAAACAAGGAATGACACAATGCATGATATATATATATATAAATCCTACAAGGTACCTAAAATTATGCATAATCATACTTTATTTCTATACTGATGAAGGATAAAATATAATCCTAAATCATAAAAATAAACATCAAACATCATGTGCATCACCCAATTGTGGAATCAAATCAATTTTAATAGGAAAAATATAGAAATTGTTTCTTATTTTTGGAATGTTGGTAAGTACCATGAATGTGGTTCAACTAATCCCAATAATGACTTATAACCAAGTTATAATTCATTCATAATATCATTTCTATTGTATCAAAATAGTAAGGTATGAAAAGAAAGCCTCCAATACCACTTTGTGACATCTCGACCCAGATTCTGCTAAATGGTGCCCTGATAGGGTGGGCCACATGGCCTCAAGCACACCTCCCATTATTCTAGATTCTATTGATTAATAGTGAGTCTCAAAGGTGTTACAATGGGGAGACTATACCCTCATGCCCATAATATCTCATTGGTGGAAATAATTGATAAATAGTGGAAAGAAAAATAAATAACTGATAGCAGAAGATATGAATCCAAAGGAGTAAATAGCCAATAATAGTAATAAACAGAATCTTATACTAAGTAATGTAATATATTTTATCTTTACAAAATGAAAATAGGTAGGCATGGAATCATGAAGTAGATTAATTTTATCAAAAGATCAAAAAGATCAAAAATACAAAAAATTCCCAGAAGTATATCTCTAGTAACATCACAATTCATAGATCAATCCTATTCTACCCGCACCTCTACTACAACAAAATCTAGCATCAATCACTAGGTGCTTTCCCAAATCTCTACCTACATCCACATAATCTACCAGGGTACAAACGGTGGCTATGATATGGTGTGAGATAAAGTCAATATGACACTAACAACAATGTCTATAAATACCCCATCAAGGAATATAATTTGATATTGTGTAGTTGTTATAAATGATAACCAGTAATAGGAACTATAAAAGGCTGGCTTTGGTTGTGAATGGATACCAGACTGACACTACCTTCTCCAGGACATTCTAGATGAACTTTGAACAAGTAACCAAGTGTATTAACATATATGGTATGTGTTAGGAGTGAAATATACTACAATATATTTATAGATAGTTCTACAATCCTAAACATGAGGTGTAAGGTAGGAATCCATGGGATATTGCACGAGTCTCACAAGATTCAAGGGAAAAAATGTCCAATATCACAAGAATAAGGGATGCCATGCTTTGAATCCAAAGAATTAGGGACTCCATTTCCGGTATAAGAAGAATAAGGGATTCCATGCCTAGATTATAACATTGGAATTCCATCCCTCTATATCACATTTTAAGGGTCTATATACCCATTAATATATCAATAATATCTATATTCCTGAATCATAATGAGAGTGGATCTATGTTTTATTCATAATTATTGGGACATCATGCCCAATTCATACCAGTAGGGTCACTATGACCATATCATAACAAGAGGGGAACCATTCCAAAATCATAACTATTAGGAAATCATGTCCGAATCATATTATCAGGGTCACTATGACTATATCATAACAATATGGACTCCATAACCGAATCATATCAATAGGTTCACCATAATTGAACCACATTGATAGGGTCACCATTAAAAAATCATATCAATAGGGTCACTATGCCTGAATTATAACGATAGGTTCACTATGCCTGAATCATATGAATAAGTTTAACATGGATATATCATAACTATAGGGTATCCATTACCATTAATTATAAATCATAATGTTTATCATGCCCATATATCACAATTGAAAAAGGGATTCCATGCCTATATATAATAAAGAATAGGGGTCACCTTGCCCATTGTCATATTAGTGATAAGTAATCAAATGATTTAATGAGAGAAAATAGATAATTCATAAGTCCTTAACACTCCTTATTAACAAGGATATCACCACTGTTCAATTTAATCCATTGAATTGGTCATACCAATCAATTCTATCCAATTCATTATAATTTTATAAGTGTGTTAGCCATGTTTCACCACTATAATTATCCATTATCATTAATGTTATCTTATTTTAGAAGTCAATCCAAATACACTAATAGGTGTTTTGGTTATAAATCCATGAAGGTCAATAATCATATAGAAGGCCCATTTAAAGGGTTATATCTTGTTGAGTTTGAGGAAATCCAACATCTTGTGGGATCTATAAGTTTCGTTAGGTTCTACAATGGGAAACCAATTAAATTAAAATTAATTTTAAGGGAAACACACAATGAAACTAGAATGCAGAGAAAAAAAAAATGATATAAATCATCACAACATTGAGGTATAATTACTATACCACCTACTTTATTCCTATAGAGGATCACTCATCCAATATTAGCCCTTGATTTGGTCTATATCAGATGAAAATGGAAAAATAAACAAAGGACCTGAAAATAGAGTGTAAGATACTCCACCCAAATTACTCTATCAAAGAGAAGAGAAATAAGAAAACAAGCCTATGGTGTAGGGAAATTATTGAGATCTATCTGATGAGACTAACATTTGTTGAATCAAAGTCCATAAGGAAGATTTATCAATAAACCCTAGAGAAAGGGGAGGAGGAACTACACCAGGAGAAAAATGGGATATCGATGAATTAAAAATAAAAAGGAAGAGGGGTATTAAATATATAAATCATTAACAAAAAATGGTATTTTTTATGAAAATATAAGGGTCTCACATATTGGCCACATGGTTGTCTAAACTCTACACCAACCATGGATCTTACACTCTCAAAACCCCACTTGTAAGGTTCACACACACGATTTTGGAAACTATGCAGAAACAATGCTATTTTCCTCTATTAAAAACTATAGATCCCACGAAAGACGCATGGAACTTGAGTTTCAGTGTTTAATAAAACCATGAGGCCCATTTATACTCAGTGAAATTCAACACACAATTAAGAGAATCCACACTGACTTGGAAACATGGTTTCTATTAACAATGCGACCCAAGGATTTCTTCCACTATCTAGGGTTTTGAACAAGACCCAAACACCCTCATATATTCCATATCCTTAATAGAAATTAATATTAGGTCTAAACCAAAGTGTTAAAAAAATTAAATAATACATGCCTTATAAAAAAATGGTTAATATAATATTTTACACTAATTCGAGGGTGGACAGTACCCTCCCTCGAAGACCTACTGGCTATCCTTGGTTGGAAATCTGCATGAGAATGACCACACAAAATTACCTAACACACCGAACACCACTAATTCTCTAAATCACACAACACCACACCTTACATTGATCCTCTATCACACATTGAACATCCTATATGAAGCATTCCCCACTGACCTAATTCAAAATAGGTTGGGTTGCTATTTTTTCAATTCGTTAGTCATTGTGGTCCAATTTTCCCAAAACATAAACAATTTTGATGGTCAAGGGTGAAGGAATAGCGTTAAAGGGTAGGAAAAATAATGGAGATATTAACCTTGATTGTTAATGAAAAGGGATACCCATTGTTTACCATTAAAGAGTATTCCAACAATGAAGAATTTTATTAAAGAATGAGTTTTTTTGAAATAAATTAAATAATAATGTTTTTGGTGAATGATATAATTAAAAAATTAAATCAACAATAATTATATTATGCTATATTCCATGATAATTAAGGATTAAAGATAAAAAATTCATGATCCCCAAATTTTTTATTATTACAATATTTACTAGAATCCATGTTTTTATTGGGTTTTGTCGATGATTCCTCAAAGAATGGTTCATTAACCCCTGGATCTTGGTTCTCTTAAAATTATTCTCTCACTCTAAAATATGGTTTATGGTAATTTCATATTTTTACCCAATTAATGAGGAATTAAATTATTTAATATGGTATCTATCTTTGGTTTTTAGATAATCAATTATTTATTTAATTATTATATTTAAGTTTATTAACAAACCCACAATGGGACCGATTCGGGCCCCAAAAAGCAAACCATAGTTACACCACCCTAGGAAATGATCCCTTTTTTAAACACAAACATGGTGTATAAATTTCCCTCTGAACTTCCGTTTATGAGATATCCCGATCCCGGGATAAATATTTATTTATAAAATAAATATTACAAACCCTTTAAACTTCGATGTCCTAAGAAATTAAATGAAACTTGGATCGAAGGAAATCAATGCACCAAATGATTAATGGAATCATAATAATTTTGTTTCTAAGTGATTTGTATGTGTTAAATTTTATATTTTACCCCTATAGGGATCATAAGACATTATAAAAGAAAATTATTCCAGTTCATGATCATGGAGAATCTAGGTCACTATTTAATTTGAGTGATTTTGTAAATTTACATAATTTAACTTGAAAATGGTTGATTAATCAGGTGATCTTAAACATATGGGCATATATGGTGATGAGGTAGGTGGTACCAAAGGTTTACAATAATTTTATATGATATTTTTTGTGTTTTGTGATTAATGGGTCTTGGAGGACCTATATGAATATCTGGATACAAAACTGAGTATACTAATCTTTAATTAGTAGAAAAATGATGGTTGTGGATGTGAGAGGCCCTCTACATATTATGTTTTGTTTCCACAAAAATCAATGACTATAATACTTGTATAATGTACACATAATATTTTACATAGAACCCACATGTATTTTTCCTTTAAAACTTTTTGAATTTTTAGACCTTAATCAATTCATTTAGATACCCCTTGATGAGGGAAGAAGACTTATTCAATTGGTTTACTTGAGGGGATCCTTATAATGAGTCATGGTATAGTTAATTTTAGTTTTGATTGTTAAAATTCATTTCAATAGGTGGGAATGTGAGTAATGTACTCCTTAAGTTAAATAATATTTTGTTGTTTGTTACTTGGACAAGAAAGAGAGAAGGTTTTTTTGTGAGAGGCATATAAAATTATTTAATGGAAATTGGAATTGTTTATCATGTCAATAATTTATTGATATGATATATTCCCCCCTTTGAAAATATATTTGGTATGTATTTTTATGTTTGTTTCTTTTATGAAAAGTGTTTCGATATGACATTAATATTCCTATTTGAGTTGTTGTATTCAGGTAACACTAACCATTACTCTTTTTTATTTAGTTTTTTTGTAGAGTAAAATATTCATTTTTAGTATTTTGGATGGGTGTAATAGCAATCAATCCTCATTTTTTATTTAGGTTTGATGTAGTTCCATCCATTCCTTTTTTGTATTTTGGTTGGGTTTAGTGACAACCAATTATATTTAGTATTTAGGCTGGGTGTAGTGCCAACCAATACTCTTTTATATTTTGGTTGGGTGTAGTTCTAACCATTTTTTTATTTAGGATGGGTGTAGTGCATAACTTTACTATTTTTTATTTATGTTGGTTATAGTTCTCACCATAACTCTATTTGTATTTATGTTGAGTAAAGTGCCACCCTTGCCTATTTTGGTATCAAGGTTTGGCATATTTTCAACAATTCCTTTATTTATATTTAGGTTGGGTGAAATGGAAACCATAGATATATTTTAGTATATAGGTTTGGTGTAATTCCAAACATTATTACATGGAATATTTAGATTGAGTATTGTTCTATACATTAATCTTATAGTATCTTGGTTGGGTGTAATTCCAACCCATCTCTTTATAAATTTAATGATAGGTGCAATGTAAACTAACACACCTTAGATTTAAATTATGAGTTATGCTCTAATTCCATGGAAACCCCTTTATACCTTTTCAGTGATGTATTTATACATGTAACTAACATCAGTTGAAGTATGTATGGTCATTCCTAGGTGTCTTATTTAGAATACAAGGATGTGATTAATATTTATTATTAATATTGATGTTTTCATGAGAAATAATTCCTAAAATTATATAATCAGATTTTTTAGGGATATAGTTGGTGGTGGCCTGCTAAGTTGAAATAACCCCATATAAGAGGACTTGAATGCACATGTGGATTTCACAATCTAGGATGGAGTTTATATAAAAGTACCTTTTTTGTATTAGTGAGAAGGAGTGATCAGAAGTGTGGGAGATTGGAGTGGGAAAATCATTTTATGAATAATTAATTTTTGCCTCAATTCTTGTTTTTTGGATTGTATTATGTACGAATATACCCTAGCGAAATTACTCTCTCTATATGTTTATCAGTATGAAATTACTATTATATCAAGTCATGTTATAGAATATAATATTTTTTTATGGTTTTCTTAAAACTATAATTTACATATTTTATAGTTTATTTATAGTCAATGGTTTATTATGAATTCCACAATTATTTATGGTTATCTAATCTAGAGAGAATATTATCCTGATAATACATAGAGACCCTCTCCATTAGTCGTTAGCCTCTGGAAAATGGGGAGGCATTGTTGAAGGCACGTGATGTCTGTAGATTAGTTACTATTTGGGAGAGTCTATTTCACGAAATTTACAAAATTTGATTCATAAAATAGATAAAAATTATAATATCATTAATAACCCCGATGTGTATTTCTAAAAACTAAAAATCTCAATAACAACTTCAAAAATTTATCTTCAGAATATATTTTATCTATAACTTCAATTGGATATTTCCGATCTCATGTAAAAATTATTGAAAAACATTAACCATTTAACCGATCAAATAGTTCATTGATAAATGGTCTATTATATTTATTCTTTAGCATATGTATGACTAAATACTGAATAATCGATGTTTAGTCATATATATTGTCTACCTTCTTGAATAACAAAAAAGGATCCCACCAAAGGTGAGATTATTAGTTAAATAAATACACTTCCCTATAGGCTATCTATATTCACCTTCAATTCTCATAAATATATAGGTTCCATTCGAGAAAATGGAAGAAATATATAAATTTTTAAAGAAAAATTTTAATTTTCAAATTCCTCATACATTATCAGCGAAAGCCCTAAAAAGTATTTATGAAGAAAATTAATATATTTTTATTCATATATTAACAAATTAGGTTGATCATTGTATTATAAAATTATAAAATGGAACCCATACATTTAATTACTAAATATATAAGGTTATAAACAATAAAATCTTCCTAACTTGTGTGAGCATTACACTCTCCCCATATGGTGTTGATACTCCCACATAACAAAGAAAAAGATAATATAAAATCATGTAAGCGAATATGAGTAGATTAAATGATTATTAATTATACTAGAAAGGTTAAATCATATATTATTTTCCCAAGAACAATAAATACCCCCGAGACATCCATTCAACCTATTATAATAAAATAAGTTAGGAATATAAACCCTTATTCTATATTTACATTAAGGGGAATCTCAGTGTTTATAAAAAAATTCATTAGATCTAAAAAAATTCATAATTGATATATTACTTTTATAAATATGAATTAATGAGGATAAGTGTTTCTTAATCACATGACACACTAATCATTATAACTACAAATTTATATATTACATCAAAAAATATGAATTAATGAGATGCAATCGTATCAAACTTCTTACATAAGAGTAACTAAAAAATTTTGTGTGAATTGTTCCATTTTCCCCAAAATACCTTGAAATCATGAATTTCATGAAGGTATACACGACTTGTGTGAGAATATATCACATTCCTCAATATACCATGAAACCATCTTGAGAAAAATCATTTTTGTCTGAAACCGCTAGAAAATTACAAACATTATCTTCTACAAGATCATCTTGTCAACACCAATTATATGCATAAGATTAAACAACTATAAACTTATTATCCATTGAAAATTTAGAGGGAGAATCTAAATCCATATTATTCTTATTTGGAATTTACCTCATTAATCAGACTTATTCCAGAATTACATCTTAGGTTCAAGAGGAAACTATTTCCTTTTTCATAAATAATGTATGGATCAAGAATACTATTATATTGAAGTATTTTATGGAATGTTTTGAAATCCATATACAAGAAGAGATCCATCTCCTTTCATCTGGAGTTAGAAAATCATCTAAAATCAGTAGATATTCTTTAACATTAAATAGACTAAAACATCTTCTGTTCACTAGTTTTTTAATACAGTAAATTAACTTTTGTAATTTGAATTCTATTCAACATATTTAATTCAATGATCGAAACATCATAACTTTTTGAATTACTTTTGGATATCAAACAATCTTATATTCCTATAATACATTCAAGTCACTCAATTATTACTCAAACCATGGAACAATTGAACTTCCAGAATCAACTATAGAACATATAATAAACTCAACGTCATGTATTTCATTGACAAGGTTCATGAAAATATAAAGTACCTATAGTAAAAATATCTTGAATATATTCTTAGTAAATCTAATACACAAACTTATGGTTGAAACAGTTTCAATACTCATATTTTCCATACTCCACACATATTAGTTTTAATATATATTTTATAGTTAGTAAATTTATTCCCCTCTCATGAATCTGATCAAGATTCTCAGTCCATACCTTCCCAAATCTGAAAGATGATTTCCTATCATGCATTTATCCTTCCAAGTTACTAACAAGATACAATGATTCAAGCATCACACCTTTTTTAAATCTAGGGAACCATATATGACCATCCTATAACAATCAAAAAATATTATAAATAAAACTGGATAATCTATATTTCTTATCGTGATTAGGTTCCTCCAAAACCATAGTATATTGCATAACCCTTGAAACTCCAACAAGTGTTCACTTGAAGTTCAGATAGAAGCATCACCATTTCCCATAATATCAAGAGATTAATTATATATAGGGTGAACCCTATAAAATATTCTAGGCATATAATTTTCCATGAATCCTCTCTAAAACATAATGTGAAATGAATCTATTGAGTCAAAAATCTTTGAATAAACTGGTCTAGTAACATTCAACACTAAACTATTTTTCCTTTCAAAACAAAATTTAAGGATGAAATTATATAATAATACCTTAAAATTGACACTTTAGGCTATTTATTTCTTATTTACACGCTCTTTAATCACTCAATTCAATTATATTGGTCTAATTATCTGCAAATCACACCAAATCTATTTTCTCTTCTCTTTTAATTTCTTCTCACTTTTCATCTTTTTTAAGAATCATCTACCATACAAATAAAAGGAACTTATAGTAGTTCCATGAATATATTTCCACTAAATCTTTTCATCATTTATGATAATTTTTATGTAT
Source organism: Viscum album (assembly GCA_963277665.1). Classification (NCBI taxonomy): domain Eukaryota; kingdom Viridiplantae; phylum Streptophyta; class Magnoliopsida; order Santalales; family Viscaceae; genus Viscum; species Viscum album. Next base: position 691,485,787 of record OY728122.1, read on the forward strand.
TAAAAACTATGTAATTATTACCATAACAATTGATCAATGTAATAAGCATTAATTACCATTATTTTAAAAGCGATGAAAGAAGAAATAATTCCCACACTGCCCTAGTGAATTTTACACACACTGATTTTAATTAAATTTGTATTACATTTACAATAATGACATGAACTACCCCCAAAATTCCTTATAATTATTACATGATGAAAATTTGCACACAATAAACACTATTCTCATGATGGTTTGATTCCCATTCATGTTTTCATGGATATTCATTAATTCAGAATTCCCCCCCTTGGGATGTTGAAATCCTTGTTTTGGGACAACATAATATAAACAATTTTGAGTTCCTTCTTGTCAAGATCTTCCCATTATTTCTATGAAATAAATTATAGTTAGAATCCCTTTAACAGAAGTTGGAGACCTATCTAGAGAAAATAATATTTAATTTAGATTCTCTAAAATCTAAAATATTACCCACGAAACAAATCATTGTAGACCATACTATCTTCTAATTATATCCTTATTAAGTATACATACCATTTTAAAAAAAAATGCATAAAATGAGTTATAATTATCTTCCAAAGGACTATTATAATAAAAAACATAGAAATATTTCCCAAATCCAATCTATGAACACCTAAACGGTGTCTGATCACATATAACTATGTTTATAAGTAGTGATACCAACTATTACACCACACCCAATGATCCAAAATCTAAACTCCTTAAAATAAAATTTGGAAAAAATTATAGATCTTTATAAATTGAATAAAAATTGATTAAATACAAATACAACTAAAAAGAAATACATCCTATCCACACACTGAATGTTCCACTAGCTATAAAAGACATTTTGAAAAGAAACAACCTTGAATTTTTTTTAATAAAAACTTTATTGAAAAAATAATATTTGACATGGTTCGAGAATTTACCACCTCTATAAGAGGAAAACTAAAACATTATTAAGAAGTAGAAACCTTGATTTACTTGCACACATGTTTTGGAATGAAATCTAGAAGTAGAAGAAGATAAATTTAGAATTATATCCCCTTATAAGTGACCCCAACGATCCACTTATAGAAATAGTCTACACTATATAACTAGTTCAATTAACAATATTTCCATACAATCTTTATGGATGACTGATGCATCGACCATTGAAACCACCTTTATTCGGCTATCATACTGACTCCACCTTAAATGTATGGCATTGAATAGAGGCTTAAAAAACTCATTCTACATCCACTTCTACACTTTTAGAAACTTTTTTCCACTATCATAAACATCTAGACTCAAAATTTCTGTTGATACCACATTAATTTTTTTAATAACTTAATTTATGAAGTCTCTATTTGCAAAGATTATGATAATTAAGAAGAATATATTTTTTTACCACCAATAAAAATAATTATCATTATTTTAAACCTTTATGTCTGAACCCATAATTTTAAGATTTTTATTCTTTTGTTTTTTATTATTTTAATTGAATCTAATTTGTATAACATGGTTTTTTTAGTGTTGGTATATTCACATATTTTATTATCCAAATGGGGGTTATTTAAATTTATTTTCCATTTATTTAATCTCATACTTTCCAATATCCAATATTTTAAATTAATGGTTTCATTTTTCATTTTTATTATTCTTTGATAAATTTTAGTTTTAAATAATTTTTTTGACTTTTATTATAGTTGATTTTATGTTTTTTTTATTTTTAAAAAATATACAAATGTTTTTTTCATTTAAATTATATCATTGAGTAATTAAATTTGATTTTGAAATACATCATAATTTTTTTATTTGGAATTTAAATTTAATAAATTTTTTGTCTTTGAATTTCATATGGTCAACTTTCTAAAATAGATGATCCTTTCATATGATGAATTCGATAAATATATAATCTATAAATACTATTTTTTTTCAATTGAAATTGTGTTATTGATCTTTTTTTTATGTTTTGATATATGAAATTATATATATATATATATGTATATTTTATGTTCCTATATGTTTGTGTTATTTTTATTTTTTGAAAAAAGTTTAAATATGTATATATTGAATTATAAGAGTAATGGTGTGAGATTACACCCAATAAAGAACATGAAGACATTGTACTTTATAAAATAAGAGAGAAGTACTTCTATCCTTGAATCCCTAGTAAAATAAATTCAATAATGAAAATATTCAATAATAAGATTAGTGATTTATTCCTTTTAACAAATATAAGTTCTATTATTTATAGTTCTATCTAAAATAGTTTAGAAGAATTTAATAAGGCTAGATTTGGTTTGAATTTTTTTGAAGTGAATTATAATTTTTTTGATATGTTTCTCATATTGAAGTTTTGGTAAATGAATAAGTTTATAAGATTTATCATGGATTTTAGTAGAGTAACTCACTACTTCAGAATAGTAAATTGTCACTTCATAAGATTCCATTATGAATACGTAAGGCACATTCCAAAGTTTTGTAGAGTATAAATGGACTTTGCGAGAGTTACCTGGGAATCCAGGAGAGTTAGTAACTTTAGAAGTTTCACCGTAAACTTTATATGGGTAGATGAAATATTCAGATAAGTAAAATTAGGGTTTTAAAAAGTAATAAGTGTACTTTGGAAGGGTCACCCATACTTTAAAAGAGTAAATTCAATGTTTAGAGTAGTTTATCATGACATCATTAGAGTCATTTTACAATTTGAAAGTGAAATCACATACTTCCAAAAATTAACTCATACTTTAGAAGATTATACCCATACTTTATAAGAGTATTTTTTGATTTTAGATGAGTAATAATAGTTCATTGATCCATTATTTATGATTTAAAATTGAGAATATTTTTAAAAAAAAATTTATTTTTCAAAATGGTGGAATTTATTAGAATATATTTGTTAAATATTAAGCTGAAATTTAGTTATTAAAACATCAAAAAAATATATGATTCAAGATAGTTGGTTAATAAAGTGATTATAATTTTTACGAGAAAGGAATTTAAAATTGAGATTTCCTTCTTAGAAAATAAATTTCTTAGAAATAGATAAATTATATATTTAATAAATTTGAGAATGTAATGTTTTAAGATGCTTGGGATATGGTTTTATATTTTAAATATCAATAACTAAATTATGATTCAAGCTAAATGAGAATAAGGTGATTGTAATAATATACTCCATGATATTTATAGACTTATGATAAAGTCTTCATTGGGGTTTTAAAGGTATCATGCCACAATTATATTGTTCATTCCATGTAATGTGTTGCTATATTTTTATACTTATTTTAAAAATTACTAAACACAGATTTCTAGTGAAATATTGTTTAGGAAAAAAATTCTCAAAGCCCGCTGTAAGAATAAATTGAAGATTTTTTAAAAACCATTGTAGAAAGAAGTTGAGGGAAAATGGAAGGTGAACGTGGGGACACACCCACTTGATTCCCTTATAGAAAAATATTTGGAGGATTTTGGGTGGATTGAAGTTTGTTTTCCCACATGAAAGTTTAAAAATATTTCCATTTGTGGGAATTGAAATAAACCTATAATTAAATGAGGTTTTTATACATAAAAAGTTGGGATTAAATTTTTATTGATATATTGAACTGTCCCATGGAATTAGAGTTGACCCGAGGGAAAATGAAGTAGATGATTCCATGATGAAGAATAAGAACATATGTGTATCAAATATAAAGAAGAATCCAACATTATTATGCAGATTATATCCATTCAAAGAAAAAAAATTAGTTTAATTTTAGTGTGCAATAGTTTTGGAAGAATATTTGTTGGATGTAGATGTAACTGAGGTTAGAGTTGAGATAAATCAAATAAGAAGTTTCTAAATAAGAACAATGAAGATTGAAAAAAGTATAGGCTAAGTTGGATATATATAATAATACCATCACAAAGAATTTAAGACTTTATTTGCGAAGAATTTGATAATATTATTTGATATAGAAACATCCTTGGGGAAATTAGTGATCTTATTTAGGAGGATATAAATGGTTTTGAACTAGTTATATGCAAGTATAAAGAACACACTTGAGTGGAATTGGTTAAATTGTATAATATAGTAAAAAATCATATACTTAATATGGTGTGAGGGAACATATTGATAACTATCTCAAGGAACTATAGTTAATTTAAATATTTTATTATAAAATCGATGACTCTGGATAATTAATAATCTTAATAAAAAATTTGTTTCCCACATTGGGGGTGAACCTTGTAAAGACAATTTGTGATTCTATTTATTTTTATTATATATTTTAAAGTGTATGCATGATTGGGTAATGGAGAATAGATTCATTTTTTCTTTACAAAAAACCGATTTTCAAAAATTAAGGGTTCAAAAAATTTAGTATAAATGAAATTATTTAGAAATTGTGGGCCACGCCTAACTCACCCATATATCATGTGTCTAAATTTAGTCAAAACTAGAATTTAAATTGGTATGACAAAAATTTGACTCTCATATTGGATATGCAATCCTTCTTACACTGGTGTTTTTTTTTCAGAATTTGATAAAGTAAAGATTTGAAATGGAAGATCCTCATATGGAAGAAATAGTTTCTGTTCCTATTATATCAAATATATATGTCTCTACCATGTATTTTAGAAACAACAAAAATAATTTATTATAGTGTAATATAATTAATTAAAAAGTTAAATAGGGACTACCACTAGTTGAAGGTAGTCATAGTTGTAACTATTCTATAAAATCTATTGAAATTTATTCCAACGATGATATTCGTTAAGAATTTGATTGATATGGTTATATAAATTTTTTGAAGACCTATACTTTGAGATTTGAGAATACATGAATAAAATTAAAGTGAATATGTCACATACATATTTGAATACATCTAGGAATAATATGATGAAGCACGGTAGCTTATAGATGATAATGTAGAAATTAAATAATAATTGGAAGGTGAGTTTTAATAATGTTAATTTTTCATCAATGAGTTTAAATCTATGAATGATTCCTTAAAAATTATTATAAACTTTTTCACAATGTCTGATGAAAATTTATAATAAATCATTGATGCTAAACTATATAAAATAAATATAAGTGAATAGACAATACATGCTTTAGAAGAATCACATAAAGCTACTATGGATGTAAATAATTCTCAGTTGAAGATTAAATCTAAAAGGGTGAAGCAACATGGTAATACCTTGAAAGAAATTAGAAATTAGTAATAGTATCTAGAATTTATGATTAAGAAAGTGGGGTAAGAGATATTAAACTTAGATGAAACTAAGAATTATATTCTCAAATTAAAGTTTCATTAGATAGAAATAAATTAGAAAAATATGGAAGAGGATAAACCAAAAACATAACAACAATATGAGAAATGAATCCTTCATACAAAAATATTATCATAGGTTATTTATTATAATAATATTCCTAATAGTTTAAATAATAGTCTGAGATCATATATTGATCAATAAAATGAAATATCATGTAAGAAGGTACCATTTTATCCTTATGAATATGTTTTCACTGACATTATTTTGAAAAATTATACAGTACTAAAGTCAACATTTATACAAACTAGGATGGTAAAAAATACTGATAATCCCAACATATCTTCATGAGTGTAGGTGTGGATTTCTAAAAAAATAATCTCTGAGAATTGAAACCACAATAATGGGGCTTCTACCCAGTAATATAATATATAAACAACTTTCTATATGACATGCACAAGTAATAAGAGGAGACTTTTTGTATATTAGTGGTGCTATTGAGGGTTGGTGCTGTTGAGGATTTATGTAAAAGGATATTGACTACTTTAACAACATGTTAAAAAATAAATAAAATTGAAACACTATAGTTAGATTTAAAAAACTAGAAACCTAGACGAGATTTGTGGGATATAATTATACCTCATAGAAGAAGTGGAATCTGTCATTGAAAAATAGATTTAATTATTAAGAAAACTTCTATGAAAGCTAATACATAGGTTTTCACTAATGTTAATAGTTCAGAAATGTTTCAACCAAGAATAACTCAATAGCAAAGAGAATAGAATAAAACAAAAAAGAAGGAAATTTATTAGAAAAATAGACAAGTATGCCTTAGTAAATAGAAAAAAGATAAATTTTAAGTCAACTAATCCCAATGTTATCAAGGATAAAGATGATCAGGATGTTTCTATAGAGAGAAGATGATTTTATTGTGTATGGATTGACCAAATCAGGGACTATTTTAATCTATAAATGAACAATAATAAATACCAGATAATGATAAAATCAATAAGAAATGAATCAATCATAGAAAGATATAACAGGATTGTTTTATTTGTAAACATCCTAGATGAATTATAAATATTTCATGGGAGGATATCCACAAATGATAACACAAATTCTATTAGAGTGGTGTTTGGAAGGTACAAAGAATATGGAAACCTAGAAACTAATTATTTGACATGGATAAATAAATAAGAGAAGTTATTAAAAGAAAAATCGAAGCACTAGTTACACATAGTTCTAAAAGTGATTCTACTGAAAATAAGTTTATATTGAAGAAGCTAGTTTAGAAAATGAAATATGAATTCTAAGTAATTTGGATATCCCAATTTGAAATGGATAATAATGTATAGGATGTGAAAAAAATGAAAATTACTTAATATTTAAAGTCAAAAAGGCTATTCAAACCAAGAAGAATTTTGAAAATTTTAAGAGACCAATGCTTTTAAAAAATATCAATATCTTCATTGCTAAAGAAGATACAAGCATGAAGGGTTGAATTTTTTTAGAGAATCAAATAAAGTAGTATCTAGGTCAAGAAATAAGTATCAAACCTATTTCTATAATTAAAGGGATAATGAATATCCACATAATTTCAGTTTTAAGTTGGATGGGAATTATTTTAAAGGGATCTTGAGGATATTATCAAAGGAAGATAATTGATCATAGCTATTTTATCAATAGAGATGACGAACAATCCACTCTGCAGAATATTTCACATGGTATCTTGGATTCTTGTTATGACTCATTACATGGATAATCTCACTAGGTATCTGACATTATATATGGTATCATGATTCATGGAGCTTATTAATTGAAGAAGGAAAAATCCCGATGAAGATAATTAGAGAGAATAACTCGAGGGAGAGGTATCAAAATTGTATGTTTCTAATTATTTTTCATTAAATCTATAATTATAGTAAATTATTTCAAGAAAGGGAGATTTTGGAATGATTTTAACTCTCCCATAACTATTCTGGTTTATTTTGACTTGGGTAATCTATGGGGAGTGAGTATCTAATATAAGGGGGAGAAAAATCAACATTTAGTTGATTTTTTGTTATGTTTGTTGAATTAGAGTTTTGGTTCTTAAGCATTCTTAAAAATATAATTTGATATTCCAACGTAATTGAATTTGAGTTGGTATCACTTCATGAATATTTTATGTATAGTTTTTTCCCCAAACCGATCCTCTTGTTTTCTACATTAGGTTATCCCTTGTTAACATAGATTTGATTAGTTTATGGACCATTTATAAGAAAAATGTGCTGCCACCCAAATCTCAAAAGGAATTAACTATTTATCTTAATAAAATAGATAATAATTAAATGTTTATAGAAAATTGTTTTTAAAATTCATAAGAGAAAAGGGGAGAATAAATTTCATTTAGAGGGCCATATTCTTTTCCCAAGGTATCAATGAATGGGAAAAGAAATTTTCTATTTTCATTTACTGTCACTGAGGGTGATAAGATATATTGAAGTACATTATTGTTTGGAGTAGTTTATTGGAATTGAAAATGAAAAAAAAGTTTGAGATTGAGGTTCAGAAAGATTTGTGGTTTTTGTATTTATTTTCAATTAGTAATAATATTTATGTATTGGAGAAGTTGGGTGATAGATTGAGATTACATCCAATGAATAAAATGATGATGCTGACCATGTACTTAGGAAAATAAAATGGAAGTGACATAATCCTAGAATACTTGGTCAGAAAGATTTAGGATAGTAACTGTGAAATCATAAAATTGGTGAGATGTTACTAATGTAAAAGACTATTTCTAAGATAGAGTGTCTTTTATAGAATAGTTTGTAAGATTTGGAGAAGCTCAAAGTTTATTTGAATTGATTTGATGTGAATTATGAAATTTTATAGTTACAGGTGATGTTGATGATTTGGAAAATTCATGACATCATAAAAGTCATATTAGAGTTTAAAAGTGTAACTTCCTACTTTGGAAGTGTAAATAGTCACTTTATAATAGTCATTTTACACTTTGGAAGAGTAAACTCAGAAAATAGATGTGTAACATAAGACGTAGAAAAATGAAATTACTTTATAATATTACTTGTAAATTTCACATGAGTTTATAATATCTTAAAAAAAGAAAAATGAGACTTCAAAAAATAAATAAGGGGACTTAAAAATAGATAACTAGACTTCAAAAGAGTAATTTTTTTCCCATAAAAGTATATCAAGACTTCATAAGAGTCATTTTAAACTTTATAAGATTAACTATAGACTTCAAAATGTTACCCTTACTTTGAAAGAATAAAACCTTGCTTTGTAAGGGTAGTCATCAAGTTCAAAAGTCTCAAAGCATAGTCCATAAGAGTAACTTGATACTTCCAAAGAGTAAATGCTTAGAGAAAATTTAATATTTCTAAGGAATTAGACACCGAGTTTCCAAAATTTATATTATAAAAAAGGGAATTAAATGAGATTATGATAAAATATTTATTTCAATATGAAAGAATCACGATGCTTGGTTAAGACATAATTCAAACATGTTATTAAAGAAGAAGAATTAAGTGGAGTGAGGAAATCACTATTTCATTATTTTTGATTTCCAAATGAGGATATTTGGAAATCAGTATATGTGGTAAAAATGGAGGATTTTATGAAAACATATTTGGTGATTCCCAAACCAAAATTTAGTTATTAAAACATAAAAAATGTTGTGATTCAAGATACATGGATTAAAATATGATCCTTATGCTTGAGAAAAAGAAGACCATATTTGAAAGGTACTTTTGGGAAATAAAATTATCTAAAAATATAGAAATTGAAGATCCAATAAATCTAGAAATGGAAATTGTGAAGATTAATGTAATGTTATTAAATGTTCTAAATATCACAAATTGAATTTTGATTCATGATGAATATGAGGAAGGTGTTTTTTTTTAGATTCTATACAATGTTTATAGACTTAAGATGAAGTATTTAATGTTTTTTTATAAATCTATTACACCATAATGAATATTTAACATTATGAAAAGTGTTTATATATTTTTATATAGATTTTTAAAAAAAATTAAACATGGATTCACGGTGGAAGATTTTGATGAAAAATATATCAAATAACATTTGAAGAATGAATGTAAGATTTATTCATATTAGATAAAAATTGAACAAAATGAAAATAATGGGTGTTTTTAATACCTTTGGAGAAATAGGTTGAAGAATGATGGAAGGAGATTGTGGGTAGAAACCCATGTAATTCATTTAAATAAAAATATATAGAGGATTGATTGTTTATTTCAGTTTGTTTATATATATGATTCCTCTATGAAATTTCTATTTATGAAAATTGAAAGGGACTCAAAATGAAATATGGACTCTTATATAGAAAATGGTGTATGGACCTTTTGATATTTATATTTACCTCTTTTATAGAAATTAGGTTTACTTGAGGGAGAATAAATAATATCATATTTTTCTCAAGAATATTCAAATTAGAGTATCAAATAACATGTGGAATCTGACTTGGTTTTTCAAATTAGATCCAAATAAAGAAGAAGATTTAAGTGCAAAGTTTATGTGTAGGAGTTTCTAAAAAAATTTATTAGATGTGAAAGTATACAAGGTTTGATGTGAGAGAATTATATTATCAATTTTTTGAACAATAACTAGGATCATGTCTGAAATAAGAGCCCTAGTTTCATAATATAAGTATACCATCACAATAGAATTAAAGACTAAACTTGATTAGAAGGAGATTAGATAGTTGGATGCATTGAAATCCCTGGATAGATTGGTTATCTACTTCAATTAGTTGAAGGTTGTTGTGAAGTCGCATGATGCCAGTATAAAGAATATATAGGATATCCTAGGTTTAGTTATAAAATATTTTGAACACTGAGATATGTAGTATGGTGATAGGGTATAAGATGACAACTGTCCAAAACCACTATAATGGATGACTTTATTTTTGTGGAAATTTCTTTTATTTAGATAAAACTAACCATAACAAGGATTAAGTTCCCCCAATTAGGCCCAAAACTTGTAATTTTTTCCCTAACCATTATTTGTATTCCACATTGCATGTTTTGTGTGTGATTGGGTAAAAATGAATGGATCAACTGTTGTCTGAATTAACATTAAAGGTTGAAAAATCAATGAGAGTTAATAATTTAAAAGAGTATTTAGAATTTGGTATATTTTTTCCACATGCGATTCACCCTCCATATTATATGTCTACATCCATTCTTAAGGGGAATTTTAATAATAACATTTATATATTTTCTATTTTTTTAAAATGTGTTATTAATGAATTCAAATTTGGATTTTTTTGTATTTTTTGTATTTATTTATTTTTTAAATTCAATATATTTCCTTACCATATATTATTTGAATATTTTTTTATATTAAATTTCCATGTTTTTATTGAACATGATTTTTAAAACTAATTATTTATAATTGTGATTTTATTTTACATGATTTTATTATTTTTATTAGGATATTATTTAACCAATTCATATTATGTTTTGTATAAATATATTTATAAAATGGGTACACATAGAAAAACGTTTGATTAATTTAACCCATAATATACAACAATATATTAAGGGGTTTTAGAGTTTTTTAATTTTATAATTGAAAATGTGTATGTAAATAGAAGAATAAAATGTGTATGCGCGAAGTGAAATATCAGATAGTAGTTGAGAAGACATGTTTTTTGTGATCCCTCTATAGTGAAATAACTTTATACTAGGTGTATGTGATGGATTTATAAATGAGAAAAAAATATATAAACTTCATCATATGAATATTTTCAGAATGAATAAGATACTTCCCCGTTGGAGGAGAATAAAATTTAGAACAAAAATTAATAACTATTTTAACACTACAACACAAAATTCCAAAGATCATGAAATATTAGTGGTGGCACTTTATAAATTTTAGAATACAAATACAAGAGATAAATAACATGATAAATCACTTGAGTTTATAAATTAATCAAAAAATACTTATCTGGAATTAATGATCATGAAATGTTGATAATGTTTGAGTTTTTCCTTGATTAATTTTATGAAGCTAAAATAACCGATTTTTTTTATAAAATAAATAAGATTTTTATCTAGATCATTATTGCTTGTAAAAATATATGTACATGTCCCAAAGATTGTTAGCTTTTCATGGAAAATATTTAAATAAATAAAAGTAAAGATATATTTCATACTTATAGGTGGAAATCAATGAATTATGATGAAATAATGAATGAACATACTATAAAAAAGATGAAGTGAAATAAACCTATTGTAAGGAGTTTATATTACATTATATTGAAATAATGATAGAAAAAATTGTTCTTGTTATCTAAAAGAATATAGAAAATACATAGTCCTGATATGTGAAAAAATAATGATAGGTTTATATGTCATCCTCTAGATATAAAAATATGGAAATTCATTAATTATTTATATCCAAATTTATTTTTATATATTAGAAATGTGCATTTTAGTTTATCTATTGATGGATTTAATTTGTTTGGGACTCTATGTATAAATTATGTAAAATGAATAGTTATTTGGATCCCTTACTATATGCATCCGTTAAAATGTATACAAAAATCTTATTTAATTTTTTTTGACGATAATTGATGAAAATAAAATTATTTGATATAAAATTTATACAAACCATAAACATCTTGTAAGATAATTTAATGTTATATTGGGTGTAGATATATATGATGCATCAATGACCAACATGTTCAATAAATATTCTAAATTCATATATACTACTAGTTATTTTCTTGGAATAAGAAGCATGTTTGGTTGGAACATTAATATGTGAAAACAATTTCTGGTTTGTAACCTATAATATGATTATGAAAGAATAATTTTTTGTAGTGAATGGTGTTTTATAGGCCCTGATTTGATGGACTGGATGATATGAGGCCACTAACAACATTGATATCTAGTTTAAAAATACTATCTCAATTATCAATTATTGATGCATGTTTAGAAAATACTATAAGTTGATTGTCAATTGAAAAAAACTCAGTAGATACATATAAAACAAAACACTGGGAGAAACAAAGTATATTTTTCAAGGTACCTTATTGAGAATCTCAGTTCTTATGCTGTAATAATAATGTTATTCACATTTAAAATAATGTTTGTGAAAACATAATTTTTTGTAATATTTAATGAGTAATTGAAATAAAAATACCATCTCAATACTTATAAAAAATTAGAAAAAATTAATATAATGATTGTTTTTTTGGACGATGATAATGAGAAGTATTTGAAAATAATTTTTTTCATTAAATAATTAGGAAAAATAATTTCCTTCAAATACAGAAAGAAGTGAATATATTGAATGGATATTTATGTTACATTACAAGATGTACTGACTAAAAAAATCATATGTTTCATTAGATTGATAACCTCAACTCTCATATTTTTATAGTGAAATTGATACCTTTATGATTAGATTAATTATTTCTTGATAAAATATCTAAAGTTATAATAAAGTTTTTCATATTATTTAGATTACCTTGTTTGAAAAAATTAAACCAAATTAGCCATGATAGACTCTCAGAAATAATTTTAATTTCATTGTATCATTTAAATTTGTTATTTTCTCCATCATTTTCCACCATAATGGTTCATTTAGAAGTGCATTTGATGAAATAAGTTAAAATTAAAGGGCTAGTATATTGTAAGTAGATGTATTCAATAGTGATGTATTGTCATCCCATTATTTATCAGTAAAAAATATATTTCTTTAGACTAATTTCCTATATGGTAAATTAAGTTACATTAATATATTTAATTAGGTATCGCTACTATAAAATAATCATTTAACAATGTTAAAAAATGGATTTCATCAGTGCCAGAGAAGAGATGACTACCAGAGCAGGATTAGAATCCCATTTCTTTTTTTTCTACATAAAAAAGAATAGATAAAGTGGTAATTTATCATCAATAAAAAAAGTGACGATAAAGGAAAATTTTTATCAATTACTTTATTTAGTACCAATATAGGAAATCTTTATCGGTGCTTATAGGAGCACTGATAAAGTGTACCTTTGTCATATGTTGTAAGAGAACTGATAAAGGTCCCTTTGTCGCCATGTTTAAAAGCACTGATAAAGGACCAATTTATTAGTTCTTTTAAAATCATTGATAATGGAACCATTTATCAATACTTTTAAATTTTTAGATAAAGTGGAATAATATAGTGTGCTGTAATGGCACACTATAGCCCCAGTGAAATGTCATTTAACAACACATAGGATCACCAAAAACACCACCAGATATCAGGAAAATCATTTAACGATACAAAATTTAAATGAAATTTAATTTACAACACAATACAAGTAAAAAATAATATATTATAGTCATTACAAAAATTGGTTTATACAATTACATATGTACAAAGTAGTATATACACTAAATAAAAAAATATTCCTTTTTCTTTTAATCATGACCTGACTCATGCTATTTATGAACCAACCAAACTTGCTTGAGAAAAATAATTTACTTGTATAAGAAAACAATTCTTATGTTAGTAATAATATAAAGAACAAAATTAACAGAAGTTGTTAATTTTAAAAAAAACTTTGAGTCATACCAGGAACACTGTGTATCAAATTGAGTTACTGTTGATTCTTATACATCACAATATTTATTATTCACATTAATGAATTATATCTTTGAAAATTAATTAAATAAGTATAAAATAAATTCCCACAGGTGCAACCTAGTGGTTGCATCTTACATTTGTGTTTGGGAAGTCTCAATTTTGAGCCTCCCCATACACATTTAGTTATGTTTTCATTTTCTTATTCCCCACCCAGTACTGATTCAATATAAATAAGTATAAGATAAAAATAATAAGGAAATAAATGAATTAATAGCAGATAGAATGATAAAAGAATAATGTTGGCTCATTTTCTTAGTTTTGGTGATGTGATGCACATTTAAAAATAAAAAGAAACTTATATGTTGAAAAGATTCACTTAGAGTCATACTATTCACACCATGTGTCAGATTTAGGAGAGGATGATTCTGACATGTCTCAAATGACTTATGTATCATTTTCATGATATATTAAAACAATATGAATGTCTTTTCTTAGTTTTGAGTATGTCACTTTTCCTTCTTACTAAAATATCATTTTATACTAGATACATGGACCATGAATCATACTATTAACATTTTGTATTAGTTTAACATGATACATATTCCTACATATCACAAATAACATATGAATCATTTTTAAAAATTATCATGACAATCCGAGCATGTTTTCTCGATTTTCAATGAGTGACACTATTGAACTAAAATTTCAATTTTTAACTGATAACAGATAAATTGATTCATAAAAAGAACAAAATGTATTGTATTAAGCTGTGAATGATTCAAACATGTAACAAATGACTTATGTATCATTTTACTAATGTTTCAAATCAATCTGAATGCGTTTTCTTTGTATTGAGTAAGTCACTTTTCTTTTTTACTAAAATTGATATCCATTTTAAATAAAAATATGCATATAAAGTCATAATGGAAACACCATTAATTGGATTGAGGTGAGGATGATTCCTACACGTCTCAAATGACATATGTATGATTTTCATAAAGCAACAAAACAATTCAAATGTATTTTATTAGTTTTTCACTTGAGGTTTTTACTAAAATGTCCTTTAAAACTAGAATCAAGCACTTTGACTCATACTGATGATATCATGTATTATTTTGATGTCAAAATAATTCCTAAATGTCCAAAAGTATTTATGAATATATTTCCTAAATTATAAATAAAGTCTGAGCTAGTTTTCATGGTTTTGAATGATTGATTCTTTTTGAACTAAAATGTCAATTTTAAACTATTAATGATCATATTGTGTCATACCAGGCACATAATGTATCATATTTTGGGGTGGATGATTAATAAAAATCCAAAAATACTTATGGATCATTTTACTAACGTATAAAAACAACAAAAAATTAGTTTCTCGGTTTTGAGGAGGCCATTTGTACTTTTTACTAAAACTGAGATCAATTTTAAATACAAAGACTCAGTTGGTGCCATATCGGTCACACTGTTAATAAAATTGATGATATTATGATTTATACAAGTCTCAAGTTAATTATGGATATTTATAAAAATGTGTAAAAATAATCCAAAATCATTTTATCGGTTTTGAGTATGTCACTTTTATTTTTTACTAAAACGGAATTTTAAAATGGAAACCCATAATTTGATTCCTACTGATCACATCATGTATCAGTTTTATGTGAGATATATTCCAACACATAAAAATGAATTATGAATTATTTTCCTAAATTATCAATAAATAAAAAGCGTGTTTTCTCATTTTTAAGCGAGTGACACAATTCTGACTAAAATGTAAATTTGGAATAGATAACGGACACATTGAGTCATACAAGGAACATCATGAATCATATTGAGATGAAGTTGAATCATATATGTAAAAAGTTACATATGGAACATTTTAATAAAGTATAAAACTATCATAATGTATTTTCTTTGTTTTGAGTTGGTCAGTTTTCCGTTTTACAAAATTTAATGTCAATTTTAAATAAAAAGAAGCACTTTGGGTCCTACCATTCACACCATGTGTCAAATTTAGGTGAAAATAATTCCTACATGTATAAAATTACTTATAGATCATTTTTATAAAGTATAAAAACCATATAGATTCATTTTATCTGTTTTCTATAACTCACATTTCGTTTTTACTAACATGTCATTTGAAACTGGAAACACAAAATTTGACTCATAACTATCACATTGTGTATCAATTTTATGGGGCACCAATTAGTACATATAAAAAATTATTTATGAATTTATTTCTTAAATTATCAAGAATATATGACTATTTTTCCATTTTTAAGTAAGTAACATTTTTTGAACTAAAATGTAAATTTTAAACGGATAACATACACATTGTGTCATATGAGGGAAATTGTATATCAAATTTAGGTAATAATGATTCATACACCTTAGAAATTAATTATTAATGTTTTTAATAAATTATAAAAATAATATGAATGTATTTTCTCAGTTTTGAGTAGTTTATTTTTCCTTTTTACTAAAATTGATGTCAATTTTAAATAAAAAATACATTTGGAGTCATACCCATCACACTGTGCATCAGATTGAGGTGAGGCTGATTTATAAAAATCCAAAATGATTTATTTACTATTTTGCTAAATTATTAAAACAATCCTATTGTGTTTTACATGTTTCGATTACATCAATTTTATGTTTTACTAAATTGTAATTTTAAACAAGAAACACACAAATTGACTCATACTAATCAAGTCGTATATCTATTTGTGGTGAGAAAAATACAACATATCTAAAATGACTTACAAATATTTTCCTAAATTATAAAGAAAATATGAGTGGATTTTCTTGGTTTTAGTGAGTAACACTTTTTAAACTAAAATGTTGATTTTAAACTGATGGTGGACACATTGAGTCATACCGAGAACATTGTGTATCTGATTGAGGTGGGTCTAATTTCTACATGTAAAAAATAACTTATGGACCCTTTTAATATAGTATTAAAATAATATGAATGTTTTGGATCAATTTTGAGTATGTAAATTTTCATTTTTAATAAAAGTAATGTTAATTTTAAATAAAAAGGCACACCTAGATTCATACAAGTCATTCCATATAATGACCCAGCCCTAACATATAATGAAATTACATTAATTTAATAGAATAATTGAAAAACTATAAAAATAGATTCCCAAATACCATATTGGTTTAGTTCCATTGTAAAAATGGAATGAAAATCTTTTAACTCAGTGAAATATCTTCAAGGTTTCCCACAATGATCTCCCCCTTAGTGTTTATACTTAAAAACATTTCTTCATAACCTGGGTAAGGGAAACATAAGATAGTGGTGTTATCAAATTATTAGTAAGGGTAAATAATAGAAATACATAAGTATATCATGAACACAAGGGTACGATAATGTAATAATAATCATTAGAAGATCATACCATACATATCAAAAATTATAAACATGAACCGTGGCATAAATATTTGTAGTTGATAAGACATGAATGACAACAAATAAGGAACAAGTTCCATGAAATAATAATATAAGAATTATACTTTTAATTATGGTAGACACATAAGTATATAAAAAACCAATGTCAAGTATACCTTCCAAGACCTTTGTAACATGTTAGTCTTGGGTTAATCACCCATGTACCAACTAAGGGATTGTGACTCCATCCCATGTACCCTCTTGATTAGGACTTGGGATGTACTCATGTATACACTTTTATTTCAGGATTAGGATATCCTCCTGTGTAACCACTAGTTTCAGGCTTGGTATGCCCTCTCGTTTACCCTTTGAAATCATAAAACATTTCTCCTTACCAAATGCATTGGAGGGAGATATAGGTCCCACCAATCTCATAATGAAATCATATATACATGTTCCATAATATCATAAAAAATAATATCATAACAGATGGAATGAAATCGATATCGTACACATGTAGTCATATCATAACCTGTGGAAAATGATACAGGTTTCATATTCATTTAATCAAAAGAAAAACCCATGTAAAGAAGCATGTTTCAAAAGAATATATCATTTGAATGGGAAATAAGTTTCATAAACGTCATTTCATTTAAAAATTAACCATCCAAAGAAATAATTTAAGTGAACCTTGGATCATATCCATAATAAAACATGAGTAAAACCAATGAATGTCATATTAGTTTGGAAATAAATTTTTAATGTCTTTAAAAAACACTTCATGAGGAAATTATCCTTTCTACTTTAGAAAATTATTCTTAAAATTTAAAACCATTTGAAAATAATTTTCATGAAAATAAACTTGAAAAGTTATCAAGTAATCATTCAATACATTTTGAAAGCCTTTTTTACATTTAAAAATTATAAAGGATCTTGAAAACCTTTTGAAAACTATTTTTCCCGAAAAATATATAAAAGAACAATGAATGCCTTTTGAAAACCAATTTCCTTGAAATATACATTGAAAAATTAAAAAGAAAGAATAAAAATGATTTAAGACACATTTTTTTGAAAATATATATGGAATATATTTTCTAAAAAATTAATCTTTTAGACATAAAATTAAATATTCAAAGAAATGATGGCGGGAAATTCCCTACATGCCATATGAGGTTAAAAGAAAATTCCTTTTTCATAGTAAAAATGTAAGAAAAATTCCACATTCAGAAATTAGAAAAAATATTTCTTTAAAAACATTGGTAAAAGAAAAAATGAGTAAAAATTTATTTTAAATATCATTGAATATTGGTATAATATTCTTGTAATCCATTTTTGGAATACATGGTTTTGAATGAATGGTAATTTCCCATGGAAGATAGAGGTACTGTAATATTTTCTTAAATTTTTTTCCTAAGAATATTAAGTACCAATTAGTGGAAAAATGGTACTAATATATGAATACATCCATAATAAATAGAGTACAAGAAAATTCCTGAGTTTTCATGAAATAAGGATCATAATATTTCATCAATGAAAATATGATCATAAAATTTCTCGATAAATAGTGATATTGTTTCAATAAACTCTTACCAAAAAGTGGTTTTGAATAATATTCCCAAAGTAGGAAAATGAAATTACATGGATCTTTAAAATATCATGAAATTATGGAGATTCATGTTATAACATGTCAAAGGTTGTTTATACTCCTTATATAAAAATATAGGTGCATAATATGGGATGTGTGTCAAAGGAGGGAAATTGAGGGAAAATTACAGTATCGATTAGGTAACTTTTGAAACTTAATCCCGTTTATAGAAAGATCATAAGACTGTTATATAAATACCCATAGATTTAATTATAATATGAATATAATAAATTCATGGTCTATTTATATACCATAAGAAAGGAGTGTGTGGTGAATAAGGCATGTATCTCACAGAAATAAAGAGTGAGATAAAATTACCTTACCTTGAGTTTGACATGTCTTGTGTTTATTTATATTCATGAATAATAAAATTATTTTTATTAATTACATCATTCCGAAACTTTTTCAATTTTTCTATTAATTTTACTTCACTTATTACCATTTTGTATACAACTACTTAAAGAAATAAGTTTAAGTCAGGTGTTTTGACCAGACTTAGTTCATGTGTTAAAAACGACTTCGGTTGGCCGACTATGGTCAAAGAGATCATTATATAAACATATCTAGAATAAAAATCACGACATAATTATCATATATATATATATAAATTATTTATCCTTTTAAAACCAATCATTAAATATGTTTTTAGAAAATGAATCTATGTTATAATCATGGAGACGGTAGGTCGTACGCACGCATGATTAATGTTCTCATTTCTCAATAAATGTTATAGAAAGAGGGTAAGTAACATTAATATTTAAATAAGGATAATTATATAATAAATAACATATTATTGAATAAATTTTACTTTTATATATAATTTTTTTAATGTTAAAGTTACCACATCGTGTCGAGGAGGTGGTAGCCCACACATCCACGAATGATGTTATCACTTTATAAATGCATGAAATGGTAACAATAAAAATGGTATATATTATATTTATTAAAAGGAAATTATGTATTTAATATCATATAGATTTTTTTGATGTCACATATGTATAATTAACACCATTATTTATACATTTCATGTATTGTGTGAACGAATCACACCATTTTGAGGGGGTGGTAGTCCAAACTTCTGCAAATGATGTTATCATGTTTACACATATTGGAAATAATTAAGGAATATGTTATAAAATAATTTATTAAGAATAAAAACATTTTATATATCATATATAAATATATTGTCCATAATAATTCCCAAGCATGAAATTTGGAAAAAGAAAAACGAACAATCACCATTTTATAAGGCTGTAGTTTACTGTACACGAACTGTAAGTTCGTTACCCATTAGATGGTGGTGTGTGTAAGTGTAGGTATAAAATATAATATAAAAACATATAATTATATTTTGGATACTTTTTTTCTAAATAATCCAAAAATAAGGATATTTTTGGGGGTGGAGAAAGAAAATAGAAGAAAGGAGCTTAAGGAAGTATGTTACCACTTCTTTGGGTAACTCCTTTTGGTTTGCACAAAAGGGCTTACTTGGATGGTTTTATGCCCAAAGTGATAATTCAAGGTGGAATTTATGCTTTTGGGGGGTCTATTTGGGTAGTTTTTGGTCAATAAAATGTGTATTGAGATGTTTGAGGAGGTGGTAGGAGAGGAGGCCTTTAATATTGGAGGAGTGACACTCTTGAA
This sequence comes from Viscum album, assembly GCA_963277665.1. NCBI lineage: Eukaryota > Viridiplantae > Streptophyta > Magnoliopsida > Santalales > Viscaceae > Viscum > Viscum album. The sequence goes on from OY728122.1 coordinate 691,506,300, forward strand.
ATATTTTGGAAAAAGGGAAACTCCACCACCATTTTTTATTGAAATTAGATCAAATAATGACCCAAATTATATACAAGGAAGGAGAATATATAAATATTTCTATCCAATTAATTTTAGACTAGTTCGTTGGGTTTTTTTGTTCTTTAAGGTTATCGTTTAGTTCCTTATTAAGCTTAATTTAACCCCAATCATTATAATTAATTTAAATTACTTTTGCTAATATTTTTGGTCAAAAACAAAGTTTACCATATTATACATTATAAATTGTTCTAATTCAAAATATATAATCCATTTTGACAAATTTAAAACAAAAAATAGGAAAAATAAATTTAAATTTAATCCCAAATACGGGATGACAAAGCCAGTTTTTAAAGTAAAAATATTCAAAAGATTGCTAGGTTTTTATAACCAATTTCTGTGTGAAATTGAATCTAATGAAATAAATTGAATAAATTTATAAAAACTTTAAATAATTAAAAATTAATATAAATTAAAAATACAATTTATCCTCATAAATAAATTAGATGAAAAAATAGTTTTGAGAAAAATTTCTACATATTTCACCCTTCATTAAAAAAATGATAAATTACAGAAAAATACAAAAAATTAACCTTAATTTTTTTTATAATTATATTTAAGAAATTATTTTTATTTTTACATAAAAACTTTATAAATATTCCAAAATTTAGATTTTAAATTGGTTCGCCATAAAAAGGCGGTAAAAGTACCTTAAAAAAATAGCTTTCTATGTCCAAAATAGGTGTTTTTCTTATCCTAGGCATGTAAAATCTTTTGGATGAATATGGAAAATATTTTATTGAATATATAATATATATATTACATTAATTTCACTCATTAATTGTAATTAATTTAATTTATTAGGATAAAATAACTTTGTGTGTATAAAAATATTTTTCTATAAAATATTTCATTTTTATTCGATTGGTTCATATATTCATTATAACTAATGAATTAATTTTATATTTATGTAAAACTTAGATTTTCATAAGTTATTTAATAATATTCATATCCAATAACTTAATAGATTTGTTATGTCTTAATATATTAAATAATAAAATTCTAACAATATAATATTGTTTGGTAAAACTTGGTCTTGCGTGTTATGCAAGGCATTGAGGAAAGTCAGTATTGTATATAATATAAGATAACATTAGAGTATTGGGTAGAGAAAGCTCACTTTTATGTTGCATTTAGTGAAAAATTTACTAGGTATTTAATTATCAAAACTTAGTGCTTCAATATAAAAAAATATATATTCAATGATGTGTGAAATGTAAAAATAATAAAGAGATTAAATTAATTTGAAAAAAATATATTGCACAAAATCCTGGGGAGTTACAAACCATGTATCAGATTGATGTGAATCTAATTTATATAGGGATCAAATAAATTATTGATCATTTTTCATAAAGTATCAAAACAATATGAATGAATTTTCTCAATTTTGAGTATGACACATGTATTTTAACTAAAATATTTTTTTAACTAAAAATATGAAGTTTGAGTCATAATGATCACATCATGTATCAGTTTTATGTGAGAATTATTCCTACTCATCAAAAGTGATTAATGAATCAAAATCTAAAATTATAAAGAGAATCCCAGCTCATTTTATTTCAATGAGTGTCATTTTTTGACGTAAAATGTTGACTTTAAAAAGACATCGAACACTTTGAGTCAGAATTGGAACATCCTTTATCAGATTAAGGTGAAAATAATTTCTATACATCAAAAATGACACACACATGATTGTACTAATGTATAAAAACTATATGAATATACTTATCTGGGTTTTGAGTATTTTAGTAGTCTTTTTTACTAAAATTAATGTCAAATTTAAATAAAAATAAGCACTTAGAGTCACACCATTTACACCATGTGCCCGATTGAGGTGTGACTAATTCCTACATGTCCCAAAGTATCAAAATAATCCTAACTACCAATCTTACGATGATTTCCATTGAATTCCTTTGTTGAAATATCAATAATTCATATTGATTTGATTTTCTTATCCAAAAAATCTTTCTCATTTTTGAAAGCCAGAAGAGTAGAGGAAGCTCATGTTCTCACTATATCCTTAGAAAGCACAAAAAATGGGAGAATGAGGTTCCTCTAATATTTTGGATTTAAAACAATGAGAATTGATTTTTTCTAATAACGTCGACTCAATATGCAGTGTTGGAAGTTTGAAGAAACCACTCCAACACGAACAAAATAATTCAACTATATAAGAAAAAAATTATTATACGAGTAATACTAAAAGGAAATAAGTTAAACATAAATATGAAATGATACATTAATTATATATAAAATAATTTTACTATGGAAAAATCTATATTAAAAATGTAATTTATTAGTGGAGATAACTTTAATTAAATGCTAACACTACTATGGTGAAAAGGTTTTGAACGAGATGAAGTATGTGGATGTTTTGGTGTAGAAAGACATAAAATATGGGCAGAACACTCGAAATCAAATAAAATATTACAACTGTATAAGAATTTTTTTTGTGAGTAATAATAAAAATAAACAAATGAAACCTAAATATGAAACAATGTATTAATTTTATTGATAGTGATTTTACTTTGAAAACTTCAAGACGACCTCTATGATAAAGGTGAGGTAGAATCATTTCCCTTCCTGTAAAGGTAGTGGATGGAACATGAAAAAAAGTGATAAATGAATTTCTGTAGGGGTGAAAAGGTTTTTAGGGAGAAATCTATGGATGTTTTGGTGTAGAATGAAATGATATACGGACAGACCACCCCAAATCGAACAAAATAATCCACCTATATAAGAAAAAACTTCTTATGTGAGTAATACAAAAAAGAAATAAATTAAACATAAATATGTAACAATACATCAATTCTATGGAAAATTATTTTATTGTTAATTCATCAATTTTTCTTCTGTGATTGAGCAGAGGCAACACCGTTTCTCTCCCAACAAAGGTAGGGGAGGCTACTTGAAGAAAAGTGATAAATGCAATACTACATGGGAGAAAATGTTTTGAGGGAGTATAAGTATGAGAAAGTGATTTTTCATAACAGAATGTAATATGAACATAAATATCCTAAAATAATCTAAATATTCAACGAATAATAAAAATCAAATCAACATTTCATTATATTATTTTTGGGTAAAATAGAGAAAGTATATCATAACATTACCTTTACATATTCCCAATGGGTTTCAATCATTATAGTTTGTTCCTATAAGGGATTGTAACATCATCATGTAAAGAATAAATTATATATAGGAGTAGTAAAACATCTAATTTTGATTATGTTAATAAAATAGAGAACATATAATATTAGGAACAAAGACATAGTGAATTAAAAAATACTTTTACATTCTCATTCAAATCTCTTTATTTTTTAACAGTTTTATGGATTTATTTCCTCTATCAAGAATCCATGTCCCCTATTTATGATCCACTATAATATGAAAGAAATTTTCTACATTGGGGATGCCATAAATAGATTGTGATCTCCCAATAAAAGGGTTATACCTGATTGAATTTCCATCTGACTCGAAATTTGTTTTAGTCGCTAGCAGGAAAATCCACCAATTCTTTTTTTAGATCAGATACATAAATACCCACACTTCTTGTTGTAACATTATAAATAAATCATCATTTTCCTCTTATAAACTCAAATTCTCCTGTCAAAATCTCATTTCATCAACATTAATTCCACTCCTATTTTCAACCCATTTGCAATGGAAAAATATAAATTGAAATATTGTATAATCCAACTGGTATATCAGTATAGTAATTCCAAAATATGACATATTTTCATAAATTAGATTTCTATCCTTGGAAACAGATAAGTGCATCACCTCTATCACAAGCATAAGACCACTATTTTTCACTATACTTTCGTTATTATTTTCTTTTGTATAGAACATATAACCATTGATTACAAAACCAATATAAGATATAATATTTGAAGTCAGTACCCTGGCTGGAAATTGAAGTCATTTTGTAATTGAAATCAGATTTCTATATAACTAAATACAAATTTGACCTCAAAACCATCCTATAAAATTTTAATTATGTGTATTTCATATCCATACTTCATCCATTTGTGGATTCAAATAATTAAGAATTTATTTGTGGGATTCAATGTATGGATCACCATATTAACTATTATGTAAAATGTAAAGGTTGTATTGCTCCGTCTTTGTGAAGGTAATTGTCACAACATCTCTTTTGGAAATCTATTCTCCTATAAGGTGCCTGCTGGGGAAATGATTTGGATGACCGATGATTTCTACATCTAATAGGTAATCGGTAAAAAATTTAATATATTCTTCTATAATATATCATCTAGTAATACAACATTATGGCTGAATTTTATTGTTGACATACCATTTTAAAATCACCATATCCTATTAAATGGTGTAAATCCATCTATAATGTACATGAGAACATAGATAAACCTCTAAAAAATTGAACCATCAGGTGGACTATTATATCAAAGATTTATGTTGGTAATAATATCTCTAATTCACATTGTACGACTACAACCTCCTTATTCTAGATTCGAAACATCATCCGTTCTATAACTTTACGACTTATGGATTTAAAAAATAAGTAGAGTCTGGATAATGTTTGTCGCACATTTTGAGGAAGAATGAAATAAAAAGTAACATTCATAAAATATTTTATTAAAACATGAATTTCAAGTGATTTTATTCCTTGTAAATTAAAATTAGTTATTTACATGAAATTCTTGATATTTGATGAATACACATCTAGAACTTTCACACTATTCAGGAAAGGAAAAATGGAAATTATTCCTATCTAGATAGGGTGTAAGAAGATGGAGGAAGAAAAGTAAACCCTTTACCCATCACCAGTGTTAACTCATCCCTTAACCACATGTCAATCATGTCCAACCTATCTCTGATGCATTCTCCTTTTTCCAATAACATTGAGGAATGTTCCTATTACACTAACAAATAAATTTATTTCCTATATACCTGACATCATGAAATTGCATGACATAAATTTATTGCAAATAGTTTCAATATCTTTTACATTGTCAAATAATTGATCACTCTTTATTAGAGATAGTTTTGTACCCTGTTCGATATTCCGATCGAATACTATCATCCCGGATCAGTATTAATGATATCTTGGTAAAACATTATGATGTCTTAAAAATAGTGTCTTTAATAAATGTTTCTACTGAACTGAGTGTGTGCATTTTTCAAAAATGTGACACCCGAATATATTTTTAATGCTATAGCCTGATAAATTACCATAAGAGAGGATCTCATTTATCGTCCTATAAAACATTTCCTTAAATATGAATTCTTCACTTCTCCGAGAATCAAACATTGTAACACCTATATCCTACATTAATTTCAGATCTTCGATCAATGGATACAAATAGACATCAATATCATTATTTGGTTTCTTTGGTCCAGATATAAGGAGAGACAAAATAGTGTATTTTTTAGTTAATGCATTACCATGGTAGAAATTTATAATTAATAACATGATGATAAATGTCACACCCAGACCCATAAATTTCGAATTATATTATTTATTTTTGAGACCCTTTTTAATTTTATTTCTCTTTCAGTGTTTTTTGCTTGAATTTGTAGTTTTTAGGCTTACAATGCATGTCATTCAGTCAAGGCACAAAGTCAACTAAATCTTGTGGTAACCGTGCGACATCATATATAATTTATGATAGATCCAACTAGGTGGTTGGCGCATTGTCTTCCAAACCATGCACCGTTGAGTCCTTTTTTAAAATTAAATTAAAATAAAAATAAAATTAAAAAAACCCTAATCTACCCCCTTACCTCACATGATGCTCCCATATATTGGTCACATGATGTAGACCCCCCCAAACCACTAGATTTCTGCTCCCTCATTTTGGAAAGCCTCCCCTATCCATGGAGTCTCCCTCGACTCTCCTAGGTATGGTAATTTCTTCCCCACTCCCACATTTTAAAGGAAATTTCCCCCTCTTTTTGAAGAACTATTTGGTTTGACTAAACCCTAGGGTTTCAGATATAGAGATTTTTGATGCTCCTATTTTTTAGGGCTTGTTGTGGGTCTCCAAGGTCTTCCTCGTGCATGTTTCAACATCCTCTATGAAAGGGGAATCTCTTTGGTCTATTCTGGTCATCGAACACCATTTGTGCCTGATTTCTTCTACATTATTTTTTGTTCCAATTTTATTTAGGGTGTTTGGTAGTTTTGGGCCCCTATATGTTAATTATATTGTTTAGCGGCTCCTAGAAGGGTTTAACACAAAAAAATTAGTATATATATATATATCCTCCTTACAAATTTTAAATCATGGTGTGGGGAATATGTGTATTGGATTAAGTGGTATATATATAGGAGTGTATGTGTATGAAATTGTGAATAGATCTTTGTCGAAGGTGTCGACTTCCAAATTGTTCAGCTTGGTTTTCTCTCTTTTTGAGGTAGGTTCCCTTTTTATTACCTTTAAATTTATGAATATATTGATTTCTTGTCTTTCATAGAATTATTTAATACTATTTAGTGATATATGATTTTTAAAATAAATGTGTGATGTAAAATAATGTAAATTCCTATTTGTGTTAGATGATATGAAATTATTTAATTGAATGTGAATACTGAGTGTTTGATGAAATTCCCCTTTGACCTTTATAAATGTGTTTGAGAATAAAAATGGTGATCTATGTTTCTTAAGTGGGTTTCCATGTGTGTTTCTAGTTTTCAATGTTGCGTGCGTGTGATTCTTTATGAAATAGGTTGGCATGTGAAAAACATGTGAGTCCTAGTTGACATTTTCATAAATATGGTTATATAAAAAAGTCTCCTTGGATGGACATATTTCATTGGTTATGTTGTATATTTTGGAAGGTTCACTGTATCAGACTCCCTTGTGATCAAATATATGAAAGGTCTAGAAGATGTTCCTTGGGGTGACATGGGGGTGACTTTATTGTGTGTGTTGATTGTTTGTGGTGAATGTTATTGTGACCAAATACTTGTTTGACATTATTGGGTCACCCCCCTTTTAGTCTGAACAAGAGAACATGAAATAGATAGTGAATTTTCAATGAACGATTGTTTCTCTAGTTTAGATTATGCATAGACTAGTGGTCCTTAGTATGGACTATCTATTTTGGGGTTGGGCCCCTCAATCAGGCCAGTTAGGGTGACGATCAAGAATTTGGTAATTATGATGTCATTGTGTGGGGCATACCTTCAAGATGAGTCACATATATAGAATGTTAAATATTATTCATAAGCTCCTAGGTTGCCCCTTGTACTTTTGAACGTAGTTATATACAGAAGATGATTAAGGTGCATTGTTTGGTTGGTCACTCTTTCTTTCTATTTTCCATTTCCCTTGTGTGATCACAAATTTTTTCTCGATTTATGCTGAATCTGTTTACTGAAAGTGATTAAATTATTTTCAAATGTTTTGGAAAAATGTTTTGAGAATGTTTTACACTTATTTATTCTCTATCACCTTTTTTTAAAAGTTTAAAGCTTTACTCTTTGAAAATAAAGTGGTTTAAAATAAATGGGAAATGAGCCATGATTTAATTTAAGGGGAAAACATGTGAAAATATTACATTTATATATTATAGTTAAAACCTGAAATTAATGTTTCTTTATATAAAAGAAATGCAAACAAAAAATATTACTTGGAGACTCCTACTTAATTTTAATACTCACACCTATAAATAATTATTTTTTTAGTCTCAAGTGGAGGTTTCTGCTTGATCTTGATCACCATTGGTGATGTTGAGTCTTGGGACTAGAGAGTGACCCACTGGGTCACGTGGAGTTTTAGTGTTCATCAGGTTCAGTTAGTTTTATTTTTCAGTTCTTACTTAGTCATTTGGTTTTGTTTATTTATTTTTGACCCTCTTTTATTATTTCATGGCTTTTGTTTATTTATATTGGGAGAAATTGTTCTCATCATCACTATTTTTATTCCCTTGGCACTTATCGCTAGCCTGGTAGGATTTAAAATACCTATTGGGACTTATTGTCGACCGACTTAGGTGACTAGTTTGGGGTCAACCTGGGTTGGTTCATGAGAGGCCACGTATTATGAGTAATACTCTATACACCAAAAGGATTTATTCTATATAATGACAACTCAAGATTAAATTTTCTCAACACATATCCAAATTTAGGATTCTTGTAATCAAATTTTTTCCACCGAGGATAATTTGTTGGATGGTGTAGGTTCCCATATTTAATTCTTGTATCTTCATGCGATGTCAATTATATTTTGGTTTTATAAATTCCATATAGTCTAATAAACTATGGAATTATTGGATAGTACCACACAGATTTTGAAGGACTTAGTTCATTTTTATTGTATCAATTTTTTCCACAGTTAGGGAATTTTATCAATGATTTATGGTCCTTACAAAACAATATGAAATCATTTGGAAAAGAATGTATTTTTTTGAGATCATTCCCCTTGAACATATTATTCGTTTAGAATCATATGTTGGATATGGAAGTTAATTTAATCTGGTAGCATATCATTTAGGAGACCAAGTATTTTTGTAAAACTAGTTCCATTCCATATGCTTCCAGCTTTCAAATTGTATAACTTCAATATGACTAGAAATGTTGTTTATTTAGTACAACCAGTATAAAATGGTCTCTTATCATAGCTATTTAACTTATCAAACAAAATTTTAAAATCATGGAGAACATCTTCAATTTCCATTTCCATTTCTTTAATGAAATCTGCATCATCATTCACATTGATATTAATATCAAATAATCCATAATCCACTGTATCATCCCAATCGGTGTGGACATTCATTTTTTCCCATGTTTAGTCCAATGTTTATAGCTCTGAAATATTCCTTGACAAATAAAATGTTCTTCCAACTCTTCTAGACTAATTTTTCTTGTTTAACAACAATGTAAACATAGAAAAAGGATTTGAGAAGGGTTGTATGAATGCTCTGTTGTAAACTTGATTATCTCTATAACTTCATATTCATACTCTTTTGTCAAATGATTAATGTGAATCCATTTTTGATTCATATCAATCCTATTGGGTTTACAAAATATTCATTTTGGACAATAAATAAATAAATACACATAATATATTCATAATAAAAAGTGATAGTCATAAACAATTATAATAAGGGAAACCCATCATTTGATTCTTTAAAATAATTTCAATTTCCTTTGAAGAAAATGGGTAATTTAATTTAAGAAAATAATTAATCCACTATGGTAGATGTTATCCTCTAAATTATTTCAAATGTGAAAGTTATAGACTACTTTTATACTCATCAACTCATCTCCTAAACATTTATCATTGAATTTTTCTATTTGAAACCCATCCTCCATATCTTGTGGACATGAACCTATGTTTCTTGAAATAATATAAGAAGTAGTCTTCCGTGAGTTGACTAATGCTCAGATTTGTACAAGAAACATAAAAAAATGGGCGATTAGTCTTAAGTATCAAATTTAAATAATAGTTTTTCAGGGGATGAAGTTTATGAGGATGAAAATTGTACTGTATTGTGTTATCTAGATTGGCTAATTATGGCCATTATGGGATCTATAGTTATTTTGGGCACATACTATAAAAGTTTAGTCTTAATGAAGTAAATAATATTAATTATAGAAGATATAGAGGATTTGAGTTAAATGGGATATGACACACTCTTACAAAAATAGTTTCGTAGTGAGATGAACCTTCATAAGTAAAATCAGTTAATGAATTCCAACCCTAGAATGAAATCTATTGAAATATATTTGTATAATAAATTTAAAAAATATTTCTTTAAAATGTACTTGTGTAATTTATCTTTGTATAATATATATTTTTGTATTGTATAATATATATATCTATATTTCTTTGTTTAATATATATCTTTAATTTTATAATATATATTTTTATTTTTGATATTTTTGAAAAATAATATATATTTTTGTTTTTATAAAACATATATCTCTATAAAATTATTTTTATCATATATAAATATATCATATTTAATATATAATTATTTATATATAAATATAATACATATAAATATATAACTAATTTGGATTTTTTAATTGTATAAATATAAATTTGTGTAATATATTTGTATAATATATATTTGTATAATATAATTGTATAATAAATTTTAATAATATATTTGTCTAATATATTTGTATAATTTATTTGTACAATATATATTTGTATAGTATAATATATATTTGTATTTGTATAATATATATATATTTTAATAATATTTTGGTATAATATATATATATATATATATATTTAAAATATAAATATGTGTGTGTCTATATATATATATATATGTATTATATAGAAATATATAATATATAATATAAATATATATATGTTTTTTATATATTGGCATTTTTTCAAATTTATACATATAAATATATAAATATTTAACATATTTATATATGTAATGTGCTAAATCCATTTAATAAAAAATTATTATATATATATATATATATATTTATATATTAAACACACACAAATATATAGATATTGACATAAATAAATTTAAATATATTTAAAAACAAGTGTGTGGATTTGTGAGTGTATGTAAATATAATTTAATTATAAATTTAACATTATATATATATATATAATTATATTGATATGTTTCTGGTGAGGTGGACGTGCACCTCGATATCATTTCGTAGACCCTATGATCGAGTCTAACAAGATGATAATTTCTTATTTGTTGTTGTTGGTGTGTAGAAGGGCGGCAGTGGTCGTATGTGCTTGTAGGAGTGAGAACATTATGGGGGATGCAGGGTTATGCAGAAGGAGGGAATAATGGAGATGATATTTCTTCTCATTAAAAATTATGAAACATTTTAAGGGGTTAGAGATCTCCTGAAGCTGGTGTCAGTGGCGTTGGGGTGTGAGGGTTGCATAGAATCGACAAGTGTTGAGGTTGGGGGAGTGAATGGAATGATAACCCTATCTTCTTTCAACAAAAAATCCCAAATAAACATTTTTTACCACAGGGATATGTCGATGGTAAATAAATATTGATAAATAAAAAAAGTTCAAATAGATATCTCTAGACATTCAATCAACAAGTGTAGAGGATGAGGTGAAAAATATAATACCTCAGATCGATGATTTGAATTTTCTGAGAGAAACTAGAGATATCGAAAACCTAGAAAACGTTTGTGCCTTAGTTTTATTCGAACCTTGAATCGTTTGAGACTTGTATTTTAGAATTTTAATTGTTCGAGGCTTGATTCAAACCTTAATTTGAGATTCGATTCACTAAGGAGGAGGGATGGAAAATTGTTGCAACCATGGAAAGCTTCAGATATCATTACCAGTTCGCGAGTGGTTAGGGTTATTTAAATAGACTAGGATACTTTTATTGGCACTTCTAAAAAAGAATTGATATAGATCACTTTTATCAATAATAATATATTTATAAATATTATTTTACAATTATATTTCTGACATTATTAATGAATTTATAATCTTAAGTGCATGTATGTTAAAAATGAGTGAAATTGAATAATTAAAAGTACACATTAACAATATTGAAAAACCTGATATGTTTTATTAATTAAATACAAATTATTATTATATATATATATTTATATTGAAATAAATATGAATATATATTGAAAATATTAAAACATAGTAAATGAATATATATAAAATAAATGACAGTAATTGAATAAATTCCCAAAAAAGAAAAAAAACAAAACATATTAAAAATGAATTAACATATAACTGTAATAAAATGAAAGATAAATAAATAAAATTTAACATGATTAATAAAATGATATATTAAATTTATTATTCTATAAAGAAATTCTAAAATGAATAATAAAATTTGAATAAATTTCCTATAAATTAGGTGTATGTGTTTCTATATAAGATTTCATTAATTACATTAATATTTGTGTGTGTATTGTATATAAAAATGCATTATTTTTTTGTATGTGATATCAAAATAACAAAAATTTGATCTATGTTAAATTAAAAAATAAAGACATTCAATTATGTCCATTACATGACACAATTAGTTAATATTTTTAATTCATATTAATTTTTAATTATAAACCATTATTAACTAAACACAATACTATTTAATTTGAAAAAAACTAGATTTTATTATATAAATTATATTAATATACATTTATATATACATTTAAAAATTTAATACATACTATTTATTGACTTTATAAATAATTATATAATTAATAAAATGTTAAATATTTTTCTCAATTTACATATTTTTAATTTTTATTTCGTTAATTTTCATTTTACATATATCAATATATTTCATATATACTATTTATTAGTATTTATAATTTATATATAGTATAGTCAATTTTTTCAATTTTATCAGAAATTATTTAGAAAATATTTTTCAATAAATTTTTTGAAAACTCATTTATTTAATTATTTCTTTAATTATTTCATTCTATTCGAACCTTTATTAGTGCTAAAATATACTGATAAAAGATCCCTTTATGGGCGGTAAAAATATAATGCTGATAAAGGTTTTCCTTTATGAGTGTTAAAATAAAATCTTATTAAAGGGTACTCTTTATCAGCGCTAAAAAAAGCGTAGATAAAGGGGGTTATTTATCAGCTCTAAAAAAGTGCTCAAAAAAGGCGCCCTTTATCAGATTTTTTTTTCAAGCACAGATAAATGGTAGAACTGTTAGAGGCCTTTTTTTAGTAGTGTATCCAGTTCATTTAAAATATTATATGAGAAACAAATATCAACCAGAATTATCTATTTCTAGATGATATATGGAAAAATAGTTTCTCAGTACTCATTTAAGGTATTTGAATAGTATTGAGGCATGATTCAATAGAATTATATTTTTTGATGATAATGAAATCAAATTTCATTCCTATAGTAAATAAACAATTATTTTAAAATTTGGTTATAATATTTGGAAAATATCCTCAATTATATCGACATAAATAGAATTAATTTAGGCACATAGATATGTGATTATGAATAGTGATATTTCAAATCCATTAATTAAAGAACCAAGGACACAATTAAAGAGATAACATTGTAGTATAACTAGAATTTTGAATGTCATAAAAAATATTTGTGAGCATAAATATTATTAATTGGGTTTCCCATCGAGTTATATTCTAATAAATTTTATCATCATGGTATATATATAAATAATTATGTCATAAAAAATCATTCTAATTTATCTAAATTCATTTATTTTTAAAACATTTTATTTTTCAATTTCATTTATCATGTGAAAACTTATTTTATATTATTATTTGATGCTTGAATAATTAAATGAATATGATTTAATGTTGCCATCCTATTTTTAACAACTCCTATGTGGTTGGAGACCCATCATATAGTGTGCCACTATCATTAGACACCCTCATGAATTTTTTATTCCCCCTTTTACTCGAGTGATGCCATTTTATTTTCTACAATATATATTTGGTATTATCCATAGATTTATCATTCTACATTCTATTATAGAGTTTCCATCACATAAAAATACAGGAGATCTAATCAACTATATGACATGTATAAGGTTCCTATAGGTGATTTCACAGTCTAATTAGGGAATATATTTGGGAAACAATTATATGAGGTTGTGTATACAAACTGGGATAAATAATTTTTGATGGTTGGGTTTGTATTGGCTAGTTTATTTCAAAACATGACATGAACCATTCCTATTTAAATTACAACATCAGGGGGATTATGACCTACTAAGTTGAGTAGGGATGATGGTGGCTCCCATAAGTTATATACATTCCCCCTTCTTTGAGTAAAACATGAGTTCTTTCTCTACAATGTCGAAGTAAAACATAAAATTATGTATGTTTAATTATTTTTCTTATATATTCTAGAGTATGTGTGATGGTGGTTCCAAAAATATATTTTATTATCTTGTATACTAAATTTGTACTACTTACCACATTATTTTGTATTCTTTTATATTACAAATATATATATATATATTTATTTTTTGTTTTTTGGATTTTCAATATTTTCACAGATGAGTGATCGTTTAAACCACCACCAATAAAATTATCCAACACTAATTTATTCATGATATTTTAAACAACCTTTAAAAATTTAAAGACTACCACTAATTACTAAAATTAAATTGATATCCAAATAATGATGGTTTAAATATATAACACTTATTTATTATAAAATAACACTGTGTTCGATAGTTTATAAAACAGGAAACGCTGAGCATAAATGAACCAAAAATATTATTATTTAAATATAACCATTATAAATGAGACTTCTAATTGGAGGAAATTAATAGTGTATCAAACAATATGAAAATATGTATCAAGGTATTATATAATATATTTATAAATAATAAATAAGTACTTAATTTTCAATAAAGTCATTTTATATTTCCAAAATATGCTTTATCCCAAAATGGTTTGTATTGTTTCTTATGAGCGGGCATTATAATTAATTTCTTAAAAATTTTGAAATTTTATTTGATAAAATGGATATTAATTTTGAAATAATTTTGTTAATATTATATCATATTGATTTTTTTGGATTTTAGAAAAATATTAATTTTATAGTGAATAATAAAAATATAGATTTTATTGAAAACTATATTTTTGTTTAATAAATTTAATTATTTATATTTTTTTAAAAATGGTTTAGAAGTAAAATTATTTGTATTATATTATTAATAATTTTATTAATTTTAATTTTATCAATTTTATCATTGAATTTAGTATAGAAATATTTTTATACTTTAGAATTCATTTTTCTTAAAAAATGTTTTTTGTTTTATTTTGCGTTTTAATCATAAATTGATTTTTAAAACTTATATAAATTTAATCGTGAAAAATGGATTCCACATTTGGAATCAAGAGGTCCAAATTTGGTAAATGGTGCCTATTTATTTTTGTTTATTATGAATAAAAACCTTTATAAGTGATTTTCACCGTTGTAATGGTAAATTGGGTAATTAAGATTAAAAAAATATGATAAATACTGAAAATTAACCTAGAACTTAACTTTAACCTATTATATGAGTGGGATTTTTCAATGTACATCAAATTTTCAAAAATAAGGTAACTTGGTACGATATTTTTTTGATCATATCCTGTATAATATTTAAATAAAAGATAACGTAAAAACAGTCCCATTTTAGCTGTTAATATCTATAATATTTCTTTGTAAGGATAATTTTATTTTTTGTTATAATTTTTTAATTTATGGATAAATGGAATTTTTTAATTTAATTATAGTTTTTAGTGATTATATAATTACTTTAAATACTTATGTAGTGTCGATATTGAATTTATTCAATTAAAAGAAAAAGAAAAATTATTATTTTAAAAATTAAAAATGTAATAATTTTTGGGTGATTTTTAGTGAAAAATGAATTTTATATATAGATTTGAAATATTATAATTTTTTTTAAAATTATATAGTTTAATTTCACAATTTCCTGATGTTTCTAATGTCAAATAATATGGTTAGTTTCAAAGATGACATTAATTATATTTTATGATAATATTATTTTATCAAATTATTTAAAAATCCTAGAAATATTGAATGCTTACAGATAGATAATAAATAGTATAAAATTTCATCTAATTTATATTTATTTTCCATTTTATCATTTATGGTAAAACTCTTGACCCTTAATGTTAGAAAAATTTAATATTGTGGTAATTTTCAAAATGGTAAACGGGTGGTTAAAAATAAAAGATAACGTTGAAAACATATATTTTTTAAAATATTTATTTAATGATTTTTTTTCAACTCATCCTCATATTATATTTTAACTATATTAATTTTTATCTATTTGAATGTAAAAAATTAATTTAAATTATTTTAATACTTTAAAAAATTCCACTAATAGACCTCCCCTCACTTATAAAAGGACACCACTCTCTCTTTACTTTACACCACTTAGAGAAACCAATGTCATAAAAAAACTACCCATTTACATTAAATCCATAATTATAAAACTTGTAGATGTTATTATCCTTATAAAATTCCAAACCTAGGTCCCTTAAGAGGGTATCCAAAAGAATTATTCTGAAGAAGAGGTAATTCTCTATAACTACTCTTTCATGTTTTATCTTCTAATAATTCATATTATTGTTTAGTTACAATTATAAAATAATAAATCCCATAGAATAAATATAATTATATTTTATAATGATTATGGGACAATCATATTCCTTATCTTTTCAATCCTATGAAAATAAGAAACATCACTTGTTTGTATGTACGACTTACAGTCTCCACATAGCGGTATATTTTGTTTTTCATCGACACTTTATTTGGATGTTTATAAATGTATAAATAATGAATAGATATTATATTTACAAAATAAATATATTTATGAAATTATAATATATTATATATGTTCCTTCCTTGCAATCCTATGTAAAATGATAATGTCGCTCATGGGTACGTATGGAATACGAGCTCCACCAAGTGAAACGATTCATTTTTCATTTCAGTTTTATATAGATGGTAATAAGGATAGTTTTAATTAATATATTAGATTTATATTTTATAAAAATTAATTTTAAAGGTGAATTAATATTTATCTTTACTTTATTCCATCTATCAAAAAGTGAAAATATATTTCATACGTATGTACGACCTACCATCTCCATGAATGATTCAATTTATTTTTCTATATATAAAATTTATTGATGATTATATATATACAATTAATATATATGATATTTATATCATTATAAACATTATGGTGATGATGGAACCATATTCAACGTATGAGGACCAAAACTACAGGATCAAAACATATAGGAAAAATAAAGTAGTTATCACCATGAACAATGATTTAAATAAATAATTGTTAATAAATGGGTGATAAAATGTTATAATTAAGTCATATATGGTGTGATATATGTGATTTAGGTTCAATAATATATTTAAAATAAATAAAAATTTATTATACATGAGGTTCAAATACATAAAAAGAAATTCAGAACTGAGGTAATGGTTTGTCATCTCACTTTTGTTTTTGTGAGACATATGTTGTATTCTCCACTTGCATATTTCTTATGTTTTTTATATTATAAAAAACTATACTAACTACCGAGGAATTGTAAGGTGGAATTATGGGGTCAAACCCACATAGAGAGTGGACTGTAGAAATGATAAATCTCAACTGAAGGTTGGGTCACTCAAATTTCAGTTTGAGTTTATTTAAACTGATGGTGAAAGAAAAATAAAACAATTAAAATAGAAAAGAACAAGAGAGGGAACCAGTTTCCATGGGTGTTTTTTCTATAAATAAGTCATCACTCCACTTTTAAGATAATAATACCAATTGGATACATAATAAATCACTATTAATCGATAGGAGATGTAGTCAAACACTATCATTCTACCCTAGTATATCAATTAATGGTGTTGTGATGAATTAAAATAACCTGAGTGAATTTAGATCAGACTAAAATTTCCGGAGTATAATCACATTCAATGGTCATGAATTAATTATATTAATCATTTTTGATTTAATTTTCTATTAAACACTCTTGTTCCATTATTTAACAATAGATATGATAATAATGTGTCACAACCCAATACTTATTGAATAGAATAATTTTACATGTGAAGAATGAAACATATGAATTTGCTATGAAACCTTTTCGATAGATTCTATGGATTTATCCAATCATCATTGGGTGGTCACCAAAGTTTAATAGGCCATATTACATAGGGAATCAAATAGAAGATAGTGAATGAGAAATAAGATGAATAAAATGGAGATATTAGAATTAAACTAAAAGGAACTCAACATTACATTAAAAAAAGAAATGGAAAACAAAAACGCATAGATAAAACCTATTTAGGAAGAACGGTGAGTTGGAACCCTATAAAAACTTCTCAGTGGTTAAGCCTCATTCCTAGAATGGAATTTCATATATCTTGAATAGAACCCATATAAATAATCATAGTGGTTATCCATGGTACCCCCTGGTCAAAGCCCCCATTTAATGGTTATTCCCAGTGGTAAAAAAGAAGTCCTCATTGAAAGGATATGAACAAATCTATTTTTTGAGTTTTTTTTAATTTTGATATTGTGTAATGTATATATAACATGAATTAAGATAGGTTGAAATATAAGTTTCTTTAATAATTGTAAATGGTTCATGTCTTATAAAATTTCACATCGTGTAGTGATTAAATGACATGTAAAGTGTGTTTTAAGATCCAAAATCTCTTTTTTCTCCATTTGTTTAGTTTTGATCCTCCAAAACCACTCGTGATCTTAAAACATCATGGAGAAACATTTTTAAATAGTTTTATTGGTCTATTTGGCATCAATCATCAAGGCCATGGATCAGAAAAAATTTCCTTTCTATTCTTTAATTACTGTATTTTTCTTCATATTTCTTCAAATTCCCATCTTAAAGAAGAATACACAAAAAATTAATAGCATGCCTAGATAATATATTTATTAAATTACTATTCAATATATTCAAATAAAAATCCCGTCAATATATAGATATAAAATAGATAAATCATTGATATTCACCACTTGTGTCTTTCATGTGTTGTTTATACTACCTATTAGATATGATATATCATGAATCCCTTTATAGTCATGTTATTTTTAGATTCTCTTAAGATAATTTATTTCTTATGGATAATGATTAAAAATATACCAATGGGATAAGGTTTTATTTCACAATTTCATAATTATTCAGCGTTGTTTATATTAAAGTCTCCATTGGGGGAATTATTTAATATTTATATCTAAAACACAATATATTTTATTCACTATGGGATATTCCTTGAAATTAAAAGTTTTCCGTTAATTTTACAGTCATTTATTACTCAAGTACCAAAATCTTATTTTATGGAAAATCGAAATTTTGTTTCTACATAGTTGGGTATCCTTTTCTTATAAATTCATATTTCCCTAAAAAAATTTAAGAATATTATTACTATTATACAATAATTTATTAACTAAAGTTTTACATATTTTGGAATTTTATAAAATGGCTTAAAAGGAATATTCAATTTATTTTTATAAAGAGGAATTCTTTTGACATTTATTGAAAAAGGGTGAAAGGAATGTGTTTTTAACTTATACAACATGAGAAACATTTCCCAACTCCAGGACTAATTAGGATTTTGAAACATCCATTACATATTTACAAGGTTATTTTAAAATTAATTTTTTCCATATTATTAGGCAAATTTTTATATTTTAAATAAGTGATTTCAAAGTGTGAAGGTGTATTTTCCTTATGAGATTTTGTAGTGATATTTTTAAAATATTATCATAGAATTCAAAATAATTTGTTGAATATTATTATTCACTAAGGATATAACAAAAATATACCATTCCCCCTATTTTTATTAATGGTTTATGTTTATCTTTTCTTGTTAATATATTAACATTTTTATTCTAGTTCTTCCAATATGTACAATTATAAATTTGAAGGAATATTGACTATGTTTTAGTTTTTTATTCATACATTGAATGCATTAGAATTATTATGTGATTGTTGGGTAATGGAATTACAAATCCCCTTGATTCATCCATAGGTCCAATGAGACAAACTAGTAGTCCAATCTTATCAAATGGGTTTTCTGGTGTATACGTACCCATAATTTTAAACTACTTTAGAATAAATGCATGAAAGTGAGAATAAGATGTTTAAAATTTTACAAATATCATTATGAAATTAGTTATTGAAGTCCATGTGGTTATTTTGTATAATTTTCATCATCAATTTTCATAATCAAGTGTTTATTTAATTAGAATCATTTAATCTTCATTTAATCCATCCATATTATTCTTCATGATCAAGTAATTGATTAAATAACATGTGTTTTAAGTTATTTACCATATCATATTAATTATTCCTAAATTAATAAGGATAGATCATATTGTACATAATTCTTAATGATTATCTAAGATCACGAATATTTGATTTCCTTACTAAGGATATGAAGAAGGAATATTTTAATGTGTTCAAGGATTCTAAGTATTTTCATTGATTGTGTTTTTGTATTTATTTTACAAATGTAATATGAGATTCAAGTATGTATATAGCTTATCATTACTATAAACTGTTAAGTTCCTTGGGATACAATCACTTTTATCTAGTTCCTATATACTAAAGTAACCACCAGTTATAAGATACTTGGGATAACATCTGTATAGTTGGTATGAGAGCAAGTTTAGTAGTAACCATGGGAAATTGATGTAGAAAAATATATATTAGGGAACATAAAACTATGATGGAATTTCAGGGAAAGTCTAAGTATAGGATAGAATCCTAAGGTTTTGGCAAGGTAGAGATTATTTAGTTTTCCATAATGATTATTTTTACTCATATTATGTTTTTTGGTTTTTGTCAATTATTGAGACTATGAGGAATCATGGTAACACTAAATATGATTGAAAATATAGTAATAATGAGAAAAAAATTGGATGATCACTGGATTGAAATATTTTATGATTATTACTAATAATTTATCACTATATATGATTAAAAGCCTACACCTTAACAAAATATTGAACTCACCAAAGAAGAGAAGCATAAAGTTTACTAAGAGCTCAGGTAGTGGAGAATATGGGGGAAATAAACCCCAATTTCCATATAGTTGTAAATGTTGAAAGGTACACACCATAGAATACAAAAAAAGAAAAGGAAAACGTTTTATTCCATAAGAATAAGGGGATATAATAATTAAATATTGAGAAAAAATGAAGAGTTTAATGAAGGTATAAGAATTTTAACCCAAAGTAATGTTAATATTTTAATGTCATACATGTGAAGAATATTTGAATTATTCAAGCCAATTCCCTAATACAAGGGTAAACTCCAAGACCAAGGAATAACCTATAGCATGTTAATTTTTAATGTCTAAGTATTGAAGAGTTTATTTTTCAAGATATGATAATTTTTGTTTTATATGTTTTATATCAATAATAATCCGGATCTAAGAATCATGGGACATCTATGGAATGTTCCACATTAAATTTCTTTTATGGATTTGAAAAAATATATTGGAAGGTAATAATAACCAATAAAATTAATTTAGTGTTAATTTAATGATTTGAAATTATGAAGTAAATGGGATAGATTTGGGGATTCTAAATTCATTAGTGATTTGGTGAAAAAGTTATTTAGGCCATGTTTGATGATGTTTATTCCATTTTTCAATTTTTAAAAATATTTTAGGATTCTATTTGAGGTATATGGGTTGTGTTAGTTTTTGGAAGCATTTTTGTTTTCATATGAGGATAAACTAATAGTTATGGATAACATAATGGGAAAATAATTATAAGGTTTCATATAATTTTAGATGCAAAGAGACCCCTTTTTAGGTTTTAAGTGATGGAATTTTGAGGTTATTTGTTAATTTTTCTGGGTTTTGGAGAGAATACAGTATAATGGTTTTAATAACTATTTTATCTTATATAAGATTTTATGTTATATTAATTAAGGTTTATTGGGTAGTGGGATATAAATAATCTTTATTGTTAAGTGTTATTGACTAAAAGGATATATTTTCATAGATATTTATTTTTGATAAGGATTACTGACCAGGTTAGTTTCTAATTTTTTTTCATGATATTCTATTGAATTTCATAACATGATAATATTATATCTGTTAAGACAAAAGTCTTCTTTTGGCTTTTACATCATGTTTTGGAAATCACAAATATATTCTGTCATGTTTTGGAAATCTCAAATGTATTATATCATATGTTTGAAAATAACAAATTGTCTTTTATCATGTTTATCGTATCGTACGATGTTGATCGTACCGACCAAAACGTATCGTACTGACTCTGTCAAACGTATCGTACTGACTCTGTCAAACGTATCGTACTGACTCTGTCGATCGTATCGTACTGACTGCTATTCAGATGATCATTATTTGTTTTGGTACTTTGTCTAAAAACTCTCTCTGCATATGAATCATACTCATGTTTTACATTTCTATATATCTCTTGTCCTAACAAAACGATGTCGTTGAGTTAGTTATGTACTAATCAAAACGATGTCGTGCTTTCTGTTTCAATATGACCGTTGGAGGCAATATGACCGTTGGAAACCGAGGCCTATAAATAGGAGGTCATTTGAAGCTGAGAAGATACTGATGAATGAAGAGACTCTGTGAACTACGAAGATTCTAGAGAGAGACACTGTGACTTCTCTCATCAGCCTTGTGCGTCCGATCATCGTATCGAGGGCTTTCAAGTAATTGAAAGATAGAGGTGCCGATTACCTGCAAAATCGAGGGCTGCCGGGGATAGGCAGACAGACGAGCCGATCATCGTATCGAGGGCTGCCGGGGATAGGCAGACAGACGAGCCGATCATCGTATCGAGGGCTGCCGAGGATAGGCAGACAGACGTGCCGATCATCGTATCGAGGGCTCACCAAGGTGTTGGTGAGACAGACCTTTTTATCCTAGGTGAAAGGATAACCCTTCTCTTTGGGTTAAAAGAATTGTATTACTTTTACATTTCCGCTGTTTGTATTAGAAAGGGATTGTATCGTTTCCTTTTTTTCTTTACATATTCAATTGTAATTGTTTCAATTACAGTCATTCCTTTACATATTGTATTGATTGGTTCTATACGCTTTAAGGTAGAATCATTCATATTTGTATTACTCTGATTATTGTGTTTACCTTGAATACAATTGTTATGCTTTACAATAGTATTACAATACATCATACCTTTTACATTCAATACAATTGTGGGTGTTTGTATTTGTATTAGTTTAAGTTAGGTTTTTAAACCTACAATTCACCCCCCCTCTTGTATTGTTCCATCTAATAGACTTTTATATCGACTATTCGATCCAACAATTGGTATCAAAGGAGGTTTTCCACTGATTTGTATTACTAGCTTTATTTCTTATTACTATCTTGAATACCTACTACACTAACGTGTGGAGTGGAAAAGTTGTTTTTGTTATATTAGATGGCAGGAATGAATATCGGATCAATAGATAATCTGAATCCTTCTAGACCACCAATCTTTGATGGGAATGATTACGAGTATTGGAGAGATCGTATGAAGACTTTCGTCATCAATACTGGTGTAGACAATTTTATTATGCTTACTGGGGGTTACAAAATTCCTGACAAAGAAGTTAGTACTTTTACCAACCAAGAGAAGCAAGAATATCAACTGAATTACAAGGTACGCAATACTTTATTATGCTCTATGACCAGGAATATATATAGTCAGATATCTTCATGTGAAGCAGCCAACTGTATTTGGAAGAAATTAGAAGTCACTCATTTTGGTACATCCAAAGTTATAGAAACAAGGAGAGCAATGCTTCGAGCAGAGTATCATGGATTTGTTTTTCCTTATGGAGAGCCAGTATGTAAAGTGCAACAAAGGTTTATGACAATTCTCAACAGCTTACAATCTATGGGAGAAAAAGGTCTTGATGATGAAGCTCTTGTTGATAAGATTATAGATATTATGCCAAATGAATGGGAGTCAAAAAGAACAGCTATTGATGAAAATTGAAAAGTTTCCCAGATTACTCTTGATGAACTCTTTGGAACTCTTCTACAGCACGAGACAAGAATGAAGAGAGATGCTGATTTCAATAAGAAGAAGAATGGGAATGGAAGTGTTGCTTTTGCATCTAAAGCCAAAACACCTGAAAGGGTTACAAGGTCTAAATCCAAGAAAGTTGTTGTATCTGATTCAAGTGATTGTAATCTTTCGGATAATGAGTTAGCTAATCTTGCTCGGAGGATGAACAAGATTGTGGGAAAGAAAGATTTTCAATATAGATTCAAAAAGAAAGACAGGAAAGATAGGAAAGATTCAGAGGTAACTTTTTATGAATGCAAGAAAACATGACATATAAGGCCTGATTGTCCTTTACTGAAGAGGAAAGATAGAAAAGAGAAACACTCTGAAAGAAACAAGAAAAGGTTTTATAAGACAAAGAAGGTCTTGAAAGCAAATGATACATGGAGTGCAAGTGGTAGTGATTCCTCAGATGATTCTTCAGAATATGAGACATCAGGACAAAGGAATATTGGACTTCTAGCCAGACTACCAATTGAAGATCATTGTCTCATGGCTAAGGTATATAATGCTGAAGCTGTTACAAATGTCTCTTTAAATGCAAATTATGTTGATAATAGATATTATGAATCTTCAAATGATGAACCCTCATCATCAGAAGATGATACTTTACCTTCTTTTGAAGAAGTTTCTAGATTTGCTAAGTTACTTGAAAATGAAAATTCTAAACTCAAAAAGAGATTTGAAAAAGCAAATTCTAGAATTTCTATTCTGACTAAAGAGGTATCAGATCTTTCTAAAGATCTTGATGAGAAAACTGCTGATTTTGAAAATATTTTAAAAACCCTTGAGAAAGTTAAATCTGAAAAGGATAAACTTTCTAAGGATCTTGAAACTGCTATTTCAAAGAAAGATATATTAGAGTCTAACTCTAGTTCAAATTCAAATGTTTTAGAAAACAAGAATTTGGTTTTAAAACTAAAGTCAGAGATTTTATCCTTGAAAAAGTGTTTGTCAAACTTTACTCAGGGAAAAGAAAACTTTGATAGGATGTATTCTCAAATTAGACCGTTGAGAAATCGTTCTGGTCTTGGTTATACTTATTCCAAACCTGTTTTTAGTAATAACTATTTTGTTCCTCAAAAAACCATTTTCTGTTCCAAGTGTCAATGTGGTGGACATTGGAGAAGAGATTGTTCTCTTAACAAAACTCAATCCTTAGGATTTCATAAAGCTCATTTTGCAAAACAAATGTGGATTCCTAAAATTCTTTTATCTAACCCATCTGGATCCAAACAAGTTTGGATTCCGAAAATCTAATTGTTTCTTTTTCAGGAAAATCAGAAGTGTACCAATAAGAACATTTGGTACATGGATAGTGGTTGTTCTCGACATATGACTGGAAACAAAGATTTCTTTGAAAAGGTTATCAAAACAAAAGGTGGAAAGGTTACCTTCGGAGATAATGCTCAAGGAAAGATTGTTGGTATAGGTAATATCGTTTTTCTTGGAAAAGTTCTTATTTCAAATGTTTTATTTGTAAAAGGTCTTAGGCACAATCTCATCAGCATAAGTCAATTATGTGATGAAGGTTACCTTGTGAATTTTAGAAATGATAAGTGTCTAGTTCACAATTCCAAGGATGAATTCATTCTATCTGCCCATAGGCAAGAGAATGTTTACACTATTAACTTAGAAGACCTTAGGAACCAAAACTTACCTTGCTTAAGTGTAATAGAAGACCAATCGTGGCTATGGCATAGGAGACTAGGACACTGTAATTTGAGAAACCTAAGAAAACTCTCAAAGAAAGGACTTGTAAAAGGGCTACCGGATCTTAGATATGATTCTTCAAAAGTCTGTGATCCTTGTCAATATGGCAAGCAACATAAAACTAGCTTTAAACCAATCAATGAAGTTTCAACTTCTAATGCATTACAGCTTGTGCATATGGATTTGTTTGGTCCTTCACAATCTGGAAGCATTGGAGGCAAATACTATGTATTTGTTTTAGTTGATGACTTTACTAGATTTACATGGGTCTATTTTCTCACAAAGAAATCTGAAGCCTTTTTATATTTCAAAACTTTTAGAGCCCAAGTTAAAAATGAGAAAAACCTACCATTGATAACTATTCATAGTGATCATGGTGGTGAATTTCAAAATTCATATTTTGAAACTTTTTGTAGTAAGAAAGGTATTACTCACAATTTCTCAGCACCAAGAACTCCTCAGCAAAATGGGGTTGTTGAAAGAAGAAATCGTATTCTTCAGGAAATGACTCGAACCATGTTGAGTGAATACTCAATTGCTAAGCACTTTTGGGCTGAAGCTGTTAGTACTGCCTGTTATACTATAAATCGTGTTTTAACTAGACCATTTCTTAATAAAACTCCTTATGAGTTATGGACTGGCCGAAAACCTAAAGTTTCTTACTTCAAAGTTTTTGGATGCAAGGTGTTCATTCTGAACACAAAAGATAATTTACACAAATTTGCACCAAAATCTGATGAAGGAATCTTTCTAGGCTATTCCACAACCTCTAAGGCTTATAGAGTTTTCAATAAAAACACTTGTACTGTTGAAGAAACAGTACATGTAAAATTTGATGAAACTAACCCTTTTGTTTTCAACCAACCCAATCCTACATCCTCGGATGTGTTTTCCAAAATTGTTTATCAACCTATATTAGAAGAACATTCTGATAAGGAAAATTTTCAAGAAAGTATTCCTGAAACATTTACCACAGAAGATTTTCTACCATATGTTGATGAACAGGTTTTACAAAACCCAAATCAATTGTTTCTTAGGAATCATCCCAGTGATAACATCATTGGAGATATAAATCAACCTGTAAGGACCAGAAATTCCTTAAGAAATGAAATAGAACATCTTGCTTTTCTTTCCCAATTTGAACCTAAAAGTCCAAGTGATGCCTTAGGTGATGATGATTGGATCAAAGCAATGCAGGATGAACTAAATGAATTTGAAAGGAATCAAGTCTGGACTTTAGTTGAAAAACCTAAAGAAACAACTGTAATTGGTGTAAAATGGGTTTTCAGAAACAAGTGTGATGAAAATGGAATCATTGTAAGGAACAAATCAAGACTTGTTGCTAAAGGCTATAATCAACAAGAGGGAATAGACTATGAGGAAACATATGCTCCTGTAGCTAGACCTGAATCTATTCGTATTCTATTAGCCTTCGCAGCATATTTCAATTTCAAACTATTTCAAATGGACGTCAAATGTGCTTTTTTAAATGGTTTTGTTCAAGAAGAAGTTTTTGTCGAACAACCTCCTGGTTTTCAAGATCCAAAACATCCTGATCATGTTTTTAAACTTACCAAGGCTCTATATGGTCTTAAACAAGCTCCTAGAGCATGGTATGATAGACTTACAGGATTTCTTTTACAAAACAATTATAGAAAAGGTACAGCTGATCCAACTCTTTTTATCAAAATGGAAAACAAAAATGTTTTGGTTGTCCAAATCTATGTTGATGACATCATATTTGGATCAACTCAGAAATCTTTAACCGATTCTTTTGCAAATTTAATGAAATCTGAGTTTGAAATGAGTATGATGGGTGAGTTAACATTCTTTTTAGGTTTTCAAATTTCTCAAAAACCAGAAGGAACTTATATATCTCAACATAAGTATATTAAAGACTTACTCAAAAAGTATGGATTTGACAAAACTAAAAGTATTAGCACCCCAATTGGTACCTCAAATACTCTTGATCTTGATGAAACTGGGAAACCAGTAGATCAAACAATTTTTAGAGGTATGATAGGGAGTTTGCTATACTTGACAGCTAGTCGACCCGACTTGATGTTTTCTGTATGCTTATGTGCAAGATATCAATCTAATCCAAAAGAGTCTCACTTAAAAGCCGTAAAGAGAATCTTTCGGTATTTAAAAGACACTATGGATTTAGGACTTTTTTACTCTTCTGGAAATGAATTTGTTTTAAAAAGTTTTTCAGATGCTGACTTTGGTGGTTGTAGAATGGATAGAAAAAGTACATCTGGAACATGTCATTTCTTAGGAGATTCTTTGGTTTCTTGGTCCTGCAAGAAACAACACTCGGTAGCACTCTCCACTGCTGAAGCTGAATATGTAGCAGCTGGAAGTTGCTGTGCTCAAGTATTGTGGATGCAGCACACACTCACTGACTATGGTTTGAGTTTCTCCAAAACTCAAATTCTTTGTGATAATACAAGTGCCATAGCTCTTAGTAAAAACCCAACACATCACTCTCGTGCAAAACACATAGATGTTAGGCATCACTTTCTTAGGGATCACACACAAAAAGGAGATATTGTTTTACAATTCATCGGAACGCAAGAACAACTTTCTGACATTTTTACAAAACCTTTACCTTCCGATAGATTTGAATTTATAAAACAGAAGCTAGGAATGATTACATTAAAATAATCATTCATATCTACTTCCTGTTTTAAATCTCTCCTTATAGTAAGAAACTCCTCGTAGAAAGGGGGAGGACATTTCTTTATGTCTTTATGTTTCTGATCTTTAAATATTTACTCTATTTTTATATGTTTCTTTCTGTTTATCGTATTGACCATTTCAATTTTTCTGTTTATCGTATTGACCATTTCAATTTTTCTGTTTATCGTATTGACCATTTCAATTTTTCTGTTTATCGTATTGACCATTTCAATTTTTCTGTTTATCGTATTGACCATTTCAATTTTTTTGTTTATCGTATTGACCATTTCAATTTTTCTGTTTATCGTATTGACCATTTCAATCTTTCTGTTTATCGTATTGACCATTTCAATTTTTCTGTTTATCGTATTGACCATTTCAATTTTTCTGTTTATCGTATTGAGATTCTTTTCCATCGTACCATTCAATTTTTTTTTTGAATCGACCGATGATAGTATTCAAATTCTTTTCCATCGTATCATTCAATTTTTTTTGAATCGACCGATGATAGTATTCAAATTCTTTTCCATCGTATCATTCAAATTTTTTTTGAATCGACCGATGATAGTATTCAAATTCTTTTCCATCGTATCATTCAATAATTTTTGAATCGACCGATGATAGTATTGAAATTCTTTTCCATCGTATCATTCAATAAATTTTGAATCGACCGATGATAGTATTGAGATTGTTTTCCATCGTAATGTCACCAAAACCAGCAATCACCTTACGATCTTCGACAGGTTTTTTTTTCATTTTTTATTATTTTTTTATTTTTATTTCTAACCGTTGATCTGCTTTTCTTTAATCCTGACCGTAGAAGATCAACAGTAATCTTTTTATTGCCCATAAATACCCCCCTCCCCTCCCCAAACCCACATCGTTTGTCCAGGAATTGAGGCGAAGCTCTGCTCAACCGGCTATAATCAATCGTACGATCTTCTCAATCGGCATCATCTTTATGTCTCAATCTTCTGCCAACACTCCCGCTGAAATGTCTTCAAAGACCTTTACAGAGAAAGACTTTCACAGAGAAAGGTTAGTATCCCGAGAATTCTTTGATACGTACGATTCTACAATCAAGAGGATTATTTTGTTTCAAGGATGGGAACATCTCTGTGTGGAAAAGCCTGATACTCAAGATCCAGTTCTGTTTGATGAAGTGTGTCAATTCTACAAAACCGTTTCTTTTGACAAGGATATGAATATTAACTTCGCTGTGTACGATAGAAAGTTATCTATGTCTGTGAAACAAGCGGCGCATTTTCTAAATGTTTCTATAGAAGGTGATGCATTCTGTCCATCTCACAAACTTCCAGAGGAAGTTGGTACTTTCAATAGAGAAAATGCTGAAAAGTCTTTGTTTGTTGTTAATGAGGGAAAGAGGAAAGTTTATCATCTTTCACCGGACAATACGTTTGTCACTCTATGGATGAAAGGTTTCCTTGTTCCAAGGAAAGGGGATAGAGAAACCCTTAAAGTTTCTGATGTCTTTATGCTTGACTACCTTGTGAATATGAGGAAGGTAAATCTCATGGGATATATTTTTGAAACAATCAAGAATGTCAAGAAAGGAGGGATTAAATCCCAGATAATAATGTATCCAGCCATCCTCACAAAATTCATTCTTGAGAGTATGAAGTTTTGTAACATTCCTTTGAAAGGAGAACCTATGGATTTGTGGCCGTCTTTGATTAATAAGAGTACGATGAAAAAGCTGAATGTTTGTTTTGATTCAAATTCAAAACTTTTTGTCAGAGATGTAGAAGCTGAATTGCCTGAAAATCAATCGGCACCTATGCCAGCCAAGGACAATCAATCGGCCGGTGTTACTCGAAAGTCTGATCCGCAGACTAGTTCAAAGCCGAAGAAGAAGCCGAGGTACAGTAAAGAAGTTGTTGCAAAGTGGAGAAAGGACAAGGAACAGAGAAAAGAGGGTGATCCGAAATTTGGACTTGATCCTGCTGAGGCCTTTGCAGAAAGGATAAGGGTAGAAGAAACCCTTCAAGCTGAAAAGAAAAAGAAGACTCTTTTGAAAAGAAAGGCTCAGGACTTTGATATCTCTAAAGTCTTGAAAGCAGTTGAAGATGCCAGTGCTCAACTAACTGTGGAAGTACATCAAGAGCCCATCGTACAGAGTCTGCCTGAGAAAGAGAAAGGGAAACAAGTGATGGAAGAAGTGGAAGAAGAAGAAGGAGATTTTCTTTTAGAATATCTTCAAAGTTCAAAGAAAAGTAAAGAGGAATCGCTTCAAAAGCTGAGCGAAGGAGTTCAACAAAATCCTCATGCCGATCAGGAAAGATCACCGGACAGGATGTCATCTAAAGAAAAGGAAGATGCTCAATCTCCTCAGTCTGATAAAGTTGTTGTCATCAGTGATAAAGTAGAAGAAGAAAGGAAGCAGAAAGTAAAAGCGAAAGGGAAACAGCCTGTTGTGGAATCAAGCAGATCATATCAACTAGCATCGTACGATGATGATACCGATTCAGAGCATACAATCTCTCTCAAGAAGAGTGATTACATTGTTCATGTTTTGAGGAGAATGGAGAAAACTATTCCTTATTTCCCGAGGCTGGAAGGAAAGATTGACTTTATTACTGAAAATCAGAGAAAGAAGTTTGGATCTGTGAAAGAATTGAGGAAGAAAGTTTTATCTGTAGAAGCCGATTTGAAAGTTCTTTCAGAAAGCTCAGTTGTTCATAGGAAGGCATGTAATAAGATGACTAAGTGGTCGTACAAAACAGAGAGCTCAATCAATGACCATGAAGTTGCTATTGAAGATATAAGAAGGTTATCAAATGATCTTGCAATTGCTTTCAACAAGCTTGATAAAGAAACGGTTGAAAGGCTGAATCTTTTATCTTCTCAAAGAGCCGATGTTCCTTCAGTGAAAGATTTGCAAGAGAGGATGAATGCTTTCAAATCTGAATTCTCGAAGGTTTCATCTTTCAAAGATGAAATGGTTTTACTGAAGAAACAAAATTCTGAGTTATCCAAGGATAACAAGACTCTGCAAAACAGAATTGATACTCTTGAAGAGGTAATCAGAGTCCAGGAGGAAACCATCAGAAATCAAGATCAGATTTTTGCGGATCAACAGGAGCTTCTCAAAACTCAAGGTGAATCAATTTCTGAAGACAAGAAGGATATCAAGAAGATGAAAGCCGTGCTTCATGAGCTGATAAAGAAGGAGAAGGAAAGAGAGAAATGATTGTTGTATTTGTTTCTTTTGAAACTTGTTTGTGTTGTAATAACTCTTATAATTCTCTCTTTTATCCATTGTCTTGTTTTACTTCACTAACTCTTTCAGACAATTCGAAATTACTCCTTTCTTTTTGTAAATCACAAAGGGGGAGAATTTTTACAAAGCAAAGATTGTTTTACAAAGGGGGAGAATGCATTACAATGCTCTTAAGGAAAATCTATGAATACAATCCTTAGGAAAGTCAATACCTAAGGGGGAGTTAGTTGTATTCAATTTCTTATTCAGAAGAGTTTTCAATAACTCAGGGGGAGATAAGTATTTCTTGTTTCATTTACTGTGTGTGTTTGTGCTTTCCAAAAAGGGGGAGATTGTTAAGACAAAAGTCTTCTTTTGGCTTTTACATCATGTTTTGGAAATCACAAATATATTCTGTCATGTTTTGGAAATCTCAAATGTATTATATCATATGTTTGAAAATAACAAATTGTCTTTTATCATGTTTATCGTATCGTACGATGTTGATCGTACCGACCAAAACGTATCGTACTGACTCTGTCAAACGTATCGTACTGACTCTGTCAAACGTATCGTACTGACTCTGTCGATCGTATCGTACTGACTGCTATTCAGATGATCATTATTTGTTTTGGTACTTTGTCTATAAACTCTCTCTGCATATGAATCATACTCATGTTTTACATTTCTATATATCTCTTGTCCTAACAAAACGATGTTGTTGAGTTAGTTATGTACTAATCAAAACGATGTCGTGCTTTCTGTTTCAATATGACCGTTGGAGGCAATATGACCGTTGGAACCCGAGGCCTATAAATAGGAGGTCATTTGAAGCTGAGAAGATACTGATGAACGAAGAGACTCTGTGAACTACGAAGATTCTAGAGAGAGACACTGTGACTTCTCTCATCAGCCTTGTGCGTCCGATCATCGTATCGAGGGCTTTCAAGTAATTGAAAGACAGAGGTGCCGATTACCTGCAAAATCGAGGGCTGCCGGGGATAGGCAGACAGACGAGCCGATCATCGTATCGAGGGCTGCCGGGGATAGGCAGACAGACGAGCCGATCATCGTATCGAGGGCTGCCGAGGATAGGCAGACAGACGTGCCGATCATCGTATCGAGGGCTCACCAAGGTGTTGGTGAGACAGACCTTTTTATCCTAGGTGAAAGGATAACCCTTCTCTTTGGGTTAAAAGAATTGTATTACTTTTACATTTCCGCTGTTTGTATTAGAAAGGGATTGTATCGTTTCCTTTTTTTCTTTACATATTCAATTGTAATTGTTTCAATTACAATCATTCCTTTACATATTGTATTGATTGGTTCTATACGCTTTAAGGTAGAATCATTCATATTTGTATTACTCTGATTATTGTGTTTACCTTGAATACAATTGTTATGCTTTACAATAGTATTACAATACATCATACCTTTTACATTCAATACAATTGTGGGTGTTTGTATTTGTATTAGTTTAAGTTAGGTTTTTAAACCTACAATTCACCCCCCCTCTTGTATTGTTCCATCTAATAGACTTTTATATCGACTATTCGATCCAACAATATCATGATTTATCATGGGGATTAATGATATTTTTAGGATTCATCGTTGGGTTTATTTAATCATTTGGTTTAACTTGTGGTTTAAAATGCAATATTATTTGGGGAGATAGAAAATAAACTTTGGTAATGTAAGATAAAAGGTATGAGATGACCGTTGGGTTAAAACATTCTTTAATATCAAAATTATTGATGTTAATTGTGACAAAGGGTTATTTATTGATATAATTATTTAAGTTGAATTGTTGATACTTTTTTGGAAACATTGAAGTAAAATTTATTATCTATTCATATTAAGGACTATAGATCTTGGATATTATCTTACCTTGTGCTAAAATTTTATGTTTTTATTAAAATTAAATTATAATAGGATTTTATTATTATTATAATCCATTTTAGATTAAATTAACCATTATAAGTAGTTTTTAGTGCTTTAGGCCTAAAAAATTCTTCCCTAATACTCGTTTTTTGGAGAAAGGATGAGTTTATGGCGGAGATTGATCAAATAATGAAATATTAATTTTCTAATAAGTATATTTAAATATGTTGTTAGTGTAGATGGTAGGGTAATTCCTCAACTCAATGAAAAGAATCTGGAAACAGATATTTAATCCTTTTATGATCATTTGCGATCAATTGATGTTCTTTTCACCAACCACAGATTTATTGTTCTATTATCGATAACTTTATCCTAACAATGCTCAATATCATTATTTGTTAGTCCATGTAAATTATATTTCTTCTATATATCAATATTTTTATGTACAATTAATGTTATCCAATTTTAAAACCTTGTTTTATTTCATTAAAGATGAACTTTATGTTTCCTGCTCCCACTTTTTAGGTGGAAATTGTATTAGACCTTTTTACAATGTGGGTTTTCGATAAATGGAATTTCAATTGGAAAACCATTTATTACCGATAACAATTTTATATTTTAAGGATTTCATTTATTTAAGTAGGGATAATGTAATACCTTGATATATTAAAATAACAATATATTCGTTAGCATATACAATGAGAAACACCGAGCATAAATAAACACAAAAATATTATTTTTTAAATATGAATAATATAACCTAGACATAAAATTTGGTGGGTACTAATAGGGTTAAAAAATAATTAAAATATATAAAATGGGTTTATATATTGTAACTATTAATAAAAAAACAACTTAATTTTAAGAAAAATAGTTTTACGCCTCAAAAAAATATTTTTTGTTGCTAATTATGAAGGAGTATTATAATTAACTTCGAAAATATTAATTTTTTTTTGGATGAAAATTGTATAAATTTTAAAATATTCATTTCAAAATTATATTATAGTGAATTTTTACACTTTTTATCAAATATTTATTTTCTACTGAATGGTGGAAAATATTAATTTTTATTGAAAACATTATTTTTGTTTCTAGAATTTACAAAGTTCCATTTTGTTTTAAAATGGTTAGACGTTACAAGAATTATATTATATTATTATAAATTCAATTAAATTAATTGTAATCAATTTTATCATTGAATTTAGTATAAAATAATTTTTTATAAATATAAGGCATCTTTCTGAAAAAATTGTTTTCCTTGCATTTTAATATTAAATTAATTTCTTCTGCATATAGAAATTGAATCTGGAAAAATGGATTCCAAATTTGGAATTAATATTTTAAATGTTTTTAAATAGTTATCTCTAATTTTTGATTATTATGAATTGAATCCATAGTTAATAATTTTCATCATAGTAAGGGTAAATTGGGTATTTAAGGTCAAAATAATATCATAAGAACAAAAAATAAATCTAAAAAATTCATTTACACTATTGGATAAGTGGTGTTTTTCCATTTATATCTATTTTTTTTGAAAATATCGAATATTAGTTCCATATTTCTTTTATTTTGGGATTCACTATAATTATGTAAAAGATGATGTAAAAACTTTCACTCTCTTGATTTTAATATCTATAATATTTTAAACACGGATAAGAACAAGTAATGTTCATATATAAAATTTTATTTGAGGGATAAATTATTTATTTTAATCATGGTATTTTATTTCTATGTTTTATTGATTATATAATTACCTTTAACTCTCACACAACACCAGTATTGTATTTTATCAATTAAATGAAAGATAAAAGATATTATTTTAAAAACAAAAACATTATATTTTTGAGTGATTTAATGTGACCTAAAATTATATATATATTAAATATTTTAAATATGTTAAATTTAGATATTTTAATTACAGATTCTTATTTATTCCTTTAATGTGATAATAAATGAATATTTTCAAAAATGACATTAATGATATTTTATTAAAATAATATTTCGTTAAATTATTTAAAAAAGATAGACATAGTTAAAGTGTAAAAGTGGGATAAAATATAGTTTGGAATTTCATATCTTGGACTTTTATGGTTATGTTTTTTTCATTTATAGTATCAATATTCCCTTTTAAAGTGCAGAAAACTTTATTGTTGTGGTAATTTCCAAAAGGGTTAATGGGGGGTTAAAAATAAAATATATGGATGAAAACATAACCGGAAATTGTAAATTTTTTTATGAGATTATATGCACTCGTAATCATATTATATTCAAATTATATCAATTTAGATCCATTTAGACACAAAATGTAACACCCCAAGCTTCCACGGTACGTTTCCTTTCGAATAATGCAATGACGTGCATTGTACGCAACTTTGAGATTTTAACACACCATAACTAATCAAACTAGCCGTTATGAATAGTAATACCTAATTTTTGAAATTTTATAAATTCTATCTCTCAAAACAGACTTCATTTTTGGATTCATAATATCGAAATTAGTCTAGGGTGAAATTTTGGTACTTTTCGGATAACTTTCATATTTTGATGAATAGTGAAAATTACTAAATTTTAATTAAAAACAACTTTTTTAATCAAAATAATTAATAGTGATAAAATATGAATTTGAGTGGTTTTAAAGTATATTTAGAATATATTTTTACCATGTAATACAATTTGGGTCATTGAACATAATTTCACATTTAAACCAGACATAAACTAGTGCCAATCTTTTGATAGTTATTATCTCTTAAAAACACGTTTTTTGTTTTAACAACGGGAATTAATTTTAAATTAATTTATGACACTTCTATTTTTTGAATTTGGAAAAATGGATTCCATATTTGGAATCAGGATGTTCAAATTGTTTAAATAGGTAGCTTTTATTTTTAGACATTTTGGATAATTATTTCGGTAAATATTTTATTTACCATGGTTAAAGGGTAAATCCGGTAAACAAGGGTTAAAATAATAATATTATAATAATAATAAATTACCCTAAAATGTGTCTTAAACCTATTGGTTGATACATGGTCGTCCATGGGCATCTGTGGGTCGATTTTGGGTCCCCATGGATCCAGTTGTAAGTGATAATGACACTTTATTTTAATTAAGTTAAAATGAATACAAAAATGACACAAGCATATATCTTTTAGAAAAACAATTTTTACATAGTGTTATATATGTTATATTTTCGACTATAAATATTCATTAGAAAGATAAAACGATTTAATAAATAATGATATTTTATTTATAATTTTTAGACATTAAATAATTTAATTTATTTATGACAAAATGATGATGCAGTAATTACCATAGTAGTGAAAAATTAAAATAATTGATATTATAAATATAGAAATAAATATAATTGGAGACTTTTTATGAAATAAAATAATTTTCTAAGTTAATATGACATGTTAGGAATTATTTAATTAAATTTTTTCGAAGTAATCATTCTGTTATGAGTTTCACAAAAATCAACTATTGAATAGTGTCAAAATTGACATAAAAGAGTTTTTAAAACAAATATTATATTATTAATTGATATTAAATTCCTAAAAATCTAAGGGTCGGCCAAGAGACTTATATAATGATATTTATACCATTAATGGACCAATTGGGGGTCGCTTGGATGTATATAGTAAGTTTATTAACCATATTTTATAAAAATACAAAGAGACATTGTAAAAGTGAAACTAATTAACTAAGAGTTAATACTTAAAGATAATGTTAATATAAGTACCCAAACCTGTCTAAATTCTATTGGTTTAGTGTTTTTAGACCCATTCCCACATTAACATTTAAATAATCAACTTTGGAGCCACTATAAACCGAATATTAATTTATTATAAATTAATATTTCTAGCTTTTCCAAAGGTTCCCCTCACCCCTCTTATAAAAGGGAACTCCTCCTTCTCATTTATTCACAGCTTAAAAGCCTTTTGGTTCGGCCAAACCCTGCCCAAATACTCTCTCAACTTCCCTGAATACAACCTAGTGGCCTTAGTTTGATCAGAAAGCCAACCTAAGGAGCCCTTTTGATCAAATCAAAAGGAAGAACCCGAAGAAGAGGTAATGTTTTCACCACCCCTTTTCAAGTTCCTTTCTTCTTCCACTTATTCTTTATTTGTTTTTACCATTATAAAATAATAACTCCAGTATCATATATATAATGTGATGTTATTATAAATATGTTACAACCATATTCAGTATTCTATCCATCCTTTGAATAACATGTCACCATACGTGCGTACGTACGGCTTACCGTCTCCACGCCGTGGTGTAATTGTTATTCAATATATTATTATTTGGATGGGTATAATAATGATGTGTAACTCATGTAAATAATAAATATAACATGATAATGATTCTGTATATATGATATACCATCCAATTATATATTATTTTAATATCAAAACAATGATATTGTCGCTCGTGCGTACGTAAGGACTACCGTCTCCACGAACGCGATGAGATTCATTCTCCATCATATCCATTCAAGTATAATTATAATTTGATGATTTAAAAATAGTATATAAGGACTTGATATCATTCTGGATATGAATAATATACATCCCATTAATATCGAATATGGCTCACATAACAAAGAATATAAAGTAAAATGAACCCGTTAACACCCGAAATGACGATAATTCTAAGATATTATTAACAAATAAATGTTAAAAGATCGTATATGATATCATATTAAAGTAAATGATTCTTGTATAACTCAATAACAATTATTTCACCATTATACAGGAGGTAAACCTACCGTAGACCAAGGAAATAGTAAAAAGTAAGGGGTTTCTTATCTCACTCTTAATTTCGTCAGAATTCCATTGTTCACCACTTATTTATTACATGTGGTGTATGTGTACTACCCGTAATTGTATTCATTGTGTATTATAATTTAATTCATGGGTATATACATCATAATTGTATGATCCTTCTTTCATGGGTGTATGTTTCATATGTTACCTAATCGATAAGGGAATTTGAAATTTCAATTTCCACTCATTTGGCTTTACGCATATTTCATTGATTATATTACTCCACGATTATGTGTGGAATCACTATTCATTTGATTATGTCATAATTTCCAATCCCTTTTTTGTGGATATAATTTTGATACACATAATCACTCCATTGATAAATTCTCAAGTGATCGGTATGAACTTGATAAGAGTAATTTCAACTCAATCTCCATTTGTTGAGTTAAATATCCAATTCATTGGTGTTGTTTTTACAAGAATATGTGTGAATGTCATCTAATTGATTTACACTAAATATCCAATCATATTTAGTGTATTTATATTTTTCACACATAATTATGTCGTTGATTTATCCTTAACCTAAGGATACGGCCTTTATGAGAGATTTCATCTCAACTTACATTCCATTGAGACTTCTTTGTTGATATACACCAAATCACTTTTATGTGGTGTATATAATGTACTTTGACATAGTATATCATGAATCCCATTATTCTCATGATATTAAAAAGTTTTGATTACCTCAATTATTTGTATTCAAGTGTCTCTCTTTTGGTTAGAAACTCTGACTAAAATACCATTTTTAAATGTTTTAAAGACTTATTCATATAAATCATTCTCATTAATGTCCATTTTTTTAAAATGGTTTTAAGGATTTATTTATATGGACATTAAAGTTTATAAATTAAAACTCATTTTGAAAATTTTAAAAGGGGTATTGGAAACTTTGATTCAAAAATCTATTTTTAAATGGCTTCTTGACAAATAGCGTGACTTTTAAATGATTTCAAGAAAAAGGGAGATATTTCTCTCAAATAGTTTTGATGATTATTTTCATCTATGTCAAAATCCTTCATTATTCTTGATTGAGGTTAATGTGATACAATACAATCTTACATATTGTATCGAATGAGTTATGTTTGACTGTGGATGTGCTATTTGTTTACCATTCATGGTTTGTGGTTAAAGTATTGACATTTCGTATTCTAGTTTTAAAACGAATGTTTATGTTATGTTTAAACCTGTTCATATGAAGAATGCATTGGACTTAATTAGTGATGGGTGGAGCCCGCTATAGCTTATCGATGCATCGGTAGGTCTAAAGAGACAAACTAGTGTCTTGGCACAAGGCCTTGGAAAAATCTTATTTGTAGTCTTGGCTCGAGGCCTTGGCTATGTGGTTATGATAGTCTTGCATTATGCATTCCATCATTATGAAAGTGGTTATTGATATTCCATGTGATTATTCGATTAGCATAATATCCATGTGAATAAGTAAATGGCATTATTTCATTTTACTTTTTCCATACTATGTTGAAGTTCAAGTTTAAAAGGCTTTTGTTTTAGTAATGCATTGCCTTAAATGTTTATGCTTATTTTTGAAAGTTTCCGCTATATTGTTATCCTTACTGGGCATTTGAGATCACCACTTTTCTATGTTTTATTTTTACCAGGATGTGAAGAAGTAGGTTATGAATGACCTTCAGGGATTTTATGTGGGGATATGAGTGTGGAATATGGAGACTATGTTGTTTTAGTAGTTTTTCACTTTATGATGTAATGTAAAACTTTATGAATATATCTAGTGCTTCCAAGGCTACTAAACCAATCGATATTTTGAGATTTGATCTTTCTTGTGATCATTCCAATGTTATGTAATAATGCACCGACTCTAGGTAACTGGGGTCGGGGCGTTACACAAAAATTAGTTTATATTAATTTAATACATTATGAAATTCCAACAATTCCCCTCGACTCACTTATAAAAGGACACCCTTCTCTATATTATTTATGCCACTTTGAGAATCATATATTTCTGAAAAAAATACAAAATATACCTATAAAAATATTTCATCATGTTATAGATGCTTTTATCTTTAAAAAGAGATGCCCTAGGTCCCTTAAGAGGATATCTAAAGAAATTCTTCCGAAGAAGAGGTAACTGTCTTTACCAAATCTTTCATGTTTATTTTTTATTATACATATTGTTAACATGTTCTAAACATTATAAAATAATTAATAGAGTATCATAAATATATTTATATGTTATTATGAGTATGGTATAACCATATTCTATCACTTTTACATCCTTTGAAAAGAGAAAACATTGATTAAGCGAACGTTCGACTTATCGTTTGCACATAAAGATGTAATTTTTTTTCTTCACCATTGTACTTGGATGATTATAAAGATGTAAAATATATATATATATATATATATATATTATATTTATGAAATAAATATTCTTATAAAATTTTAATATAATATACAACTTCTTACACTCCAATCCCTTGGAAAATGATAACGTCGCTCATGTGTACGTTTAGACCACCATCTTCACGAAGCGATGCTATATATTTCTATTTAAATTTTATAAGGATGGTAACAAGAATATAATTAATGAATATATAAAATATATCTTATATAAAAATTAATTTTTAAATGTGAATATTATTTAACTTTCTTTACTACTGTATCTCAAAAAGTGAAAACATTGTTCATGTATACGTATGACCTACGATCTACATGAATAATGTAATTAATTTTTCTGAATATACATTTTATGGATGATTATAATTATATATAATGAATATATGAGAGATATATATAATTATAAAAATTTTATAGACTATTTAAACATGATTAATATAAATGGAAAAATACTATTTATTTAAAACCAACATGAAAAATGAAGAAGTTATCACATGGAACTTTGATTTTAAAAAAGGTTTGTTAACAAATTTATGATAAATGGTTATAAATAAACACTATATGGTTATATATATTATTAATTCTATTAAATATATTTATAATAAATTTATATCTATTATATATGAGGTTCAAAATAATATTAATGATGTCCGACCTAAGGTAAGGTCTTGAAATATCGCTTTTCTTAGTGAAGAATATATCGTATTCCCCACTTTCTTAGTTCTTCTGGTGTATATACTAACCCTATGACATGAAATATCATGAATAAATTTATATTAATTATATTTAAAAATTCATGTGATGTTATCTATTTATTGGGATTACGATTCAAAAGTTCTCAAAGAGGTAAGGGTTTGTTTCACAATCATATCATTATTCGAGATTGTATTTTTTGTAGTCTCCACTAGGAAATTTATTTTATATTAACATATAAAACATAATATATTTTATAATACTATAACTATTTCAGAAAATTTTAATGTTTATTTTATTTTTTCCATTATTTATGCAGTCAAGATACCAAAATCAGGTTTTTATGGAAAATCGACATTATTTTTGTTCTCGATCGAGAAAATTTTTCTTCTAATTCACATTTTCCATAAAATGTTTCAATGAATATTTTAAATATTCTACTATTATTATATAAATAATGTTTTACACATGTTTTTATTTTATAAAATAATTTAAAATTAATCTTCCTATCATTTACCAAAACAGGTACATTTTAACTTTTATTACAAAAGTGTGAATGTAATGTTTTTTAACTTATTCAGAATGAACCAAATTTACTACCACCTTGACCACTCAATATTTTGAATATTAATTTAATTTTTTACATGATTATTTTCATTAAAAATTTCTTATAAAATATTTGGGAATTTTTTAGATTTTAAATAAGTGATTTCAAAGTGAGAAGGAGTATTTTTTTCAAGAACTTTTCCATTTATATTTTTAAAATATTTTCATCTACATAAACATCATTTGTTTAATATTATGATTTAATGAGGATATAATCCAAATATAGCTTCCAAATTTTTTTTATGTATGGATAATGTTCCGATTTTCCATAAAAATAATTTACATTGTTTATGTAAGTTCTACCAACACAAACAAATATTGATTTTTATGGCATATTAAATAATTTATACTATTTATTTTTATGATGAATTAAATAAACTTATCATTTGACATGTGGGGTCTAAAATTACATATCCCATTGTTTATTTAGTAGGCCTCATGATATAAACCAGTTATCTAGCCTTATTAAAATAGTTTTTTGATGTATACCTTCCAATAGTTTTAAAATGTCATGGAAAAAGGCCTTGGGGGTAATATTCAAATGCCTTAAATTAAGTATTCTATCATTATGAAATTATTTATTAATATATATGTTATTATTTTTAATAATATTACTGTGTAAGTTTCAATATATTATGATTATTTAAATTAAATCATTTTATCTTCATTTATAACTTCCATATTATTATTCATTCTCAATTTATTGATTAAATAGAATATATTTTTAGTTATTTATATTTCTATATAGATTATTTCTCCTTTACTCATGAAAGATTCTTATGTAAATTAACATTTATGATAATATTATATAACCATGATTCATTTCTTTTCGTAGGATATAAAAAATGGATCTTTTAATGACTTAAAAGATTCATAATATTTACTTTTATTGTGTTTTGTATTTTTTTTCAAATGTTATGTGAGATTCTGGTATATATCTAGTTTACCAAGACTATAGAATATTAGGTCCTTTGGGATAAGACTTATTGTATCTATTTACAATGTAATCTATTAACCACTAGATCTAGGCTAAATGGGTTAAGGTCCTTAGAGTTGGTATCAGAGGATATTTAGTAGAAACCTTGGGAACTAGATTTAGTAAAACATAGTTTAGGGAATATAAACCTCTGACTGAATTTTATGATAAATATAAGTATAGGATAACATCCTATATTTTTTTTAAATGTTGATATTATGTGGTTTCCCACTATGATTATTTTTACTCATTTTATGTTTTTTGGTTTTAGTCAATGGTTGGAACCAGGAGGAATCATAGTTACACTGAATGTGATGGACAATGTGGTAATAATGGGAAAAAGTTGGATGATAACTCATGTGAAATACTTTATGATGAAGAATAATGATTTATCATGATATATGATTAATAACCTATACATTTACCATCACATCAGATTTCCAAAGTACAAAAACATAGATTTTACCGAGAGCTTAGGTGGAGGAAACCACCGAGGAAAGAAAGGCCAATTTTATTCAAGTATAAAATATTGAAAGAGACACCCCATATAATTTATAAAAGAATTTTTTTATGTGTGTAAACTAAGGGAATAAAACTAATAAATATCAATGAAAAATGAAGATTTTGATGGAGGTATTTGATGTTCAATCCAAATTACCATTTATAGACTGATATCTTATGTTTTGAGAATATGTGTATTATACAAGCCAATGTCATAATCCAAGGGTTAAATCCTAGACTATGGAATATCATATGCTATGTAAATATTTAAAATGTAAATATTGATGTGTTTATGTATTGGGATATGATTATTGTTTTGTAAAAGTGTTATATCAATGTTATTATGGATATAATAATCACGAGACATATAAAAAATATTCCACATTATATTCCCTTTATAGATTTGAAAACATTTGTCGAATGGTACTAATAACCAAGAAAATTGATTTAGTTTTAATTTCAAGAATGTAATTGTTGAAGTAAATGTGATATATTTGGTTACCCTAAAATTGGTTAGGGATTTGTGAAAAGACGATTTAGGTAATCATTGATGAAATTTATTTTAGTTTTGGATTTATGAAAATAGTTTGTGATATTTTTAGGAATAAGGGCTATGTTAGTTTTTTTGAAGCATATAGGTTTTCATATTAGGCTTAATTAAGAGTTATGTATACCACAATGTGTTGAAAATTTTATGGTTTCTTATAACTTCAAATGCATAGATATGCCCTTTGAGGTGATTTGAAACTTTTACTAGGTTTTGGAAAGAATACACAATGATGATTTGAATTATCATTTGGTAATACATAATATTTTATTTTATTTTAATTATTTTTTATTAGATTTTGGGATATAGATAATATTTATGGTGAAAAAAGTTAGTCCTTAAGAAGCTAATATTTTGGCATATATTTATGGTAGGTATGGATGACCATTTTACGATGTGGGTTTTCCATAAAGGAATTTCGAATTCTTACAGCATTGATTTCTAATAAAATGTTAAAATTGGTTGGTTATAATTTATTTATGGGGGGGGGGATTTAAAACACTTATATTTTAAAAGAAGACAAGGTTTGATAGTGTATACAATGAGAAAGATCGTGCTTAAAAAATGATAAAATATTATTTTTTAAATAAGATTATTATTACATAGATATTTAATATTTGGTTACTTATAGGGTTATCTAAATTGTGAAAATATTTATGATTGTTTTATATAATTTATTTATAAATTTAAAATAAGTACTTGATTTTTAGTAAAAATATTTTGTACTTGATAGATACAGTATCTCAAAAAATGGTTTTATTGCTAATTTTGAGGGAATATTCTAATTAAATTAGATAACATTTATAAATTTTATTTGATAAAAAAGATATTATTTTTTAAATAATTATGATGAAATTAGATTTTACTTAATTTTTGGGATTTTTCTAAAAGATTTCTTTTATAGTGAATAGTGTGAAAT
Source organism: Viscum album (assembly GCA_963277665.1). Classification (NCBI taxonomy): domain Eukaryota; kingdom Viridiplantae; phylum Streptophyta; class Magnoliopsida; order Santalales; family Viscaceae; genus Viscum; species Viscum album. The sequence continues at coordinate 691,550,842 of OY728122.1, forward strand.
ACCGATTTTCATTGAAAAAATTATTTCTTTCAAAGAATATAAATAATTCAATTTTGTTATAAAATGGTTTAATGTAAAATGAATTATATTATATTATTAGTAATTCAATTAATTCCATTATAATGAATTTTATTTTTGAATTTAGTATAATTTTTTTATAATTAAATATGCAATTTTATGAAAAAAATGCTTTCATTGTGTTTTAGTATTAAATAGATTTATAGAACTTATAAAAATCAAACCTTGAAAAATTTATTTCAGATTTGGAATAATGGTTTCCAAGTTTTATAAATACTCCTCTTTAATTGTTTTGGTCATTATGGATAGTAACCATTGTAAATAATTATCACCATGGTAAGAGTAAATTGGGTTTTTGGTAGGGCTTCCCCCCTCCTCAACCTACTCTTGATTATAATAATAAAAATTTAATTTTCAGTAAGCCAAGGATAAAATAATATGATAAACAAAAAAAAAGAGGCCATATAAAATTAGATTATTCTATTTTTTAATTTATTTTATCCATGTACATCCATGTTTGGAAAATATGTAAAATTAGCACTTTATTTATTTTATTTCAGGCGTTATTATTTTTAAGTAAAAGATAAATTCAAAAATTTCACTTTATTGATTTAATATCTATATTTTTTTTACATGGACAGAAGAAAATTATGTTAATATTTGAATTATAATTTTAGGTATAAATTTTTTTTTTTTTATCATGGTGTTTTATTTCTAAATTTTTGTGATTATATAATTACCTTAAATTCTTACGAATCACCGATATAGTTTTGTTTTTCAATAAAATGAAAAATAAAATTAATTATTTTAAAAAAACTGAATGAAATATTTTTTGAGTGAGTTATAGTGCTGCAAAAATTTTCTATATTTATATGAGATATTATTTTTTGAAATTTATATATTCTAATTACACATTCTTCTTGACACCGTTAAAGTCAAATTAAATGAATAGTGTCAAAAATATCGTTACAGATATTTAATGAATATAATATTTTATTAAGTTTTTCCAAAATAATAAAAATATTTAAAGAGGAAAAGTGGGATAATATATGGTTCAATTTATCATTACTTGTAATTTTATGGGTTCTTGTACATTTATATTAACATTCTTGACCTTCAAATTGTAGAATACTTTAACGCTTTAAAAATTTACAAAAGGGTTAATGGGGGGTTAAAACTAAATGGTAAGGATGAAATAATAACAAAAACTTGTCCAAATTTTATTTTATGAGATGATCTGGAATCCTCCTCATATTATTTTCAAATTTTATCCTTTTGGATCCATTTCAAAATAATAAATTAATTTATATTAATTTAATTATTTAAGAAATTCCATGAATCCCTCTCCCCTCACTTATAAGAGGACCCATTTATTTCATTTATTTACACAACATTAAGCAAACTAGAATAGAAAAAAGATACCCCATTATCTTATCAATATATTTACACAAGTTATATAGGTTTTTTAAATTCTAAAATTCATACCTAATGTCACCTATGAGGAGGTATAAAAGAGGTCTTCTCAAGAAGAGTAAATTCTAATTACCAACTCCTTCATGAATATTTATTTTTATAATTCCAATTAATATAACGCAACCTTAAAAAAACATGTATCATAAATGTATTTATCTGTTATTATTAATATGGTAAAAACCATATTACATCTATTTCCAATCATATTAAGGGAGAAAACATCGATTGTTCATAGGTATGACTTATCACCACCACATAACAGTGTAATTTGATTTTCAAAACCACTTTACAAGAACGATATTAAAGATGTAAATAATGAATATATATGACATTTATGATATAAATATTCTTATTAAATGATAATATATGATACACCATCTTACCTTACATTTTTTTGGAAAACGATAATGTAGCTTGCGCGTACGTGTGGAATGCCATATCCACGAATCGATGCAATTAATTTTTCATTTTTTTTCTATGGATGGTAATGAGGACAAAATTAATGAATATATAGTATAAACAAGATGTAAAAATCATCCTGGAAATTTGAATTACAATTTACCTTTATTTCTTTCTTCTATCAAAAAGTGAAAACGTTGTTTATGAATACATATGACCTACCGTCTCCAAGAATAGTGCAGTTCGTTTTTCCATATCAACATTTTGTGGATAATTATAAATATATAAAACTAAAATATATTATATTGATATGATTGTTGACATTTAATATATTATTGAAACATGATTATTATAAAAGTACAAAAATTACTGTACCAAAGCTTATATGAAAAACGAAGTAGTTATCAAACAGAATAGTGATTTTAATATAGAATGGTTAATTTTTTTGTTTAAAAGTTATAAAAAAATCATATATGATTTGATATATATAATTAATTATCTATAATATATTTATAATCAATAAATATTTATCATATAAGAGTTTCAAACATATAGGATGGAATTCAAAATTGAGGTAAGGGTATCTCATCTCACTTTTGTTTCTCCAAGACTTATATCGTATTCAACACATACTTCATTTGTATGGTGAATATACTACCCATTTTATAGGATATTTGAAGACTAAATTTATATTAATGGAATTGAAAAATTAATTTTAATTTATCAATTTCATTGGGATTTTGATTCAAAAGTGTCCAAAGAGGTAGAGGTTTATTTCACAATCTCATCATTATTCGGGATTGTTTATACTAAAGTCTCTACTGGCGGAATTATTTGATATTTATATTTTAAAACCAATATATATTTTCAATACACTAATTATTTATTTAAATTAAATGGTTTCCTTTAATTTTACAATTTTTAAGTATTAAATATACTCAAATCTTATTTTTAAGGAAAACTGGTTTGGTTTTTCTAATCAATCCAGAATAATTTTCTTCGATATCCATATTGTCCTCAAAATGTTTTAAATTGTATTTTTACTATTACCTGATTATTTTATCAAGAAAATTTTACACATGTTTTAATTTTATAAAATGTTTTAAGAGGATTCATCCCATCCTTTATTGAATAAGGTACCTTTTGACTTTTCTTACAAAAGTATTAAAGGAATGTTTTTTAAATTATATGTAACACATTTAATTTCCCACCATAATGGAAATTAAATATTTAAAATATTTTTAAATTTTTTAAAATATTTTATTTTGATAAAATATCTTCCTTAATAATTAATAATTTTTAGATTATAAATAAGTGATTACAAAGTGAGAAGTGGTATTTTACTTATGATATTTTATAGTTATATTTTAAAAGTATGTTCATCTATGACAATATCAATTATTAAATATCATACTTTATTGGGGATATACTTAGAAAATACCATCCAAAATATTTTTATGGATAGTTTTTTTCATATTTTCTAGGGAAATAGTTGAAATTATGTATGTTAGTTCTTCCAGTTTGTACAGTTTTTTATTTTTAAGGAAAAATTATTATTTTGTGTTTTTATATTTTTGATGAATGAATATTAATTATTATGTGTCAAGTGGGGCATGAAATTACATAACCCCTTTTAGATTTGATATGTCTAATGAGACAAAAAAGTTTTTTTATCCTTATTAAGTGTATTTTTGGTGCATAAATACTAATAGTTTTAAACTGTTAGGATATAAGGCCTTTGTGGTAAGTTTCAGAGGTCTGAAATTATTCTTTTTATCATATGAAATTAGTTATTGAGGTATATGGGATTATTTTGAATAATATACCTAGATAAAGTTAAATATCACATTATTATTTAAATTTAATCATTTTATATTCATTTATTTCTTCCATATTATTATTCATTCCCAAGTTGTTGATAAAATGGAATCCGTTTTTAGTTATTTATCTTTTAAAAAAAATTATTCCTTATTTAAATATGATATATTATAATATATATTACCCTTTCTAAGAATTTTATATCACCCTTATTTTATTTCTTTTCCCCATTATATAAATATGGAATGTTTGAATGTGTTCACTGATTCAAAATATTTACCTTCATTGTGTTTTTTATTTTAAGTTTTCAAATGTAATGTGAGATTAAAGTATGTATCTAGTTTACCAATACTACTAAACCATTTTTTCCTTCATGATATGATAAATTTTATCTAGTGAAAATGTAATAAAGTAACTAATGATTCTAGGCTACTGGGGTTGGGGTATTTACCAAATATTTATTAATTTAGGAAAAAACCATTTTTGGAAATCGACCACTAAAATAGATATGGTAGTTAAAAATTCCACTAATTTATATAATTTTTTTTAAACTACTACTAATAAAATTATGGATATTGAAAAATTGTTACCTATTATTGATTCAAAGTGGTTTCAATAACCACTATATATTGAAAAAATTCAATTAGTTAAAATCTAAATCAAATACATCCACCATTGATTAAAGAGTTGTGGTTAAAACAAAAACATATTAAAAAACATTATAAATTATTGATTTTATTATATAGATTGATATTAATTTTGGTTCAGGTGTATAATTTGGGTTGGATTATGGTATAATAGAATCATAAGTGGATTTTTCGGGTGTATATTTGATTAATAATGTGTTAAAATTACATATGTTTGGTAAAACTACAGGTTTTTATCAAATAATTTTATGTATGAAAAGATACCAACTATAGATATATAGGCCCCATGCGATTCTAGTAAATTGTTATTATAATTGTTTAATCATATATTTAGTGACCCATGTTATCAATTTTCAGTGATTCTAAAGTGAACATGAATTCTGGATGGATCAGGTGCTATGTGAGTTTTAAATTTGTGTTTTTATTTATTTGCAGGGGTTTAGTGATAATACCTACTACAATTAATGATAAACTATTTTCCATTAATATTATTTGTAAGAATTTTATGAGGGTATAATTCTTAGGGAAATAAAAAATATATTTTGAATTTTTCCAATTTAGTTTGATTTATTTAGGAAATAAAATAGTTAGGGAAAGAGATTGATGATGATGAAAAGTATGAAAAATTAATGTTGGAAAATAAACAGAAGAAAATGACAAAATAATATCATAAAAATAATGGGCAAAATTTTCAATTTAAAATAGGGGTTATTATAAAATAATTCCTTATAAATTTAAAGTATTTACAAAATCAATTTACCATGTTTATTAAATTTTACTATAATTTTTATTTCAATAACCAAAAATTTAATTCTTTAAGATATCATACTTTCATATAGTGATTATTTTTCTTAAAAAATGTGTTCTAAACCATACACCAAAAATAGTTTCAATGGGCTCACCCAATGGTCATTAGTTCTCTAACAATGAAATTTTTGGTTTTCACTATTTGTTTCTTTATTGGTTTTATACAACCAAACTCATGAATTTAGAATGAATTCATCAATGAGGTTATAAAATAACTATCACTATAATAAGAGAACACTAAAATTATTATTACAACACAATAATAACCAAATTAAAACCTCAACATGAGACCTCTACCCTCTAACGACCATGGTAATGTTGAGAAAAATTATAGAGAAGTCATGTCTACCATTTTATAGAAGAGAAATTCAAGGGGATAAGAAAACGGGAAAAACATGAGAAAAAATAATGGAAGAAAATAAGAAAAACAACTATGATATCTTCTGGGATTGAGTCTAAAATGAAGAATCATCCCTCACGATAGTGTCTATGAATTTGTAGTCTCAAATTATGTTTCATTGAAAAAATAATCACATGTAATTCAGTAATGAACAATGTTTAAACATTATCCAAACAACTTTTTTTTTCTTAACTAGTTGGTGATCTTGCACGTCACCTATTGAATTACATAAGTCAACTATTGGTTAGTGAAATTACCCAATGTGTGGAACTAACAAACATGGATTTTAGTATAAATATATCAACACACCACTTTTATAATGGGAATACATGAGATGTTTAATAACATACATGATGTGTTAATCTCAATTGGGAACATGGCCATATACTCCAGCCTGTTGGGATGCGTGGTTCCAAATATACATGGCATGTTTTTATTTCTTAACATTTTTTAGATTATATCTATGATTCAAAAATTTCTTGAAGAGTGAAATAAACTATAAAAACATTAAAATCATCTACATATACAAAATTTAAGTATTTTAACCATATAAAAACACATATTCTATATGAAACAACTCTTTACATTATAAAACACACTAAAATAGTATGCACAAATCAGGTACATCAAAACCCCCCACATATTTAATTTATTTTCCATAAGGAAAATATCAAAATTAAATTTAAAATAATTCAAAAATGAATAATAAGAGAATTAAATTAATTATAATTATACACATAAATTCATAATTCATAATTTCGAATGCTCAAAACTAATCTCATTTAGAGAATCCGAATCATTCCTCATGTATATTTCCAAATGAATACAATTTTCCTCTTTCATTAACATTATTTGTATTTTTTGAAATATCTATTCCATTTATTGTATATATTTCTTGAAAATCAATTCATGCATCACTCAAGATCTTTTAATCTGAGTTATGAGAAATCTCATGTATATACAAACTATCTATAGTATTGATTGTAATGTAAACTTCCACTTAGAAGTTAAACCCACCAAATCATGATGAAATTCATAAAAGTTATAATAAATATGAGGCTATGGTTTGGTGTGTAATTTTGTGGATTTTATAATGCATAGGACATAGAAATGAGGTTAAAATCTTTAAATATAAAGCTTGATATTTAGGAAATTTTTTTAATAAAAATACTTTCCATTTTATTCCCACTAGAAAAACATATCCACTTCCTTCCTTATTTAAAATGGGATTAAAAACCATAATTTGGATTAAATTAAGGACTTATTCCTCTCTTATTATTTTAAAAAAAACGTGGAACCTTATAAGTGAGAAGAATGACTATTTTTGAACATAGTTCTCAAGTTGAGAAAGAAATACTTCCACTACACTTATATAATGGTAATCACACCCATCTGTACCATGAATCTCCATACTACATCATTGAAAATAAAATAAAAAATTATGAAATAATATGAGTGTATGATAAGGCAATAATCATGCTATCATACTAGAATAGGAAAATGCATATTATAAGGAATGACTTTTTTTCCATCACTATTATATAGAAGTAGACTACGAGGGTTGATCTCCAAAATAAAGTAAAAATTAATTCAAAAGTTATTGAGTTTAGCCTAATTATTTAGGTGATAAAATGGCGAGGGATAGTGAATAAAAGGGACAAAAAGAAAAAAAATAAAGCATAAAAAGAAACATGAAACAATGAAAATAAAACACCAAAAAATAATGTGCCAGGGTTGAAATTTTGGTTTCATGTTGTTAAAAAATTATTCCTTTGTTTCCAAAAAACCTATGAAATCAATTTACTAGAAGGATTCTAAAATGAAGATTATTTTAAAGAATGTATGAATCCTTTGTTTTTGAGTTTAAATCCTTTGATTTGTCTTGGTAAACATACATTTTAGCCTGAAGAAGGTTCCAAGAGAATATGGGGCATGTTCGAAGCTTAGAGATCCGAGAAATAGTAAAAAAGGGTCAGAAAAAAAGTTACCACATGGTTCATACTAACTATGTGGGGTAACTATGTGGGGAAACCAGTGGATTACAAAAGGCTGCACAGTTGTCTGAAATCGTGCAGGCCTAAGTGCACAACTATGAGATTTGTCTCAAAAATATTTTAGGGAAAAATTTAATGTGCCACACACAATTACCCAAACCATGTTACTATAACATTTACGGTCCTCCTTGGAAAGTACCGAAGTGAGTGGGTTTGACAACTATTTGGCCCAACCACATTCCCATATCTGTTTGGGTGAATTAAAATTATACCCTAAATGACTTGAAATTCCAAACCTCTTCTTCCTTTATTTCATTTATAGTGTATGATCAGATAATTCATATCCCATTAGCTATTTTATTCCTCAATCTAGGTTTTTTGATATCTCCTATATATGAGCATAGAATCAACATTTATCAGATGTTTTGGATTGATTGGGTTATGATATATATCTCTTTTCTTTCCATTCAATGTTTATCTTTGGATCTGTTGTTCAATTTTGGTGGAAGATCTTTTCCTCTATTTTCAAGGTGTTGGGATATTTCATTGATTTGTCCCGATCCACTTGGAATAGGAGGATACCATAAGATGAAGTGTAATAAGTGACCCTATTTTATGTGGTCTCATTATTTTACCCAAAAGTTTTGGTGTTTTCATCTCCTCACCATTCTGCCACAGACTAACCTTTTTTGCATGTTCCTATAAAATGAGTTCCTTGTTTCTAAATTCATAGACAAACCTTATTGTACTCTTGAGGATGAATTTTAAGTAATTAGAGGATATTTAATTCAATTATGGACACCCCTTGGGTATTCTAACCTCAAATGACCCTTTTTAATAAATTGATTAAATGACTAGAACACCACCTAAGTGTTCAGCATTGGTTGTAATTGAAATTACCCACTCCCTTATAAATATATATCGTTCCAAATAACCTTATATGTTATTTTATTAGATTATAAATGAATTTTCCCACTATTAAATAAATTTTTATTGAACCAAATCACCTACAATGTTTTTATATTTGATTAAAAATATATTTTCCCTCTATTAAATTATTATTTATAGAACCAAAGAACCGCCTAAGCACATGGATTGAATTATAAATGGAATTTCAATTGTAGGTAGATTGTTAATTGATAATGTAACCTTTAAACCAATTCATTTAGAAATGAAATTTAGTTTCTAGAAATTTATTAATTAACTAGATTGATAATATAGAACAACTCGATTCAAGATGGGTATATTGTTTTGATGAATTAAATGATTTAATTGAATTATAATTCCCTTGGTAATTTTTTGGATTCTTGAATATAATGCATGAGAGGTGATGCCTCATGGATATCTTTATAAATTTGATTACAGCATCGACATGCGCTATTGAATGATGGTTGAAGGGTTATGTTGGGAATGAAAATTCATGAAAACTTACATCGAGTGTTGAGGGTGACGTCTCACACAGTTGAAACTATTGGAAAAGTGGGCATGATGCACCGAGTCCCATTCTTGGGGTGTTGACATGATGAATTACCCACTATCTCGAGTGAAGAGCACGTTGTATCTCATCCATTATGAGATGAAGGGAATGTAACCATTTTCTAGAGATATACGATCATTTAGAATGGTTATGGATGACTGATTTATTCCTCAATCCATCCAATACATAGTATTATAGGAATATAAATACTTAAATTCATATGTACTTAGTCCATATAGGTGGATTAAATATATAACTATACTACATATATACTATTACTATATATATTGTTACTGATCATACACTCATTCCGACCTTGAGTCGAAGAAGGTAGAACTGCTAGGTTTCCATTAGGAACCTAAGAATTCTTGTTATTTGTTTAGTATTGTTTATTATTCAGTTTAAATTTGCACACAATTGTTTCTATGTAAACCAATTGGATTAGTTCTAAACACTGTTGGTGGTGGACTACTAGGATTTTATCCCACACCCTACTCAGACCAACTTTGGTAACCAAGTAGATAACATTTTATTCATGTACGGATAATGGAAGACATCATGCTACTGATATTTGATATGATTTACCTATTGTTGGAGCATAAGAGAAAATAAACAATAATTTTATCGTGATACTAGTGGAGTATTATTTTATTCATTTTTTATTTTTTTATAGCATGCTATATTTTCCTATCTCCTATTCCCCTAGTACATCAACATGTCATGAATCCATGTATATGAAACTTCCTACTGAATTCTTGAATTATTATTCAATTTCTCTGTTATTTACGCTTCCATAGTTTATTATTATATCTATGAACTCTACTTTTTTGATTTGGAGGGTTACTGGTTTAATCATTTTAGAGTAAGCTTATATCATGATTCCACTATTTCAATCTTATTGTTGTTATCCATTATGACACTCTGATATGAGGGTATAGTCTTGCCACTATACCACCTTGACACCCTCTCTTATTGTCAGCATCCTCTTGCATAGGGGGAGGCACGCTTGAGGCCATGTGACCCCCTAGCTCGGGGTATGAGTTAAGGGGATCCTAGGTCAAGACATTACAAAGTTGTACCGGGGGGATTTTTTTCTTTTTTCTAACTGTTTGGGTATTAGATAGGAGACTAAGAGTTAATTTTATTTGGAATTATGTTTTTCATGGATGTATCTAACCCATGTACCGGGGAAGCCCAAATTTACTAGGATGAGTTATTCCATTTATTGATTATGCTTGTTATGGTTGATTTGACTTCACCATTGGGTGATGCACATGTCTTATGAAGTTATTGATATTAGTTTTATTTAAATGATATTTATTCTACATTGGCTTACTGAAATGAGGGTGTTTCATTTCTTGCATCATTATAGGAACAATAATACTGATACTCCATGCATTTTCCATTACATGTCTCTATTCCGCATGAATTTTACCATTTCATATCATGAGTAACATGATTATTATGTATTGAAATGTGGTAACATTTCTTGTTGGGGAGAGAAAAAATAATTTTCACTTAAATTTCCTTCCTTAACCTAATTGGGGTTTACTAAATAGGTTAAATTGAACACCTTAATAAGTCTATTTTGATACATTGATCCTCAAACCATTGGTCAAACATGCTATAACATTTTATGGTATGGATTAAGTGGACTCCACATTTCGTTTCATAAATAGTATGGGTCCTTATTGGTAGAGAATGGATATCCATTAAATTCAACCATTAAATGATATTCAAATTCCTACTGATTAAAATTTCAAATGGAATATAACTTTTTGAACAAAATAATTATCTTATACATGTGAAATATAACCATACATTAGTAGTAGGTTGTATGTATGACTCTTTCGTTATTATGGGATGTAAGGTTATTTTCTATAGTCGAGACCTGTCTTTTGAAGTAAATAGAAAGGTTTGATATGTTTATAGGAAATATTATAACTATACTAGTTATCTATATGAAATATTTTTTATTTCTAAGATTTATTATAAGGCGTGCATTAGGAATTGTAGCATCATGTCTCCATGACGTCTTCTAGTTGAATGCACTAAAGTCGGTGACAACCATGTACCTGAGGTGGTGGGACTTGATCCAATGATGATTCCTCCTATAATTCCACTTATGTAACCTCTCCCTATTCCGAATATGGGATCCAAAAACAAGTTACTAGTGGGATTTCTTTTTTATGTTGCAATCTGTGCAAGGTGTTTCTTAACCTACCCCGAGTATTAAAGAGTTGACTTGGGAGTTCCAGAAACAACATCCTCCCACATTTTGGGGGGTTGAAAGAGCACATGTGGATGAGTCCTAGATAAATGTTATTCTTTCTATATTCGAGCATCTAAAGACACCTCTAGAGATGAGGTTCAAGATTACTGTATATATGCAACGTGACTCATCCAGATGAAGGTGGGATTTTATTACCCAGGTATATCGGCATTGCAAAATGGTTTAGGTAGATTTATATACTATCTTCTATGACTATTTATCTCTAAATACTCTGAGTTATGAACACGATAAATAATTTTATTAACCTATAGAAAAGAGTTATATCTAACATAGAGTATTATTCTAATTGTAATGAGCTGCAACTACTTTGACCGACTCTAGTGAGCGATGATCTAGTGACATACAAGGGATTCAAGGATGGAATGGTATACAACATATGATCATAGGTCAATTTATTCAAGTTTACTACTATTTCTGTAATCTTCATTCATGCCCATATTATTGAGAAGAATCTTAGGGAAGATTATGGTGTGTGTAAGGGTGGTTCAACACCTAAATCAATTTTGGTTCTTCTAGTAGATTCAATTGTCTCTTTGAGGTTTCTTGTGGGGGTAGCGGTAGTCATGCTCCTCATGCACAAATTTTCTTAATATGTAAAAAGTGCAGGAAGCTGAGATAAAAGAAACCTCAGCGGTTACGGGTTCTAGTGGAATATAGAGGCTACAATAGTAGGTTCATAACTTGCTCTTATGCATGGCATTTCCAAAGATTCATAGAGACCAGGGATCAACACCTACTCTATGATCATAAGGGACACTAGTAGTATCATTCTAGATAGACAATTGGAATAACTCCATCCACTAAGGTTGAGGTTGAGTTCGAGGAAGAGGTAGTCAGACTCATGATTCTCAGTGCCAACAGAGCAGTCAGGCTAAAGGTATCCAGGCAGTGACTTAGGGCTATGGTAGATGCCAATTACTTGTAGTGCATATAATTATTGAACACTAGAGAACCATACCTTCTATAATTAAAGATAATATTCTTGTAGAATCTAATTTAGTTTCTGCTTCATTTAACATAGGCATATCTCACAATTTTATATCTGAGGCTATCATGGATAGTTTGGGCCTCGAGATCGAACACTTTCATGAAATTATTTTTTTGATACCCCATTATGTATCAAATCTTAGGGCTTTCACATTTTTAAGGATTGTCCCCAAGAGTTAGGTAGATACCTCTTTATGTGGAATCTTTTTATCCTTGACATGAAGGGATTTAATCTAATCATCAGGATTTACTTGCTAGTTACCTATAGAGCCCACATCCTAGGATGGTTCTAACATCCCCCGAGGGCGATAGGGAAATGAATAACAAAGAATGGTATATTCCTGTGACTGAAGCTATACTTGACTAGAAAAGGCTTGGTATCGTGAAAAATTAGATCTTTAGTCTTTTCATAGATGATAAATGGTTCTGACTTGATTTTTTCCTTCCTATAATGGATCATTTTTGGGATTTCATTCCTAAATAATTTTCTAGGCTACTTCTAATTGAACAATTAGAATTAACCATTGATTTAGTTCTATGATTAGTGCTAAGGAAAAGTAAACCTTATTGTATGACACATGTTGAGATTCTAGAGCATAAGTAATAGTTTGAAGATGTGGATTCTAAAGGATTTATACTCTAAAATACTTATCCATAGTGTTTTATGGCCCTTTTTTACAAGAAGGTGGATTTTTCCCTTAGGATTTGCAAGAATTATCAACAGTTTAACCAAATTATGGTAAATAATTGATATCCACTACTAATAATAAATGACATATTTGATCTTCTCTTAGTAGAGAGAGAGTTTTGAAAGATAGATTTTTTGTCGGGCTATAATAAGGGGAATGTCAGGTCGTCAAACATACCTCACATAGATTTCAGGAGTATGTGTGGTCTATATGAGTACTTGGTCATGTTTTTCGGTCCCATGAGTACACCTATAATATTTATGGCTTTAATGAATTGGGTCTTCCACCCATATCTAGATTCATTTGTGGTAGTATTTTTTTAGATATCTTAGTGTATTCTCGTTCTCTCAATGACCCTGAAAACCATATTGGGATTGTGATGATTACTTTAGAGAGAATCAACTTTATGCTAAGATCATAAAATTCCACTTTTGGATCAATAAATTTCACTTATTAGATCACATTATCTTGAATTTCTATGTTTTAATAGACCTGGAGATAGTTAGATCTATAGTTTATTTGGAGAAACCAAATAACATCTTTGAAATACATAGTTAATTGGGTCTATATCAGTAATATGGATGGTTTATCCATGAGTTATCATGCATTTCAGTAACTCTTAATGTCTTGTAAAATATGGGTGTGAAATTCACTTGGTCAATAGATTGTGAAGAATCTTTTCAGGAGTTGAAGGGAATATTTAATTCATCACTGATACTAATTCTTCTAGATCTAGGAAGAAGATATAATGTTTACTATGATGCATTGGTATTAGGCTTGGAGATGTTCTAATGTCGGAAGAGTGAGTTTTTGTGTACCAGTCTCATAATTTAAGGCCTCACGATTGGAATTACCCAATGCACGAGGTCGAGATTATAGCTGTAGTTAATGATCTACACTATTGGAGACACTATCTAATTGAATATCATTAATCATAAAACTATCAATTAGATCTTCACACACCGGAATTTGATTGTCAGGAAGTACTGGTGCGTTCATTACCTATAACCTTTTTATTTCAATATTACTTACTTTCCTGGTAAAGACAATCTAGTAACCAATTACTCAAACAGGAAGAATCAGATACAGGCAATTCTAGAGGTAGTGGTGAATGGAAGCACATGGATCTATTCTTAGAGATTCACATTGAAGTTTAGAAGGATAATGTCCAAACTCAAATCTTAACATTATATGCAACTTATACCCTTCTGGTTATACAATGGATGTGGATGATATTTTACTATTCTGTGGGTGTGTATGGGTCCAAGCTAAAATCAAAGAGAAGATTATATATGAATTTCATACCTCAATATGGGTAGTGCATCCTGGTGCCACGAAGATGTAGCATGATTCACGATTCTAGTATTGGTGGCCTGGTATGAAATGGGATATTTCTGGCTTTATTACTTAGTGTCCCTCCTTTTAATAGGTGAAGGCGAAACATTCGTGACTAGAAGTGATTTTATAGCTATTATCCTATCCCTTGTGAAAATGGGATGATGTTTCTACGGATTTCATAACTGGTTTACCCAGATCACATCATCGAAATGATAGAATGTGGGTGGTCATTAACCATTTTTGGAAGGTACTGTATATCTTACCTATCTGAGAGACCTTGTTAGAAGAATATGTGGGGAGGATATATTTCAATAAGTTCATACATCTTCATGGAGATCTTCAATCAATCATCTATGATAGAGACTCTTGCTTCATGTCATGGTTCTAGAAAGGGTTGAAGAATGACTTGGGTAAACATGTTATTCTAATCATGGACTATCACCCTCAGAGAAATGGATAAATAGATCACATGATTCATGTTTTAGAGGAAATGATCTAGGAATGTGATCTTGAATTTAGTGGTTCTGGGAAGAAACACATACCCTTTACTGAGTTATATTATAACAATATATTTTAGGCTTCCATAGATATGGATCCTTATGAATCCTTATATGGTAGGCCTTTCTATTCACCTCGATATTCATTAGAGGAAGGGGAGGTATATTTTCTTGGACCTCATCTTGTTTAGACGACTACCGAATTGGAACAACTAATAAAAAAGTGTATGATGAAAAATTAGTACATAAAATATTCTTATGCTATTAGAAATCAACAACCTCTTGAGTTCAAGGTTAAAGATCAGGTTTTCTTGTGAGTATCAAATAGGTTGGGACATAAAAATATTGGTAGGTAGATTAAGCTATCACCTAGATTCATCAGACCCTTCAAAGGTTGTGATACATATAAGATTAGTGTCTTACCAGGTAGAAATTACTCATAGATACTAGTTTCTGCATGATATCTTTCTTGTTTCTCTACTTTGCTGGTATTATCCAGACACTCACATGTCTTTAATTCTTATGAGTTTGATCTAGATATGGATGCTTCCTTTATGGAGTATTCAGTTCATATTATGGATCACGGAATGATGGCTCTCTGAGGAAGCTCAGTTCCTTTGGTATGGGTACTATGTTAGCATGGATGAGTACATAGTGTGGTCTGGGAATGAAAAGTTGATATATGAACACAACTTTCATAACTACTTGTCTATTATCACTATTTTCCCTCAGATGGAAAACTCAGTGTGAGTTGCTTCATGGAGGGGAGGTTTTAACGACCCATATTTTCAGGAAGGTTTGGATGGTTTATTTTTGAGATTAAATCCTTTGATTTATCTTGGAAATTGGAGCCCCGATCTATGAGAAATGGGTAAAAAATTTATGTTTCATGGTGACAAAATAGTTAGAACTAACCATGTAGTGGACTCATTGGCCTACAGTAGGAAACATGGTTTTCTGAAACTATGTGGGTCTGCATGTACGACCATGTGATATTTAGTAGAAAAATTATAAAAGAAAATTTCATGGGTTTCTCACAATTACCCAAACTGTGTGCTTGACCCATACAAGGTCTTCCTTAAGTAGTACCAAAGCACATGGTTGGCACATAGTTTGTCCAACCTTGTAACCAAACTGTGTTTCCATATATTATTTAGTTAATTTTCAATTATACCCATAGTGAATTAAAATTATAAACCCCTTCTTCCTCCATTTAATTTCCTGTAGATAAGCATGAAAATCTTCTCCCGTGATCTCTTTTCTTCTTCAATCTATGTTCTTTGATATCTTATAGATCTGAGCATTGAATCAAATCTTTCAAAAACATCAGATATCTTGATGTATGATATCCATTACTTTTCCTTCCATTCTATGTTTCACTTCATTTTTTTTACAATTTAGAAACAAGATAATTTTCCATATTTTTATAGTGTTGGATCATTTCATAAATTTCTCCCAATCAACATCAAATCTATGGTCACTATCAGATAAAGAGTCATCAATGGCTGTAAGGTGGGTGGTCTCATCACTTTCTCCAAATTTTTTAGTGTTTTCATTATCACTGAGTTGTGTCGTACGATGGCCTTTTGACATACATTTCCTTAGAATTAATTATTTATCTCTAAATTTACATATTCCCCGTGTTGTTATCCTTGGGATAAATTTTAAGTTATTAGAGGATGTTGACCTCAATTATTGACACCCCTTGGGTGTTCCGTCTTGAAATGAACTTATTATAATAAATTGATTTAATAAACAGATAATCTTCTAACTGTCCGAATTAGGTTCTAATTAAAATTTACCACTCCACTATATTTTTTTTATTGAACCAGATAAACTACTATGTGTATGGATTATATTATAAATGAATTTTCCCACTGTTAAATAATTTTTTGTTGAACCAAATCACCTTCTAAGTAATTGATTGACTTTTAAATGGAATTTTCCTTATAGGTACTTGCCTAATTGATAATGGAACCTTATAAGTGCTTCATTGAACCATGAAATTGAGTTTCCATGTTTTAATTAATCAATTGTCTTGATTATATGGAATGTTTTACTTCACGATGGGTTTATTGTCATGATTAATCAAATGCTTTAATTTATTTGTAACTCCCTTGGTTATATTCGGGATTCACGAATATAATGCATTTGTGGTGATGAATCATGGATATTATTATAAATATGATTATTCCTTTTATATGGGATGTTTAATGATGGTTATGAGTTTAGTTTGGAATGAAAATTCACAGTCCCTTACATTTAGTGTTGAGCATGATGTCTCACAGTATTGTCACTATTTGGATGGTGGGTATGATGCACAACATCCCTTGCTGGGTTGTTGACATGAGGATGCACCCACCATCTCAAGTGATGAGAATTAAGTCACTAATTCATTATGAGATATAGGGAAAGTACCATTTTCTAGAGATTATATGCTCGTTTAGACTAGTTGTAGATGATTGAGTTACTCATCAGTCCAGCCAACACCTAGTATTCTAGGTATATGTCTACTTACAACTCCACATACCATACCATACTGGAAGATGAACTATATAAATATAGTATTTATAAAATATTACTATATATAAAGTTACTGATTAGACACTCATTCTATCTATGAGCCTAATAGGGTAGATCCTCCAGATGTCTTTGAGGAACCTAAGAAGGATGATCATTTATTTTGTATTTATTATTATTTTGTTTATACCGGGACATTGTTGCTACTATGTACCCCACTTCGATTACTTATGGACAATGTTTGAGGTTCCCTACTGGGAACTTATATCACACCATACTCAGACTGCCTTTGGTACCTGATTAGATTAATTATTTGAAGATATAGATAAGGGAAATCACCTTGCTACCGATATTGGATATGGTTTAACTATTGTAGGAGCATAAGAGAAGAAGAGAAATCATATTCTCTAGATTCTAGTAGACTAGTCTTTTGTTCTTCATGTCATTTTCTATGAAATATTTTATATACCTATCCCATTTTACCATTTTACATCATCATTCTATGTAAACATGTATATGAAATTACCTAGAGTCTTTTTGAATTATTATCCAGTTTATCAGTCATTTAAACTTCCTTAATTTATTATTATATCTATAAATTTTAATTTTCGCTATGGAGGGTTACTGGTCCTGTTATTTTAGTGTCCAATTATATCATTCTTCCACTATTGAATGAATTTTTTATTATATATTTTCCACTCTGATATGGGGGTGTAGTCTCCCCATTGTACCACCTTTACAACCTCACTACTCTTTGGAAGCCTCTAGCATACATGGAGGTTCACTTGAGGCCATATGACCCCCCAGAGCTGGGAATGGGTTTAGTGGATCCTGAGTCAGGATGTTATAGATTCAATTTAATTGTTGTTTCATGGTTAAATAATTAAATATCCAGTTTGTTACTATAAAATCCATTGATCTGGTTACTAAATTCTTTAATAAAATGGTTTTGAAAAAACAATGGTCAAGGTTTTTCATAGTGTAACATCTTTGGTTTTCATCATGTATTTTAGTCTTCATATAATATGAATAAATTGGTAAATTTATAAATAATTAAGTTAAGATGTTTACAAAAAATCACAAAAATAGGAAGATATTAAAATTACAAAAATAGGAACATGGTAAAATTATTATTATAACACACTCATAAACTAATTACAACCCCAACACAGGACCTCCACCTTTTCTTGGAAATGGTAATAATATGAGTATGTATACATAGAAGAATTGTAACCATGGAATGAAATTGAATTTAAGGGGGAGAAGAAAATGATTAAAATAGTGAAAAATAATGGAAAATAAAGAATAAAAATAATTATTAGCTCTAGGGGGATTTAATCAAGATAGCATGTACACTTAACCCTATGGTAGAACTATTTAATTTTAAGGCCAATAAAATATTTTATATGTAAAAACAATAACATGGTGTATACTAATGTGAAAACTATGTAATTTAGTTAACATTAATTACGTCATTTTCTCCTTTGGTTGGTGATCTACCATTATAAGGATTGAATTAGATGGGTCAGATGTCAGTTTGTGAAATTACATAAAGTGTGGGATCTATATATGCATAATATAATAAAAACATATCCATAAATCACTTATGATATATGCATACATGAAAGGTTAAATAATATATGAACCATGTTCATCTTGAGTTGGAAATTTTGTGTATACTCCTGACCGTTGAGTTGTGTGTATGAAAATGGTACATGATATGTTTTTCTTACATACATGGAATATATTTTGCATATATACTCAAAATATTTCCCAAAGTGTACATTCAATTATAAAAACATGGAAACAAACTATATATACCAAAACAATTAATTTTAGCCTTATAAAAACATATTTTTGGTATAAAAAGTATCTTTACCCAATACGAAACATTACAATTGTATAAAAAAGTACATCTTTTAGGTGAATACTTTAGGATGTTTGGATACATTTATCATTCTTTGGGTGTTGTAAAAAGATCTGAGTAGGGTTGGGTGGACTTACTATTAAATTTAGTAGTATAAAGGCATGACCTTCCAAGTGTAGGAAGGCAGGATAATCGATGGTTAGTTATAGGTATAATATACAGTGAATGCCCACAGGTTAAGGGATGTGCTTCTAATAGGTGGAAAATGTGACACTATTTTCCTAGAATAGGAATACTAGGTACTAAGAATATCCTATTCCCATTTTTGAGAGTGGAAGGTAAATATAGGGATACCCAATTTTATATTAATTCCCCCACATAAGGGGATTATTTCAATCCAACCAATGATCAGGAGGATTTTTATTATCATCCTCATATTCATCCCCTTACTCCCCCTAGTTCCATGGAATCTTGGGAAAGTGTATTCCTTGATTAATTTCGGTTTTATCCCTACTATTCATCCTCTATTCCTTTCTTGGAATTTAGATGGATCCATCAAGGTATTTGAGTATTATTTTGTTAGATTATAATGTACTCATTTGGAAAGTATAGCTCTTTTTAGTATGTTAGCATGATGTTGTCTCAAGTGGAAGAATACGACATGTTGGTCACAATATCGATAGAGTAAAATCCACAAAGGGGTTTTATATGGATTTCACCATTTTTTTAAATTCATGATCTTTTAGGTATGAAATCATGAGGTTTTTTAGGACTTTTGGAGATTCAACATAGCTCTTTCCCTCAACATTGGTAATGATTTCAATTTTTTCACCTGGATCAATGAGTTTTCAGAGCTTATTCACTTATGGATTTAAATGGGTAAATAATTTTAAATTATTATAATTAATAGATTATGTATAGTGGTATGATAGAGGGGATCCAGATCATGATGAATATCGGTTTGAATTTGAATAAGTCTTGGGCTATCATGAAAAAAGATGGGTAACTCCATATTGAGGTAGGAAGTCACTTTTATACATAATCACTTTTTTGTATGCTTTTTCGAAGAAACATGTTTTAGGGGTTGTGTTAAGGATGCCTAAGTAACAATTTTGAGGCTTATAATCATTTGAAGGGATTGAATAGAACCTTATAAGGGTAATTCGAGAGTTACACCTATTGTTCAGAATGATTAGAATAGTGATTAAAAAATTGGCCAATGGACAGCAGGATTCTCAATTATGGGGTGGATATGGGACGAGTATGGCTTAATTTTTTTGACCGTTAATAGCATTGGACAGTGCGGGCTAAACATGCACGGGTGAGGGACAATGTGGATTGATGCCATGTGGATGCGAGCTTACCTGTAGGACTGATTTAAAAAAAATATATATATTTTTCAATATATTCTTCTTTAACATTTTAGTTTTTTGAATAAAAAATAATTATTAAACCATGAGACGATTTGTTACCATAATGGTTATTCAAATTCACAATTCATTCACATGTGAATTTTAATTAGGACTTTTTTAATTGTTTTAATATGATATTATAATATTAATATAACCATTATTAACTCTATTCACATGGTGTGTCGTCACACCTCTCAAAACAGGGAACCCGTCTCCCCTATAATTGGTTTCAATTCTAAAAGGGTTATTATAATAATAATATTTTTTGAGTCAATTTTATTTTTATTATTTAATTTCACTTTATTATTTATAAAATAGGAAAGAAACTCTGGAGAACCCTAATATTCTCTTCTGAAACCAGTCATTACCTGGAGATTCTTAGTAACTTCAGTGGTCTAACCATCCACATCCCCACAAAACCAACATCATCATTCATCTTCCCTCACTGATCAATCACTTACTTTAAATCACAACAACACTCCAACATATTGGAATCATCTCACAACGCCATTAACCCATAGAAACATTTTATATAACATCATTTAAAACTCTTTCTATTATCAATCCATACTTCTCCCTATAACTAGAATTAAGAATTAGGAAAAAATAAAACATTTAATTGATTATAAGTAGTACATTTTTTTTAAAAAAATGAGGGAAAGACCACAAGCTACCCATGGGATTATGTGGGAAAGAGTGGTCTTGATTTTTTTTGTTCCCAATATATGCAGGATTTTTCAGACAACGCCTTGTGAGATAAAACACTTTTGTTCTTAAACCACCCCACTAAGGCCCACCCATTTTTCATTACTAGATTAGAAACCATGTTTTTAGAGGGATTGTTTCTTATTGCCCATGATGGACAAAAAAGGTTCTTATTTAAGATAGATAATATGAGTAACATTGAATGATCCATTGAGGTCTGATTAAATGCCTCTCATGAATTTAATTCATTGGGTAATGGTTTTGGTTCAAATATAACAAGGAATTTCGTGTAGGGGGATATGGGTATGGTTTTATGATTTGAAATTATATAGGAACTGATAAATAGATGGTAATGGGAAATGTGGATCATGACAAGATTATTTGGTATAATTTTCATCTATTATTATGTTATTCAGATTATTTAAACGGTGTAACCATACATTATGGGTTTTCCAAATGGCACTAATAAGTGGTCACAATTATAGGGTTTTCGCTTCGATATTTTACTCCCTTGGAGTGAGGTGTTGAGATATATTATGAATGGTTTTTATTTGTAATTGCTATATGTATTGGATATTACAGGTGAATAGAATATCTCTGAATATATGGGATGAGATGTAATGTATGGTTTCTTCTCACATTCTTAGACCATAGTAGGGTAGAAGGAAGTAGTAAATAATTATAAATACCCCAAATGGTTCTGTTGGTATTTATAATAGGAGAGTAGAGGTTCCCTTAGTTCAATAAGATATTACCTGTTATGAAAAAAAAAGTGATTCAACCAAGTATGACTAGAGAATTAGGTTCAATAGATTGATCATGTCCTATGGTATTTTCAGATCCTTATGTGTAATGGTTAGTATTATAAGTTAATGTATAGGGGTCAGGTTTATACTAGATGAGAAAAAATCGATGTATTTGATATTTTCCCTAAGATAGTCAATAATTTTGGATGGGTTTCTCACTAAGAAGTAAAATATGTGGAATTGTCTCCATTTTTTTTGGATTCATCCTTACAATATAGAGGAAATGTATCTTTGGATAACATTATTTGAGAGGCGTTGTCTTGAAGACCTGAGAATCAATGCATCATATTACACCTTCAATGTTCTCATCCAACTAACATTATAGATAGATCATAGATGAGTTAGAGGAACTACAATTTCATAGATATGTGGAGTCATCTATGTCACACCATTCCCTGATGTGTTTTTATATAGAAGGATAGAAACACTACACTTTCCTTAGATGAATTTCCTCAAGTGTCCTAGAAAGATCATGGATGATTAAGAGGGTACGTAGAAGGTCATATAATTTTTTATGGCTATGTTTTGTATCTACATATGGATTTTCCTATATATAGGTTTATAAATATGATGCACATCACTTGGTTGGGTTTCTTATATGATGCAGTATTGACAGAATATTTATCACGAAATTTTTTTTCAAGACCATAAAATTTCTAGAGTGTGATATGAAATCCTTTACCAATATTTGTTAAAGCATGTGGGGTCAGGTGTTGTGGTGTCCTAGTAAGCACATAATGATCTAGCATAACTTCCTGAATAGTTTATGTCACAATTTCTTTTAGTTTTCTATGCATACAAAAATTTTATATTATTTTATATAGGAGTGAACTTGTTGGTTCTTACCTAATAATTTTTATACCCAAAAAATGCATGTGAACTATTGTGGATGTACATTCCATATGTCTACCTTGTAGGAATATTAATAGGGTGTATAAAATTCCCTACAATAGTACATTGTCAGAGTTTGTGAGATAGGTTTTATAAGAGAATAGATAGTTATATTTTCTTATCGTTTAGTGTTTTTATTTATTTATTTTTTATTTTATAATCTCAGTGTGATATAATTTTTATGTATGTATGTATATTCAGCATGGGTCAATTTCATCACAACATATTAATGCCAAAAGTTTCTTTATTGTTTTCTTATAGTTGTAATCATTTCATTCACTCTAATATAATATGATGGTTCTATTATTTATAAGTTATCACGTGTTGTAATACAAAGGTTATAGTTTCCACAACATAGTTATAATATATTTTTACATATTAATATCCTTTGGTATATGGGTAGGTGTATTTGAGGTCACATAAAACTAATATATTAGTTTCTATTTACGAATACCAAATCCATAAAATTATAATTTCTATGGGAGAGTGTACCACTTATATGGTTTATTCTTTGGCTCGATTCATGCATCATATAGTTTACGATCTCGATGATAATGTGTGATGTATAATTGATGATATTTTATATATAGAAAACAGAGGTATATTATCCTAATTTTTTTTTTCATAAAATCCATTATTGATAGTATTTTAAATATTAATATATAAATCCACAAATTTATCATAATCATGAAGAAATAGTTGAGGAGGCATAGGTTGTAAAAATAATCATTTACTAGAGGATATAAATAAACAAAAGTGAGGTATATAGAATCATATTTATAGAATTTTAGTGAATAAATTTATTTAATTATGATGGTTCCACCATTTATTATTATAGTTCATGTTTTTCTGTGTATTTGAAGATAGATTTTTTAGATAAATTTTGTTATGGAAAGGAATTAGATATCATTATAAATATGATTTTTATGCGGAGATACTCAATTGCCATGGAATATTTTTCTTAGAAATATTTATATATCTTTGTTTTTTTTGGAATCATTTTTGAGATTATTTTTTATAAAAATTCATGTTTTTCAACTCTTCAAGATCAAAATAAACACTAAATCATGGGTATTATTTGTGGGAGTTCAAGTGTGTTAGAGTTTAGGTTTAGGTTTGTGAGTACGTTTCTCATTTAACTATATTTATTATCATAATATAAATAGAAATATTTTAATTTTTAGAGGGGATTATAGTTGAAGTTTTTTCATCATGTTAATTCACTAATATTATATCAATTACCCTCAGATTCTAACTTTTTAGGAACCCCTTTGAATAACCTATCACACCGGTTAAGGTATTATGACCCAAATGTTAACATTATGATCTTTTATTCATTTTTACTATAATACATGAATGAAAAGAATAGTATGATAATGAGTTTTTTACATTGTTCAACCCCAATGTGCTTAGGTGATCCATTTTTTAGAGTTATCTATGCCATACAGGTTTACAATTTCATGTTTTTCAATACAAGAGGATTGGATCTCTCCTTTAATCCTTTGTAGAATGATATTCCTTCTAAAAATAAGATTTATACTCACAAAAATTTACAATAATATTATGAATAAAATTTTGGTTAAGATAATCAATATATTCAAGATTTCACTACATAAATAAGTATAAATTTACTCTAATTAAAAGGTAAACTTCTTTAAGATTATAATAGAAAAAAAACGTCTCAATGAATTTGGTCATTACTCAAATTTTTTCTATTGATTATTATAATTTCAACTTCCCTATTAATTTATATTTTCTACTATATAAACTGTAATGTACTGGACCTCTACGGTCCACTCCTCTACGGAAATATAGTGTTTGAGGTGTTCTATGAGGTCATTGTGACTTATCCCCAACACTTTTCCAAATTTCCAATTCTGCGAATAGTTGAATCGATGAGACTGATGTGAACAGTTCCATCAGTGAGACCAATATGAACAATTCCATTGGTGAGACCGATGATAAAAGTTCCATCATTGAGACAGATGCGAACGGTTTAATCAGCTGGACCGATCCGAATAGTTCCCTCGGCAAGATCGATGTGAACAGTTCCATCGGTGTGATAGATTCCAATAGTTCCATGGTTGAGATCAATGTGAATAGTTCAATCAGTGAGACCAATTCGAACAGTTCCATCGGTGAGACAGATGTGAACAGTTCCATCGGTGGGACTGATGGGAACAATTATATCGGTGATACATATTGGAATATTACCATCTGTGAGACCAATGCGAAGAGTTCGATCAGTGAGACCGATGCGAACAGTTCCATCGGTGAGACCGATGCAAACAGTTCCATCAGAGACACTGATGTGAAGAGTTCCATCAGTGAGACCGATGCGAGAATTGCCATCAGTGAGACTGATGGGAACAGATCCATCGGTGAGACCGATGCGAACAATTCCATCGGTGTGACTGATGCGAAGAGTTCCATCGGTGAGATCGATGCGAACAGTTCCATCGGTGAGAGAGATTTGAAAAGTTCAATCGGTGAGACCGATGCGAATAGTTCCATCGGTGTGACTGAAGTGAACAATACCATTGGTATCAATGAGTCATTCTGTGAAGAGTACCATCTGTATTGGTGAGTCATTCTTTGAACAGTACCATCATTATCGATGAGTCATTCTTTGAAATTCACTATCAGTACTGGTGAGTCATTCTATAAATAGTACCATCGGTATCGGTGAGTCAATTTCTGAAATGTACCATTGGTATCAGTGAGTTATTATGTGAAGAGTACCATCAGTATTAGTGAGTCATTTGGTGAACAGTACCATTGGTATCTATGAGTCATTCTGTGAACAATACCATCAGCATCAGCGAGTCATTATATGAACAATACTATCCGTATCAGTGAGTCATCATGTGAATAGCCCCATCAATATCAGTGAGTCATTCTGTGAATAGTACCATCCATATCATCGATTCACTCTGTGGATAGTGCCATCAGTACCACTGAGTCATTCTATGAACTGTACCATTGGTATTGGTGAGTCATTATGTGAACAGTGCCATCGGTGTCAGTGAGTAATTCTATGAATAGTGTTTCTAGGATCGGTAGGTGTATAGTGTTTCTAGGATCGGTAGGTGTATAGTGTTTCCAGAATCATTAGGTGTACAATGTTTCCAGGATCGTGAATAGTGTTTCCAGCTTCCTATAATCACCCCTTTGATGTTTTCTTTAATATAAAACACATTAAATGCCTCGTTTTAAGGTATTTAAGGCTGAATCAAATCCCTTAACTCCTATATTAATTTTCCAATGGCTCAGGAGGCTTTTACTTTTTCAAACTATGTGGTTTAATGCGATCGGCTTTTAATGGAAAATCCAGCGTATCTTAAACGTACTCTATAAATCTTCTTAAGGGAAGAGATATATTCCTACCTTGTTCTTCCTTATTTTTCCCTAATGCGAGATGCTCTTACATTTACTTCATCCCCAAGGACCAATGTGACCAAACCTTAATCCTCAGACCATTTCCCCCTCAAAGTTTCTTCCTATTGCATGTACACCCCTTGTTTTGGTGCAAGTAGAAAGTGTCAATCCTTTTTCAACAGAAGGTATGATCTACCTCTGTTGTTGTGTTTTCATCAGTCCTTCTTCCCTTGTTTCTACTTGGCATGCTATTTCATGTTATATCAATTCATCAAATAGATTTATCTTGCATGTCGAATGGTGCGGTCGTGCCGCGACATCCTCGGTTGGATGTAGTTGTTACAGTAGGAGGCGATCATGATCCATTATGTGGATCATTCTCATATAAAAAATGTCCAAATTTTTTTGAGGTAGGGGATTCATTGATTCTCTATTCTTTTATGTGCAACTATAGAGTTATCATGTTTTCTCCCACTGGATCACAATGGAATTTACAAAATAAATATTTGAACTGGATAAATAAATTGATATCAATATTTTTTTATTGCCTCTTTTTTTCTAGATAGTGTGATGTCTATGATTTCTTTGTTAAGATTTTCTTTCTTGATATAAATTGGTAAAAAAAATATACTAGGATTAATTTTAAATTAATTGTCAAATATAATGATGCATTTTATTGAATCTGTTTTTTGTTGTTGTAATTTTATGTTAATAAAATTGATGAAGGAAGTGTGTTTAATAATTTTGTGATAGCTATGATAGATTGCTATTTAGGTTAACCATATTTGGAAGCTAAGAATAATAAATCAGTTTATTCCAGATGGATTGAAGAACTGGCTGTTCGATAAAAAGATAATGCCTCATAGGGTTTTGAGTAACCCTCTTGCTTGTAAAGGGGAGCAACCTTATGCTTTGAACTATGAGAGCTCATTGTGTTTGAAGTTTGGATTCCTTGTTTAAGGGCCAAGAGACCAAATTATATGCGGTTTTTTTCTTCTTGTGTTGTGTTGTGATCATGGAAGGCTGTTGTGATATGTGGGGGCTGGGAGGCCTATTGGCTATAGAAGCAATTGATGCGAATAGTGGTGAGATGCATTGGTTTCTGCATGTGGGTGTCGGGGTGGACACCGGGGATGATGAAATAAGATAGATGTGAATGTTTGGATTCTTGTCGATTCTTGTTGGTTGTTTATATTCATTAATTTCCCCACTACTCAAGTTAGCTAGTTTTCTTAACCTTCTTCCGAAATGGGTGAAGTCGCACAAGGTATGCCACATGCTTTCCGTGTCTAGCTTACTGAGGGAGGATATATCTATGCTCTCTCTGTAGGTGGAAAAGACTCGACAGATAGTTCACCTACTCACCATGTTGATCCCCTTGTGTTTAGTAGTATAGATTTTTTTCTAGATTTATATGGAATATGGGAAAGTAATTCAATTAATAAATGATTGAATAAATGATGTTAACACATGGGGTCAGATCTTGCTGGGACGCACTACTGAGGTAGAAATTTAATGGAACAGTGGACCTTGGGTTTGATTCTAATGGTTAATTAATTTTTAAATAATTAATTAACGTAAAGTGAAATTGATAAAAGGTATTGAAGTAATGTAATAAAACTCTTTAACTAGTTGTGTACTTATAGGATACATAGTCTTAGAAGTGGCAACCAAGAGTTCGGGAGACGTTAGATGAAATTGAGTCAAATATGAGGTTATGCCCATAGTGTGGTTGTGAGATATAGTATATTCTTTACTTTTTGTGTTTCTATATGATACTCCACCCTGTCAGTTAAAGAAACTGACACCCTGGGGATTCTGAGCCCTTGGGGGGGGGGGGGTGTTTTCCCCAACATCTCGATGGGAGGATGGATGACTACACCCTTTGGCCTCAATCTCTTCTCTTGGTTGTGACTTGTTCTGGTAGGAAAAATTGTTAGTTTTCCCCATATATATGTGTTGAAGGCTATAAGGAATTGTGGTTATTCACACACATATATTCTGGATATAGTTTTCTATGGACTACTATAGGTGTAACATGTATAGGCTATGATGGCTTGAGGATCCTTACTCGGTGTATGTGCCATAATGGATTGAGGTATAATACTTGAGGTATATTACACATTATAAGGGCTCTGGTGGCATCCGAAAACTACCTGGTTACTTTTCATACGTGGATGTGGTGTGTTTGTAGCATGAGGTGCATGTTGTGGTTCTTCGCCCAGGTGTTTGCGGGCAAACCTTTTTGGAGAGAGATTCTTAGGACGTGTGACGTTGGGGAAAAGTGTCAAGCTGGTGGGGAAATAGTAGCGGGGTACCCTTGATATTATTTATTATATTATATATATTGTATGTGATACTTAGTGAGAGTATCCATGGTTAGTATTGGAACATAATATAACTCTTTAGGTGACAAGTTAGATTCACTTGATGTTTATTGTGATTTAGAGTGATATCTTTACATTTTCATGTGAGGCTCTGGGGAGGATCCTATTGAGTATACTATTATAGTAACCCTATGTATTTATAAACTAATTATCAGGTCATTTGGAGAAGGTTGGAGATCAGGCTGGTTACTACTATCTTGGGGTTGCAGGAGCTATTCGGGCTTAATGTTTACGGCTATTTCTACTTTCTTTTGGTTACTTGCAATTTTCTCCTTTCAGTTGTAGTAGATTTGCATGACATTACATATGTATACTTGGGATTTATTTTATATTTATGTCTGAGTTGGAGTTGGTTGGTGTCTATCTTATCTCTCTCTTTCGCATGTGTTCTCTTAGAGGGTAATGCCTCCCATTTGTGTGTTTACTATACCCTCGGTGCTAGTCACCAACTCAGGTCCTACTTGAGGAGGGACTCTGGGGTCATTATCTCTCTTCTCACATTTTCGTACCAGGAGGGGTACACCTCGTTGGGAGGGGGTCGTGATAGGGTGGTATCGAAGGTCTGGTTGAGGGATATGATGGAGTTTGGTGTTATTTATAGCTGAGGTTACATGGGTTAGTAGGTTAACAGTGTCAGTCAAGTTTAGAAAGTGATATAAACACTGAAGACCAGTTGAGACATAGGTGTTTAGGGACACCTATGATCTGATGAATAGACCTTTACGTTTACATTGGCTTCTAAATGAGGTGATATGAGTTGCATGGTGGAGACCTTGGAAAGGATCAGGAAACATTCTTCTTTGTGCCTGTGTTTTAACGGGTAGAACTTGGGATAGGTTATCCTAAAACTAATAAAAGAAAAAAACTAATTAATTATTGTTGCGTCTTCCATTTTCCATATTTTGGAGCTCTAACTATTTTTTATTTTGCAGGTATGGATCCAGGTCGACGTCTTCATCAGGTCCGCATAGAAGATGTCCAATAGGCTGTTCCAATAGATTGCTGTAGAGTAGAGGTTAACGATGATGAAATATGGAGAAGGAAGATCCGTGAGTTTTAGCGCTAGAGTCTGCAAAAGTACGAGGGATCCATTTTAGATGCAGTTAGGGAAGACCGATTATAGGAGGTCGAGATAGGCTTCATTATGACCGGTGCTCAGAAGGAGCATTGTGTGTCTTTGGTTGTGATGATGCTGTGTGGAGAAGAAAGGCAGTGGTGGATCTTGTTCCTTGGGGATCGCAGGGAGTCATCGATATCATGGGATGATTTCTGAGACAAGTTTAGAGTTGAGTTTCTTTCATAGGCCTCAAAGGCGTCCAATCACCAGGAGATTCTTACCCTTCGACAGGAGAGCTCCAGTGTATGAGATTTTGTAATCTCTTTCATGAAGCCTTTACGACATGCTTCTGACATGTTTCTAGATGAGGTGGCCAGGGTGAGTCATTTCGAGGAGGCTTTTCATCCAGAGATCAAGCACTAGGTCACCCTATTTATGCTGAACACATATCTTGAGGTGGAGGTGAGGGAAGATGTCAACAAGAGGACATTGTATAGAACCGGATTGTCACAAGAGGGTAGTTGTCATGATTCCTCCCGAAGCAAGGATACAGTTTGGGGTTCGCATCATTCAAGTATGAAGAGTTTCCGTTCTTCCAGGTGTAGGTCTTCAGCATCTCATTTCTATGGGGGATGCATCTCTTAGGCCTATTCCAAGGGATAATCCACCTATTTTTATTGTGGTGGTCAAGGTCATCATTAGCGAGATTTCCTGACCTTTTAGAGTAGTCATCGTGCACCAGGTGTTCCACTCTTGGTTCCTCCGATACGGCGGTTCTAGCTGAGGTAGTAGCAGTAAGTCATAGATGATTTAGATCTGAAGAGAGTAGATGGGGTAGGTATAGGACAACCCCGTGATGCTCCCCATCCTTATAGGTTAGAGCTAAACCATGTTAGTGCTCTTCATTAGGGCCAGAGAGGTCATAGAGGAGGTTGTAGTCAGCTTCATGTTTTAGCGTTTCCAGTGCCAGGCGAGCCAGACCTCATTCGAGGTACCCTTTTCTTATTTTCTACCTATTTTTTTCCCTTGTTTGATTCCATATAAACACACTCTTTATATCACCACCCATTTTCCATGTTTTGGGACATGATGTAGAGAGGATTCTATTTCCCTTGGCATTGGATACACCAATTGGAGGTCATGATAACTTATTTGATGTATGTAAAGACTGCGAGCTAGTGCTGGGGAAACACCTCTCTTGTAGACATTTCCTATGTTTACGGATACAACCATATAATGTCATCTTAGGCATGAATTTTTTGTATTCCATGTAGGCTATCATGGATTGAATTAGGAGGTAGGTTGTGTTTTTCATTGAAGATGGAGAGATAGTAGTGTTTTTTGGTGAGCAAGACACTCAGATGGGTCATAGGCGTGTTTCGTCCTTATAATCCATGGTGTCTAAACTGATGTTGATTTCTTCAGAGGCTCAATAGTTTTCATTTCCTAGGGTTTTATAAGAGTTCCCTAATGTCTTTTCAGAAGAGGCTGTATCATTACCCCCGTAATGAGAGATCAAGTTTGGGATCAAGATACAACTAGGTGCATATGCTATCTCTATGTTTCCATATAGGATGGCCCCTTCTGAGTTACGAGAGATAAGTATACAGCTTGATGGTGTGTTTCAGTGTGGTTTTTTTCGGCCGAGTGTGTCACCATGGGGTGCACCAGTTTGGTTCATAAAGAATGGTGACAGTATTCTGTGGTTTTGTATCGATTATCATCACTTAAACAAAGGGAAAATGAATAATTTCTATCTTCTTCTATGGATTGATGAATTATTCGATCAACTGAAGTGTGAATGTTCGTTCTTAAAGATCGACTTTCGATCATGATATCATCTGATGCGTGTGAAGGATGAGAATATCTCGAAGATTTCTTTCGGTTGTCATTGTGGGATTTTAGAGTTCATTGTAATGCCATTCTATGGGATAAATGCTTTAGATGTTTTCATGGGATTGATGAAAACTGTGTTCTATGAGATCCCATATAAGTTCATGGTGGTATTCATTGATGACATCCTTGTGTACTCCACGTTTGGTGAGGATCATGCAAAGCATCTAAACACAGTTTTGGGAGTTCTTCATCAATATCAGCTGTTTGGGAAGTTGTCAAAGTGTGAGTTTTGGGCACAATAAATATGTTTCATGGGGTATATTGTGTCCCTGTAGGGTGTAGCTATAGATCTATTGAAGATATAAGTATTTGTGTCTTGGGAAGCTCCCAAGATAGTGGTATAGGTCCGAAGTTATCATGGTATCGTAGGATACTATAGGTGGTTCATAGATGATTTCTCTTGGGTTCCAACTCCTCAGATAACATTGACCCAGAAGGATCCATTATTCATGTGGATTGATCAGGGTAAGGAAGCTTTCAAGTATCTAAATGAGAATCTGTTATATGCTCCAGTTCGTTGTCTTCCAACCGAGGAAGTTCAGTTAGATGTTTTCTGTGATGCTTGGCATCTAGGGCTAGGCTGTGTTCCGAGGCTGAAGAGATCCATTTTTTCTTATGGGTCTCTACATTTTCATCCCTGTGAACATAACTATGAAACCCATGATCTCGAGTTAGTGGATATTGTGTTTTCATAGATTTTTTGGAGACATTACCTCATTGGAGAGCGCTTTGACATTTTCACCAATCATAAGAGCCTGAGTTATGTTTTCTCCCATCATGACATGAACGTGTGGCATCATCAGTGGATGGAGTTCGTATAGGAATACAACTTCAAAAAATCGTATACACCTGAAGAGGGGTACACCATGTGGGGAGGGAGTCGTGATAGAAACCCAAAAATTAACATTAATATTTTCAATCTAAATTAGTCTCAAACAATAAATAACCAAGAATAATAAAATCTATCATGGACCAGATAATCTATCATGTGTGATAATTAAATTCCAAAATAGGATTTCCATAGGTATAATATAGAAACTTATAGGGGGATAAATAATCCAGGGGATTCTTAGAAGTTTTTTTATATTTTTTAAACTATGTGTATGAAAATATGGTTATGTTTATTGAATGTTTTTTGGGTAAATCAAATAATTGGTTAATCATAAAGATATGTATCTATATAAATATAGAAGATAATATATATAAAGTACATTCCCAATTTTTTTTATATTTAGGTATGTGTGTATTTGAAATATGATTTATAGAGAAGCTATGATGAGTTTCAGATAATTATTAAAGAAATAAATATAGTCAACAATTATGTTCCACAAAATTAATATTTTAGAGGATGACATCCCAAAATAATTAAGGAGAATGACAAATATTGTTTTGATGAAGTTTTATTATTGACAATGGTGGAGGATTAAGTTCCTTGGAATGGGGTATATTACTGATGGGGGGGGGGTTGAATCTATAGTACTTATTTTATAGTTTATTTTCTCATAAAAAATTTATATGAGTTTTTTTGATAATGATATAATAAATTATTATTTAATAGCCTTACCTAAATAGATATTAAATAAGAAACAAATCACATAATATTTTTTAGAAAGTTCTCCCCCAAGGTGGGAGACTAACTGCTTTCTATTATTGGGTGGAGCTTCATTCGTATATTTTAAACTAATTTAAAAGTTGATGATAAGTGTTTTTGAGTTGGTATCATCCTAAACCCAAGATTGTTTCCCATAAATTTTTCTACCAACATAATTTATACTAGTTACCACCAATTGAGAATTATGATCCACTGGAACATTAAATAATATATTGAGACGAACTCCATGATTTGATAACATCACTATATGTGATATTATTCTTAATCATCAAGGAATTAAACTATCAATATATATAGTCAGAATCATCATATTCATATCATCTTCATTCTTCATAAATACACATATAGTTTTCTTCTTAAATGTTGTATCAAGACTTCTTCTTACTATCTAAATTTATATCTCTTCAATGTTATCAGTATTAAAAACCCCAAATATTAAATCCTAAAATTTCCATTTATTTAATACTTGGAATTATATGAAATATATGTCAAAAACCTCTCAAATATTCCTGTTATCTACTTTAATATGATCCTCATAAATTTATTTAGGAAAGTTTAATTAAAAAATTCTAAATAAAATCTTTCAATTTCACCTCCATGTTTGTATTAAAAACCTAAAATGAACGTGGCATGGAATATATAATGATGGAATAAATCCTTCCCCTATAATTCTATTTAAAACAAAAATATGATATTAATTTATTCTTATGGAAGGTAAACACATAAAAATTTGATGCCATATTTGGATGATATTTTATTCTAAAATATACTTCCACACCGTGTTCCTTTTCTTCAAAACATGTCATCAAATCACCATCATTAAAAATCAACATCAAATGAATTTTGACAAATAAGAGTGGTTTCCATATCCTATTAAATGTAATTTATAATCTCTATCACTAGCATAATAATAAATGGTTTAACCCATGAGAATAAGGGTGAGTTACTTAGGTGATTATTTTCACTATACTACTAGAAAACTAGGATAAGAAAATTGGTTCATGAGAGGAAAGTGTGTATAAAATTAAAATAGAGAAAGAAATGATTATAAGGTGTTAATAGTTTTTGAAAAAAATATAGAGTAATATACATTCTAAAAAAATACCAAAGTGTAGTAAAAATGATACATCATATAAAAAAACATTATATTGAATGTGTTCAACAAGTCTTTCTAATAGAATTTTATTCAAATATAATCATTTTTTCATATTTAAATTTCTATTCATCTAGTCCCAACACTGAATATGTTCATTTATTGTAATAGGAAAAAGTTAAAATTACCTTGAAGTTTATTTTCCTCCACCAATATATCAAACAAAATCAAGAACTGAATTGAAAGAGATAAATCCTAAAAAAATTATAATTATACATAATTAAAGATAATAATAACATGAATTCATTATAAAAATAAATTAATTTTCAAATCCTCAACTTGTTTTTAATCATTAAATCGTACCTCCCACAATGTTTCTTCCCTTAGGATCTGATAATTATTCTACGTATGAACCCCAATTTGTTAGTCAATGCACCCTAAATATTCCTATGAAAAAAGGATAACCAAAAATTTAATAAGAATATACCATGTAATTCCTCACATATAATGTCTTGAAATTCATATTTCCCTCCTAGATGTTTAATATTCATAGTATTCTTTAGGTGACTCTGGATGAAATTTATGGGAAATATTACTTCCCCTACATTCACATCCATCAAATCTAGTATGAAGCACCTAGATGAATTTCTATTTATAATATCGTTTTCAAAAATATCACAGGATTCTCACAATGTATTCTTATTAAATCATTATTAAAACTTAATATCAATAATTATATCCATTTTATGAGTTTTCATTTGAAAGAGTTTAGTGAACTCTAACACCCCAAACCCATGCCCCCATAATTCAATGAGAATAAACACATTCTTTATATACTAGATTTAAAATGAACCAAAGCGACCCAATTTTAGCAATAACTAATAACAATATTATCATGACCCATCCCCCAGGGCCCATACCATGACATAGCCCAAGCCCACCTCCCGAAGGCTAGGGGTAGGCGACTTGATCCGAAGGCGTCAACCTGCAAGTGGGAGGCATTTTCCTGGATACCTGTACCCACATGAACTCACAAACCAAATACACAAATCTTAAAGGTGAAAAAAAATTTATTTAAAACTAGTATACAACAACAAGCGAAGCGCTGAGTGGTAAAAACAGACCAATATACTATCCCGACAAAAGAATTTGAAACCTCAAGGTACAAAGGGAGCACCGATGGCCATCTGTGAAAAAATTTCACCTGATCGATAGAGTAGTGAAGCTACTAGAATCCAAAGTAGTATGTCATATCCACCTGGTCCTACTGGGACCCGACTATTCCTTGTCCACCGTGTATATCATTGTAACGTCTGTATGTATCATCTCCCTAATCACCTATATCGAAACGTCGAACATCTGCACCAGAAAAAACATGTACGGGAGAAGCCCTTCCAGGGGTGAGTAACTCAGTACTCAGTAGTGGACCCTGAGACCCTTTATGGTCTATTATAAAAACACAAAGGAAAAAACCAAAAAACAACCGTAAAGTAGACCAAAAATAAATAAACACAGGTAAACCACAAATCCAAAACCACAAAGCCACAAAGATTATGCATTTTTAGCTCTACTCAAGTACTTGACCATACATATATCTAGGTTTTCCAGATATATTCGTCTCCGCAAAAAATAAACATAAGTATCAAACCTCAAATCCATTAAGAGGATTTCCAAAGATGGATCAAAGTGTAAATCAAAGATCAAGAGTACATGATCCATTATCAAGCCATACCTGATGGAACCCATCTAATAGATGTACTCCATCAGCTACAACTCAACCATTCCTAATGGTATATCCAAAAGGACATGCTCCATTAGGAACATTGTACTATAATTGTAACATCCCAAGTAATTAATGAATAATTTATATTTTTTATCTATTTCTATTAATGAATTATATAGTGTTTTAGAGGCATAAAATGAGAATAAATCCAATCTTAAGCATGGAATACACTAATATTTTTAAAAGATTGTTTTTCTGCCTTTTGATGGAAAACCATTTTTAAATATATCTTTTTAAAATTTTATAATCTCTATTTGACTAAATAAACTTATTCTGTATGATTGGGAAATTGAAATTTACTTTGGGTAAATTTTTGGTATCTTTCCGATAAAGTTCATTTTTTAATGAATAGTGAAAAATGCTGTATTTTAATTCAAAAACTCTTTTTAATCTAATTTATTTATATTATTATATTATCTTTTGAATTGGTTTTAAATTTCAAGTAGAATATATTTTTACCATTTAATCCAATGGTGGTCATTGGAATGAATTTCACTTTGAAATTGGACTTAAACTAGTGTCAATCTTTTGATACTTATTATTTCCTAAAAACACGCTATTTGCTCTGAAAGCAGGAATTAATTATTAAATTAATTAATGTAACTTATATGTTTTGAATTTTGTAAAATAGACATCATTTTTGAATTCGAAATATCAAATATAGCTTATGGTGAAGTTTTGGTATTTTTCTGTAAAACTTCAATTTTTGATGAATAGTGAAACCACTAAGTGGTACTTAAAAAACTGATTTTTCATTTAAATGAAATTTTACCACCTCTGTGTTTCGAATTTCAAAAATCCTACATATATGGTTGTCATTAATGAGTAAAATGTGGTTCAACGGGATTAATTTTTTTTGGTGAATAGTAACTTTTAAGTTTTTAATCGCGATTAGAGGTAATTAGTGTAATTTAAGGTAAGAATAATGTTTTAACAATATGAAATGAACTTGACACATGTCCTACCCTTATTGAATGTGTCATGGACGACCAATAAAATCCATGGGTCACCTTGGGGACCCCATGGAGCCACTTTGAGAGGAAAATGACATTAATATCTTGTTATTTAATGTAAAAGTAGAAATGACACAAACATGAGTTGTTTTACTAAAACAATTTTTAAATGGGGTTATACAAGTCAGAGTTTTAACTATAAATAGTAATTGGAAATATAAAAATATTTTATATATGATAGTATTTTTTATAATTTTTAGACATTAAATAAATTAAATTATTTATGACACCATGATAATGCAGCGATTACCACATTATTTAACGATTTAAATAAAATGAAAATATAATGTAAAATATAAGACCTACACTTGTCAAAAACCAATTTTATGGGTGGATTTCGAACCCTTATCACATTATCCTTGAAATTTATAATTGTGGGACCTTTTTTATCCAAAATTCATTTTATAACAAAGTATCTTTTCTTAACTTTCCAAGAGTGCCCCTCCTCTCCTCTTATAAAAGGCCCCCACCTCTACCACCTTACCCACACTTCCTAAGCCTTTGGATCGGCCAAAACCTACCCATTTTGTCTCCCCACATCCCTCTATAACTCTTAGAATCCTCACTTTGGGAAGAAGTCTTCCCAAGGAAGCCTTTGAGCTAAAATCAGAAAGAGTTACCCGATTTAAAGGTAGTGTCTTCTCTTGTGTTCTTATGTTTTATTTTTCTTCTCCAACCCACATAAACTCTTTTTATTCATTTATATGTAACAACACAAGTATATTACATATACTAGGATGTTGTTATAGGAAGGATTCGAGCTACACTTACACACACCTACATCTAATGGTTAAAGAACATACTATTTCCGTGGATGGCGAATTTTTGCCTCACGAAACGATGATTGTTCAACATTCTTTTAACACCTTAAAAGGTGGCCATTAAGATGACAATATATTTATATATGATATATAATATGTTTATGTTTTACTTAATCTTCTGTATTTTTCAATTATGTCATACCTTTATGG
Organism: Viscum album; assembly: GCA_963277665.1. Taxonomy (NCBI): domain Eukaryota; kingdom Viridiplantae; phylum Streptophyta; class Magnoliopsida; order Santalales; family Viscaceae; genus Viscum; species Viscum album. The sequence goes on from OY728122.1 coordinate 691,589,070, forward strand.
TTACCATTATGGGTAAACGCGAATTCATTTTAGGAAGTGCGGACTACTGCCCCCTCAAAGTGATTTGATTCGTTAATACCATATGTGGTACGTATAAAGGGTAGATTTAATGATATTATATATTATACCATACTGGAATTAAAATAATATTATGTATCATTATGTTTTAATTCCATTAAATATGAAATAGAAATGGAAGTAGCGTTCATGCGTACATACGGCTTACCTTCTCCATGAACGGTGCATTTCATTTCTTATCCCCAAATGTAATGTACTATTATAAGTACATAGATATAATGGATATATATGATCTATGTTAAATCTAAATGATTAATATAATTCTGGAATTAAAATATACATATCTCTCATTTAGTTTTAATTCCATTAATACGACATAGAAATGAAAGTAGCGTTCATGCGTACGTACGGATTACCGTCTCCATGAATTGTGCATTTCATTTATTAACTCTAAATGATTATGTAATATTATAAATTCATGTATATACTAGATATATATGATATATATGGCATCTACATCATGAATATCATTCTTGAGATAATGGATATTTGACTACGTGAACAACTTGTAAATATAAGAAGTTCATTTTTGACTCAAGTACCAATGATCGTTAAAATGACAGTTATAAACTTAAATAATAACATAGTGTTCATGACATGGAAATAAATGATATAAAAGGAATAATGGACTTCAAAAAGGTTCTTAATCAAGTAGAAATTAACTCAAGTTTATTATTCAGGATGTTAAATAACGATCAAGTCAAGTCGGACCCGAGGTATGGGACTTCGTCTCAATCTCCTTTCATTGAGGCATGTTTTGTTTTATACACAACTTTCTTTTATACGGTGTAAAAAACCTTTTGACTTTTATGCTTATTCAAAAGAAATATTTTTTTTATACGAATATTTTTACTAAACGACAAAAGGAATGTTTTTTTTGTCGTACGTATGCGGCGACAACGACTTCTCCACCGCCGTGACCATTATTTGAGTTTCAGCTTCCCCTTCAAGACATAACCATTTTTTGAATAAAAAAATAAATACCATGTTTTACTTTTCTTTTATTTTGGTATTGAAAATGATTTTCATAATGTTTTTATATCAATATGTTGTGTTGATATCTTGTGATTGAAAAGTGGAAATGTTGTGTTTCCTTTATGCATGTTTTATGTGATACGATTATGTTATGGTTCTTGGGCATTGTTATGATGATGGTTGGTTCCGTGATAAACTAAGGCGGGTGTGCCCGATATATCTCTCCAATGAATTGGGTAATGCGAAGGAGTTAAACTTTAAGGTTTCTTCGAAGATATTTAGGGAATATACTATGATGGGTATTCCAAACATAACCAAGAGGGTTACTTCCTATGTAAGAATGTTATGAATGCCTCAAGTTACCTTTATGTCTTATTATTTCTATGATTTATTCATGATTTGATGGGGTATGTTAAAGTGCTTATGTTTTATGAGTAAAGTATCATTTCATTGATTCTTATGTATACATGTACTCATGTTTCCTTTCCATATTTTTATATCCCTTGCTGAGATTTTTATGCTCATCCCAAGTTTTTGAAATGATTTTCACAGTTCAAGGGAAAGGTACATGATGTGATGATAGTGTCAAGGAAGTGTTAAGAAATAATCCATGTTTTATTTTAAATATGTTTCCGTTGATGGGAAAAATGTATACTATCTTTTATTGTAACCACTTTTTTTAAATGTGGGATGTAATGAATGTTTTATGATCTAATTCTCTAAAACTCTAAACCTGAAAAGATCCTCAAGGTGTATTCCTGTAATAACTCAAGATTAAGTAAGGTTTACGGATGGGGCCTTATAGTTGGTATCAGAGGTCAGTTTAGATAACTTTAGGAGTTAGAATTTTATTAAATGATTATCCAAAAATATTTTTTTATGGTCAAATTGAAATGATATAGAATTTGAAGATTACCATGTTGCTTCATCTTAGACATGTTTGTTTAGAATGGTTTTCCGTAGAGGAAACAGGGAAGCAGTGCTAGGAAGGCATACATGAGGAAATAACCTTCCGAATTAGAATCCTGAGATGGTCGGAATTGGAACAGAACAGTTTATTGCAGTAATGGCACAGTTGAATCAAGTGATAAATGGTGGCGGTCTCCATGCACGAGATCATCCAGATCAACTGCAGAGGAACATGTCTGTGGTGGAACATTTCATGAGGCAACATCCCCCATCATTCAGAGGATCATCTCACCCTGTGCTAGCTGAAGGGTGGATTAAATAACTGGAGAAGATTTTCGATGTCATGGGGTGTTCAGAAAATGAAAAGGTTAGTCTTGCTATTTACCGTTTGGAAGGTGAAGCAGATCAGTGGTGGTCGATGGTTAAAAATACCAGGGATGCTGATGATATTGATTCTCTCGACTGGGATGAATTCAAAGGTATGTTTCTTGAGAAGTATTTTCCTAAGGCTGTTCGACTTAGGATGGAAAATCAATTCTTGGAATTGAGGAAAGAGGAGGACTCAGTGGCTACCTATGTAGAAAGGTTCACTCGACTGGCAAGGTATGCTCCAAATTTTATCCGAGACCTTTATAGTAATGTCAATCGTTTTTACTCAGGATTAAAGCCAAAATATCGAAGGGAATTGGATTCTCGTGAGTTTAAAAGTTATGAAAAGCTTGTTCGAATTGCTGAGAAGGTGGAAATGGAGTTTTCCGATGATCAAGTGTTCTATAACAAACAGTAGAAGAAGAGACCGAGGTGACAGGAGAATGGAAAGAATTATTCAAAAAGGTATGACGGTAAGAAAACTAAGTTTCTAGTTTGTGATAAATGTTGTAAAAGGCATGTTGGGGAATGTCTTTTGAATTCTGGAAAGTGCTACCGATGTGGTAAGATGGGACATAAGGCTCGTGATTTCACTGAAAAAGATCAAGGTGATGGTAAGAACAAATTTGATTTAAAGATAGTGAAATGTTTTAAGTGCAATGAGATGGGTCACTATGCAAATGAGTGTCCGACAAAGAGATCGAGTGATGGGAAGCAGTTATACTACAAGAAGAAAGGGGTGGTGAAATCATTTGCAACTACTTCAGCAGATGTCGGGCCATCAAATGAAGTTGTGTCAGGTACTTTGTTTGTTTTTTCAGATTATGCCAGTGTGTTGTATGATTCGGGGTCTACACATTCCTTCATCTCTGAAACCATTTATAGTAAAATGGGAATACCATCTCAAGAAATGACTCCTAAACTTGTGGTAAAAACACTAGGGGGAAATTTTGAGGAAAAAAGAATTCATATGAATCTTCCTATCCTTATCCGTGGAAAGAACCTACTTGCGAACCTTATTATTTTACCTCTAGTAGAGTTTGATGTTATCCTGGGTATGGATTGGCTCTCTATTTACCATGCTAAGATTGACTATAGAGATAAAGAAGTTTCTTTTCAGAAAGACTTTCATTTTGCGTAAAAGAATGAACCCTTTCTGTTGATAACTTATCAAGAGGCCGAGAAACTTGTAAAAGATTGAAATGAATGTTACCTTGCACATATCTTTGAAAACAAGGGAACTGTTCAGATTAATGATGTGCCAGTGGTAAATGAGTGTCCTGATGTTTTTCTTGATGAGTTTCCTGGAATAATACCAGATCAGGCAGTTGAATTTACTGTTGACTTAGTTCCTGATGCTAAGCCAATTTCAAAACCCCCTTATCGAATGACTCAAATTGAATTTTTAGAGTTGAAGGAGCAATTGCAAGATTTATTAGAGAAAGGTTTCATTCGACCTAGAAAATCACTATGGGGTGCTCCTGTTTTATTTTTTAAAAACAAAGATGGTTCAATGAGACTTTGAATTGATTATAGAGCCATGAATAACATCACTGTTAAGAAAAAATATCCTTTTCCTCATATTGATGATTTGTTTGATCAGCTCCAGGGAGCCCAGTATTTTTCAAAGATTGACCTGAGATCGGGGTACCATCAGTTGAAGGTAATGGAAGCAGATTTTCCAAAGACTGCGTTTCATACAAGATATGGCCATTATGAATTTGTATTAATTCCTTTTGGGCTAACCAATGCACCTGCTGTATTCATGGACTTAATGAATAGAATTTTCCATGATTTCTTGGATATGTTTGTAGTTGTTTTCATTGATGATATTTTGGTGTTTTCTAAAAGTAAAGAGGAGATTGAAAGACATTTAAGGGTTATTTTCCAAACCTTAAAAGGAAAGAAATTGTATGGGAAATTTAGAAAGTGTGAGTTTTGTTGCAAAAAATTTCTTTCCTTGGTCACATTGTTTCTAAAGATGGGATAACTGTTGATCCTGCAAAAACAAAGGCTGTTGAAGAATGGCCAAGACCCACAAATGTAACTGAGATTCGAAGTTTCCTTGGTTTGGAAGTCTATTACCGAAGTTTTGTTAGAAATTTTTCATGGTTATATAGTCCAATGACTAAGCTAACTCAGAATGGTGTTAAGTTTATCTGGACAAAAGAATGTGATGATTGTTTTCAGGAATTGAAAAGAAGATTGGTGAATGATCTAGTTTTGGCACTACCTTCCAGGAATGGTGAGTTTGTTATCTACAATGATGCTTCATTGAAAGGACTCAGTTGTGTCCTAATGAAGAATGATCAGGTAATTGCTTATGCTTCACGTCAGTTGAAAACTAACGAGGTAAATTACCCTACACATGATTTGGAATTATCTTCTGTTGTTTTCGCTTTAAAAATTTGGAGGCATCATTTGTATGGAGTAAAGTGTGAAATATATACCGATCACAAAAGTTTAAAGTATATATCACTCAGAAATAATTGAACATGAGACAGAGGAGATGGCTAGAATTAATGAAGGATTATGATTGTACAATTCATTACCATATGGGAAAAGTAAATAAAGTGGCTGATTCTTTGAGTTGAAAAAGTAATTATTTATTAACAATGATGCGTTTGGAACGTGAGCCTTTGGTTAAGGATTTGATGAACATTGACATAGAAGTTTTTGGTGCAGGATGTTCTTCTATTTTGATTCAGGTATCAGTGAAATCTTCTCTATAAAACAGAATCAGGCAAGCACAGAAGCAAGACAGTGAGTTGCAGAAAAAGGAAGAGCTGGTTCAGAAGGGTAAGTTGACCGAATTCAACATTGATAATGATTTTGTTTTGAGATTTGGGAAGAGATTGTCTGTGCCTTGTGACACACAGTTGAAGAGAGAGTTGTTATGTGAAGCTCATAGTTCTCCATTTTCAGTTCATCCTGGCACTACTAAGATGTACAAAGATCTGCGGGAGTATTACTGGTGGGATGGAATGAAAAGAGATATTGCTAATTATACAGTGAAGTGTTTGACTTGTCAACAGGTTAAAGCAGAGCAGCAGTTACCGAAAGGGATGCTTCAGCCTTTACCAGTCCCAGAGTGGAAATGAGAAAATATATCCATGGACTTTGTTGTGGGATTGCCGAAGACACCTCGAGGAAACAATGCAATCTGGGTTATTGTTGATCGCTTGACTAAATCGGCTCATTTCCTTGCTATACGAGATACTTTTTCCCTAGATCAACTTTACCATTTGTATCTTGAAGATATAGTCAGGTTACATGGAGTTCCTCTCTCCATTGTATCTGATCGTGATCCCAGGTTTACTTCTAAATTCTGGAAAGGCCTTCAGAAGTCGTTGGGTACTGAATTAAATTTTAGTAAAACTTTTCATCCTCAATCAGATGGGCAGTTAGAACGAACAATTCAGACTTTGGACGATATGCTACGTGCTTGTTCGATGGATTATCAGGGAAGTTGAGACCATCATCTTTCTTTGGTTGAATTTTCATATAATAACAGTTTTCATTCCAGTATACAATTGGCCCCATTTGAGGCGTTATATGGGAAGCGGTGTCGAACTCCAGCTTTCTGGGATGAAGTGGGTGAAAGGAAGCTAATGGGACCAGAATTGGTAGAAGAGTTGGCAGAAAAAGTTTAGCTGATACAGAAACACATGAGAACAGCTCAGAGCAGGCATAAGAGTTATGCGGACAACATGAGGAAGGATCTCTCTTTTGAGGTAGGTGATCATGTTTTTCTAAAATTCTCACCCTGGAAAAGTGTGATGCGATTTGGTAAGAAAGTAAAGTTGAGTCCAAGGTTCATTGGACCATATGAAATTCTGGAGAGAGTTGGATTAGTTTCTTACCGAGTGGCTTTACCTCCAAGTTTATCTCAGGTACACAATTTTTTTCATGTTTCAATGTTAAGGAAGTACATGCCAAAGCCATCTCATGTTTTGAGTCTAGAGGTAGTTCAGCTGGAAGAGATCATATCTTATGAGGAACAACCAGTCCAGATTCTTGACCATAGGGAGTAAGTGTTACGGAATAAGGTGATTTATCAGGTAATGGTTTTGTGAAAAAAACCACATGATTGAAGAGGAAACATGGGAATCTGAAAATGGTATGAGGGATAAATACCCTCACTTATTCGATAAGTAAATAAATTGCGGGGACACAATTTTCTAAAGGGGGGAAAGATGTAACATCCCAAGTAAGTAATGAATAATAGATATTTTTTATCTATGTGTATTAATGAATTAGATAGTTTTTAGAGGCATACAATGAGAATAAATCCAATCTTAAGCATGGAATACACAAATATTTTTAAAAGATTATTTTACTGCATTTTGATGGAAAACCATTTTTAAATCAATGTTTTGACAATTTTATAAGCTCTATTTGTCGAAATAAACTTATTTTTTATGATTGGGAAATTGAAATTTACTTTGGGAGAATTTTTGGTATTTTTCCGATAAAGTTCATTTTTGTAATGAATAGTGAAAAATGTTGTATTTTAATTCAGAAACTCTTTTTAATCTAATTTATTTATATGATTATATTATATATTGAATTGGTTTTAAAGTTAAATTAGAATATATTTTTACCATTTTATCCAATTGTGGTCATTGGACTTAATTTCACTTTGAAATTGGACTTAAACTAGTGTCAATATTTTGACACTTATTGTTTCATAAAAACCCGCTATTTGCTCTGACAATGGGAATTAATTATTAAATTAATTAATGTAACTTATATGTTTTGAATTTTTTAAAATAGTCATCATTTTTGAATTCGTAATATCAAATATAGCTTAGGGTGAAGTTTTGGTATTTTTCTGAAAAACTTCAATTTTTGATGAATAGTGAAACCACTAAGTGGTACTTAAAAAAATGATTTTTCGTTTAAATGAAATTTTACCACCTCTGTGTTTTGAATTTCAAAAATCTGACATACATGGTTGTCATTAAGAAGTAAAATGTGGTTCAATTGGACTAATTTTTTTTGGTGAATAATAACTTTTAAATTTTAATCGCGATTAGAGGTAATTAGTGTAATTTAAGGTATGCATAATGTTTTTATAATATGAAATTAACTTGACACATGTACTACCTTTATTGGATGTGTCATGGCCAACCAATACAATCCATGGGTCAACTTGGGGACCCCATGGAGCCACTTTGGAGGGAAAATGACATTAATATCCTTTTATTTAATGTAAAAGTAAAAATGACACAACCATGAGTTGTTTTATTAAAACAATTTTTAAATGGGGTTATACAAGTCATATGTTTAACTATAAATAGTAATTGGAAAGTGAAACGACCTGAAATTTTGAATAAATCTTGTTTCCTAATTTTGTGTGTTATTCTATTTTTTTTATACTCAACAAAAATCTTTCATTTGATAACATGAGTATAATTAAAATGAGACCGTTGGGTTTTGACTGTTATATGACCATTGGTCAATATGACCACTGGAAACTAAACATTTCGATTTTTGACTCTAAATACAATTAATCTTGGTTAATTAATATAGAAATATGATTCGATGGTCTCACCCAGTAGTTTTGGACCAATCGAAGCCCATCTAACAGATCTTGGGAAGGAGGTAGCACCACTGGGCTTTGCTCTGGACCAAACCCAAGCCGAACTTCATCGTGTGATGTTAGAACGGAATCGCCTTCGCGAGAAGTTCAAACTGATAGAAATTACTACTCATGCGATGTTGGCCGAGCCTCCCTCGAATTCTCTCACCTTAGCACACCTTACACTTAGGTCATATGCTGGTGTGATAAGGGGCTATGTAAGGAGACCGTAACTGCCTTGTGTAATCCTTTATTTTAAATAAAAATTTCGATTTCTTCTTATGATGAATTTTATGAATTTTCGAATGACCGGATAAATATAGTATTCATATTTTTGATGAATTTTAGAAAAAGGATATTTTAAAAAATTTTATGTAAACCTTAAATAATTATAAATGTGTAATGATTTTCAAAAAACGGTCTTTTACAATTATGTTCAGTATGAAATTTAGAGTCTAATAAGATCAACATAATTTTTGATGAATAATAAATTATGAATAGTGATTTTATGCTTAGGATTAGTCATGTGACTAAATGGATTAGTAATCTCACTTAAAGAAAGTATTAATATAATCTAGGCACCTTGATTAAGTAATGTGATTCAATAAAATGGTTAAATAACGGTTTCATATATTATTATTCAAGTATTAGTTTTTTCAGGTGAATAGTGGTTTTTATTAAAATTTTAATTAAAAATATTTAGAAAATTATTTTTATAAAATGGATTTCATTTTTGTAATCAGAGCATCGATATTTGGTTAAGGTGAAATTTTTGGGATTTTTCTGAGAAAGTTGAATTTTCAGTGAATAGTAAAAAATACAGTTTTAGGGTTTCAGTATGTTTAATGACATCATAACTGTGTCATGATGATGTCATGAGATATTTTATGGGTTGGCCGACCAAAGGTGATGCATTATTGTATTGGGGGCCCCATGTGGCATAACTTCATGGGAAATATCATGGGGGAGCACATGGTTTTGAGAAACCCACTTTTGAGGTGTCCCTTGGCCATTAATGCCTTGTCCCCTCACTTTCCCTATAAATACCAAGACATAATCTCATCCATTTCTACTCCCCAATATCCCCCAACTAATTTCTGGTCTCATTACCTCCCAAGGAGTCCTCCCAAGGAGTCCTCCCAAGGTTCTCCCAAGCCCTCAAGGTCCCAACCTTTGAATTTTAAGAGTTACGTTTTAAGGTAAGGGATCCGATCACTCTCTTTCTTTTCAAGAAATCTCTTTTATGTAATTTCTTTTATGCTCCATGTTCTTATGTTAAAGGGTATTATTTTATACTCCTCTTACTGCCCTTTTCATGTTCACATAATGAGAGATCCCCCTCTGACTCTCATTATTTCGTTTTATGAAGTTTTAAGTGGCGCCATTAGGCTGCCAAATTTTTTAACGGATTCTTTCTCCCTTCTCATTTTTCAAGATCTATTTTCAGGAAAAGTATTTCAAGTTACTTTTTATTATGTTGGGGTATGATCTATAAATTTATCATACTGATCTTTTATGATCACATGATTAGAGACCCCATTTTATCTCTTCAATTCAGTATTTTGAAGTTTTAAGTGGCGCCGTTAGGCTGCCAAAATTTTTAATGGATTCTTTCTCCCTTCTCATTTTTCAAGATCTATTTTTATTTAAAGTATTTCAAGTTTTTTTTGGTTAAGTTGGGTTATGATCTATAAATTTATCATACTGATCTTTTATGATCACATGATGAGAGACCCCGTTTTATCTCTTCAATTCAGTATTTTGAAGTTTTAAGTGGCGCCGTTAGGCTGCCGAATTTTTAAGTAGTTCTTTCACCTTTCTCTTTTTTCAAAGTTCTAATTCCATATCAAGTATTGCAAGTTACATTTTATTATTTTGTGGTATGATCACTAAATCTATCATACTTATCATTTAATTTCATATTATGAGAGACCCTATTTGATCTCATCAATTCATTTTTGTTGAAGTTTATGTGGTGCCGTTAGGCTGTCGAATTTCTAAGGGGTTCTTTCACCCTTCTCATTTTCAAGATCTACTTTAATGTCAAGTCTTTCAAGTTTCATTTTATTATTTTGAGGTATTATCTCTATATCTATCATACTGATCATTTATGTTCATATGATGAGAGACCCTATTTGATCTCATCAATACATTTTTTTGTTGAAATTTAAGTGGCGTCGTTAGGCTGCCGAATTTCTAAGGGGTTCTTTCACCCTTATCGTTTTCAAGATCTACTTTCATGTCAAGTATTTCAAGTTCATTTTTATTATGTTGGGGTATTATCTATATATCAATCATACTGATCATTTATGTTCATATTATGAGAGACCCTATTTGATCTCATCAATTTATTTTTTGTTGAAGTTTAAGTGGTGCCGTTAGGCTGCCGAATTTCTAAGGGGTTCTTTCACCCATCTGGTTTTCAAGATCTACTTTCATGTCAAGTCTTTCAAGTCCATTTTTATTATGTTGGGGTATGATAACTATATCTATCATACTGATCATTTATGTTCATATGATGAGAGACCCTATTTGATCTCATCAATCCATTTTTGGAAGTTTTAAGTGAAACTTTAGGCTGCCAAATTCTCATAAGAGGAATCTTATTTTTGTCTTCCTTTCAATTTCTTCATTTCATATGGTATATCATTCAAATTTCATTACCATGTTCTTAAATACTTTATATTCTGTTCCCATACTGTTTTATGTCTCATTTTTGAGTGGGTGACCCATGTCCCCTCACTTTTCAATGTTTTCTAAATCCATGTATCATAACCGTTATGTTGCATAATTTTCGTCTCAAAATGCCTCCCTCTTTATCACAAAATTATTTTATGTTATTAAGTGAATACTCAAAGATCTTATTTCTATAGGGGTATTTAAATATATATGAAAATTTTCTATTTTAAATTCTGGGATTTATATACATGAAACCCGCTTTCCCTTTTCCGTGGGTTTAAAGTGACATAAAGATCATATCTTTAAAGCAGTTTTTAAAACGTTATGATTATGAAATGAAACCTATTTCTTTTATGATATATGGGTTGTTTATGAAATTATTTCTGATGATATATGTGTCTTACCTGATAATAAATAAATGTCAAGTGTGCGACCAGATAGCGCTCCAATGCATTGGGTAAAGACTTAATCTCTAGAGATGACTTTTTAGACTGATACCTTGGTGAATAACCTTGGAAATTTTTAAAGACACCTTGGGGATGGAACTTGGTGAAACGAAATGATTTTCAATATTAAATGTTGTAGCCACATCATTAAGTTATGAAAAATTTTATTTTTATTATGATAAATCTCATGGTTTCTTTCTTATGCCTTAATGTTCTTTTCATGACATTGTTGATGTATCCCAAGTTCACATGTTAAATGTTTCCCTTGTTTCCCTTACCGGGCCTTCTGCTCACCCTTTCTTTTGATGTATGTACCCAGGTTATGAGATGCAGTAATGAACCTAGAGTGAACATGAGGAGAAGCCTTTCAAGTGTTTAAGAAGAATGTTTTTTTGGTTTCATGTTTTATTTTCCTGGTTTCCAAGACACTAAACCTTAAATATCCTCAGTTTGGTAAAACGTAATGAATGTTTATGTGATAAAAAGGCGGGATGCTATAGTTGGTATCAAAGGATGGTTTAGTTATTTTTGGAAATTAGGATATGAAAACTTTAGGAAGAAACCTATAGAAAAGTTTAAATATAGGATGTCTTCCTGGTATTTTGGTGAGTATTGAGTAAGGGGTTGCCAAGAAAATACATCCCTGTCTGGATATGAGCAGGTAGAGGTGGCTCTAGCACAGATGTACATAGGGTTAAAACCCGAAAACACCTCTTTGAGCTAGACTCGAACGGGAACTGGTACACGACAACGGGCCTTGCTGCACTCTTGGTTGCGACACTCCCGCGGGATATGCTTTGGTAAATTCATATGCTTAGTATGAACCATTGTTAAAGGAACAAAGATAAAATAAAATAAAGATTCACATAAGAATATATGATCATGGATAACCTAGATGGGAACCTAGGGGATCACAAGTTAGGGTATACTTTTCTTCTACAAGTTATCCTTATATGCTTTAAGTTCCTTTTCATGATTATTGTCTAAGTATTCAAGTCCCTAATTGTACTTTGTTTTCATAGTTAATGGCGGGAAATGGAAGAACATGTCCCAACAACCAATGTGATAGGAAATGAGATGATTACCGTATTAATATGACAGAGATGATTAGGGGATTAAAAGATTATTATTATTTTGGAAGACGTTCAATATTTTGGGGACCCTATATGATCGAGGTAAATAGATTACTACAATATTTTCATTGAGGAGTAAGGTTGACTTATATTTTAAAGAATTGATGAATTTAAGGTAGACTTATAGTAATTTAGGTTAATTATGGAAATGATTAACCTATCTTGGGTAAAATATGTTTTGGTTAGCTACTTTTGTTATAAGATGTTAAGAGTGGTTGATGTGTTTTGGAGATGAACAATGAAGTTTATTTTGGAAGACTATGTTATCAAATTCTTCTTGTATTTGGGATTCAATCTTAGTGTGTTTTATTTTGAGGAATTTTAAGAATAGTTTTTTATGGAATGGTCTATGATGAACTTTTGGTAGTACCATGGATCTTTGAAGATTTAAAAGTAGTTTCCCTTCCTATGGGATTCTTTCTTTTTTGAAGAGTTGTTTTATCTTACCCTTTTTATTTTCGGGATAATGTTTAAAGGTAGAAGAAATTGATAGTTAATCTTTTGTGGATTAAGTGACTCTCAAGAATATGATTCTTGTGTTTTGATGAGACCAAGTGTTTTTGAATGTTCATCGTTTGGAGAAAAGATTAGTTTTGGGTAGAAACTTATTAATGGATGAAACTCTACATGAAGGTAGGTATATTTTCTTATGTTTTTGGTCTATGTATTAAATTAATTCCTCAAAATTATGAAAAGGAACGTAAAACAAAAACATTGTTGGTTTACGTTTCCTACTAAGTAATCAAATACCGTTTACACACATCATAGGTTTGGGATTTTATTATGGTTAACGTTCCCCTAATCATGTTCTCTATCACTCTCCCTCAGAACTTGACGCTTTTCTTTTCTTCCATGTCCATGTTTTCCTACATGGAATCCTAGTGTGGGTTAACTCGGGTTACCTTTGTACTTCCCTTTCTATATTTTAAAGTAATAGTTTTACTAACTCCTTTTCCGATGTGGGACTTTCAATGAAATTTCAAAGCCCAATTTTAAAAATTGCGAGGACATAATTTCTTAAAGGGGGAAGATTGTAACGACCCGAAATTTTGAATAAATCTTGTTTCCTAATTTTTTGTGATATTCTATTTTGTTTTATACTCAACAAAACTCTTTCATTTGATAACATGAGTATAATTAAAATGAGACCATTGGGTTTTGACTGTTATATGACCATTGGTCAATATGACCACTGAAAACTAAATGTTTCGATTTTTGACTCTAAATACAAGTAATCTTTGTTAATTAATATAGAAATAAGATTCAATGGCCTCACCCAGTAGTTTTGGACCAATTGAAGCCCATCTAACAGAACTTGGGAAGGAGGTAGCACCACTGGGCTTTGCTCTGCACCAAACCCAAGCCGAACTTCATCGTGTGATGTTAGAACGGAATCGCCTTCACGAGAAGTTAAAACTGATAGAAATTACAAGTCTTGCAATGTTGGCCGAGCCTCCCTCGAATTATCTCACCTTAGCACACATTGCAATTAGGTCATATGCTGGTGTGATAAGGGTCTATCTAAGGAGACCGTAACTGCCTTGTTTAATCCTTTATTTTAAATAAAAATTTCGATTTCTTCTTATGATGAAGTTTATGATTTTTCGAATGACCGGATAAATATAGTATGCATATTTTTTATGAATTTTAGAAAAATGATATTTTAAAAATGTTTATGTAAACCTTAAATAATTAAAAATGTGTAATGATTTTCAAAAAATGGTCTTCTACAATTATGTTTAGTATGAAATTTAGAGTCTAATAAGATCAACATAATTTTTGATGAATAGTAAATTATGAAAAGTGATTTTATGCTTAGGATTAGTCATGTGACTAAATGGATTAGTAATATCAATTAAAGAAAGTATTAACATAATCTAGGCACCTTGATTAAATAATGTGATTCAATAAAATGGTTAAAAACGGTTTCATATATTATTATTCAAGTAATAGTTTTTTCGGCTGAATAATACTTTTTAATTAAAAATTTAATTAAAAATATTTAGAAAATTATTTTTATAAAATGGATTTCATTTTTTTAATCAGAGAATAGATATTTGGTTAAGGTGAAATTTTGGGATTTTTCTGAGAAAGTTGAATTTTCAGTGAATAGTAAAAATACAGTTTTAGGGTTTCGGTATGTTTAATGAAATCATAACTGTGTCATGATGATTTAATGAGATATTTTATGGGTTTGCCGAACAAAGGTGATGAATTATTGTATTGTGGGGCCCATGTGGCCTTACTTCATGGGAAATATCTTGGGAGAGAACATGGTTTTGAGAAACCCACTTTTGAGGTGTCCCTTGGCCATTAATGCCTTGTCCCCTCACTTTCCCAATAAATACCAAGCCATAATCTCATCCATTTCGACTCCCCACTCTCCCCCAACTAATTTCTGGTCTCATTACCTCCCAAGGAGTCCTCCCAAGGTTCCCCCAATCCCTAAAGGTCCCAACCTTTGAGTTCTACGAGTTACGTTTTAAGGTAAGGGATCCGATCTCTCTCTTTCTTTTCAAGAAATCTCTTTTATGTAATTTCTTTTATGCTCCATGTTCTAATGTTAAAGGGTGTTATTTTATACTCCTCTTACTTCCCTTTTCATGTTCAAATAATGATATATCCCCCTATTACTCTCATTATTTCGTTTTATGATGGTTTAAGTGGCGCCGTTAGGCTGCCAAAATTTTTAACGGATTCTTTCTCCCTTCTCATTTTCAAGATCTATTTTCATGTAAAGTATTTCAAGTTAATTTTTATTATGTTGGGGTATGATCTCTAAATTTATCATACTGATCTTTTATGATCACATGATTAGAGACCCCATTTTATCTCTTCAATTCAGTATTTTGAAGTTTTAAGTGGCGCCGTTAGGCTGCCAAATTTTTTAACGGATTCTTTCTCCCTTCTCATTTTTCAAGATATATTTTCATGTAAATTATTTCAAGTTCCTTTTGATTATGTTGGGGTATGATCTGTAAATTTATCATACTGATATTTTATGATCACATGATGAGATACCCCATTTTATCTCTTCAATTCGGTATTTTGAAGTTTTAAGTGGCGCCGTTAGGCTGCCGAATTTTTAAGTGGTTCTTTCACCTTTCTCCTTTTTCAAAGTTCTAATTCCATGTCAAGTATTGCAAGTTACTTTTTATTATTTTGGGGTATGATCACTAAATCTATCATACTTATCATTTAAGATCATATGATGAGAGACCCTATTTGATCTCATCAATTCATTTTTGTTGATGTTTAAGTGGCGCTGTTAGGCTATCGAATTTCTAAGGGGTTCTTTCACCCTTCTCGTTTTCAAGATCTACTTTCATGTCAAGTCTTTCAAGTTTCTTTTTATTATGTTGGGGTATGATCTCTATATCTATCATACTGATCATTTATGTTCATATTATGAGAGTCCCTATTTGATCTCATCAATTCATTTTTTGTTGAAGTTTAAGGGGCGTCGTTATGCTGCCGAAATTCTAAGGGGTTCTTTCACCCTTTTCGTTTTCAAGATCTACTTTCATGTCATGTATTTCAAGTTCCTTTTTATTATGTTGGGGTATGATCACTATATCTATCATACTGATCATTTATGTTCATATTATGAGAGACCCTATTTGATCTCATCAATTCATTTTTTTTGATGTTTAAGTGGCGCCGTTAGGCTGCCGAATTTCTAAGGGGTTCTTTCACCCTTCTCGTTTTCAAGATCTACTTTCATGTCAAGTATTTAAAGTCCCTTTTTATTATGTTCCGGTATGATATCTACATCTATCATAATTATCATTTATGTTCATATGATGAGATACCCTATTTGATCTCGTCAATCCTTTTTTGTAAGTTTTAAGTGACGCCGTTAGGCTGCCGTATTCCTATAAGAGGAATCTTATTTTTGTCTTCCTTTCAAGTTATTCGTTTCATATGGTATGTCATTCAAATTTCATTACCTTTTTCTTAAATACTTTATATTTTGTTCCCATACTGTTTTATGTATCATTTTTTAGTGGGTGACCCATGTCCCCTCACTTTTCAATGTTTTCTAAATCCTTGTATCATAGCCGTTATGCTGCATAATTTTAGTCTCAAAATGCCTCCCTCTTTATCTCAAAATTATTTTAAGTTATTAAGTGAATAATCAAAGCTCTTATTTATACAGGGGTGTTTACATATATATCAGAAATTTCTATTTTAAATTCTGGGATTTATATACATGAAACCCGCTTTCCCTTTTCCGTGGGTTTAAAGTGACATAAAGATCATGTCTTTAAAGCAGTTTTTAAAACGTTGTGATTATGAAATGAAACCTATTTATTTTATGCTATATGGGTTGTTTATGAAATTATTTATGATGATATATGTGGATTACATGATAATAAATACATGTCAAGGGTTCGCCCAGATAGCGCTCCAATGCATTGGGTAAAGACTTAATCTCCAGAGATGTCTTTTTAGACTGATACCTTGGTGAATAAACTTGGTAATTTTTAATGACACCTTGGGGATGGACCTTGGTGAAACGAAATTATTTTCAATATTAAATGTTGTAGACACATCATCAAGTTATGAAAAATGTTATTTTTATTATGATATATCTCATGATTTATTTCTCATGCCTTAAAGTTCTTTTCATGACATTGTTTATGTATCCCAAGTTCACATGTTAAATGTTTCCCTTGTTTCCCTTACCGGGCCTTCTGCTCACCCTTTCTTTTGATGTATGTCCCCAGGTTATGAGATGCAGTAATGAACCTAGGGTGAACATGAGGAGAAGCCTTTCAAGTGTTTAAGAAGAATGTTTTTTTGTTTCATGTTTTAAGTTCCTAGTTTCCAAGACACTAAACCTTAAAGATCCTCAGTTTTGTAAATTGTAATGAATGTTTATGTGATAAAAAGGCAGGATGCTATAGTTGGTATCAAAGGATGGTTTAGTTATTTGTGGAAATTAGGATATGAAAACTTTAGGAAGAAACCTATAGAAAAGTTTAAATATAGGAAGTCTTCCGGGTATTTTGGTGAGAATTTAGTAAGGGGTTCCAAGAAAATACATCCCTGTCTGGATACGAGCAGGTAGAGGTGGATCTGGCACAGATGTGCATAGGGGTAAAACCCGAAAACACCACTTTGAGCTAGACTCAAACGGGAACTGGTACACGACAATGGTCCTTGCTGCACTCTTGGTTATGACACTCCCAGGGGATATGCTTTGGTAAATTCATAAGCTTAGTATGAACCATTGTTAAAGGAACAAAGATAAAATAAAATAAAGATTCACATAAGAATATATGATCATGGATAACCTAGATGGAAACCTAGGGGATCACAAGTTAGGGTATACTTTTCTTCTACAAGTTATCCTTATATGCTTTAAGTTCCTTTTCATGATTATTGGATAAGTATTCAAGCCCCTAATTGTACTTTGTTTTCATAGTTAATGGACGGAAATGGAAGAACATGTCCCCACAACCAATGTGATAGGAAATGAGATGATTGCCGTATTAATATGACAGAGATGATTAGGGGATTAAAAGATGATTATTATTTTGGGGACCCTATATGATCAAGGTAAATAGATTACTACAGTATTTTCATTAAGGAGTAAGGTTGACTTCTATTTTAAAGAATTGATGGATTTAAGGTAGACTTATAGTAATTTACGTTACTTATGGAAATGATTAACCTATCTTGGGTAAAATATGTTTAGGTTAGCCACTTTTGTTATAAGTTGTTAAGAGTGGTTGATGTGTTTTGGAGATGAACAATGAAGTTTATTTTGGAGGACTATGTTATAAAATTCTTCTTGTATTTGGGTTTCAATCTTAGTTTGGTTTATTTTGAGGAATTTTAAGAACATTTATTTATGGAATGGTCTATGATGAAATTTTGGTAGTACCATTGATATTTGAAGATTTAAAATTAGTTTCCCTTCTTATGGGATTATTTCTTTTTTGAAGAGTTGTTTTATCTTCCCTTTCTGTTTTCGAGATAATGTTTAAAGGTAGAAGAAATTGATAGTTAATCTTTTGTGGATTAAGTGACTCTCAAGAAGATGATTCTTGTGTTTTGATGAGACCAAGTGTTTTTTAATTCTCATATTTTGGAGAAAAGATTAGTTTTGGGTAGAAACTTATTAAAGGATGAAACTCTACATGAAGGTAAGTATATTTTCTTATGTTTTTGTTCTATGTAGTAAATGAATTCCTCAAAATTATGAAAAGGAACGTAAAACAAAAACGTTGTTGGTTTACGTTTCCTACTAGGTAATCAAATACCGTTTACACACATCATAGGTTTGGGATTTTCTTATGGTTAAATTTCTCCTAATCATGTTCTCTATCACTCTCCCTCAGAACTTGACCCTTTTCTTTTCTTCCAT
The DNA here is from genome assembly GCA_963277665.1 of Viscum album. Classification (NCBI taxonomy): domain Eukaryota; kingdom Viridiplantae; phylum Streptophyta; class Magnoliopsida; order Santalales; family Viscaceae; genus Viscum; species Viscum album. The sequence goes on from OY728122.1 coordinate 691,607,619, forward strand.
GTCCATGTTTGCCTACATGGAATCCTAGTGTGGGTTAACTCGGGTGACCTTTGTACTTCCCTTTTTTTCTTTTAAAGTAATAGTTTTACTAACTCCTTTTCCGATGTGGGACTTTCAATGAAATTTCAAAACCCAATTTTGAAAATTGCGATGACGCAATTTCTTATGGGGGGAAGATTGTAACGACCCGAAACTTTGAATAAATCTTGTTTCATAATTTTGTGTGTTATTCTATTTTTTTTATACTCAACAAAACTCTTTCATTTGATAACATGAGTATAATTAAAATGAGACCGTTGGGTTTTGATTTTTATATGACCATTGGTCAATATGACCACTGGAAACTAAACGTTTCGATTTTTGACTCTAAATACAAGTAATCTTGGTTAATTAATACAGAAATAAGATTCGATGGCCTCACCCAGCAGTTTTGGACCAATCGACGCCCATCTAACAGAACTTGGGAAGGAGGTAGCACCACTGGGCTTTGCTCTGGACCAAACCCAAGCCGAACATCATCGTGTGAAGTTAGAACAGAATCGCCTTCACGAGAAGTTCAAACTGATAGAAATTACTACTCGTGCGATGTTGGCCGAGCCTCCCTCGAATTCTCTCACCTTAGCACACCTTACACTTAGGTCATATACTGGTGTGATAAGGGGCTATGTAAGGAGACCATAACTTCCTTGTGTAATCCTTTATTTTAAATAAAAATTTCGATTTCTTCTTATGATGAAGTTTATGAATTTTCGAATGTCCGGATAAATATATAATGCATATTTTTGTTGAATTTTAGAAAAAGGATATTTTAAAAATATTTATGTAAACCCTAAATAATTAAAAATGTGTAATGATTTTCAAAAAATGCTCTTCTACAATTATGTTCAGTACGAAATTTAGAGTCTAATAAGATCAACTTAATTTTTGATGAATAATAAATTATGAATAGTGATTTTATGCTTAGGATTAGTAATGTGGCTAAATGGATTAGTAATCTCACTTAAGTATTAATATAATCTAGGAACCTTGATTAAGTAATGTGATTCAATAAAATGGTTAAATAACAGTTTCATATATTATTATTCAAGTATTAGTTTTTTCGGGTGAATAGTGTTTTTTAATTAAAAATTTAATTAAAAATATTTAGAAAATTATTTTTATAAAATAGATTTCATTTTTGTAATCAGAGCATCGATATTTGGTTAAGGTGAAATTTTGGTATTTTTTTGAGAAAGTTGAATTTTCAGTGAATAGTAAAAATACAGTTTTAGGGTTTCAGTATGTTTAATGACATCAAAAATATGTCATGATGATGTCATGAGATATTTTATGGGTTGGCCGACCAAAGGTGATGCATTATTGTATTGGGGGCCCCATGTGGCCTAACTTCATGGGAAATATCTTGGGAGAGCACATGGTTTTGAGAAACCCACTTTTGCGGTGTCCCTTGGCCATTAATGCCTTGTGCCCTCACATTCCCTATAAATACCAAGCTATAATCTCATCCATTTAGACTCCCCACTCTCCCCCAACGAATTTATGGTCTCATTACCTCCCAAGGAGTCCTCCCAAGGTTCCCCCAATCCCTCAAGGTCCCAACCTTTGAGTTTTAAGAGTTACGTTTTAAGGTAAGGGATCTGATATCTCTCTTTCTTTTCAAGAAATCTCTTTTATGTAATTTCTTTTATGCTCCATGTTCTTATGTTAAAGGGTGTTATTTTATACTCCTATTACTTCCCTTTTAATGTTAACATAATGAGAGATCCCCCTCTTACTCTCATTATTTCATTTTATGAAGTTTTAAGTGGCGCTGTTAGGCTGCCAAAATTTTTAACGGATTCTTTCTCCCTTCTCATTTTTCAAGATCTATTTTCATGTAAAGTATTTCAAGTTCCTTTTGATTATGTTGGGGTATGATCTCTAAATTTATCATACTGATCTTTTATGATCACATGATGAGATACCCCATTTTATCTCTTCAATTCAGTATTTTGATGTTTTAAGTGTCGCCATTAGGCTGCCAAATTTTTAAGCGGTTCTTTCACCTTTCTCCTTTTTCAATGTTCTAATTCCATGTTAAGGCTTGAAAGTTCCTTATTATTATGTTGGGGTATGATCTACAAATTTATCATACTGATCTTTTATGATCACATGATTACAGACCCCATTTTATCTTTTCAATTCAGTATTTTGATGTTTTAAGTGGCGCCGTTAGGATGCCGAATTTTTAAGTGGTTCTTTCACCTTTCTCCTTTTTCAAAGTTCTAATTCCATCTCAAGTCTTGCAAGTTACTTTTTATTATGTTGGGTAATTATCTCTAAATATATAATACTGATAATTTATGTTCATATGATGAGAGAACCTATTTTATCTCATCAATTCATTTTTTTTGAAGTTTATGTGGCGTCGTTAGGCTGCCAAATTTCTAAGGGGTTCTTTCACCCTTCTTGTTTTCAAGATCTACTTTGATGTCAAGTCTTTCAAGTTCCTTTTTATTATGTTGGGGTATGATATCTATATCTATCATACTGATCATTTATGTTCATATGATTGGAGACCATATTTGATCTCATCAATTCATTTTTTGTTGAATTTTAAGTGGCGCCGTTAGGCTGCCGAATTTCTAAAGGGTTCTTTCACCCGTCTCGTTTTCAAGATCTATTTTCATGTCAAGTCTTTCAAGTTCTTTTTTATTATGTTGGGGTATGATCTCTATATCTATCATACTGATCATTTATGTTAATATTATGATAGACCCTATTTGATCTCATCAATTCATTTTTTGTTGAAGTTTAAGTGGCGCCGTTAGGCTGCCGAATGTCTAAGGGGTTCTTTTACCCTTCTCGTTTTCAGGATATACTTTCATGTCAAGTCATTCAAGTCCCTTTTTATTATGTTGGGGTATTATCTCTATATCTATCATACTAATCATTTATGTTCATATGATGAGATACCCTATTTGATCTTGTCAATCCATTTTTGGAAGTTTTAAGTGACGCCGTTAGGTTGCCGAATTTTCATAAGAGGAATCTAACTTTTTTCTTCCTTTCAAGTTCTTCGTTTCATATGGTATATCATTAAAATTTCATTACCATGTTCTTAAATACTTTATATTCTGTTCCCATACTGTTTTATGTCTCATGTTTGAGTGGGTGACCCATGTCCCCTCACTTTTCAATGTTTTCTAAATCCATGTATCATAGCCGTTATGCTGGATAATCTTCGTCTCAAAAGGCCTCCCTCTTTATCTCAAAATGATTTTATGTTATTAAGTGAATACTCAAAGCTCTTATTTCTACAGGGGTATTTACATATATATCAAAATGTTTTATTTTAAATTCTGGGATTTATATACATGAAACCTGCTTTCCCTTTTCCGTGGGTTTAAAGTGACATAAAGATCATGTCTTTAAAGCAGTTTTTAAAACGTTATGATTATGAAATGAAACCTATTCCTTTTATGATATATGGGTTATTTATGAAATTATTTATGATGATATATGTGGATTACATGATAATAGAGACATGTAAATGGTGCGCCCAGATAGCGCTCCAATGCATTGGGTAAAGCCTTAATCTCTAGAGATGACTTTTTAGACTGATACCTTGGTGAATAACCTTCGTAATTTTTAATGACACATTGGGGATGGACCTTGGTGAAACGAAACGATTTTCAATATTAAGTGTTGTAGCAACATCATCATGTTATGAACAATGTTATTTTTATTATGATATATCTCATGATTTCATTCTCATGCCTTAAAGTTCTTTTCATGACATTGTTGATGTATCCCAAGTTCACATGTTAAATGTTTCCCTTGTTTCCCTTACTGGGCCTTCTGCTCACCCTTTCTTTTGATGTATGTCCCCAGGTTATTAGATGCAGTAATGAACCTTGGGTTAAAATGAGGATAAGCCTTTCAAATGTTTAAGAAGAATGTTTTTTTGTTTCAGGTTTTAAGTTCCATGTTTCCAAGACACTAAAACTTAAAGATCCTCAGTTTTGTAAAATGTAATGAATGTCTATGTGATAAAAAGGCGGGTTGCTATAGAAAGGTAAAAATATTTCCTACAAAATAGTATTTTTTTTTATAATTTTTGGACATTAACTAAATTAAATTATTTATAAAACCATGATGATGCAGCGATTACCACATTATCTAACGATTTAAATAAAATGAAAATATAATGTGAAATATAAGACCTACACTTGTAAAAAACCTATTGGATGGGTGGATTTTGAACCCTTATCACCTTATACTCTAAATTTATAATTGTGGGACCTTTTTTATCAGAAAATCATTTTATAACAAGGTATCATTTCTTAACATTCCAAGAGTGCCCCTCCTCTCCTCTTATAAAAGGCCCCCACCTATACCACCTTACCAACACTTCCAAAGCCTTTGGCTCGGACAAACCCGACCCATTTTGTCTCTCCACATCCCTATCTAACTCTTAGAAGCCTCACTTTGGGAATAAGTCTTCCCAAGGAAGCCTTTGAGCTCAAATCAAAAAGAGTTACCCGATTTAAAGGAAGTGTCTTCTCTTGTGTTCTTATGTTTTGTTTTTCTTATCCAACCCCCCTAAACTCTTTTTATTCATTTCTTTTGTAACAACACCAGTATCTTAAATAAACTAGGATGTTTTTATAAGAAGTATTAGAGCTACACTTACACACACCTACATCTAATGGTTAAAGAACATACTGTTTCCGTGGATGGAGAATTTTTTCCTCACGAAACGATGATTGTTCAATATTCTTTTAACACCTTAAAAGTTGGACATTAAGATGAAACTATACTTATATATTATATAAAATATGTTTATGTTTTACTTAAGCTTCTTTATTTTACATTTATGGAATACCTTTATGGTTACCATTATGGGTAAACACGATATCTTCATTTTAGCAAGTGTGGACTACGGCCCCCTCAAAGTGATTTGATTCGTTAATACCATATGTGGTACGTATAAAGTATAGATTTAATGATATTATATATGATACCATACTGGAATTAAAATACTATTATATATCATTATGTTTTAATTCCATTAAATATGAAATATAAATGGAAGTAGCGTTCATGCGTACGTACGGCTTACCGTCTCCATGAACGGTGCATTTCATTTCTTATCCCCAAATGTAATGTTCTATTACAAGTACATAGATATAGTGGATATATATGATGTATGTTACATATAAATGATGAATATAATTCTAGAATTAAAATATACATATCTCTCATTTGGTTTTAATTCCATTAATAGGACATAGAAATGAAAGTAGCATTCATGCGTTCATACGGCTTACAATCTCCATGAACGGTGAATTTCATTTATTACCTCTAAATGATTATGTAATATTATAAATGCATGTATATACTGGATATATATGATATATATGGTATCTACATCATGAATATCATTCTTGAGATAATGGATATTTGACTACGTGAACAACTTGTAAATATAAGAAGTTCATTTTTGACTCATGTACCAATGATTGTTAAAACGACCGTTATAAACTTAAATAACAACATAGTGTTCATGACATGGTAACAAATGATATAAAAGGAATAATGAACTTGAAAAAGGTTCTTAAGAAAGTATAAATTATCTCATGTTTATTATTCAGGACGTTAAAGAACGATCGAGTCAAGTCGGACCTGAGGTATGGGACTTCGTCTCAATCTCCATTCATTGAGGCATATTTTGTTTTATACACAACTTTCTTTTATACGATGTATAAACACTTTTGAATTTTATGCTTATTCAAAAGAAATATTTTTTTTATACAATGTTTTTTACTAAATGACAAAAGTAATGTTTTTTTGTCGTACGTATGCGGCGCCAACGACTTCTCCGTCGCCGTGACCATTATTTGAGTTTCGGCTTCCTCTAAAAGCCATAACCTTTTTTTGTACAAAAAAAGAAATAACATGTTCTACTTTTATTTTATTTTGGTATTGAAAATGGTTTTCATAATGTTTTTATATCAATGTATTGTATTGATATCTTGTGATTGAAAAGTGGAAATGTTATGTTTCTTTTATGCATGTTTTATATGATACAATTATGTCATGGTTCTTGGGAATTGTTATGAAGACGGGTGGTTCCGTGATAAACTAAGGGCAGGTGAGCCCGATATAGCTCTCCAATGCATTGGGTAACACGAAGGACTTAAATATTAAGGTTTCTCTGAAGATATTTAGGGAATATACTGTGATGGGTATTTCAAATGTAACCAAGAGGGTTACTCCCTACGTAATAATGTTATGAATGCCTCAAGTTACCTTTATGTCTTATGATTTCTGTGATTTATTCATGATTTGAGGGGGTATGTTAAAGTGATTATATTTTATGGGTAAAGTATGATTTCATTGATTCTTATGTATACATGTACTCATGCTTTCTTTCCATATTTTTATATCCCTTGCTGATCTTTTTATGCTCATCCCATGTTTTCGAAATGATTTTCACAGGTCAAGGGAAAGGTACATGATGTGATGATAGTGTCAAGGAAGTGTCAAGAAAGAATCCATGTTTTATTTTAAATATGTTTCCGTTGATGGGAAAAAATGAATACTATCTTTTATTGTAACCACTTTGTTTAAATGTGTGATGTAATGCATGTTTTATGATCTAATTCTCCAAAACTCTAAAACTGAAAAGATCCTCAAGGTGTATTCCTGTAATAACTCAAGATTAAGTAAGGTTTAAGGCTGGGGCCTTATAGTAAGTAACTCTAGTGCTCGACACTAGAGGTCTCACTATAACAATATTGTGCTCGAGGAGAGACCAAGGGAAACCAAGTGAAGAGGATAACTCCTCAACACTAAATTTAGTTGGGTGAGCACTACTCTAGTATAACCCATGATATCTTAGTCGCTCTAGTGAGAAGTGGCCCATACCTCAGTCTGTTGGGGGAGTACTAAATTCTACGTTGGTATCAAGTATATCAAGTGGAGGGGCCCACTACTCCTAACTATGTCCTACAGTCGAGGGAGATACAAATACCATGCAGTACCCACGCCTCGTTGCTACTCGGAGACGGGGGAGTACTACTCTGTAAGGGAGGACCCACACCCCACATAGTAGGGGAGTATAACTCTGGTAGTTTTTTCTTTGTGGGGGACCTGATCTCTTGTAAGTCAGGGGATTAACAACCCCAAGCTAGAGGATCCGCACCCTGGAATGACATGGGAGTACCGGCTCTACTGGAACAAGGTGTAAAGAGGACCTCCACCCTGAATTGGTAATGGAGTACAACTCGGTGACTAGAAGACCCACACCCTGGTATAGTAAGGGAGTAACTGACTCTATCACAATATCTGCTATTGTGGACCCACACCCTAGTACGGCAAGGGAGTACCGACTCTACTAGAATAATGTGTAAAGAGGACTAGCACCCTGAATCAGTAGGGGAGTAAAAATCGGTGACTAGAGGACCCGCAGCCTGGTAAAGTAGGGGAGTAACCAACTCGGTCCCAATATCTGATGTGATGGACCTGCACCCTAGTACATCAGGGGAGTACCCACCCTAGGTTAGAGGGCTCATGTACTGGCATCACAGGGGAGTACCGGATCATTCATAGCACTGCGTAGGAGGACCCTCTCCTTGGGTCGACATGGGTGTGCCTACTCATAACTTAGTGGACCCACACCCTACCTGATAGGGGAGAAACTAACTCTATGTGAGATAAGTATGGAGGATCCGTGCCCTAGTATAATAGGGGATTTCCGACTCCAAATATAGAATTACCTGCTCCGAGGAAAATTAATCTGCTCTCATGATGTGGGGAGTCCTATCTCTACTAAAGTAAGGAATAAACACAACTTGAGTCTTCAAGGGAGTAGCTATCCTAACTCTCACTACAAGAAACACCCAAGTTCTGCTCCTTATGATATCATTTGTACATCAAATGACCTGAAGTTCCACAAAGAAGTGACCCAAAGGACCTCCATGTCATAAGGGTTCCAACCCGATAGATGAGACATCAATCAGACTCTCAGTCTGTAATGTATAGGCATTTTAGTACTGAGGGCCTAGTTGGATTCGTGATCGATCCAACTTGGTCGTAATTCCACTTTTTGAAAAACTCAAGTGGATTATCTCAAAAGGACTTCCTCGTCCCATGGATTTCAGTGCCATGGACAGTACGTCTAACAGAAGGCTTAGGAGATAAGGCCCTTTAAGCGTAACTCGGTCGAAAAGGGTTGGGGTCTGGTTCAACCTGGTCGAGCTGACCCGACCCGACCCAAGCCGATCCGGTTCAACCCAACCCTGGTTGAACCGGCCCGCTAGATTTGTAGAGTCAAACCATTGGGCATGCAAACTCAGCCCGCTGGGACGGCCTGATCTATCTCGCCTGACTTGTGGTGCGGCCCGCTAGGCTTACCCCGGCCCGCCGTTGTGGGCCGACCCCTTTTTCCGTGGATGCAACATAGCTGCGTCTGACACCATTTCAAATTGTTGGGCCCACCGGCTACGTCCTCCACATCAACCCGCATGGCGTGATGATTTCTCCACATGGCACCATGCTGGAATCACGTGACTCTTGTGCCGCGGCCCATCATGGCCCGACTTCCACTGCCCAAGCGCGCCATCAGGACGAGCCACTTTCTTTGGCCGCCGTCCAGGCCGGCGGCCCATTTCTTCTCCACTAGGCACATGGATGACACCGCCGTGTGCCACTGCCGATTCCTGCCCATCAGTCGTAGCCTTTCTAGGCCATAAGACGCACATCGGTGGCCCGTTTTTTGCACCATTTTCACCTACGACCTCCAGGGGATGCCCTCTTCACTACGATGGATCCTGATCTTCCTTTCCATCAATTTCAAAGAGCCTATTACAAGGAACGAACATGAGGAGAGTCTCGGGCCTGGTTCATGTCATCCAGGACCCTTCGTGTCAGATTACAAAAATCATGGGAAGTTTTCTGAGTGTTGTGAAATCCAAAATAAATCAATCCCAACATTGAACACCCAAAGATACCCTCTTGTATAAAAGATTGAATTGTGGATCAAACTATTTGTGTGTAATCAACATCCATAATTTTAAAAAGAATAGAGAAAATGGAATATCTTTAATAACTAAACCCCAACCTCTCCTATTGTTTAATGCTGTAGAGTTCGTCCTCACGGGATTTAAGACGTCGATGTCATTTCCCGACTCCGATCTTCGAAAGGCATCGATGATGAAGATATCCCATCGACGTTCATCATTCTTCCCCAGGGTAGAGGTCTATTATAATTTCTCTATATAATCCTTCAAATTTCTAATCCCTGTTTCCCCAGCACATTAAACTATAAATTGGAGCACGTCACAGCGTTCCCATTATGATGTGGATTCGCATTGTTATATTGTTTTAATTATGAAACAACGTCATTGTAATTCATTATTAAAACATCATTACACTATGAGTTTAATGAGAGATTAATGTACCTCATTGATGCGCATTGTCGCTGCCCTACCGCTGACCCATAACATCTCCATCCTCCACCTAAAAGAGATAATGAAAATTAAATAATTCTTTTAAATTATTTTATTATTTTTCTCAAAATGTCTGAAAAAATAAATTTTATTTTCGGCCCTTGCCGGCCGAAGATAAGTTATTTATAGGAAAATACCAACATTATGAATTCAACGGTGCCCTCATATTTTCGATTCATGAAATGTTCCCAGAAATAGAAAATCCCATTCACAAATTTATTGAACGCACGTTAATAAAAGGTCAAAAATTCCATTTTGGGCTCTCCGGACCTCCGAATCATGTGCTGTCAAATTTCGCAGTCTCAAAAAACAATCCCATTAATTCTTTTTAAATTTACATGGAAATCCATAACATTACAAATATCACTAAAAAATATCAAGTCACATAAAATTAAATTACGTTTTTTAGTGTTTTAGAGATTTATGAGAAAATTGAACTAAAAAACCCTATGTATTTCTCAATAAATATACATTCCTTCTACTATATAAGAAACTACTTTATATTTAATAAGCCTTCAAAATCACCCTCAAAATTCCCATACAAGATACTCTTCAAGAAATATCTTGTGTAGTATTTTATTCATGACCACTTGAAATAGAAACATATGAATTGTGTGATCAAATGATCTGTAAGTTAAAATGAATATTAGAAGATATGAAGGCATAAATATTATATGGATAATATGTTAGGAAGAAAATGATACTATAATAATTCTATATAATTGATCAAATTGCCATCGAGCCCGTACCTGAGTGGTAAGGGCTCCTTCTTGGAATCCAAGAGACCTAAGTTCAAAACTGGGCGGAGGAAAAATTCCGGGGGCACTATAGCAGCACTATAGTAGTACTGTAGCAGTTACTGTTTTAAATTGTAGAAGTTAGAACAATTCAATTGATTTGGGCCTTTGGGCCATCGGTTTGGGCGTAGCGGTCTCAAGGGACTTCAGGCCACTAAAGGTCTTCGGGCTATATGTCCATTGGGCCATTGACACCATGGAGTGCCCAATTCACATAGATATGGACCCAGAAGAGGATTAGAGAAACAAGAATAGAAATCACTAGATGTAGAGCTAACCTTATTGGAAGAATGATAGGGCATGGACACTGCCATCGGGACCAGGCACTAGGCTACTTTGTATGGGGAAATTCAAGTTGATCAGCAATGAAAAAGTGGGGAGCTAGGTGATCAATGATGCAGAAGTTGGGGAGGGGGAGTTCTAGTTGGTTGGGCCTTCGGGTCATGTATTTTCAAGTCATGTCGGCCCTTGCACCTTGGGCCTACGGGTCATGTATGGGTTCCCCATCAACCCTAAAAGAGGGATTATAATTAATAAAATAAAAAAGAAGGCCTTCAGGACATTCAGGCTGATCAAATTATCTTGAAATAATTAATGGAGGAAATAAAAATATTAATAATCACATGGATAACAATAACTGTATTCACGGTGATGGAATTCACAATTTGAGACATCTTGATCTTTATCATCAATGCAGCAGTGGTGGAATTATTATTAGTTTCAATTCCGTATCCATGAAATAATTATTAAAATAAAGTTAAAAAACAATTCATTATTCTTACACTCGGTTGGAGAAAAAAGAAAACAAAACCATTTCTCTCATGATACCAGCCGATGTATTTATGGGATATATAATCCAGGGCTCCACCCCTCACTTATTTAAGTCCATTTCATCCCCAGTTAGTAAATGGAATATATTTATATTATAGTATCCCTAGAAGAATTAATTTATTTAGTAATGGGTGTAATATTAAGTCAATAATTTCCCAAAATCAATAAATTTAATATATTTTTAAAAAATTTACATTAATCGCATGAATGAAAAATATACTGTTTATAAGGGAGAGGCATTGGAAAAAAAATCATGCCTATACAAAGTAGATGATTAGGAAAGATAAAATAAATAATGTATTTTCTATGATATTTATCCCCTAAGAGAGAATAACATGAGATTAATTATAAGGCAATCCGTTTAATAAAATCACATGTTGTAATCAACTATTCATCTATGAAGAAATTTCAATAAGATGCATTATAATGAAAATAAAGGATATTTGAGTTATGAAAATTCCATATGACTTAGGTAACATTTCAAAAAAAGGATCTTGAATTATAGAGATTAAAATTGAACTTCAAATAAAATTAATATTGTCGTTTTATGATATAACATATAAAATATGAATTATATAAATAATTTACAACAACTTAGGTGTATAATACAGAACATGTATCAAAGAAAAATATTTGAGGCATAAAATCCTTTTGAGAATTGTAACATAAGAATCAAGTGAAAATAAGTGGGTTACCATGAAATGGGCATTAAAATATCGTAAAATTAAAGATATAAATTATAAATGAATTATATCGGGGAAGCAGATATTCCATATAAAATAAATGGTAGTTCACAATGTCAAACAAGTCTCATGGAATGTAATTTAGAGGAGGACAACCCTTATAACTTTAGAAACCATAAAAAAATGATTTAAGGATATAATTTGAAATTAAACATTCAATATGATGAATAATGAGAGTATAATTACATAAATATTAATGGGGTAGTATATACACCCTAGAGAATAATACTGGTGCATAATAAGAAAAAATTCTCACCTGATGAAAACTCAGACAAGAAACTCTAAAATAATTTACAACTTTCAGTAAAGTTTTTGAATTTACTATATAAAAAAAATATCTTAATAATATATTTTATATCCATATTCTGATATATAACCTATTATATACTTCGTTTATAACCATTTTAAAAAATATATCACTTAGTTGTTGTTTGTTTTCATCAATAGGTTTTATGAAATTTCAATTGTTTATTTCAAACAAGTGCCACAGTGATAGGGTTGATTCATAATTGTTAGTTCACAATTTTATACTACAATATATTAAAAAATTTTAGGATCATTTTTTTCAAATGTTTCATCATACCCCCTTTTCATTTGATGATTGACAATGGAATGGTTTTTGAAAATGGGAATTGTGATGAACTAGTTTCAGCATCTTTAACAATAAGAAGGTGATGTATATTAAATACTATATTAAATATAAATGAAAAATTTCCGTAATAATTAAAAAAATTAAATAAATTATTATTACATTGTATTATCATTATATAATATTATTTAATTATTTACAACATAAATATTATAACATCATTTACATAGTTGGTAAAACTAGCCCAAACGATAGTGTGTTATAGTGGTTTATTGAGTAAGGAATTGTTATTATGTAATGATATTATAAATTTTAAATAATGTTAACCATTATATAAACATAATATATATTTATTAAATTATTTATTATAACCATCAATGGATGGTGGTGATGAAAAATGAAATTTATCCTTTGTGGAGGCGGGAGTTCACACATAGTTATGATTCACACTTCCTTTTTTTAATGAATAAGATAGGATGAAGGTATATGATAAATTATCATTTCAGAATCATTATTTTTACATATTAAACAAATTAATTCATCAAAACAAACCTTGTTACTATATCTGTGTGGTGTCAATGAAAAATAAACCGCATCGTTTCATGAAGGTGGTAGTCCGTATATACAGAAAAAAATGTGGTTTTTTTATTATTGGATGGAAAAGATTGAATAATTACTTGTAAATTAATATAATAGCATTAATTTATATTAATAATAATTATGTGATTAAATTAGGGTTTTTATAAGTTTTTCTAAAGATAAATACCAAGAATAAAAGGTTAAGGTGTAAGAAATACACACATTGATAACTTTAGATTTCTCTTGTAAATATCCTTGGAAATGGGGGAATTAAGCCATATAATTAAGACCAATGCCTTATAAAATTGATAGTGTATTTTAGTGTAATTTAAAAGTAATAGTTTTTAGATTAAATTTTAATGGACTGGTGGAACATGAAGTGGATGAGGTGTTCAAGTTTTATAAGTGAAGTGATAGGTAATTTTAGAAGTACCAATTACATTTCAATAATGATATGTCACTATTCAAAGTTAAAATGATAAAAAATGGAAAATAAATGAATTTTGGTTTATATAAGGTCGATATATCCACTAAAATACATTCTCACACATGTTTTAGACATGTTTCATGTCTTTTAAAATGATATTTTTACACTTTACCATTTTGGTTTTTATGTTGGAAACATGGTTTTACCAAAGTAATATATATTTTATTAAAAATATAAGGTAATACATCATTCAAAACTTTTACTATATAAACCTGAATTTAATGTCCATGTAACATACCAAATTTTCTAAATAATATAAAATTTACTTTTAAATTATAAAATTAAATATATTTAAAAACTTTTTCGTTGAAAAATGTTATTTTAACCATTACCCTTCTTAATTTCATTTAGAATTGAGTAACAATTGAATGAATGTTAGTATATTTATATATAGTTTTAAAAATTATATTAGAGTTATTTTTTAAAATACATTAATTTATTTTATTAGAATGAAAAAATTTTAATGAAACAATTATTTGGAAATAATTGTTTTACCATTATCATATAAAATAAATTTAATCCAAGCAATCTTATTTTTATGCCTAAAAATGAGATGGGAATTTTTATAAACTAATCCAAAATAGATTCTGAGTATAAATTCAATTTTTTCATATAAAATTATTTGTTTTGTTAAAAAGGTATTTTTAACATTAGGGATATTAAGGTGTGAAACATGATTTTTTTGAAAAAGTTTATTTTTCAGCATAAAAATTAAGTATTGCAGAAAATTATAAATTATTTTTATTTACATTAAAAAAATTGGTTTATTACAAAATAATAAAATTTCATATGGCTTCCAAATCTTTCTAATACAAAATTTCAAATAAATAATAATTAATTAAAATAATATATTTAAAATTGTTTGTTTTATTGGAAAATAATTCTTATATTTATAAAATGTCAAACATTCGTTTTTTAAATTTATAATTGTACCTTGAAAAAACATAGTTTTAATAATTAAATACAAATTTAATTGTGTAAAATGTTTTATATGCTTTTATGTTATAATTACTTTATGATATTGTCATAAATAATATTATATTAGTAAGTACTATATTTTTCACTATTCGCCAAAAAAATTATGCCAGAAAAGTAAAAAAAATTAATCTTATCCTAGTAGTGACTTGATATATCCAAAAATATAGTCAATTTTTTTAAAATAAAATTCTAAAATTTGAGATTTTAACTGGAAATAAATAAATAAATAAATATATATAATGAAAAATGTTTCCATAGTAATGTAAATTGTTAAATTGTTAAATATTCTTATTCTTATTTCCTATCAATTAATAATACAATTTTAGGATAATGTATTATTAACATCAATAATGTATTTCATTCATAGTTTACTTCATTTCTTAAAATTAAATATAAAAAATATAATCTTAAAAAAGGATATGTTTAAAAGAACAAATAAGTTTTATTTGTTATTTATCTACACTAATTGAATTTAACCAATTCCTTAGTATTAATAATTTTTTTTTCAAACTTTTTAAAATTTGACCATATTTATATTTACATGATAATTCTATGGATAAATTTTAACAGTTATATACTTTTCTGTGGTAAATTTTTGTCTGAGGTTCTATGTATCACATGTTATAAAAAATTATAGGTCTTAAATAAATATATAATTTAAAATATCAATGTGTTACATTCTCTCCTAAAATAAATTATGTCCTTATACTTATAATTATCACATAATTATAAAATTAGATTATGGAATATAAAACATAAGAATAACTCATCATAAAATATCAAATTTCATTTATACAAAGATATCTTATGTAAAACTTGGAAACATAACTTTTCTCATCATCATGTTAACTGATTGCGTAATATTTCTATTTAAACTAATTTCAATCCATGCCTTCATTTTCCTCACATGAATCATGTTCAAGTTACTTTGAGATAATACCTTGGTTTATTCATACAACATTTTTTAAATAAATGTAATTTATCATCCTTTCATTTATCATATTTATCATATGAATATCCATTATACTCCATCAATACCTTCTTTATTGTTATTAGAAACTAAAATAAGTTTACATTGTTAATGCTAATTCAGGGTATCTAATTAGAAATAAACAAAAGATTTAGCACTCCAACTCTTGTTTTATCTGGTAGATCATTGCCACAATCTCCATATTTTCTACGACATCCATTACTTTCAGGATTCTTTTTGGATTCAACCAATACTAAATCCAAAAGTAGTTAAACTCATGTGATGAAAAACATAGGATAATTTTTTTAAGATAATTAATAGAAATATTCAACTTGAATAAGTCTTACTCTTAAAAATTATTACATTAGCTATTAGTGAAACCAAAATCACCTTTAGTTTAATATAGGGTTATATATATTGGGTTATATCATATTTCTTAACCCTGTTCCTTTTCATAATAGATCCTTCATGAAGGGGTGTAAAGAAAATGTTGTTAACTAAATCGTATCCATTGTGAGTGTCTCTCTAGGTTTCCAGTCTTAGGAACAATGATCGTGAACTGAGTGAAGAATGATTCAATCCCTAATCATTATTTCATAGGGGGGTTATCCCTAAGGGAATATATGACAAATCCACATCAACTTTATAGTATTTAAACTAAGATATAATTACTTGGAGGACCCTATAATCTTTATTTTACAAATAATCCATGATGATATACTACACATAAATTTATCCCATAAGTTTTTATGACAGCTCTCGAAATCTAATCCCTAAAAAATATAAAATATTCAATGTCACCCCAACAACGTCTATGTATAAGGGCCACTAGACCCGTTCACTACCCTAGTTTTCCACAAGACCTAAAACACACCTATCGGAACAATTAAGGATACTAACTAGTTGAAGGGGTATAAGAAGGTATCTTTGGGAGGCTATACTAACGGTATCAATGTTCAAAATAGAATATAAAACAACTAAACATCGTCCATCATGATAAGTGTAAATATGAAGCCATAAATATAAGAAATAAAGATAATAAATGAAATGTAGTAGAAGTGAAAATAGCCAGGCCATACAAAAACCAACCAACCACTGGGACAATCACATATGCATACTAGTACTCAAGAAATAAAATACACTAGTTCTTGGACTACATCATGCCTCAAATCATCCCAAACTCTAAACACATATAAGCCATCTGATAAATTATGATATCTTAGACAAGATCCCAAACCTATGCCTACCATAAGCATTTGAGTGCTGCCCCAGTACCCATGTGCAATATTGGCATGAGCAAAGTGTGGGTGAAAATATCAGTAGGGAACAACCAATGTAGTCTATTTCCTACCATAATATGTAGTGATTTTTACATTTGACATGATATATAAAATAAAAAATGAACTATTGACCGGTAAATAAAATAAATAAATAAAAACTTATTCTAGAAGATGGAAATCATTGAGTACGCTAGGTAGACCATACCAATCCATATACCAAGAATACCATTATTGATCCTTAAGTCCATTAAAAAAATCAACCCAATCTATCTCAACTAGTGTCGGGGTGTCCTTGAGGATGTCAAGATACCATACTGACCATATAAATACTAGGGCATTGGGAGTAACCCATGAATACAATATTTCCATGCTCACGTGGCCAAATACTCATCCTAATTGGATTAACGGCTAGATTACATGTGTCCCATGAATCTCTCCAAACAATATGTATAAATAAGTTCTTGAGGAAAATTATTTGGAATCCTATTTAATTCATAAATGAGAATCATCCATCACATAAGAATTAAAAATATCCAGATCCGAGGAATCTTGGATATCCTAATTATGAGGATTTAATATGATCAGGGTTAACTGAAAGGATCCTATGCATGAACAAGGCATACCATATTAATTATAATAAAAATTAAAGAAATACCCCAAGAAAACATGTCTTGATCCTATCTATGATATACATCATAGGGACCCATGACTCTCAGGGTGTCCCATATAAACCCAAGGGTGAAACTAGATGTCCTAAGAATTCATTATATGGCTAAATTTATAGATCTCAAGAACCATGGTGGGAATATATAGTAACATCATCACATCCTAGATATATTTTATCCATATCACATATGGACCAAATATGGATCCTAGGAAGCACCTCTTGCAACCACCATACTATTGTCACATCAAGACCATAGGCCCTGTTCTATGATGAATTTCTAGGAACCAAATATAAATCCATATAAAATGTATGAATATGTAA
Source organism: Viscum album (assembly GCA_963277665.1). NCBI lineage: Eukaryota > Viridiplantae > Streptophyta > Magnoliopsida > Santalales > Viscaceae > Viscum > Viscum album. The sequence continues at coordinate 691,625,355 of OY728122.1, forward strand.
ATAAAAGTCAAGGGATGGCTAAAATTACAAACCCATCACAAACATTCCTATACCCATGGGTTTACGCTTTCAACGTAGGTTCTTAGGTGACACATACTACAATCCCCACCTAGAAAATTCATACCAACATGAGTTTGGCCAGTCATTGGGGATACCATTGTACTCCCCAAGGTCACAAAATAGTAGAGGGACCCTCAAATTAGTCCTCATTATCAATAGGTTTTTGGTTTTGAACATGAATCTAAATGAATGTTATGTCATTCAACATTACTAAAAAGGTAGAATAAACTTTACTGCTTTATGGGGTTCACCATATAAGAAATAATCCAGTTTATAGTCTACGGTCTGTCTCAATTATCAATATCACTCTAGGTAGGTCTTCTCACCCTACAGGTCCTCCATAACTTCCTGTCTATCCACTTAGGCAATGAATGTATTAGTTCAATGCCTCATTCATATGTGTCTAAGGCTAACCACCTAGTAAAAAGGCCTATAGGGTCCTTGGAGATTTTTGAATCCTAATTGAGGAATCATATTTTAAATTACGAAATTATAATTAACTCATCAAAACCGAATGTGGTGCGACAACACACACCATGATTCATAAAAAAGCGTAAATTCCATGGAGAAAGTAAATGGACCACCTACTACAAACCGATTCCTTTTATCTATTTAATCACAACCTAGAAACTATCTCCCATACTCATTATTATCCATCCTTTCTCATCCAACATTATGAAAGATCATATTAATGAATCGTACCTCTATCCTAATTCAAACACCAATAATTAATTAATTATAAAATTTATAATTAATTAATAAATTCAATTCAAAATTAGTATAATTTTTGAAAACTAACTAGGTAATATCATTAAGAGAATACCATTGGAAACATGGGTTTTCCCACTCTTGACATGAAACCAAAAAAACTATATGAAAAAGACCATAATCATATCACAAATTCAATAGTACATTAATTAATTTTGTGTGAAACCCATTTAAAAATACAATTGCCAATATACCATCACCGTAATGATGGGATAAAACGTTTTGACCCTCATCTCAGGTTCTCCTCTTTCCAGTATGATCAAAATCACCATTCGAAATAGGTGATTCTACCATTTTCTTGTAGAATCGATACAAAAACCTAAAAAATAAATGCATAAAATTAGAATCAATGGTATAAATAAAGAATAAAGTAAATATTAATAAGAACTGTACATCCATTGATGTTGAATCTCAACCATTACGAGACGAAATGGTGGCAAAAAGTTGGATGGGAGCTCGAGATGATCCCTCGAGTGTATGTTTCAATTTTTCAAAGATTTAAAGGGGGGATATCCCATTTCATTTAAAAAATATGCCTCTATGTTTTGTGGTGTGAACATAGGGGTCACACCATAAGTTATTACTTAGTGGACCTGTTGCCCTTAATTTAATTTCCTCACATGATCCACCCCTAAACCATGTAATGAAATTGTGGTTCACTAATGAAAAAATCAATGAAATTATTTAATCCCATGAAACATGTCTTGAAATGGGGATTCACCCAGAAACATGTCCTGAATCACCGATTCACACCCTAAACCACATAACAAAACAATTTACCCTCTTGAATCAACATTGGCTCATACAAAAAACTTACCCATATTGATGCTAATGTACTAACTCATTCAAATATATCATCTGATTCTATAATATAGTATTTACATGGGTCCAGATAAATTAGATTCCAACCCCACTAGAATCCAAATTCCACCTTTACCATCCAAATACTAGTCCATCTATGAGAATGACCCCTATATTATAAGGTTCATGAACCCAAGGATTATTCTATATGAATTATTGTATGAAATTGAAATATGTTTCTGTCTTTCTCATATCCGAGAAATAACATCCAACATCAACCTACACATGTTACCGTCTGTGGGAATTTCATTATATGGTCATTAAAAATTTTAAACCCTAACAAGGGTTATTGACTCACCCATCTAGTGGTGTAATATTCACCATATATATTGACTCATAACACCGATTATTCACAACCACAATCGGCTTCATTTCCAAACATGCATTACACTTCTCCCGAGCCATGATCACCTCATCCCAAACGACACTTTCCTTTAACCAAAACATGGATCAACTGTGTCTCCATACCCAATATGTCAAGAAATATAATACTTAATTAATAAATTACCCCTCTATTCCCACAATTTTTTGACAAACTCCATCGGTCCTCAACTGAAACTTCACTGCTCACAGATGTACAGTTTAAATGTTATGAAATGAAAGTTTCATATACCATAACAATCTAGTAAATCATAGAGGGTGTTAAATATCGTACAACTTGACTACATAGTTCAATTAAACCTCCCAATAGTCACAAACCATTGAATCTAATAACCCACAGTCCGTGAATTTATTTATCATCATGCCATAAAATGATAAGACACTCCAAGCCCACAGCCAAAGTCTCACTAGGGTCATAACTCAGGGAAAAAACCTCGCAGTACCTACTTATAGACTATATGGTATCAGACATGCCAACATCCTCTCAAGGATTTCATAAATAAATCAAAATTATATACCAACCCAACTTCTTACCAATGAATTTATTCTCATCAAGAATTCATACACATGACTTGGCCATTAAGAATGACTACATTGGATAACCCCATGATAGTTATTTAAATGATATGTGTTAAAAACCCATAATCTAAAGGTTCTATTAGATATAATTCCATTACAAGATATATTAGAAACTGATATATATGTTGTTACTAACACTTTAAATGATAGAACCTATAGGGTTAAATCCTAATAATCCAAATTCATTCGATGTCACCCTAAGATGATCAATATCTAGTAAACCACTATTACGTGGCTTGGTTAAGTGGATTTCCATTCCATTCTACATGAAAAAAATATTTTATGTTATTACTAGTACCCTAAGTAACCAATATTACACAAATCTCACCCACACAGCATGTACATCTTTTGAAATAGCTTCCCATACTTATTCCTTAGGTTTATTAATCATCCCTTACTAAAGGGACCATTCCACCATCATTTCCATATGATCCATAAGACCTTCCAAAAAAATAATATATATCTAAAATTTGACCCTATAGAGTAGAATATCATAATTTACTTATATAGTAAAATGTTTTATGAGAAATTTCTAACACTTTAAACAACTTATCCTCAATTGAAATTGAAAAAAATCACACCAATAGGCCTATATCATTTGAATTATATATGTATAATATGAAAAATGATTTTCCTCTCTCCTCCGCAAACCAAGAGATGGAAATCCTATATCCATCCTATTTTCAACATTCCTACCTCCAAAATTCATTAAATTTTAAGTCAAAAATCACAAACCGCATATTGATAAAACTAGGTGAAAATAATAATAACCATTACTAGATGAAAAATATATTCAATCTCATACCCAAGGTAACCTAAAATTATGTAGGGAATGGTGTGAACTGTTAGGTACTGAGATGGGCAACAAAAGTCGATGGGTCAGGAAATTAAAATTTTTCACATCACCAGAGCAACCTTACGATGTCAACTCTATTAAGCTATCTCGGTATGGTTAGAGGACCACACATGGATTTTACAGAGCACAAAAATATAAAACGAACAAGTACCTTGTTCGGACCTTACATGTGCATGTGAGTCACAGGATGCTGAAGACCATTGCCCGAAGACTCCAATTTCTAAGTCCTCTAGATCGTCCACACATGCCTTTCGAATCTACATGTGTGTCGTTCATTGGAATTCGGGTGCTAGCGTGGTACTCTAACGATCTTTTTGATGCAATAGTGATCACCACAAGGAAATAGTCTTTGATCCAAGAAGGAAAATATTGAAGTTCTTCTTTCCTTGAGATAATCTCTCTCAAGAATCTAGAAGTAGAGAGAGGCTCTCAAATTTGACAGATGAATAGTTTCATAGGGAGAGCCTCTCTCTATAGGTGATATTTAAAATACCCGATATGGGTTCCTAGCCCACATGTATTAGATATTCTCTATATTAAGTATTATAAATATTTATTTATGTAAAATTAAATCATTCCATTAATAATATTTATAATTTTATTAGTAACTACAATATATATTAAATATATATATATTATGTGATAAACGTTAGTCTATAAATTGACTCACTTCTCCTGAAAATATTAAACGAACCCTAGATATTTAAAGCCATTCTAATTTTTTATATATTTGTATTTGCTTAATAACTTGTCAATAAATGTTATAAACAAATTCAACATATTATTCAATGCTTAACTAATTAAAGAATTTATTTGTTATTTGGTGATCTATAGAACATGGATAATACTCAGACCCATTGGTGGGGTGCACAAAGTTCTATATTTTTATTCCACGAATAGGGCATATTCTCGAAGCGATATAGTGTTTGACCCTCTATGACCTTATCTCAATAGCAGTGAATAATTTCCACTGACCAAGGGCGAGGTATAGAAACCCATCGAGGCCCATATATAGAAAAGGTATAGTAAAAGAAATAACTACCTTTCTATGAACATGTATGTATAATATAATATCTTCATCATCGATATCTCTATAAAGAATAATCAAAACAAGTGTCATCATCCTTTTTCTTACTTTATTTTATTTGTTGATTTGTTCAGACGGGCTTACATTCTTGTACCATGGCCATGGATCTAATGAATGTGCACCATCCTAATCAATCAGGCCTAAGATATATCTTCTCCAACTCGGAAGTGAAAAATCCTATCTTGGTCATTCAATCAATGTCATGTCACCAATGATGTACCCAACACAAACTAACTCTTCAGGATATTATCACCATTGTTTTCACCTTGCATCAAAGTATGTAATTAATTTACATAAATTGTTAATGATATCAATTCTGGAGACCATTACACATGTCCATATATAGGAATGACTAATGACACCTATAACATGCAGTGTTGCAATTATGTGGGTCTGTCATCTTGATCACAACTACTAGAGATCATCCAGTGCGAATTTTAGGAGAATAAGTCTAAATTCTTATGATCCCCCAACACCTGATGGTCAAAAATAATATATATCCTTTTAGAATGATGTAACAGGACCACATGACATTACTTTAAGATTACTTTCATGGAATCTCTAGATTCTCATTATAGCCAGGGGTCTTCTATAACCCTTTGACACAACATGTAATCTAAAGAAATTTCCTTAAACAAAGTGGATGTAGAAGTATCTACACTATTATAGAAAACATCATACATGTAGTGGTAATCAAAGAAAAATAAAAGTTGGGTACAGGGAACCCACATTCAAAATTAATGATACCCTAATCCAATTTCCATCATAAGCTCCGACACATCCCTATGAGTCCAATATACCAATCCGAAAATAGTAATAAAAAATAAAAAAATATCTAATTCCACTATGTAAAATCCTATTCTGAACACCACTTGATTGGTCACTTGGTCTGATTCTCCGTTAGGTCTCAAGAACACCTCTATGAATTCTAGAGGCTATCGAGTAACAATGGTGGTAAAAGAGGGTATCACGGGGAGGACATACCCCATATATCATTGTGTGTTTTGAAATAGAAAATAACAAAATATCATCCAACATGATAAGTAGAATGTTTTAGTAGTAAGTATAAAATGGAAAATTAATAATAGAAATATAGTAAAGGAATAAATAGCCATGCTCTATAATAGTCATCCTCTAACTAGGATGGTCACAAATACGTTCCAGTAAGTAAGAAATAAACCATCCTTTCTACACACTTACATTGATTCTCACCTCATCCCAATATCCAACCTTATAAAAGATTTCCGTTTGAACTAGTTATAATAGTAATTAGTCTAAAAATATTCCTCCAAGAACCATGTGAAAGATGTATGAGTACCCATGTTCCTAGGCCACCTGATGTTGGAATTTATCTGAGCATTTACTTGGACTGTGCCAATCCATATAACCTCCATACCATTTTTCCTTAGTTTCATGACTATGATCTACCATATGTGATTTCTATAGTTTTGTGGTGTCTCTAAGAACATCCTAACACCTTGCCAAACATATAAATATTGAAACCTAGGTTATGACTATGTTTCTAAAACCCCCAGTCTCAAACAACCAACTACTCATACTAAATGGATCAACGGATAAAATCCATTTATACTATACATCTCCCCAAAATCTAAGAATCAATGATCTATGGACATAAATTACTTGGAGTCTTGGAATTAATTTAACAAGAATCCTACCCCATGTCACTATTATAAATAGTTATTGTAGCAATTCAAAGATTCCTGGTGGTAAACAAGTAATATCATTAGATTCACCTAGGAGGATCGTTATGATGAACTATAAATCTCATAATATATATAATCATGATATAAAAAATACCAAAATACTTTACTTCTTGAATCATGATGGGATATGTATTTTAGGGACCCTTGGTATCCAAAGAGTCCCATATGTACCCGAGGTCGAATGATTACCCACCGATATTTCTTCAAATAGATCAAAAAATTGATCCTAGGACACACATCGGGCATTCATGGTGATGTCATTACATCCCATACATTTTTCAACCTTATCACATAGGTACCAATGTTGGATCCTAGTGAACACCTCTTATCATCCACCACACCGTCATCACATTAGACAGATGAGTCTGGATAAAAAAATCACATATAGGCACCACACAAACATATGCATTTAATAAATGATAGAATAAATAAACATAAATGGTTGGATGAATGGAATAACCCATCACTATAATATATATCTCAATGAGTTTACAAAACCATTGTAGGTTATAATGGGATACCCAGTTCCATATCTACTCATACCATACACTCCCACTCAGGGTTGGTTAGTCATCAAGGAACCCACTGGGGTCCTTGAGGTCAATACTTTATTGATTAAGCCTCACATAGTTCCTCATTCTAAACTTGGTCTTAGTTTTACACAAAAATCTATAAGGGAATCACATCTTTGACCTCAACAAAAATGTATGAAAACCTTTCCAGCTACATTGTGGCTACTAAACATTCAACAATTAAAGAGTTATCACTTTGACATCCTCATCCTCAAGGTAACTATAGGTCTATATTCTCACCCGAATTATTATCTATAGACCATTTTATATCTATAAAGGGTAATAACATCTTATTAAAGGCCTCAACAATCGATGATATAGGAAAACTAGAAAATACTACGGTCAATCGGGCCTTGTAAATTTGTCCTTACTAATTATTGAATATAATTTTTAGTTAAACAATTAAAATAAACTTTTCCACATGATATATAGTGTTAATAAAAACCTAACGAATCATATTAAATAAAAAATGAAACATGAAAACTCTATCTTGATGTTGTCCTAGTACATCAAAAATCATAAAAGATCAACCAAGATTGTATCAATTACTTGTTCCTCTAACGAAAGAAAATGAACACTAATTAGTTAACTGTAACATTTATAATAAATTAATGGGTTCCATTGAAAATTGGTATGATACAAAAAACTCACTATTTACCCATCATTCCAAAACCACTATGAACTAACTACAGTCCACTCCCAAAACACACGCAATCCTAGGAAACACAAAATAACAAAATAATTTTACTAATTTGAAATCCAATAATTAAATAGTGGTTTTTATTAAAACACGCATGCTATAACGAAGGACCTAGAACTTGACCCAGTAGCCTACACCCGATACCCGACCCCCTAGACACCCCAACCACCAATGGGGGGAACAAAAGTCTAATAAATAATTTAGGAAAAAACCACTGTAAAATCTAAATGATGACATAACTTCACAAAAAGTGATGTGCAATGAGTATTATATGGAGTCTTGGGTTCTCCCATACCTAGGATGAGTGAAAAACTATAAAAAATTATTGATTCCACTATTCTTCAGTGTAACAATTGAAAAAAAAATAATCCCCCAAAAAATAGAAAGGAAGGAGGAGAAAGTGCCTTATCTCAGTCACATTTTAAATACAACAGGAACCGATTGTACAAATAGTGAAAGGAGGGATGGGAGCTCCATATTATCCCTCTTGTGTGATTCCCAATTTTGAAATGTATAAATTGGGGGGCGGGGAGACCAAAACCACTTTCATTTGAAAAATAGATGGCTCCCATGTTTCAGGGAATGACCCCTATGACAATACTATGAATTTTGGGGTGGTGTACCCAGACTAATTTATCATATCTCGAACTACCCATGGAATATTCTGTGAACCAATTCATATCATTATTTCCCTATTGATGATGTTAATGGGATATTGCTGCACTTTTCAGTAGAGCATGACCCCCCAAATTCTCCTTTGACAGCCTCTTGATGTCTTAGGTCATCACCTAAAACCATAAACCTTGTCCAAAAATCCCATTTGTGACGTTAAAATCCAAAAAAACTTTTTTGATTCCTAGTTCCAAAAATAAGTGGTCCACCAAAATGAAAATTCATATTCCCATTGTATATTAAAACTCATTCAAAAATGGGTTTTTTCAACCTCAACTCAGCTAAGGGTTTATCTATACCTTTTAAATTAAGAAGACCCTTTATTTATCAACCATTTCTGACATCATAACTCTTAAATTTTCTTCAAATTGAAATACTACAATATTTAAAGTTATCCAAAAATACCTTTTATATTAATAATGAGACACAAAAAATTGCTCTTAGTATCTATTTTGAATAAACACATTCATTACAAACTAGATTTTAAATGAAATGAAGTGATCTGATTTTAATCATAAATTGTTATAATAGCAGTAAAAAATATTTATTCACTTATATTTGTATATACTTTTAGGATATGTGATTTAGGGAATTTGGGAAAATCATTTACTAATAAGGCCAATGTATTTATCATCAAATGATAATTTTTTCGCTATATATGAAGCTATTTAATCTATAATGATTCTTCAAAATATCCACAAAAATCATACATATATGATTCTCTTCTAGACCTATCATTTTTCAAAATTTTCTTTATAGCCTTTAAAAATGAAAAAAATCAGAAGGGTGAGATTAGATACAGAACAAGAGAAACCACATTTCAAAATCTATCCTAGAATAAAAATGTAATGGATTATATGGAAAGAAACAAATTATAATAAAATAATACAATATAATTGAACACATGAGATGAAAAAAAACCCATGAATGACATAATTATATAAATAATAACATTGATAACAAAAAAATAATAATGATTAAATGTATAAAGTTGAACATCTTTGTATTTACCTTAAATGTATCATAAAAAACATTATTCATGGTGTCCAGGTCACACCTTGGAAAACATTCTTTCCATCATGGTCATCAATAATAAATAATTCTTGTATTCGGTCAGAATAAAGAAAAACTCACACCTTTTGTTTCATGAGACAAACCAAGGAATCGAGTGGCTGTATAACCTCTAGCCCCACTAGTTAGTTATTTAATACCCAATCCATTCACCATATAATAGATTTGAATATCAATACAATTAATGATCAATTTACCATAGTAATCCGTAAACATACCTATTGATATAAAAAAATAAAACATTTTAATATTTTTACAATTAGTATATTAAAATAAATAACTAGAGAAATGAGGTGGATTGTTAAACAATATATAATCAACCTTCCTGAGTAATCCAAAAACATCCAAATTAAAATGAAAAGTATCTAGATTTTCATTATTTCCCCAATAAATTAATAGAGTAGATTTTTATGTAAGAATTCCATAAATTAAACATTGTATAGAGTAACGAGAATACATGTAAGTGAATAATTTTCCTAAATTAATAAATTTATTCATGTCTCGGGGGATTCCATTAAATTACAATAATTTGAAATAGGTTTTTCATCGAGTAAATAAATTGGAAGATAAATCATTCCTATACACAGTATATGATGAGGAAAAAAATGCATCCATAGATATTACAGGAGATTAATATGTTAAGAGAAAATATTATGGGAAAAATTATAATATAATCTATGGAATAAAATAATAGGTAACAATAACCATTCATGGAATATGGATGTTTAATAAGAGGTATTATAACTCAATTAACGGTGATTTGGGTTATGAAAATTCCTTACAACTTATATAACATTTCAATCAAAACACATTGAATGAAATAACTTTAAATTGAACTTAAAATTCCATGTATAAAGGAATATCATTATATAATATATCAAATAACAAGTGTCAATACTATATAAAAGAAATTTTGTATATAATTAAAATCATTTATAAAATAAAATAATTTTAGATGGAAAACCCTTATAGTAATGGTAACATAATAATCAAGAAAAAATATACAAATTACTATGAAATTTACATTAAAATATTATGAAATGAAAGATATTTACTATAATTTATCGAAATTGGGTCAGTGAATACATCACATAATGAAAATAATGGTGCATAATATCAAACATGTCTCATGGAATTTAAAATGAAAACAAATATCCCTTAATACATTAAAAATATTTGTATTAAAACCTCTTGAATTATATAATTTCAAATGAAAAATTATATAACATGAATAATTATAGGATCATGATTAAAAATATTATTTTGGTAGTATAAAAACTCTAAAATTGAAAATATGGTGTATAATATGAAATATATCACAAGGGGTGAGAATTTTGACAATAAACCTTGAAAATAATTTTTGACTTCTAATAATTTGAATCGATCTCCTAAAATAAAAAAAATACCATATTAATAACATATTTTAAAAACTCATTCACATGTGTATATTTTTATAAACATATTTTATAAGAATTTATTACAAATATGTTACTCATTTAAAGTATTTTTTATTATTTAGTTTTAGGATATTTGATTATTAGTTTCAAACATGTACCACAATGATATGGGTGAATTATATTTATTAATTTAATGGTTATCATTATTAGATGATACAAGATACTATAATAATGGGTTTTCATTTATTCATAAAATCCCATTTTCATTTGGTTCTTTATAGTGGTATGGCTTGTGAAAAAGGAACTTATAAAGAACTTGTTTTAGTGTGTTTAATGGTAAAAAAGGGGAATTTATTAATAAATATTTTAAAAGTCAATAAAAAAATAAATAATTATTAAATAATAATTATTATAATATATTATAGTTATTTAATATTTCTTATTCTTTTATAATTTAAATATCATAGAATCGTTCACATAGACTGTAAACCGACCCAAACAGGAGTGTGTTTTACTGATTTATTGAGTAAGGTGTTGAATTTATATAATGATTATATAACCCATATAGATGCATAAAAATTCCATAAATATCAAATATATTCATTAAATTAATTCTTCTAATAATCCATGAAGGATGGTGATGAAAAATAAAAGTCATCATTCATAGAGACGGTAATCCACAAAGATTCAAAATTAATGTTTCCATTTCATAATGAATGGGATTGAAAGAAGGTATATAATAAATGGTAATTTCAGAATAATTATTGTAAAATGGTAAACATAACAGTTCAATAAATCCATCTTTTTTACTAGACCTAAAAGGGAGTGATAAAAAATGGACAAAATAGTTTTTTTGAGGCAGTTGTCTGCACGTGCAATGATCAATGAAGTTTTGTTTTTCTTAGTGGATGTAATGTTTTGAATAAATATTTAATCATTTATATAATTACATAAAAATATATTAACAAGATTTTTGTAATTATTTTCTCATTTCTAGATGAATTTTTGAAAGTGATAGTTTAAGATGAAAAGGATACTGAGTAAGAAATACTCATATCGAGAAACTATGATTTCCCTTGGAAATATCCTTTGATATGAAGGCCTTAGGATATCTAATTATGAATAGAGGATTATAAAATTGAGAAAATATTCTAGTAGTATAAAATGGATGTTAGTATTACATTACAAGTGATATTTTAAGTATGAAATTGTGAACATTGTCCCATATTATAAGTGAGAAGAAGGGTACCTTTGAACGTACCAGTTACATCTCAAAAATGGTATGCCACCACTCAAGGGAAAGGGATAAAAAAGTTTGAAACATTGAATTTGGGGTGATATAAGTTTCATATATCCCATTAAATTTTATTTCACACATGATTTAGTTTTTTTTAAGTCTTTTACAACTTGGATTTTGTAGTTTACCATTTTTGTTTTTTATCTAAGTAACTAGTATTTACAAATGAAATTCATATTTTGTTAAAAATATATTGTTCACCCTATTTAAATTATTTGAACTGATGAACCTAAATTAAATATTAATATAATATAATTCAACTTATAAATATGATTATTTTTAAATTAAAACATTTAATATATTGAAAAATAGTTTGGCGGGAAAATTTTACTTTGACAATTAATTTTCTTAGACATATTTAGAGTTGATTTATAGTTGAATTAATGTTAATATAATAATATATAGGCTTAAAATTTATATTATATTAATTATTTAGAATATATTAATTCATTTTATTATATAGATATTATATGATGTTAATAAAACGATTCTTTGAAAATAATAATATCACCATTATTAGAATAATGACCTTTAATCATAGTAATCATATTTTTGTGACTAAAAATGAAGTGTGGATATTTATAAAATTTTAACCAAAGTATTAAGAAGATAAAATTCAATTTTCAAATAAAATTTATATGTTTTAAAATAATCACTTTTAATATAAGCACAAGTAACACATAAAATCCTATTTTTTGAAAAATTCATTTTTGAAGCTTAAAAATTATGTATACTATAAAATAATAAAATTGTAGATTTTAATTATATAAAATTTAGTTATTATAAAAAATAAAAATAATATGGCTTTACAAATGATTTTTTAAAGAAATAATAGTTAAAACAACCAAAATGAGTTTCTTTTATTGGAAAATATTACCTACGTTTCATAAAATGTAAAACATAAGTTGTTTAAATTCAGAATTTTATTTTGATGTATATTGGTTTACTCAATTAATAATTTTTTTTCATAAAAAATGTTTTATATATTTTTAATTTATATTTACTTCCTAGTATAGTTCCAAATTCTTCACTTTTAGTAAAAATTTTATTTTTCCCTATTCTCCAAAAAATCAATTTTTTTGATAAATTACCAAAATCTTTCTTAAATCCAAATTATTTATTAAACCGATATTGACAAGATAAATACAAAAATTTACTCAATTTCTTGAATAAAAATTATAAAATTTTATAATTTACATTTAAATAAAAACATTAATATTTTTAATGAAATTTGTTTTCAATAGAAAATAACTTTTAAATATATTAGTTATTCTAATTATTATTTACTAGCTTTTAGTAATAGATTTGGGGTTAGAATATTATTATTATCAATAATATATTTTATTTATAATATATTCAGTGTTATATAATCAAGTACATAAATAGATAATTTTCAGAAAAGAACCATTTTGATGTAAAAATCAGTCTTAGTAGTTATTTAACGACATTAATTAAATTTTATCAAACATTTATTTTTTAAATTATCTTTGTTTATATATATATATATATCATTATTTAGTAAGTTTTTTTTACTTTCTATGTTTTTAACTATATCTAAACGGTTATATACTATTATTCAGTTTATTTTGGTTCATTATTGCTTGTATCACATGCTATAAAAATTTGAGGTATTAAAGTAATACATAATTTAAAATCTATAGGTGTCACAAGAACTGTTGGTGTTTTAGTTCAAATTTAAGTCTTTTATTCTATTTCTAGTTATCGATATTTTTAAAAGTAAGTAAAATTATCAACTGGTCACCCTAGATTGAAAATATTTGGTATTCAGGATTCCCCAGAATTTGTTATAGTCAAAATATTACACATGAAATTCTAGTGGAAAATTATATTATGCATGAAAAAATTTTAGGAATTTATATTATGGGTAACTAAACACAAAATTTTACTAGAAATATAATATTACATATTTTCACTCTTCGTAAAAATACATTACATTCCAAATTAAAATGGGAAAACTATCAGACGTATTTCCATTCCTCCCATAAAAATATCATACTCCACATGTATTATAAAATTTTAAAAAGGTTAATTATTCTTATTATGAGTTAGATTCTCTAAAACATTCTCACATATGATCCTTTTTATATAAAAACAAGTTATATAATGAAATTATTGATTTTTAAATGTATAAAAATATTACATATGAACTTCCTTAAAAATAGTTAATTCATTGGATTTTTCAATCTCCAAAAACTAACTTACGATATTATACCATATGAATTTGTTAGATATATTCAAAAATGCTGAAAATATAATACATATCATATCCATTAACTAAAAAACTATAAATATGATCTTCCTCTGAGGAAATATCATACACATGAAATTATTAACCGTTTTACCATATTTTCAAAAAAATACATTATGAATTACCAAAATTCAAATTAGATTTAATAAAAATAAATTATTTGAATAAAAATATGAATTAAAATTTTTTCTAATGAATTTTAATTAAAATATAAATATAGATTATTTAATTAATTTATTTTCGAAAAACTAAAAAACATTCAGAAACACTTAAATATAAAATTCCAAGGATTTTTCCTCTATAAAAAATAAATTATTTCTTCTTAAAGAATATTAAAATTTGAGAAAAGAACCTTTGATCATTTTTGAGCCAGAATCTTGTAACGCCCCGACCCTAGTTACCTAGAGTTGGTGCATTATTACATAACATTGTCATGATCACAAGAAAGATCAAATATCGAAAGACCGATTGGTTTAGTAGCCTTGGAAACACTAGATATATTCATAAAGTTTTACATTACATCATAAAGTAAAAAACTACTAATACAACATAGTCTCCATATTCCACACTCATATCCCCACATAAAATCACTGCAGGTCATTCATAACTTACTTCTTCACATCCTAGGAAAAATAAAACATAGAAAAGGGATGAGCTCAAATGCCCAATAAGGATAACAATATAGCAGAAACTTTCAAAAATAAGCATAAACATTTAAGGCAGTGCATTACTAAAACAAATGCCTTTTAAACTTGAACTTCAACATAGTATGGAAAAATTAAAATGAAATAATACCATTTACTTATTCACATGGATATTCTACTAATCGAATAATCACATGCAATATAAATAACCACTTTCATAATGATGGAATGCATAATGCCAGACTATCATAACCACATAGCCAAGGCCTCGAGCCAATAATACAAATAAGATTTTGGAAAGGCCTTGTGCCAAGACACTAGTTTGTCTCATGAGACCTACCGATGTATTAAGGAGCTATAGCGGGCTCCACCCGTCACTTATTAAGTCCAATGCATTCCTCATATGAACAGGTTTAAACATAACATAAACATTCGTATTAAAACTAGAATACGAAATTTCAATACTTTAACCACAAACCATGAATGGTATAAAAATAGCACATCCACATTCAAACATAACTCATTCGATACAATATGGAAGATTGTATTGTATCGCATTAACCTCAATCAATAATAATGAAGGATGTTGACATAGATGAAAATAATCATCAAAACTATTTGAGAGAAATATCTCCCTTTTTCATGAAATCATTTAAAAGTCACACTATTGGTCAAGAAGCCATTTAAAAATAGATTTTTGAATCAAAGTGTCCCATACCACATTGAAACTTTTTAAAAGGAGTTTTATTTTCTAAACTTTAATGTCTATATAAATAAATCCTTAAAACAATTTTTAAAACATGTACATTAATGAGAATTATTTAGATGAATAAGTCTTTAAAACATTAAAAAATGGTTTTTTAGTTAGAGTTTCTAACCAAAATAGAGACACTTAAATACAAATAATTGAGGTAATCAAAACTTTGTAATATCATGAGAATACAGGGATTCATGATATACTATGTCAGAGTACATTATATACACCACATAAAAGTGATTTGGAGTATATCAACAAAGAAGTCTCAATGGAATGTAAGTTGAGATGAAATCTCTCATGAAGGATGTATCCTTTGGTTAAGGATAAATCAACGACATAATTATGTGTGACAAATATAAATAAACTAAATATGATTGGATATTTATTGTAAATCAATCAGATGACATTCACACATATTCGTGTAAAAACAACACAAATGAATTGGATATTTAACTCAACAAATGGAGATTGAGTTAAAATTACTCTTATCAAGTTCATACCGATCACTTGAGAATTTATCAATAGAGTGATTATGTGTATCAAAATTATATCCACAGAAAATGGAGTTGAAATTATGACATAATCAAATGAATAGTGATTCCACACATAATCGTGGAGTAATATAATCAATGAAATATACGTAAAGCCAAATGAGTGGAAATTGAAATTTCGAATTCCCTTATCGATTAGGTAACATACGAAACATAAACCCATGAAATAAGGATCATAAAATTATGATGTATATAACCATTAATTAAATTATAATACACAATTAATACAATTACGGGTAGTACACATACACCACATGTAATAAATAAGTGGTGAACAATGGAATTCTCACCAAATTAAGAGTGAGATAAGAAACCCCTTACGTTGTACTTTTTCCTTGGTAGATGGTAGGTTTACCTCATGTATAATGGTTAAATAATTGTTATTTAATTATACAAGAATCATTTACTTTAATATGTTTTCATATATGATCTTTTAACATTGATTTGTTAATAATATCTTAGAATTATCGTCATTTCGGGTGTTAACGGGTTCATTTTACTTTATATTCTTTGTTATGTGAGCCATATTCGTTATTAATGGTATGTATATTATTCATATCCTGAATGATATCATGTCCTTAGATACGATTTTTAAATAATCAAATTATAATTATACTTGAATGGGTATGATGGAGAATGAATCTCATCGCGTTCGTGGAGACGGTAGTCCGTACGTACGCACGAGCTACAATATCATTCTTTTGATATTAAAATAATATATAATTGGATGGTATATCATATATACAGAATCATTATCATGTTATATTTATTATTTACAAGAGTTACACATCATTATTATACCCATCCAAATAATAATATATTGAATAACAATTACACCACAACGTGGAGACGGTAAGCCGTACGTACGCACGTACGGTGACATGTTCTTCAAAGGATGGATATAATAATGAATATGGTTGTACCATATTTATAATAACATAACAGTATATATATGATACTGGAGTTGTTATTTTATAATGGTAAAAACAAAGAAAGAAGAAGTGGAAGAAGAAAGGAACTTGAAAAGGGGTGGTGAAAACATTACCTCTTCTTCGGGTTCTTCCTTTTGATTTGATCAAAAGGACTCCTTAGGTTGGATTTCTGATCAAAATAAGGCCTCTTGGTTGTAGTGATGGAATTTGAGAGGGTATTTTGTCAGGGGTTGGCCAAACCAAAAGGCTTTGAAGGTGTGAAGAAATGAGAAGGAGGAGTGCCCTTTTATAAGAGGGGTGAGTGGCACCTTTGGAAAAGCTAGAAATATAAATTTATAATAAATTCATATTCGGTTTCTAATGGCTCCAAAGTTTATTATTTAAATTTTAAGGTGGGTATGGGTCTAAAAAAACTCAAAAAATATAATTTAGATAGGTTTGGGTACTTATATTAACCATATCTGTAATTATTAACTCTTAGTTAATTAGTTTCACTTTTACAATGTCTCTTTGTATTTTTATATAGTATGGTTAATAAACTTACTATATACATACAAGAGACCCCAAAGTTGTCCATTAATGATAAAAATATATTATATAAGTCTCTTGTCCGAACCTTATATTTTTAGGAATTTAATATCAATTAATAATATAATATTTGTTTTAAAAACTCTTTTATATCAATTTTGACACTATTCAATAGTTGATTTTTGGGAAACTCATAACATAATGATTACTTCGAAAAAATTTAATTAAATCATTCCTAACATGTCATATTAACTTATAAAATTATTTTAATTGTTCAAAAGTCTCAAATTCTATTTATTTGTGTATTTATAATATCAATTATTTTAACTTTTCACTATTATGGTAATTACTGCATCATCATTGTGTCATAAATAAATTAAATTATTTAATATCTAAAAATTATAAATAAAATATAATTATGTATTAAATCTTTTTATCTTTGTAATTAATATTTATAGTAGAAAATCCGATATATATAACCCTATGTAAAAATTGTTTTTCTAAAAGATATATGCTTGTGTCATTTTTGTATTCATTTTAACTTAATTAAAATAAAGTGTCATTATCACTTACAAGTGGATCCATGGGGTCCCAAAATCGACCCAAATATGACCATGGTCGGCCATATATCAACCAATAGGGTTAAGACACGTTTTAGGGTAATTTAGTATTATTATAATATTATTTTTTTAACCCTTGTTTACCGGATTTACCCTTTAACCATGGTAAATAAAATATTTACAGAAGTAATTATCCAAAATGTCTAAAAATAAAAGTTAACTATTTACACAATTTGAACATCCTAATTAAAAATATGGAATCCATTTTTCCAAATTCAAAACACAGAAGTGGCAGAAATTAATTTAAAATTAATTCCCGTTGTTAAAACAAAAAGCATTTTTTTAAGAGATAATAACTATGAAAAGATTGGCACTTGTTTATGTCTAGTTTAAATGTGAAATTATGTTCAATGACCCAAATTGTATTACATGGTAAAAATATATTCTAAATATACTTTAAAACCACTCAAATTCATAATTTATCACTATTAATTATTTTGATTAAAAAAGTTGTTTTTAATTAAAATTTAGTAATTTTCACTATTCATCAAAATATGAAAGTTATCCGAAAAGTACCAAAATTTCACCCTAGGCTAATTTCGATATTACGAATCAAAAAATGAATTCCATTTTGAGAGATAGAATTTATAAAATTTCAAAAAGTTGGTATTACTCTTCATAACGGCTAGTTTGATTGGTTATGGTGTGTTAAAATCTCGAAGTTGCGTACAATGCACGCCATTGCATTTTTCGAAAGGAAACGTACCATGGAAGCTTGGGGTGTTACATTCTCCCCTACTTCAATAAATTGCATCCTAAAATTTTTTAAAATTGTGCTTGGGAATATAATGGAAAGTCCCACATCGGAAAAAGAGTCAATATAACTATCACTTTAAAAGAAAGAAAGAGAGGTATAAAGGTCATCCAAGATAACCCATACCTGGATTCCATGTAGGAAAACATGGATATGGATGATAAAATAAGTGTAAAGTTCTGATGGAGAGGGAAATAAATCATTATCAGGATAATGTTAACAATAAGAAAACCAAAAACTTGTGTTGGGACAAATGACCATTAGTCTCCTAGTAGGAAAGTAAACAGACAACATTTTTTTTGTTTTAAGTTACATTAAATAAGGACGAGGAATTCATTTATGATATTGACTAAAAACATAAAGAGATATAATTACTTTTTAAGTAGAGTTTCATTATTTAATAACTTTTTACTACTAACTTAGTTTTTTTGAACAATGAGTATTCAAGAAGAGTTGGTCACAATAAAAGAGCTAGAATAAACTTCTATAGAAATACATGATCCATGTAGGATAAACTATATATTTAACTTGTCTTTAGAGATTAATCAAAACCAAAATGGTTAGTATAAGATTTGATGATCCCCCAAATGTATATTCCATTAGAGAAAAAAATACTAATCTTAATTTCTAAAATTAAACCAACAATACCCCAAAGTTAAACAAATACCATTCAATAATAAATTCTCCTTAAAATCCTTCAATATAATCCAAACTAATATTGAAACCCAAAACTTATTAGGAATGTATTCTTCCACGTTAAATTGTATCTCCAAATGACATCATCTACTCTTAAAGTCACATACTTAAAAGTAATTAACCTAATCACATATTCTTTATTATAGGTTAATCGTTTCCATAAATAACCCAAATCACTATAGATCCACAATAAAAACATAGATAAAAATCCACCATTACTCCTCTAATGACATCCCATAGAATTCTATTTTCCTTGGACATATAGTGTTCCCAACAAAGTGAACATCTTCCAAAATAACATTTTTCACTTAAATACCAAATCATTTTCCCATACTAAGGGTATTCATTTGATAAGACATAACAACCCAAATCAACATATTATTGATCAATAAAATCATTTAACTAAAGAAAATAGTCACACTAACCAGTGACTTCACTTAGTCCAGTGGTAGGCGATAAATCCCAATCGCACGTTGGTTGTGGGTTCGATTCCCACAGCTTTGTCCGACGCGACGGGTTGTCACACGGTCTACGTGTTGTCCTTTTTCAAAAACTATATTTTATAATATTACCAAAATGAGATAAATTCCTCAAAATAACATAATTTAACCACAAATGTTATATCATACCTTGAATTTTCATCCCAAATTATAATAACTTATAATTTTCTCAAACCCCAATGATCATATAAAACCAAATGGTTATTTATACCTATATCCACAAGAGAAGAGACAATTCTTCCTCAAATATAATTCTCACATGGAAAACTGTGGGGTTACAAATACAAGAGAAAATTATTCCAAAGTAAACCCATCAACAAGGAGCGCTAATACTTTTTAAACATTTCTCCAACCATTTATTTCCACATAGCTTCTTCTTTGACCAAGAAAATATCCTATAGAATAGGACATTCACTCGGGTAATGTCCAGGTCCCCTACATTTACGGAAAATGACTGTAAATGGACTCTTGGGACCATTTTTATCTTCTTCCAGAGTACTCTTCATTTTTCTTCGGAAATTATTCAGTTTATGTCCTTCCTTCCCGCACTTAAAGCATTTCGTTGTCCCATTGAGACAGTTTCCTGGATGTCTCCTTCCACATTTCCTGCATGATGAAAATTGAGGGTTCTTTTCTCCATGGTCTCCATTTCTAGAGCTCTTATCATTTATCACATTTCTCTTCCTTGTTGAGTCTGGGAGTTGGTTAATATATATGTTGTTGATCATATTTTTGGAAAACTGATTTGGCATAAAGACAATATCTTTTACGACTATCAACATTCCATTTTTTTGCTCATTGACACCACCGTTCCCACCTTGTACATCTTTCTCAAAGTCACTATGACTTCCTTGGAATCCAGCCATTGACTAAAACCAGAAAGAAATGTGTGAGTAATAGTAGTCGTAAAATCATTTAGAGATTAAAATGTCACCATATTCTCAATTTGAAACATATTTGGATTAACCAAGGCCATTTACTCTCATCTTATATATATATTACTTAAATCGGTTTGTAAAGAAAATGTAAATTATCCTAAGCATATCCCCCAGGAGTGTCGTAACCAAGAGTGCAGTAAGGCCCGTTGTCGTGCACCAGTTCCCGTTAGAGTATAGCTCAAAGCGGCGTTTTCGGGTTTTACCCCTAGGTACATCTGTGCCAGAGCCGCCTCTACCTACTCATATCAAGACAGGGATGTATTGCTCGAAAAACTCACAAAATCTCTACAATACCAAAATTCTAGGAAGTTCTTCTATACTAATCCTCAAAGTTAATCTTAGGTCTACGTGCTCTAATCAGAGTTTATCTAAATCTAGCTTCCAAGGTTTGTACTAAACTTCCTCTGATACCAACTGTAACACCCTGACCCCAGTTACCTGGAGTCGGTGCATTATTACATAACATTGGCATGATCACAAGAAAGATCAAATCTCTAAAGACTGATTGGTTTAGTAGCCTTGGAAACACTAGATATATTCATAAAGTTTTACATTACATCATAAAGTGAAAAACTACTAAAACAACATAGTCTCCATATTCCACACTCATATCCCCACATAAAATCACTGCAGGTCATTCATAACTTACTTCTTCACATCCTGGGAAAAATAAAACATAGAAAAGGGGTGAGCTCAAATGCCCAGTAAGGATAACAATATAGCAGAAACTTTCAAAAATAAGCATAAATATTTAAGGCAATGCATTACTAAAACAAAAGATTTTTAAACTTGAACTTCAACATAGTATGGAAAAATTAAAATGAAATAATGAAATTTACTTATTCACATGGATATTCTACTAATCGAATAATCACATGCAATATCAATAACCACTTTCATAATGATGGAATGCATAATGCCAGACTATCATAACCACATAGCCAAGGCCTCAAGCCAATACTACAAATATGATTTTGGCAAGGCCTTGTGCCAAGACACTAGTTTGTCTCATGAGACCTACTGATGCATCGAGGAGATGTAGCGGGCTCCACTCGTCACTTATTAAGTCCAATGCATTCCTCATATGAACAGGTTTAAACATAACATAAACATTCGTATTAAAACTAGAATACGAAATGTCAATACATTAACCACAAACCATGAATGATATAAAAATAACACATCCACATTCAAACATAACTCATTCGATACAATATGGAAGATTGTATTGTATCGCATTAACCTCAATCAAGAATAATGAAGGATGTTGACATAGATGAAAATAATCATCAAAACTATTTGAGAGAAATATCTCCCTTTTTCTGGAAATCATTTAAAAGTCACACTATTTGTCAAGAAGCCATTTAAAAATAGATTTTTGAATCAAAGTTTCCCATTCCACTTTGAAACTTTTTAAAAGTAGTTTTAATTTCTAAACATTAATGTACACATAAATAAATCCTTAAAACCATTTTTAAAACATGGACATTAATGAGAATGATTTAGATGAATAAGTCTTTAAAACATTTAAAAATGGTATTTTAGTTAGAGTTTCTAACCAAAAGAGAGACACTTGAATACAAATAATTGAGGTAATCAAAACTTTGTAATATCATGAGAATAAAGGGATTCATGATATACTATGTCAAAGTACATTATATACACCACATAAAAGTGATTTGGTGTATATCAACAAAGAAGTCTCAATGGAATGTAAGTTGAGATAAAATCTCTCATAAAGGCCGTATCCTTAGGTTAAGGACAAATCAACGATATAATTATGTGTGACAAATATAAATACACTAAATATGATTGGATATTTAGTGTAAATCAATCATATGACATTCACACATACTCTTGTAAAAAAACACCAATGAATTGGATATTTAACTCAACAAATGGAGATTGAGTTAAAATTACTCTTATCAAGTTCATGCCGATCACTTGAGAATTTATAAATGGAGTGATTATGTGTATCAAAAGTATATCCACAGAAAAGGGAATGGAAATTATGACATAATAAAATGAATAGTGATTCCACATATAATCGTGGAGTAATATAATCAATGAAATATGCGTAAAGCCAAATGAGTGGAAATTGAAATTTCAAATTCCCTTATCGATTAGGTAACATACGAAACATACACCCATGAAATAAGGATCATACAATTATGATGTATATACCCATGAATTAAAGTATAATACACAATGAATAAAATTACGGGTATTACACATACACCACATGTAATAAATAAGTAGTGAATGATGGAATTCTCACGAAATTAAGAGTGAGATAAGAAACCCCTTACTTTGTACTTTTTCCTTGGTCCATGGTAGGTTTACCTCCTGTATAATGGTGAAATAATTGTTATTGAATTATACAAGAATAATTTACTTTAATATGATTTCATATATCATCTTTTAACACTGATTTGTTAATAATATCATAGAATTATCATCATTTCGGGTGTTAACGGGTTCATTTTACTTTATATTATTTGTTATGTGAGCCATATTCGTTATTAATGGGATGTATATTATTCATATCCAGAATTATATAAAGTCCTTAGATTCTATTTTTAAATCATCAAATTATAATTATACTTGAATGGATATGATGGAGAATGAATCTCATCGCGTTCGTGGAGACGGTAGTCCGTACGTACGCACGAGCGACAATATCATTCTTTTGATATTAAAATAATATATAATTGGATGGTATATCATATATAAAGAATAATTATCATGTTATATTTATTATTTAAATGAGTTACACATCATTATTATACCCATCCAAATAATAATATATTGAATAACAATTACACCACGACGTGGAGACGGTAAGCCGTACACACACACGTATGGTGACATGTTATTCAAAAGATGGATAGAATACTGAATATGGTTGTAACATATTTATAATAACATCAAATTATATATATGATACTGGAGTAATTATTTTATAATGGTAAAAAAAAAAGAAAGAAGAAGTGGAAGAAGAAAGGAACTTGAAAAGGGGTGGTGAAAACATTACCTCTTCTTCGGGTTCTTCCTTTTGATTTGATCAAAAGGGATCCATAGTTTGTCTTTCTGATCCAACTAAGGCCTCTAGTTTGTATTTAGGGAAGTTTAGAGAGTATTTGGTCAGGGTTTGGTCGAACCAAAAGGTTTTGAAGGTGTGAAGAAATGAGAAGCATGAGTTCCCTTTTATAAGAGGGGTGAGGGGCACGTTTGGAAAAGCTTGAAATATTAATTTATAATAAATTCATATTCGGTTTCTAATGGCTCAAAAGTTTATTATTTAAATGTTAAGGTGGTTATGGGTCTAAAACCACTCAAAAAATAGAATTTAGACAGGTTTTGGTACTTATATTATCCTTATCTTTAAGTATTAACTCTTA
This sequence comes from Viscum album, assembly GCA_963277665.1. NCBI lineage: Eukaryota > Viridiplantae > Streptophyta > Magnoliopsida > Santalales > Viscaceae > Viscum > Viscum album. The sequence continues at coordinate 691,649,970 of OY728122.1, forward strand.
GTTAATTATTTTCACTTTTACAATGTCTCTTTGTATTTTTATATAATATGGTTAATAAACTTACTATATACATCCAAGAGACCCCCAAGTGGTCCATTAATGATACACATATCATGATATAAGTCTATTTGCCTAACCTTAGATTTTTAGGAATTTAATATCAATTAATAATATAATATTTGTTTTAAAAACTCTTTTATGTAAATTTTGACACTATTCAATTGTTGATTTTTGTGAAACTCATAACAGAATGATTACTTCGAAAAAATTTCATTAAATCATTCCTAACATGTCATATTAACTTATAAAATTATTTTAATTCATAAAAAATTTCAAATTATATTTATTTTTGTATTTATAATATCAATTATTTTAATTTTTCACTATTTTGGTAATTACTGCATCATCATTGTGTCATAAATAAACTAATTTATTTAATGTATAAAAATTATAAATAAAATATAATTATGTATTAAATCTTTTTATATTTCTAATGAATATTTATAGTCAAAAATCCAACATATATAACCCTATGTAAAAATTGTTTTTCTAAACGATATATGCTTGTGTCATTTTTGTATTCATTTTAACTTAATTAAAATAAAGTGTCATTATCACTTACAAGTGGATCCATGGGGTCCCAAAATCGACCCAAATATGCCCATGGTCGACCATATATCAAACAATAGGGTTAACACACGTTTTAGGATAATTTATTATTATTATAATATTATTTTGTTAACCCTTGTTTACCGGATTTACCCTTTAACCATGGTAAATAAAATATTTACCGAAGTAATTATCCAAAATGTATAAAAATAAAAGTTACCTATTTACACAATTTGAACATCCTGATTACAAATATGGAATCCATTTTTCCAAATTCAAAACATAGAAGTGGCAGAAATTAATTTAAAATTAATTCCCATTGTTAAAACAAAAAGCGTGTTTTTAAGAGATAATAACTATCAAAAGATTGGCACTTGTTTATGTCTGGTTTAAATGTGAAATTATGTTCAATGACCCACATTGTATTAAATGGTAAATATAGATTCTAAATATACTTTAAAACCACTCAAATTCATAATTTATCACTATTAATTATTTTGATTAAATAAGTTGTTTTTAATTAAAATTTAGTAATTTTCACTATTCATCAAAATATGAAAGTTATCTGAAAAGTACCAAAATTTAACCCTAGGCTAATTTCGATATTCCGAATCCAAAAATGAAGTCCATTTTGAGAGATAGAATTTATAAAATTTCAAAAAGTAGGTTATACTATTCATAACGGCTAGTTTGATTGGTTATGGTGTGTTAAAATCTCGAAGTTGCGTACAATTAATGCCATTGCATTATTCAAAAGGAAACGTACCATGGAAGCTTGGGGTGTTACAAATCAAATATTTTAATATCAAAATTTAAATAATTAAATTTATATTCCAAATGATGTAAATTCAATACTTTTTGAAATAAAGAAATTTTCATCATAAAAAATAAATTGTAATTCTAAAATATATTTCAAACATTGATCCAAATTTTGTCACATAGAATTATGCTGCACTTGAGAAATTTATTTTTGACAAGAAAACAATTATAAATAACCAGTAGAAGTATATTTATCTTAAAAATGAATGAATTTCAATATAAACATAGTGGTTATTTTCCAAAATGTTTTCCCCATAAACTATTTTTAGTAAATACGAATTATTTTAGTCTCAAAGAAAACATTTTATAAAAACATATGTTTCTTATATTGATAAATATGACCAAATTTAAAAATTGTGAAAGGATTTTAACCAAATTTATTTTTTCATTAAATTATTTCAATAAAATTTCTTTTTTTATATTTGGTGATAAATGAATAAATAGGCATAACTAATGGATAAGGGATTATAATAATTAACAAGACCACATTATAGAAACAACCTAAAATTATTGACATTGTAAAATTGATTTTACGATAGATTACATCCATTACATGGTATACATAATAACAAAAAACTAAATATTTGTAGATAAAATAATTGATAAATATACAATAAAAGGTATTATGAAATATTTTAATTATGTAGTTTGTAAATAATTAATATGAGTTAATGTTGAAAAATATAATATCAATAAAATCCATTTTTTATGCTATGTATTTTCATTTAAAATAAAAATCTTTGAATTTAGATTTTAAACATTATAAAATAAAATTTATAATTTAATTACGTAGTATGTTTTTTTTAGTTTTTAAGAAAAAGGATGATTTTTTTGAAAAATATAGTTTCTTCTGTGTTATAATTTTTTTATTTTATAATTATGTAATTTTTTCCTAGATAGATTTAAAAACCTTTTAAGTAAAAAAATATCTTCTTAAATAATAAATGTATGAATTTAAAAATATTATTTGTACTTAATTCTCCATGTCTAATATTTTTTTAAAACTAAATTAAAATGTTACTTTAATAAAAACTATTCTTAGTATTTTCCTCTAATTAGGTTTATAGACTGTCAAATTTGGTTTTGGATAGCCTTAAAATACACCCAACTCTGAATTTGCAATTATAAATAAATTTATTTGATTAAAGTAGTAATTTCATATAATTATAATATATATATATATATATATTTATTTATTTAATGCCTAAAAATATGCTTTTTTGAAAAATAGTTTTTATGTGAATATGTGGGTTTATTTTAAATGTATATCTTGATACCATTATAAAATTTTTTGTCTAAAAATTAATTTCAAATATGAATTTTTAAGGTTAAATTTTTTTTAATAGATCCAATATTACTTTTTTCATTAATGTTAATTACTAATATGAAACAATAATTACCGTGGTAAAAATTATTTTTGGTAAAATATTAAAATTAAAAAAAAAATCATAAAATCACACTAATGATGTTTAAAATTTATTAGATGAGAGGGATTTAGTCCATAAATTTTCCCACACCAACTATTTTTCCACGATTAATCCATTGAACCTTAAATAAGTCATGGAATTATTATAAAGAGGTGCGTTTTTCAAAATAGTGTCATTTTATTCTCTTATAAAAGGATACTAATTCCACCAATTCAAAGTAAAAATACCCCTTAATAACCTTCCTTTAAAATATTTTATTTTCCTCTGATATAACCCCCTAAAACCTACATAATTTTCTCATCACCTTATGTTTTCTTAAGGTCTTCACTACCAAAGTGTTTTCATAGAGAAAACTCAAGCTTCCTATGTGAGTATTTCCTTATCATAGCATTTTCTTTATTCTAGTCCTACATAAAATCATTTATAACATTTTATATATAATTAAATCAGAATCATTATTATATGTAAATTTAATAATATTAATTACACAATAAATATTCAATCCTTTCCATGTAACACCCTAGGATTTCATAGTAAGTTATTTTCTTTAAAGTAATTCAATAGCTTGCGCTACATGAAACACCGAGTTCGAGTGCTCAAAGACTTAACAATCAAGATGTTCAAAAAGTGGTTATTAATAATATTAAATTAATTTTTAATTTTATATACTCCATATAATTTTATAATCCATATTATGTGTTTCTTAGACATAATTTAAGAACGAATTCATTTTTTTAGATAAAAGAATTTTTTTTCAAAGAATTCAATTTTACCACATTTTAATGGAAACACTTTTTAAAACCAATATTTGAAACTTTTATATACTCAAATTAATGAAATTAAATTCTTCTTTAGAATCGGGACATAAAAACTTATTTTGGATAAATTTTTGGTACTTTTCTGATAACTTTCATATTTTGATGAACACTGAAAAATACTATATTTTAATTGAAAACAACTTTATAATAGAAATAATTTATAGTGTTAAATTATCCATTTGAATGGTTTAATAGTATTATTAGATTATATTTTTATCATTTAATATAATTTAGATCATTATATGTAACTTCACATTTAAATTTTACATAAACATATGTCAATCTTTTGATAGTTTTTACTTTTTAAAAACCCGCTTTTCGGTTTTGACAATGGGAATTAATTTTAAATTAATTAGAGAAGCTTTTAGGTTTTGAATTTGGTAAAATAGAATTCATTTTTTAATTTGAATATAAAAATTATCATAGGGTAAATTTTGGTTATTTTTCTGAAAACATTAAAATTTTGATGAATAGTGAAAAACACAACGTTATAGTTTAAAACAGACTTTTTATATATATAATGTTTTATATTATTTAAATTTATTTTAAGTCAAAATAGATATATAATACCTATATTATTTTAATATAATTCATGGGAGTCATTTTATAACAAAATTGGATGTATAAACTTTTATTGAGCTTTTTACCGTCTTTTACCCACCTTCTAGGAACATTTGCAAATTTGCATAAAACATAATTTTACTGTTTCTGTGAATTGAATTTCAAAAATCTAAGAGAAACAGTTAATATCAATAAGTAAAATGTGGTTCAATAAGAAGAAAATAATTTTTTTGAGTTGTATCTTTTTACTTTTATTTACCACGGTTAAAAATAAATAGTGCAATTAAAGGTTAAAATGATATTATAATTACCCCAACATATGTCATAATTCTATTGGATAAGTATAATTTGACTGAAATCAACCTTAGGAAAAAATATTATCCTTTAGGTCCACTTGGAATTGATTAGGACATTTATTATTATTTTATGTAATGAATAGTTAAAAGTGTTAAATTCAATATTAATTAACTAAACCATTTTTAATATATGGTTATAAATAAGATATATTCAATTATAAATATTCATTATAAATATTAAATGATTTTCTACATAATGGTAGTTTATTTATAATTTTCAGAGATTAAATAATTAAATTTATTTATGACTCAATGATGATGCAGTAATTACATTCTTAATAAAATATTAAAATAGTTTATATTATGAATATTAAAATAAATAATATTTTAATGTTTTTATTCCATCCTCAAATTTTCTGGGTTAATATGACATGTTAGGGTAGATTAGATAATTTTATTTCAAAGTGATAAGGTTTTTATGACTTTCACAAAAACAAAATACCAAATAGTATCAAAATTGACATAAATTGTTTTTTTAAACTTATACTATATTATTGGTTGATATATTATTACTAAAAACCTTAGATTAATAAAAAGGGCCTAAATAATATTATATATGTCATTAATGAACCACTTTAGGTTCTTTTTTTAGTTTAGTGTAAGTTTAATAACCATATAGTGTATGAATACAAGAAGACACGATAAAAGTTAAACAATTTAACTAAGAGTTAAATCTAAAGGATTAGGTTAAAATGGTAACCTAAACTTGTATAAAACATATTGGTTGAGAGTATTTCGACCCATAACCACCTTAATTTCAAAATAAATGATTTTGGAGCCATTATAAACTAAAAATGATTTTATTACAAAATAATATTTCAAGCTTATCCTAAAGTGACCCTCACATCTCTTATAATTGGGTACTTCCCCTTCTCACAATTTCACAAATCCAAATCCATTTCGCTTGGAAAAAACCTACCCAAATATCTTCCCAACTTCTCTCAATTCAACCTAGAGGCCTTAAATTGATCATAAAGCCAACATAAGGATCACTTTTGATCAACTCAAAAGGAAACACCCGAAGAAGGTGTAATAATTTCACCACCCTCTTTCATATTCTTTACTTCTTCCACTTACTCTTTCTTTTCTAATTCCAAACCAAAATAATAAATCCAGTACGTTCTACATACAGTGATGTTATTATAAATATAGTACAACCATATTTGTTATTCTATCCGTCCTATAAATGACAAAGTCACCACACGGGCGTACGTACGACTTACCGTCTCCACGTCGTGGTGTAGTTTGTTATTCGAACACTTCATTATTTTTATGAGTATAATAATGAGTATAACTAAATTAAATAATAAATTTTACATGTTAATGATTCTATATATATGATATAACAACCAATTACATACAATTTCACCATCAATATAATGATTTAGTTGCTCGTGTGTACGTACGAATTACCATCTCCACGAACGTGATGAGATTCATCCCCATCAAAATCATTCAAGAATAATTTTTACTTTATGATTAAAAATAATGTTTAAGAACTTAATTTAATTCTTGATGTGAATCAAATACATCCTATACATAACAAACATGACCTACATAACAAAAAATATGAAGGAAAATGAATAAGTTAACAACCAAAACAATGATACTACTGAAATATCATTTACAAATCAATATTAGAAGATCATATATGATATCATATTTATGTATTTGGTTTTTGTATTATTAAAAAACAATGATTTCACCATTATACTGGAGTTAAATATACCCTATACTAAGGAAAAGTAAAAGGTAAGGGGTTTCTAATCTCACTTTTAATTCTGTGAGATTTCCATTGTTCACCACTTATTTATAGCATGTGATGTATCATGTACTACCATTTGATATATATATTATAACTAGTCTCTTTATAATCATGATATTATGTGATTCATTTGGTGATTATTAACTTTTGGTCATACCACTCGATCAATAACAACGTGGTAAGGGGTTTTCATCTCACTTTTATTACTGGGATATTCATGCAATATGCGCCACTATTACCTTTTGTGTGGGTTATATACTTCCCATGATTGTATTGTTCGCATAATACAATTTAATTTATGGGTACTTACATCATCATTGGATTATCCTACTTTCACGAGGTTAATGTTTCGTAAGTTACCACATCGGTAATATAATTTCAAATTTCAAATTTCCACTCACTCGGTTTTACACAAACATCATTGATTAATTTACTCCAATATTATGTGTTAAATAAGTATTTATTTACTTATGTAGTAATATACACTCCCCTTTGTGTGGATATACTTTTGATACACATAATCCATCAATTGATAAATTCTCAAGTCATCGATATAAACTTGATAAGATTAATTTTAACTCAATTTATATTCATTGATTTAAACATCCATGTCATTGGTGTTGTTTTTACAAGAATATGTTTGAATGAACTCTGATTGATTTACACTTAATATCCAATAATATTTAGTGTATTTATATTTTTCAGACATAATTATGTCATTGATTTATTCTTAACCTAAGGATACAGTCTATTTAAAGGAATTTATCTCAACTTACATATCATTGAGACTTTTTTGTTGCCATATGCCAATTCACTTTTATTTGGGGTATATACTATACTTTGACATAGTAAATCCTGAATCTATTTATTTTCATAATATTATAAAGTTTTTATTTCATAAATTATTTTTATTCAAGCGTCTCTCATTTGGTTAGGAACTCTAACTACAATATCATTTTAAATGTTTTAAAATTTTATTCTTCTAAATCCTTCTCATTAATGTCCATGTTTTAAAAATGATTTTACGTTTTTATTTATATGGAAATTAAGGTTTTAAAATATAAATTCCTTTTAAAAGTTTCAAATTGGTATGGGACACATTGATTCAAATATCTATTTTAAATATCTTCTTTATAAATAGTGAGACTTTTAAATGTTCTAAAGAAAAAGGGGAATATTTCTCTCAAATAGTTTTGATGATTATTTTCATCTATGTCAATATTATTAATTATTCTAGATTGAGGTTAATTTATTATAAAATAATCTTCCATATTTTATTGAATGATTTATGTTAGACTGTGGATGTGTTATTTTTATACCATTCATTGTTTGTGGTTAAAATATTGACCATTAGTATGATAGTTTTAAAATGAATATTTATATTACATTTCAACTTTTTCATGATGAATGTATTGGACTTAGTAAGTCACGGGTGGAGCCCTCTATAGCTCCTCGATGCATCGGTTGGTCTCATGAGACAAACAAGTGACTTGGCTCAAGGCCTTGACAAAATCTTATATGTAGTCTGGGAACAAGGCCTTGACTATATGGTTATAAAGTCTAGAATTATGCACTCCATCATTATGAAATTTTCGATTGATATGAGGTGTGAGAATTTGACAAGTAGAATATCCATGTGAATAAGTAAATGGAATTATTTGATTTATCTTTTCCATATTATGCTGAAGTTTAATTTTAAAAGGCTTGTGTTCCTGTCTTATACATTACCTAAAATATTTATTCTTATTTGGATAGTTTTCAATATATTGTTATCCTTACTGAGCATTTGAGCTCACCCCTTTCTTATGTTTTATTTTTTCCAGGATGCAAGGAAGTATATTATGATTAACCTACAAGAATAGGAAAAGGTACATAAGAGTGTTCAAAGGGGACACAATGTTGTTTTTTTATTTCATGATGTAATGTAAATCTTATGTATGTATCTAGTACTTCCAAGGCTACTAAACAGATCGGTTGTTCGGGACATGATTCCTTGTTTCATGATAATGTGATGTAATAATGCACCAATTCTAGGTAATTGGGTTCAGGGCGTTACAGTTGGTTTCAGTTGATGTTTAGTACAAACCTTGGAAGCTAGATTTAGAAAAAACTCAGATTAGGAAACAAAACCCAAAGACTTACATTGAGGATTTGTATAGAATAACATCCAAAAAGTTTGGTAATGTAAATATTATGTGGGTTTTCCAAGAAATACATTCCTGTATGGATATGAACAGGTAGAGGCGTCTCTGAAAAATATGTATCTAGGAGTGAAAACCCTGACAAAGAGTTTCGTTCTGGACCTGAGGTATCCTGGTAGAAGACAACGGACCTTGGTTCACTCTTGATTACGACACTCCTGAGGAATATGCTTAGAATAATTAACATTTTCTTTACTAACCGATTTGAATGATTTTAATATAAGATGAGAATAAATAACATTGGTTAATCTTAAGGTGTTTTATATTGAAAATAAGGTATTATGATATTCTATAAATGATTTTATGACTCACACTATGCTTTCTTGTGTTAGTAAATGGTTGGATTCCTAGAAAGACATAGTAACATTGAACATGATGTACAAGGTGGTCACGGTGGAGGAAATGAGCAACGAAATGGAATGTTGATAGGTGTAAAAGATATATTGTCTATGTTGAACCAGTTTTCCAAACATATGATCAACAAAATATAAATTAACTAACTCCCAGACCCACAATGAAGAGAAAGGCAGTGAATGATAAGAGCTCTAGCAGTGGAGACCATGGAGAAATGAAAGCTCAATTTTGATAATGCATGAAATGTGGAAGGACATACCTATGAAAGTGTCTCAATGGAAAAAATAATTTCATTATGTTTAGGAAAGAAGTAAAAAAAGAAAAGAATTGCTGAGAAAAAGTGAAGAGTACTATGGAAGAAATTAAAAATATTCCCAAGAATCCATTTACAGCCATTTTTCATAAATGTTGGGGACCTGGGAATTACCTGAGTGAATGCCCTATTCTATAGGATAACCTCTTGGTCAAAAAAGCACTGATGTGGAATTAAATGGATGGTGAAATTTTTAATATAATTAGTTCTCTTTGTTGATGGGATTACTTTGGAAGTCTTTTATCTTAAATGTGTAACCCTACAGTTTGTTATGTGAAAATACTATTTTAGGAAGAATTATCTTTTCTGTTGTTTATATAGTTATAAATAACGATTTGGGTTTATATGAACCTTGAATTTGAGGCCATTACATTTTGTTAAATTTTGGGATGAAAATTAGAGGTATGAGATAACATTTGTAGTGAAATTATGCTATCGTTATTTTGAGGTATTTATCTCATTTTGGAATGTAATAAAATTTAGTTTTTGAAAAAGGACAAAACATAGACCATGTGACAACCCGTGGCGTCAGACAAAGCTGCGAGAATCAAACCCACAACCAGAGTGCGATTGGGATTTATCTCATACCACTGGGCTAGTGAAGTCCCTGGTTAATGTGACCAATTCTTTTTAGTTAAATGATTTTATTTATCAATAATAAGTAGATTTGGGTTCTTATGTCTTATCAAATAGATATCCTTAGTATAGTAAAATTATTTGGTGATTAAGTGATAAATGTTATTTTGGAAAACGTTCACTCTATTGGGAACACTATATGCCTAAAGAAAATAGAATACTATGGGATTTTATCTGAGAAGTAATGGTGGATTTTTATCTATGTTTTTATTGTGGATTTATAGTGATTTGTGTTATTTATGGTAATGTTTAACCTATCATAGATAATATGTGATTATGTTAATTACTTTTAAGTATTCGACATTAAGAGTAGTCGATGTTGTTTGGAGATACAATTTAACGTGGAAGACTATGTAATCAAATTCTTTTATGTTTTGGGGTTCAATATTAGTTTGGATTATATTAAAGGATTTTAAGAACAACTGTTTATTAAATGGTATTTATTGAACTTTGGTTATTTTTGGTTCAATTTTTGAAATTATGATTAGTATTTATTTATTTAAAGGATTATCCTTTTTGGTTATCATCTGATCTTGTACTAACCATTTTGGTTTTGGTTAATCTCTAAAGAAAAGTTAAATATATAGTTTATTCTTTGTGGATCATGCGATTCTATAGAAGTTGATTCTAGCACATTAGGTGTGACATAGTCATCTGGAATACTCATTGTTTGAAGAAATATGAGTTAGTGGTAAAACATTGTTAAAGGATGAAACTCTACTTAAAAAGTAAGTATATCTATTTATGTCATTTTTCAATCTCACAGATAAATCCCTCAAATTTATGAAGTGGAACTTAAAACAAAAAATGTTTTCTATTTACTTTTCATACTGGTAAAATAATGACCATTTATCCCATCACAAGTTTGTGGTTTTCTTATTATTAAAATTTTCCTGATCAGGTTTCTATCAATCTCCATCATAACTTGACACTCAGTTTATCCTCTATATCCATGTTTTCGTACATGGAATCTTAGTATGGGTTATCTCGTGTGACCTTTGTACTTCTCTTTCTTTATTTTAAAGAGAATTTTTTATTAAATCTTTTTTCATGTGGGACTTTCAATGAAGTTCCCAAGCCCAATTTTAAAATTTTTAAGATGCAATTTTTAAAGGGGGGAGGAATATAACACCCCAAGATTTCATAGTAAGTTATTTTCATTTAAGCAATTCAATAACATGCACTACACACAACACCAAGTTCAAGCGCAAAACGACATATCAAACTAGCCATTAAAAAATAGGTTATGAATAATATTAACTGAATTTTGAAATTTATATACTCTATATAATTTTATAATCCATTTAATGTTTTTCTATGACATTATATAAGAACAAATTCATTTTTTAAGATAAAAGAAGTATTTTTCAAAAAATGAAATTTTACAATATTTTAATGGAAAAACCTTTTTGAAACCAATATTTGAAACTTTTGTATATTAAAATTAATTAAATTAAATTAATCTTTATAATTGAGACATAAAAATTTATTTTCTAAAATTTTGGGTAATTTTATGATAACTTCAACATTTTGTTGAATACTGAAAAATAGTAAATTTTATTTGAAAACATCTTTTCTAATCGAAATAATTTGTAGTGTTAAATTATGAATTTGAATGGTTTTTAAGTATAATTTGATAATATTTTTATTATTTAATACAATTTTGGTCATTATAAAGAATTTCATATTTATATTTGACATAAACACATGTCAATCTTTTCATAGTTTTTACTTTTTAAAAACACGCTTTTCTGTTTTGACACCAAGAATTAATTTTAAATTAATTAATGAAACTTGTATGTTTTGAATTTGGTAAAATATAAATCATATTTGAATTCGGAATATCAAAATTTTCTTAGGGTAAATTTTTTGGTATTTTTATGAAAGCATTCAGTTTTTAATGAATAGTGAAAAACACAACGTTATAGTTTAAAACCAACTTTTTATTTAAAAAATTATTTTTTTATTTAAATTTATTTTAATTAAAAATAGATATATAATACCTATATATGTTCAATGTAATTAATTTGAGTCATTTTACAATAAAATTAGTTGAATAAAATTTTATTGAACTTTTTACAGTCTTTTACCCACCTTTTAGGAGCATTTGAAAATTTGCATGAAACATAATTTTACTTCTTCTGTGAATTGAATTTAAAAAATCCAAGAGAAAAGGTTAATATCAGTAAGTAAAATGTGGTTCAATAAGTATAAAGTAATCTTTAGTGAATAGTAACATTTGACTTTTATATACCACAATTAAAAGTAAATCGGGTAATTAAAGGTAAAAATGATATTATAATTACCCTAACACATGTCCCTATTCTATTGAATAAGTGTAATTCTACCAAAAACAACCCTTGGAATAAAATATGACAATTTAGGTCCACTTGGATTAGATTAGAACATTTATTACTATTTTTTAAAAAAAGAAGAGTAAAATGTGTTAAATTCAAAGTTTATTAAGTGAACCATTTTTAATATAGGGTTATACAAAATATAAATTGGACTATAAATATTAATTATAAAGATTTAATTTTTTCCTAAATAATAGTATTTCATTTATAATATGTAGAGATTAAATAATTAAATTATTTTATGGAACAATAATGATGTAGTAATTTCCTTCTTATTGAAATATTGAAATAGTTTATATTATAAATATTAATATAAATAGAATTTAAATTTTTGATTCCATACAAAAATTTTATAGGTTAATATGACATGTTAGGGCTGATAAGTTTTTTTTGATGTGATAAGGTCGTTATGACTTTCACAAAAACAAAATACCCAATAGTGTCATAATTGACATAAATTAGTTTTTAAAACAAATACTATAATATTGCTTGATAGAATATTCTTAAAAATAAAATGTTCAGAAAATGGGATTAAATAATATTATATATGACATTAATTAACCACTTTATGTTCTTTTTTAAATTTAGACTAAGTTTATTAACCATATAGTGTAAGAATACATGAAGACACGATAAAAGTTAAACTATTTAACTACAAGTTAAATCTGAAAGATAAGGTTAAAATGGTAACATAAATTGGTCTAGAACCTATTGTTTGAAATGATTTTGACCCATAACCATGTTCACTTCGAAATAATTCAATTTGGAGTCATTAGAAACTGATAATAATATTATTATTAAATAATATTTCAAGCTTTTCCTAAAGTGACCCTCACATCTCTTTTAAAAGGGTACATCCCCTTCTATTAATTTTAAACTTCCAAATCCATTTTTCTCGGCCAAAACCGGCCCAAATATCTTTCAAAATTCCTTCACTTCAACCTAAAGGCGTTACTTTTATCATAAATCCAAACTATGGAGACCTTTTGATCAACTCAAACGGAAACACCTGAAGAAGAGGTAATAATTTCACCACCCTCTTTCATGTTCTTTTCTTCTTCCACTTCCACTTTCTTTTTTTCCATACCAAAATAATAAATCCATTTTCTTCTATATACTGGGATGTTATTATAAATATTGTAAAACCATATTCATTATTCTATCCATCCTATAATTGACAAAGTCACCAAAGGTTCGTACGTACGACTTACCGTCTCCACGTCGTGGTGTAGTCTGTTATTCAAACACTTCATTATTTGGATGGGTATAATAATGAGTGAAAATGATGTAAATAATAAATATAAAATTTTAATTATTTTTTATATTTGATATACCATCCAATTACAAACGATTTCACCATCAATATAATGATATCGTCTCTCATGCTTACGTACGGCTTACCGTCTCCACAAATGTGATGATATTTATTCCCCATCATAATAATTCAAGAATAATTATCATTTTATGATTAAAAATAATGTTTAAGAAATTAATATCATTCTTGATGTGAATCCAATACAAACTATACATAAAAAACATAACTTACGCAACAAAACAAATACAGGAAAATGAATCAGTTAACAACCAAAAAAATGATACTTCTAAAATATCATTAACAATGAAATATTATAATATAATATATGATATTATATTTATGTATTTTGTTCTTGTACAATTTAGTAACTATGATTTCACAATTATACAGGAGGATAACCTACCATACACTAAAGAAAAATTCATGGTAAGGGGTTTCTTATATCACTTTTAATTCCGTGAGATTTCCATTGTTTGCCACTTATATGTTGCTTGTAGTGTATCATGTACTTACATTTGATATATATATTATCATGATTATCTTTATATTCCTGGTATTCTATGATTCATTTTGTGGTTATTAAATTTTGTTCATATGACTCGATTGATTACAACGTGGTAAGGGGTTTTAATCTTACTTTTATTCCTGTGAGATTCATGCTATATTTTCCACTATTACCTTTTGTGTGGTGTATATACTGCCCATGATTGTATTGTTTGCATAATATTCTTTAATTTATGGGTATTTACATAATCATTGGATGATCCTTCTTTCATGGGGTGTATGTTTCTTAAGTTACCAAATTAGTAAGGGAATTTCAAATTTCAAATTTCCACTCATTTAGTTTTACGAAAACATCATTGATTACTTTACTACAAGATTATGTGTGAAATCACTATTTATTTACTTATGTATTAATTTCCACTCCCCTATGTGTGGATATACTTTTAAAACCAATAATCACTCCACTGATAAAATTTTTAAGTCATCGATATAAACTTGATAAGAGTAATTTTAACTCAATTTCTATTCATTGAGTTAAACATCTAAGTCATTGGATTTATTTTTACAAGAATATGTGTGAATTTTCTCTAATTTATTTAAATTGAATATCTAATCATATTCAGTGTATTTATATTTTTCACACATAATTATGTCATTTATTTATCCTCAACCAAAATTTATAGTCTCTATAAATGAATTCATCTCAACTTACAGTCCATTGATACTTCTTTGTTGTTATGAACCAATTCAATTTTATTTGGTGTACATACTGTACTTTGACATAGTATATCGGGAATCATTTTATTATCATGATATTATGAAGTTTTTATTCCCTGAATTATTTCTATTCAAGCGTCTCTCATTAGGATAGGAACTCTAACTAAAATATCATTTTAAATGTTTTAAAATTTTATTCTTCTATGTTTTTCTCATTAATGTCCAGGTTTTAAAAATTGTTTTAAGGTTTTATTTTTATGGACATTAATGTTTTAAAACTGAAATTAATTTTAAAAGTTTCAAAGTGGTATGTGATACTTTGATTCAAAAATATTTTTTAAATAGCTTCTTGATAAATAGTGAGAATTTTAAATGTTTTCAAGAAGAAGGGGGAAATTTCTCTCAAAATGTTTTGATGACTATTTTCATCTATGTCAATATTGTTCATTATTATTGATTGTGGTTAATTTATTATATTAAAATCCTCTATATTGTATGGAATGAGTTATGTTTTACTGTGGATGTGCTATTTTTATACCATCCATGGTTTGTGGTTAAAATATTGACATTTCGTATACTAGTTTTAATACGAATGTTTATATTATGTTTCAATTTTTTCATATGAGGAATGCATTGGAATTTGTATGTCATGGGTGGAGCACACTATCGCTCCTCAATGACACAACAGGTCTCATGGGACAAACTAGTGTCTTGGCACAAGGACTTGACAAAATCTTATATGTAGTCTTGGCAAAAGGCCTTGACTATGTGGTTATGAAGTCTGGAATTATTTATTACATCATTATGAAATTGGATATTGATATTAAATGTGATTATTAGACTATTCTAATATCCATGTGAATAATAAAATGGAATTATTTGATTTATCTTGGCCATAGTATGTTGAATTTTACATTTAAAAGGCTTGTGTTATAGTCTAATACATTACCATAAATGTTTATTCTTATTTTTGACAGATTCCACTATATTGTTATCCTTACTGAGGTTCTGATCTCACCCCTTTCTTATGTTTTATTTTCCACAGGATGAAAAGAAGTATATTACGATTAAACTACAGGAACATGCTAAGTGATATAAGAGTTTTCAAAGGGGACACAATGTTTTTTTTCAGGATGTAATGTAAAACTTATGTATGTATCCATTACTTACAAGTATACTAAACTGATTGGTCTTTGGGTAAATGATTCCTTGTATAATGCTAATGTGATGTAATAATGAACTGATTCTGGGTAACTAGGGTCTGGGCCTTATAGTTGGTATCAGAGGAAGTTTAGTACAAACCTTGAAAGCTAGATTTAGAAAAAAACTCTGATTAGGAAACACTACCCTAAGATAGACATTGAGGATTAGTATATAAGAACATACAAAAATTTTGGTAATGTAAATATTATTTGCGTTTTACAAGAAATACATTCCTGTCTGGATAAGATGAGGTAGAGGCGGCTCTTTCATAGATGTACCGAGTATTGAAAACTATGACAAAGAGTTTTGGTCTTGACCCGAGGTATCTAGGTACACGACAACAGGCCTGGATGCACTCTTGTTTACGACTCTTTGGGGGGATATTATTAAGATAATTAACATTTTTTTCTAAACCTTTTTGAAAGATTTTAATTTATGATGAGAATAAATAACCTTGGTTAATACTATGGTGTGTTAGATTGAAAATAAGGCGTTATGATATTCTCTAAATGATTTTATGACTCACAGTATGCTTTCTTGTGTTAGTCAATTTCTGGATTCCAAGGAAGTCATAGTAACATTGAACTTGATGTACAAGGTGGTCATCTGAAAAAAAACATATATATTAACCAACTCTCAGACTCAATAAAGAAGAAAAAGGCAGTGAATGATTAGATCTCCTGTAGTGGAGAAGATGGAGAAAAGAAAGATCAATTTAAATCATGCATGAAATGTGGAAGGATAAACCTAGGAATGTGTCTTAATGGAACAATGAAATTATTTATGTGTGGGAATGAAGGAAAGTAAATAATTGCCGAGGAAAAATAAAGATTACTATGGAAGAAAATAAAAATTATCCCAAGAATCCATTTACAGTCATTTCATGTAAATGCAGGGGACCTGGGAATTACCTGAGAGAATTCCCTATTCTATTGGATAACCTCTTATTCATTAAAGAACCTATGTGTAAATAAATTGATGGAGAAATGTTTTAAATTATTAGTGCTCTTTGTTGATGGGATTACATTGAAAGAATTTTCTTTTGTATGTGTAACCCTGCATTTTGTTATGTAAAAATTCTATTTTAGGAAGAATTATCTTTTCTATTGCTGATATTGTTATAAATAACCATTTCGGTTTATATGATACAAGAATTTGAGGAAATTACAAGTTATTATTTTTTGGGATGAAAATGCGAGGTATGAGATAAAATTTGTGGTGAAATTATGTTATTGTTATTTTGAAGAATTTATCTCATTTTGGGAATGTAATAAAATATATTTTTTGAAAAAAGAAAACGCACAGACTATGTGACAACACGTCATGTTGGAAAAATCTGTGGGAATCGAACCCAGAACTAGAGAACGATTGGGATTTATCATCTACCACGGGACTACGTGAAGTCCCTAGTTAGTGTGAATAATTATTTTTAGTTAAATGATTTTATTGAAAAAAAATATTTTGATTTGGGATCTTATGTATTATAAAATGGATACCCTTAGTATAGAAAAATGATTTGGAGATTAAGTGATAAATGTTGTTTTGGAAGACGTTCACTCTGTTGGGAACACTATATGCCAAAAGAAAATTGAATACTATGGGATTTCATTTGAGGAGTAATGGTGGATTTTTATCTATGTTTTATTGTGGATTTACATGGATTAAGGTTATTTATAGAAATATTTAACCTATTATTGAGAATATGTGATTCCATTAGTTACTTTTAAGTATGTGACATTAAGAGTTTTCGATGTTATTTAGAGATACAATTTAATGTGGAAGACTATGTAATCAAATTATTCTATGTTTTGGGTTTCAATATTATTTTGGATTATATTGAAGGGTTTTAAGGACAATTGTTTTATTAAATGGTATTTATTGAACTTTGGGTATTGTTGGTTTAATTTTAGAAATTAAGATTAGTATTTTTTTCTCTAAAGGATTATCCTTTTTGGGGATCATCTGATCTTGTAATAACCATTATGGTTTTGGTTAATCTCTAAAGACAAGGTAAATATATAGTTTATCCATTGAGGATCAGGTGATTATCTAGAAGTTAATTCTAGTGCTTTAGGTGTGACCAATTCATCTTAAATACTGATCGTTTAAAATAAAATATATGTTAATGTTAAAAATTTATTAAAGGATAAAACTCAACTTAAGAAGTAGGTATATCTCTTTATGTTCTTAGTCAATATCATAATTAAATTCATCATATTTATAAAATGGAAATTATAGAAAAATTTTTTTCCGTTTACTTTTACTACTGGTAAACTAATGACCATTTATCCCATCACAAGTTGGTAGTTTTCTTGTTGTTAACTTTCTCATGATCATGTTTTCAATCTCTCTCCGTCAGAACTTGACACTTAGTTTATCTTCCATATCATTGTTTTCTTACTTGGAATCCTATTATGGGTTTTCTCAGGTGACCTTTGTACTTTTTTAAATGTGATAGTTTTATTGACTCTTTTTCCGATGTGGGATTTTCCATTATGTTCCCAAGCCCAATTTTAAAATTTCAAGTATGCAATTTCTGAAATGGGGGAAGAATGTGACACCCCAAAATTTCATAGTATGCTATTTTCTTCAAAGTAATTCAATAGCTTTTGCTACACCAAACACCATGTTCGAGCGCAAAACGACTTAACCAACTAGACGTTCAAAAAGAGGTTATGAATAGTATTAAATGAATTTTGAATTTTATATAATCCATATAATTTTAGAATCCATATTATGTGTTTCTTAGACATTATATAAGAACAAATTCATTTTTTTCCAGTAAAAAGAAGTATTTTTCAAAAAAGGCAATTTACCACCTTTTAATTGAAAAACCTTTTTAAAAAAATATTTGAAACTTTTTTATATTCAAATTAATGAAATTAAATTCTTATTTAGAATCGATACATAAAAATTTATTTTGGATAAATTTTTGGAACTATTCTGATAACTTTCATATTTTGATTACTACTGAAAAATATTAAATTTTAATCGAAAACAATTTTTTTAATCGAAATAATTTATAGTATTAAATTATGAATTTGAGTGGTTAGGAAGTATAATTAGATTATATTTTTATCATTTAATACAATGTAGGTCATTATAAGTAATTTCCCATTTAAATTTGACATAAACACATGTCAATCTTTTAATAGTTTTTACTTTTTAAAAATATGCTTTTTGGTTTTGACAATGGGAAATAATTTTAAATTAATTAATGAAACTTCAATGTTTTTATTTTGTTAAAATATAATTCACTTTTTAATTCGGAATATCAAAATTATCTTAGGGTAAATTTTTCGTATTTTTCTGGAAACATGAAATTTATGATGAATAGTGAAAAACACACTGTTATAGTTTAAAACCGACTTTTTATTTAAATAATTATTTATTTTATTTTAATTTATTTTAATTCAAAACAGATATATAATACCTATATAATTTTATTGTTATTCATTGGATTCATTTTATAATAAAATTAGATGTATAAAATTTTATTGAACTTTTTACAGTCTTTTACCCACCATCTAGGTGCTTTTTGAAATTTGCATAAAACATAATTTTTCCAATTCTGTGAATTGAATTTTAAATATCAGAGAGACACGATTAATATCAGTATTTAAAATTTGATTCAATAATAATAAAATAAGTATTGGTGAATAGTAACTTTTGACTTTTATTTACCACATTTAAAAGTAAATAGGGAAATTAAAGGTAAAAATGATTTTATAATTACACTATCACTTATCCTAATTATATTGGATAAGTGTAATTCGAGAAAAACAACCTTATGAATAAAATATGATCCTTTAGGTCCCCTTGGATTAGATTCAGACATTTTTTATTATTTTATTTAAAGAAGAGTTAGAAGTGTTAAATTCAAAGTTTATTAACTAAACCATTTTCAATATAGGGGTATAAATAAGATAAATTCAACTATAAATATTCATTATAAAGATAAAAATATTTCATATATAATGGTATTTTATTTATAATTTTTAGTTATTAAATAATTAAATTTATTTATGTCACCATGACGATGCAATAATTACCCTCTTAATGAAATATTAAAATAGTTTATATTATAAATATTAAAATAAATAGAAATTAAAACTTTTGATGCCATCCACAAATTTTATAGGTTTATATGAAATTTTAGGGTTGATTAGATAATTTTTTTTGAAGTGATAAGTTTTTATGACTTTCAAAAAAACAAAATACCAAATAGTGTCAAAATTGACAGAAATTAGTTTGTTTAAAAAATACTATATTATTGGATGATATAATATTCCTAAAAATATAAGGTTCGTAAAAAGGGCTTATATAATATTATATATGTCATTAATTAACCACTTGAGGTTCTCTTGGAATTTTAGAGTATGTTTATTAACCATATAGTGTAAGAATACAAGAAGACAAGGTAAAAGTAAAACTATTTAAGTTAAAGTTAAATCTAAAAGATAAGGTTAAAATTGTATCCTAAACTTGTATAAAACCTATTTGATGAGAGTATTTGGACCCATCACAACCTAATATTTGAAATAAATCATTTTGGAGCCATTATAACCGAAAATTATTTTATTATAAAATAATATTTCAAGCTTTACCTAAAGTGACCACCACATCTCTTATAAAAGGGTACCCCACCATCTCGTAATTTCACATATCAAAATACATTTAGCTCAGCCAAAACCTACCCAAATATATTTCCATCTTCCCTTAATTAAACCTAGAGTCCTTGTGTTGATCATAAAGCCTACCTATTTAACCCTTTTGATCAACTCAAATGGTAACACCCTAAGAAGGGGTAATAATTTCACCACCCTCTTACAAGTTATTTTCTTCTTCAAATTCCACTTCCTCTTTCTTTTTTGTTTACATACCAAAATAATAATTCTAGTACCTTCTACATACTATGATTTTATTATAAATATGGTACATCCAAAGTCATTATTATATCCATCCTATAAATGACAATGTCACCATACGTGCATACGTACGACTTACCATGTCCACGTCGTGGTAGTATGTTATTCAAACACTTAATTATTTGGATGGGTATAATAATGAGTATAAATGATGTATATAATAAATATAACATGTTAATTATATTTTATATATGATATAAAATCCAATTACATACGATTTCTCCATCAATATAATGTTATTGTCGCTCGTGCGTACGTACGACTTACCGTCTCCAAGAACGCGATGAGATTCCTTCCCCATGGTAATAATTCAAGAATAATTTTAATTTTAATATTAGAAATAATTTTTAGGAACATAATATAATTCTGTATATAAATCAAATATAGCCTATACATAACAAACATGACTTATGTAACAAAACATATGAAGGAAAACAAATCAGTTAACAACCAAAACAATGATACTACTGATATATCATTAACAAAGGAATATTAGAATATCATATATAATATCATATTTATGTATTTAGTTCTTTTATAATTTAATAACAATGATTTAACCATTATACTAGAGGTCAACCTACCCAATACTAAGTAAAAAGTACATAGTAAGTGGTTTCTTATCTCACTTTTAATTCTGTGAGATTTCCATTGTTCTCCACTTATATATTGCATGTGATGTATCTTGTACTGCCATTAGATATATATTGTCATTATTATTTTAATATTCAAGGTATTTTTTGATTAATTTGGTGGTTATTAGCTTTTGGTCGTATGGCTTGATTGATTACAATGTGGTGATGGGTTTTCATCTCACTTTTATTTCCGTGACATTCATGCTATATTTGCCACTATTACCTTTTGTGTGGAGTATATACTACACATGATTTTATTGTTTGCGTAATATGATTTAATTTATGGGTATTTACATAATCATTTTATGATCCTTCTTTCATGGGGTGTATGTTTCATAAGTTACCAAATTGTTAAGGGAATTTTAAAGTTCAAATTTCCACTCATTCAGTTTTATGCAAACTTCTTTGATTAATTTACTCCAAGATTATGTGTGAAATCACTATTTATTTACTTATTTAGTAATTTACACTCCCCTTTGTGTGTATATTCTTTTGAAAAAAATAATCACTCCATGGATAAAATTCTCAAGTCATCGATATAAACTTGATAAGAGTAATTTTAACTCAATTTCTTTTCATTGACTTAAACATCCAAGTCATTGGAGTTGTTTTTACAAGAATATGTGTGAATGTCCTATAATTGATTTAAACTGAATATCTAATCATATTGAGTGTATTTATATTTTTCACAGATAATTATTTCATTGATTTATCATAATCCTAAGGATACAACCTTTATAGAGGAATCCCTCTCAACTTATATTTCATTGAGACTTATTTGTTGTTATGTGCCAATTCACTTTTATTTGGTGTATATACAATACTTTTACATAGTATATCATGAATATTATTATTCTCATGATATTATAATGTTTTTATTCCCACAATAATTTGTATTCAAACATCTCTCATTTGGTTTGGAACTTTAAATAAAATATCATTTTAAATGTTTTAAAATTTTATTCTTCTATATCATTCTATTTAATGTACATGTTTTAAAAATGGTTTTAGGGTTTTATTTATATGTAAATTAATGTTTTAAAATTGAAATTCCTTTTAAAATTTTCGAATTGGTATGTGACACTTTGATTCAAAAATCTATTTTAAACAGCTTCTTGATAAATAGTGATACTTTTAATTTTTTTAAGAAAATGGGGGATATTTCTCTCAAATAGTTTTAATGAATTTTTTCATCTCTGTCAATATCCTTCATTATTCTCTGTTGAGGTTAATTTATTATAATACAATATTCCATATTGTATTGAATGAGTTATTTTTGACTGTGGATTTTCTATTTTTAAACAATACATGGTTTGTTGTTAAAATATTGACATTTCGTATACTAGTTTTAATAAGAATGTTTTGATTATGTTTCAACATTTTAATATGAGGAATTCATTGGACTTAGTATGTGATGTGTGTATCCCACTATAGATCCTCGATACATAGGTTGGTGTCTTGAGACAAACTAGTGTCTTGGCACAAGGCCTTGAAAAAAATCTTATTTGTAGTCTTGGCACAAGTCCTTGACTACATGGTTATGAAGTTTGGCATTATGCATTCCATCATTATGAAATTGGTGATTGATATTACATGTGATTATT
Source organism: Viscum album (assembly GCA_963277665.1). Classification (NCBI taxonomy): domain Eukaryota; kingdom Viridiplantae; phylum Streptophyta; class Magnoliopsida; order Santalales; family Viscaceae; genus Viscum; species Viscum album. Next base: position 691,673,092 of record OY728122.1, read on the forward strand.
TGACTAGTAGAATATCCATGTGAATAAGTAAATGGAAGTATTTTGATTTATCTTTTCTATATTATACTGAATTTTAAGTTTATAAGGTTTGTGTTTTAGTCTTCTACATTTCCTTAAATGTTTATTCTTATTTTTGACAGTTTCCTCTATATTGTTATCCAAACTAAGCATCTGAGCTCACCCCTTTCTTATGTTTTAATTTTCCCAGGATGCAAAGATATATATTATGATTAACCTGTAGGAATAGGCTATGGTATATAAGGGTTTTCAAAGGGTACACAATTTTGTTTTTTAATTTCATTATATAATGTAAAACTTATATATGTATCTAGTACTTCCAAGGCTACTAATCCGATCAGTATTTTAGGACATGATTCCTTATATCATTCTAATTTTATGTAATAATGCACAGATTCTAGGTAGCTGGGGTCCGGGAATCACATTTCATACTCTAAGAAAACAAAATAACATTCATTATGAGAATGTGCATACCACCACCACTACGATGCAATGCAATGTGTTTTTCATCATCGGCTACGAAGGATGTTACTATGGATGTAATTAAAGAAAAAATATATTTTTTTTATTTCAAAAACAAAAGTTCGAAATGATTATATTTTTTATAACATCATTCTTTCCATTAATTGAGAAATGATATCCTTAATCATGCGTACGTGCGAAATACTGTCTCCATGTATAGTAGATTTTATTTTTCATAATATACCAAATTATATGGTTATAATAACGAGTTAAATGTAGATATTTATACATATGATATTTTCGATATTATACCAAATTTATATTAACATTATATGATACCATTCTTGTACTCAATTATTCATTGTAACAAACTCTTATTTAGGTCATTTTTACCACCTATATGAGTGATGTTGAGATGTTAATGTCATGGATGGTTAAGTGATTTTATATTATAATGAAAAATGTAATAATAATTTATTGAATATGTAAAAATCATTCTGGATTTATATTATTAATTTTTAGTGATGTTATTAATTTATAACCATTTTATTCATTAAACTCACCGAAGCAAGCTCATCTTCATTTTTTTTCATTAAACGGTACTAACACACTTGTAAAATTAAATTAAAAATTTATAATTTTTTTAAAACATACATTTAAAATAATAGTATGATCTAGAACTGATAAAACTTGGGATATGATGATCAACTACACCAATATTACAAAACTAGGCCACAACAATCTTGATTTTTGACAGCCAATTTTGAAAATAGATGACAAGTATCTAATATAAAAGTGTTGAATGCTTATAAAATTTTTTTATAGAAGGTTATTTAAATGAATAAGGTTATGAAATATATTATTAACAAAGTTATTTTTTAATTTACTAGGTTAGGGTTCAATCAAATATTTTTGGGTAAAAGTTATGGAGTTTGTCTTAATTTTCCTTTCACTGAGACATAGTTCATATTTATGAACAAATAATTATATAAGTGTAATGAAAAATAACTTTTTGATATAATATATGATGAATTAATTTTTAAAATTATATTTTGTGTTCAGTTTTGTTTTCACTTTTTATGGGTTCGTTTATTGAATTTTTACCTAGGTCTTAAGAGGTTTCTATGACTCAAATCCATCTATTGGGTCATACTAACTTCTATTTTTTAAATAATTTTGAAGTACTATTGTATCTAACGTATGCTAATTCTATATTGTACTTACAACTTAGTTTATAGTGGTATAATGTTAAAAAAATGTATTCTCCTCTGATAAATCCATTTTTTTTGGAAATGACTTTTTGTCAAAATAATTACCGTATATTTTAATGAATTTTTCCTATATATGCATATTTTTACATCCAAAATTTTTATCCTTTTCTTAGTGTAAAATCAATTTTATTTAATTTCCATGAAATATTATATTTTCCTTTATTAGAAAAACAATGTTTTTGATATCCTATTAATGATTTTCTTTTTTCCAATAAATGTATTTTAAAATAATCCAATGAATTATCGTTTCAAAAATTAATGTCCATTGTAAATTGAATTTTGAAATATTATTTACTTTTAATCATGGTATCTTGATTGGACTTTATTTCTTAAGAAATACTGTAATATTTTTTCTCTTTAATTTAAAAAAGAATGGTTTTTTAAATGTGACCAAAGAATCACATATTTTTAAGATGATATTAATTATATTTTTTTATAAAAATCCATATTATTATTGGTTTTTGTATTTTAAATGGAATATTATCTAATAATATAACTGGAAAAAATCACATGATTTACCCTTTTGGAGTTATCATGTTCTTGGAATGAAATTATCATATTTTTTATGTAATATAATTTGGAAAGTCATGAAATCCATTTTTCTGCCCAAGAGTTATTTATGAAAATATGAACTATTTGATTTTAAGTTCCACACAATGCATACTTTATGATGGGTGGGATAATATATTACCCTATAATGCATTGGTTGTGGTTTTATATGTTATAATATTATGACATGTTGAAATATATATATTTTGTCACAAAACAAAAGGGTTGACATATATTTAGTTGTTCAAAAAATCCATGGGTGTGTATACGTGTATTTATTAAAAAATGTTTTCATATTCTTATGTTTGTGACACTACTTCTCTAATATATTCCTTATTTTCAAAATATGCTTAAATTTTATGATATTTTATGTTTGGAAGTAATTTTTCATTCTTATTTAACGTTTTCATGTTCATTATATGTTTATATGCCATGTTTTTTATGACCATTAATTAGTCATATATTCATATGACATGATCCTTAATGATCAATCATGTTTTTTTGTAAAATATGGTATTAATATTGTTTTATCATACATTACTACCTTAATCGAGTTTTCCTTATATTTAAAATCAATCTATTATTACTAGATGAATTTTCTTCCATTATATATCATTCATTCTCAACCTTTCTTATGTTACCATTCTCTTATTATAAAGATGATTCCATCATAAGGGATGTCTATATGAGGGTTTGGGGGAGAATAGTTATTGGGAAATTTTCATAAGTGATTTAAAATAGTATATTTTTATATATATTATCCATGATACAAAAATATTTCAGTCCTTAGTTGGTGTGAATTTATGTGGAATGTATTAATGAATCCAGTAAATTCGTGTATAATTTATGCAAGATTATCTTGGGTCACTATATTTTTTTTATAGGGAAGGTTTAGTTATTCTGGGGATTATTTTGGTGAAATTTATTGAGAACCATCATATTGAGTCAATGTATTTGATAAAATCCAGATTTTTTAGGTATGTAGAGATTTTGAGTTTTTCATGAAATACACCTCTATCTAGATACTGGAAAGTGTATATGGATCTCATAGCAATGAACCTTATGGCAATCACCCTGAAAATGGTAGATTGAGTATTGAATCATTCATAACCCTAATACAATATAAGTGGGTCTAATACTCAACATATATGAAGAAACTATCAGGGGATATGATTTGTTTTATACACATTCTATTTATGGGCCACGAAAGTGGATTTGAATATTTTTAGGTTAGAGAATCGAACAAATAAATTACCATTGATAAATTATATTTATTCCCACAGGTTCTTATGTTCGGGTATGTACATCATTTAAGAGTTATTTATTGCTAAATTTTTCTAATAATTTTATTTTACCACATCAAACTACAGTTAATGATCTATCTGTGAAATCCATTTGATGCTTAATGATACCATCTATGATATATAACTATTCCATGATAGAGGTTTGTGGGAAGATCCTCCGTGTAGACCATGTTCTTATTCCCTTGGTTGAATTTCATGATATTTTGGGCATTCATTTACCATCCCTACATAGATAATATATCAATTATATGGATAAGTATATCCCATTTCATATTCCTCTCCATTCTATGATCAAATATCGATGAAAATATGGTTATGAACTCCATTAAGAATTTTTTTACAATATGGGTTATGATATTAAATAACAAGGTACTCTAGGATAGAATGATCTAGAATGATTTCATGATTAGTAAAATACATATTCTATGGGATTATACAGATGTATTTTTAGATGAAATTCCTAGAATTCTTATAAAATCCCTAATCCCACACTCTCAGATCTAATGCTAAAAAATTATCTTTACATTTATTAACATGATACCAATGAATGTGACCTAATTATTTATATTAAAAACTAAAAACATCAGAAGGATATATTACATCCCTTATATACCTAAGAAACATTAATTTTTAGAGTTTTAGAAAATTAGAAAAAAATCATACATAAAAATACCTATGAAATACTCTCCCAAGATTTTATTATTCCATATTAAGTCATCAACATGTCTGAAAAATTCCTTACATATGAATTCTTTCTAGACTCTAATAATTTAAAATCATTATTCCTAATGTGACAAAAAATAAGTGTGATATAAAATGCTCATTAATGGTAAAAATAATCATTAATAATTGAAATAAACCATCTAGAATAATTTGAGAATTACAACATGATTTTAGTGCATGAGTATAAGGTCAGAGAATTCAAACCCCTCAATACCTGGATCATTAATCATGATACATGGAATAAAGATTTAACAGTTCTATAATACATAAGAATATATAATTATGAGCCGTGTTATGTCAATCTTTAATAATGTAGTCATTAAAACCCAAAAGAATCCTAAATAAAAATTAGTTGGTATTATAGAGTATTATTTTCATATATCCCTATAAAAACCATTTCAAATTTGAATAAAAGTAAAACCAACTTCCAATATAATAATCCAGAGAACACCATATTAACCCAATTTATTGATGAAATATAATGGGGCTCACCCATCATATCATTAGCTATAATGATGCTTTACCCATTATATTTTGAACTACAATGGGGCTGAACCAATCATTTTTAAGACATAATTGGAACCAACCAATCAAATAAGCTGTATTAGGCTCACCTGGTGCTATGTGGGTGAAACCGTTTTATAATATATATATATATAGGAATCATCCAAAACTATCTGGGTGCACCCATGATCAACGATAATGGTCAAATTATTGTTTATGAATAAAAAAATTAGAATATTTCACTTTTAATTATAAAAATATACATTTTTATTTCATTTTTTGATTCACTAGTGAAAAAGAAATGTCTTCCATGTTAATTTAATATATCATCTAGGGGAAGAATAATAAGTTTTTCATTGTAAAATATCTGTAATAGATAATATGTAACATCAAGGGTTATTGATGTTGATAAATATAAATAACATTAAAAGGTCATTAAAAACATTATCTACGAAAATAACCTTATCACATTGAAAATCAAATTTTAAAAACCAAACATTATACAAATTTAATGAAAATACATTTATTTTTTGAAAAATTGGATAATAATAATGTAATAATCAAGGAAAATAATATAATTGGTGATGGGAAAATATGTAAATGTTGTACACATTAAAATAAATATTTTTTTCAGAAATTTTCTACAGGGAGTCAAAAGTGACCCACTTGGAAAATGATAAGAAATTTCATTTTAAAAAATTCTAAAAATAATTTCATAGATCATGTAAAATATCTTTATGATATCTTTTAGTTTGTGAAAATAACCCTTTTTAATACATTTTAGAAAACATAGATATTGAAGAGAATGATTCCCACTCATAGAAAAAATATGTTATCAATATCAATTAAAAATATATTTATTGAAGTTTATTTAATCAAGAATGGAGGAAATATAATTTTTCTATATGGACCACATTCGTAACCTAAGTAGAAGAATATAAATGCAGTTCAAAATAATTATATCTCATTATTTCTTATAAAATAAACATTAACATAAGTAATCTTGAAAAAAGGTGATTGTAACATGATGCCTTTTACACTTTTGTAACTTTTGAATCTTTATCCCCATGAAAAAATTGAAAATATATATTAAATATCTACAAAATGAATATATTATTAACATTACATGTCAATGGACTAGTATATACACCTCATAAAATGATATATGATCATATCATAGAATGTATGTCCCATAGAAAGGGAATTTGTGACAAGTAACCTATACAAAGATCATATCATTATATTTAGAGTCAATATATGGAGAGACAATGTGTAAAAAATGATAAGACCCAAAAAATATTGGAATATAGAATAAAAAAATGAGATATTAATTCGAAAATTATCATATCATATTGATTTAAATAAATAAGAGTTGTGACCCATCGAATAGAAATTTTTTTGATACACCATTTACTACTTAGTAATACTAAAATCAAATAAATTTGGATTAAATAATTCCAATGGAAAATTATTATTCCATTAATTATGAAGGATTCATTCTATAATATATATAATGAGTAGTTTATATACACCAGATACAAAAAGTATTTTCATAACAATAAAATACTTGTCAACGAAAATAAATTGAGATAAAATCCATTATTACTTTGTTAATTTTTGGATACAAAAGACTTGAATGAGAGAACCCTGTATGTATTTTTAAATAAAAATAATTTTAATGAAAGTAATCATAAAATAAATTCATGTGTAGTATAGGAACCACACATAATAAATAATTGGTGAATATGGCGTATGTATTATAGAAGTAAAAGTGAGATAAGGAACCCTTACCCTAAGTCTAGACATTCCATTTATATCATTTAAATCCTAGATTATAATATTTTTTCAATAATTTAATTTTTAAGTACCAATTTATTTTTAAAACATTATACCTAAATTAACTATTTTATTTATTTTTATTATATATACAAATATTTAATGAGTTAGGTCAACATTAGATGTTTTGAAGATATTCTGTCTATTTTTTTAAAACGACTTTTGTATTTTTTCAATGGTCCAAGGGCTCATTATTCCATAATATATAGAATAATAATAAATTCATAATTACCAGTTTTATAAATCAATTACACTTAAAATAATTCATGAATAATTGTCATGAAAAATGAACTATGTTACAATCATTGATATGTTATGTGGTATGTACGACGAAGAAATGATTCCATTTTTCTACGATCACTATGGAAAGATTGTAAGAATTGTTTTTTATTTAAATAATAGTAATAATATCATATATTTAATGTTATTTATTTAAAAATATATATATCATCCATGTGATGTGTTGATGAAAAATGAATCACTTCGCCTCGTGTTGGCGGTAGTCCACACATACACATAGACAAAGTTATCATCTTACAATGAATGGAAGGGTTAGAAAAAATATGATATATTATATTTTATGAAATATAAATATTTAATTAATATAATATATAATCATTAAATCCATCATCATGAAATTGGAGAGAATTGATGATGAAAATGGAATTTTATGAGTTCACGAGGTGGTAATCCGCAGTACACATGAACGATGGTTTCGTTTTCCATTTTTTGGAATAAGAGATAGAATTAGGTTATTAAATTAAAATAATAACATCTAAGTATATATGATATATTTATGTTTTTATATAATCCTATTTGAATAATATTTTAAGGAGGTGTAAAAAGAAATAAAATAGAATGCCCAGTTAAGAACAATTCATCCTTTTCAGAATACCTATTTAGGTTTTCACTCCAATCAATCCTTGGTGGGTTTTATAATCAAATAAAGGCTTCAAAAAAGTGGTTATGTAATTGAATAATGTTTTTGAGAAGGTATAATAAGATCAAAAAGGCCTTATATGAGTTAATACAAAATGAGAGAGTGATGACCTTTTATAAGGGGGGGGGGACATATGTGGAATTGTTTAAAGGAAAAGGTTATACCCATGTTTTACATATGAAAAATGATCCATAACAGTACATTATAGATACATATATGATATAAGGTATAAATATATCTACAAAATATTATTTAGTCATGTTTTTATGTTATTAAGACACGTATCATTTTAGTATAACCCCAGTAAACCTGTTTTTACCTTAATCGTAGTAAATGTTTTTTAATATTTTTACTAATTTTTATGGCCAAATATTTAGTTAAAAAAACTATGTAATATAAATTATTTTTATGAGAAAAATTGAATAATTTTTTTTAAAAATAAATTTTCAAAATTTCAATAATTTATTTTAAAATAAAACCCATAGATGCGACGAAAAAGCCGTTTTTAGAGAAATATATTTTTTCCAGCATAAGATGATATTATAGTAAATTTATGATAACTAATAATAAATTTATTAATATTAACTAATATTAATATATATAGTATATAAATTTAAATCAAATCATTAATTATTATGGTTTATTTTAATTAATTAATATAAAGAAACATTATTCTCTATAAAATAGTTTTAAGAAAAATGAATTTAATATCCTAAAAATAAAATTATTCTAAAACAAATTATAAAGATGATTAAAATGTAATTAATTATATTTAATATAAATAAATAATATTTATGTTACCTCAAGTGATATTCAATCATTTTGGGTCTTTTAGATTACTTAATTTATTGAAAAAATGGTACTTTTACAAATATCTGTATTTTGACTATTCACTAAAAAATAAATATTATTTTATAAAAGTAAAAACATTCACACTAAGTTAACATTGATATTATTATTTGAAAATTTTTGTTCATTTTGCCACGACTCCTCCTCGGGGCCCGTGCCGTGACTACCCCAAGCCCGCCTTCCAAAGGCCAGGGGCTAGCGACTAACATGAAAGGTGTAATCTCTATAAAAAGGGAAGGAATTGCCTTTTAACATGTATCACACACACAAACTGAACAGAAGCAGCAGAGTATGCAAATGACAGTAAACAGTAAGAAAAAATCTATTCAAAAGAATGTGCCGGTTGGAAAGGGGCCGGAAATACAATCCAAACAGTAAAGTACAAAACTTGTAATTCTAGTACAAATACAGAAAGGTAAACAACAACAAATTAGTCATCCTCCAGGAATCCCACCTGAAGGGTGGGTATAGATGGACACCTCAGCACCCCAGGCCCGTCCTTCTGCTCTGTGTATGTCTCCCCAAGTGGTCCACCTCCAGGTACCGTCCAGTTCTACAACTCTCTACCTCGATCAGTGCTATCCGTCGTCTGCAACCAACACAACGATGTGCGGGCATAGCCCATGCTGGGGTGATTATAACGATACTCATTAGGGGACCTCGAAACCCTCGAAGGTCTCCCAGAATCCACGAAGGATAAACCACATAAGTAAGATACAATCACGAAGAGTCAACTAACCCTACTTAGGTATATGCCCGTACATATACCTAAGTTACCAGTCATAGTCCAGTTCCAACTCTCAAGCCCAAGAACAACCCAGTCCACACATGAAGTAAAGTCAATCACATCAATGATATTAATTGAAAGAAAATACTCAGCTCACACAGGTATACATATTTCATATTGAGATAGAGATGATCAAATTTAGTCACTGAATCATTTAAACTATCAGACCCACACAGGATACAGGACCGACTAAGCTGTAGAACCCATACAGGATACAGGACCGGCTATTCTGTCAGACCCACACGGGATACAGGAACAGAAGTCAAAACTGTCGAACCCACGGAGGAATCTAGTTCAGTAGTCATTGTTGTCGAACCCATAGAGGATTCAGGTACACTAGTTTTCACTATCGAACCTAAAGAGGATTCTGGTACAGTAGTCATCGCTGTCGAACCCATGGAGGATTCGCATATAGTAATCGTCGCAGCCAGCTCTAGGTTTCCTACACACAGTACGGTCGATTATGGGAGGATACGCTCCATGTGCCAAGAGTCGATAAATAAAATATCACGAAGTCTTGATTTGATGTATCCTGTAGTTCGGTCTCATCAAAAGGAACCCAATGTGAAAGATGACGTGTCAATCAGACGCTCGGTCTGAAAGTTATTGGCATTTCTGTTCCAGGGGCCCGCTTGGATTTACGCTCGATCTAAACCCATCAATTTTTAAACTTTGTCCAAAAATCACATAGAGTATCACAAAAGGACCGCCTCATTGTGAGGGTCCTGATGTCATATACGGAACATCAATCGGACACGTGGTCTTAGAGATATTCGATTTTAAGCGAAGAAGGGACGGACCCATCAAGCCCAGTGGGCTGGCGGGTCGGCCCCGACCCGGCTCGGCGGGTTCGACCTGGCTGTGGGGTCGGCCAAGCCCGGTGGGGCGCAGCCCACCGGTGGACTCGGCATAGTGTGTCTGACCTGGTGGGGCGCAGCCCACCCGCGTACCCGACCCCTACTATGGGCCGGTTCGGTTTGCCTGGCGGTGCCAAGCGGCTCCGCCCCTCCTTTAGTCGGCCAGCCGTAGTGGGCCGGTTTGGTCCAGCACACGTGCCCCATGCAGCGGGCCACGATTCTTCACATGCGGTGGAAAGCATCACCGTGGTTCTTTATCCCAGCCGACTGGTTCTCCCAGCAGAGTGGCCCGCAGTTGCGGGACGCGGTCTTCTCCGTCGCGCGGTGCCTGCAGGCGCTGCGGTCCTCCAGCCCAGTCGGTTCTTCTCCAGCCGAGGGGCCTGTGGATGCGGGCCGTGGTATCCCTCCATGCAGTGCCTTCTTACTCTGCGGATCCTTCTTGCAGACCGGATGGATCGACCGGCTGGTTGTCCCATGGTTCCGGAGGCCCGAGATACCGTCGGTCTCCCTCCATGTAGCCAGCGCATGGCCGCCGCTGCCGCCGGCTCCGTTCGCTAACGCCGCCACATCCTCCGTCTCGTGGTTCTTCTCTGGGCGGTGCGGAGGGACCGCGCCCTTTCTACTTTTCCTTCGACCCCAATCAACAATATCCAATGGAGGGTCACCAGGCCATGTTGGTTCGGCCCGCGCCCCCCCGTATTAGATGATGTCATTTGGCGAATGAAGAACCAAGGTATTCATTGAAGAACAAGGGTATAATTTTATTCATTTAAAATTAATCAAATCCCCCTAGTAGCACAACCCTATTACAAAACTAGAACATCCCTTCTGCTCTAAAAGCGCTTGAACCCCACTACTTTTATTCGTAGTATGTTGTCGAAGGAGAGAAAAACGGATTCGAAGACGTCGTCGAAGGTTGCGCCCGTCACATGCCGCCGATTCTGGGCTCAAGAGTCGTCCTCGTTATTTTTCGGTGATGGTGTGTTCTTTGTTGGAAAGAATGAATGTTCTTCGTGTTCTTCAAGTTCCTCATTGGAAAAGGGTTTTCCTTCCAAGAGTCCTCCCAAGATCCCCACATAATAATTTCCGGGGCAATGTAAAATAATAGGCTCCCTAATATTTTAATGTTTCCATGCATTCAAAATGAATTCAAATGAATTCATAACACTAAAAATTAATTAATTAATCATGGGAGCTCAATTAATTAATTAATGGTGTTAGCACATTAATGAGAGAAGGTGGGAGGTGGAGAGTTTCAAAACTAAAAAGGGAGAGTTGGAAGTTTAAGAGACTCCCTTAATTAAAAGAGAGTTACATGGGGAGTTCAAGGGGGGGGGGGGGGGGTCAAGGGGATTTGAGAGGTTTGAACTCGTCTGGCCCCCACCAAAAAATATCCTCCCATGGGAGGTTATGTGGGGGTGGGCCCCACCTACAACTTCCCTTTGTAGAAAATAACCACCACCCAAATAAAGTTATGTCACACATAACTTTTATTTAATTCATTAAGAATCCCCAAAAATTAACTTCTATCCTTGATAAAACGCAACTGCTGTAAAGGTATCCTTAAGAGATTACTAGCACTGCGAGTTCATCGGTGTCCTTAGATTTCAATTCGGAGAATCGGTTCAAAGGATATAAAATCCCGCACATACGTTTACTGAACATACCCGAACAAAACTTCAGAAATTGATTCCGGGCACACCGGGCCTCAGAATCAGGTGCCGTCAGAAACTGTGGACTCATAAAATTCCCATGTATTGAAGAAAAAAACTTTCCACATGATTTTCGGGTCTTTAAACAGTTAATAAAATAAAGCTTCTATAAATACATTAAATTAATAATGATATTTTTAAAAAAATCACTAAAAATCATTTTTGAAGAAAACATATTTTGAAGAATGAAATTTCATTACTAAAAATTAATTGATTATTTAATAATAATTTATAAATAAATTAATATTGATTTGTATATATATATATTTCTTAAAGTATTTAATAATATTCGTAAAATCAAATTTAATGGCTAGTTTGTAATGGTAATAAATTTCACGGGTCATTTAAGCTCAGGTTTGTGTGTCGTATATCTTATCGAACCAACTGTTTTATTAAAATATTGGTGTACGACATTTTCCAACCATTTAATATATTTCATACATTAATTAAGAACTTAATCGATATAATTAATGGTTTTTAATTTTATGATACCTTTATTGAAATCTGAAATCATAATAAGGTTTGATAAAATATATTTTTAAAAATAGGGAAAAGATAATACAAAGGCCATATAGAATTATAAATAACTTTTTTTCCAAATTGGAGTACAATAATGGAAAGTGCTCATATGAACATGGAATAAAAGTTTGTTTCCAAATAATTTATGGGGAGTTACATAAATCATTGATCATGGTAATGTGAATGATCTTGAAAAAGTCAACAACCATAAAACCATAAACCAAAGATTTGTGAAAAATACCATCATCTCATCCGAAATGAATGTGATATAATAACGTTTTTATTTTCAAGATACTTTTTCTAGGGTTTAAGAATTTATTATGATTGATAATTTGAACATAATAATAATATAGTCACTTAAAAATTATTATTTTATCCTTTTATAAATTTCAACAATAATATCATCATTTTCTTCAAAAGAAGAGTATTCGAGATGAATTTTTAATGCCAGAAGGAGTAAAATAAAATTCTAAGGGATCACATTGCACCCAAAAGGAAAAAATATATATTCTTCCTATATTTTGTAATTATCCATAAAAATTGTTATCATATGGTATAATATTATCCAAAATGTATAAACCTTCATATAATTGATCTCCAAAATTCAACAATTACACCCACAGATCAAAAAATATCATTCAATAAATAACTATATAAGGCCCCATCCCTAAACCTTACTTAATCTTGAGTTATTACAAGATTACACATTGAGGATCTTTTTAGGTTTAGAGTTTTAGAGAATTAGATCATAAAACATGCATTACATTCCATTTTTAAAAAAGTGGTTACATAAAAGATAGTATTCATTTTTCCCATCAATGGAAACATATTTAAAACAAAACATGGATTCTTTCTTGACACTTCCTTGAAACTATCATCATATCATTTACTATTCCCTTGACATGTGAAAATAATTTCAAAAACATGGGATGATCATAAAAAGCTCAGTAAGGGTTATAAAAATATGGAAAGGAAATATGAGTTCATATATACATAATAATGAAATCATAATTTACCCATAAAACATAAGCACTTTAATATACCTCATCAAATCATGAATAAATCATAGAAATCAAAATACATATAGGTAGGTTGAGGCATTCATAACATTCTTACGTAGGGAGTAACCCTCTTGGTTACGTTTGGAATGCCCATCACAGTATATTCCCTAAATCTCTTCGGATAACCCTTAATGTTTAACTCCTTCAAGTTACCCAATGCATTGTAGAGCTATATCGGGCTCACCCTCCCTTAGTTTATCACGGAACCACCCATTTTCATAACAATGCCCAAGAACCATAACATAATCGTATCAAATAAAACATGCATAAAGGAAACATAACATTTCCACATTTCAATCACAAGATTTCAATACAACACATTTATATAATAAAAACATTATGAAAACCAATTTCAATACCAAAATAAAAGAACACGGTATTCATTTTTCATTTAAAAAAAAGTTATGGCTTGTAGAGGAAGCTGAAACTCAAATAATGGTCACGACGACGGAGAAGTCATTGTCACTGCATATGTACGACAAAAAAAACATTCCCCTTTGTTGTTTAGTAAACGCTTCATATAAAAAAGATTCCTTTTGAATAAACATAAATTTAAAAGGGGTTTATACACCGTATAAAAGAAATTTGTGTATAAAACAAAATATGCCTCAATGAAAGGAGATTGAGACGAAGTCCCATACCTCAGGTCCGACATCACTCGATCGTTCTTTAAACTCCTGAATAATAAACTTGAGTTAAATTATAATTTCTTTAGAACCTTTTTCAAGTTCATTATTCGTTTTTTATCAATCATTACCATGTTATGAACACTATGTAATTATTTAAGTTAATAATGGTCGTTTTGTCGATCATTGCAACTTGAGTCAAAAATACTCTTTATAATTACAAGTTTGTTCATGGGGTGAAATTTCCATTGTATTCAAAATTATATTCATTATTTAGATATCATATATATCATATATATCCATTATATACATGCATTTATAATATTACATAACATTTAGAGGTAAGAAATGAAATTCACCGTTCATGGAGACGGTAATCCGTATGTACGCATGAATGCTACTTCCATTTGTATTTCATATTTAATGGAATTAAAACATAATGATACATAATAGTATTTTAATTCCACTATGGTATCATATATAATATCATTAAATCTATCCTTTATATGTACCACATATGGTAATAACGAATCAAATCACTTTGAGGGGGCGGTAGTCCACACTTCCTAAAATGAAGATATCACGTATACCCATAATGGAAGCCATAAAGGTATGCCATAAATGAAAAATATAGAAGATTAAGGAAAAAATAAACATAATATATATCATATATAAATATAGTGTCATCTTAATTTCCACCTTTGAAGGTGTTAGAAGAATATTGAACAATCATCATTTCGTGAGGCAGAAATCCACCATCCACTGAAACAATATTCTCTTTAACCATTAGATGAAGGTGTGTGTAAGTGTAGCTCTAATACTTCTCATAACAACATCCTAGTATATTGAATATACTGGTGTTGTTACAAAAGAAAGTAATAAAAAGAGTTTAGGGGGTTGGAGAAGCAAAATAAAACATAAGAACACAAGAGTAGACACTACCTTTAAAACATGTAACTCTTTTTTATTTGAGCTCAAAGGCTTCCTTGGAAAGACTTATTCCCATAGAGAGGCTTCTAGGAGTAATATAAGGATGATGAGAGACAAAATGGGCAGAGGTTGGCCGAGCCAAAGGCTTGAGATGTGTGGGAAAGGTGGTAGAGGTGGGGGCCTTTTATAAGAGGAGAGGAGGGACACTCTTGGAAAGTTATAAAAGGTTACTTTATTATAAAATTATAATAGAATTTTAAAGGTCCCACATTGATTTATTTTGAGGATAAGGTGATATGGGTTCTAAATATACTCATACAATAGGTTTTTGACATGTGTAGGTCTTATATTTTACATTATCTTTTCATTTTATTTAAATCGTTAAATAATAAGGTAATCGCTGTATCATCATACTGTCATAAATAATTTAATTTATTTAATGTCTAAAATTATAAAAAAATAAAATGATTTAGGAAATATTTTTATCTTTCCAATGAATATTTATAGTAAAAAATTTGACTTGTGTAACCCCGTGTAAATATTATTTTAGAAAAACAATACATGTTTGTGTTATTTTTACTTTTACTTTAAATAAAAGGCATTAATGTCATTATCTTACCCAAGTGGCTCCATGTGGTCCCAAAAATAGACCCATGGGTTTTCTTGGTCGGCCATGACACATCCAATAAGGGTAGGACATGTGTCAAGGTCATTTCATATTATTAAAACATTATTTTTACCTTAAACTATACTAATTACCTCTAATCGCGATTTAAAACTTAAAAGTTACTATTCACCACAAAATTATTTTAATCCCATTGAACAAAATTTTACTTTCTAATGAAAACCATGTATGTAGGATTTTTTAAATTCAAAACATAGAGGTGGTAAAATTTCATTTAAATGAAAAATTAGTTTTTTAAGTACCACTTAGTGGTTTCACTATTCATCAAAAATTGAAGTTTTTCAGAAAAATACCAAAACTTCACCCTAAGCTATATTTGATATTCTAAATTCAAAAATGATGCCTATTTTACAAAATTCAAAACATATAAGTTACAATAATTAATTTAATAATTAATTCCCGCTGTCAGAACAAATAGTGTGTTTTTATGAAACAATATATATCAAAAGATTGACACTAGTTTAAGTCCAATTTCAAAGTGAAATTAATTACAACGAACACTATTTGATGAAATGGTAAAAATATATTCTAATTTCACTTTAAAACCAATTCAACAGATAATTTAATCATATAAATAAATTAGATAAAAAAGTGGTTTTGAATTAAAATACAACATTTTTCACTATTCATTAAAAAATGAACTTTATCAGAAAAATACCAAAAATTTACCCAAAGTAAATTTCAATGTCCCAATCATAAACAATAAGTTTATTTTGAAAAATAGAGCTTATAAAATTGTCAAAAGTTTGATTGAAAAACGGTTTTCCACCAAAAGGCAGTAAAACAATCTTTTAAAAATATTAGTGTATTCCATGATTAAGATTGGATTTATTCTCGTTTTAAGCCTCTAAAACACTATCTAATTCATAAATAGACATAGATAACTATATCTATTATTCATTATTTACTTGGGATTCTACATCCTTCCCCCTTTTAGAAAATTGCTTCCCCGCAATTTATTTACTTATCGAATAAGTGGGGGTATTTATCCCTCATAGCATTTTCAGATTCCCACGTTGCCTCATCAACCATAGGGGTTTTCCAAAAAAACTTACCTGATGAATCACCTTATTCCGCAACACTTCCTCCCTGTGGTCAAGAATCTAGACTGGTTGTTCTTCATAAAAGAGATTCTCTTCCAACCGAACTACCTCTGGGCTCAAAACATGAGAAGGATCTGGAATATACTTTCTCAACATCGAAACATGAAAAACATTGTGTACATGAGATAAACTCAGAGGTAAAGCCACTCGGTAAGCAACTGATCCAACTATCTCCAGAATTTTATATGGTCCAGTGAACCTTGGACTCAGCTTTCCTTTCTTACCAAATCACATCACATTTTTTCATGGTGAGACTTTGAGAAAAACATGATCACCTACATCAAAAGAGAGATCCTTACTCCTGTTGTTTGCATAACTCTTCTACTGGCTCTGAGCTGTTCTCATTTGTTTCTGTATCAGCTGAACTTTTTTTTCCAACTCATCTACCAAATCTGGTCCCATCAGCTTCCTTTCACCAACTTCATCCTAGAAAGCTGGAGTTCGACACCGCTTCACATATAATGCCTCAAATGCTGCCATCTGTATTCTGGAATGAAAAATGTTATTATATGAAAATTCAACCAAAGAAAGATGTTGGTCCCAACGTCCCTAATAATCCATCGAACAAGCATGTAGTATATCTTCCAAAGTCTGAATTTTTCATTCTGACTTCCCATCTGATTGAGGATGAAAAGATGTAATAAAATTTAATTCAGTACCCAATGAATTCTGAAGGCCTTTCCAAATGTTAGAAGTAAACCTGGGATCACGATCAGATACAATGGATATGGGAACACCATTCAACCTGACATTCTCTTTAAGATACAATCAAGAAATCTGATCTAGATAGAAAGTATCTTGAATAGGAAGTAAATGAGAAGAATTATTTAAGTGATCAACAATAACCCTGATTGCATTATTACCTCGAGATGTCTTCTCTAATCCCACAACAAAGTCCATTGATATATTCTCCCATTTCCACTCTGGTACTGGTAAAGGCTGAAGCATCCCTTTCAGTAACTGCTACTCTGCTTTAACCTGCTGAAATGTCAAACACTTCACCGTAAAATCAGTAATATCTCTTTTCATTCCATCCCTCCAGTAGTACTCCCGCAGATCTCTATACATCTTAGTACTGCCAGGATGAACTGAAAATGGAGAACTATGAGCTTCACATAACAACTCTCTCTTAAACTGTGAATCACAAGGCACACACAATCTCTTCCCAAATCTCAAAACACAATCATTATCAATGTTGAATTCAGGAAACATACCCTTCTGAACAAGCTCTACCTTTTTCTGAAACTCACTGTTTTGCTTCTGTACTTGCTTAATTCTGTCTGATAGAGAAGATTTCACTGATACCTGAGACAAAACATAAGGAAATTCTACACCAACAACTTCTATGCCAAAGTTCATCAAATCCTCAACCAAAGGATCACGTTCCAAATGCAACATTGTTAATTAAGCATTACTCTTTTGACTTAAAGCATCAGCCACATTATTTTCTTTTCCCAGATGGTAATGAATTGTACAATCATAATCCTTGATTAATTCTATCCATCTCCTCTATCTCATGTTCAATTCTTTTTGAGTGAATATATATTTTATACTTTTGTGATCGGTATATATTTCACAATTTACTCCATACAAATGATGCCTCCATATTTTTAAAGAGAAAACAACAACAGCTAATTCCAAATCATGTGTAGGGTAATTTACCTCATGAGTTTTCAACTGACGTGAAGCATAAGCAATTACCTGATCATTCTGCATTAGGACACAACCAAGTCCTTTCAATGAAGCACCACTATAGATAAAAAACTCACCATTCGTGGAAGGTAGTGCCAAAACTGTAGCATTCACCAATCTTCTATTCAATTTCTGAAAACAATCATCACATTCTTTTGTCCAGATAAACTTAACACCCTTCCGAGTTAGCTTATTCATTGGAATAGATAACTGTGAAAAATTACTAACAAACCTTCGGTAATAGCTTGCAAACCAAGGAAGCTAAGAATCTCAGTTACATTTGTGGGTCTTGGCCATTCTTCCACAACCTTTGTTTTTGTAGGATCAATAGTTATCCCATCTTTAGAAATAATGTGACCAAGGAAATAAATTTGTTGCAAACAAAACTCACACTTGATGAATTTTCCATACACTTTATTTTCTTTTAAGGTTGTCAAAAAAACCCTTAAATGTATTTCATGCTCCTCTTTACTTTTAGAAAACACCAAAATATAATCAATGAAAACAACCACAAACTTATCCAAGAACTCATGGAAAATTCTATTCCTAAGGTACATGAATACAGTAGGTGAATTGGTTAGACCAAAAGACATTACTACAAATTCATAATGGCCATATATTATACAAAACGCGGTCTTCAGAACATCTGCTTCCTTTACCTTCAACTGATGGTACCCCGATCTCAGGTCAATCTTTGAAAAAAACTGAGCTCCCTGGAGCTGATCAAACAAATCATCGATTTGAGGCAAAGGATATTTGTTCTTAACAGTGATGTTATTCAAGGCTCTATAATCAATACAAAGTCTCATGGATCCATCTTTCTTTTTAACAAATAAAATAGGATCACCCCATGGTGATGTGCTAGGTCGAATGAAACCTTTCTCTAATAAATCTTGCAATTGCTCCTTCAACTCTAAAAGTTTAGTTTGAGCTATTAGATAAGGGGGTTTTGAAATTGGCTTAGCATCAGGAACTAATTCAATAGTTTGAGCCATTAGAAAAGGGGGTTTTGAAATTGGCTTAGCATCAGGAACTAATTCAATAGTAAATTCAACTTCCTGACCTGCTATTATTCCAGAGAACTCATCAGGAAAAACATCAGGATACTTATTTACCACTGGCACATCATTAATCTGAACAGTTCCCTTGTTTTCAACGATATGTGAAAGGTAACAATCATTTCCATCTTTTACAAGTTTCTCGGCCTCTTGATATGTTATCAATAGTAAGGGTTCATTATTGTACACAAACTGAAATTCTTTCTGAAAAGAAACTTCATTTAGCTCTACAGTCAATCTTATAATGGTAAATAGAGAGCCAATCCATACCCCGGATAACATCAAACTCTACTAGAGGTAAACCAATAAGGTTTGCAAGCAGGTTCGTTCCACAGATAAGGATAGGATGATTCTTATAAATTCTTTTTTCCTCAACATTTCTGCTTGGTGTTTTTACCACAAGTTCAGGAGTCATTTCTTGAGATGGTATTCCCATTTTACTAGAAAAGTTTTCAGAGATGAAAGAATGTGTAGACCCCGAGTCAAACAACACACTGTCATAATATGAAAAAACAAACAAAGTACCTAATAAAAGTCCATTATATGGCCCGACATCTACTGAATTAGTTTCAAGGGATTCCACCACCCCTTTCTGCTTGTAGTCTAACTGCTTCTCATCACTCGAGCTCTTTGTCGGACACTCATTTGCATATTGACCCATCTCATTGCACTTAAAACATTTCACTAACTGTAAATCAAATTTAGTCTTACCATCACCTTGATCTTTTTCAGTGCAATCATGAGCCTTATGTCCCATCTTACCGCATCGGTAGAACTTTCTAGAATTCAGAAGACATTCCCCAGCCTGCCTTTTACCACATTTATCACAAACTGGAAACTTAATTTTCTTACCGTCGGACCTTTTTGAAGAATTCATTCTTTTCTCCTGCCACCTCGGTCTTTTCTTCTGCTGGTTGTTATAGAACACTTGATCATCTAAAAACTCCATTTCCACCTTCTCAACACATCGAACAAGCTTTTCATAACTTTTGAACTCCCGAGAAGCTAAAGCCCTTCTATATTTTGGCTTTAATCATGAGTAAAAATGATTGATTTTACTATCAAGGTCTCGGATAAAATTTGGAGCATACCTCGCCAATCGATTGAACCTTTCTTCATAGGCAGCTACTGAGTCTTCCTCTTGCCTCAATTCCAGGAATTGTTTTTCCATCCTAAGTCGAAAAGCCTTAGGAAAATACTTCTCAAGAAACATACCTTTGAATTCATCCCAGACAAGAGCATCAATCTCATCAGCGTCCCAGATATTTGTTACCATCGACCACCACTGATCTACTTCCCCCTCCAAACGGTAAATAGAAAGACTAAACTTTTGATTGTATGAACACCCCATGACATCAAAAATCTTCTCCATTGCTTTAATCAACCCTTCAGCTAGCACAGGGTCAGATGATCCTCTTAATGATGGGGGATGTTGCCTCATGAAATGTTCCACCACTGGCATGTTCCTCTGTGGTTGATCTGGCTAATATCGTGCATGGATACAGCCACCATTTATCCCTTGAGTCAACTGCGCCATTACTGCAACAAACTGTTTAGTTCCAATTCCAACCATCTCAGGATGCTGATTCGGAAGGTCATTTCCTTGTGTATGCCTTCCTAGAACTGCCTCCTCATTTCCTCTACGGAAAACCATTCTGAACAAACATGTCTTAGATGAAGCAACATGGTAATCCTCAAATGCTATATAATTTCAATTTGACCATATAACAAAAATATTTTCGGATAATCATTTAATATAATTCTAACTCCTAATGTTATCTAAACTGACCTTTGATACCAACTATAAGGCCCCAACCTTAAACCTTACTTAATCTTGAGTTATTACAAGATTACAAATTGAGGATATTTTTAGTTCTAGAGTTTTAGTGAATTAGATCATAAAACTTGAATTACATTCCACATTTAAACAAAGTGGTTACATAAAAGATAGTATTCATTTTTCCCATCAACGGAAACATATTTAAAATAAAACATGGATTCTTTCTTGACACTTCCTTGACACTATCATCATATCATTTACCATTCCCTTGACCTGTGAAAAACATTTCAAAAACTTGGGATGAGCATAAAAAGCTCAGTAAGGGTTATAAAAATATGGAATGGAAACATGAGTTCATATATACATAAGAATGAAATCAAACATTACCCATAAAACATAAGCACTTTAACATACCTCATCAAATCATGAATAAATCATAGAAATCATAAGACATAAAGGTAACTTGAGGCATTCATAACATTCTTACATAGGGAGTAACCCTCTTGGTTACGTTTGGAATACCCATCACAGTATATTCCCTAAATCTCTTCATAGAAACCTTAAAGTTTAACTCCTTCATGTTAACCAATGCATTGGAGAGCTATACTGGTCTCACCTGCCCTTAGTTTTTCATGGAACCACCCATCTTCATAACAACTCCCAAGAACCATAACATAATCGTATCACATAAAACATGCATAAAGGAAACATAACATTTCCACATTTCAATCACAATATATCAATACAACACATTGATATGGTAAGAACATTATGAAAACCATTTTAAATACCAAATTAAAAGAACATGGCATTTATTTTTCATTTTAAAAAAATTTATGGCTTGTAGAGGAAGCCGAAACTAAAATAATGGTCACAACGGCGGAGAATTCGTTGTCGCCGCATACATACGAAAAAAAACATTCCCTTTTGTCGTTTAGTAAATGATTCATATAAAAAATATTCTTTTTTAATAAATGTAAATGTCAAAGGGGTTTATACACCATATAAAATAAAGTTTTGTATAAAACAAAATATGGCTCAATGAAAGGAGATTGAGACGAAGTCTCATACCTCGGGTCTGACATGACTCGATCATTATTTAACCTACTAAATAATAAACCTGAGTTAATTTTTACTTGATTAAGAACCTTTTTCAAGTTCATTATTCCTTTTATATAACTTATTACCATATTATGAACACTATGTAATTATTTAAGTTAATAATGTTCGTTTTGTCGATCATTGCTACTTGAGTAAAAAATAAACTCTTTATAATTACAAGTTTGTTCATGGGGTAAAATATCCATTATATCTAGAATTATATTCATTATGTAGATATCATATATATCATATATATCCATTATATACATTCATTTATAATATTACATAACATTTAGAGATAAGAAATGAAATGCACCGTTCATAGAGACGGTAAGTCGTACGTACGCATGGACGCTACTTCCATTTCTATTTCATATTTAATGGAATTAAAACATAATGATACATAATAGTATTTTAATTCCAGTATGGTATCATATATAATATCATTAAATCTATACTTTATACGTACCACATATGGTATTAACGAATCAAATCACTTTGAGGGGGAGGTAGTCCGCACTTCCTAAAATCAAGATATCACGTATACCCATAATGGAACCCATAAAGGTATGAAATAAATGAAAAATACAGAAGATTAAGGAAAACAATAAAAATATTATATATCATATATAAATATAGTGTCATCTTAATGGCCACCTTTGATGGTGTTAGGAGAATATTGAACAATCATTGTTTCGTGAGCCATAAATCCACCATCCACGGAAACATTATCCTCTTTAACCATTAGATGAAGGTGTGTGTAAGTGTAGCTCTAATAATTTTAATAAAAACATTCTAGTATATTTAAGATACTGGTGTTGTTACAAAATAAAGTAATAAAAAGAGTTTAGGGGGTTGGAGAAGAAAAATAAAACATAAGAACACAAGAGAAGACACTACTTTTAAAACGGGTAACTCTTTTTGATTTGATCTCAAAGGATTCCTTGGAAAGACTTCTTTCCAAAGTGAGGCTTCTAAGAGTAAGATATGGATGTCGAGAGACAAAATGGGTATGGTTTTTCCGAGCCAAAGGCTTGAGATGTGTGGGTAAGGAGGTAGAGGTGGGGGCCTTTTATAAGAGGAGAGGAGGGGTACTCCTGGAAAGTTATAAAAGGTTACATTATTATAAAATTCTTTTCGTATTTTAATGGTCCCACATTGATATATTTTGAGAATAAGGTGATAAGGGGTCTAAATATACTCATACAATAGGTTTTTGACATGTCTAGGTCTTAGATTTTACATTATCTTTTCATTTTATTTAAATCGTTAAATAATGATGTAATCGCTGCATCATCATGATGTCATAAATAATTTAATTTATTTAATGTATAAAAATTATAAAAAAATACTATGATGTAGGAAATCTTTTTATCTTTCCAATTACTATTTATAGTAAAAAATATGACTTGTATAACCCCATGTAAATATTGTTTTAGTAAAATAATACATGTTTGTGTCATTTTTACTTTTACTTTAAATAAAAGGCATTAATGTCATTATCGTACCCAAGTGGCTCCATGGGGTCCCAAAAATCGACCCATGGGTTTTCTTGGTCGGCCATGACATATCCAATAAGGGTAGGAAAAGTTTCAAGGTCATTTCATATTATTAAAACATTAGTTTTACCTTAAACTACACTAATTACCTCTAATCGCGATTAAAAATTTAGAAGTTACTATTCACCAAAAAATTATTTTAATCCCATTGAACCACATTTTACTTCCTAATGACAACCATGTATGTCGGATTTTTGAAATTCAAAACACAGATTTGGTAAAATTTCATTTAAATGAAAAATCATTTTTTTAAGTACCACTTAGTGGTTTCACTATTCATCAAAAATTGATGTTTTTCAGAAAAATACCAAAACTTTACCCCAAGCTATATTTGATATTCCGAATTTAAAAATGATGTATATTTTAAAAAATTAAAAAAATATAAGTTACAATAATTAATTTAATAATTAATTCCCACTGTCAGAACAAATAGCGTGTTTTTATGAAACAATATATATCAAAGGATTGACACTAGTTTAAGTCGAATTTCAATGTGAAATTAATTCCAATTACCACTATTGGATTAAATGGTAAAAATATATTCTAATTTCATTTTAAAACCAATTAAAATGATAATATAATCATATAAATAAATTAGATTAAAAAGAGGTTTTGAATTAAAATACAACATTTTTCAATATTCATTAAAAAAATGAACTCTATCGGAAAAATACCAAAAATTTACCCAAAGTAAATTTCAATGTCCCAATCATAAAGAATAAGTTTATATTGACAAATAGAGATTATAAAATTGTCAAAAGTTTGATTTAAAAAAGTTTTTCTACCAAAAGGAACTAAAACAATCTTTTTAAAATATTAGTGTATTCCATGCTTAAGATTGGATTTATTCTCATTTTAAGCCTCTAAAACACTATATAATTCATAAATATACATAGATAACTATATATATTATTCATTAATTACTTGGGATGTTCCAAAATATCCTTAAAATTATTCAAAATATTGCTGACTATGATTTTATAAATAATATTATAATTGTTTTATGAAAAATTATGCCATGGTCTATTTAACATTTATGTCCAAAAAGCTCCTATCACTTGAAAAGTTTCGTACAAAAAAATTAAAATCCTTAATCATATAATATCTCTTATTTACTAGTCATTTCCATAAATAACTTGATCCACTTTTAATGAACAAAAAATTATATGTGATTCCAAAAGATAATTCAACCATTATTCCTAAAATAAAATCACATAATGTTTTATTTAACTTAATATGATAATGTTCCCAAAAAAATAATAAACTTGTTCATTAATCACATAGTCACCAAACCACTTTTCAATCCCATGGTTAAATATATCATATATTCCCAAATTTTAATAACCCATAATTACTGCAATATAAATGATATGATAAAACCTAAAGGAAACCAGTGCAATTAAACATATTTTCACAAAATTAATAGTGTTATTCCACATATAATTATGCACATTAATCCAAAGGTTTTTATATACATCAAAAAAATAAATCTTCTCCCAAAATTTCATTAATAACCTCAAAATTTAATTATATTAAACATCAAAAGGGGTGTAAAAAATATGAAATTATGTTTAAACTTAAACTTTTAATCCTATGATTGAATCCCTGAATATTAATGAAACATATCATGAAATCTTGTAAGTATAAAAAGTTATCAAATATTGAATCTGATACAAACTATAATAGTCCCAATGTAAAACTCACGAATCCAATGCTAAAAACATTATGTTTATATTTATTGATTTTATATAGATACATGTGATCTAATTTTTCCATGAAAAACTTACAAAATAAAAAGTATATATTGGATTACTTATATACCCAATGAAATTTTATATTTTGAGTTTTAGATAATTAGGAAAAAATATTACATAATAAACACCCATGTTTTCATGAGATTATTTTTCCCACTATACCCAACATTTCATATTCCATATTAAGTATTAAATATCTCCCATAAAATTCTCCACCACTAAAACCGTTCTAGATTAAAATAATTTAATATCTTTATTCATAACATAGGGATATATGAATCAAAATAAGGGAGAGATCAAATGATTTTTAAGGGTAAAAATAAGCATTATTAATTGAATTTTATCAGTGATAATAAGATGAGAATAAATGTATGGTGACATATTTAAATTTCCTGACAATAGCATAAGAGAGTTAACATCAACCAATACATGTTTCATTAAATATGGTACATGGAATAAATATTTAACAAAGGAATGAGTCATAATAATTAATATTTATGATGAATATGATTTCAATATCAACGAAGGGTATCATTACAAGCCATATAAGGAATAAAAAAATGTTCTGGTATCTTGAAACATCATCTTCATAAAACCCTTAAAGAACCCCTAAAGATTAGGATAACCATAAAAACATACCATAATAGGTTTATTTGTAGAAAATAATAATTACCCAATAAATTGGAAAGAAATAATTAGGATATACCATCATATCATGAGCTATAATCGATCTTAAAACATCATATAAGCTATATCGGGCTCAGCTGATGCTATATGGGAACAACCATCATATAATATATATTGTTATGATCGAGTGAAATCTGAGAACACTAATGATAAATAATAATTTAAACATACCATTTAGGAATAAAAACATTCAAATCATTAATCTTTTGATATAGAAATAATTATTTCTCTTTTATTTCTTAATTCACCCATGAAAAAGAAATGGGTTCCATATAAATATCATAATCCGTATAGAGGAGGATTAAGGACGATATAATTATAAAATATACCTAGTGTAGTATAAGTTTCATATATGGTTGTTGATGTTGGTGAATAGAAATACCATTAAGTGGTCATTAAAACAAATTCTTGATGAAGATTACATTTTCAATATGAAAATCAGTTAAAAAAACTAAATGTTGAAAAAATATTTTGAAAAATATTTTCATTGAAATTATACTGGGAAACATACAAAGAAAACCTCATGGAATATAATATACGTAATAATAGGAAAATATTTTTATGTTTTAAATGTTAAAATAAACATTCTTTTTATATATTTTGTAAAGGGAGTCCATAGTGAAACACTTAAAAAAGGTTAATATATTTATGTTGAAAAATATTTTAAAAAAAGGTCAAATATCATTTAAAATATATGTATAAAAAATTTATGTTTAAAAAAGAAATTTTTTCAAAAAATTTATAGAAAACAATGATATGGAAGAGAATGTTTCTAAATCTAAAAAATGATACATGATCAGTGTCACATACAAAAAAAATTATTGATGTTTATTTAATAAATATGTAAGGAAATGGAAATTAAATATATGTAATGAATACATAAATATATTAGAAAAAATGATATGTGTATTTAAAAAATAATACCAAATTATTTACTCTAATTGATTGTTATACATAAAAAATCCTAAAAATAATTGGATTGTGATATAAATACTTGGTCACTTTAGTATCCTTTCAATCACAAGACCCATGAAAGAATAACTTAAAATAAGACTTTAAATAATAATAAAATAAACACAATCATGATATTACTTATAAAAGGTGTAGTATATACACCTAATAAATTAATATAGGAGCATATCATCAATGTATGTCTTAAAGAGAGGGAATTTGAGATGAATAACCCTTACAAAGATCGTATCACATAATTGAGAGTAAAAAATGGAGATATTATGTTTTAAAAAAAGTGAATCCACAAAAAATTTGGGAATACATAATAAATCAATTTTAGTATTATTTGAAACAAAATATTGTTATAATAGAGACAATGAATAATAGTTGTGACCCATCGAAAGAAACTTTTGTTGTGAAAGCCATTACCACATAGTAATATTCAATTCAAATCATTTTAGAAAAAATAATTAAATTCTCATACTAGAATACCAATATAGATGATGTATTAATGATATAAAATAAAAAAGAGGATGTATATGTACACGTTATAGATGAAATTATGTTCATAATAATGAAATATTCCTAAATAAAAATAAATTGTGACAAATCCATTTAATGCTTTGGTAATCTCAAGATGAAATGATCATGGAATGGAGCACATAATATGTAATTGTAATTAGAAATAAGTTTCATGAAACTAAACATAAAATATATTAATGGGTTTTATATATACCACTTATAATGAATAAGTTATGAAAATTAAAAATGTCTCACTTAAATAAAAGTAAAATGAGAAACTCTATCCATAACCCCGCATTTTCCATGCATGTATTTTATGTCCTCTATAATATTATTTTATATATATTTTTTATTTATATCCATTATTGTTTTAATTTTTTTACATTAATAATTTATTTTAAATATTTTAATGTCATATATAAATATTTAATCAGCTAAGTTCTTGTTTGGTGTCTTGAGGATGTTCGGTCAATATTTTCAAATGGACATCGGTATGTTGGATGTGGTGATTGTGGAAATTATTATATCATATAAATTATAATAATATGGAGATAATTATAAAATTTCAAAAAGATTTATTCTTTTTAAACCAGTTACTAATAGTTTTTTTGAAAAATGAACCACATTTCAATGAGAGAGATGGTAGACCGTACATACACATGAAAAACATTACCATATCTCAACGATTGTTATAGAAATAAGTTAAGTATTATTTTACCTTTAAATAATGATAATATTATAAATAATATCATATTATTTAATTAAATAAATTTATATATATCATCCATGTGATGTGGTGATGAAAAACAAATCGCATTGATTTTTGGAGGTGATAGTCCACACATACAAATAAATGATGTTATCATATTACAATGGATAGAAAATAAGAAAATATTTGATATTTGATATTTTAATAATGATAAAAATTAAATTTATATAATATATAATATTAAATCCATCATCATTTATATCTATGAGAGATGATGATGGAAAACAAATTATACCGGTTTAAGTGGCTTTAGTTTGCTGTTCACACGAACGATGGATTCCTTTTCAGTATGATGCAGGGAGAGACATATTTAGTTTATTAAATTAAAATAATAAAATATAGTTATATATAAGATACGGATTTTATTTTTCCATCATGGTTGAATAATTTTTGAAGGAGGTGGAAGAAGAAAAAAATTGAATGCTGGTTGAGAATGATGCCACTACTTCTCATGACCTCGTTAGGTTTTCACCAAAATCATTCCAATTAGGGTTTTTCTAATAAAAACAAGTATTATGGGACAAATATAGGTAATATGATAAGTTATTTGGGTAGTTATTCAAAGAATCAAATGTATTTAATGGTGTTCAAAAGAGAGGATAGTTGGTGGCATTTTATATGTGGGGAGATGTCGCACTTGGAATTTTGGAAAAGAAAAAGTTATAACCATTTTTTATACTTGTAAGAGGGATAAAAAATGAAAAAATATAAATAATTAGAAAATTAAAATATAAATATTTCATTAAAATTTAATTTAGTTAATTTTTCTATCATTTTAACTATTATAATTTTATTTTAACCGCTAGTAATATATTAATTAATTTATACTCAGTAAGAAATTTATATATATATTTCAAAAATTAGTTAATCACATTTCTACCATCCAATTTAATAATTAGTTTATGACGTTCATATACTTCCTAGGTCATTTAAGCTCGGTGTTAGTGTCATATGTGGTATCAAATATAATGTTATTATTTTAAAATACTAGGGTGTTACCATTCCACTAGAGAATGAGGATTCATTTTTAATCAATATCATAAATAGGTATATGCATATAAAAAATATTACTTATAGAAAATCCCATATTGGGTTGGAAAAAATAAAGAATCAATTGAAAGAGAATCTAAATATGAGCTTTGTAAGCTCAAGTTTTTCAACTTCGGGTGAACGAAAGAATTTTGTTAAAAATAAGGATATATAGATGTGATGATAAATTTAATATAGTTAAATAAAAAGATAAATACCTAGAAAATATACCATATAATTTCTATTTATGATCCATTATATCAACTATGAGGATATAAATATTTCTCAAATATTGATTTTCGATCTGGATGTATTCAATTGAGGGTAAAGAGGGAAGATATGACCATGAAAACATTTTTAAAAAGGTATTAACACTATGAATATGGAGTTATTCTATTAGGATTAAATGTTCTACTACTATATTTATAGATGTGATGAATAATTTCTTTAGATATTATCTTTAAAATTTTTTGATATCATTTACTAATTAAATTCTCATATATTTTAAGAGTGAGGAAGAATATATTGTGAATTCTAGAATTGTGATGAGGAAACTACAAAAAGATAATTTATTCCAAAAGGTAGAAAATGTGAATTATTATTGAAAATATTATCCATCATATTTCAAATAATCACAAGGGAGGCTATATTTGTGGACACATCAAACATAAATATAATTGAAAAATGGCTCAGACCAACCTCTATGATAGAGATAATTTTTTTATTGGATTATATGGATAGGAAAAGTATTTTTTTAGAAAATTATCATGATTATACAATACATTAACCAAGTTGACTTAGAAGGGATTCATGTTTCTCTATAAAATTGAATATAAATAAATATTTAAAGGGATTATTAAAATAATCGTCATTACACTAATGATAGCATTACTCTATAGTGGGCCAAGGTTTTTCATATATATTAATCCTTACCAAAAGGGTTTGATATGCATTATTTAATAGAACAAGAAGGTAATTTCTTATGCATCGTTAAAGATAATTACTGATTTCTAGAACTACCCAACTCATGATATGGATATAGAGAAAACAGTATTTGAATTGAAAATTTGGTGCCATCATCTCTATGATGAGTAGTGTAATATTTATAATGACTATAAGAGCCAAAATTATATATTCACCCAAAAACTGCTAAACATGTCCTTAAAGAGATGGCTATAACTACTCAAGGACCATGACTTCTCAATTCCTTCCCACCCTATGAAGTCAAATTGGATGGCTGATTCCATGATCTAGAATCACCACACTATCTTATCCACGGTGAGGATAACGATCTATGCAATATACATGAATTCAAAAAGTATGAATCTCGAAATCAAAAGGGAATGATACAACACTTATATATTTTAAAAGTTTTCACATCCATACATTCATGATAAGATTAAATAATACATGAATGATGATGTAAAAATATAAAAATTGTATTGAGAAATTTGATGTTTAGCCTTGAAATATATGGAGTTATATGGTTTGGACCCAAATATGTGTCCAATAAAAATCATAACTAAAGAAGGATGTTTTGGATGATTCCCATAGATCATAATTCACTATTTATTTAGGAAACGTTAATATATTTTTAGATCTAAAACAATACTTCTGGTTGAAAAAAATAAAGAGGGTTATCCTAAAATACACATATCAATTATTGGTATGATAATTAGTTGAGAATGAAAAAAACAAAAATGGTATGTTTCAATCACTACCAATAACCATATGTAAATTGGAATAAATTTTGACGATTTTTTCAGACTCCCCAAAACATCAAAGGGATATAATTCTATTTGGTTTGTAGTCAATCTCCGTACAAAGTAAATTCATTTTATAACCATTAGAGGTTATTTACCTCTTGACCAACACTCTTAGAAATATATAATCTTAGTGGTATGTCTAAATGAGGTGAAAAATTACATTTAATAGAATTTAGATCAAAGGTTCACCTAAATATTACAAAAAAAATTTGTAAATAATTATTTATAGATTTGATTTTCATCACTTCTTATCACCCTCATTTAGATAGCGTGATTGATAGGATAATACCAATTATAAAGTATATGTTGAGGTCTTGTTCGATGGAATTAGAAGGATTTTGTGATCAACATATTCCTATAGTGGAGTTATCTTATAAAAATAGTTTCCATTCTAGGATTCAAATGAAACCATATGGTGTTTTTCATGAGAAGAGATACAAGACTCCAATATAGAAGATTGAAGTTATAGAGTGGAATCTAAGAGGACTGGAACTTGTACAATAAATAATGGAAGATGTCCAAAATATCTAGTAACTTATTAAATATGAAAAACATCTATATAGTATCTGTGTTTATAATCTTTGAGGAGATATAGAGTTTCATGTTATAAATATTATATTCCATTAGATATCTATAGGGAAGTGGGTTATGAGATTTGTAATGAAAGGGATGCTGATCCCTAACTAAATTTATACCTTTTATATACTTGATCATGTTTGGGTAGAAACATATATCTCAGTAAAATCTCCTAACCGATTCTAATTATATAATGTATTTTTTATATTGATTTTGACGTGGTACATAGTATACACCACAAATGTACTTATTTAAAAATCATTGAAACTCAAAAATGATATCTTATATGAGGGGAAACAAGAGATAATTATACACAAAATATGTAAGGTAACTTGGAACAAGGCCACTCATATAATCATATTAATATAGAGGGATTATAATTTTGAGGAATCTATATGGGAACCTGAGGATGCGATGAGGGAAAATTTCACTTTTTTGTTTTCCTTTATGAAATAAAATTTCATATATGAATATACATGAAGGGGGATTGAATGTAACAAACATATATTATATAAATTTTAAGAATATAGTTTTGTTTGATAAAATATATTCCACATTAAAAAAATGAAAAAAAATATCAATATATAAAGATAAAATTATTAACAATGATATAATAAAAAATATGGAAGACCATCAAGTATTTATAAGGTAAATTATTAATACAAATTAATATAGTAAAAGAGTAATTTTTATTAAAATATATCTTCATTTTAATATGTTTTATATTTTAAAAGATAAATTTATTTATTTAGTAATTTAAATTTTAAAAAATAAAATTTATTTTTTATTTCCTCATATCAAAATCTACTTAGTATGAATTTTTGAGTTTTTTCTAAAATGGTCGATTTTCAGCTAAAAATTATGGTTTTTGTAAAAATTATAATTTTTAAAATTTTTATCATTATATAAGCCCAACCTAGAATAATAAAAACCATTTTATTGTAATAAAATATTAATTTTAGAAATAAATGTATGCATTTAATAAAATTAATTGAACTTATAATCCGTTTTCCAATATTTTTTTATAAAAAAACAAAATGTTACTTTAATAAAAACACTATTTTTTTGTATTTTACTCTTATTAAGTGTTTATATGGTAAAATTAAGTTTTATATTATCTAAAAAAACCAAATTTTTTTATTTTTTTTAAAATTAATTTATTTCTTTAAGATCAATATCAAATATAATTATATCTTATATAAAAATAGGAATCTTAAATACATGTTTTTTTTCTAAAAACGTTTTTATGATTATTTTTTTTATTTTAAAATTAAATTTTCTTTAATTTTGATGTGTTCTGTGTTAAAATAATTTTCATATCAGAAATAATCTGTTTCAAACTATATAAAAGCATCCAATAGTAATTTTTTTCATTAATGTTAATTTTTATGTTTTAAAATTAATTTCCATGGTAAATGTGGAATTGGGTAAATGGTTAATATAAAAAAATCCATCTTAAACTATATCAAAATTAATGAATGAAATTATTTTAGAACTCATATTACACCAAAACCCATATTTTATATCTTTTGTTTCCTTGAACGTTGAACAGTGTCGTGGAATAATTAAAAAATGACGCGTGTTTCCAAAAGTGTCCCTTTCTTCTCCTATAAACGGTTATAATTTTAAACATTAAAATTTAAACACGACCATAGAATTATCCCTTTAAAATATTCAATTTTACTTCTCCATGAATCCTCCCTCTCCTACATAATATTCTTTCCACCTTATATGTTTCTGTGGGATTGACTTCCCAGGAGTTTGCTAAGAGAAAAATCATACTTCAAACATGTGTATTACCTTATCTTAGTCTTTTACTTTATTATACTCATAAATTTTTTTTATTAATATCCTTGTTAATATAATTAAACTATAATAATTTGTATTCTCATATTTCAATCAGTTATTTGAAAAATTATACTCTACCATTCCATCCACTAAGAAAACAAAATAACATCGACCATTTCAACACGCGGACTACCACCTCCACAACTCAATACTGCTTTTTCCATAATCATATCTAAAGGATTGTTCCATGTATGTATTTCATGATTAAATATATTTTCTATGTCCCAAATATTATTCTAAAATGGTATGTTTTCTTATACCAACATTCCACCAATTCACTGACAAATAGGATCATAAGTCTTCGCATACACAATATTTCATTTGACATTACCACCTATCATGTATGGTTCTAAGAATGAGTTTAATAAAGATAAATAATACTTATGAGATGTTAAATATTTTTTAGAAGTTATAATAACATCCTAGAATATAATTCTCTTTCTCATTCATTCATAATAACACATTGCTATTTAGGTTTTTTCTTATTACATGTGTGATGTTGTAATGTTAATGTTTTGGATGAAAAAGGAATTTTATATTCTATTAAAAAGAGTAATAATAATTTATTCAATATAAATTAATGAATAATGATTCATAATATCAATATCTAATTATTTTCATGTTATATCAACATTTTATTTGTTAAACTCACCGTAATGAGATCGTCTTCGAATTTGTTTGCAAAAAACATTACCACAACACCTAAGAAATGGAATAAATTGTTTATAAATTATTTTAAAACATATATTCGAATACCAAGTATGATCTAGGAAACATGAATGTTCAAAAAATAATGAACAACACCTCCATTACAAAAATTGTTCAAAATAACCAAAAATTCAGATATCCAATTTTGACAATAGATTATAACTAAATAATATAAATGTATTAAATATTTTTAATGTAATTTTATAAAAGGTTATATAAAATAATATATTTTAAAAATATGTGATAAATACATGTATTTTTGTGATAAACAAGTTAGATCACATTCGACTGAGAATGAGTAAAGAAAATATATTTTGTCTCGAATTATATTAAATAAGAAAAAGATCATATTAATTAGACAATTATTATTTATGTGGTTTTTATAGTAAAAATTTGATAAAATATATCACAAAAAGTCTTTAATTTTTGGTATTAGATGTTTTATTTTATTATATTCCCTGTATGTTTTCTTTGGTTGAATTATTACCCAATCCTTAATGGTTTTTCATGAATAAAATCCTCTTATTATTTCATAAGAACATTTATTTTCCAAGAACCATTTCAAGTAATATCTTGTCAAGACATTGATAATTTTATGTTTTATTTCAACTATATTATTTTGGAAAATTTATTTTTAAAAAAATATTCCTTCATTGATGAATATATTCTCCAGGGGAAATTATTTTTTTTGAAAATAGTTTTCTCATATTTTAATGGATTTTCCTCTATATCCACATTTTTTTACATTCCTAAAATGTTCTACATTCCCCAGGGTAAAATAATTTTTTTATCTCCAATGACCATTTTATTCAATTTTATAATAAAATTTTGTTTTTGATATAATTTTTAAAATGTATATTTTTTAATAAATGTGTTTTCAAATATCATAAAGTATTTTAATTTCAATGATCATATATTGTTCCCCAATAAATTTCATTTGACATATTACTTATTTCATTTTATGGTAAATTTATTGGATTTTTTTTTAAAATAAATTTTCAAAGAGGTTTTTTCCTCATTTAAAATATTGGTATTTAAAATGTAATTGAAAAATAATTTTTTTCATGATTATATAATGAAATTTTTTATAATTTTTTTGGATTTATCTTTAATTTTAAAAGGATAATTCTATAATATAGTAATGGATCATTAATCACACAATATATTTACATTTTGGGTGATAAGGTATCGAATGATCATATTTTTTTACTAAGTGATACAATTTGTTAATTTAAGAATCCCATTTTTCTTCCCCTAAATTATTTATGATATTATGATTAATTTTATTTGATGTGGTACACATATGTATAGATAATTATGTTTGATATCCTATATCTCCAACCACTTTACTAGTTTTGGTTTCATATCTCATGAGATAATGATGCATGTGAAAACATTTATTTTTTGAAAAATCTAAATTATGTACATACCTGGATTTGTTCCCAATATTATAGTGTGGGTATACTTTAAATTTTTCAAAAAATTTCCATGTTATAAGGGTTTTACCACTGATTCCCAAAATTTTTCCTTATTTTCAGAATATACCAAATGTTTTTAATATCTCAGGTTCTAAATATATTCTAATTTCTTTTGTATGGATTTCATGTTCACTATAAGTTTATAATCCACATTTTTGTTGACCTTTATTGGATCTTATATTCATATTATGTGATCCCCAATGATCAATAAAGTTATTTTTCACTTATTATATAATGATATTATGATTTGATTTAGTTCCATACTCATGTTTTCCCTCATATTTAATATAAAACCATTTTGAATTGTTAAAATATTTCCTTTACTAAGAATTTGATATTACCCCTTATTATGTTTATATTACCTAGGATTTATTGATTTTAATTTCAGATGAGATGTGTAGAAGAGGTTCTAATGGAGAATTATTTTTGATAATTGTTCATAAGTTCAGTAAAATAAAATTTTATTGTGGCCAGTCTCCATTACAAGAACCCATTCTGCCTTTAGTTTTTTGAATATTTTTTTGAATTAATTAATTAAACATTTAAATCAATGTAACGTCCTGGTTCCTGGTTCCACTCAATGGGTGCCCTGAACCCGGTTCGCCACATGACCTCAAGCATGTTTCCCCAAACACCAAAGGCTGCCGACTGGCAGTGAGGGCCCATGTCTAATAGTGGGGAAACTATGACCTCATTTTTCAAAGTGTAGCGTAGTAGATTATAAAATAAAACATACCACAAACAGCGGAAGTAGTAAACCATACACAACTGAAATAAACAACAGCAATGGATATAACCAACAATAGATGACGAATGATGCTACATGTCTCAGGTTCTAGGAAAACAGCCAGAACATGTTATACATTAATACAGTACACCCAAAAGAAAAGTACATCAAAATAAGAAAAATGGATAGCAGCGGCATCGCGAGCCTAGGCTCGGTCCCATACCCTCCTACTCCTCAGCAGAAAAAGTCAAGTACCTCTATATGGACTCTTTCCCCTATCCACACCTGCAGAAACATAATCTGTTTGGCCCGAAAAGCATGACCCAAACAGGGTGTGAGAACTAAATTCCTAGTAGGCACCCACCAAAGGCCAGTGACCAACTGCGTGAAAGAATTCAACGATAGTGTGCTATAGTAAAATGAAATAAAGTAAGCAGTACTCAAAAGTATCTGATTACCAGTTATATTTCCATTTTATTATCCATTTAATCCATTTATTTTAAAATACCACCATAGTGAATATTCTAAATAACCAAATAATGTCCTCGGACATGTAAACTCCTACACTCAGGTAAAGAGTATCCAGCACAAGAATATACCCTCAGGCATAATAGAGTTTGCCCTCAGGTGTAGGTAGTGTCACCCATAGGCACAGAGTCAGCTTCCCACAGGCACGGAAGAAGTTTCCCTTAGGCCGAAATAACTACTGCCGTCCGGCTAAACAGTGCAGTTCCCACGGGCTAATCACAATAATTCCCTCAGGCTAAACAGGTATCCGGGCCATGCCCAACATGTAAAAAAGAAGTAAACAAGCAATTCCAATCAAGGAAATTCTACAAGTACTATTGTAAAGGCATACCCTCGGGTATCCTGGCGAAACGACTAAACAGTGGAACGCACCCCCGGGGTGTTTCCAGATCGATGTAACGATCCCAACCAGCTTTTTAATATCAGAATTAAATACCTAATCAATTCTAGGTGTTTAATAGAGCAACAGACTCATCCACATGACACCCCAACATGGGTTCGTGGCACAAAAACACCCAAAAAACACAGCAGTTGGAAAACTAAACACCAAGACACCTAACTTATACGCCAACGAACGATATACCCGAACGCCGACTCCAGAAACGCCCAAGAACGACGTAGATCTGAAGAAGAACAAAACACTATTAACCTCAAATAACTCTTATTTGGAGAATAATTGGTAAGAATAAGTCAAGGAGATGGAAGCCCTTACCCGTGCGGTTCCAACGAGATCATCCGAGGTGGAAACCGATTCCAGGAGAACACTCAGTGGATCTTCAAAGGTTTGGCCTCCTCCTTTGACTCCAAAATGGCTGAAATGTCTCCTCTGCCAAATGAGGAGGCTACTACCTGTTTTAAGCCTAAAAAACAAAGATCACGACTTGTAATTCCGAGTACACGGCGTGTACTTCCCAAATTTTAAACTTTTCCTCTAGCGGCTTCCCTCCAGCGCGGTACTGTCCGCCTGCCGACATGAGTACATGGCATGTATTCCTGACTACATGAAATGTACTACCGCCGAGCTGGTGGCTGCTCCACCGCCTTACTACTTTGGCCTGCCGACAGACTACACGGTGTGTAAAGGACCACTACACGTCATGTAGTCGGTTCCTTCATCCTTTGTCGCCGACATGGCTACACGCCCTGTGTACTCATCCCAACACATCCAAAAGTACACGACGTGTGGAAAAAGTACATGGCATGTTGTTCCAAAATTTAGTATTTTCCCCATTTTCCTTATTTTATTAAAAAAACTTAAGGAAAATAGAAAAGAAGAAGCTCGTACCTCAAAGAGAAGAACCGTGTTTTTACAAACTTCCCCCCTTATAGAAATTCGTCCCTGAATTTCCCTTCCAAGGGTGGAGAAGATATAACTGTGAACAACTCTGTCCACTGAGCACGTACGTCGGTCTCCCGCTCCCAGGTTTTGTCCTACACTCGGCCATGTTGCCATAGCAGCCGTATGAGAGGGAATGACCGGCCTTGGAAAACCTTCATTCTCCTATCAACGATAGGAATTGTATGCTACTCAAAGGTGGCATCTGCCTCAAGCTCAACCTCCTTGGGCTGAAAGACATGAGACGCGACTGAATGATAGCGACACAACTGAGATATGTGGAAGACGTCGTGCATGGCTCGGTACCGCTGTGGTAACCGCAACGGATAAGCAACCGGCCCGACTCCCTCCAGAATCTCAAATGGCCCCACATACTGCGGTGAATGTTTACCCTGTCTCTTGATCCGCTTGTGTCTCAGCGTCAGTGAAACATGAAAGAATACCTGGTCCCTGACCACAAACTCCAAAGGTTGTCTGCAGCGATCAACATAAGATTTTTGACGAGACTGCGCAGTAGCGATCCACTTCTGAATCGACTAGACCTGCTCAGAAATCTCCTGCACGAGATGTGGTCCCAGCAAAGCTGCCTCACCTGCCTCTAACCAGCACAAAGGTGATCGGCACGACCTACCGTATAAAGCCTCATATGGTGCCATCTCAATAGTCACATGGAAGCTATTGTTATAGGTGAACTCGACTAAGGTTATATGCTTCTCCCAAGAGCCCCCAAAGTCTTAGACGCATGATCGCAGCATGTCCTCAAGCACATGTATAGTACGCTCTTACTGGCCATCTGTCTAAGGGTGGTAAGTTGTGCTTAGAAGCACCTGTGTACCCAGTTCCCTGTGAAAACTCTTCCTGAAACGAGACTTAAAATAGGTGTCCCTGTCTGAAATGATAGAACGAGGGACCCCATGAAGACGTACGATCTCTCGGATATATAGTCTTCTGAGCTTGTCAACACCAAAGGTTTTCTTGATCGGCAAGAAGTGAGCTACCTTCGTGAGTCTATCCACAACAACCCACACGACATCATTACCCCTAGGTGACCTCGACAACCCTATCACGAAATCCATCGCGACATCATCCCACTTTTATTACAGAATGGGTAACTGCTGTAACAGTCCGACTAGTCTCTGATGCTCCGCATTCACCTGCTGACAGGTGGAACACCTCGTAACAAAAATAGCTACATCTCTCTTCATACCCGGCCACCAGTACTGACATCTCAAGTCGCGGTACATCTTAGTAACCCTGGGATGAACTTCCCAAGATGAAGCATGAAACTCACGCATCATCTCCTCACGTATATCCCCTGGAACCCATACTCGTCCATGGAAATGCAAAACCTCATCATCTCCTATCGTCCAAGCAAGAGAAGGATCCACACTTGCCACCGACTCTCGTAGAACTAGGCCTTCTGAATCAGATAGCTGTCTCATCTTCACTCTATCCAGGAGGGTAGAAGTCACAACTAATGATGAAGGATATGTCTTCCCCTGATTTTTTTTCACCTCCAGATGCATCTCAGAGAACAAATCCATGAGCTTCCACTCACCGCTGGCCTCCTACACTTCCTGTATCTGAGTTTTCCTGCTCAGTGCATTAGCAACTGCATTACCTTTACCAGGTGTATAGGCAAGCTCAAAAATTGAAGGACTGTAGGTATTTGACCCACCTCCTCTACCTCAGATTTAGGTCACACTGTGTAAAGATATACTTGATGCTTTTGTGGTATGTGAGAACCAAAAAATGCTACCCCAATAGATAATGTCTCCAACAACGCAACACCTAAACAACTGCTTCCAACTCAAGATCATGCGTCGGGTAATTCCTCTCATGTGGCCTAAACTATCAAGACCCGTACGCAACAACTCGATCGCCCTACATCAACACTGCTCCCAGCCCAATACCTGATGCATCACTGTAAACTGTATAGCTCTCCCCTGACTCTGGGAGTATCAGGATCAGTGCTAATGTCAACGTTCCCTTTAGGTCCTAAAAGGCTACCTCACAAGGTTCCGACCAAACGAACTTCACACCCTTCTTAGTCAAGCCCATCAACGGCACTGCTAAGCGGGAGAAGTCCTATATAAAATGCCTGTAGTAACCCGCTAGCCCTAAGAAACTCCATATCTCAAACACGTTCTTAGGCTTCTCCCAGGTAACTACTGCTCTCACCTTCTCTAAGTCTACTGAAACTCCTTCCTCTGAGATGATATGACCCAGGATGTGAATCTGGTCTATCCAAAAGTGGCACTTTGAGAGCTTAGCATACAGTCGATGCTCTCTTAGTGTACTCAATACGATCTCAAGATGGGTGGAATGGTCGTGTCGAGTGTGAGAGTACACCAAGATGTAATCCAAGAATACTACCACAAAAGAATAAAGATACGTATGGAACACACGATTCATCGGATCCATGAAAACCTCTAGCGTGTTCGTGAGTCCGAACGACATAACCGTATACTCATATAGACCATACCTACTCTTGAAAGATGTGAGAGGTATATCAGATGGTCTAATGAGTAGTTGATGATATCTTGATCTCAAGTCAATCTTTGAGAACACTCGTGCTCCACAAAGATGATCAAAAAGATCATCAATCCATGGTAAGGGATATCGGTTCTTAACCGTCAACTGGTTCAGCTTCCGATAATCCACACAGAGTCTGAGGGTACCATCAGCCTTCTTCGCAAAAAGAGACAGAGAACCACAAGGAGAAGTACTGGGTTGGATAAAACCCTTTTCCTGTAACTCCTCTAACTACCTCTTGAGCTCCTGCAACTCAAGTGTAGCCATCCTATAAGGAGGAATGGACACCAGTGCTGCTCCTGGCACAAGCTCAATGGATAAATCCACCTCTATCTCTGGAGGTAGACCTGAAAATTTGTCCAAGAAGACATCCCTGAAATGATCAACCACTGGAGGGAAATCCATCTGACAAGTCCCCTGGTCATCCAGATATAAGCTCGCAATCTAGACCGTGACTCCACCTCACCCACGATGCTCTGGTCCAACTCGACTCACATGAACATCCCATCTGGCCTTGTATAGAAACTCTCCGCCCTCTGGTGACGTTAAACACACCCTATGACGATAGCAGTTTAAAAAGGCTCAAAAGGGAACCAACCAGTCCATCCCGAGAATGACGTCACATCTCGTTATCTCCAAGACATAGAGGTCCCAAAGGAAGTGACACCCATCAACCTCAAGGGGGCACTCCTTGCACTGACGCACACCAGCCGTTCTAGTTCCCAACGGATTGTCTAGCATCATGATATCAGAAGAAGGAGAAACATGTAGCCTGAGGCTTGCTACAACATGTACAGATATGAAACTATGTATAACACCCGTATCGAAAAGTACTGAAGATAAGATAGAAGCTACTAAAATAGTACCTCTGACTGTAGAAGGCCCGAGATCCTACTCCTGCTGGGTCTGTTGCACTGCATATGCCTACCTAGTGCCACGGCCCTGCGACACAGCCTGGATACCCCGAGCTGTCCCGCCCTGCTTCCTCTAAGATCCTGGAGTCTGGCTACCCCGGCCACAACCACCATCCCAGCCTGCACGCCCCGACGTATTCCAGTTCTCTGATTTGTAAGAATCCACTGGTCCGGCTCCCGCATGTGGAGTATGTACAGAACCCCTCTCACTAGACATCGGTGGAAACTCCCTTAAAAAGCACTGTAGATGACCCATCTTTCCGCAAGCTCGGCACTCCCCTGGGTCACGTGGACACTGAGGTCTCTTGTGCCCCTCTCTACCACACTGGTAGCAAATAACCTGGCCACCTGAAACATTCTTCTGACTGATACCGCCACCCTAAGAGAAGTCCGCCTGTCTCTTCCTCTTACCAATAGAAATAGTACTAGTAACTGGTGCTGAACAGCCTTGGCCCACACCACTAGATACTCGAAGGTTCCTCTCTGTGATCAGCGCCTGATTTACAATAGCATGGATAGTAGGAAACCTGAAAACATTCACCAGCGCTCGGATGTCATAACAAAGACCATCCTCAAAATGTATGTCCCTCAACGTCTCTTCACCCACCAGCACAGGTGAAAAGCACTGAAGCTTGGTGAAACAAGCAGAATAATCCATCACTGACATAGCGCCCTGCTGCAGATTCATGACCTCTTGATCTCTATCT
Source organism: Viscum album (assembly GCA_963277665.1). NCBI lineage: Eukaryota > Viridiplantae > Streptophyta > Magnoliopsida > Santalales > Viscaceae > Viscum > Viscum album. The sequence goes on from OY728122.1 coordinate 691,715,853, forward strand.
TCTCTTAGCGTCCCAGGAAATAAGAATTCATAGAAGAATGCCTAAAAGTCTTCCCACTCCATGTCCCTATGATGCTATGATTGGGTGGTAATATCCCACCACCTCTTGGAAGAATCACGCAACATGTAAGTTGCGAGATTGACCCTCCACCCCGGAGGCATCTCAAGATGCTCAAAAATAGTCTGCATCGACCCCAAACAAGACTCCGCAGCCTATGGTTCGCCATCCCCTGAAAACATAGGTGGATGATACTGCTGGAAGATACGTGTTAGCTCGGCCATAGATGTCGCAGCCTGCGGTGCTCCCTGAAAGGTCTGCATGAACCGCAATAATCCTTCACGGAACTGCGCCTCTGTGCCTGTGCCCGGTATAGCAGCCGGCGTCGCATCTGGCTCTACTAGAGAATCAACTGGTAGCCCATGGACCACCATCTCCGAAGTATAGTCCTCGCCGCTCTCATGGGGAACAACGCACTGTAACGGCCCGAAATTTTGAATAAATCTTGTTTCCTAATTTCATGTGTTATTTTATTTTATTTTTATACTCAACAAAAATGTTTTATTTGATAAACATGATTATAATTAAAATGATACCATTGGGTTTTGATTGTTATATGACCATCGGTCAATATGACCACTGTGAACAAAATGTTTTGATTATTGTCTCTAAATACATGTAATCTTGGTTAATTATTATAGAAAGAAGATTCGATGGCCTCACCTAGTAGTCTTGGACCGATCGAAGCCCATCTAACAGAGCTTGGGAAAGAGGTAGCACCATTGGGCATTGCTCTGGATCAAATCCAAGCCGAACATCATCATGTGAAGCTAGAATGGAATCTCCTTCGTGAGAAGTTCAAACTGATAGAAATTACTACTCGGGCAATGTTGACTGAGCCGCCCCAAGCTTCTATCACCCTATCACACCTTACTCTTAGGTCCTATGCTGGTATTATAAGGGGCTATGTAACGAGACCATAACTACCTTGTGTAATCCTTGTTTTAAATAAAAATTGGGATTTCTTCTTATGATGAAGTTTATGAATTTTGAAATGACCGGATAAATATAGTATGCATATTTTTGATGAATTTTAGAAAAAAAGGATATTTTAAAAATGTTTATGTAAACCTTAAATAATTAAAAATGTGTAATGATTTTAAAAAAATGGTCTTCTACAATTATGTTCAGTACAAAATTTGGAGTCTAATAAGATCAACTTAATTTTTGATGAATAGTAAATTGTGAATAGTGATTTTACGCTTAGGATTAGTAATGTGACCAAATGGATTAGTAATCTCACTTAAAGAAAGTTTTAAAATAATCTAGGCACCTTGATTAAGTAATGTGATTCAATAAAATGGTTAAATAACGGTTTCATTAATTATTATTCAAGTATTAGTTTTTTTTGGGTGAATAGTGTTTTTTAATTAAAAAATTAATTAAAAATATTTAGAAAATTATTTTTATAAAATGGATTTCATTTTTGAACTTAGAGCATCGATATTATGTTAAGGTAATTTTTGGGGATTTTTCTGAAAAAAATGAATTTTCGGTGAATAGTTAATTTATTTAAAAATTGAATTAACAAATATTTAGAAAATTATTTTTATAAAATGGAGTTCATAAATGTAATTAGGGAATCGATATTTAGTTAAGGTGAAAGTTTGGGATTTTTATGAGAAAGATGAATTTTTCAGTGAATAGTAAAAATGCAGTTTTAGGGTTTCGGTATGTTTAATGACATCATAATTGTGTAATGATGATGTCATGAGATCTATTAAGGGTTGGCAGGCCAAGGGTGATGAATTATTGTTTTGGGGGCCCCATGTGGCCTAACTCCATGATAAATGCCAAGGGAGAGCACATGGGTTTGAGAAAAGCACATGTGAGGTGTCCCTTGACCATTAATGCTTTGTCCCCTCACTTTCCCTATAAATACCCACCCTTTACTCCTTTATTTTTCACTCCCAACTCTCCCCCAAAGAAGTTCTGTTCTTCTTACCTTCCAAAGAGTCCTCCCAAGGTGCCCCCAAGCCCTCAAGGCCCAATCCTTTGAGTTTCAAGAGTCACGTTTTAAGGTAAGGGATCCGACTCCTCTATTTCTTTTCATGTAATCTCTTTTATGTCATTCCTTTTATGCTCCATGTTTTTATGTGAGAGGATGTTATTTTATATTCCTCTTACTTCCCTTTCATGTTTATATTATGAGAGATCCCCTCTTACTCTCATCATTTCGTTTTATGAAAGTTTAAGTGGCGCCGTTAGGCTGCCAAATTTTAAGGGATTCTTTCACCTTTCTCTTATTCAAAGTTCTACTTCCATGTCAAGTCTTTCAAGTTCCCTTTTATTATGTTGGGGTATGATCTCTAAATTTATCATACTGATCTTTTATTATCATATGATGAGAGACCCCATTTGACCTCTTCAATACAGTATTTTGAAGTTTTAAGTGGCGCCGTTAGGCTGCCGAATTTTTAAGTGGTTCTTCACCATTCTCATTTTGAAGTTCTACTTTCATGTCAATTATTTCAAGTTCCTTTCTATTATGTTGGGGTATGATCTCTATATCTATCATACTGGACTCTTATGTTCATATGATGAGAGACCCTATTTGACCTTGTCAATTCAATTTTGTTGAAGTTTAAGTGACGTCGTTAGGCTGCCGAATCTTTAAGGGATTCTTTCACCCTTCTCATTTTTCAAGTTCGATTTTCATGTCAAGTATTTCAAGTTCTTTTTTATTATGTTGGGTTATGATCTCTATATCTATCATACTGATCTCTTATGATCATATGATGAGAGACCCTATTTGATCTTGTCAATTCTTTTTTATTGAAGTTTAAGTGACGCCGTTAGGCTACAGAATTTTCATAAGAGAAATCAAATTTTTGTCTTCCTTCCATGTTTTTCATTTCAAATGGTATGTCCTTAAAATTTAATTACCATGTCCATATATCCTTCTTATTCTGTTCCCTTACTGTTTTATGGATCATTTATGAGTGGGTGACCCATGTCCCCTCTCTTTTCAATGTTTTCTAAAACCTTGTAACATAGCCGTTATGCTGCAGAATTTGCGTCTCAAAATACCACTCTCTTTTCTCAAAATTATTTTATGTTATAAAGTGAATACTCAAAGCTCTTATTTCTACAAGGTTATTCACATATATATCAAAATGTTCCATTTTAAATTCTGGTATTTACATACATGAGACCCGCTTTCTCTTCCGTGGGTTTAAAGTGCCGTAAAGATCATGTCTTTAAAGCAGTTTTTAAAACGTTATGATTATGAAATGAAACCCATTTATTTTATGCTATATGGGTTATTTATGAAATGTATGATGATTATATATGTGGCTCACATGATAATAAAGGCAAATTTAAGGGTGCGCCCTGATAGCGCTCCAATGCATTGGGTAATGATGTAACCACTAGAGATTACAATTTTCACGATACCTTGGTGAATAACCTTGGTAATTTTCAAATGACACCTTGGGGATGGACATTGGTGATATGTTCATGATTTTCTATGTTAAATGATGTAGCCACATCTTCATGTTATGAAAAATGTTGTTTTTATTATGAAATGCCTCATGATTTCTTTCTCATGCCTTAAAGTTCTTTTCATGCTCTTATTGAAGTATATCAAGTTCACATGTAAAATGTTCCTCTTGTTTCCCTTACTGGGCCTCCTGCTCACCCTTTCTTTTGATGTATGTCCCCAGGTTATGAGATGTCGAAATGAACCTAGGATGAACATAAGGATAAGCCTTTCAAGTGTTTAAGAAGAATGCTTTATGTTGCTTTCATGTATTTTGTTCTTGGTTTCCAAGACACTAGACCTTAAAGATCCTCAATTATGTGTAATGTAGTGAATGTTTATGTTATAAAAAGGTGGGATGCTATAGTTGGTATCAAAGGATGGTTTATTTATTTGTGGAAATTAGGATATGAAAACTTTAGGAAGAAGCCTATAGAAAAGTTAAAATATAGGAAATATTCCTGGTATTTTGGTGGGTATTGAGTAAGGGGTTGCCAAGCAAATACATCCCTGTCTGGATACGAGCAGGTAGAGGCGGCTCTGGCACAGATGTACATAGGGGTAAAACCCTAAAACACCGCTTTGAGCTAGACTCGAATGGGAACTGGTACACGACAACGTGCCTTGCTTCACTCTTGGTTACGACACTCCCAGGGGATATGCTTTGGTAAAATCATAAGCTTAGTATGAACCATTGTTAAAGGAACAAAGATAAAATAAAATGAAGATTCAAATAAGAATATATGATCACGGATAACCTAGATGGGAACCTAGGTGATCACAAGTTAGGGTATACTTTTCAACTACAAGTTATCCTTATATGCTTTAAGTTTCTTTTCATGATTATTGGCTAAGTATTTAAGCCCCTAATTATAGTTTCTTTTCTTAGTTAATGGCGGGAAATGGAAGAACATGTCTCAACAACCAATGTGATAGGAAATGCTATGATTTCCGTATTAATATGACAGAGATGATTAGGGGATTAAAATATGATTTTTTATTTTGGAATACATTCACTATTTTGGGGACCCTATATGATCGAGGTAAATAGATTACAACGGTATTTTCATTGAGGAGTAAGGTTGATTTATATTTGAAGAATCGATGAATTTAAGGTGGATTTATAGTAATTTAGGTTACTTTTGGGGATGATTAACCTATCTTGGGTTAAATATGTTTAGATTAGATACTTTTGTTATAAGATGTTAGGAGTGGTTGATGTTGTTCGGAGATGAACAATGAAGTTTATTTTTGAAGACTATGTTATCAAATCCTTCTTGTATTTGGGTTTCAATCTTAGTTTGGTTTATTTTGAGGAATTTTAAGGACCGTTATTTATGGAATGAACTATGATGAACTTTGGGTAGTACCATGGAACTTTGAAGATTTAAAATTAGTTTCCATTCCAATGGGATTCTTTCTTTTTGAAGAGTTGTTTTACCTTACCCTTTCGGTTTTTGGGATAATTCTTAAAGATTGATGAAATAGATAGTTGATCTTTTGTGGATTATGTGATTCTCTAGAAGATGATTCTTGTGTTTTGATGAGACCAAGTAGTTTTGAATGCTCATCGTTTGGAGAAGAGATTAGTTTTGGTAGAAACTTATTAAAGTATGAAACTCTACATGAAGGTAGATATATTTCCTTATGTTTTTGTTCTATGTTGTAAATGAATTCCTCAAAGTTATTAAAAGGAACATAAAACAAAAACGTTGTTGGTTTACGTTTCCTACAAGTTAATCAAAGACCGCTTACACACATCATAAGTTTGGGATTTTCTTATGGTTAACTTTCTCCTAATCATGTTCTCTATCACTCTCCCTCAGAACGCGACCCTTTGTTTTCTCCTCCATGTCCATGTTTCCTACATGGAATCCTAGTATGAGTAAACTCAGGTGGTCGTTGTACTCCCTTTTATTTCTTTTAAAGTAATAGTGTTACTGACTCTTTTTCCGATGTGGGACTTTCAATGAAATTTAAAAACCCAATTTTAAAAAATTGCGAGGACGCAATTTCTTAAGGGGGGAAGATTGTAACGGCCCGAAATTTTGAATAAATCTTGTTTCCTAATTTCATGTGTTATTTTATTTTATTTTTATACTCAACAAAAATGTTTTATTTGATAAACATGATTATAATTAAAATGAGACCATTGGGTTTTGATTGTTATATGACCATCGGTCAATATGACCACTGTGAACAAAATGTTTTGATTATTGTCTCTAAATACAAGTAATCTTGGTTAATTATTATAGAAAGAAGATTCGATGGCCTCACCTAGTAGTCTTGGACCGATCGAAGCCCATCTAATAGAGCTTGGGAAAGAGGTAGCACCATTGGGCTTTGCTCTGGATCAAATCCAAGCCGAACTTCATCATGTGAACCTAGAACGGAATCGCCTTCGTGAGAAGTTCAAACTGATAGAAATTACTACTCGGGCAATGTTGACTGAGCCGCCCCAAGCTTCTATCACCCTAGCACACCTTACTCTTAGGTCCTATGCTGGTATTATAAGGGGCTATGTAACGAGACCATAACTACCTTGTGTAATCCTTGTTTTAAATAAAAATTGGGATTTCTTCTTATGATGAAGTTTATGAATTTTGAAATGACCGGATAAATATAGTATGCATATTTTTGATGTATTTTAGAAAAAAGGATATTTTAAAAATGTTTATGTAAACCTTAAATAATTAAAAATGTGTAATGATTTTCAAAAAATGGCCTTCTACAATTATGTTCAGTACAAAATTTGGAGTCTAATAAGATCAACTTAATTTTTGATGAATAGTAAATTGTGAATAGTGATTTTACGCTTAGGATTAGTAATGTGACCAAATGGATTAGTAATCTCACTTAAAGAAAGTTTTAAAATAATCTAGGCACCTTGATTAAGTAATGTGATTCAATAAAATGGTTAAATAATGGTTTCATTAATTATTATTCAAGTATTAGTTTTTTTGGGTGAATAGTGTTTTTTAATTAAAAAATTAATTAAAAATATTTAGAAAATTATTTTTATAAAATGGATTTCATTTTTGAACTCAGAGCATCGATATTATGTTAAGGTAATTTTTGGGGATTTTTCTGAAAAAAATGAATTTTCGGTGAATAGTTAATTTATTTAAAAATTGAATTAAAAAATATTTAGAAAATTATTTTTATAAAATGGAGTTCAGAAATGTAATTAGGGAATCGATATTTAGTTAAGGTGAATGTTTGGGATTTTTCTGAGAAAGATGAATTTTTCAGTGAATAGTAAAAATGCAGTTTTAGGGTTTCGGTATGTTTAATGACATCATAATTGTGTAATGATGATGTCATGAGATCTTTTAAGGATTGGCCGGCCAAGGGTGATGAATTATTGTTTTGGGGGACCCATGTGGCCTAACTCCATGATAAATGCCAAGGGAGAGCACATGGGTTTGAGAAAATCACATGTGAGGTGTCCCTTGACCATTAATGCTTTGTTCCCTCACTTTCCCTATAAATACCCACCCTTTCCTCCATTATTTTTCACTCCCAACTCTCCCCCAACGAAGTTCTGTTCTTCTTACCTTCCAAAGAGTCCTCCCAAGGTGCCCCCAAGCCCTCAAGGTCCAATCCTTTGAGTTTCAAGAGTCACGTTTTAAGGTAAGGGATCCGACTCCTCTCTTTCTTTTCATGTAATCTATTTTATGTCATTCCTTTTATGCTCCATGTTTTTATGTGAGAGGATGTTCTTTTATATTCCTCTTACTGCCCTTTCATGTTTATATTATTATAGATCCCCTCTTACTCTCATCATTTCGTTTTATGAAAGTTTAAGTGGCGCCGTTAGGCTGCCGAATTTTAAGGGATTCTTTCACCTTTCTCTTTTTCAAAGTTCTACTTCCATGTCAAGTCTTTCAAGTTCCCTTTTATTATGTTGGGGTATGATCTCTAAATTTATCATACTGATCTTTTATGATCATATGATGAGAGACCCCATTTGATCTCTTCAATACAGTATTTTGAAGTTTTAAGTGGCGCCGTTAGGCTGCCGAATTTTTAAGTGGTTCTTCACCATTCTCATTTTGAAGTTCTACTTTCATGTCAATTCTTTCAAGTTCCTTTCTATTATGTTGGGGTATGATCTCTATATCTATCATACTGGACTCTTATGTTCATATGATGAGAGACCCTATTTGACCCTGTCAATTCAATTTTTTTGAAGTTTAAGTGACGCCGTTAGGCTGCCGAATCTTTAAGGGATTCTTTCACCCTTCTCATTTCTCAAGTTCGATTTTCATGTCAAGTATTTCAAGTTCTTTTTTATTATGTTGGGGTATGATCTCTATATATATCATACTGATCTCTTATGATCATATTATGAGAGACCCTATTTTATCTTGTCAATTCTTTTTTATTGAAGTTTAAGTGACGCCGTTAGGCTACCGAATTTTCATAAGAGAAATCAAATTTTTGTCTTCCTTCCATGTTTTTCATTTCAAATGGTATGTCCTTAAAATTTAATTACCATGTCCATATATCCTTATTATTCTGTTCCATTACTGTTTTATGGATCATTTATGAGTGGGTGACGCATGTCCCCTCTCTTTTCAATGTTTTCTAAAACCTTGTAACATAGTCGTTATGCTGCAGAATTTTCGTCTCAAAATACCTCTCTCTTTTCTCAAAATTATTTTATGTTATAAAGTGAATACTCAAAGCTCTTATTTCTACAAGGTTATTAACATATATATCAAAATGTTCCATTTTAAATTCTGGTATTTACATACATGAGACCCGCTTTCTCTTCCGTGGGTTTAAAGTGCCGTAAAGATCATGTCTTTAAAGCAGTTTTTAAAACGATATGATTATGAAATGAAACCCATTTATTTTATGCTATATGGGTTATTTATGAAATGTATGATGATGATATATGTGGCTCACATGATAATAAAGGCAAATTTAAGGGTGCGCCCTGATAGCGCACCAATGCATTGGGTAATGATGTAACCACTAGAGATTACAATTTTCACGATACCTTGGTGAATAACCTTGGTAATTTTAAAATGACACCTTGGTGATGGACCTTGGTGATATGTTCATGATTTTATATGTTAAATGATGTAGCCACATCTTCATGTTATAAAAAATGTTGTTTTTATTATGAAATGCCTCATGATTTCTTTCTCATGCCTTAAAGTTCTTTTAATGCTCTTATTGAAGTATATCAAGTTCACATGTAAAATGTTCCTCTTGTTTCCCTTACTGGGCCTCCTGCTCACCCTTTCTTTTGATGTATGTCCCCAGGTTATGAGATGCCGTAATGAACCTAGGATGAATATAAGGAGAAGCCTTTCAAGTGTTTAAGAATAATTCTTTATGTTGCTTTCATGTATTTTGTTCCTGGTTTCCAAGACACTAGACCTTAAAGATCCTCAGTTATGTGTAATGTAGTGAAAGTTTATGTTATAAAAAGGTGGGATGCTATACGCACGGTCGTCTAGGTGGCATGACACTACAATTTCAAAAGAACGCCTTAGATTCAAGATTATTTCGGCTGAAACGAAGAAACAACAAAGGGAACAAAAAGAAAAAGGTATTTCAAAATATAAAAAACAAGACTACACGGTGTGTATACTGACTACACGGCCTGTAATTGACTTCCCTTCCTCTTCCCGGGTCCTTCGACACGGCTAAGCTACACGACTCCCGTTAAACAAAACTACATGACGTGTACATAATCTACATGGTGTGTATGGTGTTATTTTCCAACTGCCCATGTCATTTGTGACACGGACGACTACCCGGCTTGAAACTTCACGGCGTGTTACACCCGTACACGGCGTGTACAGCACCCCCGTTCCCTAGCTACACGGCTAAGTCCACATGGTTTATCCTCAGACAAGACTACATGGCGTGTCCCCAAAGGTACACATCGTGTTCAAGGAATGGTGACATCAACCTGTGTTGTTAGTTACATGGCCGAGTCCCCCGGTCACACTACACGGCGTGTTCATCATTGACACGACGTGTTCTACAAAGGAGTTCACAGACCCGTGTTGTTAGTTACATGCCCAGACTCCGGGTCAAAACTAAACGGCGTGTACATCATGTACACGGTGTGTTTTACCCAAGCACTCCCCTACCCGTGTCGCCGCCCACATGGTTTGTGACACGGGAAGAGACTACACGGCGTGTAATCAGACTACACGACGCGTACTTAAAATGTTTATTTTTCTTCTCGATCTGAAGGCCATACACGACGTGTTTAAAATACTACATGGTGTCTATACTAGGTTTTCCAGACAGTATGCCTCAGAAACTTCCCCGGATCACAGAAAATACTAAAAAACAAAACCTAAGTGTCAAATTCCAACTCATGAGGGCCCATACTCTCCACGAATCAATGGTTGACATCTTATCTGTGTTATAACAAACTAATCAGTCAATGATCCACCAAATTCTGGTCAATATGGGCCCATACTCCCCATAAACCAATGTTTGGCGTCCATTCTATGAACAACTCACACAAAAATTACCGTATCAATTAGCAGGTATTTTATCTGTGCAGCTGTCACAACATCATGCTTTTCTAGCACAATAACTATCACAACAACATGCAAATTTTCTAATGCACCTACATGGCATGGAAACTATGCATGACATGTGATATCTAGAATGTGTCTATATGATGCACGAGTTGGTATACCCTCGGGTATCCTGGCCAAATGGCTAAACAGTGGAACACACCCCCTGGGTGGTTCTGGATCCAGGCAATGATCCCAACCAGCATTTTAATACCATAATTAAATACCTAATCAATTCTAGGTGTTTAATATAGCAACGACCTCAGCCACACGACACCCCAACATTGGTTCGTGGCACAAAAACGCACAAAACTCACAATAGTTGCAAAACTAAACACCAAGACACCTACCATATATGCCAACGAACGATATACTCGAACGCCGACTCCAGAAATGACCATGAACGACGTAGATATGACGAAGAAAAAAACTCGCATAACCACAAATAACTCTTATTAGGAGAAGAATTGGTAAGAAGAAGTCAAGGAGATGGAAGCCCTTACCCGTGCGATTCCAACGAGATCGTCTGAGGTGGAAACCGATTTTAGACGAACACTCAGAGGATCTTCAAAGGTTCGACCTCCTCCTTTGGCTCCAAAACAGCTCAAATGCCTCCTCTGCTAAACGAGGAGGCTACTGCCTGTTTTAAGCCGAAAAAACAAAGTACAGGGCATGTAATTCCGAGTACACGACGTGTACTTCCCAAATTTTAAACTATTCCTTTGGTGGCTTCCCACCAGTGCGGAACTTTCCGCCTGTCGACATGAGTACACGACATGTACTATTGAGTACACGGCGTGTACTGCCACCCAGCTGGCGGCTACTCCACCGCCTTACTATTTTAGCATGCCGACTAACTACACAGCATGTAAAGGACCACTACATGGCATGTAGTCAGTTCCTACATCCTTTGTCACCGAAATGGCTACACGCCCTGTGTACTCATCCCAACATGGCCAAAATTACACGGTGTGTAGAAAAAGTACACGGTTTGTAGTTCCAAAATTCCGGATTTTTCCCCGTTTTCCTTATTTTATTAAAAACACTCAAGGAAAATAGAAAAGAAGAAGCCCGTACCTCAAAGAGAAGAACCGGGTTCTTACAATAAATTTACAATTCATGCATGATTATCTTGAGTATGCATAATAATTAAACTCATCTAATAGTAAAAAAATAAAAAAATAATTCAAATTAAGCATTATTTTTCTTTAATATTGAATGAAATGTTTATTAGATAAATTTTAATCTATAAATTCAAATCCAACTAAAATTGTAAATCCTAATCCAAAGAGTTCACAAAAAAAGAAATCTTTTCAAGAGATTAAATATAATATTCTACTAAATTGAATCCGTAGATAAATATAAAATTTTATCCACCTTATGGAAGCCATAAAAAATTATAAAATTTAATATTTTTTTAAAAAATTTAAAAAGAAAAAATGAAGGTAAATAATTAATTTTTAATTTAGACTAATATTTTAATGTATTCTTCATGAAATATAGTTTACCATAACCAAAGACAACTCCCAAATATTTACATTCTAACATTGTCTCTATTGATAAACACTAATATAGTAGAATAATTTAAATAGTCTGAGTTTAAACCTATTTTAAAAAACTGTATTTAAAATTATTGAAAAAGGGTAATTATAAGCTCAAAATATTATATATACTACAATGTCTATAACATCTTAATCATAAATAATAAAAAAAATGTTTTTATAGAATAAATAAATTTTCATGAAATACGAAAAAATATCATATAAATAATATTTTACAGAAAATAGTATCACTTTCATTCCATAGTAATTTTTAGTGTGCTAATACATGATTTAAATTCTAATTCAAAATGATTTTCAAAAAATTATATTTAAGATATAAATGAACTAATTAATTTTATCCATGATTTATTATACATTAAAATTAAAATGTTTTATAAATATTTCCACCACACATAAATTATGGGAGTAAACATAATTTATACCAATATATAAATGTTTTTTCATCTTAAAACTAGAAAATTTTGAAATAGAATGAAATAAATTTCAAAAATATATATTTAAAGGTAAATTTATAAACTGACTAATTAATCCATTTATTGATGATGTTTTTCGTTTATATAGAACAAAATGATCATTCTTTTTTATGACCCTTAAATACCCACTTGGTTCTTCATTAAAGTACCTACAAGACTGAAATATACTCTATTATATTTAACCATAGAAGATAAATAAAATTAAATGAAGAAAAAAAGTGAGTAGTTATAGAAATGAATACCCAATGAACTATTGATATATTTTTTGATATATTTGAATGACATGATAATATTTAATACTATTATAGAGTTGAGTAGGGATAAATTAATGCAAGGATCCACAAAAATAAGGGTTAGGGTTTTCTATATTTTTTTAAAAAGGAAAACAGTGGTATATTATATCATGGGATTTGTCCCTTATCATTCTATGTTTATATTCCTTTACTAGAATTCCCTAGAAAACTATTCATAGATACTAGGAGGATTTGGTTCTTATAGATAAATGGAACATGATAACATCTAAATTTTTTTATGTGAGAAACATATTTCATGTGCATAAAGTCCTTAATACACTTTACTATCAATATTCTCCCTTTAAATAACCCCGTGACTATTATAGTCAAAGCCAAAAAAATTCTCCTATATAATTAGAAGGAAACACACAAAATCTCACCCCATTGTGGATTCCAAAAATTTATAAATTTTTGATAATAGATGACCACCTAATGCTCATCTAGAAATATTTTAAGCTAAAAAAATGAAAAAATAACTCCAGAAAAATACTTTGTAGCTAAAATAGTAATGTTTATACTTCTATAATTGAGTCATAATTGGTGGATGTAAATATTTTATGAAGGTAAATAAATGATAATGGTGTTTTTAGGTTTTTGGTATGATCCTCAAATCTCTATAACTATATTGACTCATCTACTTTGTCCAAAATAAAGTGAACATGTAAGTGTTTTTGAAAAAAAATCCCGAAGGAGGGTATTTCATGATATTTTTAGATGTTTTTTATATATTTATATCAAAAAATAAATCATATTGAATAATAATATCATAAGTAAGTAGAATTTCAGAACCCAAAACAACTTAGGAATGTAATGACAAATTAGAATGAAATTCTAGATAATAAACTTTAAGTGTTTCAATTCCTAGTTTTTTCAAGTTACGACTTTTTGAGAATTTACCACTTTGATAGAAGGAAACTAGAATGAACAAATTCTGAGAAATTATTTCTTAATAATAAAATTGTGTGTTAAATTTTATTTCTTCAAATTAGAAAAATTTATCCCCAATTGTAAATGAAATAAATATTCAGATTTCTATGTCATCCTTAGGGTAGGAAGCCTCAAATTCAGTTATATTGAGAATAAATATCTATATTTATTGACTTAAATAATCCTTCACCAATTTAGTATTTTTTTAATTCCAATCATTATTAAATTTTATAATTTAATCATTAGTAATAATATCTAAGATTGAGTATCCTTAAATTTATTTAAATTCACTATCTATCACCCCTCCCTCTTCATTAGGATCCATCTAAAATATTTTTGGGAGCATTGTTTTCAAAAAGGTGTAGTCACATTGAATTGACGATTGAAAATAATAAAAATAAATTTCTATTTATTTTTTTTCTATCCATTAAATGTCTAATCATGTTTACTTATCTCATTACTATTCATGATAAAAAATTAAGGTGAAGAGTTTTTAGAATTTAAGATTTCACTTTTATATTCCCCCTAACCACGTTTCTATAGCCTAAAAACTCTAAAATTATTTTGGATTAGGTGTAAATTTTGGGATGGGATATTCCTCTTCCTACACATTTAAATCCTCTATAATGAATAGGTATAATATTTGTTTAAATATTTACCCATTCAAGGATTTTATCTCACCGATTTGAAGTTTTTCATCACTTTTTACAACATTATCATTATAAAACTCCCCAAATTAATTTTATCAACTCCCCATTTTTTTATAAAATGTTATTTAATATTAAATTAAGTTATAATAATATTTTCTAACTTTTAAAAAATATTCTCAAGGTATTAGTAACTTTTGATAAACGTTAAATTTGATGTTAATTTTTTAGTCCTACTTATAATTAATCTCAATTAGAATTTATTCCATGTGTGGTTGATATTCAAGGTTGATCTCAATTTTTTTTTGATTTCATGAAATTTATTTGGATACCATGATGGACTATAGGGACAATACCCATAAGTATGTTCGTAACGTCCACAACATAGAAAATATTTTTAAAATTTTTCCTTACAACCTTCATAATGATATATTAATTTCCCATAAATCAATGTCAGTAAAAAAATTTCATTTTGAAAAAACATTAAAAAAATCATAGACAGTAGAAAATAGTTATTAGAGCATAGATTTTTTTATTTATTAATTTTATATTTTTGTTTTGATACCATAAGAAGATTTTCACTAAGAATTCCCTCAAATGATTCCAAATTATAATGCCGTATAGAGGATTTCATGGCATCCAGAATTTCATTTATAATCTCATACACTATTATAACTGTATTGTGTTTAATCTAAGGTAGGTTGGGTGAATTTTCAAATTGAATATTATCAATATTCTATGTATTTTTATTGGAAAAAATACTATTCCAAGTGAGGAGAGTGTGTGAAGAATTTTATTGGACAAAAAATGAGTATGAGTTGTTGAATGTTATTAAAACCAAACTATGTGGCATAAGACATTCCAAAATGAAACGCTAGGATAAATAAAATTATGCATCCTTTAAACATTGATGTTCTAGAGAATGTGTGAGAAAAGGCTTACTATAGAGAAGACATTAAAAAAATTAAGTAATGATTATATATAAATTGTAGTGACTTATGTTTTGACCTACATGAGTTTGTAATATTTATAAGAATATTTAATGGGTTTGGCCCTGAGTTAGTGCAGGATTCCAGTGCCTAGAGAGACTTGATGTAGGTATATTAGAAATATTATAGTATTTTATCACACAGGTACATTTATCCTTGAATCGTGGAATAACTATTGATTAGAGTATTGGATCAAATTTATATGACAGTAGTTTGTTTCATAATGTTGTGTTTACCCAAGGAATGACATAATATTTATCGAATATAGGAGTTTGTTCATGGGTGCATCGACATGTGAGTTAATGATATTAGTTTTCTAAAATAATTAAAAATATCCCTTATTTTAGGAGCACATGATAAAGGAGTTATGAATACCTCCCCCCCTTTATAGAGGCACGAAACTCAAGGAATCAATAAAGTAGAGGAGAATCCCCAAAGATCTATTTTTGGCACTGATCATCTTTGGATCATACTGTAGAAGCTCCCAAAGACATATCTTACCACGATGCTTCAATGTTTTTCTACAAGGTAGAAAGAATTTACTTTCAAACCCAGATCCCATTTTATACATTGTTTTAAGGTTTTCGATTCTTTATATTCTTTCTAACGACCCCGTGATGGTTGATAAAAAGGTTTAGGTGGAAACTAGGGTGATTTGGGATTCTTTTACTTAAATTCAAGACGAAATTCCTGTTTACATGACATGTATTATAGTGGAGCACTTTTTTCATTATTCCCATTTAGGGAAGAAGAATTTTTGTGACTATACACAATTTTCCTAGGTTACATGCCATATAGTGACCCCAGGTTGTGTGGCCAAGAGAGATGTCTAGGGAAGCTGTGTGATGTGACTTAATCTTGTGGAATTATACAACCGGAGTTTATGGATAGCGGGTATTGGAAACGGGAATGGGTTTTCGAGATGATCAAGTGGTTGAGACATGACATGTACCAGGGGGTTCACTCCATGTGTGAGAAACGTTGTCTGGTTTGTATATATAAATGACATAGATGGGGTGGGGGTGTGGAAAAAGTGTGGTATTACATGACATGTACCACAGGAACACGCCATGCATGCTCACATTCCCAGACAATAAAATAAATCTAAGGATGTTGCCAGGTGTTCTGGTGGGGTCACATGCCATGTAAACCCCCTTACTGGCTATATAGTCCATTCTAAGATATTTCTCTCCTTGTCATATCTCTTTCATTGGGGAATGTATTTAGGCACGTGAGTAGCCTGTCTTGATTAGTTTTCTATATAGAAGAAAATGGTGGCCACTATTCAGGCCATGTAGATGAATTAAGAGGTGATGTTGGGAATCGATTTGGTTAGTGAAATTTGGAGTAGCAGGGGTTGAGTGAGTCCCTTAGTCTATCCCTATGAGGGTACCATGTCATACTACATCCCCATTACAATATTGTGATCCCCCAAATTAGATAAACTTGAAAATAGTTTTATCATCCCTCAGGAGAGGTTGGGGTGGGATCTTATATTGTATCGTTTCCCTAGATAGGGTTCTTGGTATTGCTGTGACCAAAAATAGATGAAAAGTGATCTCTTATATAGAATAATAACCCATTAGGGTTTTTGCCATCATAGATTATATGATCCCCAATATATCAGGTGGTTTTGGTAGGGTTTGTGGCATCATCAGATATACAATCCCTAAATTAGAATCAAATTATTGTTTGGTTGTGGAATTATCAGTTAGCGATCCCATACTTCATGAGTTATACCAAGGGATGTTTGTTGAATCATTATGACCAAAAGTACAATAATTATTATCCCATATCCAAGTGATACAATCTCCTAAAATTTTATTATCTTCTTTTAAACTATGTAAATTAGAACACTGGTCATATGGAAATTTTATTAAATAATTCTTATAGGATTGGGTTTTTTTCCAACCCCTCTTGAGTCAGCTCCCTAGATATACTCTTTGATCGTGGCATGAATAGATTGTATTTCAGGATGCCTCCATGAAGATATCCATATAGGGTTCTGTGGAAATATTATTATGGAGATCCTTCTAGTGAGGCATTAGTTCAGGGCACAAGTCTAGTGGGTAGACTTCAGGGTGGTCTTCTAGTTGATTTGCCACACATTGAGCATCTATTTTTGACGGAAGTTCAGGTAGAGGATACGCATAGGTTGAGTGCACTACAATATTTCTAGAGGTAGTGAACTTTGAGGTAATAGTGTGATCCATATCACCAATCAATTGATGAGTGGATCTAGGATGTTAATCTTATAATCCACCATATTATGGCTTGTCTTAATAATATAGTGGTCATATTTGTTAGTCTTCTATAGGGATCGACCGAGCAGTGATGGAGTCCAGTGATGTTGATCCACAACAAGGTGACTCGTTAGGGAAGATTTTGATTGGATCTTCAAGAAATATTTATATCATCCCATGTAGATATCAGTTCATATACAAGAGTTTATTCAACTTTAGGTGGAGATAATGATAGCTATAGATTACTTAGTGAGGTTCACATACCTGTTGTGATACTCTGTTGACTTGGGTTGGGATTTTCTCATCTAGGCATTGACCATTGATCATAGATTATGATGGAAAATCAGTGCATAAATGGTCACACTGTGCTATTCCACATATACTGGAGTTCTTGAGTGGGCCTTAGTGGTGGAGTGATTTTTGGATGAGCAGACTTCTACCCTCAGTGCCGGGAATGTAGTTGCTACGTCTTCGGTAGTTGGGATCTGATGATAGCCTTAGGTATCCGGGTGTAAGATAAACTTCCAAAAAAGATATTGGGATGGATGGTATGTAGATTTTGTCTTCCAAACCTATTGTTTTTTAGTAAAAGGAGCAGCGGTGTTACACTTGCGATGATCTGGACATCTTTCTAGAGACTGTCCGACCAAATGGTCTACTAAGTGGGAGATAGTTAATGGACCACCCTGGAAGAGGCAACGTCTGGATCATGGAGCTCTGTATAATGATTATTGTTGTAGAGTACCGAGGGGAGAAATGAGACTTAGTTGATGATAAAAGTTTCAACCACTACCCCCTAGTGGTCTATGATAGATGCACGAATATGGAGGAAATAGGCGAGGATAACTGTGGGACACAAAGTCTTTTGACCCATAGGCTCCATAGATCAATAGAGCTATGTTATGTGTCCTTTTAATTTTTTTATTAGTATTAATAGAAAATAGAGCGAGGCACTTTTTCTTTCAACTTCATGATTGATGTTTTTCCATGGTGGAACGGGGTGTTGGTGTAACTATATTGGTGTTAGTCGATGTAACTTCATACCCATGAGGAAGGGGGATACTTTCCCCACTAAGAATTTTGTTTTTGGGATGTGATTAAAATTATACAGGTGACTCAATTCCTCCCTAGCAGGATAGTGTTGAGGTATAGTGGATGATTCCCTTTGAATTATTTTCTCAGGGAAAGGTTTTTTGTAGGTGGTCTATAGAAGGAGGGGCCAATAATAACCTGTGTGTACACTTGAAAATCCCTTATTGTTCATTGTTTCCCTAATGTGATCGGTGTCAGAGTCTTATGTGGAATAATTGAGGAGAAAGTAGTGTATTTTGACGTGGCATATAAATCACAAGACCTTGGGATTCTTACAACACCAATATATGTTCTTGAGACATGATAAAAAACCTTAGTGGGGAGTTAGTGACAACCAAAGTAGTTTGTATCGATGTGTGGTGGAAGAGTTCCATATCTCTAGTTTTGGTTAGTGGGGTGTAATTACACTAGAAACTTTAGAGATTGGTCCGTTAGTGCATGGTGTTTTATCTCCTATAATATATGATGATACATTTTCCCATTTTTCCAATGATGCTGACCTTGTTTAAGAAGAACTTATGTGTGGTGGTCTTATGGTTTCCCTTAGTGCATGATTTTAGGTAGCATGGGAACCCATTGGAAAGCTGACTAGTGAGGGTGTCCAAGTGGGAGATCATTTTTTCTCCTTCCTCCTAGGCAGTATATTTTTAGGGTTGATGATTATTAAGGTGGGGAGGATTTAGGGACTCAGGTTTTGCCCCAATAGGACTTTCATTTTTACCCTAGGTGCAACATAAATTTTGTTATACCCATAAGTTCATTCACGGTAAAATTGTTCGGGGGAGTTGATGATATTAGTTTATTAAAACAAATATCCCTACCCCACCAATGGGTGTTAAAATTAGTGGATTCTTGAATACCGTTCCCCTTTGGAGAAAAATATGGCCTGAGGAGTGAATTGAGAAGAAGATGGGTCTTCATGCTCCATTTTTGGAGCCGATCGTATCCGGATCGTGCTGCTGAATCTCTCGAGCTTGGATCTGACTTCAAAGAATTGTAATTTAACCTAGAGGTATTATTATTTGAGTTTTAAATTTTTATCCAATATTTATGCATTATTTTAAAATTTTAGAGACCTTAGACTCTTTTTGAGGACCACATGAGGGTCGATCTAGATGTTTCATGGGAATCCAGGGTGATTTAGGTTTCTTATAGGGAAATTATGGATGGAATTATTTTATACATGGTTTGTAGTGTATTGAAGCACAAAATGTGTTATTACCATTTGGGGAAGTTGAATTTTGGGGACTGCCCTCCATGTATCATTGTTTTATTCCTTGTAGTGACAGAAGGTCGTGTGGCTAAGGGCATAGCTAGGGAAGCTGTGTGATGGGACATGGCCTTGTGGAATTACATTGACAGAGTACATGGACACAATGTGTCAGGCAAAAGATCCGGAGGTCGATATGGTCATGTGGATTGTTTATTGGGACACACCATGTACCAAGGGGTGCATGCCATGTGTGGGACACTGTTGACTAGGCTGTGTAGAGAAATGATATTCTGGGGGGGATCAGGTGAGCTAAGACATTCCATGTATCACCAATTCATGACCTGTATGTTCACATTCCCAGTTAACATGTGAAATCAGAGGAAATGGTTGAGTGTTCAAGTGAGGGTACAGACAATGTGGACCCCTTACATTTTATTTAATCCATTTTTCAGATATTTCTCCTCATATAGTATCTCTTTCCCTGATGAATTTATTTTGGTGTGCGGGTATCTTATCTTGAGTAATTTTATTCTTAGAACATGATGGTGGCCATAGTTTGGTCCTTGGGGTTGCGATGAGAGGAGATGTCTTGAATTTCTTTGGATAGTCATATTCAGAGCCATAGTGGTTGAGTGAGTCCATTGATCTATCCCTATGAGGGTACAATATGGTATTATGTATTCATTATAGGATTTTGATCCCCTCTATTGGATGTTCTTGGATAGAATTGTATAATCCCTTTAGAGGGGTAGAGGTGTGATACTCTATCATATCATTTCCCTAGATCATGTTCTTGGTATCTTTAGGACAAAAAATACACAGGCAATGATCCACTATATAGAAGGATAGTCAAGTAGGGTTTCTAGAGTCTTCAGTTATATGATCCCCTATATAAAGGATGCTTTTAGTAGGGTTTGGGGCATGAACATTTATTTGTTCCCTTATATAAAAGATGTTTTATATAGGGTTGGGGCCTCGTAAAAAATACGCTCCCATACACCATGAGTTTTACCAAGTGGGGTTTTTAGAATCTTTGTGACAAACACTACTTCAGCTTTGATCTCTTATCTGAACGTTACAATGTTAGGGATCTCAAATTAGGTTTGTGGTATCCCCAAGTAGTTTTGGGAGTGACCCACTTTTGGAGATATCTTTTGGTTACTAGATTAGGTTCTTGGTGTCACCCAGTAGTCTTGGGAGTGATCCCCTGTCCAAGGAGGTGTGGCCTATAATTTATAGAATTGGATTCTTGCTATCCCCCAGTAGTCTTGGGAGAGATCACCTATATGAGGAGGTGTGTCCTTCAGTTTTCTAGACTGGGTTCGTAGTGTCCCCAACAGTTTTGGGTGTGATCCCAATTCCTAGTGATGTGATACATCATGATTGTAGAAGGGTTTGTAGTGTCCCGAATCAATGATGGGTGAGAACCCCTATCAACTTATCAAGATCCCCTGGGTTTCATGAAGAATCCATTCATGTTGATATTCAATGAGTGTGTTCTCTTGTATGTCTACCACTGGTATTCTAGGGATATTCCCTTATATTTTTCTATTCCGGATGTTGTGTTATCTATCAGATCAAACACTATATATAGATGATTTATCACCAATAGAGTGTGTCTCTTTGAAATACCATCAGGGTTGGAAGGGTGGTTTTCGATGGGGTTCTATCTGTTGGATGCGTTTAATTTGGATGATAGGACACATGGAGTGTGTTGTCCTTGTTAAGTGTTTCTTTAGAACCTTGAGTAGATTCTTGTAGCGGGCTAGGATGTTGAAACCTCAATAGACTTGCAGTCTAAGATTATTAGGTCTGGGTGTTTATGAGAGTCCTTATGGTGAGGTAAAATCTCTTATTTGACACACAATTTGGCATGAGTAGACTATTCAGTAATAATAGAGGATGTTTGAGGCTATGTTTCTCATTCATTTGGGTTCTATCGGGTTGGGTTGAGAGAAATGTTTCCTTTCATTTTATCTATTTTATTCTTTTATTTGGGTTTCCTACTAATAATTATTATACTCACACCTACATGGGATTTTACGACACATGTTGTGTCTTGTTCAGACAAAAATCTATTTGAAGGAGTCTGAGGAGGACCTGAGGTAGGTGGAGCCTAGGTGATAGGTAGACATGGGTGTTTTCTAGATCCAGATCATGGAACATCCTAACACTTACATTTGATAGTGATCCCCTCCATCTAAGATGGTTGGAAACTACCCCAGTTTTTTTGGTGGGCTTTTATTTTTTCTCATTTTATACTTCGACAGTACTCTAGTTTGGGGTATATGAATGCACACATTTTAGTTTTTAGTTTTTCTTTTCATTGCACTATTTCGTGGAGATATATGTGGGTTTGTGCATATAGGTACTATAGGATAATGGTTCCCAAGTGTGTGATATGCCTACTGGGTTCATGTCACCAGCCCCTTTCTTATTGGAGGCAGTCTTGGGGTAGTCATGGATCAGTCCCTGGTGGGATGGGTTGTCATATGATTGTCCAATCAGTTATCCCAAACACTCAAATTTTCATTTTATTATAAAGGGATTTTTTTTAAATAGTATTAAAGATGATTTTCATTCATCGATACATCAATTAAGACCAAGAATTTAATTGAAATATGTAAATACCATGAAGAATGAAAATTTTTCTTGACAAAAGATTATAATAACATGAATAAAAAAAAATTCAACAGTTTTATACACCTTAATTAGTTTAGTTACAAACAAAATTTACTAAATAAACTGGAAACCATGAGATATGGAATTAAAAAATGTTTCATAAAAACAATATTGAAGAATAGATTCCTCTCTATAATGATTGGATTTCCACTCCACCATTTATCATCTACTTCCATTTTCTTTGAGTCTCCACCTCATTCATCCCAAAGTGTTCTAGTCTAAACTACTCAAATAGTTAGTGCAAGTTAGTATGATAGATTATTATTCGATGTACCCTCGAATGTTACTCCTATGAAATAGGGTTCTTGATAAATATAAAAAATATATGTCTTATAGTTCCTAAAATATAATGTCTTCAAATTCATATCTCCCATATATCCTTATGGATGCCATCACTTTTCCTCATCTCCCATAGGACAATCTTGCTGATATTTCACGTAAATTTTGTTTCGACCACATGAGCATGTGTCCAATTGATGCAAGACACACTTGGTTGCATTTCTAGGCATGATTTAGTATTGAATATCCTAAATGTTTACTCATATTGGCTTCTGTACATAGTACCAACTACACTTGTTATTGACATTAAACTCACTTTCTTAAGTTTTCATTTTTATGAGTTTAGGGATCCATGGGTATTTCATTTTTCATTTAAGTATTCAAATATGAGATCAATTCCAAAATTTTAAAAATGTAAGGAATATTACATATTGTCCACCATGGAGAGAAAATATTATGTATGAGGCTTCTTAGAAATTTAGTAAAGTCAATAATTACAAATTAAATTCGGGTGGAATGTTATATTACCTATGAACAACACTATGTGTAATTTATATTAGGCATAACTTAACAACAAGTTTTACTATAGGTAGAATATTATATATGAACTCCCTTGGTAAAAATATTTTTTCTGTCAACTTAAAATGGAAAAATTATTAGAATTATTTCTTTTATTACAATAAAAATATCACATGCATCTATATTTCTCAAATCTTTACAAATGCAATTATCATATGTATCATTTTTCATCTCAAAAAATATTATACAAATTTTTTTAAAAAAAATATACTACTTATTTCTATTCCTTAATTCCACAACGTTTTAAAATATTTGTTTTGAACTTACCTTCTTAAAAATATATTATGCATTGAATTTTTAAAAATCCAAAATCTTATGTATGATATTACTCCTCAAAAATATGTTACATATCTTCTCAAATAGGGAAATATATAGTGCATATCATCTCCTTCATCTCATAAAAAATATATTTATGGTCTACCATCAAGAAATAGCATACAAAAGAAATGACAGAGTCAGTCTTTTAAATTTAAAAAACATATTGTTACATATCACCAAAATTCAAAAAGGATTAAAGAAAAAAATTTATAACTTTAATAATAAATGAATTTTTTTCTTCTGAAAATAGATTATAAAAATAAAAACATGGAACATTGAAAGTTTCAACTCGTAAGAACCTAAATCCTTTTAAAAACATATCAAAATTTCAATTTTTTTTGAAAATTACACCAAAAACACCATATTACTGGTTCTTAAAGAACATTAAAATTAGGGAAATGAACCTTTGAATTTTTTAAATCAAAATCCCATAATTTCACACAAATATTAATAAAATTACATTTAATATTCAAAAAGAGTTTAATTTAAAATATTTTCAATTAACGAAATGTTCATCATAAAAAACAACATGATTTTATAAATTATATGGGTCCAACTTGAATCAAAGTAAATTGAAATTATATTGAATCATAATTATAACAATAAGAAATATATTTGAAAAAATGAGCAATATAATATATATCAAATGATTTATTTTATATATGCAAATTTATGAATTTATCTATGTCATCCAATTTAGTTAGTGGGAATACCCAAGGGAATATTTTATACATTTTAAATAACTCGTATGGATAAGTTGAATGACTCATACATATCATAATGTACCTAAAAATTTCCAATTTCATCTTCACTATGTTTGAGTTTATTTTACTAATATAAAATCCAAGAATTATGTTTCTCTAAGAGAGTTTTGATAACATTTACGCATTATTGAAATAAACTATATTTATTTCATTATTCTATGGGATATATTAACATATTGGTTAACTACTATTACTCATTGATAAAATAAACCTTATGTATGATCCTTCTATTATTTACATATCATAGGGAACACTATAATTAAAAAATATTTTTATTTTATGTTTCTTGGTTAATTTAACGCATATCATAAATTGTTTAGTATTTAGTATGAATTTTTGGTTGATATATTCACATTTCAATGATTCTTGGACAATTATTTCTTCTAAAGTATCCATTATATGACCTTAATTTATTAATCAAAATAAAATTTTTGTATATTGGCTATCTTAGAGGACATAGATGAATTTATAGTTTCTTCTAAAAGTTATTTTAGGTATAAAATACATAGAGAATTTCTTTTAATATTCTATAACTTATAATTTATACAGAATAAACTCAACTCCTTTTAGAATCTATTCGAGTAGTATCAAATTAACTTAAATTTTTGTAAATAATATTCAAAAAGTGTTTATAAATTTATATATTTATTATTAAATGTAAAAAAAATAAATGTATTCAAAAATTCTATTGTGTTCCTTAGAGGTAATAGATGATGGGGTTGATCTTGAAGAATACTGATTCAGAAGGTGATACATTTTTCAAAATTAACACAATAAGGAAGAAGAAGTCCATGGAAGCTGTTAGTGGTAATGATTGTTTATCTTTTTGGGGAAGTCCATATATATCATAATGTTCACAGTTGTAATGACTGTTTTAGATGAAGTTGATGTATGGAATTTAATTGAGAATAAATATTAGGAAGGCTAGACATGAATACTAGAATATTATATATAAGTGGAAGATACATGATCCAGGTAATAGAGATGTATAGAAGTAGACTGAGATAAGAAGATATGTTTCACCCTAGGAATGTGTTGTTTGATTCACTAGAGATTCATTTTTTCCAAATATTTTGTTATATAAAACTAGATAAATTATTGTGTTCTACTGTTGAATAAATTTGGAACATCATTGGATACAAATTATTATCTTAGAGCATTCGAAGGGTATGTTAGAGTCATTAAAAATTTTCAGAAGGACATCCTAAAGATGCAGAAGAATAATTTCTTGAGTGGATGAGTTATTTATAATGATGTTATTATAGTATTATTGAAGTAAACAACATAACGGATAATTTTTTATTTGTTATTATATTTGAAGAAGTGAAAATGAAGATTGATTGAGAATTGTATCTAGAAATGTCCTAATATAGTTGAATATTTAGGAGGACTAAATTAATATTCCCTGTTAATAAAAGGTAATATGTTACTGATTAATAAAGAAGGAAATTAAAAATAAAAATTCCGAAATAATTTTTTACATATTTGATGAAATTCTAATTTCAACGTCAGGTATAAATATTGGAGGGAATAGTCAAAGAATATATTGATGAGATAGTGAGAGACTACCATTCATCATATTAAAATTTATATAGTCAAAGAGGATGAATTGCGATTCTGAAAATTTACAATTTAAAGACGTTGATCTTTCATAACCTGAAATTCTTCTAGAAAACGACGTTCATTCATTAGTGATCATGTCCAACATTCTGATGTTAAGATTCTAAACACTGGGATTTTAGAAATTGTTTTTTTTGGCATTGATATTATTGAAGAGGGGAGCATGTATTCATAGAAATAATTTGAATGTTGTAAGGGAGATCAATAATTTAGTGTTTAAGTAACATAGAGTTATATGATATTGCTCAGTAAAGGGTGTATATTTTTGTGTCTATAGGGTTCCAACATAATCATTGTACAATTATTACTATTAGGATATTGTGTTGGGTTATGCATGAAACCTTCCCATATTTTTTAATAACTTTTTTTTTATATTTGGGATACAATCTATGTATCTAAATAAAACCAAACAAAACCGGGACATAGTCACACACAATATGGGTAAACACTATCAAAATCAAGAGGGTCGTGTGTTACGTTATATTCCTATTGAATACAGGTAAGTATAAGACTTATGTTTGAGGGGATACAAAAATTACCATGAAAAAATATTATTTGTTATAACACATTGTAAAATTAGTATCACTAATTCAACCCCCCATTCTTAGTGTTATATAAACTTTTTGGGTACATAAAATTATATTAGAGTAATATAGGATTCCTTTGAAAGATCATATTTTGGATTATGAACTAATGTGGAGTCTCATTTCTATCAACAATAGAGGCATACATACATTTTATGGTATGAACTATCATGTACATATGAATATAATGATTGTTTATCATATAACTCTTGGCCTTGTAGTTATATATTTTCATACATTGGTTTTTACATGAAATAAAAAAATATTCTCCCATGAATTAAGTTAATTAAATAAGTTTAGATGTTAATTGGAAGGAAAATAATACCTTTATAATATCCTTATCTTTTTATCTTTATACAGAGTTGATGAGACTCAAATCTTCCTAAATTTTTTTTGGACAAATCTGAAAATATTTTTAAAGGGAATATCAAGATTAAGGAATCTATGTTATAGAAAACAATTGTTAATTTCAAATATGTGAGTATGATAGAATAAGAAACAGTTTATAAATACTTCGTTTGAGTGAATAAGATTATTTTCTAGATAATATGTTTTGAAGAAAATTTGGGATTTTTTTACATTTTTAAAACATTAATGAGAATATTTCATAATAGGTTTGACACTAAAATTTATACTATTTTAAATATAAATTATTTAACTCTTAAATAATTACACAATATACATATTTATTTTAAAATATGTAATTATCATTTTTTTATAAAGAGGATTAATGAGGATAAGGTGATGGCATTCAAATCATTATAAATGATTAGAATCCTGGAAAAAGGTGATGAGTACTCTATTTATTTTAAAGATGATAAATAAAATGATGAAAAGTATAACATGATAATTTATATTATCTCAATGATTATTTTAAAATGTAATTATTTGTACAAAGGTAATCTTTAAGTGATTTTTTTACATGTGGTAGAATTAAGAAAATCAAATTTTATTTCCCATATAATAAATGTGATGGGAATGAGAATAATGAACAAAAGGAAACAATTCTAAATAATAAATGAGGTAAAATATTTTAGGAATGTAACAAACCTTTTATAAAAATTAAAGTCTTACATGATGTAAAGGAAGAGGTATGAAGGAAAAATAAGAAGAAAACTACTCTATTTTAAGTTCTAAATATGTGTCTCAATCTTATGTTGATGAAACTATTAAAATAAAAAATGAAAAAATTTGGTTTAATAAACCTAATAAGAGAAAAATATAAGAGAATATGAGTTACTTAATAAAGGAGTTTATTAAATTTTAGAAATCACGATTCTTAAAAATCAAAATTATAGAAAAATATATCATATTTAAAGACATTGATAAAAAAATTATAAAAAAATTATTTTAACAAAGTAAATTCAAGGTGTATTGAGACTAAATTTACTATATTGACAATGAGAGAAGATAACATCAATGATATGGAAATAATGGATCAATTATATCGTGATGCTGAAAATGTTTTCCCAAAAAATCTGGTAAAATATGATCTAGTTAACTCAATAGTGTGAGATATAATATTCCTAATAGTATGGGCTTTAAAAATATAATCATTTATGTATGCGTTGGAAAGAGTCTTAATAAATATACATATACTTATACGGGTGATGAGTAAAACTTAAGATTAAATATATCTGTAAGGGAAGGAATAAATGTAAAAGAAAACAAGATTAAACTATAACAACATTTATTTGGACAAAATTATTATCACTATGGAAGATCATAATTTAAATATTATTATTGGTGTTGTGGAATAATTAGTCACGATGACTGTATTTTATAGTGAGGCATTTTTTTGGAATCAAATAATTCATTAATTCCGTGGGATAAATTCTAAGAAAATTCCATATGAGAGTAGAAAACCCCTAGATCTTTAACAAAAAACATAATTCATTATTTGGAAGAAATATTTGGATGATGTTACCAAGAAGTTCATTGTACTTATGACTGTAGGAATAATCTTCCTATATAGTTTCTTGTAGTTGAAGGTTTTATGAATGTTTAGAAATAGTGGAAGGAATATTGTTCACTAATTGTTCATGTGAGCCTAAAAGCTAGATGGAAAACAGAGCCCTAGATTCTTTATAGTTCTTATTCATCTCACAATATATGTGAAACTAAGATCTTGGTGAATTTTGGAATTGAAGATGGAAGTTCACATATGTTTATGGATATATGATTATTGAAATAAGGATGAGTTAGTATAACTGATATTAATGACCATAAATTGAAAACCCAATATGTTTTACTTATATATGGGTATAAACATAAGTGGTTCAGTATAAAAAACTCTCGATAAAGGGAATAAAGTTATTTTTAAAATATATTCCTTGATTATCATGTTCTTAAAATATATAATAATTATTTATGAGGTATAATGTAAATGTTGTATCCCATACTTAATTAGTGATCCTAGTTACTTTTTTCAACTTATTGAAAATGACGAAAATAATATTTTACATAAATTAAAAAGAAATTTTGGACATAGAAGATTGAGAATAATATCAATGGATGATATGATGAGAGACATACCCAAATTGAAATGAGAAAGATATGTAATTTTTGAAACATTTAAAAAGGTAATATGTTACATGGTAGTCACAAAAAAGTGGAAATCCATTCCTCTAAATCATTTGAAATAAACAATTTTGACTTTGGTGATCCAATGATACATTAATACACTAGTGATGATCATTATTTTATTTCCTAGATTGATGATATAACCATGTTAACTATTTTGATGTCCATGAAATATATTTTAGAGTTAGTGGAGTTGTTAAAAATATATAATAGATATATTAAGAAAGAGATGGAGGTATTTATCATGTTGTTCATAATTGAAAATGGTTGAGAGTTCACAATATATTCTTTTGAAAAATATCTTTATAAGAATGGGATTAAAAATTAAAAAAATTATAATTTTACACCCCAACAGAAATATGTTTTAGAAATGAAAAATATGTTCTTATTTGATATAATAATAACTAGGTTTGCTAAATTCAAACTCTATTAATTATTTTAGAGATAATTTGTAAGTCGAAATATGAATATTCAGAATTTTTTTTTTCTAATACATGAAAAAATCCCTAATTGTGAAATATGGTACAAGTTTTATCTCCATTTGAAGTATTTGAATGTGTTATGTAGTGTATGATTTTTTAATATAGAAAAAAGACCTGCTAATGTTTTATGGAGATGATAGAAATTAAATATTATTATGATAAATATATAATGGACAAATAAAATGAACCAGAATAAAAGAAAACACAAGGTGTTGTATTTCTATGATGTGGAAATCATTGAAAATAATATCCATTTGAGTGAGAGATGTGACATGTATTTTTTTTGAATTGGAGTTATAAAAAATATATAATTATGAAAAAATTTGTGAAATTAATATGATTTCCAACATAGATATTCAAATACAATTATTGATTAGATTAGTTTGGGTGATGATACCATTAATGGTTGGAAAAATAATGTTTATGAAGGTGTAGAAGCATGTTGATCTAGAAAATATCATTGGATATTAAGTAACACTTGTACAAACTAGAATGAAATGGAGGATTGATAGTTAAATCAATTTTATTTCCCAAGTTGAATAATAATGAGTTTATAAGGATACCGAACATAAAGAGTGTGCTAATTCTATGAATGAGTATCTAGATAAATGTAAGATTTAAATATGTTATCTTCTTCCAAAACATGGAGAGAATAATGTTAGTGGAACCTAGTTGGTATTAAAAAAAATCCAAATGTTATATGTGAGATTTTACTAACATGGATATATTTGTTTTCATGGTTATGATCAGGTAGAAGGTGCAGAGTATGAAGATTTGTTTTAATTATTACAAGAATATAAAAAATAAGGATTTTTTTTCTATTTCAACACACATACAATATAAATATTACCAAATAGATAAAAAATATTCTTTTTTAATAAATACACTGAATTAAAAGTTTTTATTTTGAAACATGATGGAATAGTCCTCAATAACAATGTTACTATAGTGTGTATGTTGGAGAATGAGTTCTATGGTTTTCAAAAATACCCTAGAGTCTAGTATTATATATTATAAAACTTATATAATTAAATGAATTTAACAATAGGAATGGGTGAAATAACTTATATGAGAATGAAATGTTCACAAGAAGTCTTATTGTCACCGTGTTTTGTGGATTAAATTATCTTAGAAGGTGAAATAGTGTATTCAGGTGTGAAAATTAAAAATAAAGTAAAGATAGATTTTGACACATGAGTTTGTTTCTAATAAAAAAATTTCTACAGAAAAATATATTTAATTAGCTTAGGAGAATCATTCTCATAAAATGTCAAAGAAATGATGGAAGTAAGACACTAAAAAAGTTTTAACACTGATTATAGTTGTTGGGAAATTGGGAAGGGATGAGGTAGAGAAATTTATTAATTATAAGGACATTAAATGATAATTGGATTCTAGATTTATCTTATAATATTAAGACCATATTTTTATGGATTAACATTGTGTTCTAGATATATAAGTGATCAGAAGGAAGCACCCCTACTCTCTAGAAATAGAATCCAATTATATGATAAACAACATTCAGTTATCTTATGATACATAAATGAAGTGATGAACAGGATGTGGTCAGATTCACTAAAGTTGATTGTGATGTAAAATATATTAATAGAAAATTGACATTAGAAAGAAAATTACTTTTTGGTAAAATGTTATGTGAGAAGATAGTGTAAAAAAAGAGATTTATTGTAACACCCCGAGATTTAATGAGACATATTCTTAATTTCTTTTATGTATCATATTGTATGCTAAACCAAGATTATCTTGCACTATACGCACAACTGTATTATCTAGAAATATACGCGACACTATTCTTGGCTAGTGTTATACACAATTTAATGTTCTATTAATAGAACTCATGTCACACAACAAAGAGTATAGATTTTTTTCATTGTATATAAGAAATATGTTTAGATTATCTTATACGAAACACCAAAGGAATCATTCACTAAAGGTAACACTAACTTGGCTTACATTACACGCTAGAGTGACCTTCCTCGATAGCATGCATTGTACGCAACATCCTATTACACTAAACAATGATATATTATTAAAATATAATTATTTAATGGGATATAAACTATCCATTTTGAATAGTATTGACCAAATTTTTCATTATATATAACTTCTACACTCATATTATTTATTTTCTAGACTTTATATGACAACAAATTCATTTTTTTCAGATAAAAGAAGTGTTATTCAAAAAGATAAATTTTACCTCCATTTGATGGTGAACACATTTTAAATATAGTTTTGTAAAGTTAATATATTCAATTTAACAAAATAAACTTCTTCTTTTAGTTAAAACACATAAATTTACTTTTCTTGAATTTTTTGGTATTATTCTGATAAGTTTCATTTTTATTGAATAGTGAAAAAAACAGATTTTTTTATTTTTTAAGCTGTTAAATAGTAAAATTATGTTTTGGATTAATTTTATATTTTAATTAGTTAACTTTTATCCAAATATTGTTTTATAAAATGATTTTATTCATGAATTCCTTATAAAAAAATTTTCCATTTAAATAGATTCATTTTTCCAAAAACTGTTTTTTCATGACATTTTAACGGTTTTATTTTAAATTTAATTCTAAAAAATCTGTGTATTGAATTTTTAAAAATATATGTCAAATTTTAATTAATTAGGTACAAATTTGGTAGGTATGTCCCTTTTAGTTTTGACCAACATGAATAGAAACCATGGTAAATTTGATTACCATGGTAAAGGGTAAATCAGGTAATTTAAGTCAAAAATAAAATTATAATGATTATAAAATGACCAGAAAAATGAAACAATTTTATTTGGTAAATCTAATTCGACCATTATCACTTAAGGATCTAAATTATGTCATTTACTGGACACTTGTCCACGAAAATGGCTTAAATAATTTTTAAATCAAATGAAGACATAAAGTTTCAATTTCTTTGTCTTTAATATATATTAAGTATCAACATATGGAAATATAGGTTTTATCAACTAATATAAAATTCAATTTTTAAAATAATAAACATATTTTCATCACATAAATTTATTTTTGACGTTTTGGGGCCTTTTTGGAGATATTATGGTATTTATAATATTTTCTTGAATGAAAATTAAAAAATGTCACATACATGTTTTAGATAATATATTAATTTTAATATAAGGCTAAAGTGAAGATAAATTAATCTCTAAAACCATATATGAAACATAAAATTTTTCTCATTATCATGGAAATTTATTTTTAATTGTTTGGAAAGAAATAATTAACTAAAAAATATATATATGGGTGATGCAGAAATTATTTAATGGATGAAAAATCAATTAACAAATTTTTATTAAAATTATAATAACCATTAAAGTGCCAAAACACTTTACCAAATATTATTTTTCGAGTATTTATCAACCATAGTCATTCAGTGGTCGAGTTATGGACTATTTGGAGCCATATGGCGTAGATTATGACAATTATATTATTTAATTTAAAGTAAAGTTAAAATTGTCACATTCATACTTTAATAAGTATATCATTTTTAATGTCATATTTTAAAGCATATAATTTTTACTACATATATTATTTTTAAATCTAGTAAATTTTATATTCAAAATAGTATTTAATTTTTAATTTTTCTATGTTAAATAATTATGTTAAATAACTACACAATATTGATGTAGTAATTATGTTATTAATGAAAATATCAAATAAATGTTATTAGTAATTTTAAAATAAATATAATTTGGGATAATTAATTTTTCCAATAAATTTATAGATTATCTTCACCCCTTATTAATATTATAAATTTTTTAATGATAACATCTTATCTTGATATTTTTTAAAAATCCATAAAATAAATAGTTTCAAAATTGACACAATTGATATTTTTCAAAATGATGACTTATTAAATTATTTATAAGTCATAATTTTTTTTTAAAAATACATAATAATTATGATATTTTAATAAATTTTATCTATTATTTATTTATGTTCTAATTTACATCAAATAATTAAATATTTTACCCTTATAATGTTGAAATATTTATTGCCATAGTAAAAATGAAATAGAATATCTAAATTTTAAATTTGAAAACATAAGGTTTTAATGGGCAGAGAAACCTGTCTAATTTTTTTTATGATATTGAAACCCTATATCATATCATATTCTAAATTGGTATATTTTAATGTTTTTATGTCGGGTTTTATTTTATTGTAAATTAATATTTTTTGAGGTTTCCAAAAGTGTCCATTACCCCAATTATAAATGTGAACCTCCTCCCTCACTTATACAAAAATCATTAATCTTTCAACATACTCCATACCCTGACCATTTATCCACTAAAATTTCATAGTTATATTATATAGGTTATGGTCTTCTCATAAGACCAACTCTAGTTCCATTAAGAGGAGATCTTAAGAGAGCACATCAAAGAAGTGGTAATCTTTTCTACCAATTCTTTCATATTTATTTTTACTTATACATATACATCATGATTTATTTCATTATTGAATAATAAATCAACTATCACTTATATAATTATATGTTAGTATAATTATGAAACAACCATATTCAACTTTTTATCCATCCTATGAAATACGAAATCACCACGCGTGCGTACGTACAGCTTATCGTTTTCTCGATGTGGGGTAATCTGTTTTTCACCTCAATCTTACATGGATGGGTATAAAAATGGACGCTATGAATATATATGATTATAATAAAATTATATTTATTAATAAATTGAGTACACAATGAAAATGACTACCATTCAACGATTATGGGAATGGTATAATCGATCCTGCATTCGTATGACCTACCGTCTCCACATTGCGATGTGAATTGTTTTACATTATAACCACTCAATAATGATTATATAAATGTACTGAATGAATAAATATGATATTTATTATGTTAATATATTTTTATCATTGATATAAATATGAACTAATAAGGATAACCTGAACTTATTTGACAAAACATGCATAAAATCTTGAAGTAGTTACAACCTGAATAAAGAGTAATAATGAATTGTTAGAAACTAAAGATGAAAAATTTGAACATATATGATGTACATGATTATTTAATACGTTAATAAAATTATATAAATCATTATACATGAGGTTAAGATACATAATAAGCACAACATACCTAAGGTAAGTGATAATTTTACAATCTAATTGTTATCTGAGATTTTTTATATGTAAGTATTTACTGGGGATATATATATCATCCGAGTCCATGTTTTCTAAAAAAGTTTTTATAAAATTTTTACTACTCATATAGGTATTTTTAAAGTCATTTTCCCCTATTTTTTACTTTTACTACATAGTGTGGAAGGATTATTTCTTTTGATTACCATACGAGCTAGTTTTTGACTTTTCCTGCAAAAGTACGATGGGAATGTTTTTTTAACTTATACAACATGAATGGATTTTTATTATTTTATGAATCCATATTTCCATGAATATTTCTCTACAATATTTCAATTTATTTTCAGATAAATTATTTTCTTTTAAAATTGGGCAACATTTTGAGAAAATAAAACGTTTTTTAGAAGAATGTATATTTTCCTAATGAAGGTAGCTCAAGTGTTTTATCAAAATTATTTTCCATCTAAGATGAAATTTGGTTTTGTTTATATCTATATTATTACTTTTATTTTATTTTTTTTATGATGGAATTATTTTTATGAAATACTTTTATATTATATAGATTATGTTATGATAGAATGATGTTTAACAAACCAATTTCTTTTCCTTGGGTTATGCTATGGTGAATGGTTTATGATTTGTGTCACATATGAGAATTATTTCATTATAATATGGGTGGGACCTATATCTACCTCCAAATAATTGGATAAAGATTTATATTTCATGAGAGAAAAAATGGCTGGAATGACATGTAAATGTAGTTCAGTAATACAGGGATGGAAAACAAGTAAATTAGGTTCAATAATAATGGCATAAACAACAATTAAACCTGGTTCAGTAAATGAATTTGTCCACAATAATAGTCTTGGTAGAAATAACTTTGATACTATGGGAATAATATTATTATCTTATTTTTACCATAATTCCATGTCTTTTGACAAATCTATTTTATCATGGATAAGGTTCCTTTATGATCAATGCCTTATGAACTACCACGATTTATTTCATGACTCATGATTTTGATATTTAAACTTTATGTTCATAGTTTTATATTCTTATATTTAGGGTTTGTTTTATGTTTTCAATTTTTACCCTTACTGAGCCTTTGAGATCACCCTTTTTATGGTTTCTTTTCCATAGAACATAATGAAAGTTTGCAGGTAGGAAAATGAAAGGGGAAGATCTTTATGGTAGATGTTGAACATCTTTCACCAAGTTAGAAGATTATGTTACAAGTGTCCAACGATACTAAACTAATATGGTTTTTGGACATCTACTTTTTTTATTATATTAAGTATTCAAAAAAATTAATGTAAAGTCCATGTATGTTCAG
Source organism: Viscum album (assembly GCA_963277665.1). Lineage (NCBI taxonomy): Eukaryota > Viridiplantae > Streptophyta > Magnoliopsida > Santalales > Viscaceae > Viscum > Viscum album. The sequence goes on from OY728122.1 coordinate 691,751,737, forward strand.
ATTGGGTTGTTAGATTTGGTATCAGATAAAATGTTTATTCAACCTGTGGAAACTAGGATACAAAAAATTATATTGAGATCCCTAGAGATATTTCTAAGGTATGTATTGGGACGTACCTAAGGTTAAGTTTAACTATATTTTACTATCCTAGAATTATGGTAACAATCATGAATAACCACAGACTAAACCTAAGATGTTAGATATTGAATGTACAACCCCTTGATTATGTTGTTTTCCTAGTATGATTATTGCCTATAACACAATTCATTTTTGGGGTTTAGTCAATGGATCGAACCTGAAGGAACCATGTTAATGATCAATGCACTAGAAAATGCAATGATTGTCCTCCTAATAAACCATATTTTATGGGATATGGAATGAAAAATATTATTTTTATACTTACAGAAGCTATGAATCATTTTGGAGTTCCAAATGAGATGAGAAGGAAGAAAAATTCTATTGAGTCCTTTATGAGGAAACATACACCTTCATTAAGTGGGTCTTATCATACACTTATTGTAGAAAAATGGATCAGTACCATTGAAATGATATTTTACATCATTTTCTATTTGAAACATGACAAATTCATTTTTACTGTTTATCATTTAGAAGGTGAAGAAGACCATTGGTGGAATCTAATAAAGAATACATTTTTCATGATGAAATTGAATCCATGAAATTGGATGAGGTCAAGAACCTTTTTTTCAATAAGAACTTCCCTAATATTCTTCAAAAAAAGTTGGAAATGGAGTTCCTTGATATTATTCAAAAGGATTATGAATTCATTGGTATATACAAGGAAATATTTACAAGACTTTCAAGGTATGCTTCTGGCATTATCATCCAACCTGAAAGTAAATTCTATTGATTCATCAGTGGCATAAAACCAAGTCTTCTAAGGGAATTTGGTATAAGGAACTTAAGTAGCTATGAATATATTGTGCAATGTACTTTCAAGGTAGAAATAAAAGTTGGCGTTACATATCAATCTTATGGTTTTGATAGGAAACTAAATATGGGGTTCAGGGGAATATATCAAAATAATGGTGAAAATAATATGAATGTTTCCTTATTCTCTAAGTGTGGAAATAATCATAGGGGATATTTTATTAAAGGTACTAGTAAATGTTTCATGTGTGGATAATAAGGTCATAGAGCAGTTGAGTGCTGATATAATTCAAAATTTATTTCTAATCATTACATCACAGAACAGACTATAGAGAATGCACCACAAACACTTCAATGCTACAAGGTCAGGGAAATGTAGAATTATATCGACCAATTCTGTAATAAAAGAGATAATAATGATTGATGTCAACAACTGTTTAAGGAAAAAGGTAAAGAGAGGTCACATGCGATCACTATTGGTGATGTTGAATATGACAACAAAGTGGTGGACTGATTATGTTTTTATGCAATGGGATTCCAAAATAGTGTTATTGCATCATTTTTATAAAATTATGGAATATTAGAAAATCTATGTATTGGTTCATTGTAGTTTTCATAAGTATATGGTACCGTTAACCATGAACAGTGATTGAATTATTTTTGGAAAACACATGATATGCGCATAATGAAGGGATAACAAGATAATGATATTTTTTTATAGTATTAAGGTGATCACGATTGATAAAAGGAAAAAGTGATGTAATGGTTTGAGTATATAGTATTTTTTGTTTTTTTGGTGCAATGAAAGAGTTAATTTTGACATAATTATTGTTTTCACTAAGGTTCTATGATAATTGATTTTATTATCAAGTTTCAAGGGATTACAAGATTAAGGTATTCACATATTTGAAATGTGACAAATGAGAACTGGAAATTGGAATATGGGAGATAAATGTTAAGTTTATTTATTTCTCCTAATTTTAAATTTTAAATTTTTAGTTTTTGGAAGTATTGTAATGTTATCCATTTATGGATAGTAAATGTTATATTTTAGTTGTAGTTTGTTAAATTAATGTATTATTACACTGTAGGTGAACATATATGTATTTGATAACATGTTCTAAACTTTTTTTTTTATGGATGGAATGACCTATTATTTATTCACATGATCTTCTAACAATTCAAGAATGACAAATTCATATTTATTTCTTTAAATAAGAGATAAAGTGGACATTGTTTAGGGAATGAACAATGATGGGATTGTACCGAAATCATGTGAGTATTTATTATCATGAAATAATTTATATAATTTAGGAAAAAATCTTAAAACCAAAAATGTTATCCTAGTACATTTTTATTCGATGAATCTGGTGGTCCCTTAAATCATCGTAGATGTATGGCTTTCAGGTAGTTAACTTTATCCAAACCTTATTATCTATCAATGTCCATCCTAACTTGAGGGTTAGATTTCTCTTCCATATCTAGGTTTTAACTTCCCACCTATGTTATCATATGTGGAAACCCAGTGATGAGTTAATTTGGGTAACCTTTATGTTTCCAACTTTCCTTTTTTAAAATGAAGTTTTAGTATAATTTTTTACTATGTCTGTTTCCATTAAAAAATCTTTCATGTAGTAAACCATTTACAGTCCCAACAAATTTTGAGGAAAAAATTCATTTAAAGTGGGGTATAATGTGACACATCAAGTTTTTATGAGGTAGAATTTTAATTTATTTGATGTCTTGTATTGTACACTACACCAAGATTATCTTTCTCTATATGCAACACCATATTAGCTTGCAGTATATGCAACACTATTCTTGGCTTGTGTTATAGACAATTTCATGCTCCTTTGATAGAATTAATTTAACACAACACTGAGTATAGATTTTGTTCAATGTATAAAATAACATCATTTGGATTATGTTATACACAATAGAAAAGAAATATTTCACTAAAGGTTACACTGACTTGACTATCATTACTCGCAAGAGAGACCATCCTTGGTAGCTTATGTTGAACGCAATACCGAGTATCACTGAACAATGATATATTATTAAAATATTGTTATTTAAGGGGGTATAAATTAACCAATATGAATATTATTAACCACATTTTGAATTTCATATAACATTAAAATTGATCTTATGTATTTTCTAGACCTGAAAAACAACAAATTTAATTTTTACGAATAAAATAAATATTATTCAAAAAATGTTTTTTTGACGTATTTTGATAGAGAACTCTTTTTAAATATAGGTTTTTTATTTTTTTAAATTAAACATTACAAAATATAATTCTTATTTAGCTCAAAATGTAAAAATTTACTTTGGTTGAACTTTTGGTATTTTTCTGACAAGTTTCATTTTTTAACGAATAGTGAAAGTACACGATTTTTTTTAAATACATTAAATTGTAAATGTATGTTTTTGTTTATTTTTAAATTTTAATTAGTTATATTTTATCCAATTATGGATTTTGAAAATTATTTTACACAGGAATTCATTATAAAAATATTTTCCATTTTAAAAGGGGCATTTTCCAAAAAATTGTTTTTTCGTTACAATTTAATATTTTTATTTTAAATTTAATTGTGAATCTCCTTAATATTTAATTTTAAAAAATGTATGTAAAATTTGGATTCAGGAGGTAACAATTTGGTAAGTAGGTCTTTTTTAGTTTTGACCGATATGAATAGTAAACATAGTAAATTTTATTACCACAGTAAAGGGTAAATTAGGTAATTTAGGTTAAAAATAACATTATAATGACTATGAAATGACAAAAACAAATGAAATTTTTTTATTTACTTAATTAAATTAGACCCTTAACACATAAAGATTGAAATTATGCCATTTAATGGACACTTGGACATGAAAATGATTTATATAAAATTCAAATATAAGAAAGACACAAAGTGTCATTTTCTTTGTCTTTAATATATATTATATATCTACATATGAAACAATGGGTTGTATAAACAAATATATATTTTAATTTTTAACTTAATAAACATGTTTCCATGATATAAATTTATTTTTGATGTTTTGAGGCCATTTGGGAGATATTATGGTATTTATAAAATTTTATATAAAGAAAAATCAAAAATTTTACATTCATGTTTTAGATAATATAACATTTTTAAAATACGATTATACAAAAGATAAATTCGAATATAAATACTTATTTGAAAGATAAAATATATATATTTATCATAGTAATTTATTTTTAATTTTTAGTAAAATAATAATTTCCTCAATGTATTATATATGGATGATGGATAAATTATTTAATGGATGAAAAATCAAATTTATTAAAATGATAATGACCCATAAGGGGCCAAAAAACTTTTCAAAATTTTATTGGCCTAATATATATCATCCATAATCATCCAATGGTAGAGTTATAGACCATTTGGATCCATATGGGATATATTAAGAAAATTATATTATTTTATTTTAGGTAATGTTATAATTGTCACATTAATACATTAATAAGTATAAAATTTTTAATTTTGGATTTTCATAAAGATAAATAATACAACATATATTATTATGAAATATAGTAAATTTATCTTCATAATATAATTATATTTTTAATTTTAATTCCTTAAATAACTATATTAAATCATTACACAATATTGATGTAGTATATAACGTTTTAATGGAAATATCAAAAAAATGTTATTAATAATATTAACATAAATATAATTTGGGATAATTAATATCTCTAATGAATTTTGTATATTCCCTTGACACTTTAGATATATTATAAATTATTAGGTTTAAGTATAACATCCTGTCTTGATATTTCTTAAAAATCTATGAAATGAATAATGTCAAAATTTACACAATTGATATTTTTTCAAAATAATGATTTATTAAATCATATAAAAATCATAAAACTGTAAAAATATATACTAATTAAGATATGGTAAAAAAATTTCTATATTATTTATTTATGATATAATTGACATCAAATAAGTAAATATTTTACGCTTTTAATATATAAAAATTTGATACCCTAGTTAAAATGAGATGGAATAAGTGTTAAATTGAAAAGATAAGGATTGAATGGACATAGAAAATTGTTTAAAATTTGTTAGTGGAAGAGAATAAAACCCTATATCGTCTAATTTAGGAATTTTGATATTTGGTAGTTTTTTATGATGGGTTTTATTTTATTATAAATTAATATTTTTGAGGTTTAGAAAAGTGCCCCTCACCTCAATTATAAAAGGGAACCTTCTGCCTCATTTCTACCTAACTCATTAAGCATTCAAGATCATCCATACCATGACCATTTATATTATCCACTTCCATTTTAACATTATATATGTTCTGGTCTTCTCAAAAGACAAACTCTAGTTCCATTAAGAGGAGATCTAATGAGAGCACGCCAAAGAAGCGGTAATCTCCTCTATGGATTCTCTCATATTTCTTTATACCTATACATATACTTTATATGTTTTTTTAATTATATAATAATTACTAAAATATAAATTATATACTAATATGTTCTTATAATTATGAAAAAACCATATTCAACATTATATATATCACAAGAAATATGAAATCACCACACGTGCGTACGTACGACTTACCATCTCCACGCCATCGTATAATATATTTTTCACCACCACCTTATTTGGAAGGGTATAAATATGGATGTAATAACTATATATGATTAATATAAAAGTATATTTACTCTTAAATAGATTAAACAATGAATATAAATGCTATTTAACAATTATGGGAATCATATCGCCGGTTGTGCGTACGTACAACCTACCGTCTCCACTATGCGATGTGATTTATTCTACATGATAACCACACAAGAATGATTATATAAATGCACCAAATGAATAAATATGATATTTATTATGTTAATATAATTTTATACTGATATAAATATGACTTAATAATGGGAACTTAAACATATTAAAAAAACATGCATAGGATCATAAAAAAGATAAAACCCGAATAACGAGTAACAATGAATTGTTAAAAAAATAAAAGAAAAATATGACCATATATGAATGACCATGATTCTATAAAAAGTTAATAAAATTATCTAAATTATAATTCTATAGGTTAATAAATATAGGAACCACATTATACCTAAGTTAAGGGATACATTTTCAATCTCAATTTTATTCGAGATTGTGTATAAGTAAGTATTTATTGGGGATATATATATCATCCATTTCCATGTTTTCAAAAAATGTTTTGATAAAATTTTTACTATTATTTTATTTATGTTTAAATTAATTTTAACTATTTTTTACTTTTACTACATGGTATGTAAGGTATCTTTCTTTTGTCTACCATACAAGCTAATTTTTGACTTTTCCAGAAAAAGTACGAGGGGAATGTTTTTTTAACTTATACAGCATGAATGAAATTTTTTGATTTAATAAAGCCTTATTTCCATGAAGCTTCCTATCAAATATTTCACATTTATTTTCAACTAAATTATTTTATTTTAAAATTTTGTGGAATTTTGAAAAAGGAGAATGATTTTGTAGAAAAAAGGATAATTTCCTCAAGAATTAAGCTCAAGTGTTTTATCAAAATTATTTTCCATCTAATATGACATATAGTTATGTTTAAATACCAATTATTAAATTTATTTTATTATTTTTATGATGGAATTGTTTTTATTAAATCCATTTATATTATATAGATTATGTTATGATGTAATGATGTTTAAGAAACCCATTTTTTGTTCCTTGGGTTATGCTATGGTGAATGGTTTATTTTTTGTGGAACATGTGATAATGATTTCATTATATGATGAGTGGGACCTATATATCCCTATAATTCATTGGGTAAATATTTATATCTTATGAGATAAACATGGTAGTAATGGTATGTAAATATAGTTCAGAAATATATGTCTAGAATGACAAGTAAATCCAGTTCAGTAATACATGGATTGAATGACAAGTAAAACCGGTTTAGTAAGGGACATTGTCCACTATGATGGTATCAATAGTAATACCTTGGTAGTATGGAAATAATATTATGAACTTATTTTTTCCCCAATTCCGTGTTTTATGCCAATTTTATTTTTTCATGGTTATCGTTCCTTTATGATCTGTACCGTACGAACTGACAATATTTATTTCATGACTGATGATTTTGATATTTAAACTTTATGTTCATATTTTTAAATTCTTATCTTTATGGTTTGTTTAATGTTATAAATGTTTACCCTTTCTGAGCATTTGAGCTCACACTTTTAATGTTTTTTCCCCGTGATATAAAGAAAGGTTGTAGGTAAAAAAATTAAAGGGGAAGATATTTATGGGATATTTTGAGGATATTTCACCAAGTTAAAAGATTATGTTCTATGTTTTCAAAGACACTAGACCAGTATAGTCTTTGGGTGTCTATTTTTTTGTTGTATTAAGTATTTCAAAAATTAATGTAATGTCCATGTACATCATGCTTGGGTATTTAGATTTGTGAGATTGTACATTGCTAAATAAAGCTATGTTTGGATTTTCATGAATATGAAAAATGATTTGGAAGATGAAGCAGTAAGAATATTTAAAGGTGAATGTTTGGAATCCATTGAGAATTTCCCAGGATATTTTATGTGTAATTTATCTATATAAATATCAAGTGAAACAATTAAATGTAATTATAAAGATATAAAAAATTATTTTATTAATGAGATGGTTTCATATAGATATGTGAGTTTGAAATATCATTCCATGGAGGATTTTATCACTAATATGTTACCCATGTTTTATTAAGGGACATATTTGTAGAGTTAATTCTAGAAACACATGTTTGACTTTTCCATCTTACTTAATATTTTTTTTCATTCCCTACTGTCCTTTATATTTTGAGGAAAAAGGAGGAGACATAATATTACACATTTGACACTTGTTCTTGGGAATGTAATGTTTTCCCTTAATTTAATAAATTTTATTAATTGAATTGGTCAAGGGAGAAAAAAACAAATTCGTATGATGAAAATTACTTATAACCAAGGGATCAAATTCCATAAAAACATGACTTTATCTAGTATAATCATTTCAAAATATTTATCATTGAGGTATACTATTATTTAATGAAACTTTTTGAGCTATTAAAGATAAAATTATATACAAATTTGGAGATCCAACAACAAATGTGACTGTTGAAGGTTTATTGAATTTCATATGATCTATGTATTAAATATTTTTTGGAAGTATTGAGAATGTTTTTGAGGAGAAATATTTATTGGATAATCTAGGAGATATATATCTAGTTGATAATCTAGAATTTAATATAGGGAAGGGAAATTTCTAGAAGATAAGATGATAATGAATGTAAATATTTATTATAAAGGTTTAATGCTTAAAAGATATGCCAAGTCTGAGATTTTTGGTTAACACATATAATAGTACCCAAAGTATTTCTTGAAAATTACTATTATGAAATATGATATATAAACCTAATTAATGAGATGGAAAAAATATTATTTTGGAAATGTTTGATTATTGATAAATTTTGAGGCAATAGATTTGTAATATTCTCTGGAAGTATTATGTTTTTAATGTTGAGTTTGTAAGAATAATCAATGATTGTGGCATACTAATACCATAGACATTGTTAATGATGAAAAACCATTCAAATAATGTTCATGGTTTAATGTATTAAAATTTATAATGTTTTAATTACTAATTTAGAAGACTTTGAATCTCTGAATCAAATTAAGAAGATGTATTGATAAGGTTGATAATGATTATTAATATTTGAAGAAGAACCATAACTCATAGATGAATCTGTATGATATATAAAACTAAGATGTTTGAAAAAATAAAGATATCAAATTATATCTTTAACCACAAGGATGCACTATGTGTAGTTAAGAGTTTTATTTTATACATGATATTCCTTTATCTGGATATTGAAAGATTTTTGGATTTTATATAACACTAAAAATGGAAGATCAGGTGATACATAAGATTAATTGAAAAGATCATAAGGCTATATCAGAGTAACCCTAGGTTTTTAAAAGGTAATTTCAAATATGTTGAATGATAAATTTTTAAGTTTATCAATTAATTATGAATATGATGAATTAATATTGATGATGTAAAGACCATGATGAGTAATTTACGAATGAAGATGAAATTTTAGGAAGTGATAAAAAATATAGAGAAAGAAATTAATGAGAATATCTCATAGTAAAAAAATATATTTTGGTATTAATAAATAAGATCGAGAAAGAATTTAATGATAAGTATATCTGATTAAGAGTAAATGAAATTAAGATGATTAATTTGAAGAGCCTACATTAAGATATTTCATGAAAGATTTATTCTGAAAGATGGTCATAAAAAGAAGAGGTATGAGTCTCTAAAAACTGAATATAGTGTGAGTGGCCGACCTCTATGTTTTGAATATTCATAGAGTATAGGAGTAATAATTGGTGATACCATAAATTTTATGAGCGAGACCAATGATATGATATTACTTACACATCCTCTAGATGTTTATGTTCATGAAGTAGTGAGAGAGTACAAGTCCTAGAGACTGAGATTATAGACACTAATATTTTAGAAATTATGTTTCTAGATGTAGACATTATTAGTGAGGTAATAATTTTTATTTATTAATTATTTTGATGGATCTGAGTAAGGTTAGTTTTTGGTACAGAATAAACAAAGAGAAAATGATCGTTCTTATTTCATTGTGGAAACATTTTAAACAAGATGGATCATGTATAATCACTATAAGGAGACTAATATGAGTAGGAATTTTTTTTAATTATTATATCTTCCCATTTTCTAAAATAAATTTACTATATTAGTGATAAAATCCATGTCTCAGAAAGAACCCAAACACAGAAAGGCCATTTTAATCGTCATTGGAGGGGAACCATGTATTTTTGTCATGAATTATGTTAATATACAATTCTATTTGATATAGGTAATGGTCAGGCTTAATGTTTGAGATGATTTTGACTATTAAAAGTTACAGTGGATAATTTCTTAAGGATATTTTTAAGATGGTTTTCAGTAATGTATGGCCCCATTTCCAGGGTTATATAATATTATTGGGAAATTTATGGTTCTAAATTTTGATATATATCAATAATTTTATTGATTAAAATATATATAAATATAATTATATGTGAATAATGTTTGAGTAGATAAAATATTTACCTAAATATTCTATTTTAGTCAAAATATACCTCATTGTTATGAAAAGAATTAAATTGTCTAGAACTAGCCTGACTACAATATTGGAGTTTTATAATATCTATAATTAATATACAAATAATATCAAAAATATTTTAAAACTCTATTGAAAACATAATGGGGTATTCATTTAAAAGTTATATATATACATATATTTCCACAAATCTTCTTAATAACAGACCTAATTGACATATACCATTTTAATAAATGATAAAAACATACTAATTTTTCTTCGATAAATATTAATGAAGATTTAAATGGATGTATACGGAATAAAAAAAATCATGAAACCATTTTAATAAATCAATAGTAGTCAATTTAATACAACTTTTTTATTTTTTTCGATCATTCTATCCATTATAAGTGATTTATCCCATTGATAATAATGTTTCATATCCCAAAAAAATATAATATTTGTGATTACTTATCTCTAAAATTTAAAATTACCCTTTTGAATATTTTCTATATATTCAATAACCACAAAGTTTTATTTTTAATTAATTAAAAAATATAAAAAATTAATTTAATGACACTGAAGGGATGGGTATGAGCATAAATATATCATTCTTGAACCAGTGAATGTTGAACTCCCTAATTTGAAATTATATTTTTAAACACTCCCGTTTGAAGGGGTATTACAATAATTTTTTTCAATTTCAATCTTTTTTGGAATATATTCTAGTATTATCAAAAAAATTTCAACATGTTTCTTTATTAATTTACATTTTTATCAATTTTAGTTGAATTTTTGTTTTGAATCATACTCGTTATTAAATTTATTTCACTTTGATTATCATAACTAAAATGAAGAGGAAAACCACTTAATATTTTAAATAAATATTTTTAGTTTTCATAGATTCCATTTAGGTTCTCTATAATGTCACTAAAAAAATGGTCAACTTCTAATTTACATAATGTCACTTTATTTTTCTTATTCTAATGCCATGAAACACATCCATTACCAGGAATAATTATAATCCTAATTCAGTATTTCAATCATCAATATGTCCAACCTTGATTACATACTATTATCTATGGATATTAGTATTTTCATTTCTACTAAAAAGAATAAAATAATACAACGTACCGTTATACGCCTCATTATTCAATTTTTTACAATTATGGGGGATTTTTTACGGTATCTTTGATACGAGGAACAAAATGTAATGAATAAAAGATGTCATCTATTGAAGCTAAGAAGCATAGAAGTATTATTATCAATTTTCTGAAATACTATTGATTTTGGGTTTTCATTCATTATCTATTTAAATTTTACTTTCAGTATCTATGGGAGTTACCACATCCATCAATTTTTATATGCAAATTCACGTTATGAAATCCTAAGAATAATTCTCTTATGAAAAAAATATAATTATATTCTTGAAATATTTGTACTAATTTGATAAAATTTATATATTTGAGTATTAAATTTTAAAATTTATTATTCTTGTGGGATTGAAACTCCATTTATACATGACCCTCATCACCTATAAAATTATATCAATAATATAAATAGTTACAATAAGTTGTTTTTTCATATCTCTTTATCATAGAAATTATTCTCCAATTTTCCCATCTTGAATTTCATCTTCTTTAAACATGTTTCTATATTTGAATACCAATATATCAAAAAAATAATTCAATCATAGTGAATATTTTTTATATTTTCAAACATTTGTTCTATCTTGATCAATTAAGAATCCATTGGATTATTCAATATTGAATTCAACCTCGAATTCACAATCAAACAATGATGACTTCAAATCTATTTAATAAACTTTGTATTCTCATTGATTCACCACTATATGAAATATTATAATAATTTATTTCATTTATAATTTACAAAATATCACTTAAAAAATGAACCCCTTGAACATGTGATGAAACTGTTCAAGTTAATCTTGATTTGGTTCTTAAGATTTTACCACTTTGGTTAATCTTGTTTCAAAACACGCATTTGGTACAAATTATATTCTTGTTGTTTGGTCCTAAAATAATATCCATATTTTTTTAATTAATATTATGTTTAATTCTATCATTTATATAGTCAATACGCATTTTATGTTCAAGATCATTTAAAATAAATATTTTTTCAACTTGAGAAAGATATGAAGTATATCTCACTATCCTCAAGGTTATTCTTGATTAAACTTATGACTCTCAATATCCAGATACATCTTATCTATATTAATATTCTGTTACAATTTTATGTTCTTTTATTGGATGTTCTATAGATTTATTTTCACTGAAATAAGTTGAATATTCAACCTTATTAAAATTTTCATAATGTTATTCACAATTTATCTCTTATTTAAAAAGTTGTATAGAATATACATCAATATCATCATCAATTTAAATATTTATAATGTTTTATTTTGTTATATTTAAAAAATATTACTACACCTTAGAAATATAAGAATGGGAAAAAAATTTATTCTATTTTTAACTTATTGATTACCTATTCAATTAGTGTGATAACTAATGCATACTCCTTCGTTAGTTTTTTCATGAAACTACCAACGATGTAGTAATTTAATCTAGATCATGATTGGAATTCAAAACAAATGGATGAAGTTAATACTTAAATTATTTTTACACAAAAGATTTTATGGTTTCATATCATCATTTTTTCATATAAATATAAGGTCATTTGGAAGAGAGGAAACCATGTAAATATAAGGTCGTTTGGAAGTAAAAGGGATATTTTTTATAAAACTCTTTTAAAAAAGGCATAATGTCATTCCACATTAATTAATTTAAACAAAAATTAATGATTAATTACATTATTTAAATATATAGATTAAATATATTAAAATAAAAATTTAAATCCATGAAATGTTTATTAGTAGTCATATAGTTAATGTATGATCATCTCATTCATGAAAAATTCAATTCTTAAAAAAAAAATTCGACACTTTTTATGAGGAAATTTTGAAAATAAAATCATACACATATTAAAACTGAATTTCATAAAATAGGTTAAATATTAAAAATAATCTTAATTAATATTAGGTAACATGGTCAATTTAATTTTTGGTCATAATGAACTCTAAAAACATTAAAAATTATACCTAATGTTTAGGGTAATTTTTGTACCAGTGGTTAATCTAAAAAGATATGGGTAAAAATGAACAAAAAAATTTTGAAACACAATTGGTTGATTTAAGTGTGACCTCATAATTTCCACTTTCTATTATGAGTCATTTTAGATCCATATTACCAATAATGTGAGAATAAATTACTAAAAAACATTGAAAACATACAAGTGTGCCACCAACCACAATTATAAAATGGATCCTCCTCCCCTAATTTTTTTCAAACATTTAAAGAAATTTATATTTTCTAAAATACGCCAAAATATCTACCTAAAATTATTATCCACTTTATAGAGGCTCTTTTTGTTCTAAAAGAATAACCCTAGGGTCCCTAATGATATATTCAAAGGATAATCTTCTTTGTGAATGTAATAGTCTTCACCATGATCTATCTTTTTTTATTCATCTTTTACAAACTTCAATTAAGTATTAAAAATTAAAATATTATAAGACTAATATATCCCATGAAATAAGATTTTCTTATGTTAATTTCATAATATTTATTTATCTCATTCTTCTATGAATGGGAAATATGACCATAGCTTGCGTATACGACGGACTACCCCATCGCGAACCAATGTTATTTTTTCCATAGTTTACTCATATAGATTTTAATGATGATAATAAAATGAATATATATTAAAACTATTACAGAATATTAATTATGTAAATTTATTATATCATCTAATTCATTACCCTTTCACCCATTAATGAAATAATTACTCCGCTTTTGCATACGTTAGGCCTACCATCTCTACGAAGAAATGAAATTCATTTTACAGGATGAAATTTTAAGAATGATTTTACACATGAATCTAATGAATTAATATTATATTTACAAATATAATCTCATTTTGGAGATAATAAAACTATATCCTTTTCCAAGAACCTAATCTTAAATGAGAAATCATTATTGAGAAAATGAAGCAGTTCACACGAGGAACAAAAATAATAATGGAATATTGGTAAAAAAAATTGGTGATTAGACGTTATAATAGGATCATATATGATAATATAAACATGAATACCATTCTTAAATAAATTACTAATATGATTAATACTATTATAGAGGAGGTTAAAAAATATACAACGAAATGGAATCGTAAGGTAATGGATTGCACCTCAATTTACACTCCATTGATACATATTTGTTATTATACACCTAATAAAATATAAATGGTGTATATACTTCCCCTTATATGTATTTAACATTTATACATATTTATTCATGATTAATATTTTTTTAATCATGTCTACTCTTTCAAGGGGTCGTAATTTAACAGTTACAAAAGTGGTAAGAATTTATTTTACAACCTCAATTTCTAGGATTGATCTTATTGTTTTTGGGGAAATATTATAATCTATTCTTCTTAAATGTAATATATATTCTTATAATTTGCGTATTTAATTAATTTTTAAGATTTCTTCTAAATTTTCCTCTCATTTTTACTTTAATCAAGGGAATAAATATTTAAAATAAAATTTCAATTTATTTCTATTTTAATCTAATATACATTTATTCCATGTCCATATTTTTCAAAATTATATTATAGAAGTATATACATTTACTCAAAGGATTTATTATGGAAATTTTATGTTATACATAATCTTTTTAATAGTTTAAAAGGAATATATCTATTTTTTTTAAAAAAATTGATGTTTTAGACTTCATTTACCCAAAGTCAAAAGGAATGTTCTTAATGTATATGACAATAATATAATTCCCCATAACCCTAATATTTTTACAATATTTAGCATATTTTAGAAATATTATATGATTTTACAAATAAAACTATGGAATGATATATTATTTTAATATCTCACTTCTATTGCCATTATTCTTTAAAAGGACATGAATTTTTCTAAAACCCCTATTCCTGATCAACTAATGGTCAACTCTTATCCATTATTAAATTTTTGGTTGTTAAATATCACTTGAAATATTAAATTTATTTAATTCATATTTAATTAAATTTTTCTTAAGAAAACATATTTTTTGTTTCATGGATTGGATTTTTTCTTAAATTGTATAACATTATTTAATATAGTTTTTTTTATTATGAATGTTATTTGATTGACAATTGAATATATGGATGAATCCCTATTATTTACTCAATACAAATATTTAGTGATAATTAATATTGTTTATGAATTTAATTGATCATTCAATATATACATAATGTATTAGAAAATCATTGATTAGTGGGGGTATGTTATAGATAAACCCCTGATGCATTAACACGTCTAATGAAAAAAATCATTTGGATAAATGAAATTATTTTTGGAATATACCTACCTATAATTTTAAACTATCTTAATTAATGTTATTGATTATATAAATATCATGACATATGAGATTATGATTTCCAATGTTAATCATTTCCTTTAGTGAGAAATGTTTTATTATTACCCAGGAGTTTTTTACTTGATATTACACATTGATGAATTTCTTGGCCAAGTAATTGATTAAATGTAATGAATTCTTAGTTATTAACATTGAAATATAGTTTTTTTCTTATTTACTTGTGATATATTTAATTTTATTTAACCTTTACTAAGAATTTTATCTCCCCCTTGTTTTGTTTCTTTTCCCCATGATATAAATATGAATTATTTAAATGACTTTGAAGTGTGCTAATCATCTTATTTTTTATGTTTTATAATCCATTCACAAAGTAAAATGTGTTTAATATATTTATATGGTTCTCCAAGTCTACAAAACTTATCCATCCTTTGGGATTAGACCCCTTATATCAATGCTAATGTAATGATGTAATCATCGTCTATTGGTTATTGGAGTTGGGTTTTTGAATCTTGGTATGAGAGAAATTTTAGTCGATACCTTGGAATCCAGATTCTAGAAAACATTGATTAGGGAACAAAACCATATGATAGACTTTTATGATAATTGATATTGTAGAATAACATCATAAAATTTTGGTAAGGTAAAGATTATATAGTTTTTCCTAGCAATACATTCCTATATGGACACTAGACCTGGATGTGTATTTTCAGTAGATTTCTCTAGGGTTAAATAACCTAAAATGAGTTTGCATATTTCCCATCCATCATTCTATTTCACCATTACTGTTTTCTTACAGCACACCTTGTTTTACACTATTGGGTTATATTCTTTGGATAATTCATATTTTCTTTACAAACCATTTTGAATGATTGAATAATATTTTTGTTATTTAAATATATTCCCAAGGAAACCGAGTTTATGATTCTAATAACAAAAATGGATAAATTTTATAATTATGTTAAGTGTTACACCTGATTTAGAATTATACAATATTGTTTAAATTTTAAATTTTTTTGAGCATATATGGTATATTTCATTGTTTTGAAATATATCATAGAATAAATAATGGTATCAAAACTCATGGTCAATATAGAAATTTCACTTTTGAGAAATCCAATATAGTTGGTGTTGGTGTTGAAAAATTACGGATATATTATCATTGTTTACTCAGGTTATGAATAATAACCTTGTACCAATGAAGCAACATGATTTTCCATAATATGATAAAAGTATATTGGATTTTTTCATTTTACTGAATTTGACATCATTATGTGGAAATACTAATCTAGTGGTATCTTAGGGATTGAATAATTCCCTTGAAAACATATTTATGGCCTTGTGATGTGGTGAAAAAGAAAAGGTTATACTAGAAATATATTTTATCACGGGAGATGGAGATCAATATTTTTCATTGATCTAGAATACTAATAAGGAATATGAAATCGAGAACATGTAATGGGATTAATTTAATGTGATATTATTCAATAAACATTTTCATAATTAGAAAGAAACTAATATTAAGAGAAATTCATTTATCTTAATGATGCTGGAAGAATAAAATGTTGTAGAGTTTGAGCCACCATTCCAAACCTGTCCAGCTATTTTATGGGTTATATATGATATAGAGAATGCATGATAAGCTATGTATTTGGAGTTATCAAGACAAGTGTCTCAAGGGATATGTTTTCTTAAATGTTTTATTATATGATGAAATATTTTTATCTGGAATGAAAACAAAGAATGAATTTTGTAGATATGATATATTCAATTTGGGTCTAGATAATGTGAGGTGATGAAAACCCCAAGAAGAATTAGAATTTTTCTAAGAAGAAGACAAATAATCAATTTGAATCATGTTAAAAATGAGGAAATAAACAACATGGAAAATGTGTAAATGAAACACGAGTATGTTACACGTGGGTAGATAAGGGTCATATAGTTTATGAATGTAAAGGAAATAAAGAGAATACAATTATATAATTCTAAAATTATAAATAAATGGAAAATTTTAAATGAATGAGCCAAGCATCAGGGGAATATACTACTAAACATGACAAAGATAGAAGGCCAAGTTTATGTTATATCTATAACTAAGGATGAAATTCCCAAAAATGTGGTGGAAGGTACATTTATTATAGCCTAAAATTTTTAAAATTATTTATTTGATTCTGGATCCTCATAATCTTTTATATATTTTATATTTTCTAATAAAATTAAATATTTTCCTATAACCATGAAATGTAAGTAATAGATAAAAACACATAGTAGAAATATCTAATCATCAATGATATATTAGGAATTCCCTATTATGACACAAAAAAAGCCCAATTTTGGACTTTTTATTATACATTCGGTTTAATTTTATATGATCCTTGGTATGTACTGGATTTCAAAACATGATGAAAACATTCACTACAATGATAAGGATATTATGATTTGTGATGAAGATATAAATTACATTATCTTCAGATAAGATATTTCTATATTTGAGCATTGTATAGATCCACACATAATAGCACTTCTTAATGAGATTCATTGAGAATAATATAAAATACAATATTTGTATGAAAAAGGTAGTCGTCAAATAGATTATATACCCATTTTATGGTAATACATTAACGTATTTCATGAGGAATTACATGGACATCCAATTGGTCATGGGGATGAGTTTTCCTTTTATTTAATCCTTGATGTAAGGCCTATATCAATGAATCCCTATATAATGGCCAGTGTGGAATTAGTGTAGTTAAAGATAAAACTAGAGGCGTTGTTTGATAATGAATTTATTTTTCCTTGTGTTTCACTATGGGGATCCCCTATACATTTTTTAGTATGAAATACTGATCAATGAGGCTATGCATTGATTATAGGAAAATGAATGCCATTATGAAAAATAAAAAGTAAGTTCTTTCTCACATTGATGTATTTTTTCTCAACTACATCATGATCAAAATTTTTGAATGATTGACCTTCATTCTTGGTATTATGAATTATGGGTAAAGACGAAATATATTCTGAAGAAAACATTTCAAATGAGGTATGTTCATTATTAGTTTTTAGTAACTTCATTTGGAATGACTAGTGAACCATATATATTTATGGATTTAATAAATAGATTTCTCATTTAATAATTTAATATAATATCATTATTGTATTAATTGATGATATTTTTGTGTGTTCTAAAAGTTATGAGGACTGTGAGTATAAGAACCCGAGTTTCCACTTAGGTTTAGATCCTTTAAATTTCAGTCTAATTCATTATTTTGGACACAATTGAGATTCCTAATGAGTTACTGAAGGTCCTGAGGGTCCCAAGGTATTGTGAGAAACCCGAAACCTATATTTTTGGGAAAACAATCTTGGTTCCCTGTTCATAGTACACCATTGTAGGAAGGCTGCACTATTATAGAAAATTTTGCAGATAACATGTTTTTGGATTGATCCTTACCAAACGGTTGGTGAATGGTTTCCCTAATCACGTGGCCTAACCATATGAGTGTACCTTTTTCCTAAGAACTCATTCAGGGTTTCTGTACATTTTTTCAAACTGTACAGACATACCGTGCACATGCTATTTTTCAGGTTAATTTTACCATTTTCCATTAATGATCTAATTAAGCCTCGTCCTTCCTCCTAATCTAAATTCATACAAGATTAATATAATTTTATCTAATTTTGGAGTTCTATAAAGGCCCAAGGTAGGGATTGAAAGATCTTTTTCATATGAGATCCGATTGAGATTCCTTTTATCATGTTGGATGTGCAATGATACATAATTGAGTCATTTTATCCATTCTTCTCCTCTCTTACTCTCGACCTAGTTATCTAGGTGTGAACTTTTTTCTATTTTTCTAAGATCTACTCCATTATAAGATGAATTAGTGGCCAATATTAGAGGAGAAAAATTGTACAACCCTATGGTGGGTGGTCTATAACTCATCCCTCAAATTTGTTGTATTTGGAATTTTTCATGTGTGGACCACTGTTTTCTACAGGTTATATTTATTGAATTTATATCCAATGATTATAATCATTATATTCATATGGTTGTAATCATTATATATATTTGATTAATTTTTTGTGGTTACATGCACAACTCCATCCATACCATGTATAATGTTATGCCATAATTGACATTTTATTTTTTGACATGTATGAGCCACTATTCACGTGTAACATAGATTAAAAATTATAATAGTAAGATTTTCTATATTAAATGGATTTATTTAAATTGTGAATTTCATAATTGAATATACCATGTATGCTCACCATTTTACCCGCCTAAGGTAAATGGCTTGATTTATGTTGTGAATTTCACATTGGAAAGCAACACGTATGCTCACAACTTCACCCATCTAAAGCAACTCCTTCAATTGATAATTATATGTGAAATGGAAATTGTAAATTACACCAAGTATATGACACAACTAGATTTAATATAAACAAGTAATAAGTTTCAGGTCCATAGAACCTTGTACCAGATTAAGGGAAGGTAGCAGAATGGACCATAATTACTGAATATGACTTAAATTAATTTAGTAAAGGTTACATGCTACATGGAGTTTCCACACTAATGAAAGGAAATGCTTTAACCAATTGAAAATATATACAATACTTCCTTATTAAACAGTAGTGTCTTTAAAAGGACCTAACCATAAACGTCACATAATCTTGAATTAAATGAATAATTCAAATTGAGGGTCTTTTCAGGTTTAGAGTTTTAGAGAATTAGGCCATAACTATTACATTACATCTAAAAAATTACTAGGTAGACACTTCTACTCAGTTTCCATTTTTTCATAAAAGAGAAAAACTCTTGAAAAAAAGAGTCATGTCTAGTCCCATGTTTTAGAAAGCATGACTTTTCCTTGGTCACATCCTTTACCCTATTAATCTTTAGGTCATGTGGAAAACATTTCCAAACTTGGAATGAGCATAAAAATCTCAGTAATGGTTATAAAAAAAATAAATCATTATTTCATCATTTCATACATAATATAATCTCTTTAAAGTACCTAATTAAATCCAAGATTTATGAATGACACATAGTGAACATTAATCATAAAGGTAACTTGTAGCATTCATATCATACTTATATTATAGCTATCACAACAACATAGGGAGTTATATTATAATAACCATCACAATATATTCCCTAAATATCTTAGGAGAAACATTCACATGTACCTCTATCATGTTACCCAATGAATTAGAGATCTATCTCGGGATCACTCGCCCATGGTTTAACACAGAACCACCTATATACATAAACAATTCCCAAAAACCATAACATATTCATAAAACGTAAAAAAAACATAAAGGAAAGATAAAATTTCCACATTTGAATCACAATATATCATTTAAATATATTGACATAAAAAATCCATTATCAAAACCATTTTCGATACCAAAATATGTAAAAAGAGTATATGGATTTTTTTCTTTTTAAAAACATTACGGCTTGTTAAGGAAGCCAAAGATCAAATAATACTTGAGGCGGTGGAAAGGTCATTGTCAGCGCGTACATTAAAAGAAACATTAATTTTTTTCATTAAGTAAAATTATTAGTAGAGAAGAGATTCCTTTGGAATGAAATTAAAAGTCAAAGGTTTTTATACAACATATAAAAGAACGCCGTGTATAAAACAAAATATACCTCAATGAAAGGAGATTGAGATGAAGTCCCCTACCTCGTGTCTGACTCAACCCGTTCATTATTTAATCTCCTCAATAATTAATAATGTTAATTTATACTTTATTAATAACATTTTTCAAGTTTATTATTCCTTTTATATCAGTTATTTCCATGTTATAAACATTGTGTAATCATTTAAGTTTATAAGGTTCATTTTGTTGATATTTGGTACTTGAGTCAAAAATGGACTTCTTATAATTACTAGTTGTTCACATGGTCAAATTTTCATTATATAAAGAATGATATTCATGATTAAGATATCATATTTATCATATATATCCAATATATAAATGTATTTATAATAGTACATAACATTTGGAGGTATGAAATGAAATGCACCGTTCATGGGAACTGTAAGTCATACGTACGAATGAACGCTACTTTAATTTATGTTTCTTGTTTTAATGGAATTAAAACATTATTATATATTGGTATATTATAATTAAAGTTTAATATCTTATATAACATCATCAATTTCATCCATTATATGTCCCACATATGGCATTAACGAGTCATATCACTTTGAGGGGGTGGTAGTCCCCACTTCATGAAATGAAATTATCACGTTTCCAAAAATGGAAACCATAAAGGTATGATATAAAAGAAAAATAATGAAGTATATAAAAACATAAACATAATATATATCATATCTAAATATAGTGTCATCTTAATGGCCACCATGAGAGGTGGTAGGAGATAATCGAACAATCATTTTTTCTTGAGGTGTTAGTTTTTTATTCACAGAAACAGTATGTTCTCCATCCATTTGATGGAGCTGTGTGAAAGTGTAGTTATAATACATCACATAAAAAATCCTATTATACTGAGGATACTGGTGTTTTTATAAAAGAAAGGAATAAAAAGAGTTAAGGGGTTTCATATGTAATATAAATGAAAAGAAGTTATGAGAAACTATTACCTTTAATTTGGGTTACTCCCTTTGAATTAAACCAAATGGTCTTATTAAAGTGCCTTTTTCCTAAGGTAAAGGTTCTAGGAGGAGTATAGGGATCTTGAGAGATTATTTGGGTAGGTTTTGGACAAGCCAAGGGGCCTGAGATGTGTGAGGAATGTGATATATGGGAGGGCATTTTATAAGGGGAAGGAGGGTCTCTTTAGGAAAGTTTGAAAATATTGTTTTATTATATAATTATTTAGGGTTTCTAGAGGTCCAAAAATTATTAATGTCGAATATAATATGACTCATGGTGGAAAAAAAATCATCAAATAATAATTAGACAGGTTTTGGATATTATTATAATCATTATAAAATTATATATTAAAATCATTTATTAATGAGGTAAACACTGCTTCATTATTGTGTTATAAATAATTTAATTTATTTAATGTCTAAAAATAATAAAAAAATACCATGATTTATTAAATATTTTTAGATATCCACTCAATATTTATTGTTGAAATTATAACTTATATAACCACTTTGTAAAAATTAATTTACTAAAAAATATTTTTTATGTCATTATTGTCTTTACATTAAGTTATTTAATATAACGTGTCATTATCACTCTTAAGTGGCTCCATGGGGTCCCAAAATAGTCTCAGGGATTCCCATGGTCGGCCCTGACTCATCCAGTAAGGTTAAGGAATGTTTTAAGAAATTTTTTTATTATTATGATATTCTTTTTACCTTGAATTACCATATTTATCTTTAACCGCGGTAAATAAAAATCAAATGTTACTATTCACCAAAAAATATTTTCATCTTTTTGAACCACATTTTACTAACTAATAAAAATCGTGTATGTTAGATTTTCGAAATTCAATTCTCAGAAGTGGTAAAATTCCATTTAAATGAAAAAGTCGGTTTTTAACTACAACATAGTGGTTTCACTATTCATTAAAAATTGATGTTTTTTCAGAAAGTACCAAAAATTTAGTCTAAGATAAATTCGATATTCCGAATTAAAAAATTATGTCAATTTTACCAAATTCAAAACATAGAAGTTGTATTAATTAATTTAAAATTAATTTCCATTTTCAAAACAAATAGCATGTTTTTAGGATATAATAACTATCAAAAGATTGATACTTATTTATGTCCAATTTCAATGTGAAATTAATTCGAATGACCAAAATTAGATTGAATGGTAAAAATATAATATATTTACAATTTAAAACCAAAAAAATTAATAATAAAACAATATAAATAAATTACATTAAAAGGCAGGTTAGAATTATAATATATAATTTTTCACTATACATCAAACAAATGAATTTTATCAGGAAAGTACCAAAAAATTTACCAAAGTAAATTTTGATGTCCCGATTTAATTAAGAATTTTATTTTGTCAAATAGAACATATAAAACTGACAAAAACATTATTTAAATAGGGTTCACCCACAAAAGGTGGTAAATTGACCTTTTAAAGAATATTATAGTATTTATGATTAAAATTAGATAAATTCATATTTAAAGCCTCTAACTTTTATTGGATAAATGTAAAAACATTTAACAAACATGTATAATCATATTTGAGTTAGTTCTATTCATTCCCGCCAATACAATGACTAGGCGTTAACTACAATTTAAAATAATATTATTATATTATTAGTGTGCAATGTAAGATTTTAAAGAAACCCGTTGTTGCGTCTCAGGTATGCCATCGAGAATATCAAACCCTTTAAAGTAAAGTAAATATTTAATTCACAAATATGAATAATTACGGAAAATGACTTATGATTTATTTACCTGGGATGTTACATCCTTCCCCCCTTTTGGGAATTGCGTCCTCGCAATTTTATTAATTTATCAAATAAGTGGGAGTATTTATCCCTCATAGAATTTTCATATTCCCACATTGCCTCTTCATCTATATGGTTGTTCCACAAAACCCTTATCTGGTGAATTATCTTATTCCGCATCACTTTCTCTCTACGGTAAAAAATATGGACTGGTTGTTCCTCAAAAGAGAGATTCTATTTCAACTGAACTACCTCTGGACTTATAACATGAGATTGATCTGTCATATATTTTCTCAACATTGAAACATGAAAAACATTGTGTACCTGGGACAAACATGGAGGTAAATCCACTCTATATGCAACTGATCCAACTATCTCTAGGATTTCACTAGGTCCAATGAACCTTAGACTCAACTTTCCCATCTTACCAAAAAAATCACACTTTTCCATGGAGAAACTTTGAGAAAGAGATGATCACCTACCTCAAAAGAAATATCCTTCTTCCGATTATCCGTATAACTCTTCTTCCTACATTGAGCTGTTCTCATGTGCTTCAGAATCAACTGAAACTTTTCTACCTTCTGTTCTTCCAATTCTGGTCCCATCAGCTTCCTTTCACATACTTCATCTCAAAAATATGGAGTTTGACACCACCTTCCAAATAATTTCTCAAATGGAGCCATCAGCATACTAGAATGAAAACTGTTATTATATGAAAATTCATCCAAAGAAAGATGTTGGTCCCATCTTCCCAGGTAATCCAGTGAAGAAGAACATAGCCTATCCTCCATGTTCGGAATTGTTCATTCTGACTGCCCATCTGATTGAAGATGAAAAGATGTAATAAAATTTAATTTAGTACCAAATGACTTCTAAAGTCCTTTTTTAAAAGATAGAAGTAAACCAGTTATCACGATAAGATACAATGGAGAGGGAAACACCATATATCCTTACTATCTATTTAACATACAATCGATAATGTTGATCTAGAGACAAATTATTTTGAATAAGAAGGAAATAATCATATTTAGTCAACCGATAAAAAACAAACTAGATTGCATTATTACCTCGAGATGTCTTCGGTAATCCCACAATGAAGCCCATGGATAAATTTTCCCATTTCCACTCTCGCACTAGTAAAACATGAAGCATCCATTTTGGTAACTGACGCTCTTCTTTGACCTGCTGACATGTCAAACAATTCCCAGTAAAATCAGTTATATCTCTTTTCATTCCATCCCACCAGTAATACTCTTTAAGATCTCCATACATCTTAGTACTGCCAGGATGAATTGAAAATGGAGAACTATGGGCTTCACATAACAACTCATTCTTCAACTGTGAAACAAAAAAGCACACATAATCTCTTCCCAAACCCTAAAACACAATCATTATAAATGTTAAATTTAGGAAACATACCCTTTTGAACCAACTCTACCTATTTATGCAACTCACTATCTTCCTTCTGCGCTTCCTTTATTTTTTCTGATAGAGATGATCTCACTGACACCTGAAACAAAACAGAATAATTTCCTACACCAACAAATTCTATGCCAAAGTTCAAAAAATCAAAAACCAAATTATCACATTCCAAACATTTCATGGTTAATGATGTATTAATTTTTTGACTCAAATCATCGAACAATTTATTTTCCTTTCCCCAATGATAAAAGATCATGCAATCATAATCCTTAATTAATTCCAAACATCTCCTCTGTCTCATGGTTAACTCTTTCTGAGTGAATATATACTTCAAAATTTTTTGGTCCATATATATTTAAAATTTTACTCCCTATAAATGATACCTCAAATTTTTTAAATAAAAAACAACAGCAGTTAATTCCAAAAAAAAATTAGGGTAATTTAAATCATGGGGTTTCACCTGACGTGAAGCATAAACAATTACCTGATTATTCTGTGTAAGGGTACATCCTAGTCCTTTCAAATAATCATCACTATAAATAACTAAATCAATATTTCTGGAAGGTAGTGCCAAAACTAGATATTTCAACAATATTATTTTCAATTCCTGAAAAAAAATCATCACATTATTT
This sequence comes from Viscum album, assembly GCA_963277665.1. Taxonomy (NCBI): domain Eukaryota; kingdom Viridiplantae; phylum Streptophyta; class Magnoliopsida; order Santalales; family Viscaceae; genus Viscum; species Viscum album. The sequence goes on from OY728122.1 coordinate 691,777,680, forward strand.
AGTCCAAATGAACTTAACACCTTTTTGAGTTAATTTAGTAATTGTACTAGAGAACCGTGAAAAATTCTCAACAAGCCTCCTGTAATAACCTACCAAACCAAGAAAACTATAAATCTCAGTTAATATTTGTGGGTCTTGTCCATTCTTCAAAACTTTTTTTTAGTAGGATCAACAGGTGTGCCATTTTTTGAACCAATGTTCCCAAGGAAAGATATTTTTTGTCACCAAAATTCACACTTGCTGAACATCCCAAATAGTTTCTTTTTTTATGGTTTTCAGAACAACCGTTAAATTACTTTCATGTTCTTCATTACTTTTAGAATAAACCAAAATATCATTAATGAACACAACCACAAACTTATCCAAGAATTCATAGAAAATTATATTAATAAGATCAATGAATACAGTAGGTGCTTTTGTTAACCCAAAGGGAATAACTAAAAATTCATAATGTCCATATCTAGTACGAAACACGATCTTAGGAATGTCTTCTTCCTTTAAATTCTACTGATTGTACCCCGAACTCAAATCAATATTTGAAAAATACTGAGCTCCTTAGAGCAGGTCAAACAAATCATCAATATGAGGCAAATGATTCATGTTCTTAACAGTGATGTTATTCAATGCTCTACAATTAATAAGAAGTCTCATTGAAGCATAATTATTTTTAACAAATAAGACATGATAACCCCAATGTGATGTGATAGGTCGAATGAAACATGTATCTAATAACTCCTTCAATTGATTCTTTAACTCTAAATGTTCTATTTGAGCCATTCGATAAGGGGGTTTTGAAATTGTCTTAGCATTAGGAACTAATACAACAATAAATTTAACTTCCTGAACATATATAATACTATCAAATTCATTAAGAAAAAAAATTAAGGTACTCATTTACCACTAGTACATTAGTAATTTCAATTGTTCATTTATTTTCAAAAATATGTGCAAGGTAACATTCATGTCTATCTTTTAATAGTTTCTCAGCTTCCTGATAAGTTATCAAAAGTAAGGGTTCATCCTTGTACAAAAATTGAAAATATTTCTGAAAAGAAACCTCTTTATCTCTGCAGTCAATCATAGCTTGATAAACATAACTCCAATCTATACCCAAATTAACATCAAACTCTACTTGAGGAAAAACAAAAAGGTTTGAAGGTAGACTCTTTCCTCACATAAAGACATAAAGGTTCTTATAATTTATTTTTGTTTCAACATTTCCTCCCGATGTTTTTACCATATTTTTAGGAATCATATCTTGAAATTTAATTCCCAATTTACTAGAAAACTTATCAGAATTGAACGAATGGGTAGACCCCGAATCAAACAACACATTGGCATAATCTAAACAAACAAACAGTGTACCTAATACTACTTCATTTCATGGCCCAACACATGCTGAAGTAGTTTTAAATTATTTCACCACCCCTTTCTGCTTGTAGTCTGGCTGGTTTCCCTCAGTTGAGTTTTTCATTGGACACTCATTTGCATATTTAACCATTTCATTGAACTTAAAACATTTTACTAACTGTAAATCAGATTTTGTCTTACCATTAACCAGATATTTTTCAGTGAAATTACGAGCCTTATGACCCATTTTACCACATTAGCAACACTTACAAGAATTCCAAAGACATTCCCCAACATGATTTTTATCACAATTTTCACAACCTCGAAACTTAAGTTTCATAGAATCTGACTTTTTTGAAGAGTTCTTCCCTTTCGTCAGCCACCTTGAATTCTTATTACGTTGTTTTTCAAAGAACACTTGATCATCGAAAAACTCAATTTCCATATTCTCCACACATCGAACAAGTTTTTAATATATTTTGAACTCACGAGAAGCTAAAGTCCTTCGATAATTTGGCTTTAATACTGAGTTAAAACTGTTGATTTTACTATCAATATCTCATATGAAATTTGGAGCATACCTTGCCAGTCGAGTGATTTTTTCTTCATATGCTACCACTGAGCCATCCACCTACCTCAATTCTTGGAATTTTTTATCTATCATAAGATGAACCACCTTAGGAAAATATTTCACAAGAAACAATCCTTTGAATTCATCCCAATCAAGAGCATAAATATCCTCACTATCTCTGATATTTTTCACCATCAACCACCACTGATCAGCTTCACCTTCAATATGGTAAACAAAAATTATAACCTTTTGTTGTTCTGAACACCCCATGACATCATAAATTTACTCAAGTTCTTTAATACACCCTTCAGATGGCATAAGGTCAGATGATCCTTTGAATGATGGGGGATTTTTCCTCATGAAATGCTCTATTACTAACATGTTTATCGGTGGTTGATCTAGCTATTATCATTCATGGATAACACCACAATTTATATCATGAGTCTATTGTTCCATCACTGCAACAAACTGTTCAGTTCTGATTCCGACCATCTCAGGATGCTGATTTAGATGGTTGTCTTACTCCTGATGTTGTCCCAACATAGGTGTTATGTTTGCTCTGCAAAAAATCATTCTAAAAAAAGAAATATCTTAGGCGAAGCAACATGGTAATATGTAAATGATATATCATTTCAATATAAAGTAATTTATGGATATGAATTTAACAATACCCAAACTCTTAAAGTTATCTAAACCGACCTCTGGTACCAACTATAAGGACACGACCTTAAACATTACATAATATTGAATTAAATTAATAATTAACATTGTGAATCTTTTCAGGTTTAGAGTTTTATAGAATTAGGCCATAACTATAACATTACATCTCAAAAATTACAAGGTAGAAAATTCTACTCAGTTTCCATTTTTTTCATAAAATAAAAAAACTCATGAAAAAAAGAGTCATGTCTAGTCCCATGTTTTAGATAGCCTGACTTTTTCTTGGTCCCATCCCTAACCCTATTCATCTTTTGGTCCTGTGAAAAACATTTCAAAAAATAGTATGAGTATAAAAAGATCAGTAAGGGTTATAAAACAAAGAAATAAAACACTAGTTCATCATTTCATACATAACATAATCTCTTCAACATACCTCATAAAATCTTATGATTTCTGAATAACTCATTGTAAACATAAATTTTAAAGGTATCTTGAGGCATTTTTATCATACTTACATTGTAGTTATCATATCTACAAAGGGAGTTACATTGGAATACTCATAGTTGTATATTCGCTAAATCTTTTAGGAGAAAAATTCAAATTTACCTCTATGACATTACCCAATTCATTGGATATCTATCTCGGGGTCACCCGCACTAGGTTTATCATGGAACTACCCATATACGTAAACAATTCCCGAGAACCATAACATATTCATTAAAAATAAAACAAACATAAAGGAAAGATAACATTTCCACATTTCCATCACAATATATAATTTAAATATATTGAGATAAAAAATACATTATCAAAACCAATTTCGATACCAAAATAAGTAAAATGAGTATATGGTATTTATTTTCCTTTTAAAAACATTATGGATTGGTAAGGAAGCCAAAGATCTAATAATACTCGTGGTGGTGGAAAGGTCATTGTCACCACGTACATTAAAAGAAACATTATTTTTTGTGGTTTAGTAAAAAGATTTGTATAGAAAATATTCCATTGGAATGAAATGAGAAGTCAAAGGTGTTTATACAACATATAAAAGAACATTGCGTATAAAACAAAATATGCCTCAATGAATGGAGATTGAGACAAAGTCCAATACCTCGTGTCCAACTTGACCTGTTCGTTCTTTAATCTCCTGAATAATAATATAAAAATAATTTCTACTTTCTTGAGAACCTTTTTCAAGTTTATTATTCCATTTATATCACTTATTTCCATCTTATAAAGATTATGTAATCATTTAAGTTTATAACGTTCATTTTGTTGATATTTGGTACTTGAGTCAAAAATGGACTTCTTATAATTACAAGTTGTTCACATGGTCAAAAGTTCAATAGATCCAGAATGATATTCAGGATTTAGATATCATCTATATCATATATATCTAGTATATACTTGTATTTATGATAGTACATAACATTTGGAGGTTAGAAATGAATTGCACCGTTCATGGAGACGGTAATCCATACGTACGCATTGACTCTACTTTCATTTCTATTCCTTATTTTAATGGAATTAAAACATAATGATAAATAGGTATATTATAATTACATTATAATATCATATATAATATCAATAACACAATCCTTTATACATCCCACATATGGAATTAACGAGTCATATCACTTGGAGGGTGCAGTAGTCCGCACTTCGAAAAATGAAATTATCACATTTACCAATAATGGAAACCGTAAAGGTATGATATAAAAGAAAAATACATAAGCATAAAGATAAAATAAACATAATATATATCATATATAAATTTAGTGTCATCTTAATGGCTTCCATGAGAGGCGGTGTGAGATAATCAAACAATCATTGTTTCGTTAGGCGTTAGTTTTCCATTCAAAGAAACAATATGTTCTTCAGCCATTAGATAGATGTGTGTGTAAGTTCAGTTCAAATACTTCACATAACAACATCCTAGTATATTGAGGATATTGTTTTTTTCATAAAATAAATGAGTAAAAAGAGTTTAGCGGTTGTAGAATTAAAATAAAATAAAAGAAGTTAAAAGAAACAATTACCTTTAATTTGGGTAACTCTCTTTGGTTTGAACCAAAAGGTCTTCATGAAGTGCCTTATGCCTAAGGTAAGGCATCTAGAAGGAGGAAAGGGATCTTGAGAGATTATTTGGGCAAGGGTTTGAAGATCCAATGGTCTTGAGAGGTTTTTTGGAATGAGTTATAAGTGAGGGATTTTTATAAGGGGGAGGAGGGGCTCTTTAGGCACGTGTGAAAATATTATTTTATTATATAATGGTTTTCGATTTTTGATGGTCCAAAATTTATTAACGTCTAATATAATATGACTCCTGGTAGAAATAAAATAATCCAATAATAATTTTACATGTTTTGGATATTATTTTAATATTTATAATATTATTTGTTTAAATCATTTATTAATGAGTTAACACTGCTTCATTTTTGTGTCATAAATAATTTAATTTATTTGATTTCTAAAAATTATAAAAAAAATAAAATTAATTAGTAAATACTTTTAGATTTCAAATAAATATTTATAGTCTAAAATATAACTTATATAATCCCTTGTAAAAATTAATTTACTAAAAGATATTTGTTTATGTCATTTTTGTCTTTACTTTAATTTAATTAAAATAAAGCGTCATTATCACTCTTAAGTGGCTCAATGGAATCCAAAAATAGACCCAAGGATGCCAATGGTATACCATGACTCATAAAATAAGGTTAGGACTAGTGTTAAGGTATTTTTGTATTATTATGATACACTTTTTACCTTGAATTACCCTATTTATCTTTAATTGCGGTAAATAAAAGTCAAAAGTTACTATTTACCAAACATTATTTTGATATTATTAAGCCACATTTTACATACTAATAAAAACCGTGTATGTCGGATGTTTGAAATTAAATTCACAGAAGTGGTAAAATTTCATTTAAATGAAAAAGTCAGTTTTTTAACTAAGACTTAATAGTTTTACTATTCATCAAAAATGAAGTTTTTAAGAAAAATATCAAAAATTCAGCCTATTATATATGTGATATTCCAAATTCAGAAATGATGTCTATTTTACCTAATTAAAAACATAGAAGTTTCATTAATTAACATAAAATTAATTTCTGTTGTTAAAACAAATAGGGTGTTTTTAAGAAACAATAACAATCAAAAGATTGATACATGTTTATGTCCAATTTCAAAGTGAAATTAATTCCAATGACCAAAATTGGTTTAAACGGTAAAAATATAATCTAATTAAACCTTAAAACCAATTAAAAATATAATAAAACCATATAAATAAATTAGATTAAAAGGGAGTGTTGAATTAAAATATAGTATTTTTAACTATTCAACAAAAATGAATTTGATCTGAAAAATACCAAAACTTTACCCAAAGTAAATTTTGGTGTCCCGATTCTAAATAAGAATTTTATTTTGTCAAATAGAACACATAAATGTTTCCAAAACTAGATTTAAAGAGAGTTCATCATCAAAAGGCGGTAAATCAACCTTTTAAAGAATATTAGAGTATTTACGCTTAAAATTAGATTAATTAACATTTTAAGCCCCTAAATTTTATTGGGTAAATGTAAAAACATTTAAAAAACATGTATAAACATATTTTAGTGATTTATATTCATTCCCTCCAATATAATGGCTAGGCGTTAACTAGAATTTATAATAATATTATTTTATTATTAGTATGCAATGTAATATTTCAATGAAACCCATTGTTGTGTATTGGGTACGCCATAGAGAATATAAACCATTTTACAGTAAAGTTAATATTTAATTCACAAATATGAATAATTTTGGAAATTTTTTATTCTTTATTTACCCGAGATCGCCTTTTATTCTTATCAGGGAATTCCTTGAGCACTTTGGAACCTAATTCTGATTCAAGGATACGACTTGCTTTGGTTGAGACCCACCTAAATCCTGATCCTTATCTACTCTTGGATACCCTATATGACACTGTAGGATCCCTAAAATAGTATTACAAGATGCATTGGATACAGTCATTGGATATAACATTGAAAATTAGGTGCCATGGTTACAGCCTATAGGTCCCAGTCACTACTTAGCATCATTTTACATGGGATGATCACCCTCGATTCGGTGGGCACCTTATGGTTGAGTTCCCTGGAACATGATTATTAGATTACACTATTACCCATTATCAAGACTCATATACTGGTGAGTTAGTGGCCCTTGGGGTCTATATTTCCTTGATCATTTACTTGGAACTTTATTATTAATTATCACCAATCATGGTTGCCTTGTTACATCTTGGAACCTTCACTATTTAAACAATCACGAGCTGATCTCAGGGACTGATTTGCCTCACATGACCAGAAAACATAAATTTTTAATTAATTCATTAATGAACTAGTTTCATGCAGAGAAACCAACATAGGGATGATGCAGGTACCTAATTATTTTGTTATATTATACTTTTAACATTAATTAGACATCCTAGCGAACTATTACATTTCCATTACATGGGATAAATGTTATCAAATCTATTGTTGCGGTTGCACAAAGATTTATCTCACACCCTCTTGGGTCAACGGTTGGTACCCATAGTAGATTACATGGTTGCCTCTCTTTCCAAAGGGAAGTGTACTGGTTGAACACTTGGTCGATTACTATTTTGGATGGAGCTCGATAGCAGATGACCAAGCCGGAGGTCCGGATGCTTGGGATAATTTTTTATTTCCTTTATAATTTTCTTGAAAATGTTATTCCTACATTCTTGTATCCATATTTTCCATATTTCTAGTTACATGACATATTATCAACTGTTTCTATATTCTATTCTAGTAATTTCAGTTATTGTTATTATTTCACCATGCCACCTATTTACTTATATTACATCCACTATTTACCTCAGTTTATATTTAACCTATGTGATACACTTTTCTAGTCAGGGAATTGTCTCCCCACAGATAGACCCTAGGCCCTCGCTGCTAGTCCGAAGCTTCTGGCATTTTGGGGGATGCACTTGAGGTCATGTGGCCCACTAGGCTGGGGGAATCAATTAGATGTCATCGGGGTCCGGGACATCACAAAGTGGTATCAGAGGTAAACAAGTTCTTTTCTTTCATTTCTATTTTGATACAATAGATTATATATTAGGAACACATGGGTCTTGGTCACAATCTTTACTTGGGCGTTGCAGACCTAGGTTTAGGGTAAAAGCCATGTTACCCAATGTATAATTGTTGTTATGTTTTTTCCTACTAAATTTGACATTATTTCACCATTGGGTAATGAAGATGCTATGTTAAGGTTATTATTATTATTATTATTATTATTATTATTATTGAGATTCTATTTTATCCTTTACTTGATGATATTATAGAAATGATCATTGTTACATGCATCATTTTAGGCACCTAGAATTTGCATGTCTTTCATATTTCTATGCAATATAGGTGCATTTCACTACTTTTCATTGCTTGATATTCTTATGATAATTGAGTGATACTATTATAGTTATATTATTCTTGTATTATTTATGTTTTTGATTGAGTGATTTTCAATTTCAATTCATGAGGTGCATGTACCCTAATGGGTTGGGATGAGTAATTTATCAAGTCGAATCGTTATGCATGAAATACATGGATGTCATTTTTATTGATGAGGTGGGTGGGAACTGACTCCATGAGAATGGATATCAGTTATATGGTGAAACATGACTTATATTATGAAATGGTTTTACATCAATATCCCACCATTTCATGTTTATGATTGTTAAATGAGTGAACATGGTAATAAAATTTAAAATTAAATGAAACTTATACATGAGAACATACCTGGTATTTTAAGTGGATAATTAGGGTAATATAAATTGGGTAGTAATTTTTATTACATTCATATTCCTCTAGTTACTCAATATTTATTATAAATATTGTCTTGAGAAATTTTCATTGAATTTGTAGAAATATTCCTCCACGAAGTCCTCATATCGTACGACAAGATGGTGGTGACCACAATACTCCAGACATGGTGGGTCTTGAGCTGCCTGTTTTACTACTAGGAGTACTGCTGGAGGTACCACATATTGTACCTAAATTGGTAACTAATTAGCATGTTTTTTTATTGTTTACTATGTCTGATGTAGTCCATTCATGGTGCAACTCATCTTGTACAAATGATGGAAAATATGACTCAAGAGTTCCAGCAGCAACATCTTTTTACCATTTCAGGGGATGGGGGTCCAATGGATACTGAGTGTTTTCTAGAATCCAAATTATCTATAATTTATAATCTTTATATGACTATAGATTGTAGGGTCAAGATTTCAACAATCATTATTCGATATTCATCCATGTGTTGGGGGGATGTGACTACCCAGTCTGGTCGTCATCACGGAATGTTATGTGTGGATTTCTGGATTGCCTTCTATCATATGTTATTTCCAAAGACATTGATATTTGGAAGATACGGATAGTTTATTCATCTCTAATAGAGTGATAAGTTTGTTATGGAATACTCATCACATTTCACGGATTTATAGTGCGTCGTACCGCTTCTATCTGAGGATGATCTTTCACGTGCTTGACATTTGGCTGATGGGCTCAAGTATTCCATCTGTACGCAGCTGACCGCCTTTTTCCTATATACATTCTCTATAATAGTAAACCATGAACTTATCAATGTGTGAAATCTAAGGGAGAAAATATTACTAGGAAAAGAGGTCCAGTGTCGCGTCATCCAAGTGGTTATTATGGTGGACGGAAGGGTTCTATCAAGGTTTTTCATCAGGCAGTGACAACTAGAGTAACCGTTTCGATAACTCTTTAGTTTTTCATCTATGTAGATTATGGGGGAATCTGAAGCATCTGTGTTAAAGAGACCCACAAGAGTGAAGCTATTGTGGTTGTCTGGGGCATCTTCATTGATTTTACAAGACCTTTCCACCAACTACGAGTGGAATAAGATCCGTTCCAACTCCACCATCAGAAGCAAGTTCTTTTTTACTACATCAGATGAGGAATTGGAGTAGCACTGAAAGTACTGGTTGATGAGGAGGTCATGGCTGTTGTAGCCAGACCCCTGAGCATCAAAAATGATAGAAGAGTATTTATGATCATGGTAGTTTATCTGTTTCATAGGGACATGAATCAGATTAGTTTCATTCACTACAGCCGATACCTGAGGATTAGGCTATGAGACCATCTACAAAATGAGGTACTATTCTTATGGCATCTACAGTACTATCTTATTTATTTGATATAGGTACTTAAAACTCTATTATCTCCCCCTCTCTATCATGTAACTCCACAGACTAGAGATACAATATTACTATGGTGTAATGTCCTTAGATATGCCATTAATAGTAGAAATAGAGGGCATATGCTAGTGTAGAGACTATCACCTTGAGGTTGTCAGTTAACCTTTCTTATGGAACAACATTTTCTTGATGGCTTCAATTTCTTTCTTGGGATGTATTTTTTTTTCATTATTATTATTTTTTAGACTTCTATCATCATATGGTATCGTTTAAATCTCCATAGGGAAACCATTACCTAAATATGGGTGAGTGTGATGTCTGGGATAGTAGAGTGGGACCTTAGAATCATGGGCTTGGTTGAGTGATTGCTCAGATTCCAAATATCTTCATGGAGATAAATATGGTTTACATCATGTTGATTTTAGTCCAGTGTTATATCTTTTCAGGCATGTCTTTCTTGATGATCTTTCCAGCTTACCTCATGAGATATAGGTATAGTTTATAATAAATATTGATCGAGTATTAACCCATGTGTCCACTCCTTCGTATAGGATGAAACCTGCAAATATTTAGGAGCTCAGGTGAAAGTTAGAGGATTTAGAGGACAATGGTTTTATACCACCTAGTACAACCTCTTGGGGTTTTCCCATGCTTTTTTCATAGAAGGAGGATAAAAACTTACGACTATGTGTGGGTTTAGTTTATTGAACCAGATTGTAGTCAAGAACCGATTCCAACATTCTCAAATATATGATCTCTTCGAACAAAACTATGGAGAAAATGTATTTTCTATGATCGACTTGAAATGTAGTTATCATCAGGTATGATTTAGGCCATCAAACATACCTCCTAAAACTTTTTTTAGCAGGTATGGTCTATATGAGTACCTTGTTATGCAATTTAGTCTTATGAATGATCTCTTAATTTTCATTAATTTGATGAATGTGGTGTTCCACCCCTATTTGGATTCTTTTGTCGTGGTATTTGTTGAAAACACCTTTTTGTATTTTCACACTCTTAGCAACCATGAAAACCATATTGAGATCATTCGATGTACACTGAGGGTGAATCAGATTGATTCTAAGCTTCCTAAGTGACATTTCGAGATCAACAAGGTTCAGTTATTGGGTCATATTATCACTGAATTAGGCATATAGGTTGGCCTAGAAAAGGTTATTGCTACAGTTCCTGGGAGTAGCCCAAGTACGTGATTAATATATGGAGTTTTTTGGGGATATATGGATATTACTGGAATTTCATACAGTACTTCTCATGTCTTTCTTCACCTCTTATTGGAAATAAAAAGAAGGGTGTTATGTTCCTGTGGTAAGAAGCATATTAGAAATCCTTTTAGGATTTGAAAAGGTGGATTGTATCATCACATATTTTAACAATTCTAGAGCTAGGAATAAGTTATATAGTATTCTGTGATCAATCAATAATCATCCTAGGAGGAGGCACAGTGAAGGATGAAAAAGTTTTTGCATATGGATCTTGGTAGTTGAGACCACCAGAGAGAAACTACACAACACACAACCTTGAGCTAGCAGTAGTTGTCCATGTGTTACGTTGCTGGTGAAATTATCTATTGGGTGAGTGATTTGAAGTGTACACAGACTAAAAGGGTCTAAAATATATATTTTTTCACAATATAAATTGAACATCATATAAATAATATGGATTCAATACATTCAATCCTTTAATATTGAGGTTTCCTATATTCCTGAGAAGGGAAATGTGGATGCATATGCATTGATTCAGAAAACTCAAACACATTCCATAAAGGATTCCATTGATGAATGAAAGTTAAGGGAAATTATCTATGAACTATATATGTTGTTTCAAGATAGTCACAAGAGTTATTTCCTCTCATCCTTATTAATCACCAATTCCCCCTTAAGAAGGTAAAGAGGTAGTAATTTTTAGATCCCAAGGGATTAGATCTCTATGAGAGTATATCAGGAGATAAAACACTTTGTATTGGTATATGAATAGAGATGATATCTAGAATATACTTGGGAATGTTTTGTTTCCTATAGATATGAGAGGGGAGTTGATGCTCGAGTCCCATGATTCATAGTGGAAAGTTCAACCTATAATCTCTAAGATGTATCAAGGTATGCAATGACAGTATTGGTAGCCTCAGATGAAACATAAAATTTCAGGATTTATAACTAGGTGTTCCATGTATAAACAGGTGAAGGTAGAGAACCTGAGACCTAAAAGATTTTTACAGTCGATTCTGATCCCGGAATGGATATGGGAAGATGATTCCATGGACTTTGTAGTCAGTTTTCTCAAGTCTCTGAGAGGCAGTGATGCTTTATGGGTAGTTGTTGAAAAGCTGAAAAAAGTGGATCAATTCATACCTATCTGAAAATATTTTGTAGTCGATAAACATGGAAGAAAATATTTTTGTGAGATCATATGACTAAACGGGGTCCCACATACTATCATTTCAAATAGGGACACTCGATTCACATCACAGTTATAGAAGGGATTATAGAAGGATATAGGAACATTGGTACTTCTAAGAAGAACTTTCCACTCCCAAACATATTGAAAATAAGAAAAGAAAATACAGGTTCTAGGTGATATTCCTCAAGCATGTTTCCTGGACATCAATGGTTCTTAGGAGAAGCATATCCTTCTCGATGAGTTCTCCTATAATAAAAAAATTCAGGAAATGAATCATATGGATACTTTTTAAGACTTGTATGGAAGGAATTTCCATTCACCCTTGTGCTAGTTGGAGGTAGGTGGGCTAGCTCTAATTGGTCCTCATCTCATTCAGGAGAAATTAGAGTAGGTTTAGCTGATAAAAAATTATATGACTACTACTTAGTCTAGACCGAAAACATATGCAGAGAGAAACTGATGAACTCTAGAGTTCAAGGTTGGGGATCGTGTTTTCCTTCAGGTATCCCCCATGATATCGAATAGATGTTAATTAAATAAAATAAAGATATCACCTTGTTATATAGGACCATTTGGGAACTTAGAGAGAGTTGGTCCAGTAGCCTACTAGTTGCTACTACCCAAAAGGTACCATGCCATGGATGGAATCTTCCATGTCTCACAAATCTTCCAATGTCATGCCGACCTGTCTAATAGATTTGATCCTATGGATGTTTTGTTAGATCCCAATGCTACGTTTGAGGATTATCGAGTACGCATCGTTGACCAGGTCATGAAGGCTCTCTAAGGCTATTCAGCCCCTCTAGTACGGGGGCCATGGAATCAAAACCATGTGAATGATGATACATGAGAGAGGGAAAATGATGTACATGCCCAGTGTATAGAGTTGTTATTAGATGGTGTTTCACCACCCATGGAAGGTGAACATAGGGGCGAGTTATTTTAAGGGTGGAAGAATGTAAGAACCCAGTATTTCACTCGGTTATGGATCCTTTAAATTTAGGTCTAACTCATTATTTTGGACCTAATTTGGATGGATATTGAGTTAGTGAAGGTCCCATAGATTTTTGAGTTTTTTTCGAAGCCCGAAACCTTTTATTTTAGAAAAAACTATATGGATCATGTTTTATAGTAAACTGATTTGGAAGGCTTCACTATTAGATTACACCATGAAAATGTTATGTTTTTGGAAAGAGCCTTACCACATGGTTGACACATTGCATACCTAACCATGTGTCCTAACCCTACGAGTGACCATTTTTTCGGGTACTCATCTAAGGTTTGTTTATGGGTTTTTAAACATTGCACACAAACCTTGCACATGCTATTTTAGGTAATTTTACCATTTTACCTTAATGATCTAATTAAGAATCCTTCTTAATACTAATCTGAATTATTGATAGATTAACTTATTTGTCACTCATTTTTTAGCTCCTTGAAGGACTTAGTTGTGGATTAAAATATGTCCTTAGTTTAGGATCCGAACGAGCTTTTTTTCATCACGTTGCATGCACAACGGTAAGTACTTGAGTCCTTTTTAGCCGTTATTCTCATCTCTTACTCTCGACCTAGGTATTATAGTGTGAGTGTTTTTATTTTTCTCCCTGATATAATCCGTTCTAAGATGAATTATAGGGTGATATTAGAGGATAATTATTATACAACCCCAAGGTCAGTGGTCCTTAACTCATCTCTCATGTTCGTTGATTTTTGAATTTTTCATGTGGGGCCCACTAATTTCATTGGGTGTTATTTATTGAATTTATATTCCATGACTATAATCATTAAAACCACATGATTATAAAATTTACATATATTTGATTAATTTTTGGTGGTTACACCCACAACATCATCAATCCCATATAGCACGTTATGCGATAATTGGGTTTTTATTTTTTGACATGTTTGAGACACCATTTGGGTGTGACTTGGAATGACCCTTATAAGGGTAATCTTTTATGTATTAAATGTATTTATTAATATTGTGAAGTAAAAAAATGGAAATTACCATTTATTCTAACCACATGTCTATTCTATGGTAAATGTTTTGATTTATTTTGTGAATTTCCTAATGGAAAGTACCATTTATGCTCACCACTTGACCCACCCAAGGTAACAGCTTCAATTGATCATTAAACATGAAATGGAAATTGAAAAGTATACTAAGTATACGACTTGAAAATATTAAATGTAAATAAATAATTGGTTTCACGTCCATATCACCCCTTACCACATTAATGAAAGGTAGTAGAATATAAATTACTTATTGAATATGCCTTAAATGAATTTAATAATGGTTTCATAATACTATTCCTTATCACACTTATAAAAGGAAAGGACTGAACAAATTGAATTTATATACCTACCTTTGTTGTTTAATAGGAGTATCCTAACTCGAGGTCACCTTGTATTCTTATCAGGGAATTCTTTGAGCACATGGGAACACCATTCCTATTCAACGATGCGACTTTCTTAGGTTAAGACCCTCCTAAATCAATATCATTTTCTATCCTCAGAAGCACTGTATGAAAATATAGGATCCCTCACATTGTATTACAGGATTTGTTGGATACACTCCTTGGATATAACATTGAATAGTAGGTTCCCGGGTTACATCCCAAAGGGCCCAGTCACTACTTAGCCCCATATTACCTTTGATGATCACATGGGATTCTATAGGAACCCTATTGTGGAATGATTGGGAACTTGATCCTTGGATTACACTCTTAATACCTATCTAGAATTAGATAATACTGAGTTAGCATACCTTGAGGTCTATCTTCCCATGATCATTACATTCGAACATAGTTATTAAAAAACACCAATCATGGTTTCCTTGTTACATATTTGAACCTTCACTATTTGTACTATCACAAGCTAATTCCAGTGATGGATTTGACTGACACAGCCTACCAACATAAATTGAAATTACTTAATTAATTAATTAGTTATATTTATATACTCCAACCCAGTATTGAAGAAGGTACATGGGTATTTGGTGACATTTTGTAGTTTTACATTATATATATATATATGCTTGCAGTATATTAAATTTCCATTACACGAGATGTATTTTATAGACCCCATTGATGGTGGACCACTGAGATTTATCTAAAACCCTCTCTCGGATCCATTTGGTACCTGGAGTAGATTACATTGTTGTAGGTTTTGACAAAGGGAAATGTATCACTTAAAATACTAGATTTCTTGCAGTTTAGAATGGTGCTTGATAGCAGATGATTGAGGTAGATCTCAAGATGATTGGAATTGTATTTTTATTTCCATTTTACTTTTCTAAAACATGTTATTCCTACTGTATTTTAACCATATTTTTTAGTTTTCTATATACATGACATTTTATCATAAATTTTTGTATGTTATTATAGTTATTTCTATTATTGTAACTGTTGTCTCTATTTTTTCGTTGTGCCTTCTGTTTACTTATTTTTTTCTTCTATTTAACCCAGTTTAAATTTAACCATTATGATATACCTTTTTAACGAGAGTATAGTATCCCCAAGGACACAACATAGGCCCTTGATTCTAGTCTGAAATATCTGGCATTTTGGGAGATGCTCTTGAGGCCATGTGGCCCACCAGGCTTAGAGAACTTATTAAGTGGAATCAAGGTCTGGGACATCACAAATGAGAATTATTTTAGGACCATTCTTGAGAATATCAAAGGAAAATAGTAAAATAAAAAAAATACCAGGATTGAATACTAGATTCAGGATGCTCATTTTCATGGGAATAATGTCACCATGGATGAAATGTCAGTTGATGCTCCATTGAAAAATACATTCAAATATTGGAAAACATAAGAAAATATAACCAATATATGTAGTTTCATTGGTTTGATAGGTTAATTTTTTAAATTAATTAAATTTATTATGATTAGCTAAATCTTCGATTAGGAATACACCTAGATTTTCGAAGTTCACAATCACAATGGAATGTGAAGAATGTTTTAGAGAATTTATGAGGAGATTTAATAGTTCTCAGATTATGAATCTATAATTATGAAATAATGGATTTCTTATATATAGTGATATATCAAAGAAGGGAGTTGGTTATTTAATTAGAAATATTTTTATTGTTATGTCTTATGCATAAAGTTAGTAAAATACTCATGAAAAGAACTTTTCAATTCATGATCTTGAGTTTGAATCCGTAATATTTTATTTTAATATTACGAGACATTATCTCTATATTGAATGATGTGAGACATACATTGAAAATAAGATCCTACAATTCATATTTTTCTCATAAGGATATGTATATGAAGAAAAGGGGATGGCTATAACAAATCACATATTATTATTGTTCAATAAACTAACACCAAATGAAAGTAAAATATGGTAGTAGATGTATTAAGCTTGAACGATCATGGGGTTCTGACAACAATTGAGGATTTATAGGAATAAGATATTTACAAATATATTAATGATGGATATTTAAATTTTTATGGAAGGGGATAAAAAATTAATTTTTCTATTGATTTCAAAACCACCATTATTTGAAAAAATAAGTGAATTTTTTAATAAAGAATTATTTCAGGAAATATTAGAAGTTTTAAGACTTTTTTTGAAGTTAATATTCTAAAATTTAGAAAGAGACAATGTGTTCAATCTATAGTCGATATAAAAAATAATTATGGGATGATTATCATTACTCAAATTTATGTGTAAAATTAGCAGTACCAAGATGTTTGGGGATTTGAGGGAATATTTCTGGTGGGAAAACATGAAGTAGGAAATTTATGATTATGTGTCATGATGCATAGATTTTCAATAGGAGAAAGCTGAGAGATGGAATCCTAGAAGAGTTTTATAACTTATACCTATTACTATGTCAAAATGGGAGGTCATTACATTGGAATTTTTCAATGCAATACCAGAAACGCTTCTCCAGAGGCAATCCTCTGACCATTTATTAATTAAAGAAAAGAAAATGAGGTTCAAGAAGTCCAGAACAACAATTTTTCAATGGAATACAATAGAAACTAAGAAATAATTATTAAATATGGGATATAATTGATTACCTAACCAAATAAATATATTTTCTTTCTATAAGGTAAGAATTACCCATTTCTCACCTTTCATGATGACATATTAATGATTTTTTAAGATGTAATAGTAAAACAATCTCAATTATTTTTTATCATAAACCATTATTTATCTATAAACTTTATAATATTATTTATAAGTATTTGGATACAGAGATTGATTTGTGCGCCACTAACCATCATCAAATGGAGGGGTAATCAAAAAAATTTCAAACATTAGAAGAAATGTAGAGATTTTTCTCACATGACTTACAAGGTATGTGGGTTAGGTATTAACCTTTAATAGAGTAATAATATAGTAATATTTTATATTTATGTATTCTAATTGAATATTATGAAGCATTATATGGATATATATCATTCTCTAACTTGTTGGGATGGCGTTGGGGAATGGAAACTTATCGAACCATAAATTTTTGAGGAACCAAAAAAATGGCAAGTGTCATTTAGTATCTTGTCATTTCATCTCAAACAAAACCACAATAGTTATACCAATAAACAAAGGAAAGGTTTGTAATTTCATGTGGGTGACACATTTTATTGAATGAATCTCCACAAAAGGTTGTTATATGGTTATGAAAATATGGAAACTGATCCACAAGTACATCAAGCCAAATAAAATTCTAGAAATAATTTGAGATATGGATTATTTAAATTAAATATCACAAATAATTTGTACATTACATGATGTGCTACATAAGTCATTGTTATGGAAGTACATTCCATAAATAAAGCATGTGCTCACCTCGGAAGAAATTGAATTTCAACTTGATGTTTTTTTACTATGAAGAGACTATAAAAATTCCCGAAACTAGATACTTGTTCTTGTGTAATTAGATGAATATAAAGGTAAAGGTAATTTTGAGAAATCCTAAAATGTAGGAATTGACTTGGGAACAAGAGGATTTTATTAAGAATAACTAACATCATTTTTTAGAAGGTAACATCCATAAAACATTTAGGGGTAGAATTTTTATAAGAGAGAGGAACATAACATCTGATCCTCAATTAAAGTAAGTGGACATTAAATTTTAATAAAATATAAAAAAATTCATATTTTAATATTTAATTTCATAAAAATTATAATTTTATATTTTGAATATAGATTTTGAACTTACTTGGTCAAAATAATCTTGATAAGATTTTTTTTTAAATTTTCCCATAGAAAGAATATTTTGCAATAATAAAAAATGTAGTATTTAAATATCAATACTTATATTTATATTTATGTTTTATAATATGTATTATATAATTTTTTTTTGAATTTTTTATAGAAATAAAGTTATGATCATTTGGAAGAAAAATTGATATTTTTTATAAAACTAAATTTAAAAGGAATGATGTCATTACACATTAATTAATTAATGTAACATATATTGATGAATTATTTATATGAATTACATATATTATTTATATTAATAAATAAATGTATATCCATATGATGATGATAAATTGTCATGTAGTTAATATAAGACAATCTTTTTCTTGAAAAATGTTTATATTGAAAAACAGATTTTGACGCGTTTTACAGATTAATATTTAAATTAAATTCATTCTATTATGTGAACATAATTTTGTAAAATGGATTCCATATTTTAAATCAGCATAATTAATATTATTTATTATGGTAAAATTAATATTTCTCCATAATTAAAAGTAAAAACTTTAAAAATTAATTACCCAAATTAAGGTAAAAAGTGGTTCACCAATGTTGAATCTAAAATTATGAGGATAAAAATGACAAAAAACTAGCTAAAACATATTATTTAGATTCATCTTAGAATTATCCATTTCTTCTTCTAATATGATCTTTTTTTGATACATAGGTTTAATAAAGTGAAATGATATTATTGAAACAATTTCAAAAGTTACAAGTGTGACACTCACTTAATTTATATAAGGGCACATCCTCTGCTAAATTATTCACACTTAGAAATATATTTATCAATTTAAAAACCTACAAAAATAACTTCCTAACATATTTAGACACTTTATAGAGGTTATGGTATTTCTAAGAGGAAACCCCTATGGTCCTATGTACGATATCCAAAATTGTTTGTTCTAATAAAAGGTAATTGTCTTCACAAAGCTCTTTAATTTTAAATTATTCTTTTATAAAATTAAATTATATCTAAAAAATTATAATATAATTACATGAATATATATCATATATGTAGGTATAATTATTTTTATGGATAAATATTTATACATATCCTTTTCTATCAAATTGGAAATAAGTCTTTCATTATTTTGTATAATGGACTACTGCCCCACGAACTGATGTAATTTTTTTTCCATAAACTAATCACAAGGATAGTAATAATGATGTAAAAATTGTTTATTAAAGATAATTATGAATTAATATTAAATATTTCATTTTAGTATATCATCCACTTCTTTACCCATTAACCATTAAGGAAAATAAAGCGTCACTCGTGCATACATACTAACTACCATCTCCACAAAGCGATGTGATTCATTTCCCATGATCAAATTTTCATACTGATTAGACAAATTTATTTAATTTAAAAATATGATATTTATAAATTTAATATCATTATGGGTATTATAAAACTATATTCTATATATAAGAATTTTAAATTTAATGAAAAATCATGTATAGAAAACTGAAGGAGTCATCACATAAAACAATTGTAACATTGAAATATTATTAATGAATGAGTGATAAGATGCTATAATAGGTTTGTATATGAAATTATAAATATTTATATAGTAATTGAGGATATTTTTTTGACTTAAACGATATTAAATATTTTCATATGGTTATTTATTAGGAATGTTATTAGATTGGCAGAGGAAAATCATGAGAAATCAGTATTATTTATTCAATATATACATTATTGATAAGGAATATTATTTAAAAATTTATTTTATGATTAAATATATGTGTAATTCATTAGAGATTTTTTTTTGTTTGGGGCCTAGTAATAGATATCTTTTATATTCATCTATGGGTCTCCTGAGACAAATTAGTTTGAAAAGATAAATGGGGATTGGTGTATACTTACCCATTATTTTAAATAGTCTTAGAATAATTTATGGAAGATATAGATATCATTATGTCTTATTTAATGATTTATAATATTAATAATTTCCATAATTTATAGTTATGTTTTTATTTTCCTTGAAATTTTCCATGTATGCATGTTTTCTTATGTTTTTGATTAAGTGGAATGTGTTTCAGTAAATTACCTTGTTATATTTTTTATTCTATAATTACTCATGATATCTTCTAATTCAAGTAACCCATATTGAGCATTTTAGATTACTCTTATTTTGTTTCCTTTACTCAAAATATTAATATGAATTATATAAATGAGATTTGAGAATGTCCATAATTTTCATTTGTAATATTTTGTTTTCTATTCCCAAAATATAATATGTATCATGTTTGTATCTGGTTCTCCAATACTACTAAACAGATCATTTCTTCAGGAATAAAACCCTTTTATCTATGAAAATTTAACAATTTAACCACTATATTTGGGTTAATTTTATTTGTGCTATTTAAAAAAATATATAACATCAAATTGAAATATCAGATTACTTATATACCAAAATACATTTTAGGTCTAGTGTTTTAGGGAATTAGGAAAAAATCTCACAAAACAATACCTTTGTATTCATTTGATAATTTTCCACACTATTTCCTCCTTTATTAATTTTAAATATTTATTCCATATGTCCCATAAATTTTTTAAAAAATGAATCCTTTCTAGATATAATTTATTTTACACTAATAATTATATCATGGGGGAAACATAAGAAAGGTGAGATCAAATGCTTTGTAGGGGTAAAAATAGGAATTAACCATTAAATTCCATCGGTGAGAGTAATATTATAATAAGGTAACAGTGAAAAAATAATGGTTCATGAGCATAACATAAAATAATTCATACTAATAAAAACATGGATCCTTAATCTTGTGACATGAAATAATTCTTTATAAAATGAAAGAGTTAAAATATTTAATAATCATGTGCCATGAGATTTGAATCATGATAATAGGTACCATTATAAACTCCTAGAATTAATAATTAAAATGTCTTGGTATATTAGAACATCATTATCATATTAATCTTAAAATAAATCTTACAAATGAAATAATCTACCTTGTAAATTCCAACAATATATTAAGATAAACTTGTAACTAGTTAACTCCATCTCGTTATTCTAAACATTGGAGGGATATAATGGACCCACCCATCCTTATAATACAATTGAACAACTCTAAAAACATCCACCAATAGTTATAATAACTATATAATGAGAAAATAATTATTACCATGAATCTATAAACATAAAAAACCATTGTTCAATCATATATTTATTTAAAAATGGAAAAGAAAGGGGTTGCATGAAAATCTCTTTAAAAACTCATAATCCATATAGAGAAATAATATGCATGGTTTAATTTTTACATAACCCCCTGGAATAAAATGTAAAATAATGGGTTATTGTTTTTGAGGACTACAAATACCATTGATATATCATTGGAAAAATTCATGGGGAAAATACTGTTTCCTATTTTAAAAATACTTTTAAAAACTAAACATTTCATTAATATTAATAAAAAATATATTTTAAAATAACCTTTTAAGACTTAAATTTAATATTTAATTATGAAATATACATTATTGTGAAAAAGGTTGTTAATTAATATCTTTTAAAATAAAATAATCTTTTTAGACATTTGAAAATAAAGAGAAAATTTGTCATATGAACAATGTTAGAAAGATTATTTTCTAAAACCATTGTAAATAAATTTCAAGATAAATTAAAATTACCTTAATAAATCATTTAAATTTCAACAATAACATTTATGAAAATATTTTAGAAATCATGGATATGTAATAGAATGATTCCCAATCTAAAACAATATAAATGATCAGTATCACTTCCAAGAAAAATGTTTGATATACCACTATTCAATAAGTGATGGAATAGAAATTAAATATGTAATAAAAATTCTTAATTATAAGGGAATAATGGAGATGTTTTTCCAGAAAAAAAGAGCATATGATACCTGAGAGTATAATATATAAGATAAGATATGATAAAATAAGATGAAACTCTATCGTAAAAATCCATAATATTTTATTTTCTAATGAATATTAGGCCTGTGAAAGATATTAATTCAAATAAAAATTTGAAATAATTTACATAATGAGATAAAATATTTAAAATTTGAAATAGAAGTATACACAGATCATAGAAAAATGAATATTCATAACTCAAACATGTTTCCCAGAGAATGAAAATTGGAGATGAATAACCCTTACAATGATCATATCACTAAATAGAGAATTAATAAATAGAGTGATTATTTATAACAAGTTTAAATCCTTAAAAAAATTATTATTAAACTAAAGTCAATAAAATTACATTTTTTTCTTGATCTTGTTATATTACAACCAGTGAAAAATTGATATTACCCTAATAAAACAAATTATGTTAATAAATACCCAACAACTTGGTAACATTTAATTAAAATCAATTTGGATGTCATAATTTGAATTGAAAAATAAAATAGCATTAATAATGAAGTAATATTTATATAAAATATTAAAGGTGTAGTATATAAGGGATATAAAATAAATTATTTTTGCAACATTAAAATATATCTTAATGAAGAAAAATTCACATGGAATCCCTGAACTTCAGTCCAGACTTACTATGTATTTCATTTAACTCCTATATAATAAAATTATATTCCTTATTTAGATTTTTAATATACACATATATTCTTATTATATTTTCATACCACTCTTTAATTCATTTATTTTAATGAAATATTTAATTAATCAATTAATTAATTCCTTGTTTTCTGTTTTGAGGGCATTTAACTTGAACTTGAAATGATACATTAGTATGTTGAGTGTAGTCTAGTAGGTAATTATTATATAATACTATTGTATTAAATAAAATTTTTTATAATAAATATAATTCAAGAACAGCCCATAAATGGAGTACACAAAAAATGAATCACATCACTTCGTGGAGGTAACCCATAGGTACACACAGGTAATGCTATCATTTTACAATATATTGAATGGTAAGATATTAAATGATATATTATCGTTATTTATTGATAATTGTTACATTAATAATATATATATACATTAAATCCATCATTATAACCATCCATGAGTGTTAATGATGTAGAACGAAATCCATCGATCTGTGGACGTGGTATTCCACACATACGCATGAAAGATATTTTCATTCCACATTTACTGAAAAATAGATTAAAAATGGTTGTAAAATATTTAAAATAAAATCCAATTATAGAGGGTATAATTATGGTATTATATCATTTCTATTGTAGAATATTTCAATGTTTTTTTAAGAATAAGTAAAATGAAAATGAAAAATTAAGTGTTATATATATTCTTAAGAAACCACCTTCTCCCTATACCCTAATCCTTATATGTTGGTATCCTAATAATACCGGTCATGGAAATTAATGTTTGAGTAATAATTTTTTTGGTCGTTTCAAAACTATAGTGCTCCAAATGTGTGAGGAAGAGAGGATATAAAGAACCCTTTTATTAGTAAGGGGATGGGTACTCTTGGAATCAAATAAATTATTTAGTTAATATAACATAATATTCCGGGAAAATTGGATGGAAATTGATATAGTTCAAGTATTATATTATTATGGGTTTTAATCCTTTAAATTAAAAAATTTGGACAAAATTTGGTGATGTTTTCACCATTATCTCATAGTTTTAAGCCCTACGTTACCACTTTTGAGGATTACAATGATATCAGGGTTTTTAGTCTTTAGGGTTCATGAGATTTACTATAAAAGGTAAAGTGAACCATAAATTTAAAGTCATTGATATGATAAGACTTATACCATCATGTTGGAAAATTATGTCATTTTTAAGAATTTTTAATTACTAAGTAAAATATTATTTATTATAAAACAAAATTAGTGAAATTTTTGGAACTATTCATTTAAATTGAGTATAAATTCATATACATAACAATGTAATTTGAATTAATTAAATTTTAACATAATAAACATAGTTAATATTAACATAAAAGTTCACATATCACCATAATTTATCAAAAATATATTAATTTATATTTTTTAAAAATTATTTACTTTTATTTTTTCATTTCTTGTCCAAGTACATTGTCAGCATTGTATAACCATTTACAGGAATTGTATTATAAAAACAATTTTACATAAATGAAAATAATAAAAATAATTTCATTATTCTCAAAATAATATTTATTATTATTTTACAACTTATATTTAACTGTATGTGAACATATAAAATAAATTTAAAGTAAAGTGATTGACAATTTGTATTTTTGTTTACTTGAAATATTATATTAGTCATTATCAAAGAGAAAATGATATAAGTGGCCATAAATTTGGAGATTATGTTAATATAGATGATTTTAATTCCACTAGTAGGGTGAATTAAATTGTTATTAGTATTTTAATTCATTATCACACTAATTTTAAACAAAATTAACATTATTTATGCTTTATTATGGTAATGTCAATTTACCATAATTACTATTTATAATGAATAAAAATAAAATAGAACTATTTAAAAATATTAATTATTTTAATTCCAAAAAAAATAATCCATTTTTTCTAATTTAATTCAATTAAGTGGCATAGATTAAGTTTACAATAAACACCCAAAATACAATAGAAAGTAGTTTTCCAAAAAACATGTATTCTTTAGTATAAAATTTTTTATACAAAAATAAAGAATAAAATTGATTCTAATAGTATTAATTGAATTAATACTGTTAGAAATAAACTAATTTTACTTTGAAATAATTTGAAAATACTATGGATGTCTTTAAATTATTGAAACAAAAGCTAGTTTCCAATTAAAATTAATATTTTATATTATTCAATGAAAAATTATTTTTTTTGAAAAATCCCAATATATTATCCTATGATAATTTTGATATGATGATTTAAAAAATTACATCATTTTTATCAAATAAAATTTTGAAAAGTGGAATAAATAATTTATAATATTTACTAAAAAATAAAAATGAAAACTAATTTTTATGAAAATATATTTTTAAGGAGAAAATTAGTTTACTAAAAACTCAGTTCTTATTTTATAAGAATTAATTATTAATTTTGGATTACATAAAACATTTATAATTTCCTTTTATAATATGGATTTAATATTTATAACATTCAATTTAAATAATATTAATTGCTATTACATTTACAAATTAACATTTTTACAAAATGTCATAATTCAAATAAATATAGGTGTTTCATGTAAAGAAGGCTATCAATAATAATGTGATTTTAAAATATCAGGGTGTTATGTTCTTAGAATTTAATAAATTGAAGAGGTATAATTTCAAATTGATCTCAGTAATGAAGATTTTAACATTTAAATATACATTTTCTAAAAACTATATTGAAAAAGGGTTAATAAAACATCATTTTGAAAAAAGGGAAAGGGAAATATGAAGGTCATATTTAATTACCCATAAATTGGTTACTAAGTTGGAGAAAATTATTGGAAAAATATAATATGGACTTGGAGGAAAATATTAATGTGAAAATAATGATTAATATCGATATATAACATTAATTTTAAGAATAATAATGATCATTATAATGTTAATGAACATAAATCCATAATACAATGAGGTATGACAATGCCCATAAATTCATTAGAAATAAAGGTAATTGGATAAAATTTATTTTATTTCAATATCCTCATCCAATAATTGTAGAATTACATTTCCATATAAACTAAGAACTAAAGGAAATATACAAAATTTATTTTCATCAAATGAAGAAAACATAATTTCATAATTTGGGTGCATGCTTCAATCTATTTCCACCTCCATCTCATACTTTAACCAAAATTTTGAATATAAATATTTATTTCTTGATGCCCTGTAAAAAAATCTAATTTACCATGATGTATATAAAAGGATAAAATTAATTTATTCCTATATTTACTAAAACCAAAATAGTTTTCACAATGTAAGATAATACTACAAATAAATTAACCATTATATGATGAAATAATACATTAATCTACAAAATTAACCAATAACACCAATTTTTTATCATTGATCTTTCCATAAATAGAAGTATATCCCAATTAACCTCTATAAACTGCACATTAAAGGTTTTCTCATACCTTTAATCATACATCCCTAAAAATTTAATATTATTATTAAAACATAAATCTCTATGTTATAAAAATGTGTAATATATACCTCAACGGAATAAAACATATCAAAAATTATCAATAATCACATTAAAATCCCATTATATAAAAACCACACATGAGGCCTTTATGAATTTTAATTTATGATCATCCTTGAACTTATAAACTCATGATGGTTTCTAAAAATATAAAGTTAAACTCACATGAATAAATCATAATCTCCAATGTTATCTAACCATTACATTGATACTAACTATTCAAGCCTCAATCCCGCACTCCCAGATCCCATGTTAAAAATATAATACTTATATTTATGGAATTGATACCAATAATTATGATCTAATTTCAATCATCCAAAAATAACAACATAAAATTTAAATATTGTATCAGTTATATACCCAAGGACCGTATATGTTTTGAGTTATAGAGAATTAGGATGAACTCTCACAACAAAATACCAATGTTTTTATGAGAGTATTTTCCCAAATATTTATATTTTTATTATTTTAAATTATATATTTTAAAATCTAAAAAAATTCTTCACACATGAAACCTTTCTATAAATAAATAATTTAACATCAATCTTCATTACATTGGAAAATGGTTAATATAAGAAGGGTTAACTAAAATTCTTAGGACGGGTAAGCATAAACACTGAATATAAAATTTTATTGGTGATAATATGATATGAATAAGGGCATGATGAAATAATCTAGTTTCATGATCATAAAATAAGATAATTCATACAAATAAAAATATGTAACATTAATAATGTGACACAACATGTAATGCCCCGACCCAAGTTACCTAGAGTCGGTGCATTATTACATAACATTGGCATGATCACAAGAAAGATCAAATCTCGAAAGACCAATTGGTTTAGTATCCTTGGAAACACAAGATATATTCATAAAGTTTTACATTACATCATAAAGTGAAAAACTACTAAAACAACATAGTCTCCATATTCCACACTCATATCCCCAAATAAAATCTCTACAGGTCATTCATAACTAACTTCTTCACATCCTAGGAAAAATAAAACAAAGAAAAGGGGTGAGCTCAAATGACCAGTAAGGATAACAATATAGAGGAAACTTTCAAAAATAAGCATAAACATTTAAGGCAATGCATTACTAAAACAAAAGCCTTTTAAACTTGAACTTCAACATAGTATGGCAAAAGTAAAATGAAATAATTCCATTTACATATTCACATGGATATTCTACTAATCGAATAATCACATGAAATATCAATAACCACTTTCATAATGATGGAATTCATAATGCCATACTATCATAACCACATAGCCAAGGCCTCGAGCCAAGACTATAAAAAAGATTTTTCCAAGGCCTTATGCCAAGACACTAGTTTGTCTCATGAGACCTACTGATGCATCGAGGAGATATAGCGGGCTCCACCCGTCAGTTATTATGTCCAATTAATTCCTCATATGAACAGGTTTAAACATAACATAAACATTCGTATTAAAACTAGTATACGAAATGTCAATACTTTAACCACAAACCATGAATGGTATAAAAATAGCACATCCACAGTCAAACATAACTCATTCGATACAATATGGAAGATTGTATTGTATCACATTAACCTCAATAAATAATAATTAAGGATGTTGACATAGATGAAAATAATCATCAAAACTATTTGAGAGAAATATCTCCCTTTTTCTTGAAATCATTTAAAATTCACACTATTTGTCAAGAAGCCATTTAAAAATAGATTTTTGAATCAAAGTGTCCCAAACCACTTTGAAACTTTTTAAAAGGAGTTTTAATTTCTATACTTTAATGTCCATATAAATAAATCCTTAAAACCATTTTTAAAACATGGACATTAATGAGAATGATTTAGATGAATAATTCTTTAAAACATTTCAAAATGGTATTTTAGTTAGAGTTTCTAACCAAAAGAGAGACACTTGAATACAAATAATTGAGGTAATAAAAACTTTTTAATATCATGAGAACAATTGGATTCATGATATACTATGTCAAAGTACATTATATACACCACATAAAAGTGATTTGGTGTATATCAACAAAGAAGTCTCAATGGAATGTTAGTTGAGATGAAATCTCTTATAAAGGCCGTATCCTTCGGTTAAGGATAAATCAACGACATAATTATGTGTGACAAATATAAATACACTAAATATTATTGAATATTTAGTGTAAATCAATCAGATGACATTCACACATATTCTTGTAAAAACAACACCAATGAATTGGATATTTAACTCAACAAATGGAGATTGAGTTAAAATTATTCTTATCAAGTTCATACCAATCACTTGAGAATTTATCAATGGAGTGATTATGTGTATCAAAAATATATCCACAGAAAAGGGAGTGGAAATTATGACATAATCAAATGAATAGTGATTCCACACATAATCGTGGAGTAATATAATCAATGAAATATGCGTAAAGCCAAATAAGTGGAAATTGAAATTTCGAATTCCCTTATCGATTAGGTAACATACGAAACATACACCCATGAAAGAAGGATCATAAAATTATGATTTATATACCCATGAATTAAAGTATAATACACAATGAATACAATTACGAGTAGTACACATACACCACATGTAATAAATAAGTGGTGAATAATGGAATTCTCATGAAATTAAGAGTGAGATAAGAAACCCCTTACTTTGTACTTTTTCCTTGGTTGACGGTAGGTTTACCTCCTGTATAATGGTGAAATAATTGTTATTGAATTATACAAGAATCATTTACTTTAATATGATATCATATATGATCTTTTAACATTGATTTGTTAAAAATATCTTAGAATTATCGTCATTTCAGGTGTTAACGGGTTCATTTTACTTGTTTTTCTTTGTTATGTGAGCCATATTCGTTATTAATGGGATGTATATTATTCATATCCAGAATGATATCAAGTCCTTAGATACTATTTTTAAATCATAAAATTATAATTATACTTGAATGGATATTATGGAGAATGAATATCATTGCGTTCGTGGAGACGGTAGTCCATACGTACGCACGAGCGACAATATCATTATTTTGATATTAAAATAATATATAATTGGATGGAATATCAGATATACAGAATCATTATCATGTTATATTTATTATTTACATGAGTTACACATCATTATTATACCCATCCAAATAATAATATATTGAATAACAATTACACCACGACGTGGAGATGGTAAGCCGTACGTACACACTTATGGTGACATGTTATTCAAAGGATGGATAGAATACTGAATATGGTTGTACCATATTTATAATAACATAATACTATATATATTATACTGGAGTTATTATTTTATAATGGTAAAAACAAAGAAATAAGAAGTGGAAGAAGAAAGGAACTTGAAAAGGGGTGGTGAAAACATTACCTCTTCTTCGGGTTCTTCCTTTTGATTTGATCAAAAGGGATCCTTAGGTTGTCTTTATGATCAAACTAAGGCCTCTAGGTTGTATTTAGGGAAGTTTAGAGAGTATTTGGTCAAGGTTTGTCTGAACCAAAAGGCTTTGAAGGTGTGAAGAAATGAGAAGGAGGAGTGCCCTTTTATAAGAGGGGTGAGGGGCACCTTTGGAAAAGCTAGAAATATTAATTTATAATAAATTCATATTCGGTTTCTAATGGATACAAAGTTTATTATTTAAATTTTAAGGTGGGTATGGGTCAAAAACAACTCAACCAGTAGAATTTATACAGGTTTGGGT
Source organism: Viscum album (assembly GCA_963277665.1). NCBI lineage: Eukaryota > Viridiplantae > Streptophyta > Magnoliopsida > Santalales > Viscaceae > Viscum > Viscum album. The sequence continues at coordinate 691,807,915 of OY728122.1, forward strand.
ACTTATATTAACCTTATCATTATGTATTAACTCTTAGTTAATTAGTTTCACTTTTACAATGTCTTTTTTATTTTTATATAATATGGTTAATAAACGTACTATATACATCAAAGAGACCCCCAAGTGGTCCATTAATGATACACATATCATGATATAAGTATCGTTGAAGAACCTTAGTCTTTTAGGAATTTAATATCAATTAATAATATAATATTTGTTTTAAAAACTCCTTTATGTCAATTTTGACACTATTCAACAGTTGATTTTTTTGAAACTCATAACAGAATGATTACTTAGAAACAATTTAATTAAATCATTCCTAACATGTCATATTAACTTAGAAAATTATTGTAATTCATAAAAAGTCTCAAATGATATTTATTTGTGTATTTATAATATCAATTATTTTAATTTTTTTACTATTATGGTAATTACTGCATCATCATTGTGTCATAAATAAATTAAATTATTTAATGTCTAAAAATTATAAATGAAATATAATTATGTACTAAATCTTTTTATCTTTATAATGAATATTTATAGTCGAAACTCCAACATATATAACCCTATGTAAAAATTGTTTTTCTAAAAGATATATGCTTTTGTCATTTTTGTATTCATTTTAACTTAATTAAAATAAATTGTCATTATCACTTACAAGTGGATCCATGGGGTCCCAAAATCGACCCAAAGATGCCCATTGTCGACCATGTATCAACCAATAGGGTTAAGACACGTTTTAGGGCAATTTAGTATTATTATAATATTATTTTTTTAACCCTTGTTTACCGGATTTACCCTTTAACCATGGTAAATAAAATATTTACCGAAGTAATTATCCAAAATGTCTAAAAATAAAAGTTACCTATTTACAAAATTTGAAAATCCTGATTCCAAATATGGAATCCATTTTTACAAATTCAAAACATAGAAGTGGAAGAAATTAATTTAAAATTAATTCCCGTTGTTAAAACAAAAAGCGTGTTTTTAAGAGATAATAACTATCAAAAGATTGGCACTTGTTTATGTCTGGTTTAAATGTGAAATTATGTTCAATGACCCACATTGTATTAAATGGTAAAAATATATTCTAAATATACTTTAAAACCACTAAAATTCATAATTTATCACTATTAATTATTTTGATTAAAAAAGTTATTTTTAATTAAAATTTAGTAATTTTCACTATTCATCAAAATATGAAAGTTATCCGAAAAGTACCCAAATTTCACCCTAGGATAATTTCGATATTCCGAATCCAAAAATGAAGTCCATTTTGAGAGATAGAATTTATAAAATTTCAAAAAGTAGGTATTACTATTTATAATGGCTAGTTTGATTGGTTATAGTGTGTTAAAATCTCGAAGTTGCGTACAATGCACGCCATTGCATTATTCGAAAGGAAACGTACCGTGGAAGCTTGGGGTGTTACATTCTCCCCTCCTTCAATAAATTGCATCCTCACAATTTTTAAAATTTTTCTTGGGAATATAATGGAAAGTCCCACATTGGAAAAAGAGTCAATAAAACTATCACTTTAAAAGAAAGAAAGAGAGGTATAAAGGTAATCCAAGATAACCCATACTCGGATTCCATGTAAGAAAACATGGATATGGATGATAAACTAAGTGTAAAGTTCTGATGGAGAGGGATAGAAATCATTATCAGGATAAAGTTAACAATAAGAAAACCACAAACTTGTGTTGGGACAAACGACCATTAGTCTCCTAGTAGGAAAGTAAACGAACAACATTTTTTTATTTTAAGTTACATTTCATAAGGAAGAGGAATTCATTTATGATATTGACTAAAAACATAAAGAGATATAGTTACATTTTAAGTAGAGTTTCATTATTTAATAACTTTTTACCAGTAACTTATTTTATTTTGAACAATGAGTATTCAAGAAGAGTTGGTCGCAATAAAAGAGCTAGAATAAACTTCTATAGAAATACGTGATCCATGTAGGATAAACTATATATTTAACTTGTCTTTAGGGATTAATCAAAACCAAAATGGTTAGTATAAGATCTGATGATCCCCCAAATGTATATTCTATTAGAGAGAAAAATACTAATCTTAATTTCTAAAATTAAACCAACAATACCCCAAAGTTAAATAAATACCATTCAATAATAAATTCTCCTTAAAATCCTTCAATATAATCCAAAATAGTATTGAAACCCAAAACTTATAAGAATGTAGTCTTCCACGTTAAATTGTATCTCCAAATGACATCATCTACTCTTAAAGTCGCCTACTTGAAAGTAATTAACCTAATCACATATTCTTTATTATAGGTTAATCATTTCCATAAATAACCCAAATCACTATAGATCCATAATAAAAACATAAATAAAAATCCACCATTACTCTTCTAATGACATCCCATAGTATTCTACTTTCCTTGGACATATAGTGTTCCCAACAAAGTTAACATCTTCTAAAATAACATTTTTCACTTAATCACCAAATCATTTTCCTATACTAAGGGTATTCATTTGATAAGACATAAGAACCCAAATCAACATATTATTGATCAATACAATCATTTAACTAAAGAAAATAGTCACACTAACCAGGGACTTCACTTAGTCCAGTGGTAGGCGATAAATCCCAATCGCACTTTGGTTGTGTGTTCGATTCCCACAGCTTTGTCCGACGCGACGGGTTGTCACACGATCTACGTGTTGTCCTTTTTCAAAAACTATATTTTATAATATTACCAAAATGAGATAAATTCCTCAAAATAACATAATTTAACCACAAATGTTATATCATACCTTGCATTTTCATCCCAAATTATAATAACTTATAATTTTCTCAAACCCCAATGATCATATAAAACCAAATGGTTATTTATACCTATATCTACAAGAGAAGAGACAATTCTTCCTCAAATATCATTCTCACATGGAAAACTGCGGGGTTACAAATACAAGAGAAAATTATTCCAAAGTAAACCCATCAACAAGGAGCACTAATACTTTTTAAACATTTCTCCAACCATTTATTTCCACATAGCTTCTTCTTTGACCAAGAAAATATCCTATAGAATAGGACATTCACTCGCGTAATGGCCAGGTCCCCTACATTTACGGAAAATGACTGTAAATGGACTCTTGGGACCATTTTTATCTTCTTCCGTAGTACTCTTCATTTTTCTTTGGAAATTCTTCACTTTATGTCCTTTCTTCCCGCACGTAAAGAATTTCTTTGTCCCATTGAGACACTTTCCTGGGTGTCTCCTTCCATATTTCCTGCATGATGAAAATTGAGGGTTCTTTTCTCCATGGTCTCCATTGCTGGAGATCTTATCATTTATCACCTTTCTCTTCCTTGTTGATTCTGGGAGTCGGTTAATATATATGTTGTTGATCATATTTTTGGAAAACTGATTTGGCATAAAGACGATATCTTTTACGCCTATCAACATTCCATTTTGTTGCTCATTGCCACCACCGTTCCCACCTTGTACATCATTCTCAAAGTCACTATGACTTCCTTGGAATCCAGCAATTGACTAAAACCAGAAAGCATTATGTGAGTAACAGTAGTCGTAAAATCATTTAGAGATTAAAATGTCACCATATTCTCAATTTGAAACATATTAAGATTAACCAAGGTCATTTACTCTCATTTTATATATATATTACTTAAATCGGTTTGTAAAGAAAATGTAAATTATACTAAGCATATCCCCCGAGAGTGTCGTAACCAAGAGTGTAGTAAGGCCCATTGTCGTGCACCAGTTCCCATTCGAGTCTAGCTCAAAGCGGTGTTTTCGGGTTTTACCCCTAGGTACATCTGTGCCAGAGCCGCCTCTACCTGCTCGTATCCAGACAGGGATGTATTGCTCAAAAAACTCACAAAATATCTACAATACCAAAATTCTTGGAAGTTCTTCTATACTAATCCTCAAAGTTCATCTTAGGTCTACATGCTCTAATCGTAGTTTATCTAAATCTAGCTTCCAAGGTTTGTACTAAACTTCCTCTGATACCAACTGTAACGCCCTGACCCCAGTTACCTAGAGTCGGTGCATTATTACATAACACTGGCATGATCACAAGAAAGATCAAATCTCGAAATACCGATTGGTTTAGTATCCTTGGAAACACTAGATATATTCATAAAGTTTTACATTACATCATAAAGTGAAATACTACTAAAACAACATAGTATCCATATTCCACACTCATATCCCCACATAAAATCCCTGCAGGTCATTCATAACTTACTTCTTCACATCCAGGGAAAAATAAAACATAGAAAATGGGTGAGATCAAATGCCCAGTAAGGATAACAATATAGCGGAAACTTTCAAGAATAAGCATAAACATTTAAGGAAATGCATTACTAAAACAAAAGCCTTTTAAACTTGAACTTCAACATAGTATGGCAAAAGTAAAATGAAATAATTCCATTTACTTATTCACATGGGTATTCTAGTAATCTAATAATCACATGAAATATCAATAACCACTTTCATAATGATGGAATGCATAATGCCAGACTACTATAACCACATAGCCAAGGCCACGAGCCAAGACTACAAATAAGATTTTGCCAAGGACTTGTGCCAAGACACTAGTCTGTCTCATGAGACCTACCGATGCATCGAGGAGCTATAGCGGGCTCCACCCGTCACTTATTAAGTCCAATGCATTACTCATATGAACAGTTTTAAACATAAAATAAACATTCGTATTAAAACTAGAATACAAAAATGTCAATACTTTAACCACAAACCATGAATGGTATAAAAATAGCACATCCACAGTCAAACATAACTCATTCGATACAATATGAAAGATTGTATTGTATCACATTAACCGCAATCAAGAATAATGAAGGATGTTGACATAGATGAAAATAATCATCAAAACTATTTGAGAGAAATATCTCCCTTTTTCTTGAAATCATTTAAAAGTCACACTATTTGTCAAGAAGCCATTTAAAAATAGATTTTTGAATCAAAGTGTCCCATAACACTCTGTAACTTTTTAAAAGGAGTTTTAATTTATAAACATTAATGTCCATATAAATAAATTCTTAAAACCATTTTTAAAACACTGACATTAATGAGAATGATTTAGATGAATAATTCTTTAAAACATTTAAAAATGGTATTTTAGTTAGAGTTTCTAACCAAAAGAGAGACACATGAATACAAATAATTGAGGTAATCGAAACTTTGTAATATCATGAGAATATAGGGATTCATGATATACTATGTCAAAGTACATTATATACACCACATAAAACTGATTTGGTGTATATCAACAAAGAAGTCTCAATGGAATGTAAGTTGAGATTAAATCTCTCATAAAGGCCGTATCCTTAGGTTAAGGATAAATCAATGACATAATTATGTGTGACAAATATAAATACACTAAATATGATTGGATATTTAGTGTAAATCAATCAGATGACATTCACACATATTCTTGTAAAAACAACACCAATGAATTGGATATTTAACTCAACAAATGGAGATTGAGTTAAAATTACTCTTATCAAGTTCATACCGATCACTTGAGAATTTATCAATGGAGTGAATATGTGTATCAAAAGTATATCCACAGAAAAGGGAGTGGAAATTATGACATAATCAAATGAATAGTGATTCCACACATAATCATGGAGTAATATAATCAATGAAATATGCGTAAAGGCAAATGAATGGAAATTGAAATTTCGAATTCCCTTATCAATTAGGTAACATACGAAACATACACTCATGAAAGAAGGATCATACAATTATGATGTATATACCCATGAATTAAAGTATAATACACAATGAATACAATTACGGGTAGTGCACATACACCACATGTAATAAATAAGTGGTGAACAATGGAATTCTCACGAAATTAAGAGTGAGATAAGAACCCCTTACTTTGTACTTTTTCCTTGGTCAACGGTAGGTTTACCTCCTGTATAATGGTGAAATAATTGTTATTGAATTATACAAGAATCATTTACTTTAATATGATATCATATATGAACTTTTAACATTGATTTGTTAATAATATCTTAGAATTATCGTCATTTCGGGTGTTAACGAGTTCATTTTACTTTATATTATTTGTTATGTGAGACATATTCGTTATTAATGGGATGTATATTATTCATATCCATAATTATATCAAGTCCTTAGATACTATTTTTAAATCATCAAATTATAATTATACTTGAATGGATATGATGGAGAATGAATCTCATCGCGTTCATGGAGACGGTAGTCCGTACGTACGCATGAGCGACAATATCATTCTTTTGATATTAAAATAATATATAATTGGATGTTATATCATATATCCATAATCATTATCATTTTATATTTATTATTTACATGAGTTACACATCATTATTATACCCATCCAAATAATAATATATTGAATAACAATTACACCACGGCATGGAGACGAGAAGCCGTACGTACACACGTATGGTGACATGTTATTCAAAGGATGGATAGAATACTGAATATGGTTGTACCATATTTATAATAACATCAAATTATATATATGATACTAGATTTATTATTTTATAAAGGTAAAAACAAAGAAAGAAGAAGTGGAAGAAGAAAGGAACTTGAAAAGGGGTGGTGAAAACATTACCTCTTCTTCGGGTTCTTCCTTTTGATTTGATCAAAAGGGATCCTTAGGTTGGCTTTATGATCAAACTAAGGCATCTTGGTTGTAGTGAGGGAAGTTCAGAGAGTATTTGGGCAGGGTTTGGCCGAACCAAAAGGCTTTGATGGTGTGAAAAAATGAGAAGGAGGAGTGCCCTTTTATAAGAGGGGTGAGGGGCACCTTTGGAAATTCTAGAAATATTAATTTATAATAAATTAATATTCGGTTTCTAATGGATCAAAAGTTTATTATTTAAATGTTAAGGTGGTTATGGGTCTAAAACCACTCAACCAATAGAATTTAGACTGGTTTGGGTACTTATATTAACCATATCTTTAAGTATTAACTCTTAGTTAATTAGTTTCACTTTTACAATGTCTCTTTGTATTTTTAATTAATATGGTTAATAAACATACTATATACATCCATGCGACCCCAAAGTGGTCCATTAATGATACACATATCATGATATTTGTTTCTTGGCCGAACCTTAGATTTTTAGGAATTTAATATCAATTAATAATATAATATTTGTTTTAAAAACTCTTTTATGACAATTTTGACACTATTCAATAGTTGATTTTTGTGAAACACATAACAGAATGATTACTTCTAAAAAATTTAATTAAATCATTACTAACATGTCATATTAACTTAAAAAATTATTGTAATTCATAAAAAGTCTCAAATTCTATTTATTTTTGTATTTATAATATCAATTATTTTAATATTTCACTATTATGGTATTTACTACATCATCATTGTTTCATAAATAAATTAACTTATTTAATTTATAAAAATTATAAATAAAATATCATTATGTAGTAAATCTTTTTGTCTTTCTAATTAATATTTATAGTCGAAAAGCCAACATATATTACCCTATGTAAAAATTGTTTTTCTAAAAGATATATGCTTGTGTCATTTTTTATATTCATTTTTAGTTAATTAAAATAAAGTGTCATTATCACTTACAAGTGGATCCATGGGGTCCCAAAATCGACCCAAAGATTCCCATGGTCGACCATGTATCAAAAAATAGGGTTACGACACGTTTTAGGGTAATTTAGTATTATTATAATATTATTTTTTTAACCCTTGTTTACCGGATTTACCCTTTAACCATGGTAAATAAAATATTTACCGAAGAAATTATCCAAAATGTCTAAAAATAAAAGTTACCTATTTACACAATTTGAACATCCTGATTCCAAATATGGAATCCATTTTTCCAAATTCATAACACATAAGTGGAAAAAATTAATTTAAAATTAATTCCCGTTGTTAAAACAAAAAGCATGTTTTTAAGAGATAATAACTATCAAAAGATTGGCACTTGTTTATGTCTGGTTTAAATGTGAAATTATGTTCAATGATCGACATTGTATTATATGGTAAAAATATATTCTAAATATACTTTAAAACCACTCAAATTCATAATTTATCACTATTAATTATTTTGAATAAAAAAGCTGTTTTTAATTAAAATTTAGTAATTTTCACTATTCATCAAAATATGAAAGTTATTCAAAAAGTACCATAATTTCACAAAAGGCTAATTTCGATATTACGAATCCAAAAATGAAGTCCATTTTGAGAGATATAATTTATAAAATTTCAAAAAGTAGGTATTACTATTCATAACGGCTAGTTTGATTGGTTATGGTGTGTTAAAATCTCGAAGTTGCGTACAATGCACGCCATTGAATTATTCGGAAGGAAACGTACCGTGGACGCTTGGGGTGTTACACAACATAAAGATTTAATAAGGGAAAGAGTCATAGTAATCAACAAAAATCAGGCATGTGAGGACAATATTGATCATATGTAAAACTTAAAATAAAAAGGAAGCCTAAAACTGTGTTTTTATATTGTAACATCATTATCATATCACTCTACAAACAGTTTTACAAAAGGAATAAGCTAGCTGGTAAATTTGATAAATATTTTTTGTGAAACCTATAACTTGTTAACTCAATCTCTTTACCGAATCCATTAATGGGATATAAAATACCCATTAATCGTTGGTTTATAGCAGAATCAACCATCATTCATCAATAAATATTTCCCAGTACTATATAATGAAAAATATAACTTGAAGCTTGAAATTTTCAACATAACAATAACAATTGTTCATTCATAGCTTGATTCACCCATGCAAAAAAATAAGTTCAATGAACATATTTTTGTAACAATAATGATCCATACATATAGAGTATATGGATTGTATAATTACAACATATATGTAGTGGATCAATAGTAACATCATGTATTATTTTTGTTAAGGAATATAAATACCATTAAAATATCATTAAAAACATCCATGGTGAAAACATGATTTTAACATTTCAAACAATAGTAAAAAACATAAAATTTTCTAAATAATAGGAAAAAAATATTTTAAATAAAAATGGATGATTTTAAAGGATTTTTTAATGTTATAATATTCATGATTATGTAAATTTTAATTAATTCCAATGTATTAAAAATAAAACATTCCTTTAAAACTAAGGTAAAGTAAATCAAATGTTGTTGTATTAAATGTTTTAAAGATATTAATTTTTTAAAAACATTTAAAATATTTTCAAATATAATTTAAAAGGACATTAATAAATTATTTATGTATGAATATTATTATTTTGATAAACATTTTAGAAGACCTAGATATGGAAGATAATGATTCTTGGTCTAAATATATATACAAGATCAATATCACTTACAGAAAACATTCTTGATGGTTTTTAATAAAAAATGGAGTAAATGTAGATTAAAAATTGAAATCACATTCATATCCAGAGTAGATGAAAAATTATTGGTTTTAATAAAATAATAGAACATGATCCCTCCAAAGGGAACTTTGAGGATAGACAATCACGAAATTCTATGACTTTTTATCCTAAAAATTGTTACTGTTTTGTAACTTTTCAGTCTTAATCCTTTGAATGAAATGAAGTCAAAAATTATGATTTTGTGTTAAAAATATATATCAAAAAATGTGTGGAAATAACAAATAGAAAAATTACAATTTCAAACATAATCTTGGAATAGAATAATCATTGATTAATTGATATGACCCAAGGAAAGTAAATTTAGTTATTAAACTCCTCTCCACTTGGTTTTATTCATTTAAAATACATTAGGATTTAATAATTTAAATTATAACATAAAATACCCTAAATTATGAATTATCCATGATATAAGATTTAAAAGTGGTATTATATAGAAAATATAATATAAATTCGGTGCATAACATTATAACACTCCTCAATTAATGGAAATTGTGTCGAACACCCTAACCTTGACTCCAAACATCCATTTATATCCTTTAATGTATGTATAATAAAATGATATTTACTGAATTATTTTTAAAGAAAAAATTAAATTTTTATTACATTATCATTAATCCATTTAATTCATCAATTCAATGACATATTTAATTACAAAACTGGTTAAGTCCGTGTTGTGTGATTGGAGGATGTTCATTTCATAGTTGAAAAACAACATTGGTATATTGTTAATGATCAGAAAGAAAATTTTATATCATATATTGAATAATAATTATGATACATTTATCATCATTTTTCATTAAATTATTTTTTATAACTATATATTTTTGTCATACATGGAAAAAAATATCACATCACCTCGTGGTGGTGGTAACACACACGCACACACGAACAATGTTATAATTTTAATAATGAATGAAGTGTTGGAAAATATATGTTATATTAACAATAAATAATGATAATTATGTCATTAATATAATTTATATACATCTAATTTTTCATTATAACCATCCATTAATGTTTCTTATGGAAAATGAATCACAACGCTTCATAGAGGTGGTAGTCTACACGTACGCACACATAATGTTTTAATTCCCCATTTGTTATAAAATGGGATGAAAAATGATTATAAAATAGTCATAATAATATAAAGTATATATAATACTATTATTTCATTATAGAGTCATTATTTTATAAAATTTTACTTGGGTTTAATAATATATAAAATGAAAATGTACAATTAAGAGTTATAAAAATTCTTCAAAAAACCACCATTATCTTACACCTTCATACTTATAGGATTGTATTTTGATTAGAACAGATCCTCTTAATCATGGAAAGGAATTTTGGGAGGTAATTTTCCAGGGATTTTCTTATCTATAGTGCTCAGAAGGTGAATGGAAGAGAGAAGTGGGGTTTCCCAATTATAAGTGGAGAGATGAATACTCCTGGAATTACATAAATTATTAAATTGATATAAATTAATTTTCTTGGGTAAGTAGAAACGAATTGATACATTTATAGGATATGATTATTATGCGTCTAAATAATTCCAGGAAATTAAATTTGTACAATTTTAGTTGATGATTTCATATTTATCTCTTAGTATTAATCCTCTATTAATCCTATTGATGATTATCGAAAAACCTTTTTTTTAATATTTATGGATAATGAATGTTACTAAAAAAAGGAAAAGTAACACATAAATGGAAAATGGTTGATATTATGGACCATATTACATTAAATAATACAATTATACATTTTCTTAAAATTTAGTATCATTTACAAAATTATTGTTTATTATAAAGTATCATTCTTCTATAATAATTTATTGCTATTATATAATAAATAAAAACTATAAATTAAGTAATAATATAAAAAAATTTATTTACTCTCATAATAAAATTTAATATTATATGTTTTTATCACTATGTGAACATATAAGAGATATTTATAAGAAAGAGAGAGATATTTTTTGTTTTTCTTTACTTAAAATATTATATATGTTTATATCAAACGAAAAAGGAACCTAGTGGACATAAATTAATTAAATGGATGAATATGGAAGATATATAATCGTATAATTTGGTGAATCTATGTTTTAGGTACTTTTTTAATCATTTTAACTTTATTTTTAACCATAATTGTCTGGATTTACCGTTTATTGTGGTTATAAATATTTAGCACAGTTACTATTAATAATGAAAAACATAAAATTGGACTATATACAAATTATTAACGAACAAATTATTGAATCCATTTTACTAAATTAAATTCATATATGTGGTATAATTTAGTTTAAAATTAATTCCGAAAAATGCAATGAAAATCAGGATTGCAGAACAAATAATTCTTTAGTATAAAAAGATGTTATAGGAAAATAAGGCATAAAATCAATTTAAATTATCTTAATTGGAATATTAATAATATAAATGAACTAAATTTATTTTGAAACCATTTAAAAAAAATTTAAAATTTAAATGCTTGAAATGAAAATAATGTTTTCAACGATACATAATATTTTCTAATATTCTTTGAAAAATAATTTTTTTAAAAGAACACCAAAATTTCAAATGAAGATAATTTTGATATGATTATTTCAAAATATATATCAATTTTATTAAATATTATTTATAAAACTATTAAAAATTAATTATATTATTCCCTCTAAAAAGTAATGAAAACCATTTTTGATCCAAATATATTTTTAATGTGTAATGACATTACTAAAAATTGAGTGCATATTTCTTAAGAACTAATATATACATTTGGATTACAAAAAATATTAATAGATATTTTTAAGAATGTGGTTGTTAATATTTATACCTTGCATCTTAATAGATAGTAAATTGTGGTAACATTTAAATTATAATATTTTTATATTATATCACAATTTTCTTAAAGATGGGTGTTTCTTACTAAGAAAGCTATCAAGAAAAGTGAAAATTTAAAATATTTGGCATTAACACCACCATTGAGTTGTAAATATTTTTACCACTCCCTTTGTTTATGATATATATATTTTTTATAACTTCTATAGAAATAATCAATATAATCATAATTTATCCTTATAACATCTTTATACTTTATACACTAAAATTATTTTTTTTCCACCGTCACATTCTTTTCACTTGCGAAAATATTTTTTTTCTGTCCAATTTTTTTGTTTTTTTCATCCCATAAATTCTTTGAATATTTTTTTAAGTTGATATTATAATATATAATATTGATAATTTCCATCATCTCAATATTCATTATATCAATATAATTCTTAACTATTTCGGTTTTAATAATACATAATTTTTTTATAAGCATGACCCAAACAATATTTCCCAATGAAAAAAAATATGACAAAATTATTTCCACCCAAAAATGTTTCTTATTTATAATAAATCATTGAAGAAATATAAAATATAGTTTTAGACACTATAAGTCTTTCCACTGAGAAGAAAGAATCTAATACTTGTCAATCTGGTCAGACCTCAAGATCTATCCTCATCCATGATGTAGATCATAAACTAGCAAGAGGGATAATAAACCTCAAAAAGTGAATTTCAATGAATTATAGACATGCACTATAACTCTTCATTATAGTGATATACCTAAGATAGATTCAGTTCAAACTATGTAAGAACACACCCTAGATTCATGTACTAGCCAAATTCATAAGCCCTCACTTTTACATGATACTGGTATTTTAGTGTTAAATAATGAATCCAACCAAAAAATAGATAACTTAGACTCTCTCCCCATCCACAAGGCTCACATGTTATTTTCACTAAAATGCAAGATTTCACGGGACACATTACAAAATCTAAAAATCTTATGACTAACCAGAATGAAATTCAGGAAAAAACATAGTCCACTACTACTAAAGTGAGTGAAACTATTACCAAAGAACTGGAATGTATTAATCCATTGAAGGGAAATACACCCTCGGTACTGGTTCTTACACAAATCCAAAAAATCAATAGTTTCACTAAGAAAATTGACATAGAGAAACCTGGGGTGGAGAAGGAAAATGACCCCGGAAAAATCATCCCCACTACTAAAAATTTCTTTTTTGATGGGGCTCAACCTATTGATAGTAGTGATGATATGATTCTATGATTTTGTGTAATATGAAACCTACAGTCCCAATCATTAATGATTCAATAATACAACCTGCTAACAAAGACACTGATCAAGGGACAAAGAATGAAATCAAATTGAATGATGATAAACTAGTTTCTACTCTCTCTACCCAAACTAATCCTATTAACAGTCCTGCTAATTCATGGAATTTTATTCCTAAGGAAACCCAAACCAAGAAACTATTTATGTCTTGTAATACTATTGTCATGGGATCTAAATTGGTTGAACATGGTACAACAATATCGATACAAGACTCTAAGGTCATGCTGGTTATGAATGGCTCTATGGATCAGATGTAGTGCTATTCATTTGATCTGAACAATGTTAAAAAGAAACACACATACACTTCAAAGGAGCAAGGTATAAATATTTTTCTACCAATAGATAGCGAGGACTGCTTTATAAATTTTGGATATTCTATTTTGAACCAAAATTCCAATGCTTTGTTGTGGTGTTCTAAAAAATCTACAGACTCTTCTTTGTGTGATCTAATATCTGAACCTGCAATGATGAATACTAACAAATCTAGTAATAAATAGGAATAGTCCTCTAAAATATAGAAGAGGTTAAAAGGTATCCCAGAAATAAATGATCTGGAAAAAAGAAAAAAGGGAGTTCTAACTCCAGACATTGGTTTTAATTAATATCATTGTTGGAATTGTCAGGGTATTTCTAACTCTGACGTAACATCTAGGTTCTGGAAGCCGCCCAGAAACACCCCATACACAGTTGGTCACATGGCCTCAAGCACATTTCCCAAAATTCCAAGGCTACCGACTAGCAGTGAGGGGCTTTGGTGTGATAGTGGGGAAACTATTCCCTCATTGGTAGAGTAGCAAAAAATAAGTAAAACATATATACAATAGTGGAAATAGTAAACATACCAAATGATAGTAAATAGTAGAAGACTGATGAAGAAACAACTGGATCACATATATATAAATGATGCATGATACATATGTATAGCAAAGTATCCAAACAAGTCAGAATGTGGAAATTAAGAACTAAACTGAAGTACAAAAGAATACAGTAAACAACTCCTCAGCATCTCAAGCATCTGCTTGGTCCCATGCTCTCCAGCTCCAAAGCGGTCAACTACCTAAAGTATAAGGGAGCATGCCCTTATCTATACCTGCAACAATATAATCTATTTGGGCCCAAAAGAATGTCCCAAACAGCGTGTGAGACTAAATTCCTGTAGGAAAGAACCACAAGATCGGTGTCGAACAGTCAGTGAATATATGACAGACAATAAGTAAAGAAATCTGTAAACAAGGAAGTACTCAGTAGTAAACCATCCACAAATTCAATGGATTATGTTTCCTATATCAAAAAATAGCTAATCAAAGTAGGTAACCCCCTACTAGTACTCATATCCAAACGTCATTGGTTCTACGAAACAAGTACAAGCAAGCAGCTAAACACAAACGGTAACCCTATGGGATGTACTCATAGTCTAACCCATCTGGTTCAACCAAACAAGACAACCAACCCTCTGGGCAGTACCCTTAGTCTAACCCCTCTGATTCATCTTATGCATAGACTCTTTAGGGTAGCACTTACGTCAGCATCCCCTGGTGGCCTGCGTCAAGGAACTACAAACACTCTGAGGAAGAACTTACGTCAATTCCTCCCATGGTCTCGCATCGTAATAGTAAAAAAGACACTCTAGAGAATCCCTTATGTCCATTCTTTGTATGCTCTACTACACTAGGTTCTCACAGCCCTATATAAGTCACGAAAGCAAAGAAACCCGTATCATCAAATGTAAACCTCAAGAAATACTTGTCTTATAGTCTACAACATAATAGCATGTCAGAACAACAGTCACACCATCCTACAATACTATGCTTGGGGAAAAAATGCAGCCTAACAGGCTTAGTAGAACCAAACAATCATAACAAAATTGCATGGGAAAACACCTCCAATGAACAACAATTCACCCAATTCACAAATAATTAACCTCTAATCAAGCATAGAAGCATAGAAGGTAAACAATATGGCTAAAACAATAAATACACAATACCCCGTTCAGGGGTATAGGAAACATTTGCACATATAACTCAAAGAATTTCAATATAAAGGCACAAACCACCAACCTCGGCGTTGTGAGATTTCTATACGTGAACCTCAAGCCTTGAATCGCCCAAGAACACCGTAGATCTACAAAAATGTCTAAACAGTTCGACAGAGTATAACATGGGAAAGATAAGGAATCAGGAAACAAAGTTGAAGTAGAAGGAAGATCATATTAAGGTGATCCCAACACAATTGACAATGGTCGATTTGGAGATCAGATGCTCAGTCGGGGGCTCGGAGGAAGATCATGGTCGTATGGGTTCGGTCGGACGAACATAGTTAAGAAGAAGGCCTTTCTGGTGATTAGACATGTCACGACCCGCACTCGGGGCCCGTGCCGTGACTACCCCAAGCCCGCCTTCCACAGGCCAGGGGCTGGCGACTAGCACCAAGGCATAATTCCCAGTAAAAGGGAAGGCATTGCCTTTGAAAAGTAAACAAACACCACAGAGTAAGTAAGCGGAAAAGTAAACACTAAGTAAAAACAGAGTACAACTGAAAGTACGGAAAAGTAAATGGGCCAGTATACAAACCCAAACTGAAAGTAAAGTACAACTCGAAAGGGAAAACAACAACTATAAAGTAAAAGTCGCTACACCGAGCTGTCCACTGGAAATCCCACCTGAAGGGTGGGTACAGATAGTTCCACTACTCCTCGGGTCCCGCCGTCCGCTCCGAACACGTCCCGCCCAGTGGTCCAACTCCAGGTACCGTCCTGCTCTGAAAGCCTCAGCCAAGATCAACGATGTCCGTCATCTGCAACCAACACAACGTAGTGCGAGCATAGCCCGTGCAGGGGTGAGTATAAGCTACTCAGTAGGGACCCCGAGACCCCCTAAGGTCTTCTAAAATCCACAAAGGATAAACCAAAAAAGATAGATACAACACGAAGTAACAACCGACACTACTTAGGTATATTCCCATACATATACCTAAGTCATCAATTCCAATACGCTCCATCCTCCGAGCCCAATTACAACTCAGTCCACACAGGAAAGTATACGTATTCCACACAGGAAATTAAAACGAAATCCACACAGGATAGCACAACACAATCCACACAAGAAAGAAACAGGATTCATCTCACACAGGTATACATATTTGAAAGACGATAAAGATGATCTCTGATCCATCTAAGTCGTCGGACCCACGAAGGATTGATAGGTAACTAACCCCCGCAAAGACCCACACAGGATCGGTCCCACATAGGACCTGTAGGCACTGGTTCTCACAGGACCGCTGAGCGCAAAGACCCACACAGGATCAGACCCACACAGGATCGGGCCCACACAGGACCTGTAGCACTGATCAACGTAGGATCGCTGAGTGCTGTAGTCGTCGTCGTCGAATCCACTAAGGATCTCTGTACTGTCGTCGTCGCAGTCACAGTCGCAGCCAGCTCTAGGGTTCCCGCACACAACAAGCTCGTTCGGGAGGGACCACTCCATGAGCCAAGAGGCTGATACATCAACTGTCACTAAGTCCAGATTTGATGTATCCAAAAGTTCCGTATCGTCAACAGGAACTCAACGCAACAGACGGCGCGTTGATCGGACGCCCGGTCTGAGAGTTATTGGCTTTTTCGTCCCAGGGGCCCGGTTGGTTTTTAAGGAAAAACCAACCCGACCGTACTCCACCTGCGTCCAAGCCTCGGGCGGAGTATGCCAAAAGATCCATCTCACTAAGACGAACACAACAAAGCTGACGGCATGTCAATCGGACGTCAGTAGATCAAGATTTGAGCGTTTCCGCTCTGAGGGCCCGGTTGGTTTCGTGTACGAACCAACCCGGCAGAACTCAAAGTATTCCGAAACCTTGAGTGCGATATACCGAATCGACCACCTGGATCCAAGGATCACATCGCCGCTGACGGTTCGTCAATCGGAGGTCCGTAGCTCAAGTTATGGCCAAAAGACCGAAGTCGATTCGAAAAGGGGGGGTCCGGGTCCGGGTCGACCCGACCCGACCCCCCCTGGGTTGGCCCGAACCGGGTTGACCCGACCCGGGTTCGACCCGGCGCGGCCCGGCGCGGCGGCACCGTCTGGCACGGCGGCGCAGCCCGGTCGGCGGCGGCGCGGCCAGGGCGCCGCTCGGGTGCCACGCGCGGGGGACAAGGCCCCCGCCCCTCTTTGCTGGCGGCGGGGCTGAAAGCCGCGCCTTGGAGAAACCGGCCCCCCTCATGGGGGCTTGCCTTTGAGAAAAATGGGGGGGCAGCCTGCCCCCCTTTGTGAAACTGGCCCCCCCTCTTAATGGGGGGGAATTCAAGATGGCCGGGGGAATTAAATTCCCCCGGTTTTTCCCCTTCCTGCCGGCCTGACCTGGCCGGCCGGTTCTTCTTCAAAGGGACCGGCAAAGCCGGTCCCCTTCCGGCTTCCGACACCGGTGGCCCGGCTGGCCGCCGGTCTTCCCGTTTCCACCGCGGCCCGGAACCGGCCGCGATCTTCATCGTCCGGCGCGGTGCGACGACATCGCGCCCCTCCGCCGTGGCCCCGCTCCGGCCGCGGCACCTTCGGTTTCCTTCCACGCGGCGCGACGGCGTCGCGTTCTTGATAAACTTTCCGCGGCGCGGCACGACGGCGTCACGCAACTATATCCGTGTGATTCCCACATGGTGCTACGACACCACGCCATCTCGTTCATCCACAAGAAAATAATAATATTCAAGAATAAAGGAGGGGGGATTCGGCCGTGTTTGTGCGGTCCGGCCCCCCTCTCGTTAGACGATAACACTTAAATATTTATCCACAATATTGTCATACTAGAACCAAGAACGGGAGTAAATAAATTATCAACAACAAACCCCTACCTCGGTATCAAGAACGATGATCGTCAACGACCCGCGGAAGATGCATCGCGGTGGTTGGCGTCACGGAAGAAGGACGTCGATGTCATGAAGCGAGGATTCAAAGTTCTTTGACGACGTTTTCATCGCGGGAAATCGTCGCGGAAGAAATGACGCGGAAGGAGTACGTCGTCGGTGTCGCGGGTATGGCGTCGCGGAAGACGATTCCCGAGAACGTGGCGTTCTTCGTCGATGCTCGAAGGTTCTTCGCGTTCTTCGTCAATGTTTGAAGAAGAAGAAGAAAGAGCTCTCCAATCCTCTCAAGAGAAAAGGAAACCAACCCAAAATAATAAAATAAGCTTAAGATTATTTTATTACACAACCTTTCTCTTAGAATTTCAATGGTTTGAAATTCAAATTAACCCTCCTCAATTAATTAAGCCAAGTTGTCAAACATTAATTGAAATGGGTTAAAGGGGAGTTTTTGAGAGAAGTTGAAGAGTTGGGGTTTGTGTGGGCCCCACCACACTTAATCCTCCCAAGGGAGGTTAATTGGTTGTGGGCCCCACCCCCAACTCCCTTTGGGAGGTTTTAAAAAAAACAACAAGTTAAGATAAAAATTTGTATTCCACAAATTTTATTTAACTTATTCTAAAAACCCAAAAACTAACTTTCAACCCGCAATAAACGCAACCTCGGAAAAGGTCTCCTTAAGAGAATATCGGCGCTGCGAGTTAATCGGTGCCCTCAGAATTTGATTTCGGGCACAGTTTCAAAATTTAGAAATTCCCGCTCGTTCGTTCACTGAACGTACCCGATCCAAACATTGGAAAATGATTCCGGGCACTCCGGGCCTCGGAATCAGGTTCCGTTAGAAACCGCGCTCTTGTAAAATTCCAAAAAAGATTAAGAAAAAATTTCCCTTGAATTTTACGGGTCTTTACATTACTCCCACCTCAGGGCTTTACGTCCCCGTAAAGATACATCAAAAACTAGGAAAACAAATGAGGGTACTGAGCACGCATCTGAGTCTCCCGATCCCATGTGCTCTCCTGGAGGTTCCCGTGTTTCCATCTGATGCGCACAAGAGGAATCGATCGCCCACGTAGGACCCGCTCCTGTCGATCATCTATCTCCACCGGAACCTCCGTAAAAGTCGCCCCATCGTCAACTTCAAGCTCCCCATGGTCAATGATGTGAATCAGGTCGTGCACGTATCTCCTCAGCTGAGATACGTGGAAGACGTCGTGCACCCGGTGCAACTGAGGTGGTAGAGCCAGGCGATAAGCCACCTCGCCAATCCTGCTGAGGACCTGGAAGGGTCCGATGAAGCGCGGAGATAACTTGCCGCCTCAGCCAAATCTCCGTATACAACGTCGAGGTGAGACCCGCAAGAAGACGTGGTTGCCATCCTCGAACTCTAGTGGCCTCCGCCTCCTGTCAGCGTTTGACTTCTGCCGGCTCTAAGCTGTCCTCATCCGCTCCTGGATGACCTGGACCTTCTCTGTCGTGGCCTGGACCATCTCCGGTCCCACAAGTGCTGACTCCCCAGGGTCTGTCCAGCACAAAGGAGATCTACAAGGTCGCCCGTACAACGCCTCGTACGGTGCCATCCCGATAGTGGAGTGGTATCTGTTGTTGTACGCAAACTCCACCAAGGGTAGGTGGTCCTCCCAGCTACGACCAAAGTCGAGGACACATGCGCGGAGCATGTCCTCGAGAGTCTGAATGGTCCTCTCCGTCTGACCATCCATCTGAGGGTGAAAAGCTTTGCTCAGACGTAGCTGCGTCCCCAATGCCTCCTGTAACCCCTTCCAAAGTCGGGAAGTAAAGAGAGCATCTCGATCGGAGACGATAGATGATGGCACACCGTGGAGCCTCACAATCTTCTGAACGTAGAGACGTCCCAAGCTCTCCACTGAGCCCTGCTCTCTGATGGGTAAGAAGTGTGACGACTTGGTGAGTCGGTCAACAATCACCCAAATGGAGTCGTGACCTCTGGAAGTGCGTGGAAGTCCAGTCACAGAGTCCATAGGTATCCCGTCCCACTTCCACTCTAGAACCTCCAAGGGCTGTACCAAGCCTGCTGGTACCTGATGCTCTACCTTCACCTACTGGCAGGTGAGGCATCGAGAAACGAACTCTGCTACAGCCTTCTTCATGCCCGGCCACCAGTGCTGTCGTCTGAGATCCCGGTACATCTTCTCCACTCCAGGATGTACCTCCAAAGGAGAAGTGTGAAACTCTCTCATCACCTCCTCTCGCAAAGCGACTGGTACCATGGTACGTCCTCTGAAAAGGATGTCGTGCTCTTCTCCAAGGGAGAAACTATCAGGTGCCTATCCCGAGGATATCTGTGCACGCCGTGTCTCACAGTCAGCGTCCTCACGCTGTGCCTCTCTGACCCGCTGAAGTAGTGGAGGGGTGACTGTGAGAGACTGGAGGAAGGCCGCTCCATCTCTATCCATGAAGGATATCTGCAAAGAGGCTAGCTACTTTGTCGCCTCCTCAAGTAGCTGAATGCCCGTCCTCCTGCTGAGGTCATCAGCTACTACGTTCCCCTTCCCAAGAGTATAGACTATCTCAAAGTCATAGTCCTGGAGGAACTTGAGCCATCGCCGTTGTCTCAGGTTCAGGTCCTTCTATGAGAAGATATACCTGAGACACTGATGATCATAAAAGACTGTAAAACGCTCGCCCATCAGGTAATGTCGCCATGTCTTCAGAGAGAAGACCACTGCTGCTAACTCCAGGTCATGGGTAGCATAGTTCTGCTCAAGCGGCCTCAACTGACGTGATCCATAGGTGATCACTGCCTGCTCCTGCATCAGAACACATCCGAGTCCGGTCCCTGATGCATCGCAGTAGACTACATACCCTACTCCCTCCTCAGGAAACCTCAAGATAGGTGCACTGGTCAATCTCTGTCTCAGCTCCTGGAAGCTCTGCTGACATCTGTCTGACCACACGAAGGGTTTCCCCTTCTTCGTCAAAGCTGTGAGTGGTGCCGCAACTCTAGAGAAGTCTGGCATGAATCTCCGATAGTATCCAGCTAGTCCCAAGAAACTCCGAACCTCAATCATGCTCCTGGGTGGCTCCCATGCTAACACAGCCTCGATCTTCGCAGGATCCACTGCAACTCCCGCCTCAGAGATAACGTGTCCCAAGAAGTGGACCTCACGTATCCTGAACTGGCACTTCGAGAGCTTACCATAAAGCTGGTGCTCTCGGAGTGTGTCTAGTACAACTCGCAAGTGATAGGTGTGCTCCTCCTCAGTCGTAGAGTAAATCAAAATGTCGTCGATGAAGACCACGACAAACCGATCAAGGTATGGCTGAAAGATCCAGTTCATGAGGGCCATGAACACTGCTGGAGCATTGGTTATGCCGAAAGGCATAACAAAGAACTCATAGTGGCCATACCGACATTTGAAGGCCGTCTTCTGCACGTCCTTGTCTCTGACTCTGAGCTGATGATAGCCTGACCTGAGGTCTACCTTCGAGAACCATCGTGCTCCCTTGAGCTGATCAAAGAGGTCATCAATCCTCGGTAGCGGATACTTGTTCCTCACTGTCACCTGGTTCAGGTGAAGATAGTCAACACAAAGTCACAAGCTTCCGTCCGCCTTCTTGGCGAACAATATCGGGGAAGCCCAGGGTGAAACACTGGGTCAGATGAACCCCTTGCCCTGCAAGTCCTCCAACTGTACCCGTAGCTCTCGAAGCTCGGCGGGGGCCATCCGATATGCTGGAGTCGATATCGGGGCTGTCCCGGGGTACAGGTCAATATAAAAGTCTACCTCTCTGCGAGGAGGTAGCCCTGGAACGTCGTCGGGAAAAACTTCCGCAAACTGATCCACCACTGTAGGAAAACCAGGACTCCACACGTCAACTACTCCAAGGATGAGGCTAGCCAACTGATGAGTGATGGACTGTCCTCTCCTCTGCGGAAGTCCATCCTGTGCTGCAAAGGCTCCCTTCTCGCCGGTGAAGGTGAACCTGCTCCCGTCGGTGCGTACACATCGCACCTTGCGCCTAAAACAGTCAATCTGCGCATGGACCGTAGTTAGCCAATCCATGCCCAAGATGACATCGTAAGGCCTCGACGCTGCTACAAGAAGATCCCAGCCGAAGCTCTCGCCTCCTAGAGTAAGCTCACACTGCCGGCACTAGTGTGTAATCATCGAGTCTGCTCCCGTAGGAGTCTCTAGCCGTAAGGATCGAGCCAACGGCTCTGTCGGAATCTCTGAGCTCCGAACAAGGGCAGCGGCTATGAAAGAGTGACTCGCTCCTGTGTCTATATGTACTGCAGCAAGGGTGGAATAGACACAGATAGTACCTCGAATCATCTCGGGTGCGCCATGGTCGTAGGCCTCTTCTCCCTGGAGCTGTGCCTGTCTCTGCCCGCCTGCTCCTTGTGGTCAGGGTTGACCTCCTGGTGGTAGTGGTGGCAGAGCCTCAAAGCGTCTCCCACCACCTGCTGCTCGGCCAACTCCTCTGCCTCGTCTGCCTCCTCCCTTCGGACCGCCCCGGTCGACCCTCTGCCTCTGCATCGGTGGTCCCTCAACTGTCTGCTGCTCCTCGGCACGGTGGGTCGGGCAGTCACGAGCCATGTGGCCCTGCCCGCCGCACGAGTAGCACTGTCTGCCTCTCGAAAGACTGGCTCCTCGCTGTGTGCCCCGCACTGCTGAGCTAGTGTCCTGAGGTCGTCTGCCTGAAGGTCTGTTCTGTCTGAACCTCTGAGTCATCCGTCGACTGCCTGCTGCAGATGACTCTACCACGTGCCGCCCTGCGGTGGGACGCGAAACTGGTGTAGACTCAGCAAGGAAGCTCTCGATCAAAAGGGCCCGCTCCAGTACTCCTGTCTGAGTCGGTATGCTGAGGGAGATCAGCGATTCCCTGATCTCATGTCTCAAACCCTGCTCAAAGGTCCGGTCCCAGAAGAATGGGTCTCGTACCATGTCGGTCGAGTAGCGCGAGAGATAAGTAAATCTCGCCGAGTGCTGAGCGACCGTCATGCTGCCCTGCCGCAGTTGAAGAAGCTCCTGGATACGCACCGCACGAAGGGTGGCTGGGACGAACTCCGAGCGGAAGAGGCTCTCAAAGTCCTTCCATGGTAGAGATGCCTCATCGTGCACCTGGAGCATCAAGCTCCACCATCGTCCTGCTGCTGCGTGCAGTAGGCTCGCAGCGAGGATCACCATGAGGTCTGCAGGTGTCCTCACTAGCCTAAAAACTCATACCACTGCCTCCAGCCAGTCCTCTACTGCCTGGGGGTCCGTCTCCCCACGGAACCTAGGCGGTCGCTGGCGCTGGAACTCGTGCAGAGCTCCAAGGCGACGTGCATCATCAGCAGCTGGTGCTGGAAGCATCGGTGGCTCGACAGGTAGAGCTACCGCCAGTGCCACTACTGACAAAGGGCCCTGCACCGAGGCCTCGTCGCTCGGTGGGCTGTCGTCACACTCGACTCTTGGAACCCTAGCTGGCTGCCATCGTGGGGCCATCCTAAAAAGGAAACAGGTGCGCCACGGTCAGAACAGTATACCTGGTGAGCTGATATAATGTGATCACAAAGAAAACTTTGAAACACACACGCAATCAATGTTTTCGTGCATTAAGTCAGAAATTAGTAGTCAGGGTCTTGGTGTACGGATACGTCGGCCACCGCAC
Organism: Viscum album; assembly: GCA_963277665.1. Taxonomy (NCBI): domain Eukaryota; kingdom Viridiplantae; phylum Streptophyta; class Magnoliopsida; order Santalales; family Viscaceae; genus Viscum; species Viscum album. The sequence goes on from OY728122.1 coordinate 691,832,007, forward strand.
CAACACTGGACTCCCTGGACTGATAACCACACTCAATACGCTAAACATTATTGCTTCACATAGAAAAGATCAGAGTTCGCGGTAGAACCGAACTCCTCTGATACCAATTTGTCACGATCCGCCCTCAGGGCCCGTGCCGTGACTACCCCAAGCCCGCCTTCCATAGGCCAGGGGCTGACGACTAGCACCAAGGCGTAATTCACAGTAAAAGGGAAGACATTGCCTTTGAAAAGTAAACAAACACCACAGAGTAAGTAAGCGGAAAAGTAAACACTAAGTAAAAATAGAGTACAACTGAAAGTGCGGAAAAGTAAATGGGCCAGTATACAAACCCAAACTGAAAGTAAAGTACAACTTGAAAGGGAAAACAGCAACTGTAAAGTAAAAGACGCTACACCGAGCCGTCCACTGGAAATCCCACCTGAAGGGTGGGTACAGATAGCTCCACTGCTCCTCGGGTCCCGTCGTCTGCTCCGAACACGTCCCACCCAGTGGTCCACCTCCAGGTACCATCCTGCTCTGCAAGCCTCAGCCAAGATCAACGCTGTCCGTCGTCTGCAACCAACACAACGTAGTGCGGGCATAACCCGTGCAGGGGTGAGTATAAGCTACTTAGTAGAGACCCTGAGACCCCCGAAGGTCTCCCAAAATCCACAATGGATAAACCACAAAATATAGATACAACACGAAGTAACAATCGACACTGCTTAGGTATATTCCCATACATACACCAAAGTAATCAATTCCAATACGCTCCATCCTCTGAGCCCAAGTACAACTCAGTCCACACAGGAAAGTATACGTATTCCACATAGGAAAGTAAAACGAAATCCACACAGGATATCACAACACAATCCACACAGGAAAGCAATAGGATTCAGCTCACACAGGTATACATCTTCGAAAGACGATAAAGATGATCTCTGATCCATCTAAGTCGTCATACCTACGAAGGATCGATAGGTAACTAACCCCCACAAAGACCCACACAGGATCGGGCCCACATAGGACCTGTAGGCGCTGGTTCACACAGGACCGCTGAGCGCAAAGACCCACACAGGATCAGACCCACACAGGATCGGGCCCACACAGGACCTGTAGCACTGATCCACGTAGGATCGCAGAGTGCTGTAGTCGTCGTCGTCGAATCCACTAAGGATCTCTGTACTGTCGTCGTCGCAGTCACAGTAGCAGTAGCAGCCACATTCGCAGCCAGCTCTAGGGTTCCCGCACACAACAAGCTCGTTCGGGAGGGTCCGCTCCACGAGCCGAGAGGCTGATACATCAATTGTCACTAAGTCCAGAGTTGGTGTATCCAAAAGTTCCGTATCGTCAACAGGAACTCAACGCAACAGACGGCGCGTCGATCGGACTCCCGGTCTAAGAGTTATTGGCCTTTTCGTCCCAGGGGCCCGGTTGGTTTTTAAGGAAAAACCAACCCGACCGTACTCCACCTGCATCCAAAACTCGGGCGGAGTATGCCAAAAGATCCGTCTCACTAATAGGAACACAACAAAGCTGACGACACGTCAATCGGACGTCCGTAGCTCAAGATATGAGCGTTTCCGCTCAGAGGGCCCGGTTGGTTTCGTGTACGAACCAACCCGGTCGAACTCAAAGTATTCCGAAACCTTGATTGTGATATACCGAATCGACCGTCTCGATCCAAGAATCGTATCGCCGCTGACGGTTCGTCAATCGGAGGTCCGTAGCTCAAGTTATGGCCAAAAGACCGAAGTCGATTCGAAAACGGGGGGTCCGGGTCCGGGTTGGCCCGCACCGGGTCGACCCGACCCTGGTCCGACCCGACCCGGCCCAGCCGGCGGCGCGGCCCGGCGCGGCGGCGCGGTCCGACACGGTGGCGCGGCCCAGCCGGCGGCGGCGCGGCCTGGGCGCCGCTCGGGTGCCACGCGCGGGGGGCAAGGCCCCCGCCCCTCTTTGCTGGTGGCGCGGCTGAAAGCCGCGCCTTGGAGAAACCAGCCCCCCTCGTGGGGGCCTGCCTTTGAGAAAAACGGGGGGGCCGCCTGCCCCCCTTTGTGAAACCGGCCCCCCCTCTTAATGGGGGGGGGGCATTCAAGCTGGCCGGGGAATTAAATTCCCCCGGTTTTGCCCCTTCCGGTCGGCCCGACCTGACCGACCGGTTCTTCTTCAACAGGACCGGCTAAGCCGGTCCCCTTCCGGCTTCCGACACCGGCGGCCCGGCTTTCCGCCGGTCTTCCCGTTTCCGCCGCAGCCCGGAACCGGCCGCAGTCTTCGTCGTCTGGCGCGGTGCGACGACATCGCGCCCCTCCGCCGCGGCCCCGCTCCGGCCACGGCGCCTTCGGTTTCCTTCGACGCGGCGCGACGGCGTCGTGTTCTTGATAAACTTTCTGCGGCGTGGTGTGACGGCGCTGCACAACTATAGCCGTACGATTCCCGCGTGGTGCGACGGCACCACGCCATCTCGTTCATCCACAAGAAAATAATAATATTCGAGAACAAAGGAGGGGGGATTCGGCCGTGTTTGTGCGGTCCGTCCCCCCTCTCGTTAGACGATAACACTTAAATATTTATCCACAAGATTGTCATACTAGAACCAAGAACGAGAGTAAATAAATAATCAACAACAAACCCCTACCTCGGTTTCAAGAACGATGATCGTCAACGACCCACGGAAGACTCGTCGCGGTGGTTGGTGTCACGGAAAAAAGACGTCGATGTCGAGAAGCGAGGATTCAAAGTTCTTTGACGATGTTTTCGTCGCGGGAAATCGTCACAGAAGAAATTACGCGGAAGGAGTACGTCGTCGGTGTCGCGGGTATGGCGTCATGGAAGACAATTCCCGAGAACGTGGTGTTCTTCGTCGATGCTCGAAGGTTCTTCGCGTTCTTCATCAAAGTTTGAAGAAGAAGAAGAAAGAGCTCTCCAATCCTCTCAAGAGAAAAGGAATCCAACCCAAAATAATAAAATAAGCTTAAGCTTATTTTATTACACAACCTTCCTCTTAGAATTTCAAAGGTTTGAAATTCAAATTAACCCTCCTCAATTAATTAAGCCAAGTTTTCAAACATTAATTGAAATGGGTTAAAGGGGAGTTTTTGAGAGAAGTTGAGGAGTTGGGGTTGGTGTGGGCCCTACCACACTTAATCCTCCCAAGGGAGGTTAAGTGGTTGTGGGTCCCACCCCCAACTCCCTTTGGGAGGTTTAAAAAAAACAACAAGTTAAGATAAAAATTTGTATTCCACAAATTTATTTTTATTTATTCTAAAAACCCAAAAACTAACTTTCAACCCGCAATAAATGAAACCTCGGAAAAGGTCTCCTTAAGGGAATATCGGCGCTGCGAGTTCATCGGTGCCCTTAGAATTTGATTCCGGGAACCGGTTCAAAAGTTAGAAATTCCCGCTCGTTCGTTCACTGAACGTACCCGAGCCAAACTTCGGAAAATGATTCCGGGCACTCCGGGCCTCAGAATCAGGTGCCTTCAGAAACCGCGCTCTTGTAAAATTCCAAAGAAGATTAAGAAAAAATTTCCCTTGAATTTTACGAGTCTTTACAAGACATGACCCCGATACATTTAATGAAAAAATACCCGGTATGTACATTGGAAGTACACATCGTGTACATTCCATTTTTGTACTTCACTTTAGGCGGTCTCCTGGTCACCCCCACTTGGCCGTGTGTGTGACCATTACATGAAAAGAACACAACATCATGTGACAAACATGTACATGACGTGTATTTCAAAAATTTCTAGAAATTCCTCTTTTTCTAAAAAATGACCAAAAAAGGAAATCATGCCTAAAAAGAAGATCTAGGTTCTTAAAAAATTCCCCCCTTAAAGAAATTCATCCACAAATTTCCCTAGAAAGGTGGCGTAGAGGAAGAAACCTTAAACAACATCGGCCACTGATATCGTATATTAGCCTTTATCTCCCATGTCTATTCCTGTAATCCCATGTGCTGCCATAACACTCATACCAGAGGAATAAAACGACCACATAGGACATTTTTACTATGATCAACAATCTAGATATGATGCTCCTCGAATGACGCATCCACTTCCAACTCAACCTCCTTGTGCTGGAAGACATGAGACAGGTTTGAGAAGTAACGCCAAAGATGAGAGATGCTGAAGACATCGTGCATATCCCTTTATCTATGAAGTAACTTCAACTCATAGGTAGCCGAACCAACTCTCTAAAACACCTCAAAAGGGCCGAAGTACCTCATCAAATGGTTACCCTATCTCCTAAACCTCTTGTGACCCAACCTCAGTGTGACATGCAGGAAAACCTGATCCCCGACCTTGAACTCCATAGGTTATCTCCACTGATCAGTATAAGACTTCTATCAAGATTGTGTAGTAGCCATCCTCTTCTGAATCAATTCTATATGATCTGTGGTTTCCTAGACTAGATGTGGTCCCAGAAAAGCCACCTCTCCTGCCTCCAGCCAACATAAGGGTGATCTACAAGGCCTACCATACAAAGCCTCATAAGGTGCCATCTGAATAGTTACTTGAAAACTATTATTGTAGGAAAACTACACAAGAGGTATGTGCTTCTTCCATGAACCTATAAAATCCGGGATGCATGCTTGGAGCATGTCCTCAAGCACGTTAATCGTATGTTCAGACTGGACATCTATCTGGGGGTGGTAAGCTGTATTCAAAAAGTACCTATGTACCCAATGCCTTCTGGATCCACTTCCAGACCGGAGAAGTAAAACGTTCATCTCTGTCTGAAACAATTGAGTGTGGAACTCCATGTAATCGTACAATCTCATGGATGTACAACCATCCCGGATCATCAACATTGAAGGTTTCTTTGATTAGAAAGACATGAGCATCCATCATGAGTCTGTCAATGACAACCCATACTGCATCATTCCCTAGAAGAAACCTTGACAAACCGGTCATGAAATCCATAGTGACCTCATTCCACTTCCACTCGAGAATGGGTAACTGTTGAAGAAGCCCTACTGGTCATTGATGCTCCGCCTTCACCTACTAACATGTGGAACAGCTCATAAAAAACAAGTAACAACCCTCTTCATACCGGGCCACCAATATTGGTTGTGTAGATCATGATACATCTTGGTGACACCAGGATGAACTGCACAAACTGAGGAATGAAAGTCCCATATCACATCCTCACGTATGTGTGATGACACCCATACATGCCCCTGGAAATGCAAGATATCATCCTTGTCAATGGTCCATCTCAGAATAGGGTCCCCTCGTGACACTCTTTCTCATAAGACTAAGCCTTCAGAATCTGATAGCTGCCACATTCACACTCGATCCATAAGATTAGAGGTAACAACTATAGAAGAAAGAGGCATATGTGCCTGTATGTTTTGAACCTCCAAATGCATCTCAAAGAATAGATCCATAAGCTTCCACTCACTTCTGGTCTCCTGAACTTCCTATATCTGAGTCCTCCTGCTCTGTGCATCGACCACTACATTGGTATTCTCAAGCGTATCGGCAAGATCAAAGTCAAAATACTGAAGGTACTCAACCCTCCTTCGGTGCCTCATACTTAGGTTACGCTGAGTGAAAATGTACTTCTAACTTTTTGGTCACTGAAAACCACAAAATGCTCTCCTAGAAGATAGTGTCTCCAACAGCATAAGGCATGAACAACTACAGCCAACTCGAGATCGTGAGTCGAGTATTTCCTCTCTTGTGGCCTTAACTTCTAAGACTTGTACGCAATGAATCCTTCCCCCTTCATAAGCACAACTCCCAGCCCGATACATGAGGAATCAGAGTACACAGTATAGCTCTTTCCTGGCTCTGGAAAGACTAGGATCGGTGCTGAAGTAAACCTCCATTTCATCTCTTGGAAGTATGAATCACTTGAATTTGACCACATGAACTTTTCACCCAACTTATTCAGGCCCGTTAGGGGTGCTTCTAGGCACGAAAAGTATTCTATAAAGAATCTGTAGTATCCATCCAACACTAGAAAACTTCACACCTCAAAGAAGTTCTTCAGATGCTCCCAGGAAACTACTGCTCTCACTTTCTCTGGGTCTACTGATACTCTTTTCTCTGATATAACATGACCCTAGAAGTGAATTTGGTCCATCCAGAATTGGAATTTTGAGAGCTTAACATATAACAGATTATATCTCAGTGTACTCAAGAGGATCTCAAGATGTGTGGCATGGTCGTGTCGAGTATGAGAGTACACCAAGACATCGTCCATGAAGGCCAACATGAAAGAATCCAAGTGCAGATGGAACACTTGGTTCATCAGTGCCAAGAAGACTACAGGCACGTTCAGGAGACCGAACGTCATAAACACATATTCATATAGACCATACCAGCTTTAGAAGGCTATGATAGGTATATTAGTTGGTCTAACGTGCAATTGATGACAACCAGACCTCATGTAAATCTTAGAGAACACCCGAGCTCCTCAAAGATGATCAAAGAGATCATCAATTCTCAGTAATTGATATAAGTTCTTAGCGTTCAATTGGTTCAACATCAAATAATCCATATATAGTCTGAGGGTACCATCCTCCTTCTTCGCAAATAGGACAGGTGAACCCCAAGGAGAAGTAATGGGTTGGATGAAACCCTTTACCTACAGCTTCTCTAACTGCTTATTGAGCACATTAAACTCTAGTGTAGCCATCCAATAAGAAGTAATGGACACTAGTGCCACTCCTCGCACTAGATCAACCGAAAATTCTACCTCACGCTCCGGAGGCAAACCTGAAAAGTCCTATAGAAAGGCATCCTTGAAATGATCCACCACTGGAAGAAACTCTAACTATGAATTCCCCTGGTCATCCAGATAATGCCTAGAAATATGGGCTGTAACTCCTCCCAACCCATGTTTCTAGGGTCCCGCTCTTCTTTCCTGGACATCACATTCACCTTTATGAAGTAAAGATCCGCCCTCTGGTGATGTGAAAATCACCCAACGATGATAGCAGTCGAGATCGTCCTAGAAGGGAACCAACCAGTCCATTCTGAGAATGAAATCATAGCCAGTCATCTCTAGGATATAGAGGTCCCATAAATAGTGAAACCCACCAACCTCTTGAGGGAACTCCTTGAACTGATGTACAAGAGACGTTTTTGTCCCCAATGGAGTGTCTAACATCACGATATTAGTAGAAGAAAAGATACAGAGACCAAGGATCTCCACAAAAACAACAGATATAAACCTATGGGAAGTACCTCTATCAAAAAGAGTAGAAGCTAAAATTGAGGCTACTAAGATTGTACCTCAAACTGTAGAAGGTTCTGGTGCCTGCTTCATCTAGGTGTGCTCAACTATAAATGTCTGGCCTGCTCTGCAGCCATGTGACCCTCCCTGACAACTTTGAGCTAATCCTCCGTACTGTCACTGAAATCCTGGTGACTAACTACCACGACCTTGACCACCACCTCAGCCTAAACGGTCAGAAGAACTCCAGTTCTCAAACTGGTGAGAAACTGGTGGTACTGCTCCTAAATAGGGAGTCATAGAATAACCCCTGTCACGAGCTGTAGGTGAAATGATCTGACATAAAAGCTGAAGATGACCCATCTTGCTGCAATATTGGCACTCCACTGGGTCACTTGGGCAATGTGGCATTATATGCTCTCTCTTCACGCACTGGTAGCACACCACCTGGATTCCAAAAGATGTATCCCACCTCCTTGGATCTCCACTTGTAGACTCCCTATGGTGCTTCTTTCTATCAGTAGGAGGAATACTAATTCTAGATGCTGAGACGCCCTGCCTCACAACACCAGAATCCCTCATATTGCACTCTGCGGTCAGCGCCTGGTTGACTGTAGAAGTGATAGAATTCAACATAAATATATTCACATGTGATTGGATGTCGTGCCAAAAAACATCCTAAAACTTCTTTTCCAAGAATAAATCATCACCTCCTAGAATTGGTGTGAAGCACTACAGCTCTGTGAAACGAGAAGAATACTTCATAATCGAATGAGTACCCTACTCTAGACTCATGAAATCTCGGGATTCATCATCCCTAAAATTCACCTGATAGATGTAGTCATTGAAGACACACTAGAAAAAATCCTCGGCCATAACCGGATGGCGTCCCGCTTGTGAGATCACATCACCCCATCTCTTGGAGGAATCCCGAAGCATATATGTAGCAATCTTTATTCCCATTTGTGTAGGGGTCTCCAGATGCTTGAAGATAGAAAGAATGGCCTCTATCCATGAATCAGCAGCCTGAGGTCCTCCTTCCCCTTTGAAGGTGGGAGGATTTTGCTGCTGGAAAACCCATTTCTACTCTGCCATAGACGGGGAAAGATGTGGTACTCCTTGGAAGGTTTTCATGAACCTCATAAAGCCTTCACTGAACTATGAATCGGCACATATATCCAGTATAATGGCTGGTCCCAAGACTGGCACAACTGGAGGATTTACCAGTAGTCCCTATTAAGCTATGTTCGGTGGCTGATCACCACTTTGAAATTAGAGTACAACCATAGGACATCTCAGTGGCAGGACTCTACAAGGTCTAGCAAACCCCTAAGATTAAGATTTACCAAGACTTAAAACTAGAAGTGTTAGAAGTTAACAGGAGGAAATAACCGTTATAGTTTCTCAAAACATGGATACACAACTTGTATACTACTTACACAGAATGTACCCTTAAACCATTCACACGATTGTGAACTTCTACCAAAATAGGTCGTCTAACACCCCAAACACGCGACGTGTTGTCCTTACATATGGTGTGTACTTGAATCCACTTCCCCAGCCCGAGTCCTTCTATATGGCTAATCCACACTGTTCTTCCTCGAACAAAATTACACTGCATGTTCATTCGAGACACGACACGAGCTTCACCGACCCGTGTTTTTAAGGACATGGTCGGTTACACGGCTGACACTACACAGCATGATCCAGATGGACACGACATTCACTTGAAGTGACTCAATGAAGCCGTGTTGTTAGCTACATGGCTGGATACCTGGGTTACACTACACGACGTGTATCTCATAAGTTTTATCGGTGGAAACAGGGTCAAGACAACACGATGTGTACAATCAGTACATGACATGTTCCCCTATGGATTTCCCTATCCAGGGTCTCTACCTACATAGTCAATGTCACGGTTAGAGGCTACATGGAATGTACGTACGGTACATGGTGTGTAATTTAAAAATAAGGTTCTTCCCGAATAGAATAAAACAAGGTGTGTACTCCAATCTAAATGGCGTGTATTCTGGGTTTTTCAAGAAGTAAGCCTCAGAAACTACTCTGGAACCCAGAAAAACACTAAAACAAACCCTTATGTTCCAAATTCCGATATGTGAGGGACCATACTCCCCATGAATCAAATCTTGGCATCTTATATATGTTATAAATAAGGATAAAAATGCAATGATCCACCAAATGCCAGTCCAAGAGGGCCCATAACACCTCAAGAACCAATGTTTGGAATTCATTCAAACAAAACCATACAAAATCAATACCCAATCAAACAGAAAGTATTCTACCAAAGCATCTATCACAACAGCATGCATATTTATCAAAACATCTATCCCAACAACATGAAATCGCTAATGCTCTCTAAATGGCATATCAAGAATGAATGACATGTGATTTCTATAAAGTTCCTATATGATGCATGAGATGGAATACCCTTATCTCATTGGGTTGCAAAAGAAATAGAATCTCAATAATATCAAATATAACATCACAATACATGTGAGTCACCCAACGATGAAAATCAAATCCACTATAAAATTGCAAAATCCAAAAAATTACATTAACGAGGTAAATTGTCTTATCCATGTACATGGGTTAGCTACTCCCGGTCAAAACATATTACGATGTACCTATTCTATCTTATCCCTGACTATAGTCTCCCAACAGAAAGTCAAGAAGAAAAGAACACCTCTGATACAACTTTTTAACATCACTATTTCAGAAGCCGCCTAGAAACTCCCCATACACGGTTGGTCACATGGCCTCAAGTGCATTTCCTCGAACGCCAGAGGCTGCCGACTAGCAGCGAGGGCCTTGGATGTGGTAGTGGGGAAACTATTCCCCCATTGACAAAGTAACACAGGGAAAGTAAAACATATATATAATAGCAGAAACAATTAACATACCAAATGATAGTAAACAACGGAAGACTGATGAAGAAACAACTAGAGCACATATATATAAATTATCTATGGAACATATGTCTAAGAAAGCATCCAAAAAAGTCACAATGCTGAAATACAGAACTAAACCAAAGTACAAAATAAAATAGTAAAAAACTCCTCAGCATCTTAAACCTCATCTTGGTACCATTCTCTCTAGCTCTAAAGCCGTCAAGTAACTGATGTAGAAGGGCTCTTTCCCTTATCTATAACTACAACTATATAATCTATTTTGACCCAAAATCATGTCCTAAATAGGGTGTGAGACTAAATCCAAGTTGGAAACCACCAGAATATTGGTGCCTAACAGTTAGTGAATATATGGCAGGCAATGAGTAAAGAAAGAAGTAAACAAGGAAGTACCCAGCAGTAAACAATCCAAAGTTTCAATGCATTCCGTTTCATTTATCAAACAATAGATAATAAAAGTAGTTAACCCTCTTGGTTGTACTCACAATCGAACCCCTCTAGTTTAACCGAACAAGTACAAGCAAGAAACTAAACGCAGACGGTATCTCTCTGGGAAGTACTCATAACAAAACCCCTCTGGTTCAACCAAACAAGGCAAGAAACCCTCTGGGTAGTACACTCAGTCTAAGCCATTTGGTTCAGCTTAAGCATAGACTCTCTAATGAAGCACTCAACTTCAATTCCTCCTATAGTCTCGAATCTATAACTAAAGGCGCTCAGGGGAAGCACTTACATTACATTCCCCCTATGACCCACGTCGAGGAAATACAAACACTCTGAGGAAGCAGTTACGTCAAATCCCCCTATGGTCTGACATCGTAATAGTAAAACAGACACTATGGATAATCCCTTTTGTCCATTCTTCCAATGGTCTACTACACTAGGTTCTCACAGCCCTTTGTATGTCAGTCAAGAATAATAGCATGTACCGGCCAAAGAAAACCTCACGAACTACTTGGATAACAGTGTAAACATAACAACTTGTCAGAACAACAGTCACACCATCCTAAAATACTAGGCATGAGAAAAATAAGGTAGCCTAACAGGCTAAGCAGTTCCAAATGGTCGTAACAAAAAATAATGGGAAAACACCTCCAATGCATAAAAATTAACCCTATGCACAAACAATTAACCTCTACTCAATCATACAAGTATAGAAGACAAAAAATAGGGCTAAAATAGTAAACAAACAATACCACATTCATGGGTATTGGAAAAGTTTCACATATAACTCAATGACTTTCAATAGAATTGAACAAACCACCTACCTCAGTGTTGGGAGATCGCTATACGTGAACCTCAAGTCTTGAATCACCCAAGAACACCGTATATCTGAAAAAATGTCTAAAATTTTCAACGGATGATAACTTGATAAAGAGGAGGAATCAAGAAACAATTCTCAAGAAGAAGGAAGAGCTTATCAAGGAGATCCCAATGCAATCGACGACAGTCTATTCTGAGATTAGATGCTCAGCCAGGGGCTCAGAGGAAGATCACAGATGTATGGGTTCTCTCAAATGAACTAGGTCGAGAAGAAGGCCTTTCTAGCAATTAAACACGATCCCAATATGTTTAATTAAAAAAAGAAAATACACAACATTTACATTGAAAGTACACAGCGTGTACTTTCCATTTCCATACTCCGCTTTAGGCGGTGTTCCGGTCACCCCCACACAGCCGTGTGTGAGGCCATTTCATGACCACCCCATAGCTTCAAGTGGCTACCAAGTACGTGGAGTGTACTCATTACGTACACGACCTGTACTCATTATGTAAATGATGTGTACTTCAAAAATTTCCAGAAATTCCCCTTTTTTTCAAAAATGACTAGAAAAGGAAAACATACTTGAAAGGAAGATCCAGATTCTTACATCTGACACTTTCATTCTGTTAAAGAGAATTATTGACACTCATCAACCTTTATTATTTTCTATTGAGGTTCCAGAAATTATCTATGCGTCTAAATACTCATATTTAGTAAAAAAATTATGTTTTTACTGGTGCAATCACTAATAACCTCAATGTTGAATCTTTATGGATTTGTTTCACACTTTTATTTACAGAATATCAGTGTTTTCAATATCTTTGACCAAATTTCTACTTTAAATTTTAATATATATTAAACAAATATTTTCATCTCATTTTTTATGCTTAGAATATATACCAAGAAAGGAGAATGCTTTGGAATGATCTCTCATATATTGGAAGTAACATTAATGCACCATGGTTTATTATGGGCGACTTTAATTCCACTATCAACTCAAGTGAGAAAATATGACCTTCTCATGCTTCTATTTCCATGAGAGAATTTAAAACCTCAATAGATGACAAAAATCTCATTGAAATCAATCTCACCGGGGAAATATAAACATGGTGTAGAAGACACTACAACAAAGTTGTTTCCTTCAAGCTGGATAGAGATTTCACAAATGTCCATGTGTTAGATAAATGTGAAAATATATCCTGTATAACTCTTCATAGGCTAAACACTGATCATCACCCATCCTGGCTAGTGTCTCCACAAAAAACCTGAAACCCCATTTTCCATTTAAATTTAACAATTTCTGGTTATATGATGATGAGTACTCTCATATCATCTAAAACTATTGGTCCTCAATGTCTCATAAAAATTATTTCCTTGACTATAATATCAAATAAAAACATCTAACATAGACTCTAAAAACATGGTGCAGCTCTAAAGACAAAAAAAATTAATAATCAAATCATGATTTTTGAGAAATATCTCAATGATATTCAAAACATAAACACCAACTCTGACCTCAACACTTAGAATAATAGAGATATAAACATTACGGTCAAACTCAAATCCTTGCTCATGTTCAAAGAAAATATGATAAAATAAGAATTTAAAGTTAAATGGTTAACATACAGTGATAGAAATACTAAATTCTACAACTCTCTACAAAGAATCAGGAAAGCCTACATGATGTTATCCTTTTATTAGATGGTGGCATGCACCTTCAAAATGAAGACGAAATTTCTCATCATATTGCCTCCTACTATGAATCCATTTTCAATGGTCCTAATATAAACAAAGACATCCTATCTGAGGTCATTCCTATTCTGATCACTAATGAGGATATCCCCTTCTTTATCAACACTACACTGGATCATGAAATCAAGAATACTATCTTTAGTATGAATCCTGATAGTGCCCTAAGTCATGATTGCTTCAACTATGGTTTCATCCAACATTATTGGGATGCGATTCATATTGAAGTTTGTAAACTTGTAAAATCAAACTTCACCACTGGGGTTCTCCATCACGCTCTGAATGCCCAGTTTTACACTTTGATCCCAAAATAGGAAAATTCCTTTGAGATTCATCTGCCTAGACCCATTTATCTTATCGCCACCAAAATCATTTCCAACAAACATTCCACTCTCATGGAAAACTATTGTCTCCCAGATCCAATTAGGTTTTATAAAGGGTAGATCCTTTCAAGAATTTATTTTTCTTACCTCTGAGTGTGTCAATAATTTGAATGAAACAAACAATCAGGGAAATGTAGCAATTAAACATGACATCAGAAAAGCTTCCAACACCATAGATTGTAGTTTTATCTTGAATGTCCTTCATGGTTATGGTTTAACACCTATTTTATCACTATAACCAGAACTCTCTTCAACTAGGAATCTATTTCCATTTTGATCAATGGATCTCACAAGGGCTACATTAAATGAACCAAAGGTGTCAGGAAAGGTGACCCCTATCTTCAATTCACTTATCTATAACACAAGACTACATTAGTCGTCTGATCAACAGTCTGGTGAACCAGAAAAAACTAATTCTTATAAATGTCACTAAGAAATTTAATGCACCTACTCATCCTTTTTTATGAGGACGACATCATACTTTTCCTTCAAGGGGATAAAAGAAACATTCTTAATCTTATGAATGCACTCTCAAACAATTAAGAGGTTTATGGTCAAACCATTAGTTGGAAGAAATATTGTATCTTCTTTGGGAATAACTTCCCTACCCAAAGAAAATGTAACATTATCAGGGACCTAGGTCTGAAATAAGGTATCCTCCCTTTCACTTATCTTGGTGTTCCCATTTTTTTGAGTAGACCCAAATCTTTTTGCTATGAAACTATTGTTGACGAAGTTCTAAATTAGTTGTCTTCTTAGAATGGTAAATCTCTCTCTATGGATTGTAGGTATTTCCTTGTTAAATCCACTATTGTCTCAAAGATGGTTTACTCCATGATGGTCTAAAAATGGCTGGGTGGTATCAATTATAAAATGAACACCACCATAAATAACTTCATCTAGAATGGTAGTATTCTAGAAAGAAAACTTGTGATTGTTCTTTCATAAACTTGTTACAAGCCCATCGAAAATGGTGGTATTGGTATAAAAAGTATAAAATAATTTAATTAATCCTTTCAGGAAAGACTAACATGGATCCCTTTTCACAATACTTCAGAAGCTATTACCTTTAACAGAAATAGGATTCCTGAGAAACATAAAATGGGAAATTCTAAATTCATTTATTCATCAATACAACCTTCTATCAAATACTCCATTACAAATATTTTGAATAAATCCATACAGATGGTCTCCAGATACTCCTACATGAAATTTTGATTGGATAACCAGACTGGCACACCTTTAATTTCCCTGATATCTTCTGATCAAACCCACGATTATGCCAATAAATCTATCAGAGACATTTTAAACTCTCAACATAATCACCTCCCTAATACTATTTTTAATTTCATTGAAAACTGCATTTCTATTACACTACTGATTTATTTACTTGGGAACCATCTCAAAATGGTATGCTTATATCAAAACATTTGGACAATACTTATTTCTCTAACTATGAGAGCAATTACAACTGGTTATAAAAATTCAAAAAATCTTGGATAAAAACATTGAGATTCAATATCATCTCACATCTTTATCACAATAGAGTTCCCACTGAAATTTGACTCTAATATTTGGACATCTAGCTCTACTCTAAGTGAAAAATATATAATCAACACAAAGAATATGTTAACAATTTCTTTCTCTCTTACACCTCTACTTAATCTCTCTATAACTCTATTCATTACATTTTTTTACTATAAATGGTTGATTCTTGATTCCAACAAAGATCAACTAAAAAACATGTAGAAATGGAAGGCTCCCAAAAAATCCAGAACCTCTTCCTTGTCATGGTTGCTGAGCTTTAAAATGGAATCTGATATGATCAAAATGCTATTATTCATTATAATTATTCATTTAATCATAATGCAGTTCAAATGAAGATGAAGATTTCCATACCTGAAGCATCCTTGATTCAAAATGGACATTGCCACAACACCGTCAATGAATTTGGGATCCTGAAGTGTCTATGGATTAAAGGCAATTTTTGTCATCCGTATCACACTCTAGAGGTGTTCTAGAGCCCCCCCTACATGCATAGATCAAGATAAATATTGATGGAGTCTCCAAGGAAAACCTGAGACCTATATGGTGTGGTGATACTTTCAAGAATCACCTTTGTTAGATACTTGGATTATTCATGGTTAAAATTTTATTTTTCCCCTCCCTTGAAGCCGAGATGCTGGGTTTGATACATGCTATTGCCTTTGCGAAGCGCTTTGGTTGGAACAACCTTTTGATTAAAAGTTCCTTGATGAATATCTTTCAAGCGATTTGGATTGAAATAACACATCTTTCTTGTCCAATTACTACCCATTGGATGGAATGAACTCACTCTATTATCGATATTAACTATATCATCACACATGTTTATCGAGAAGCAAACACAGTTGTAGATGTTCTGTCCAACATGGGAGTAGATCAGGACCTTACCTGGTTCGAAGACCTTCATGTGGCTCTTATTTTCTTTTAGGAAAAACATTTTAATATGATCACATATTTTAGACTCTTGTAATCATTCTTTCAAAAATATTTGTCTTTGGTCATTTTGGGCCAAGGAATCACCTTAAAAAACATCAATAATTAGTTGATATAAATGGATGAAATTTTGATATTAGTTAAAACAACGAGCATGAAATGAAAAATTTTACATTTGAAGGATTACCTGAATTTGGTAATATAAATTTTAAATCCCAATGTTTTTGTAATACTATTTTTGTGGGATGGGTGAATAATTGATTCACCCTTATTATTTTTTAAAAACAAATTTGAATAATATTTAACAACTTCTAAGGTACTGTGTTCGAAAATTGTTTATTAATTTTTACCCTTTGAATTTTAATGAATGAGTAAATGAAATGGATAACAATAATTTTTTTTAAAATATTGATCCCCAATTTGGGTGACTATATTTTGTTATGGATTTTGGTATATATTCCATATGGCTTTAATAATTCATGAAAGTGAATTAAAGAGGGTTATGATCACTCCTTTATACCATAGTACAATGATGTGTCTTCCTAAAACAAGATATATAATCCTTCACCATTACAATGATATTGAAAATAAAGTAATATATATTTTACGCGACACAATAATTGTTTTAATAAATCAAATTGTATGATATCACTCTGGTTTTGTGATGAACGCCTTCATCCCTTGAACAAATAACAACACAAATCATTGTGTTTGATCATTACGTAATTTTGGTGTAATTTATCATCAAAACTTTTTTTCACAATTCATTTTTAATTTCAACATAACAAACCCATGAATTAAATAAAATATGACAAATAATTAGGAGTATTGTAATATCGTGATTCTATTTTCAGGAATTCCTAAACCCACATTTGGGTTATGCATTGGTTGGGTTTCATTTGGGGTTGTTTCAGTTGAAAGTATTGGAAATTTTGAAAGATTATGGGTTGTGCATGGTTGGGGCATAGTTTTCCCAAACCATGAACCCACTCAAAGGAAACCATGGAAACACAAATTGTAGAGTTTTTCATGAATGAAACATGAATTGAAAAATTGTTTTCCCACTATGGAAAAATTGTGTAACCCCATTAGCAGCATGCACGTCTAGGGAGAATGGTTTGTAAAACAACGTGGCCCTTCCTAGATAACCATGTGTATAATATTTTTTAATCCAAAATCTATTTTTAAAAGTTTTAGAACCCTTTATTATGGTTCTTGATAGACTGTTTTCAACCTATTGTAATTTATTTTTACAAGGAGCCTCCCAATAGGCTATTTCAACCCCTATAAATCCCTTATGAAGAAAATAGAATCTAGGATAATGGAATTCGAACTCTTCCAAATAATATTCCTCTTCGCATTCTCTCTCTCCCATTCTATCCAATTTCTTCCCCAGGGTTATGTAGATCTATATGTTGTCGGAGGATCAAATACTTAAAATTTATGATCTTGAAATTATGGTTGATTATCAAATCTTCATTTATGATGTTCATTGTTAGAGTTTTCCAATTAGGGATTTTTTCGAGATCCCATGATCCTGAGGTAGGTGGTTCTGTTTTGATTAGCCAATTTTATTAATGCTAAATTCAATTATTGAAATTCATTTTTTGGTTTAAATTTAACTTCTTGATATTAATTTCTATTGATTTATTAAAAAACCCAATTCCATTTAATCAGGAGGGTTATATTGTATTTTTAACCAATTGGGAAAAAACATAGTTCCATTGAATTAGGGTGTGTTTTTGAAAATGAAGGAATTTTGGGAAATTTAAATTTTGGAATTTAAAATTAGAAATTAATTTGATGATATTGATTTCATGTTTGTATTTGAGAAAAATTGTGTAAAATTTGTTTTTATTGAAACCCAATTGTTTTACCTTTGAAAATGAATGATTTCATTAAAAAAACTTATATTGGTTTTTAAATGGAAATTGGAAAATTTCAATTGGAATAAAGGGACAAATTGTATTTTAAGAAGTATTAAAATATGTTTCCTATTAGTTATTTGTATTAGAGAACATGAAATCCTAGGTAATTAGTGATTTATTCTGATAATACTCTTTTGATGTTTTAAAATTGAAAAAAACCTAGTGTATCAAGTCACATCCCTGATGGAACATTTATTAGTCTCCATTACCATTTCCCATGGGAGGTTTGTATACACATATCCTCGTGATTCACCTTCGAGTGTCTAAGGATACTATATCCTTGAAGTATCACTCCTTTGGGAAGATTACAATGTTTCTCATTATTTTCATTTGATTTACATGCTTTTTACAAACTATTAACTCATTCTTTCTGAATATATATAGAATTTTTTATATAAACTTTTTGTTAAATCATTTGTTTAAAGTATTTTCAAACATTTTTAAGGGAAAGAATTATTTATTTAAATGTTATGTGAAATTAAATACATGTGTATTTAATAGTTAAATCCCTATTTGGTTAATTAAATATTATAATAATTTAAGTAATTCTTGGTCAGACCATACTAGGAATTTAGATCACACCCCACCTATACCTTTGTGTGTTTTTAGATTAAATTCTTCCAATATCGAGCAGTGGTAAGATTCCATTTTGAGATTGTAGTATCTCTTAATCCATGAGCCTGGAGAGTTGTGTCCATTAGGACAAGGGTTGTTACACAGTTTTTCTAGTGCTTTGTAGTTGTACATTGGGTTTGTTTATATGTTTGATTTCTTCTATAGTTCCCTCTAGGAAGTTTCTCTTGTATACATATAGAAATGTTTATCGTTCTTCTATAATGTTAATGGAAAATTTGTTCCCACTTTAATTTTTTAGGATTCTAGGTGCTAGTACCCAACCAGTGTGGATTAAGAAATCCCTGCAAGATATGGAAGAAGAGGATCAGTTATTAGGTTACTAGGGTATTAGTGATGGTTCATTGAAAATTGGTATCAATGTTCCAGGTTCATCTTCTTTCGGATGTCAGTATGTGTTTTTGAAATCATTTTGGGACTTAGTTAGCAGTTGAGATTGGGGGCCTGTCCAGATGTCACTGTAATGAACCCTAATTCACTATTGGTGGTTAGGGAAATACATCTTGAGGATTAGTTTGTTTCCTTTACCTAATTTTTATTTGGAAATATTGAAATCCAAATATTATATTTCTATATATAGGTATTAATTTCCTATATTTATCTATTTGAGTGTTAATATGATGTCTTCTATGTTTTCTGCTGATGTGGTGTAGCATCCTGCATCTGATAAGACATGTGAATAAAACCTAAGAGGAAGTTTTGATAAAAAATAATGAGAAAATCCTCCGAGGTAGCTGATTATAGCTAGGGTGATTGTGCATACAATCCATGGTTTGGGACATACTCTTACATAAGTTGTTGTTCCAGGTTTATCTATGGAACTTCAATGGGATGTCTTATGGAATCTTTATTAGGATTTACATCTCTAAAAGAAACTAGCCTTCAAAGAATCTAATGATCCTTAAGAGTTTGAGGAATGGTTGATCATGATTGAGGAGTTTTTTTGGTTCTTGGAGGTACTTGATGAAATTAAGGTGAAGTGTGCCACCTTCGTGCAAGAGGGATCTATCAGGAGATGGTGGGTAATGATGGTAATGGTGAAGAAGCATGAGGGCTTAGAGTGGAATCACTTAAATGTTCTTTTCAAAGAACAATTATATGTAGATTCGATTTTTTTTTTTCAAAGGCAATTTATTTTTTCAAATGTGGGAAGGTTGAAAAGACCATGATAGAGCATGCAATCCAATTTTCTGATCTTGTGATGTTTTCACCTCTTATTGTGTTGAATGATAATGTGAAGAGTCAATAGTTATAGTTTAGACTCTAATATGATATTAATTCTCATGTTTTATTACCAAATTTTCCCTCCTATGATGATGTGTTGGATAGAGATATGAGGGTTGAAATGGAAAAGGATGGAATGTTAGGGTTGTTTGGAGTTACTTTGTCACATAGCGACAGTGAAAGATATATTAAAGGAAGGAGGAATTATGGAGATACTCAGGGTGGATCCTAAAAGCAGGGTTATTCTATAACTCTTACAGTTCAGGTAATATGCCCTCTAATTTTTTACTAGTGTAGAAATACTGGACATTCTATGTAGGTTTTCAATGAGACACCCATGATATGTAGCTCCAATCGATGCTCATGTTACTTGCCTAAGTTATGTGATGGATTTTCTACTCCACACAGTGGTACATGATCATTATATCCTATTAAAACTGCATTTCATTCAGAGGATCCATGAAATATGGGGTTTCATATATCGAAATATAGAATGAAGCTTCTTCAAACAGTGGAAAATCTCCAATGGAAGTATATACTGGTTCAATGACTATGTGAGGTACCATCACTATAGATTCATCATTAGTGACTTCATTATGTAATACTGGTGAGACTTGGTTGTTTATTTTAACTTTTGTTGTTAATATCCAAAATCTTATTTAAGAGCATTTATCATATGTTAGGGATTTTACGACACCTCTCAAAAAGAATATAGATACGGGTATCCATAGTTCAAATTTTTCCTTCTCATTGTCAGAAATTGATATTTCATGGAGTTTTTTGGTTTTTTACATGAATCCTCTTGATGATATATTTATGTTTGATTGTATCCTTTCCAATAAAGATCATATTGAATGTAATCTTCAATGGTTCTCCATTAGAACACTTGATGGAGTGCTTAGGGACTTTAAAGGATAATGGGATCCAAGTTTTAGTAGAGTTGAGACACCTTATTATGAGTTTTGAAAAGTTATATTAGTGTTTTCATTTTATATGGAGTTAAAATATTTGAGTAGTGATCTTTGTCCTCTTGTATTCATGTTTTATGACGTTTTTTCTTATGACATCTCTTATTTTACACCTGCAATAGAGGTAGAGTTTTATATTTAATTAGTACCTAGTACTTAACTAGTGTTTATTCCTTCTTATGACATTGAACTAGATGAAATGAAATATTTAGAGACTTATTTGGAAGATTACATAGAGAATGGCTTTATATTCATGAGTGAGTCACTTCAGTTGACACCATTTCACTTTTCTATGAATGATGATTGTTCAATTTTCCTTTGTTTTGATTACTGAAAACTCATAAAAGTTGTGATAAAGATCAAATATCCATTACCATAGATTGATGAGCTACTTGATCAGTCAAAATGGGAGAAGTGGTTCCCAAATATTGACCTTTGATCTCATTACCCATAGTTGAGAGTAAAAGAATACAATATTCAAAAAAATTCCTTGTAGAATAGGTTTTACCATTATGAGTACCCTATCTTGCCTTCAAGTCTAACAAATAGTCTTTCAATCTTTATGGATTTAATGAAAATGTTTTCCATGAGTATTTTGATGCTTTAATGGTAGTCTTTATGGATCAAATCCTTGTTCACCCTATATCCATGGAGGATCATGTTAATCATCTGACAGTTGCTCTATAATGTTTGAGAAGTCAGTGACTATATTCCTAGATTTAGAAATGTTATTTTTAGATTTAGGAAGTAATGGTTGTGGGAAATGTGGTGTTGGAACACAGTATACGAGTAGATCCTAAAAAGGTGAAGGATATTATGAAATCAGAATAACCATAAAAGGTTTTGGATATTCATAGATGCTTGGGCTTATGAAACACTCTAAGATTTTAGGATGTATATTTTTCTAATTAAATTAATCTTTTTGATATTTTTCATTTCATGTAAAAGTAAATATAGTTTATGTTATATAAAAGATCAATGTTATTCTTTATTTTTTACAGTTCACCATGTTAATATTTTCTTATATGATTTCCCAAGAAATGTTTTCACAGTAAGAAATATTGACTTGGCTTTCATTATACACAACACAGACTTGGAAAGCATTACACGCAAAACTGAGTTCTGTGAAATAACATTTTTTATTATATTTAATTAAAAGAGATAGATATAGAATTTCTTTGAAAAGTATTAATATGAATAGTAACTATAAATTTTAAAATATTATTTATAATGATCCTATATAAACAAAACATAATGACGAAATAACTTGCATTTTTTTGGTAAAGTATTTATATGTTTGGAAATACTATTTTCTCACAAGAAATGCTTTTTAAGTATATCTATGAATAGTAATAAAATTAACTCTAAAAACATTTAAAAATTTAGTTTGATAAAATAAACATCAATTTTTTTGTAAATGTTTAAAAATATCTTTGGGGGAGGTTTTGGGATTTTTTGTGAAACTTCATTTTTTGGTGAATAGTGAAAATTCAGAATTTAAATTCAAAAATGATTTTTACTATAATTTATTTATATAGATAAATTTTATTTCAAGTTGGTTTTGAAGTAAAAATTTATAAATAATAAATCTATTAATCCAATTTATGTCATTATAATCCTTTTTTATGTTTAATTTAGTTATAAAAATTTAATGATCTTTTGAATAATCACACTTTAAGAACCCACTTTCTCTCCATGTTAGTGAGATTAGAATTAAACATAATTTTAACTCTTTTTGGAATTGAATTTTGAAAAGTAAACATACATGTTTTTAATCCGTATAATATATAAATTCTAATAAGATTAACTGAATTTTTTTACCAAAAATATTAATGAAAGTGATTAAAATTAATTTCTACGATTAAGGTAAAATGAAGATTGACAATGGACTAAATGTTAATCTTAAGGGCCCAAATGACCTAGAAACTTCTAAAAAACCATTTTATGTAAATATTTCATCTATAAACATTAAATTATTTTATTATTATTATTATTTAGGTCTTTTATGTGGATAAATTGGGTACCCAAAACTTATTTTAAAAAATGCAAAGTGTGTCCCCTCCATGCCCTATAAAAGGACACCACCACTCCCCCTTCATCAAACCTCAAAATACAATAAGGTTAGTTAAATATTTTCTAAATTAACTTAAGAAAATCTGTGTATTTTATATTGAAGACAAACTTTGGGTGGAAATCAAACCAAAGAATCCCTTCAGAATAAACCAAATGGATTTACTGAAAGAATAGGTAAGACCATTTTTCAAGCTCTATACTTTTATTTTCTTTCTCTACAACCTAAATTATTCTTATTTATTGAATAAATAATATAATAACTATCCTCTATATATTAAAATGTTTTTATTATAATGTTTTTACTTACACTTACACACACTTCAATCTAATGGGTAAGAAACATACCACAGTTATGTACGACAAACTACTGCCTTATAAAACGATGTTGTTAGTTTTTATTTTACCACTTTTCATAGTTGGTCATAATGATGGAAAACATATTTATATACGTTAAATGTGATATTAATAATATATTTATTATTCTATAATTTTTATACATAATAAAACATTATGTTTTCCATTTTGTGTAACGATAATAATTTTGTTTGGGGAAGTGTGGAATATCCCCTCTTCAAAGTGATGTGATTCATTCACACTCTATATGGAATTTCATAAAGTTGGGTTAAATAAATTAGTATGATATATATGAAAAAATAATTATACTATAATTATTATATATTCTTATATATACATATATGACATTTACTTTATTTCTTTTAATTCGATAATTAAACAGAAACACCATTTATTTGTACATATAACCAATCATCACCATTGACAGTGTCTTCCATTTAATTTTTTTTATCACTCATATATTATTATAAATAAATATATACTGAATATAAATGAAATTTATTTCTTGTTTTAAATTATTTAATTCATTATATATGTATTATAAAAAAACATTACAAATGAAAACACATGTGAAAAAAAGGAAATTTTAACCAATAGACACCATACCTTTGAATTGTCAAAAAGTGGGTAACATTAAGCCATAATAAAACAAAATATAGTATTATACATATGAATATGGTTTTTTATAATATTTATAATAAATTAATATTTATTATTTAGGATTTGTTTATGAGTAAAAATTGATATAAGTGATAAGGTAAGGTGAATTCATCTAAGTTTCTATTTCTATGAGATAAATGCAGTATTCACCACTCACTAGTTTTTTCTGGTGTATATACTACCCTATAAAATTTGATATCATTAATTTAATTTATTTAATATCAGTAAAATCATTAAATTTATATAATTTTTTTTATATTACTAAGGATTCTAAAAGTTAATTAACTAGTAAGGTTTTTTCTCGTTAGAGTTTTGTTTTCCATGGGAAAAAATTCATGTTCCCTGCGTATTTTTTATATGTTGGGTGTATAATGTACATATATATATTCTATGACTACTATAATTAAATATTTTTCTATTTAAATTTCTATTTTATGATATTTATTTTATGCGTTTTATGTTTAAAATGTTACCAAATAGTTGAAGTAATTTTGTCTCAATTTTCATTCTTTGAGACATATGCCATGTTATGCCTCTATAATTTTCCATGAGATGTATATAATAAATTTGACATGTTATATAATGAATATAATTATTTTGGTTACATTTTATGATTCATGTAATGTTAGTATTTTTGTTGGGTTATGATTCCGCGTAACAAAATTGGAAATGTGTTATATCTACAATCTCACCATTTATCGAGATTGTTTATGATTATTCTTTCTTTAATAAAATAATATGATTCATATCTTAGGAGAACTAATGAATAATATTATACACTATATATTCATTATATATTAATTAATTTCATCCATTTTTAAACTCTTTGGTACAATATATGATTAATAATTTTTTTTAATAATGTTCAACTTTACCTCTTTATTGGGTCTAGAAATTGTGTTCTTTTGATACAATGATTTATAAAAAGGTTTTGAAATTATTTTCCAGAATTAATTGTATGTTTTCAATTTATTTTATAAGAAATGGTTTTCAAAACATTTTCATGATTTCTTTACCAGTTTTCAATGTATTTTCTAAAAAATAATTTTTAAAATGTTTTCTGGGTTTAATTATAATTATTCAATGAGTTTTCAAAGAAAAAGGGTTTTAAAATGTTTTGAATCTTATTTTATAAGTTCTAAAGAAATTTTTTTTTCATAATTTATTCATTATTGTTTTATATGAATTCAAGGAAAAAAAATTCAAATTGTTTTCAATCTTATTTGGTATGTTTGTAACGAAATATATTTTTGAAATTTTTTCAACATTATCTTATAAGTTTTAATGGAAAATGGTTTTCAAAAAGTTTTCAAGATTACATTATAATCATTCATGGAAAAAAATTTCAATATTATTTCCAACCGTCTTCCTAATTTTTCAATTTATTTTCAAATAAAATTATTTCTTAAAAGGTATTATGTGTTAAATATGATATTTCCAAGAAGTTTATTACTTCAATAAATGTTTTTTGAAAGACATATAAAAATTATGTTCCATCTAATATGAAATTCATTGATGTTACTCATTCATTTCCATGAAATGACATAATGGCTCAATTTATATTGTTTTTATGAATGGTTAATGTTTTAATGCAATGATTTTTATGGAACACATTTCTTTTTATGGGTTATATATAACATTTTTCTCTTTTATGGGTTATATGCTTAGAAAGCATTTTATATTTCCCGCATTACATTATTAGAAATCCGGCTTCTTTTCATGAGTCATGATATGATGAAATGATTATGATACATGTCATTTTTCATAGGTTATGATATGATTACATTCTTATGAAATACATTTCATTTCTTTCGTCATGATAGGATGTTATGAAACCCATATATTTTTATGGGTCATGATATGATGAAAGTTGTATTAACTTATTGCACATGTGTGAATGATTTGATTATGAGAAGGGAGGGACATATTTCTCCCTCCAATGGATTGGGTAAATATTTATATCTCATGAGATAATTGTGGGAATCAAGTTGACGATATTAAGACACTAAGGGAAGATGGGGAATCTTGATCCCTCACAAGGATGGCACTGTGACTAGGGATGTGTCCCTACAAGTAGGTGTTGTCACAATAAAGATAGAATATGGGGATACACGATCCACTTTGGGAAGGCGCGGAAACACGACCCCTTATAAGGAAATGACTGTGACTATGGATGGTTGTGTGTCCCGCCTAGAAGGTGTAGCCCCCATGACGTTCCCTGATAAGTTCTAGCAATGTGTCTTGATTTATAGGGAATTATATTACCTGTTTATACATGTTCCACAATTCTATGTCTTATTCCTTTATTATGCATTCATGGATAATGCTATTTATTTCCTTATTATTCATGTCTTATGAACATCTAATCTTTATTCCAATAGTTACATTTATAATATCTCATATGAAGGGTATGATATTATAATCTTTTGATTACATTTTC
Source organism: Viscum album (assembly GCA_963277665.1). NCBI lineage: Eukaryota > Viridiplantae > Streptophyta > Magnoliopsida > Santalales > Viscaceae > Viscum > Viscum album. The sequence continues at coordinate 691,858,260 of OY728122.1, forward strand.
AAACCCCTTTGCTCCTATTTATGCTCACTTATCTCCCTTAGTTTATCTTTTTGAGAATACCAGATCACATCTTTTTATATTTACTTCATCAGGATAGGAAGATATGTATTAATTATTATATGTCTATAAAGGGATCAAGTACGGAATAACCTTATAGGTGATAATTTAACTCACTTATTTACCATTTTTTAAAATTCCATGTTTCCAAAGGCTCTATACTAATACAATATTTTGGTGTCTATTTGTGTAATGTAATTGGATTTCTATAAAAATTATGTAATTTCAATTTATATTAATTCTGGGTTGCTATAGTTGGTATTATAGGAACAATTTTGTTAAAATTTAGAGTATTTTATGGGAAACCCTTAGTGATAACTCTATGTATATGTCTACAAGAAATTATAAGGATAAAGAGAAGTGTTGGAAAATTTCCTAGAACATTTCTAAAGAAAAGAGTTAGAGATTTCCAAGAAATACATCCCTATTAGGACACTACAAGTGGATGTGGCTATGGAATAGAGTAGATAGGAGTAAAAAATCTAATTAGTTGTGTATGGCTTGACTTGAGCAGAACCCGGTATATGACAATGAGCCTTACTACGCAATTAGTTCGACACTCATAGGGGTTATGATTCTGGAGTTAATAAACTCTTCACAAACCCTCATGAAGGATTTAAAAATAAGTTGTACATGATTGAATTAGCATAAACCTAAGGTGTCCTAGATTAATGAAGCTATCATAATTTAGACATCTTATGAGTGTGTTATCATTATTATGTGTTTCATCACTATTAAAACTATCTCATACTTCATGATTGTTATTTTATGTCAATGGAATGAACTAGAAGGAACTAGTTTAATGATGAATGTGACAGATAACTTGTTGATGAACAATCAAATGAGATCGTCACTAGAGTGAAGGATGTTGTAATCACGTCTATACCGTTCTAAAGGAACGTGAATAAAAATGTGTACTTTAACAAACTCACATACTCACCAAAGAAGATAAAGAAAGCGATAACTAATAATCTATGAAATTAAGACCATCACATAAAGAAAATTACGTTTTCTACATATCAATAATGTAGCTAGAAAAATTGATGTGAATGTATCAGAGAAACATGAATATTTTTTTACTCTAGAAGAGATGTTCATGAATCTGGTAAATTGAAATGAAAAAATGAATCCTTTAGTTAACACAATGGATAAAATGTTTTCCTCCATTAGTTATCATAAATGTATTACATCATTAATTGTGGAATGTTTGGTAATTAATAAAATCAATGTCTTATCTAGAAGGATTAGGATGAGAAGTAGAAATGTGGTACAAGTATTAGTTCTTCTGCTGATGATGAAGAGTACATGAACGACATATGAACGGTATGTTCTGTTCTAATAGTATTGTTGATAATAGTGATTAAATTGAGTTTAAAAAATATAAAGACATGATTCATTTTTAATATTCTATGGAATATGTATTAATGAATAAGATGATGAATCCTGAGAAATGGTTTAAGAATAATGTTCTATAATTAATTTTTATATATTATAGAATTCAAATGTTATATTATCTGTACCATGAAAAATATATGTATTTTTAGTATAAGTTTTTCATTTAGTATTTAGATGGATTTTTTGAAATGTGATAGTGAGGTAGAAATATTATTTCATGGAAAGGAAATAATTTTGATTGAGGGTTCATAACCCTTAATTTATTCCAGATGTATAGATAATGGTAATTGGATAAAGATATATTGGATATGAATAGGTAAAATGGATGTTATTGATTACCTCAAAATAGATAAAGGGTTTGTTGAAAATTTAGTCTATGTTATCAAGGATGTATTTTATAACTACTTGGATGTAAGAAATATATTCAGTAATATTTAGAAAAAGGAAACATGCATGTTTTCATATAGGATTTATGGTAATTCAGGTTACAACCATGTTTCAAGAGAATTTAAAATGATGGTATTGAAATGTTTGGAATTTGACAAACTGGATCCACTTTATGATATATGGATGATCAATGTAAAGATGATTTAGTTATCTATTTCTAATATATTATATTTTAATCATTTATAATCTTTTTAAGTTTAACCATTTACGGATTTTTTATGTTAAAATTTGGTTTAAATTTCTAACATTAATGCATTGTCTCACCACATGGGGATTTATAAAGATTAGATGACATACTCTAACAACATTTGGTTGATGTTAACTGAAGAGATATGGGATGACCTATCCTGGATCTCATGATCAGTTAGTTCATTGAGAATGAAAAATTATCTCTCACTTTTGGAGAAAGAGGTGAAGGTAAAAATTTTCAAGACACGACCAAAAGGTGAGATTTAGCTTATAAAAGGGAATTGAAATCTATTCAGCATCACATCAAATAAAAACTCTTCATCTATAGGGAAATAATCATGCATCTGAAATGGATATCCTTTTAACGTAATATCCAAAGAATAAAATGAACCCTTAGACCATCATAGATTTATGAATTTGTGATTTTTAAAATTTTCTGGACCATGTTCTCTATCACTCTCCACTTGAACATGAATGTTAGGTTTATCTTACTTGTCCATGTTTTCACTTTCAACTTATTTTATCCTTTGCGGAAACCTAGCAATATGAAGTGTCTCAGATTTTTCAGTGTATTATTTTTAAATTTTATATATAATTTTAATGAGACCAGGACCGGAGACGACACATCATTCTGAGGACCGGTTTTCCCAGAATGGTGGTTTGAAACTTTTTAACTTAAGTGAGTCGGTACATGTGCGCAGTTGTGGAAGTTTCTAAATAGTTTCCCAGATTAAATGTTTGAGGGAACCATTGAATCTAGAATGACGACTTTACCTAATAACAGGTCTAGCATCGACTTGTACGAGTCAAGGGAAAAAGTTAATTTTCAGACTTTTTTAGTAAAATAAAATAAAATAAAATAAATTGTGATGTTTATTTTATTTTAGTTTTGGGAAAATCCGCTATAGCACAATGATAGGGAAACTGTTTTAGTAATTAATGTTTTCTCATAATGACTCTGAAACAACAATGATAACTCATTATTACCACAACATAATGAGATGCCAATCATGTTTCCCTTTTTATTTGGGATTTCACTCGTTGGCAAGGAAGGTGAGTTAGCTATAGAGAATCTGTGGTGCTTTTGAGGAAACACTCTGCGACGAATGACAAAAAATTGAAGCTGTTAATCGCTGCACCAATGAAGTTGAAGGATCTCAATGACGACGGTAGTGTGAACCCTTCTTCCACGATCAATCCTTCCTTAAAAGTTAGGGGTTGTTATTTCATTCCACATTCCCTCATTTGAATTTAAATGAGTAACATGGATCAACCACTAACTAGTTGATCCGCAGATTCATAAGTTCTTGAGGGAGGGTTTTATTGGGATGATTATGGAGAATTAGTCCATGTTGATTATTGTTGTTGATTTCTGCTCCGTTTAAGCCTAATAATGGAAGCATATCAATGCCGTGACGAATGACGGTGGAGGGTTGTTCTTCAAATTGTTTCATTGGATTTTCTTTCCCCCTTTCCTTCTCACGCATTCTTCACCTTCTTCACGGGGCGATAAACAATAGATCATTGCGCACCCATCTTACAACACAATGATCCCAAAATGAAGATCTAACATCGCAACGACCCTATAGAGGTAGTCTGACCATGACGAATGACGAATTGGCTCAGATCGGATGAGGTCGTTCTTCGAGTGTTCTTCGCACGAGAAGAAAAAAACATTTCTTTAGAGCTGATTGGAGGTCTAAAAACAGATGAAGCAACATCGTGGCATCGGGGTAACCAAAACATGAGAGTTCCATAGTGATCGGATGACCGGATCGATGAACGGGGCCCCACCGGAGGCGCGACGGAGGAGGTTCATGTTTCAGGAAATTTCTTGAATACCCGACGTGTATCTCCGAAGAACACGTCGTGTGGACCAGCTCAATGGCGGCTACGGTTTCAGGGGTCAGATAGGAATAACAAGGCATGATACCCTAATCACACGGCATGTTGGACTTTCCCCGATGCTCAACATTTAATTTGGTAAGTACACGGACACGGGATGAACTAATCGGATTTAGACGACACAGAATGTACTCTCTACGCAGCATGGTAGAGGTGGCTTGGCAGGTCTCGATGTGTATCTAGGGGATACACGAATACTTGATGACGTACACGGTGCGTACTCCATCACACGACCAGGGGAGGCCATTAATGTGGGTCGCCCCGTGCTCCTATTACACGGGTTGGAGTATGTGGGTTGAGGACCATGTACGGGCACACGACCACTGTACATGGAGCCGACCCCAATCACTCAGACACGGCGTGTACACCATACTACATGTTGTGTACTCACTTTTCTACATGACCAGCCTTATGACATGGTTCGTTGTACATGGGCAGTACCCGAAGTTAGACAACACGATGTGTAACTTTTCTACACGACGTGTACTTTTTGGATAATGGCATGGTCCTCTTGTTTACTATTTCTTGGACATCTTTCAATTGGGTTAGTGCCCCTTATTCTCATTCTCATGATGGTCATCCATCATTTCCTTCTACAGGATTATGATCCCTTCAGTAGGAATTTCTGTGATAAAGTTGTCATCCCTCCAGGAGGCCCGGAGCGATATCCTCTATCCATTCCTGACCCTAGGTAAAGTCAGGCATCGACGTGACCAACTATAACAGCCGTTCATCCTATACATAGCCGCTGAATCACCTAGCTGGTGAATACGGATGAGTCGTGGTGTCCGCCATGGCCCTGGTAGTAATCCTCATATATGAATCACGATCTTTCCCACTCTAGAGTGTGTCTCCCGTAATGAGTGTATCTATATCTCTTGTTATTCCCACTTAGGATTGTGTCTCCCTTAATTAGTGTAACTACCTCTCGTGATATTTCTTGATGAATAGTACATCTCAGACAAACGTCATCAAAGCTACCAGACTTGTGGAGTGTGTTCTACCAGAATGATTAATTCGTGGAAATCTTCGAACTAAATCCCTAGTAGGGGTATGTAATTGTGTGAATTGCCTCTAGACCGTGGGTTTGGGTTTCGAGTATATCTGGATTTTGATCTCCTATTATATGTTTAGTAGACATATACTATTTAGAGCAGACTGTGTCATTCCTTTGTGTACTTTCTTTGTGTTTTTCGTGGTCCTCTACTGAGTGTTGTTATACTCACCCCTACATAGGCTTTTCCTGCGCGTGTCGTGTCTTGTGCAGACAAGTAGCCTTCTGACGAATTCTAGGAAGGACCAGGACAGGATCGTGCTTTCTATGTTCCTCACAGGCCGAGGTGTTCCTATGTCTACGAGCAGCAGTCCCAGTACTTCCTTGTGTTTACAGGTGGGACTTTGTAGTTTTCAGAATCTTGTTATTGGTGGGATTGTATTCTGGCCTAGTTTACATTCTGTATTTTACTTTTCGTCGTACTCTTTTTGTTGTGTTTAGTTGTATGCATGCATCTTTGTTCCTTAGTGGGTTTTTTTAACATTCCAGCTTTTATGGGATTAGAGATGTGTGCGTGTGTACATGTTCTTAGGAAATGCCTTCCATTTTAGCGATATGACTACTAAGTTCTAGTCACCATCCCTGGGCCTATTGGAGGCGGGCTTGGGGGGTCCCGGTGTGGGCCCCACTAGGATGGGTCGTGACACTATAGGTTGCCTTGGGTAACCGATATGGTTCCAACTAACTTATTTTTATAGAAAGCATTATTGTTAAATTTTATGATGTGGTTTTCTATTAAAATTTTTAAAAGAATTAAAACATTGATAACCCATTGGAATTTCACGGGTGAAATTAATTTTAATGGGGGTAAAAGGTAACACCACATGTTTTTATGAGATATTTTTTTAATTTTTTTTTGTATTTTCAATTTCACGCACCACTTAATATAGATTATGTTATATGAAAGAACCATGTTACTCTTACCATGCAACCTAAATCAAGAGAATATATCATTATATGATACCCCCAGATTGGTCTGCACTACAAAAAACGCCTACTAGTCTTGTGTTATATGCAAAAAAACTTGGCTTGTATTACACGCAACAATGAGTTTGTACGAAACAACAATTTTTATTATAATTAATTAAATGATATTGTTATAAAATATCCATTAAACATAATTATATGATTATTAATAGCCAATTTTTAAATATTATTTATAATTTTCTTTTATAAATAAAGCATAATGATGATAAAACATATATTTTTTTATGAAATTTTTAGATATTTGAAAATAAAATTTTCACAAAATAACTTTTTAAGTTCTTATATGAATGGTAATAAAATTAATTTTAGAATTTTTAAGAATTTAATTTTTTTAAAATAAAAATAATTTTTGAATGAAAACTGTCTAATTATCATATAGTGTTTTTTTGGATTTTTTTTGAAACTCATAATTTATGGGAGAATAATAAAAAATATAGAATTTTAATTCAAAACTAATTCTTCATATAATTTATTTATATAGTTAAATTATATTTCAAGTGTGTTTTAAGGTAAAAATACTTTAATTATAAATCTATTAAATAAATTTATGCCATTTTAATAATTATACTTTAGAATTTAGATATAAAATCTTAATGACCTTTTGAACATTCTCATTTTAATTTTTTTTTCTCACAACCTCTACGAGATCTACATCAAACGTAGATTTTCAACATCTTTGAAATAAATTTTTAAAAATGGACATTCATAGTTCTAATAATTATAATTTTTATAGTCTAATAATATCAACTAAATTTTTTTAATAAAATATTGGTGGATTTGATTTAAATTAATTACAAAGATTAAGGTGAAATTTATTTTAACAAAGGAAACCACCTTAAACTAAAGTTCCTAAATAACATTTAAACTTATAAAAAACCAATTTTATAGACATATATATGACATAATACTTCTATTATAGATGGGTTTTTTGGTTTTTGAGGATTTTTTTTAGGTAAAAATGTTGGTACACCTAACTGGTCTTCAAAAATGTCAGGTGTGTCCCCTCCCTCCACTTTAAAAGGCCACCAACTCTCCCCCTTCTTCACACATATCAATATAGTTATGTTCAGAAAATATCTATCAAATTAACTTCCAAACAAACCCTCATTCATCCTTTAAGACTCCCTTTTTTGTAGAAATCAATCAAAGGAATCCCTTTGGTGCAAAGCAAAGCAGTTAGCAAAATTAGAAGTAACACCCTTCCTGAGGCTCCTTTCATTTATTTTACTTCTCCACTACCTCAATTATTATTATTTAATTCATAAATAACATCATAATTATCCTAAATATATTTTGGGTTTGTTATTATAAGGGTTCAAAATACACTAAGACTCACTTCCATTTCATGCGTAACGAACATACCGTTCATGTGTACAGTGAACTACCAAATCAGAAAATGATGTTGTTTGTTTTGTCCATTACCACGTTTCATGGTAAGTAATTATGAATGAAACACAATTTATATATTTTATATGTGGTATTTATAATTTATTTATGCTTCCATAATTTGTATATAGAACATTCATCTATTCTTTCAATATTTTTTAACTATAATAATTTTGTTTTGGGAATAGTGGACTACCACCTTCTCAAAGCAATGTGATTCATTCAAACTGTACATTGAATGTATTATGGTTTGGTTTAGTAATTTTATATGATATATATAACTTAATAATTATATTATATTTATTATATATATACATATATGTCATTTTATCTCCTTCTTTCAATATGATAATTAAATGGAAACAACGTTCATGCATACGTATGACCTACCATCTCTATGAATAGTGTATTCTATTTCATATTCCTATAATTAATAGATTATTATAAAAATATATATAATGTATCTAAATGATATTTATATATTTTATTAAATTCGTTAAATCAGGATAAAAGTGTGATGACTGGAAACATAACAAATTAAGACACATGCCAAAAACAATGCTGATATTACCCAAAGTGAAACATTAACTTAGAATTGTGAATAAGATGGTAATTTAAATTCACAATAAAACCATATGTTGTATTTGATAATATAATATGGTTCTAAAAAGATATATAATTATCTTATATTTATTATATATGAGTTTTTTATTTATATGAAGTGATTCAATGCAAAAGGAAGAGGAATTTCATCTCACTTTTTATTTCCATGAGATACATTCCATATTCACCACTTAATTATTTTATGTGGTGAATATAATAACCAATGGAATGATATATAATTAAATTACTTTATTTAATTATATTAAAAGATTTTAATTTATGATAATATATCATGTTAATCATGATACAAAATTTTACTCAAGTAGTAAGGGTTTTCTAATCACACCTTTATTTTCTGTGAGACACAATCCATGTTCAACTCATATTTACTATATTGGGTGTGTATAATACCCATATATATATATTCTATCTTTGTATAAATACATTTATAGGTATTTAAATATGCATTTTATGATATTTATTTCATGATTTTTATGTTTCAAATGTTACCAAATTAGTAAAGTAATTTTTTCTCAATTTCCTTCATTGAGACACATTCCATGTAATGAAACTATATTTTTCCATGAGGTGTATATACTAAATTTGACATGTTATATGATCAATATAGTTATTTTAATGATATTTTATGATTCATGCAATTTTTTTCCTTCTATTTGTTTATGATTCAATGTTACAATATTGGTAACATTTTATAACAACAATCTCACTGTTTATCAAGATTAATTATGATGATGATTTTTTAATGAAATATTAATATTAATATATATATATAACTCATGAATACTATTATAATACATATATTTATGTTATATCCTTGTATTGGTACCATTTTTATAGTCTTTGTTACTTAATACGATCAATAATTTTTGTAAGAAACTCTGACTTTACCTCTCTCTTAGGTCTAAATGTTTTGTTATTTCAAAACCATTTTACATAAAATTTTTATAAAAATATATTTAATAATTATTTATATGTTTTAAAATTATTTTCAGGGAAATTAATTTCAAAACATTTTCATTATTACTATATATGTTTTCAAAATACTTTCAAATAAATGGGTTTCAAAACTTTTTCAATCATTCTTTATAACATTATAATGTGTTTTCAAACAAAAAGGTTTTTAAAAGGTTTTGATGATTATTTTATATGTCTTAAAGGGAAATGGTTTTCCCAATTTTTTCAATAATATTTTATATGTATTCAGGGAAAATAGTTTTAAAATGTTTTCAATATTCTTTTAAATGTTTTTAATGAAAAAACATTCAATTGTTTTCAATCTTATTTAATTAGATTTCGAGGAAAAGAGTTTTCAAAATGCTATCAAGATTATTTTATAATATTTTAAGGAAATTTATTTTTTAAAATTATATGAATCCTTATTTATAGTTTTTAAATATATTTTGAAATGAAATGGTATTTAAAATGTTTTCTGTTTTAAAAAGTTTTGTTCAAATAGGAATGGATTTTTTTCCTCCTAATTTTTTTCAATGCATATTTAAAAATTATTTTCCATCTACGATGAAATGAATTGATGTCATTAATTCCACTCCAGGAAATGATATAAATAATCCATTCATATTATTTCTCTATATAATTTATGTTTTAATGAAATTATTTTTATGAGACTCATTTATTTCATTGGTAATATTAAACCTGTTTCTATTTAATGAATTATATACTAATAATATTTTTTTCTCATTCAAGGGTTACCTGCTTATTAGACCCAATTATTTTCAGAGGTTATGATTTATGAAATTATTATGATACCTTTCTTTAACCAATGTTTAAGATATTATAACATTTTAATGGAACACATTTTATTTCATGGGTTATGATTGAATTTTTATGAAACACCAAAATTTTTATGGGTCCTAATATTCTTATTGTTTTATTATATTGTGGAAATTGTATGAATGATCTTATTATGAGATAGGTGGAACCTATATCTACCTTAAATACATTGGGTAAAAATTTATATCTCATCAGATAATGATGGGAATCAAGTCAATAGACTTGATCCACTGTGATAATATAGGGAAACCTGATCCTTCATAAGGAAAGGAATGTGACTAGGGATAGTGGTGTGTCCCGCCCAGTAGGTGTAGTCCCTATGATGATGGAAGATAGGAAAACCAAATCCACTATGGGATGATTGGTTACCCCAATCCACTATGAGAATATGGGGAATACCGATCCCTTAAAAGGAAATGATTGTGACTAAGGATGCTCATGTCTCCTTCCCAATTTGTGGGGTCCCCATGAAATGCCCTGAGAAGTTCAAGCTATGCATCGTGAAAAATTGGGAATGATATTACAGGTTTATCTTTATGCCAAAATTCAATTTCTTATTCCTATGTTTCAATTTCATTTATCATGCCCTTTATTTCCTTATGATTCATGTCTTATGAACATCGAATACTTATTCCATTATTTATGGTTACGAAATTTGAGAAAAAGTGTATTAAATTATACTGTTAGGAACACTATCTCCAACCCATATGCTAAATTTGATGATTATTTATCTACATTTATTACCCTTACAGATCATTTGATATCACCCCATTTTATATTTCCATCTCTAGGAAACGAAAATATGTATTATGTATGGTAAGTCTAAGAAGTGTGATAGTCATGGAGAACCTAGAGGGAGATAATGTAGATCACCTATGTACTTGTGTTTATGTTTCCATGTTTCCAAATGCAATAGATTAATATAGTATTTTGAAATCTTTTTGTGTAATGTATCATGTTTTCTATAAAATTTATGTAATGTATGTGTATGTTAAGACTAGGTTGTTAACTTTTAGTAGTGTATTATTGAGAATTTGTTATGGAATTAGCCAATTTGGATTCTCCGATGAGTACTCTGACTCGAAATGGAGTAATGTTGGCTTTGGATGAAAAATTTTAGAATTATTTTGTTCAGATGAAATGTCTTTTGACTAATATGCTAGTTTTAACCCTTAGGCCAAGTAGGGCTAGGTGGTCATCTATGATATTTCGTGTTCAGGATTGGTTTTTTTGTTATTAAATGTGATCATGTTGTTGTATGTGGATCTAATAAACATAAACCACATAATAATAATTATCCAACCAATGACATGTAACTTGTAGCTATAATAGACATGCTTAAATGTTGACAGCATTACCTTTTTAGAGGAATGTTTACCATTAATTTAGACCAAAATATCATGAGTTATATATTCTCTAAAAAATATTCTAAACTTCATGAGATACTTTGGGTGGAATACCTACAATACTTATACTTTGAAAATTCTTATACCCAAGTGAAATGGAATGTCAACGCAGATGATTTGAGAATAAAACATCTGAACCATGTTGTGAAAGAAGCTTTGGAACAATTGAAATTGAGGTATCTTTTTGTATAGTTGAATATTGGAGTTAGGGAATCATGGGTGTTTTTTATTTGGACAATGTTCAATATATATCTACACATCATGAAATGATTCTTTAGAAACAAAAATTTTCAAATGAGTTCTGTATCATTGAAGACTCTCTTTATGGTTGGGAGACCATTCTTAACTATACATTCAAAACCAAGGGAATTAAATGCTACTAAAATCATTATGATGTTCTATTAGTGGTAAGGAAATATGTGATGTGAAATTAACATGAATTATAGTGATATTTCTACCCAGGAACCACAAATAAGTTCTATGAAATATGGTATAGATTCTAGTTTCCATGTATGGGATGTGGCATTTCCATAATTTTCTCTCATTACTATTTGTTCCAACAGGTCAATGTCGATCAGTAAAAACATTTTAGTTTTCATCATCCACTTATAATTCCTACTTGGAAGTGGGACAAGATCTCTATGGACATTGTGGTTGGGTTTCCCCGTACTTAGAGAAAGAAAAATGTGATATTGGTTGTGATTGATATTCTAACGAAATAGGATCACATTATACCAATTCATGGAAAATCAATGTTTGAGGGGTAAATAATTTTTTATTTGAATGATATTGTTCATTTTCATAGATTTATATCTGTTTTATTCTTTGAAATAGATCCTCGGTTTACTTATCTTTTTTGGAGAGACCTTTAGGAGGCACTAGGATCTCAAGTCCATTTGAGTGCAACATACCTTTTGTTGTCGGATTTCCCGTTAGAAATAAAAAATTATGTTATTACACACTACATATGTATTATTTTTATATAATACAATGTATGAAATAATTAAAAATGAAATAAGGATCCTCACACCATGAAGTGATAGTTTCTATAATGTTTTATCACCATCGATGACATTTCATTTTGGATAATCATCGAAAAGATTTTCGAAAGTAATTTTTTCTCAACCAATAATGGTGTTTTGGTATCCAAAATAGGTGTAAAAAATTAAATCCATGTGTTAATATATCTTAATGGTATCATGACTATTGAATATGAATTGAGATTGTAAAAATGTATTCCATGAGATAAAGAAAATGAGGGGATTGCAATGTGCCACTTTTTATAGAATAAATGTGAGGAATTGAAAAAGTGTAGGGGGAAACGAGAAATAAATCATGAATTTAATGCCTAATAATGAATTATTTTTTTATTAGTGGTCATTAAGAAAGAGATGATCTATTGTTAATACATTCTAGTACATTAATGGTGGCATAAATATTTTGGTTCCCTTATTTTTAGCAGTTCATGGCCAATCCATTTCACATTGGTTTTTATTAGTAATAAACATTTATTTTCTTGAACTGAATAAATACCACATACTAACCAGATGATATATTATGATTTACTTTTTCTAGTTAAATTTAATTTCATCAATATCTTCTATTACACTAAACACTATGTTTTAATGAACCATAATATAAAATTATTGTAGTTTGAATTTTTGTGGTAGATAATATCTTGTAATTAAGTAGGTGTGTATGAATAGGAAAAAAATAAATTACAGATCAACATATGGTGTACATATTTTTAAAATTAATTCTGTGGTATTCAATTACCTTAAAATAAAAATAATAAAAATTTTATAATAAGAATTTTTATTTCTCAAAAAAAATTTAACCCATGAAATATTTTGTATCATAAAAATATAAAATTATCAGTATTGGTGAATGATTTAACTAATTTTTTTAATTATATATGAAGTTAAATGGTTTATGGTTCATCTTTTTTCATTCTTTTCCAAGTATATGAATAAGTTGAATTTTATTATTAAAATTTTTTATTTCAAATGTCTGGTGCTCATCATGTTTTCACACTTATTTTTATTAATATATTCATTACCATATAGAAATTGAATTAAAAAAAATGGATTTTATATTTGGAATCAAGAGGCCAAAATTTGGTAAAGCGACCACGTTTATTTTTAGGAATTATATATAGTATTTTTGGAAATATTTAACCCAACATTAATGCATAAGCATGTATAAAATATGTAATTTTAAAACATTTAATATTAAAATATGTGATGTGAGTTATAATTTTTCCAAAAAATTAATATAACAATGTAACATTTTTGTGTTATATTGATGGAATATATTTGAATTACATATTAATCTTGGTCAATTTAATTTCAAATTAAAACAATAGCGACAAAAAGGTAATTGATGATATTATATGAGAAGATTATCGAAATAAATTAATTTGAAATACTAATAATTTTGAATGTGGAAAAGGGGGTTAATATATGGAATAGGACTTGATGACATTTCCATATATGTTCCAATTATCAACAAATACGTAAAATAAAAACCCTTTTATAGTTTAAAAAATGTGACTCTATTATGTTTAAAATATGTTTTATTTGTTCTTAGATTAAACATCACGTCCTAAAATTAAAAATAAAATTTTCAAAAATTTATTGGATGGTGGAATTGAAAACCAAAAAGGCCTTATCATTAAATTTCATGACATTTTTAAGAATTTTTAATAATATTAACACATTTATATTTTTTATTTTTTGTAATTTCATGTGTGAACCTCCATTATTTCATAAAATGAAACCCTTCATATCTCTTATTAACACAAAATTGAGTCTTCTACCTAAACCTGAAAAAAATTGTCTTCTCAACATCTTCAACAAAATTTTATATTACCTATTATTCCAAAAATAGTTTCTCCATTTTCATTATGAGGAGGTATAAATGAGTTCTTTCAATGTAGAGGATGTTCAAACACGTATGAGGGATGTAAGAAGTGAGGTATGGAATTGATACTCTCTTATTTATTTCATCAGACACACTATATATTAACAACTTGATTTTTTTTATTTTTTAGATACATCCCTATTTACATGTTATATAATGAAATTAATTATTTTCGTAATATTAAACATTTCATTAGATGTTATTTGTTCATGAATATTATTATCCAAAAAGATACCAAATTAGTATGGTATCTATGTTACTATCTAATTTTTTTTCTATGTTATTAATGAATATTTTTATAAAAATGAAATATTATCATCTGTAACTCCTTAAATAATTTAATTTTCATCTCCACTAGTTATTTCATGAGTTAACATGTTTTTTATTCAATTTACACTCTTTAATAAATCAAGTGTCCCCTTGAATGTTTCAATGAACATCTAATTGTATTTCTCCCTTATGTAAGAAACAATTTTTTTTCCAATGACCATGTTTTCAAAAATTTTGTAATGAATTTTTTTAATATTTTTATAATTTATTTTTAATTTCATTTTTATGTTTTTCTTTTTGAATAATGGTTTAAAATAAATCATCTAGTTATGTTCTAATCAAGGTAATTCTTAAAATATTTAACAAAAGTTTATATGGAATTTTTTCATTTAACATACACCACATAAATGGAATATCTTACTGAAATGACCACTTAATGATTATAATAATAATTTTCAAGTTTCCAAGGATCCTTTGAATAACAATTTTGTCTTTAATATTTTAGAAATATTTATATTTTAAATAATTTTCTTCAATAAAAAATGCCAATTTCCCTTCAATATTGTTTCAAGTAGTATTTGAATAGTATTTATCATAAAAAATGACATATTATGATGTCACATAATTTTGTTACATGGATTTTATCCATTGATACAATCCATATTATGACTCTATATGGCTTGTGATTATGAATAAAATATGATTATGAAACCCAATTCTTTTCCCTAGGATATGTTATGATGAATTATTTAAGAAACCATCTTCTTTTTCATGTGTTATAAGTGATGGGTATTTTTTGATATTGTGTAAAGAATATACGTGAATATTGTCATTTTTGTGGTGGGACCAAAATTATATATCCCTACAATGATTTCGGTAAAGATGGTTATCACTAGAGATGAACATTTATAGAATGTGTACTAAACCCATTTTAGTAAGGGTCATTTTCCACTTTGATAACCATGTGTGTGAAAATTTAATACTATTATGTAATGGGAAGTTAACACAATCCACTATCACATACTTGAAAGTGTGACTTGATTACTATTTATGTTATTTTATATTCTTATGAGTATGTAAAAAAATTTATGTCTAATTCTAATGTTATGGTCTTAGGGATCAGGTTATTTGATTCCATTATGTCATAAATCAAAATTATGATATATGATATGAATGGAATAGTTTTAAATTTTTATGTATATGGTATTATATCCTTATGCTCACATTAAATTTAAATAATTTTTGAAATTTACCTTGCAAAACCATACTGATAATTTCAGCTAACCTATTCTTGTGCTTCAAATCCCCATGTTATGAATAATGGTGTTGTGTATAATATGTTTATGAAGGGTGATAGTTAAGAGGAACCGAGTGGTAGATGATATAGTTTCACTTATGAAATAATTGTTTTTTAGCCTTGTTGATAATGATACTTTAAGTGAATGATTCTAAAATGGATCTCTATGTTATATAAATTATTATCATATATTAATACGTAATATTTTTAATTATGAAAATGATATAATTATTTATTTGTTTTTAAAGAATCATTTAACGAAACATTTTAATATTAAATGAGAAAACATTATTGAGTACCTTTATTATAATATTGTATATATGATATTTTTCTAATTTATAGTGAACAAAATTATTTGATTTTAGAAGAATTAAAAATATTTCTAGCTTGTAGAAGTGGATATTGTTTTGTAATAGAAAAATAGAGGGGTAGTAAACCTAAAAAGATATTATAGATAATATCATGACTATCATTATTGTTCATGGTATGTGTAACATTAGTATTCACCTTCTTTTACACTCCCTAGAAATATTCTTAGTTGAACTCACATTTTCATTAAGAATCACCATGAATGATTTGAGTAGATATTGATAATTAATGAACTAGGAAAAACCAAATATTTCATTGATTGAAATGTTAGTATCTTGATTTAAATATCCTATAATTTTTTTTTCATGATTATTAGGTTTCTAACATTGACTATTATCGCTCACAATAAGCTGATTAGTTTTAGTAAAATGCTAAAATAGAAAGGAATCATGTTATTGTTGAATGAGTCAGAAAATGAAATTATCGCCACCCAAAAAATAGAATTTTATTGGAAATAGAATGAAAAATATCCCTGAAATTATTATACAAATTTCTCAAGATATGAATCATGAGAAACTCTAAAATGATAAATATAGGGAAGAATGTTGTGTTGAATAAATTTTGAGTCAACCTAATCTATCTTATATCGGGACATATTATCTTATAGTTTTTGAATGATGAATCAGTACCACTAATAGGATATTTAGTGATCTCTAGAGGTCAGGTAATTAAAATTTTATTATTTCAATATTTTCATATGGAAGGGTAAGTAGAAAAATGGTGGAATATTATCATGAACATGATGAAATAGAAATAAATGAACTTCTATGTGTGGGATGAGTTTAAGTGATTGATTTTCAATACATATTGAAATATATAAATAAATCCACAATATAATTCAGATGGATTATAAATCTTATAGTATCTATGAGGAAAAGATTAAATGACATTCGTGGTACACTTCTTATATTATCATCCAACCCTAAATTAAAGATGATACATTATTTAGTGTATTAAAACAATACTCTAAAGGGAATAAGCCACAAATTACATTATTAGGTGTAAATAAATAATTTGATGTTAAATCATGTAGAAATTGGAAATTACATTTGACTATCCATCTAAAATATGTTAAAATAAATGAAAGATTAAAAATAAGTGAAATTTGGAAAAGCATATAGATATGAATATCAGATTCATTTATTATATATTGGTGGAAGGAAACATGGTAGAAATTTTCATGAAGGGATGGGTAAATTTAATAATTGTTTTAATAATGTCCATCAAGAAATCAAATTCTTTAGTGGTCGTATAAATTCAGATATTTATTAATGAAAATCACCTGAAAATGCACCAACTAGAAATCATTATTTTAAATAAAATGAGTATGGTGATTTTGTTTAATAGTGATCAAACCTAAAGGTTAATAATGAAGAAAAAATTTAGTAAGCTATTAATCCTCTAGGAAAATTGAAATATAATGTGATCATTATTGATGATTAAAATTATAATAATGATGTGGTAAAAATTAGAAATATCATCCACTCTAGAGTTGAAATTTATTATTTGATTATGGATCTAACCACTATTTTATATCTATTAATTTTAAAATGTTATCATAATACCACTAAAATTATTAGATGTTTAATTAGTTATGAAAACCCATTAATGTAAAATAATCAAAAAAATATTCTATTATTTCACTCAGATTGAATTTTGGTCACATGATTCCTTAAAATAACTTTATTACCCCCAGATGATTTCATTATTATATTGGGAATAACGTGTATTAACTTACCTAAAGATGAAATCAATTTAAGAGGAACAAATTCACGTTTTATACTCTAATAAGCCAATGATCATCTATTATTGGGATAATAAATATTATCATATAATGAAAATTTTATCAATTATGTGGGTATTAATTTATATTACAAATGGTTTTTTTATATAGAATTGTTGGGGGAACTTATCATTGATGATATTCATATTGAACTAGATTTTTTTCTGGTATCTCTTGATGTGTTTACTAGTCTTTCACCAAATTTTAAATTTGTGTTATCAAAAGAACTAAATGATGGTGCAAAACTAATGTCAAAGAGACTATAGAATGAAACCAATAGAGTTGCACTAATTAGAGAAGTAACTCTAGGATTGTCTTTATAATGGATTTATTTAGAAAATTTGTTCACCATGGGATGTACCATTTTTTACAGAATAAATATGGATCTATGTGATTCTACATGTGTTATAGGGAACATTATAAGATGATAATAAATAATAAATATCCTATTCCTCGTATAGATGAGAGATTTGATGAACTTAGCATAGAATAATACTTTTCCAATATTGATCAATGTTCTATATTTCCCCAATTCCGAGTTAATATGGTTGATTTAACAATTACAAGATTATGTATAAGGTATTGATAGTATGAATATATAAAGATGTCAAATAGTCTTACTAATTCCACCACCATCTCCATATATTTAATGAATATAATCTATATAGAACACATTAAGATGTTTTTGATAGTATTTAAAGATGTCATTCTTATTTATTAAATGTTAAATTAATACCATGCATATCTCTTAGGGATTCATGTAAAGAATCTATGGAATGATAATATATATAAAAAACATATGGAGTTTTAATTTTTTATATATAAAGATTCATTTTTGTGTTATCTAATCTCATGTATGTGTATATCATAGGATCTCTACTGTAGGAAGTTATTGAATGTTGGCCCAAACCAACCATAATTGCTGATATCTAATGTTTTTAATATTATTATTACAAAAACATTATATTGAATTTATCATGTCATTATAATCCACTAACCAATTTGACTCAGATTGGATCTAGGTTCCTTTATAAAGATGAAATTGAGGTTAATTTCAAGAAACTAAAAATACATGCAGTCAATGCACATATTGTATATATTACAATGCTCTGAATAAGGGATATTGATTTATAGGTATAGATCAATGAAGGGACTAGTTTTTATTATCAAGAATAATGATATTTTGATAGACTTTGCAACAATAAAACATAGGTTTTGTGGGAAAATTACCCAACTCGTAATTTGGAGGCAACTCTAGTAATTTTTCCATTAATGATGTTCAACAACTACATTTATGGATAAAGGTGTGATATATATATTAAAAAAATCATATAGTATATACTCACATTGAAATATTTTAATTTTCTTCTGAAAATATGGTTAAATCTTATTAATGATTGTGAATTCTAATTACATTACCACCCGCCTCCTAAAACCCAAAGGCCATATATTTTTATAAAAGTTTTACATAAACCCCAAATGTTTTTTCTAGACAGATTGGGTACCCTACAGCTCCCATAGGCCGAATTTCACATGACCAACAACATTAACCAAGGTCCCATGGAGCATACACAGTGTAAAACCCTCACTTTATTTCATTTACACTTGATGCTCCAATGATCCCACCCCGCAAAGTTAATCGCCTAACATTACCCCTAGAATAAATGAACAATGCCTTGTACCTACTTTGAATGAATTACCCTATTTTCATTACCAATATTTCTAGCACTGATGATGGTATATTTATACACTAATTTTTTCACATTTTTTACATCCACTATTGTATTTGAATGGAATTACCTGCCCGAGCATGGACCACTACTTGACTGCCATATCACCTACATAGTCAAGCCTAGTTTTCATGTTCCCACAACCATTATATCATATGTATCATCACTAGAAAATTTCTTATTAAATTCCTTGAGTTAAAAGTATTATTCTATCTAATATATAATAAGGATCACAAAATATCCAATATTTATTTGTAGAGGGTGAATCTGGAAATCATGGAGGAAGATGAGAAATAATGATATTTTCAAATGAGTGTAAAACAACCATCAACCATAAAAAACCTAAAAACTATTCCATATAAAGCCTCAATCCAAAAACATAGAATCAGGTACAGCCTTATCCAATGTGAGAATTATAGTGTTTCCATAATAAGAACTAGTTGACAGCACAAATGCCCAAACCTAACATGGCCATCAGGCCATGTCCAAGAACGAACCACTAGTTTCTATATAGAAACATTGCCCCCTACATGGGGCTCACTTGGTTTCCTAGATGGGTCAGGAAAAAAATGATTGTACCCACAAAATGTTCTTTTAGTTTGTATTATCCACAATCACACACACCATGAGAAACATCCCTTGAGGTCACCCATCCTGATCACTAATCTAGGCCAAGCACAACTAACTGTGGAGTTCTAATCCGGTAATATCCTTGAAAAAAAAATAAACCTTTTTTATACATCTTATATAATTTAGTATTTGAACCCATTAACAATATAGGAGTGTTACATTCACCACATTTTGAGAACAAAGTCCTCGTTGTGGACCCATTATCATATATAAGGTAATCCAACCGCACTTCTCATTATGTATTTCATATGATACCAATATAACAATTGGTCCCTGATAATAACACAAAATCCATACTTCAACATGGTCATCAGGTACTGGGCCACCATAAATGACCTATTTCCTAAAAGACATGTGGTCCCCATTAGTGGGCCCACCTTGGTGCACATATTGTAAAACTATTAATGGTTGACCGCATAGGGATGAAATGTTCATTCAGTGTGATTTTACATCACTCATAAAAACAATAGGAATCTTTCTAATTGGTAACCCAAACTAATCATTTCTTTTGTAAAAACATGGTTAAATGTAATGTTATAATCATTTAAGGATCGGAAAAGTTAGGTGAACATTGTTTACATGGGTAATATTATTTTTTCTTTTAACCCTTCAACAATATTTTCTTTTACAAAATGCATTGACTCATGTTTTTCTATATAATTCATGAAATATTTTTAGGAATATTTATGATAAAAAGTGATCAGGAAACATGTGATTTTAGGACCCATATATCCTCGATGTAGGGATATTTAAAATATTCTATATATTTTATCACAGTCATGACGTATCTTTGGAAACATGGAATAAATCCCATTTGGTGTATCATATTTGATATATATGTTTTTTATTGCATTTAGAATGGGATGTTTACCCAATGTGTGATATAATATTTTTCAGTGCAATAGAGGTACCCCCGAACTCATATCATGATGATGATCTCTCTTGGATTGTTGTGTAGTGGCCTCAGAGAATGGATCGACACCCAAAGAATAAGAGTTCAACCATGAGGTGGGTGTTTTTAATTTTATGTCACAATTCCATTTATATGAATTTTTAGCACTTTAGATCCTCCATAATATTGACAGAGATCCATTGTGGTTGATATTTTGGTTTTGGGGGAATCAATGGTGTTTTATGTAGTTCACATAAAATTCCCATTCAGAATTCCTAACCAGGTGGTGTATACTGTGGTATCACACACCATTTGTTGTTACCGTTATGGGAAGATGAATCTTGGGGACTACACCATGTACAAGGGTTACATTCCATGTAATTATTCTAAGATGTGTGGATATGGGACATGTCTTGGGTTGACAAGTCATAGAACATGGGAGTGTGGTTGTACACAACCAATGTACAGATGAATGGGGTTTCGAACACAAACTTATGATGAGGACACGATAAAGGGGATATTATTCTGGGAACTTTCATGTACTAGGGGTTCATGTAGATTTTTGGACATGGATGGGAGATATGTGTGGACAAAGGGCAAGACCAGGGGGCCAGACACACCATTTACTGAGGGTAAACACCTCATAAACTAATGTTTCCATCTATAGCATGTAGCATAGGACATGACCAGGTGTTCAGGTAGGGCCACAAACCATGAAGACCCTAGTAGATTCCATTTATTTTCCTTATATACTTACTCCATACATATCTTCTTCCTTGGAGCTCATATTCAGGCATGTGAGTAACGCATATAGAGAAATTTTCCATGTTGAATTAAATGGTAGAGAATGTTTGGGAATTTGATATGTGAAGCATGAAATGATATGGGATTTTTTAGATAGAATTTTTTGTACCGATAATGTTTGAGTGATTCCCTTGGTCTATCCTTATGAAGGTATAGTGTGGCATTACATCCTTAGAACATGATTGGTTTCCCATGGGTTGGAAGAGATTTGACTGAGTTGGTGTATCCATCTGGGTATTCTAACACGGGATCATCTATCATAATGTTTTCCCTAAAAGGAATTGTTTGTGTCATTGTGACCAAAACTATGTGGGAAATGACCCCCTTAAGGATAGTTCTATGTAGTTTTTGGCATCATTAGATAAATGATCACCAACATAGATGGCTTCATTCTGACGGTACTTGATTCAGAGGCCCGGTGTGCCCGGAATTACTATCCAATGTTTAGCATGGGTATGTTCAGTGAACGAACGAGCGGGAATTTATAACTTTTGAACCGGTGCTCGGAATCGAATTCCGAGGGCCCCGATGGAACCGCAACGCCAGTAATTTCATAGAAACACATTTTCCGAAGTTGCGTTTTCACGAGAGAGGTTGATAAAAATTGTGGAAGTTAAAATAAAAATTTAACTACAATTTTTATTTTCTCTAAGTGGATTTAAGCTTTGGGTGGAAGTTGGGTAACTACCCAACTTCCCATGCAAGGTTATGAGGGTGGTGGGGCCCACACGAACCCCGCCCCTTCACATTCCTTAACTCCCTCAACTCACTATTAAATTTGATAACTTAAGTTTTAATAACTTATGATATTAATGAAGTGAGTTTAATGTGAGTGTTTGAATTTCAAACTTATGTAAAGTTAATAAAATAAGTGTGGGCTTATTTTATTAAGGGTTGGAATCTTGTGGTGGAGTTTTTTTGGGAGAAAATGCTAAGGAACTTGAGGAACTTCTTCGTCTTCGAAGAAGAACGCGAAGAACACATCGATCTCTGGCGAAGAACGCCGAGTCCTCGGAAACCGACTACGCGACGCTGTATACCGTGACGCTTGTAGACGCCAGAAAAGACCGTTTCTCCTCAAACGAAGTTCCGGATGAGGAAAGAGAGGGAATATTTGGAGTCAGAAGCATGTTTCGGAAGGCCCAAAGGCCTTGCGCGAAATATCGGAGGCTCGCGCGCAATATTGGCGAGGCACGTGAAATCCTTCCGGGATTCGCGCAATGGGCCGAGTCGGCGCGGAATGTTCCGCGCCCGACGCCCGTGCGCGGCCCTATTGCGCGTCGGGCCCCTATTTCGCGCCCGCACCGCGTTGCGCGCTCGCGAGCCGAATTGCGCGCACCGCGAGCCGAATTGCGCGCCTGGGGTTGCCTATAAATACAAGGCGACCCCCGACGTTTTGCAGGTTTCCAGAATTCGAAGGGTCGCTCGTGCGCGCAATCCCGCCCCCTCCGCGCGCAATGCCGATCCTCAGGTAACCTCCTTTATTTCGCGCAAGCAAGCCCCGGGGTTCGCCTTCGCGCACAACCCCTTTGGCTTCTTTCCTTTGACCAACTCCTCACCCAAAGGCCTTCGCGTGCAAAAGAAGCCTCTTGCGCGCGACTGCCCCCCCGGGTGCGCGCAATCCATCCCGATTGCGCGCACCCCCCTTACTAAGTGGCCATTCATTAAAGAATGGGTTGTTGCCCCCGCGTGCTATCAGAGGCCCGGTGCGCGCAATCTCCATCTTCCGCGCGCAAAGCACTGGCCCAATTGCGCGCCAGTCCTCCCAATTGCGCGCCGACCCGCGGTATTGCGCGCCAAGCTCCTCTTTTGTGTGCAAACCATCAGGGTCGCCCCCTTTGACCCCCTGAGGGTACCCGCCTGCGTGGCGCCCGATGATCTTCATCCCGGGTGCCCGCACCGTGCGTTGTCTTCCCGTACAGCCCTCCAGGCTCACGCGAAGTGACACAGACCCATTGGCGGCACCACCTCGTCTGCGCTGCAGGACGTTAAACAGCCAAGCATCCATCGTCCTACAGGACGCTAAACTGTACCTCGTCCAAGCTGCATGACGTTAAACTGCCTAGCATATGGGCCACCTCAAGGTGTAAGCCCCAAACCCCATCGTCCAACATGACGTTAAACTGTACTTCGTCCGACAAGACGTTAAACCGTCCGCTTCGTCCTCAACACACGACGTTAAACTGTACTTCGTCAGGCAAGACGTTAAACCGTCCGCATCACCCGATCCCGTGCCTCACACGCAGGGTCCCCCCCGGTTTGGATGTGGCCCCCACCTGCTCGTCTCTGCAGGGATGTCGGGATTGCCCCTTTTTAGGGACGATTTATTGGAGTGGCCTTCGCCCACGAGGGTAGGGTATTACAAACCCCTAGTTTCTTGTGGGGGACTGCACATGTGTATCTTTGTTGTGCTTCCCCACTGCCGAAGCCAGTAGGGGGCGTGACAGGGATCGATGTGTCTTTCACCTTCGGCCCAAGTCCCTCTTCAACTGGGCTTTGTCGCATATGGTCCTCCTTAGAGTGTAAGCCCCAAACACCATCATCCAGCAAGACGTTAAACTGTGATCCACCCACTTCGTGCGTGCCAGCAGCCTAGACCTCCTCGTGAGTCGGCTTGCCATCGTCCAGCATGACGTTAAACTGTATATCCGAACTACGCTGACTTTGATCCGCGCTAACGCGTGGTACGTAGGAAGCCTCTACGGGGTCCAAGCTCTTCACTCCATCATCCATCCCGATCCTTACCCGGGCAGCCACATCCCGGTGGGGTCATGCCATTTCATTCCACTCCACTTCACTCGGGAAGCTGCCCATGTGCTGGCCCCGGCGTCGGACGTTCCCCGCAAGGGGTTCTGTCATCTGATCCACTCCTCGTGTTGATCAGTCCGATGCCGTCCCTGACGGACGTTAAACTCGTGGCATACCCCGTGTTAAACATGGGAAGCTGAGGAAAACCTCAGGTAACGCAGTTCCCCGCACCCAGCGTGGGATGCCTCAGGACATCACGCCTTCGAGAAGCCCTATTAGGGACGGAAGGCAGACATGCAGAGCCGCAGTGCTAAGACACGCCCCCAACACCCAGAGCTACCCGGTCTCCTCGCCGCGGGTTGCTGCCCCGACCAGACTCCTTGGAGCGTCTGGGTGGAAGCAGCGTAATTAACCGGTGTCCATGAAGATATGGCGCCGGGAAAGAGATTCACGAACATTCTTAAATCTATGACGGAGCCCCGTATTAGGCAACGAGTTCCGAGGAGATTTCCACGGAAGGAGGAGCCGACATCCCATCATCCCGGTTTCGATCAAGGAGAAGACGTCCCTGAATAAGGGACGGATGCCGCCCGCCTTTGGAAAGCGGGACTGCGGGGCCACAAGCCGCGCTCCCATCTCCACGGGTCGACGGGCGCACGCGCGAACGCGTCCTGGCGGAACAGCGTCGGAACAGAAACCCGACGCACATCCGCACTGAAACAGAAAATGGTGAACCCGACGTGAATCTCTTCTCCTCAATACGAAGACCGATAGATTTCAGAGGTGTTGGAAGACTAGCATGTTGCCCGGCCGAGCATTCAGCACCGGGGCACGGAACCCGCCAGGGGCTGGGGAAGGGAAATCGGGCACTCCGTCTCACGACGTCGATGGCCTGGGTTTCCCCCACGGAAGGCGTCGTGGCACTAATGATTGGTTGTCGATTCCTTTTCCTATGAGTATTAATGGGTTCTTCTCAATGATTTCAGGAATCAGGTCGCCCAATCCAGTGCCCGATCGCCGCCCGCCCACTGGCGTAGGGGTAGGGGAAACACCGACGCGGCTACTCCGTGCGGTCCCGCCCATTCCACAGCCGTCCCAGCACCCGCAACTGTGGGACAACCACGCCCTCTCTCCCCCTCGGAGGTCATCCAGATATAGGTGATCAAAAACTTGGTGCGGAGATATGAGGAAGAGGGAGTCATCCCCACCAGGGACATGGCTCGCCTAGACCTCGAGGAAGCTGCACCTTGCCACCAACGCCGCCCCCGAGGGCCGCGCAGGGAGGCACCGCTGCCTACCTCGACGTCCAACCGCTTCGGGAGTTTATCCCCGGAACGCTCCGACAGCTCCCTCCCCTATGCGGATGAGGTGGAGGATGTCCGGGACCACCCTATCCGAGATTCACTCCAGGGATCCGCGATAAGGGCTCCTGCCAGGCCACGTCGACACCGCCGCCAGGCTTCTCAAGTCGAAGAACGGGCTCTCCACCTGCCTGCGCCGCTAATCCCGACTCGTCTGCCCCGACGCCAGCGTCGGGCATGTGCGAAAGAGGATGCCCACCTTGGGGACCTAGCAACAGCGGCCGCGTTGGCCCAAGCCACTGCTAGCTCCAGTCACCAGGCCCCTGCGCATGCTGAGCAGGGGCACTCCTATGCCCGACCTGGATCGAGGCCCTGACCGCCCCAAAGGCAGGTTGGGTTGACTCTCCCGGTTGCTGGTACAGGAAATAGCCACTGCGGACCACGTCGCGGTAGCGCTATTCACCAGCAGGGTCTACTCCGTGTGGCCGATCCAAGAGGCATGGGTTATCCCACCTTCCGATCCTGGCACGGAGGCCTGCCCGGAATCATCTCTCCCCGCGTCCCCTTTGATATCTGTCCCGGTGCTCCTCGCACCTTGGTTTCCAGTCCTCTTGGACCCAGCACCGGTGCGACCAGAGGACGCCAGGACAGAGATCAACCATGCCCTGAAGAACCACCCAGGGGCAGGAAGGCGAGGTGTCGACGTCGAGGGAGTAATGTTAGGGAATTCCGGACAGAGATTCGACCGGTTCATTTCTCTGATACAGAGGCAGAGTATGATTCGGCGGCGGAGACCTCCCCCCGATCCCGCCAGTCAGGGGCAGGGGTAGGAATGCGGCACGTCAGCCTCGTACTCCCCGAGAGCGAGATCGATGTGATCCCCGCTTCTCTCCAAAGGTATATCCGGAGTAGCAAGGGCCTGGTAGACCCCCAAGGACCAAGCTTGAGGTTGGTACCGGCCCCTCCGGAAGCGCCTTCTGCCTCGATCGGAGAAGCCGGAGACCCTTTCTGGGGACCGACAGTCGAGCCACGATCTAGTGCACCCTCGGCGAGCACCGACGCTATGGCAGGATGTTCGATCGCCGGCCCGTCCTATCGTGATGTGGTAGCTGGGGCACCTCAACCCTCAGAGGGCGGCCCGGGATATGGAGGCCAATCGGCCTGCTCGCCGTATTCACCGCCGGCCAGCCCGCCGGCCCAGCGGCCTGCCTCGGCACCACTGCCGGTTCCCCGTCCATTCCCAGTCACTTAAGGGGACCAAGAAGACCTGGGTCCCGAGTTTGAGTCATGGAGCTTCTGGACCGTCCTTGCAGAGGGTCACTTCCCTGAGAAGTTTTGGCCAGTCGCAGGACCGAACTTTGATTCACCAGAATCGCTCACCCCGGATGAGTTCGAATGCTTCCGCCGAACTCTCTGGGAGACTCACTCCCGTCTTCACCGCCTACAAATGCCATATCCCGGGAGTCAAGCACACCTGGAGGATATTGGTGAGCAGTGCCATCAGATTGACCTGGCCACGCTCCCCGCGGTTCGGCACCATGTGTCATTTGGGCACCACGAGGCCCTCCAACAACGATGCGTTGAGTGTTTTCAAGTACTCAGCAAGGTTATCGAGGAAGCCACCCCCCACGTGTATATCCGTGGATGGGGGCAGTACGCTGCCCTACGCTTCAGTGCCATTCGCCGACAGCCCGACTCGCTGGGTGGCCCTGAGGGTACATCCCCAGGGACGGAAACAGTCAATATGGCTGACCTGTCGGGAGAGGGGAACGGCTTGGAACTTCTCGACGTGGGCTCTCCCCCCGAAGACAAGTCGTCGATGGATCCATCGGTGAGAGTTACTCATCACCAGAGGAACCTCCTGGGTCTCCCCACACCCACTGAAGCACTGACGTTGAGCCGAAACGTCAGCAAAGGTAAAGAGCACGGCGGGGTTATAAAGCCCTCCGACCCATCTGCCTCCATACAGAGGGCAGATGAGGATCCCGAGAAGGCCACGCTACGTCAACAGCTCGCCGAGCAGAAGAAGCTAGTTGACCAGCTCCTCGCCGATCGCGCTGCAGAGCGGCGGCCTGACTACGGTGATCCAGGCTAGGACAGTAGGGACAGGAACAACCACTCCTCGACGAGACTCTCCCAGGTAACCGTGATTATGTCGTGTTTGCCGACAGGGGAGAGGCCATTGCCTATGGCAAGAGGGCGCGGTATGTTTCACCACGCCCTCCCGAACGACGTGACTACCTGAGAGACCCCGCTCGGATTCCTCCCGCTGCCCCAAGAGCCGCTCCGCCCGCCATCCCACGAGCTACTGAGTTCGACGACCCGGTCGACGACCCGATTGAAGAGACATGAAATGCGCTTGTGGTTATAGATCCTCGCCAGGACTGGAACCCATGTCCGGACGATCCGATGGCGGCACTCATCGCCCGCTTGGATTCCTTGGAGACTCGGCAAGTGGCGATCCCACCGGACGACAAGCCATACCCAGCATGGGTGGATGACATGACGGCACCTCCGGGATTCGAGAACCCCACTTTCGCCCCCTTCAACGGGAATGGAGATCCGCCACAGCATTTGGCCCATTTCAACTCGAGGTGAGGGCCTATTTTGGGAACTCCGGCGCGGCAGGAGGCCACTAAGCTTCGCTGCTTTGTCCAGACACTGGAAGGGCCAGCATTTGTCTGGTACAGCCATCTCCCCGTTGGGTCGATAACTAGCTGGGAGGACCTTCGTAGACAGTTCCTCTACCAGTTCAGTTCCACGACCCGGAAGACGAGTATCGCAGACCTCTTCAAGTGAAAGTAAAGGCCTGATGAGCGAGTCGCGAATTTCGTCGCCCGATGGAAGGGTCTCACGTATTCCCTTGACATGCCATTGACTCTGGAGCAGTTGCTGACAATGTGCGTCGGGAACGTCAAGACCGAGCTAGTCCCTTCCTTGATCACTCAGAATTACCCCGGAGGGTTCAGGGACTTCTCAGACAAAGCTCAACGTCTTGAGGAAGCCCTGCAACAGGCCAGTCAGACACACCCGCTGCCTCCTATGATCCCTACAAGGAGAGTCAGCAGGGCTGAGCCCGCTGCTGTTTCCCAGATAGAGGCCCCTAGGCAGTTGGAGCTGCTGCCGGTGAGGCCAGCTCCACAGCCTCACAGGAATCCGCCTCCACGGGCTCAGTTCCCGGCCCAGCAGCGGCAGCCCCAGAACTGGCCGGCCCCTCCGCGTAATGTACCGCCACAACCCAGGCGAGATAATCGGGGTCCACCTCCTCGGCAGGCCCCTCCAGCCCCTCGTCAAGACCACACTCCCAGGGCTCCGCGATACCTGACTTACTCATTTCACGAGGATCAGGTCCTCGGTTATTTCTGGAGCGCCCTGGAGCATAGGATTGTGCGACTGCCTGAGTGTTGGAGGCCAGAGGAGGCACGTCTCATGGATAACCCCCGCTACTGCCCTGACCATCGGGCCCTGGGGCACACCATCCGGTGGTGCTACGTATTTAAGGACTAGCTCCAAGACCAGATTAACAAAAATGTAATCAGGTTGGGCCCATCTCTAGAACAAGTGGCGGGTGTGTTCGCGAGATCAGATGACGATAGTGGCGACGAGGACGAATGGAAGCTGGTCTCCGACCACGGATCCCAGAAGTATAATGACTGGATGGCCCGCAAGACGATCATTCGCGCCCATGGAATCATCCGTGCACGCTTGAATCAGCCTGAGCCCCCAGAATCTGCGGGTGCTGCTTCGGCATCGTCGTCCCAGCCTGCCTCTTCCGAGAAGAGCAAACGGCGGCGGCGCAAGAAGGAAGAGCGCGCCCCGCCAGTTCCGCCGCTATCCCTCACTCTCGGCGATTTCATGCCCCCAGAGATGGGGGTCCCTCCCCGGATCCACCCGGTGATGAATGATTCGTCCGGTGAAAGTGTTGGGTACGCTTCGGTTAATACCGTCGAGCTGGTAAATCCCTTTTTCGGTTCCCGATGTTGAAGAACACCAGGTGGACCTCCCTAGTGTCCCCGGTCGTCGCCACCGTCGGAGGAACCGCAACAACAGGAGTCGCTGGGGCACGGCAGTTGGTACCTCCAGCCAGGCCGTGCACACCACTGAGACTAGGCAGCGGGCTCAAAACCGAGCTCAGCGCGCGCAGCCCCCCCATCCAGGGATGACGGATTCACCTCTGCCACCGTTTGTGGTGTGGACCAGGCATAACCGCCTCAGCCGCGCCGCGACCAGCTCCGTCCTGCCATGAGTCCATCCCGGCCTCCTGGCCCCAGTACGGTGACCACTTCCCGGGCTTCAACCAGTGAACAACGAGATGCGCCAAGCACCAGTCGGACGTCGGTCCAACTGGCAAGGCCCGTCATTCCTCCAACCGCAGAGCAACTTCATGCAACCAGGGGCTCTCGCTTGGCAAGAAAGTATGATGTCCTGAAGCACTTGGCCGACATCCCTGCAAGGCTCTCCATTCTTGAGGCTCTGTGCCTGTCACCTGAGATGTGCGAGGCGCTCACTGAAGCCCTGAAGAGCCCCCTCCAGTTTGAGACGGAGGTTGCGGCTGCAGAGGCCTTTCACGCCGAAGCAATTGAGAACGCTGAATGTCAGGCAGTTATCTCGTTCTCTGGTAAGGATGAAGACCCTCCTATACAGGGGCACAGTCGTCCGCTGTATGTTACTGGCCAGTTCAATGGCCTTGAAGTCCGGCGCTGTCTTGTCGACACGGGGTACGAGATTAACCTGATTCCAACTCGGACGCTATGGAGATTGGGGTTATCTGAGGATGAATTGATTCCCTCCAACCTCAGGATCCAGGGGTACGACCGCACCGAGCAAACTCCGGTCGGAAAGATACGTTTGAAGACCCAGTTCGGTGACCTGGTTGCCAACACCGAATTCATGGTAGTCTCTCAGGACACTGCGTATCATGCACTGATGGGAAGGCCATGGCTCCACCTTCATGCGGCTGTCCCCTCATCATACCACCAATGCCTTAAATACTCCCTTAATGGTCGAGTAGGCGTGCTTCAGGGAGATTCCTCTCCTTTTTCCTCATGTGAAGCCCGCTATCTGGACGCGGACTATTACAATAGCGAGGATAAGCAGATCCTGACTGGTGAGGTTGAGGCTGTCGCTATTGCAACTGATCCCTGGGAAAGTTTGGATGACGCTTACGTCCTCCCGATCCATCGGTTGGACGTAGCGATGGTCTCGACGGCCTGTGAGTCTCCTGATGAGATGACCGTGACCGCCCATGCCAGCACCAGCGGCCCAGCAGGATCTGGTAGCCCCAATGCAGTTTCCAATGCAGTCTCTCCCGTGGAAGATCCCTCCCCGTGTGGAGAGGACGTGGAAGATGCACCCCCAGCCTTTGAGGCGGGCGTCTCCGCCACAGTCGATGAGTTAGTACAGGTGAACCTTGGAACCGAGGCAGATCCGAGACCCACATTGGTTAGTGCCGCCATGCCCTCTGAGGAGCGGCAGCAGTACGTGGACTTCCTCATACAGCACCGTGATTGTTCGCTTGGGGCTATGACGAGATGCCGGGGCTAGATCCTCAGGTAGCCGTCCACCGCCTTGGTCTCCCGGCGAACCATCGCGGGTTCAAGCATCCTCCCAGGAAGATGCACCCAATCCACCGTGCCATGGTTGAGGCCGAAGTTGACAAGCTTATCAAAGCCAAGTTCGTGAGAGAAGTTCAGTACCCCAGATGGCTGGCCAACATTGTGCCTTTCCGGAAGAAGAACGGGCAGATCAGAGTCTGTATCAACTTCCGCGATCTCAACCGCCACTGTCTGAAGGATGATTTCCCCCTTCCGGTGACAGAGGTATTGATTGACGCCACGACAGGGTTCCAAGCCCTCTCCTTCATGGATGGATACTCCGGATACAACAAAATCCGGATGGCCCCTGAGGATGAGGAGTTCACTGCCTTTAGGGCCCCCCAAGGTATCTTTTGTTACCAGGTCATGCCCTTCGGCCTGAAGAATGCACGTGCCACCTATCAACGGGCGATGCACCACATATTCAAGCCAATCCTCGGCACACTGGTGGAATGCTACATCGATGACTTGGTGGTCAAATCGCGCCAGCATCAGGACCATCTCAAAGATCTTGAGAAAGTGTTGAGCTTCCTCCGGTCTCGCCACCTGAGGATGAACCCGTTGAAGTGTGCCTTCGGGGTCACCTCCGGGAAGTTTCTTGGCTTTATGGTAAGATACCGGGGTATTGAGATCGACCCAGAGAAGATCAGGGCGATTAGCCAGATGCCTCTCCTAGGTAACATTCGGGAACTACAAGGGTTCCAAGGCCACTTAGCCTATATACGCTGATTCATCGCGAATCTGGCCAGCAATTGTAAGCCCTTTTCTCGGCTCATGAAGAAAGGTGCCACCTATGTATGGGATAAGGAGTGTCAGACCGCTTTCGAGGAAATCAAGCAGTACCTGCTTCAACCTCCGGTTCTGATGCCGCCTGTATCCGGGAAGCCGCTGGTCCTTTATGTGACCGCCCTGGAACGGTCCCTTGGTGCCCTTCTCGCCCAGAAGAACAACGAGGGAATAGAGAATAGCCTCTATTACCTTAGTCGCATGCTCCTCGATGCGGAAGTTAGGTATTCCCCCATCGAGAAGAGCTGTCTGGCGCTCGTATTTGCCGTACAGAAATTACGGCACTACTTGCAGCACCACGAGGTACAGTTGGTTTCTCGGGTAGACCCATTGAAATATATCCTGAGCTGGCCTATGTTGACTGGCCATCTAGCGCGGTGGGCTGTGATTCTCCAGCAGTTCGACATCAGGTATGTGTCTCAGAAGTCCATCAAAGGGCAAGTATTGGCGGACTTTCTGGCTGCTCACCCGACCTCCGCGGATCAGCCGCTGGATCTAGGCTTTCCTGATGAGGTCGTTCTCTCGGTCGATCGTGCCGATCCATGCTGGAAAATGCACTTTGATGGTGCCTCCCGGAGCCCCACCGGTAGAAGACTCGATAATCCTAAGCTCAACAGAGTGGGCTTGGGTATCGTCTTCATTACCCCGGAGCAAGCTGTGCTGCCATAATCTTTCCTGTTGTGAGAGGGCTATACCAACAATGAGGTGGAATACCATGCCCTCATCACTGGCCTCAAGTTAGCTCTCGAGATCGACGTGCCCCATCTGTGTGTGAAAGGGGACTCTGAGCTGGTCGTTAAGCAGATCAATGTCGACTATGTTGTCAGGAAGCCGGAACTTGTGTCACTGCTGGAGAGAACCCTCCTCCTGATGGCCCAGCTCCCTTCTCAGCCAGAAGTTGTCCATATTCCCCGGTCGTAGAATGGTCGAGCAGATGCTTTGGCCAGCCTTGCTGCGTCACTCGCGGATCCTGAACAGGACAACCTGATCATCCGCGTGACGCACCGCAAGCTCATCGCTCCTGTTATCCCGGAGGGAGATCGCAGACCGTCGGTAAGTAATCTCACCACGGTTTCCCCTGTGCCTGGATCCCCGAGTACCACAGATATGGCAGTCGAACCAGCCCCTGATTGGAGGACGCCCTTGGTTGAGTACCTCCAACATGGCATTCTCCCGTCGGATCGGGCCGAGCACGAGCGAGTTCGACGCCGCGCATCCTAGTTTGTCCTCCAGAGCAGTCCCGGCCAGGAGTAGATCCTCTATAGACGCTGATTTGATGGTGTTCTCCTCTGTTGCCTTCAGGGAGTTGAGATCCCACGAGTCATGCAAGAGGTTCATGCTAGTTCATGTGGTGCCCACCAGACTGGGCCGAAGCTGTCCCACCAGATTCGGAGGTTGGGATACTTCTGGCCCTCCATGATCCATGACTGCATCGAGTATGCCAGGAAGTGCCATGCGTGCCAGGTTCATGCGAACTTTGTGCATCGGCCGCCGGAGCCTCTCCATACCACCAGGTATTCTTGGCCCTTTGCAGTCTGGGGGCTGGACGTTGTGGGACCTTACCCGCCGGCGACGGCTCGCCAGTGCCGGTTCATTCTGACCGCCACGGAATTCTTCTCCAAATGGGTAGAGGCGATTCCGCTCAGAGAGGTCAAATCTTGTTCTATCGCTGACTTCGTGACCTCCAACATCATTTATCGATTTGGAGTGCCTCACGCTATCCTCACGGATAACGGAGCCAATTTCCGAGCAGCCGAGTTGAAGAAGTAGTACGCCAAGTACAACATTCGCTCGAACCATACATCTCGCTATCATGCACAGGCGAATGGACAGATTGAGACGTTTAACAAAACCCTCTCTAACATTCTGCAAAAGATGGTTGGTCAGAACAAGAAGAGTTGGCCGGACAAGCTCCCCAACGCCCTCTGGGATTATCGGATGACGACTCGCAATTCCACCCAGATGACCCCTTATTCCCTGGTGTATGGAGATGAGGCCGTCCTGCCCATCGAGATCCAGTTACCATCCTTGCGCACTGCGGTCTACGACCAGAAAGCGTCGGGCAGAGCTGCTGAAGCCCGTCTAGTCGAGTTGGAAGAACTGGATGAGAATAGACTTTGCGCTTTGCACAACTTGGAGAGCCATCAAAGCAGAATGGCTCGAGCATTCAATAAGAAGGTTCGCCTCCGCTCCTTCCTGCAGGGTGACCTAGTACAGGCCCTAAGAGCACCAATGATCCCCGGCAGGAAGCCGCCCAAGTTGGAGCCCAAGTGGGAGGTACCTTTTGTCGTCCACAAGGTCTATCCCAATGGCGCGTACTCCCTAGCGACTATGGATGGTGAGCGTGTCACTCCTCCCACCAACGCTAGGTTCCTTAAGCAGTACTTTTCCTGAGTGCACTCCGTCCCGCATGATGTTAAACTGCACTTCGTCCCGCATGACGTTAAACTGCACTTCATCCCGCATGACGTTAAACTGGACTTCGTCCCGCATGACGTTAAACTAAACTTCGTCCCGCATGACGTTAAACTGAACTTCATCCCGCAAGACGTTAAACTGCCTCTCAAGAACTACGTATGGCTTTATTCCCATCCTTATGGGATACGTAGGACCGCCTGGACGTTTGTGTTCCAGGTCCAGCCCCGTCTCTTGGTTGATCACGGGGATCTTCCATCCTTTGGTTGCTCTCAAGGTGAGTCCTCCTACCCTTTCCGGTGATCTGTTTGCATGTTTTGGGGTACTCCTCTCTACGACCTGTAGTGTCAGATTCAATCCCGACAAGTCCGGTGTTACTTGTCAGGCCTCGCGCTTCCTCTTGTTCGGGCCTTCACTCAAAGGGATCCCCATTAGCGGTTCGGATGCGATGCCTTAGTGCTCTCCTACCGCTCCCGGTCGATTTACCGGCGGGTCCTGGGCAGCAAATCGATATGAATCCTGCGCTTGAGCGGTTGATGCTCGTTTGTTTGCCTCATCCTAGGCTGACGCGATCGGATGTTGTGTTGCGAATATGGTTAGCAACATCCTTGATCGTCATGTCAACTCTTTCAGGCTCTGAACATTGGATGCACAGTCTTTATCACACTCTGCCTCAGTGCGTTGTAGTGGAAACTCGACACTCTCTCTTCATACTGACCCTCAGTACACCTCTACATGTTAGGCAGGCCAACCAGGGTAATGGTGCCATTCGAGGCTCCCACGATATGAGCACCAATGATATATGCTAATGTCCTCCCTAAGGGCCATGTGTAGCTAGACCCTCCTCCCCATGAGGAGGAAGGAGTCGCCCGAACAATCGCGTTCTGGGCCCAGCATAGCTGGAGGATAGCATCTCTTCCCCTCGGTTGATAGACATATGCAGGCCCCTATCCCAGGATCCTTCTCCTAGAATTGTGTGTGACCGCAGGGCTGGGATGTGTCCCCACCTCCGCTGGGTCCGCCATATCGCAATAAGCGTATTCCTCTATGGTCCGAGCCACACGACCTTGAACTGTGTTGCCTGGTCTTACCACACGACCGTAAACTGTGATCGTCTTGGCCGCCCGACGAGAAACGGCACTGCATCGTGATGTTCTCCTCAGGGGACACTCACATTGGGCGCTGTTTAATAACCACGCCATTTATCAATGCCTTTCATGGCTTGATTATTGTGGCGACGCCAGGGATTTCTTAATCACAGACATGTCGATGCACAAAGAAAAACCATCCACCTTTAAGGACAAACAAGAAATATCAAATACCGCTTCTTTTGGGTGCGAGGGCCAGACCCGCACCCCTCCCTGCGCTGGTGCCCGATTGTGTTGCACCGCACTTCAAGAACTACGTGTGGCTTGATTACCATCCTTATGGGATACGTAGGAACGCCCGGATGTTTGAAACTTCGGGTCCAGCCCCCCACCTCTTAAAAGATTTCCCCTTCTCTTGGGAATCCGCCGCCTTCGGGTCACCCTCAAGGCATGTCCCTTGACCCCTTGCAGTGGTCCACCGGTGTCAAGAGCACTCTGGTCTATTGCCAGGAGGGTCAGGTTCAGCTTGGTCAGGTTCCATCCACTTTTGAGGCTTCATGCTCCCCTTCATTCGGACCCATCACCTACGCCCTGGGTGGAACCCCCCGTGAGCGGTCTGGATACAATGCCTCAGTGCTCTCCCACCAATCCGGGCTGGTGCCCCCAAGGGCCTTGGGAAGCAAGTCGATATGAATCTTTCTCTTAAGCGGTTGATACTCGTTTGCTACCTCATTCCATCAACGGTCAGTGCGATATTGATGCTGCTTTTCCGCCACGGTCGGCAGTACGCCCATATCGTTACGCTGGTGCCCCCAGTCCTTGATTGAATGGCCGCATGATTCACATTACGTTTTCCATCTCCCATTCTGACCAGGCAAAATCTCGGCACTCTTGACACTATCCCTCAGTGGATCTTCGCATATCCCGGGGATAGGACCACGAAGTGGCATACTTTGAAGTTCCTATGGTCCGAGCTTTAAGACCTTAAACTAAGATCTGCCCCTATGGTCCGAGCTCTACGACCTTAAACTAAGATCTCCCTAATCGGGGTTCTACGTCCCACATGACATTAAAACTGCACTCTCAGAACTACATGTGGCTTGATCTCCAGCCTAATGGAGTACGTAGGAACGCCCAGGCATCTCGACTCGGGTCCATCCTCAGGGGTCGCTAAGTTCTGCCCCTCCTCGTTGCCGGCTGTCTGGCCTGGCTTCTGTTAGAGTGGTGCGGTTGTGATATTCTCCCTGATTCAGCTCGGGATGCCCCATTGCAATGATGGGAAGTGACAGTTTCCTCGTCAAAGAGGTTCTGTCTGAGAATTGGGGTGATTCATGGCCAGATTGGTGCATCCGCATAATACGCTTTCCCCACAGTAGCGCAATTTTGGGAGTGTTAGATTCTGTCCGAACAAATCATCACTTCGCCCCACGCATCGCATGCTCTATTGATCTGGATTTCCACCCTTGTGTCTGAAGGAACCCCCAAAGCGGTATTGATGATGACATGTGATCCGCCTCCTGCAATATGAATGATGACCTTCGGTCCGTCTATTGCAGTAGTATGGTCGATTGATCCATTGTCCGCTTGCCGTCTTGGGCATTTCCTGGAAGACTGACCGTCGTGGATTTCTGAATTCGGGACACGCGATTCACCCTTTTTCATCTCCCTATGTTCGGATAAAATCTCAACGCCCCTAGCATTGTCCCGCTCGTGTGTCGGAACAAGTTGGGGGGATGGTACATTGATTAGGTCTGAGGTCTCCTTTCCTAGGAATGACCTCCCTCTTTTCCTTAGAAATCCAGGCCCAATTGTGGATGCCTGAATCTTGGTTAACGCTCCTGCAAGACAATGAATTGTGGTTGAGCACGTTAATCCAAAAGATGCAGATAAATATGTTGATTCATACAAATGGATCGAAGTATTGAGTAGTGGAAGCAAAAGGTTCTGGGAATGGCAAAAACAAAGCCCCTAGGGATTATCCTGGAGGGCCGCACGGGAAGACAACGCACGGTGTGGGCACCCGGGATGAAGATCATCGGGCGCCACGCAGGCGGGTACCCTCAGGGGGTCAAAGGGGGCGACCCTGGCGGTTTGCGCGCAAAAGAGGAGCTTGGCGCGCAATACTGCGGGTCGGTGCGCAATTGGGCGGACTGGCGCGCAATTGGGCCAGCGCTTTGCGCGCGGGAGATAGAGATTGCGTGCACCGGGCCTCTGATAGCGCGCGGGGGAAACGGCCCATTCTTTAATGAATGGCCACTTAGTAAGGGGGTGCGCGCAATCGGGCTGGATTGCGCGCACCCGGGGGGCAGTCGCGCGCAAGAGGCTTCTTTTGCGCGCGAAGGCCTTTGGGTGAGGAGTTGGTCAAAGGAAAGAATCCAAAGGGGTTGCACGTGAAGGCGAACCCCGGGGCTTGCTTGCGCGAAA
Source organism: Viscum album (assembly GCA_963277665.1). NCBI lineage: Eukaryota > Viridiplantae > Streptophyta > Magnoliopsida > Santalales > Viscaceae > Viscum > Viscum album. The sequence goes on from OY728122.1 coordinate 691,896,554, forward strand.
TAAAGGCGGTTACCTAAAGATCGGCATTGCGCGCGGAGGGGGAGGGATTGCGCGCACGAGCGACCCTTCGAATTCTTGCCTCAGTGCGTAAGTCCTGACAGAATGAACTACGTGGACTTTGATCCCTGTCTCATAAACATGGTACGTAGGAAGCCTCCCTGAGGTTCAAGCCCACCACCTGGTCGTCCCGGTCGTATTCACGTCGGGTTCACCATTTTCTGTTTCGGTGCGGATGTGCATCAGGTTTCTGTTCCGACGCTGTTCCGCCAGGACGCGTTCGCGCGTGCGCCCATCGACCCGAGGGGATGGGAGCGCGGCTTGTGGCCCCGAAGTCCCTTTTTCCAAAGGCGGGCGGCATCTGTCCCTTATTCAGGGACGTCTGCTCCTTGATCGAACCCGGGATGATGGGATGTCGGCTCCTCCTTCCATGGACGTCTCCTCGGAACTCGTTGCCTAATCCGGGTCTCCCTCATAGATTTAAGAATGTTCGTGAATCTCGTTCCCGGCGCCATATCTACATGGACACCGGTTAATTACGCTGCTTCCGCCCAGACGCTCCAAGGAGTCTGGTCGGGGCAGCAACCCGCATTGAGGAGACCAGGTAGCTCTGGGTGTTGGGGGTGTGTCTTAACCCTGCGGCTCTGCATGTCTGCCTTCCGTCCCTAATAGGGCTTCTCGAAGGCGTGATGGCCTGAGGCATCCCGTGCTGGGTGCAGGGAACTGCTTTACCTGAGGTTCTCCTCAGCTTCCCATGTTTAACACGGGGTATGCCGTGAGTTTAACGTCCAGCGGGGACGGCATCAGACTGATCAACACGAGGAGTGGATCAGATGACAGAACCCCTTGCGGGGAACCTCCAATGCTGGGGCCAGCACATGGACGGCTTCCTGAGTGAAGTGGAGTGGAATGAAATGGCATGACCCCACCGGGATGTGGCGTCCCGGGTAAGGATCAGGATGGATGATGGAGTGAAGAGCTTGGACCCCGTAGAGGCTTCCTACGTACCGCGTGTTAGCACGGATCAAAGTCAGCGTAGTTCGGATATACAGTTTAACGTCATGCTGGACGATGGCAAGCCGACTCACGAGGAGGTCTAGGCTGCTGGCACGCACGAAGTGGGTGGATCACAGTTTAACATCTTGCTGGATGATGGTGTTTGGGGCTTACACTCTAAGGAGGCCCATATGCGACAAAGCCCAGTTGAAGAGGGACTTGGGCCGAAGGTGAAAGACACCTCGATCCCTGTCACGCCCCCTACTGGCTTCGGCAGTGGGGAATCACAACGGAGATACACATTTGCAGTCCCCCACAAGAAACTAGGGGTTTGTAATACCCTACCCCCGTGGGTGAAGGCCACTCCAATAAATCATCCCTAATGAGAGGAAATCCCGACATCCCTGCAGAGACGAGCGGGTGGGGGCCACATCCAAACCGGGGGGGACCCTGCGTGTGAGGCACGGGATCGGGTGATGCAGACGGTTTAACGTCTTGCCGGACGAAGTACTGTTTAACGTTGTGTGTTGAGGACGAAGCAGACGGTTTAACGTCTTGCCGAACGAAGTACAGTTTAACGTCATGTTGGACGATGGGGTTTGGGGCTTACACCTTGAGGAGGCCCATATGCTAGGCAGTTTAACGTCGTGCAGCTTGGACGAGGTGCAATTTAGCGTCCTGCAGGACGATGGATGCTTGGCAGTTTAACGTCCTGCAGCTCGGACGAGGTGGTGCCGCCAATGGGTCCGTGTCACTTCGCGCGAGCCTGGAGGGCCGCACGGGAAGACAATGTACGGTGCGGGCACACGGGATGAAGATCATCGAGCGCCACGCAGGCGGGTACCCTCAGGGGGTCAAAGGGGGCGACCCTGGCGGTTTCCGCGCAAAAGAGGAGCTTGGCGCGCAATACCACGGGTCGGCGCGCAATTGGACAGACTGGCGCGCAATTGGGCCAGCGCTTTGCACGCGGGAGATAGAGATTGCGCGCACCGGGCCTCTGATAGCGCGCGGGGGCAACGACCCATTCTTTAACGAATGGCCACTTAGTAAGGGGGGGTGCGCGAAATCGGGCTGGATTGCGCGCACCCGGGGGGCAGTCGCACGCAAGAGGCTTCTTTTGTGCGCGAAGGCCTTTGGGTGAGGAGTTTCTCAAAGGAAAGAAGCCAAAGGGGTTGCGCGCGAAGGCAAACCCCGGGGCTTGCTTGCGTGAAATAAAGGAGGTTACCTGAAGATCGGCATTGCGCGCGGAGGGGGCAGGATTGCACGCACGAGCGACCCTTCGAATTCTGACCACCTGCAAAACGTTGGGGGTCGCCTTGTATTTATAGGCAACCCCGGGCGCGCAATTCGGCTCGCGGTGCGCGCAATTCGGATCGCGAGCGCGCAACGTGGCACGGGCGCAAAATAGGGTCCTGGCACGCAATAGGGCCGCGCACGGGAGTCGGGCGCGGAACATTCCGCGCCGACTCGACCCATTGCGCGAATCCCGGAAGGATTGCGCGCACCTCGCCAATATTGCGCGTGGGCCTCCGATATTTCGCGCAAGGCCTTCGGGCCTTCCGAAACATGCTTCTGACTCCAAATATGACCTCGCTTTCCTCATCCAGAACTTCGTTTGAGGAGCAATGGAATTTTCTGGCGTCTACAATGCTGACAACGTCTTCTTTTGCGACGTCTCTTTCCGCGATGGATATTCCGCGACGAATCTTCGTTCGACGAACCTCCGCTCAAGCTACGCTCGAGGTAGGGGTTTATGTGATTTTTATTTTCGTGATTTACTCCCGTTCATTATCCACATATATTTGGACCACATGCTATCAATTTACAGGAGGAGGCCGGACCGCACAAACATGGGCGACCCCCCTCACTTTTTTATTTTCTTGTTGTTACGGTGCGAAGGGAAGTGACGCGGTGTCGTCGCACCGTGCCAGAGCATGTGGTAAGGAATGCACGGTGCCGTCGTGCCGTACCGTGAAATTGAACCAAGTCACGACGCCTTCACGCCGCGCCGGAGAACTGCAAAAGAACAGTGGCCGGAGCGGGGCCACGGCGGAGGGGTGCGGCGCCATCGCGCCGCACCAGATGAATAAAGACAGCGGCCGGTACCGGGCCGCGGCGGAGCGTGGGAATCGGCGGCCGGATACGGGCCACCAGTGTCGAAGCAGGGAGGGGACCGGCCGTCGCCGGTCCCGTGGCAGCAGAAACCAGCCGAACGGACAAGGGAAGGTCGGGGGTTACAAACCCCCGGCGGCCAGCTTAAGTGGCCCCCCTTCATGGGGGTCGTGGTTTCAAAAGCCAGGGGGCAGCCCCCCACTTCAAACAGCTCGGCCGTTTGGCCGAGCGCCTGGCCAGCGCGCCCAGGCCGGGCCGGGCCGCGCCCAAGCGGGCTGCACCCAGACCCCGTTCGGGTCGACCCGGTTCGGGCCGACCCTGGTGGTATTGGGCTGGGTCAGACCGGGCCCGAACCCCTTAGTACCGAACCTCTTCCGGTCAGACATGCATAACATGAGCTACGGACCTCCGATCCACACACCGTCAGTTGCGATGAGATCCTTGGATCGAGACGGTCGTTTCGGTATATCGCACTCAGTGTTTCGGAATACTTTGGGTTCGGCCGAATTTGTTCGTACTCGAAACCAACCGGGCCCTCGTAGCGGAAATGCTCATAACTTGAGCTCCGGACGTCCGATTGACGTGTCGTGGACTTTGTTGGTTTCCTCTTAGTGATATGGATCTTTTGGATTACTCCGCCCAAGGTTTGGATGCAGGTGGAGTACGGTCGGGTTGGTTTTGACTTAAAAACCAACCGGGCCTCTGGGACGAAAAAGCCAATAACTTCCAGACCGGGCGTTCGATTGACGCACCATCTGTGACTTTGAGTTCCTTTTGACGATACAGAACTTTTGGATACATCAACTCTGGACTTTGTGTCAGTTGGTGTATCAGCCTCTCGGCTCGTGGATCGGACCCTCCCGAATGAGCTTGCTGTGTGAGAGAACCCTAGAGCTGGCTGCGTTTGCGACTGGGACGACGACGACGACGACTGTACAGAGATCCTCAGTGGATTCGACAGCGACGACTACAGCACTCAGCGATCCTACGTGGATCAGTGCTACAGATCCTGTGTGGGTCCGATCTTGTGTGGGTCAGTGCTCAGCAGTTCCGTGTGAGCCATCGCCTACAGATCCTGTGTGGGACCGATCATGTGTGGGTCTTTGCGAGGGTTAGTTACCTATCGATCCTTTGTGGGTCATTTCGGGGGTTATTGCCTATCAATCCTTTGTGGGTCTGATGGCTTAGATGAATCAGTGGCTACATCTGATAATCTCTATCGTTATACAAAGAAGTATTCCTATGTGAGCTGATTCCTATTTTGATTTCCTATGTGGATTGTGTTGTGCTATCCTGTGTGGATTTACGTTTTGCTTTCCTGTGTGGACTGGGTTGTACTTGGGATCAGATGTTGGACCGAACTGGAATTGATGAATTAGGTATATGTATGGGAATATACCTAAGTAGAGTCAGATGTTACTTTGTGATTTTATCTTTCCTTTTTGGATTATCCTTTGTGTATTCTGGGAGACCTTCGGGGGTCTCAGGGTCCCTACTGAGTAGATTATACTCACCCCTGCATGGGCTATGCCCACACTACGTTGTGTTGGTTTCAGACGAAGGACAACACTGATCGTGGTTGAGGATTGCAGAGCAGCACGGTACCTGGTGGTGGACCACTGGGCGGGACGTACCCGGAGCGGTCGGCTGGACCCGAGGAGCTGTGGAGGCTATCTGTACTCAGCCTTCAGGTGGGACTTCCAGTGGGTAGCTCGACGTTGCGGCTTTACTTTCAGTTGATGTTTTCCCTTTTCGAGTTGTACTTTACTTTCAGTTTGGGTTTGTGTACTGGCCCACTTACTTTTCTACACTTATTGTTGTATTCAGTTTTTACTTAGTGTGTACTTCTACTGCTTGCTTTCTCTGTGGTGTTTGCTTACTTTCCAAAGGCAATGCCTTCCCTTTTTACTAGGAATTATGCCTTGATGCTAGTCTCCAGCCCCTGGACTATGGAAGGCGGGCTTGGGGTAGTCACGGCACGGTCCCCGAGGATAGGTCGTGACAAATTGGTATTAGAGGAGTTCGGTTCTACCGTAGAACTCAGGACTCTGATCTATTCTATGTGAAGTAATAATGTTAAGAGTATTGAGTGTGGTTATCAGTCCAGAGAGTCCAGTGTTGGTGCGGTGGCCGACGTATTCGTACACCAGGACCCTGACTTTCGATTTCCGACCTAATGCACGAAAACCTTGATTGCATGTGTGTTTCAAGTTTTCTTTGTGATTACTTTATGTTAGCTCACCAGGTATACTATTTGACCGTGGCGCACATGTTTTTTTTCAGGATGGCCCCACGACGGCAGCCAGCTAGGGTTCCAAGAGTTTTGCGCGACGACAACCCACCGAGCGACGAGGCCTCAGAACAGGGCCCTTTGACAGCTGAGGCACCGACGGTACCTTTACCTGCCGAGCCATCGATGCTTCCCGCCCCGGCCGATAACGATGCACGATGCCTTAATGCACTGCACAAGTTCCAGCACCAGCGACCAACCAGGTTCCGCAGGGAGATGGACCCCCAGGCAGCCGAGGACTGGCTGGAGGTAGTGGTATGAGTTTTCCGGTTAGTGAGGACACTAGCAGACCTCATGGTGATCCTCGCAGCGAGCCTACTGCATGCGGCAGCGGGTCGATGGTGGAATTTGATGCTCTAGGTGCACGATGAGGAATCTATCCTCTGGACGGAATTTGAGAGACTCTTCTGCTCGGAGTTCGTCCTATCCTCCCTCCGTGCGGTACGAATTCAGGAGCTTCTTCAGCTGCGGCAGGGCAGCTTGACAGTCGCCCAGTACTCGGAGAGATTTACCGATATCTCGCGCTACTCGACAGACATGGTACAAGACCCATTCTTCTGGGCCCTGACCTTTGAGCAGGGATTAAGGCATGAGATCAGGGCATCACTGATCTCCCTCAGCATTCTGACTCAGGAAGGAGTACTGGAGCGAGCTCTTCTCATCGAGAGCTTTCTTGCTGAGTCTACACAAGCGGCGAGACCTACCGCAGGGCGACATGTGGCGGATTCTTATGCAGCCGGCAGTAGACAGATGTCGCAGAGGTCAAAGCGGGCTAGGCCATCGGGCGAACGACCACATGATACTGGCTCGGAGGTGCGGGGCACATGCAACAGAACCAGTCTTACGAGTGGAAGACAATGCTATGCATGTGGCGGGCAGGGCCACATGGCTCGTGACTGCCCGACCTGCCCTGCAGAAGAGCAGCAGACGATTGAGGAACCACCTAGGCAGAGGCAAAGGTTCGACCGTGGCGGTCCGTAGGGATCAAGAGGATGAGGTAGAGGAGCTGGCTGAGCAGTAGGTGGTGGGAGACGCTTTGAGGCTCTACCACAACCACCACCAGGAGGTCCACCCCGACCTCAGGGGAGAGCACAACTTCAGGCAGCTGAATCTTACGATCATGGAGCTCTGGAAGCAGGTGGAAAAGTGCAGGTCTAGCTCCAGGCATAGATCCCTTTTCCCATTATGCCTATATCTTCGTTGTTTTTGTTTCCTTGTTCCCTTGTACATTGAGTTGAAGTAATAAAAGATGCTTGCATTAGTGATATTTTCTTTCTTGTCTTTTGTTGTTAATACTAAGAGGTTCCGGTTAAAAACTGTTGAATTGACCCCCACATGCGAGATTCTTACTGGAGGAGACCTAGTGACCACACACTGATGCCGAAAATGTGACTCAACCCTTGGAGGCAAGAGTAACGGTTGGATCTTTTGGTAGCAGCGTCGAGGCCTTACGACATCATCAGTGCCAGGATTTAACTAATCAGGACGGGATTGACTGTATTAGGCAAGTAACATGGTTTATACAGGGGATGAGACCGGATTTCCCTTTTCGGCAGAGGAGAAATCTATACATCTTTGCAGAACGTTAAGGAGGAAGGGGCAACCCTTCGTGTGGTCAGACAGATGTTAGCAGAGCTTCCAAGAGCTGAGATAGAGACTGACCAGCGCACCTATCATGAGGTGGCCGGAGGAGGGAGTAGGGTACGTAGTTTAATACGATGCATCGGGGACCGGACTCGGATGTGTCCTAATGCAGGAGCGGGCCGTGATCATATATGGATCACATCAGTTGAGGCAGCATGAGCAGAACTATGCTACCCATGACTTGGAATTAGCCGTAGTGGTATTCGCTATGAAGATGTGGCAACACTATCTGATGGGTGAGGGCTTTATAGTCTATTATTACCATCAGAGTCTAAGGTACATCATCTCGTAGAAGGACCTGATCCTGAGACAGCGGAAATGGCTCGAGTTCCTCCAGGACTATGACTTTGAGATAGTCTATACTCCTGGAAAGGGGAATGTGGTAGCTGATGCTCTCAGCAGGAGGATGTGCAGTCATCTACTTGCGGAGGAGACAGAGCAGCTAGCCGCTCTGCGGATATCCTTTGTGGATAGAGATGGAGCAGCTTTCCTTCAGTCACTCACAGTCACTCCTCCACTTCTACAGTGGGTCAGAGAGGCACAACATGGGGACACCGACTATGAGACGCGGCGTGCACAGATATCCTCAGGACATGCACCTGATGCTTTCTCCTTAGGAGGAGAGCACAACGTCCTTTTCAGAGGACATACCTTGGTACCAGTTGCTTTATGGGAGGATGTGTCGATATAGTTTCACACTTCTCCTTTGGCGGTACATCCTGGAGTGGCGAAGATGTACCAGGACCTCAGGCGACAACACTGGTGGCCGGGCATGATGAAAGATGTGGCGCAGTTCGTTTCTTGATGCCTCACCTGCCAGTAGGTGAAGGCAGAACACCAGGTACCAGCAGGTTTGGTACATCCCTTGGAGGTCCCGGAGTGGAAGTGGGACGGTATATCTATGGACTTCGTGACTGGACTTCCACACACTTCCATAGGTCACGACTCCATTTGGGTGATTGTCGACCGACTCATGAAATCGGCACACTTCTTACCCATCAGAGAGTAGGGATCAGTGGAGATCTTGGGATGACTTTAAGTTCAGGAGATTGTGCGGCTTCATGGTGTGCCATCATCTATCATCTCCGATTGAGATACTCGCTTTACTTCCCGGCTTTGGAAGGGGTTGCAGGAGGCGTTCGGGATGCATCTTTGTCCGAGCACCGCCTTTCACCCTCAGACAGATGGTCAGATGGAGAGGACCATTCAGACACTTGAGGACATGCTCCATGCATGTTTTCTCGACTTTGGTCGTAGTTGAGAGGACCACTTTCCCTTGGTGGAATTTTCATACAACAACAGCTACCACTCCACCATCGGAATGGCACCATAAGAGGCGTTGTACGGCCGACCCTGCAGATCACCGTTGTGCTGGACAGACCAAGGGGAGTCAGCACTTGTGGGACCGGAGATGGTCCAGGCCACGACAGAGAAGTTCTAGGTCATCCAGGAGCGGATGAGGACAGCTCAGAGCCGACATAAGTCTTATGAGGACAGGAGGCGGAGGCCATTGGAGTTTGGGGATGGCGACCACGTCTTCTTGAGAGTTTCACCTCAACGTGATACGGAGATTTGGCCGAGGTGGAAAGTTGTCTCCATGCTTCATCGGACCATTCCAGGTCCTCAGCAGGATTGGCGAGGTGTCTTATCGCCTGGCTCTACCACCTCAGTTTTACCGGGTGCACGACGTCTTCCACGTATCTCAGCTAAGGAGATGCATGCATGACCCGACGCATATCATTGATCATGGGGAGCTGGACATTGATGATGGGGCGACTTTTACGGAGGTCCCAGTAGAGATCGAGGATCGATAGTAGCGGGTCCTACATGGACGGTCGATCCCTCTATTGTGCATCAGATGACAGCATGAGAATCTCTAGGAGAGAACTTGGGAGTGGGAGGCTCAGATGCGTGCTCAGAACCCACATTTGTTTCCCTAGTTATGATGTATCTTTACGGGGACGTAAAGCCCAAAGGTGGGAGTAATGTAAAGACCCGTAAAATTCAAGGAAAACTGTTTCTTAATTTTTTTTGGGATTTTACAAGAACACAGTTTCTGACGGTACTTGATTCTGAGGCCTGGTGTGCCCTAAATTACTATTCGAAGTTTAGGTCAGGTACGTTCAGTGAACGAACGAGTGGGAATTTATAACTTTTGAACCGGTGCTCAGAATCGAATTCCAAGGGCACCGATGGAACCGCAGCGCCGGTAATTGCATAGAAACACCTTTTCTGAAGTTGTGTTTTCACGAGAGAGGTTGATAAAAATTGTGGAAGTTAAAATAAAAATTTAACTACAATTTTTATTTTCTCTAAGTGGATTTAAGCTTTGGGTGGAAGTTGGGTAACTACCCAACTTCCCATGGGAGGTAATGAGGGTGGTGGGGCCCACACAAACCCCACCCCTTCACATTCCTTAACTCCCTCAACTCACTATTAAATTTGATAACTTATGTTTTAATAACTTATGATATTAATGAAGTGAGTTTAATGTGAGTGTTTGAATTTCAAACTTATATCAAGTTAATAAAATAAGTGTGGGCTTATTTTATTAAGGGTTGGAATCTTGTTGTGGAGTTTTTTTGGGAGAAAAGGCTATAAAACTTGAGGAACTTTTTCTTCTATGATGAAGAATGCGAAGAACACATCGATCTCCGACGAAGAATGTCGAGTCCTCGGAAACTGACTACGAGACGCCGTATACCACGACGCTGATGACGTCTTCTTTCGCGACGTCCCTTTCCGCGACGGATATTCCGCGACGAATCTACTTTCGAAGAACCTCCGCTCAAGCTACCCTCGAGGTAGGGGTTTATGTGATTTTAATTTTCATGATTTACTCCCGATGATTATCCACATATATTTGGACTGCATGTTATCGATCTACAGGAGGAGGCCGGACTGCACAAACACGGCCGACCCCCTCCCTTTTTTATTTTCTTGTTGTTGCGGTGCGAAGGGAAGTGACGCGGTGCCGTCGCACCACGCGGGAGCATGTCTTAAGGAATGCGCGGCGCCGTTGCACCACGCTGTGAAATTGAACCAAGTCGATGCGCCGTCGCGCCGCGCCAGAGAACCGAAAAAAGCACCGCGGCCGGAGCGGGGCCACGATGGAGGTATAACGACCCATACTTTACATACATTGTTAATACTTCAAAATTGAAGCACACTTATTACAACATATGACAAAACCACAAAGGACCGTATAGGTATAGTGTCTTTAGAAACTGGGAAACATAAACAACTGGTTCATAAATCTTCTACAGTGTCTCCCATTTATTTCATCATATCTAGGGTCCCTTTTAGCATATTCTACTTAATATCCATCTTCCTGACCTGGGGAAAAGAAAACATACAAAAAAGGGTGAGCTCAAATGCTCAGAAAGTGAAAATAAAGGAAATAAAAATCATATCATATCTTTTTGAAAATCATAACCTGCAAAAGAGATCATAATATCTTAACATGGAATAAATCATAGAAGTGAAAATGAGATCCCCATAATCATAACATAAAACTTGAAACTTTGTGGCATGCACACATAATCATAGAGAATCATTTCTTGTTAGTCAAGACTCATTGCCAAAACTATCTTAGTGGACAAAGTCCCTTTCTGAACTGAGTCACCCTCGTTTCAGTCCTATTTCACTGAACCGGTATAACCTACCATTACAGCCATGTCTATCTCATGAGATTTAAAATCTTTACCCAATGCATTGGAGGGAGATATAGGTCCCACCCATCTCATAATGATACCATTCTTATGTGTGCCACAAAATCTTAAATCATACATCATTGCATAACCCATGTAATAAAAATGGGATTCTTAAACAACATGACATCATAAAAAAATTCATATAAGATAAAGGAATTCATAAAAATATTTCCATCACAACATAACCAAATCAATGTAATAATAGGGATAAAAACAGAACCCTTTATTATCTTAGATGGAAAATAATTTTGATAAAACACCTGAACTCCATTCTTGAGGAAAATATCCTTTCTACTTCAAAAACATTTTTCCTTTGTTAACACGTCATACAATTTTAAACTAAAAGAAGTTGATTAAAAATAAACTTGAAAACATTTAAAGGAAGCTTCTTGGAAATAATGTCTTAAAAATCCATTCATGATGTATAAGTTAAAAAAACATTATTCGTACTTTTGTCGGGAAAGTCAAAAAGTTCCTCGTACGAAAAACGACAAAAGATTCCTTTCATATCTTTTACTAAAAACTCACCGATGGGTAAAATTGGATTTAAAAAATTGTAGGTGGATGGAAATAATATTACATATTGAGGAAACATGGATTTGGATGATAAAATACACCCCAGTAAATACTAAAGTATAAACAATCTCGGATAAAAATGAGATTGTGATATTTCCATTACCTTAGGTCCGACTTGCTTTGTAAGTGTCCAAAACTCCTGTATAATGATTTAAATAATGTTATTGACTTATTCCAGAATCATACTTATTTTTATGATATCATATATGGTCATATTCTTAGCTTCTTAGTAGTAATATTTCATTGCTACTTGTTATTCGACTGTTTATAACTTTTTGTTCTTATGCGTGTTTTGTCGAATAAATTATTATTCTTTTCTTTAGGTTATAGATACCTAATTTAAAGAATGGTATTAGTGTAATATATATCATATTAATTCATCCAATTCATTTATATTATCATTATTAAATGAAGATCATGTAGAACGAGTCGCATCAGATCGTGGAGACGGTATTCCGTACGTACGCACGAGTGATGATATCGTTCCTATGATCGTGGAATTGTATTGGAGTGTATGTATACTATTTAAGAATCCGTATCACTTTATAATAGTCATATATAGTCATTATATACACCATTATACCCATCCAAGTAAGGTGGTGGTGGAAAATAGATTACACCACCGCGTGGAGATGGTATTCTGTACGTACGCACGCGCGGTGATTTCATTTTTTCGTAGGATGGATAGAAGGTGAATTAGGGTTGTTTCATATTTATAATAACATATCAGTATGTAAGTAATACTGATATTATTACTTTATCATGAAACAACTAAATAAGAAGAAGTTTAAGAAGAAATAAATTGAAAAGATCGGTAATGGATATTACCTCTTCTTTGAAACGCATCTTTGAATCCTCCACATAGGGAACTAAGATTGGTCTTTGAAGAATACCAGGACCTCTAGGATTATTCTAAGGAAGTGTAGAAGGTATTTTGGTAGGTTTTGTCCGAGCTTGAGTGCTCAAATTGGTGTGAGTAGGAGGGGGAGGAGGTGCCCTTTTATAAGAGAGGAGAGGGGCACCTTAGGAATATCTCAAAATATTATTTTATATTAAAGTCAAAATCGGTTTATAATGGTTCCAAAGGGACTTATTTCGAAGGTAAAGTGGGGATGGGTAGAAATCCTCTCATCCAATAGAATTTAGACAAGTTTAGGTTCCTATTTTAACCTTATCATTTAGATTTAACATTAAGTTAAATAATTTTACTTTTACCATGTCTTCTTATGTTCTTATACTATAAGGTTAATAAACTTAATATAAGCAGCCAAAAGAACCCCCATTTGTTTATTATTGATATATATAACCTTATCTAAGTCATGTGGCCGAACCGTATATTTTTAGGAATAAAATAACAATTACGAATATAATATTTGTTTTAAAAACTATTTTATGTCAATTTTGACACTATTTAGTAATTTATTTTTGTGAAAATCATAACAGAATTATTAGTTCAAACCAAGTTAATTAAATCAATTATAACATGTCATTTGAACCTAGAAAATTAGTGGGATTCATAAAAAGTCTCAAATTTCATTTATTTTGGTGTTTATAACATCAATTATGTAAATATTTCATTAATAAGATAATTACTGCATCATCATTGTGTCATAAATAAATTAAATTATTTAATGTCTAAAAATTACAAATAAACTACCATTATGTAGGAAATCCTTTTATCTTTCTAATGAATATTTATAGTCGAATTTATTTTATGTATAACCCCATATTAAAAATGTTTTAGTTATTAAACTTTGATTTTAACTATTTTAACTATTCATTAAATAAAATAATATTAAATGTCATAATCTAATCCAAGTGGACCTAAATGGCCATATTATATTCATAAGGTTGTTTTTGGTCGAATTAAACTTATCCAATAGAATTAGGACATGTGTTAGGGAAATATTAATATCATATTTACCCTTAGTTACCCTATTTACTATTAATCGTGGTAAAAAAAGTAAAAAGTTACTATTCACGAAAAATTATTTTCATCTCATTGAACCACATTTTAGTCCTTGATATTACCCGTGTCTCTTGGATTTTCGAAATTCCATTCACAGAAGCGGTAAAATTATGTTTTATGCAAAATTTAGTTTTTAACCTACCACTTAGTGGTTTCACTATTCATCAAAAATTGAAAGTTTTCAGAAAAATAACAAAATTTCACCCTAGGCTAATTTCAGTATTCCGAATCCAAAAATGAGGTCCATTTTGAAAGATAAAATTTCAAAAAGTGGTTATTACTATTCATAATGGCTATTTTAAATAATATTTTAATAGCATATCGTCGTTTAGTGAAACTCGGTATTGCGTACAACGCAAGCTATCGAGAAAGGTCGCGATTGCGTGTAAAGTAAGCCAAGATAGCGTGTAGAGAAAGTTTCCTTTGATGATATACATATAACATAAAAACAAAATATTACTCATAAAAATCTCGGGTGTTACATTCTACCCCACTTAAAAAGAATTTCACCCTCGAAATTCGTCACTTTGTAACAAACAGATGAGGATACTTCTCCCTCATCATATCCTCAAGCTCCCATGTAGCTTCTTCAAGTTGGTGGTTCCTCCCTAAAACTTTCACCAATCGAGTGGTCTTGTTTCGTAGGACTTTTTCGCTACGATCTAGAATCTCTATCGGTTGTTCTTCATAAGAAAGGTCTTGCTTCAGCGGTACAACTTCTGAGCTGAGTACATGTGAAGGATCAGGTATGTACTTTCTCAGGAGAGATACATAGAACACATCGTGAACTTGAGAGAGATTCGGTGGAAGCACCAATCGGTAAGCTACCTTCCCAACATGATCCAGTATTTCAAAAGGACCGATATATCTAGGGCTCAACTTCCCCTTCTTTCCAAATCTTATAACCCTCTTCCAGGGAGATATTCGTAAGAACACTTTATCACCCACTTCAAACTCTAGGTCTTTTCTTCGGTTGTCGGCATAACTTTTCTGTCGAATCTGAGCTGCTCTTATGTGTTGTTGAATAGATCTGACCTTTTCTGCCATTTCATCAATGAGATCAGGTCCTAATAGCTTTCTTTCCCCAACTTCATCCCAGAAAGTTGGAGTGCTGCTTTTCCTTCCATAGAGAGCTTCATAAGGAGCCATCTGAATACTGGAGTGAAAGCTATTATTATAAGAAAATTCCACCAAAGGTAGGTGTTGATCCCAACCTCCTTTTAAATCCATAGAGAAAGCTCTCAACATATCTTCTAGGGTTTGAATTTTTCTCTTAGACTGACCGTCTGTCTGAGGATGATAAGCAGTGCTGAAACTCAACTCTGTATCCAGAGTATGCTGAAGACTTCGCCAGAACTTCGAGGTAAATCTCGGATCCCGATCAGAGATAATAGAAAGTGGTACTCCATGCAATCTTACCACTTCCTTTACATATATCCTGGCAAGCTGATCCAGAGAGAAATCCTCTCTAATAGTAATGAAATGTGCAGACTTTGTAAGACGATCAACTATGACCCAGATAGAATTATTGCCTTTGGATGTTTTAGGAAGTCCTGTGGCAAAGTCCATAGTGATGTTTTCCCATTTCCATTCGGGTATGGGTAATGGTTGTAACATCCCCATAGACTTCTGTCTCTCAGCTTTAACTTGTTGACAAACAAAGCATCGAGAGACATATTCAGCAACATCTCTTTTCATGCCATCCCACCAGAACTACTCTTTCAAGTCCCTATACATCTTCGTGCTTCCAGGATGAATAGAGAATGAAGAACTATGAGCTTCATCCAGCAGTTCCTTCTTTAATTCGGGGATGGGAGGAACACAAACCCAATTCCTGAACTTTATTATCTCATCACAATAAAGGTTGAATTCAGGAACATTTCTCACCTTCTTTTGTAACTCGTCATCTTCTTTCTGTGCCTCTTTAATCTTAACATGTATAGATGGTTGAACATTCATTTGAGAAAGATAATATTTTTCCCCTTTCATTATAATTCCAAGATCCATCCTTTGTAAATGCATAAATATTGGATCTTTTGTGATCCTCATCATGGATAAACTAGCATGGTCTTGTCAACTTAATGCATCTGCCACCTTGTTTTCTTTCCCAGGGTGGTAATGGATTGAGAAGTCATAATACTTAATCAGCTCCAACCATCTTCTTTGACGCATATTCAGCTCCTTTTGTCTGAAAATATACTTTAAACTTTTATGATCAGTATAAATATCACACCTTTCACCATAAAGGTAATGCCTCCAAATGTTTAATGCAAAGATTACTGCAGCTAACTCCAAATCATGAGTTGGGTAATTTTGCTGATGTATTTTCAACTGTCGTGAGGCATAAGCTATCACCATATCATTTTGCATAAGAAGACACCCCAATCCCTTCTTGGATGCATCACTGTAGATCACAAACCTTTCTCCACTACAGGGCAGTGTGAGCACAGGTGCACTGGATAATCTTCTTTTCAACTCCTTGAAATTCTCTTCACATTCCTCCGTCCAAACAAACTTAACTCCTTTCCGAGTCAACTTGGTGAGTGGATTAGATAATCGTGAAAAATCTTTCACAAAACGTTGATAATATCCAGCCAAACCAAGAAAACTTCGGATCTCAGTTACTATTGTTGGTCTCGACCATCTTTCGATAACCTCTGTTTTCGCTGGATCCACAGATATCTCCTCTTTTGAGATTATGTGACCCAAAAATCAAACTTTTTGGAGCCAAAATTCACACTTGGTAAATTTGGCATAAAGCTTCTCCTTTCTCAGGGTCTTCAATATAATTCTCAAGTGATCTTCATGCTCTTCCTTGCTCTTTGAATAGACAAGAATATCGTCTATAAAGACTACCACAAATTGATCAAGATAGTCTCTAAAGACTCTATTCATTAGATCCATGAAGATAGCAGGGGCATTAGTAAAACCAAACGACATCACTATAAATTCATAGTGTCCATACCTTGTACGGAAAGTCGTCTTTGGTATATCCTCCCTTTTGACCCTTAATTGATGATACCCTGAATGAAGATCAATCTTGGAAAAGTATTGAGCTCCGCGTAGTTGGTCAAATAATTCATCAATGCGTGGGAGAGGATATTTGTTCTTGATAGTGATCTTGTTAAGTTCTCGATAATCAATGCAGAGTCTCATTGATCCATCTTTCTTCTTAACAAATAGAACAGATTCTCCCCAAGGTGACGCACTAGGGCGTATGAATCCCTTATGAAGATATTCTTGGATTTGCTTCTTCAATTCCTGCAACTCAATTGGGGCCATTCTATAAGGTGTCTTTAAAATAGGAAAAGCACCTGGTACGAGTTCTATTGAAAACTCAACTTCACAATTTGGTGGAAGACCCGGTAATTCCTCCGGAAAGACATCATCAAACTCCCGTACGATGGGCATATTCTTAATCGAGAGTTTATCACCAACCATTTGAGATAAATAACCTTCATTTAGTGGAATCAAGACCCATAAGATGGAAGAAATTTCCACTGGAAGGTTATGTTCATCCTTGCATTGATAGACGATCATAGATTGATCAGGAATATGAAATGTGACTTCCCTTATTTGGAAATTGATATGAGCTCCATATAAAGAAAGCCAATCCATGCCAAGAATCACATCAAATTCCACTAAAGGAAGGATCACAAGATTTGCACGAAGAACTTTCCCACAAACGTCAATTGGAGAAGAAATATAAACTTTTGATGCGATTGATGTGCCATTAGGTGTTGTCATAGCTAACTCAACATCTAATTGTTGAGGTAATACGGTGATACCCTTAGAAAATTCTTCAGAAATAAAAGAGTGGGTGGATCCAGAATCAAATAACACATTTTCTACTTTAGAGTGGATGGTAAGTGTACCTTTCACCACTTCGTTATCGTACTCCACATCGCTGATAGAAATTGCATGTGACTTTCCTTTGTCTTTAGCCTTAAGAGTTTGTTGACGTCGACCATCATCATCAACCCTTGGATTTGGGCATTGATTGGCATAATGCCCCATCTCCTTGCACTTGAAACATTGAAGTGTAGTAGGTTCATTCTGTATATCCCTTCCTTTGTTTCCATCATTAGACATATTCTTCCCATTATCACGGCATTCAAATGCCCGATGAACTTCCTTTCCACATTTGAAACATTTACTTGTCCCTTTAAGACAACCCCCTCCTTGTTTATTTCCACACTTTGAGCATAAGGGAAAGCTCATCTTCTTTTCAGTGTGCTCTTTAGATTTTCCTTTGAATTCCATTTTCCACTTCTTATCAAACCCATATGATTGATGGGTTACTCCAATCTCCATCTCGACTTTGAGAGCACATCGAACGATTTCCTCGTAGCTATTGAAGTCCCTTATGGCTAACGCCCTTCGAAGACTTGGTTTTAAGCCACTAAAGAACCGATCGATCTTACTCTTAGGTTGGATAATAATACCAGAAGCGTACCTTGCATGTCTTGAAAAATTTGCTTCATAGGTACCAATAGATTAATCATCCTTTTGCTTCAGTTCAAGAAAATATTTCTCCATATTTGTTCGGAGAATACGAGGGAAGTACTTATTGAAAAATAAGTTCTTGAACTCGTCCCATTCCATGGACTCAATTTCATCCCTTTGCCTTGTATTATTAATAAGATTACACCATTGATCAGCATCTCCTTCCAAACGATACACTGCTAGGATGACTTTATCATGTTCAGAACATTGAAGAACTGAAAATATCTTTTCAGTAGTACTAATCCATTTTTCAGCAACTAAGGGATCAGTAGACCCGCTGAAAGAAGGTGGACGCTGCCTCATGAAGGATTCAACAGAATTTTGCTCCTTCCTTTACTCGTTTGGAAGTCTTGCATGATTCATAGCTTGAGAAAGTTGTGTGAGCATGGCTATAAGATTTTGCATTCTAGCTCCCATATCGTTTGGTTGCGCAGGGGGACAATCATTGCATTGCCCATCACATTCCGCATTAACACAGTTCCTTCGGGTTCCAACCATTGACTAAAACCAAGAAGAATAGTGTGAGAAACACTAATTATAATAGGAAAACCACATAATTAAAGAATAAAATTTTCAATCTTAAGGTCTTATCCTAGGTTATTCATGGCCATTTCTAAAACACTAAGATTGTGTTCTATGCTTAGACTTATCCTTAGGGTTCTTACTAAGGATTTCACATCCTAGTTTCCAAAGGTTGACTATACCTTTCCTCTGATACCAACTATAACGACCCATACTTTACATACATTGTTAATACTTCAAAATTGAAGCACACTTATTAAAACATATGAAAAAACCACAAAGGACCCTATAGGTATAGTGTCTTTAGAAACTGGGAAACATAAAAAACTGGTTCATAAATCTTCTACAGTGTCTCCCATTTTTTTCATCATATATAGGGTACCTTTTAGAATATTCTTCTTAATATCCATCTTCCTGACCTGGGGAAAATAAAACATACAAAAAAGGGTGAGCTCAAATGCTCAGCAAGGGCAAATAAAGGAAATAAAAATCATATCATATCTTTTTGAAAATCATAACCTGCAAAAGAGATCATAATATCTTAACATGGAATAAATCATAGAAGTGAAAATGAGATCCCCATAATCATAACATAAAACATGAAACTTTGTGGCATGCACACATAATCATAGAGAATCATTTCTTGTTAGTCAAGACTCATTGCCAAGACTATCTTAGTGGACAAAGTCCCTTTCTGAACCGAGTCACCCTCGTTTCAGTCCTATTTCACTGAACCAGTATAACCTACCATTCCAGCCATGTCTATCTCATGAGATATAAAATCTTTACCCAATGCATTGGAGGGAGATATAGGTCCCACCCATCTCATAATGATACCATTCTTATGTGTGCCACAAAATCGTAAATCATATATCATTGCATAACCCATGTAATAAAAATGGGATTCTTAAACAACATGACATCATAAAACAATTCATATAAGATAAAGGAATTCATAAAAATAATTCCATCACAACATAACCAAATCAATGTAATAATAGGGATAAAAATATAACCCTTTATTATCTTAGATGGGAAATAATTTTGATAAAACACTTGAACTCCATTCTTGAGGAAAATATCCTTTCTACTTCAAAAAAATTTTTCCTTTCTTAACATGTCATACAATTTTAAACTAAAAGAAGTTGATTAAAAATAAACTTGAAAAAATTTAAAGTAAGCTTCTTGGAAATAATGTTTTAAAAATCCATTCATGCCGTATAAGTTAAAAAAACATTCTTCGTACTTTTGTCGGAAAAGTCAAAAAGTACCTCGTACGAAAAACGACAAAAGATTCCTTTCATATCTTTTACTAAAAACTCACCAAAGGGTAAAATTGGATTTAAACAATTGTAGGTGGATGGAAATAATATTACATATTGAGGAAACATGGATGTGGATGATAAAATACACGCCAGTAAATACTAAAGTATAAACAATCTCGGATAAAAATGAGATTGTGATATTTCCCTTACCTTAGGTCCGACTTGCTTTGTAAGTGTCCAAACCTCCTGTATAATGATTTAAATAATGTTATTGACTTAGTCCAGAATCATACTTATTTTTATGATATCATATATGGTCATATTCTTAGCTTCTTAGTAGTAATATTTCATTGCTACTTGTTATTCGAGTGTTTATAACTTTTTGTTCTTATGCGTGTCTTGTCAAATAAATTCTTATTATTTTCTTTAGGTTATAGATACCTCATCTACAGAATGGTATTAGTGTAATATATATCATATTAATTCATCCAATTCATTTATATAATCATTATGAAATGAAGATCATGTAGAACGAGTCGCATCACATCGTGGAGACGGTATTCCGTACGTACGCACGAGTGATGATATCGTTCCTATGATCGTGGAATTGTATTGGAGTGTATGTATACTATTTAAGAATCGGTATCACTTTATAATAGTCATATATAGTCATTATATACACCATTATACCCATCCAAGTAAGTTGGTGGTGGAAAATAGATTACACCACGGCGTGGAGACGATATTCCATACGTACGCACGCGCGGTGATTTCATTTTTCCGTAGGATGGATAGAAGGTGAATTAGGGGTTTTTCATATTTATAATAACATATCAGTATGTATGTAATACTGATGTTATTACTTTATCATGAAAAAACTAAATAATAAGAAGTTTAAGAAGAAAGAAATTGAAAAGATCAGTAATGGATATTACCTCTTCTTTGAAACGCCTCTTTGAATCCTCCACTTAGTGAACTAAGATTGGTCTTTGAAAAAGACCAGGACCTCTAGGATTATTCTAGGGAAGTGGAGAAGGGATTTTGGTAGGGGTTGGCCGAGCTTGAGTGCTCAAATTGGTGTGAGTAGGAGGGGGAGGAGGTGCCCTTTTATAAGAGAGGAGAGGGGCACCTTAGGAATATCTCAAAATATTATTTTATATTAAAGTAAAAAATCGGTTTATAATGGTTCCAAAGGGTCTTATTTCGAAGGTAAAGTGGGGATGGGTCGAAATCATCTCATACAATAGAATTTAGACAAGTTTAGGTTCATATTTTAACATTATCATTTAGATTTAACATTAAGTTAAATAATTTTACTTTTACCATGTCTTCTTGTGTTCTTATACTATAAGGTTAATAAACTTACTATAAGCAGCCAAAAGAACCCCAATTTGTTTATTATTAATATATATAACCTTATATAAGTCATTTTGACGAACCTTAGATTTTTAGGAATAAAATAACAATTACTAATATAATATTTGTTTTAAAAACTATTTTATGTCAATTTTGACACTATTTAGTAATTGATTTTTGTGAAAATCATAAAAGAATTATTAGTTCGAACCAAGTTAATTAAATCAATAATAACATGTCATATTAACCTAGAAAATTAGTGGTATTCATAAAAAGTCTCAAATTTCATTTATTTTGGTGTTTAAAACATCAATTATGTCAATATTTCATTAATAAGATAATTACTACATCATCATTGTGTCATAAATAAATTAAATTATTTAATGTCTAAAAATTACAAATAAAATAAAATTATGTAGGAAATTCTTTTATCTTTCTAATGAATACTTATAGTCGAATTTATCTTATGTATAACCCCATATTAAAAATGTTTTAGTTATTAAACTTTGATTTTAACTATTTTAACTATTCATTAAATAAAATAATACTAAATGTCATAATCTAATCCAAGTGGACCTAAATGGTCATATTATATTCATAAGGTTGTTTTTGGTCGAAGTACACTTATCCAATAGAATTAGGACATGTGTTAGGGTAATAGTAATATCATATTTACCCTTAGTTACCCTATTTACTATTAACCGCGGTAAAAAAAAGTAAAAAGTTACTATTCACCAAAAATTATTTTCATCTCATTGAACCACATTTTAGTTCTTGATATTAACCGTGTCTCTCGGATTTTTGAAATTCCATTAACAGAAGCGGTAAAATTATGTTTTATGCAAAATTCAGTTTTTAACCTACCACTTAGTGGTTTCACTATTCATCAAAAATTGAAAGTTTTCAGAAAAATACCAAAATTTCACCCTTGGCTAATTTCGGTATTCCGAATCCAAAAATGAGGCCCATTTTGAAAGTTAAAATTTGAAAATGTGGTTATTACTATTCATAACAGCTATTTTAAATAATGTTTTAATATCATATCGTCGTTTAGTGAAACTCGGTATTGCGTACAACGCAAGCTATCGAGAAAGGTCGCGATTGCGTGTAAAGTAAGCCAAGCTAGTGTGTAGTGAAAGTTTACTTTGATGATATATATATAACATAAAAACAAAATATTACTCATAAAAATCTCGGGTGTTACAGGAGGGGTGCGGTGCCGTCGTGCCGAACTAGATGAATGAAGACTGCGGTCAGTACTGGGCCGCGGTGGAGCGTGGGAACCAGCGGCCGGATACAGGCCGCCAGTGTCGGAGTAGGGAGGGGACCGACCGTCGCCGGTCCCGTGGCAGCAGAAACCGGCCGGCCGGGGCGGGGTGGCCAGACAAGGGAAGGCCGGGGTTACAAACCCCCGGCGGCCAGCTTATGCGGCCCCCCTTAATGGGGGCCGTAGTTTCAAATGCCAGGGGGGCGGGCGCCCCCCCCCTTCAAACGTCTCGACGGTTTGGACGAGCGCCTGGCCAGCGCGCCCCGCGCGCCACGCCCAGGCCGGGACGGCTGCCTGGCTGGTCCGCCAGGCCGGGCCACGCCCAAGCGGGCCAGACCCGAACCCCGTTCGGGTCGACCCGGTTCGGGCCGACCCTAGGGGTATCGGGCCGTGTCGGATCGGGCCCGAACCCCTTAGTACCGAACCTCTTCCGGTCTGACATCCATAACATGATCTACGGACCTCCGATCCACGCACCGTCAGTTGCGATGCGATCCTTGGATCGATACGGTCGTTTTGGTATATCTCACTCAAGGTTTCAGAATACTTTGGGTTCAGCTGAGTTGGTTCGTACTCGAAACCAACCGGGCCATCAGAGCGGAAACGCTCATAACTTGAGCTCCGGACGTCCGATTGACGTACCGTTGACTTTTTTGGTTTCCTCTTAGTGAGACGGATCTTTTGGATTACTCCGCCCGAGGTTTGGATGCAGGTGGAGTACGGTCGGGTTGGTTTTGACTTAAAAACCAACCGGGCCCCTAGGACGAAAAAGCCAATAACTTCCAGACCGGGCGTCCGATTGACGCGCCGTCTGTGACGCTGAGTTCCTGTTGACGATATGGAACTTTTGGATACATCAACTCCAGACTTTGTGTCAGTTGATGTATCAGCCTCTCGGCTCATGGAGCGGACCCTCCCGAACAAGCTTGCTGTGTGCGGGAACCGTAGAGCTGGCTGCGTTTACGACTGTGACGACGACGACGACTTTACAGAGATCCTCAGTGGATTCGACGCTGACGACTACAACACTCAGAAATCCTATGTGGATCAGTGCTACCGATCCTGTGTGGGTCCGATCCTGTGTGGGTCAGCGCTTAGCGGTTCTGTGTGAGCCAGCGCCTATAGATCCGGTGTGGGTCCGATCCTGTGTGGGTCATTGCGGGGGTTAGTTACCTATCAATCCTTTGTGGGTCATTGCGGGGGTTAGTACCTATCGATCCTTTGTGGGTCCGATGTCTTAGATGAATTAGTGGCTACATCTGATCATCTCTATCATCATACGAAGAAGTATTCTTGTGTGAGGTGACTCCTGTTTTTCTTTCCTATGTGGATTGTGTTGTGCTATCCTGTGTGGATTTACGTTTTGCTTTCCTGTGTGGACTGGGTTGTACTTGGGCTCGGATGTTGGAGCAAACTGGAATTGATGACTTAGGTATATGTATGGGAATATACCTAAGTAGAGTCGCATGTTACTTTGTGATTGTATCTCTCATTTGTGGATTATCCTTTGTAGATTCTGGGAGACCTTCGGGGGTCTCGGGGTCCCTAAAGAGTAGCTTATACTCACCCCTGCATGGGCTATGCCCACACTACGTTGTGTTGGTTGTAGACGACGGACAGTGCTGATCGTGGTTGATGCTTGCAGTGCAGGACGGTACCTAGAGGTGGACCACTGGGCGGGATGTACCCAGAGCGGTCGGCTGGACCCGAGGAGCTGTGGAGGCTATCTGTACTCACCCTTCAGGTGGGACTTCCAGTGGGCGGCTCGACATTGCGGCTTTACTTTCAGTTGTTGTTTTCCATTTTCGAGTTGTACTTTACTTTCTGTTTGGGTTTGTATACTGGACCACTTAATTTTCCGCACTTACTGTTGTATTGAGTTTTTACATAGTGTTTACTTCTACTTCTTTCTTTCTCTGTGGTGTTTGTTTACTTTCCAAAGGCAATTCCTTCCCTTTTTATCGGTAATTACGCCTTGGTGCTAGTCGCCAACCCCTGGTCTATGGAAGGAGGGCATGGGGTAGTCACAGCATGGGCCCTAAGGACGGGTCATGATAGAGTGATTCCCTTGGTCTATCCTTATGAAGGTATAGTGTGGCATTACATCCTTAGCACATGATTGATTTCCCATGGCTTGGAAGAGATTTGACTGAGTTGGTGTATCCATATGGGTATTCCAACACATGATCATCTATCATAATGTTTTCCCTAGAAGGATTTCATTGTGTCATTGTGACCAATACTATGCGGGAAATGACCCCCCTTAAGGATATTTCTATGTAGTTTTTGGCATCATTAGAAAAATTATCACCAACATAGATGGGTTTATCACTCGGATTATGGAATAATTAGGTATATGATACCCCACATGGTAGATTTTTTAATTAGGATTTTCATAATCATCAAGAGTTATTAGTTGATTTTTACTTGGTGGGGTTTGTGGAATCATCTTGGACAACACTAAATGGGTGTAGATCCCCTATTTGAGTGATATTATAATCATGATATTATATTAAGTTTGTGGAGTTCCATAATGGTACTGGGTTTGTACCCCTTTATAATATATGTTTGAGTTACCAACATGGGTTCACGGAGACTCACAAAGGTTTTGGTAGTGATCCCTTATTTGAGGAGGGAGAGACATCAGTATTCTAGAATGGGTGTGCAGTGTCCCCTAGTGGTTCTCAGATTGATCCCCTTTCCAAATGATAAGACTATTCATGGTTTGATTAAGGTATGTAGTTTCCCCCATTTCAGATGGGCGAGATCCCATCTTTGACTATTGATATCCGCTGAGAGAGAGTGTGAATTTGATCTAGGAAGGAACCAATAAACATGTTCTCTTTGAAGAACTCCAATATAGATGGAAGGGATGTGACATCGACTTTGGGATTCCTAATAGTGTGTTGACTACCAGATCTTTCATCAAGTATTAAAGAGATATTAACAATTGAGTTTTATGTCTCGAACAATCCATTAGGTAAGGAATGGTTTTTCTCGATGGAGTGTATCTATCAAATGATCTTCATTAGTGATTGAAGAGCTCATGGAGTGTGTTCTCATGGTCTACTGTCACCTCTGATCCATGAGTATAATCATGTAGATGACAACGAGGATAGATCTTCATGATACTTGGAGTGTGAGAGGAATATATCTATGTGATTTTGTTAGTTGTTTTTATTTTTTGACACCTTTTTAGACACACCATGTGGATAGAGATTACTAGTCATGTATTTTCTAGGATGTTCAAGATACCATTCCTCACTATATTTGATTCCATTTAGCAAGTTCAAGTAGACTCTTTCGATTCAGTTTCTCCCTTTTCATTTGGGTTTTGATTTTCATACTTTGTAGTGTTATACTCAACCCTACAAGAAATTATTTCAAACCTGATGTGTATTATGCCTAATAGATTCCTAATAATGTATTCCTTTGAGGGCCTAAGGTAGGTGAAGCATACCAAGCTAGAGAAACTCAGGTGTTTTAAAAACATGGGTGGAGAATATTTTGTTCAGTTTCATTTGATTGTGATCCCATCCATTTGAGAAGGTTGGGTTATTTCAGTGTTTCTAGGGGGTGTGTATTATTTTATTTTTTGACATATCCTGTAATCTAATTATGTGATATAAGTAAGCATGGATTTGTTTATCAGTTTCATTCATAATAACTTTTTTTGGGATATGTTCGTGGGTGAGTACATTCATGAAAAATTGGTTAATGCCTCCCATTCGGGGATATAAACACTTCTGACTGGTAACATGCCCCTACCCTATTGAAGGTGGGCTTGGGGTAGTTTTGGATTGATCCCCAAAGGTTTGTGTTAGTGATATAGTGGTATTAGATGTTGTTCACTTATGAGTAATTTTAGAACGAAACCGTCATATTTGGATTTAGTATATGGAATTGGTCATTAGGATGGACCACTAGGTTGTGCGTCAGATTAGCCATACCTATTAGGAATCAAATTATTCTAGTAGTTCAAGATGAGTATTCACAATTTATGATTGTGATTCATGTGTTATAATGATATAAACATCTAAGGTATCATGATGTTCCATACACCTAGTTAGTTAATCAGTGGATTGAGGATTTCATGCTTTTTTTCTCCATTGTGAGGACACATCGAGATCAGATAGTGTTCATATTAGTGAAGAATATATAGGGTTCATCTAGGAGATAGTGAAGACTGGTGACATATAACCATGATGAGGATATTCTCACTTGGGAAAATTTTGATCATATCATTAGAGAAGAGTTTTATCAAGACATATTTGGATTGGTGTGTATCCATGAGCTACTACATTAGAAGAATGATTGAATTTTCATGGAAGAGTATTCAGAGAGGTACATAAATATATATAAATACTCACTAGATAGGGTTTGTGATCCATTTTCACGAAAACATTACTTTTTGAAGTGCTTACGTTCATATATATGGGATTTTTTTTATCTTTCTACTTTCTCACATATTATTTAGTTCTTGAGTGTGCAATTGTGGTGGAGATAAATTGTTTTGACAAAAATATTCAATTTTTTTATTCACACAATGGTGTTGAGACCTCGGAAGCTAGTTACCGATGGATGGATCTAGGATCCATGAATGTGATACTTATTAATAGGTGATCCATATATGGAGGGTTTTAGGAATATAGTTTCTAGGATAGTTTTTTCTCCCTCATGAGAGGTGGTGTTACACATTCTTTAGCCAAGGACATCTTTCCAAAAATTCACTGATCCACCATGATAATAATTGGGAGAAAATTGATGGACCACCCAGTTAGATGAATCTTTTTTAGAATATAGTTCCATGTGATGGAAGATTTCGAGGATTATCAGGGAGAGCTGTATGAGTTGGAAAACCGTTTGTCATATTTCCAGCACCCCACCATGCGGTCCACACTGGGCTCAAAGAGATGGATGATGTGGGAGGGGATAGTTATCGATTGTAGAGGCTTTGATCAAGAGGATTCAAGTATTAATAGAGGCCATATTAGTTTCATTTATACATTTTATCATATTTTTGTCTGTCACTTTTTAGGGGCATACTTTTTTGTCCACATCTTCATCAATGTTTTTCCAATGTGTCGTGAGGTGTTAGTAAAACCATCTATGGTGTCCGCTCATGTATACTCAGATGAAAAATGACGTGTGATGATTCCAATAATATTTTAAATTGTTTTTTTGGGATAAATGTTGTGTTTGAGAGGTAGTACAACACAAAAAAATATTGTTGTGTTATGTTGGCTTCTGTATTCTAGATGGGCTCATATGTTGGAGGTTTTTGCGTATAAGGACAGATAATATCCAATGTTTCTACTTGGTAATCATTATGTTTTCCATTAGTACCCTCATGTGATCATCAAATGATTTTTACATGAGATTCTTGAGGAGGTTGTGCTGCAGTTCTTCTTAGGATAGATGATAACTACTCAGTTATCATATATCTGCATGAGGTTACCATGGTGGTGAATTACTAGACTCTAAGAATGCATATAGATTGTGTTTTTTTGGTTTTTTAAGATATTTTAAATGATGATACAAGTCCCCACTTTGTTTGATGATTTTCTCCTAGATTTAGTTACATGTATGTGGTTTGGCCCTATGGTTCACCCATTGATTTATTATTGATGGCACGAGAACCCTTGGTGAGCTCAATAGCATTGGAGTCCTAATGAAAAGCTCACATTGTTTACTTTTTCCTTCGCATAATATTTTCATCAAAAAAATACATATGATGGGGATGTTGTGGTGACTCTTTCTTTCTAATACAACTGGGGAATATTTCTATTAATATTTCGGAAGGCTTGTGTTGTGTCATCGTATTATTATAGGACCCAGACATCATCAGTACAGTGATATGAAAAATATTAAACATATATTATGACAGACACATAGAAACATTCTTTAGATACATGAAAATACTATCACTTGGAGTCTCAGATAAAAAATATGAAGTCGTAGATGAGTTTTTAATGTTGTGTTTACCCTAGGAGTGATATAAAATATGTTATCACAATGTGTTCATTTGAGGGATATCATGGGTTGGGAATTGGGTGGAGGATTATTAATTTATTAAAATTAAATTAATAAAGCCATTCCCCAAATCATTAGTTCATTCATAGAAGATGATAGATGAAACCCCATCAACCATTGGTCCAACAGACAATCCATGGAGGATCTAAGGATAAGAGGGTTCACCGATCTGTTATCTTGACGGTGATCCCTACCTAGTCATATTGAAATGGCTCAAGTGCATGAATAAAATCATGCAGCTTTAGTGTTTTTTCATGAGGTATGTGGATTTGAGTTTTATATCACAATGAATTTTATATTAAAATTTATTGGATTGAATATCCCTTGTATTACTCTGGTATACCCTTTAAGGGGTGGTCTATAGGTTTCTGGGGGAAACCATGGTGATTCAAAGGGTTCATATGGAATTCCCATTTGGAATTACCGAACACATGACATGTATTAGAGGGTGACATTATGTGTGTTAGTCCCATTTGGAGAATACGATTTTTTGGGACTAAATTCCATGTCTGAGTGTTAGACACCATGTATTGAGCCCCATACTTGTGGCCATGTCACATAGCCAATGTAGCAATGTCATAGGACCTGGTCATGTGGAGGTACATGATAGAGTACCTAGGAACGAGGTGAATTTTACATGCATGAATTATTATAATGGAATTTTTGCATTTAATTTCCAATATTGATTTGTTGTGGGGGTTTCCCATACATTTTTGGAGGAAAGGGAGAGTTTTCATGATTTGGGAAAAACCATGAGCCGATTTCCAGATTAAAAAATCAATTTTGATTCTTTTATAACTGTTTTATTTTTCAACATTTTACACCCCTTACACTTCAAAATTGGAATCCCATGGTATATTATAATAACCATATACATTTGTACCTTATAAGAATCCATAATCATGATGGATTTTGGGTTTTTATTAAGGTATTGGGCTAGCCTGAAATCTCATTTCCGGCATTAAATTTTGTTTTAATTCCTTAATATCTCATTCAATTTTTCTGGTTTTTTGGTGATTACAACTCTCACCTGAGCCTATATACCCTATGCACTCCCCAAGATCCCCTTCCCTTCTTTAAACCTCTTATTCATTTCTAATTAGGGTGAAACTTCACTAGATTTATCAAATCATCCATATTTGAAGAGGTAAATTATTTCCTTCATAACTCCTTCAATTTTTAATCTTTTATCTAATGTAGTAACTACATGACCTCCTTAGCCTTATTAGAAACTCACATGAATTTTTATCATTTTGTAAATTCATCTACTAGTGTATTTGGGTCGCTTTATTACAGATATCTCAAGTATGTGTGTTTTTCACATGTTCCAACATGTGCATAGGGTTTCTTCCACTTTTTAGGATCTTATAAAACGTTCAAAAGTTAGTGTTCATACATAGGGTTTGAATTGGTGTCTTTTTTGTCAAATCATGGGGTTTTAGGTTGGATTTCACTCCCTCGTGGTGCGGTAGTGGTTCGGTTTATGTTTCTCACAAAAAATTGGGGGTTTTGACACAAAAGGTAGGTGATTCAATGTGTAAGAAATTATTGATGAGTTAGCTTGCTTGATTTACCAATTTAGAATGATCCTAATATATTGTTTGTGGTGTGAAAAATAGTTTTTGTAGCATTAGACAAGCATTGCTTATTAATGTTTCATTTTCTTAAAGTTGGGTATTTTTCAAATATAAATCATGTGATTTGTTTTTCCATAGTTTCATAAAATATGAAAGTGATTTTTTAGTTGATGAAAAGGGATTCCAATTCTGTTTTGGTAATGATTTAGTGTGATTTTGGACTCAATAGGGGTTTTTTTGAAAGGGTTTTATGTGAAAAACCCTGTGATACTTCTTGAATGTGTTTTATGAAAATTGTAAATGGGTTATTGAGTTACACCAAGTGTGAAAAAGAATTGTATGTACTTTTTGGGTTGGTGTGTGTTTTTCAAACAGTCCACTTTGTTATGAAAGGGCTATTATGTGATGCTGAACATCTTGTAAACATTTTATTAAAATTATTAAAGGATTTATCAAATTTAAAAAGTTTTATGAGATATATTGTGGGATATTTCAATGAGTGTGTTTACTTGTGACAGGTACTTGAAAGGTAGAATGATGATTTAATATGGCAATAAATTTTAGACTGTTTTATAAATTGATGAAACTTTTTACCAAATTGCATGAATGGTTCGAAACATGTTTGTGGGTTATTTTGTGTGATTATGATGTGGAAAATGATTTTTTTGTGAAATACGTTTTATGTGAAATATATGTGGTCTGTTTGGCGAGGCTATTACTAGAAAGTGGTATTTTGTTGTGAAAATTGTATTTCATATATTTTGGAACTTTTTGGAGAACAGTAGGGAAAACCCAGGTATCTAGGTGGGTGGATGTGTAATAGTATGCTAGTGATCCCCTGGGGTTTGGATCTAGTTTCATGTAGAAACTTTGATGAAGAAAACACTAACTAAAATATGATGATGATTATGATGATGATGTTGGGGACCACAAGGTTATTGGTATGATCCCTAATAGTGGATTATGTGCATGATAATAGATATTGTGATGGTTACATTCACAGAGATACAAGGTACATGGGACTCATGCCGAAATAATGCCTAGTGGTTGTTTCATGTTCCTTGTGCTCATTAGATGCTTTATTCTTACCACCAGCATATGATATGTTGGCTGGAAAATTAAGTAGCTTTGAAATTCTATTTTAAATGTTTTTATTCATTAAACTATCTCACTTGAAAATAGTTTTTATTAAAAGTTTCATATCATTAAAATTATTAATAACATCTCAAGTTTATTTAAACATGAAATATTTTTATCATTTAATGTTTATTACATGGAATCCTTTAGTGGTAGAATCCTATTGGAAGTTTTCTCACACCCTACTTAAACCTTTGGATGTAAGTAGAATTTTTTATTTTTTTCATAGATATGGGTACAAATTTTTATGCCAATGGTTTAGGTTTTTATTGGTCCTTTGTGATGTTGTGTTGTGGAGATGGATTAAGGATAGTGCCTCATGCCATGAGGTGGTTATTGGGATATCCATTTTGGGTTTCTTCATTTGTTACAGTCTTTTATAATTGTTTTAAATTATCTAATTCAATTCTGATTTTTTTTGTGAATGATGTTTTGTTTTGAAGAATCTATAATTTCTATATTCGATTTGTTTGTTGTTTTATGTTTATAAACTCAGGTAAAACATTCCCAAATTCCATTGTGTGATACCTGGGAACTTGTGACAGCCTGTGGGGATCATGAATGCCCCCCAGGCATTGTTGAGGACCATGTCAGGTGCCGGTGTTTGGAGATGAGATTCGGTTCGTGACAAAATGGTATAAAAGGAGGTTCTCTCTATTGGGGTCATATTATATGGTGAAAAGACGGGATAGTCTAGAATTAGAATTTTCAATACTTGACATTATTATTATGAGTAGGGTATCTTGCGAGAACACCTCATGAAATGATTCAAGTCAATAGGGGAATTTTTGGTTTACCTTAGTCCTTTGGTATTCTTGGTTTGATGACGATTAAGGGAATTAAAAGAGAGTTGGGATAATGGTCTCAGTGAGCTCGCATGGCCTGGAAATACATCTAGATCCAGGGATATTTCCATGAACACTATCCATTATGGTGAAGTGATTGGTGTATGGCCACCAACCATATGTCTAATTCACCCACCAAACCTATATTCCACTCACATTGTCTCATGTCTCTTCGTGTTGGAATCTTGGAAGTTTGGGTTCAAATGAAATATGACTTGGTTTTAAGAAGAATAATTTTTTTGGGAAATTATTTTCTAATAAATTGGGAGTGGATTGAAATCTAAAATGGTAGAAGTGAATTTTCAGAATTATTTTGAAATGTAAAATTATGTGTTTACACCTCTTTTTAAAGTAGGAACTATGTTAATAATGGTTTTGAAAAAGTGTTTCTAATAGAGTTCTCTAAACTATTTAATGGCGATTCAATGGGATGGAATGTTTTGGATGTCATGTGTGGAGTTTGGAAATGGACATTGATTTAGTAACTATAGATCATTTCAAAAGATTTATGAATCTTTTGAATATTATTTTAAAATGAGAAGATTCGTGTTCCCAATTTTATTCGGATGTATGAAATGATTTTTTTCATGAAATTTTAAGTGTTTTTAAATGGGATGATATTTTTTTTAAATTAATGTGTATTACATTAAAGTGAGTTCATATTTGAATGATTGTGACTTTTAAGATTTTTTCTCATAAGATCTACATTGGGATTTTGATTTCATGGTTAACGGTCTTGAGAAAACAATAAGCATTGGTTGACTACTTTTGTTTTGAAAAGTGGAAAGAATTTTTCTAACCTTTGGCATTTCCATGGGAGGCAACATGCATGGGGTTACATGGGATGATGGATGGTTAATGGAACAACTGGATGAGTTTCGGGATGTATATGAGGAGGGTGCCCGGTGTAGCATAAAAACATGCATATATGAGGCCTATGTGGTACAATTCATGGATACACTAATAATAAAACCATTTTCTCCAAAAATATGACTTTAAAGGAAATCATAATATCTTGATGACTGGTTTGGGATGGTGTGTCTTATGTGTTTTTGGAATTTTTTTATTTTGTGATGTTTTGAGTCCAGAAACCCCTCTTGTTTGAATAGTGTTTTGGGTTTGTAGTTGGTCGGTATGTAAGGTTGATGGGATGGTTAGTGGTCCATTATAAGAAAAGTTCGGGAAGACCTTGTAGTGGCTACCCTCATGTGCTCCGTTCTGACTAGTGATATTTGTTTTGATCAATGTACTGGCTTTTTTGGGTCCTTGGGTTCTCTAATTGAATAGTGTATTCCCCCATAAAGATTTAATACACGAATCAAGTGAAGACAAAATTTATTCTCTATTCTAAAGTCCTATAGTTGATCAACAAAAGGAATATATTTCTCGATATTTTGAGGTGGAGTCTACACCTTTTCCTTTGTTGGTTTTAGGGATCCTTATGTTGTGGGAGAGTTCTCATGGAAGGTTGAATGAGATATTATTCTATTAAGATAACTAATTCGTTAATGGTGAATGTATTCTGGGGTTGTTAGGGTGGATTGTGTCTATGAGGGCCTTTGGGCCCCTCGTAGTATTTTCAAAGTAGGGGATCATGTTAAACCACCAGCATAGGAAATCTAGTCATGAGATGCTATTATGGACAGTTACTGGAATTTTGTGTTGTTTGGGGACTTGGATTAAGGTCCCTTTCCATGTATTGTTTCTATCAGTCACAGGGGTAAGGTTTGGTGAACCCTTGCGATTTGATAGGCTCTTGACTGCCAAAGTGAAGGTTTTTCAATCTTCTAGGAGTCTATGTTTTGGAAGAAGTGTGTCTCCATTCGGGATATCTTTAAAAACATTGTTTAGAAGAAGGTGTTTCTATATATCATTTTTCTCTTTCCATTTCTCATCTGAATAAACAAGGGGTGAAGTGTGTGCATATTCTGTGCTCTTGTTTCAATGAAATATCAGGTTAGGGTACATTGAGTTTTGGAGTGTGTTATCTCTTGGTAATCCATTTGGGTTTGAGGTGTAGTTGTTTGTAGCACCGTAATA
Organism: Viscum album; assembly: GCA_963277665.1. NCBI lineage: Eukaryota > Viridiplantae > Streptophyta > Magnoliopsida > Santalales > Viscaceae > Viscum > Viscum album. Next base: position 691,930,399 of record OY728122.1, read on the forward strand.
AGAAGTTCCATTTGGGGGTTTCCAAATCCCAACTGCAAGGATGAAGATGCTTCAATCATTTGAGCTCCATCTATAGGTCCCGGAGTGAAGCTGGAACATAGTAAGGGGAAATAACAGGGTCTTTCAAACACTTGTACAATTCCTTATCCTATGTATTAATGATGGGAATAGTTTAAACTTTTGTGTCATCATCTTTATTTTTATGTTCTTGTTTGATGGAAAGTTGTGGGAGGACCTCGTGTCCATGTTATCGCGCAATGTCATTCCTTCTCCCTTTGGTTTCCATTGAGTTTTTGGAGAAAATATATAAATATGGATAGATAGGTTGCACACACTGTTAATAGTAACTATGCCCCAAAAAGGAAATACAGATAGAAGGATTCCCATGGTTAGTGAATGGTTTACCTAACCGTGCAGACTAACCATGTAGACATACCAACACTATAAATATTGGGTTCAACTTATGATGGCCCATTCTAGTTAGTTAAGATTGTTGGTTCTTATGGTTGGGAGACCCACTATGTTTTTTATGTATGTTATTTTGATATTTTTTATTGGAAGTATACCCCATGTACTGGGTAGTATGTTTGGACCTCCCCCTATTAGTGTCCTGATACTCTCTCGAGAAAATTTATGTTGTCCCTTATGGCGGGGAGCCTATTGGCATCTCCTCGTACAAGTAACTCATATTTGTCCATGGTCTTGGTTTGACGTAGGTAGTCACGTTAGGATATATCTAACTACCATCTTCTTCCATGGGTAAACATTGGTATTGGAGAGCTCCCAACTGTTTAGTTAACGAATGGTATGTGTTACCTTGTCTGATGTTGTTATTTGTCTCGATAAATTGCTTGAGTCTTGTTCGGATAGTGTTTGAGGAATTTTCTATTGGGGTAAAGAAAGAATTTGATTTACTATTTTAGAAAAGTGGTGTAAGTTTTTGTTAGTTGGAGTATTCCTTATTTAATTGATCACTAGAGGTTTTTTGGCCTTCGGGAACGAACCATGGAAGATGATTGCATCTTGGATAATAAGTATGGTTTAGTTTTTGCTTTTAGACTTGTTATGGATTTCATTGGGTGTAATTATTTTTGGTGGGGAGAATTTTCATATCCATGACTTCTTTTAAAAATATTTTTTCATTTAATTTCCATTCTTCTTTTTATGGTGGGTTCCTATACATTTTTGGATGAACAGGTTAGTTTTCATGATTTGCGCCAAACCATTATCCCATTTTCAGATTTAAAAATAATTTTTTCCTTTATAAATATTTCATTTTTCAACATTTTACACCCATTACACATTCCTATTATAATACCGTGGTATATTAAAAAAACCATATCCATTTGGACCTTATAAGAATCCATAATCATAATGGATCTGAGTTTATTATTATGGTATTTGGCCAGCCCAAAATCCAATTTTTTAATTTAAATGTTTTTTTTAATTTTTTAATATCTCATTCAATTTTTAAGGTTTTTTGGTGATTCTAACTGTCACCCATGTCTACTCTCCATAGACATTCCCCAATTATCTCTTCCCCATCTTTGGTTCCCATATTCATCACGAATTACGGCGAAGCATATCTGGATTTCTCAAATCATCTTGATTTGAAGATGTAAATTGTTTCATTCATAAATTCTTCAATTTTTACTCGTTTTCCCACATTATAGTTCTTACATGACATAATAAGCCTTATTCAAACATCATATTCATTTTTGGCTATTGGGAAATTTAGCTACTAGCGTATTTGGGTCTTTTTATTCACGATATCTTAATGAAGTGGGTTGTCTCTCATGTTCCTCCCATTTTCATTGGGTTTCTTCCAATTTTCATGAGGTTATAAAATCTCTAGATGATAGTGTTCATACCAAGGGTTTGTTTGGGTTTCTTTTTGATCCAATATTGGGGTTTTAGGTTGGATTTCACTTCCTCATCTTGTGGTGGTGGTGTGGTTGATATTTCACACAACAAATTGGGGGTTTTGACACAAAAGTTTTGGGATTCCATTTGTATGAAATTACTGATGAGTTATCATGAATGATTTATTAATTTTTCATGTAATTAATATGTTGTGTGGGGTGTGAAGACCTTTTTTGGTAGCATTAGTTAAGTATTAATATTGATGTTGCCTATGCTTGAAGTTGTGTATTTTTCAAATGTAAGTCAGGTGATATCTTTTGTGGTAGTTTTATAAAATTTAAAAGTGATTAGTAAGTTTTTGGAAGGGGATTCAAATTCTGGTAATGAAATTAATTATTTTGATTTTTGTCTCAATATTGGTTTTTGAATGGGTATTATGTGAAAATACATGTTATACTTCTTGAAAGTGTTTAATGAAAATTGTAAATGGGTTATAGAGTTACACAAAGTCTGAAAAGGACGTTTATGTACTGTTTGGACAGGTGTATGTTTTCAAAATGGTCCAAAATATTTTGAAAGGATTTTTATGTGATGATTAACATCTTTGAAACGTTTTATAAAATTTCATAAAGGATTTATCGAATTCTGAAAGAGATATGAAACAGGTTGCACACTGTTTTTGTGAGTGTGTTTATTTTTATATGTTTTTGAAAGGTAAAGTTGTGATTTAAGATAAAAACCATTTTTAGAGATTTTTATAATTTTCTTAAATGTTTTATCAAATTTCTAGAAATGAGTGAAACACGTTTGTGGGATGTTTTGTGTGAGTGTAATGTGAAAAAATAATTTTGTCTGTCAAAGGAGATTTATGTGACATTTATGTGGTCATTTTGGTGTGAATGTCACTTGGAAGTGGTATTTTCATGTTAAAATTATATTTCATGTATTATGAATTTTTTTGATCACAAACGGAAAACCTAGGTACCTAGGTGGGTGGACATGTACTAGAATGATAGGAATCCTGTTGGGTTTTTCCCTAGTATCAGGTTGAATGTTTGATGATGACAACACTAACTAATCTATGATGATGATTATGATGATGATGTTGGGGGACCACTAGGTTGCTGGTATGATCCCTAGTAGTGGCTCATGTTCATGAGAACGTATATTGTGATGGTTACATTCAATGAGATACAACGTACCTTGGACCCAAAGCGAGATAGTATCTATGGGTTGTTTCCCGTTTCTTGTGCCCATTAGATGATTTATTCTTACCATCAACATACACTATGTTTTGCTAGAATATTTAGTATCATTGGAATTCTATTTGAAAGGAGTTGAATCTTTAACATATCCCACTTGAAAACTATTTTTATTTAAATTTTCATCTCATTAGAATTCATAATAGCATCATTTTTTATGAAAAGTTTCAAGCATTTCATCTTTAAATGTTAATCACATGGAAAAATTTAGTGGTGGAATCCTACTGGGACTTGACTCACACCCTACATACACATTTGGGTGTAAGTGGACTTGGTAATTTTTGTTGTAGTTTTGGGTACCACTTTTTGTGCCAATGGTTGGGGTTTTTAGCAGTCCTTCACAATGAAGTGTTGAGGAGAAGTCTTGAGGGAAATGCCTCTTGCCACTAGGATGTTCATGGGCTATCCATTTTGGGTTTCTTCATTTGTTATATTGGTTAAGAATTGTTTTTAATTATGTAATTAAATTCTGATTTTTTTGAAAAATTTTATTTATTTTGAAAAATATCTATTTTTTATGTCTTATTTGATTGTTGTTTTACGTTTAATAACTCAGGTAAATCATTACCAAATTCCATTTTGTGATACCCTGGAACCTATTCTATCTAGGGGGGATCATGAATGCCCGTTAGGCCTTGTCATTGACCGTTTTGGGTGTCGGTGATGACAGATACCATTTTCAGTTCATGAAAGTGAATTGAATTTTAAATGGTCGAGGAAATGGGGAATGGGTCGTTCATCTAGGACATGTGGTGTACCAAGGGTAAACACTTTTTTGGAGGCATAGCTGTGTGATCCTCGTGGTCAAAGGGAATGGCCTGGTCTTGGGTTGAGGTGGTACATATAATGTACCCATGGTACACATTGTGTAGACCCACATGGACATCCAATCCATATATCATGAGTCACAACCATGTGTCTATGTTGGTCTCCACCACATGTGTACCCTAGTACATGACATTTAATATGGATGGAGAATTCTTCCCCAGGTATCTCCTTCATCAAAGATAATATTCAGACATGTGAGTATCCTATGATGAGAAATTTTCTTCATAGTCTGGGACTTTGATATAAGATACAAGGTGTTGTTTGGGGTTGCTTCAATAAGTGTCATATGGATATGTAGAGGTTGAGTGTCTCCCTTGCACTATCTCTATGAAGGTAAAATATGGAATTACATTCTCATAAAAGGACTGTGATTCCCTCAATACAGTGATAATGTATTGAGCTAGTGTATCAATATGGGGAGGCCAGAGTGGGAGCCTCGATCTTATAATATTCTTTAGATAATGTCCATTGTGTCATCATGCCCAAAAATACATTTGAAGGAATCCAACATCTTTCAGGATTACCCAACACAGTTTGTGGCATCATTGTTTATAAGACCCCTTATGTAGTGGGCTATTTCAATAAGGTTGTGTAATTATCCAGTACGTGATCCAATAATAAGTATAAAAATTAAGAAGGTATTGTGGTATCATACGAGGTACTATTCCCAACATCATGATATGCACCATGAGGATATTTTGGAATCATCGTGACCAACACTACATGGGTGAAAAACCCATATCTGAGCGATATAATCCCCTTGTTGTATGATTGGGTTTGTGGTATACCTCAAGGCACTGGGTGTGATCATTTTTTGATAGATCAATGAGTTTACATATTTGTTTGGTGGTTTCATTCATATTTCTTGGGAGTGATCCCCTAAATGAGGAGGTATGGTCTTCAATATCCCAGACTGGGCTCATAGTGTCCCCCAGAGTCTATGGGAGTCATACCCTTTCTATGTGATGAGGCCATTCATGGTTACAATAGGGTAATTAGTGTCAAACACCTGGTATGTGTGAGATCCCCTATATGAGAATAGAGATCTACGTAGAGATACTGTGATGTTATTCATGGATATATTTGATGATTTTTTTCTCTCAGATGTATGTCTCTCCGGTTGAGAAGATATACCATCAAATTTTTGATTCCAAAATGATTTTTATCTCTAATATTAGCCACTAGGGATGTAGGATATATCTATTTATGATTGAGTGTTATCTCTAAGACACACCATCATGTGTGTATGATTTATTCCAAATGGATTGTATATATTGGATTGGTGCCATCAGGGATGTAAGAGACCTGGGAGTGTGTTTTCATGGTCAAGTGTTATCTCTTAGCCTCAAATATAATCTTGTAGATGTATTTTATTTTGAAAAATCATGATAAATGGAGTTTTAGATGAGAATATCTTGGTGATTTTTAGAGTCCTTGCAGGGTTTTCACATCTTTCATGACACACCATGGGGATATAACTGACTAGTCTTGTATTGCTAAGAATGTTCGAGATGCAGTTCCTCTCTTGTCTAGGATACCTTTGGATTTGTCTAGTATACTTTTGACATTATATTCCTCCATTTTAATTTGGGTTTTGGTGATCTTATTGGTTATTTATGTAATCACCAATGGATGTGATTATCCATAAAATGATGTGTATTGTGTAGGGAATAGTCTTTTTGATAGTGTCATAGGAGGGTCCTTGGCATGAAAATCAAAGTATGCTAGACCAACCAAGGAGTTTTCTGGAGATGAGAAAATGAGATTTATGACTATTGAATTTGATAATGACCCATCCATCGTAGAATGTTGAATTATTTTACAGTTTTTTTGGTTGGCATGTATTTTTCACTTTTGGTACATTTTTTATTCATTTATTGTGGGATAAAAATAAGAATTAATTTATTTTTCATTTTTTATTATCTATGTAATGTCCCATGGATAAGTTTTTATGTGTGTGTGAACATGTACGTTTGGAAAAGGCCTATAATTTTTTTATGTTCATACTCAGTGTTGTAGTCCATCCCCTAGCCTATTGGAGGTGGGGTTGGGGTAATCATGGCTCATACCCCAGTGGATCATGTCACCACAAGTAGAACATAAAGTATATGTGGAACTACACAAGTAGGGAAGAAAATTCCAGAGTTCAAATATGATTGGTATGGAAAGATTATGTTTTGGTATAATGTATATATCTCATATATTCTATATTAAGAGGACAAATTGTTGGATGGAACATATAGTTCATCATGATCTCTTCGTGCATTAATTTTAAAGATATATATCAATTTGAATTATTATTTAATATGGGTAAAAATGAATAGAAAAATTTTAGAGTGTGTATCTCAATTGATGTTGTTAAAAAAGTTATTTTTGAGAGACATATATCTTATGGGATTTTAAAACCATTACCTATATCAAAAAATAAATGGGAAAATATCACCATAGTTTTTTATTTTGACTCCCCAAAACATCTAAAGGACAAAATGTTATTTTGTTTGTAGTTAATCACTTTAAAAAGACTAAAAAAATTATTGATATTTTTAGAATATTTCTCTACGGATATTATTTCCTGAATATTAATTATAGTGGTATTAATATTTCATGGGGATCCACATATTATTTTAACTATTTGAGATCCATTGTTTGCATTGGTGTTATAGTGAATTCCAAAGAATAATATATAAATTTATTTTTGTGCCAGTATGACATATCATCCTCAGACAGATGTTCATTTTGAAAGATTGGTTACAACTCTAGAGGATATATTGAGGTGTTGTTATGTGGAATTCAATGGTGGTTGGGATCAACAAATTTCTCTAGTTAATATCACGTATAAGAATAGATTTTACCCATGTTTTTATATAGATCCTTTGGAATCCATATTAGTAAGGAAGTGTTGAAACTATAACATGATATAATTATGTTAGATTTATAATGATATTTTTTAGGTATCTATCTGTGGATATTGAAGGAAATTTTAGATAAACTAAACATTACATCAAGGCATATCCATGTTTTTAGAAAAGTTATTCTGAAAATCATTATTATGATCTCGAATTTAATTTTAGTGGGAATATTTTTCTATTAATTATTATTTGTATGAATATTAAGACATTAATAATGAAGGTAATTTTTTACCCCTTGTATATTGGGCCTTTATATATTATTGATTTTCCAGGGAGGGTATTTTTTTTCTTGGCACACCAACCGAACCACTCTAATTTTCATGATGTTTTCAATATATGTCCCTTAAGGTAGAAAATACCTCATTCTTCACATGGGAAAAACTCAATGGTAAAACCAATGGATTATGTCAATTTATAAGAAGTTAAACTAGCAGAGATACTATATCTTAAATTTAATTTTACAAGGAATAAGGAATCTCACATTGTTAATTTTAGTAAGAAGAATATGATATTTGAAAATGTTAATTGGAGACCCAAGGTTGTAATGAGACAGAGATATCCTCATTTTTTGGAATTTGAATAATAACATTTTGTAAGAAAAATTATTATTAAGTATTGAAAAAATTAACACCTTGATATTTTAGGAAAAATATTTTTAAAAAATAAGTTTTATTTTCTCGATTCTTTACATTACATACAAATATTAATTTAAACAAAAAAAATAAGATATTAAAAATGTATTATTTAATGTGATATTTATCATATTTCCATTAGATTAAGAGGTATGGAGAGGAAATAATAAACTATAAAAATAATTATGTCTTAAATTTGTTTATAGGAAATAATATATTTATCGATAAATTATAAATGATTATAAAACTCATTAAAAAATAATGGTCGTGTTTTTCTAAAAAATTATTTTCATGTGCACAATATATTTTTATTATATAATATTAAGTTAATCCATATTGTTGAATGATTTTAATGAAATATATTTATTAAATCATATTTTTTATAATTAATAAAATGTATTTTCTACTAATGAGATTATTATAAATCAAGTTTGATGATTAATAATGTATTTTACTAAAAAAAATATTTTATAAAATTATGTGAAATAATTTTTAAAATAAATGTAAATGAATTATATAAATATTATTATATATAAATAATTGCATATTTGAAACCAGGTGATAAATATTTGGTTAATAGGCCCAATATATTTTTAGTCATTAAGAATAGTAACTATGCTAAAATTTATCAAATTGGTGAAGGATAAATCAGGTTTTCCTTGGTTTAAACTAAATTCTATTGTCACCATATTAAATAATAATAATAATTCGATAAAATTAATTAGACCCTTTTTACATTAGGCAAGAAATTTAATTTTTTATGGGAAGTTTGTGCATGAAAATGAAATTATAAAATTTTAAGTAATGATAAATACACAATGTCGTAGACTAGAATATAAATATTTATTTTGTGTTCAAATAGGGAAAAAAGGATTTTAGAAATAAACATTAATATTTATTTTGATAATAATGAGTTTATGTATATAATAGTTATTTATTTTTAATTCTTATTAATTTTATATGTATATTGTCTTCTTATGAAACACTGAAAAATTATTCTAATACTTATTGGAAATTAAAATAAATTTTTCAAAAAAATCAATGTAATATAATTTGAGTCAACTATAGAATTACATAAATTTTATTTATGAATATAACATATTTTTATTGGGTTGAATTATTATATTTCAATTCAATATTAGAATCATTTACTGTATGGTTAAATTAAATGAAGTATCAAAAAGTGAAAGATTGATATTTTATGAATGTAGTATTTTATTAAATTATTTTTTTTAAAAAAAATCATGAAATATGACAATGTGGATAAATGTGGGAAACCATGTCATAAATTTCCATTTATAATAATATTTTTCATTTTATTTAAAATTTCAAACCTCTAGGACTGAAAAATATGTTTCAATGGTTGTAGTTATAATTTGTTCAATAAGGGGTAATACCAAATGATTAGGTTTGAAATAGCAGTAAAACCAATACATATTTTATTTGATTGTGATATTTCAATCCACATCATACCTTATTTTAAAATACATGTCTATGTGGAAGATTATGGTTTCATATTGACACGTTTATATTTTATATGTTTTTGTTATTCGAAGAGATACCCACCACCACACATAAAAAAGGTAAACCATCATTTATCTTTTTTACACCACATTGAGCCAAATTGATCAACCTACCCATAAAAAATTATCATATTTACATCCTTAGTAGTATTATAGTGGTGGATACCTTTCCAAATGTCCACTCCTTCAATCATTAAGAATAGATCATAAGGTTTTCTTTCTAATAAGAGGGGGTCCAAATACTTATGACTAAATTCATACCCGAGGAAACAAATTTATAGATTGACATTTATTTATTATATAAATATACCATACCCACCACACTTTTAATTGGTTTGGTGTATATAATTGTGTTTTGCAAATTTATTTTATGATTTTCCTTTTTTGTAATATTTAATGTTTCATTTGATGTTAATCTATTATGGGTATTATTATTCAAAAAGTTACCAAATTTCTATGTGTTTTATTTTACAATACCATTGTTTATGATTATTTTTAAGATGTCATAATTTTATAATCTATATGTGAATAAAATTATGACTTTTATTATCTTCTAGTTATTTTAATTGACTACAGGTTTTCTTTTTTATTTCCACTCTTTAAAAATTTTAGTTAATGATTGAATGTTTTTTAGGAAAACCAAATTTATTTCTCTCTTAAGTAAAAAATAAATTCTTTTACAAGAACTTGTTTTCTAGATGTTATAAAGAATTTATTAACTATTATTTAATGAATATTTAATTTTATTTTTCACAGTAATGGATTTTCATAAAATGGTTAAAAATGAATATTAACTTCATTTTACAATTGAGGTTATTTAGTTATTTTTTACTATTGTATGAAAAGAATGTTTTATTTTAACTTATACTGCCAAACACAGGTTCCTGAAACTATGAAAACTAAATTAATTAATGATTATGTTGAATTATTATATGGTTTTTCAAAATTAATATGATTCTTTTAATAATTTATATTATAAATAATTTATTTATATTTGAAAAGATTATTTTCATCCAATCCAGATTAAATTGATATTTTCAAATAATTATTCCTCGATTATGACGTAAAGGAATGTTACATAATTCAAATTGGGTTTAGGATCCAATAAAAAATCCATATACTTTTTTCTGTATGGTTTATGATTATGATATGGTGAAATTTTTATGAAACCTGCATCCTCTTCATGGATTATGATATGATTACTATTTTATAATATTGGTGAAGCCACATATTTTATTTTTATTTTGTGATTTTTCAGCAGAGAAATACATATCCCTCCAATTCCTTAGGTAATAATGGATTTCTCATGAGATAATCAAGATATCAATTCATAGTAGACCTTGTTCAGTAATAGAATTTTACCACTATTTTAATCATGAGAGTAAACCTTGGATATTAGGATAGAATCAATTTTAACCAAATCCACTATGGTAGTATTGTTAGATATCTATAACTACTAGGGTAATTAGTTTCTATAATTTTTTGTAATAAAAAATCATAATTTCATTTTAAAATGATTTTCTCTCACTGGTCAGGTTTCTTGACTCATTTTTGATTCATATCTTATAAACTACTGAGCTATATAACAAGAAAATAAAATATCACCAATGATATATAGGGTATGGTTTTAAAATTTTTTTAAAAAAATTCCATACACCCTAATTCTCATGGTATGTTTATGTGGTCATTTATATCTCTATTACATACCCTTAATAATAATATGATATGACCCATTCTTATGTTTCCATTCCCCATGTTATGAAGAAATGTATTATGTAGTATATTTTTATGATGATGGTTAATTGTAAATTATTAATGGATGATGATATAGTTCTCTTATGGAATACTTGGCCAATGTGATTCTGGTGTGGATTGTTATGTTATGTTATAAATAATATTTTATTAACATCTAGTATCTATGAATTAAAAAGTGGTCCACTATATAATAAAACTAGGATTTATTCATACTCATTAGAGATGAAGATCATTGAATCTATTGTGAAAATTATTTACATTCGACACATTGTATTATTATGAGACTATTGATTAATCACTACAAGAGTAGTTTATTGTAAATAAGACAAGGACACCACTTATTAACCCCTACCACATATATCTTCATCTAGTCACTCAAATTATCCTAACAATTATTATCCAAAACATGTTCTCCATACATGAATGACTAGAATAGTTACATGATTTATATCTCAGATAACATATTAAACTTATAACAACCCGAGATTTTATGAGAATTATTCTTTTTAATTTCATTGATGCCTTGTGTTGTAAGCTACACCAAAGGGAGCTTGCACTACACGCATCCCTGACTTGGCTTGCATTACACGCAATCACGACCTTCCTCGATAGCATGTGTAGTACGCAATACCGGGTTTCTCTAAACAACGATACATTATTAAAATATTATATAAACTAGCCATTAGGAATAGTAATACCCACTTTTTGAAATTTTATAAATTTTATCTTTCAAAATGGAATTTATTTTTGGATTCGGTATATCAAAATTAGATTAGGGTGAGTTTTTGGTATTTTTCTGAAAACTTTCAATTTTTGATGAATAGTGAAAAGCACTGAGTTATAGTTTAAAACCAAATTTTTATAATTATTTATTTTATTTAAATTTATTTTAGTTCAAAATTGATACATAAAACATATATAATATTAATGTAATTAATTTGAGTCATTTTATAGGATTTTTAGATATATAAAAAGTTTATTGAACTTTTCACCGTCTTTTACCCACCTCCTAGGAGAATTTGCAAATTTATATAAAACATAATTTGACCGCTTCTCTGAGTGGAATTTCAAAAATCTGAGAGACACGGTTAATATCAAGGTGTAAAATTTGGTTCAATAAGATATTAATTTATTTTTGGTGAATAGTAATTTTTTACTTTTATTTACCATAGTTAAAAGTAAATAGGGTAATTTAGGGTAAAAATGAAATTATTATTATACTAAAACATGTACTAATTCTATTGGATAAGTGTAATTCGACCAAAAACTACCTTAGGAATAAAATATTAACCTTTAGGTCTACTTGGATTATATTTGGATATTTATTATTATTTTATTTAAAGAAGAGTTAAAATACTTAAAATCAATGTTTAATAACTAAACAATTTTTAATATAGGGTTAAAAAAAGATAAATTAGACTATAAATATTAATTAGAAAGATAAAATTATTTCCTAGATAACGGTATTTTATTTATAATTTTTAGACATAAAATAAAATAATTTATTTACTACACAATGGTGATGAAGTAATTATCTAATTCATGAAATATTAAAATAATTGATATTATAAATACCCAAATAAATGTAATTTGAGACTTTTTATGAATTAAAATAATTTTATAGGTTAACATAACATATTAGGGTTTGTTATTTGAATTCTTTTTAAAGTAATAATTCTTTCATGAATTTAGAAAAAACAAAATATCAAATAGTGTCAAAATTGACATAAAAGGGTTTTTAAAAATATATTATATTATTAATTGATATAATGGTCCTAAAAATCTATGGTTTATCCAAAAGGCTTATATAATAATATATATTACTTTAATGAACCAATTTTGGTTCGATTGGCAGTTTATAGTATGTTTATTAACCATATAGTGTAAGAATACAAGAAGACACGGTAAAAGTTAAATTATTTATCATAGAGTTAAATATAAATGATAAGGTTAAAATGGAAACCTAACCTTGTCTAAAACATATTGGTTGAAATAATTTAGACCCATACCATCCCTATCCTAAAAATAAGTCACTTTACAGCCATTATAAACCGAATAATAATTTATTATAAAATAATATATTATGTTTTTCCTAAGGTTCCCCTCACCCGTCTTATAAAAGGGAACCTCATACCTCTCCTCTTCACAACAACTTGAGCCTTCAAGCTTGGAAAACCCCTGAAAATTTCGTTTCTCCACTTCCCTATCAACATTCTGGAGGTTCTGGTCTTCTTAGAATACCAACTCTAGTCCCTTAAGAGGAAACTTAAAGGAGGTCCGTCGAAGAAGAGTTAATCTCTTCTACCGATTCTTTAGAGTTCTATTCTTCTTCAACTTCCTCTTATTTAGTTGTTTCATCATAAATTAATACAATCAGTATCACTAATATACTGATATAATATTATAAATATGAAACAACCCTATTTCACCTTTTATCCATCGTACAGAAAAAGAAATCACCGCGCGTGCATATGTACGGAATACCGTCTCCACGCCGTGGTGTAATTAATTTTTCCACCACCACCTTACTTGGATGGGTATAATGGTGTAAATAATAACAACATATGGTTATTATAACATCATACTAATTTTGAGATATTATCTCATTTACTATAATTCTACTCAATAATTATGGGAATGTTATCATCGCTCGTGTGTACGTATGGACTACCGTCTCCAGGAACGCGATGAGATTCATTTTCCATGATTAACCATTCAATTATGATTATAAAGTATATATATAATGAATAAAAATGAAATATATTACATAATAATGATACTGGATTTATGTACATATTTTTTTTCATTTACATAATTCCATAAAATTCAATAAGGAAACGAAAACAGCATTCATGTGTACGTACGACCTACCGTCTCCATGAATGGTGTATTTCATTCCATTTATTGAACTATCATATATATTTATATACTGAATATACATTATATATAAATCATTTTTTACATTCTGGAATTAAGTAAACCATGATATGAGTAATAATATCAAGAACAACTAATCGAAACACGTATGATAAATGAAACAATTTTACCTAAAACACGGCTTTAACACAGAATTTACAAAAGAACGTGTAATATAAAATTATAAGTGAACCATATATGATATCATAACAATGAATATGATTATTTAATAATTCAATGACATTATTAAAATCATTATATAAGAGGTTCGGATACATATGAGGCTTATCAGACAGAAGGTAAGGGATAATTTTTCAATCTCATTTTTATCCGAGATTTCTTATACGTAAGTATTTATTGGGGTTATATTTTTCATCCATGTCCATAAAAATGTATTTCATATAGTGTTTAATATTATTCCATGTATGTTTAAAGTCATGTTTACCCCTATATGACTTTTAATTTGTGTTATGGAAGGAATCTTTCTTTTTTACCATACATAGTACTTTTTGACTTTTCTATTAAAAGTATGAGGATAATGTTTTTTTAACATATACGACATGAATAGATTTCTAAGATTTTATAACGCCTTATCTTCATTAAGATTATTCTACAATATTTCATGAATATTTTCAAAAAAATCCTTTTTTTTAAAATGGAATGGCATTTTGTGAAAAGAAAATGATTTCGAAGAAGAAATGATATTTTCCTCAAGAATTCATTTCAACTGTTTTATAAAAACCATTTTCCATCCAAGATGAAATTATTTCATATGTGTATGTTTAAAGTATAATGCCTCAATGATTTACATGGTTTGACATTTCTTATGATGAAATGATATCCATTTATTTTATATGGATTATGTTATGATGAGATGAGGTTTATGAAACCAATTTTATTCTTTGGGTTATGATGAATGATTTATGTTTATGTTGTGGCACACATAAGAATGATTTAAATATGAGATTGGTGGGACATATATCTCTATCCAATGCATTGGGTAATGATTTATATCTAATGAGATAGACCTGGCTGGAATGAAAAGTTAATCCGGTTCAGTGATACAGGACTGGAACAAGGAGTGAACTCGATTCAGTAAGGGACTTTGTCCATATAGATGGTCTTGGAAGAAATTCCTTGGCTACTATGGAAATAATATCAAGTGATTAATGGTTTTCCACAGTTAGATATTTTATTCACATGCTATTTTATCATCATTTATGTTCCATTTTGATCTATGCATTACATACTGCCATGTTTTATTTTTATTGCTCAAGATTTTGATTTTTAAACATTATGTTCATGTTTTTAAGATCAAATGTATATGGTTTGTTTTATTTTCTCCATTCTTACCCTTATTGAGAATTTAAGCTCACCCTTTATATGTTTTCTTTTCTCCAGTATATAAATAAAGGTTTTAGGTATGAAAAAAAGGGGAAGATCTTTATGGGAGATGTTGAAGATCTTTCACCATGATTAGAATATTATTTTATGAGTTTCCAGAGGCACTAAACTATTACGGTCCTTGAGTGTTGATTTTTTTATGTATTAATTATTCCGAAAAAGTAATGTAATATCCATGTACGTCAAGTTTAGGGTCTCTATAGTTTGTATCAGAGGAGAGGTTTAGTCAACCTTTGGAAACTAGGATGCGAGAACTTTAGTGAGATCCCTAGAGATATTTCTAAGGTCTGTCTATGGATGTCCCTAAGGTTAAGTATAAGTATATGTTATAGTCCAAAAATTATTATAAAGACATTAAAATTAAACCTAAGATGTTAGATACTTAAGGTACTCCCCCTTTATTATGTTGTTTTCCCAAGCATGTTTTTTGCCTCTCACACTATTCTTTTTGGGTTTTAGATGATGGATGGAACCTGAAGGAACCGTGTTGATCAATGTAATGGAAAATTCAACGATTGTCCTCTTGAACAAACCAATGTTATGGGAGATGGAGCGCAAAATCTTATTTCAATAGTTACACAAGATATGAATCATTTTGGACTTCCAAATGAGCAGAGAAGGGAACAATATTCTATTAAGTCCTTCATGAGGCAAGACCCACCTTATTTCAGTGGGTCTTGTAATCTAATTGTTGCTGAACAATGGATCAGTACCATTGAAATGATATTTTCCATACTACGCAGTTTGGAACATGAAAAAGTCATTCTGGCTATTTACCATTTAGAAGGTGAAGCATACCAATTGGGGACTCTAATTAAGAATACTAGGCCCCACGATGAATTTGGATCCATGGAATGGGATGAGTTCAAGAAATTATTTTTCAATAAGTACTTCCCTCATATTCTTCAAACAAAGATTAAGAAGGAGTTCCTTGAGCTTATGAATAGGATGATGAATATGTTGGTATAAATGAAGTGAATTTTACATGGCTTGCAAGGTATGCATATGGATTTATCATCTAACCTGAAAGTAAAGTTGATCGATTCTTTAGTGGCTTAAAACCAAGTCTTCGAAGGGAATTAGCTATAAGAGACTTCAGTAGCTATGACGAAATTGTGCGCTATGCTATCAAGGTAGAACTAGAAGTTGGTGTTACATATCCATCCCATGGTTTTGACAAGAAATGAAAGATGGAGTTCAAGGAAAAATCTGAGAACAATGGTGAAAAGAAGATGAATGTTACTTTATGTTCAAAGTGTGGAAAGAAGCATGGTGGAGATTTCCTAAAAGGTACTAGAAAATGTTTTTAAGTGTGGAAAAGAAGGTCATATAGTAGTTGAGTGTCGAAGTAATGGGAAAAAGGTAGATAATGATATGAATAGAGAAAAGACAACAGAGAAAAGTCCACCAACACTTCAATGCATCAAGTGCAAGGAGATGGGGCATTATGCTAATCAATGCCCTGATCCAAGGGTTAATGATGATCGACGTGATCAACCACTTAAGGCAAAGGATAAAGGGAAGTCACATGCGATCACTATTTTTGATTTTGAGTATCACAGTGATGTTGTGGAATGATTAGGTGTTTTTGTAATGGGATTTCAAAATAGTATCAAGGAATCTCATTTATGGTGTCGTGGATTTTTGGAATAACTATGTATTGGTTTTCAATTATTATATGGAACTGGTTACCGTGAAAAGGGATTGAACTATTTTTGGAAAGAAGATGATATGTGCATAATGAAGGGATAAAGAGAAAACGAAATGAGCTCATGACTGATATCATGGTTTGAATATATAGAAATTTTGGGATTTTGGTATGTGGAAAGAGTTAGCTTTTGACAGCATTCATGTTATCACTAATGTTCAATGGGTATTCATTTTTTTTCAAGAGAATACATGATTAAGGTATTCACAAGTTTAGAACGTGACCAACAAGATATATCGTATGATATATGGGGGATAAATGATGGTATTCACATGCTCGGTAGATGACATTTCTAGTAATTGTTTTCTTTATACTATGACCTTGGACAGAAGTATTTTAGATCAGTATAAAGATAGGAATGGATTATGTTGGGCATAAGTTAGTATTGTTTAAGGATAGAACATTTTAAATATTATTGATGGGATGTTATAATAATGTATTTTAGAAAAAGGACAACCTGCAGGACGAGCGACAACCCGTCATGTCAGTCAAGGCTATAAGAATCGAACCCACAACCGGAGTGCGGCATGCCTTTATCGCCTACCTCTAGCCTACAGGAAGTCCCTGCTTAGTAGAAAATAGTTTTATTTTATTAAAAGGTATGATAGATGAAGTATAAGTCCATTTTTTGAATCATATACGATTATCCTCACCATAGATGGACTTATGTATATAACTATTTCTAACCTTATGTTTGAGATAGATGGAATGAACTATCATTCTATTGATCTGCTAACACTTCGAGAATGAAAAATTCAACTTCATTTCTTTAAGAGATGAAGTGGAAATTGTTCAAGGCACGAAAAACGGTGAGATTGTTCCAAAATAAAGTAAGAAATTATTCTAATTCAAATTATTCAACTTTAGGGAAATGATCTTGAAAACCAAAAAAAATGTTGTCCTAGTGTCTTCATATCCGATGAATTAGATGGTTCCTTATATCAGCACAAAATTATGGATTTTTTATTGTAGGATTTTTCATAGCCATGTTCTCTAACACTCTCCACCAGAACTTGATGGTTTGGTTTCTCTTCCATATCTATATTTTCACCTATGTTCTCCTCTGTGGAAACCCAGTGATGAGTAAATTTGGGTAACCAATATGTTTCATACTTCAATTTTTAAAATTAAGTTTTAGTATACATTTTTACGATGTGGGTTTCTATGAAAGAAACTTTGAAGTAGTAAACCACTTATAACCCTGACAAATTTTGATGGTGAAATTCATTGTATAGGGGGTAGAATGTAACAACCAGAGATTTTATGAGAATTATTATTTTTTAATTTCATTGATGTCTTGTATTGTACGCTACACCAAAGGGATCTTTCACTACATGCATCCCTGACTTGTCTTGCATTACATGCAATCACGACCTTCCTTGATAGCGTGTGTAGTACGCAATACTGGGTATCACTAAACAACGATATGCTATTAAAATATTATAAAAACTAGCAGTTATGAATAGTAATACACATTTTTTGAAATTTTATAAATTTTATCTTCCAAAATGGAGTTCATTTTTGGATTCAGAATATCGAAATTAGCTTAGGGTGAATTTTTGGTATTTTTCTGAAAACTTTCAATTTTTGATGAATAGTGAAAAACACTGAGTTATAGTTTAAAACTGAAATTTTATAATTATTTATTTTATTTAAATTTATTTTAGTTAAAAATTGATACATAATACCTATATAAGTTCAATTAAATTCATTTGATTCATTTTATAGTAATTTTAGATACATAAAAATTTTATTGAACTTTTCACCGTCGTTTACCCACCTGCTTGGAGAACTTGAAAATTTACATAAAACATAATTTTACCGCTTCTATGAGTGGAATTTAGAAAATCCGAGAGACACAGATAATATTTAGGAGTAAAATGTTGTTCAATAAGATAAAAATATTTTTTTGGTGAATAATATCTTTTTTACTTTTATTTACCACGGTTAAAAGTAAATAGGGTAATTAAGGGTTAAAATGATATTATTATGACCCTAACACATATCCTAATTCTATTGGATAAGTGTAATTTGACCAAAAACAACATTCAGAATAAAATATTACCCTTTAGGTCCACTTGGATTATATTATGACATTTATTATTATTTTATTTAAAGAAGTGTTAAAATACTTAAAATCAATGTTTAATAACTAAAACATTTTTAATATAGAGTTATACATAAGATAAATTCGAGTATAAATATTCATTATAAATCTAAAAAGACTTTCTAAATAATGGTATTTTATTTATAATATTTAGAAAATAAATAATTAAATTTATTTATGACACAATGGTGATTCAGTAATTACCTAATTAATGAAATATTAAAATAATTGATATTATAAATACCCAAATAAATGTAATTTGCGAATTTTTATTAATTAAACTAAATTTACAGGTTAACATAACATATTAGGGTTGGTTTTATGAATTCTGTTCGATGTAATAATGCTTTTATGAATTTATAAAAAACAAAATATCAAATAGTGTCAAAATTTACATGAAAGAGTTGTTAAAAATTATATTATATTAACAATTGATATAAGGATCCTAATATAAGGACCCAAAATTAAAACATTACATAATCTTGAATTAAATGAATAATTCACATTGACGAGTTTTTCAAGTTTAGAGTTTTAGAGAGTTAGGCCTTAATTTTTACATTTCAAAATATTACAAAGTAGACACTTTTACAGAGTTTCCATTTTTTCATAAAATAAAAACTCTTGAAAAAAAGAGTCATGTCTACTTCCATGTTTAAGATAGCATGCATTTTCCTCGATCCCATCCATGAACCTATTCCTCATTATGTCCTGTGAAAAAAATTTCAAAAACATGGGATGAGCATAAAAAGCTCATTAAGGGATACACAAAGAAGGAAAACAATTAGTTTTTCAAAAAAACAAGTAAACCATGAATAATTTAACATAAGTAATAATTTTCACCTTTAGGAAGTAGTAAATAATATTCACTGAATAAAAGATCATTACCTACCCATTTGTAACCAAAAGATTTCAATAAAACCTATATAAAGAACACATAACATATAAGGTAACTTGGGACATAAACATTCATAAATGGAATAACCATACGGTTGACTTCCACACATATCACTAGATGGAATATCCACACGACTGACTTCCATATGCAATGTATTGGAGGTTATAACGTAACCATCCATCCTGGTATTTACGACACCACCCATCATTTGGTTTATCACATAACCACCCATCAATTTTCCAAGTACCATCATAACAAATAAAGTATTTAAAATATAAACATTTCACTAATAAAAATTCATTTCAAATCACTAGAAGTAATTTCAAGATATTGAAATAGTCATTCCATTTTCATAAACCATTTAAGAATGATATTTTGAATCAAAGTGTCCCATACCACTTTAAGCTTTTAATGGAATTACAATTTTAAAAAATTAATGGCCATAAAAATTAATACTCAATACCATTTTTAAAACATGGACATTAAAGGTAATGATTTAGAATAATAACTCATTAAAACATTTTAAATGATATTTTAGTTAAAGAGTTTTTAACAAAATGAGAAACTCATGAATACAAATAATTGAGGAATAAAATTTAATCCAAACTATATAATATCATCAGAATAAATGGATTCATGATATAATATTTCAAAGGACAGTATATACACTATATAAGAGTGAATTGGTGCATAACAATAATGATGTCCCAATGGAAATGTAAACTGAGACGAAATCCCTTATAAAGATGGTATCCTTAAATTAAGGATAAATCAATCTCATAATTATGTGCGAAAAATATGAATACACCCAATATAAGTGGATAATAAGTGTAAAAAAATCAGAGGTCATAGAAATATATTCATAGGATGACATATTCCATAAGTACAAGTTGAACCCAAAGAATTGAAATTGGGTTAAGAAGTTCCCTTGTAAAAATTTGACAGCCTAACGGTGTCACTATAAAATTCAGAAAATGAGTTGACGAGATAAAAAGGGTATCTCGACACTTGTAAATAATTTTCATGTCAATAAGTATATATAATAACATATCCCTACATAATAAGATGTAAATTAAAAGACATAATAAAATGAAGTCTTTTAAAAAGAGGAGGGTGAAAGGTTCCCTTAACTATTTTGTATCGTACAAAACATAGGCCACATGAAAGAAGAATCATAAAATGAAGGTATAAATACTAATAAATGAAATTATATTAGAAAAATAGTATAATCATGGGTAGTACATACACCATACAAAAGGAAATAGTGGCAAATATAGCATGAATTGCACGAGAATAAAAAGTGAGATGAAATCCTTTACTGCGTTGTAATCAACTGAGTCATATGAACAAAAGCTAATGAGAACCAAAAGAATAATAAAATACAATGAATATAAATAGAATCAGTATAATATATATATCAAATGGAAGTTCACAATACACCACATGTAATAAATCAGTGGTGAACAATGGATATCTCATTGAATTAAAAGTGAGATAAGAAAATCCCTTACCTCGTGTCCGACTTGACTCGATCGTTATTTAATCACCTGAATTATAAAGTTAATTTATACTTTCTTAAGAACGTTTTTTAGGTTTATTATTACTTTTTATATCACTTATTACCATGTTATTCACATTATGTAATCATTTAAGTTGATAGTGTTCGTTTTGTCAATATTTGGTACTTGAGTCAAAAATGGACTTCTTATAATTACATGTTGTTCATTTGGTCAAAATTTCATTATATCCAGAATTATATTCATGATTTAGATATCATATATATCATATATATCCAGTATATACATGTATTTACAATAGTTCATAACATTTAGAGGTATGATATGAAATGCACCGTTCATAGAGACTATAAGCCGTACGTACGCATTAACGCAACTTTCATTTATATTTCTTATTTTAATGGAATTTAAACATAATTATAAATAGTTATATTATAATTATAGTATAATATCATATATAATATCATTAACTCTATCCTTCATAAATCCCACATAAGGCATTAACGAGTCACATCACTTTGAGGGGGCGGTAGTCCGCGCTTCCTCAAATGAGATTATCATATTTACCCACTATGAAACCATAAAGGCGTGCTATAAATGGAAAATACAGAAGAATAAAGAAAACATAATCATAATATATATCATATATAATTACATTTCCATCATAATATCCACCATGAGAGGTGGTTGGAGATATTTGAACAATCATCGTTTCGTGAGGCGTTAGTTTTCCATCCATAGAAACATTATGTTCTTCATTCGTTAGATCGAGGTGTGTGTAAGTGTAGTTTGAATATTTCTCATAAAAACATCCTAGTATATTGAGGATACTGTTGTTGTTACAAAATAAAGGTATAAAAATATTTTAGGGGTTAGTGAAGTAAAAAAAAAAATAACAATTTAAGAGAAACTATTACCTTTAATTTTGGTAACTCCCTTTGGTTTGAACCAAAGGAATTCTTGAAGGGCCTTCTGCCTAAGGTAAGGCTTTTAGGAGGAGTAGAGGGATGTAGGGAGATTAATTGGTCAGTGGTTGGATGAGCCAAATGGTTTGATAGGTGTGAGTAATTGGTCAAAAGCGGTCTCCTTTTATAAGGGGGAGGAGCGGATCTTTAGGAAGGTGTGAAAATATTATTTTATTATATAATGATATTCGGTTTCAATGGTCCAAAAATAATTAAAGATAAAGATAATATGACTCATGGTCGAAATAAAATTTTCCAATATGAATTTTACTGGTTTTGGATAGTATTTTAATTATTATAATCTTATTTATTTAAATTATTTATTAATGAGGTAATCACTACATCATTATTGTGTCATAAATAATTTAAATCATTTGATGTCTAATAATTATAAAAAAACTATCATTTAGGAACAATTTTTATATTTTTAAAGAATATTTATAGTCGAAAATATGACTTATATAAAACCATATAAAAATTAATTTACCAAAAGATATTTGTTTTTGTTATATTTTCCATTACTTTAAGTTAATTAATCTAAATTGTAATTATCACTCCCAAGTGGCTCAAAGGGGTCCCAAAAGCGACCCAAAGATTCAAATGGTCATTAATGACTCATCCAATAAGGTCTGGACAGGTGTTGAGGTAATTTTGAATTAGTATAATACTCATTTTACCCCGAATTACCCTATTTATCTTTAACCGTGGCAAATAAAATTCAAAAGATACTATTCATCAAAAATTATTTTCATATTATTGAACCACATTTTACTTACTAATAACAACCATGTATTTCGGATTTTTGAAATTAAATTCACTGAAGTGGTAATGTTTCATTTAAATGAAAAAGTCAGTTTTTTTAACTACCACTATGTGGTTTCACTGTTCATCAAAAATTGATGTTTTTCAGAAAAATACCAAAAATTCAGCCTAAGCTATATTTTATATTCCAAATTAAAAAATGATGTTTATTTTTCCAAATTCAAAACATAAAAGTTTCATTAATTAATTTTTGAATAAATTCACATTGTTAAAACAAAGAGAGTGTTTTGAAGAAACAATAATTATCAAAAGATTGACACCTGTTTATGTCCAATTTCAAAGTGAAATTAATTCCAATGAAAAAATTTGATTAAATGGTAAAAAAATATTCAAATTAAACTTTAAAACTAATTATAAAGATAATATAACCACATAAATAAATTATATTAAAAGGCACTTTTGAATTAAAATTCAATATTTATCACTATTCATTAAAAAATTGAACTTTATCGGAAAAATCCCAAAAAATTACCCAAAGTAAAATTTGATGTCCCCATTCTAAAGAAGGATTTTATTTGGTCAATTAGAATATATAAAAATGACCAAAACTATATTTAAAGAGGGTTCTCCATTAAAAGGCGGTAAATCGGCCTTTTAATGTAAATTATGCGTAAAATTTGATTCATTCATATTTTAATCCACTATATTTTTATTGGATAAATGTAAATAAATTTAAAAAACATGTATAATAATATTGTAGTTTTTTTGTTTATTCCTGCCAATACAACAGCTAAGAGTTAACTACAATTTAATATAATAATATTATATTATTTGTGTGAAATGTAAGATTTCAAAGAAAATTGTTGTTGCGTATCGGGTACGCAATCGAACATAGTAACCATTTTAATGTAAAATTAATATTTAATTCACAAATATTAATAAATATGAAAAATGTATTATTCCTTATTTACCCCAGAAGTTACATCCTTCCCCCTTTTGGAAATTGCACCCTCACAATTTTTATTCTCTTATCAAAATAAGTGGGGGTATTTATCCCTCATAGCATTTTCGGATTCCCACGTTGCCTATTAAACCATATGGGTTTTCCACAAAACCTTTACCTGGTGAATTACCTTATTCCGCACCACTTTTTCTCTATGTTCATGAATCTGGACTGGTTGTTCTTCGTTAGAGAGATTCTCTTCCAATTGAACTACCTCTGGGCTCAAAACATGAGATGGATCTAGTATATAATTTATCAACATGGAAACAAGAAAAATATTGTGTACCTGAGATAAACTTGGAGGTAAAGGCACTATGTACGCCACTGATCGGACTTTCTCCAGAATTTCACAATCTCCAATGAACCTCAGACTCATCTTTCCTTTCTTTCCAAAACACATCAAAATTTTCCATGGAGAAACATTGAGAAAGACATGATCACCAACCTCAAAAGAAAGATCCTTCCTCCGGTTATCTGCATAACTTTTGTGCCTACTCTAAGTTATTCTCATGTGCTTCTAAATCAACTGAACTTTCTCTATCATATCTTTTACCAATTCTGGACCATTATCTTCCTTTCACCTACTTCATCCAAAAAATATGGAGTTCGACAATGTTTTCAATATAATTCCTCAAATGGAGCCATATGTATAATGGAATGAAAACCATTATGATAAGAAAATTCAACCAAAGAAAGCTGTTGGTCCCAGCTTCCTTGGTAATCCATCGAACATGGACGTAACATATCTTCCATGGTCTGAATTTTTCGTTCTGACTTTCAATCTGATTGTAGATGAAAAACTGTACTAGAATTTAATTTAGAACCTAACGACATCTGAAGGCCTTTACAAAAGTTAGAAGTGAACCTGGGATCCCGATCAGATACAATGGAGAGGGGAACCCCATGCACCCTGACTATCTTTTTAACATACAACCATGCAAGTTGATCTAGAGACAAAGTATCTCTAATAGGAAGGAAATGAGAATGATTTAGTCAATTGATCAACTATAACCCAGATTGCATTATTACCCAAGATGTCTTTGGTAATCCCACAACAATGTCCAAGGATATATTTTCCCATTTCCACTCTGGCATCGGTATAGGATGAAGCATCCCGTTTGGTAACTGCCAGTCTGCTTTAACCAGCTGACAAGTCAAACACTTCACAGTAAAATCAGCAATATCTATTTTCATTCCATCCCACAAGTAATACTCCTGAAGATCTTTGTACATCTTAGTACTGCCATGATGGACTGAAAACGGAGAACTATGAGCTTCACAGAGCAACTCATTCTTCAAATGTGAATCCAAAGGCACACATAATCTCTTTCCAAACCTCAAAACACAATCCTTATCAATGTTATATTCAGGAAACTTACCCTTCGGAACCAATTCTACCATTTTCTAAAACTCACAATCTTCTTTCTATTCTTTCTTTATTCTGTCTGATAGAGATCTTCTCACTGACACCTGATACAAAAGAGAATAATTTCCCGCACCATCAACTTCTATCCCAAAGTTCATCAAATCAAAAACCAATGGATATTGTTCTAAACGTAACATAGTTAATGAAGCATTATTTTTTCAACTCAAAGCATCAGCCACTTTATTTGATTTTCCCGGATGGTAATAGGTCGGGCAATAATAATCCTTGATTAATTCTAACCATCTCCTCTGTCTCATGCTCAATTATTTTTATTGAATTTATACTTCAAACATTTATGATCAATATATATTTCTCATTTTACTTCATACAAATGATGCCTCCAAATTTGTAAAGAAAAAACAACTAAAGCTAATTCCAAATCTTGTGAAGGGTAATTTTACTCATGTGGTTTCAATTGATGTGAAGCGTAACGAATTACCTGATCATTCTGCATTAGGAAACAACACATTCCTTTCAATAGAGAATCATTGTACATAACAACTCACCATTTCTGGAAGGCAGTGAAAAAACTGGAGCATTCACCAATCTTATATTTAATTCTTGAAAACAATCATCACATTCTTTTTTACAAATGAATTTAACACCTTTTCGAGTTAACATAGCCCTTGGACTAGATAACCGTGAAAAATTCTCAACAAACCTCTGGTAATAACCTGCCAAACCAAGAAAACTACGGATCTCGGTTATATTTTTGGGTCTTGGCCATTCTTCAACAACTTTTGTTTTAGCAGGATCTATAGTTATGCCATTTTTTGAAACAATGTGACCAAGGAATGAAATGTTTTGTAACCAAAACTCACACTTTCTGAATTTTCGATAAAGTTTCTTTTCTTTTAAGGTTGGAAGGACAACCCTTAAATGACGTTCATGTTACTTTTTAATTTTAGAATAAACCAAAATATCATTAATAAACACAACCACCTTTTATCACCTGATTCAACTGATCCATCACTGTAGTAAACTGCTCAATTCTGATTCCGACCATCTTAGGATGCAGATTGGAAGGTTATTCTCCTCTTTATGCCTTCCTAAAAATGATGCACTATTTCCCCTACGAAAAACCTTTCTTAACAAAGAAATACATTAGGCGAAGCACCATGGTAATCTGTAAATTCTATATCATCCAATATTACCATAAATTAATTTATGGACATTTATTTAACAATACCCTAACTTCTAATGTTATCTAAACTGAAATTTGATACCAACTATAAGGACCCGGCCTTAAAAAATTACATAATCATGTTTTAAATGAATAATTCACATTGAAGATATTTTAAGGTTTAGAGTTTTAGAGAGTTAGGACATATCTATTACATTTAAAAATATTACAATGTAGACAATTCTACACAGTTTCCATTTTTTCATATAATAAATACTCTTGAAAAAAGGGTCATGTCTAGTTCTATGTTTACGATAGAATGAATTTTCCTTGATCCCATCATTGACCCTTTTCCACAGTATGTCCTGTGAAAAACATTTCAAAAACATGGGATGAACATAAAAATCTCAGTAAGTGATACACAAAGAATAAAAACTATTAGTTTTTCAAAACAACAAGTAAACCATGAGTACTTTAACATATGTAATACTTTTCACCTTTATTAAGTAGTAAATACTCTTCACTGAATAAAAGATCACTACATACCCTTTTGTAACCAAAAGATTACCATAAAACCCATATAAATAACACATAACATATAAAGGTAACTTGGGACATAAACATACATAAATGGAATAACCATATGGCCTACTTCCACACATATCACTAAATGGAATAGCCACACGGCTGACTTCCATACCCAATTCATTGGCGGTTATAACGTAACCACCAATCCTGGTATTCACGGCACCACCCGTCATTTGGTTTATCACGTAACCACCTGTAAAATTTCCAAGTACCATCATAACACATAAAATATTGAAAATATAAAGATTTCATTAATAAAATTTCATTTTAAATTACAAGAAGTAATTTCAAGATATTGAAATAATCATTCCATTTTCATAAACCATTTAAAAAGAGATTTTTGAATCAAAGTTTCCCATACAAATTTGAAGCATTTAATGGAAATATAATTTTAAAACATTAATTTCCATAAAAATGAATGTTCGAAACCATTTTTAAAACAAGGAAATTAAAGGTAATTATTTATAATAATACATCTTTAAAAAATTTAAAATGATATTTTAGTTAAAGAGTTTTTAACAAAATGATATACTCTGGAATACAAATAATTGAAGAATAACATTAAATCCGAACATTATAATATCATTAGAATAAATGGAATCAAGATATAATGTGTCAAAAGATAGTATATACACCATATAAGAGTGAGTTGGTTCAGAACAACAATAAAGTCTCAATGGAAATGTAAACTGTGATGAAATCCCTTATAAAGATGGTATCGCTAAATTAAGGATAAATCAATATCATAATTATGTGTGAAAAATATAAATACACAAAATATAAGTGGATATGAAGTGTAATACAATCAGACGTCATTCACACATATTCATATGATGACATATTCATATGATGACATATTCAATAAGTACAAGTTGAACCCAAAGAATTGAAATTGGGTTAAGAAGTTTCCTTGTAAAAATTCGACAGCCTATCGACATCACATTAAAATTAAGAAAATGATTTGATGAGATAGAAAGGTTATCCCAAAACATGGACATAATGTTTAAATCAATAAGGATATATAAGAAAATATCCCTATATAATAAGATGTAAATTAAAAGACATAACAAAATGAGGTCTTTTAAATAAAGGAGGGTGAATGGTTCCCTTACCGATTTGGTATCTTAAAAAACATATGCCACATGAAATAAGAATAATAAAATGATGGTTTAAATACTCATAAATGAAAGTATATTACACAAAGAGTGCAATAATGGGCAGTAAATACACCACAGAAAAGGAAATAGTGGCAAATATAGCCTGAATCTCATGGTAATAAAAAGTGATATGAAACCCTTTACTGCGTTGTAATCAACTGAGTCGTATGACCAAAAGTTAATAATAAACAAAAGAATCAAAAAATACCATTAATATAAATAGAATCATTATAATATATATATCAAAATTCAGTACACAATACACGACATGTAATAAATAAGTGTCGAACAATGGATGTCTCACAGAATTAAAAGTGAGATAAGAAAATCCCTTACCTCGAGTCCGACTTGACACGATCGTTATTTAATATATTGAATAATAAACTAAAGTTAATTTATAGTTTCTTAAGAATTTTTTTTAAAGTTAATTATTCCTTTTTTATATCACTTATTACCATGTTATAATCATTATGTAATCATTTAAGTTAATAATGTTCATTTTGTCGATATTTGGTACTTGAGTCAAAAATGGACTTCTAATAATTACATGTTCTTCATGTGGTCAAAAGTTCATTATATCTAGAATGATATTAATGATTTAGATATCATATATATCCAGTATATACATTTACTCACAATAGTACATAACATTTAGAGTTAAGAAATGAAATGCACCGTTCATGGAGACAGTAAGCTGTACGTACGCATGAACGCTACTTTCATTTCTATTTTTTATTTTAATGGAATTTAAACATAATGAAACATAGTTATATTATAATTACAGTATAATATAATATATAATATCATTATATCTATCCTTTATACATCCCACATAAGGCATTAACGAGTCTTATCACTTTGAGGGGCCGGTAGTCCGCGCTTCCTCAAATGAGATTATTGTATTACCCACTATGGAAACCATAAAGGCGTGCTATAAATGGGAAATACAAAAGCATAAAGAAACCATGAAAATAATATATATCACATATAAATATAGTTCCATCATAATGTCTTCCATGAGAGGCAGTTTGAGATATTTGAACAATCATCGTTTCATGAGGCGTTAGTTTTCCATCCAAAGTAACATTATGTTCTTCATCAATTAGATGGAGGTGTGTGTAAGTTTAGTTCGAATATTTATCATAAAAAATACTATTATATTTAGGATACTTTTGTTGTTACAAAATAAAGGAATAAAAATATTTTAGGGGTTGGAGAGGTAAAATAAAAGAAAATAATTTAAGAGAAACTGTTACCTTTAATTTTTGTAACTCCCTTTGGATTGAACCAAATGACTTCTTGAAGTTCCTTATGCCTAAAGTAAGGCATATAATAGGAGGATATGGATGTAGGGAGATTAATTGGGCAGATATTGGATGATAAAAATGGCATGAGAGGCGTGAGGAATTGGTTAGAAGTGGTCCCCTTTTATAATGGGGATGAGGGGCTCTTTAGGAAATTGTTAAAAATATTATTTTATAATATAATTATATTCGGTTTAAATTGTCCTAAAATAATTAAAGATGAAGATAATATGACTCATGGTCGAAATAAAATTATCCAATAGGAATTGGACAGGTTTTGGATAATATTTTAATCATTATAATATTATTTATTTAAATGATTTATTAATGAGGTAAACACTGCATCATTATTGTGCCTTAAGTAATTTAAATTATTTTAGGTATAAAAATTATAAAAAAATAATATCATGTAGGAAATCTTTTTGTATTTATATAGAATATTTATAGTCTAAAATATGAATTATATAACACCATATAAAAATTAATGTGCTGAAAGATATTTTCTTTTGTCATTTTTGCCATTACTTTGCGTTAATTAATATAAATTGTCATTATCACACCCAAGTGGCTCAAAGGGGTCCCAACATCGACCCAAAGATTCCCATGGTCGTCAATTACTCAACCAATAAGGGTTAGAAAAGTGTTAGGGTAATTTTGAATTATTATAATACTCTTTCTACCTAGAGTTACCCTATTTATCTTTAACTGCGGTAAATAAAAGTGAAAAGTTACTATTCACCAAAAACAATTTTCATCTTATTGAACGAAATTTTACTTACTAATAATAACCATGTATGTAAGATTTTTGAAATTCAATTCAAAAAAGTGGTAAATTTTCATTTAAATTAAAAATTCTGTTTTTTAACTACCACTAAGTGGTTTCACTATTCATAAAAAATTGATGTTTTTCAGAAAAATACCAAACATTCAGCCTAAGGAATATTTGATATTACAAATTAAAAAATGATGTTTATTTATCCAAATTAATAACATTAAAGTGTAATTAATTAATTTTAAAATAAATTCCCGTCATTAAAACAAATAGAGTGTTTTTAAGAAACAATAACTATCAAAATATTGACACTTGATTATGTCCAATTTCAAAGTGAAATTAACTCAAATGACCAACATTGGATTAAATGGTAAAAGTATATTCTAATTAAACTTTAAAAACAACTAAAAATATAATCTAACCATATAAATAAATTATATTAAAATGCACTTTTGAATTAAAATACAATATTTTTCACCATTCATTAAAAAAATGAACTTTATCAAAAAAATTCCAAAAAATTACCCAAAGTAAAATTTGATGTCCCCACTATAAAGAAGGATTTTATTTGGTCAATTAGAACACATAAAAATAACCAAAACAATATTTAAAGAGGGTTATCCATTAAAATGCTGGTAATCGGCCATTTAATGTAAATTATTCTTAAAATTAGATTCATTAATATTTTAAGCCTCTATCTTTTTACTGGACAAATGTAAATACATTTAACAGACATGTATAATAATATTGTTGTTAGTTTTGTTAATTCCTGTAAATACAACGGCTAGGAGTTAACTAACATTTAAAATAATAATATTATATTATTAGTGTGCAATGTAAGATTTTAAAGACACCTCTTGTTGCGTATCAGGTATGCTATCTAACATAGAAACCTTTTTAAAGTAAAATTAATATTTAATTCACAAATATTAATAAATTTGAAAAATATCTTATTCTTTATTTACCCAGGATGTTACAACTAAAAATATAAGGTTCAGCCAAAAAGATTATATAATATTATATATTACATTAATGAACCAATTGGGGTTCGATTGGCAGTTTATATTATGTTTATTAACCATATAGTGTAAGAATACAAGAAGAGACGGTAAAAGTTAAATTATTTAACATAGAGTTAAATCTAAATGATAAGGTTAAAATGGAAACCTAAACCTGTCTAAAACCTATTGGTTGAGAGTATTTCGACCCATCCCCACCCTATCCTCAAAATAAGTCACTTTGGAGACATTATAAACCGAATATTAATTTATTATAAAATAATATTTTATGTTTTTCCCGGGGTGCCCCTCACCCCTCTTGTAAAAGGGAACCACCTCCCTCTCCTCTTCACACAACACCTTGAGCCCTCAAGCTCGGAAAAAACATGCCCATTTATTTTCTCCACTTTTCTAGCAACATTCTGGAGGTTCTGGTATTCTCAAAAGACCAACTCTAGTCCCTTAAGAGGAAGCTTAAAGGAGGTTCATCGAAGAAGGGGTGATCTCTTCTACCAATTCTTTCATGTTTCTTTCTTCTTCAACGTCCTCTTATTTAGTTGTTTCATTGTAATGTAATAAAATTAGTATCACTAATTTAATTATATGATTTTATAAATATGAAACAACCCTATTTCACCTTCTATCCATCCTACGGAAAATGAAATCACCACCTGTACGTACGTATGGAATATCGTCTCCACTCCATGATGTAATTAGTTTTTCCACCACCAACTTACTTGGATGGGTATAATGGTGTAAGGAATAACTATATATGGTTATTATAACATCATACTGATTCTGAGATATTATATCATTCACTCCAATTCTACTCAATAATTATGGGAACGATATCATCGCTCGTGCGTACGTACGGACTACCATCTCCCTGAATGCGTTGAGATTCATTTTCCATGATTAACCATTCAAAAATGATTATAAAGTATATATATAATGAATAAAGATGAACGATATTACATAATAATGATAATGGATTTATTTACATATATGTTTCATTTACATAATTCCCTCCAATTCAATAAGGAAACAAAAACTGCGTTCATGGGTACGTACGACCTACCGTCTCCATAAACGGTGTATTTCATTCCATTTATCGATCTATCATATATATTTATATAATGAATATATATTATACATATATCATGTTTTACATTCTGGATTTATTTAAATCAAGATATGAGTAATAATATCAAGAACAACAAATCGAAACACGTATGATAAATGAAACGATTTTACCCAAAACGCTGCTTTAACATGGAATTTACAAAAGAATGGGTAATATAAAGTCATAAGTGAACCGTATATGATATCATAACACTGAATATAATTCTATAATAATTCAATGAAATTATTTAAATTATTATATTGGAGGTTCAAATACTTACGAAGCATATCAGACATAAGGTAAGTGATAATTTTTCAATCTCATTTTTATCCGAGATTGCTTATACATAAGTATTTACTGGGGTTATATTTTTCATCCATGTCCATAAAAATGTTTTTAATAAAGTGTTTAATATTATTACATGTATTTTTAAAGTCATGTTTAACCCTCTATGAATTTTACTTTGTGTTATGGATGGAATCTTTCTTTTGTTTTCCATACGTAGTACTTTTTGACTTTTCTGATAAAAGTATGATAAGAATGTTTTATTTATCTTATATGGGATGAAAGGATTCTTATAGTTTTATAATGACTTATTTTCATGAAGCTTACTATATAATATTTCATGACTATTTTAAAAAAAATCATTTTATTTTAAAATTTCCTGGCATTTTTTCAAAAGAAAATGATTTTGAAGAAGAAAGGATATTTTCCTCAAAAATTCTTTTCATTTGTTTTATAAAAACTAATTTCCATCCAAGATGACATTATTTCATATGTGTATGTTTCAAGTATAATGTCTCTATGATCTACATGGTTCCACTTTTCTTATGATGAGATGATAACCATTTGTTTTATATGTATTATTTTATTATGGAATGAGGTTTATGAAACCCATTTTATTCTTTGGGTTATAATGAATGATTTATGTTTATGTTGTGGCATATGTAAGAATGATTTCAATATGAGATGTGTGGGACCTATATCTCCCTCCAATGCATTGGGTAATGATTTATATCTCATGATATAGACATGGATAAAATGACAAGTTAATCCGGTTCAGTGATACAGGACGGGAACGAGGAGTGAACTTGATTTAGGAAGGGACATTGTCCACTAATATAGTCTTGGAAGCAATGCCTTGGCTAATATGGAAATCATATCAAGTGCTTAATGATTTTCCCAAGTTACATGTTTTATTCCGAGGATATTTTATCATGATTGATGTTCCATTATGATCTATGCCTTACGTAGTGCCATGTTTTATTTCATTACTCAAGATTTTGATGTTTAAACATTATGTTCATGTTTTTAAGTTCAAATGTATATGGTTTGATTTATTTTCTCCATGATTACCCTTACAGATCATTTGAACTCACCATTTATATGTTTTCTTTTCCCCAGGATATAATGAATACTTTTAGGTAAGAAAACAAAAGGGGAAGATCTTTATGGGTGATGTTGAAGATCTTTCACCATGATTAGAAGATTATGTTCTGAGTTTCCAAAGACACTAAACTATTACGGACCTTGAGTGTTGGTTTTTGTTATTTATTAATTATTCATAAAAAGTAATGTAATGTCCATGTACGTCAAGTTTGGGGTATCTACAAAACTCCTAAACTCTATTTCACCCGTAGTATTTTTTTTTAAAATAATAATATAATTTTATCACATTTTTTTGTGGTTCTATATACACATTAGATTCATCTAGTTGATTGATCGTGAACAGAAACTACAGGAGAATGTTTGTATTATTAGATCCATTTTCCACATATATCTATCTTATCCCTATGTCATCCCTCAATATATCTTTATTCAATAACTTTTGGTTAATTATCTCTTATATGTAATGATCTTAGATATGTATCAAATATAATGTATTTAATATTACAATTTCTTATTAATAGGACTTGAGAGATCATGTAAAGAAGATTCTTGCCAGATTCAATTTCTTGACTACACCCACTACTATATAACACTACATATTAAAGAATATTTCACAAAATATCTAGTTCAGTGACATGAACCTATATCATTCCCCTCACCCCCAATGGTTTACCACTCCACAAAAAATTAGTGAAATAATAATGTCACTTTTAAATGTATTAGGAATACAATATTTATTATTTATGAAATATTTTTCATGTTTTATCCACTAGTTTTCATGATACATTCATGTGGGAAAATTATTTATGAAAATTATATCTTGATATGAAATTGAAAAAAATGTTTTACCCAATTTATTTAATAAATAAGATTATTATTTTTAATTTAATTTGATATGATTTTTGATGAAAATTCAAAATATCCATTTCTATAAATAAGAATATTTTATTTTTAGAATGATATTTTCTAAAAAATGGGATTTTATAAAACATTTATAATTATTAAAAATTTGTTTTTATGTAAATCCTTTTTTATTTATGATTTTGAATATTTATCTCAATTTCTAATAAAATTAGAAAGAAAGTTGTTTCTTAGAATTAAATATATGGGTATATATAGGATACAATTAGAAGTATAATGAAATATATTTGAGGGATAATAATCATTTAATGGATTATGAATTTAAATTTATGGTAATAACTCTAGTGTTTGAAATGGTTGAAGGGGTGGCTTTAAAAGTTATCCATTTTCATGGAATATAATTTATTGGGGAGATATTATTATCATTATTAACTATATTGATAGATTTATTTTTTTATTATTTCTAAATATTTATACAATTTTACTTTTTTAATATTTTTTTAAATTATCAATCAAATGGGTATGGTTATCTATTTTATTGGGAAATTATAAGTTCATTTTTATTTAATAATGTTTTTATGTGTAATTTTATTATTCTCCCATAATTTTATTCTATGTTGTGAATATAAATAATATATTTTATGGTATAATTTGACAAAACGTTTTTTTTCAATATTGCATAAATATAGAATATATGTGTATGGATCATAAAGTAAATTTGCATTAAATATTTTTAGGAGGAGTAGATGTAAACATGAATGATATATATCAATTACACATTCTTATTTCTTTTCACATTTTAACAATAGTTGTTAAATTTAAAAGATACATTATTTAATTTAATTATGTTTTTTTGTTTCATGAAAATATTATTTTTATTTCCATGAATTTGGACTCTGGTGTTTCAAAAAAAATCTCTCTCTAATGATTTTATTTTATCCCTCGTCCCTAGCTATCAAACATCAGTGATATGAGAAAAAAAATATTCCAAATGATCCATATGAAACTTTTATTGACATATATTTATTATTCATTGTGCAAGAATAAATGAAATGATTTATTTATTTGTGGGGATTTATTTAAAATAAAGACTCAGTGATAAATACATTAATTTATTCAAAATAAAATTTCTATGGGTATTGAATTTGAAAATAATGAAAAATATTATTAATATGTTTAAAATGATGTTTATATTTGATTTAGTTTCAAAATAAGGTGGGAAAGTTCCATATACAATATAACATTAATATGTATGATTATATTATAGATTTGGTATTTATTTTCATATGATAACTATTTTATAGAAAATAATGTAATATATTGTGTGATTTAGATATTGATGTATTATTTAAAATAAAAATATTTAAATATTTCCAAATTTGTTGAAGGATACAAATTAAATATCATCTACTAGTTAAGGAGTCATTATAGGAATATTTTTTTTCAATTAATGAATATTTTGGGAAAAAATACAATAAAAAAATTATTCACTAAAAATGTCCTTTTTAGGGCCATTTTAGGATTCTTGTAAAAAATTATAAATTGAATTACCATATATGGAAAATAATAAATTACACAAATAATATATAAATAATAAATATTTTTAGATATAAATTCAAAAAATACCAAATAAAAAAGTTTATTTAATTTAATATAAAATAAGAGGTTTTTTCTTAGCTATGTATCTTAATTGACAAAATGAAATTATCCCGACTCGTCCCTCAGAGCCTGTACCATGACTACCCCAAGCCCGCCTTCCATTGGATAGGGGCATGTGGCTAGCACCAGTAAGGCGTATCCCTAAAATGGGAAGGCATTGCCTTTTTAACTTTTATTGACACACAACCCAAGAGAACAACAAGAAGTAACACACGGACTAGAAAACAACAATAATGTAACAACAAATCAACTACTGTAGTGAAGAGAATGCTGAAATCAAAGGGGCTGGAATACTAGCCCAGATGAAATTGTAATAATACAACTAAAAAGTACAAAACAACTGAAGAGGTGAAAGCAGCTCTTGGGTCGTCCACCACAGATCCCACCAGAAGGGTAGGTACAACTCACGATCTGTAGTCCATGTGTCATGTCACACCAACTGCTCTAGCACCGAGCACCATCCAGTCTTGGCTCTCTCAGCCTCGATCAATGTTGTACATCATCTGCACAAGACACAACAAGGTGGAGGTTATCCCTGTGTTGTGGTGAGTATAATGACACTCATTAGGGACTCCAAAGCCCCTTAGGTATCCTAAAGTTCCACAACAGAAAAACCACAAAGAAAGACATCAACTCTACTTAGTTATATTCCCATACATATATCTAATTTATTGAGAATATACTCATCCCATACATGAGGGAAGTATACCAAAAATGAAACACCACAAAGGTAGATGTACCACACCGGTATAACCATGATGATAGTACCATGAAGTTAAAAGTATGACACATGTATCACCACAAAGATAGTTCCACGGTGGTAAAAGTACCCCACATGTAATACTTAGCTCAATTAGAGTATTAGCTCAAACTAGGTATAAAACTCAAAGAAACGAGATTATGATGCTGATCCACATAGTATCACTATGAATGTTGATAGCCAGTAACAAATTCTCAAGGCCTAGGAATAAGTAATATTCCTAGTCACAGCGTCCAACACCTCAGCTGATAGAAAAATCATCCCTTATCAAGTACAGTAGGCCTGATGCATCACACAAAGGTGATTCCAACTAACCATGGACTGCTGAGGTTCTTCTCCCATCGAGTAACATGGGTCTACAATTTCACACATAGGCACTCCCCACCGTGGTATTGACGCATCACACAGAGGCGCTCCCCCTCATGGCCCACTGAGGTACTCCTCATGTTGAGTACCATGGGTCTTTTGCATCACACAAAGGTGCTCCCTAACGTTGGTCTACTAAATCAAACAGAGGTGCTCCCCACTGTTCCGTCAGGTCACTCAGAGTCGAAAGGCCAGCAATCATCAAGTCTTATCCAGTCACAGGGTTCCGTGCATAGCACGCATTGGAGAACCCCTCCCCAATCCATCAGTTGTATTTCAAGAAGCACGAAGTCTCAAAAAGAAGTAACTCAATGATCCATCACCACATAAGGGTTCCAACACAACAGATGGAACATCAATCAGACTCTGGTCTGTGCGTTATTGGCATTTAAGTACCGAGGTCCCGATTAGATTCATGTGTGAACCAACCTGGATGTACTCCATGATTCACTGGAACACTCAGGGTGTAAGTAAAAATGACCTTCTCACTCCAAGGGTCATGACTCCATATATTTTTTGACAAACGAATGCCTCGTTTAGAAGAGAGGGCCTGTTTTGTGTTACTGGTCGGTACGGGTTCCGAGTCCGGTCCACCTCGGACGGACCGGCCCGACCCTGTTCGGCATTAGCCGACCATGATTGACCTGACCCCACTCGGGTCTGACCCATCCCGAGTCAACCAGAACCACTGGGCAGTGGGTCGGTCCACTGGGTTGACCCGGCAGTGCGACCCGCCTGGTGGCATGGGCCGCCAGGGATACACCAGACACAACGTGTCCGGGTAGGGCTGACGTGGTGCGAAGCCACGTCAGTAGGTCAACCTACGGGGGTTGACCCAAGGCTGTGTCATGTGGCTCTATGGGTCCTCCATGAAGCGATCGACGGGCCACAACTTTGCGGCCGGGGGCGCCGCTGCGGCGCACCCCGTCACCTGGCTGCTGGTCAATCTGGCAGCCCCTGCTCCTGTTGTGGCCAACCAAGGCTGTGGCCCTATGGGTGTGTGGCCACAACACTTGGGGAATTCCCCACCCCAACTCATTCTGTCGTGTCTAGCCCGTCTTCCGGCCTACATCTCCAATGCCACGCAATGGCGCGCCGCACCATCATTCGTGGCTGACCGGTGTGCCAGACGCCTTCTTCCAGTCCCCGTGAATGAAGAGCTATGACCTCCATTATTTATCAGTGGTACGTGATGGCATGCCGCGCCTCTTCTGTAGTCGGCTGGTTCCAATCACTCCGATGACCAC
Organism: Viscum album; assembly: GCA_963277665.1. NCBI lineage: Eukaryota > Viridiplantae > Streptophyta > Magnoliopsida > Santalales > Viscaceae > Viscum > Viscum album. Next base: position 691,969,221 of record OY728122.1, read on the forward strand.
TGTGGATTTGTGTCATAGCCTCCTCTTGCGGCGTGCATCGATATGCTATCCCCAACGTAGTCGGTTGGTATCGTCGAGTCTTCAGTGTTCCATGAAGATGAAAAATTATCAAATTAGTGGAGGGTTCGTGCTAGGTATGTTAGGTCCATGAAATCTGCGCTATCTTGAAAACACGAGGGGGTTAAGGGTTTAAAAAATTAAAATAATTTAAATCATGATAAAACCCACAAAGATACCCCACAATAAGCTCCTTCAAAAGCAAATGAATCGTGGGTCAACCCATTTGTCAGTCAAGCCGCCTTATTCATATTAATCAAGAATGGGGAAGATGAAAATCATTTAAAATGAATAAATTAATAAACCCTCTACCTCGTAAACCCATTGGAGTATATCCGCACATGAAGGTGGACTGTGTTCTTCATTCCCACAACCTGTTCCCAATGACGACACTCTCACATAGTTCTTCAGTTCGTGGTTCGGTGTCATCCATCACCTCCCGCTGGGATTGTCTTAGTCCTCTAAGGGTCCGCTACCATGAAAATCCATTAGCACTTCGTTTCTTAGCAAATATGTGCCAGTACCTCCACCCAAAATCCATATATATAGGAGGGGGGGGGGGGGGTAAGTAACGACGTGGGGAATTAATGGCGGCTCATAAATTAGGAAGCTTCATTATTCCCCAATGACTTCATTACTTAAGATTGGCATGTCAAGACATTTATTGTATTGACACATTGCTGGCCCCACACCTTGCTTGTCCATTGGAGGATATGAAATAAAATAATAAAATTAAGTTATTTCATTTAAATTAAAAGTCACAGAACATATCTTTTTCTCTGGACATACTGCGGTCAAAGTAAAGTCTATCTGAAGAGAATATTGGCATTGGGGATTCAATGATGCCCTCATAATTTTAATATTAGAACCGATTCAAAAGTTAGAAAAATCATTCGCTCTTTTATTGAACGTACAGATAAAAAGTTCAATAAATTATTAACATTCACTCTCAACCCCGAGACCATCGTGTTGAGGCTCTGGCTAAGGAGAAAACGCCTCAACGAACTCAAAGAATATCTCATATTTTTAATCTAATTTACCTTTTAGATGTAATGGAATTTATAATAAAATAAATGTCACCTAATTATTTTATTTGTGGCTAAAAACTAACGTTCACTGGTGGCCCGCGCTGGCCAATGTTAGTATCTTCCTAAAGAGAGCATACTATCTCGAGTTTCACAGTGGTCTCATATTTTTAATCCGAGTCACCATTCATGAGTTATAAGAATTTGAAAAATAAAACTAACTTTATTTAATTATTTTATTTACGGTTATGCCATTTTTGGTTTTGCTCACACGAGGTCTACGATGACTAAAAATAAGCCACGCTTAGGGTAAACCTGCCATCCTGAAACCAACTGTTTCCTTGAAATTATGATCTGGGAAACCGTTTAAGAGTTATTCAACTTTTTAACAAAAATTTTTTACACTCGCTAATTAAATATTAAAAAAACATCTAAGAATTATTTCGGGCACTCTGGGACTCGGAATCACCTGCCGTCAGATTTAGAGGTCTTGAAATAATTCCATATAATTTAAAAAAATTACAAAAATTCCATGACATTACATCCCCCCAAATTAGGGCTTTACATCCCCTAAAGAAATAATTTAGACTAATGAAACAAATCAGGGTACCGAGTACGAATATGAGCCTCCCGGTCCAACTTGTTATCCTGGAGGTCCCCGTGCTACCACCGAACTTTCACCATATGAATCAACCATGCATGAAGGACTCGCTCCTTTCGATCTTCTATCTCCACTAGGAACTCCATAAACATTTCCAAATCTTCTATGTCCAACTCTCCATGGTCGATGATGTGAGATGGGTCATGCATGTACCTCCTCAGCCGGGATACTTAGAAGACGTCATGCACCCTCTCCAATTGCAGTGGAAGCACTAAGCAGTATGCCACATCGCATATCCTTTGAAGTATAATAAACGGACTGATAAACCTTGGTGATAACTTGTCGTCTCGCCCAAATCTCTGTAAACCTCATTGAGGTGTGACCTGTAGGAATAAATAGTCTCCCTCCAGTTTTCATGAAACTTCTGACGTCTCTATGCAATTTTCACTTGCTAACAAGTGAGACATCACGATACAAACGCTTCCATTACTTCCTTCATCCCTGGCCATCAGTACTGATGTAAGAGATCCTGGTACATATTTTCCACTTCAGTATTTATGGATCTCCCTCAAAACCTCCTTCCGAAGAGTCACTGGTACCATGGTGCATCATATAAAGTGGATGACGATCTCCCCACCATGAGAAAATCCTTCGGGAGATCGTTATTAGGATATATGAGCACATTGGGCCTTGCGGTCAATGTCTCAAGCTGTCCCCCCCAAATTTTCTGAGGAATTGGGGGAGTGAATCTCATAGACTGGAGGTAAGACTCTCCATAATTATCCATGAAGGATATCTGTAGTGCGACTAGCTGATCTAACACCTCACTCAGCAGTTATAGACAAACGTTATGATGAGTGCGTATGCTTCCTTGTTCCCCTTATGAAATATTTGCTGACACTTCTATGTCCATAGGAAAGGCCCCCCCTTCTTCATCAAAGCTGAAAATAGTTCCTCTATCTAGGAGAACTCTGGTTCAAAACTCTGGTAGTACCCATCCAAAGCAGAATTCCCTCTCCCTTCGGTGAGGTAACCGTGGAAACATCTTTTAAAATGATGTCCCAACACTTTTCCACTCCAGTTGGGAAATGAAAACCAAAAACTCCCAGCACCACTAAGTTATGGTTGGCTGACACAAGAGTGATCAGCTGAACCCTCATTTGCATGAGTTTATCCTGTGCTACCTGGGTTCCCTTTTTTGCCGAAAAAGGAAAACCCCATTCCAATGTTGTAGATAAAACACAATCTTGTTGGGAATACAGTCAATCTGAGTATGAACTGTGGATGTAAAGTCCATACCCAAACTAACATCATATGTACTCTATTCTGCCACCAAGAGGTTCCAAGTGAAACTCTCACCTCAAGGGTCAGATCACACCATAGATGTAAGTTTGATTATCGAGTCTCTCCCTAACGTATCTCTAGACGTGAGGGTCAAGTCAACCGTTTAATCAGAAACTCTAGTTCATGGACAATATTCTTGGAAGGAAGGATTGACAGGTACCAATGTCTATTAATATGTTAGCTAGTAGTAGACATAGACCATACCTTGAATCATTCCTAGAGCCCTTGGGTCACACTCCTTGACCGCATCGGCTACTCTCTTCCCCTGTCCTCCACCTCCCTATGCCTGGTGGGGATCACAAGGGGGAGGGGGTTGTAACAAGTCGAAATAGACACCACCTCATGCTGCTCACAAGCTCTGCTTCCACATCTACCACCCTGAAGATTCATACGTCCCAATAAAATCCTCTTACCGAATCATTTTACATGCCCATGTCCTTAAGAGTAGCGTCAGTTTCCTGTTTTTCCACTATTATCATTCACTATCTATATCTGCTTAGCTAAAGAACATTTAAACTCAATGGTTCTCTCTATAACCCTAACACAGGTAGGAATTCATGAAGGAATAGTGCCTGATAAGATGTCCTTAAATAGAACTTGTTGGAATTCCAAGCACTGAAGCACTGATCGTGTCATATGCATCAAGTACCAGGAATGGTCAGTACGCCTCAATGCATACCCAGCTACTGACATGTCATCCTGCTGAAGCTATAGAATCTCTTGGGAACTCTCATCCACCTTCTCAAGCCATTACTTAGCCGTTTTTGAGTCAAACTCACCTTGGAACCTAAGGGGTATCTGATGCTAAAACACGTGTAAGGTACTAAGAATAAATTTGTCCTTTACTGATATCACCAGTTGTAACTGCTGACCAACATGCAGTGATGTAGCTGGCACACTACCCGAAGGTACCATCTCGGGCAATGGTCCATGTACCAAAGTCTTATTAACCTTTGGAGTATCCTCATGGTCACACACATAAAGTGCCCAATATCTAGGATCACCATCTACTCAATTGGTGTCCTAACTATGCAGAAATCTCTAGCCAAAGCCTCCATCTAGTTCTCATCTACCTGGGAATCTATCTCACCTAGAAATCTCAGAGGTCGATGTCGCAATAACTCTTGAAATGCTGTCAGTTGGCGTGCACCGTCCACTAGTGCTGTTGGTGGTAACTATTTCACAAAGGGTGTTGGTGCTACTGGTATAACAACTAGAAGGTGACAACATAGTAAGAGGGCCCTACACCGGGGCCACATTGCTCGCTGGGACATTATCATGTACTCTCTCGGGAATCCTAGCTCTCTGTCTACACGACAACATCGTGATATGGAACTGGTGTGCCCCAGTCATTATGTTATATCTGGTGAGATTTCTCAAATAAATTAAAAGGAAAAACGTTCCACAAATACATGGAATTAGTGTTTTTAGGCACTGAGTTGGAAATTAGAATTCCGGGTCCTTGTGTATGGATATGTCGGCCGCCGCACCAACACTAAACTTCCCTAAACTGAACACCACACTGATAAAACTCAACACCATTGCCACATAGAAAAGATCAGTTTCCTAGTTCTTCAATAGAACCAACTCTTTTGATACCCCTTTGTCTTGACTCGTCCCCCGGGGCCCGGGACATGACTACCCCGAGCCCGCCTTCCATAGGCTAGGGGATGACCACCAGCACTGGAAAGGTGTATCTATAAAACATGAAGGCATTTCCTTTTTAGCCTGTATAGACACACATTTTTAGAGAACAACTATAAGAAACCACACAGACAAGAACATGAAAAGAATGTGACAACAACGTAACTGTTGTTGTGAAAAGAGTGCTAAATTCAAAGGGGATGAAAAACAATCCCAACTAGAAAACTACAAGTACAACTTAAAAGTACAAAAAAACATCTGAAAATGTGAAAAGAAGATCCTGGATTATCCCCCACAAATCCTACATGAAGGGTAGGTACAACTCACGATCAAAGGTCCCTGCGACACATCATTCCATATGGTCCACCTCTAAGAACCATCCAATCCCAGCTCCCTTAGCCTCGATCAATATTGTATGTCATCTACATAAGACACAACAAGGTGCGGGTGAATCTCATGCAGGGGTGAGTATAAATATTCTCTGTAGGGACCAAGAGACCGTGTATGTCTCCTAATGTTCGAAAAAAGAAAAACCATAAAGCAAGACATCAACTCTACTTAGGTATATTCCCATAAACATATCTAATTTATCCAGAATATAATCATCTCATACATGAGGGAAGTATACCAAAAATGAAACACCACAAAGTTAGATGTACCACACCGGTATGACCACGAATATAGTACCATGTAGGTAATAGTACGACACAATTATCACCACGATGATAGTTCCACGAAGGTACAAGTTCGACACAGGTAAGACTCATCTCAATTATAGTGTCAGCTCAAACATGGTATACGTCTCAGAGAAACAAGATTATGATGTTGAACCACATAGGATCGCTATGAAGGTTGATAGCCAACCAAAAATTTTCTAGACTGGGGAACAATTAACATTCTATGTCACAATGTTGAACACCTCAGCTGCTGGAGAAGTCCTCCTCTAATGTGTATAGTGGGTCTATCACGTCACACAGAGGCAGTTACCACTATCCTTGGACTGATGATGTACTCTTCCTGTCGAGTAGCATGGGTCTGCTGGGTCACACAGTGGTGATCCCCACTGAGGGTGTGCCACGTCACACATAGGCGCTGCCCCTCATGGCCAGATGAGGTACTTTTCCTTTCAAGTATTTTGCATCTACTACGTCACACAGAGGCTCTCCTAACTGTGGATCTGCCACGTCAAACAGAGGTGCTTCACATGGGGCCATCGAGTCACTATGAGTCAAAAGGTCAGTAGTCATCTAGTCTCAGCCAATCGTAGGGTACGGGTGCGATCCAACCCTACCATACCCCATGTTTCTGCAAAACTCTCATGGATTAAGTCAAAAGGATAGTCTCGATCAAAGGATCTTGATTCCACAAAGGGTTTGTCCAACATACGTCTGATTTAGAAGATATGGACTATTTTGTGTAACTGGTCAGTACTGGGTCTGGGTCTGGTCCGCCTCGGTCGGCTCGGCTGGACCCAGTTTGGCATTGTCCATCCCATATCAACCTGACCCGACTCAGGTCCGACACCACTTGGGTCCACCTGGACCGACCCGGCTACTCCGTGGGTCGGCCAGTTGGGCGGCGGGTCTGTCCCCTGGGCCGACCCTGCGGTGCCACCCACCTGGCGGCACAAGCTGCCAGGGATACCCATACGCGGTGTGTTTTTGCAGGTATGATGTGGCACGAAGCCACATCAATAGGTCCACCTGTGGGGGTTGAGCCAACGTGGTTCCACGTGGCGCTGCTGCTACTCCGTGCCGCAGCCGATGAGCTGTGACTTTTCTGCTACCGGCGGAGCTGCCGCATGCCCCATCCACCGGCCACTGGTCGAACCGGCCACCCCTACTCTCACCACGACCAGTACAGGCCACATCCCTGTTGGTGCATGAGTGTTCCGCTGGGGGTTCACCCCACCCCTGCTGGTTTCGTTGTGGCTGGATGAACTCTCCAACGGCACGAGAACGCAGGCTACACCGTCACCCACGATTGGCCTGTTTGCTGACCACCCACCTCCAGTCATCATGACTAACGAGCCGTGAAATACTTTGTTCATTGGTGGTATGTGACGTCATGTTGTTCCTCCTCTGCGACCAGCTGGTTCTAGCTTCTCTGATGACCTTCGCAGCTTTGTACTGCAGCCTCCTCTAGTGGGGTTCATCGATGCGCTTTCCCCAACGTAGACGGTCTGTGTCGTTGTACTGTCAGTATTCCAAGGAGGTGAAAAATTAGAAAAAGTAGTAGAGGGTTTTGGCTGGGTTCGTTAGGCATGCGGCCACCGCATTAGCTAAAAAACATGAGGGGGTTATGGGTTTAATAAAATACTTTAATTTAAAACTAGATAAACCCCACAATGATACCCCGAAAATTACCTCTCGAAAAAATGAATGAATTGCAGGTCAAATCGTTATTCATTTGACCCAAGATCTTCATATTATTCAAGAACAAAGAAGATGAAAATCATTTAAAATTTATAAAAGAATAAACCCCAAACCTCGTAAACCCATTGGTGAACGTCGATACTTGAAGGTGGATAGCGATATTCTTTCCTGTGACCTGTTCTTAACGATAGGTGTTTCACGTCGTCCTTCAGTTTGTGGTTTGGTGTCACCCATCGCCTCCTGGTGGGATCAGCTCCATCTTCTGAGGGTCCGGTTCTGTGCCACTCCTTCAGCACATCATTTCATAGAGAATCTGTGCCAATACCTCCCGCCAAACTCCATATATATTGGAGAGTGGGGGGGGGGGGAAGTAACGACATGGGAAATTCATCGGGATCATAAATTAGGAACCTTCCAAATTCCCCACTAACGTCGTTACATAGGATTGGAAAGTCAATCCATTTATTATCATGAAACATCGCAGGCCCCAAACCTTTCTTGTCTGTTGGAGTATATGAAATAAAATAATAAAATTATTTTATTTCCTTTCTTTTAAAATCCACAAAACATAACTTCTTCTCTGGACCTAGTCTAGTCAAATTAATGTCCCCATTAAGTGAATATAGGTGACAAAAATTAAATGTTGCCATCATATTTTTAATCTGAGCACTGGTTCAAAAGTTATAAAATTCCACACGCACGTTTATTTAATATAACCGAAAACAAGTTCAATAAATTATTAACGTTCACCCCCATCCCACACCAGTCGAGGTTTGGCTGTGAATACAGAGAACACCCCTGAAAGAACTCAACCGTACTCTCGAATTTTCATTATGAGTAACCATTTAGATGTTATTGATTTTACAATAAAATTATTGTCACTTAATTATTTTATTTACGCCCAAAAACTAACTTTCACTGGTGGACCGCACTGGCCAATGTTAGTATCCTCCTAAAGATGGCACACCCTCACTAGTTCAGTGGGGGTCTTAGATTTTTAATTCGAGTCACCATTCATGAGTTATAAGAAGTTGAAAAATAAAATAAATTTACTTAATTATTTCATTTATGGTTATGCCATTTTTTGGTTTTCTCACAGGTGACCTGTGATGATTAAACATAAGTTGCGCCTAGGGAAAACCCAACATCCTAAAAGCATCGGTGCCCTTGAAATTATGATATGGGGAACCAATTAAGAGATATTCTACTTTTTGAGGAAAACTTCTTACACGTAATAATTAAATCATAAAAAAAATCCACTAATAATTTCAGGCACTCCGTGTCTCAGAATCACGGGACGTCAGATTTCGCGGTCTCAATATAATTTCAAATAATTAAAAAATAAATTTATACAGAAATTCAGGGACATTAAATTCTCACCACCATAGGGATTTACATCTTCTAAAGCCACATCATTGACTATAGAAACAAATGGGTGGTACCGACTACGAATCTGAGCCTGCCTCTCATATGTGTTCTTCTAGAGGTCCTCGTGCTACCACCGAACTCGCAATAGAGGGATGAACTGTCCACAAAGGACTTGCTCCTATCAATCCTCTATCTCCATTGGGGACTCTGTAAACATCTCCCCAACTTCTATTCCTAGCTCACCATGGCTGATGACGTGAGATGGGTAAAGCATGTAACTCTTTAGCTAGGATATGTGGAAGACGTCATGCACCCTATCCAACTATGGTTGAATCTCCAAGTGGTATTCCACCTTTCCTATCATTCTAAATATTATAAAAGGACCTATAAAACTTAGTTATAACTTGCCACCTCGGCCAAAGCTCTGCAAAACGCTTCAAGTTGTGGCCCGTAGGATGATATGGTCTCCCTACTCCTATCGGAATAAGACTTCTACTGGCTCTGTGCAGTTTTCATGTAGAAACAATTGAGACTTTGTGATACAAACTCTTTCACATATTCCTCCATCCCTGGACATCAGTACTGATGCCAGAGGTCATGGTACAACTTCACCACTCTAGGATGTACCGTTAAAGGGGATGTATGGAACTCCCTCAACACATCCTTAAGAAGCGTCACTGGTACGATGATTCATCCTATGAAAAGTATTACGTGCTCCCCACCTTCCAGAAATTCTTCCAAAGACCCTCCTGAGAATATATAAGCACGTCGGGCCACAAAATAAACTTCTCAAGCTATGCCCCCCTGAATTTTCTAAACAATTGGTGGAGTGAAAGTCATAGACTATAAGTAAGCAGCTGCATATTTATCCAGAAAAGATATGTGCTGCATGATTAGCTGCTCTGACGCCTCACTCAGTAGTTGTAGACTAAACCTCATACTGAGTGCATCTGCTACCATGTTCCCCTTCTAAAAGATCTACTGAAACTTTTCTGTCCCCATTAAAGGTTCTACCATATTTATAAATGCTGACAAAGTTGCCTCTACCCTGGAGATGTCTGGTTCAAAACTCTGGTTGGAACCCTGCCAATGCAAGAGTCCCTCTCCCTTCAGAGAGTTAACCCTAGAAACATCGTTTGAAAAGATGTCCCCACACTCTACCACTCCTGTTGGGAACTAAAAAACCAAAAATCCCACTGCCACGACGGTAAGGCAGGCCGTATCAAGAGTGATCGGTTGCACCTTCTTATACATGAGTTTATACTATGCTGTCTGGGTTTCCTTTTTTTACTGACCAAGGAAAACCCCATTCAAACATTGTAGATAAACCACTACCGTTCTTTCCTAATACAGTAAATCTATGTATGAAATGTGGATGTCCAATCCATAACCAAAATAATGTCATAAGGCCTCGACGCTGCCACCAAGAGGTTCCAACTGAAACTCTTACCTCAAGTTTAAGATCAAACCATCGACGTAATTGTGATTATCATGTCTCCTCCAAAATGTATCTCCAGACAAAAGGGCCAAGTCAACGATTTATCTGGAAACAATAGTTCATGGAAAAGATTCATGGAAGGTAGTGATGATTGGTACCTATGTCTATTTATATGATAGCATGTAGTAGACACATTCCATACCTATAATCATTCTTAGAGCCCTTGGGTCGCACTCCTTGACCACATGAAGCTACTTCCTTCCCCTGTCCTTAAGCTCCATGAGCCTGGTGGGGACCAAATAGGGTGGGGGGGGGGTTCATAACATGTCAAAATGTACACCATGTCATGCTGCTCCCCAGCTCTGCTTCCACATCTGCACCCCTAAAAATTTGTATGTCCCTATCACGTCCTCTTCAGGAATCATTTTACATGCCCATGCCTCTGAGACTGGCGCTAGCTTCCTTTTTCCCACTGCAAACATTCATTGGCTATATCCACTCAGCCAAAGAATATTTAACAAAAAAGGTTCTCTCTAGCACCTTAACATCGGTAGGAATGAATTTTGGAATAATTCTGGCTTGGATTTCCTTAAACAAACCTTTCTCCAATGTCCGAGCCCCAATGCACCGATCATATCATATTCATCGAGTACTAGGAATGGTCAGTACGCCTCGATGAATACTCAACTATTGACATGTTGTCCTACCGAATCGGTATAAAATATCGTTGTTTCCTCAAAATATATATTATTTATGATTTTGATGAAGTAAATTCATGAGGTTATGTGTTTTATGTTTTTTATTTTATAAAAAAGTCATCTATGAGTAACGAGACATATCGATATGGATCTCCAACACATTGGGTAATTATTATTTTCTTTGGAATGATATTATTGAATTAACCTAGTGGGCTATTATTTTTTAGGGTTCATATAAGGGTTATGTGATGATGTTTTCAATAGGATCCTATAATACTTTTAAATTATTTCTAAATATTTTACACAGAAATATTTTTACTTTATAATATAAGTTAATGATTTCTTATTTTAATGGAATATTTATTATAACAACCCTACTATTTATTACAAACATAAACATGATTTATTACATAAACCGTTCACTTGATACAACATGGAATATCGAAAGGTCTAGTGTATTTGAGGATTAGGATCATTACATAACTCCTCGAAACCTGAAATACAACATCTTTATTGAAAAAATCTTTTACAATACCACTACATTCCCTTGTACATTGCATTTCATGGGATAACCTGAGGACATGCATAAGAGAAGGGTGAGCTATAAAGCCCAGTAAGGGAATAAACATGGAAGAACATGAGTAATAAAATACATGTTAGACAATAGGCATATCAATGGAGTACAAGAGAAATATGAACATAAAGGCTTGATAAATCATGATAATCTTAACATGGAAATGTGGCAACAACACTAATCGGGGAATTAGCATGATCCAAGGCTCATTGCACATGGAGCATGAGTAAACCCTCATTGAACATGAAGCACAAGTAAAAGAGCATTTCACTTGAATTAGCATGGGTAAACTCCCATTTCACATGACGTATCATGATACTATAATTTACCCAATGTATTGGAGCGCTATCAGGGAGCACCCTTCTTAAACATTTCATTTCATGCATATGTGCTCCACATGGATCATATAAAATGGAATCAGTCAACATCATAAGGCAATAAATGATTAAGTAATGTGGAATAAATAAATAAATGTACTATTTAATATGTATATATGCATAAAATTGAATACCCATGATAAGGACATGGGTATGGTATTCACTACAAAATGATCATGGCTTGAAAAAATGTGGTGCAATTTCGGCAGCATAACGACGTGACAAAAGGATTAATGAAAAAGGTTTATTTGAGAGAAATGGGTGTCTCATCAAATATTAATAGAATGGATAGTAAGGGTGTCATATATATACATGTCCCACATAATTTAATGATATTTATACGCACAATAAAATAGAATTGCCTGGATGTAAAAGAGGAGAGAGAAATCCCTCATGGAATTTTGGCATGGTAACAGGTGTACATGAGAGGCGTTAATGAGAGATAAAGGGGTCTCACATTATCCAAAAATAAATAGGGAAATATGGGAAAGATGAAAAATAATACCCAAACCTTTTTAATTGAAAATAAAAGGTCTTAACAATATTAAGAAACTTGGATAAAAAGAAAAATTTAGGAATCCCTTACTTGGATGTGCGATACCGAATTCTTAGGAGAGGCTTGAGAGAGGCTACTTGGAAGATTGGGGCACCCTAGTAAAATTATAGGGAGTGGGGGTAATAGGTTGGGAGAACTCAAATGTATTTGAGTGAAGAGGAAATGGGATCTTGGGTGGGTTTATATAAGAAAGGAGAGGGAATTATTTATTATTTAGGTTTGGGTCACCACACATTAAACTAATCAATACATCAAACTAGACCATGGTTATTAGCCATGGATTTTTTCAAAGGGTAGTGGAAAAAAATATCAGATATGTCCAATGGCCTACCTTATTATTATAATAGGGTTTCTTTTGTGGAGGAGAGTCACACATTCAAGGAAAAAAATTTAAAAAGAAAAAATGTTTTATAAGCCTTGAAGGGTCCACTAAATAATTATAAAATAAATCAAACAAATCTAAAATCATAGTATTTTAATGATAAAACATATTTTGGCAGAACATAATGTTTATCGTATTTTATTACCTCACTAATGGGTCATTATGATGTCATAAAATACATTATATATTTAAATGGTATATAATTTTTACCCAAAAATTTGAATGTCTCAGAAAATTATGAAAAATTCACCGTTGGATAATTTTGACGTCCTGATTCCAAAAATAATTTTAATTTTATACAAATAATTTTATAAATACGTGCTTTTTAATTTGAAAAATAAAAACTGACATTTATCAAAAATTCATTGGTTTTGACAACAAACAGCTGTCAAACACTAATAAATATTACAATTTCAATATTAAAATTATATGATAATTTATATTTAAAATTAATTATTTTATTAAAAATAATATTTTATTAAAATATTATTTGATTCATAAAAATCCATTAATTCATCAAAAAATATTTCTAAGTTGAATATTAACTGAAAATACAATTTGTGGTTTAAAACAATTTACAAAGTAACAATAATAAATTGAATGCACATTATTTATACAAAAATAATGTACATAGCCATAGTGCTATGGTATTGTTACATAACACGTTATAATACCCGCATAGGATTGAAGAGTAAGTTATGCGATGGTGATAGAGTCTTAAGCTGGCTCAGATAACATTACTCGGGTGGTCATCTCTATTAACTTCCTCTTCTCCCATAGTCGGTTCCACTCAAGCTTAACGTGTTAAATATCAGATTGGGATTGGTCAAGAGCGAAGGCCAATGATGCGACCTCCTTTACGAGCACCGAAAAATGGGCTTTGAATAGGGTAAGTCATGTGGACGAGGCGATCACTTCCTTTGTCTGAGTAAATTGGATTTGTTAAAGCCCTATATTTATACTATTCATTTGATAATTGTTCAATGACTATATTAGCAACGATCACAATTCATAATGGTATTTTAAAATCAAGAAACATAAAACCAATTAATTTCACATTTTGTATAACCATAATTAGACATTTAATTAGATCATGAGGAATTTCCATTAATGAATATTTGGGTCATTAAATTTAGAAAATGTCATTGTAAAATTGAATGTTTTAATGAATTTTTAATGGTTATGATATTTTATAACAACCCCTCACAATTTTGATTTTTTAATGCTTTCATATCAGTGTTTAATGAAAATCATTGGACATTAAAGCTGATTTCATGTGTTAGTAATCCATTGTTTGAGCACAACATTTACTATGTTAAAGAAACATTCACTTATATGATATGATGGTTTTGATATTAATAAAATTTATTCAATATACCTTTTTATATATTAAATACATATATTTTCTGTAACACCCCAAGAATATATCATATTTATATTCTTGAATAAATTTGATTTTGGTTATAGCTTGAAAAACATGTAATACTATGATAGTTTGTAATGCGTGCAACAAATAGTTAATTTTTTTTCATGTTTTTCCCTGTCAATTATATTATAAAAATCTTTGAGAAAATAAAATATTTTAAAATTTATTCAGAATACTTCATAAAAAAACTACAAACCATGTTTTACGCATTAAAAACAATATTTTCATAAAGGTAGTTTTCCCCCTTTTAATGGAGATCCTATTATTTGTCTAAAATTTATATCATTGTTTGTTATATATTTTAAAATAAAAAAATTTTGTAAAATTATATAATGAAGATTACAATGGGAATATTTTTTGTATTTTTAGTGAAGTTTCATTTTTTGATGAAAAGTAATAAAATATTGAATTTTAAATGAAAATACTTTTTCATATATATTAATATATTGATAATTTCTATTTTAAATTTATTTTAATTTTGAATTATATTAATTATACATATATTAATGATATTTATTTCATTTTAGTCAATTTTATATTGAAATTGTTTATAAAAACATTTCAATATTTTCAATATTTTACATTAAGAATCTGATTTGTAGTTTGGTCAGTGGGATTAATTGTAAATTAATTACATCCACTTATTTTACTGAAATGTTAAAAAATGTATTATATATTTCTAATTAGAATAATTTATAATTTATAATTTAGTCATATTTTTTGTTAGCCTAAATTATCAGTGAATGTAATTAAAATTAATTTTAGTGAATAAGAAAAAAATTAACATAATAAGTGGATAAACCTTAAACGTAAGAAAATAATGACATAGAAACTTATAGAAGTTAAATTGTTTGTTAATATATAGAAACTATTCTCCCTTTTCTCATATTTTTACCATTATTAGATACACATTAGGTTGAAAAAATTGGGGTGAAATTTCATTTTAAAAAAATTACAACAATTCCACTACTCCTCCACTATAAAAAGGCACTCACACATAAAATTTAATCACACATATAAATCCATTTTTATTATCCAAAACCATACCAAATAGGCTAAAAAATTCCCTACCATAATTATAGAATCCTACAATTTGTATTAACTCCAATAAATGAATACATTTTTTAAAAATCAAAAGTTATAACCTGAAAACCGGATAACATTTTTCATTGATCGTATTTTTTTATTTCATTCTGAAAACATTAAATACATAATTTTCCATGATTATATAATAAAATTTATATATTAAATATAATAATGTATTATATGCTAATATTTCAGTATACATATTCCCACACATCCATCAATTGGGATAGTCGATCATCGTTCCTGTGTACAACCGACTACAGTCTCACCAACCAATGTGGTTCATTCTTCCATTACCACATTTCAAGGAAGAAATATTGATGTATTTATAGTTTATATCTGATATATATATATATATATGATCTTTATAATTAATTTATGATAATTTTTTTCTATTATAAATAATACCATATGCTTTCCATTTTTGGAGAATACGATAAAATTGTTTGTGGACGTGTAGACTGTAGGTTCCGGGCGGAGTGGAAGCGCGTTGGTGGGTCAACCCAACTTTAATTTTATCATTAACAATGCTTAATCCGAGATCCTTCATGATGTAAAATTCCGGATCTTTAGAATATAATGAATAAATAAAATCAAAAGAGGGAGTCCCGAAACCATAGAGATATGATCATCATATGTTGGATACAATTAATTTAATTAATTGAAAAGAATTACCATGATGGAATTATTTCTTCAGTGATGTCTCTGGTCACGATCCACTGTGATCCGTCATTGGGTTATAGAATCTAAATGTAGGATTCCTCTAGCGGTGATCCACATGTGCTCCACATTTCTCTATACATAGCTAAAGGGATCTCCAGGTGCTAGCACGGAAGAACCTTTTCTTGCGAATTACACCTTCGATCACCTTACTCCGGTGGTAGTGGATCTCTTTTATTATTGAGAGATTTCTTGGTGGAAATATTTATTTTGTCCATGAGAGAACGTTACAGAATTTTTGTGCACAATAATTGGGGAAAAGTGTCATGGTTGTGAGGATACTTATAATCAGGTTTGAGGTTATTGAGTAATAACAACAAATAAACGTGTTACATGTTTTATATATTTCATTAACTATTATTGAAAACCCCCATGTCGAATGAATAATTCCTTGACATGCATCCATGCCAATTATAATAAATATCATTTAATAAAACAATATTATTTCCTCAAAATCCAGACGGGAAAAACTAAACACCGTGTAATCATTAATACACACTGTGTACTCATTTTCCATAAAACTACACGACATGTATATTCAATATAAACGACATGTACTTTTATTTTCCATTTTTATTTATTTCCACCACAACATTTATTAGACATTGAGTAATTTCTATTTATTTCTTGAATAAATGTAACTACATTACTCGCTAATAAATATATATCATTTCATCTACAATATATTCTCTCAAATAACTAATGTAGAAATAAATGAGATCAGGCATCCTTAAATAATTATTAAACCACATTCGAGAATAATCTTTATTTAACTTGTTAAATTAATATTTAACTAAGATACATGGACACACTTAGTGTGTGATTCTCTAGGAATCTTTCTCATTTCCATTAGGCAGGCTTGCCTAAAGTACAAGATTACTGTCTAGAAACGGGTCAAGGAACCCAAGAGAAAGAGGTTAACGCCACATTAACGTGTCACCTCATACGAATGCTTTCCATGTAATATAATCCATTTCTCATGATATCACGAATCAAGTGGGTTTCATGCTAGTGCCATCAACCCATGTGCTCGATTATTCTTTATTTGACTTTCTGAAATTGAACTAGCCCATACCTTAATATGGCCATGGATTTATTTAGGCTATATCAATTCCCTCAAAGGGACTGATATACTTACTTCCGTTATGGAACAGAAGGGACAAATCCTTTCTCGCATTATCTATTAATGCAGTATTAGTCATGACGCCACCAACGTATCCTACCTGTAACACCCCAAGATTCCATGGTACGTTTCCTTTCGAATAATGCAATGGCGTGCATTGTACGCAACTTCGAGATTTTAACACACCATAACCAATCAAACTAGCCGTTATGAATAGTAATACCTACTTTTTGAAATTTTATAAATTATATCTCTCAAAATTATCTCCATTTTTGGATTCGTAATATCGAAATTAGCCTAGGGTGAAATTTCGGTACTTTTCGGATAACTTTCATATTTTGATGAATAGTGAAAATTACTAAATTTTATTTAAAAACAACTTTTTTAATCAAAATAATTAATAGTGATAAATTATGAATTTTAGTGGTTTTAAATTATATTAAGAATATATTTTTACCATGTAATATAATGTGGGTCATTGAATATAATTTCACATTTAATCAAGACATAAACAAGTGCCAATCTTTTGATAGTTATTATCTCTTAAAAACACGCTTTTTATTTTAACAATGGGAATTAATTTTAAATTAATTTCTTCCACTTATGTGTTTTGAATTTGAAAAAATGGATTCCATATTTGGAATCAGGATGTTCAAATTGTGTAAATAGGTAACTTTTATTTTTAGACATTTTGGATAATTACTTCTGTAAATATTTTATTTACCATGGTTAAAGGGTAAATCCGGTAAACAAGGGTTAAAAATAATAATATTATAATAATACTAAATTACCCTAAAATGTGTCTTAACCCCATTGGTTGATATAGGGTCGACCATGGGCATCTTTGGGTCGATATTGGGACCCCATGGATCCACTTGTAAGTGATAATGACACTTTATTTTAATTAAGTTAAAATAATACAAAAATGACACAAGCATATATCTTTTAGAAAAACAATTTTTACATAGGGTTATATATTATGGATTTTCGACTATAAATATTCATTATAAATCTAAAAAGATTTACTAAATAATTATATTTTATTTATAATTTTTTAGACATTAAATAATTTAATTTATTTATGACACAATGATGATGAATTAATTACCATAATAGTGAAAAATTAAAATAATTGATATTATAAATACACAAATAAATAGAATTTGAGACTTTTTCTGAATTAAAATAATTTTATAAGTTAATATGACATGTTAGGAATGATTTAATTAAGTTTGTTCTAAGTAATCATTCTGTTATGAGTTTCACAAAAATCAACTATAGAATAGTGTCAAAATTGACATAAAAGAGTTTTTAAAACAAATATTATAGTATTAATTGATATTAAATTCCTAAAAATATAAGTTTCGGCCAAGAGACATATATCATATTATTTGTATCATTAATGGACCACTTGGGTGTCTCTTGGATGTATATAGTAAGTTTATTAACCATATTATATAAAAATACAAAGAGACATTGTAAAAGTGAAACTAATTAACTAAGAGTTAATACTTAAAGATAAGGTTAATATAAGTACACAAACCTGTATAAATTCTATTGGTTTAGTGGTTTTCGACCCATCCCCACCTTAAAATTTAAATAATCAACTTTGGATCCATTAGAAACCAAATATGAATTTATTATAAATTAATATTTCTAGCTTTTCCAAAGATGCCCCTCACCCCTCTTATAAAAGGGCACTCCTCCTTCTAATTTCTTCACACCTTCAAAGCCTTTTGGTTCTTCCAACCCCTGCCAAAATACTCTCTCAACTTCCCTCACTACAGCCTAGAGGCCTTAGTTTGATCAGAAAGCCAACCTAAGGAGCCCTTTTGATCAAATCAAAAGGAAGAACCCGAAGAAGAGGTAATGTTTTCACCACCCCTTTTCAAGTTCCTTTCTTCTTCCACTTGTTCTTTATTTTTTTTTACCAATATAAAATAATAACTCCAGTATCATATATATACTGTGATGTTGTTATAAATATTGGACAACCGTATTCAGTATTCTATCCATCCTTTGAATAACATGTCACCATACGTGCGTACGTACGGCTTACCATCTCTACGTCGTGGTGTAATTGTTATTCAATATATTATTATTTGGATGGGTATAATAATGTTGTGTAACTCATGTAAATAATAAATATAACATGATAATGATTCTGTATATATGATATACCATCCAATTATATATTATTTTAATGTCAAAAGAATGATATTGTCGCTCGTGCGTACGTACGGACTACCGTCTCCACGAACGCGATGAGATTCATTCTCCATCATATCCATTCTAGTATAATTATAATTTGATGACTTAAAAATAGTATCTAAGGACTTGATATCATTCTGTATATGAATAATATACATCCCATTAATAACTAATATGGCTCACATAACAAAGAATATAATGTAAAATGAACCCATTAACACCAGAAATGATGATAATTCTAAGATATTATTAACAAATCAATGTTAAAAGATCATATATGATATCATATTAAAGTAAATGACTCTTGAATAATTAAATAAAAATTATTTCACCATTATACAGGAGTTAATCCTACTTTCGACCAAGGAAAAAGTACAAAGTAAGGGGTTTCTTATCTCACTCTTAATTTTGTGATAATTCCATTGTTCACCATTTATTTATTAAATGTGGTGTATGTGTACTTCCCGTAATTGTATTCATTGTGTATTACACATTAATTCATGGGTATATACATCATAATTGTATGATCCTTCTTTCATGGGTGTATGTTTCTTAAGTTACCTAATCGATAAGGGAATTCGAAATTTCAATTTCCACTCATTTGGCTTTACGCATATTTCATTGATTATATTACTCCATGATTATGTGTGGAATCACTATTCATTTGATTATGTCATAATTTCCATTCCCTTTTCTGTGGATATACTTTTGATATACATAATCACTCCATTGATAAATTCTCAAGTGAACGGTATGATCTTGATAAGAGTAATTTTAACTCAATATCCATTTGTTGACTTAAATATCCAATTCATTGGTGTTGTTTATACAAGATTATGTGTGAATGTCATATGATTGATTTACACTAAATATCCCACCATATTTAGTGTTTTTATATTTTTCACTCATAATTATGTCGTTGATTTATCCTTAACCTAAGGATACGGCCTTTATGAGAGATTTCATCTCATCTTACATTCCATTGAGACTTCTTTGTTGATATACACCAAATCACTTTTATGTGGTGTATATAATGTACTTTGACATAGTATATCTTGAATCCATTTATTCTCATGATATTACAATGTTTTTATTACCTCAATTATTTGTATTCAAGTGTCTCTCTTTTGGTTAGAAACTCTAACTAAAATACCATTTTTAAATGTTTTAAAGAATTATTCATCTAAATAATTCTCAATAATCTCCTTGTTTTGAAAATGGTTTTAAGGATTTATTTATATGGACATTAATGTTTAGAAATTAAAACTCCTTTTAAAAAGTTTCAAAGTGGTATGGGACACTTTGATTCAAAAATCTATTTTTAAATTGCTTCTTGACAAATAGTGTGACTTTTAAATGATTTCAAGAAAAAGGGAGATATTTCTCTCAAATAGTTTTGATGATTATTTTCATCTATGTCAACATCCTTCATTATTCTTGATTGAGGTTAATGTGATACAATACAATCTAACATATTGTATCTAATGAGTTATTTTTGACTGTGGATGCGCTATTTTTATACCATTCATGGTTTGTGGTTAAAGTATTGACATTTCATATTCTAGTTTTAATACGAATGTTTATGTTATGTTTAAACCTGTTCATATGAGGAATGCATTAGACGTAATAAGTGATGGGTGGATCCTGCTAGAGCTCCTCGATGCATCGGTAGGTCTCATGAGACAAACTAGTGTCTTGGCACAAGGCCTTAGCAAAATCTTATTTGTAGTCTTGCATCGAGGCCTTGGCTTTGTGGTTATGATAGTCCGGCATTATGGATTCCATCATTATGAAAGTGGTTGTTGATATTTAATCTGATTATTCGATTAGTAGAATATCCATGTGAATAAGTAAATGGAATTATTTCATTTTACTTTTTCCACAATATGTTGAAGTTCAAGTTTAAAAGGCTTTTGTTTTAGTAATGCATTGCCTTAAATGTTTATGCTTATTTTTGAAGGTTTTCGCTATATTGTTATCCTTACTGGGAATTTGAGCTCACCCCTTTTCTATGTTTTGTTTTTCCCAGGATGTGAAGAAGTAAGTTATGAATGACCTGCAAAGATTTTATGTGGGGATATTAGTGTGGAATATGGAGACTATGTTGTTTTAGTAGTTTTTCACTTTATGATGTAATGCAAAACTTTATGAATATATCTAGTGTTTCCAAGGCTACTAAACCAATCGGTCTTTCGAGATTTGATATTTCTTGTGATCATGCCAATGTTATTTAATAATGCACCGACTCTAGGTAACTGGGGTCAGGGCGTTATAGTTGGTATCAGAGGAAGTTTAGTACAATCCTTAGAAGCTAGATGTAGATAAACTCTGATTAGAGCACGTAGACCTAAGATGAACATTGATGATTATTATAGAAGAACTTTCTAGAATTTTGGTACTGTAGAGATTTTTTGAGTTTTCCTAGCAATACATCCCTGTCTGGATATGAGCAGGTAGAGGTGGCTCTAGCACAGATGTACCTAGGGGTAAAACCCAAAAACACTGCTTTGAGCTAGACTCGAAAGGGAACTGGTGCACGACAACGAGCCTTGCTGCACTCTTGGTTACGACACTCCTGGGGGATATGCTTAGGATAATTTACATTTTCTTTACAAACCGATTTAAGTAATATATATATAAGATGAGAGTAAATGACCTTGGTTAATCCTAATATGTTTCAAATTGAGAATATGTGACATTTTAATCTCTAAATGATTTTATGACTACTATTACTCACACAATGCTTTCTGGTTTTAGTGAATTGCTGGATTCCAAGGAAGTCATAGTGACTTTGAGAATGATGTAAAAGGTGGGAACGGTGGTGGCAATGAGAAACAAAATGGAATGTTGATAGGCGTAAAAGATATCGTCTTTATGCCAAATCAGTTTTCCAAAAATATGATCAAGAACATATATATTAACCAACTCCCAAACACAACTAGGAAGAGAAAGGTGATAAATGATAAGAGCTCCAGCAATGGAGGCCATGGAGAAAATAACCCTCAATTTTCATCATGTAGGAAATGTGGAAAGAGACACCTAGGAAAGTGTCTCAATGGGACAATGAAATGCTTTACATGCGGGAAGGAAGGACCTAAAGTGAAGAATTGCCGAAGAAAAATGAAGAATACTATGGAAGAAGATAAAAATGGTCCCAAGAGTCCATTTACAGTCATTTTCCGTAAATGTAGGGGACCTGGCCATTACCCGAGTGAATGTCCGATTCTATAGGTTATTTTCCTGGTCAAAGAAGAAGCTATGTGGAAATAAATGGTTGAAGAAATGTTTAAAATGTTTTAGCGCTCCTTGTTGATGGGTTTACTTTGGAATAATTTTCTCTTGTATTTGTAACCCCACAGTTTTCCATTTGAGAATGATATTTGAGGAAGAATTGTCTCTTCTCTTGTGGATATTTGTATAAATAACCATTTGGTTTTATATGATCATTGGGGTTTGAGAAAATTCGAAGTTATTATAATTTGGGAGGAAAATGCAAGGTATGATATAACATTTGTGGTTAAATTATGTTATTTTGAGAAATTTATCTCATTTTGGTAATATTATAAAATATAGTATTTGAAAAAGGACAACACATAGACCGTGTGACAACCCGTCACATTAGACAAAGCTGTGGGAATCAAACCCAAAACCAAAGTGCGATTATGATTTATCGCCTACCACTGGACTAAGTGAAGACCCTATTTAGTGTTACTATTTTCTTTAGTTAAATGATTTTATTGATCAATAATATGTTGATTTGGGTTCTTATGTCTTATCAAATGAATACCCTTAGTATAGGAAAATGATTTGGTGATTAAGTGAAAAATGTTATTTTGGAAGATGTTCACTTTGTTGGGAACACTATATGTCCAAGGAAAATAGAATACTATGGGATGTCATTAGAGGAGTAATGGTGGATTTTTATCTATGTTTTTATTGTTGATCTATAGTGATTTGGATTATTTATGGAAATGATTAACCTATAATAAAGAATATGTGATTAGGTTAATTACTTTTAAGTATGTGACTTTAAGATTAGATGATGTCATTTGGAGATACAATTTAACATGGAAGACAACATTATTATAAGTTTTGGGATTCAATATTAGTTTGGATTATATTGAAGGATTTTAAGGAGAATTTATTATTGAATGGTATTTATTTAACTTAGGGGTATTGTTGGTTTAATTTTAGAAATTAAAATTAGTATTTTTTTTTCTCTAATGGAATATACATTTGGGGGATCATCAGATCTTATACTAACCTTTTTGGTTTTGATTAATCTCTAAAGACAAGTTAAATATATAGTTTATCCTACACGGATCATGTATTTCTATAGAAGTTTATTCTAGCTCTTTTATTGTGACCAACTCTTCTTGAATACACATTGTTAAAAAAAATAAGTTAGTGGTAAAAAGTTATTAAATAATGAAAATCTACTTAAAAAGTAAGTATATCTATTTATGTTTTTAGTCAATATCATAAATGAATTCCTCGTCCTTATGTAATGTAACTTAAAACAAAAATAAATGTTGTCCGTTTACTTTCCTACTAGGAGACTAATGGCCGTTTGTCCTAACACAACTTTGTGGTTTTCTTATTGTTAACTTTCTCCTGATAATGATTTCTATCCCTCTCCATCATAACTTGACACTTATTTTATCATCCATATCCATGTTTTCCTACATGGAATCCGAGTATGGGTTATCTTGGATGACCTTTATACCTCTCTTTCTTTCTTTTAAAGTGATAGTTTTATTGACTCTTTTTCCGATGTGGGACTTTCCATTATATTCCCAAGCACAATTTTAGAAATTCTGAGGACGCAATTTATTGAAGGAGGGGAGAATGCAACACCCCAAGCTTCCACGGTACGTTTCCTTTCGAATAATGCAATGGCATGCATTGTACACAACTTCGAGATTTTAACACACCATAACCAATCAAACTAGCAGTTATGAATAGTAATACCTACTTTTTGAAATTTTATAAATTCTATCTCTCAAAACGGACTTCATTTTTGGATTCAGAATATCGAAATTATCCTAGGGTGAAATTTTGGTACTTTTTGGATAACTTTCATATTTTGATGAATAGTGAAAATTACTAAATTTTAATTAAAAACAACTTTTTTAATCAAAATAATTAATAGTGATAAATTATGAATTTGAGTGGTTTTAATGTATATTTAGAGTGTATAATTACCATGTAATACAATGTGGGTCATTGAACATAATTTCACATTTAAACCAGACATAAACAAGTGCCAATCTTTTGATAGTTATTATCTCTTAAAAACACGTTTTTTGTTTTGACAGCGAGAATTAATTTTAAATTAATTTCTGCCACTTATGTGTTTTGAATTTGGAAAAATGGATTCCATATTTTGAATCAGGATGTTTAAATTTTGTAAATAGGTAACTTTTAATTTTAGACATTTTGGATAATTACTTCGGTAAATATTTTATTTACCATGGTTAAAGGGTAAATTCGGTAAACAATGGTTAAAAAAATAATATTATAATAATACTAAATTATCCTAAAACGTGTCTTAACCCTATTGGTTGATACATGGTCGACCATGGGCATCTTTGGGTCGATTTTGGGACCCCATGGATCCACTTGTAAGTGATAATGACACTTTATTTTAATTAAGTTAAAATGAATACAAAAATGACACAAGCATATATCTTTTAGAAAAACAATTTTTACATAGGGTTATATATGTTGGATTTTCGACAATAAATATTAATTAGAAAGTTAAAAATATTTCTACATAATGATATTTTATTTATAATTTTTAGACAATAAATAATTTAATTTATTTATGACTCAATGATGATGCAATAATTACCATAATAGTGAAAAATTAAAATAATTGATATTATAAATACACAAATAAATATAATTTGAAACTTTTTATGAATTAAAATAATTTTCTAAGTTAATAGGACATGTTAGAAATGATTTAATTAAATATTTTCGATGTAATCATTCTGTTATGAGTTTCACAAAAATCAACTATTGAAAAGTGTCAAAATTGACATAAAAGAGTTTTTGAAACAAATATTATATTATTAAATGATATTAAATTCCTAAAAATATAAGGTTCTGCCAAGAGACTTATATCATGATATTTTTATCATTAATGGACCACTTGGGGGTCTCTTGGATGTATACAGTAAGTTTATTAACCATATTATATAAAAATACAAAGAGACATTGTAAAAGTGAAACTAATTAACTAAGAGTTAATACTTAAAGATAAGGTTAATATAAGTACCCAAACCTGTATAAATTCTATTGGTTGAGTGGTTTTCGACCCATAAAAACCTTAAAATCTAAATAATCAACTTTGGATCCATTATAAACCGAATATGAATTTTTTATAAATTAATATTTCTAGCTTTTCCAAAGGTTCCCCTCACCCCTCTTATAAAAGGGCACTCCTCCTTCTCATTTCTTCACACCTTCAAAGCCTTTTGTTTTGGCCATAACATTCCCAAATACTCTCTCAACTTCCCGCACTACAACCTAGAGGCCTTAGTTTGATCATAAATCCAACCTACGGAGCCCTTTTGATCAAATCAAAAGGAAGAACCCGAAGAAGAGGTAATGTTTTCACCACCCCTTTTCAAGTTCCTTTCTTCTTCCACTTCTTCTTTCTTTGTTTTTACCATTATAAAATAATAAATCCAGTATCATATATATACTGTGATGTTATTATAAATATGGTACAACCATATTCAGTATTCTATTCATCCTTTGAATAACATGTCACCATACGTGCGTACGTACGGCTTACCGTCTCCACGTCGTGGTGTAATTGTTATTCAATATATTATTATTTGGATGGGTATAATAATGATGTGTAACTCATGTAAATAATAAATATAACATGATAATGATTCTGTATATATGATATAACATCCAATTATATATTATTTTAATATCAAAAGAATGATATTGTCGCTCGTGCGTACGTACGGACTACCGTCTCCACGAACGCGATGAGATTCATTCTCCATCATATCCATTCAAGTATAATTATAATTTTATTATTTAAAAATAGTATCTAAGGACTTGATATCATTCTGGATATGAATAATATACATCCAATTAATAACAAATATGGCTCACATAACGAATAATATAAAGTAAAATGAACCCGTTAACACCCGAAATGATGATAATTCTAAGATATTATTAACAAATCAATGTTAAAAGATCATATATGATATCATATTAAAGTAAATGATTCTTGTATAATTAAATAACAATTATTTCACCATTATACAGGAAGTAAACCAACCATCGACCAAGGAAAAAGTACAAAGTAAGGGGTTTCTTATCTCACTCTTAATTTCGTGAGAATTCCATTGTTCACCACTTATTTATTACATGTGGTGTATGTGTACTGCCCGTAATTGTATTCATTGTGTATTATACTTTAATTCATGGGTATATACATCATAATTGTATTATCCTTCTTTCATGGGTGTATGTTTCATATGTTACCTAATCGATAAGGGAATTCGAAATTTTAATTTCCACTCATTTGGATTTACACATATTTCATTGATTATATTACTCCACGATTATGTGTGGAATCACTATTCATTTTATTATGTCATAATTTCCACTCCCTTTTCTGTGGATATACTTTTTATACACATAATCACTCCATTGATAAATTCTCAAGTGATCGGTATGAACTTGATAAGGGTAATTTTAACTCAATCTCCATTTGTTGAGTTAAATATCCAATTCATTGGTGTTGTTTTTACAAGAATATGTGTGAATGTCATATGATTTATTTACATTAAATATCCAATCATATTTAGTGTATTTATATTTTTCACACATAATTATGTCGTTGATTTATCCTTAACCTAAGGATACGACCTTTATGAGAGATTTCATCTCAACTTACATTCCATTGAGACTTCTTTGTTGATATACACCGAATCACTTTTATGTGGTGTATATAATGTACTTTTACGTAGTATATCATGAATCCCGTTATTCTCATGATATTATAATGTTTTGATTACCTCAATTATTTGTATTCATGTGTCTCTCTTTTGGTTAGAAACTCTAACTAAAATACCATTTTTAAATTTTTTAAAGACTTATTCATCTAAATCAATCTCATTAATGCCCATGTTTTAAAAATGGTTTTAAGGATTTATTTATATGGACATTAAATTTTAGAAATTAAAACTCCTTTTAAAAACTTTCAAAGTGGTATGGGACACTTTGATTCAAAAATCTATTTTTAAATGGCTTCTTGAAAAATAGTGTGACTTTTTAATGATTTCAAGAAAAAGGGAGAAATTTCTCTCAAATAGTTTTGATGATTATTTTCATCTATGTCAACATCCTTCATTATTCTTGATTTAGGTTAAGGTGATACAATACAATCTTCCATATTGTATCAAATGAGTTATGTTTGACTGTGGAGGTGCTATTTTTATACCATTCATGGGTTGTGGTTAAAGTATTGACATTTCGTATTCTAGTTTTAATACTAATGTTTATGTTATGTTTAAACCTGTTCATATGAGGAATGCATTGGACTTAATAAATGACGGGTGGAGCCCGCTATAGCTCCTCGATGCATCAGTAGGTCTCATGAGACAAACTAGTGTCTTGGCACAAGGCCTTGGAAAAATCTTATTTGTAGTCTTGGCTCGAGGCCTTGGCTATGTGGTTATGATAGTCTGGAATTATGCATTCCATCATTATGAAAGTGGTTATTGATATTGCATGTGATTATTCGATTAGTAGAATATCCATGTGAATAAGTAAATGACATTATTTTATTTTACTTTTGCCATACTATGTTGAAGTTCAAGTTTAAAAGGCTTTTGTTTTAGTAATGCATTGCCTTAAATGTTTATGCTTATTTTTGAAAGTTTCCGCTATGTTGTTATCCTTACTGGACATTTTAGCTCACCCCTTTTCTATGTTTTATTTTTCCCAGGATGTGAAGAAGTAAGTTATGAATGACCTGCAGGGATTTTATGTGGGGATATGAGTGTGGAATATGGAGACTATGTTGTTTTAGTAGTTTTTCACTTTATGATGTAATGTAAAACATTATGAATATATCTAGTGTTTCCAAGGATACTAAACCAATCGGTATTTCGAGATTTTATCTTTCTTGTGATCATGCCAATGTTATGTAATATTGCAACGACTCTAGGTAACTGGGGTCAGGGCGTTACACTACCTCGCTACGAACAGTGTGTCATCACAGTTTTCTTCAATACATCTATGTGAACAAGTTGTAATACCCATTAATAATAATATTAAAGTATAAGGACCAACACACACATCCGCATATAGGAACATCTTATGACACTATGAAATGTGGATTTCCTACTGGAGGGTCTCGTTCTCATAATATCCTCCTAGATATTACAAAGGGAACACACCATGAGAAGGTGCCTCATAGTTTTATGAGTCCTCGCCCCTAATAGCATGTATTATTTGTGTCCCTAAAATAACATCATCCGACCATAGAATATATATTCAAGAACAGTGTTGTGGAACTCCTAGGTTCTCATCATAGTAGGGATCTTCTAGGACCTTTTAATGCAACAACTATTTTTAGGACATTATCACATGCATTGTCACTTAGAGGAACAATCATGATGTGATAAGGTATTTATTGATGAATAAATTCTGTAGTATCTGTTTCTAGGCCACCATCTCCAACAGACTCCCACTTGGACTAGATCCAACTACTAACAACCTTAAAATCGCTAGATCTCACATGATATTCAAGCTTCGGCTGAGATATGCCTCTAGTCATGGGGTCCACCACGTTCTCATTTGTGGACACTCTGGTCACTTCAACTTAACCCCTTTGATTGAAATCCCTCAAGAGGTGATAATTTCAGAGTATGTGCTTTGTTCATTGATGTGACCTTTGTTCTTTCATAAGACCCACTGCTGAAGTATTATAACAATACAACGTGATATGATCTTTACTTCTAGGCATCATATCATGATCTTGGACAATGTTCCAAATCCAGATGGCTTCCTTGGCTGCATCAGAAGTTTCTATATATTCAGACTCCGCTTTAGAATTAGAGACAACTTGCTGCTTTGAACTCTTCTAGCTCACAACTCCTCCATTGAGACAGAAAACATATTCAGATTGTGACTTCACATCATTATGATTTGTCTGAAAACTAGCATTATCATACCCTCTGATGACAAGCTCCTCGTCTCCTCAATACACCAGGAACATATCCTCCATTCTTCTTAGATACATAAGGATAGTCTTAATAGCAGTCCAATGTTGTTCTCCTGGATCTGCTTGATATATCTTCCTACCATGCTCAGTGCACATGTAACATCAAGTCTGGTACATAACATGACATACATGTAGGATCCTATAGCCTAATCATATGGGATCTTACTCATTCTATCTTTTTCCTATTGTGTCTGGGGACACATTTTCTTAGAAAGATGTAAGCCATGTGGCACTGGAACCAATCCCTTATTGGATTGTACCATACTAAATCTCTTTAGTATCTGGTCAATGTATGTACCCTGACTTAGTCAAGAAGCCTCTTGGATCTATCATGAATGATCTTGATCCCTAGAATGTAGGCTGCTTCACCCAAGTCCTTCATGGAGAAACACTTTTTCAGCAATTCCTTAACTGACTGTAAGACTGGTACATCATTTCCAATAAGGAATATGTCATCAACATATACAACTATGATAACGATTGCATTCCCATTAAAAATCTTATAAACACATGTCTTACATTCATTCTTAATGAAACCAAATTACTTTATGGCTTCATCATGTCTAAGTTTCCATGACCTGGATGCTTTTTTTAATCCATAAATGGATTTCTGCAACTTACAAACCCGTTTGGCATCACCTGGTGTCAAAAAACCATCTGGTTGTGTCATATAGACATCTTCCGAAAGGTTCCCGTTAAGGAATGATGTTTTGACATCCATTTTCAAAATCTCATAGTCATGGTAAGCTATTATGGAATGTATGATTATTATGGATATAAACATGGAAACTAGTGAGAAGGTTTCATCATAGTCAATTCCTTGACGCTGTCTGAATCCTTTAGGCACTAGCCTTGCTTTATAGGTGCTAAGATGACCTTCCATGTCTAGTTTTCTATTGAAGACCCATTTGCATCCAATAGGATTTACATCAACTGACTCATCTACCAGAACCCAGACATTGTTCTGATACATGGAATCTATCTCCTAATTCATAGCATCTATCCATCTTGCAGCTTCTAATATTTATACTACTTCCTTGTAGAAGAGAGGTACATCGTTGTCCAAAAATAATGATTCACCAACCTCAGTGTCTAGGAATCCAAATTTCTCTGGTTACCATACCTCTCATGAGCTCCTATGTTGTACTTGTTTTTCTGGATCCTCTTCAATGGGGACCTATGGAACTTGTTCATGTACCAACTCTTGTGTATCTTGAGTGTCAACTTTGTCGAAGTCAATCTTTCTCCCATTATCTTTCATGAGTATGTTCTCCCTCTCATGAAAGACGGCTTGTCTAGTGACAATCAATTTCTTGTATTAAGGGTTATATAGATAATATCCTTTCGTTTCCTTGGGATATCCTATATAGATACACCTCATTCCCCGGGGTGCTAGTTTGTTGCCTGAGAAGGCCTTAACAAACTCCTCACATCCCCATACACATTTGTGCAAAAAAGTTGATTTCCTTCCATTCCATAACTCGGAAGGAATTTCATTTTCCAACTTAGTTGTTACTCATTTTAATGTGTATTCTGCGGTTTTTAATGCATATCCACAAAAGGATAAAGGAAGATCTGCATGACCCATCATCGACCTCACAATTTCCAAAAGGTATGGTTCATCTTTTCACTAACACCATTCTAATGTGGTGTATAAGGATGAGTGAGCTGAGATAGAATCCCAGACTCCTATAGATGATCGATGAACTCTAGGTTCAAATATTATCCACCTCGATCCGATCGATGTTTCTTTATCTTCATACCAAACTGATTCTCTACTTCATTCTTGAATTCCTTAAATTTCTCTATGGATTCTGACTTATACCTAATTATGTTGACATAGCCATATCTACTCAAATCATTAGAAAAATTAATGAAGTAAGATTATCCACCTCTAGCCTCTACTGGAAATGGTCCAAACACATCCGTGTGCCCCAATACTAGTAGATCTATGGCCCTTTCACCTTGTCCACCGAAGGGAAGCTTGGTAATTTTTCTTTGTAAACAAGAATGACATATATCAAGTGGTTTTAGCTCAATAGAGTCCCAATAACCATCTTAGAAGAGCTTTGTCAAGTGCTTCTCGTTTACATGACCGAAATGGTGATGCCACAATAGGGCAATGTATGAGTTGTGTGTGTTTTTTCGTTATCGATTTCCAACACTTGGTTTTTGTAATTTAATACATAGAAATCATTATTTAAATGTACCATACCATAACATACGTTGTTCCTATAAAAGAGACAACCCTTATTTCCAAAAATGAAAATAAATCCATCTATATCCAATCAAGATACAAAAATTATGTTCTTGGTAACACTAGGCACATAATAACAGTTATGTAAAACCAAAATCATCCCAGTCGGCAATGAGAGGTGGTAATTTCCAATAGCCAATGCATCCAGCCTTGCGCCATTTGAAGCTCAATGATCCACCTCTCCTCTGGTAATCTTTTAAAATCTACTTGGCTACTACATTTGAATACAATAGTGATCCCCACAAGCTGTATCAAATTCCCAATGAGTATAAATATAAATATTACACTCAATAATGGACACAAATTTAGTGTTCCCATGCTTCTAGTGTATTTCCTCTTCCAGTGGCCATGCATGCCACATGAAAAACACACTGCCTCCCTTTCCTTTCCCTGCCTCTAGATCTTCTCCTTCATGGATGTACGACGCTTGGGGACTTTAGACTGTTTATAAGTCTTTGGCCCATTTTCCTTGTCCTTATTTTTCTTATTCACCATAAGGACTGTGGGTTTGTCACGCCCCATGTCGTTATATACCTGGCGAGTTATGTTCAGAAGTTCTAATAGACTGTTCTCATTATTTTTCATGTTGTAGTTAAGAATAAATCTTGATAAGGTCTTGGGATGTGATGATAGGATGAGATATATATGCAACTCATCTGGGAATGTAATCCCTAAGACGTCTAGGTGTTCTGTGTAGCTAATAAGCTTGACTACATGAGGCCCAGCTGGCGTAGACTCTCCAAGCTTAGTTGTAAACAAAGAATATGAGATATCTTATCTCTATTGTCTCACCTTCTCTTGGTTGATATCCTTAAGGTAAGACATCATGCTATACATGTCCATGTTTTCATGTTGCTTCAAGAGATCATTAGACATGGAAGATAGTAGGAAACATTGAAAATATGTGGAATCATCCATATGTTTCATATAAAGAGATAGCTACTCATCACTGGCCTCGTTTCTAGGCACAACTGGAATAGTCTCTTCTGGCACATACAATTTCCTCTGGTGGTGAAGGATGACGTGTAAATGCCTCTACCACTATTGGAAAATTGGTGCCACTGAGAAGATATTCCTTCTCGAGTATAGTTCATAATGATATGTTTGAAGTCATTTTTCTTGACGTTTCTACAAATTAAAATGAGAAAAGTTTTAGTAATTTATTATAAAAACTGAGAGAAATAAATAAATTAATACATATTAGTCTCCCACTATTTTTTTTCTAAATCCAATTGCCCTCACCATTGACTTCAGAATATTTTGTTTCCCGAATATTCCAGTGGAAAGGATCCATATTTCCCTTAGCATAACACCAACTAGAGTTAGTCCTGAAACTTTAAGGGTTTTAGGTAGGCATTACAAATTCCAACTGCATTAACTCGTTGTTCCCTGATCTGCTGAGTGGACTCCCCAATCCTGAAATAATTTTATTTTGAATTTCATCATCATTTTCCTCTTGGTCACACCATGTCCTACTGTGGCAGTCAACCCTTGATGTGAACCATTTCATGTCAACCCAACACCTTGAATTAGAATTCCTCGATAATTGAAAGCACCCCAACAAGGGTTGGTCAAGGACTTTGAACTTCGGTTTGATTCTAACCAAGATTATGGAAGGCTATATCAACTTAATATTTATTTGAGGGATTTTATACTTATACATAAATTTCCATTTTATTATCTTTGATTACATGATTTTTAATATTAAGTGGGATATACCTAAGTGATTAATCATATCTAAGATAATATTTATGCATATTTCAGTCTTTATTTTAGTTCTATCTTGCATTATTGTTTAATTAATTAAACATGTGATCATGAAAACACATCCACAATAAATAATCCATGAAACTGGTAGAAATAAAATAAATGGTATGATCATGAGCTTGTTCTATTGGTTAGTTTATCAAGCGGTTGATAAACTAACCCAAGACCTAGGGGAGAAACACCTTGAACCTTTGGGGTTCATGTTTACAGCTTCCCACCTGTCCACCTTTGTATCTCACGGGATTGGTTTCGCCTTGGATAATGACTTGAGCTTCCTCCACTAGCATGGGAGCTCCATCCATTACATATGCATTTATGTCACATGCAGGTGAGGGGTAAAAAATGGTTTTTATATAAAAGATTCCTTGGGCATGAAGGCCCTACATTTTAATGAGGAGAAGGCTCGTAAGAGAAAAAATTTAATTAAAATAAATAAATTAAAAGAAACCATTCACATACAATGGTCTTGGTCTTGCACAAGATCATCCATACATGAAACGATATTTACGCATAAATAAAACTAGCATTCAATTATTTAATTGTTATTTCTTAAGATAAATCACACTCGAATCCATTAATTATCATTAATTAATCAATCCTTATATCTTAAAACCTTTTCTAAATTTCCTTGATATTCTCATCCATCATATTTTAATCAAATCAATTCACTCAAAATTATCCTTTTATGTAACTTGTTCCTTTGAGGAAACCCGATGAATTTCCATTCATTACGCAAATATTTAATTAAACACATATATATAAAATAACTATATCATGTTGTGCCTCATCTTTAAGCCTCCAAAATGGTACACATCTCAAGGGTTTTTATAATATAATAATATATTTTAATAAATCTGCATAATTCGGTTGATTACACGGTGTGTAGTTATGACTACACAACGTGTACTTTTTGTTCACCATCCATCCTAAGTACATTCCAGGGGAAATGGCGAGTGATGTACTTTGGAATTTTAGGAGTGTACAACATGTTCAGTGGGATACATGCCGTGTTGTTTCCACGTTACATGGTTTCCAGCCGGGCAAGCCGTTTAAGGGGTACACCATCCAACCCTAACCCGAAGTGACTACACACCATGTTTAGTTGGACCACACAACGTGTAATCTGGAAACCGTGTGCCACCTATTCCTGGTCAACACACGGTGTCATAAATGACTTAGATAGGATCCAATACACATCCTAATTTGGAAGATCAGTCAATGCATTGAACCTAGACTAAACGATGTGTACTTCCGAATACACACCGTGCATTCTGGTGTTGTACGGAAAAGAGAGTTTGGAACCTCTAGATGAGTTCCTCTATTTTATTTTAATAAAAAAAAATCATTTTTGATAGGTGAATGAGAAACTAGAGGGGAGGAACATATCTCGAGATTCATATTTTTAAGAACACTTAACTTGAATTTAAACAAATAAATTATTAAATGTGTAAAACACGAAAAAAAATAATTATAATCAACAATATGACCCCTCTAATACCACTTGTAGGTTCCGAGCACAACGGAAGCACGTAGGTGGGTCGCCAAACTTTTATTTTAGCATTAACAATGATCAATCTGAGATCCATTACGATGTAAAATGCCAGATCTTCAGAATAGAACAAAGAACAAAAAAGAAAAGAGGGAGTCCCAAAACCACAGAGATGGGATCATAATATGTTGGTTATAATTAATTTAATTAATTGATAAGAATTACCTTGATGGAATTCTTTCATCGTTGATGTATCTGGTCACGATTCGGTGTGATTCGACATTGCATTGTAGAATCCAAGTGTAGGATTCATCTAGTGGTGATCCACATGCTCTCCAAGTTTCTCTGGACCTCGCTGAAGGGATCTCCGGGTGCTAGTGCGAAAGAACCTTAGCTTGCGATGTCCACCTTCGATCACCTTAATCTGGTGGTGGTGGATCACTCTCGGTCTTGAGAGAGTTCATGGAGGAAAGAATTCATTTGGCCTTGAGATAACTCTCCAGAATTATTGTGCACAACGATTGGGGAAAAGTGTTGGGGTTGTAAGGATATTTATAATCGGGTTTGAGGTTATAGAGTAATGAAAATAAATAAACTCATTACTCATTTTATATATTTCATTAACTTTTATTGAAAACCCCCATTCCGAATGATTAATTCCTTGACATGCGCCCACACTGATTATAATAAATATCATTTAATAAAATGATATTATTTACTTAAAATCCCGAATGGAAAAACTACACACCGTGTAATCTTTAATACACGGCGTGTACTCATTTTCCATAAAACTACACATTGTGTATATTCAATATACACAACATGTACTTTTATTTTCCATTTTTCATTATTTCCTCCACCACATTTAGTATACCTTGAGTAATGGCTATTTATTTATTAAGTAAATGTAACTGCATTACTCGCAAATAAATATATATTATTTCGTTCACAAAATAATCTCTCGAATAACTAGTGTCGAAATAAATGAAATCAGGCATTCTTAAATAATTAATAAACCAAAATCAGGAATAATCGTTATTTAACTTGTTAAATTAATATTTAATTGAGATACATGGATACACTTAGTGTGTGACCCTCTAGGCCTCTTCCTCATTGGCATTAGGTGAGCTTTCCTAAAGTCCATGATTACTATCTAGAAACAAGTCAAGGAACCTAAGAGAAAGAGGTTCACACAACATTGACGTGTCACCTCATACGAATGCTTATCGTGTAATATAATCCCTTTTCCACGATATCTCGAATCAATCGGGCTGCATGCTAGTGTCATCAACCCATGTGCTCTATTATTCTTTAATTAAATTTCTAGAATTGAACTCGTACATTCCTTATCCTGGCAATGAATTAATTTAGGATATATCAATTCTATAAAAGGGCCGGAGATATCTACTTCCATTATGGAATAGAAGGAAAAAATCCTTTCTCACATTTTCTATTAATGCAGTATTACTCGTGACACACCCAACATATCCTACCTCGCTACGAACAGTGTGTCGTCAGAGCATTCATCATTACATATATGTGTGTGAGTTGTAATACCCATTAATAATAATCTTTATGTCAAAGGACCAACACACACATCCGCAGATTGGAACATCCAATGACACAATGAAATGTGGATTTCCTACAGGTGGGGCTCATTCTCATAATATCCTCCTTGATATTACCAAGGGTGCACACCATGAAAAGGTGCCTCAATGTTTTATGAGTCCTCAACACCAATGGCCTATATTACTTTTGTCCCTAAAATAACATCATCTGTCCATAAAACATATATTCAAGAACAGTGTTATGACACTTTTAGGTTCTCATCATAGTAGGGATCCTCTATGGCCCTTTAATGCAACAGTTGTCTTTAGGACATTATCACATGCATTTTCATGCAGAAGATAAATCATGATGTGATAATGTATTTATTAGTGAATAAAGTACAAATTAGTTGGTTCTAGGTAACCAAATCTAACATGGACAACCTCCTCCTCAAAGTGATGTTATCCATTCACAATATACATGGAATAAATTTAGAATGGTTTTAATAATAATATGTCACAAATATGAAATATAAATGTTACTGGAACTATAATATTCATATAAATAATTTTCTTTTCAATCATTTAAATATGACCATGAAATGGAAGTAGAATTAATGCATTCATATGATCCACCTTATCCATAAATGTTGTATTTAATTTCATATCTCAAAATATTATGGTTTATTCTATGTATATATATAATGGTTTTATATGATATTAACATCATGTTTCAAATTCTTGTGATGATGTAATCAAAAACTAATTAAAAAAAATATTAATTAAAAAGTTAGAACATATAAAAAACATGGAAATTGACACCTGAAATTATGAAAATATTGAATAATCGTTAACCAATGAGTAATAAGATATTATAACTAGATAATATAATATATTATAAATATTACTATGGTTATGTTAAAATTTATTAACATATTCAATACCCTTATACATGAGGATAATGGACATCCTCTCAAAAGTAAAACCTAATGTAGGGGATTTCGTCTCAATCTATATTCTATTGAGACATATTTGTTATATTGAACTAATTCGCATTAATGTGGTGCATAAACTTCCCCTTGGACTTTTAATATCATTATTTTTTAAAAAAATTCATATTATTTAATGTTTCACATTATTTTACCTCACCTAAAAGGGTTTATCGAGAAAATGACCATTTAGTAAAAATTATATTTTTAGTCCCACTTTTTATTATTGTGGATAACTTTCTATTAAAACTATAACTATTTTGAAATTATTTTTATTGGTAATCCTCATAAATTATCAACTTTATTGGGTTATTGATATGTTTATTTCCTAAACCATATACCATTACATACACATGTATTTGATTATCTGAGGAAATATTGAAAAATTTGCATTCTTTATTTAATATGAATATTTTAAAAGAAATATGGTTTATTAATAGAATTAATTTCTGAATATGAGAATTTTTTTGTAAATTAATTGAATTTTGGGGCCCATATATTATATATCTCCTCGATGCATCAACAGGTTCCCATAAAACTAATAAATTTGCATAATTATATTTGTTTTTACCAATATTTTAATGTTGTCATGTGAACATTCTTGACCATGTAGGTTTTCATGTGACCTAGAAAAGAATTTACAATAATTAGGAATCTCATTTTTATATATATGTAAGTTATTATTTTTAATTTTATATATATTTTCCATATGATGAAATTGATGGATGCATTTCATACTCAGTTTATTGATAAGATTTCATTTGTTATAGATATTTTCACTTCAATTTTCATTAATTCTTAGTGATTTATTATTACTTCAAAAATATATTCCATTACAAAGAATTTTATCTCACCCATATGATTTTTTCTTTCCCCATGTTATAAATAGGAATCCATAGAATGAGTTTCATAGATAAATACATTTTACGTCAATTTTTCTTTATTTTGTTTTCTATATTTACTATGGGTATTATATATGTAATATAGTTTTCCAAAACATCTAAACAATTCATTCTTTCAGGATTTGATTCCTTTAAATCATTCCCAAGTAATAAATAAACAGACTAGCTCCCGGCTTCTATGGTAGGGGAGTTATACATCGTTTCAAAGGGATATTAATTAGAACACTGGAAACCATATTTAGAAAACATAGATTAGGGAAAAAACCTAAGATCTACAATGAGGAAAAGTATATATGAACATTATAAGAATCTTGTAAGGTGGAGACTATGTGGGTATTCCTAGATGTACATCCCTATCTAGAAAATATATGTGTAAATGGTTCTTCCACAGATGTACTTTGGGTCATAACTCCAAAAAGATATGGTCATGATTGACTTGAGCATAACCTGTTACACAATAATGGGCCTTACTACACAATTACTTTGACACACATGGGGGATATGCCTAAAATGAGTCATAGTTTCTTTATAGAAAATAACATGGGATTAAAAAGTAATGAAATTTTAAAATAAGCCATGTCTATTTTTATAAGAATATCTATACATAATGTTTTTAATTTATGTTAATTGTCATGCAATATTTATAATTAAAAAATTACCAGACATTATGATCTAATCCAGTATCATCCATTTTTTAGAAATTCTACTTTGAAGTAAATATTTTATAAATACTCATGGAAACTTTAATGGTTTTCCAATTTATAAATCCAATATACTCGATATTTTAATTGAGTAAGCTAGGGAAATATAATGGAAACATAATAAAATTATGACATATAACCTTCCCATTTGGAGAAATATATTACATGATGATATTATCCAATGTTGGATCAAATTAAGCAATAAAGGCCCCAACATTTTTTGGGACAACTAACACAATAGAGGAAAAGAAAAGGATTAAATCATTATTGAATATATGCATGGAATTTGGATCTGATAAAAAACTAGTGGATACAGTTGCATTTTATTTTCTCAATGGTGATGGTAATCAATAGTGGTCGTTGAATCAAAATACTAGAGAGGAATATGAAATAGAACTCATATATTAAAAATAATTTAAGGACACTTTTTTTAAAAATATTTCCCTCATGTGAAAAAATGTAAGTGAATAAAAATTTACCTATATTAACGAAAAATGAGTAAGAATGTTTCACAGAACATGAATCTGAATTTACAAGGTTTTGAAGGTATGCTATAGAATAGAAACACAACATAGAGTGAAAGATTGATCACTTATTTGATTGGATTATGCAATGTATGTTAAGGTAAATAGTGTCTCAAACACTTTCATTATATGGTGAAATGGTTTTATGATCTATCAAGAAATATAAGTAGTTATCCATGTATTATGGACTCAATGGCAATAAAAAGAAGTTGAAGATGAAAGATAAATTAATAGATTAAGGGATGAAAGGAAAATGGATTTTCCCACATGTGATAATCAATGAATAAATCACCATTGGTAATGCTTGGATGTATTGGGAGTATGTTATAAGTGTTGTGAGAAGGGAAGAAGGAAATAATTACGAAAATGGTTAAATGAAAATGATTTTATTAAGTGTTAAAGATACAAGGATATGGGAAACAATGAAAATGAACTCACCAAGAATCAAGGAAATATATCTCAGATGGATTAAGGGAGTTAGTGTAAAGCTTATGATATTGATATATCCAAAGTGAAATGATTAATTTTAAAATGTATTAGGATCATTGAATAATTTTTAAATGTATATTGTGAATGATATACATGATATAAGTACTATAGAATATATAAGGATTGTATTGTAGTAATTTTTTGAAAAGGATTTAAAATCATGTGTTTATTTCTACCAATAACCCTGAAATGTGATTTAGTATAAAGTTGTAATTGTTGGAAAAAACATGTTGTAGGGAAAGATAAGTCTTAAAGAGTTTTATGATGATGTGTTAATGACATATGTATAATGATATGATTCATATGTATAATTAAAATCAGATACCACTTACTATTATGGAAATAATTCTAAAATTTTGGATCATAATTTTTTGGTAGTTTTAACTATTTATTG
Source organism: Viscum album (assembly GCA_963277665.1). Lineage (NCBI taxonomy): Eukaryota > Viridiplantae > Streptophyta > Magnoliopsida > Santalales > Viscaceae > Viscum > Viscum album. Next base: position 692,009,552 of record OY728122.1, read on the forward strand.
AAATTATTTAGTTAAATTTTCCTTTTTTTAGATAATGATTATTTATTTCAACCTATCATGCGACTTGTTATAATATAGAAAGTTGAAATAGTTTAGGCCACAACAGAAGGATAAAGTTGTTCTTTTGATATAGAAACATACCGAGTAATTATTTTTCATTACATTATTTTAGAGGGAATGAATTCATTAACTCTAAGAAAATGTTCTGAAAAGAAGATACTATTATCATCAATTTCTATGATATCAGTGACCACTATTCACACCTATAGTAAACAAATTTATGGTTAATAAATTTCTCATGAACTTGTACTATATCACTATCCCTCCGTACAAGATGGTTATTTTTCAATTCCATGTTCATGTGTTCACTAATGTTATCCTATTGAAAATATTTTTTATAGACTATTATTTTCATTTCAATATTTTTAATATGTTGTGTTATGAACCCTATTTTTGATGTGGGATATTCCACAATATTATTTTTAGATTTGAATTCCTTGTTATCAGGATCATGATTCAATTGTGAGGATGTAATTTATTTCAGGTGGGGAGAATATAACACCCCAAGTCTTTACCATATTTTTCATTTATAAAAAATGTAATTTTGTTGATATCTTGGACTACATGAAATACTTAGTTAGTTTCTAATGAATGAAACACCTGATTAAAAAACACTATTTAGACATTATTTCCATATGTAATTAATTTATAAAACTATCAGATAATTTATATATTAAATTAATATGTTTTATATCAAATTAATATTTTTTTAATTAATTCAAAATATTTTATAGACATAATATAAGATCAAACCAAATTTTATGCATAAACACCCTATAATTTAAAGAATGATGTTTTAACATAGTTAAATGGAAAAACAAATATAAATTTAAATTGTGGAATGTTTATAAAAATTATATTTGAAAAAAATGGAAACTGTATCATCACACTTATCTTAGGGTGAATTTTTTTATTTTTATATGAAGTTTTGTTTTTTAACTATTTATGAAAAAACTGAATTTTAATTAAAAACTAATTTTTCAACTTCATTATTTATATGGATAAAATATAATTTAAATTTTTATTAATGTCACATTAGATTTATTATAAATCAATCAATCCAATTTAGTTAATTGGAATCAGTGTCACATTGAAATTGTATAAAAAATCATTTCATATATTTGACATTTTTTCTTTAAAAACCTCATTTGTCATCCAGTCTCCAGGATTAATATTAAATTAATTTCAGAAAACAATGTTATCAGAATTTATAAAAAAATAATCAAAATTTATAATCAGAATAATTTATAATCACTAACATGGTCAAAAAATATTTGTAACAAAAAAATTATTGAATTTAATAAAATTAAATACAGTGATATAGAGAAAATGTTTCTTAAAGAGGGACTGAACCTTAAACAAATGACCCAAAATGACCAAAAAAATTTTAAAAAAACATTTTATTGTCCTACTTAGACCCTATAAATAATTTCTATATAATTGGACTATTATTAGAGCCACTAGACCAATGAAAAATTTGGTTGGTAATCCCTTTTAAAAAATTTACAACATTTCCAATCCACCACCACTATAAAAAATAACTCACACCTCCCATTTATTGACACCGTTCACACCATTTCAGTAGAAACAAACCAGTTCAAATTTTCTACAAAATTAAATCCATTCATTCTAAAAGCCTATATTTCATTATAAATACAAAAAATGATATCTTTTGGTATAATCCAAAAGAATTTAACCAATAAATGAGGTAACATTCTTCAATAATAACATCCATTGTGTCTTATTCTCAAGCAACTGAATTCATCTTATTTTAGGATTATATAATAATATTAGTATCTTAAATATACAATTTTGTGTTTATGATAATAGTTAGATCTACACTTTTACCCAAATCCATCAAACATGATAAGTAATCACTATTCTTGTGTAAAGAGGGATACCACTTCATGAACTGATTCCAATCATTCATCCACTACAACCGTTCAAAAATAGAATAATGCTAGATTTATAGTTTATGTTTGTCATATATATATATATATTATATTTATAATATCATTTCACCTTTATAATTTTTATATTAATTTATTCTTCTCTTATTCTTATATAACTCATACATTCATAATTTCTATTTTATGGGAATATGATATCATCGTTTGTGGACGTATGGATTACGTCCTAGTAAAAGTGATGTGATTCCTTCACACATTACATGGAATATATGAAGAATGGTTATAATAAACATATGTGTTACATATAGAATAAAAATTAAATTTATTTATAATATACATATATATCATTGACTTTTCAAAATTTCAAATACAATAATGAAATGGAAGTAGCGTTCACGTATACGTATGACCTGCCAGCTCTATGAACTTTGAAATTTTTTATTATTATGTCCAAATATTATAGATTATTTTAAATACATATATATTGATTTTATAGGATATATATGTTATGGATTTCATTTGGGATCATATTAAATAATTATCTATTTAATAATAATAATAATATGCAAGTCCGAACATACTAAAAAAACTCGGCTATTAACACCCGAAATAGTTAAAATAATGAAATATTATTAATAAACATGTAATATGATATTATATGAAGAGAGTATATGATATTATAAATATGAGTCTGGTCATTGAATAGTTGTGATATATTTTAATTCTGTTACACATCAGGTTAAAGGTAGTTCACCCAAGAGGAAATGCAAGGTAAGAGATTTTATCTTCATTTACATTCCATTGAAAATAATTTTTTTTACTAAACTAATTGTCTTTAATGTGGTTTATATAATTTACCATTTCCTTCTAATATCATTATTTAATCATACATAATTTTATTTCATGTTACAGTTTGAACTATCTCAAACAAAGGGGATTATCTTGAAATTACCAAGTGGTAAGCATTATCTTTACACTATTAGTTTTTTTAAATATTGACTTTCTATTGAAAAAATCACATTATTGTAATCATTTTTATTGGAAATTTCAATAAATATAAACATTATTCAAAAATATATATTATTATTTCCAAAACAATATACCATTTTTATATACATTGTTTACTTTGACTGTTATTTGATTATCAGGGGAAATATTGATCAACTTAAATTATTTATTCAATTTTGAAATTCGATAAAAAAATATTATTTGATAATTGAATATATTAATCAATATGAGGAACGATTTAGAAATTGTTTTTATTTTTTTCCCCAAACATTATATATCTAGTCAATTCATTGACATGTTCTCTCGAGAATAATAATTTGGTGAAATTAAATAGTTTTCTAATTTTATTTTTAAAAATTCTTGTGAAACGTAATGATGGTAGAGTTTTTCTAATGCCTAAGACATAATGTACAATAATTAAGAATATGATTCATTGATATTTAAGTTAATTTCAATTATTTTCCATGACATTTTATTATGACCAAATTTATAGATTCATTTGATTCTAATTTTATTTATTAGATGGAATATGTTTTAGTTATTTGCATTTCCTTATTGATTTATTTTGGTTTAATAATTATTTATACTACTTTACATACCATTAATAGGAATTTTAGATCACATATATTAGGAATCCATTCTCTAGGTTATGAATAGGAATCCATTGAAAGGGATTAGAGGATGCTAATCATTTTCTTATGGTATTCTTTATTTTATTGGAATGTATTATGGGTATTATGAATGTTATCTCATTTTCGAAAATCGCTATACTAATTGATCCATCGGGATTTTATTCCTTATAATAGTGAAAAATGTATTAATGTAACGCAACAACGTTGGAATTTTGGGGACATGGAATTACATTTTAGATCATATCATACTATTTAAAAAAATAATATGATTTAAGGATGAGTAGGAACAATAGTTTTTTTAATAGTAATAAATATTTTCAATTAAAACAAATTTTTTTTATTTTTAAAAGTATTGTATTTAAAAAAATAGAAACTGAGTGGTTGTTTCAAAAATATAATTAATGGGGTTTGAACATAATAATTAATTACTAATTCTATAAAACACTAAAAGTAAAAATATATTCAATAATTCATGAAAATGTATTGTTATTTATAAATGAAATTATAGGTTGAATAATGATCAGTCAAATATTTGGTTTTGGAATAGGTTTTAGATAATCTTAGAGGATAGTACTGAACAAGTAAGTAAACATAAGATATTATAGTTTATTTTTATCATGATACTTAATTTCAAAATTTAGACGTTAATTCATCATAAATATGTTGGGTCAGAATTTTTTTCCATAGAAGAAATATTAAATCGAGTGTGTGAAGGTACTAAGAGGAAAACAAACTTCCAAATCCACACCCTTAAATGATTTGAATTATAATTGATTAATTTTTTTTATTTTCTCTGTAAAAAATTAATACTATTTTGTGGGGTTATCCATGTTAGAGGGAAACCACATTTACAATAGATGAAAATGTCAATAAGGATCATTTGTTGAAATTGTTCCCCCCAACATTCTTTGGATCACCTAACCTAGGTAAAGAAGGGAGATATGTTAATTCATGGAGAAGTTATTCAATGTCATGTGTAGTTTTGAACAATATAAGGTAATTTTATCATTTATGATTATAACTTGTTCAGTTGAGGTAAATGGTAACAAATAAAATGGATAAAAAATTTTATTCCTTGAAATGAGATGAATTTAATTACATGATCCCGAAGAAAAATATTAATATGTTGGTTCAACCCTAGATTGCTAAGAAAATATTTCTAATTGTGGTTAAAATGATAATATATAATAGTCACATATGATTTAAACTTCTCAATTTGGTAAATATAAGAACAAATTTTTATTCCTTCCAAATTTGGGAAAGGTAAAAAAAGTTATTCGATATCTAAATAGTAATATTAAATTTTTATGCATTGCGTTGATGTGATGATGGCGATGTCTAGTATATTATTGTCAAAATAAATTTTATCGGTTACTTATTTTATGTTATATGATTAGAGAAATTGTTTTTTCAATGATCGTGTGTCCTATGACAACATCTAGAGAAACCTATTCATGTAGAATGAAATGGGGAAACATCAATTCATGAATTAAAAATGTTTGAAAATCGTGTTTCTATATTTTAATAAGTGTGGTTAAAATCACTATGTATAATGGAATATAAAATATATAATTTTTTTATAATGTGGTATGTTTGAAAGTTATGATAACGATATAAAAGAAATGGAATATTTAAATGATAACAAAAATAACAAAAACATTGTAGTAAGATTACGAAATGGGTCATTATGGGAGTACATTCCTAAAGATACAATTAAAAGGAGAAATATACAGGATCACAAGTAGAAATGTGTTTCTAAATTCTTAGTGACTACTTAATCATATTTTAGGGAAAAACATGGTGTTGCGTCAGGTATTTTTGTCAAATTATAAAAATAAATTATTTGATTCTACGAAAAAAATGTGATTATTTTCGTTTAAATTTGTAGGTAAATTTACAATTTCACATTGATAGATTAATATAGAACAAATTTAAAAAAATGGGGTTAATTTAGATATAAAAAAATTAAAATCAACATAATGTTATTATTTGTATAAAGGAATCACCAAAAATCTATATTTTCTTTACCCTTGTATATTTTGATTTTATTATTTTTAAGGATTGAATATCTCTTTAAAATGCTATTATATGTTGTAGAGATGATGAAGCTATTTTTCGTTATGTGTTTCAATTTGTATGCAAGAGTGAATTCATATCATTGATTAAATCGCATGAATATGAGAAATTTATTAATAATGGGAATTAATTATTTCATGCACATATTGTTTACAATAGCAAGACTATTGAATTTTTTATGTTCCTATAGTAAATTAGTATCCATATGTACTTTATGAGGATAATTATGGTATTATACCAAACTATCTTAAGGGGGATCATTATTTTTCAATGGTTGATATTAGTAATGGGTACCATCAACTGAGTGTCATGGAGGATAAAATTATAGTGACATCATTTTTTCCCAGGTATGGGAATTATGATATTGTGGTTATGCCCATTGGGTTGAAAATTTTTGAAACTATATTTATGGACATTATGAATATAATTTTTCCTCATGTTCTGGGATAATTTATTATTTTTATTATTTATGAAATCATTATGATCATGATGAACATTTGAGGTTCTTTCTATATATATTGAAATAAAAATGTTTCATGAAATGTTTATTAAATTTTAATTATTTTTGTGATATATTTATTTCTTGAATATATCATAAATAAAGAGGTAAAAACTTTTAATCTAGCTAAAATTATATTTATTTATGAGTGACATTGACCCAAAAAATTTATTAAGATTCATACTTTCCAGCGTTTATTTTTTTATTATTTATGGTTTGTTGAAAACATTACACTATTATCTATCCCACTAATTAAACAAAGACAAAAAGGTGTTATATTTATCATAAAAAAGGAATTATATGAATATTTACATTATTTGAAAATACTATTAGGTAGTGATATTGTTTTTATAGAACCATCTGAAAATTGGATATTTTTTTAACTAAAATATTGTATCATTGATGTTAATTTTCTTATAATAAATAATGATCAGGTAATTTCTTATTCTTCATTTCAATGAAATATCATAAGATAAATTATCATATACATGTCCCTAAATTTATATTATTATCTTTTATTTATTAATATTGAGATATTATTTATATAGAGTAATATTTTAATTATTTAATCATTATAAAAGTATAAATTATATATTCACTCAAATAGTGATTAACATGATTCAAATATGATAGATGAATGTGATTACGTATTTTGGAAACATGATTCGTCATCGTCTAGTAGATGTAATAGATTAACTGATGAGTTATGTATGAAATATAATAATCTTTTATAATGATATATTTAGGCTATTATCTATTTATAAATGGTTTGGTGAAGGTTTGTTTAGAAATTATGGGTGAATAAAAATCCACTTTTTGTTTCTAGTATCAGTGAAGTCATAATTTTTAGACAGAACAATGAAAAATTATAATGTGACTCATTTTTCATAAGAAGGGTTAGAATCAATTAAGAAGTGTATCTTTAAAAAGTTAAATTTTGATGAATAACGTGTTATCAAATTCGAAAGAGAGTATGTGAACCGTATTATTCATATATAAATAATTAAATATTTGTTGATTCTTATATTTGTCAATTTTTCCATCATAGTAGTAGTAATATGAATACACAAATTGAGGAAAATTATTGGTGGGATAGAATGGAAAATAATATATCTTATTTTATAATGAAATTTTACATTTTCAATATGTTATAGATAAATGAAAATTACTGATGGTGATGCTTCAGCTATTTTAGGTTCTATAGTGGAAATGGGAAAATATATCTATTGATTTCATTATACAATTCTAAAAAACATCTTTATGTAATTATGAAATTTTTGTTTTTGTTTATCAATTAATAAAATATAATTATTTAACTACCATTATATATACTAAATCATTATGATATCTTTTTCAACCATATCACAATGGGATAGATACCTTACATAGATTTCCTCTATCCATTGTATTTTAAAATCATCGAATATTTAATTATAATAATTTTGAAAACCCTTTAGTTGTTATAGGGTAAAAATATAAATTTTAGTGAAACTTTTAACCCAAAATAATATCAGTATTCAAATAGAATGATTGATACATTGGAATAAATGATTAGATCATGTTATATGTATTAAAAGTAAATTTGGCACAATCATTATTTATTAGAAAATGTCTGTTATGAAAATATTTTGTATTCAAGCATTCAATTGTACCTATTGAAATATTATATGGAAATAGATGTCGGATTACTATATGTTGGGTTGAATTAGTTCGAAGAATGTTGTTGTAAATAAAACTTCTAGAAGAAATTGTTGAAAATGTAAGGAAAACTCAAAAATATTTAGCTACATCTCTGAAAATAAATAAATGTTATAAATACAACACAATAAATAATATTTAATTTAATGTATTTAATGTTGTTTTTATTAATGCATCTCAATATTAATGTGCTATTTTATTTGGATAATTGGTAAAGTTATGTTTATAGATCAGTACACTATATGAACATTTTAGGGAATGGTATTTCAATTCCCTAAAAATTGTCCTTGCCACTAATTTTACTCCATATTATTTATTTGTTTAATGTTTCATTAATAAAAAGACATGAGATGAATGGATCTTAGTTTTTGATCACAAATGTAGTAAATATAGAAGAGAAACATTCATATAAGGAAAATACTATTTATATCATTGGACACCAAAAGTGAGTGTTTCAAAATAAAGATACTTTCTATGTTATGTTGTGTTATAAAAGAAATGATTTAACAAGTAACACATTAATTATAAAAAATATGAAGGATAAATATCCAAACTTGATTAAGTAATGAATAAAATTACGATGTGATAATTTAAAAAAAATCCAGAAAGTAAAAAACATAGGTAATATTAACAGTGTAACAATTACATGCTTTATTAATATCTATTAATTATATTTTGTAGACATATATTCATAATAAAAATATTATGAAATTTTATAATTTTGAAGTATATAATTTTATTCCAACTAATTGTTTACTTATATTAAATGGTTATAATTAAAATAAATATTTTATATTCACAGAATTTTAATTTCTAAAATTATACAATATTTTCAATACCATAAATTTATAATTAGTTTATAATTAATTTATTAATTCATTGAATATTTATATTTTTTAGTGAATACTAGAAAATACTTATTTTTTAAAAAATATTTCCAATCATTTCATTTATTTATTATGAAAATTTTTTATTGGATATTTTTAAATATAATAATTTTTATATGTATATAATAAATATAATTAACTCTATTTTAAACAATCTTTTAGTTTAATTTGATATAGAGACATTTTTTACTAAAAAAATATATTTTTATAAAAAATAGTTATTCATTGCATTTTGTGTGTTTATTTTAAATTATTATTTTTTCATATATATAAGTTAAATTTGATAAGAATGATTCTTAATAGGATTTATATATTATATATATGGAAATTGGGCCCTATTAATTTTTGGTCATTGTGAACAAATTCATTTTAAAAAATAGTATGTATCCACAGTATGAGTTAAAATTGGTTAAAAGGGATAAATCTTAAAATATAATGATTAATAATACTAAAGAACATATAAACAATATTTTATGTCCATATATAGGACATATTTCAAATCATATTAAACAATTTCCATTTTTATCCATCACTCATGACTAGAACATTAATATATTTTTAACTTTTGAAAAATTCCACGTGTTGCTGACACCTCACATTTAAAAGGACACCACCACTTCACATTTATACACACATAAAAAACCACTTTACGAATCTAATAACTACCCAAATTATTTACTAACATCCATCACCATATCATATAGTTCCTATTTTATCTTAATACCCACATTAGAATGATTTTTTATAAACCTAATGACATTGTTCATAGAAGAGGTACAGTTAATAACTGAGCATTTTCATTTTATTTCATCTTCTACGCCATTAAAATTATCTTAAACAACTATGAATTAATAAAATCAGTAATAAAATAAAAAATAATGTTATTATAATTATTTTATAACTTATTAATTATCATTATCATCTATTAAAAATAAAAACATCGCAGGTCTGTACATGTGCACTATGGCCCCACAAGATGATGTATTTCATTTTCATAACCAACTATTTAATATGGTCATAATAAAGGATCCATGTAGAAAATATGCCATATATTATATGATATTAAATTAATTATGATTCCTGTATATATTATAATTCTTTATTTAACACCCAGTGAATAATAAAATTATTTATCTTGTGTATATGGGGACCATTGCATCGAAAACCGGTGTATTTTATTTTATATCATTGGTCAAAATGGTTTGTATATATAGATGAATTTGAAAAAATAATATTGAATTTTTGATAAAAATATCATTATATGAAGATAAAACAATACTTACCAATATTATCTCAGATTTTATGAAATATAGAAACATTTTCAAAGGTATATATGTCCTACAATATCCACAATTTTAATGGAATTAATTTTTAAAACCAACATAAATAGTTATATATAAATGTACATTTAATGTATAATTTTTTTTATTATAACATGATAATGATTCATTAAATATTTTCATCAAGACATATTTGACCAATGGAATCCTATAAAAGTCATTTATTATTTTCGAACCAAACATCCTCAATATTTATTATGTAAACATGATAAATTAATTAATTTTATTTAACATGTATATAAGTGGAATAAAAGGAATAATAAACTTGGAAAATTCCATTGATCAGGTATGTAATAAACTTATGATTATTATTATAGAAATAATGAACATACATTACAATTTATACTCGTGGTAAGACACACATTACCTTAAAACGTTTTTTTTGATTTTTTTTAAATTTTATTTTTTAAATCATTTTATTTGATGTAAATATTCTGAAGAATACATCCGAAAAAAGTATTTATATTGACCCAAATTAATTATAGTGGAAATTTTGTATCAGTTTTAAAATTATTTTAGTGTTTTCGAAAGGAATGGTTTTATGTATTTTATATGGAATTTTTTTATAGTAACATAAGAAATCCAAATTGAATGTTCTATTTGAACCTAAATGAAGTTGATAGATTTTATTTTCACTGTATTAATATTTTTTTTTGGTTTCCTTATAGTCATCTATGTTTTCATGAATTTATTCACATATTTCCATTTTTTTAGGTAATTTCGTTTTGAATTAATTTTCTAATATATAATGTATATATTCAGATATTTGCAAAAGATATATATATGTTGTGAAAAAAATATTTTTTAGAGTTTTATTATAAAAACATAGGATTTTATGAGTTTTAATAATATTATGGCCCTTGGAAATTGTTTATAAATGAGTGTTAAGACAAATATTTCTCGAATAATGGGTGATCCTAATAAAATATCAGTGTATTGGTTAATATTTTAATTTTTTTAGATAATTATGTTAGAATTAACCATGTGGGTTATTAAATTTGTATGGTTTGGTGTTAATTTCTTATATAGGTGACATCCAAATGAATATAACTGATTTTTAAATACATTCTAATGAGTTTTAATTGAATTATTTTGATTTTATAAGGTACTCTAATGATCTATTATCTAAAAATAATTCATATTCCATTTAAGTGTGAATGATATTTTAATGATAAACATATTTAATGGTTCTCATGTCTTCTATGAAACATTAATGATTTTTATTTTGTCTTTATGTTTTCATATATGTTTTTTATAAAATCATTTGGATGTATTTTTAACTTCATGTCTATTTAAATGATTGTTTGAAATCAATATTTATTATGTTAAATGAGATCTTTATTATATAATAACATTTTTCTAAAATGGACTTTATTATTTTTTTATCCACACTAATTGTTCCTTATAGATATTTTTAGTCCCATCACAAATTTAAAAAAAATATTCATATTTTATAAGAATGATCAGGAACAAAAAAAAAGAAATCAGAAATCATTATGATTTTTCAAAAAAAAAATAGAATTTTTTTAAAATAATTGCATTATGAAGAAAAATTGATATTGTGTTTATGATTAAAACTTGAAAGGTATGGGTTCCATATATATTAATTGAATCAAAATTATAAAAAAAACTAAAATTATATTAATGAAATTATGAAATTGAAATACTCTAAAAAATATAATTATCAATTAAATAATGATTAACCCCATATGCATTGAATTAAAATCCATTCATGACATATACCTTAATATATGCTAATATAAATGAGGTATATTTAACAATAACTCAATATGTCTCAACAATTACAAACAATAAAGAAATAGACATATTGTTAATCCAAAAATTATTTTAGTGATGAGGTTTTAGTAATGGGTCATGTTCATGAGTTTATCCATCTATGAGATTATAGAGATATACTTCCACTTTTTGAGAGGCATAAAACCCACCTCCAATAGTTCATGATGATGTTTATCTACATGTTGAGAAAATGATTGTTCTTGTGTGACACCACAAATAATACTACTATAAAAGTGAAATGCATGCGATTCAACTAGATGGACCACTCATGATTAATGGTGATCCATATGTCAAGCAGCATAGAATTGGAATGAATGAATGGTTTGAGTTTTCTAGATTACGCAGATCCCAACAGATAAATTTTTTCTCCAAGACCCAAAAATATTCCTAGAGTTTCTTGGTGTTAGTGGGATCTTTTAACCAAAACCCAAGATGATATGAGACACATATTGATGTATTTTTATCACATGTTTTTTGAGGATTATTATCCTTTGACCAAGAACCCTGTATGAATAAATGGTCTTCTAGAGATAAAATAGGATTATGTGGTAGTTATAGAGAACACATCATGCTTTACTAATATGACGTACAACTCCTAATATATGGTGTGGGATGGATACTTAAATGTGTGAAACATTGACCGAGACCTAGAAAAGTAAATATAATCTAATGTGGTCTCCCTTAGTATTATTATAAATTTTAGGGTTCTCGAGAAGAAATTGGTGATAAAGGGAATCATTATATAGGATCATTGTGTATCTTGAGTTTCAATTAGAAATTATGGATTATATTTTTTTATACTGGAAGAAAATATACATCTGGTTCTTTATAGTAAAACTTTTTTCCCATTTAGTACTTTAATATATATTACTAATTGTTTTCAGAGCTAGTTATTGAGGCAACATGGGAATTTTAGACCTGGTGAGCACAAAATTGTTATCTTAAAATTAATATATTAACTAAATATAACCCATAAAAATTATAGTAGTAACAATGGTAAATATTCAAAATATAATATTATAAAATTAATGATACAACATTTGAATCGAATATGGGGGGTTTACCTATGTAATGAAATAAATATTCTTGGTTCCAAATGTTTGGATGACACACCTGTTGCAGGTATATTAAGTGTAACTAATAGAAAAATTATTAAATTATATAATTCAATACCCAAACATATATTTACTCTATGTAATTTCATCTATATATTTTCTATAGGTTTTTATTCATAAACCTAGTATATTTGAGAGGAGATACAAAGAATTATTTTTTGGGGAATCTTAATTAGATGATGAACGATGATCAGATCATGGTGGAATGGTAGGCATCAAATGCAGTTGGAACTCCATATTATTAGAGAACCATTTCCTCATGAAAACTCAATACATAATTGATTTAGGGATTTTCAATAGTGTTTCCACCATTAATTAAATGTTTTATCATGGATTCTATCTACTATTGTTTGATCTATGATATTTTTTCCATCACATGAGACCATTCCAATAATTTAAATTGTTTGAATCAATTTTTATATTTTATGAAAGGATTTCCCACTATACATCCCCATTATGAAATCCATGACCATGAATTCTTGGTCCATAAATTATTACTTCATTCATATGAATTTCTCAAAACCATTCTTCTCTATCATCATTCTTGGACAATGGGTTCATGGTTTGAAATTTTTTTTCTGCCTGAGTTTTCAAACCTATAGATTTAGGATATTTTAGTGAATGATGACAATGATGATTATTTAAAGATGTATACACATATGTTGTGGGTTAAGTGTGTAACATCCATGGATTGAGGATCCACTTTTGTGATGGAAGGAAATAAGATATGCATGGGAAAAGTTATGGGTATTGTGGGATTTTTTAGATTTATATTTCTACAATCTATAGGTTGGTAAATTGACATAGAGTTTTGATAACTTTGAATATAGTGTGTTTTAATTAATTAATGGATAAAAATTACTATATTGGTGGAAGATCATGAATCTACACGGAAACCCATACTTCTATGGAAAGCACGACTACACAGAGCGTACACTAAAGAACACATACCTTATAGTACAACTAGTTGTGGTACTAGGGTATTAGAAAAAATAATGATCAAACACCATATTATCAGTCCCACATGTCGTGTGACCCCAAATAGTCGGCCCAGACATATTCTAGATGGATATTTCTAATAACCCATGATGGAGGACACATCATTTACTCTGGGAGTACATGAGAATATATCATTACCCAGGCATTTCCATGCACAAAGTTAGGTATACAGGCATAGCCCAGAAAACATGGGTATAACTAAAATCACACAGGTAGGACCCATGTGGGTGGGACATGTCAACAAAGAACCCTTACATAAATTTTATAAAGACATTTCCTCTAATATAGGTCCAATGAAGAAAAATTTTATATATTGGAGCAAGACCACACATCACGTGGCTCCCAAGAAAAAAATATACCACCTTTTTATAAAAGATCAACCTTTTTTTTATAATTTTCCTGAATCAAATTTTTTCCCACAATTAGCTTCTTCTGAGTTGTTTTACATATAGAACCTGATGAGATATTTCATATTAGACTTTTAGATACAACATATAATCTTCTAAATATGATTCTGATTAAAATAATGCATGACGGTGTACAAGATCAAGAAGGATCATCAAAGAGAGGCTAGGGTTTGAAACCCTCAATCATACAATGGTGTGGTTCAAAAATACTCATTGTAATGTTCTACGTGGATCCCCCATATTTCACTAGGATTTAGTCCCTATTACCACTAAGAGGGACCCCCTATGGAATTACGGAATGAATCCTCCATGAACAGATGAGTGTCTACCTAAGATACCATTGTTTGAATCCAATATTTATTATTACCAAGTGAAACCACCAATCATGCTTGGTAATGAGTCCTCTATCCATGGATTGGAACTTCCTAAATCAGAATTTAAGGGTCTTTGATTTATACATACCTATTTGTACCACCTATCGTGCGAGGCTATGTGTCCTCTATCAATTGAGTGGAACTCCCTAGGCTCACAAGGGAACAAATCCTTTATCAATACATACTAATAAGATCAATTATGTTGTTAAGACATTGGTAATCAATAATTTTAGTGGAAAATCCTTTTTATCAGGGAACATGTCATCTGTCCTTCAATTGAGTGAAATCTACCTATTGTATACGTGTGCCTATCCTATTTCCATTATAGGTTATTCCGCCATGGGATGAGAAGATTTGGAATGTTGTTGGTCCTCCACCTGAATTATTTTGATATACAGTCAATATGCTAGGTATTAATGATGGATAATTAGAGAAATAGGTTGAATAATCATCATGGGATTGTACATGTGAAGGATATACCACTTCACTCCAAATTGGGGTTTTTATATGATTATATATATATTATTGGGTTTAATTTCCCTCTTTCTCTTTGTGTATTATATTAACCCATATTCAATTATTTGGTCACAGTACAAGTTACGTATATACTCACCACTATACATGATTTTCTTACATGTGTCATTTCATATGTAGAAAATTGATATAACAATTGTTTTTTTAATATGATATTATGGTAACATGTATGAAATGACTACGTATAGTGGTTGTTCATCGAGATCAAGAGATAAGATCTCTCAAAATTACTTTATTCTTATTTTTGTCAAGTTGAAACTTTACTTCTAGATTGACATGTTTTTCCCCATTTAAACATTATGTGCTTTCTATTATGCCTTGATTTTAATCCCCATAGGTTATTTCACGAAAGATTTTAATATAAATATTCCAAACGTTTTTGTTATTCTCCTTCCCAATTTCCTCGATATAGTTGGGTGAATTCATACGTGTACATTTGCAAAAGGCCTCCAATTTAACTTATACCTTATTGGTACATGTCACCACCCCCATTCCTATATAAGAGTGAATGGGGTTGTGGAAATAAAGACATCCACCTCACAAGAAGGACCTGGTGGGATGGGTTATTTTTAGTTGTATTAGTGTATTTCATTTCTTGGATAGGGGTGCAATGTTCTCCCCTATGAGGTATGGATGGAAACTAAGCGAAATATTTTCAGGCTATATCATGTGAATCTTTCTAGGTAGGGAACTCAATTTTGGGATAACAACTGATGTATCCATAAATCATAACTCTGAATACATATTAATAAATTTTTTCATACTTGTCCATTTGTTGTGGAGATCATTGGTACCTCTATAATATTGGATAGAGTAGTATGAATATCATTCTATATTTGATTCCCTATACAAATACAATCATATTACCATGGTACATATTGATTTCATTTAGGATTCACCAACAAATATAGTTACATTGGTTACTAGATATAGATCATGTGGAAGATTCTTTGAGTGAGCAGGCTTTTGTTAATGGTGCATCCCATGATGTATTTCCTCCATGATGGAAGGTAGCATAACCCCATTCTATTGAGTAGAATATTTTACCTTTAGGGTATTCTAGTGTTGTGTGCATTCTTAGAACAATATGAGATTTACTGTGACAAAAGCCAATGGGGTTCCATGGTGGCACAAATCCCTTAGAAGTGGTGTATTAACATGAGTCAGTGATCTACATCTTCAGAAAATTTTAGATCCCAAACATATCAGATGGTTTCAATGAAATCCAATCCATTTCATGAAGTAGAAGGGGTTGGTGGAATCTATTCATGTAGATGAATGATTTGTCAAAAATCTAATTTTTTAACTTCCAAATGGAATTTCATGAGGGGGAATTACTTTTTTTCTTATACCCGGTTTATATTGAGGAGATCTTTTAGTTAAAGTAGGGTTGTATTTCAGTATATAGAGAAGGAACTACTGATTGAGATATTTTTATCTAAGGAATTACCTTTAGTGAGAGCTAGCATTGGGTATCAAGTGGCTGAGTATTCTATAGGGTATAACTGGTGGTAGTCGATTAGATCTCTACTTTGGAGACCCCTTCATGGTGAGTCTCAGTCTTGTGGACTTGTAGTATAGGATCTTCATAGAGGACCATGTCTTCCTAGAGTGGGGTGATGATAAGAATGTGAACATAATGGCCACAAGGTACATGATTTCCTTACCTGATGTGCTAATTAGGGTAGGCATGAAATAGATGGATCTGTATGAAAGAGGAGGCATTGTGATACTTGATCACCAAGTTGTTTCTGGGGAAGGCACCAAGGAGGAGGATCTAGAGTTGTATAAGGTTGGTCTCAAGGAGGATGATCTTTTACTATAGGAAAATTTTCTACAGTAATTCAACTAACTCCACCATGAAGCCAACACTAGTATTAGTAAGTTGGCAGTCAGGGTCATGGTCATCTACATTATAGTGAGACTTATGACCCAATAACTGAAGAGATGTTACTTTGTATATTTTTTGTTTATTATACACATTATCCTTTAATAATAGACACAAGTGTGAGTCACTTCTTCATTTCTAGGTCCCTCGGGAAACATCTAGAGCTCCGCATTTAGTCCTTAACACAACATATTTACATAGAGGGGTTGACTAGCAATTATTCATTAATATATCTTATTTACAAGAAGTGTGAGTTAACACTTGGTGGATAATTTTTCTCATGGGACCTATTAGTAATATCAAGGAAAAGATATTATTTCATCTTTGGTAGAGAATTTCTTCCATGGTTTTATCCTAGATTTACTATAATCACATATGGGAATAATGTTTATAGAAGGATGAGATAAGATTCTCATTTATGGGTGAGAGAGATTTAATGGCTGATGAGTGGTCATGTGAGAACGAAGTTGTATAACATCACCCATCAATTGGAGAGTTTATACCTTGTGGTAGTAGACTATATAGGCATATGGATTACATCTAAAGAGGATTAATATATGGATGTACTCCCCAAAAAATCTCCAAGATTACCTCTGAGACCATATATGGAGTTTTTGATAAGCCTACACCCTAGAACAACACTAATATATTCTATGGTTTAATTGGTATACCCTATTAATATTGGAGAGATGAGGGTGTAGTTGGAGGACATTCAATATAAGGTTATTTTCGGACCTAGAGTTTCCCAATGGGAAAATCCTGTTTCTTTCATGAAAATGGATGATTTGAGGATGTGGGTTTTTGTTGTTATCATCTATTTAACCATGACTTGATGAAGAAAACATACCCGTTACCTTAAACAATTGATCGTTTTGATCATTTTTTATGCAAGATATGCTTCACGTATATCGATATCAGGTCCAGCTACCACTACTTGAGGGTTTATAGGGATGATATTAAACATTTTTAATTAAAATGTTCCTATGGATACTATTATTTCCTGTTGTTTCCTTTCATTGTTATGACATCCTCCACTATTTTTATTAATGTTATGAACCTTCTAATCCAACCATGCTTGGGAAGATTTGTGGTTGTCTTCATTGATGACATACATATCTACTCTACGCTATAAGAGGAGTATGAAGAGTACTTGAGGGTGGTCCTAGACATTATATGGTAGATCCATATTTATGGTGATCTATCAAATAACTAGTTTTGGATCTTCGAGGCTCACTTTCTATGGAATATCATTTCAGGAAAAAGATTATCTATAGACCTGATGAAAATTGATCATGTGATTTCATGGAATCCACCAATAAATGTGTTACAAGTATGTAGTTGTCATAAATTTTTAGGGTACTATTGGAGGTTCATGGAAGAAATATCTAGGATTATATCCCCTTTATCTTACCTTAAGAATAAAGGGAATCTATTTAACTGAACCAAGAATTGTTATAGAGACTTTGAAAAGTTGAGGCAGATGATGACTAATTATTTTATTATGTGACTACTGGAGGAAAAAATGGAGTATGTTGTGTATTTGGATGCCACAAGATCTAGTCTCAAATTAATTTTTATATAGAGATAGGTAGTGACCACAAAAGTTTCATGGATATTGGAACCCCATTAGTAGAACTATGTGACTGATGACTAGTAGATAGTAAGATTATTTTTTCAATGTTGATTCTATGAAAGTATTTTCATATTGGATCACATTATTATTTACTCAGAGCATCATAGTCATTGGTTTATAATCACACAGAGATACACAAAGGTATGTAAGAGTAACTATTTATATTTCATATGGTACTATGACATCGAGATAGACAATATTATTGGGAAGGGTGACATTGTGGCAGATTCCCTTGAAAAAAAAAATCATTCTCATTTGGTGGACATGGATTCTGAGTAGTTTACTTCATTTTTAGATTACCAATGTCAAGGAGAGGGGTGTATATTTTCAATTATAGATGTGGTTTAATCATCCAATTATATAGAGTGTGTGGGTGGCACAGTTTGGGAACAAAGACCATGATGTTCTCTATAACCAGATATCATCTAGAGACTAAAAAGATGGATTTTCGGATATAGGGGAACATGTCATCCATTTTCAGGGAAGGATGGTGGTTTTGGTCATGATGTGATAGTATGTAATGATGATTTTTTACACATATTTTTTAGATAATCATCCCTATATACAGGAAATGTATAGATATGTTCGACATCAGCATTGGTGGATTGGAATGAGGAACGGTGTTCATGAGTTCGCCTCTTGATGTCATACATCTCATATTGTGAAGGATGAGAACCATGTTAACAAAGGTTTGTAATTATTTCTTGATATACAATAGTGCATATGTGATGGAATACCCATGGAATGTTTTATAGGTCTTCTAAATAAAACATATTTTACATATTCCTTCTAGGAGATAATTGACTAGATTACAAAGGTAACACACTTCCATACCTCAAGGGAGAAGAGTTCAATGGAGAGTTTGGGATAGTTATATTTTTGGAAAATCATTTAGAAACATGGATTAACACTAATGTTTATCTTTGATTGATATTCATGTTTTACATCAAAGTAATGGAGAGGACATTAGGATTAAATCATTTCCCTTTTGTGTTTGAGAATATATTTTCACACCTCAATGGATGATTATTCCATGTTCACTATCAATGTGTTTTAGGATATTTTGATAGATTCTTTTTAAATTTAGTCAGATCTAGGAGTACCGATTTCAATTTGTTGTGTTTTCTTATAATAATAGTTATAACTCCATAATTGTTATGGAACCATTCGATGGCTTATATAGGATACCCTAAAGGACACCCTTATGCTAGATGTAGATTGATGAGAAATAAAATATTAAGATAGATATGTTTCCTGTGATTAAGGTGGTCTTGGTGATCCATGATTATTCGAGTATAAAAATGATCTGATAAAAACATGATGGCGATCAACATAATTGGACCATCATGTTCTTGTAGGAAGGACCATGTTTTCCTGATATTCTCCTCATGAATAATATTATGGAAGTTTTACTATGTAGGAAAGAAATAATTGAAATTAATCAGACTGTTATTCATCTTATAAAGGATGAGATTTATTTTTTTACAACCTAGACATACCCCCATAGATGGAGGGGGGGTATTATCTCTACGATGAGTCATAATTGTGGAGATACATGCTTGATCTTTGTCACATTATTGACTGGGATGAGATTGAAATCGAGGAAGGAACCACCTACATGGAGTACCCATTAGATATTGAGGATATGTAAGATTCGATCCTGTGATGATGTACCATTCCCATTTTTTTTAGGATTTGTCCATTCAAGAGCATGTAAGAGATCTCCTAGGAGTGACTGATCCATATGTATCCTCCGTATCCCCACATTTATGTTTATCTTGTAATTTTTGTGTATGAAAATCCCTCATTGGATGAATAAATTTGTTACCTTATTTTTCGATTGTAATACATTGAAATATCTGAAAAAATATTTTCGGATCTTGGTGTTGTGTTGGTGTGATGTTCTGTGGATCAGTGATCTCTGATTAGATATTAATAAAATATTAAATATATTAATATCATGCACACATAATTTTCCTAGATAAATTATTATCAATAAAATATGGTCTCATATTTAAAATCTAAGACCATGGTTGAATCGAAAATGTGGGGTTTACCCATCACATTACAAGAATTCTGTCAGCTACAGATGTTCGGGTGAGGAAGTTGTACGTGGGTATGTTAAATGGATCAATTAAATAATTTATTATATTAACTTATATAATAAAAAAATTAAATTTTCATCTATATAATTTCTTCTATATAATTTACCCAGTGGTTTCCTCATAACCCTGAGATATTTGAGAAGACATAAAATGAATTATTCATGGGAGAATTTTAATCAGACGATGATTGTTGATTAGTTCTTTTTTCATAAGAAGGTGTCGAATACAGTGGGATCTTGACATTATCAGAGAATAAATTCATTACCCACAATCGAACTGTATTCATAGTAGGTCTCAAAAATATTAGGTAACTATCTTTATTAAATTTTTGAGCAAGGAATCTATCTTCAATTGTTTTATATGTGATATTTTGATCTTTGCATGATATCGTTCCATAAATTTAAATTTATTGAATCAATTAATATTTTGTACTCCATGATATCTCCCTAGGAAAACCCTGTTAATAAATCACTTTATAGAAATTATATAAAAATTAATCTTTACATAGATCTTATGCATTTCTACCCACATTTATTTTCAACATTCATCTATTTACTATAATGTTATTTTTTGACCTTACATGGCTTGTTCAAGTGAGATTAAACCCCCAAATTCCAGATGGTTTAGAAAATTATTCTTAGGATGATGATTTAAAGATAGATCATGATATGTTCCCTGATTCTTTTGAAACATCCATGGTTATAGGATCCATAGTGGAGATGGAAGGAAATGGAAGATTAAATAGAAATGTTATATGAATTGTGTGGGAGTCTGAATTCAAATTTTTGTACACTAGATGCTAGAAAATTGACAGGTGTCATAGTTTCTTTCTAATTCTCTGAGAATTCATGGTTGAATACCACCAAGGAGGGGAAACATCAACAATATTCCTTATATAACATACATTCTGTGGAAAACTAGAATACACTTTGTATTGTGATAAAAACATGTTGTGTAGTACTCCAGGTAGAGGTGCTAGGGTTTTGATAGAGTAAATTATCACATACAACATTTGTAGGGCCTCATGTTGTGTGGCTGATACCACACATAGTGTGAACTATTTCAGGTGTCCATGTCATGTGAAAATTGGATCATGCTCAAGTTCTCATGTGGGATGACATGTAATGTAATCTTGTAGTACATGGGAACGAGCCTGTATAAAGGCATAGCAAGGCACATGACCAGGAACCCAGGCCCAACCTGATGAACAAGGTTATGGCCAGGAGCACACGGTCTTGCCCTGGGTGGCAGAGACATATTGGGTGGTCTCCCTTATATGTCATGAATGGTGACATACGCTACTAAAATATATAAATTTAACAACATTGAAATTTGTTATCATTAAGAAAAAGTGCTGATTATGGACTCCTTTATAATCCTTAAAAGAATCTCTGATAAATAGATCATTTTATTAGTGCTTTATTTTTACCACTGATAATGGTATGAAAGAAAGTAATATAATTAAACAAATAAAAAATATATTAATAATTTTATTAATTAAAAAACCATTTTTAGAAATTAATAAATTGAAAATACATATAAATTTTTATGAAAATTAATATGTAGTATATATTAAATCTATTGACATGTAATATCAATAAAACAAAATAAATAAACATATAAACCTCAATAATGAGTAAATTAAAAAAAAAATATTCATTTTATTTATTAAAAATTTATAGATAAAAATTTACAAATTTGATATACTTATATACAATTATAAGTATTAATAAATTGTATATATAAAATATAGATATATAATATGATTATATCTTAATAATTAAACAAAAATATAATAATTTCATAAATTAAAAATTTATTTGAATATTTATTAATGAAAAAATTATTAATAGAAATGTACAACTGTAATATATATATATGTTATAAATAGTAATAAATATTATATATTAAATTTAAATATATTTATAATGAATACAATGTAATAATATAAAACTAATTTATGTCCTATTCATTGTTAATGTTGTTTGATTTTTATGTTTTACAAATATCAAATTTCATATGTTGCATTAATTTCACATACATACATATAGTTAATGAATTTTTATATAAAACACACACACAAATATTTTTGTAATTAATGAAATATTATATAGAAACACGTAAATATAAATATATATTTAATTTAATCATTTTTTAAATATATGTTAGAATTTTTTAATAACATGATTCCATTAATATTTCATTTCTCAGAAAATTTTAGTTATTTATTTGTAATATTGTTACAGTTTGGTATTATATATACACCTTTAATATTTTTCATTTTTTAGTTTTATTATATTTTTTAAATTGATCATTTTTTATTATATATATATATATTTACTTTCTTAATTATATATTCATATACATTTCATTATATATGTTAAATTAAAAAAACATAACCATTATTTTAATATTTTTAAAGTGTACTGATTGTGAATTATTTAATACCATTCATAATTAAAATGCTTGTATTTAAGATTATATATCCATTAATATTATAAAAACTATTTACTTAAATAAATATATTTATAAAAGTATATGAACTATTTTTTTAAATTAATAAATTTAAAATTAATATAAAAAAATAAAAATAAATTTTTAATAAAATATTTATATAATTATAATATATTCTTTTATATATTTATATTATCATATAATTATAATTCATTTATTTAAATAATTTACATGATAAGACTTCAACTCGAGATGTCATCCAGATTCATATCGGTAGCTACCCTTAAGCTAAACCATGGGGGATATATATATATATATATATATATATTAATATAGAGTTATTATACATATATTTGTAAATAAAAAATTATATTTTTAAATAATTATAAAATTTTAATTAATATATTTAAATAATTAATATTTTATATTTATATAAATATATTATATATATTACTATATAAATATATTTATAATTATTACATTATAGTAAATATAAATAAATAGAAAATATATTTAGAATATTTATATTTACATATATTTATAAAGTATTTATATAATTATATAAATACATAAAATTATTTAAATATATTTATAATTATAAATGTAATGACCAGAAATTTCCATGTAATTTTTTTTAAATAAATTGGAATTATAAGAGTCCGCAAAAAATGACGGCACGTGATTCCGAGGCCCGGAGTGCCGATAATGAATTTCTGAACTTTTGTTTGGGTACGTTCAGTAAACATGCGAGCAAGTTTTTCTAACATTTGAATCAGTGCTCAGAATTCAAATCTGAGAGCACTGTTGAACTTGTAGCGCCAATATTCTCTAAAGAAACATTCACCTAGACGACAGTTGGGCGATGTTGGAAGTTAGTTTTTGGGTTTTTCGTGAATGAATAAAATAAAAAAAGTTGCGTGACTTTAATTTTTATTTGATTTGTTAAAACCTCCATCTAGAAGATGAGAAGTGGGGAACACCAGACCTTAACATTTCATGAGAGATTATATTGGAGGGGACTACCCGAGCCTAACCTCCCATGAGATTTTATGGTTGTGGGGACCACCCGAGACCAAAACCTCCTCAACTCCTTAATTAATGTGGAGGATCCTCTTGAGCATCCTCCACAGTAATTGTACCAACCCTCCTTAATTAATTGTGCCAACCCTCCCTCACTTAATTATGCTATGTATTTAATTTGCCCAATTTTAATGTATGCCAACAAACATAATAGATCTCTTAATATATTAATTTGGGGGATATCATTTAATTTTGGTGGAATTGGAATCAGAGGAGTTGGTTCTGCTGAAGAACTAGGACTCTCATATTTTCTATGAAGCAATAATGTTAAGGGTAATGATTGAGGTTTTTAGTTCCGGGAGTCCATTGTTGGTGTGATGGATGACATATCTATACAACAGGACCCTGACATTGGATTTCTGGCCTAGTGCAAGAAACCAATAATTGCGTGTGTGTTTTCAAAAGTTTTCTTTGTGATCTTTTGAGTCAACTCACCAGGTATAACTTATTAACAATGGAACACCTATTTCTTTTCAGGATGCCTCCTCGAAGATAGCCGTCTAGGGTTCCGAGATTTTTATGCCCTGATAGCCAACCTACTGATGAGGCCTCAGGGCACCTTCCGTACCACTCCCTGTTGGGCCACCGATGCGACCATCCCTAGTAGCAGACACTGCACGCGGCTCGAGCGCATTGCATGAGTTCCAGCGCTAGAGGCCACCTAGGTTCAAGAGAGAGACGGACCCATAGGCGGCTAAGGATTGACTAGAGGTTGTGGTGAGATTCTTTCAACTGGTTTGGAAACCAGCCGATCTCATGGGGATCCTTGTCGCCAACCTTCTACAGGATGTAACATGAAGATGGTTGAACTTGATGCTCTAGGTTCACGATGAGGTGACACTTCTTTGGGCAGACTTCGAGAGTCTGTTTCGGGAAGAGTTTATCTCAACGACCATTCACACAGTGCACATACAGGAGCACCTCCATCTACAGTAGGGTAGCTGGACAGTATCTTAGTACTCAGCGAGGTTCACTAACCTCTCACGCTACTCCACTGATATATTACAGGACCCTTTCTTCAGGGCCTGAACCTTTGAGCAGGGGCTCAGGCGAGAGATCAAGTCTTCAATGATCTCACTCAGCATCCCGATGAAGGTGGGGGTGTTAGAGAGATCCCTATTGGTGGTGAGATTCCTTATTGAGTAGTCACCAGTAGCGAGACCCACTACCACTCATCACGTAGCAGAGTCTTCAGCCGCTGGAAGCAGACAAAGGTCATAGAGGTCCAAGAGGACCAGACCCACAGGTGGACAACCGCATGACTCAGGATAGGTTGTGCCGGGCACCTGAGGTGGAACCAGTCAGGCAAGGAATGGGCAGTGTTACACATGTGGTGTGCATGGTCATATGGCTCGTGACTGTACGACCCATAGTACATATGATTATCAGACAGTCGAAGGACCACCCAGGCTGAGATAGAGGTTCCACCGGGGAGGCTTGTAGGGAGCAGGTGATCGTGGCCGGGGAGTTGGCCATGCAGCTGGTGATGGGCGATGATTTGAGAAGGTAGCTTTACCACCACCATGAGCTCCACCCCAACCACAGGGAGTAGGTGGACCGGGGAGAGCACTGCTCCAGGTAGCTGAGGCCTATGGTCACAGTGCTCTGGAGATGATACGAGGTTTGATCTGTGTCTACTCCACCACAGGTACAGTACTTATAGACACAAGTGCCATTCATTCATTCATTTCAACTACCCTCGTTCGGAGCTCGGAGATTCCGACGGAGCCGCTGGCTCTATCCTTATGTCTAGAGACTTCTACGGAAGCAGATTTGATGATTACTCACTGGTTCCTGTAGTGTGAGCTTACTCTAGGAGGTGAGAGCTTCAGGTGGGATCTTCTAGTAGCAGCGTCGAGGCCTTACGACATCATCATGGGTATGGACTCGTTATCTACATTCCATTTTCAGATAGACTGTATTAGGCACAAGGTGCGGTATGTCCCCATAGATGGGACCATGTTTACCTTCACCGGCGAGAAGGGAGCCTTTATAGTGAAGAATGGACTTACTCAGAGGAGAGTGCAGTCGATCACTCATCATCAAGATAACCTTACCCTCAGGGCTGTTGATGTGGAGAGTCTGAGCAATCCTCTATTGGTTGACCAGTATGCAGATGATTTCCTTGATGATGTTTCAGGTCTAACTCCTCATAGAGAGGTGGAATTTTACATTGAACTGTATCCTAGGATGTCACCGATATCTACACTAGTATATCGGATGGCTCCCATGGAGCTTCGTGATCTGCAAGTACAGTTTGAGGACTTGTAGGGGAAGGGATTCAAATGTCCCAGTGTTTCTCCTTGGGAATCCCCGATTCTATTAGAAAGGAAGGCATATGGGAGCCTGAGGATTTGTGTTGACTATCGGCGCCAGAACCAAGTGACCCTGAAGAACAAGTACCCACTCTCGAGGATTGACGACCGCTTTGATCAGCTGAAGGGAGAACGGTGGTTCTCGAAGATAGACCTGAGATCAGACTATCACCAGCTCAGAGTACGAGATGAGGATGTGTAGAAGATGGCCTTCAGGTGTCGGTACATGCATTACGATTTCTTGTTTATGCCATTCGTCATGGCCAACTCTCAATAAGTTTTCATGGGACTCATGAACAAGATCTTTCATACATCCCTTGATTGCTTTGTAGTGGTCTTCATCAACAACATCTTGATCTACCAGACTACTAAGGAGGAGTATTCCTATCATTTGTAGGTAGTACTGGACCGAATCCGGGAGCACCAGCTTTATGGTAAGCTCTCTAAGTACTAGTTCTGGATCTGAGAGGTTCAATTTCTGAGACATGTCATATCAGAGGCTGGAGTTGCAGTAGATCCAGTGAAGATTGAGGTGGTACTTGATTGGGAGCCACCCAAAAGTGTGATGGATGTAAGGAGTTTCATGGGTTTGGATGGATATTACTGGAGGTTAGTGAAATAATTCCCTAGATTTTCAACACCACTATCACTTTGATGAAGAAGGGGAAGCCGTTCATTTAGTCGGAGAAATGCCAGCGGAGTTTTTAGGAGCTGAGGTAGAGGCTAACTAGTGCCTCCATCTTGAGGCTACCAGAGGAGGGCGTAGGGTACGGAGTTTACAACAATGCATCAGGGACTAGACTCAGTTGTGTCTTGATGTTGGAGCAAGAAATGATCACAAATGGTTCTCGAAAACTGAGCCATCATGAGCAGACGTACGCTACCCATGACTTGGAGATAGCTACAGTGGTCTTCATCATGAATATGTGGCAACAATATCTGATGGTCTGACATTTCATAGTCTACTCGAATCACAAGAGTCTCAGGTATATCTTCTCCCATAAGGACCTGAACCTAAGATAGTGACATTGGCATGAGTTCCTCCATTACTATGACTTCAATTTCATCTATTCTCTTAGGAAGGGAAATTTTGTAGTAGATGCACTTAGTAGGAGGTCTGGTATATAGCTTCTAGGTGAGGTGATGGAGCAGCTGGCCGCTTTACAGATATCCTTTTTGGATAGAGATGAATTAGTTTTTCTACAGTCTCTTACAGTCACTCACCCACATCTCATCCAGTCAGGGAGGCGCAACGTGTGGACACTGACTGTGAGGCATGATGTGCACATATATCCATTGGACTGGCACCTGATAGATTTCTTGAAGGTTGGGAGCACGTCATCCTCCTCTGAGGGCATACCATGGTATCACTGTCACTTTAGGAGGAAGTGTTGAGGGAGTTCCACAAATCCCCTCTAGCTGTCTAATTAAAAGTGTTTAAGACATACCAGGATCTTTGACGACATCACTGGTGGCTGGGAATGATGAAAGTAGTAGCAGAGCTTGTCTCTCGGTGCCTCCCATTTCTGCAAGTGAAGGTGGAGCATCAGGTACCTTCAAGCTTGGTTCAGCATAGAGGTTTCAATGTGGAGGTGGGATGGGATATCCATGGACTTTGTGATAGGACATCCACATACATCCATCTGTCATGAATCGATTTGGGTGATCGTTGATCAACTCACCATGTCAGCCCATTTCCTACTGATCAGAGAGCATGGTTTAGTTGAGAGCATGGGACGCCTCTATGTGCAGGAGATTGTACGGCTACATGGAGTACCCTCGATGATTGTATCTGATCGAGATGCACGATTTACTTCCTGGATATGGAATGGGTTACAAGAGGCTTTTGGGACACAACTTCGTTTGTTCAATGCCTTCCATTAATAGGCGAATGGTCAGACTAAGCAGGCCAATCAGACACTAGAGGTTATGCTGCGTACTTGTGTCCTCGACTTCGGTCGCAGCTAGAAGGATCACTTACCTTTGGTGAAGTTTTCATAAAACAACAGCTATCACTCCACCATTGGGATGAAACCTTTTGAGGCATTGTACGAGAAACCTTGTAGATCACCTTTATGTTGGACCAACCCAGGGGAGTCATCACTAGCGGGACTAGAGATGGTACGAGCTACCACAGAGAAGGTGCAGATCATCCAGGAGCAGATTAAGACTGCTGAGTGTAGGCAGAAGTCATATGCCGACAAAAGACAGAGCCCTATGGAGTTTGAGGATGGTGACCACGTCTTTCTACAGGTCTCACCCCAATCAGGCCTACAGATATTTGGACGAGGTGGCCAGTTATCTCCAAGATTTATCAGGCATTTTCAGGTCCTCAGTAGAATTGGTGAGGTGCCGTACCACTTATCTCTTCCACCTCAGTTACACCGGGTGCATGACGTCATCCACATGTCCCAACTGAGTAGATACGTTCAATACCCTTCTCACATCATCGACCATGGCGATTTGGATGTCGATGTTGTGGAGACTTTTATGGAGGTTCTAGTAGAGATTGAGGATCGACAGGAGAGGGTCCTTCGTGGATGGTCGATACCTCTGGTGCGCGTTCACTGGTAGCACAAGAACCTCCAGGAGAGAACATGGGAGCGGGAGGCTCAGATGTGTGCTCAGTACCACCACTTGTTCACCTAGTTTAAGTTGGGTCTTATGGGGACGTAGAGCCCAGAGGTGGGGAGAATGTAACGACCCAGAATTTCCATGTAATGTTTTTAAATAAATGGGAATTTCACAAGTCTTCAAAAAAATGACGGCATGTGATTCTGAGGCCTGAAGTTGCCGAAATTAATTTCTGAACATTTTTTTGGGTATTTTCAGCAATCATGGAATCATGTTTTTCTATATTTTTAACCGGTGCTCAGAAATGAAATCCGAGTGCATCGTTGAACTCGTAGTAGCACTGGTATTCACTTAAAGATACATTCACCTCGACAGAAATTGCTCAAGGGTGGAAGTTTGTTTTTGGGTTTTTCGTGAATGAATAAAATCAAAACAAAGTTATATAGATTTTATTTTTATTTTATTTGTTTAAAAACCATTTGGATGTTGGGAAGCGGGGACCACTGGACCTCAATCTCCCATGAAAGGTTATGGTGGTGTGGACTACCCGAGCCACCTCGTGGTCTCACCACGCCACCCTGGCTGAACCACCACAACGACCTCACCTTACCGCCCATGATGAACCACCACTGTGGCCTCGCCGTGCTGCCTCGACCGAACCGTCAGTGCGGCCTTGTAGCACCACACCGGCCGAACCAGCCACTGCTGACATGCCCAACCGAGCCGCCGCCGCCATGCCGAGACGTGACGCTGCCTGAACAGCTCCAAACAAGCTACCCCACGACCTCTACCCTTCTGGCCGAGCTGCCCCGGCCGAGTCGCCCCGCTGCCTCATGCCATATGCGGCCGAACCCCTGTGGCCCCTTGCAGTCTATCGTGTCGGACCCATCGGGCCGAACCAAACCCAACTGGATGGGATGCCTAGCTGACTAGGCCGGACTCGGCGGGTCCGGCCAGGTGACCCAAACTGGGTCGCCCTGAGGCTGGGTCAGGCTGGGTCAGTCCGACCCGGTCGGACCGAGCCTGGGCCCACTACACCCCATATAAATTATTTGAGCCATAACTTTGGCACCCGATGTCCATTTGACGAACTGTTAGCGGCGTTGGAAATCTTGGGGAGAGACCGTGCCTTTGAGTATACCCCACTAGATTTTTGGATTATGATAGGGAATGGTCAGGTTGGATCGAGCACAAATCCAACCAGGCCCCCAGGACTAAAATGTTAGAACTCATAGACCGGGCGTCCGATCGACACGCTGTCTGTTGCATTGAGACCCCTATGATATGGAGGACCTTTGAGAGGCTTCTTCGTGGGACTTCATGGCAGCTGTAGTATCAACTTGTATCTTGTAGAGAGGATTCTCTCATAGAAGAGAGTTCTTAGGGATGGACCCCAGTAGTTGGCTTAGACATGTTGACTACTGACCATTTCGACTTGGAGTGAGTTGACCAGCCCAAGGGGGAGCGCCTCTGTGTGACATTGTAGACCCATGGTGGGGAGAGCCTCTGTGTGACGCGGTAGACCCAAGACACTGGACAGGAGGGGTACCTCACCAGGCCATAATCAGGAGTGCCTCTATGTGACGCGACAGAACCACAATATTCGACAAGAGGAGTACCTGATCAAGTCAATATGGGGAGCACCTCTGTGTGACGCGGAAGACCCGTGGTGGGGAGCACCTGTGTGTGATGCAGCAGACCCACGTTACTCGACATGGGGAGTACCTAAGCAGTTCAAGGTTAGTGGAAAGCATCTCTGGGTGACGCGGTAGGCCCACTGTACTCGATAGAGGAGGGGTTCTCCAGCCGCTGTGGTGTTAGACGTTGTGACTGGGAATGATACATGAAACTACCCCTAGAATAAATCCTGGTGTGAGCTGTGTCTGTACCTATGTGCTTTCCTCATGATTGAGATGGTTTACTTGATAAATTAGGTATATGTACGGGCTTATACTTAAGTAAGGTTATCTATTGATTTCATACTTTGTTATTTATCCTTGATGGATTTTGTGAGACCTATGGGGTTTCAGGGTCCCTACAGAGTATCGTTTTTCTCACCGATGCACGGGCTATGCCCGCAACTTGTTGTCTTGGATGCTAACGACAGACATTGCTGACTGAGGCTGAGAGTACCTGGACTGGACAATACCTGGAGGTAGACCATATCGAATGTCAGTATGCAGAGAAGATGTGTGGATGTGGAGTGTTGAGGAGGCGATATTTACCAACCCTTTAGGTAAGAACCTCAGAGGATAACCCAGTAGCTAACTTGCCCTTTTCATCAATTGTATTGTATAACAATTTTTCTTTTACTTTTCTAGTTTTAGGGAATATGCCTTCGGTGCTAGTCGCCAGCCCCTGGTCTATAGAAGGCGGGCATGGGGTAGTCACGACATGGGCCCCGGGGGATGGGTCCTGACAATTAATATATTTTTAAATGTATACTCACTATATTTATAAAATTACATATACAAAATTATAAAAAAAAATATAAATTTCTTAAAAGATTAATGATTTAATTATAAATAAATAAATATATATATAAATTATTATGAAATTATAATAAAAATTATATAAATTTATTAAAAATATTAAAAAAATTTGGAAAATTATAATTATGAATCAGTTATCAGTGCTAATATTTTAGTGATAATATGAATTAAGAATTATCAACTCTAAAAAAGGGGTGTTAAAAAACCTTTAACAGTGATAAA
The DNA here is from genome assembly GCA_963277665.1 of Viscum album. Taxonomy (NCBI): domain Eukaryota; kingdom Viridiplantae; phylum Streptophyta; class Magnoliopsida; order Santalales; family Viscaceae; genus Viscum; species Viscum album. The sequence continues at coordinate 692,041,651 of OY728122.1, forward strand.
AATTTAGCGCTAATGAAGATGTATTTAATTAGCCCTTTCATGGTATTGATAAATCTTGTTCCATGCCAGTGCTAAAACGACATGGATAATGATTCCTTTTATCAGTTCCTATCCATTTAACACAAATAAAATATATCTTTAGAAAATATTTTTTTAGAAAACATTTAAAAGTGTACCAGATCTATTTAAAAAGAACATTAATTGAAACTCATACATTCACGATTCTCAAGCTCCCACAAAACTCCCCTACCGTCAGTGTGACTACACTTTGTTATCTCGGATGAATTAAGTCTAAAATCCAAAGTATGTTATTTTATCCTTTTCCTCTCAAATTGTTTTATTTTTTAGGATATGTGGTTTTCTTTTTTGGGATGTTCTTAACCATGATGAAACCTATATAACATCAATCTTACTCACATAACTATACCTACAAAATGAAACCAATTCTATGTAAAATCATTCTAGATACAAACAAGGCCAGTGTGAACTTCATCTCGATCCGTTATTGCAACTAATGGTTAATTTTTTTAGGTTTCCATTATACTACTTCGTTTTTACATTTTAGATAGTTTTGTTTTCCTTATGGGAATATAATTTCCCTAGTATTACATAAACATGTTGTTGGGTCAAATTTTAACATTATATTAGGATAATAATAAAGGGAATGTTATTTTATATGAATAATATAATGTTGGTAAATATACATATTTTGTTAATGTGAATGGGTTTTTCTAATTCATGGAAATAAAGTATAAATTTCCAAGTTTATATTGTTTAAAATTATAAATATGTTATTTAGATATAATTTAATAAATAATAATCTGTCTAAATTTTAATAGAAATCTAATAGAATATACATTTTAAATTTTTATTTGATCCAAAATTAATTGTTTTGATGTATTTTCAATAAGAGGGTTTTTGTAATTTATAGATAGGTTCATAATTTTTTTACATTTAGAAGAAAATATATTCCTTAAAACTTTATAGTTATGAGAGAAGATGATAATCAATCATTTAGGGAGACCATTAAAGGAGGTACCATCTCTTTTCACTACCATTGAATGGTTTCTAGTAATTTCCCATTACTATTAAACATATAATTAGTTTAAAAAAATTGACTTTTTATAAACTAATATTGAATAAATTTTATTAATTTAGTTTATTTTACATTTAAAAATGAAAACATGTAGAACACCACACTAGATTACATTCGAGTAGAAGAGTTACCATACGTTCCACTATCTATAAACGATGTTATATATGATTTTCCATTTCTATCAAAAAAAATTTATAAATTAATTCATCTCTAATAATGACATGAATTTTGAAGAAGTTATTTGGTTTAATAAAATATATTTTCATTATTTGTGTGTGTTTTATCTTATCGATAAATATATATTTAAAAAAATTTAACCTAAAAACATATTCTAACGATTCAAATCCTAACAAGAGTTAAATGAAAATGTAACTCAACCCTTGGAACAATAAACCAACATCCAAAGGGCTGGTAATAAATATGTAGCATTCAATATGATTCATGGAAAATGTTTTAAAAAACTAACCAACATGAGAAGTTCATATATGTAAATAGTACACAATAGAATCCCCTAAACATAAATACCTACATTTATATGGAAAATAAAGAAATTTATAAATACGAGGTAAAAATAAAAGCTTATATTAATAATAAACATACGATTAATGAAAAGAACTCCAAAATTATCCACTAGATATCAATTGAAACTATATCCCTTCCAATTAATAATCAATACATATATCCTTCAACCCACAGAAACATATGATACATGAGCACAACATGCCCATATAATTTTTATTTAATGTATTTTTGTAGGGTTTCTTTGATTATTTTCCATTCCCTGATCCATAAGAAAACCATTTTTCTCATTTTTGTTAAAATTATTTGTGATGTTTGATAATTGAAATAACAATACAACACATAATAGTCATAAGAACCATTTATTATGTGTCATAAAATACGACAATGATTTTCCAAAATAAGGTTGTATCTATAGAGACTCATTTTGGAAAGATAGTCATAAATTACAACACACGGCATTCATAAAATTCCAAAATTGCATTCATCTTGCATAAATATTTTTACTCTCCTAAACTAGGATATTATACATCAATACTCCTATACAAATGACCTTCAATACCTTTATTTAAACCTCAAATATAATCCTTTTTACCTTCCATTTATTGATAATGGATTTGAATCCCTCTTTAAAACTATCCTTTCTCCCATAATTGGGGTTCTAATGTTCACAGAATTGAATACAACATTTCCCAAATGATTCTTTGAATCTTTCATCTTTTTATTATCCTCATTTTATACTTATCAGGAACACAAAAAATGACCCAAAAAAAAATAATCAATACATAATGAATGTATTTTTTGGTTTATTGATATGAATTTTATTATATGCCTCACATGGTTACTTTTCAAAAAACAACATCAAAAAATAATTTTTATTTGGGTGTTCTCCTGTTTGATATTATTATAACTCTATAGTTATGAATAACTAGATGAGAATAAAACTATGATGGGAAACCTCTTCTAAATACTCATGTATCACAATGATTTTAAAAAGAAAAACACCCACAACACGCCATTTTATTATATTCCCATTCAACAGTTATAGAATTTAATGGTTTCCAATATGATTATCAAACTTGTTCCTCCCATAATGGGAAGATATCATGGTCCCAAAATTCATCTATATCTTTATGATAATTTCTCAGGGAATCTTGTGGAAATGGCCGGTTTTCATGCTCTCCCATTCACCTCACAAAAATACTACAACATGTTGGTATCTCCTATAAGCCCTGTAAAAAATAGAAATTTTTTCCATGATATTAAAAATAGTAATTGTTTCTAAGTGGAAGTAAATGTCTGTGAATATTAGTCATGTGGAATTAAATGTCCATTTCATTATATTTTAAATGTAATATTTTATAATACAAAAATAAAATTGAGTTTAGGTTACTTTTGAACTCTAATGGATATAGATCTCATATATTCCTTATACAGGTGGCAGAAAATGATTATTAACATAATTAGAGTCAGTGTAGCTCAATGGGGATGGTTTGAGGTTGTCAAGGTTGGGTCAGAGACCTTTAATATCCTGAATAGTTATTATTCAGTTTTGTTTCTCGAGAATCATATACAATCTCTTATATGTTTTTTGAAATAATATGAGTATTAGTCTTCCAAAATGATCACCAGTTCTCAGTATGGAATGAATTTTTGTTAAAGTAATTCAAAAAAGATAGGTGGATATACCCAAAAGATGTGGTTTGGGTATCAAGAAACAAAATGAAAAAAAATGATATGAATGTTATGTAATCATGGAACATATGAACCATAATCAAGGGAAGAAGTGTAGTTTAATTTATGGATTAAAATCCATCATGATGAGAAGGAAGGAAATCAATGATTGAGGACAAATTATATAAATTTAATAGAGGATAGTTATAAATGAATATGGAAATATTATATATGCATTCAATACGGTAAAAAATTTAATGAATTATTGATGAAAATGTGGACTTTTATTACTTTTAGTTTATTCAATTTTTGTTATTAATGAAAATTAAATGTTATACTACTCATGCAAAAAATGTCTTATGCACTTGTTGATGCTACCAATCTTGATGAAGAACATGTTTTTGATGATAAAAATAAAGAATTATTACGGGATCAGTATCATGTTGATAAAAAACCAATAAAACACAACATCATGGATTTAAAAAAATTAATAAGGCAAGAAGATAGGGTATAAAATTTATGGACAGTTGGAATCAATACAGCTGACCTATTTACCCCAACAAATCAATGTCCATTAGTTATCTTTCGGTCAATGTGAGGATGAATGTACTAAATTATATTGATTGATGAAACCCCATCCAACATGTAACATAATAAATACAATGGAATGGTATAATGATAATGTTATGATACAATTTCTCTATTTTATAAATAAATTTTATACCGAAACATTTATTTATGATTCATTTATCTTTGAAGATATTTTTATTTTAAAATATTTCTGTGTGAATTTTTTTAATGGTAACAGGAAAAGACTATATAGGTTTCAAGTATCTTCTTATGAAGTTACATATTATGGATTCTTAATTAAAATTAACTCCCCACCAAGAAGTTAGTTATGAAAAAATTATAAAGTATGAAAAATATAATTCTTTCATCAATATTCAAAATGTGAAATCAAATTAGCAGAATTACAATCGACAATATATTATGTGAAGTAATTTATTTTATCCTTCTTGATTAAAATTTATTAATTTATGAAATATTTAAATGGTGATAAAAATAAAGAACAACCATTAGAACCAATGTACCCATATGATGTAATGATGGTGTATAATTTATGATAGAACAAATTGGTATGTATTTTAATTCAAATATAAATATTTAATAATGATATGTGAAACAACATATGATCCATTTTTTATATGCATATTAATGAATCAAAATATGAATCCACAGTCATTCCACGTCATGTTTTGTGCAAGGAGGCTCATGTAAATAATGAGGGTAAATCAGTTGATGAAAATTAAAAAAAGTAATGGAAACATGTGTATGTATGATATAATTTTAATTCATTATGATTTATAATTATGTCACCTAAAAATATCTATTTATTTTCAGGTCTTTTTATATGTTATATATAATAAAATCAGCAATGACTCCCCCAGAAAAAAATCTACTTTAATTATTTTTTAGGCGGCCTAAGCAATATGGTGGAATTATAGGATTTGGTTTTGGAATCTAACCTCAAACATATTTAGAAACGATAAAAATGAATGAAGATACATATAATATGACGATGAATTTCATACAATAATAGAATCAGTAAAAGGTATTATTATTCATTCGGGTTTGGTAAAAAATGTAGTAAAAAGGATAGAAAAAACCCAGTGGTGGAGAAAAGTTCTTCACTTGAACCATATGATCCCACTTTTTTTGAGGATATTCATTCCCCCAACCACATTAAATAAACATGGTGATCAATTTTTTCATTAAAATATAAACTAAATTTGAATCAAACAACTCATGATAACTTTATTTTACTAAAATTATAAAAGGTATATTTGTATTTTAATTGTATCTGTCAACCCCCACACACTGTTGTGATGCTATGGGTATAATGTATAATATCTCAAGAGACATGATTCACCATCAAGACCTCCAAAATGAATACAAGATTGTGGGGATTGAGGTAACTTATTATATGCCTAATGAGTTTCTTGTCCCATAAGATTGTGTGAATATCACAATCATCAATAATGTTGTTGAATCATTTATATCATGGTATTATTATATTATAATGATACATGAGGTATGCATTTAAAAAAAATCAAACAAGAAACATGTAAAATTTGATAATAAAATGTTTTTCGTGAGGTATGATATCACATATGGATAAATTGGTAAGGAAATGAAGGGGTAAATCATGAAAATATATTGAATCGACTGAGAAAAAATAAAGCTTTTGATATTATCTTCTCCCCACCAGTTCTATAAAATCATATATTAGCATTACAACTCCATGCAGATAATAAATTTAGAGACAAAACAATTTCATAAATTGAAAATAAAGAATAAATGTATTGGAATTCCTTGAAAATTGAAATAGGTTTCAAGATTCGAAATGAGATTCACAAGCGTGAATAAATGGGTGTCTCATATATGAATACATACATAAGGTAATGTTTCATAATTTGTCTATCAAAATAGTGACCTAATATGTTTATTAATTTTAATGTCTATTCATATTTTATATAGTAGTTTGTATTAAAATAATATAATGCTAAGATCGTGTGAACATGATTTACATTCATTAATCACTGGATCATTTCTATGAAAAAACATGCTTTGGATTATGAATAAATTATGAGTAAAAAAGATGAGTTACTCAAAGATTTAAATCAAAAAATATATGACGATGAACTCTCTATGATGCCAAAAATGGAAAATTAAAACAACATAATCTAATCAAATAAATTATTTTATTTTATATTTTATTTACATGAAAGCCTTTTCTTTTTAGGGAGACTAGATGCTGATTACATAAAGTACAGACACCTGGAATATGCATTTTTTGGATCCAAGGTATGGATATCCAACAAACTAACCACACATGATGTGAATTATGAATTTGTATAAACACTGAAATCGAAATTTTATAGACAATCATAAAAATAGATATTTTAGTCTATGTTTTGACAAGAATTTTATTATGATATGGCAATCACTAAATAAAGGTTAAATAATAGAGTGATGTTTTGGTTTGAAGAGATAAATATTCTGGATTACTATAAATTGAAATTAATTAAAGTATATATAATAATATTTAACTATAAAAGAATTTGAAAACAATTTACATATTTTTTTCAATTTTTCTACAATGTTTGAAATAAGAAAATTGAACTTATTGTGGATATATTGATTTTGACTTTATTAGAGATATCATAAATTATAAAAATACCAACATCCCCCAACATGTAATTTTCGAGGGTAGTTATAATTTTAATAGTTATATTTCATAATTATTTTTTTATATTTTCTTAGTAATATCAAGATTAATAATATCCAATATACTCATAGAGGGGATAAATTTGTTTATAGACATGGGGGAATCACACTTTTTTTTAAAATCAATGCTGACAACAAATTTTGCAGATTACCTACTAAGTTTGTGATATAGTATGAGTTATGACTTACCAAATATTTTTGGTGTGTTGTGCATAAGTTTTATAATTCATAAATATTATTTTCGATATCATTATGAATGAGAAATATAATGGTTGAAATAAACTTTTTTAGAATAACTAAACAACACAAAATTAAATTATTAGTCAATGGAGGTGGTAGATGTGGAGGAGGAGGTAGAGTCGCAGTAAATGACTGAGTAGTATGATGAGGTATATAAATATATAGAGGTGAAGTTTAAGGATAAGGTGGATATGACAAAATATCTTACTAAAAAATAATTGTTTTTTGAAAAATGATGTCAAAAAAGGATCACACCAAGATTGTGTTTGAGATCAATAGTCGAAATGTAAAAACAACACTTGTCACTTATGTTAAGAATTTTTTTTCCAGATTATGAGGAAGATTATTGAAAATAAAATCACCAGTTGATTAAGATATTTTATACATTGTTGTAATCAACCTATAAGATAATTCTTTATTAGAAGTTTCAATTTCACTAAAACTGTCATTGAAGCGATATTTTTAAAACTCTCAATCATCAAATAGGTATACAATAAAACATAAAATTGTGAATAAATATGTTAGTACTCAACACCCAAATTTATAAGGTGTATAGGCGATCAATAGATAGAATACTATCATTAATATATCATTGTTTTTAAGGAGTGATAGTTTCATGGTATAAATTGTCTATTTAAAATTGACATTTTAAAACAAAACAAAAAAATCACTCAATGAAAACCAAGAAAAATGATCTAATTATCATGATAATTTGGGAAAATGATCCATAATTCATTTGTGACATATATGAATATGTCTCATCTCAAACCCACACATGATGTGACCTGTAGGGATCAAATTTTTTGTTTATAGTTAAAAATGGATTAAAAAACAAAAGTGGATTAATCAAAATAGATGAAACAAATTATTATTATTTCGGTTCTTCTGGATAATCTTTAATAAATCATTTGAGATATGTAGGAATCATTTTCACTTAAATTATACATATGGTGTGACCGGTATGAATCCACATAAAAGTTTTTATTCAAAATTGTCATAAATTTTAGTAAAAAACAGAAATTCTCAAAACTAATGAAATTAATTGGTATTGTTCTGGTAATTTATTAAAATGATCCATATTTAATTTTTTAGGTGTAATAATGTTCTAAAACCAGATCTAATAAGTGATGTGTCCAAGATGACTCAATGTGTCAGTTAATAGTTTGAAACTCATATTCTAATATGAATTATTTCAGTCACTAAAAACCTAGAGAATACAATTGGAATTCCAGGATAATTGAGGATAGAGATACATAATTCATATTGACATTTATGAATCAGTGACATGTCAAACATGCACACCATGGATCATATATAACTAAATGTTATTATTTATAGTTTAAAATTATTTTTTTAAACATATGTGTTGTACTCAAAACTAAGAAACCCATTTGTTTATTTCATACTCTATGTAAATGATCCATATGTGATTTGAGATATGTATAAATCATTATCACCTTATTATAAAAAATTGATTGACATGTATAAATCTTTATCATCTCAGATGGATTCTTTCTCTCCCCCTCATCTTATTTTCATTTATGGTATTGCATACATATATACATATTTTTTTATTTCCTTTATTATATTGTTTAATATGAATTTTCTTGTGCCATCTATTTCTCTCTCATCAATTTCAAGTGTGTCATATGAGGTATGTTTATTCTCAGCAATGCATGGTCAACTTCTAAACATGTTGTGTCATATAAAAATGTTTTATGGATCAATATTATTTCCAATGAATCACATGGATACTCAAGTAAAGATACCGCACACAATGATCAGTATGGGATATCATGATCCAATATCTCTTTCATTACTTTAATAAAGTTATTGTTGGGTTTGGACTTGACATCGAGTTGGGTGTGTATAGTTCCTCCTTTACACATTAGTTGTTTCCTTTTGTTATCTAGTTTAATTGTGCACATTTAACCACATTCATGGCTTTAGTGTAGATGTAATAGAGATTTTTTATTCCAAAGAACTATTTTGTGGACACATATGGGTGTTTCAGAATCGATACACTAGGAAAATGAATCCAATTTATAACATTAGTTCTTGGTTCTTGTTGACATCCCCTAGAATATGGAGGTATTATTCATATTGATGAAGCATATCCATCGACCAGGATGGTGATCCCTAGAGGGTTGGGTCATTCCTTTCATGTTTTAGGAGGTCTTCACACAATCATGAACAATCAAAAGGTTCAAAAACATATAGACTAAACATTAGATCCAATCATTCGAGGAATATGTGAGGATGTAATTTTAATTTAAATGACATCATATTTTTGGGTTTTTAACCAATGGAACGTGAGATGGTGGAATAATATATGACGACCCTATATAGTAGATAATATTTCATGATCTATGTTCATCAAGGGGTGTTCAGGTTTGACCCTGTTGATATGGGGTTTATAAAGGTCCTAGAAGAGCTCTAGGTGGTGGTTATGGTGTTTGAGGATGATGTTTTGACCATAATTGTACACCATCACTAGGTGGACTAAGTTAGGATTAATGAGATTCTCGTTGAGGGAAAAGTAAGTTGGGGGATGTTGAGAAATATAATAATGCTCTGCCTGAAATTATTCGAGGTATTATTTTTTTCCTTCAATAATGTAGTTACAATACTTATAGAAACAAGTGTGTGTCATTATTTATTTTTATAATAATTTTTTCTAGATTGTGATATTCCTATGATGAATTTAACTATTAAATTGGGTTTAGAGATTCATTTGGGGAATGATTCAACTACCACAAACATTTTCCAATGGTTCAATCTCTTTCTTAGTGGAGTATCAATCACATGCAATCTATTTGTAGATTCGATAAAGTATTTTGAAAAATTATATGTTTTCACTATCTCTCCATGATGTGTTATAGTAAGTTATACTAATGTAGTAGTGTTATATGTATATTTATTGATGAGTTTGTATTCTCTAGAAATTATTAGAAAGACCAATTAGATGATTGAGTTTCACTCATCAGAAAAATGTACATCATTTTATCTAATATTTAGTGATTTCCACCTATGTGAAATAAGCTGTTCATATATCTATTTTTCAATGGTATTGGTGGATATCAAGTATATCATCATCATTGAATATATAACACCACATTTATTGAGTAAGTTCGACATATGTATTCTCATGAATCCAGGTACTTTTATGTTATCTTATAAAACATACCAAATATTCCTTGATGAGATCCAAGAGATGAGAGTACCATTGGAATACCATTTGGGGACGATATTTATCAGACATAGTATGCCCCTATGGGGTCAACAAATTTTTTTCACTGAGAAGATGGATTTTAGCCAAAGGTTATGTGTTGATCATATTCTCTTGAATCAGGTGAAATTTACGATCAAATACTCATTTGCAAGGATTGATGACATTATTAACCTACTTATTTGTGTGTGATGTTTCTAGAAGGTCAAACAGAGGTTCAAGTATATCCAATTTTTTGTTTGTGTGTATGGAATTATAATGATGAAATTAAGACACATCCCTATGAATTATGAGTTCCTAGTGATTACATTTGGTGTGAATAATTCCCCTATTATCATCATTAGAATAATGAATCACATATTTTATCAATTCATAGAATAGTTAGTGAATGTATTTATTAAAATAATTATATATAATCTATATATTATTAGGATCACAATGACCATTTGAGGATGATTTTGGACATAAATTGGGACAAACAATTATGTGGTAATCTATTGATGTTCCATTTCTTTATAATATATGTTCACATTATAAGGAATGATATCTTTTAAAATGGTGTATATATGGAAAAGGAAACTGAAATATTATTTGTATCTTTAATACCACCATATAGTGTGTCATATGTGTGAAGAATACTCAAAATTGTATGGTTATATAAAGGATTATGGAAGAATTTTCCATGTTATAATATTATTTTTATATATTGACACACAAAGGGAAGTTATTTTCTTAAACAAAGTGATGTTTTAAGGCCTTTGATGAGATGAGGAATAGGTTGACCAGTGATCTTATTTGACAGCTATTAGAAGATGGGTTGAGTACATCATGTTATTCAATACATATAATGATATTATTGGGTGAGAGATGATTCAGATTAAAACAAGGATTAATTATGGGTCCATGTAGTTTAGAGACGATGAGAAAACATATTCTACACCTGACATATATATAGACTTACTGGTATTATCCCAAATGATATAGATGTGTTATATTCTACATGGGTTGTTTCGAGTTTATTCAGACAACTATATTCAAGGATATATCATATTCTATAGATTCCAAAACTGATGATAGGGTTGTTTGTTATTGTTCTTATATGATAATGGCATTGAGTTATATTATACTTCAATAAAGTGAAACATGCTGGAAAATTACATTTTTAAGGAATAATGATTATGATTGGGAGAGGATGTGTGAGGAAATTTGTCGTATTTATAGATGGATTGGGTGGATGATTGAGGGGATAAAATATAATTGAAAATAGTAGTGACTATAATTATTCACCTATGTGTGTGATATGCTCTATTGGGAGTCATCAATTTTGATATTCTACATGACCAGATATGTTTTGGAGATGCACCATATAAATTTTATGAATATGGGGAACTTGTCAGTTTCTTCCTATGAATTTTTATTTATTTGTTACTATGTTATATTAGGATGTGTTGATTAATTTGTAAACCTCCCAGTTAGTGTTCCATGTTAGATTGATGAATATGTACAAGGTCCTAAGATGACATTCCATGTTTTCAGGTATAAGGCTCAATTTTATTGTTTATTTTAATGATGCATAATATGTCAACAAGTGATGGTAGAGAATTACGTTCAAGTGGGTTTTATTTGAACTCTTCAAATCCTATAGTGGACATGGTAATACATGTCTATGTATTTTTAAGTGGATTTCATAGAAAATATGAGGATGAAATTTTATTCACGTGATTATAGACTGAATGAACAAGTCATCTAACACTCTATAATTTCAATAGATAAATGAAATATATGTTTTTTCCCTTTATATAACACTTCTATATTTTTAAAATGAAATTATTTTTGATATTGTATATGACACACAACATCGAACCAGAACTGTTCAAAAAATATTACTATATAATAATCATTATTAAAAATATTCCATTATGTTTTTTGGTGTGATTCATATTAAATAAATAATGAAATATATATAATGTCACTAATTGATAATAATTTGTAAATAATTTTTTAGTTAATAAGTTATCAATCTTTAATAAAGACATTATATTCCTAAAAAAGTCTTCAATATTATTTTTTTGATGAAAATGAAATAATTTATATTTACAAAATATTTAAAATCTATTAGATAAATTGAAATTTATTTTTTAAACCATCATATAAAAATTAACATAGAATTGAATTGGTTTAGTTTTATAAAGTGGTGGATTTTTTAGTGATTAATAAATAAAATTATGATTTTTCAAATACTATTATTTCTTATTATAAAAAAATAATTAAAAAAGATAAATTTATTATGTATTTGGTCATGAAGATCCATATGAAACATTTTATTTATATTATTCAAATTCATTTCCTTATAATTTTCAATTTTTAGGATCTGGGCTGTAACACCCGAGACTTTTATGAGAAATATTTTGTTTTTATGTTATATAAATCATCAAAGGTATCTTTCACTACACACAACACTAGATTGGCTTGCTTTACAAGCAACCACGGCCTTCCTCGATAGCTTGCGTCGTACGCAATACCGAGTTTCACTAAACAACGATATGCTATTAAAATATTATTATAAATAGCCATTATGAATATTAATAACCACTTTTTAAAATTTTGTAAATTTTGTTTTTCAAAATGGACTTCATATTTGTATTAAGAATATCGAAATTAGCTTAGGGGGAAATTTTTCTACTTTTCGGATAACTTTCATTTTTTGATGAATAGTGAAAATTACTAAATTTTAATTAAAAACAACCTTTTTAATCAAAATAATTAATAGTGATAAATTATTAATTTTAGTGGTTTTAAAGTATATTTATAATATATTTTTACAATTTAATACAATGTTGGTCATTGGATGTAATTTCACATTTAAACCAGACATAAACAAGTGTCAATCTTTTGATAGTTATTATCTCTTAAGAACACGCTATTTGTGTTGACGACGGTAATTAATTTTTAAATCAATTAATGAAACTGATATGTTTTGTTTTTGGTAAAATAGACATCATTTTTGTGTTCATAATATTAAATATAGCTTAGGCCTAATTTTTTGTATTTTTCTGGAAACTTTCATTTTTTGATAAATAGTGAAACCACTAAGTGGTAGTTAAAAAAAAGATTTTTTCATAAAACATAATTTTACTGCTTCTGTGAGTGGAATTTCAAATATCCGAGAGACACGGTTGATGTCAGTAAGTAAAATGTGGTTTAATGAGATGAAAATAATTTTTGGTGAATAGTAACTTTTTTCTTTTTTTTACCTCGGTTAAAAGTCAATAGGGTAATTAAGGGTACACATGATATTATTATTACCCTAACACATGTCCTAATTCTATTGGATAAGAGTGATTCGACCAAAAACAACATTAGGAATAAAATATGACCATTTAGGCCCACATGGATTAGATTAGGACATTTATAATTAATTTATTTAAAGAAGGGTTAAAATAGTTAAAATCAATGTTTAATAAGTAAATCATTTTTAATATAGGGTTATACATAAGATAAATTCGACTATAAATATTCATTAGAAAGCTAAAAATATTTACTACATAATTTTTTTTTAAATTTTTAGACTTTTAATACGTTAATTTATTTATGACACAAATATGATGCAGTAATTATCTTATTAATAAAATATTGACATAATTGATGTTATAAATACCCAAATAAATATAATTTGAGACTTTTTATGAATTCAAATAATTTTCTCGGTTAATATGACATGATATAATTGATTTAATTATCTTTGTTCTAACTAATAATTCTGTTATGATTTTCACAAAAATGAATTAATAAATAGTGTCAAAATTGACATAAAATAGTTTTTAAAAAAAATATTATATTATTAATTGTTATTTTATTCCTAAAAATATACGGTTCAGCCAAATAACTTAGATAAGGTTATATATATTAATAATAAACAACTTGGAGTTCGTTTGGCTGCTTATAGTAAGTATATTAACCTTATAGTATAAGAACACAAGAAGACACAGTAAAAGTAAAATTATTTAACATAATGTTAAATCTAAATGATAAGGTTAAAATAGGAACCTAAACTTGTCTAAATTCTATTGGATGAGAGGATTTAGACCCTTCCCCACCTTATCTTATAAATAAATCAATTTGGAGCTATTTAAAACCGAATTTGGCTTTATAATAAAATAATATTTTTAGTTATTCCAAAGGTGCCCCTCTCCACCCTTATAAAAGGGCACCTCCTCCCCCTCTTCCTCACACCACTTTGAGCCTTCAAGCTCGGCCAAACCCTATCCATTTCACTTCCTCACTTCCCTAGAAACATCCTAGAGGTCCTGGTATTCTTCAAAGACCAATTTTAGTGCCCTAAGAGGAGGACTCAAAAAGACACTTCAAAGAAGAGGTAATGTCTGTTACCGATTCTTTCAACTTTATTTCTTCTTCCACTTGTTCTTCTTAGGTTGTTTCATTATGAAGTAATAACATAAGTATCACTCATATACTGATATGTTATTAAAAGTATGAAACAACCATATTTCACCATCTATCCATCCTACGGAAAACGAAATCACCGCACGTTCGTACGTATGGAATACCGTCTCTACGCTGTGGTGTAATCTATTTTCCACCACCACCTTACATAGAAGGGTATAATGGTGTAAATAATAACTATATATGATTATTTTAATGTGATATTGATTCTGAAATAGTATACATACACTCCAATACAGTCCCACGATCATGAGAATGATATCATCTCTCGTGCGTACGTACGGACTACCGTCTCCACGACGCGATGAGATTCATTCACCACGTTAACCATTCATGAATGATTATAATGTATATATAATAAGTAATCATGAAATATATGACATAATAATGATACTGAATTTATGTGTATATATATGTATGTCATCTACTTAATTCCATTCAACTCAATAAGGAAACGAAAACAGCGTTCATGCGTACGTACGGCCTACCGTCTCCATGAACGGTGTATCTCTTTCCATTTACTGATTTATTATATATATGTATAATCTGAATATATATTATATATAAATCATGTATTATATTCTGGAATTAAGTAATCATGATCTATGTAATCATATGAATAATTACAAGTCAAAACACAGACGACAAATGAAACGATTTTACCCAAAACGCTCTTTAACATGGAATTTACAAAAGAACGGGTGAAATAAAGTCCTAAATGAACCATATATGATATCATAACAATGAGTATGATTCTGGAATAATTCAATGACATTATTTAAATCATTATACAGGAGGTTCAGACACTTAAGAAGAAAATCAGACCTAAGGGAAGGGAAATATCACAATCTCATTTCTATCCGAGATTGTTTATACTTTGGAATTTACTGGGGTGAATTTTATCATCCACATCCATGTTTCCTCAATATTTAATATTTAAATCATTATAAAATATTTTATATCCAATTTTACCCTTCGGTGAGTTTCTAGTAAAAGATATGAAAGGAATCTTTTGTCGTTTTTCGTACGAGGTACTTTTTGACTTTTCCGACAAAAGTACGAGAAGAATGTTTTCTTTTAATTTATACGGCATGAATGGATTTTTAAAACATCATTTCCAGGAAGATATCTTTAAAAGTTTTCGGGTTTATTTTTAATCAACTTTTTTTAGTTTAAAATTGTATGACATGTTAAGAAATGAAAATTTATTTGATGTAGAAAGGATATTTTCCTCAAGAATGGAGTTCAAGTGTTTTATCAAAATTATTTTCCATATAATATAATAAAGGATTATGTTTATATCCCTATTATTACATTGATTTGATTATGTTGTGATGGAATTATTTTTATGAATTCCTTTATCTTATATGAATTGTTTTATGATGTCACGATGTTTAATATTCCCATTATTTATTACATGGGTTATGCTATGATGTATGATTTATTATTTTGTGGCACACATAAGAATGATATAATTATGAGATGGGTGGGACCTATATCTCTCTCCAATGCATTGGGTAAAGATTTGATATCTCATGAGATAGAAATGGTTGGAACGGCAGGTTAAACCGGTTCAGAAAAACAGGACTGAAACGAGGAGTGAACTCGGTTCAGAATTGGACTTTGTCCACTAATATAGTCTTGGAAATGAGTCTTGACTAATAGGAAATGATTATCTATGATTATGTGTGTATTCCATAACGTTATGATTATTGGGATTACATTTCACTACTATGATTTATCCCATGTTATGATATTATGATCTCTTTTGCAGGTTAAGACTTCCAAAATGTTATGTTCTTATGAATATGATGTGATTGATATTTCTTTTGTTTACCCTTAATGATCATTTGAGATCACCCTTTTATGCTTTCTTTTCCCCAGGATACAAAGAAAGGTTTTAGGCTTAAAAAAAGAAGATCTTTGTGGGAGATGTGGAATATCTTTCACCAGGATTAGAAGATTATATTCTGAGTTTCCAAAGACACTAAAATATTACGGTCCTTGTGTGTGTGTTTTTTGTTATGTACTAAGTATTCTGAAAAAGTAATGTAATGTCCATGTAAGTCAAGATTTGGGTCTCTACAGTTGGTATCAGAGGAAAGGTTTAGTCAAACTTTGGAAACTAAGATGTGAAAACGTTAGTGAGATCCCTAGAGATATTTCTAAGGTATATCTAGGGATGTCCCTAAGGATAAGTATACGTATAGGATATAGTCCTAGAACTAAGGTAAAGATCATATAATTTAACCTAAAATGTTATATATTGAAGGTACTCCCCCTTTATTATGTTGTTTTCCCTAGCATGATTTTTTCCTCTCACACTATTCTTTTTGGGTTTTAGACGATGGCTGGAACCCGAAGGAACCGTGTTGATCAATGTAATGGACAATGCAATGATTTTCCATCTGAAAAAACAAATGTTAAGGGAGATGGAATGCAAAATCTTATTGCAATACTTACACAAGAAATGAATCATTCTGGACTTACAAATGAGCAGATAAGGGAAAAATATTCTATTGAGTCCTTCATGAGGCAATGTCCACCTTCTTTTAGTGGGTCTTCTAATCCACATGTTGTTGAACAATGGATCAGTACCACTGAAAAGATATTTTCAGTTCTTCAATGTTCTGAACATGATAAAGTCATCTTAGAAGAATATCTTTTGGAAGCTGAAGCTGATCAATGCTGGAATCTTATCAAGAATACGAGGTCAAGAGATGAAATTGAGTCCATGGAATGGGACGAGTTCAAGAACTTATTTTTCAATAAGAACTTCCCTCGTATTCTTTGAACAAATATGGAGAAGGAGTTTCTTGAACTAAAGAAAAAGGATGATAAATGTGTTTGTATATACGAAGCGAATTTTACAAGGCTTGCAAGGTATGCATCTGGATTTATCATCCAACTTGAAAGTAAAGTTGATCGATTCTTCAGTGGCTTAAAACCAAATATTCGAAGGGAATTAACTATAAGAGACCTCAGTAGCTATGAAGAAATTGTGCGCTATGCTATTAAGGTAGAAATGGAAGTTGGTGTTACATATTCATCTCATGGTTTTTATAAGAAACGAAAGATGGAGTTCCAGGAGAAATCTCAGAATAATGGTGAAAAGAAGATGAATGTTTCCTTATGCTCAAAGTGTGGAAAGAATCATGGTGGAGATTGTATTAAAGGGACTAGAAAATGTTTTAAGTATGGAAAAGAAGGTCATCGAGCAGCTGAATGTCGAAGTAATGGAAAAAGGGTTGCTAATGGTGTGAATAATGAAAAGACTGTAGAGAACGCACCAACAACACTTCAATGATTCAAGTGCAATGAAATGGGGCATTATGCTAATCAATGCCCTAATCCAAGGGTTTATGATGATCGTCATGAGCAACCACTTAAGGAAAAGGACAAAGGGATGTCACATGTGATCACTATTGGCGATGTTGAATATGACAACGATGTGGTGGAATGATTAAGTGTTTATGTAATGGGATTCCAAAAGAATGTTGTATATAGTATCGTGGAATATTGGAATATTTATGTATTGGTCTATCATGGTTTTCAATAATTTTATGGTACCGGTAACCATGGGAAGTGATTGAAATATTTTTGGTAAGCAGATGATATGCGCATAATGAAGGGATAAGGAAAAAATGAAATGTTTGACAGTATTCATGAGCTGATGATTGATATAAGGACTAAGTGATATCATGGTTTGAGTATAAATAATTTTGAGGATTTTGGTTTGTGGAAAGTGTTAACTTTTAACTGCATTCATGTTTTCACTAAGGTTCAATGGGTATTCATTCTTCAAGAGAATACATGATTAAGGTATTCACATGTTTGTAATTTGACCAACAAGATATATCTTATGATATATGGGGGATAAATGATGGCATTCACGTGATTGTTATATGACATTTCAAGTAATCATTTTCTTTATACTATGAGCTCGGACCAAAATATTTTAGATAAGCCTAAATATTGGAATGGATTATGTTGGACATAAGTTAGTATTGTTTAAGGATAGAAATTTTTTCGATATTATTGATGGGATGTTATAGTAATATAGCTTTATAAAAAGGACAACCTGCAGGACGGGCGACAACCCATCGCGTCGGACAAGGCTATGGGAATCGAACCCACAACCGAAGTGTGGCTGGCCTTTATCGCCTACCACTGGCCTACAGGAAGTCCCTGGTTAGTAGAAACTAGTTTTATTTTTTTACATGGTATGATATATGAAGTATAAGTTCATTCTTGGAATCGTATACGATTAACCTCACCATAGATGAACTTATGTATATTTGAAATATTTTCTAACATTTTGTTTGAAACAGATGGAATGACCCATCATTCTATCACATGATCTATTGACACTTCATGAATAAAAAATTCAACTTCATTTCCATAAGAGATGAAGTGGAAATTGTTCAAAGCACGAACAACAGTGATATTGTACCAAAATAAATTAAGTATTTATTCTAATTCAAATTCTTCAACTTTAGGGAAATGATCTTGAAAACCAAAAATGTTGTCCTAGTGCTCTTATATCTGATGAATTAGATGGTACCTTAGATCGTCACAAATTTATGTCTTTGTGATTGCTGGCTTTTCCATAGCCATGTTCTCTACCACTCTCCATTAGAACATGATGGTTAGATTTCTCTTCCATATCCATATATCCAGCTATGTGGAAACCCAGTGATTAGTTTATTTGGGTAACCATTACGTTTAATACATTTTCTCTTAAAGATTGGTTTTGGTATTACTTTTTACGATGTGGGTTTCTATTAAAGAATATTTCGAGTAGTAAACCATTTATAACCCCGACGAATTTCGAGGGCGAAATTCATTTTAAGGGGGGTAGAATGTAACACCCGAGACTTTTATGAGAAATATTTTGTTTTTATGTTATATAAATCATCAAATGAATCTTTCACTACACACAACACCAGCTTGGCTTTCTTTAAACGCAACCGCGGCCTTCCTCGATAGCTTGCGTCGTACACAATATCGAGTTTCACTAAACGACGATATGCTATTAAAATATTATTAAAACTAGCTGTTATGAATAGTAATAACCACTTTTTGAAATTTTTGAAATTTTGTTTTTCAAAATTGACTTCATTTTTGGATTCAGAATATCGAAATTAGCTTAGGGTGAAATTTTGGTACTTTTCGGATAACATTCATTTTCTGATGAATAGTGAAAATTACTAAATTTTAATTAAAAACAACCTTTTTAATTGAAATAATTAATAGTGATAAATTATTAATTTTAGTGGTTTTAATATATATTTAGAATATATTTTTACAATTTAATACAATGTTGGTCATTGGATGTAATTTCACATTTAAACCAGAAATAAACAACTGTCAATCTTTTGATAGTTATTATCTCTTAAGAACACGCTATTTGTGTTGACGACGGGAATTAATTTTTAAATTAATTAATGCAACTGATATATTTTGAATTTGGTAAAATAGACATCATTTCTGAGTTCATAATATCAAATATAGATTAGGCCTAATTTTTGGTGTTTTTCTGGAAACTTTCATTTTTTGATGAATAGTGAAACCACTAAGTGGTAGTTAAAAAAATGAATTTTTCATAAAACTTAATTTTACCGCTTATTTTAGTGGAATTTAAAAATTCCGAGAGACACGGTTGATATCAGTAAGTAAAATTTGGTTCAATGAGATGAAAATAATTTTTCGTGAATAGTAACTCTTTACTTTTTTTTACCACGGTTAAAAGTAAATAGGGTAATTAAGGGTAAAAATGATATTATTATTACCATAAAACATGTCCTAATTATATTGGATAATAATAATTCGACCCAAAACAACATTAGGAATAACATATGTCCATTTAGGCCCACTTGGATTAGATTAGGACATTTATTATTAATTTATTTAAAGAAGAGTTAAAATAGTTAAAATCAATGTTTAATAAGTATATAATTTTTAATATAGGGTTATACATAAGATAAATTCGACTATAAATATTCAATAGAAAGATAAATATATTTCCTACATAATAATATTTTATTTTTAATTTTTAGACTTTAAATAAGTTAATTTATTTATGACAGAAATATGATGCAGTAATTATCTTATTAATACAATATTGACATAATTGATGTTATAAATACCCAAATAAATATAATATGAGACTTTTTATGAATTACACTAATTTTATAGGTTAATATGACATGTTATTATTGATTAAATTAACCTTTTTAGAACTAAAAATTTTGTTATGATTTTCACAAAAATCAATTAATAAATAGTGTCAAAATTGACATAAAATAGTTTTTAAAAAATATTATATTATTAATTGTTATTTTATTCCAAAAAATCTAAGGTTCGGCCCAATGACTAAGATAAGGTTATATATATTAATAATAAACAACTTGGGGTTCGTTTGGCTTCTTATAGTATGTTTATTAACCTTATAGTATAAGAACACAAGAAGACACATTAAAATTAAAATTATTTAACTTAATGTTAAATCTAAATGATAAGGTTAAAATAGGAACATAAAGTTGTCTAAATTCTATTGTAAGAGAGGATTTCGACCCTTCCCCACCTTATATTCAAAATAAATCAATTTTGAGCTATTTAAAACCGAATTTGTCTTTATAATAAAATAATATTTTTAGTAATTCCAAAGGTGCCCCTCTCCTCCCTTATAAAAGGGCACCTCCTTGCCCTCTTCCTCACACCACATTGAGCCTTCAAGATCGGCAAAACCCTTCCCATTTAACTTCCCCACTTCCCTAGAAACATACTAGATGTACTGGTATTATTAAAAGACCAATTTTAGTTCCCTAAGAAGAGGACTCAAAGAGCCGCTTCAAAGAAGAGGTCATGTCCGTTACCTATTCTTTCAAAATTATTTATTCTTCCATTTATTCTTCTTAGGTTGTTTCATTATGAACTAATAACATCAGTATCACAGATATACTGATATGTTATTATAAGTTTGAAAGAACCATATTTCACAATCTATCCATCCTACGGAAAACAAAATCACCACGCGTGCGTATGTACGGAATACCGTCTCCACGCCGTGGTGTAATCTATTTTCCACCACCACCTTACTTGGATGGGTATAATGGTGTAAATAATTACTATATATGATTATTTTAAAGTGATATTGATTCTGAAATAGTATACATACACTCCAATACAGTCCCACGATCATGAGAATGATATCATCGCTCGGGCGTACGTACAGACTACCATCTCCACGACGCGATGAGATTCATTCTCCACGTTAACCATTCATGAATGATTAAAAAGTATATATAATAAGTAATCATGAAATATATGACATAATAATGATAATTTATTTATGTTTATATATATGTATGTCATCTACTTAATTCCAGTCAACTCAATAAGGAAACGAAAACAGCGTTCATGCGTACCTGTGGCCTACCGTCTCCATGAACGGTGTATTTCTTTGCATTTACTGATTTATTATATATATGTATATTCTGAATATATATTATATATAAATCTTGTTTTATATTCTGGAATGAAGTAATCATGATCTATGTAATCATATGAATAATTACAAGTCAAAACACGGATGACAAATGAAACGATTTTACCCAAAACACTCTTTAACATGGAATTTACAAAAGAACGGGTAAAATAAAGTCATAAGTGAACCATATATGATATAATAACAATGATTGTGTTTCTAGAATAAGTCAATGACATTATTTAAATCATTATACAGGAGGTTCGGACACTTACAAAACAAATTAGACATAAGGTAAGGGAAATATCACAATCTCATTTTTATCCGAGATTGTTAATACATTGGAATTTACTGGGGTGCATTTTATAATCCACATCCATGTTTCCTCAATATGTAATATTTAAATCATTATAAAACACTTTATATCCAATTTTACCCTTCGGTGAGTTTCTAGTAAAAGATATGAAAGGAATCTTTTGTCATTTTTCGTACGAGGTAATTTTTGACTTTTCCGACAAAAGTACGAGAAGAATTTTTTCTTTTAACTTATACGGAAAGAATGGATTTTTAAAATGTTATTTCCAAGAAGCTTCCTTTACATTTTTTCAATTTTATTTTTAATCAACATCTTTTAGTTTAAAATTTTATGACATTTTAAGAAAGGAAAATGTTTTTGAAGTAGAAAGGATATTTTCCTCAAGAATGGAGTTCAAGTGTTTTATCAAAATTATTTTCCATCTAAGATAATAAAGGATTTTGTATCTATTGCTATTATTACATTGATTTGATTATGTTGTGATGGAATTATTTTTATGACTTCCTTTATCTTTTATGAATTGTTTTATGATGTCACAATGTTTAATATTCCCATTTTTTATTACATAGGTTGTGCTATGATGTATGGTTTATGATTTTGTGGCAGACATAAGAATGGTATCATTATGAGATGGGTGGGACCTATATCTCCCTCCAATGCATTGGGTAATGATTTTATATCTCATGAGATAGACATGGCTGAAACGACAGGTTAAACCGGTTCAGTAAAACAAGACTGAAACGAGGAGTGAACTCGGTTCAGAAATGGACTTTGTCCACTAAGATAGTCTTGGAAATGAGTCTTGAATAATAAGAAATGATTATATATGATTATGTTTGTATTCCACAATGTTATGATTATTGGGATTACATTTCACTACTATGATTTATCCCATGTTATGATATTATGATCTCTTTTGCAGGTTAAGACTTCCAAAATGTTATGTTCTTATGAATATGATGTGATTGATATTTCTTTTGTTTACCCTTACTGAGCATTTGAGCTCACCCTTTTATGTTTTCTTTTCCCCAGGATATAAAGAAAAGTTTTAGGTATAAAAAAATAGAAGATCTTTATAGGAGATGTGGAAGATCTTTCACCACGATTAGAAGATTATATTCCGAGTTTCCAAAGACACTAAACTATTACGGTCCTTGTGTGTATGTTTTTTGTTATATACTAAGTATTCTGCAAAATTAATGTAATTTCCATGTATGTTAAGCTTCGGGTCTCTACGTGGGAAAATGTTTTTAATGCTGAAAAAGCTGCTTTTCTGCAGAAAGTTTTTCAATACATAATGTTATTCCTTTTTTTCATTAAAATATATCCTTTTAAAGTAATGCATAATTTAATTTGAAATATTATTCATATGTATTTTGAATTTAAAATCATTTAATGATGACTTCTTGTCACATAGTTAATATAAGATCATCTATTTATTATAAAACACATTTCAAGAAATATTGATTTTCATTATGTTTTGAGGGATTAATTTTAAAACTGAAATAATAAAATTAATTTAGTTTAATTTGAATAAATTGAATATGTATTTTTAATAATATTAATTAATATTATTTAATAAGGAAAAATATAAATTTTTGTTATGTTTAATATTAAAATGTGTAAAAAAACATTAATATAATAGGGAAACTAAAATGGTAAAATTGAGTAAACTTAGAGTAAAAACGAATAGAATTATTATATAATATTTAATTTCCAATGGTGGAAATTTTTATTTACCATGTCACCTCTACACTCTATTATATTTATTTTTTGGAATGTTTCTTGAGAGTGACATTCCATTATTGGTTTGTTTTTTGGTATTTACAAAGATTCCACTATGTCTCACTTACAAAAGGGAACCACCTATCCACTATTTTAAAAAATTATAAATCATTTTGGTTAAAATTATATATAAAAAAATAATATCATTACATCCATCCCCATTTCCAATAGGTACTTATAATTATTATTCTATTATATAAGGCTTTAGTTTTAATCTTAAATAGGGGATCCTAATAAGACATATCACTTTGAATTGAGAATATTTCATTTATTTCTTCTTCAAAATCCTTTAAATATCTTTAAATCATAGTGATATAATAAAATCAGTTTCTCATAAACACTAATATGTTATTATTTTTTAGGAATTACATATACCCATATATTCTTACATCAAATGGAAAACGAAACCATCGTTCGTGTGTGTAGTAGAATATCACCACACAAAGTGATGTAATTCATTTTCCATCCCCACCTCTAATATATTTGATGTTGGATTTAATTATTATACATTCTATTAATGAAACATTTATCTCTATAAAGAATTAATATATCATATACCTTCTTACCATACCATCAATTTAAAATGGTAATGTATCTCATGTGTACAGATGACATTTGCATATTGAAGTGATGTGATAAATGTTTTTATTATCATTTTACATGGATAATATTTTTAATTTTATAAAAAGAGTTAATATGATTTTTATGAATTAATTATAATTATAGAATCCTAAAATAACACTTACCTTTGTGCATATGATTTGGTGAAAAATGGAAACATTATTCATTCGTACATACAACCAATTGTCTCCATAATTGTAACCTAGTTCATTTTTCAAAACCATTTTAGGGGATAATATTAAATTTATAATTGATATATAAAAATTAAAATTATATCATTATTATTATTCTAGATATGATGGAAAAATAAACTATTTTACCACGTTCAACACACAATTATCATTTAGAAAATATCACACTATGTATCCTTAAAACACACAATTTGGAAATCACAAAATAAGTAATTATATATGTCATTAAAGTTATTAATGTAAATTGTTTATGTATAAGGTATTATACATGGATGATTTTATAAATGGAAAAAATAATTGATATATTATTATTATATTAGATATAAATACATACATGGAATCTGTGTACTCGAGGTAATGGTTTTAATCTCAAAATATCCTTTTATGAGACACATGTTATTTTCTGAATACAATATATTTGGAATTTTAAATATAAGGAAAAATTAATATTTCAAATATTTTATTATTATTATTCACTAAATTTTATCTTATAATCATGTTCTCTATCTCTTTCTGTTTCATGTAATTTTTATTAAGACATTTCATAAATTGTAATGGAAATCATATCTATGTTCATTCACTAAATAATTTTTAATTGTGTGATTTTTTTTATATGGTGCACATTCTACCCACATTAAATATTATACCATGAATATTTTATACATAATTTTATTTTCTGTTATATTTTAATTATTTCACCCATGGGGATTTGTCTTGAATGTTACAAAGTGGCAAGGTATTTTAGTAATCAAAACCGTTAATTGGGTAAAATTACTTATTTATCTATTTAGATATTTAAAAAACAATTTATGAAAATTAACTAATTTATCTTTTATTTTACTTTTTTAGAATTAATAACTTTTGAAAATCTAAAAAAATCACTAATTATTTGTCACATGAATAACGAAGTCTTTGAATTGTATTCTCATTTCACCTTTATTTACATGAGAGATTTATTTATTCACCTCTTATTTAATTTGTGTGGTGTATATACTATCCATTTGTTGTTAAATATATTGATTTTATCTATCTTCATTGTATTTAAATTTTCATGTGATTTTTATTTTGTAATATAGTTTATGATTCAAATGTTACCAATGTAGTATGGGTATATTTAAAAATCTCACCATTATTAGGGATTATTGATGATTCAATTTCCATTGAAGGTATATATTTGATCATTGTCTAATAAGTACCATTAATTTTCACCTCCCATAGATATTTATTATTTTTTAATTGATTATTATCATTTTCATCTATTTGATATATTAAATGTATGAGAAAATGATTTTATGAAAGGAAAACAATATTAATATTCTCTTTTGAAAATCCATTTACTTCTATGTCCATGTTTCATAAAAATAATTTCAATATTTTAATACCATTAAGCTTCTAAAAATTATTTTTTACTCATGGTAGACTTAAAAAATGGTTTAAAGGGAATCATCTTGTTTTATTAAATGTTGTAATGTTTATAATTTACTGAAAATGTTAATGGAATATATCTTTTATCATAGTCCACCAGAACAAAATATCATACCACTATGAAAAATGATTTCATTTAAGCTTCCCTTACTTGTATTGATGATTCCTTTAAAATAAAATTTTTTTCTTAATATTTTGAAATCAATTAGTTTTTAAAAGTTCTTATCAATGTGAAAAAGGTAATTTTCTTTGATGATATTCCATGTAATATTTTAAAGTCATTTTCATAAATGTTAAAAAACATCGATATTGGGAATTTCTTATAAATTATTTATATATGTATCTCACATATATAACTAGCATATTATACCTTACGTTTACAGGGTAATAAATTAATAATCTTACTTTCTCAAACGAATTCATTATTATATTTCTAGTGATTATGATAAGAGGAATTATTATGAAACACATATTATTTACATTGGTTATTCATATGTCATTACTTATGATTTACTTCATTTTTTCTTAAAAATAATAATTAACATTGTATGTTTGGTGTAGCCAGATAGAGATCCAAATTATTTTATAAATATGTAGTCTCATGAGACATCATATGTGGTATTAATGTGTAAACATAATTCATGTTGGTATTTTTTTTCCATATGTGATATTATTTATGATGTTAGAATCAAATCATGTTTATTTGATGTTACATATTTCTAAATCAATTCCTATGTTTCCATGATCTTATTACAAAATGTTATTTTTTTTATTCTCATATGTAATTAACCATTTCACCTTTATTTTATGATAATATGTTATTCCTTTGAATAACATTTTATGTTCCCACATCTTGTTAATTCCCTTACTAGTCATTTAGATCACTCCTTTTATCTATGTATTGCCTCTATTATCCGAAGCATTTTTAGGAGATCAAAAGTATAGAGGATCTCATAATGTAAAATAGAATAATATAATGATTTATTTTAGTATCACTTTGATGAATATGACATTGTATTTCCAATACATATAGAATTCCTATAGATGGGTTTTAATTAATGTATGATTGTTCTAAAAATAATGTAAAAATATGTGTAAAAGGAAGGGCATTCTATAGTTGGTTTCAGAGAAACATCATGTTATTTTTGCGAATAAGAATATAATAATTAATTGACATCCCTAGTTATGAGTATAAGGATAAGAAAAAATATATGAAAAATATCATGAAATTTTAATTAATTATATAGTGAGTGTGTTTTATATAATTACTTTCTTTTCGGGATAATACAAGTTGATGTGGATCTGTTATAATTTTAACAATGGGTAATAACCTTAAAATAGGTTCATTGAGATTGAAATTATCATCCCATGGTTCATAAAATAGGCTTTTCCTCACAAATTCTACAACACTCCTTGGGGTTATGTTTTCTACAATCACCAAAACCTTGAAAACAGTTATGATGTACATGAAAAAATAGTTTGGTTAAAAATTACAAATTGGAATAATTACCATTGATATCTTATATCTTAAGACATAGCCATTGTATTGGAGGGAATGGAAATAAATAACTAAAATATGATTATATATGTTTTTTTTAAATGTTTTTACTTTTATCTAATAAAAGATAAAGGCTTAAAATACAGAAAGAATTCAATTTTAGGCGTATATGCCCTAGTTTTCACTAAAGGTTCACTTATCGCCATTTGATGGAGAACCGTCATTAAATATTGTTTTTTTCACTCTTATACATTATATTGGACCAAATAAAACTATTCTTTAGAATCGGGACATCAAAATTTACTTTGTGTAAATTTTTGGTATTTTTCTGATAAAGTTCATTTTTTTAATGAATAGTGTAAAATGTTGTATTTTAATTCAAAACAACTTTTTAATCTCATTTATTTATATGATTAGATTATCTTTTGAATTCGTTTTATAGTGAAATTAGAATATATTTTTACCATTATATCCAATAGTGGTCGTTAGAATTAATTTCACTTTGAAATCGGACTTAAACTAGTGTCAATCATTTGATACTTATTGTTTCATAAAAACATGTTATTTGCTCTAACAGCGGGAATTAATTTTTAAATTAATTAATGCAACTTATATGTTTTGAATTTTTTAAAATGGACTTCATTTTTGAATTCGGAATATCAAATATTTCTTAGGGTGAATTTTTGGAATTTGTCTGAAAAACTACAATTTTTGATGAATAGTGAAACCACTATGTAGTACTTAAAAAACTGATTTTTCGTTTAAATGAAATTTTAGAACCTCTGTGTTTTGAATTTCCAAAATCCGACATACATGGTTGTCATTAAGAATTAAAATTTGGTTCAATTGGATTAAAATAATTTTTTGGTGAATAGTAACTTATTAAGTTTTTAATCGCGATTAGAGGTAATTAGTGTAATTTAAGGTAAAAATAATGTTGTAATAATATGAAATGATCTTGACACACATCCTAACCTCATTGTATGTGTCATGGGAGACCAATAAAATCCATGGGTCAACTTGGGGACCCCATTAAGCCACATTGGTTGGAAAATGACATTAATAACTTTTTATTTAATGTTAAAATAAAAATGTCACAAACATGAGTTGTTTTACTAAAACAATTTTTACATGGGGTTATACAAATAATATTTTTGACTATAAATATTAATTGGAAAGGTAAAAATATTTCCTACATCATAGTATTTGTTTTATAATTTTTAGACATTAAATAAATTAAATTATTTATGACACCATGATGATGTAGCGATTACCTCATTATTTAACGATTTAAATAAAATGGAAAGATAATGTAAAATATAAGACCTACACATGTAAAAAACCTATTGGATTGGTGGATTTCTAACCCTTATCACCTTATACTCTAAACACATTAATGTGGGACCATTAAAATCCGAAACTCATTCAATAATAAAGTAACACTTCCTTACTTTCCAAGGGTACCCCTCCTCTCCTCTTATAAAAGACCCCCATCTCTACCACCTTACCCACACTTCCAAAGCCTTTGGCTTGGCCAAACCCTGCCCATTTCGTCTCTCCACATCCCTCT
Source organism: Viscum album (assembly GCA_963277665.1). NCBI lineage: Eukaryota > Viridiplantae > Streptophyta > Magnoliopsida > Santalales > Viscaceae > Viscum > Viscum album. Next base: position 692,071,056 of record OY728122.1, read on the forward strand.
ACTACTCTTTGAAGCCCCACATTGGGCAGAAGTCTTCCCAAGGAAGCCTTTGAGCTCAGATCTAAGAGAGTTACCCGATTTTAAGGTGATGTCTTCAATTGTGTTCTTTTGTTTTATTTTGCTTCTCCACACCCATAAACTCTTTTAATTCATTTCTTTTGTAACAAATACAGTATCATAAATATACTAGGATGTTGTTATAATAATTATTCGAGCTACAAAAACACACACCTTCATCTAATGGTTGAAGAACATACTGTTTCTGTGTATGGAGATGTTTTGCCTCACGAAACGATGATTGTTCAACACTCATATAACACCTTCAAAGGTGGACATTAAGATGTCACTATATTTATATATGATATATAATATGTTTATGTTTTACTTAAGAATATTCATTTTTCATTTATGGAATACCTTTATGGTTTCCATTATGGGTATACACGATATCTTCATTTTAGGAAGTGCGGACTACCGCCCCCTCAAAGTGATTTGATTCTTTAATGCCATATGTGGGACATATAAAGGATGGATTTAAAGTTATTATATATGATGTTATACTAGAATTATAAAATACCTTTATATCATTATTATTTCATTCAATTAAAGTATGAGATAGAAATGAATGTAGCATTCATGCGTACGTACGGCTTACCGTCTCCATGAACGGTGCATTTCATTTCTAATCCCCAAGTGTAATGTACTATTATATGTACATATATATAATGGTTATATATGATGTATGTTACATCTAAATGATTAATATAATTATGGAATTAAAATATACATATCTCTCTTTTAGTTTTAATTCCATTAATATGACATAGAAATCAAAGTAGCGTTCATGCGTACGTACGACTTACCGTCTCCATGAACGGTGCATTTCATTTATTACCTCTAAATGATTATGTAATATTATAAATACATGTATATTCTGGATATATATGATATATATGTTATCCAAATCAGGAATTTCATTCTAGATATAAAGAACCATTGACCACCCGAACAACTTGTAATTGTAAGAAGTCCACTTTCGACTTAAGAACCAAATATCGAAAAAACAAACATTATTAACTTAAATGATTACATAATGTTTATAACATGGCAATAAGTGATATAAAAGGAATAATTAACTTGATAAATTTTCTTAATAAAGTATAAATTAACTCAAGTTTATTATTTAGGACGTTAAAGAACGATCGAGTCAAGTCGGACCCGAGGTAAGGGTCTTCGTCTCAATCTCCTTTCATTGAGGCATATTTCGTTTTATACACAACATTCTTTTATACGGTGTATAAACCCCATAGACTTTTACTTTTATACAAAATGAATCTTTTTCTATGAAGCATTTTACAAAACGACAAAAAATAATGTTTCTTTTAACGTACGCGGTGACAATGACCTTTTCCGCCGCCATGAGTATTATTTGGTCTTTGGCTTCCTGAACAAGCCGTAATGTTTTTTAAAATTAAATGAATACCGTATACCCTTTTATGTATTTTTGTATTGAAAATGGTTTTTATAATGGATTTGTTATGTCAATATATTTAAGTGATATATTGTGATCAAAGTGTGGAAATGTTTTCTTTCCATTATATTTGTTTTCTGTCTTATGATTTTTATAATGGTACTTGGACATTTGACGGGTGGTTATGTGATAAACCATATGGCAGGTGGTGCCGTGAATACCAGGATGGGTGGTTACGTTATAACCTCCAATTCATTGGGTATGGAATTCGGCCGTTTGGCTATTCCATTAAGTATGTATGGAAGTTGGCCGTATGGCTATTCCATTAAGTGATATGCGTGGAAGTCAACCGTATGGTTATTCCACATAAGTATGTTTATGTCCCAAGTTACCTTTATATGTTATGTGTTCTTTATATGGGTTTTATGGTAATACTTTGGTTACAAAAGGGTAAGTAATGATATTTTATTCAGTGAAGAGTTTTTATTACTTTATGAAGGTGAAGTTATTACTTTGATAATGTATACATGGTTTACTTGATGTTTGAAAAAATACCAGTTTTCATTCTTTGTCTATCCCTTACTGAGCTTTTTATGCTCACCCCATGTTTTTTTGAAATGTTTTTCAGAGGACTTAATGTGGAATAGTGTCAAGGATGGGATCAAGGGAAAGTCATGCTATATAAAACATGGAACTAGACATGTTTCTTTTTAAGAGTTTTTTTATTCTATGGAAACTTAGTAGAAGTGTCTACTTTGTAACCTTTTGAGATGTAATAGTTATGTACTAATTCTCTAAAACTCTAAACCTGAAAGATCCTCAATGTGAATTACTCATTTAATTCAATATTATGAAATCTTTAAGGTCGGGGCCTTATAGTTTGTATCAAAGGTCGGTTTAGATAACTTTAGGAGTTAGAATTCTATTAAATGATTAGCCAAAAATATTTTTTTTGAAATGATATAGCATTTGAAGATTACCATGTTGCTTCATCTAAGACATGTTTTTTCAGAATGGTTTTCCGCAGAGGAAATAGGGAAGCAGTGCTAAGAAGGCATACAGAAGGAACTAACCTTCTGAATCAGCATCCTGAGATGGTCGGAATTGGAACTGAACAGTTTGTTGCAGTAATGGCGCAGTTGACTCAAGCGATAAATGGTGGTGGTATCCATGCACGAGATCAGCCAGATCAACCGCAGAGGAACATGTCAGTGGTGGAACATTTCATAAGGCAACATCCCCCATAATTCAGAGGATCATCTGACCCTGTGTTAGCTAAAGGGTGGATTAAAGCATTGGAGAAGATTTTCGATGTCATGGGGTGATCAGACAATCAAAAGGTTAGTCTTGCTATTTACCGTTTGAAGGGTGAAGTAGATCAGTGGTGGTCGATGGTTAAAAATATCAGGGACACCGATGAGATTGATGCTCTTGACTGGGATGAATTAAAAAGTATATTTCTTGTGAAGTATTTTCCTAAGGATGTTGGACTTAGGATGGAAAATAAATTCTTGGAATTGAGGCAAGAGGATGACTCAGTGTCTTCCTATAAAGAAAGCTTCACTCGATTGGCAAGGTATGCTCCAAATTTTATCTGAGACCTGGATAGTAAAATCAATCGTTTTTACTCAGTATTAAAGCCAAAATATCGAAGGGCATTATCTACTCGTGAGTTTAAAAGTTATGAAAAGATTCATCGATGTGCTGAGAAGGTGGAAATGGAGTTTTCCGATGATCAAGTGTTCTATAATAACCAGCAGAAGAAGAGACCGAGGTGGCGGGATAAAGGAAAGAATTATTCAAAAAGGTATGATGGTAAGAAAACTATGTTTCCAGTTTGTGATAAATGTGGGAAAAGGCATGCTGGGGAATGTCTTCTGAATTCTGGAAAGTGCTACCGATGCAATAAGATGGGACATAAGGCTCGTGATTGCACTGAAAAAGATCAGGATGATGGTAACACCAAATTTGATTTACAGCCAGTGAAATGTTTTAAGTGCAATGAGATGGGTCACTATGCAAAGGAGTGTCCGATAAAGTGCTTGAGTGATGGGAAGCAGTTAGACTACAAGCAGAAAGGGGTGGTAAAATCCTTTGAAACTACTTCAGTAGATGTCGGGCCATGAAATGAAGTTGTATTAGGTACCTTGTTTGTTTTTTCAGATTATGCCAGTGTGTTTTTTGATTCGGGGTCTACACATTCTTTCATCTCTGAAACCATTTCTAGTAAAATGGGAATACCATCTCAGGAAATGACTCCTGAAATTTTGGTAAAAACACATGGGGGAAATGATGAGGCAAAAAGAATTTATCATGGGTATGGATTGGCTCTCTATTTACCATCCTAATATTTACTGTAGAGCTAAAGAAGTTTATTTTTAGAAAGAATTTCAGTTTGTGTACAAGAATGAATCCTTACTGTTGATAACATATCAAGAGGCCGAGAAACTTGTAAAATATGGAAATGAATGTTATCTTGCACATATTGTTGAAAACAAGAGAACTGTTTAGATTAATGATGTGCCAGTGGTAAATGAGTATCCTGATGTTTTTCTTGATGAGTTTTCTAGAATAATACCAGATCGGGAAGTTGAATTTACAGTTGACTTAGTTCCTGATGCTAAGACAATTTCGAAACCCCCTTATCGAATGGCTCAAATTGAACTTTTAGAGTTGAAGGAGCAATTGCAAGATTTATTAGAGAAAGGTTTCATTCGACCTAGAACATCACCATGGGGTGCTCCTGTTTTATTTGTTAAAAAGAAATATGGTTCTATGAGACTGTGCATTGATTATAGAGCCTTGAATAACATCACTGTTAAGAACAAATATCCTTTGCCTCATATCGATGATTTGTTTGATCAGCTCCAGGGAGCACAATATTTTTCAAAGATTGACCTGAGATCGGTTTACCATCAGCTGAAGGTGAAGGAAGCAGATGTTCCGAAGACTGCGTTTCGTACAAGATATTACCATTATGAATTTGTAGTAATGCCTTTTCGGATAACCAATTCACCTGCTGTATTCATGGACTTATTGAATAGAATTTTCCATGAGTTCTTGGATAAGTTTGTGGTGGTTTTTATTGATGATATTTTGGTGTTTTATAAAAGTAAAGTGGAGCATGAAAGAAATTTGAGGGTTATTTTTCAAACCTTAAATGAAAAGAAATTGTATGGGAAATTCAGCAAGTGTGAGTTTTGGTTGCAACAAATTTCTTTCCTTGGTCATATAATTTCTAAAGATGAGATAACTGTTGATCCTGCAAAAAAAAGGTTGTGGAAGAATGGCCAAGACCCACAAATGTAACAGAGATTCGTAGTTTCCTTGGTTTGGCATGCTATTACTGAAGGTTTGTTAGAATTTTTTCACGGTTTTCTAGTCCAATGACTAAGCTAACTCGGAAGGGTGTTAAGTTTATTTGGAAAAAAGAATGTAATGATTGTTTTCAGGAATTGAAAAGAAGATTGGGGAATGATCCAGTTTTGGAACTACCTTCCAGGAATGGTGAGTTTGTTATATACATTGATGCTTCATTGAAAGGACTTGGTTGTGTCCTAATGCGGAATGATCAGGTAATTGCTTATTCCTCATGAAAATTGAAAACTCATGAGGTAAATTACCCTACACATGATTTGGAATTATCTGCTGTTGTTTTCGCTTTAAAAATTTGGAGGCATCATTTGTATGGAGTAAAGTGTGAGATATATACCAATCACAAAAGTTTAAAGTATATATTCACTCAGAAAGAATTGAACATGAGATAGAGGAGATGGCTGGAATTAATCAAGGAATATGATTGTTCAATTCATTACCATCCAGGAAAAGCAAATAAAGTGGACAATTCTTTGAGTCGAAAAAGTATCAGTGAAATCTTCTCTATCAGACAGAATCAAGCCAGCACAGAAGAAAGACAATGAGTTGCAGAAAAAGGTAGAGCTGGTTCAGAAGGGTAAGTTGCCTGAATTAAATATTGATAATGATTGTGTTTTGATGTTTGGGAAGAGATTATGTGTGCCTTGTGATTCATAGTTGAAGAATGAGTTGTTATGTGAGGCTCATAGTTCCCCGTTTTCAGTTCATCCTGGCAGTACTAAGATGTACAGAGATCTGTGGGAGTATTACTGGTGGGATGGAATGAAAAGAGATATTGAATATTTTACTATGAAGTGTTTGACCTGTCAGCAGCTTAAAGCAGAGCGGCAGTTACCGAAAGGGATGCTTCAGCCATTACCAGTTCCAGAGTGGAAATAGGAAAATATATCCTTGGACTTTGTTGTGGGATTATCGAGGACATCTCGAGGTAATGATGCAATCTGGGTTATTGTTGATCGATAGACGAAATCTGCTCATTTCCTTCCTATTCGAGATACATTCTCCCTAGATCAACATTCCGGTTTGTATCTTAAAGAGATAGTCAGGTTACATGGATTTCCTCTCTCCATTGTATCTGAACGTAATCCCAAGTTTACTTATAACTTTTGGAAAGGCTTTCAGAAGTCGTTGGGTACTGAATTAAATTTTAGTACAGCTTTTCATCCACAATCAGATGGGCAGTCAGAACGAACAATTCAGACCTTGGAGGATATGTTACGAGCTTGTTTGATGGATTATCAGGGATTTTGGGACCAACATCATTCTTTGGTTGAGTTTTCTTATAATAACAGTTTTCATTCTAGTATAAAGATGGAACCATTTGAGGCATTATATGGGAAGTGGTGCCGAACTCCAGCATTTTGGGATGGAGTGGGTGAAAGGAAGCTGATGGGACCAGAATTGGTAGAAGAGATGGCATAAAAAGTTCAGTTGATTCAGAAAAACATGAGAATAGATCAGAGTAGACAGAAGAGTTATGCGGATAACCGGAGGAAGGATCTATCTTTCGAGGTAGGTGATCATGTTTTTCTCAAGGTTTCTCCATGGAAAAGTGTGATGTGATTTGGTAAGAAAAGAAAGATGAGTCCAAGGTTCATTGGACCAAATGAAATTCTGGAGAAAGTTGGATTAGTTTTTTACCGAGTGGCTTTACCTCCGGGTTTATCTCAGGTACACAATGTTTTTCATGTTTCAATGTTGAGGAAGTATATGCCAGATCCATCTCATGTTTTTAGTCCAGAGGTAGTTCAGCTGGAGGAGAACCTATCTTATGAAGAACAACCAGTCTGGATTCATGACCAAAGAGAGCAAGTGTTTCGAAATAAGGTAATTCACCAGGTAAAGGTTTTGTGGAAAAACTATATTGTTGAAGAGGCAACGTGGGAATCTGAAAATGCTATGAGGGATAAATACCCCCACTTATGTTGATAAGTGAATAAAATTACGAGGACACAATTCCCAAAAGGGGGGAAAGATGTAACATCCCAGGTAAATAACGAATAAAACATTTTCATATTTATTAATATTTATGAATTAAATATTAATTTTACTTTAAAAGGGTTGCTATGTTCGATAGCGTACCCGATACGCAATAAAGAGTTTCATTGAAATCTTTCGTTGCACACTAGTAATAAAATAATATTATTTTAAATGGTAGTTAACACATAGACGTTGTATTGGCAGGAATGGATAGAAATATCTAAAATATGATTATATATGTTTTTTAAATGTTTTTACTTTTATCTAATAAAAGATAAAGGCTTAAAATACGGAAAGAATTCAATTTTAGGCATATATGCCCCAGTTTTCACTAAAGGTTCACTTATCGCCTTTTGATGGACAACCGTCATTAATTATACTTTTTTTTCACTCTTATAAATTATATTGGACAAAATAAAACTCTTCTTTAGAATAGGGACATCAAAATTTACTTTGTCTAAATTTTTGGTATTTTTCCGATAAAGTTCATTTTTTAATGGATAGTGTAAAATGTTGTATTTTAATTCAAAACCACTTTTTAATCTAATTTATTTATATTATTAGATTATCTTTTTAATTGGTTTTATAATGAAATTATAATATATTTTTACCATTAAATCCAATAGTGGTCGTTGGAATAAATTTCACTTTGAAATAGGACTTAAACTAGTGTCAATCTTTTGATACTTATTGTTTCATAAAAACACGCTATTTGCTCTGACAGTAGGAATTAATTATTAAATTAATTAATGCAAATTATATTTTTTGAATTTTGTAAAATTGACTTCATTTTTGAATTCAGAATATCAAATATAGCTTAGGGTGAATTTTTGGTATTTTTCTGAAAAACATCAATTTTTGATGAATAGTGAAACCACTAAGTAGTAATTAAAAAACCGATTTTTCGTTAAAATTATATTTTACCACCTCTGTGTTTTGAATTTCGAAAAACCAACATACATGGTTGTCATTAAGAAGTAAAATGTGGTTCAATGTGATTAAAATAATTTTTTTCTGAATAGTAACTTATTATGTTTTTAATCGTGATTAGAGGTAATTAGTGTAATTTAAGGTAAAAATAATGTTGTAATAATATTAAATGATATTGACACATGTCCTAACCCAATTGGATGTGTCATGGACGACCAAGAAAATCCATGGGTCATCTTGGGGACCCCATTAAGCCACTTTGGTTGTAAAATGACATTAATAACTTTTTATTTAATGTTAAAAAAATGTCACAAACATGAGTTGTTTTACTAAAACAATTTTTAAATGGGGTTATACAAATCATATTTTTGAATATAAATATTCATTGGAAAGGTAAAACGATTTCCTACATCATATTTGTTTTTTATAATTTTTAGACATTAAATAAATTAAATTATTTATGACACCGTGATGATGTAGCGATTACCTCATTATTTAACGATTTAAATAAAATGGAAAGATAATGTACAATCTAAGAACTTAACATGTCAAAAACCTATTGGATGGGTGTATTTAGAACCCTTATCACCTTATCCTAGAAACACATCAATTTGGGACCATTAAAATCCGAAACTCATTCTAAAATAAAGTAACATTTCCTTACTTTCCAGGGGTCCCCCTCCTCTCCTCTTATAAAAGGCCCCCACCTCTACCACCTTACCCACACTTCCAAAGCATTTTGCTCGGCCAAAACCCTCCCATTTTGTCTCTCCACATCCCTCTATTACTCCTTAAAGCCTCAATTTGGGCAGAAGTCTTCCCAAGGAAGACTTTGAGCTCAAATCTAAGAGAGTTACCCGATTTTATGGTGATGTCTTCACTTGTGTTGTTTTGTTTTATTTTGCTTCTCCAACACCCTAAAATATTTTTATTACTTTCTTTTGTAACAAATCCAGTATCATCAATATACTATGATGTTTTTATAATAATTATTCGAGCTACACATACACACACCTTCATCTAATGGTTAAAGAACATAATGTTTCAGTGGATGGTGATTTTTTGTCTCACGAAACGATAATTGTTCAACACTCATATAAAACCTTCAAAGGTGGCAATTAAGATGTCACTATATTTATATATGATATATGATATGTTTATGTTTTACTTAAGCTTATGTATTTTTCATTTATGTCATACCTTTATGGTTCCCATTATGGGTATACACGATATCTTCATTTTAGGAAGTGCTGACTACCGCCCCCTCAAAATGATTTGATTCGTTAATGCCATATGTCGGACATATAAAGGATGGATTTAAAGTTAGTATATATGATGTTATACTGGAATTATAATATACCTTTATATTATTATTATTTCATTCCATTAAAGTATGAGATATAAATGAATGTAGCGTTCATGCGTACGTACGACTTACCGTCTCCATGAACAGTGCATTTCATTTCTTATCCCCAAGTGTAATGTAATATTATAAGTACATATATATAATGGTTATATATGATGTATGTTACATATAAATGAATAATATAATTTTGTAATTAAAATATACATATCTCTCATTTAGTTTTAATTCCATTAATATGACATAGAAATAAAAGTAGCGTTCATGCGTACGTACGGCTTACCGTCTCCATGAACGGTGCATTTCATTTATTACCTCTAAATGATTATGTAATATTATAAATACATGTATATGCTGGATATATATGATATATATGATATCCAAATAAGGAATTTCATTCTGGATATAAAGAACCTTTGACCACATGAACAACATGTAATTATAAGAATTCCACTTTCGACTTAAGAACCAAATATCGACAAAACAAACATTATTAACTTAAATGATTACATAATGTTTATAACATGGAAATAAGTGATATAAAAGGAATAATGAACTTGAAAGAGGATATTAAGAAAATAGAAATTAACTCAAGTTTATTATTCCGGATGTTAAATAACGATTGAGTCAAGTCAGACCCGAGGTAAGGGACTTCGTCTCAATCTCCATTCATTGAGGCATATTTCGTTTTATATACAACATTATTTTATAGGGTGTATAAACCCCTTTTACATTTACTTTTATACAAAAGGAATCTTTTTCTATGACGAATTTTACAGAGCGACAAAAAGGAATGTTTCTTTTAACGTACGAGGTGAAAACGACCTTTTCCGCCGCCGCGAGTATTATTTGGTCTTTGGCTTCCTGAACAAGATGTAATGTTTTTAAAATGAAATAAATACCATATACTCTTTTATGTATTTTGGTATTGAAAATTGTTATTATAATGGATTTGTTATGTTAATATATTTAAGTGATATATTGTGATCAAAGTGTGGAAATGTTTTCTTTCCATTATATTTGTTTTATGCCTTATGGTTTTTATAATGGTACTTGGACATTTGACGGGTGGTTACGTGATAAACCATATGACGGGTGGTGCCGTGAATACCAGGACGGGTGGTTACGTTATAACCTCCAATGAATTGGGAATGGAAGTCGGCTGTATGGCTATTCCATTAAGTATGTATCGAAGTTGGCCGTATGGCTATTCCATTATGTGATATGTGTGGAAGTCGACCGTATGGTTATTCCATTTAAGTATTTTTATGTCCCAAGTTACCTTTATATGTTATGTGTTCTTTATATGGGTTTTATGGTAATCATTTGGTTACAAAAGAGTAAGTAATGATATTTTATTCAGTGAAGAGTTTTTACTATTTCAGGAAGGTGAAGGCATTACTTTGATAAAGTATACATGGTTTACTTGATGTTTGAAAAAATAACAGTTTTCATTCTTTGTGTATCCCATACTGAGCTTTTTATGCTCACCCCAAGTTTTTTTGAAATTTTTTTCACAGGAATTAATGTGGAATAGGGTTAGGGATGGGATCAAGGGAAAGTCATGCTATATAAAACATGGAACTAGACATGTTTCTTTTTAAGAGTTTTATTTATTCTATGGAAACTTAGTAGAAGTGTCTACTTTGTAACATTTTGAGATGTAACAGTTATGTCCTAATTCTCAAAAACTATAAACCTGAAAAGATCCTCAATGTGAATTATTCATTTAATTCAATATTAAGAAATCAGTAAGGCTGTGGCCCTATAAAAAATGTGATCAGTAATGTAATGATTTACCTAATGAGAGACCTAACCGAATGGGAATAGAATTTATACATCTTGTGATCTTTCCAAATGAGATATATTTAATTATGATTAAAAAATAATATATTGATAAATTTATCAACACATAATAGACAATAATGAAGGAATCTCATGGAATTTCATGTCTTAATGAAGATAAAGGAATGAATAATAAATTTCCTACATGTCTGAAATTTAGGATAAGATGCCCAACAGAATGTCCCAAAGGAACCTGATAATATTATATTTATATAAAATAATGTCACAAATTAATTAATTTCCAATGAATAATGAAATGTTCAATAGAGAGAAATAAATTTCATCCATGAGATCCATTTATTGATTTCGGAATTTAATATCGATAACATTGGAATTATCTATGTCAATTAATTTTCCTAGTTGTTAACTCCTAGTCTATGGAAAGACAGACGTTATAATAATCATTTGCGTGAATGTATTTATAATGGGGGTATCATGAATTTTATTGTTGAAGTACATTAATTTGTGATTTTCTTATTGTAAGATTAATTTATCTTCTAATGATTGTGAATATTTTTGATGAATATATGTTTTTATAATGAATTTATATTGATTGATATTATAATTTTAAGTGATTATCAAATATGATTAGGACATATACATTTCTAGTATTAGTCATTAATAGCGATTGATTTTATTTTTATAAATATTATAAATTTATCATGGATTTATATATGATCAAATCATTCAAATATTTTTAACTCAGTAAGGATTTTTTAACAATTTTAAAGTTCTTAATTAATCAAATTATTTATATTTAAATTTTGGTGTTACTATTGACTATTTAGAGTTGAATGTTATTTATTTATTCATTTTTTATTTATATTACCTTCTACTGACCATTTTGGTTTTGATTGTTGTCGAAATATAATAGGAATAGCTTGTTATAATTTTTTGGAATTATTTAGACCATTTTAAGAGGATTTTAGTAAATAAAGAATAAAAAATATTATTATTTATTACTAATCCATTGGAGGAAGAGATAGATTATGGTATAAATTAATTAGATAATGAAATTATAATTTTCAATTAAATATATATTCTTTATTTTCTTATTAAATATCTTAAAGGAATTCCTCGCCTATTAGAAATTGATCACTAAATAAAAATTATTTCTTATTAAAATAATTTTAGATAAACGGATATTCTTTTCAATCATAATTGATCTATGGTTTTTGGGTTATTAAAATATACATTAAATTTTCCATTATTATCATAAATGATCTTTATCACTATACATAATTATTTGGGAATCACTATATTCTTATATTTTTAAATATTCATCTCCAACTAAATTTTCATCACATTGAAATGTAGTTATGTGTTATTCTTGAGGACTGTTTTACATCCCTTTATCTATTATCTAGAGGATGTTTTATTAACCCTTCATATGATGGAGGTTTCCAAAAAAGGTATTGAAAAACATGAATCCCTTAATCACATGAGATCAAAATAAGATTACAAGGGGAAAACATATTTGAAGGGTAGAATGTAACACTGTTTAACTTTTATAAATTATTTATGTTATATTTCATATATAATACAAACATTGAGCCCGAACAGATCTTGAAATATTATTATTTAAATATGATAGTTATAAATCTATCATTAAATTATATGAAATGAATTGTTGTAACTATTTTATGAAATAAATATAATTATTCTAATATATATATATATATATATTATGAATTAACTCTTAATTTTTTAAGAATGATATTCTATTCTTAAAAAAATTTGTTCTTCCATGATTATTTTTCTAACAAAATATTATAATTAATTTTTAGAAAAAAATTTAAATAAATAATATAAATAGATCCCCATTTTTGATATTTGAATATCAAAATGAAACTAGGTTGAAATTTATTGATTTGTTAATAATTATTGGTTTTTTGGGAATAGTTAAAATTATTAATTGTTCAAATACTCTCATTTTTTCATTAAATAATGAGATTTAAAAAACCCATTGTAATTTCTATATTTTTAATAAATTTATAATTAAAATATATTATTTAATAAATTCAATCCATTTCATTTTAGTGGTTAATTTTCATGATTTTTGTATAAGTTTAATTTTATGCTTAAAAATGTGGTTTTTAATAATCTTTTTTTAATTGAATATTATTTTTTAAATTTTAATTAATATAAATAACCCATAGTGAGGACTTAATTAAATTAAATTCATATACTATATATCTATTTATATCAATTTAGGATCATATAATGATTGTTTTTTGTCACAGAGATGATATAAGATCATTTGTTCCATGAAGAACACATTTCCTAAAAATCGAGTTTTAAATGAGTTGTTCACGATTAATGTAAAAATTGAATTCAATCTCTCTATTGATTTAAATTTGATAAATTAGAATCCATATTTTCAAATAGTATAAATAATATTTTTTTATAATGTGAAAGTAATTTTTGGTCATAATGAATGGAAAAAATAATAAGAAACCTTGTATTTGTAGTAAAAAACTAGTGGTAAAAGTGAATAACTATATAGTTAAAGGGTATAAACGATTTCATTTTTAATGTTATAGGTGTTTGTTGATCATATCACCCCTCCAATATATTATTTTCTAATTTTTCAGGAACTTTAATTGAGCTTGTAATTCAATTGTTGAATAGATTTCTATTTACAAAAATGTAACTCCATATCACCAATAAAGAGGAACATCCTCTCCTATCCAGGACACACCTAAAACTAATTTTATTTTTATTAAATTTTAACATAAATAGTTTACTTAATTATATAACCGTGTCCTCCATGCCTTTTATTATGATAATTCCAATCTGGATCATCTTTAGTCCCAATCCTAAAGAGTTTTTCTATATAAGAGGTATCATTCTTTACTGAGAATGTTTTTTATTTCATCATAGAACCCCTTAAAATATTAATAAATAGTGGTGATATAATAAAATAAGTATATTTTATATAATGAGATATTTTTATTTTAATAAAATAATCTTCACCCGTCTCTTATTCCATAAAAATGTATATTAAAACATCGGTCTTGTGTACGATGGACTATCACATCATGACAGGATTTTATCATTTTAAAATGACACATCTCATAGATATTCATGATGATTGATTTAATGTTAATATATAATATTTTTTAAATATTAAAAATTATTAATAATTATTATAAAATATATCCTCTTACCTTACCATTCATTGAAATACGATAACATCCTTCATGTGTACAAGGGATTACGACCCCTTGAAGGGACAATTTTTTTTATTAAAATTTTACCTGGATGAAATATATAATTTTATTTAATTAAATGTTATTATTTTTATGTTATAATACTAATCATGAAATTATGAAATACATCTTACCTTATTTCATTTATCATTGATGAAGAAAGTAAATATTAATTATTCCTACATACAACCTATCGTCTCTATGATTGTGACATAATAAATTCTTCATAACCATATTTCATGGTTTGTTTAAAATGTATAATTTATGCATAAAAATATAATTATCTCATTATTATTAGTCTATAGATGATATAATAATGTACACATTTACCATGGTCAACAAAGCGATGTCATTTTTAAAATTATGAACTACGCAACCTCAAAACACCCAATGTGGACAACACAGAATAATTAAAACAATTATAAAATTAAAATAAATTAATTAAAGTGTTTTTATAATTTTATTTAAACATTTAATAGTTTATTAATAATAAAAATAAATTATATGAGTTTATATTAATGGATATAAAAGTAATATATGATATTTTTGGACTCAAGGACATTGTTTTTTTATCAAAACATACTTCTTCGAGTCACATAATATTTTATGCACCATATTTATTTTAAATAATTTATATAAAAAAATTAAATATTTAATCTCATTTATTATTTGGATTTATTATATTTAAAATTCAAAATTAATATATCTCTATCAATATCTAACTATTTGATTTCCATTTTATTAAGACATTTCTTAAACTATTTAGGATTTCATTTCAATTTTCGTTTGTTGTGGAATATTTTAACAGTATGTGACAATTTATTTTATTTAGAGTATATAATGACCATTATATATATATATATATAAAATGAATCATTTACAATTTTTGGAATTTTTTTCAATTTGAATTATTTCATCCATGGTTATTTTTCATGATTGTTTCAGTGTTGAAATGTATTTTATAATTCAATTTATTTTATGGGGTTAAATTATTTCATCATTGTATTCGATCTAATAAGATTTTGTGTGTAATTATTATTTATTATTTTATGTTTTATTACCAATTTTTTATGATTAATTTCATTTAAAATATATAATAACATCATTGATTAATTCTCACAACAATGACATGATTCTTGTGTGAGATTTTCATCTCAATTTTACTTTGGAAATACCTATTCAATAATAACCATTTATTTCTATTATGTGGGGTATATTCTACCCTGGTGTAATATTATATCCTAAATATCTAGGTATTTATGTTATTTAAAATATCTTTTGAATTTATTTCTTTCATTTGGTCTTTGATTCAAAAGATAGAAAAGCTATGTGGGTTTGTTACAAAATCACATCATTGATTGGGATTGTTTATGATAGAATTTAAATAGAATGATATTTTTTGATCATTATCTAAAAACATTTAAATTTATCTCACATAGTTGTTTATGAGTAATTCATGTAATAATACCATTTTACTCTCTCTGTTACATAAAATATTTGAGAAAATTTTTTCAAGAAAATCTAACATTATATATATTATCAGTCAAGGATTCCTATTATTCAATGTCCTGGTTTTCTAAAAAAGTTTTCTAAATTGTTTATCCTATTATCCTATGATTTTTAAAATTCTATTTTAGCCATGTTTTCCATTTAATGAAATTGTATTTATTTTTCATTTCATTCTATGAATATGGAAATTTTTATGTTTTACAAAAAAATGTGAAATGAATCATTGTTTTAATAAACCCAACATGAATGGAATTTCCCACAACACTGAAAACTGATTTATTTGAATATTCATTTAGAATTTCAAATCCTTATTTTCACATGATATTTTTTTCAAATATTCTATAAATTTTTAGATTTTTAAAGTGGGTTTCAAAGTGAAAAGGATATTTTCTTCATTAAATATTCAATGTAATCTTTTAAATACATTTTATTCAATGAAGTAAACCTTTTATGTTATAGATTGAATATATCTTTTTTATATATATCTCTCACACATATATATAAATATATCATATTATCTTTTATATTTATGTTAAAATACATACGTTATTCTCATTTATAGAGTTCCTTATTTATGAAATTTACTATGATTATAATATAAGGAAATATTTAAAAAAATATTCTTTCAATGGGTGGTTTTTATGTTATTATTTATGATTTATTCCCCTACATTGTCACACATAATCAATAACATGTTATTTTGGGTACACCTAGACATCACTACAGTGAATTGGGTAATTCTTTTATCACATTATATGTCTTGTATGATATTATAGAGTAAAAATAATAAAATATAATAGTTTTTACCACAAAGTGATTTTGTTTAGATAATTTACTTTTACTCATGTTTAGGTCATGTTTTATATGTCTTTTGAAAAAATTATGAATCCATGATCTTATGATATTGTGTTCTTTCTATTATGCTCCCATGTGATTACTCATGTTCCTTATATTGTATTATATAATGTAATACCTTTGAATTACATGTTAGGATTCCATATCATTTTAGTTGTCTTACTCATATTTTTACCTCACCCATTTGTTATATATAAACTTCATGTTATCCCAAAAATTTTATTGATCTTGAAATGATTTTGGTTCTAATTATGGTGAATAAAATAAAAAAGGTTTCCTTTTAGTCTATGTTAAGGTCTATTGAATCTAGTATTTCCAAAACCCATGGAATCATGGTCATTGGGTTTTAAATAATTAATATGTGTAAATATAATGGGTCACTATTTATTATATTTGGGTGATCATTTGATTTACTAGGGTACATAGGAATGTTATTTTTGACTATTATTCTTAGTTCAATTCAAGATGGTAGAGATGTTTACATATGGATACTGGGTCACTATTATGGATTAATATAGTTCTCCATCAGTAGAAAATGTCCAAATAGAATAATACCTCAGGTTTTGTAGGATATGTAAAGAGTTTGAATATTGGGAATTGGTGGGTGTTGGATGGATCACCAACGATAATTGGAGATCACTAATAATAATTTTTATCACTCCACTATCAATTTTAATCCATTTTAGGATCTATATGATATACCCTATATGAAACCATAGTGTGAGAAAAAAAGATGAATTTAAAATCATATTGGTACAATGTTTGTGTTAGAGATGATAGAGAATTTCAAGGTGATCTATGACAGAATAAAGACTCTTTGTATTTAATAGAAATATTAGGTAGACAACCATCATAGACCCTTGGAGTTTGAGTATGGGGACTGTATGTTCCTAAGGGAATATTCATGATGAGTTTTTTAGAGATTTTTATGGTGTAGAAAGAACACCATAAGGTTCATGAGTTCACACTAGGTCTTATAGATGGTAGTAAATTTTACATACCAAATATGCTTTACCTAAAAATTAGACCATGTTTATTACCTCTACAATGTGGTATATTTGAGAGGATACATGTATGAACCATCAAACATTATTGAATGTAGAGATTTTCAATCTAACTATTTAACCAAATTGTAGAGTACATGATGTTCATAGATGATCATTAAGATTGAATCCATCATCTTAGTTGTCCCCCACAAATGTTTGTTCTTTGGATGAAAAAATATCCAATTGGGTTAATAGTGGTACGAGATCTATATATAGGTTGAGCTCCATCACATTTTCATTATGGATTTTTCATTCATAGAGACAATCCTTAGACGAGGGAGAATTTAAGGACTCTATTTTTCATGATGGGAACGACATGATATTTGTTATAAATATTTAGGGACATCATTGGTGTTGAGATGGTGTTACAGTCACCCATGGTAACCAAATTGAATATATTAAAAATAGTATTCATATTAAATAATGTATATAGATATCTTAAAAACTATTTTTACATATATAATAGTCTAAAATGAAATACATAAGATAAAAGTAGTATTCATAAGGTGGTGTTTACCCTAGTCTATTTTTATAGATCATTCACATTGGACTATTAATTGGTGCACAATTACAAGTAGATGACAAAATAGAAAAATATACATTCCTTTGTTAAATTTTTTTCCAAGTTAAATACAATTCATACTGAAATATCTATTCAATAAATTTTATGGTGATTATTTAGGGTTATCCACAAAAAAATTATTTACAGATGAACCATGGGGATATAAATTGATATTAATGGTCTTCATCCCTATTATTTTTGAATTAAATTATTTTTTTAAATCTATAAATTTTCTCTAATCTTTTATCATTCTTCACAAATCCAAAGAATATAATTATTTTATTTCGGACATAATTGTATCTCATAAGTGATAATTATCCATTTTTTGAAAGATATGTCTTTTGATGATGAGGATCATAATATTCATCTATTTCTTGACATTGTTATTGTGTATTTATCCCCCTCAATCATCAAAAAGTTGTTATAGGACATTGGTTTTCTAGTAAATTTACTTGTGTCCTAGTTTCAAATTAGATCAAACTAGGATTCATGTTGTTTTCAAAAACTAAAAATAGTGATTTTTCTACATAGAAGTGGTGAGGGTCAATGATGGGTTTTTTATCGAGGATTGGGGATGAAAAAGTCATCAGTAATTGGAAATGTCATTTTATTTCAGGTGGGGTTATTCAATATTGTTCATAATGCGAGGGATTGATGGAATTCAGAAACTGGTGCATATTTGGACCCAATTATGAAAATTGGGATCATTTTGGTGAGATTGGTAGTGTATCTACAATGATTAAATATTTTGAACAAATAAATACCATTCTAAAAACCAACATAAATTCTTATTGAGGATTATAGAGGATCACACACTAGGAAATCAAATTTATATAGAGGTTAGGGTTTCAAGTATAAATTAAATATCCAATTTTAATAACTTTTCCCACACACAGTGTGTCACTACTCCACTAAATGATATGTTTATAGATACTAGATTCCAAGGACCATGGGTTGTCCAACCAACTGTGTTCTCCAAGTAACATGTCATGCATATAGTTTTCCAAACACTAAATAGAATAGTTTTACATGGACACTCCTATACTTAGTAGATCAACCCATATACCACAAGGTACAACCATTGTACCCTCTATTGAATGTTTCATTTATGTACCTTCTTCAATGAAACTATATATTGTACCAATGACAATTTATTCTAGAGTGTAATTACTTGTAGGATTTCATGGTGATAGTTTTTTCTATATTAGTTATATAATTTCATCAAAAATGTTAAATTTAAATATTTCGGTTTTGTCATATGATTTTGAGACATTTGTTTTCTATTAAATGACATCAGCATTTGAAACGCACCTAAAGTCATTCCTACCTTAAACCATGGGTACATTATTTAATGTATAAGTATGATTGGACCCCCCCCCCCCACGGTATGAAAAACCAATGTCATGGGTATTATATCACTAAATTCTATCCCTATTATCATTATGGTAAAATAAATCCTGGATCCTCAACCCTCTTTGTGTAAACAACCCTTCAGCCATGATGTTACATCACTTAGGAATTGGACACCCATATAATATGAGGTTTAAATTGGGATACGTGCATTACTAAATTTCAAATATGGAGATACAGAATAATTCACCACATTTATGATTATGTGAATATCATGATCTTATAATCTGTATCTACCCCTCTCTCTCTCTCATTATTTTGTTACCTATATGAAAACATCCGTAGATGGTTCAGTTACCCCCTAATATCTTTGGCGTTAAGATATCTATTTATTTATATTTCCTCCAATTATTTCATCAGGTTCCATAATTTATATTTATATAATCACCCCTACATGTTATTTTCATGCATGTTTCATCTCTTATTTATATAATAATTTATTAGAGAGTGAGTTTGGTTGGCCAAAGTTGTTTATGATTATCGAACTCAGGAGTAGTTATCACATGTTGTTTTAGTTTTCAATTTTTTATGTAGGGGTTATAGTTCATTATTGTTGTTAGTTCGGGACTCATTTTTTTGGTTGGGGTGTATATTTCCCCTTTCAATCTCTAGATATATAATTATCTCAAATTTTTTTTTATTTTGACATGTCATTATGGTTGGAATTGGCTCCCTAGAGAAAATATATGTGAACATCATTATAACCTGTATTACATTTTGGAAAAATAAATGAACTCTTTATAACAACATGAATTTTCTTATGTATAACACTGTGTTGGATAATTTTCTAAGAGTAGTTGGAAAATTTAATGATCAAACCTATTATCCTATATGATGAGAAGAAAGAAGATACATGATAATATTCCAAAATATATGATCTATAAGGGGATGAAATAAATTGATAGAAAATAATGATATCAGTTATCTGGGATGATACTCATTGGAATTTGAGTCACCAAATTACAGTGTATGCAAATTATAAGGTCATGTGTATGATATTATCAGAACGATACACACTTGAAGGAAAGCTATATTTTAATGTTTCATTGGAATTCTCAATTTATAAATCTGTGTATTGATCCTTGGAAATTAAAATTATTGTTAATGATTTTTATAATTAACATAATTTGACGTATTAATGAAATAAATGTCAAAATATGTTTTCATGGAGCTAGAATATGATGGGTGAATCACAACTATATTTTCATTAATGAATAATGTGAGAAAGTATTTAATCACTCTATTAATTATCATAAGTTTATATCTGAAGAACTTTGATGGAATTTATATAGCCTTAATATATCCACAAATATGGTGATATATATGAATTTTTTATTATTAGAATATAAAAAATGATACAGCATGCATATAGGTTGATGGAACTAATATCCAACCTGCTTAATTAGTGGTATCGTGATAACATGATTATAATACAACATACTTGTATCTAGGAGGCATTATGTAATTTTGACATTGAAATCATTCTCTGTGGGTTCCATGGAATGTTTCTAGTTGTTATCCTTGGACATTATGGTTCTTTACCGAATTCCCCAAATACTATTTCATATAGGGTCACCCACTATGTGTATCTATAATATTAGTAAAATAATTTATTTTTTATTGTTCAACAAGTTTAAAAAATAATTTCCCTTCATATTATTTAAAAATTATTAATGTTTTTTAGATCTTGTATATTTCCTTTCAATATTTTCAAGAGAATATTATGTGAGATAAATATTAATAAATATATATTTTCAATTTAGTTAATAATATAATTATTTTTTATTTGGAGAATAATGTAGTCAAATTTATTTATTAAATAAATAGTCATTGCTCCCTCACTGAGAAATATTTTGAAGGAATGGTGGACTGAGTTTAATATTTATATGAGAAATAATATATATATATATATATATATATAATTTTGTAATGAAAGAATATTTAATTTATTTTAATATTTTATCACAAGTAAGTAAATAATAATATTATTCTAATAATAGACATGTTGTTCAGTATGGAATATTGAAATAATAAAGGGCGTACGAGATATTATTATTCTCTAACTATAGAAGTACTTATACCTAATTATATTATTTTCTCAAATGACCAAATTTTCATTCTCTTATGCACAATGATGTAATGAGACAATCCTATCAATTCTCAATATAGATATATAATTATGAATTGTCTTAGGAACATAGATTTTTTAGCTTCCCCCACTACTTTTGTGTCAATAGATATCATAGAGAACCCCTTAATGATGTGGTTCTTGTGGAGATCAATGGAGACGACACAGGAATTAAGATCACCTATGCTTGCACCAGGAGATTACTATGGTGACATTTAGAGGTATGCAGAATATGTGTGGATCATAAATGGATGGAATCTAATTTAGTTTCATACAACACAATGATGGAATGATATAGAGACATTTTCTAATCCGTCAACAATGAAATCATTTCTCACAAAGTAGTTATTTAATTTAATAACTTAATTATAATTAATACAAGATGATCATGTTTGTTTTGTAACAATTTTTATCAATTTTATATATTATTTTATTCACATATGTTGGTTAAATAGATTACTATCATGAGAATATTAGATTAATAATATATTATGAAGAAAAGAAAAGTTAAGAAATACCCATCCGACATGTTCACTATTACCTGAACTTACTTGTCAAATATGATTGATCTAATAATTACTTATAATTATATACAGATCAATTATTGATTTAATTATTTTTCATTTTTTTAAAATTACAATTTAATCATTCAATAAAATTAATTTTTAGATCTTCTTTTTTATTTCAAGAAAATATAATCAAATCTCTTATCTTTATGAATGAAATAAATTCAATGATCATATCTATATGTGATGATGAGTCTAGCCAATTTACAGAGGTACAAATACAATATAACTTGGAGGTACACAAATATTACCACAAATTAACGCATCATCAATTAATTTAGAATAAATTTAATTCATATACATTTATTACTCATAGTTAATATAATCATACAGTACGTGAGGGCCATGATATCCCAGAGTACAATTAGCCAGTGTACACTCTTTATAAAATCCACACATGACATGTATCCTCTTAGACATAGATGGTACGTGTATCCTCTTACATCGACTACATTATTGGTGACCATGTAACTTAGAGACCACATTCTATGTAGCCTATGTATATTCCATGTACTCCAATAATTTCAGTGTCATGGTGGCACACTAAGTCCCTAGACATTTTTTGTGGTTAGATGGTGAGAACAATACACACCGCATATATTTAACAGACACAAAATATAATTTTTCCAACTTATGAATAATTACAAATTAATTTATTATATTATGATAACCTTATCAACATGTGTTACATGTGATCATCAATATGATTGTATATTCTATGTGGTGGATTATTTATATATATATATATATATGTGGGTGTGTGTGTGTGGGTGTAATTTATTTATCCATAATGATGGAATCTATATATCATGTATAAATCTTATTATATTTCTTACTCCAGGTGAATTTATTCATAACATGATATATAAGTACCATGTGTTATGTTTTGTCATTATGTTTATAGTACATACCATGAAATTATGTGATAATCCATGTATGCCACATATCCCGAGAGTAAACAATAGAGGAGTATAATACACATTGGTTAGTTAGTATGGGTAATTACTATGTCTCATAATGGTTCATTTTTATAAAAAGTTATATTTAAAATTTAATTCTAATTTAATTATATGTGTAATTAATTGTATGCATATGGAAAATCATGAGCCTAGACTAGAACATTATATGTTTTTGCTTTCATTTATTGTATTTTTAAATTAAAATGTTTTTATTTTTTGCTTATCTCCAATCATTACATAAGGTCTTGAATACCGATTGTTATTTTTATATGAGCCCATTGACCAATCCATTAGTTGCCTCACATCTTTGGGAGTAAAATAATATGTCATTGATGGATCTTTCAAGATAGTAGATGTAGTTCATGTTCGTCGATAATGTGAATCCAATCCAAGAGAGATACATAGGTGGACATGTGTAAAGCTGAAACATGAACCATAAACGGATCATGTGTTTCCACTAGGTCTAATGTTAGTTTACCATCAACAATATGAACTAGTCATTAATAAATTCTTATGATAACACCACTTTAATAGTTTAATTCATTCAATTTTTATGGGTTTTCATTATGGATGTCTTGTTGTTATCACATGAATTAATGAAATAATAATAATTAAAGATAAAATTGAAATAAATTTACTAATGTGTTAATATTATATATGACATGGTTAATCACTTAAATAAATCCACTTAATATTAAAAATCTTGTAATAAAATTATAATAAGAAATCTTCATTTAATGATAAAATCACTCAATTATATTTAATGATTTGGTATATCCTTTTAGATTTTTTACTAAAATAGAATCATATTTTAATTTTCTTGACTAGCTAATGTCGAGGAGAATTCAATAAATATAAAATTATAACTTGATGTTTTGGTTGAATTAACATAATACATCGATTGTTGGGTATCAATGAAATAATTGTGTTACTGAGATGAAAAGGATGATGAAATTAAATTTTAGAATTTTAGAATTGGGGATTCCAATAAACAGATCTTGGAAAATGAGTTAATTATTTTTTTCATTTTGAATTCAATAAAAAACCATTAAAATTATTGAATGACCAATGCTGGGTGATGAGAATGGGAATATGGATCCTTTAAACTTGAATGTCTTAGAAAGAGGATATTCAAACGAAAATGGTGAGTGTGATTGTATTTCAATATATTATTGAGTGCTTAATAAATATAATATTTATTTATTTTCCTATATTTTATCATATAATGTACTAAAATCACCCAATATAATTTTTAGCGACATAAAAAAACACCAAACATTAAAATTTGATCCATACATGAGTAGGATAATCATCTCACTAACTCAAATTTCTATGTTTTTTAAAGCCACTTATGTGTTATCCTAATCAGGAAAAGAATTTGTATGTGTTGGAAGATAATATTCATGATGTTCATGATAATGTGGAGAGTGCGGGATAATTATCTCTCTATGATAATAATTTGAATGATTTTATATATATTCAGTGTCTCATGATACCTTCCATGGACAATGATTTACTAATGTAACATGATGGCATGGATGTGCATATCATGATGTATCACATTCAATATATATATAAAGAGAAGGATTGAAAAGAGAGATATTAGATCTCAAATTATCTATTTAAAACTAATCATAGAAGTTTAGTTCTATATGGGTCTCATATTGTCCCAATTTTAGGCTACAATCTATTCTTATACACCATAGGGATTGAACTCGTAGAGGAGTTACCTGAAAATATCATAATTACATTTCTATTTAAGTCCTTATGTAGTTTTATGTTTAATTATAACATGAGAAATATTGGGAATATTTTATCAAAATATATTTTTCCAATTCACAATATGGATATAGACATGGGGTGTAACAAACCCATAATCCATATGGTGAATTATAAATGGTGGAAAAAGGTATAAGAGATCAAGAGTCATAGTATTTCTAAAGCACCAAAGAATTGTTATCCGAAGAAGAGTATTTTCATATGTAGGGAAGGGAAATAGAGGTAGTATGTATCTCATGTGTCAATAAAAGCCATAAGATGATAAAAAAGAAACTAAATACGTGTAATATAAAGGAGATATTGTTATCAAATATAATATTACAAAATATACACATTTTTTATTAGCTCTACCTTTTGGTTCACACATCTATATCTAAATGATGGGACTATGTAGATTCAAAAGTATTTCTATAGGAATGCTGGACTTGTGTGCATCAATAATGTGTGGACAGATTTTCTAACCATGGGTGAATACCACCTTTAATATCCAACTAGAATGATATTTCTTTTAAAAGATTTTTATTATGTCCCTACTACTACTAGTCCAATAATTTTTTCCTCATTCCTGGTTACACATGGTTATATTTTTATCATATAAAATAAAATTAGATTATCTTATAAAGAAAATGTATGTTGTGGTATATAGAATTTAAATAATGTAATTAATGTATTAAATTATTAAATTATGTTTTTGGAAGTAGAAAATGAATCATGTTCATATGAAATATATAACACCCAACTTAGACATTAATATCATGGTCATGTAAATATTGATAATTTCCTTTCTAGACAGTTATTTATAATTATTTTAGCTAAAACAACTTGTTACAAATCATTCTTGCCTATATGGGAAAATTTCCAAACCATTATTTAGTGTATTTTCACAAAGGGGAACATATATTTTAGCATTGGTATAGAATTATGTGTGTGGACTATTTACAATAGAGGATAGAGGTGGGTATACATAATTCATCAGTTTCTATAATGAATTGAGTAGATTAGAGGAATAGTTTGAGATAGTCCTAACATTTAGAGGGGTGAATCAGTGATGGGGACATTTTAAAAAAATTAATCTTTTTATCCCTATACCTCATAACATGTTTGGATCTTGATTCTATAATTCTATTTTCCTTATCCCATGAAATTACATAATTGAAGATAAAATATTCACAAGGTATTTTTACAAGGTTCTCCACTCAATAAGAGAAGCTACACCATTCCCTTGTATGGGTATGAATAGTACATGAATTCTCTACTATAATTTGGCAACTATTAAAATTGTTTGACTAGGAAAACAATGCTATAGTTAGTGTGAGTCATACACTTTGGGTGGTGTGGGAAACTATCCACTTCCCAGAACTTGTGATAACCATGTCCTACGTGCATCTCCTTGGTAGTTCTTTGTACTGAATCAAAAGACCATTTTCTTCCTTCTTGAATGGGGTTTGAAACACTAATAGAGTCTTCCATGTGTTGAGATCTATTAGATATCACACTACTGCTTGATCTTCTACTCTTCACTTATTACTTGCTTAGAATTATGAATTCAACCTTCTTCTTCTTTCCTAGTAGAAATCCTGAAAGAAACAAAGAATTATTCTCCTTCTTCAGTGAAAAACAAACTATTCTAATACTTCCCATTCTTCTTTCTATAATCACAAAATAACTTTTTTATTTTAAAAACAATGATGACTGCTCAGCATAACATTATCAATGCTAATGTGACCTAAATAATATAATATAAATTTGCTACACTCTTTCTTCTTATCCGATTCAAAATATCAGTACTGAATGATGTACGAGTTATCTTTTTCATATTGTTTAAACTTTTGTGAACTATCTCTAATTCTATTGATAGTTTCTACTTCTGTGATCTATCCTTGATTTTGTGGAAAAATCCTTCTTCCTATGGGAATTGGCTTACACAACATTTTGTGAGTTCTTTGAAGACAACTTCTTCCTCTGCAGATTATCTTTTCTCTACATACCACTCATGCTTTGCATACCACACCTCCTTTATATACCACACCTTCACTGTGTACCACACATGCTCTATGTGTCATACCTTCTCCGCGTACTGTACCTCCTCCATGTACCATACATGCTCCGAGTATCGTGCGTTCAACTTCATGGATTTAGAATCCAAGGTCTTCTCACATTTAATTCTTTATAACATCTTATGGGAATTGATTTTTAGTATATTATTTTTATTTCTCCCCAAGGTTTCTTCATTTTTCATAGCATTCTTTTGTGGTATTACATTCTTATCATATTTGGATACTTTTTTAGATAATCATGCACCAACCTAGTAACAACTTCCATTACATAGATAATTTTTTTTGCATGAAATAAAAATCCGTTTTTAGTA
Organism: Viscum album; assembly: GCA_963277665.1. Classification (NCBI taxonomy): domain Eukaryota; kingdom Viridiplantae; phylum Streptophyta; class Magnoliopsida; order Santalales; family Viscaceae; genus Viscum; species Viscum album. The sequence continues at coordinate 692,098,414 of OY728122.1, forward strand.
TACATATTCTTCGGGATATATGGACGACCCTTGTTCATCTCTGGAATGAACCCCCTGATATGGGCTTCCTTTTATGCATTTTAGTATTGAAGATTGTACCAACAATTTAGTGCACAATGTCCAAACCAATTATAACACCAATATTGACAAAAAAATCATGGATTTTTTATATATTTGTACAAGGTTGGTTGGACATATTCTTTACTTGTTTTGATTTATCAAGGGAACCACCTTTAACATTATTCTTATTATCCACCCTTATCATGGTGGTAGGTTTCCTATCCCGTTTCTTCATCTATACTTGTTTATAATTTTTATTCCATCATGCACTTCTTATGGATAATCATTTAGAAACACGAGTACAAGAGGGTATGAATGGTATATTTTCTTTCTCAGCTTCTTTTGATGGATCATTGATTTATTACTTGATATTCTTATCACAAGTTGTATTTATTTTGATTGTATAATCCTCCAATGAACATTAAGTATCAACAAATACTATTTCCATCTCTTGTTAAGTCTCAAATTGTATATTCTCATGATTGGTCAACTGAGGTTCCTATTCTAGGTATTTCATTTTACGGATGAATTTCTATCCATCATTCATATTCATGTTATCTTCATAATCATTCATTGTTATATCAACTTCTTCTCTATGTATATTATTTTTTTATTATAATAAATACTCAATTCCATTGATATTCATAGAGGCTTGTCCAAATATGAAATCTTGAAATTAGTTCTCTTCATCAGATAATCTTCAAGTGTACAGATCTTTACTTCCATAGACATACAAGATTTTCAACCTATTCTACGTCATTGATAAATTTAAAGGATCTCATTACAAATTCACTCTTTATTACCTTAGAGGCACCAACATGACATGAGGGCTTTACAATTCAATAATATTTTCTTCCATGAATTTCTCCAAACACCATTTTCTTCTTACAACATGAAGGTATCTTCCAGAATACATTGGAATACTCTATAAACTATGGATTTAATTTCATTAAGAATACCACAATTAATTATTCTTATTACATCAACTTATAATTCTTGATAATTTTTAGATTGATTATCACCACTTGTGCTAGTATTTTCATCATGAGAATAATTTTGAAATGTAATAACACATAGATTCTAACAACTTGTGGTAGGAAGGTTATCCATCATCTTAGTTGTAACATGATCCACCTTCTCATTAGATTCCATAGCTGGTATATCTTCACTTCCAGTAAGGTAAAGAGAAATATATTCTCTCCCTCCATTAATGAAGATGGAATTCTTCATTAGCTTTCTATTTTCATACTTTTTTCAATTCATCATGGTATTGGAAGATGTGACCTAATTCTCAAAGATAATTGAATATTCAACAAGACTACACTTCATTGTTGATGTAGTAAATAAAAGAAAGTATTCATAATAGAATGTCATCACTATAGAGAATCCAATAAAGGGGAACCATTCAATGTGATACTAGTTGAGACGACTAGTTTGAGATATTCCTATCACTGATATGTGGGTGAATCAATGTTGGGTACATTTAAAATAATTTCATATTTTTATCTATATACCTCTTGACATGTTAGGTTCTTGATTTTATTGTTCTATTTACCCTATTTCATTAAATTACATGATATTAGTAAGAATATGAACACTATATTTTTACCAGGTTTACCACTCAATTCGACCAACTATGTGCCTTCCATGAATGGGTATGATGAGTAAATGTATTATCCACTATAATATAGTAATTATTAGAGTTGTTGAACAAGGAAAAAAATATTATAGGGAGTTTGAGTCCCAACATATTGGAGGGGGATGCGAAAGAAAACACTTACAAAAAATGGTGATAACCAAGTCCAACATGGATCTCCTAGATGGTTATATATACTAGATCTAATGATATTAATATCCATTTTCAAATATGGTTTACAACACCAGTAGAGTCTTACACCTATTGACACATGTTTGATGTCACTCTACTGCTTGATCTTTTAATCTCCACTTATTACATTCTTAGAAGTATGCTAGTAAGCCTCTTCATCATCACATGAAAGTAACATGAATGTTGCACACTCTTATCATCCTAATTATTACGGGAAAAACCAACTACACTGAAAATTATCCTTCTTCTTGTTGGAATCACTAACTCTCTTTGTGATTGTTAAAAAAATGGGGACTAGCTCAGCTTATAATTTTCACAGTTAATATGACTAGAATAATTGAATGTAATTTTTCCACACTCATCCTACTTATATGATAAAAAAAATAGTAGTGAATGATGTATCAGTTCTATTTCATGTACTATTTCCACTTCCATGAATTATCCATGATTCTGTAGACTGTTTCCACTTTCATGAACCATCCTTGATTCCACAGGTTATTTTTTCATCCTTGACGAAATATCTTATGATGCGTACTGTGTGTGCTTCAAAAACAACTTCATCCTCCACAGGTTGTCTCTTCTGTGCATACCACACCTAATCTGCGTACCACAATTGCTTTGTATATAATGTCTGCTCTGCGTACAATGCATGCTCTATATTCCACTCCTTCTCTATGTACCTCTATGGCTATGACTATTACTTATACTATATATTCCACACCTTCTCTAAATATCGAGCATTCTCGTTGTACCACCTTATCTGTATACCACCTCCGCCTACTGCCTCTGTATACTACATCTGTGTATCACCTCATCGTACCATCTCAGCATACTGATTCTTCCTATGTGGTATTCCTTATTCTACAGAATCATTATTCCTATTCCAAAAATTATTTATTCCATACATAGACTCGTTATTCAAATATTTTGAATCATTTCATCTACCATGTACCACTTCATACTATCTGGAATCTCGTCCACAGACTGCACCATCCAATTATATGAACTATATTTTCTTCTATGTACCACTTTCATACACAAAAAATCTCCCACAAACTACATCACTTTGCCAAATTCTTCATGCGAGAACACTTTCAGACCTAGCCAAGTACATCCACAATGAGGATATTTTTTTATCGAATTCACACTTCATAGTGATGTTTTTAGGGTTCATAATATGAGAAAATTATTCCGAAAATTCTGCAAATCTATTTTACCCAAATTTTCATTATCGGAAAATACTCTCCACGACATGCGCTCCTTCCATGTATCATGAGCCTCCACCATGAAATACGAACCTCCTGTAAACTTCGATCCTTTAGCACATACTATGTTCCTTCCACAAACCACAAGAATTCTACATACAATCTTTTCTTCCCAGTCTATGTACTGCATCTATTTCGCCAACATCGATTCACCATGCATACCACAACTCCTTCCATTGTGAACCGTTTTGTTAACACGACACATTCTACAAACTTCCCCACATACCATTCCCTTTACATGGTTTTTAGCCATTAACCGATCAAGGACATGGAACATGGTATGTGTTCTGAGGTAAGTTATTTTATTCCTTTTTCGATTTCCTTTGCTGTTCCATAAACCATTAACTCATACGAGGAAATCCTTAAATATTTCCATCGGCAATAACTCCCATTAATCTTCACTATCAACTTTATTCCTCAACAATCATTCACATTCATCAAAAAGCATATCTATAATTATATATTTTATTTAATCAATCACTTTCAGCCTCATCATATTCTCAAAGGAAAGTATTTTAACTTACCAGAATTCTAGGAACATTATACTTTTCAATCAAAACAAAATTTGTTTGGAAACACCTTTACTCCCCCTTTTCTTCAGAAATCATGCATCACATTCTCTAAAAATAAGATATTTGGGAAATATAAATTTTAAAAACACCATCTGGTTTCTTCATGAATCTTATAGTCAAATGGACTTTAATAACATCCTTGGTTTTCTGGAAACAATGAAATATTTTATGACATCCACTACTTATTCTAAAATTTTTGGGATATGAATTCTATAAAACTATTTACCCTCCTATGTATGAAACATCATTGTTTTAACATTATGTAATCCTCAACACTTCTTCATTGAACTTAGGATAATTTGAACAATTGTATCAATTTAGAAAATATGAATTATTACCCAATCATGGAATCCAATGCTATGAATATATAATAATTATCTAGGCATAATCACTTCAATATTTCTTCATTAACATTGGAATTCTATCTTCATATCCTTCTTCATATTTAACCTTATTGTAATCTAATGAAATTAAATGAAACATCATACACAAAGTGATCCCTATAGTAGACATGGTTACATCTAAATCGTGAGATATAAGGTCAGGTAATTTGAGATATTCAATGAATTCAATAATGATGTATAGAATCCACATGTAACGAAGATAAATATGCATCAATAAGATCGAGGTAGTGAATATATTAATCAAATGTTCATTTAAATACTATGAGAGTTTGAGATTTTATATATACTCACGCTACCTTACACGTGACTGTGGAATGGTGTTTGGGAATGTGGTAAACATTCCTTTTTAAGCATGGTATGGCAGATGAAGAGTCATGAAGAAAATCTATTTTACTTTTTTTGGATATTCATTAAAAATGTGAAATACACACTAAAAAGAATATTAAATATACTGTAAAAAATTTATCCCTTAGTGTTTTAGAATAAACAGAATCGTTTAATTTCACAAAAACATGTATTGGGTTATAAGGTGTTTTCCATGGATTTATTAGTTAAAAAACTAGAATCGTGTGGAAAAAGTGTATTTTTAAAGGGTATTTTAAGGAAAAAATTTGATACTACATATACAACCCCATATACAAGTATGCGGTTGTCGTTAGACATGTTTTCTATCATGAGATGGTTAATATACTCAAAAAGGATACTGAGTGAAATATTGATTCGACCATGTTTATGCTTATGATATATAATAGCTGGTAAAAGAATAGATTCCATAGTTCTGTATAAAAGATGTAGTTATAGAAACAAGAGTACTACATATGATCACTAGATTGGATAGAGAAAAAATAGTTATGGGTTTCTAGTCACTGAAAATGGTGACTCGATATTGGTTGAAAATGATGTACCTACCTCATAAAAAGATGTAGTATATAGCTCAGAAGATGCAGGATATAACAAATACAGGAATTCTAAAATAGATTCCTTGTATCAGAACCATGTTTGGGATCATGACATTGCACCAGCTAATGTAAATCCCCTAGGGTAAAAATGGGTATTCAAAAGAATGATGGACATGTATGGTGGTTTAAATACCTGTAATGAAATTTTAATGGATAATTTTTTTAAAATTTATCACAAAATTGACTATAATTCGACACTTTGTAGAGTACCCTTGTTTAAATCACTCATAATTCTACATGATATAGAAACATTCCATGAGTTTAAAATTTTACATAAGGATGTAAAAAATTCTATATATTGTGGGAACATTCTAGAAGATGTCTATATTAAACAATTAGAATTTTTTAATACTCAAGGTGATTCCAATACGATTTGTATCTGTAATAGATCCATTTTTGGTGTGGTGAAATCATCCAGGAAATGGAAAAATAGATTTGACGAAGAGATAAAATTATTCAGTTTCATTATGTTTTTATGTGATCTATTTGTCAATAAAAGGTTTAGTGGTACCATGGTTGTTATCATGAATGTTTATTTTGATTACATGTTACTTATTGTAAAAGACATAACTGTATTATAGTGTGTTAAATATTGGTCGAACAAGTGATTATTAATGAATGAATTAGGTGAATTTGTAAATATTGTTGGGATCATGATAATTCCTAATAGATCCAAGAGGATTCTTGGACTATGTCAAAGTAATCCATTGAACAAATACTAATGAAAATTTAATGTGGAAAAATCCAAGAGGGGATTGGTTCTAGTGTCACATGGTTTATATATTTCTAATAAAATTTTTCTTCAAATTCTATAGGAGAATGTGATAATGAGAATGATCTAATTTACTTGAATGATATGATGAATCACATAAGATATGTTATTTACTAGACACGATATTTACTTATCATTTAGAATGTAATGAGTATATAAATATGATCTAGGAGAACAAAATTGGTCATCTTTTAAGGATATCATTATGTATCAAAGAATAACTAAGTATATGTTCCTTTTGTATGGAGGAGATGAAGAGATGGTCATTAGGGGTTATAATGATTTATGTTTTAAAATATACTATATTGATATGTTGTTGTATTTTGGATATGTTTACGATGTCAATAGAGGACCAATGAATTAGATGATTTAAAATAATCAAGTTGATGCTGATTATACTATTGTGTTCAAATATATAACTACATCTGATGCATCAAATTATTATTTTTATATAAATTCAATTATCTTTGAGATTTATTTGGTACCTCGTATTAAATACCCAATCATACTTTAGTGTGATAATACTACAACAATGTCTCTTAAAAAAGTGATAAAGTCACACCAACAGACAAATAACATATTCTAAAAGTATCACTCTTGTTGGATTTTTCATAGATGGTGAATTTGTAGTAAAATGTATATCCATAGAAAAAAATGTGGGAGACCCCTTGAAAAACGACCATTCTCAACTGAATTATACATATCCTATGAGAAATAGAATAATGAAGGTTGTTATAAGTTGGTAATAGTTAATGTGGGAGTCTATTGGTATTACTTCCCTGAAACCATGTTTTGTGTACTTGAATATAATCTTTATTAATATTTTGACAATTAATATACTCATTATCAAATCATTATAGTTCTTCTAGGAATCACAATATGTCACAATTTCCTAATATTAGTTTTCACATATAAATTGCATAGTTGTTCCCAGCTATGATGAAAACTCAAAAGTACCCTAGTAATAATATTATATATATGTCCTATAGCTGGTTGAAATTGTTATAGGTAAAAAAATTATATCAGCTATCAAGGGTGGGTAGTAATAGGACATTGAGGTACCTTATCATGGTGTACACCCTTGGCAATACCCAATATAAAATATTAGTGGAATGAGGCCCTCCAAAAGTTAATATACATTTATATGTTTTTTTGATGTACCTATTTACAAATGATTTTGTTGAGCCTTAGAATTTTAAATTATTATTAATGAGTTTTATAAGTCTTTTACTCTGATGTATTCACAAAAAAGACGACAAATGTTTATGGTGGGGTAGGACATATGGGGCTTGACATGAGTAATAACCCATTAATGAATAATGAAGGAGAAAATTTATAACTTGTGTTCTTTAACAAGGGTTGACAGGCCATTCCATTTTATTGAATTGATATAGCCAAAAATAAATCCAAGTCCATGGTGTTTTATATGAATGTTTGATTTCTAGAATTTCAATGAATGTTACATCATCCACATAGGTTGATTGGACCAATATGTAGTGTACATGATTAGAGATATAATTACAAACGGATTATGTTAAACATTATGTTTTGGTATAATAATCATTCATGTTTTCTTGATCACATATAATCTGTCACCAATTATTTTTGAGAATATTTTTTGTGTTTCATATTTAATAAATATTTATTTAGTGACTATAATATTTATTTATTTTTTATATAATAATGAAGTGATATTCATTTATCAAATTAATAGTCATTATTGATGGATAGATAAATATTATGGAGGAATGGTAGACAAAATTCAATTATCTAGTGAGAAATAATACAAATTTAATATTATTTTATAAAATAATATTTAATTTAATTCTAAAATTTAATAAAATTAGAGAAATAATAGTAATAGTAATAATTATTATTATAATTATATTATTATTATTATTATTATTATAGACTTAGGGTTCCATAGAAATTAAAAAAGGGGTTATGTGAAATTATAATTTTCTAACTCTAGATTTATATAAACCCATTTGTATTTTTTGTTACATAAGGAAATTTATATTTTATTGTACAAAATGAGATCATAAGTGAATCCAATCGAAGACCTATAGAGCTCCCTCTCCAAGAACACTCATATGAATGGAGGGATATCCTCCACCCCCACAACTATCACGTTAAGAGAGATCAAACAGAACCCTTTCTCTAAGTGGTTTCCATAGAGATCCAAAAAGGATGATGTAAGAGATAGGATTTACCATGCCAGATTATAGAGATTACTATGCAAATTTTCAAAATATCATGGAACATTTGTGGGTCAATGTTGTAGGGAATATACTATTTATTATTATAATGCAATTATGTTATTACATAGATACTTTTCCAAATCCATCGATGAGGTAATAGTTTTTCACTAGTTAATTATTCTGTTACATAAATTAATTATAAGAAATATTTGATGGTTATAAACATTGATTCTGGTATATATACATTTTTTATTTTTATTTATTCAATTTTATTGATCACGATGTTTATAGCTTTGTAAATCCCAAATTACTCACCGATTAGAAAATATGTGGAGAAATCCCCATATGATGTTGTCATTGCACCTAAAAACAACAATTATATACAATTTTTCTTCATCAGTTAGTTCATTTAATTTTATACATTATGGTTACATTTTATTTTGGGGGGGGGGTGTGAATCTATAGTTTTTAATTTGGACAGTATAAATCCTCTAACACTATTATCATGAATTTGGTTATTTAATTTAATACTTCATTAATATGAATGTGCAATTGCATCCTGAAGGATTGAATTGTATAGTAGGATTGGAAAACTCAAATAAAACATGTGTTTTACATTACAATATGAAATGAAGCACATAAAATAATATCCTTTGAAAACATACCTATTCTCTTTTATTATCCCTTATTGAAATCATAATATATATATTTAAATCTGGGGGAAAAAATAATGCCTGGGAAACTGGTGAGCTCATATTCTATAGAAAGGTACACAATATAGAGCAAGCTATTAGAATGAAACATGAAAAATAAGGAAGTGATGATAACTAAAAACACAATACATTAATATATATTCATGATCGTAATATAGTTAGAATAAAATCCGATAAAAATAATTCCATATAAACAATCAAATGAAAATGGAACTTAAACATGGATTTTATAATAAAAAATAATCACATTTATTATAAATAAGTAATATCATAATGAGGAAATTCATAATGTGTCCCATCATAAACATAAAATCACATATTAATCCAAGACATAATACATAATCAGAAAATTCATTATATAATACACAATTCTCATTAGACATAACGATGTACTGAGAGGATATAGAAGGCCTCACCAACACTTACTAAGTCCAATGAATTTATCATTTGAATGTGGTGAATCATAATCAACATATTAGATAATATTTAATTAATCATATTATTTGTAAATAATATACCCAATTATTAAAAATAATCATAAAATATCCAGAGTAATATAGAAAAATGTATCATGATTGTCGATCCCCAGTCGAAATAATCATAACCAGTTAAATAAAATTTAGTAGATGGTGTCCTAAGAGATAAATCTCAATTATGAAATGAATTAAAGATATTTTTTAAAATGAATTAAAATAAATTAATAAAATCATTGAGAAATTCTTTAGGGAAATAAAATTTTTCTTTAAAAAGAAGAGAAATTATGGAGAGAAATAAAAGTTAAATTTTGAAAGAAGAGTTATTTGGGAAAATAATTTTTATTTTTTATTAAACCATAAAATTATACATGTATATTCCAAAAAATAATCTATAATGATAATATATTTTAAGAATATTAATTTATATACATACATAAATTATTAAAATCTACTAAATATATGTAAAAATTGTATTTATAAAACATAGGAAATAATCCAATCTATTGTGGTTTAAGGGAAAATATAAGTGTGTTATTTGGGAAAATAATTTATTACTAGTTATCATAAAACAAAAAAATAAAGAATTATATGATTCCATGATAAATATGGTGGTCATATAAAAATATTTGTGCCTAAAAAAATAATGGGTTTTACTTGAAAATTCATATGTGTTAGGTCCAAAGGCTGAATACCCCGAGTGGGGGGTTGAATCAGGTTATGGAAAATTTAGATTTAACGCCCATTCTGATCTTGTTTCACTGTTAAGAAAAACACTCTTCTTTCTCTTTCCTGTTGCACAATGTAAGCATAAAGTAAAGCATGCATATGACACAACAATTTTTACTTACTTCACCCGCACTGGGCTACGTCCAAGGAGCATACGCCGACAAGTTTCCGGTCGTACCAAATTCCACTAAATATCACTAGCTATGGATTAAAAGGTTCGGGTAATGTCACTCTGTCCCATGCTCACAACCTTTACAAGATTTAGGGTCAGCTCACTGCTTTCCCAAGGGTTACTCCCTCTTTCTCTCTCTTTGGCTCACTATCGGTGGATAGGATCACCTTCCTCCTCTTCCTTTGCTCACTGCGTCGGAAAGGATCCAATCACACTTTATAGACCTCTAGGTCTCTTCATTATCACTAATGAAATCTGCATCCTTAACTGTTGATAGATGCTCTGTTGACCTCCAACTTTCACCCGTAGATGAATCTCACTTTGCACCAGGTGTACTGGGCAACCCAAATTTTTACGTGCAACCCTAACGACACCTTGCTCGCAGTTCCTTTGACTTGCACAAAATAAAACTTTTGCGGAACACCTTTCTTATGCGATACCACTCCCTTTTACGCGCATCCTGGAAACTGCATTGCGCACAATTTTCTTCTTTTGTGTGAAATCCACATTTCACGCAACACCAATTTTCCACGCCAAAACCAATTTTATGCACAACCTTAATGTTTACGCGCAACTCCCTTTCGAACTTCAATTTCGCGCACTAGAACTTAGGTATTCTCTATGTCTTGTACTCTACTAAATGGAGGGTGTCACTTCATATTTATTGGCAATATCGACCCCACGCGAAAAACCCTCCTTGAGCGCGTAATCCACTTTGATCGCAAAAAACAAATCTTCCGCGCAACACCATTTTTCACGCACTGCTCCAAAATATCACACACCTCATGCCTTTTCGAATTTCATGCTTCGGACCGCGAAACACCTCTTTCGTGAAATAATTCATCCATCTATTTCACGCAACTAGCAGTTTTCCACACATCCTGCTATTTTCCGCGCGCCACATAAATTTTTCACGCATCCCGCTAATTTTACGTGCCCCACATAAATTTTTCACGCAACCCGCTGGAAAACAGCGCCACCTTGTATCTGCTATTTTTGTACCACCTCCAGATCGTCTATCCATTTTTAGAGGTTCTTAATTAAATATTCGATTGCTGAAAGCATCCCTTGAACTCGACAAATCACCATGTAAACCCCATTTTTCGACACAAACATATATCATGGTCTGCATTGTCAACAAACACAACATGGAGACCCACATTGTCAACAAACATAATCACCTCAAAAATGCTTCAACGATGCCTTGAGGGATTTTTCCTAACAATATGAAATCTGGAATTCCCTATAATCTAGTATGCTTATCTTGAAGAATTTAAAAAAAGGAACATCATACAAATGTATTTCGTCATAAATGAAAGAATTATTTTGATATAAAATAATTTTTTGAACTAGGAAAATGAATTTAGGAGGAATAACTAATAATAATTTATAATTAAATTTTGGTTAAGAGAGATAAAGCATATCCTGAAGGAATAATTGGTGGTTCAAGAAGAAAACCTTACCACATTGTAATATGTCAAAATGTATGCCCCATTAAATTAATGATCATAAATTGAGAGATTCAATATAATGAAAATATATAAATTCATGAAATCATATACCAAGGGTCATTATGCATAAAACACATACAATAAATATATCATGTAAGTAATTGTGATATGAGAAAACCCATACCTTTTGTCTGAAAGTGTTCTGCATATTCACTTAATATCATGGATAACGAAATTAGATTCATTATTAATTTTATTTAGAAATAAATCAACATTAATTTTATTTATTATTATTTTTGAAGCTAATTAATGGAATTTTGATAACTAATAAGATTTATTTTATTTATTCATGATTTTGCTTTCCTTAGTTTAATGATTGTTTCCCTTATATAGAAGTATAGTAGTTTGTGAATAATGGGAATAGTAATTTAGAATTGAAAATATATTTTATTAATGCAATTAAAACATATTATGTGGTCATGTATATCAATTTTTATAAATGTGAATAATTAATTAGACAAAAAGTTAATGACAATCGTATATATTATTTTTCCATTTATCTGATAATCACACACTAGATTTTTTATTAATTATTATTCTGTAAATATACAGGTACTAGAAAACAATTTTTTTATAAACATTTTAAAATAAATTTTATCCATCATATATGTTTACGGAATAACAATTTTTGGAGTTAAAAGAAAATTAAAAAATTTTCTATGAAGGTGGTGAATCGACACTGCACCGAAGATGTTTTCATTTTTATGACAAAAGGGATAGGAGAAGAGGTTTGAGGATGGATATTATATTAACATGATCATATTTAAATATATATAAATATATGAAAAACGAGATATCTTTTTACTGGGAGATGGGTAGATGATGAAAGGATAAGAAAAGAAAATAAATTGAATGAGAGAGAGCGGGAAGGATTCACGTCTTGCGTGTTGAATCTCTGATAACATCCTTAAGGTTCATGGAAATTTTATTTTTTTGAGGCCAGAAAGTAAATAAAATGGGGAAGATGTTTGGGAGAGTAATTTGGAAGAATTTTTCAAATCATAAAGTCCTTGAAGGTGTGAGGATATGGGGTGGTATTTATAATGGCGAAGAGGGGTGTTTTTTTGATATTTTTATTCATCTGTTTATTTTTTTGGATCAAAATTATAAATAATATGTATTATTGTGACTAAATACAGGAAATAAAACATTTTATTACTATATAATTTATTCTTAAATCATCCAAAATGACAACATGACGGAAAAACATAATTATTTACATATAATGAATAGTACCGTCAATTACTGTATCTCATTATTCATAGAAAATTCAACACTTTATGAAAAATACCAAAAAATTAAGCATAATAATTTTTCTACATTTTTATATGAAAAATGGATTCATTATATGAAAATAATATTATAATTGTGATAAATTTATGATTTTATTAAAATCAAAATTTATTTGAATAATAAAGATTTGGAAATTATCATTGATTTTATGCCACTATAAAAAATTAATTAATGTCTCATAAAATTATATTATAATAATAATTAAATAAAATATTTAATTAATAATAAGTAAAGGGAAAGTAAATATTATTTTAAAACAATATTTTAATTATAAAATGTTCAATAAAAATGTACACTTTATTAAAATACCAACACTTAATTTATTATTTAAAAAATTTATTTAATTATTCAATGATATAAATATTTTTTATTTCATTTATATAAAAAACAAAATATTATATTCACTTTCATAGGTTATTCATCTATTATATTTGATATTTTACTACCCCTAATGGTCATATTACTATTCCAATGGTCACATTTCTGTTTGACCGGTATGTGATCCTTAATTCCTAAAAACCCCTTTTAATTCATTCATTATTCATTTTTTTTGTTTTTATTATGGTATCTATGTTATTTATTTATAACAGGTAACATAATTATAAGAAGGGAATTTACATTGATAAAATTTTGTTTTATTACATTCTACCCTCCTCCAAAAAATTACATCCTTGAAAATATGAAATTGCACATCCAAAATCAGAGGTTGATAATCTAAATTTCATTTATGGGAATCCCGCATTGAAAATTGAGATAATAACATTACATCATCATAATAATAGATAATGTTAAATGTGAAGTTAGCCACAAAAATATCATTTCTAATACGAGAACATTAGTAGAGATTTAAAATATATACACAAAAGATAAATATGCCAATCACGTTATAGAGGAAAGTGATAGAGAAATTTTTTTAGAAGGTATGCCAAAAAAATTCAATAAATTTATAGTATGTTAAATGAACATTGACTAATTTATAAGAAATTTAAATTTATTAAAATGCATTCAAAAAATATTTATCTAGTGTTTATGGTTTCTTTTACTATAGAGAGATGAATTTACGAAAATAAACATCATTTATTCATTTCCTTGTCAAAATATAATCCCTTGGTTGGGATTCAATATATATCCACTTCATATCATAAATATAGAGATGAATACTGCAGAAAAAAATTTATGCCTGAAGAATATTTATGAATAATAATATCCACAAGTCATTACATCATCATTTAAAAGTTTACCAAAAAAAATTAATTTATCACAGTTTATGAAAAATCATATATTCATCTCAATCGATAACATACATAATGCACTCCAGAAGTAGTTAAACTTAAGACTCATCCCAAATATTTATATCCAAATTCAAAGACCCAAAATTTTGAAGCAAGGTCACTAAATTAATTTAATCTATAATTTCCCAAAATTATATAGCTCTTTTTGTAACATATAAAATAAATTAATACCATAATCTCCATTAAACCTTTATTAATATATTTATTAATATCTATACATCAGGAACATATTTAGGGTTATCATTCCAGGTAATGTGTGGTAAAGATGATAAATCTACAGAGGAATCACTTCTTTATTATGGGTTCTATTCATAACATGATTCAAAATCAATAATGAAGAATAAGTACAACAATATCATTATATATCTCATTATTCTTGTAATCATGGAATTATTCAAAAAATACTTATAATTATCCAATCTAAAACCACAAATACTATAATTATTCCTATTTTATATAAGTAACAAAATAATATTGATTCCAAACACGTATAATATTATGATTTATATTCCCTTGACAATTGGGACATTCATTTTCTTAGTGCCCCATCTTTTTAGAGTTGAATCATTGGACATAAGCACTTTCTTTCCTTCCCTTGTTATCAAAGGCTTGTTCATCTTTTTAACCACACTTGTAACAAACTACCACTCCCTTTACGAAACTACTAAGGTGTTACTCCCAATAATTATCACATGTGGAAGAATCCTATTACCTTTATTCTCATTATATATTTTTCTCTTCCATACTCTAATTATTATGTTTCCCTCAAAACCAAAAGAATTGTAGAATTATTTCTCTATCTTGATATCATAAGATTCAAAATCCAAAAATGATGAGAATTTTGTGGAGACTAGTTCCCTTCAAATGATTTGTTTAATACCATTAATTAAACCCTCAATCTTACTCTTTGGAAAAAGAAAATAGTCCATGGAATTCCTAATTAACCATGTAAAGTTTTCTTCATACATATTAACATTCTCTTCCTATTTTTATCTTAGTCAAGATAATTGTATCTCTATATATACTCATTGTTCTATTAGAGAATAGTTTCCTATGAAAATTTCATTAAATTCCTCCCATTACATATTTCAATTTATTCTCCCTCCCTTTTATTTTGATTTAATGACCACCATAAATCTTCTTCTTCCGAGAGATGATAAATTTCCATGACGACATAATCACTTTAATTACTTTCAATTGTGTGAAATATCCTATATAAGGAATAGATCCATTTCTCAACAAAAATTGGGACTGAATTTCCATAGATTGTAGAAGATAATAATCATATAAAGTGTTTTAACATTCTTACAAAACATAGTGGGTAGGGAAACTCCTTGTGAGTAAGGATATTTTTCATATCCTAAGTCAGGTTTCCTAGTATTTTTAAATTATTTTCTTATCCAGTTTAATCTTCAACTAAAAAATCATTCCCATGTAGAGGCAGAAAACCCCTTCCGAGGATATGTTCATTGATAAGGTTTCCATTCCATCCACTAGGTACCATTTACAAAAAATGGAATATATAAATTATATATTGACTTTATGAAACACAATGTAAAATATAAATATAGTAAAATGAAAAATGTGAATTGAAAATTTTGGTAAATATAATCTCTAAATCATAATCATTGATACATTGGGTATATTAAAAAATTCGATTATGGGGTTGTATTTCCATAGTCTATTTTTTCCAAAATCTAGATTATAATTTTCCAACCAATCATTTTCTGATATAAACTATGAATACCTTCAACTTACCAGCCATGAGATGGTTCTATAATTTTCAACATTGGTACTACGAAACAAAAATCACATAAAAAATTACCGAATAATTATGTAGCTTTGTAAAAAAAATAGACTGACACATAAGTTTTACATTAAAAATTCAAATGGAAAATAAATAATAACGACTTTTTATACATACATTGTCTCATAAGTTATCCTATAATGAAAAACATAATATAAATCATTTCATTCTAGGGAAGAAATAAAACATAAGAGAGGGTGAGATCAAATGCTCATTGGTGTTATGTAATACAACATTAGTTATTATAAAAAACACATAAAAATAAGTTAATGTGAGTTGCTAACATTAAATTATATTAAAATGTAAAAGTGAGAATAATATGGAAGGAATAAAAGATGATAAAATTAATTACATTTCAATAATCACATTGAAATGAATCTTAACAAATTATATTCTATAAGTATAATAATCACATTTATTATCAAAAACTAATATACTATTGTTGGAATACCATCGATGCTTCATCTAAGGGACCATAAATAATTGGGCAAATCATTAGCTAAGGCCAAATATAGTTTGTCGCATGCGACCTACTAATGCAACAAGGGTCTATAGTGGCCCCACATAACACATAAAAGGACCAATTTATTCCACATACGAGATGGCTGAATCATAATCAATATATACATTCATTCTGAAAATATCATATGAAATGTAAATAATATCCCAAATTAGTAAACATAATCATAAACAATCTAGAGTAATATAATGAATGGTACCAAGACAATACATCAAAAATCAAAAAGACTATAAACCATTCAATAATATATGGTAAATAAAATCATAATATATCACTATCAATAAGGCATTATATAAGACATAGGGTGTTGAACTTGATAAATATTCTCTAATAATAACATTTTAAAATTCTTGAGAGAAATAACCATTTGGTTTGGAAAGAAGAGTTATTTTTGAAAATTATTTCTATTATTCAGAAAAATAATATTATAATATTTTATATCCCAGAAAATAAAAGGGAATGAAATTATATTTAGGGAATATATAAAATATATTTAAAGAAATATTTTGAACCAAAATTGAAAACAAGTAAAAAAAGTCCCTATGTAACGTTTGAAATAAGCTTGTTCAATGTAGTTTAAGTGAAAATATAAATGATTCCTTAAAAAAGAAAGTGGAATAATTGATTTCATAAAACTATAAATGTAATATGATATCATTTCATGAAAAAATAGTGATTTTATTAAAATATTGGTGGATCAAAATAGATGTTTTAGTATACCTAAAAAGGGATTAGAAATTGGGTTGTTCACTTTAATCATGCTTATTTATCATACGAAATTGAAAATAGAGTCTTATAAAACATGTATATCACCATTAAAGAAATAATGATTGAGATATGTATATATATTTTGGAGATTAACACATAATCTAAAAGGATTAAATAATAATAATTAGGAATTATGATTGGGTAATTAGAGAGACAGTGTATCCTGAATGAATAATAGAGGTTCCGGAGGAAACCCTTATCACTTTTTAATAAACAAAACCATATTCCCCATAAAATTAATTATCATAAAATGAATTACTTATAACCTGAAGAAATATACATTCATAATTTGATATATCAAATTGATTAATATACACATTGAACACATCAAATAATTGTGGAGTGAGTCATATCTCTAAGAAATAAAAGTGAGATGAGAAGGCCCTTACTATAAGGACCCGACCTTATTACATTATAGTATCATGAATTTTATTAAAAAATCACATCCATTCATGTTGAGGATATTTTTTAGTTTATCTTTTTATGGAATTAGGATATAATATATACATTAAATTCCACATTCATATAGAGAAGATACCACAAAACTACATCCTTTTTATTCGAAATATAAAACTTTTCAAATAAAAAATATATTCTTTGAAAAATCATCCTAACACATAAACTAGATTCCTTTTATGTATTAATTATCCTTATAACTAGTGAAAATCATTTGAAAACATTGTATGAGCACAAAAAACATTGTAACTTATATAAAAAAGAGGAAAGAACACATTAATCCACGAATACTTGTAACATGTGAAATCATTTTCAAAAAGACATACTTTCCATCAATATAAACTTACCAAATGAAACATTGGATTTACATGATATTGCCACAAATAATATAGAATATAAATTGAACCATAATGGTATCTTGGGTCATTACATACATAATCTTGTTACCCTATCAGCTACATTATAATTTGTAACCCTCACAACTACCAAACAATTTGCGTAACCATTGTAGTTACACATAGAGTAACCAAAAAATGACATCTAACATACACTTAACCAATGCATGGGAGGGAGATATAGGTAGCACCATTAATCATAAAAAATTACCAAGAATCAAAACATAATAATTCAACATGAATAATTTCTAAAAACATTCCTTTTGAATTTTTTAAAACAAAATTTTAAAAGAGTATTTCAAAAGAAAAAACCTTACAAATATCATCTAATTGATGTGGGACTTAATAGAGTTGATGAAATATATATATATATTAATATAAGATACACATAAATAAACATAATATAATCATTATTTTTCACTAAAATGGTTGTATTACCATAGAAATAATGAAGTAGAAGGTTTACCCAATGAATGGAAATTGGGTGGCGAATTCCCTAACCTCAAATTTGTATTAATTGAAACATGTTTAAACATCCAGGATAATGTTCAAAATAATTTTATTAATATATTGAAGAAAAATATTCATATTTATAATATCTTATATGATCATTTCATTACATCATTTTACCCTTTAATTGTTAGTATTTATTTTTTCCATTGTTTTGGATGTTTTCTTTACATGATTTCCATGATCGATTCATGATAGAAATTATTGTAAACTGGATATGAAACAATATAATTGGAATGAAAGGTTATTTAAATATTTCCAAAAAAATAAATCATACCATTTATCATTTTGAATTCTGACATGAGTATGATTCATGATATATAACATTATTGATATTTGTTTAGGTCATTTTGGCGATTCCTCATTCATAATGAATTCATTTTTTATATAAATTAATAAAATGTGTACAAAATGATTCTAAAACCATATATATGCTATAATAAATAAATTATAACATTTTTCAACCATAAATATATGTTTATGACCAGTATTTATGGAAGTAAAAATTGATTTCACATCGTCCACGTTGTGGGTAAATCAACACATTGCAGACGATGTTTAAATTTCTTAAATATGTAGGAGAGGGGGGGAATTGTTATGGTGAATCATCAATTAAAATGATGAAATCTAGAATATATAATTTATTATATCATTTATTCTTCTTGGATAGAAATAGATGGGGAAAAGAGATGAATAGAAAATAAAATGAAAAAAATGAAAATAAAAGTGGACGATTACCTCTTGATCTCTTCTCCTTGAGATCCTTTTTAAGGACTTTGGATTTGGTATTTTTAGTGAGACGAACTGCCCTAGGATGTGGGGAATATAATTGCGGAGATAATGTTTCAGAACATAGACAATTCTCGTGGAATGATAGTATGAGTGGAAGTGGGTAATGAATGTGGTATTTATAGAGGACGGGATGAGGGATTTTATAATATTTGAATCATTATTGAAATGTTTTTTCTCAATATAGTAAATTGTCATTATTCTGGTGACACCAAATAGTAATAATTTTATTTTATTTTCAAACCAAGTGGGAATACATCATTTTTTGTCATAAATAGTTTATTTAACTTATAATTTAAATATACAGTATTTTACCATAATTCACTATTCATAAATAACTCACGAATTTTAAAAAATATCTAAAAAATATCCCGAAATATTTTTTGATGAGTATAGTCCCAAAATGAACTCTATTTTTTGAAAATAATTTTCATAATATTTCTATTTTAATTTTTAAACCAAATCATACATCATTCAAAAATTAACAGTTTTTAAAGTATAAATCAATTTATATCACCCTGAAAAATTAATCAAGATGTCATTATCATAAGTCCTTAAGAAAATTAAATTATAATAAAATTAACTATTTGTTGGAGTAATATTACTCTTAATAAGGGTATGTTACTAATCACTAAAAATCATGTTTGTTCCATTATTCTCTAAAAATGTTACAATTTTTAAATGTAGATAACCATTTTTGGAAATTTAAAACATAGAAGCAGAAAAATTATGTTTCAAGGCAAGTTATAATTAACTAATTAAAAAATATTTCAGGAAATTAAATTTATTTTTAATGCCATTGGGTGTTAAATTATCTCCACCTTTGAGAAATTATGTCCTCATAATTTAAATTACTTTTTCAACAAGTGAGGCTACCATTGGTTCATTAAATTTTCAGACTCCCATGTTTCTTCTTCAACAATGTGGTTTCTCCAAAAAACCTTCACATGGTAATTTACCTTGTTCTATAATAATTTTTCCCTTAGATCATGAATTTGAACATGTTTCTATTCATAAGAACGGATCTCTTCCAAATTAACTTCTTCTCGGCTCCAGACATGAGATGAATCTGGCACATACTTTCAAAAACATCAGAACATAAAAAACATTGTGTTCTTGAGACAAAATTGGAGTCAAATCAACTCTATTGGTGACTGGTACAACCTTATCCAGAATATCTTAACATCCAATAAACCGTGGACTTAGCATTCCTTTCTAACCAAAACACATAACACTTTTATATGGTTAGATTAGAAGAAAAACATGATCACCTACCTCATAAAAAAGTATTTCCTTATATTGTATGCTTTACTTTTGTCTGCTATGAGTTTTCAACATGGGTTTCTGGATCATCTTCACATTCTCACCCACTTCCTCTACTAATTCCTTTCCAAGAAACATCCTTTCTCCAACTTCATCCAAAAAAATTTTTGTTCGACTTTTCCTCCCATGCAATACCTAGAAAGGTGACATCTATATACTATAATGGAAAATGATATTATAAGATAATAAAATAGAAGAAATACGACGATCCAAAATTCCTTGATAGTCCATTGAATAATCATGAAGCATATCCTCCAAATTCTAAATCATTCTTTCTAATTTCCCAACTGATTGTGGATGAAAATTTGTTCTGAAAATTAATTCTCTACCCAATGAATTTTGAAGCCCCTTCCAAATGTTAAAAGTGAACTTGGGATCCCCACCAAATAAAATGGAAAGAGGATCTCCATGTAACCCGATAATCTCTTTAATGTATATTTGAGAATTTTGATCTAAATACATTATATACAGAATAGAGAGAAAATATTTAGATATACTAAGTGGATCAACAACAACCCAAATCATGTTGTTAACTCAATAATTATTAGGTAGTCCCACCACAATGTTCATAGATATATTCAATCATTTCCTCTCTAGAGCTGGGAAAGGGTGAGGAATCCACTCCATTAACTTCTTCTCTACTATATCCGATTTACATGTCAAACATTTCATGGTAAAATCAATAATATTCTTTTTCATTCCATCCCACTAGAAATAATCTTGATGATCTCTGTAGATCTTAGTACTGTCGAGATGATCAAAAAATAAGGAATTACTAAATTCACATAACAATTCATTCATCAAATGGAAATCACAATTCAGAGACTATATTTTATGAAGTCTTAAAACACAATATTTTTGAATGTTAAATTCTAGCAACTTACCCATTTTAACTAATTCTACCATTTAATTTAGCTCATATTCATCAGTCACTGTATTCATAACTCTATCTAATAATGATGACTACAATGATACCTGAAATAAAATAGTCGTATTTTTTCCACCAACAACTTATAATCCAAAATTCATCAAATCATTAATAAAGGGATCATGTTATAAGAGTAACATGGTTTATGATTCTAGATGTTCTCAACTAAAGGCATCTGCCACTTTGTTTTCTTTTCCCAGATGGTAATTGATCATGAAATCATAATCATTTACCAGTAAAATCTATCTTCTCTACCTCATGTTTAATTCCTTCTATGTTAAAATATACTTCTGACATTAATAGTCATTATATATTTTTCATTTTTCCTCGTATAAATGATGACTCCAAATTTTCATAAAAAAAATCCCAACTGCCAATTCCAAATCATGTTTGGGATAATTTAATACCCGAGGTTTTAGTTTTATGAAATCATTAGAAAATACATGATCATTCTATATTAGAATACAACCATGCCCCTTAAATGAAGTATCACTATAGATAACAAACTCACAATTTTGGGATGGTAAGGCCAAAGTTGGGGCATTCACCAATCACTTCTTCAATTCCTAAAAAACATCAATTTCTTATTTCCATTTAATGTAAACCCCTTTACGAATCTCTACAAAATTTTTAGGTCTTGGCCATTCATCAAACACTTTTGTTATGGAAGGATCAACTTTTATTACATCATTATTTTTATTGTTTGTAGGAAATGAAATTTTTTTCAACCAAAATCCCACTTTTTGAATTTTCCATATAGTTTTATTTTGTTTACAGTTTTCAAAAAAATACATAGATGTTTTTCATGCTCCTCTTTACTTATATAAAACACAATATTTTCATTAATAAAATCAACAAAAAAACATATCCAACAACTCATGAAATCTTATATTCATAAACTTAATGAATATACAAGTTTAAATAATTAAAACAAATGGCATAAAAATTTATAATTCTCACATCAAGAACAAAAATATTATTTTGGTATGTCATCCTCCCACAGCTTCCGCTGATGGTACCCGAATCACAAGTTAATCTTAAAAAATACTAATCTCCCTAGATATGATCAAAATAGTACTTTTTTTTAATTTTGATGCTATTCAAGACCCTATAATTAAGGAAATGTCTCATGGAACCATCTTACATTTAAGGAACAAAACAAGGGAACCCCATGGTGAAGTGCTAGGAATAATGAAGCCATTACTAAGTAAATCTTACAACTCATTTTTCAACTTTATATGTTTGATTTGAGCCAATAGGTAATGAGTTTTTTTAAATTGGATTAGCATTAGAAACTATGTCGAATGTTAATTAGATTTCCCGATCAGGTATGACACTACGTAACTCATAAGGAAAAATATCAAGGTATTAATTTCCCACCGACACATCATTAATATGAAATGTTCCCTTGTTTTCAAAAATATGATCATAAAAACATTCATTAACATCTTTCAATAGTTTCTCAGCTTCCTGATATGTTATCAATTGTATGTGTTCTTTCTTGTATAAAAACTAAAACTCTTTCTGAAAAAGAACTTATGCGTCTCTATAGTAAATCATAGAATCATAAATAGAAAACCAATCAATTAACAGAATTCATCAAAATCTAATAAGGGAAAAAACAAGGTTTGTAGGTAAAGTATTTCCACAAACCATAATATACATATTCTTTTAATTTTCCTTTTCAATAATATTTCCCCATGGTGTTTTAGTAATAAGTTATAATCTCATTTTATGAAGAGATATTTCCAATTTACCAGAATATTTCTCAGAAATAGAAGAATGTGAAGACCCAGTTTTGAACAAAATATTTGAAAAATCTGAGCAAACAAACAAAGTACCTAATAAAACTATTTCAGATGGACTGACTTTTGCTGAAATAGTCACAAAGCATCTCACTAAAACTTTATGCAAATACTTTGGCTTCTTTGCATCATTCAACTCTCTCTTTGGTAAGTAATTTGTATAATGAACCATCTCCCAACATTTAAAACACGTAACAATTTTCTTATCAAGATTATTATTAGGATCAATTTCATTAAATTTTCTGGCCACATGTCTAAACATACCACATAAAAATCACTTCCCGGTTTTGGTGAGGAATTACCAAGGGTTCTTTTTTTCACAATTTTGACAAAGTGTAATCTATAATTTCTCACTATCAGATTTCACTAGTTTATTCATACCCATCGCTTTCCACTTGGACCTATTGTTCTCTTTTTTTAAAGTTCACATGATCATAAGAAAAAAATATCTCTATCCTCTGAAAACGTCATAATACTTTCTCATCACATTTGGATTCTTAAGAAGTATATAACCTTCGATTCCTTGTATTTAATCCTGAGTAGAAGCGTGTTATTTCTCATTGAAAAAACTTTTAAATTAATATCACTATAAAGAATCAATCTTTACAATATCCATGATATTTTTTTACCATTGACCACCACTGAACATCTTCACATTAAAAATGGTAAATAGAATGAATTTTATTTTCTTATATGAATATCCCATAACATCAAATATTTTTTCAAGGGATTTTATCCATCATTCAGCTACTACTAGGTCTAAAGATCCATTGAAAGAAAGAGGGTGTTGTCTTATAAAATGTTTCACTATGGTCATGTTCAATTGTTGTACATATGGTTGTTCTCTTTCATGTATTCCACCACCACTAATTTCCCATATTCACTAAGCCTTTAATATAACAATATTATCGGTTCCAATCCCATCCATTTCAACCTATATATTGGGAAGGATATCATTCTGTCGGTGCCTCTCCTCTTCAGCTACCCTATTCATTCTGTGGAAAACCATTCTGAAAAAACATATTATAGTCCAAGAAGCATGGTAATTATTAAATTATATATCATTTGAAATTAACCATAAAGTAAAAATAATTTATGTTATTCTGTTATCATCATCCTAAACCCTAAATTCACCTAAACCATCCTTTTATACCAAGTTTAAAGACCCGGAAGTATTACATTACATAATCTTGAATTTTAGTAAAAAAATCACTTTCTTTAATATTGAGGATACTTTCTAGATTATAGTTTTATAGAATATGGATATTATACATACATTATATTCCACATTCATATATAATAGAAACCTCAAAAACAGTATCAATTTCATTCAAATTATAAAACATTTAAAATAAAACATGTTTTCTTTAAAAAAATCATCATGATATTTAACCTATATTCTTTCTAGGTTTTACACAGCCATATAACCTATGAAAAATCATTTAAAAACAAGGTATGATAACAAAAAGATCATTAAGGTATATAAAAAGAATGAAATATCATATTACTCTATGAATACTTGTAACGTATGAAATCATTTTCAAAAAGACATACTAATCACCCATATAAACATACCATGTCAAACATGGGAATTACATGAGATTTAAACAAAACATATAGTGGATAAATAGAACACTAAATTTATCATGGGGAATTACTTACCTAATCTTGTAACCCATTCGACTACCTTATAATCTATAACACTCACGCCTACCTAACAATTTGTGTAACCACCGCAGTTACACATGGAGTAACCATACGATCAACTAACAATATACACATACCAAATGAATTGGAGGGATAAATATGTCCTTACCTTCATTATAAAAAATTTCTATGTTCTAGAACATAATCATACAATTGGAATAAATTCATAAAAACATTGTTTTTGATTTTTTTTAAAAAAAATTTGAAAGTGGATTTTAATAAAAAACCCCCTTACAAATATCATATAATTGATCTGAGACTTAATAAAGGAGACAGAATATGTATATACATAGAAAATAAACATTATTGAACATAATATAAAGAGAATCCATCACACAAAAAACGTTATTACCACAATAATAATGTATTAAATGGTTAACACAAAGAATCGAACTCGGGTTATGAATTCCCTTACACCGAGTTTTTATTACTTCAAACTTGTTTAAACCTTCTGTATAATGGTTATATGAATATTATTAATAACTTAAAAGAAACATATTAAACATTATAATATCTTATATTATCATTTCATTACATCATCTCACCCTTTAATTGTTATTATTTATTCCTTCCTTTTTTGGATGCGTTCTTTACATGTTTTCCATGATTGGATCGTGATGCATATTCATGTCAATTAGATGTTAAAATCTGGAATTTTAATAGAATATTATTTTCATAATTCCAGAACAATAAATTATTCCATTTATCATTTTGAATTCTGACATAATGATGATTCATAATTTAAAACAATATTTATATTTCATTAGGTTATTTTGGTTATTCTTTGATCATAGTTAACTCATTTTTTATTGTAAATTAACAAAATTTGTATTAAATGATTAATTAACCTTATATAAGATATAAAGAAGAAATTAAAATCTGGTTCAACCATAAAAAATTTTTCATGAAAATTATTGAATGAAGTAAAAGAAATTGATATCACACCGTCCACGATGTCGGTAAATCAACAAATCAGAGAAGGAGTTTTAATTTCATAAATAAGTGACAGAGAAGAAGAAGTATAATGGTGAATCATCCATAAACATGATGAAATAAAAAATATGTAAGATACTTGATCATTCATGTCTATTGGATAAGGGTAAGTGAGTAAATAATAATAATATGAAATAAAATGAAAAGAAAAAAAGGAAAAAAAGAGGAGGTTTACCTCTTGATCTCCTCTCCTTGAGATTCTCTTTACAGACATTGGTTTTGGCCTTTTGGTGAGACCATAATCACTATGACGTTGGAAAAAGCTATGGGGATAAAATTTGGTTGAACTAAGACTACACTCGAGTCTTGAATGCTGTGAGAGGAAGAGGGGAAAGAGGGTGGTATTTATATTTGAGGGGAGAAGGGCATTTACATTATTTTAGTCATTATTATAATATTTTTTCCCAAGACTTTGAATAGTCGGTATTCAGGTGGCCCAAATTGTAATAATTAATTGTGAGCTAGAACGAAGTGGGATTACATCAATTATGATTCCATAAAGAGTGTATTTGACTGATAATTTGAATTTACGGTATTTTACCATATTTCACTATTCATAAAAAATTCTATAATTTTAGGAAAATCCCAAAAATTCATCTTATAAATTTTTTGACATGTTGAATTCTAAAATGAACTGCATTTTTCTGAAAATAAATTTCTAAATATTAATAATTTAATTTTTTTTTAAAATATAATTCTTTATTCAGAATTAACCATTTTAAAACTATAACTCAATTTACATCACCTTGAAAAAATAATCATGATGTCATCATCTTAAAGGCCTAAGAAAATATAATAATAATATAATTTAATATTTATTTGGTTTATATTAATATTTATGTTACCATTCATAAGGGTATGTTAATATTCACCAAAAATCATGTAGGATTCATCAGACTACAAATAACTTGCTGATCATAATTGTAGATGACTGTTTTTTGAAATTCCAAACATAGAAGCGGAAAAATTATATATGAGGATGAATCATTAGATAAAATGTGAATGATAATATTTTAGATTATTTTGGTTTTTTTCAGATCATTTTTCATTGGCTCTATTTTATTAATTAATATTATTTATAAATCATGGTTTGAAAACACTAAATAAGATATAATATAAATTTTAAAATATGTATTATCTATTATAATGATTTCATTGGCAGTCTTGAGGTTGTTTTAGAAAATGAAAAATCATCTTCCCTAAAGGTGGTGAATCAACACCTCACAAATGATGTTTTCTATTTTAGATCAAAAGGGAGAGGATATGTTTGATGACACATCATCCATTAACATGATAAAATTTCTATATATACATGATATTAGATTAATCATTTTAGTCGGATATGGGTTTGTTAAGAAAGTATAAAAATGCAATTTAAAGAGGGAGAGTGAATGTTTCACCTCTTGAGTGTAGCCCCCAAGAAAACATCCTTAAAAAATTGAAAAGGCCTTTTGGTGAGACCAGAAATACCAAAACGCGGGGAATAGGTTTTTGAGTGGAATTGGGAATAATTTTAGAAATATTAAATTATTATAAGGTGTGAGGAGAAGGGGTGGTTATGGGTATTATTTATAGGGGAGGAGACATGTGTTGTTTGATTATTTAATTCCTTCAGTTATTATATTTGAATGATACTATTAATATTATTGATTCTTTTGACTAAATATAGTAACTAGAGCATGTGAGTTAGAGATTATGGCCCCTGAAATCATTAATGATTCATCCTTGAATATAAAATTCATTTATTTACTTATAATGTCAAATATTGTAATTTACCATATTTTTCCATTCATGAAAAATCTAATATTTTATAAAATACCCAAAAATCATCCAAAATATTGTTATGTTTAGAATTGTAGGCTGGAATTAATTTTATGGATATAGTTTTATGAATAATAGTAATTTAACTTTTATTTAAAATTATCATTTATTAAAAAAATACTGATTTTTAAATTATAATTAATTTTATGATACTTTGAAATATTAATCAAGGTATCATAATGTTAACTTATAATCATAAAGAAACAAAATATTAATTAAAAATCAATTTTGTGAAATTAGATTTTCTATGAAAACACAAATTTTATTTTATAAAATTGAAAATAATTATTTTTTCTTTACAAAAATACCGACAAATAATTAACATTTTTAAAACATTAACATAGTTATTCCATGATATAAATATATCATATTTTTATTTATACGATACCCAAATTTTATTTAATATTTAATTGATGAGGTTACTAAACTATTGGCCAGATTACTATTCCTAATGATTATATTACTATTCGAATGGTCCAATTAATACTCAATCAATATAGGGTTATTATATATAGAAATACCTCTTATTTCATTCATTATCCATTTATTAATTTTAAATTTTGTTCACTATATATTTTTTGATTTATAAAATATAAAATAATTATAAGAATGGGAATTTAACTGATAAATTTTTGGGTAGTTATTGGTAGGGCCTCTAATATGTATAATATTTCTACTCAATGCTAATCACAATCCCCTATAATATTATATGTATTTTTGTGGTGTTCCTCTTGTGTTATTTCCTACCTAGGCAGGTCTCATCTGTGTAATTTTGTGACATTCACTATATGTTAGTTATTTTATTTTTTGTAGATTTATAGGGGTTTTTATTTTTCATTTATAAATAAAATTTTATTTAAGAGTTAATAATTTTTATATATTTTTAAGTAATTAATTAACCACTCTTTTAATGATTCCTAAAAGGTATTACAATAGGTAATAGTGAAAGACTCAAAATATTATCAATGGGAACATATGGGAAATAAAAATTATATATGATCACTATATTAATACTTAGAGCTATAGTGATTCAAAATATGAATTTTAATCTTATCATGGAAAATTAGGGTAATGAGATTTAGTAAGATATAAATAAGACATATGTTATCACTAATTGAGGTTAGAATTTTATTACAATTAATATAATATCATATTTTAATAAAAACATTATATATTTTATTAATGTTGAGAGTGGTGGATTATATCTAAAATGTTGTGTTTAGAGAAATCCTCAAAAAACATAAACATGGTGTCCCATGATAGATTTATTTTTCAAAAATAGTTCAGACGGTGATGATCATAAAAACCATTAAAAGATTCATTTCAATAATTCCATAAAATAAATCTCGCTTCTTTGAAACTGTTAGTGAATAATTTTCGACTATTTAATTAGATTCTAATAATCCTTTTGATAATGGGGAGAAAAATAACCATTTATAGAATAAATTAATTAATATATTTCTAACCTTGTGTAAAATAAAATAAAATTATGAATGATACATATTAATTCAAAGGTGGGTCATTCTATGTAATATGGGAATATTAAAAATTTACATCATAATTTAATAAAAAATTAATATTTTTATTTCAAAAAATATTTTAGATAAATATGTAATTATAAAATAGAAATCCAAAATGATGAGTTTATATAATATGTTACCCAAAATTTCATAAGAATTGATAAATTTTTACAGATTTTTTTACATAATAATATAATTAATTGAATTGCCTGAAAAATTCTTCTTCTATGAAATCACATTTTCAATATCTTTATTTTTGTATTGTACTAACCATTTGGAAAATATTTTAAATGATATGGTAGTGTAAAATTAATTTCTCCTTGGGAAATGTGATGTTTTTATAACAATAAAGGAATATATTAAAAATTAAATTACATATTTTCAATATTTATGAGTTATAAAGATGAATGTACCTATGGTTTTTCTTTTAGTACTTATAATCTCAAGAAATTTTTTGACATGAATTATAAGTTATATTAATTTTTAGATAAATATAGATTCACATATAATAAAAGAAATTGGTTCAAGGATTGTATTCACTCATGACATAGTATTTGAAAAAAATATATCTTTGTAAAAACTAGCAAGGTGTAAATAGTGTTTTTATAGACAATGCACAATGATAAATCATGGGTATAAGTGTTATATCAATATATTGTGAGACCATTATTTCTTCTGATTAATTATTTCAAACATAAGCATAAAAACATCAGTATTAGTCATTTATGTGATGAAGGGAAATCCAGGAACGTTGGGACTGGTAAACATTACATTAATTTTTTAGAAATAGTTCACATATTTTCTTCTCATTATCTTGTTAATGTATAAAATTTAGTCCTAGAAAGAATGGCCATTAGAAACCATCAATTCCATGATATAATTTAGGATATTTTTTATTGTTATAATGTAATGTTAAATAATTTTAATATTTATACATTACCATTATCACTAAGAATATTAAATTTACTTATATTTATGAACTTGAATTTTAGTATAACTATAATATACCCTTCTCATATAGAATGAAATAATAAAATAGTATTAAAATTATTTATTAAATACAAATATTCAATGTAAAAAATTATTTTACATACATACTTAAATACCCAAGAAAACTCTACTTCCATAGGAGAACAATTTGAGTATGTCATTTTTAAATTTTACACCATTTTTCCCTCCTTTTCATTTCCTAATAGAAATAAGTCGAATTAAATTTATTTAAAAGTTATTAATATCATATTCTAACTGGAAAAAATATCCCATAATCATAGTTTAGAAAGAAAATGGATGCTAATTGTAATTTTTTTTAGATAATTGTACATTTCTGGGACTATAGAGACAACTTCTGATCTGGAGATGAGCCTAGTGTGTCACCTCATGCCTACAAATAATAGGCTTGGATTTGGTGACTAGAAACAAGAAGGAATGAACATGAATGAGTGCCATTATCCTAAAATAGAATCTATTATATTTTTTTATCAATATATAAAATAAAACAACAAAAATACATAAATATAGGAGAAAAAGAAAATATTATAACAATGGATGCCTGAACAACATAAAACCCAAGTAGTTATTCAAAATAAATGAAAAATTAGATTATAAAATACACACTGTAATGTCTTGACCCTAGTTACCCAGAGTTGGTGCATTATTTTAATAAATTGTCATGATTACATTGAATCATGTCCCGAAAGTCTGATCAGTTTAGCAGTCTAGGAAAATAGATTACATACATGAATGTTACATTAAACTTTCAAACATAAAACACAAAAAGACAATCCTTTGAGAATGAAAATTTTCCCTTAGATTATACATGGATCTCAAACTTAAAACACCTATTGGGATCCTGGGAAAATAAAACATAAGAAAGGGGTGATCTCAGATGCTCAGTAAGGGTAAATAATTTAGCGGAAGCTACAAACTTTTAAGTAATGATGTGTAATAAAAACAATAGCCTTTTAAACATAAACTAGAACATAACATGGAAAAAATAAATCAAACATTACCATATAAACATGTACATGAATATTATACTAGTTGAATGATCACATGTAAAAACTAATTTCATAATGAGGGAATGTATAGTACCAGACTTTAATTTTTGTGTCATGGCCTCATGCCAAGACCTATGGGCTAACTATAACCAAACCCACACCCGAAGAGCCTCTATAACCGGACTCCATCCCGGAGAGCCTCTATAACCGGACTCCAACCCGGAGATCCTCAGTAACTGGACTCCATCCCAAAGATCCTCTATAACCGGAATCCAACCCGGAGGGACTGCTGTAACTGTATCCTAAACCAGAGGGCTTACTTTTACCTGTCCCCAACCCTAAAATACTAGTCCAATAAATTCTTCATAAGAAACGGTTGAAATATAACATAAAAATTTGTATTAAAAATAGCATACGAAATGTCAATACATTATCCATAAACCATGAATGGTATAAGAATAACACATCAAAAATAAAACATATCACAAAACATTCAATAAAATATGGAATATTTGTATCAAAATAAATCAACTTCAAAAAAGTTTAAAACTCATTAATGGATGTTGAGAAAGATGAAAATTATCAGTAAAATTCATTGAGAGAAATACCCCTTTTTCATGAAATCATTTAAAATTATCACAATTTATATAGGTAGTCAATTAAAAGTGATATTTGAATGAAAGTGTCCCATAACACTTTGAAACATAAAAAAAGAATTATCATTAAAAAACATTCATGTCCATATAAATAAATCCATAAAAACCATTTTGAAAACATGGACATTAATTAGAATTATTTAGAAGAATAAATATTAAAAAAATTTAAAATGATGTTTTAGTAAAAACGTCCCTTAAAGGAGTCAATTTGAAAACTCATTCATGAAACATGGACATGGTTAATAAATATGTACCAGTAGATACATATGTAAAAACAACCTCGGGTAATAAATAGATTGTGAAATTAACCCTTACCAATTTGGAAAATTAAGAAACATACACCCCATGAAAGAAGTATCATACAATTAATATGTAAATACACATATATAAAAGTGTATTACATAAAGAATAAAATTATGGGAATTAAATACCCCACACAAAGGTAATAGTGGAAATATAGTCTGAATCTCACAGGAATAAGGAGTGAGATGAAAACCCCTTACCTTGCACTTTTCCTTGGTTGAGGGTAAGTTAACCTCTTGAATAATGTTGAAATAATAGTTATTAAATTATAAAAGAATCATATATAATTATTTGATATCATATATGATCTTTTAAAAATTCTTTGTTAATAATATCTTAGTATTATCATCGTTTCAAGTGTTAACAGATTTGTTTTCCTATATATTCTTTGTTATGTGAGTCATATTTGTTAATGAATCTCATCGTGTTCATGGAGACGGTAATCCGTACGTACGCATGACCGACAATATCATTCATTTGATTTTTAAATAATATATAATTGGATGGTATATAATATATATAGAATCATTATCATGTTTTATTTATTATTTACATTAATTACATATCATTATTATACCCATTCAAATAATAATTTATTGAATAACAATTACACCATCACGTGGAGACGGTAAGTCGTACGTACGCACGTATGGCGACATGTCATTCAAATGATGGATAGAATAATGAATATGGTTGTACCACATTTATAATAACATAACAATATATAGAATATACGATAGGTATTATTTTAGAATGGATACAACAAAGAAAGTGGAAGTGGAAGAATAAAGGAACTTGAAAGAGGTGATGAAATATTTACCTCTTCTTGGGGTTCTTCCATTTGATTGGATGAAAATGGATCATTAGGATGGATTTATGACTAAATTTAGGCCTCTATGATGAAGGGAAGAGATTTTAGAGGGTATTTGGGCTGGTTTTGGATGATCTAAATGGCTTTGAAGGTGTGAATTAGAGAGAAATGGGAGTTCCATTTTATTAGAGGGTTGAGGGGCACCATAGGAAAAGATATATATATTATATTATAATAAAATCATTTTAGGTTTCTATTAGTTCTAAAATGTATTATTTAATGGATAAGGTGGGGATGGGATGAAAATCCCTAAACCAATTGGTTTTAGACAGGTCTGAGTCAATATATTAATATTATATTTTAGATTTAACTTTTAGTTAAATAGTTTGACATTTACCATTTCTCTTTGTATTTTTATATTATATGTTTAATAAACGTACTATATACTTCCAAGATAATGTCAAGTGGTTCATTAATGATACATGTATAATTATATATGTCTTTTGGATGAACCATATCATTTTAGGAAGAGAATATCAATTAATAATATTATAATTTTTTGAAAAACTCTTTTATGTGAATTTTGACAGTATTAGGTATTTTGTTTTTACTAAATTCATCACAACATTATTACTTAGAAAATAATTCTTATTACCAACCCTAAAAAGTAATATTAACCTATAAAATTATTGTAATTCATAAAAAGTCTCAAATTACATTTATTTTGATATTTATAATATCAATTGTTTTAATATTTCATTTATTTGGTAATTACAACATCATCATTGTTTTATAAATAAATTAAATTATTTAATATAAAAAAATATAAATAAAATACCATTATGTAGGAAATCATTTTATCTTTCTAATTAATATTTATAGTAGAATTTATCTTCTGTGTAACCCTATACTAAAAATGTTTTAGTTATCAAACATTGATTTAACTCTTTTAACTCTTCTTTGAATTAAATAATAATAAATGTCCTAATATAATTCAAGTGGACCAAAGAGGATCTTATTGTTTTTCCTAATGTGGTTTATGGTCAAATTAAACATATCCAATAGAATTAGGACATGTGTTAGATTAATAATAATTTCATTTTTACCCTTAATTACCCTATTTACTTTTAGCCATGGTAAATAAAAGTAAAAAGTTATTATTCACCAAAAATTAATTTCATCTTATTGAACCACATTTTCCTTAATAATATCAACTATGTATCCTAAAATTTTTATGTTCTACTCACAGAAGCGGTAAAATTATGTTTTATTCAAATTTGAAAATTTTCCTAGGAGGTGGGTAAAGACGGTAAAAAGTTCAATACATATTTTTATATATCTAAACTTATAATAAAATGGCGCCAATTAATAATATTGAACTTATATAAGTATTATGTATTTATTTTTGCCTCAATTAAATTTAAATAAATTAAATATTTATTTAAATAAAAAGTTAGTTTTAACCAACAACTTAGTGTTTTTCAGTATTCATCAAAAATGGAAATCTATCAGAAAAACACAAAAAATTTATCAGAACTAAATTTTTTTGTCTCGATTATAAAAAAGAAGTTTATTTTGTCAAATTTAATATATAAAAGTTTCTAATATTGAATTTTAAAATGGTTCGCTATTAAAAGTATGTAAAATTGCATTAAAAACACTTCTTTTATATAAAAAAATGATTTTGTTCTTATATTTTGTCTAAGAAACTCAAAATATGGATTATAAAATTATAAGGATAATATAAAATTCAAAATTCAGTTAATACTATTAATAACCACTTTTGAATGGCTAGTTTGGTAAGTCGTGCTGTGCTTAACTCAGTGTTGCGTGTAGTGCAAGTTGTTGAATTACATTGAAGAAATAACGTAATCTGAAATCTTTGGGTGTTATATTCTTCCCTTATACAGTAAATTGCATCGTCGTAATTTGAATTTTTTATCCAAAACAAATGGATGAAAATAGAGAATACCTTTGTGAGAAAACCCACATCGGAAATTGGGTTAATAAAATTTAGTCTTAATAAGAGGAAAAGTAAAATGAAAGGTTTCACACCAAATTATGATCTTGATTAGGAGAACATTGGTGGAAATTAGAGACACATAATTGGTGGAAAAATGTAAATAATTATAGGGAGTGATTGAGGTCATCAATCACAAACAAGAGTAAAATTGAGGTCCTCAAAGCCGTCAATCTATGATGATTTCAAATATAATCGGTTCAATAAAAAACAAGGTTTTAGGATAACAAATTTTTGGTTTTATGATCCCTCAAATAAATATTATGAATTAATTTCTTTATATAATAATAAATATATACTTGAAAAGTAGAGTTCCATCCATTAACTAATTTCTACCACAAACTCCTCTTTCAATCTAAAAGATAATAGAACATAAAAACATTCTGATTATACCAATTGTATATGGTTCCAAAAAAATGAATTTATTCATTATTTATCAGACCTTAAAAAAACTACATTATAGTATCCAGGACATCACGTAGGCCTGTGGTAGGTGACGCACCCTTGTCGCCCTTCGGTTTTGGCTTCTAGTCTCACGGCCTTGTTGAACGTGACTGGTTGTCACCCAACCTCCATGTTGTCCTTCTATGAAAAATCAAAAAAATAATATTATGAATTGATTTTTCTATAACAATAGAATCCAATGTCAAACTTCATCTATTCCATCCTCTATATTTATCCAAAAAAGCTCTATCCAAACCCACAGACCAAAATTTATTAGGAATTTAAACACAACGAAGATCCCCTTTTCCAAGTAATAACATGTGAATACCATAATCATGTATTCTTTTAAAACATGGTAACACCCTGAATTACCGTAAATCCATATTGAATACTTTTATGCTCCATTAATCTTTATAGAATACCTGATATACTCCTGATATCCAAAAATGTTGTAAACTCCAACAATGATGGAATATACAAACCATTAATCAGTTCCAAGGAAGTCAAGAATGTCCAATATAATTTATCCAAATCGACAATTTCATATTCCAAAATTACTACCTTGCTATCAGGACCATATAATCTCAAATTCCCAATGAAATAGTACTGCAGTACAATCTTTATTTATTTCCAAAATTCAGATAACCAGTACATCGTTGATACAACCCCCAAAATGACACAATAATTTAATAACACCATAAGAACTCTTAATCATTCCTCTTCATCATCGGTAGTATCATTACTTGATTCGTATCCAATAGCAGGATTTGTGGTATACTCGGATGATTTGTACATTGATTCACATAGTGTCCCAACTCCTTTTAGATGAAGCATTGTACATTTCAAAACCTTTTCCCACCCTCGAAATCACGTACATTGTTTCCTTTTTCTCCACACTTATTACAACCTCTCATTCCCCTAAAGAATTTACCAAGATGATTCTTTCAACATTTATCACATATGAAAAAAATCCTTCTTTCCTCTCTTCCCATTATCCATCTTTCACTCTACCATCCTTTTCTTTTCTTTTCTCTTTTCAAATCCACATGACTCAAAGAATTATTTACATATCTTATGGACACATGATATTATTTCTTCATATGTTGAGAATACATGAGAGACTATTTTACCTTCTAAATGTTTTCTTAATACCATGAATGATATGATACTTCTTACTCTTTGTATCATAGGTATTTCTGTAGTTCTCATTCCTTCTACTGGGAAACATTTCAAAACAATGGAATACACTAGGTCAGTTTATGAATTGCAATTCATAATTCCAAACATGTAAAACAGTTTACATAAATTGAATAGTTTATGGATATAAACCATAATCATAAAAAAAAATTTTCTTTGAGGAGGTATATACGCATAAACCCTTCATAATGGTTTTTAATGAAAATGAGAATTATCCTATGCATATCCGCCGGGAGTGTCATAAGCATGAGCGCAACAAGGCCAGTTATCGTGCAGCCGTTCTGTTTGAGTCTAGCTCAAAGTAGTGTTTTCCGGTTTTACCCCTAGGTACATCTATGCCACAACCTCCTCTACTTGATCATATCCAGAGAGGGATTCATTGCTTGGAAAACTCACAAAATCTCTATAATACCAAAATTCTAGGATGTTCTTCTATACTAATCCTCAATTTTTATCTTAGGGAAATGTGCCCAAATTAGAGTTTATCTAAATATTGTTCCCAAGGTTTTTGATAAACATTCTCTGATAGAAACTGTAATGCCCCGACCCCAGTTACCCAGATTCGGTGCATCATTTTAATACATTGGAATGACAATAAGAAATCACGTCCCGAATGACTGATCAGTTTAACAGTCTTGGAAAATAGATTACATACATGAACATTACATGAAACCTTATAATATACAAGACCAAAAAAAACCCTTTGAGAATGCCATTGTTTCCTTAGCATAACCCTACATATCAAACATAAAACACTTCTTGGGATCCTGGGAAAAAACATAAGAAAGGGGTGAGCTCAGATGCTTAGTAAGGGTAAATAATTTAGCAGAAGCTATAACCTTTTAAGGAAAGATGTGTAATAAAAACAATAGCCTTTTAAACATAAACATGAAAATAATATGGAGTAAATAAATAAAACATTACCATATAAACATACACATGGATATTCTACTAGTTGAATAATCACATGTAATATCTAATTTCATAATGAGGTAATGTATAATATCATACATTAATTTCTGTGTCAATGCCTCGTTCCAGGACCTATGGGATAACTGTAACCAGACACAATCCGAGAGAGCCACTATTACTGAACTCCATCATGGAGAGCCTCTGTAACTGGACTCCAACCTGGAGACCCTATGTAACGTGACTGCATCTCGAAGAGCCTCTATAACCAAACTCCAACCTGAAGGGTCTGCTGTAATAGAACCCCAACTCGTAGAGATTACTTTTACTGGTCCGCAAACCGAATCATACTATTATAAAACACTCTTTATAAGAAAAGGTAGAAATATAACATCAACATTTGTAATAAAATTAGCATATAAAATGTCAATACATTATCCATAAACCATGAATGGTATAAAAAACACATCTGTAGTCAAACTTACCACAAAACATTCAATAGAATAGAGAATATTTGTATCAAAATAAATCAACTTCCAACATGTTTAAAGTCCAATAAAGGATGTTGACATAGATGAAAATTATCAGTAAGATGCATTGAGAGAAATCCCCCTTTCTCATGAAATCGTTAAAAATTATCACAATTTATAAAGGTTATCTATTAATAGGGATTTTTGAATCAAAGTGTCTCATGCACCATTGAATCTTTAAAAAAAATTATCATTTCAAAACATTCGTTTCAATATAAAGAAATCCTTAAAACCCATTTTGAAAACATGTTGATTAATGAGAATGATTTAGAAGAATAAATATTTGAAAAATTTAAAATTATGTTTTAGTAAAAAAGTCCCTTAACGGAATCCATTTGAAAACTCATTCATGAAACATGGACATGGATAATAAATATGTCCCAGTAGATACTTACGTAAAAACAACCTTAGATAATAAAGAGATGGTGAAATTATCCCTTAACAACTTGGTAAATTACAAAACATACACCCCATGAAATAAGTATCATACAATGAATACTTAAATACAGATAATTCAAATTTTATTACACATACAATACAATTATGGGTAGTACATACACCACACAAAAGGTATTAGTAGAAATATACCATGAATCTCACGTGAATAAGGAGTGAGATGAAAACCCATTACCTTACACTTTTCCTTGGTCGAGAGTTGGTTAACATTTTTTATGATGGTAAAATAATTGTTATTAAATTATAAAAGAATCATATACATTAATATGATTTCATATATGATCTTTTAACAGTGTTTTGTTAATAATATCTTAGTATTATCGTTGTTTCATGTGTTAACAGATTCATTTTACTTTATATTACTTGTTATGTGAGTCATATTTGTTATGGATGGGATGTATCTTATTCATATCCAGAATGATATGAATTCCTAAATAATTATTTTTAATCATCAAATGTATATTAGTCTTGAATGGATAATATGGGGAATGGATCTCATCGTGTTTCATGGAGACAGTAATCTCTACATACGCACGAGCAACAAAATCATTCATTTGATATTAAAATAATATATAATTGTATAGTATATCATATATACAGAATCCTTATCATGTTATATTTATTATTTACTTAAATACATATTATTATTATACCCATCCAAATAATAATGTATTGAATAACAATTACAACATGACGTGGATATGGTAAGCCGTATGTATGTAGGTATTGTGACATGTCATTTAAAGGATGGATAGAATAATGAATATGGTCTTAACAGATCTATAATAACACAAAATTATATAGATGATATTAGAGTTATAATTTTATAATGGAAACAACAAACATAGAGGAAGTGGAAGAAGAAAGGAACTTGAAAGAGGTGATGAAATATTTACCTCTTCTTCAGGTTCTTCTTCTTTATTTTATCAAACGGGCTCCTTAGGTTGGCTTTATGACCAAATGAAGGCCTCTAGAATTAAGGTAGGACAATTTTTAGGGTATTTGGGAACATGTTTGCCGAGCCAAATGGATTTGAAGGTGTGAATTATAGTGAAGGTGCAGTGGCCTTTTA
Source organism: Viscum album (assembly GCA_963277665.1). Lineage (NCBI taxonomy): Eukaryota > Viridiplantae > Streptophyta > Magnoliopsida > Santalales > Viscaceae > Viscum > Viscum album. Next base: position 692,138,395 of record OY728122.1, read on the forward strand.
TAAGAGGGGTGAGGGGAACCTTTGGAAAAGGTAGAAATATTATTTTATAATAAAATCATTTTCGGTTTCTAATGGCCCCGAAATGGATTATTTAATGTATAATATGAGGATGGGTCGCAAAACATTCAACTAATAGGTTTTATATAGGTTTGGGTAACTGTATGAACCTTATCTTTTAGATTTAACTCTTACTTAAATAGTTTGACATTTACCATGTCTCTCTGTATTTTTATATTATATGGTTAATAACCATAATATATAATTCTAGGATAACCCCAAGTGGTTAATTAATGATAAAAATATAATTATACTAGTATTTTGGCCGAATCGTAGATTTTTAAGAATAGAATATCAATTAAGAATATAATAATTGTTTTAAAAACTCTTTTATGTGCATTTGGACACTATTTGGTTTTTGGTTTTTTCTAAATTCATAACAAAATTTTTACTTAGAAACAAAGTCATCTAAAAATCCCAACATGTGATATTAACCTATAAAATTAGTTTAATTCATAAAAAGTCTCAAATTAAATTTATTTTGATATTTATAATATCAATTGTTTTAATATTTCATTAATTAGGTAATTACTACATCATCATTGTGTCATAAATAAATTAAATTATATAAAGTATAAAAAATATAAATAATATACGATTATGTAGGAAATATTTTGAGTTTTCTAATTAATATTTATAGCCTAATTTATCTTATGTATAAACCAGTATTATAAAAGTTTAAGTTATTAAACGTTGATTTTAACTTTTTTAACTATTCTTTGAAATAAATAATAATAAATGTCCTAATCTAATCCAAGTGAACCAAATTGGTTCATATTTTATTTACACGGTTTTTTCGGTCGAATTACACTTATCCAATATAATTATGGCATGTGTTAGGGTAATAATAATATCATTTTTACCCTTAATTACCATATTTTCTTTTCACCGTGGTAAATAATTGTAAAAAATTACCATTCATCAAAAATTATTTTCACCTTATTGAACAAAATTTTACTTAATGATATCAACCATGTATCTAGGATTTTAGAAATTCAACTCAAATAAGCGGTAAAATTATGTTTTTTTCAAATTTTCAAATTCTCATATGAGGTGGGAAAAGACGTAAAAAGTTCAATCAATTTTTTATATATCTAACTTATTTGAAAATGACTCCATGGAATAATATTGAACATATATAGGTATTATGTATCTATTTTGACCTAAAATAAATTTAAATAAAATAAATAATTATTTAAATAAAATTTTGGTTTTAACCAATAACTCAGTGTTTTTTAGAATTCATAAAAAATTGAAAGTTATCAGAAATACACCAAAAATTTATCAAAACTAAATTTTTATATCCCGATTATAAAGAATTTTATTTTGTAAACTTTAAAAAATAAAATTTTCAAATAGTGGATTTAATAAAGGTTCTCCATTAAAATGCGGTAAAATTTTATTTTAAAAAAATACTAATTTTATCTGAAAAAAATGAATTGGTTCTTATATTTTCTCAAAGAAACTCAAAATATGGATTCTAAAATTATAAGGATAACATAAAATTCTAAATTAAGTCAATACTATTCTTAATCACTTTTGAACAACTAGTTTGGTAAGTTGTGGTGTGCTTGAATTTAGTGTTGCATGTAGTGCAAGTTAATGAATTACATAGAAGAAATAATGAACTTTGAAATCTTGGGGTGTTACGCACATGAATGTATGGAACATAATGAACACATTGTAAGGATACAAAATATTATAATTGATATTACAAAATACACAAATAACTATTTGAAAGGGATTATAAAAAATTACTTCCACCATCTCATACCACCATGTCGCACTATGAATCTGTTTCAAATTACAAACAACATCCCCACTACCCTCAAGTCCATCATAAAAATTATTGGGAATTTATTCATTCCTCTTTATGTCACAGCTATTATTTTTCAGATAGGCTTCCACTGTATCACAAGAGATATTAAATTATTGTTTTATAAATGAATCACCGTATAAAAATAATTTGATTGATTAATGTGTGTCACTTCATTGAGAAACACCAATTTCTTTTACCTCATCAAAAGTTTATCCAACAACATATAGCTAAATAAAAGAATTTATCATAGACATCCACTATGAAGTTGTCTAATTTCGATGACACCATCTATTGAAATTTTATTTTACCAAACATCAAAGTAGTAAAAAAATATTTAACCTAAAAATATACTATATGTTGTAGATTCTCAAACTTCTTAACTTGATAATCTCACACCAACTCAAGAAGTTATTTAAGGACTATTAATCTATAGGATATAAATTATTTATTCATCTTCAGAAGTTAAAATATAATATATAGACAAGAAACAATCATAATATACGGGGAAAAAATTCCATGCTTTCTCATTATATGAAAACACTACACATCCACATTTCCAAACATGAATAAGATCTTATCCAGACCAAAAAATATATTATTGTGATGTTGAAAATTAATCACCAAATCAACTAATGATCAATAAAATAAGTCCAAAACTAACTCAATAAACCCAATAAAATTACATTATTTAAAATCCATTATTTTACGGTTTGTCTATTTAAAATTAAATTTATTCTCATTGATATATTATGTTGCATGGAATGCTGAGCTTAAACGAACTCCAAAGATTATTATTCAAATGTTAAGAAATATTTAGGTAGATATAATATAATTAATTAAATTTCAATATCCATTATAAAATATTTAGTTATAAGTAAATTTTTGGGCATTAAAATACTTGTTTCCTAAAAAAAAGTTATTGTGTTTTACTGGATAAATTTGAAATTTAATTTTTAAAAGTATATTTTTAGAAATTTTAATAGTGGATTGTATATTTGAAATCTAGTCTTATGAAGGAGGTAATAATTTCATTTTTTATTTATAATGAAATTATCATTTTATAAATAGATTTATCGCAATATATGTTAAATAATATAAGGTTTATATTAAAAGGTTAAACCTTAAAATATGAAAAATCAAAAATATTAAATTGGGGTTTTGTGTGGTTCTCAAATAATAACAACCTTTCAAACATTAATTATCATCCAAATTAATGTTAATTAATGCCACTCAAATTTGGTTGGTTTTAAAAATAAAATAATAATTTCTTAATCACATAAAACCACACATTATAAGGTACAAAAACAACTCCCTTCCTCCTCACAATAATTTAATATTTTGAATAATTTTCCAATAACTATCTACCCCACACACCCAGTTTAAAAATGATGACAGTATCAAACAAAGACCAATTACATGTTATTAAATTGGTCCTTTATATAAGTTATATTGAAGAGGATATCATTGTTTGAAAAACTAATGAGATGTTTGAGTTTGGGGTTTCTCATATTACATTTACTCTTATGAGATATATTTATTCTTCAAAAAATAATTATTTTGTGTGTTATAAATCGATAATTATTATGTATCATAATAAGAATATTAGTTTCTTCTTGGTATTTTATGTTTAATTTAATTATTATTACTTTAAAGTCTAATATTATTCGAATTATTTCAATGGGAAATGAGATTTTTTATCTTAATTTCTATTCATTAGGTTAAAAAAGTACTTCATAGATTATACCATGTGAATATTTTGTGTGAGATGGATATTGATTATTTAATGTTTTACTACCAATTAATTTATACTGATTTATAGATGATACATCTAATGGATTCATTTGATCAAATCTCAATTTAGTTATATATTATCTGTAGGGGAATTTATTCTAAAAATTGTTTTATTAATGTTTACATTCATATTTAATTTTTCTTCTAGGTCAATATTTTCTGAAATTTATTTTTATATTTTTAGTGTTATATTATGATTGTATAATTTCAATTTGAGTCATATTTTACTTATTTAAAAATGTATTGAAAAGATTTTTTTGTCATTTTCTAGTTTATTATCATAGTGTATTTCCCAAAAAAAAAACAAATATGAAAATAATATTTCTATTACTTATATGACATGGATGGATTTTTTACATCATGATAGAATAATTATTTAATGTTTCCTTTATAATATCACATCATTCTTTTCAAGGAAAATATTTTCATTTAAAATTTCTAGTTTCTTTAGAGAAATTGTATTGTAAAATATAGATGTTGTTTTTTCAAGATATTTTTCATGTGATGTTACAAAATAATTTATCAATATATGATAACATTATTCTATATTACTTATTCACTAATACTAATATATTACTCTAATACAATTCTTATATTTATACATATTTTTATGGTTTTTATGGAATTATGTGTATGAATCCTATTTCTTCTCTATGATTAATATTATGATGAAATGATTATGAAATTGATTTCATTCATGGGTAATGACGTGATGAATGAATTATGTTCTTGCAGAAAACATATGTATGGTTTCATTATATGAAAATTGGTACATTGTTACAATGTATTATTTTTATTATATACCCAAATATGATGGTTATTCTATAAAAAATGACGGGTGGGCCCTATATCCCCCTCAAATACATTTGGTAATGAATTATATCTAATGAAATTGATAGAATTGAAATTTTATGTAAAATCGGTTATTAAGACATAACTAGAATAGTAAATGATCATAGTTTAGTTATAGTCTACTTGAATGAGAAGTGAACTCGATTTTGTAAAATGTATCTATAATTCAATGAGAACTCAGTTCACCAAGACATGATAGGATTGTGATGTAAACATTGTTCAGTAATACAATACTATAACTTCATGTGAACTTGTTTAAGAACTATAAGAATGGTTTATGTTTTGTTCTAAGTCTAGTTTTTTTTTCTCTCTAATATTAGTGGGACAAGTTTGAATACTATGATGGTATGGGGAGTGAACCGATTCACTATGATAGACCTAAAAATGATCCTTGACTAGTAAAGACATAATAATCTAACCTTAGGTGTATTAAAAATTCAATATTTTATACCAGTGTTATTCTTTAACGGATCATGTTCAATTTTGATTAATATCTTATGATATTATATGATTAATTAAATTATTAGATATTATAATCTATGAAATAAGTGGTATAATTTTCAAATGCTTTGTTATGTTATTATTAATTTGTGTTTATGTTATGATTGATCTCTCCCTTATTTCCCCTTATTTAGCATCTAACTCACCCGGTTCAAATGTTTCTTTCCCAAGTAAAAGAATAAATCTATTAATTTTTTTTTTCAAAAAGGGTTCTTGTTTTGAAGAAATAAGAAGGACATGATTTACATGTTTTATGAATTAGTTTTTTATTTTTCCAGGTTTCTAAAGTCACTAAAAAAATAAGGTATTGGTTTTTTTGTAATGTTATCTACATAATAATTGGAATATATAATTGTGGATATGATATATGACATTTTTAATGAAGGTAAAATTATGTCCAACATTACTTGGAATTCTTTAGTTTCTAGATCACGATGAATCATAAACATATCGATAGTGGTAACTATAAATATATTTAATGTAAAAAAAAGTTTTCCAAGTTTATTTATTGAGAATGTACATGTTGGACAAAAAAACACATACAATATATTAATATGGTGGAATGGGATCCCTGTTTTTATTATGGAGAGAATCTATCCCAAATTATTGAAATAAGGGAACATTTATTGAGGATTAAGACAATATTTCTTGTGAATTTCCTCTGTAAAATGAAAAGATTAATTAATATAATTTTATTGATGAATAAAAAATGATATAAAATTACCCTAAATTCTTTTGGGGAAAATATAATCTTCCAGGAAGAAGTTTTATAAGGGGATAATCTAATAGTATAATAATTCCTTCTATGATTAATAAAAACACCTTTTCATAATTATTATTTTAGTAAATTTTACATTGGATGAAAATAGAAATACTATTATAAAATGAATAATTCATGTCCTTTAAAAAATCAATTACAATAGATAAGACTAATATTTAGATATATAAACTACATAATAGTGACCCCACAATAACATAACTCATAGAATAAAACTAGTAAATGATTATTAAACCATACAAAAACAATTCAAAGGAAAAAAATAGGAATATAATTGATAATTTCAAATTAATTGTTAATTCCTTTGTAGATGAAGTTGTAAATGTTAATGTTTAGTGCAATATATAGTATTTAATTAAAAATTGGAATGATATGATATAAAAATTACTATAATATTAAACTAATATTATACAATATGATGTTTACACAATATTACCATGCTTCAATATAATTGTTGGTAATTTAGTTTTTATAAATCGAATTTTACGATTGGTTTAAATTAAGGGGATAAATTAGAGTTAATTAAGGGTATAAGGAAGATTTGATGGCCTCAAGAAAAATGAAAAAGAATTTGGAATCCCATTTATCAAAACATTGGGGAAGGTATCATTTCTAGGTTTCTCCATGGACAAATCCCTTTTATTGCATTAGCTTGTAAGGCTCAATCAGAATCTACTATGAGAGAGGTTCAATTTAGTGGTGATTATCACTATTTCAATGTTAGTTGATCCACCCCATTGAATTACCACCACAAAAAACCATACCCTCAAGGATTATTATGGTGTATTAAGTTTGTTTGAATCGATTCCATAGTGTCATAAAATTGTAGTTTCCTTTATATAAATGAAATATATATTTTATTAATTCCTCTTGGGTATTTATTATTTTAATAAAATACACATTAATAAAATATGACTTTGAAAAGTAGATTTTGGAATAAAAATAAAATATAAAAGCATTTTTAGAAAATATATATAGTTTAATAACTCATTTATTATATATAAAATATATATTCATTAAATATTCTTAAAAAAATTTAATTTAAATATAAGTGATATTATTATTCTATAATGTACTAGGATATATTTATAAGTGTCAGCAAAAATATTATATTATGCAAAATTTTATTTTTTTATAAATAAGTATTTTTATAAGATAAAATTCCCACACACAGAGTACTATTTTGATAAGGTAAACATAACGTCTCAGATCAATACATTTACATTATTCTTGACTTAAAAATATGAGAATTTTCAAAAATACATTATTATTCAGGTAATGGTAAAAATATTTTTTTGTTTTGTCATTATTTCATGACATCATATATATATAATGATGAATGAATAATTAAAAAAATGGAATCTATAAAATATTTAGTAATTTTATTAATGTTATTTTTAGTAGATTTAAATTATCTTCCAAACCAATAAATGGATATGAAAATTCTAACATTGAAATTATTATTTTAAAATCAATATTTTTTCAAATCATTATCCTTTAATGTCAAATAAAATATAAAAAATAATTATTTTCAATTACATTTGATAAGAATAATAAAAATCCAAACTTAAATGTATAAAATTGTGATACATACTCATGGATATGCAAATGATATTATGTTTTCCACATCCTAGAATTAAAAGACCAATATTTAGAAATTATTAAACCTTTACCAATCCTTTACTATAAATTACCCACCAATTATCACATTTCATTCATCTATATATCCATTCACCATGAATATATTATGATTGATCATAAATAACATCCCTCTATGGTGAATATAATGTCCAATGATTTCCATCTAAATTATTTTCGATGTTACTTCCAAAGAAATGTGAACTCTCCTCCTCATATTTTCCACTCATGTACCTATTTTTTGGTATCTATAAAAAATATTGGATTAAATTCTTTTCATGAAATATTTAATATTTCAATTCATATAATATAATTTTTAATTCTATGGATGCGTTTGTTACCTCTCATAACCCCTTTTACATAAACCTGACATATACCTATCATTCTTCAAATGTCATTTGTTGATTTTCTCTATTTTACAAGTAATAGTTTTATATTCTGAATTCTCAACCCATTTCATTTTCCATTGGGATTCACCTATATTTAACCAAGATTAATTTATTAGGGACTTTCCAATATGAATCCCACATTTCTCCATGATAATTTAAAAATGATGTTATACTCATAATATTAAGCATATACAAATTCATCAAATTTCCATCAATTACATTTTATATTTCCCAATGGTTATTAATGATTTTTTTTCTTATTTAAATTGTGGAGAACATTAGCATACACATATGAATGGTGTACCCTAATAGTGATTAAATTTATTTGGTAAATAATAAATCCCGATTGATGTCATGTTTTATAATTCCTTGATGAATAACCTCTGTAATTATTTTTTGTAAATCCTTGGTGATAATACTTGGGGATAATATTATGAATGCCTCATTTTTTATATTGAATAGTAATTTTCAGGATATTATTCATGATTACTATATTACAATAGGCCGTATTTTATTATTTTCATGACATATTTTTATTCATATGGATCAATCGATAAATGTTTCGTTTTTGAATCCCTTTTTGGGATTTACTCCCACTTCTTCTACTTGATGTGTACCCTTAGGATATGAGATGCAATAAAAGTAACAATGGGTGAATATATGAAGAATACAATCAATTAGATTATAAAAATATTTATTTATCATGTATTGAAATCATAATTTCTTCGAAACTAACCTTCAAAATATACATTATATTATTAAATATTGGACTAAATTATTATTATTTTAGGTATTAAAATGGAGGGAAGAAATATTTATTGTTTGAAAAAACTATGAATTAATTTTTGATCATCTATAAGAAAACACAAAATATATTGATGTGGATTCATAAGCTATATTTTAGATATAAAAATTTTGTGATTTTCTTAAGAGTTCTTGATAAAAGTATTTCATTTGTTTTGTTTTTAATACATGATGCACATTTTTTGAGCCTCTAAATTAATAAAAAAATATCATATTATATTATTAAAAATTAACCACAAACTATAATGACTTAGAGTATCCTCATGCACAAAAAAATAACAAAAATAATTTTCTTCGTGAGTTGACATAAATCCTATGTTATTTTCTATGGTTTTGAATATTACATCCATATTATTGGTTTTGAAATCAATAATGTTTCCTTTTTAATCATACCAATAAATATGAATATTGGTTTGTCAATGACTCTATTACTATAATTCAAAACCCAATATATGATTGAATTTCTAGGATTTTACAGTATTCAAATGCCATTTATTTGATTTGACCCCCTAACACAAAATTTCAAATTTTCTTAAAACCTCAATAATTTCATTTTCAATTAATATTACTAGACCACATGTCATACTAATGCTTATTCTACTCATGAAAGTAGAAAATATCTCATAGATAGAATTACTATGAATATTTATAAATCTCATGTAATTTCTTATGTTTTGTATCATTAATTGAACTTTTTAATTTTATAAAACACTAAAAATGAATTTTAATAATTTTAATAAAAATAAATCTCTAATTAAGATGGATTAATTTCTTATATTTCAATCTATAAATTTTTTTTCTTATGAATTCCTAGAAATGGGATTTCATTTTATTACCTCTTTCTTTCATATGGATGGTATTATAGAATTTCAAATATTTGAAAAAAAAATATTCATTTTAAAAGAGCACAATACATGTTGTATTGATGTTTATTCTACTCATTTTCATCAAATATATCTCGATGAAAATTTTCATATAATTATATATCGATCTGATTTATTTTCAATGGTTTGTATTATGAACTACTAAATTATTATTTATAAAAAACTAATAATAGTTTCTCTATCATATGGGGAAAAAATAAGTCAGATTGAAATGGAATAAATTCTAATATTTCAAATAAATATTTTCAGTTTTCATCCTTTTATTTCATGGAAATGAAATTTTTTATTTCCTTTAACCCAGCCATGTATTTGTTCAAAAACAATGAAATCCATATAAACATCCTATACAGTTATTTTCACACTTCAACGTCAGATACACCTTTTTTTTCTTTTCATGATGTTGGAAATTTTGGTTGAGGTTAGGGTTGTGCTTCCAAAAAAACCTTTTGTTTTGGTTTTTTGGTTTTCTTCAAAAATTATTCATGGTTAATGGGAATAATATTGGAATAATGTTTCATGGTGTGGAGTTTGTGACACCCACATTGTCTCTGAGTTGTGTTTAAATCATTGAAGGTTCATTAGGGGCATTATATAGTGTTTCAAGTGTCGTTTAAGTGTTTTTGGACAATTACTCAGCTCACATGGTTTTTTCATGGTTTTATAAAATTGGAAAAAATAGTCCTGCTATTCCGTAGAAGTTTTCATGTAGAATTCACCCAGTTTTCACATAGTTTACAAAACCATACAACCCATTACAAGCATAATCGCATTTAACATCAAAATTATAATTTCTGTGATTCCACCACCCATTTGAAGCCCCGTGTTTTATCTGTCGACAAAAGGGTTCCACCATCATCATTTTCCTTAAGTCTGGGATACATTTTAGAAAATTTCTCCCCAATTATTCATTGTTATTTAAGGTTTCATATTCTCCACTTCCACATCTTTCCTGAATATTCTCTCTATTGACTTTGTTCTTGGTTGGTCAAACCCAATATGAAAGGTTTGATGTGTGGTTTGTATTTATTTGGTTTCTAGGGGTTTTAGTAGTCCTTGTGGCTTATATCTATTCTCTCTGAAGGTTTCATTTCATTCACATAGTATCGAGGTAGGTGTTTCCATCATTTTTAATTTATGATGCTAACCATTAGTGCTTGTGTGTCTCCAAATATTTTTTAAATGTTATTCGAATCCATATAATAATCCTGTATAGTTAATTTTTTTGTTTCCTTGTTGATTTAATTAGATAAAAAAAATTCAATAGGTTTATATTATTTTTCATATAATTATATACACACGAGGTGTTCGATAATTTTTTTTATTGTTTTCTAATCATGAAATTGAGCCCTTATTGTATTATCTGAACACAGTTTTAATTATTATCTTCATTGAAACAAGATATGGGGAAAGATATGGGAAATTAATGAATCTTTAGTGATTGACAATTTTTGGTGAAGAGTATTGGAAAGGTTCCACAGGTTTTAAAATTATTATTACTAATGTTGCAATTGTGTCAGTTTAAAGAGAATTAGTATTTTTGGAAATTTTGTTCGTGAGCTCTTATTGAACTTCAATGTGTGTCCTTGGATGTTGAAATATCCATGGGTTCACAAGGTGCACCCATGGATGGTAATTCAAGTGAAAATGACATATAAAAATTTATGTTATTCATGAAACATAGTATCTCATATTATGTATCTTTTCTCTCCTATTATCATTAATCTAACATGGATCTTTGATTTATCAATAGTGTGTTGGATTTTCAGGCAGATTTAATATTATATTTAATTTTTTCATAAAGTCATGAACCATTTTGTATTTTGGAACATGATTGGTTTCATAGTGGTTTAAAGGACCATTTAGCATCATACAAATGGATATTATATTTTAAAAAAAATTAAAAAATGTATTTAAAATTCATCATGAATGAATTTGATATGGAAATTATGTAAGGCATGATTGGTATCTTACAGTACAAGTGAAATGGTTTTGTTTTGGGGAATAAAAAATCGTTATTGGGATCTTCAATATATTTTTTAAATTAGATAAAGGATCATATGAAGTGAATCCCTAGTAGTTACATTGTATGATGCGATGTGTATATATATATGCATGTTGGTAACCTCTATAGGAGGTATTTCCCATTTTGGGTTATCATATATTTGTGCTGATGTTTGGTGGAGGGATGTGTGGTCACAACAGGTAAAATGATTAACGCATGCAATGGCTGGCTAAATACACATTTTTACTACAACCATGGGTTATTTGGAATATTTTAGATTCTCGAGTGATGTTAGATATCCAGCCCTAATTAGATGGGTTGGTACCCTCCTCGATTTATAGATAGGCCCAAAGGTTTGTTCCACTGGTTAGGCTAGGATAGAGTTGATAGTTTGTTATTTATATATGGAATTTACCATACACTCACATATGGATCTGAACTGAGTGTGTCCTGGGGTCTTCTATATATTTTTATGAAAGACCATGGTCACTATCTATGTTTTCTTGTTTATAATTTTTTCCTTCATTTGGTTCTCGACAACCACTATATATTAAATTGTTTTCATTATAACATTTTATTATATGTTTTGGATTTTGTGTTATATAATGGAAATATTTTAAAAATATGAATGTGATTCATGTTGTTTTTTAAAATGAAAATTCTATGTTTGTTTCATTAAATTTGAAAACCCAATATTTTAAAAATATTTTCCAAACATGAATAAATGGATTGTTTTGGGTTAGTAAACACATGTATTCTCTGGGGTTTTCTAATGAAGCTGTCTAGATAACACACTACTTATGCCACTCGATGTATGTATTATTTTTGTAGGCCCTACCTTTTGTTCAAGTCTCTAGGTTCATGTTATCACCATTGGATTGGATAGTGTCTTCTGGTCAGAGGTGACCAAGAGGTCCCTAAAAGATTTTGTTGGTGTATTTCAATTTCAGTTTTGTTTTTAGTTCTTATTATCCTTCTATTGTGATTGAATCTTTTAATATATTTTTCTGATATGCAGACATTAGTTTTCCAGTCTGATCAGTTTATGTTTTGAACCTAGTTTTGAGGGCATAAATCATTCACATTGGGTTTTATTTGATGCCGAGAACTAGTTTTCAGCCTATAGGGTTCAAGAAAGACCTTCAGGCCTTGTCATTTAATGGGTCAGTTATTTTTTCGGATGATATCATGGGTAGTTTCAAGAAAAAATGGAATAAAATTAGGTTGGTTGTTATTTTTGGTGTTAGGTAGTTAGATATTAGGACTATCGGGACTCTGGAGGCAGGAACAGGAAGAGCGTCGTGAACACTTTCTCCATCTGAACGTCAATTTTCCAGGGGTATTTTGGGATTAGTGACTTGTTTTCATTTTGTATTGACTGATGACAATGGTGGTAAGAATATATTATATCGTTGTCCAAAATTAAGTAGTGACCTATGTGGATATTGAGTACATGGTTCGTGAACCTCCTATTTTTTATTTATTACATGGGGCATGGCCCAATAACATGTCACCAGGTTATGAATAACTAAGTGTTCCACATTCTAATGGTTTGGTTCTAGTTGAGTTTCTTTTTGGTTTCATTTAATGTGATTATGAAGATCAAATGAATGTGGTTCTTAAATGGGATAGAATTTTGTTCAACTTGGTTGGAAATTTGTAATTTTCTTTTAAATATAATGTTATTAAATTTATAGAATTTGGTCTATATATGAATTTGATAATGAAAAGAGATGAGTGACAAATGGTACTCTTTATGGAAGTTCATTGTTGGGAGGGATTGTATGTAATGATTATGGGGCCACATGTTCATGGATGATGTTATTGGAATAAGTTGGATTCACATGTGATGGTTCATGATATAACTCGGGTGGGTGATTGAAATCAATGTCTTGGAATTGTTTTTCTGAGGTAATCTAGAAATAAGAAATGATTTGGTAAATTTTATTTAGCTTAAAGAGTGGGTTTTAGAATTTGGAATCTGGAACTCCAGATAGGCGGTATTTAAATTTAATATTGAAATGGATTTTCGGAAAAAAGGATCCAAAATGTTCATGAATGTGATTGGTTTGGGATCCTACGAATTTTCTCAAGGTGTTCATTTATATTGTTCATTAGTTTGATGTTGTTTTAGGTTTATTGTTTTCCATGTTGATCTGAAAGTGACTCACATAAGGATTCATAGATTTTTTTGATTAGGCATGCCCATTTTTTGGTTTTTTTTTCTCAAGTGTTGCATGTATTTCATGGAGATCAAGGTATTTTTAAGTCATTATAGTGGATTTAATGTGTCGAACGTGTCTTCATATCATTGTTATCTCATGAATAAATGAGATTTCGTGCAATACAATATTTTTTTGATGGTCCATCCATGGATGAATTGGAGTTGTTATCCACTCCATCATTTCTATTTGGGGCGATGTGGTATATTTTTATGTTCATCATCATATGTTGGATTATAAATGAGGATGTAAAGATAATGATAATGGATGAGATCATTGGTATTGAGAAAGTCTTGTGGTCAATGAAGGACTATATTGACAACTTCAAAGAGATAGTTTCCTTTTACTCAGAAGTGGAATCCCAGGATCTAATGAAGGCTTCAAATTTCCTTGAGGGTCATTTTCCAGAGAACTATTAGAAGTTCCTCACTTGTATGGACCATTATTTTGAGAAGTTGTGGGATTATTATTTTATAGATGAGTTGGTTTTAGGAACACAAGAGTTTGGAAATCTGATGTGTCTAGTAGCTCATGATGGATACACATCAAGTGAGAGGTGCAAACAAAGGATCCTATTTATAATGATTACACATCATTTGTTCTAGATTCTAGTTCATGAGACCACATTTTGTTATGCTATTATTTTGGTAGTTCTAGGCATTTGAGTCCATAATGCCACATTCCTTTGATGACGGTCCATAATTTTGGTTGTTTGGGTCATGTAGAGAAGTGATATATGATTATTTTATCGATGAAGGAATCATGACCGTATGATGATTGTACCTAACTATGAGGTAGGATATGCTTCAACAATTTCATCTCTACCCATAGGTATCTATGTGAATCTCTCACACAATCAAGGTTTATTGAGGGTATGTGAAACCTCTGACTAGTTTGTTCCCCTTGTTGGAATGAAAGACTTGATGTTTCATTGTTTTAGTTTTCTCTGTCGACGTAAGTCCAAAATATTATTGTAAGAGTAATATGGATTTGTTTTTTCATAATCTGAGTATTTTAATTCATCTGAACATGTATTTTAAAATTTATTGTTTATATTTATGTGTGATTGACCCTTGTATTGATTATCTTTAGTTTTTGATGTGCTTATTTGGATATGTTAAGGTTTTGTGGAATTAATGGACGGTATTTTTTGGATTTGGTTTCAGTTCTTCTTGAAAATTTCTCCTAGTGTTGGTGGTTCATCCTATGGGGGAAATTCTATGCTCTAGTAGAAGTGTTGCTTTGTAAAGGATAATAATTTTGGATGTGTTAATTTTGGGTGTTCCATTATTTCTTGTGGTGGTGAGGGTTTTGATTGGTTTTTTTAATTTCTTATGATAGTTGAGTTCCTGTGGTGGGGAGAACTCTTTGATTTTCTCCCCACATTCTTATGGGGTGGTATCTTTTTGATTGGTCCAGTGTGACTTGTAGAGTGAATAGTGACCTCGATGATCATTAATTCTCTTGGTTTTGATTGGCCATAGATTCAAGTGTTGGGGAACATTCATATGGGTGATTTTATAAGGGAAGATAGTCATTTTGGTGTTGATAATTGTTAAACCCTAGCCTCATATACTCTGTTATTTTATATGTTTTATGATTTCGGATTATTTGTATGAGGTTTTCAATGTGTGTCTAAAAATAATACATTATTTTTTGTGGGTTCAGTTTTCTTCTATCCCTAATAATTAGTATTATGAATACTATTGGGAGAAATTTAAATTGAATAGAGTTTTTCACACCCACAATGACCCTAAATTATTTTTAAATTATTCAAGGATCTTTAGGTGAGCTTCCCAAGTATTGGATGTGTCATTTATGTTTTTTCGACAATTTTTCTTGTCACATGGGTTGAGAACAGTTTAACCAAGCCATGAAACATAAACTATCAACATTGTAGAATATTTCCTATAAAACTCTCATGGTTTGCACATGATTAAGTAAATTTTGTATTAAAACTGTTCATCCCATTATGGGTTTAATAACATATGACCGAAAAATGATTTGATTTATTCAACCACCCATTTGAAGCCCTTGGTGTTTTCTATCAAGTGGAGAGACCCCCCTCCATTATCCAACATTTTGTTAAAAAATTGGCGATTTATCATCAAAGGTCAATGCTTTATCAAGGTTTCCTCTTCTCCTATTCCCCTCACTCATTTATTTTCTATCTCTTGTCTTGGTTCTTGTTTATATGTACCCTATATTTTAGGGCAGATGTGTGGGTTCTATTTCTTTTGATTCTAGGTTGTGGGGTTAGTCCACGAGGGTTATATTTCTACACTCCAAAGGTTTCAGTGCGTTCGCACACCACCAAGGTCATTGTTTCCATGTTATTCGGTTTTCGATGAAAAATATTGGTTCTTTAGTTTCATTAATTATTTTTTATGTTTTATAGGAATCTGTATAATATAAATAGGTCGTTAATTTTAGTGTTTCCTTATTGAAAAAATTTGGTAAAAATTGATTTCATAGGTTTTCATTTGAAAGGCCTATAAATTTATGCACATAAGGTTCTCAATAAAGTTCTTATTGTATTATAATCATTTAATGGATGCATTGTTGTATTATTATGACATGTATTTACTTATTAACAAGGTAGAAACAAGATATGTATCATGATATGTGATTTAAATTTCTCTTTATGGATGAATAGTTTTTGTTGAAGTGTTTTGGAATGATTCCTTGGGATTTAAAATGATTTTTAGTAATGTTAAAATTGTATTTTTTAAAAGGGAATTAGTATTTCTGCAATAATATTTTTGGGTGTTATTATAGATCTTTAATTTTTTTCCTTGGATATGGGTACCATCATGGGTGGAGTAGGTTCACACAATGATGGACATTGAAGTGAAAATGGAACGTCAACAATATGATGTTATTCATGACCCATGGTCTCTCAAATGATATATCATATCTCTCCTATTATCTTCATTCTAAAATGGATATTTGATTTAAATATTGTGATTTAGAATTCCATGTTGATTTAATGTGACTTTGAATATGTTCTTTAAAATGTGAAGCATTGGATATTTTGGAACATGGTTGGTTTCAAAATGGTGTAATTTCTCGTTTGGAATTGTACACATGAAAATGATATATTTATATTATTTTGAAAATGTATAAGAAATTTTGTGTGAATGAATTTGAAATGCAAATGATGTAAGGTACGGTTGGTATCATTCATTATATTTGAAATGGATGTTTTTTTGAGATTATAAAAGCTTGGTTGGAATCATTAAAATTATTTCCTAAATGGTTTAAATTTTATAAGATGTGATGACCTGATTGGAAGCATGTATGAGGTGATATGTATATATTTCTTATGGGCCCCCTCAATGGTATGTATTTTCACCTTGTCTGTTATTGTATATTGAAGACTATGTTTGAGGTAGGAAACTGTGGGGACAATAAGTATGATGAGTCACGCATGCATTGACATCCTACATACATAGTTGTACTACAACAATGGGTTCCTAGGAATCATTAAGATAATCGAGTAACAATAGCTTCAGAGCCCCGATTAGATGAGTTGGTACCCTCCTTGAGTTATAGACATTCTTGGAGGGTTGTTCCACTGGTGTAGCTATGATAGAGAATCCAATTGGTTATTGACATTGGGGATTCCCTAGATGCTGGGATTTGGTTCAAAAAATTGTACATCTTGGGGTATTATAGGTATGTTTAAGAAATCCCTTGGTTAATATCTATGTTTTTTGTGTTTTTTTCTGCATTTGATTCTCAAGTTGCATTATTTATTAAATTATTTTCAGTACTAACCTATTTTTATTTAGTTTGAATTTTAGGTTATAAAATGATAATCTGTTGAAAATGGTAATGTGTTGAGTGATGGATTTAAAAATGGTAATTCTTTTTTTTAATAAAATTTGAAAACCATATTTTTGTAAATTAATTTCCAAACATTCATAAATGGTTATTTTTTAGAAAAGAAACAAACAAAATATCTTGTGATTTCCTATTGAGATGTCTATTTAAAACCATACTTGTACCAACTAGTGTGAAAAGAGGTAAGCTATTTTAACAGGTCCTATCATTTTTTCTGGTTTCCAAGGTCATGTGATCTCTATTGGAGCTGTTGGGTATTGTGGTTGGAGGTGAGCAAGAGGTCACACAGAGATATGGTTGGTGTAGTTAAATTTCAATTTTGTTTTTAGTTATTGTAAACCTTCTATTGTAATTGAATCTTTTAGTATATTTATCTTAGATTTAGTCAAGAATTTTATAGTGTGATCATTTTCTATTTCGTACCACATTTTTTGGGATGAATTGTTTCCCATTTGGGTTTATTTGTTTCCTGAAACTGGTTGACATCCCACGGACATCATGAACTCCATTTGGGAATTGTTGCGGACGGTGTCGGGTGCAAGGAATGCTGCAATCTTGATATGGTTTGTGATAGTCATCTTGATATAACTACATTTCATATTGATCTATTATATGATATATAATTTCAAAAGTTCCACACATATATTTTATGTAAGATTTGATATCAGTAATTGTTATTTTTCTTCATTTTGATAGATAGAATTGTTTTTTCATTTTTACAATGTAAAAATGCTTTTTTGGTTATCCTGATAAAATTAAAAAATCTTTTAATGAGGAGTTAGTTCCAAGAATTTAAAAATAAAATAATATTATTTTACTAAGATTTAATGTAAATTGGTTATTCATTGTTCGGTTTATACTATCAGTTCCATGCTTTAAAAAACTGTCAAATATATTAAAGTAACATATTCAGTCAGTCTTGGCACACAACAAATTATATTGACATGATCTCTCAAAAAATTACAATAGGTGATAATTGGTGGATTATAACACTCTGAAATCATAAAATATATTTCTCTTCAAATAAAAATTATTTATTTGATAACTTGTGTTGTATGAAACAACAGGTTTTAACAAATATTGTTATAATTTTAAAATTTTTGTATTATAAATTGACTATTATAACATAAAATTTGAATTTGGAGGTATCAAAAAGAATAAAAGAAATATTAATATATATTAATCTATTAAATAATTTTTTTTCATTTATTAATAAATCAGTACTCAATTTTTATTGGTGTCGTTTTATGCTTTAAAAATACATTTTCATATAATATAATTTTTTTTCATTTAATAGGCCAAATATATATTTAATTATAAAAAAAATATATTTTTTAAAAATGAAATTCACTTTTTAAATTATCATTTTGAAATTATGTTTTGGTAAAATATTACAAATTTCTTTAAATATCGATTTTTTCAATGAATATTGAAAAATACTTATTTCATTTATTTTCGTTGAAGTATCCCCTTAAAATTTCTATTTTGATAATAAATTTATATAATTATAACTTTTATTGGAAACATATATTAAGTTACATATTAATTAATATTATACATGATCTTCATATAAATATATTTTTAGACCTCAAACATCAATTTTTTCATAACCATCCTATATCTTGCATTACTGGATGCATATAAAATTTTTTTTAAAAAAAAATATAGAGATTAGAATAGGTAAAATGAAATCCATTTTTGGAGCAGAAAAATTATTTTTATTTAATATGTTCTACATATTTTTGGTTAATAATGAATAGAAATCTATGTAAAAAAAATCATCACCACTGTGAAATTATAACTCGAGATAACCTAGGTTAAAACAATGTGAAAGGGATATAATCTTTCATCATAAATATTATTTTATGAAATTATTTTAACCATTATCACCTTTGGATAATTATTTATTCATTAATGGGACTCTTGTCCCTAAATGTGACATATATAATATTTTATGTAATGAAAAATACAAAATATCAATCTCTTACATCTAAATTTCTCCGATTTATTCTAATTGTGATAAATATTTTTTGAATGAATATTAGAATTATTTTGTGTTATGATATTACATTCATGATGGAAGTTTATTTATTTATATATAATTACATTAAATTAGTTTTCAATGAAAACACATTATTTATTAAATTAATGAAAAAATAGGAAAATGTTATTAAAAGTACAAAAAGTAATATAAAATTTGTGAGTAATTTTTTTAAAAAAATTAAATATATATTTCATTTTATTGATGTCTTTAATTATTATATTCAAATTCCATGGATTTAATAATGTTTTAAAAATCTATATAAATGGATACTTCTAAAAAATAACATTAATGATATTCTAAAATCTATAATATTTTATTCATTGATTTAATATTGAAAAAATTATATATTAATTTAGTTTTTTTCTAAATGGTTGAAAATATCAACTATGGATCATTTATTAGAAAATTTTCAATTTATAATAAATATCTTTCAAATAATGATTTTATACAAAATTATCATGAAAATTGTAAAAAAGGGTTAACACATGTTAAAAAAATCGATATGGGTGAAAAACTAGAATAAACTTGTTGAAATTTTATTAAATGATATTATTTTGTCCCATATCCATCCTTTTAGAAATTTAAATAATTTTTTATCTTTTTTAACATAATTTTTTTATTGATTTCTTATTTGAGGAAACTAAAGAAAGTTCTCTCCCCTCACTATTAAAAAGGGAACCCACCATACTCATTTTTCCACACATCAAAATTATCATGGGTAAGAAATTACCATCCCAAATACCTTCATTACATATCAGACCATATCATATTGGACACGGTTTTATCGGAATACCACCATAGGAATGCTTTTGGTGTTATCATAATTATATTTTCCAAAAAATATGTATCATTCCTAACCAAGAATTTTTTTTTTGTTTATTCTTTCACATTCGTAAAATATTACTGAATAATAATTATATATTTTCTTGGTTGAAAAAATCATTAACACCCTTTGTCTATAGTGTATTGGGTTTTTATGGTTTCAAGATAATTAATTTTATTCTCATCATTCTTGAACATCTTTTGTTGGGTTTTTCTAGGTATCCTGAAACACCCAACAATTCAATTATTTGAATTTTATTACGAAATATATTTCTAAAGATATGATGTTGTTGGGAAGTTTTCCCACATTTCTTAGGGACTCCAACTGGTTGACTGGATTTTAGTTTGGGATAATTTCACTTTTTGGGGGTAATTATTGAATACATTGAGACTCTATTAAAAATTTAATACATATTCATTAATCCGTTATTAATTTTAATGTATTGAACAATTCATCTTTGAGATAACTATCAATTCTTACTATAAATTAATTTAGAACAATTTATATGTGCATGAGGTTATTAATCAATATATAAATGATTATGTATTTTAGGATCTGTATATTTGGAATCCTTTTACATACGGTTTGGATATCCTTCGGTCAAGAATTGCAATGATGTTGATTTTTAAGCTACAGAGTGGGCCACTAGGAAATTTATCATCCTAAAGGAAGACAATAGTAATTTTGACAACTAGATGAATCACATGAGATATTATTCATAAATATTATAATAAAAGGAATCTTACACCGTGTAGTTCGATGAAACATAATAGTACACATTATAACCTTTATGGTCATGTGAGTTGGAAAAAACATTGTAGTTTAACATCTTGTTGAAACTGCATCTAAGGGGAAGGTTCCAAGACAATTTTTTGGATTTGGACATATTACAGAATGTCCCAAATAATCTAAAGGGTTTTTTTATCCTAGGATCAATATGAAACAACTATGTATTTACCCTATAGATATTTAGAGTTGATTTTGGTGTGTTGGGTTGGGACCTATAGGAGGTATCCTATGTATCCCTTTTGGATTCAAATCAAATATCATAAAATTTTATATGTGAGGTCATCCACACATAGAGGGCCAATAAAAATATATATCACATCAATTTTTTACTTTTAAATGGTGATTGAATGGTTGGGGATTATACTAGATAAGAACCCCATTTGTCTGGATCAGTGAGGATTGTCTCGAATCAAGATGATTTTGAGGTTTGGTTGGGGATTTCACCATGGATGATTCCTACAGGTTTCTTCATTAGAAAATCTTTCTTCTTTGAAGATCAATGAAAAATTTTGTGGGTTACATCATATATAATTATTCCCTATAGGTTAGATACAAAGTCATTGAGGACCCATGCCTACGGAGGGCCAGTAAAGGAAGGTGAAATAAAGATATGGAAAATGATTCCATATCAAGACAATCATCTATCCATACCATCAACATGATAATATATAACCTCTAAGACCTTGTGAGTCTTACTAGGATGTGATTAACAAGAGAAAGTATATGATCTTGAATGATCCATGATCCTTCTTCTGTTGGTGGTGGTTTTTGAGGATACTTGGAAAGAATAAAAGGATTTGATGTTTCCATATGCTCTCCTGTTTTCCTAAACATGTTAGAAACATAAAACTACTCATATATATATGGTCAATAATAATTGATATGGGATAAATACATTATGGATTCCCTATTATTGGTTCTTGATAATATAGGGGATAATCCACTATTACCCATCATAGGGAAAAGAAAGAATGATCTACTAACTTAATGTCTGAAATTGGAGTTCCCTAGTTTCAAAAACTAGGTGGGGGAGGACATGGAACTATCCTTTTTATCTATGAAAGGGAATTACCTAGTACTATACCAATGGTTGGGGTTCTGATGACTAAAAAATTTCCAGACATTGCACAACTTAAGGACCCTACCAACTTGGTAGGATAATTTCCGGACCACTCTGATCAAAGGAATTCATAACCAAATGGTAGACATGTTGTTGGGTCTCTCACCACGACATTGATAAAATATAGGCTTCATTATATGACTTTATTTGGTCACTCTAGTATTGATATCCCATGGAATGAAGGACTATTCCATTGGTGACATTAAATAACGCTCAAATTAGGATCACACAAGTGATGGTTGGGAATGAATAAATGTCTTACACAAGTTAGGGCATGTTTGTATCATAAGTGCTTCACATATGAAAAGTATGTGTTAGTAAGAGATGATATCCAGAAGATGAATATCCTTTGAAAGAATATTTTTGTTAGTCTTTAGTTTAGGCTCTAAGGGTCTTCTCTGGTGTTTATGGAGGGGTCTCACACATGTGTCCCTGGAGGGGTCTCTTGCAGGTCCTGAGATTATGAGGGTAACTACATAGCAGTATATGTTTATTAGGTATGGTGTGAATACATACATAGGTGTTTTGTGTTTCACATTACGGCTGTATTTTTATCTAACTATCAACATTTTTTAGATCATCCCACTATAAACCTTAATTTCCAATTCTCTCAGGTTTTAGAGTGCTGCCAATGTTTTTTAGGGAAACGAAAAATTACTGGAGTGAGTAATTCTTTGAGTCTTCCGTAGTTTTTTTCATCTTCAAAAGGTGGATCTCCAAGGTATTTTTTATAGGAAATCATGGGACTGTGGGTGAAGGATATGGGTCACAGATATTTTTCGTGAAAGGTGGCTTGTTGGTTGGACCCATATAGGGCACCTGAATTCTCTTTCTACAAGTTGTGTGGCACATGTAGGTGGATAATATGGACATGTGTCCCAAAACTTTTTGAACCCTATTAGATGTGGCTTAATGGAGATTATGATGTATATAATTACTCACCTATCTTTGTCTTGTGTTATTTTCCTTGAATATATTTTCATCTTCATGTGACAAAAAAAGATTCATCGAAATACCCCACCCCTCAGGATGATATTTTACTGGAAGAAGCAGATTTCATAATTAGGTATGGAGATGAAAAGATATTAAGGGTTTTGAAGAAATATCATGATCAATTTTCATGTACATTGACCATGATATAGTGTTTTTTGGAGGCCGTTGAAACCAATTATTTCCCTGTATTATTCACTATAGGAGTGAACAAAAATTTATTTTTGGTAGCCATAGGTGGTAAAATGCTCGAAATTAAACCCTCAGATTCCAATTACATGTGGCTAATCATTCATGTTGGGAATCAAATTCCATATATTGGGGATTTTTTATCCCCACATGACCCCCACTATGATGCTAACCCTATCAAGGAAGGATTATATATCTTGGAACTCGAGGTGATCACTTATTTTTTTGATTATCGATCTTAGATAAAAAGAGTGTAACTGACATGATGGAATAGGGTAAAATGAAGGAGTTGATGAATAACACTGTAATGAATAAGATAACACCATTGATAATCATGATGTATTTTTTACCTTCTTTTTTTCATTATTCATTCATTTCATCATTATTATTAAAAAATGGTTGTTATAAAGGAAAGGGTGACCTTGATTTATAGTGGAAGAGGGGGAATCAGTCCATATTTTTTCGCTAATGCGTGAGCCAACATGATCCCCTTTGGGTGATGGGGAATAAATGCCTAAATTGGGGGAAATGTCCTCATACTGTAGTATGATGTTTTAGGATATGGATAGTGAGTCCTCTAGAATTCCATATAAGAAAACTATATTTGATTAAGAATGTACCACCCTTCCTCCATTAAATTGAAGGAAAAATTGAGATTGAGTCACTTTTTCAGGAAAAAAATTAATCCGGGTGAGTATTCATCACACAGATTATTCTTGATTTCTCTAGAATAAACTCTTAATTATTCCCCTGGGTTGAATGACCAGCTAAAATTTATTTTCTTAATTAGAATAGTGATTGATCCTTAATGACTTGTGAGGCCATATGGGTGAGGTTTGGGTTCTTGTGGATGAGTTTTTCCCACGATACGTGATGTATCAAGGGTTGAGGAACTATATTCTCCCTTCCCTTCATAGATGGAGTAGAATCATGATAATAAAAAATAAACATTATAATGATTCTTATTCTAATTAATTTATCCTCTTCTTTATGATATTTCAGATTCACCACTAATAGAGGAGTACCATATGATTACCACTTACAATCCTTTAATTTATTGTGAATGAGTTGAAATTGATCACATATTGTCTCATGTAATTTATGGTGATGATGATAATCTTGATGGTAATGGAAGTTTCAGGACCACATAAGGGATAATGGATTTTGTGGATGGTAGATAAAATTCAGGTGTTGAACCCAACATATTGGATACCCTTACCAGTGAGGAATATATATGCCTTTATTCTATATATACGAATATAATGCACACAGTTAATCTATATTATTATATATTAGGATCTAGTAGAGATTTTTGGCGACATTGATATGGAGTTGAACAAATGTGGGTTTTCTCTTTCATTCTTTTTAAAACACAACTAACCTTCATTCATTTGAGGTTTTACATGAGAGCACAATATTTACATCTCTTTCTATAGAAAAAAATTCCAAGGAACTTCATGACCAAGGCATCAATGTATATCCTAATCCAATTTCTATGGGTGTAATTGATGAGAAACCAATTATGGGAGATCATTGAGGGACCTCCATCCCTGTAATGTGGTAAAATTAGAAGGATATACGTTTTAAAGATGTTCCAACCAAATGAATTTATATTGGGGATCTCAAATAGAAATCGTTTCTAGCTATTGATCCACTAATGGGTCAGTGTGGTTAACTAATGTAGTGTTTTTAATTCTATTATTCCATATTTACATTAGGATCTTAATGGGGGTTTCCATACACTATCTAGTTCCATTGAAATAAGTGGGAAAGCATTAGGTAGTGTCATATATTCCATTTTTCCCAATAATGGTATGGGATGTTGAATCTATTACGATGTGAGTGGATTTGGGTTCCCCATTGAGTGTGAGGATCCTAGAATACATATCTCCCATTAACAGAGGTTCTGTGTTACACAAGACTCCATTCACACAACACACTATATCATTTTGAGATATATCTAGAAGATAGTATCTGTTACACATTTTGAAGAAATGAATGACTTCAAACAATGTTTTCCTTTATAGGGAATGGCAGGTTATATTTTTACACAATCTACAATATTATGAAGTAAATCATTCTGCAATGTTAATTGGATCAAAGTTCATAGTATGTTGAGGAATAGTTGGTTGGATGGTATGAAAATATTAGGGATATTCTATCTAAGGAAGAGATTATCCATGCCCTGGAGGTTGAGTAGAATCAACTTCTTGCTGGTAATAAATCTCGACAAATGGTATGGATTCAAGAGGAATGAAATTTTATTCAAAATGAGATTTTTGAAATCCAACATTCCCAGAAGATGGTAATGACATAATAAATGGATTATATGGTTTTAGAGAAAGAGAATCTTAGTAAAGATAATGAGTTCATCACCAAAAAAGTGTCTCAGTTTAAGAAAGATGTGAGGAATGCTCAATCAATTGTTAAACATCACAGGTTCAATGTTGAGAAAAACCTGTAAACATTGGTGGAAATACTACTACCTTTGGAACCACCTCTGAATTTTAAACTTGAATGAAAAGGTTCTTTATTTCTTAACCGTCTTTTTTTGTTCCTATATCCTCATCTTAATTGTAAAAAATTACTTAAAATTACTCATATTATTGAATTTCATTGTGTTAATGTGCTAAAATTGTAGGGAAATGTATAAAATTAGTCTAACATTTTACAATTTCATTTTTACCAAGAGATCTAATTTTAGCTATTTGTTGGTTTATATTATATGCCCTATTAATTTTATCTCTTTTGTGTGAACACCACAATTTTATTCATTTTTTAAATGGATATAAATTTAGTAGGTGAGACATGGATATTTTCTAATCTATCTTTTACAGATTTCTATCCTAACAATTTTTATTCCTCTTTTTTTTTTCATTTTTTCCTACACGAAGAAGTGTTCAATTCATGTGTAATGAGACTCGACATTTACACAGGTTTCCCTTTTGTGGGGGTCTATCCCGGTGAGTATATAGTAACATTTGATGAATGTTTAGAGTCTTGTGATCCAGAGTAATGTGAAATTCGATTTAATTCGAACATATTGGACCATAAGTTATGTAATGATTAATAAACATGGAATTATAGGCCTATAATGGTCCAAAAATTCCATATACACCAAAATGGGGATTTTGATTAATTAATTTTTTATTTATTTATGTAAGAAAAGATATGAGAATCATACATGGAATGAACGTGGACCATATTTAAAACATGTTTTCCAGAATGATGTTTTCATTGATGAAACTCTTTTTCCAATGGTTATGATGTTTATAATGTTCTCTATTTCATAGGACCATGGATTGTGGCTTCTGAAGGTAATGTATAAAGATTTAAGGTTGTGCCTATGCGGAAACAATATAATATTGGTAATACACTCCTATATACATACAGTTTATGTAATGGAGGGGTAAATTTATTATGTGAACAAGATCAGTAGGAAACGCCCCTCTTAGAAAGGGGTTGAAGGGTTATGAAATTTTATTTCTTGAATTCAGGGAATGGAACATATAGTTTAATGGCCTATATAATGTATTTTGAGATATATATTTCTAGGTTACTTAGTTTTGAATGAAAAATTAGAGGTTTTCACATTCACAATATTTTTTCAAATAATATTTCATCGTCTTCAAGTATGAAGGGGGGAAGGATGTAAGCTATAATATTGGGTTCTTATATTTGAATACTGGTATAAGATAAAATCATTTTTTGGTTTATAGAGATAGGGAGGTCTCTCCAAAGGATGTATATCCCTCTGGTTGATAAATAATATTTGTGGAAGTCTTATGATATATCAACAGGGACATGTTAATACATAGTTAAATAATGTAATACATTGGTTTAAAGTCACTTTTGGGTTTGCAACATAGGAAAATCAAACTAGGGGGTATTACTACATAGTAAGACAATGGTGTCTTCAGAAATATTACATCCTATCTTGTAAGGCCTAGAAAGGTTTATGAAGATTTATACTTTTCTAGAATTTTAGTTTTGATTATTGGAGGAAGGTGATAGTATATGGAAGTATCATTTCATATCAAAATTATCCAATATTGGGGAGAAAATATTTACCTTTATTATTATGACCCAGAAATGGGAAAAGAGAAATTTATATTTACATGATTGTTTGACCAAAGAATATAACCCGTTAATTTCTACATATCTCCAAAAATAGTTAATCATGCAACCCAATGTACAATAAAACCATCCAGTTTAGTGTAATACGTCAAAGATACCATCCATGCAATTTTACATCATGTGTTATGGATGAAAATGAAACAATGTTAAAAAATAAATATTATGACTGGACCCAATATTGGAGAATTGTGTGTCACTACATATCTGGTAATGGTATAAATATTACTACATGTTGTTCATGAATTTTAAATATGAATAAATGTGATTTTTACTATGTATTTTATTTTTATCCAGTAAGAAACAATGAGATGCATTCTATATTTGGTTTATGAATCATACCAATATATGTTCTCAAGGAATCATATACATGGTATATGGTCGAAAAATATATTTTAAATTCGTGTAATGTAGTAACTTTCATAAAATTGAGCATCGCATGAAATTGATTACAGGGTATCTTATAGTTTTAAGTCATACGTCTAGGACTATATGTATGGGAAATGATGAGCGACATGAGGCTTATCAGTCAATTGATGCCCTTATGTACATCAGATGTGAAGAATGATTTTTTACACCATGATAAAGGGGGTTCATGGACTAGGATGGTTAATATGTGACAAAACAAATAGAATGACTACATAACTATTTTTTAATATAGATTTACTGGAATATTGTTGTTGTGGCTTACAGTGATAGATGTGTTCTTTCGAGGACTTGAATATGTCTCTGGTTGAAATGAATATTGGTGGGAAGCATATAGAAATCCATTTTTGGAAAATAAATTACTAATAAATCAAAAACATTGACAAATTGATATGCCCTTTTTCGGGTGAATTATGAAATACCAATAGGGGCATATTACTTCCTAGTATGAAAAAGGTGTCCTTTGGAATATTATACCCTCTAACTGACTAAAAAAATTATTTTTATGGAGATGTTAGATTTCCACAGAAAAGGAGTGTGATCTATAGAGGTATTAGGTCTAAAAAAGGAATCGTTTAGAGACGAATTGGACATGGAGGTTATAAAACACAATGTCCAATTTGAATTTCTACATTCAGGTAAGGGATATTTTTTTCCCATGATGGGATCCCAAATGAGGGAAACTGAGTAATTGAATCATTCATAGATCTATATATATATATTGGAAAATTTGGGTTTTTTATCTTCATGGATCGGCTTAAAATTAAGTTATAGTCATCTTTATGTATCTAATTGGATTGATAATCAACCCACACATTGTTTTTGTAGGGATTTCAGTGCGGGTTTGTCCTATACACTGGGAGGGGCGATTTTTAATATTTCTACTAGTCTCAGTATTAGAGATCCATGTATCACTATGTATCATGTGATGGAAAGAATCAACACACTATTATTTATTGAAAAATGTTTTGTGAAAGGGAATCACCAAAAATAATGATCCAATGATGTAAAGAAAAAAATTGTATAAAATTTTAAATCATGTAACTTGAAATAATCTATGTAGTTTTGTATCATGTGGCGAGGAAATTTTTATATAGTTTAACATATTATGAATTGGAAAATATGAAAGGTATTTTAATGTCACAAATCTCAAGCTATTTTGTATTTTAGTTTGTATTCATACATCTTGGACCATATTGTGCAAATTTTATGTCACTTAATATGGAACCGTGATGTTGTCCAGTTTAACATCATGTAGAAAAGACATTAGTTTCAGGTAGTTTATCATCCTGAGACATGGATGCTTTTTTTAAACACAATAAGTATTTAATCAAGAATATTTCTTTGGTAGTTTCCATAACATGTGTTCAATCCATAATGATTTTAGAATAATCCCTATAATACTTGACCTTGTGTATGGAATAATATCCCTCCCACTTCAGTTCATGGTTTTCAGGGTTCATCCAAGGTATCATAGCAGTCCTATGGACAAGTACTAGTTTTCCATGAAGGAACAATCCGAAGTGAACTATCTTGTTAAAATCCCTAACTATGTGGTTTTGGGAGACCTCAATGCGATTGAAGGTATTCAGTCTTTTCTAATATAGTTTTTCCAATTAATGAATTCATTTCGTAAGATTAATCAAATTTAAAAAAATTATCAAATATGTAAATGAAGACTATGGTTAATTAGAACATCTTGGGTATGAAAATTATTATCTCATATACATGTGAAAATGGGGTTATTCATGTGGTGGTGAAAGTGGTAGTCTGGTAGTCCAACAAGGCCTGTAATGGAAAATAAGGGCTTGAATTGTTTGTCGACATCAACAATTATCTTGAATATTATTAATATAATCTTGTTGAAGGCCTCTATCATCCCATTTTCCACTGTATTATTGTTGAAAAACTGGTAATATTTGGTATTATACTCTAGGTTTCTCTTCTCCAACCTAGAATAATAGAAATTGGTGATTTTTTATTTAATTATTTTATGTGGGACCCCAAATCTGGTATTAATTTTTTCTTTCATGAACCTAATAATGCTTTTGATCATGACTTATTTGATGGGTATTACATTATCCCATTTTGAGAACATATCATTATTAGTGAGGATGAATTTAAATAACATATCTGTTATTAGATGATACATCACTAAAACCTTCATTCCCCATACGGAAAATTTCATGGAGAATTTTTCTATGTGTAGAAACTATAGGGGTCGATGGGTGACATCTTGATAATGGACCACCAGGGAATAAAGAATTGGGTAAGGCTTTACTTAATGCTCCAAGGGTCTCTTTTGATGTCCCTAGAGTGGTCTCATATAAGTGTCCATAGAGTGGTCTCATGCCAGTCCATATAAAACTGCAACCTAGGTGAAAAAACCCATATCTGCATCTCATTTAGGGGAGACCTCGGGTACCAAATGGGCTGACCTTGTCGAAGAGGAAGAAAACAACAAAGCAAACACAAACAAATTGGAATTTACTGTTTTAGACAGCCTTAAGCAGGATACTGGAATTGTGAACTCTGGTTCCTGTACTGCTGATCAGAATAAGGAATCTGCCACTCCTCACACTTCTTCCAATATCACTTTAACCATGGATGTGCAGAATGCTCCTCAGGACAACTTGAATATTATTTTGCCGGAGCCTCTCTCTTTGGTAAAAAACTCCACTAACATGCAGGATTCTATCTATGACCTGCCAGAGGTGCAGTGTCCTTTGGAATTGCGCATGGAAAAGCAGATCAGTGAGGAGCATATCCTGGTTGTTCCACATCTGGTCTAGGAGCATGCTTCCCCAGTTGTAGAGGCCTTATCTTCTGCACTCTTCACTGGGAAAAGCTGTGCTTCTCACTCCACACTCATAGAGAAAAGGTCGGTTTCTCTTGCTGCTCCCCATTCTGAACTGGACGTTTGATCATGTACTTGCAGCATTTCTGTCCAGAATGATAGTTTACATTTGAATTTTGTTAATGCTGATAACAACAATGCTCTCATTTCTGTTTTGCCGACACCCAACAATAACAACGCCCACGTTATTGACACCCAAACTATTTCGTTAGATGATTCTGCTACCATCACTGTCCCTACCAAAGGCAAGAAATTTCCTACCTCAATCCCCAACATGTCAAAAAAATGTCAAAAGATCAAATAGACATAAAGGCTCGGATAGTAATAAAAAGGGAGTTCTAACTCCAAACGTAGATTTAAATGAAGATTCTTTATTGGAACTGTCAAGGTATTGAAAACTTTGACACCTTTAATTTTTTACAAAGAATGGTAAATGTTCATAAGCCTTTAATTTTTGCCATTGCTGAACCTAAAAAAATCTTTTCTACTGATCTTGTTCACTTTTGTCGCTTTGGATACACCTTCAGCGGTGCTTGTCAAAACAACAAAAATTTTGATTCTCTTTGGACCTTTTCTCATCCCTCCCTGTCTAATGTAAATGTTTTCCATGTTTCTGATCAAAGTTTCACTTGTGACTTTATGATTGATAATGCCCATCTCTTTTTTTACTTTATCTATGCCAAGAACAAATATCAAGATAAGAGATCTCTCTGGTGAGACCTATCCTCTCTGAACTCAAAAATTCATTCCCCCTGGATCGTTGCATGTGATTTTAATTCAATTATTTCAGTTGGTGAAAAAATTGGTCCTCTTCATTCAAGTCTGTCTATGAGGGAGTTTAAGGCTGCAACTGAAACCTCTAATCTTACTGATATTGCTTTAAAAGGCGCCAAATACACTTGGTATAGGAATCACTACAATAGAGTGGTTGCGAGCAAACTCGATAGAGCCTTTACAAATGACCATGCTTTAGATACTTTGGACTCCATTTCCAGTACCCCCCTTCCTAAGCTTCATTCTGATCATCATCCTATTTTAGTCACCATCTCTCTCAATACTCAGAAACCCTCTTTCCCCTTTAGATTCAACAATGCTTGGTTCTCTGATCATGACTGTTGTAATCTCATAAAACATTGCTGGTCCTCTTTGAACCAACCTGATGATGATTTCCCTTGTCCCCTTAAATTAAAATATCTCAAACGCAAGCCCAAAAGTTGGTGCAACACTAAGGAGATTCAAATTGATAATGACATTCTCTCTCTTGAGAATGAGTTGCATCAAATTCAAAACAATATCACCCACTCCGACTTCACTTCTGATCACCATCACGAAGCTCACGCTACTATGAACCTGAATATGCTCCTCGCTTTCAAAGACAACATCCGCAAACATACTTTTAAACTCAAATGGCTTACTTATGGTGATTGTAATACCAAGTTCTATAATTCATTAAAAAGAATTCAAAAAGCTAGTAGACCCATTTCCCCCCTAAAAAATGGATACAACCTTTTGGATAATGAAGAAGATATTGCTAATCATGTTGTGTCTTACTTTGAATCGTTATTCAATGGTACTTGTATGAATAAAGACCTCATTAATGACATCATTCCTACAATTGTTACGGATGTTGATAACAGTTTTCTCCTGAGTGTTCCCCTTGATCATGAAATTAGAGACACTGTTTTTGGTTTGAATCCTGACAGTGCCCCTGGGCCCGATGGATTCAATAATGGTTTCTATCAAAATTATTGGGATATCATTCATGCTGATGTTTGTAAGCTTGTCAAATCCTTCTTTTCTAATGGCTTCTTACCTCATGGTTTAAATGCCCAATTCCTTGCTTTGATTCCCAAAGTAGATAATTCCTCTGAAATTCACCTCTTTCGCCCTATTGCTCTGATCAACACTCTTTATAAAATTATCACCAAGCTAATTGCTAACAGACTTAACACTATCACTGATAAAATTATCTCCTGTAATCAATTTGGCTTTATCAAGGGGAGATCTATCCAAGATTGTATCTGTCTTGCTTCGGAATTCACTAACATGTTAAATAATAAGAATAGAGGCGGAAACATTGCCATTCAACTTGACATTCGGAAAGCTTTTGACACAATGGATTGGAACTTCATTTTCAAAGTTCTTCATGTTTTTGGATTCAATGATAATTTCATTTCTAGAATTAAAACCCTCTTCCATTCATCTCATGTTTCCATCTTGGTTAATGGATCTCCTAGAGGATTTTTCAAATGCTCTAAAGGAGTAAGACAAGGTGACCCCCTTTCTGCAATTCTTTTTTCCATTGCAGAAGACTATTTTAGCCGTATGCTCACCCAGCTGGTTGAGCAAAACAAGATCAAACCAATTTCATGCTTACAGAAACTTGAATGCCCCCACCCACCTCCTTTATGCTGATGACATCATTATCTTTTTAAAGGGTGACATAAAAAACATTAGAACTCTTAAATCTTCTCTCAAGCATTACGAGGAGGTCTCAAGTCAATTCATTGGATGGAATACATCTTTCATTTACTTTGGGAAAAACATCCCTCCTTCTAGGAAAAATAATATAATCAATGAGATTAATATCAAAGAAGGTTATTTCCCCTTCAAATACCTTGGCGTTCCCATTTTCTGGGGTAGACCTAAAGCTTGCTACTTTTCTAACATTGTTGACCAGGTTCTTAATCAGCTTTCCTCCTGGAAAGGAAAATCTCTCTCCATGGCGTGGAGAGTCTGCCTTGTCAAGTCTGTTATTGTTTCCAAACTTGTCTATTCGGTGATGGTCTATAAATGTGCAATTAGTCTCATAAAAAAAATAAATGTTCACATAAAAAACATTGTCTGGACTGGAAGCACCTTGGACAAGAAACATGTGACTATCCCTTGGGCTAAATGCTGCAAACCTCTAAACATTGGTGGTCTTGGCATTAAAAACATTAAATACTTCAATGAAGCTCTTCAAGCCAGATTAACTTGGAACCAGATACACAATGACACCCACCCCATTGCTTTAATCAAAAACAGGTTCGTTGATAGATTTAAAAGATCTAATAGGAGTTTCATGACCTCCTCCATTTGGCCCTCTGTTAGAGACATGTTTGACATTATTATGAACAACGCTAGATGGATGGTCTCGAGAAACTCTTCCATGATATTTTGGTTGGACAACTGGACCGGCGCTCCTCTTATCTCTTTGATCCCCCTTGATGATATCCCTGATGACATCAACTCATCCATTTGTAATGTGCTTAATTATCACATTCATAATCTTCCTGAAAACATTGTTCAAATTAATGATTCTTACCACTTTTCTACCTCGTGTGACTTCTTGATTTGGGAACCTTATCATAAAGGGATTCTTAACTCCAAAAAGTTTTATAATAACTCCTTACACAACTCTGATAATGATTTGAACTGGATAATTTTTTTTGACAAGCACTGGATTAAACCTTCCAGACTCACTCTCATTTGGCGTCTTGCCTACAATAGGGTCCCCACTGATGCTTGTCTTCAAAGTTTTGGTATTCAACTTTGTTCAAAATTTCGTTTTTTTAATCAACATAGAGAAGATACTAACCACCTATTTCTATCTTGTGCTACTGCCACTGCTCTTTGGAAATACATTTTTCACACTTTTGATTGCAGATGGCCGGTTTATAACTCTATTGATGAGTAGATTAAATGTTGCGTTGCTATGGACTCCTCTCACCAAATTAGAAATTTGTTCCTAGATGGGGTTGATGAGTTGATTCATGTGATTTGGTATGATAGAAACTCTATTATACATAATAATTGCTCACACAACACTAATGCAGGTAAAATGAGAATTCTCATCACTATTCGGGAAGCCGCTTTGATCCAGAATGGTTCTTGCAAAAATTCGGTGGCGGACTTTATGATCCTTCGCCATCTTCAAGTTGAGGCCATTTTCTTGAAACCATTGCGCACATTTGAGATTTTATGGAGACCTCCATTTCCAGGTTGGATTAAAATCAATGTGGATGGAACCTCTAAGGGAAATCCAGGTCCCGCGGGATGTGGATCTGTCTTCAGAAATCATCATGGTCACACCGTGGGATGATTTTTTGGAGGCTGTGGTATTGCATCCTCTCTGGAAGCTGAAATACTAAGTGTTATTCATGCCACTGATTTTTCTCTTCGACATGGGTGGAACAACGTATGGATTGAGAGTGACTCTACTACTGTTGTTCAAGCCATTTGGAAGGGAGATTTTCATCTTGCTTGGCCGATTACTACGCGCTGGATGAACTGCCTTCAATCTCTCCATGACGTCAATTACATTGCAACTCATACTTACCATGAAGCTAATATGGTTGTGGATGCTCTCGCTAACAAAGGCATTAATCAGGCAATAACCTGGATGGAGGAGCTCCCAGAAAACCTGATTCCGTTGCAAGTCAAAGATTGTAATTTGATCCCGTCTATTAGACTCTTGTAATCTTTCTTTTCTTTTTTCTAATAAAATTGCTTTAGTCTTTTGACCAAAGCGCCACCTTTTGAAAAAAAATGTTTTATTCAACCAAATGGGGAGCCCTAGGGTCCTCTTTATTTGCAATCACATGACCCTAGGAAAATGGGATGGGTCACACAGGTCGACCTCAATAGAGGGTGCACATGTGTGGCCCACATGGGGCCCCTAGGAATGCTTTTATGGGAATGAATGTCAACACATGGCACACAGGTCAGTCCTTCATGTTGATTCAATTTTTTGGCATGCACGAGTAAGCTTCAATGAGCGTATGACAAACTATGTCGATCAGATCTATTCTACAATACATATTTTCCTTCAATATTTTTCAACTTCATGTGAAAAAAGAGTGTGTCAGTAATATAATAACTTGATCATATCCCATATATTGATATTTAATTATTTTAATTTCATAATATACTTTTATCCCCTCTTTCATCTAATGGGACATGAATGTTTTTTGTGTCAGGCAGACTACCTCATAGTGAACCGATGTAATTCATTTTATTCACTATCACTCATGGAACACCATGATTATGAATTTACAATATATATATATATATATATATTATTTTAATATTTATAATTCATCAGTTATAATATAATATTAACCTTATCAACCTCCAATTTGTTATAAAATGATAATGCTGCTTATGAGTACCAGTTGTCTACTTCCTCTACCAAGAAATGTGATCCATTTTTCAATAACAATTTAAAATAACTTAAATTTTGATATATTTATTGAATATATTAATTATATGATAAAAGTATTATTATGTAATGGATAAATAATTTTTACCTTTATTTTTTTAAAATCAATGGAATAGTCAAAAAACATTCACGCATAGGGCCGACATACCGTCTCCATGAACAGTGTAATTCAGTTATATTTATCTATAATTTATGATTAAAAATAAATAAATAAATAATAAATATAAATAATATTTATATAATTTGTATGATTTATTTATTTGATAGCAGTAATAGAAATATACAAGGATTAGAATTATTATTTTCAAACTATCATTAAAAAATTATACATTTAACACCCATAAATGATAATTTTAATAACGAATTGCTAATAAATAGATTTTGAAATATTTTAAATTGATAAAATATGATATATGAATATGTAAATAAATTTTCTATCGGTGTATAATAAATTAAAATTTATAATATTGTAGTTTAGAGTTCTCTAGAATCATGTAGAATTCAAGGAAAAGGTTTCCTCACCACACTATTATTTTCAGGAGAAATATGTCATTGACCCCACTTGTGTAATTTTATTTTTATATATACTAAAAATAAATGGAAATTATTATGATTTAAATAAATATTATGGAGTTTTTAAAATCTATATATGATTTTCTCATTATTGTGATTTTATTTAGGGATTACCACAACTGAAAGGGTTTATCATCTCAAATTGTCTTCATTTGGTCATATGTCATATTATACAGATATGATCATTTGAGAGGTGTATATATATCACCTTAAAATTTTATATAATTAATCCAAATATTTTCATAATATTTAATGTTTCATTCGATAATATTCAATCATTGGTCTTATGAATCAACATTTTCCAAAGGGTAAATGAATTTATTTTATAATGTAATAATTTTTCGAAATTGTTTATGACTTAATGTTATGAAAATTAAATTTCATTATCAACCTCCAGATAAACTCCTTTTATTATTCATTACATTACTTTTATTGAATTCATCCATTCATTTTATTTCCAATTATTTACAAACATAAGATACTGAAACGAACGTTTTCCATCTTCATACTTGTCGTGAACAAAATTTTCCACCATAAAAAACCCCAAATGAATTTAGACACCCATTAAAATATCAAATGGTTATATTCAATGAAAAAAAATTATAACATGAAAACTTTATGATTTAAAACACCTGATTTCAATGTGATATTTTCATTTTAATCAATACATTTGACTCCTGATACGTAAAATGAATTTTCTATTTTAGATGATATTAGTTGTTGTTTATTAATATTTATTGGAAATATGATTCATTATTACTATAAATATTTTATCTTTGGGTGATTATAAAAAAATGACTTTTATGAAACCTATTTTTTCTATTGGATATGCCATGATGAAATGCTTACGAAACTAGTTTCCTTTCACTAGATATTATAGGATGAATGTATTATGATCTTCTATGAAACATATATATGAATTTTAATATGTGATGAGTGGTATAGAAATATATTTCACCCCAATGGGTGGGTAAAATATGTTTATCTAATGTGATACGTAGTATGGAAAAGGGTGATTGTACTTACATCATCAAGGGATTCATTCCACTATGAAAGTATATTCCGTGAACATTCAATAAACGATGATTTGAGGAGTGAGCCTAAATCACTATGATAGTCTATGTAGTAATACATGAATATTATGTAATTGATTTTATATTCCATTGTTTATGCCCCAAAAACGCGTCTTTTTCCAATTTTATTCTATTATGGAACATTTTATTTGATTATATTTTAATACACATCTTAGTGTATTAAAATATATAGTCCACCTCCTAAGAATATGATATATGATATGTAGTTTATGTTTTTAAAAGGATATAGACATGTTCCCATACCCTTTTTATTATTTTATGATTATCTTATCATTTATATCCCCCTTGTTTTCTGTTACTAAGAATCTAAGAGCACCCTTACTTATGTTTCTTTTACCCTTGTTATATAGAGTGGTATTATGTATTATATATATAAGAAGTGTTATAGTTATTAATATAATATGTATAAATGATATTTTTCCCTATTAAACCATCTATTTATGTATCCATGTCTCCAATAATACAATAACTATGAAATTATAGAATATGTTGTTGTGTTATGTATTGAATATTCATCTAATACGATATCAAATATATGTATGAAAATATTTACTATTGTAGTTGGTGTTAGAGAAAGATTTTTTTTCCTTTTACAAATAAGATTATAAAACATTAGGGAGAAATCTAAGGACATGTCTAGGTATAGTATAACATCTAAATGGTTTGGAAAAGATGATAATATGTGGTTTTTCTAGATATATATCGTTTCATTGGTATAATAAGTGGATGTGGTTGTAACACAGATGCATCTAGGGGTAATTACCCCCAAAAACATGGTTTAATACTTATTTAATCTATCATTTGAATTAATTGTTAGGGTGAACATACGACACACCTAGTTTTTCAATCCCAGCAGATATGATTAGAATAAATCACATTCTCATTATAAAAAATTATTATGGACCATAAAAGTCGATAAAAAAATATAGCCTATGATAAAACTAATGTGTCAATGATTGGAAATAAGGTGTCATGATTTGAACCTATTATAAATGATTTTTTTAGGAACTATCACTGTGATTAATATTTCTCATAATGAATTTTGTTTGGTTTTAGATAAGTGGTAGAAGAATAAGGATTTATATTAATAGGGAATGTGATAGAAAATGATGTATTTTTCCTCATGATAATCTAATTTATATAGGAATTAGAATTCAAATAATTTGGTGTATGCCTAATCATCATCACCATATATGATTAACAATGTAAATATATCCTAAATTACTATCGTTTTAGATAATAATAATATATATATTTATGAATGGTTATCTGGTTGGGGATAGAGGGGAAATAAATATCTATTTTATTCATGTTATGAATGTGGTAATGCGAACCCAACTAAATGATTTAATGTGAGGGTTATATGTGTTCAATGTGGAAATGATAATCATATAAAAATGAATTACCAAGGAATTTAATAACATGTGTGTGGTGAACATGGACATTTTCCATGTAAATTATTGAATCCAAGGAATAACTTATAAGGAAATGAATTATCTTTTTTGTTATAGTAGTTGATGTGTTCATATTTAAGTAATTATGTATTTGAATCCATGAATTATATTATAGAAGTAGTTTTTCAATAATATTATAGTTATATGAATCTGGAAATATATAAGCATTGTTCTCGAGAAGTTTTTAATTAATAATTTCATGTATATGTTCCATAGAACTGATAACCAAGAAAAGGGAATTAATATTATGTTATATTTATGGGAAGAACATGATTAAGGGAAATATATACCTTGATATGTTCCTGATGTTTATTTAATATTTTTTAGCTATGATAAACAAATGATTGATATAGATAATGTAAATGGGATAATATTAGTGTACATTGATTTTTTTTCATGATTTGATGAAAATGTTATTTAAGATGATGTTTATATCATTTGTGTATTTATAGAATATATTCCACAGTCTATAATTTTTTTGGTTTATGGATAAAGGTATTTTCTAAGAACCATATACATTTTCATTTATTTTTTTGGGTTGTTATGATTACTTTAAGAAAGTATTATCGTGTTTCCAAAGATTATATGATCATGGTATTCACTTGTTAGTATGTGTCACTATGAAAAATGATATTTTGTTTTTGGATATCAGTTAAAGTATATCATTAGTGCCTACAGTATAAAAAACCTTGTATACTTATATCATGGAGTATGGGATGGAGTGGAAATTGATCAAAAAACAAAAAAAAGATGAAACTGTTCTTATAATATTGAATGAAATCAATTAGTATATTTTCATGTGTCCATAATTTATTAAGTAAAAGAATAACTAAACATTTGAAAAAGTATATTGAATTTTTTTCTTTATTTAACTTTATTTCTAAATAATTTATTCTCCACACCCCAATAACAGATTTATGTGTTTTTGTAGACATTCTCCTGACAGTGTTCTCTAACACCCCCTATTTTTAATTGCATGTCTGATTTCCCATCCATGTACACATTTTCACATCATACTAATGTTTTAATTTTTGTAAAACTATTTATAAGATATTTTAATTGTCCTTAATTCTTCCCATTTCCTCTTTTAAGTGTATTTTTAAAGAAAATTTTTACGATATGGGATTCAGACAAATAAATTTTCAAATAAGAAATCATTGTTTACCAAGAACTTGTTCAATTTATATGGATTCAAACCTAGAAAAATAACCAACTGAGGGGATTAAATATATTAATGGGAAATATTTTAAAACCCCAATAATTTAGATTATATTTTTCTTTATAAAAATTTAAATTCCTAGATTGCTTGTGTCACATGGAACATCTTGTTTTAATGAACTAAATTGAAATTTTAAGATATTATTATTTAAGAGTGGCCATTATAAACTATCTATTAAATTTGTTTGTATTTAGTGTAATAATAAAATTATTTAATATATATATAATTCTGAATTAATAAAAATTAAATGATTAATATATTGTAAATATGTACTAAATTTTTAGTTAATAGATTTTATGATTCAATAATTAATTTTCTTCAAAATATGGGTTTTTTACATTTATTATTGTCAAAAAGATGATTAATTTCTACAAGATTGATGATTTTTTAAAATTACTAGATTTTTTAAATCGTTTTGACAATATTATCATGTGGTTAAAAGAAATGTTTTTTAGATATAATTATTTTACAATGAATATTAAAATATAACAAATTTTAAACATTGAATTTTAATTTCATTGAAAATCTTCACAAAAATTTTAATTCAATAATTTTTTTTGATAATTATAATTTATTTATAAATAATATAAATAATTATATATCATTTAACAAAATATGTTATCTTTGTTTAAAAATACATTTAGAAATTAATGTGTTTGTTTCAGAAAACAAATTATTTTAGCCTATTGTGTGATAATTATATGAGGAATTTCTAATACTTAAAGAGATTTAAATGGGTAAAATGGTTTCCATATTTTGAATAAAAAAAGTTGATATTATTTATCCAAGATAACTATTTTTTCATAATAAATAGTGAAAAATCTAAAATTTTGTCACTACAGTAAAAGGATAGATTGAGTAATCGTAGGATAAAACTAATTTATTGGAATAAAATTTTTCATATTAAATATAATTTGATTATGGAATTTACACCCTTATCCTGTAAGTATCAACAGTTTCTTTTTGTATTTTGATAAATGGTCCATAAACATGACATGTATAATATTTTATGTAATAAAAATCCCAAAAGGTTTTTATCCTTCATTTAAATTTATCTTATATTATCACATATTGACTAAA
Source organism: Viscum album (assembly GCA_963277665.1). Taxonomy (NCBI): domain Eukaryota; kingdom Viridiplantae; phylum Streptophyta; class Magnoliopsida; order Santalales; family Viscaceae; genus Viscum; species Viscum album. The sequence continues at coordinate 692,179,973 of OY728122.1, forward strand.
ATAATTTTTAAATTAATATTAAACTATATTCAGAGGGTAAGACGTTTTTTTCCTTAGGTAATTTTTTTTTTGATTTTTTGGGACTATATGATGACATTAACAAAATAAGCAATGTTGGAAAAACAATTATTCAAACAATGGAAAAATAAAAATAATTGCATAAAAATTAAAATTAATATAAATTGAATGTATTATTATTCTCTAATTTTTTAAAATATATATAAAATTTTTGTTATGCGTGTAAATATTATATTCTATATTTATTTTCTCATTTGTTTCAATTTGACATTAAATGGATTATTCTAAAAATGAAATTAATTATATTTTTGAATAAATAATATTTCATTAGATGATATAAATATACTAAAAATCCTATAATCATAAATTTAAATGGTATACAGTTCCATATATTAATCATTTTCCATTTATTATACAATTTTTATTTTAAAGAAACTATAGTGACCCCTAATGAGTAAAAACTATTTGTTATGAGAAATTCCATAAAGTGTTTACACTGGTTAAGAAAATAGATTAAACTAAAAAACTAACTGAAGACTCAAAAAACTAATTTTATTATATAATTTTTACCCATATACCTCAGATATTATAATTAAATATTTTTTAATCATTTTTTAATGATAATTAATTTATAATAATTTTATATTTTATGATATTCAAAAAGTTCTCATCCCCACACTATTAACATTAAAAATCCAATCCTTGTTATTTCACACATAAAAACAAATTTTTATGCAATAATATTACCAACACTTTTCTTAAATATTTACCCCATTCTTAAAGGCCATGTTTAGCTCATAAAAACATCTTTGTAATTCTTTAGGTGTAATCTTAAAGTGGTTATCTGATGAAGAGTTCACGTACTTAATAGACTGTTTTATTATTTATTCTTCCACCTTCTTAAAATTATAATAATGAATGATGTATATTAAAATAGTTATATAACATATAATGAGGTATTTTTATGTTAATTAAATAACTTATATCCATCTACCCTTCAATCAAATGTTAATTTAAATCGTCATATGTGTGAATGGCAGACTGAAACCACGCAAACCGATGAATTTTTTTTTTGCATCGCTGGCACTGAAAGCTTCATATATTGATGTATTTAATACATATATATGTATGAATTTTATGAAATAATTATACATTTTTTATAAAAATATCACATCTAAAATGATTCCTTCAAATTCAATGGAAAACAGTAATGTCATTTGTGTGTACGTGTAGACTACCACCTCAACGAAGTGATTTGGTTTGTTTAAAAAAAATGATTCACATGGATGCTAATAGGAATAGATTTAATAAATATGAATAATATATATATTTTTTATAATTATTAATATATAACTGAAAATTAATATTTACCTTTCTATAATTTCATCGTTTGAAATGTAAAATCAACATTCATTCTTAGGTACGACTTGCTGTCTCCATGAATGGTGTTATTAATTTTTATACCTCTATGCATTGTGAATGACTATAAAAATATAAAATTTAAAATTTCAAATATTTAGAACAGAATTATGATTTTTTTATATTATGGAACCACGACTAGTGTATATGTACTAGAACATCCAAACTGAAACTCTCATGGAAAATGAATCAGTTAACACAAAAAATAATGACCTTAAGAAAGATCTATTTATAAATTGTTGTTGAAATAAAATAAGTGGGTCCAATGTTATATTATATGTATTAAAATAATTATATTATAGAGTATTAATAAATATAAATGTATTATATCGTATTTTATAGTGATTTCAATTAATATTAAAATCAATTAAAGTGTTTTCACATCTCCAGTTTTTTTTCCTTGAGGCATATACCATAATCACCGCCTCTTTCCATTTTGTAGTGTATATAATTAAAATTATATTAAATTTATAGGATTTTAAAAAAATAATTATTATTTATGTATCCCTATATGTTTATCTCTTTCACACGGTTTTGATTCAGAATTTACTAAAGTAGTAAGCGTTTATTAATTAGAATTGAATTAATTTGGACATATGTTGTATTATGATCCTATATTAATTTAATTGATGTATATACATCCCCAGGGAATTAATTAAAATATTTTCATGACATTTATATTTTCATTTTAATTTTTTCATTTATGGGGATTGTGATCTAATTGATAGAAAACTAGTATATGGTTTTTATAAAAATATCATTGTATATCAGGGTTATTTGTTATCAATTTTACTAATGATGATTTTCTTGATCCATAAAATGAGATAATAATTATTTTTAATATAATATAGTTGATTATATGGAATATATGTTTCCATTTAGATATTCTATATTCATGTACTTAAGTGATCTAATTTTAATTTTAATTTGATACTGACTTTTTTCATTTCTTTTGAGGGAAACTTTTTTCTTCCATATCGATGTTTCATAAAAAACTATATTCTCCAATAAATTTATGCCTCTATATTTATATGGGAATTAATTCATAAAAATTTGTTTAAAAATTATAATTATTGAAATTCTATAAATGACACACATTTTCACCTTTTAGATAATTTTTATAGGAATGTTTTCTTATCACTTATACAAATTGTACATTATTTTCAAGTATCTCATCCCATAATATCATTGAAACAAACCATACAAGTCTCAATGTTCTATTAAAAATAAAATGCTTACATTAATATCTTGTTTTTTATTTCTAAAAAGTGATTTTAAAGGGAATAATATATTTCCCTCAAAATAAATTTCAATGAGAAATTTTCATATAATTTTCCATCTAAGATGACATCATTTGATATTTCATAATATTTATTGGTGAAATTATTTAATGAAACTATTCATATTATTTATATAAATGATTATGATGAAAATATCTTAATGAAATCCATTTCTTTTACATGGGTTATTACATGATAAATGTCTAATGAAACCCTTTTCTTTTCATGGGTTTTGATATGGTTAATGTTTTATGATATTTTGGAACACATCAATATTATATTAATTATGATATTGGTGGGCCTAGAATTATATATCACTCTACTGAATTGGGAAAAGATTCATAACACAAGAGAAAAACTAGAATGTAATTTCGAGTGAACCATATTATGTAAGGGACTATGTTAACTATGATAGTCTTTGGAGTGAATTTTTTTTCTACTACGATGGATTACGAAGTTAGCTGAATCCACTGTAAATATATTCTCAAAATTAATTGATTACTAAGGAAATAATTTTCTATGCTTATGTGTATTCCAAAAATAGTTGACATATGACAATGTTATTCCCTCTTGTATCATGTTATCTAATTCCTTTATGATTCATTTCTTATGCACTTCCATACTTCATTCCATGACTCGTGATTATAATTTATGATATACATTGTATGGTTTCCAAATTTTTTGATAATTAAAAAATAATTTTATTCTCATTTTAGGTTTATGTGATCATTTAAATATCCCTTGGGTACCTTTATTGATAATTTAATATCACATTTTCTTTTGTTTCTATTCCATATGTTATTAAGAAAGTTATTATTTATGATTGGAATAATAAGTGTTCTAGTTATGAATAACATAGTATGAGATGATGTTGTTTAATTTTAATCCATATATTTATGTATCTATATTTCCAATGATACAATAACTATATGATTATAGAATGTATCTTTATGTAATTTTATGAATAGTAATCTAAAAAGATGAAATATCTTTCTCTAAAATGTATGGTGAGATATATGGAAAACCAATGAGTCTAGTCGATATTGTATTTAGAATCATATCAATATGAATTCATACTTTGAGAAATATTTGGATTATGTTATGTCTCTTAAATGCTGGGATTATATTTTTTAAAATTATAAACTATGAGGCATCATTTTTTTTAATAAGGGGTGTGACAACAGACTTCCATGGATGATAGTGAGTTTATAAAAGATTCCTAATATCCAATAGTTCTTCTACAGTGGAATCATCGTGAAATGTTAATTTTTTTATATTTAATATTATAATGAAGAAATATAGGATGTCTAATCACTCATGTCATGGGGTTTTTGGAAAAAAGGTGAGAAATTGGGAATAATATTGTTTGGTGGATATTAGTGTTCATGCCATGGAATGTAATTAAGAATCTTTAGTTTCACATTGAATTTCATAGGCTCGCATTGTTTTAGGATGTTAGTGAAATAAAAAAACTGAGTGGGATCTTCTATAAATAGGTACTATTAGGGAATTGTTAATGTTTCAAACATTCATAAGAATTATTGATATACATGGAATGTTATTCCAAATGTATTGTTACTTTATAATTATATGGTGATGAAAAATAGTGATTATTCGGTCTATAGATTCTGTGTGAAAATCTAAGACACACATATATTTTTATGTCCATTACAATATTTTTTATTAACTTTTATAATTTAATTGTTTTTTTATGAGTTGAAGTAATCTGGATTGAACATGTTCAAGTTTGTGCAGTGGTTAGGGTTATGGTCATTACTTCCTTGTATTGGTTCATTGATGTTATGAGGATTACTTATGAATATATATTCTCATCAAGTGTGACATACTATTAAATGATGGTCCATACATGATTCTCAACAATTCTTTTCAATGATATAGGATGTTGTATTAGAGTCTTGGTTTTTAAAAACAATCAAATTATTTTTAAGGAATTATATATCACCACTTAAAAACCATTTTTTTATATCTTGAACACTATGTCATGATTTTTTCTCCCATTATTCCTCTTCATGTCAACCCTCATTTGTTTCATGATCATTATTATCTATATAAAATTTTGTCATCTTATCATTCTTCTTTTTGTTTTGTTACTTATTCTAACAGATATCACTTTTGATTTGTATTTATTTTTCTTAATTTTTCATATATCTATGATATGTTTTATTTTATGAGTGTTTTTATGATTTATATTTTCTTGAATGGTCTATTTCATTATTTACCATTGAAATATCATCATGTATTTTCATTTTAATTCTTTTATTCATTTATATATAGTGTTTATAAAGTTATGATTACTAGTTCTGAAATTATATTTGGATTGAAAGATAATTTTTTGAATTTTTATAATATCTAATCCTTTATTATGGATTATTTTGTATCTATGGTATGTTTTTTTCTATATAATGATGTAAATTATTAAAGGTATATAGGATTATAATTTTTTAATATAGAGTGTTGAAAATATTTATTTACATGATCATACTAATTTCTTGACCAAATTATTAAAAAAAATTACTTCACCATATTCAGAGAACTTACTCCAAATAGATTGTACGATCATTTTTATAATTGGAAGATAGTTTTATTTTATTTCATTTCCTATTAACCCCATATATACTAAAGAGGGATTAACAAAGGATAAATATTATATTTTTCTTTAAAATGATATTTCAATCAATTTAAACTGAAATTAATAGATCCAAATTTGTAAATTCAATTGTTATATTTATTTTATTTATTATATAAAATAAATCATTTGTAAATATTATATATATTATTTTAAAATTATATTTAATAATGGGATTTTATATTAATTTTTCATTGTATGGTATCAATTTTTTTGATCCAATTATGATTGTTTTTATGGTCACCCTTAAATATAAAATTTTAAACTATGTAGGCATTTATTTTTAGTCTTATGAAATTTAATTATATTATTTTTCTCACAATTTAATATTTGTAACTTTATAATTTCATTCTTATTTATTTAAATATGTAAAAATATATATGTAGTAATGAAATTGTATAATTTAAATATATATTAATTCTATTTTATTTATAGTTGACCATTTGAAATCAATTTGATTGTTTACATACCATTCATTGGTTTCTTGAATTTTTTAAAAGTGATTATAATTAATTAACATTAAAGTGATCCTTTTTATGAAATATATTTTCATTCAATTATTCATGGAAATTTTATTTTGTTTATTTAAAATTTATAATTTATAAAATTAAATTTGATAGTCAATTTGATAACAAGATAAATTAGTTTCAATTACAGAAATTTTATATATATAATAAGAATTTGGAGATGTATTATTATACTATGAACATTTGATACATGTTTGAAAACTGTTTTTGACTTTCAGGGATTTTCTAAATGAAATGTTACAAACAGTGACAAATTTTTCTATCCATACATAATATTTTTATATAGGAAAGTGTAGAATTGTATAAAAATTGACAATAATTTAATTTATTGTTATCTTAACTAATGGAAGGTTTGATGTATTTCTCATAGTGCTATTTAGTATAATTCAGGATCTATTAATGATGATTAATTTCATAAAAATCAGTCTAGTCAAATTTAATAAATTATTTTTAATATTGAAGTACATTAATTTGGGAAATCACTGATAATTGATAATATAATGACGAAAAACCCTTATATATAGATTTAAGGAAATTTATGGTTTTACCATTGATGTTAATATTCATTAATATGATATCTAAAATGGATTAAATTTCCCCATAGCTATTCAATGAAATGTATCGTAAAGAAAAAACCATCCAAATTCACATTATAATGTGACTAAAATATAAATACTAATGGGTTTTGGTTAAAAGTAGATAAATTATTTCTTGAATTCGTATGTTTTATAAATAAAAGAATACAATATATTTCTAGAGTATACAAAATGTGTAACATAATTGTGTACGTTAAAATAAAAATCAAATGCTAATTTATCAATTAAAAGTACACATATCAAGGTTATTTTTCATAATCCTCAATTTGAACTATTAAAAACATTATTGAAAATTAAAATGAAGAATAAAACGATAAAATGTCATTTATATGGGAGAATATCCACTAGACAATTCTTCCATTCAATATATTTTCCACATGGGATGAAAATTGATCAATAATGACCAATATTTGAAAAACATGTTTGATGTAATATAATCTGACTATGAATAGATAGAAGGAATCTATATTGATTCCATTGAAAAAAACATTTTTCATCGCTTTTTTTGGTATTTTTAAATATGGCTCTAGAAAATTGTTTAATGAGAAAATATATCATGTAGAGTAAAATTATTTCTATAGAGAAAGCATATAAAGGATGTTTTTGTTTTCTTTTCACCATCATTTAATGATTTGATAAATAATATGCAAAAATGGTGATATTTTATGATTCATATAAGTGTAATATTTAAAATTCCTATTATAATGATATTTACTATAAATGACTTCCTTTCAAAAGAATTTTTTTCTGGATACAATTTTATGGGGCCTAAATTTTTTCAGTTTATATTGAACTAACATTTTAATATCAAATATAAAATGGGAGAAGATTGAATACATTTATCATTAATGGTATTTAATATGGGTCAATTTTATCAAATATTTAAAAATAAATTCATTGGGTTATTGGAATTTTAAATTTATACAAAACCTTTTATAATAGTTAAATATTTTGAGTGGGTTGAAAACATTGTTGGTACATTTGGAAAGCCCTTAAAAATAAGGATATGACAAAAAAATATTTGGGTTAAGTGATAAAATTAATTATCTTCCATATTAAAAAATATCATGAAGTTAAATTGAAAATAATTATCTGACATATTGAGAAGTATATATGTGATTGTTTTATTACAAAATTACAAAAAATTAAAAGAATTAATATAGATGAGTTCAATGAAGGAATGGAAATATTATCAATGGGAATATGTTTTGAGATACCTCCAACCCCAAATATAATATGAGCATACATACCTCTGAGTTTCCTAAACTTATCAAATAGGGAGAAAATTATTTTTATCAGCACCGACATGTAATAAAAGTGTCATATGATTATTCATTAAATATAATGTATTTTGTGTCAAATAAATTTTCAAAATTAGGGAAAGAAAAATATAACGATTTTTAGCTCATGATGAAACATATCTTACTTGTTTCCATTCATTGAATACCACCAATCCATATAAGAATGACTATCATGAAGGTGTGTCATTTTTTCAATTCCAATTTCATAAAAAGATAATAATATAAATTTGATTAAAAATTTGGACTTCAAAACAATTTTTGTTCTTTTTCAATAATAAATATACATTAATTAATATTTCCTTTTGATATTATAGTGAATTTAATTGTTCATTTTGTGTATGAAATAAATCCTTTTGGACTTATATATCCATGATATATTTATACTATTTAATGATATATGATCATATTGATGGGATATGGAAAGAATGTATATTTACATGAAGCCTCTATTATTGATATATAAATTTATGAGGAGGAAGTATAGTTTTATACAAACTAATAGTCTATAGTGGATAAAATAATTTGTCCTATATCTCACCATGAACAAGTTTGTTTCATAGGAATATTGATTCTTCCAATTAATGTAAAATCAATGAATGATAATCAAATCATTTTGATAAATTTATTCCTCCTTAATAACATGTATGATTATAAAACATATTTATCATTTAAAACTAATTAATTACAAATTTTTCCAATGAAGAATGTTATATGGATATTGTATGATCATAAAAAAATTTCTATGATAGTGTGAGATAAAGAATGGTATATTAGATGAATTAAAAACTTTGATGTGGTAAGTAGGAACACCATGTTTAAATTTGATATAATGGTTATAGTATGACTTTATTGGATATACATTTTATACCATATTTTCGGTTAATAAAAGGGATTTTTTATTATTGAACGGTGTTTTTGTTCTAAAAAATAAATGAAATTTTTAATTAAAAAATATTAAAAACACCATATCCACATTATGTTCATATTACACTTTAATTTATGAAATATTGGGGATTGAGTACATTGTATTTTGAGTTTTGGATTTTAACTAATAAGTCATTATAGGTAATAATAGAGTTATACATGATGAATTCAATATGAAACTAGTAAATATTTATATATTTTAATATATTGTTGCTCCTTTTATCAAAAAAAGTATAGGAAAATAAATTTCTATGTTCGTGATCTTTCAAATGTGAAGTGGTATGTCTATTTAGAAGATTAAAATATTGTATTTTTGTGAAGAAAAGCATAAATGAAATTTCTATTTACATTATATCCAAAATTCCATTATAAATTTATAGGAAAATATTATTTATGACATTATATTCATGGTTTGTGTCATATATAATGATAATGAAGAAGGAATGTGTAAAAATAATCCATTGGTAACTTCAAATTATTATTTTTTCAATATAAATATTTCATGTTCATCATATTTATTACCCTAAAATTATAAATATATTAGATATAATATTTTTCCAAAAACTAATATTCTAATAAACAACATAGATAAATTTTTCAGATTATTGTTTGTATCATTTTTTAATTATTGAAATTTATATATAACTATTTTAAATTTATAACTTGGTAAATAATGATTTATTTCTTTTTTGTTATTCATTTTTTTCATCATAAATATTTTCCGTATTATTTTATCATTATTAAATACTAATCATTAAGATAGAAATTATTTTAAATAGTTTTTATCATTATTGTTGACTACTCTATAGAATGGGATAAATAGTAGTTTATTTTTGTTTTGTATTTTTCTGTATAATATAATTGATTTTATTCATGTTTTTATATATAATGTCTATTTTTATATTGTTTAAATTAATATTGTATCATTAATATGTCATTTCATATCTCATAATTTTTTTTATCAATTTAGTTAATTACTGTAGAAAATATGATTATAAATGTGTGTTTTTAGTTTACTATTTTTTGGGTCATTAATAATTAATAATTTTTTTATTTGAAATAGTTGGTTATTTATATTTTATACCAATAAGTTGATAATTTCATATTTTGTATAATTTCTAATCCAAAATACATGTTTCATTAACCATCTATAGTGGCTCATGCACTTTGTTCTTCTAATTATAAACTACATAATTCTTCATAGGATCCAAATACATTCATAGGGTAATGATGGTTTCAAAGTACGGTAAACATGGTATGACATATTTACCAAAATTATATTTTGATAATATTTTGGACCTGATGATATATGTTATGATTCATTAAAATGATAATCATAAGGGTCCCAATTCAAATAAATTTATGAAATATGTTTCAATTTTATCTCTTGTGAAAGTTATTATTTTTATTTGTGATGGGAATGGTGACAAAAAATGATAATATAACACTTATTGGATATAATTTTCACAATCCCATTTATTATTATTTTTCATATCCTGATATTTTTCCATTAATATAATTTCCCCCATATTATCAAATTATATGTGATATTATTTAATGTAAAAAAACAAGGAAGAAATTTCTATCAATAAATTCAAGGATATTGGTTGATTTTAAAACCACCATCACTTGTGATTTAATTTTTTGTTTAAGATAAAAATAGAATCCATGTTATCTATAACATTTTTTTTATGATGAAAAATATAATTATTTTGTTTAATATTACAAATAAGAATCATTTTGGTAAGTTCAATGGTTAATTATTTAATTTATTTAATATTAATAATAAAAATTTATTCTTAATTTATAATAATATAATATATCTCATTATGTTATCCAAAGAAATTGTATACCCAATTACATTATATCTTGGAGGATCAAAATTATTGTAAGAGAAAATGTTGGATGTAATTTTTTAAAACCCGAGATCCAAGTCATCAAGAATTGCTGTGAAAATATTTTAATGATTTATATGTCTTGTCAATGTTATTAATGTTATGTCAAAACTATAAATATTTTGATTCACTAATATATTTTTAAAATAAACCTTACAAGAAACCACTTATGATTAGAGACATGGTGGACCTTAACACCTGAGGGTGGTAATGATATTTTTTATATGACATTGGGAAATCCTGAACACCTGGGTGACATGTGAGGGTACACCGAAATGTGTGTTGGTTAAAATAATTTTTAGTTTCTCAGAAGTTTCATCAATGGAAGATTTATATAAATGAGAAAATTGAATCAATGGAAGCTAATATTAATTTGATGGTTGAAATAATTGTGTAGAGGATAAGTATTTTTAGATAGTTGATATATAGATACCAACTTGGACTATTTGAAGATATTTATTCAACTCTACTACCATAACTTTCATATCCTACTCCTCCACCTACACCTTCATATCAAAATACTACACCTCCTCCAACACATATTATATTTTTTTTGTGAGATATATATTGATGAATCATAGTATCAAATTATTGTATATAGGATTATATTTTATAAGTGGGATACCAATTATCAACAAAAAATAGAGACGAGATATCATTGATTCCTAGTGAAGGATATTATTGAAAGATCAATTAGAGTACCATTCAAATAGATTTTTTCCCTATGATTGGAAATATTATAATCAATTATTTATTATGTATAACTCTTTATTTTTGAAAAATTACCACCATGGAATAAATAGATTTTATTCATTAAATTATATATACATTATGGTTTTTAATTTTTAAAAAATTATATTCATTTATATATATTAAATTTAAATGACAAATTTTGAGAAAAACCCTGATGGTGTCATTTAATATGTTTTTGGGTTAGTCTTGTTTCTTTAAAAATATGAAAGAAAACATTACATCAACTGAAAATCGGTGGACAACATAGAACCTAATTGAGTTCCTTGTGATTTTTAAGAAAATGAAAATTGAAAACATGGGGACTTTTATATAAGAATTGAAAATTAAGTATTAAAAAATCTAGAGAAAAGTATGAAAAATCAATTCAACTAAATAAAAAAATGTTATGTGAACCCAAAAGGGTGTTCATCCTTCATGGTCAAAAGCAGATATTCAAAGTCCATTATAATTGGTCTCTTTCTATTATGAAGCGACAGTTATTCATAGGATTTCATTTGTGGAGTTAGGTTATATTCAAAACATATAATAGGTCCTATATTTTTTAAATGACAATTTGAATTTGGGTTAAATAAAATTGTGATTAGAGGGTTTTCTTGGGATTCCTTTATTAAATAATGGACCCTTAATAACTAAACTAAAAATAGTGATGTTGATTAGAAATAATAGTCACTGTAAGAATTTTTAAATGTCTCATAGTCAATTGAAAAAGGCGTGGTCCATGAACTAGGTCAGTTTTTGAAGGAATTTTAATCCTGAGGGGGGTTATAGTTTTTGCTGTTTTTTATCTCATAATATAGTGGTGGTTCTAAAATATTAATATATATATGATGTTTTTTGGGAGATCCTATTCTATAAGGTGCATGGGATTTCACATAGGATTTAAATAATCTATGGGAAGAACCAAAACTATTCAAAAAGAGACTATCCTCAATGAAATATCTATGCGGTTAAGTGGATTTTATTTAATTTTTCAAAATGAATATTCATTGTACACTCATATATGCGGGGAATAAATATCTGATACATTATATAAGTTTAATAATTTTCTAAATTAGAAATTTGCACACTTCTCTTAGGAAACCCATGAACTTTTAGTTTTTAATTTGATTGAAACCTATAGGGATTGTTTGTTCACTCCAAAAATTGTATGATTGGTTCAATTTAGTGAATTTGGTACATAATAACAAATAATTGTTTTCACCTTTTACTTATCCCAATGATGATGGACCATGTGAAGTAATTACGTATCATTCATGTTATACATTCCATTTATTTTGTTCTATATAACTAACAGTGAAGTGATTTTTTTAATGATGAAAAAATATCCAAATTTATTTTTTGTTAATTTTCATACCCTGATTCCCCATCCCCTCATCTTGGTATTTAAATTGATTGAGCTAAAAATAGGTTAAATAGTGAATGGATAATGTTAGGTATTTGTTCATAGTGGTTTCAATAGAGGTTGTAAATCATAAATGGATTTCATTCATCGATGTAAATAATTTTCATTTGGAGAATAATAAAATGTAGTTATACATATGATATTTAGTAATTGATGTATTTATAATGGTGTTTCATTTCATTTCTATTTTTATAGATATTTAAGACTCATCAGAATCATGCCAATGATAGTTGGATATTAATAAATAATATATTATTTCTTTTTGGGGTGGCAAATCTCACACAATCTACGTGATATTGATGTCGAACGTAATTATATACAATTTAGGAAAGGTTAATAATATATATGAAGATGATTTAAAAATAAAATAACCTAAATTACCAGTTTATTAAAATCAATATGTATAACATAATTAATTCTGATGAGTCTATAGATGCGTTCTTTAATTAGATGAATGTTTTTGAGGATTCTATACACAGTTAGGGAGAAATAATGGATGATGTGAATTTCTTGATGTACATCTTGAGAAGAATTAATACTATGTTCAATCCCAATTCCATATAGTATAAAATAATAATCTAAATGAGATAATTTTTGTTAGTATACATCGTACCATGAATGTATACATGAATAGAATTGATGACAATGTGAATACGAAGAAATGGAACTCTAATGTGGTGGAATTCAGGGAAAAAATAACCTCACTTTAAAAGATGAAATGGATGATGAAATAGTGGATTTGGTTTTGTCATTACATTCCTCATATATTCTAAGGGATTAGAAATTGTAAAAGGAAACATCATATTTCATGTATTAGTTATGGTTATGAATTACATTAATTGGAAATATATTAAACTACAAGATTTTATTGAGGAGGTAGATTTTTGGATAGTCAAAATAGTGAAATACAACAAAGTTTCCCATGATTCCAAAACTATATATTCCTTAGAATGGAAAGGATAATTTTGATATGATTGCAAAAAAATGATGTTGTCTTATCAAAAAAATCCAATGAACATAAGGAATATCATTGTGTAAAAGCTCAATGTTTAACAAGGAAAAATATTAATTAATTTATATGACAAGATTACTGAATGGTAAAAAAAATCTACCAAATATCATAAAGAGAAATTTTCTAGCCTATAAAGAGAAAATAATACCTGGAGAAACTCTAACTCCTAGTTTGATATTTGGAAATCAGGTGGCATGTGTAACAATAAAAGGGATATTGGATTTTGGGGGTCCTATATAACATACAAAGGAATGTCAATAGATGAAATTGACATATCAGAATAACACAGCTGGTATGTGGATTGATAAAAAAACATAGTAAATGATAATTCAAGAATACAAGAACACATTTAAAGGTTGAAAATTTATCTGTTGTGAATTAGAATCAAATGTTTTGGGGAAACCATGGAACACCTTGTCCTATAAAAACATCCAACTAACATAATCCTCATATTATGTGTTATTTCTTTGAAAATATGGGACATCCAAAAAATTAATTTTATAGAGACAAATGTCACAAAAAATTTAAAAAAGGGGACCACACTGAGTCCAATAATGAAGGAATAATTATATTTTTATTGTTTATGGTGTTGAGGTATTAGACAAATTGAAATATATTTCTCATCAACAATGAAGTGTAATATTCCACCATAGAGAAAAAGGGGTCATTAGTATAAAATTAATGAATAAAATATTGATATTAAATTATGAAATCTTTGTGCAGCTATGTTAAATGAAATTGGACACTCACACTATGTTGAAGACAAATAATATCACTAAACATCATGTTTTTATCCAACATTATTATTCAAAAAGTGAATATCTAATCCTAAATTGGTTATTGGAAATTCCTTCATTTGATCATTTCATATTAAAATATGGATTATTGATAGTGGATTAACCACCAATATGATATGAAATATGGATCTAGTAATATAAATCTTGTATCAAAGTGAATGTTTCATTATATCTTTCTGTGATGAATGCCAAAATAATATCAAGTTAGCAAAAGTCAAGTTTGTAGGCCCTGATTTGAGTCATGATGACATATAGGTTGATAAAGGTCTCATTTAAAAATATTGTAGTCTTAGTCAACTATGATACTTAGGTCATGCGATAAGGTTTAATATGATGTTTTGTATCAACATGAGAAAATGTGGAATAGTTTTTATTCAATGAGTGAAAAAAATTAGAATCTATAATATGTACGTAGAGATGTTGATATGTTAATTCTATAAAGGAGTAAGAAATGGAGTTATGTAATAAACAACATGTATGTTTGGGACCATAAAATTTGGAATATATTGTTCAAGATGATTTTTTTATTAAGATATCCCTAGGCTATCAGAAGATCATACTCACATTCGATTCTTGTAAAAATGGGAACGTCATTAAACATACCTGCAAAAAAAATTGGCAAATTTAATCAATTTTACTTTAATTGGTGCATACATAAGTGTGCGGACCACTGTAACTAGTATCCATTCATAGGAAGCATTATTATATAATTTTTATTAATTATTTCAGTAGTATGGAAAAGATATTATTAATTTCCCAAATGTGTTTGTTTCTTTGATTCACTAACCAAATATATAAGGGAAATTGAATGGATTCATGGATAGATGATTTTGAAGTTTCAAACTATAAATGGAACATAATTAAAATAACAATATGCTGGGGATTATATTAGGAAACATAATATAAGGAACCATGTTTCAGTAATGCTAACTAATAAACAATATAGTGTGGGTGAGAGGGGAAATATTCCCCTAAACAATTTAGCCATATTTATTCATATTTTAATAGAACTACACATGAAATTAAACATTGAAAATGTCTTAAAATCAATCTACATATCTAATAGGTCCAATTTGTTTATAGTAGAATAAAATCCATTATTTACGTTCTTGTATCGAAATAATATATCATATAAATAATTGTGAATATTCGGAAGTTTGTTTTTTATTCCTAAAAAGGAGAATCATTGGATTTTATAGTCTTATAGAGATAATGGTATATTCCATGGATAATAGTGAAAAATAAAATTATATAAATTCTCTAATGAAAATGTAGGGAAATTGGTTTAATCCAATGTTGACATTGTTGTAAAATATGAATTGAATAATTAAGAACATAATGAATTTTTCCCTGAGGATAATGATGAAGAGATGAGATTATCAAGGGGAGATCAATAACCTGAGGCACATTCAGATGAATATTCTAGATGATTATAAGATTGAATTTAGATATATATATATATATATATACAAAAATCAAATATCTAAGAAAACATTTATATTCATAACATAATAATAGATTAAACAACACTATTGCAAAAAAATGAGGATGAAGTTTCTACATCATGCATCCATAATTTCAAAGTTAGATCCAATGTTATTATAAGAATCAATTAGATATGAGAATTAGGTTTCTATGATGTATGAAGAGATTTTACGAATAAAAAAATAATCTGGAATATGTTTTTTATGGTTTATAGAGAAAAATGAAGTCTTGAAATAATAAGTCATAAGAGGTAAATTTATTGAATATAAAAAGATAATTAATAAAAAATAACATCTCATGGGAAATAGATTCTAAAAAATTAAGGGTATCAATATAGATTAAAAATTTCACCTATTTCATGGTTGTAGGCAATTCCATTATTCTTTTCTATAGATGTAAAATAGAAATTCAATTTTTTCAATACGGTTGTAATGTCATTTTTTCTGAATTTCGTTATATAATAAAAAGTCTTTATTGAACATAAAAATGATTTTCTCATCCGTGAAGATGATAAAAAAGTTAATTT
Source organism: Viscum album (assembly GCA_963277665.1). Lineage (NCBI taxonomy): Eukaryota > Viridiplantae > Streptophyta > Magnoliopsida > Santalales > Viscaceae > Viscum > Viscum album. The sequence continues at coordinate 692,196,555 of OY728122.1, forward strand.
GTTATATATTTCAATATATGGGTTAATGAAGTCACATAGAACATGGTATTTAATACATGATCAATATTAGAAGAAGATAAATATTTAGGATGTTGGAGAAGATTACAATCTCAATCGCAATAATTAGACTAAATGATGGGAATTACAACATATATTGATGAAATAATAATTAGATAATAGAAAAAATATCAATCTAGATGGATTATAGAATTAAAGGAACGCGAGTTTGAAATTCTAATAATAGTAGGTCTATCATTTTTCATCCATTACAATGTGGCACATGTATGTTTTGTCACATTCATTTCTCAAAAAAAAATTCCAATTATCTTTTGAGATACTTTTAATGGATAATTAAAAAGATATAACCACTTTTGTAGTAACCCATTTGAAATATCCATAACATTATTATGTTAAAGAAATCATTATCACTGAATTTATACAGACTATTTGGATCCCGTTTTAAATAACAAGGACATGGGATAGCATATTTTTTGATACATTCTATTAGGAATTGTTTCAATTTATTCCCAAAAAATACACTTAAATGAAGTGAAGATAATACCAATACATATAAAGGTAATTGTGGATTAGGATTACCTAAAAAATGATAAATTTTATAATTATTTATTGTGTTAGAAAGATGTATATTAGACTGGTTCAATAGATGAATGAAAATCAACATTAGGTGGAGCATTATAAAATGTAGGACTATGTATATCATAGCTATAAAGGATTCAAGATTGTATATCATTTAGAACTCTAAAATATTAATATAATTTAGAAAATCAATCATGCATGAAATTATTGTTGATAATGAAACATCATGAAGATATGGTAATTGATGTGATTTTTAATATTTGATAGAATTGTGATTATTCGAGAAATATAAATCATAGAAGAAATATAGTCTACCACAGAACGAGGAAGCACAATGAAATTAGAAATGAAATTATGAAGGATATTTGGTGTTATGTATTTTTTAATCTAGATAATGTTCCTACTGATGTACATGTTTTCAAAATCATGACGAAAGACCAACATAAGGAAGAATTTGATTAATATATACTATATTTTGGAGTTATTTTTTACTTCAAAAACATAAAAATTCTAGATATAGGACCCTATATCTAAAGGATGTGTTGAGTTTTTCATCTATGTGCTGATATGTGATCCATATCATGTTGTTCAACTCATTTTAATTCACTTAAGATTCATGAAGAAAGGGGGATAAAATGTCATGATCAAGAATGGAGGAATACTAATAGTAAAAGCAGTGATGTTGGGGGTGTTTAAAATTTTATAATGCCAATGATGTTCCTTTATGGCCGATTATTCATGAAAGAAGATCTTGATAGAAGCTGTCTTGAAATGTGTGGATGAAGAAGTTCTATTCTATTAATTCATTCTTTGTGTTTGTATTATGGAATTTTATTTAAGTGGTATCGATAATTATTTAGATCATCGTTAAAATTTATATATTACTCTTATTTATAACATTGAGATCAACACATTTAGTGTTAGGGTATGTGTTGAGTAAATCAATGATCAATATCTAGTGACACAATTTTTTGAGTAGTTGTTGGAGTAAAACGTGAGTGTGTCTTGTTTATAGTTATTTCTTTGTGGTTTTAATGTTTTTTCAAAAAACACAATGGGGGATATTGTAGAGAAAACGTCCCTCAAGGTGTAGTTTCTAGTGCTTATTTTGTTAATGTTTTTTGTTAAAAAAGGTGTTTGATAAAATTAAAGAATATTTTTTTAATAAATAAGTATATTTTAAGGTGTCATAATATCCCAATATTTTCCATATTATTTGACATTAGAATCATGGTTTATTAAATAGAAAATGATATTGTCCAATATAAGAATGTAAGTGCCTGACATATCACATGATAGAGTTCTCTGTGGTATTTTGATAAATGAATTATCATAAGATTAGAACATTTATATGTGAATCTCATATCATGTATGAGATTCCATGAATGATAATAAATAAAGTCAATTAAATAGTATATAAATAATAAAATTGAAATCATAAAGGATTCTCATATCATGTATGAGATTCCATGAATCATAAAGGATACGAAAAAATAGTGTTATGTGCTAGGAAAACCGCATTTCGAGACTATTATGCAGCGATACCTAATTTTATAATTGGTAAAATGGAATTTAAATTAGGGAAATTTTTTTTTCTCATATAATGTATCCATGATTTCATTATAATATATATTTAGATTGATTATATATAATAATCATTGGAGTGATTTATCTATGTTTGATAGTGGAATGTGATGTTACTGAGTTTATGAATGACGTTCATATCATGGAGGAGAATAGTTTTTCGTATATTGTTTCTCAAATAAGATTGGTTGTTTTCGAGGAATATCCAATATGATATTTCAATTCATTTTTCATTGAACCCATTATATAAATTTCACGGTAATTTTGGTTGGTGTAAAGAAGTTCACAAGGGAAAAAAATTCCCAAAACTACTCTCTAAAATTAATATCTACATGGTTTAGTGGATACAATCTACTAGGTCAAAACAGAGATTCATAGAAATCAAATATATGTTTGAAACTATTTTGAGGTGATTCAGGTCGATGGAATAATCTTTTGTAGTAGTTTCCCACACACTTTTGTTGACAGTGTAGCTTAATTTATTTTATTACTGTTTTAAAATTATGAGGGATAGTGAATTTTCATTTTTTTGACTGTTTGTAAAGGAGGGACAATAATTTGGATCTGAACCGTGTAACAACATCCAACATTACGGGAAATTGTACATCGACAAATTTCACATATATTACCCCTTATAGTATCTGAGGGAGGGTGAACAATGTAAAATATTTGTTTCATGTGCATTTTTAATTAGCACTTATCGATTGAATCTGGAAGGAGAGAAAAGTTTGTTTTTATTAAAAATGAAATTGGATCTAGAGATTAATTATTTTAATATTCCATTTCTTGATTCACCTCCCATATTAGGGTATTTAACCTAGAGGATAAAATCCATTATAAATGAAGACATATTTTATAAAAGATGATTTCAGACTCGGTTATCACCCACTTTTCCAGCAGTGGTGGAATCACAATTTTTTCTTGTGGCATGGTTTCATCGAGTGACAACAACATTATATTTTTCGTTTAGGGAGACTATTTCCATGAATATCAGTATCTTGGGCATTTATGGACATCATATTTATTCAATGATGGACATGGAGTATATATCTATATAAAAAATGATAGCTTTATCCACTATGTGTGCTAGTTGAAGGTTATTATTGTCTGATATCATATGAGATATATCTGATGGTGGATTCTTCAACAGGGCTTACAGATCTAGTAGTGGTAGAGGATCATGGTTCTATGATGCATGTATCTGATTATCTAGTTTCCCATGTTATACACATCTTGGAAACTACTATTTCTATTGGTATGTTATTATCAACTGCTCTAATTTTCCATTCGATGCACTTCTTGGCCTCTCTAGTTTACTATATGATACACCTATTAGCTTCTCTAGTAGCCAATATGATGCACTTCTTGAATTCTCTAGTTGCCTATACATTGTAATTTTTAACATCTCTAGTGTTATCATGGATATTCTTCTCGACTTCATCTATTCTATTTTCCACTCCCTTATCTGGTCTACATCATAACTTTACATCGTTTTTATTATATTCTTTCTTTTTCAGAGAGGCATTGATTTTTGGAAATGTTTATTCTATTTTAATGTTGATGGTTCAATGTTTTGTTAGTGGTTGTAGTATTCCTCTCATAATGTGACAACATTATGGTCTCTAGAATGATCCAATGGAAAGTCATGTATCCAATCATCCTTTTTTATCGAGAAGCATTCAGTCTTAGAGAGGGAGACTGACCATATCCTTCAATTTTGACACTTTTTGTTGGAAATGTTGATTTTCAATGAAAAAAAAATTTGGTCTTATTTAAGGAGATGATGTTTATTTATAGATGGTAGGTCGTGTAGGAATCTGGAATCTCTAGTGAAACTGGTCTAGTGTTTTGGAGGTTCAATATAGGCTATTTTGATTTAGTATGTGTAGGTACTGTGATTTACTCATCTTTCTAGTGGCACATATTGAGGTGTCTTGATCATGGTGTTATGCCATGAAGTTTCATGATGTTTTTGTGTTAACATATAAAAAGGAAGAATTCCAGATTTAGAACCTTAAATTTCTATCTATATTTGAATTTTGAATATGGTGATTTGAGATGAGTAGGGTTATTGAAAGGTCACCACTCAACCAAAAATCGTTTATTGAGAAATAAAATAAAAATGTCATTTTCATCAGTTATTATAAACAATAACAAGTAAATGTAGTTGTGACTTAAAGGACATCCTTTTTACATGATATAATTATGAAATTTAATTATTTTTGTTAGATGTTTTTGAGATTTTAAAGGATATAAACAAATTCTTGGCATGAAATAACTATGATTTTTATTCAAGAGAGATATAATTGATATTTTAAATTGGGATTTGTTTGTAATCCAAATAATGTAATTTCATTCCATATAAGTAAATTTTACCAATTGTTTCGGATTTATAAATATAATGAATCCATATAACATGGATTGTTTTTTATTTTTCTTTTTTTAAATTGTATATAGTATTACATGAAATTGGTGTATGTGTTTTTGAACCATAATAGATTTCAAAAAAATGAGGAAAATAAAAGATAAATAAAGAAGATTATATTTTGCTAATATATTTAAACGTTATGAAATTAAGTGTCAGATGATTCCATATCTTGAATTTTATAGAACCTATATCTCATAAATTGTTATTTCTATTAAATATATAACTAGATAAATTACTATTTTTATATTAGTTTACATAATGTTTTTTGTTTTTTTTTTCAAAAACAAAATGACATTTAAAAGATATTATTTATACATAGAGACATGTGATAATGTTTCTGACCATATAGGACATGTCTGTTTGATTATATGAATACATATATATTCAAATGAGATTTAATTTAGTTATATATATATAATTATTAAAAAATCAATCAAGATAGTTCAGAGAAAAAATATGAAAGTGTATTGAAAATATAAAATATTTGTACCCAATTATTACTTCACATTTATAATTACTACATTCTAGAATCATGTTCATGAGATTTTAATTTGAATTGAGAAATTATTTTGAATTTGAAAATTATTCATCATGAATGGGAATTGGAATCCAGATATTATGTAGTGAGATTAATGTTCAAATTAATTTCATCCAAGATAGTTTTCAAAATAATAAACATTAAAATTTTTCATAACGTTGATTTTATTTAAATTATAATTATATTGAAAACAAATTTTAAATTCATTCCATTAAATTATATATTTTTTAAATTTTATATTTTAATGTGGAATTTTTTAATGATTCTAATTTTTGTGGAAATTTTATGCTTTAGTATGTGATGAAAATGTTCTATATAGTTATCCTATTGTATGGAATTTGCACTGTATTGAAATATTACTTAAAAAAATTATTTTGTTTGTTGATTATTGTATAACTGATTTTAAATATAGTTCAGAAGGTATATTATTTTAAATAACTAATTATGTAAAGTGTTATTCATGTCGATTCAAGAATAATTTATATGAAACCCCATTCCTATTTTTTTTATTATTAATAATTTTTATGATGGACCATTAAAAACCAATGTAAAATATTTTTTTCTTAGTTAGTTAATAAATACAGACATGCCTAATGTATTTTAAAAACCCTTGTAACAACATTATAAGGTAATAGATATTAATAGAAAAACCTGTCCTCAGAAAACCTAATTTTCAGTAGTATTGAGGAATTGGGAAAGAAAAAATATTAGGTTTAACACCTCATAAACAATATTTATTTGAATTCATGAATCAGATTTTAAAGGAAGGATAATTGAATATGAGGTTTTATTTAAGAATGCCCATGTATTTTTGGGTTGAAATATTGAATACAATAGAATACTTATTCAATCAACTCCCCTCTACACCAAGAGGATATAATTTTTTATAATATACTCAGAGAGGAAAACCTCCATATGTGTTGTATCTCTATGTCCTTCAACGGTCTATATACAACACACATATAGAAGAAAAATATATAGATAAGCAAGAAGAAAAATATCATGCATCTTTCCATACATGATATAGAGATAATGAACCTATGTTTTTATATATTGTTAATGACATATGTAAAATCATCATATTTCTAATCATTATTAATAATGATAATTTAAATGGAATAAATGTTTCATTAATGTGAAGGTGGTTTAAAGAATAAAGGCATATCAAGTTGATCTGAATAGGTTCATAAGATGTTTAAAAATTACAGAGAATTAATAAGGGTCTAAACATATTGTATGTATCCAAATTATAGGGGAATGGTCAGGTGAAACTGTAATGGATTAAAGGATTAGATTATATAGAGATATAACTAATAGCTCAATAATTTATGAGACCCAATCTATAGTTCTTGAGGATAAATTTCTATGGGTTTCATTTTAGGAAACAATAGAGATGTTAGAAAATTTTTCAATATTTCTGGAGTAATATTTTTAGTGAAATGGTATAGATACAGATCAAACATAAGTCATTTAATGTATGGTGGAGAACATATGATCCTAGAGGTTCATAAATTATATAGATTCCAAAAATAGGTATTTTCCTATTACGATGAGTTTTATATAATATCTATGGACAAAAATTAGTATTTACTAGAAATAATGCACAAAAGAGGTAACTTTTTCACTACTTGTTACCTAGACTAATAGATAAGATTGATAGAAGAAAAATGTATAAGGTGGGGATTATGGTCATGGAAATTCACAAAAATCAGTGCAACACCATTTTTACAAAATTTTCATAGGTTTTAATGAATAGTACGATTATAATCATGTTCACATTTTTTACTTTTGAATGATTGAATATATAGAAAATAGACATGATGATAGATTTTATTCATAAGGATCTAGAAGTGTAAATCTATATAAATGATCCTTTTGGACATTGGGTATTTCAAAATAAATATTGCGAGTGTAAAATCATGAAAATTATCTATGGGTTGAAACAAGGTACAAGATAGTGGAAAAAGAAGATTAATTATTTCATAGTTGAAAATGGTTTCATTCAAACTGAATCGTATCATTGGTGTTACATGAAATAGTATAGTTATTATAAATTAACCATTCTATTAGAGTTTTTATATGTAATGCTTCTAGTGGGTCTATAATCTAATTTTAATTAGAATATGAAAAAGTGTTTATCATGGAATATTAAATTTATAGATCATGGTTGTAAAGACCCGTAAATTTCAAAGAAATTTTTTTCTTAATTTTCTTTGGAATTTTACAAGAGCACAGTTTCTGACGGCACCTGATTCCGAGGCCCGGTGTGCCCGGAATCATTTTCCAAAGTTGGGCTTGGGTACGTTTAGTGAACGGACGAGCGAGTTTTTCTAACTTTTGAACCGGTGCCCGGAATCGAATTCTGAGGGCACCGATGAAATCGCAGCGCTAGTATTTTCTTAGAAACGCCTCTTTCGGAGTTGCGTTTGCTCGGGTGTGGTTTTTAATTTTCGGGCTTAAAGTTAAGAAATAAAATAATTTTACGACAACTTTATTTTATTTCACTTAAGTCACTTGAAGCCACTTGGAAGCCACTTAAACTGATTTTAAATGGATAGGGCACTATCCAGAAATATCCTACCCTCTCGGTAGGATATTTGTGAGGTGGGGCCCGCACGAACCCCTCCGTTTCTTTCCGCTAAGTAACGCACCCGCAAAAACCCGTCATTATGAAAGTCAACTGACGCGTTTTCTTAAATTCTTAACAGACCATTTAATTGGGCGGTTTATTTCGTAAATTAAATGAGCTGTTTCTTTCGTTGAATTAATTCAACGAATTGATGGGCCGTTACTTACCCTTTTTTCGTTGGTTGGCATAAAAATAAAATAAGACCAACCAGTCTTTTTGGAGGATTACTGGTTGAGAGGTTTGACAGAGTCCTCATGCCTTTATCCTTCTTCACGAAGAACGCGAAGAACGCGAAGAACGCCAGCCTCCGACGAAGAACGCCGAACCCGGAAATCGACGACGTGACGCCGTGTTCCGCGACGCCGTGTTCCGCGACGTTGATGTTCCCTTCCTGCAACGTTCTTCTGCGACGTCTCTTCCTCCGCAACGGATCTTCAATCAGCTGATTGAGGTAAGAGTCTCGGATTTTCTTTTTAATATCCTTTGTGGTTTTTACCAAAACACGGATTTAATTAATTAAATTAAATCTGTTGTTTCATGGTCCGTTGAGTTCGCCGACTCAACAACGGTTTCCGCGACAACGCGACGCCCTTCCGCGACGACGTGACGATCCCCTTATTCTGCGACGAACAATTCTGCGAAGAACGCTCACGCGCGACGACTACGAGGTAAGGATTTTATTTTTGGAAATTCCTCTTTTTCCCATTTAGTTTCCATTCAAAATGAGGAACCCTATTTATAAAACAATTTTATTTCACTAAAACTGTTTTCGGATTTGCGTTCATGTGTTGAACTTTATTCCTCCCGTTGTTTATCTCTAACGTGGAGGGTGCGGGCCAAATGAACACGGCCCGACGACCCTCCGTCGCTCTTCGTTTTTGTGCGGATTTGACGGGTGATGACGGATCGTGACGCAAGGGCGATCTGCGATCCCGCAGTGAAGAACGGAACCCGGGAGGAGCAACGGCGCAGACGGAAAGAAAATCGGGCCACCGGAGCGACTCCGACGGCCCGCGGAAGCCGGCGGCGGCGCGGGTCGCCGGCACGACGGCGCCCGGCGCGCCGCCGCACGTGACCGCCGCAGCACCGGCCACGGCGGACGCGCTCGCGGACCCGCGGCCGCGCGAGACACAACTGAAGCCGCGTCCGGTCGCCAGGGAGACACCCCGCGGGTGTCGCGGGGGTGTCACGCGGGGGCGAGGGCTCCCCCCCCCCCCCCCCCCCGCGTCACTCGGGACGCGGCTTCAGTCACGTCCGGCTCTCTGGCCGACACCCCGCGGGTGCCGTAGGGGTGTCACGCGGGGCGGCGGCTCCCACCGCGTCGGGCGAGCCGGGCCGGGTCGGCCCGGGCCCGGACCCCCCGTCTTCCGACAGTTTTCGTTCAAATGGTCGTAACTTGAGCTACGGGCCTCCGAACGACGCGCCGTCAGCGGAAACGCGATCCTTGGATCGAGCCGGTCGCTTCGGTATATCGTACTCAAGGTTTCGGATTACTTTGGGTTCGGCCTGGTTGGTTCGTACACGAAACCAACCGGGCCCTCGGAGCGGAAACGCTCATATATTGAGCTACGGACATCCGATTGACGTGTCGTCAGCTTTGTTGAATTCCTCTAAGTGAGACAGGTCTTTTGGCTTACTCCGCTCGAGGTTTGGATGTCGTTGGAGTGCGGTCGAGTTGGTTTTCTCATGAAACCAACCGGGCCCATGGAACGAAAAAGCCAATAACTCAGAGACCGGGCGTCCGATTGACGCGCCGTCTATCTCGTTGCTTTCCTCTAGATGAGACGGAACTTTTGGAATACTCCGCCTGAGTTTTGGATACAGTTGGATAGTGGCCGGGTTGGATCACACCGAAATCCAACCGGGCCCCTAGAACGGAAAAGCCGATACCTTTCTGACAGAGTGTCTGTTTGACGAACCGTCAGCGTCGTTGGTAATCTCGTTGAGAAACGGTCCCTATGAGTATACCCTATGAGTGTTTGGGGTATAGTTGAGTTACAGCCGGATTGGTTCGCACACGAAACCAACCGGGCCCCTGGGACGAAAAGGCTAGTAGACGCGCCGTCTGTTGCGTTGAGACCCCTACGACGAGGTGGTCCTTTGAGATACTTCCTTGTGGGACTTTGTGATACTTGGAGTATCTACTAGTAGCTCATGGAGCGGACCCTCCCGGAGACGAGCGTGCGGAGTACGGAGACCGTGTAGCTGACTGAGACCTGAAGACTGCTGATCGGACGACCCGGTGTGTTATAGAGGTGCTCTTGGTTGTAGCGGCACAGGGGTTTGCTTGGTTGTAGCAGCAGAACCACGACAGAGGTGCGCTTGGTTGTAGAGGCACATGGGAGTGCTTGGTTGTAGCGGCAGACCCACGAGAGAGGTGCGCTTGGTTGTAGCGGCAGACCCACGATAGAGGTGCGCTTGGTTGTAGCGGCACATGGGAGCGCTTGGTTGTAGCGGCAGACCCACAATAGAGGTGCACTTGGTTGTAGCGGCAGACACACGACAGAGGTGCGCTTGGTTGTAGCGGCACATGGGATCGCTTGGTTGTAGTGGCAGACCCAGGAAAGAGGTGCGCTTGGTTGTAGCGGCAGACCCACGACAGAGGTGCGCTTGGTTGTAGCGGCACATGGGAGAGCTTGGTTGTAGCGGAAGACCCATGACAGAGGTGCGCTTGGTTGTAGCGGCATACCCACGACAGATGTGCGCTTGGTTGTAGCGGCACATGGGAGCGCTTGGTTGTAGCGGCAGACCCACGATAGAGGTGCGCTTGGTTGTAGCGGCACATGGGAGCGCTTGGTTGTAGCAGCTGGCCCGCAATACTCGATAGGTGGAGTACTACAGTAGTCTTAGGTTAGTGAGCAGTACCTCGGAGTCGTGACATGACCACTGTACACTCTAGAGACGGAGCTCTTCAGCAGTTACAGTTTTGATGATGAAAATCCTGGTTTGAGCTGAGACTTTTGACCTTGCGTTTGCCTCATGATTGAGATGGGTTACTTGATAACTTAGGTATATGTATGGGCATATATCTAGGTAGAGGTTATCTGTTGAGATCTTCTTGTGGTTATCCTTGTTGGTTTTAGTGATACCTTGAGGGTCTCGGGGTCCCTACTGAGTATCGTTATACTCACCTCTGCACGGGCTATGCCCGCACTACGTTGTGTTGGTTGCAGACGACGGACAACGTTGATCGTGGTTGAGGCTTGCAGAGCAAGATGGTACCTGGAGGTGGACCACTGGGCGGGACGTGCTCGGAGTGGACGGCGGGACCCGCGGAGTAGTGGAGTTGTCTGTACCCACCCTTCAGGTGGGATTTCCAGTGGACAGCTCGGTGTAGCGGCTTTTACATTACAGTTTCTATTTTCTCTTTTGAGTTGTACTTTACTTTCAGTTTGGGTTTGTATATTGGCCCTTTTACTTTTCCGCACATCAGTTGTACTCTATTTTTACTTAGTGTTTACTTTTCCGCTTGCTTACGCTGTGGTGCTTGTTTACATTACAAAGGCAATGCCTTCCCCTTTTTACTGGGATTTACGCCTTGGTGCTAGTTGCCAGCCCCTGGCCTATGGAAGGCGGGCTTGGGGTAGTCACGGCACAGGCCCCGAGGACGGGTCGTGACAAATTGGTATCAGAGGTGGTCGGTTCTACCGTAGACTCTGATCTTTCTTCTATGTGAGGCAATAATGTTTAGCGTATTGGGTGTGGTTATCAGTCCAGGGAGTCCAGTGTTGGTGCGGCAGCCGACGTATCCGTACACCAGGACCCTGAATTCTGATTTCCGACTTAATGCACGAAAACATTGATTGCATGTGTGTTTCAAGTTTTCATTGTGATTACTCGTGTCATCTCACCAGGTATATTGTCCTGACCGTGGCACACTTGTTTCCTTTTCAGGATGGCCCCACGACGAAAGCCAGCTAGGGTTCCGAGCGATGTGCGTGGCGAGAGCCCACCGAGCATCGAGGACTCGGTACAGGGCCCTTTGACAGCTGAGTCACCGGCGGTACCTATACTCACCGAGGCACCGATGCTACCAGCCCCAGCCACTGACGATGCACGTCGCCTTAGTGCACTGCATGAGTTCCAGCGCCAGCGAGCGTCCAGGTTCCGCGGGGAGACGGACCCTCAGGCCGCCGAGGACTGGCTGGAGGCAATTGTACGGGTTTTCAGATTAGTGAGGACACCAGCAGACTTCATGGTGATCCTCGCAGCGAGCCTCCTGCACGCGGTAGCAGGAAGATGGTGGAGCATGATGCTCCAGGTGCACGACGAGGCGTCTCTCCTCTGGACGGACTTTGAGAGAATCTTCCGCTCTGAGTTCGTCCCAGACACCCTCCGAGCGGTGCGCATCCAGGAGCTACTACAGCTGCGGCAGGGCATAATGTCAGTGGCCCAGTACTCGGCAAAATTTACTGATCTCTCATGCTACTCCATAGATATGGTACGGGACCCGTTCTTCCAGGCCCAGACCTTCGAGCAGGGACTGAGGCATGAGATCAGGGCTTCGATGATCTCCCTCAACATTACGACTCAGGAAGGGGTGTTGGAGCGAGCCCTCTTAGTGGAGAGTTTCCATGCTGAGCAGTCTCCAGCAGCAGGACCCACCACTTACCGGCATGCGGCAGAGTCTTCTGCAGCGGGCAGTAGATGGATGACGCAAGGTTCCAAGAGGGCTGGACCTACAGGTGGTCGACAGCATGACTCTGGATCGTTTGCGCGAGGCACTCGGGGTGGGCAACGACTTTCCATGAGAGGGCAGTGTTCCTCCTATGGCGGGGTTGGTCACATGGCTCGTGACTGTCCGACCCGCCATACGGATGACCAGCAGACGAACGAAGGACCCCCCAGGCAGAGGGAGAGGTTCGATCAGGGCGGGCCGAAAGGAGAAGGCGCCATGGCAGGGGAGCTGGCCGTGCAGCTGGAGGTGGACAACGCTTCAGGGTGTTGCCACCACCACCACCAGGAGGTCCACCCCGACCGCAGGGGACAGGAGGACATGTGAGATCTCAGCTTCAGGCAGCTGAGGCCTACGATCATGGGGCTCCGGGAGCAGATGGACAAGAGCGGGACTAGCTCCAGACCTGGAGACTTTTGTTCATGTTTCTTCTAGTTTTGTTGATGTATGTTTGTAGATGCTTTGTGTCTTTGTACTTGAGCTGCAGTAATAAAAGACACCTTTTCTTGTGGCATTTACTTCCATGTCCTCTCTTGTGTTGTTACTAAGAGGTTCTGGTTTAGACCGTTGACTTGACCCTCATTTGAGAGGTACCTACTGGAGGAGACCCAGTTACCACACACGGATGCCGACAGTGTGACTCAACCCTTGGAGGCGAGAGTAACAGTTGGATCTCTTTGTAGTAGCATCGAGGTCTTACGACGTCATCCTTGGTATGGGTTAGTATCATCCATGTTGGGATTGACAGTATTAGGAAACGAACGTGGTTCATCCAGGGGATGAGACCAGATTTCTCTTATCGGCAAGGAAGAAATCATAGCAACTCTTGTGGGACCAGAGGTGGTCTAGGCCACGATAGAGAAGGTCCAGGTCATCCAGGAGCGGATGAAGACAGCTCAGAGCTGACATAATTCTTATTCTAACAGGAGGCGGAGGCCACTAGAGTTTGAGGATGGCGACCACGTCTTCTTGCGGGCCTCACCTCGACGTGGTTTGCAGAGATTTGGCTGAGGCGACAAGTTGTCTCCACGCTTTATCGGGCCTTTATAGGTCCTCAGCAGGATTGGCAAGGTGGATTATCGCCTGGCTCTACCACCTCAGTTGCACAGGGTGCACGACGTCTTCCACGTATCTCAGTTGAGGAGATACATGCATGACCCGGTGCACATCTTTGACCACGGGGAGATGGTCTTTGATAATGGGGCGACTTTTGCGGATGCCCCGGTAGAGATCAAGGATCGATAGGAGCGGGTCCTACGTGGATGATCGATTCCTCTAGTTCACTTCAGATGACAACTCGGGAGCCTCCAGGAGAGCACTTGGGAGTGGGAGGCTCAGATGCGTGCTCAGTACCGCCTTTGTATCCCTAAGTTTGTAGTGAAGCTTTACGGGGACGTAAAGACATGTGGTGGGAGTAATGTAAAGACCCGTAAATATCAAGGAAATTTTTTTCTTAATTTTCTTTGTAATTTTACAAGAGCGCAGTTTCTGACGGCACGTGATTCTGAGGCCCGGTGTGCCCGGAATCATTTTCTGAAGTTTGGCTTAGGTACATTCAGTGAACGGACGAGCGAGTTTTTCTAACTTTTGAACCGGTGCCCGGAATCGAATTCTGAGGGCACCGATGAAATCACAGTGCCAGTATTTTCTTAGAAACGCCTCTTCCGGAGTTGTGTTTGCTCGGGTGTGGTTTTTAATTTTCGGGCTTAAAGTTAAGAAACAAAATAATTTTATGACAACTTTATTTTATTTCACTTAAGACACTTGAAGCCAATTGGAAGCCACTTAAACTGAGTTGAAACGGATAGGGGACTATCCAGAAATATCCTACCCTCTCGGTAGGATATTTGTGAGGTGGGGCCCACACGAGCCCCTCCATTTCTTTCCGCTAAGTAACGCACCCGCGAAAACCCATCATTATGAAAGTCAACTGACGTGTTTTCTTAAATTCTTAACAGACCATTTAATTGGGCGGTTTATTTCGTAAATTAAATGAGCTGTTTCTTTTGTTGAATTAATTCAACGAATTGATGGGTCGTTACTTACCCTTTTTTCGTTGGTTGGCATAATAATAAAATAAGACCAACCAGTCTTTTTGGAGGATTACTGGTTGAGAGGTTTGACAGAGTCCTCGTGCCTTTATCCTTCTTCGCGAAGAACGCGAAGAACGCGAAGAACGCGAAGAACGCGAAGAACGCGAAGAACACCGGCCTCCGACGAAGAACGCCGAACCGGGAAATCGACGACACGACGCCATGTTCCGCGATGCCGTGTTCCGTGACGCCGACGTTCCCTTCCTGCAACGTTCTTCTGCGACGTCTCTTCCTCCGCAACGGATCATCGATCAGCTGCTTGAGGTAAGAGTCTCGAATTTTCTTTTTAATCTCCTTTGTGGTTTTTACCAAAACATGGATTTAATTAATTAAATTAAATCTGCTGTTTCATGGTCCGTTGAGTTTGCCGACTCAACACCGGTTTCCGCAATGACGTGACGCCCTTCCGCGACGACGCGACGATCCCCTTCTTCTGCGACGAACAATTCCGCGAAGAACGCTCACGCGCAACGACTACGAGGTAGGGATTTTATTTTTGGAAATGCCTCTTTTTCACATGTTGATTCCATTTAAAATGAGGAACCCGATTTATAAAACAATTTTATTTCATTAAAACTGTTTTCGGATTTGCGTTAATGTGTTGAACTTTATTCCTCCCGTTGTTTATATCTAACGCGAAGGGTGCGGGCCAAACCAACACGGCCCGACGACCCTCCGCCGTTCTTCGTTTTTGTGCGGATTTGACGGGTGACGACGGATCGTGACGCAAGGGCGATCTGACGATCCCGCAGTGAAGAACGGAACCCGGGAGGAGCAACGGCGCAGACAGGATGAAAATCGGGCCACCGGAGCGACTCCGGCGGCGGCGCCCGGCGCGCCGCCGGACGAGACCGCCGCGGCGGCGGCGCTCGCGGACCCGCGGCCGCGCGGGTCCGGCGCGCGTGGGATGCGGCTGAAGCCACGTCCGGTTGCCAGGGACACACCCCGCGGGTGTCGCGGGGGTGTCACGCGGGGGCGGCGGCTCCCCACCCCCCCCCCCCCCCCCCCCGCGTCACTCGGGACGCGGCTTCAGCCGCATCCGGCTGTCTGGCCAACACCCCGCGGGTGCCGCTGGGGTGTCACGTGGGGCGGCGGCTCCCCCCGCGTCAGCCGCTCGGCCGAGCCGGGCCGGGCTGGCTGAGCCAGACCGGTCGGACCGGGTCGGACCGGGTTCAGCCGACCCAGGGGGGGTGGGGCAGGGTCGGCCTGGGCCCGGACCCCCGTCTTCGGACGGTTTTTGTTCAAATGGAAGTAACATGAGCTACGGACCTCTGAACGATGAACCATCAGGGGAAACACGATCCTTGGATCGAGGCGGTCGTTTCTATATATCGCACTCAAGGTTTCAGATTACTTTGGGTTCGGCCGTGTTGGTTCGTACACGAAACCAACCCGGCCCTCGGAGCAGAAACACTCATATCTTGAGCTACGGAAGTCCGATTGATGTACCGTCAGCTTTGTTGAATTCCTCTAAATGAGACGGATCTTTTGGCTTACTCCGCTTGAGGTTTGGATGCCGTCGGAGTGTGGTCGGGTTGGTTCGCTCACGAAACCAACCGGGCCCCTAGAACGAAAAAGCCAATAACTCATCGACCGGGCGTCCGATTGACGCGCCGTCTGTCTCGTTGCTTTCCTCTTGATGAGACGGAACATTTGGCATCCTCTGCCCGAGTTTTGGATACAGTTGGATAGTGGCCAGGTTGGATCGCACCGAAATCCAACCGGGCCCCTGGAACAGAAAAGCTGATACCTTTCTGACAGAACGTCCATTTGACGAACCGTCAGCGACATTGGTGATCTCGTTGAGAAACGGTCCCTATGAGTATACCCTATGAGTGTTCGGGGTATAGTTGAGTTACGGCCGGTTTGGTTCGCACATGAAACCAACCGGGCCCCTAGGACGAAAGGGCTAGTAACTCACAGACCGGTCGTCCGATTGACGCGCCGTCTGTTGCGTTGAGACCCCTACGACGAGGTGGTCCTTTGAGATACTTCCTTTTGGGTCTCTGTGATACTTGGAGTATCGAACAGTAGCTCGTGGAGCGGACCCTCCCGGAGACGAGCGTGCGGAGTACGGAGGCCGTGTAGCTGACTGAGACTCGACGACTGCTGATTGGACGACCCAGTGTGTTATAGAGGTGTGCTTGGTTGTAGCGGCACAGAGGAGTTCTTGGTTGTAGCGGTAGAACCACGACAGAGGTGCGCTTGGTTGTAGCAGCACAGGGCAGCGCTTGGTTGTAGCGGCAGACCCACGACAAAGGTGCGCTTGGTTGTAGCGGCAGACCCACGACAGAGATGCGCTTGGTTGTAGCGGCACATAGGAGCACTTGGTTGTAGCGGCAGACCCATGACAGTGGTGCACTTGGTTGTAGCGGCAGACCCACGACAGAGCTGCGCTTAGTTGTAGCGGCACATGGGAGCGCTTGGTTATAGCGGTAGACCCACGACAGAGGTGCGCTTGGTTGTAGCCGCAGACCCACGACAGAGGTGCGCTTGGTTGTAGCGGTAGACCCACGAGAGAGGTGTGCTTGGTTGTAGTGGCACATGGGAGCGCTTGGTTGTAGTGGCAGACCCACGAGAGAGGTGCGCTTGGTTGTAGCGGCAGACCCACGACAGAGGTGCGCTTGGTTGTAGCGGCACATGGGAGCGCTTTGTTGTAACGGCAGACCCACGACAGAGGTGCGCTTGGTTGTAGCGGCACATGTGAGCACTTGGTTGTAGCAGCTGGCCCGCAATACTCAATATATGGAGTACTACAACAGTCTTAGGTTAGTGAGCAGTACCTCGGAGTCGTGACAGGACCACTGTACACTCCAGAGACGGAGCTCTTCAGCAGTTACAGTTTCGATGATGAAAATCCTGGTTTGAGCTGAGACTTTTGACCTTGTGTTTGCCTCATGATTGAGATGGGTTACTTGATAACTTAGGTATATGTATGGGCTTATATCTAAGTATAGGTTATCTATTGAGATCTTCTTGTGGTTATCCTTGTTGGTTTTAGTGAGACCTTGAGGGTCTCGGGGTCCCTACTGAGTATCGTTATACTCACCCCTACACAGGTTATGCCCGTACTACGTTGTGTTGGTTGCAGATGACGGACAGCATTGATCGTGGTTGAGGCTTGCAGAGCAGGAAAGTACCTGTAGGTGGACCACTGGGCGGGACGTGCTTGGAGCAGACGGTGGGACCCGAGGAGCAGTGGATCTGTCTGTACCCACCCTTCAGGTGGGATTTCTAGTGGACAGCTCGGTTTAGCGGCTTTTACTTTACAGTTTCTGTTTTCCCTTTCGAGTTGTACTTTACTTTCAGTTTGGGTTTGTATACTGGCCCTTTTACTTTTCCGCACTTCAGTTGTACTCTGTTTTTACTTAGTGTTTACTTTTCCGCTTGCTTACGCTATGGTGCTTGTTTACTTCACAAAGGCAATGCCTTCCCCTTTTTACCGGGATTTACGCCTTGGTGCTAGTCTCCAGCCCCTGGCCTATGGAAGGCGGGCTTGGGGTAGTCACGGAACGGGCCCCAAGGATGGGTCGTGACAATGGTGAAGTGATTTGGATCCTTTTTATGGTGACTAAGAAAGATAAAAGGACTATATGATTGGTTTTTTATTAGAAATAGTTTATCTAGAAGATCATATTAATGTTTCTGATGCTCAAAAGTAAATCTGTTTAAATCCTCTAATCAGAAAATTCAAATTACAGACGGAACATGCCCAATGAATTGATGATGTAACATAATCATATTAATAATATTATATTCATCAATTATATATAGTGTTATATATTACATGTATTGGACTATAATATATATTTCTAATCCAGTGGGTGTTTTCAATTGGTTTATGTTAAATTCAGAAAAGGTACAGTGAGAAATTGTGAAGTATATTATTGAGGTATATGTATGGAACCAAATATTAAATCCATTTTTCCTCGATGATGATAATATGTTGGTTGGGGATATTATTGTATTATTTGAGGGATACTCACCATTTTTGAAATTGTTCAAGGTCAATGCCATAGGTTTAACTATCTATTTCACTATCAATAATGGAAGTTGAATATATAGAAGAAAATAATGAAAAAAGCAATGGAACAGTTGATATAAATTATTGAGTTGTTCATTTTCATCCATGTAACTGGATTAATTTAATAAACAATTAAAATTGATATTTATTTTAATAAAAAAATATTATGGTCCTAAAATGGTTAAATCATCTCAAAATCATGTACAAAAATTTTAGGATTTTGAAAGAGAATATGTATTTAAATCAAAATTATTTTGTTGGAATGAATATTCAGGAATTTCTATCCCTAAAGGTATTAGTCCCAGAGACTCTCATGAATAATTGTTCCTCGGTTAGACATGGGAGAAAAGAAAATTAAAAGAATGATGTTTCATGAAATAATAGATCCGAGGAATATTTTCTTTTTTCCATTGTTTTTAATCATTTAATGAAATCATTGAGGCATTATTTGTGTGTGATATTGATGAGATTATTAAAATTCACTTAAATTTTAGATTTATGTTCGTATTATGGGAAAAATCTAATATATTCTTTTAAATTGTTTGACTAGGGGAAGTATATTTTAGTTTGTGACATTGAAATTTTCAAACAATATTAATATCTGATGGATACCTATTTTATGAAAGATCAATTAAAGTTTAACGGTCTTTGTAGTTACTAGATGGAAGTATGGTATTCATTTTATTAACTATTTTCATGGAATTTGTGCTATAATAATGAGGTTTTGGGAGAACTGTTTGTTTATTGGTGACTATTGGTTATGAGATGGAATAAAACATGGAGTCATCTATTAAATAGATCAATGGATGTATAAAATTTGTTTTCAGATGTTGGTTAAACCAAAAAACTAGGTGGATCCATTAATAAAAGTGTATGGGACCACTTTGATAACTTTTGATTATTTTCATGAGTTTGAAATCAATATATCAAATTATTCGTAAGATAATTTATCACTTTACAAAAAGTGATATGAAATATTTTTATTATTCTCCCTCTAGAAAATGGAGAAAAATTAATCCATAAATATATATTTTGGCAATTTTCATGATTTTCACAATTTTTATAACAAAATTTAATATATTTATGAGTTAATATATGTAGGATTTAGTAAGTGTATATTGATGTATTGATAATGGTAAAGGTTTATGATTCATATTTTTGGAACATTGATGTTGTAAGGACTCCTTCTAGAGATCATATTTTTTATGTGTTTCATTTCTAGGAATGAAATCATGTGAATGTTGATCCATAGAAGATTATCAATAATAATAACACCATTATTATAGGATTTGGAATGTTTTGTTTTTATCATTCATTAATATTTTTATTCTTTATATAGAAAATATAAAAATATTTCTAAAAATAACATCAATTAGAATTCAACCCTATATAATCCAATAAGAAAAATTAATCTCACATAATTGTAACCGTTTCTCATTGAAACATCACCCATAAGATAAAATGAAATCATAAATATTAAGAAAATAGTATTTTAGATACCAAGGATTAAGATCATAATTTAACTCTGTAGGCTTAGCTATAAGACATCTAATTTCAATATGGTATGTTTCTTTCATACTAATAATAAAATAAGTAAATTTCAATTAATAACCACAAAAATTTACATTTTTTCATATAAGAGATATTACTTTTCTATTTTTCAATTAGTATAAAACTTTTCCCATTAATAAACCAATAAATGGTACAACTTGTACCACATGTATATGTTTCTTTAATAAAAGATGATGATGACCAGATAAATACCTTTTATGGTGTAAGAGTATAACTCATCTCATATACCATGAAGAATGCGCATTCTCAAACACGACTATAATGTCATTATTCTAGAAAATAGATTATGATTTCTCATCATTCATATACCAATATTCTTGAATTTTAACCAGTTGATACAAAAATACAATCGATGATTAATAAATTAAATAAATATCAAAATTATGTTTAATTAATTTATTTTCAATTATTATTTTTTAATATTAATTATATAAAATGAAATTAGAATAAAAAATATATACCGTGATGTATCTGGTGAGTTTATTAAAGAAATTATTATCATGTTTCAAATAACCATTATTCCACATATTTGTTTTTCTAATAAGGTGAACGAAATCATGAAACATTATAATATATATATATATTTATATACATATCAATTTATAAAAAATTATTAGTTGTAATAAAATAATATAAATAATAATGAAAACAATTCATCCATGATTTATCTTTTTATAGAAAATATCTTCGGCCCATGGATATGTTGAATGTGTTTTTAATATTCATTGTATTTGTTTACATAATATAATGGAAAATTATTGAAATTAATATAAATTTTAATATTACAATTTTAATGGTATTATATTAATATAAAATATGAAAATATTTTATGAAATAAATCCTTATTAATATAAAAAAAGAACATTCACTACCCAAAGGAAAATACTTCCATCACATTCATATACATATGTGAAGTTCTCAATAATATCTCATTAATATAATGAAATAATCTGTATTTAAATTAAATAATTTTCATTCTGAAATATATCATGGTACATGGGTGTGGAATGGAGTCTGGGTCATCAAAATGAAAAAAACATGATTAAAAAAATCACAACACAAAATAAGTATTTTAATATTTTTAATCCTGAAATTTTAATTAACAATAAATAAAAATGAAAATTTTATTTCACTTATTTTCTTTTCAAACACATCATTGTTTCATGTAATTATATTATTCCTCTATTTATTAAAATTAAAAGGTAGGATCACCCTCTACAAAGAATGTAGCCCAGATTATGTCCACATATTCTAGAAACATCACCATTTAGAAAACCAATATCAATATACGGAATGATAATTTTAATTCTTTAGAGGTCCTATATGTCTTCTAAGTACCTATTTGTATCTTTTTATTGAAATTATTATGATTTTTGAATAATAATTTAACAGTTATTAAATAATTATATATTTTATTAAATGAAATTCATAAAGAAATGTTATCTAACAATATCTCCAAAACCGAGTAGTGGTCAACATCTCCAAAATTTGGGATTCATCAAATAGTGAGCTACTAATAGCATATTTTGAAGTAGTTAGGCATTTAATATTATATACTACAGTGAAATTACCTAGAATCATGGAATTTTAAAACAAAGGTAGTTTTCTATGAGATGATGAATGACATGGGTATCAATTGTTTTTTTTCTTAGAAATGATACCTTTAAAATGGAAAAAATTATATTTTATATTCAATAATTATAAAAAATAAATAAAATTTAATAATATATATATGTTTCAAACAGTCATTGATTTTAAATTTTAATAAAATTTTATTACCATTTTACGTATTATATTGTCTTCATCTTCATTATCCCCATTAATATTAATCTCAATTTTGACAAGTACACTTTTATTTTCCCCACCACTTTTATGTTAGGGGTTTTATTTCATTTACCGAAAAACTATTGATTAATGTTTTTTGATGTGTCTCACTAAAAAAATTACTAATTTTTCCTTATTTCCCATTTCATTAATGTATATCTATGTTATTTTTATAATAACCCAACAACCTTCATGAACATTATAATACACATAATAACCCATCATTTTTTATAAATAAAAAAATTTGGACCCTCACTAGTATAGATCAATTAGGAGAATTTGATAGATTTAAAATGCAATGAATCTATTGTCGTCCCAATATCAGGGTTAATACAATTAAATTTGAATAAAGAAACTAAAAAATAACCAAGATAGATTTATTCAACAAAATCCAACATCTCTTTATAGTATCTAACATCATAATGTGAAAATAAATCACTATATTCAGGTATCATTCTTTATTAATGATTAGTTATATGAAACATAAATCTATTAATACTATAAGAATAAAATATCATAACAGTTCCTAGAGTAACTTAATCCCCAAGACTCAAAAATTGGACATTTTATATTGATTAATATTTTTTATATTCCACATAAAAATATATAAGGTAATACATTGAATATTAGAAAAATTACAACATGTTAAAAATATCAATATTCCCATGTACTAAAACGATATAGTAACCACTCAAAAACAACCTTACTAGAATTTTTTTCAATTCCATCTCTTTGGATCCACAACACCTTATATTTTTTTAAATTTCAATTCGAATATTAATTTAACATAAATAAAGTTATTGACTGTAAATTATCTTTTTGGTTGAACAAATACCAATTTTTATTTTGTAAAATATTATCCCTTTCTAACATTCATTCTTTTAGATAGAAATTTTAATCAATTATTTTCGAAACATGAATAAACAGTGATGTATTCAACTCATTTAAGCTAATTTATTCTAGCCATTTTTCCATTAAAATATTTATAGAAAAAGATCTGACATAGATTGTCTATGTAACCATTAATATTGAAGCCTTTTTATTAGGCATTATTCTTCACAAATTACTTCAAATTAAAAATTTACCTAGTGAAAAAATTACATTAAACTCTTTAAATACTATAAATTTTTGTATAATTATTTGATAGAATATAATTCCCAAATGACAATGAACATTATATTAATAAACCTCTGAATTGAAAACACCAATCGAGGTTTTATGATCCCATAATGTTTATATTCCTTTTCCAAATGAATAATAAATTGAACCATTATAGTGAAAAATGATTGGAGGAATTCACATCTCCAAATGAGAAATATATAAGCAAAATATTTCTTAGATCTTGATAAACATTTTTTGATTTTGATTTTTTTAGAAAAAATATATCTGAAAAAGGTGAAAATTTAAACTATTACTACTGTCATGATTTCATAATAGGTGTAATTAAATGCCAACTGTAGAAACTTCCCTATTATAATATATGGTTTGTGACTTTTCAATCCATGTAAAATTCTAAAATAGAGCCAAAAAATTTTAAATGAAAATGAATCTAGAAATTTTTTATTTTTTAATTATTGAAGAAAGATTTATGTGTCACGATTTTTCATTGTACAAATATTTTAGGGATAAATTGCTTTATTATTACTTAAACAATAAAACATTTGATTTATGGGTTTCATACCAGCATGATCCTAAAGGTTATCCATAAATTTTCATCAATTGTAATGAAATGTAAAAAATGAATTAACATAATCACTAATCACAACATTATTTATGTTATGATTATAATTTGACTATTTATAGAAGAAATAAGGGTGTTATAAAATTATAAATAGTTTCTTACACAATTTTGTTCTAACTTCATTAGATAGAGTACAACATTCCCTATCTACACCATCTTCCAACTGATTACATATTTCTTTTTTACTGAAATTCACTTGTTTTCGGATGATTTATAAATAATATATCTTATTAATTGACATTAATAATTAAATAACCGCATTTATTTGTTTATGATAAAACATAAATTAATAATATTAACTCTGAAATCAGTAATTAAACATAAAAAACCAATTTCCTCTATATTTTAATTATTGAGTCTCATAATAAAAATTAAAAATTGGACAAGTAAAACCAGAACAATTAATCCAAGTATATATATATCATAATCTTGAAATTTTGAACATTTTTTTTCATTAAAAAAATTAAAATTTTAATAGTTTTCTTTTTAATGTATCAAATAATTCTACACTATTATCATATAATTATTAAAAATAATTCATTAAAGGATAAAGGTATAAATAAATGTCACTCCCTATAATTTTCCTCCTATAGTAATTATCAAAATAATTAATGACATGTTATATAGATACATCTATTTATTTAAATTACAATGGATAATTTTTTTGGCCATTTCTATAATTACTAAATCATGTATTGAAAGAGTAAATAAATAAAATGAAACAACCAAGAAAACATCTTTAGTATCAATGGAAAAATTTATATTTAATTATTCAAGCATACTTCATTATATTTAATATTTGTGATATCTCTTAAATACAACATTTATATTTTTATAATAATTGCACATAATTATTTTCCTTATATGTCATGAATAATCTTTTCCAATGTGGTTTTAGAGATATATAACCAAATAAATTTGAATGGGTTTTTGTGTTTTTCTTCATACTAATATTACAATTACTTGTACTCTCCATGATTATTCTTTCTTTCCATCCATATTTATGAAAATATTTTAATTATTCATTATCTGAATCATACCCCAAATATTGAATACAATAATTAAATGTTGAATATAATTTTAATAAAAAATGTAAATATTTTTTACTGTTTGATTTAGCTTATAGAATGATGCTGGAATCATAGATTCATCAGTTATATCATTTCGTAACTCCCATACCAATGAACATTATATTTTCTTAAATTCCATTTTTATACTTTAGATGGTACAACATAGGTATTAATGTAAAAAATTGAACAATTGGCATAAACATCATAATGATCTTGATTTCAATCTTCAACTAAATCAAAAAATTAAATTTTTTGTCCCAAATTTTGGAAGACTTTGATCCTTCTTCTGATTTATTGAACCATTCCATAACTATTTATTTTAATAAAAAAATCATTCGTTTTTTTAATTTAATTAATAATTATTGACGAAATTATATATATATATATATATATTCTCTTACGTAACGAACAAATAAATTATTTAATATTGGAAAAAAGTTTAAAAAAACAATGATTCAAAATATGAGATTTTTGGGATATGATTATAAAATATACAGAAGAGAATGTAAGTGAAAATAACATTAGATGTCGAGTTATTCTCACAAGAGGATCACAACATGAGTTATATACATGACATGACTAAAGCCCTATGAAATCCACTCAATCCATTAATTTCTAAAAATGATGATATCATTCACATTCTGAACCTAAAATTCATGTATTGTATTATCAAGTCAAATTCATAGTCAATATATTTAAGAGAATCATCATAGATTTCATAGCTTATGTAAGGTGGTTGTGGTTAATGCCACTGTATCTTCACTCACACTGTTACTATTTGATATGGAGTAGTTTTCAAATGAAAACCATGTTATTCAGTCCATGAGGCATACATTCAATTTATTCAATTCGCCTATAGAATAAGATTCAAAGGTGGAATTTTATAATAATTTTGAGTAATTAAAAATATTATGACAAAAATGACATGGAAAATATCAAGGGTAAATTTTGCGTGGTTAGTTTCCTATAAATAGAGGTACTGACCAAAAAGTGTATGAAAAAACCCAAATAAAATTATAATAATATTTTTTAAGATCATTTATTATATATAATTACAATTCATTATTCTAGGTAAATTAACAAAATATATTTAATTTACACATTTCCCCCATTCTCCGTGTCTCTCTTTTATTTTTTAATATAAACTCTTATACTAATGAATATGATTAAACAACCAAATAATATCCATAGGGTGTAATGTAGTGGTCTACCAAAAAAAATGTATTTATATTTTTTTTAGGTTAACGAGAGGGTTATTTTTAATGGTTGTAATCCACACCATAGTTATATAAGGGTTATATTCTTATTCTACAACCATTATCTCTTCATTGTGGAGGGAGATGCACAATATTCTGAGATATTGTTAAGTAGAATATATATTCACATATATGGAAGATGAAAGTGTTCTCTAATATGATGGAATAAGTTCATTAAGATGACATGAAACATGATGATGATGGTAATCCATGGCTGAATATCTCAAGGAAATTTCATCTCTCCTCTAACTCATATTTGTTTTATTTTAATAACATAATCAGGTTTTGATTATTTTTTTGAATTATCAAATCCCTTTTTTCGTTTTTCACAATATAAGAAAAGTAAAAAAAATAAAATAAAAGAATTTTTATTACTTGGTAATTGAATCTGAGGCACCTCATGTGAGATAAACCAGGCTAGAATTTATTATAATCTATAAAAAATAATTTCTTATTTTGCACCTCGATGTGATATGAGTGTCAAAAAAGTAACTATTTATAAGGACCCAAACAATTTCCCATTCATTATTCGATTTTCACATATTATAGATAGATTTATTTATTATAAAAATTCTCTATAAATTCTTATAATTTATTCAATCAGTTAGAATTTTAAATGGATTGATTACTCAGAAGTTGAACACATAGAGAAACTAGTTGAAACTAATTAGATAGAATACTTAAAAATAATTAGTGTCAATATAGAGGACATGAAATGAATATTGGAATGGATTACTGAATATTTCCTTGAATACAGTGACTATAAACTATATACGGAAAATGATACAGTATAGGAGGATATTTCCCCACAGTTTATTTAAATTTTACGAACTCGGGCAGCATGAAGGTAGTTTTTGATGATCTATTTCACATCTCTCAACCACATCCAGAGGATATCCATGATAATGAATTCCATGAAATTTTATGTATGGGAAACCATCATGATTTGGATAAATAAATTATTAAATTTGAAGTGAATCATGATATACCTATATATTAAATAGAAGAATCGTCACCTTTTTATCCCTTTGTATTATTTGATAAAGAAAAATCATCACAAGTGGTTGTGTTCAACGATAGTATAAAGGATCCTACCTAGCTATCTATATCTAGAACCAACAAAATTTCAAAGGAAAATTATAAAAAATAAAAAATTAACGCTGAACCAACATAGAGATATAATAATTTATAGAAATAAATTTTATTTAAAATCTTTTATACTGAATTGAGTATTATCTTTCCTTGTTTAATATGTGTATATTAATGAAAACCATTTAAATTCTTAAATGAAGAAGATGAAATTCATGTTACACCCCCAAAGAAACAAATTATTCTCCCAAATAGGACAAACATCTGTTGGAGGGAGTCCATGAGGAGATCAAAGTGTATTTCCTAATGAAACTGATAATAATGTTGGCTAACATAATGGGGAACACATGGATATTTTCTTATCATATTTTAATTTCATTCTAATATATTTAAACGCTAAATATGAATGTTTATATTACATTGATTTTTTTTTGTAATTAAGCAATGAATAATAATGAAAAAGTTTTCCAAGTTGAAATCTAAATGGTAATGGATCATACCTTATCCTACTACCATCATGAAATTTTTATCTCATTTCCATGGTGATATATTTTGAGTAAACTATCTATGGAGTATATGGTAACAAGGAAGTTAGAATTAAAGTTGAAATAAAGAAGTTTTCATTGATAAAATTAACGAACCAACACCCAAAAACCTATTTAAGATAAGATTTGGTATGTCCTTTCTAGAGGCAGTCAAAACATTGGGCCCACATAGGTGATCAAATCATGATTTTTTTTAATAAATTTTATTTTTTTATTGGAAATTAAATTTTCTTATTTTTTAGAGGAATTAATTTTAGAATTATATTTTGATGTAGTACATTCCCCCTAGGTATTTTGAGAATTAATTTTATAGTCCATGTTCATTGATTGTTGATTTTATTTTACTGGTCAATGATGATAATCGAATAAATTATTTTAGTAAATGTGATATGTTGAATGTAGAAGAATAGAGATTCATTGTTAGAGGAGTTAAATTATATAATTCATTGTAGTTTTTTTCACTATTTGTTTTCTGAAAATATTTTATGATCATCAAATTTGAATTCGCATGCCTAACCATAGTTTTTTTTCTTTTCTTGAGTAATTTTGGAAAAACATGTTTCTTATTAATCATGTGACGTAATGTTTAAAATATCAATGTTGTTGAGATCTAAAGATAGTCATTTATAATTGAATTATTAGTGTGAATAATAGGTATTAATTTTATGAATATTGATTTATTGGAAATTTATGATTCTTATAAATGTAATTTCCCCACCATTATTCATAGATTAATTTTTTTAAATTTATGTGGATTTATTTATTATTATTTTCCATTCCACGATTAATTGACCTAAATTTTCTTTTTTAGTCATAAGAAAATACCAAATCCTAATTTATTCACCAATTTCATCAGAATATATCATATGAAATTATGATTAATGTCACGTAATAGAAATAACATTAGAAATTTTACAATTTATGGTTATATAATGTCACATATAATATGATTGAGTCATTTTTACAGATTTACTCTTTATTATTGATACCACCATTTTAATTAAAAATTTCTTACACTATATAATCCTTGATTGAAATTATTAGTAATTAGAAATATTATATTCCAGTAATATCTATTCCTACCTTGGTCTAGATATTATTCAGGATATTTTTATGATTATATTAGGGGGAGAAGGAAGTCATGGTTTAATGAATGAATTACATTAAATGTAATATAAGTATGGTTACTATTTTTCATAATGGTAATGATTTATGTTCATTGAATCACATTATTTCATTCCAATACCTGTTAATGAATATGAAAATAATATAATGTGTTGTGAATTCCTAAAATCCATAATAACCATTATGAGACAGGTGGTTTAATCATATGGGGTTGGGTGGTGTATGTGATATTCATCCCAAAAAATATCATTTTAAGAAGAATATAAAAATATAGTAATAAATAATATACAAAATTAAAAAAAGTGAACACGTATAAAAAAATCATGTTTTTGTACAATATCAATTGATTTGAAATTGTGTCACGACATTGATTTTATATTTACATGTTGGTTTTTTCACAATTTTAAGTGGATACATTCATTACACTTTTCCTTGGATATAATTCAAAATGATTTATAATTTTAACCACATATTTCATCCTCAATTCTTTGAACACCATTAATTACTAAGCCTACCCCTCATAGTTTTATGAACCTTAATTTTTATGTCCTTGATATTTCTTGTTATTCCTTTCATTTAAAATTAGAAATTGTAGTCCCTTTTCAATCCAATTGGTGGACCATGAACTCATGGTATGATCATATCTATATAAATATTTTTACATTCAGTTAAGAGAGAAATAATTTCATTTAGACGTACTTCACATCATGGAATTTCTAAAAAAATTAATTGAGAACCATGAATGAATAAATAAAGACGATCCATCAATTTACAATGGGGGTTATTTAAATACATGGGTTTATTTGTTTCATTGAAATGATTGATGTACAATAAATACATTCAGTGGAACATGAAATTTTATTCTCCCCATTGATAATAGATTGATCTTATTACTTTTTAAATTAATTATTGTTATAATTTTGTTCCTACATAATTTATTTTTTGGATTAAATGCTTGATGATAGTCGTTATTGAATAGGGGGATTGACATCACAATTTAATAAATAATTCTCATCCATATAAATTTCATTTTTTTGTGATATAATTGTTTAATATTTAAATTATTTTATTCATATATTCATTTATATAAGGGTCATATTATATTTAGAAACAAATAAAATCATTAATAGAAGAACATGATTCACATCATGAGATGACTATGAAAAGATTCTACATCCTGAAGTGGAGGCCAGAGGTTAATGTGATAGAAGATATGGAGATGTAACTAGAAGAAAAACACCCCATGAGTCATATTCATCATGTAACTGATGACTTATGAAATACATTAAATCTTTTATTTTATAAAATTGTTTAGGTGATTAATTGAATAAAACCATCTGTCACGACATTTAAAATTTGGTTAAATGTCCAAGTACAATGATATTAGTGAATCTTCATAAATTTCCAATTTCTAAATATGTTAGTTTTGATTAAAATCTTGATTTCTTCTTTAATTTTTTTTGACTATTTGATATAGAGTATTGTTCAAATGATCTCCATACTATTCATTACATGATTGATGAATTAATATTGTGAGTACACTGATGACTGACGATTCAAAGGCTGAATATTTAAAATCATAAAGAAAAATTTAGATTCATTTGATTAGGATAAATTAAAGGATAAATTATGGGGTGTTCCTTATCTATAAATATTTTTGTTTCTATCTACTAGTAGATCTTGACCAGGGGGTGTCCTACATCTTAATTAGATCAGGTCTTCTATAGAATTAGTACTAATTATTTTAATTAACTCATTCACATATTTTTAATTCATGTGATTCATATATTCCCTCTTTTTATTTATCTATAATTACCTATTGTGAACAGTTAAAATCATGCTTTTGATTACATAACATGATGGATATCCCATGTGAGTAATATAGTGAAGAACATAATTTTATTGTTTTAATTATCATTAGGTTAATTTCTGGATGATTTGAAATGGGTATAATCTCTATTAAAACTATCAAAGGATTGAATTCATCATATAAAAAATTATACATTGATTAAAGAGGAGTATTTTTTGTGTGTATAGAGATTGTTGAGTATACTATATACTCACAACTCAGATAGAAGAATTGGTTCACACTAATTATTTATTTTACTCAATATGTAGATATGAGATATGATGGTGAAGGATGTCTATGGATGAAAATTTATTGAGAATTTCCATTCTTCTATATATTTAATTAATTAATTATCCAATATATATTAATATTTAGTTTATGTTTTTCATTAAATTTTAAACCACCATTTTTCATTAATTTTTATAAAATTGGATAACATCGAAAATATACAATAACTGAGTTAGGATTATTATTTGATTAACAGAAAATGTCATCACCTGAGATGAACCTAGTCCATCACTCTTCTTCTATAAGAAAATAAATTGTGGTGTTTACACCACCATAAGATAGGATAATAAAATATCATCATTATTTTCTAATGGTATATTAAAATATTGGTCATCCTAAAAATCCAAATTAGTCTTTTATCCCATTTTAAATATAATTATCCTATATAGGGTCACAGTGTTATTTGTTGATGGTAATTTCCCTACATTAAGAATCATTATAATTTTAATAACTAGTCTATGTACAATGTACTTATTAATAAGAGAAATATTTAAATATAATTTTATTATATACAACATTTCAATTCAACCACCTCATGAATTTACTGTCTAGACAAAGATATTTTACCGAACCATACACTAATAGATTGTCAATTGCATAATATTGTAATTCTCCAAAACCTAAAACATAAGAAATGGAGACAATGACCATAGATTCCCACATCCAGTATGACCTGAGTTTGAGAGTAGCATTGAGGTTATAAAAGACAAAAAATATAGGAGATATTACACATAATAAGAAAACATGATCGGGAGATAGGGAGAATCAACCACAAAAAAATACAATGAAATAATATAAAATAATGCCGATAATTTCAAAAATGAATTTATAAATCAAACCAAATACATATAGAAGTATCATAATTAATGAACAAATGTGTAAAAAATGGTATAAACACAAAGAAAAGACCAATGGTTCGAAAAGAAAATGTCCAGTATGGTCTACATGAGTCCTCCTAGAATCCAGAAAATATTTTCTATATGCATAGGTTAAGTATAAATGTATACAGAGTAAGAAAAAATAGTGTCTCTCATGAACATGTGAAAAGAGAATAATAATCCACTATTGTGAAAGTAGTAGAACCAAACAACACATAAGGAGATATACTATAAAAAACGAAAACCTCACCAAGGTTCACACTAAAAATAATGAATCTAACTAAAATAATATATAATATGAAGAAAATTGATGATATGGTACCCACACCACATTCCCATTGATTAACATCTCTCACACCCTCAACGAAAACATCATGGCACTCCCACCTCTTCTGAATATATCATATCACATCCCGCCCACACACACTAGGGCCATCACAGCACACCATAAAGCACCTACACACACCTAAGGCACATATCACATCACATACTGATGGCACACACCATGAACACATATCACATCACATCCCACCAACACACACAAGGTTCATCACAACACATCTCATCTCGAAGGAAAATAGGAAAGTACTAAACATCTCACATTGAACACACCTGGGAAAACACATCTCATCTCTTCCTGAAGACACCTAGTACCACACATCACAACTCACCTAATGAAACCATATCCATTATTTCATGGAATAATATGTAGAGAAGAGCTTCTTTCAAAACATCCATCCTCCCACCCAGATGTTTGGGAAAAGACACCCCCACGTGACTATGTAGGTGTCGACACATAGTTCATGACAATGGAGGGCTATATATAAAATTCACACTGAAAATAAATGGAATATACATATTGAGTTAACATAGACAAGAATATACAATGGGATTAATTTAGGATCAAAATAATGATATACATGCACAATATACAAGAAGGGGGGGTGAATTGTACACTTTAAAAATTCCCTTCTAACCTTTAAAGTTTGTTACAGATAACTATGTTTTCTTTAGACAAGGAAAAAACTAAGTTTAAAAAAGTTAAACTAAGAAAATTCACAACACCTCTAATCACCAACTCGAGAATTGGAACCAAAATGTACAATATAAGATTTTACCTTATAGCATATAGAATCTAAACTAATCAGAGTACAAGTGTAAGGAAGTATAATAAGGTTATACTTTCCTTACAATACATAAGTGCAATGGAAAAACAAGTAGTAAAACTACAAGTAACAAAATATAAGTTGTTTAACCCAAAGAGAAGGGTATCCAACAACCTTGGATAAT
The DNA here is from genome assembly GCA_963277665.1 of Viscum album. Taxonomy (NCBI): domain Eukaryota; kingdom Viridiplantae; phylum Streptophyta; class Magnoliopsida; order Santalales; family Viscaceae; genus Viscum; species Viscum album. Next base: position 692,229,650 of record OY728122.1, read on the forward strand.
GGTCCCTTGATTTATACTTTCAAGCAAGTATATCTTACCCACACCTGGGTAAACCCTCGATACGAAGATCGAAATCTCTGTCTTGCTATCCCCGCAGGCCCTCAAATTCAAGGTAGTTGGAACCTCTGTATTCTTCAGCAAGGAAGCCCTAAAACATCAAGGTAGTTGTCACCTCTGTCTTCCTATCCCCGGAAGTCCTCGAATGTAATCACCAACATTTGGAGTCACACAAAGAAATCTGAATTAGGGGTTCAGTACGCACAAGGCATGAAAATCTTCTCTCTCTAGGAATCACCTTAACAGCGTGTGATCTCTAGATCAATGAACTTCACAATGAGCTCTTTCAAATGAGATTCTATTTATAGGCAAACTTCCAACGGTCGGATCCCTCTTCCAACGATCATATTTTACATGAAATTCAGAGGGACCTGTACATGTGTAACTCAACCAACGGTTAATTAGAAACAGAATAGACGACATCATTTTATATCAAACCATGTGTAACTGAATGTACGACATCGTTTTGAGATGAATCATATGTAAGTAAAAGATAATCAATTTTTCAGAGTGTAGGAAAGTCAAAAGTATGGAGTCTAACAAAAAATGAAATTTGGAGTCTATGTTAAGAAATGTTCGGATTCTGTTTTATAGGAATTCGGAGTCTGGTTTTACGAGAGATCGGGATCTGAACTTGTAGAGTTCGGAGTCGAACTACTTAAGAGTTCGGAGTCGAACTTCATAAGAGTTCAGAGTCGAACTGTTTAAGTGTTCGGAGTCGAACTGCTTAAGAGTTCGGAGTCGAACTCCTTAAGAGTTAGGAGTCGAACTTCTTAAGAGTTTGGAGTCGAACTTCATAAGAGTTCAGAGTCGAACTGCTTAAGAGTTCGGAGTCAAAGTGTCTAAGAGTTCGCAGTCGAACTGCTTAAGAGTTCAGAGTCAAACTCTTTTATCATTTTGGAGTCGAAATTCATAAGAGTTCGGAGTTGAACTGATTAAGAGTTCAGAGTCGAACCGTTTTAGAGTTCGGAGTCGAACTATTTAAGTGTTTGGAGTCCAGAATCCGGATTGCAACTGCATTACAGTTCACTTCCAGAATTTGTATCCTAAAAATAGAATGCTCCAAATCATTACATTATATGGCCCTAGGATTTTGGGTATGAATCTATTTTTTGTACTTAAGAAAAAAATATGGCTATGTATAAGAAACTCTAGGTTAGGGTAAATTTCCTTGAAGAAGTAAATTTTCCTTATGAAGGTAAAATTTATATTTCCTTAAGTATAAGGTGTTTGTGATTTTCAAAACAAAAAGGAATAGAAAAGTCATAAGGAAAACCTTATTGAATCAAAAATCTCCCCCTTTTTGGAAAGCACAAACAACCTTACGAAAAATAAAATAAGGCCTTTGAAAAATTTCACTAGACTTTGAAATTAAACACTTATCTCCCTTTGTTAGTGGATGAAAGTGAATACAACTAACTCCCCCTTAGGCATTGAAACACTAAGGATTTTATTCTAAATTTTCTGAGTGAAGTTTTCATTATTGTAAGAATGAAGAACTTCGTAATGGGAAACTCCCCCTTACATTAAGAATATTTTACATAGAAATTTTTCTTTCTCTACCTTAGGAGTAGTTCTTTTTCCTTCTCCCAATTTGTGATTTCTGAAAATAAATGAAGGGTATGGAAAACAAAATATGGTACCTAAAACATTAGTATATGAAAAGATGCAACCAACGCAATAATCATTTCCTTAGAATTGGAAAATTTTACAAAGAAACGCAATATCAAAAAAATATCGGAGTGAGTTAATTTGTCTTCCTTTTAATTCGGAATGAGCTTCTTTAACAAGGTTTTGAGTTTCTTCAAGTCTCATTGATCTTCCTCTCATTTCCTCTCAAAGGAATTTACCTTTTCTTCTTGGACTTTTAAAGCATCTTCCTGAGCCTCCAAGGCTTCTTTCTACAACTTTATTATCTCATGTGGATTTTCCATCTTCTGTTGAAACTCAATCCGGAAATCTCTTTTAGTTTTCCAGTTCTGAGATACTGAGTTAAGCTTCCCATTCAGATCCTTGACCTATTGATTCCGAGAATTCTTCTCCTGGGTCAACTTCTCATAAATCTCATTAACCTTTTTATCCTCCATTTCAAAAGCATTTTTAACTTCAGCCTGAAAATTCTCAAAGTGAACTAAATCTTAATCAACTCTCTTAGAACACTTGGTTACCTTACTGCAGGACCTTCTATGCACATCATAATCAATAAGAAAACTTTTATGTTCATCTTCCAACTTCACGAACTTATACATTACCATGGATAAAGAATCTGATTTCTGATTCATACTCTGTTGCAGCATCTGGCATCTGAAATCTATTTTTGGAAAAATCGGAATTGTGTCCACCAACATCCTAAGAGACTGAACCACAAAATCATGCCCATGAGATGATGATTCCGAATCAGAAACTCTTCTTGGAGGCTGATATTCTTTAGATTGCACCAAATTTCTTCTAGAGTTTCCACCAACCTCTTTCTTCCTGATGACATCATTTATAGGTGTCTCCATGACAGTTTTCTTCCCCTTATTATCTCTCAGAACAGGTTCCTTATTAAGGGATACTTCCTCGGATTCAGATACTTGAACGATCCGTTCTTCATCAGGTTTCTGTTTTTCTTGTCCTTCCTCAAGGAAATTCCTCTCGTAGGATTATTCTTCATCATATAAGACATTCTCTTCTTCTACATCTTGCTGTTTCTTATCATTATTCTTACCAGATTCCTGATCTGTCTTTCCTGGAGAAAGTAAATTTGTGGATTCAGCCTTATCTTTATAGTCCTATACTTGTTTGATCAGGGTATCTAAATATTCACTCTCTTTTACTTCTTCTTCTTCTTCCTAAACTTCTTCAGCATCTTCTTCAACAACTTCTTTCTCAGCTTCTTCAACTATTTCTTTACCCATGGATCTATCCGGAGAGACATAGTTCTTTTCTCGAGTTTCTGGTAATGAAGGTTCAACACCAAAAGTTTTCGGAACGAGAAGCATTCCGAAAGCCAAATCTGTAGCTTTCAGCAAATATTGCACCACTTCATCTTCAGACATCTTCTTTTTCATTTTCTTCTCCTTTTCTTGTTTCTCTAGCTCCTCCGTAGCTTTTTCTTTCAAGGCCTTAGCCTCTGTAGGGTCTAGTCCAAATTGAGGATCCCCTTCCTTCCTCATTTCTTTATCTTCCCTCCACTTGGATACCACTTTATCTGTATATGTTTTCTGCTTATTCGGCTTGGGGGAGAAGATTGAGTTTCCTTAGTCTGAGGAATTTCTTCATCAGTAATGACTTCCTTAACCTTTCTCTTCCTTCTTTGCTTTTTGGATGGTTCCCGATTCTGTGATTATTTCTAAGCTGCTTCAAACTCTTCCACAGAAAGAGGGTAAAATTCTCTGGATTCACTAGAAAAACCCATCTTCATCCTCTTGAGGGTGTCATCACTGACTAGCATAATCTTACAATTCCGAACTTTTGATTTGCAAGCAACCTTGAAAGATTCTAAGAACCGAACTATCATATTAGATAGTAAGGCAGGAAAGATGATAATCTGAGCTCTCAAATTTCCTTCTTTGATATTCTTGATCGTAACCAAGATATTCCCCCTCATATTTATCTTTCATAGAGTTACCAAAAAATATAAGACATATATATCAATTTTCTTCAGATTGTCTTTATCACCTCTTCTTGGAACCAGAAAACCTTGCACCCAAAGCTGAAGAATTCTATTGTTCGGAGTGAGATGAGCAATCTTGATAGTTGAATCATCCTTAAGCCCATGACACTTCAGTTCCTTCTCCTTGTTGAAACTTCCTTGAACATCAGGAAGTTTGTGTGAGCAGAATTCAGCTTCTCCTTCATATGACAAACCGACCAAGCTCGCAGCCTTGGTGTAGGAAAGCTTATAAGTCTTCCCATAAGACTTGAAAGAAAACCAGTCTCTAAAGACTAACCACTTAGAGATTGGTTTCACAGTCGACATATCTTGAGATGTTTCTTCAACAGACATTTAGAGTGAAGAAATATGCAAGATTCAGATCGGGTTTGCAAAGTTCGAAACCGGCCTTAAGAAGAGCAGCAGGGCTTCGAGACGCAAAAGCATGAAAAACCTATGTGGGACGAGTCTCGGGGTCCCCTTTATATAGGCAACGGATGTGACCGTTGGTCTTCCAAAATCCATCTAGTGGTTGAAAAAGCATTGATCTAATTTGATGGTTGAGAACAATCCCGCAAGAAAAACATGACTCTGATCTTTTCAGGTTTTTAAAGAAAATATTCGGATTTGAAGAAAACTAGAATCCGATCTTCATAAAAAACTTAGGAAAAATACTAGCAAGAAAAATATGATTACGAAACTATAAATAATGAAATCATAACTCTCGGATTGGCTAGAAACATTGTTCGTAATTGGTAAAATTATTCTTATAGAAAAAGAAATGTAAAAAAAAATTCATTATGAAAGTTTCAATACGAAAATCTCGTTACGAAAACTCCAGTCTGAAAATCCCCATTCCAGAAGTTCCAGTACGGAAAAAAAACAACATTCTGGAAGTTCTTATTCCACGAACTTCAATCCTAAAAATTTCAGTTCTGGAAATTCCCATTCCAGAAATTTAAGTTTCAGAAATTTCCATTTCGAAAACTTTAGTTCCAAAAGTTTTGAAAAACTAACTACAGAAAATTTAGTTATATTAATTTTTAAAAACATATTCCAAAAAAAAAATAGTTACAGTAACATTCAAATGTACTCCCTCTATGAAAAGGAGTTTATTACTGTTGGGATAATTGTTCAACAAGAAGTTAATGAAGAATTATTACCTTACGGTTATCATTTCTAACTTTTTTTTTAATGTATTCAAATCTATCAGAGGGTAATGATTTTGTTAAAATATTATCAAGTTGATCTTGCGTTCTGATAAACTGAAGAATGATATATCATTTCATTTTGATAATCTTTTCAAAATAGCTTTTGTTACCAGTCATGTGCCAGGAACATCCATTATCGATGTACCATGTATTGTTGTTAGCACTTCCTCTATTTTACTAAAAATAAGATAGAAATTAGACTTTTGGAATCCAAGCTTTCTTGGATCCGAGATTTCCAGACAACAAAATTTTAGGTACCCACATCTTCTTTGAAAAATATGCCTAATGAAAACCTAACGATTGGGTTTTATTTTAAGATTAGTTCTTTTCCCAGTAACCACCACATTGACACTTGGTACAAAATGGGGCACTTTGTGGAACAAAGTAGTTGTTACTAAAAATTGGTTTTGCATGGTTATAACCAAATCCAGATTTGTTTCTCAAAGTTCGTATTTGAGAATACATTTTATCAAAATTTTCCTTACCATGGGTAAAGTTTGATAATCACTTCTTTAAGGAAACAATTTCGGACATGAGTTTTATAACCAATTTTTTATCTTCAATATCATTATATTTAGAACTAGAGCTAGGCTCGAAGATACTTTTCTTAGAAATTACTTTTTCTAACTCTTTAATATCTTTGTTCATCTCGGAACTTACTACCTCATGATTTTTTGAAATATTTACAAAATCAGCATTTTCCCTATAAAGACCTTCAAAAAGATCCGATATTCCTTTTGTATGAATAGAATTCCTAGAGTTTTCCATATCATGTTTTTTATTGAGTTTAGAATTCTCAATTTGAAGAAGTTCAGAAAACCTAGAAACTTCTTCATAGGTAGGTAAAATATTTTCTTCATCAGAAGAGGATTCTTCATCAGAAGTGTTATAATACATACTATCATTAGAATTTAAAGAAACATTTGTCAGTGATTCAGCATTTCATACCTTATCTATAATGCAAAGATTGTTAATGGGTAATCTGGCTATAAGACCAAGATTCTTCTGTCCTGAAGATTCATAATCGAAAGATTCATCTGAAGAGTCACCACCACTGGAACTCCAGGTTTCATTTGCATTCAGAACTTTCTTAGTTTTGGTTTTGTAGTACTTATTTCAATTTCTCTCAGAATTCCTTTCTTTACTTTCTTTCTTTTTGAGAAAAGGGAAATCCGTTCTAACATGTCCATCTCTCTTGCATTCATAACAAGTGACTTCTCTATCTTTCCTATCTTTCCTTTCCTTTTTCTTATACTTGGATTGGAAATTTCTCTGGACAACTATCTTGTTCATCCTTCGAGCAAGATTTTCTAACTCATTCTATGAGATTTCACTTTCACTAGATTTCGATTGAATTATAAATTTCTTATACTTAGATCTAGTTACTCTCTCAGGAGTCTTAGCTTTCATATGATTTGATGTTGTTTTAAAAGAAATAGTACCATTCCCAATATTCTTCTTGATGATTTCAGCATCTCTCTTCATTCTTGGTTCATGTTGGAGAAGAGTTCTAAATAACTCATCGAGAGAAATTTGAGTGACTTTCCTGTTCTCATCTATAGCTGTTCTCTTTGAATCCCACTCATTGGGCATAATATCAATTATCTTATCCACAAGAGCTTCATCATCTAAACCTTTTTCTCCCACAGACTGTAAGCTGTTGACTATAGTCATAAGTCTCTGTTGAGCTTTGCAGATTGGTTCTCCATATGGAAAATTGAATCCATGATATTCATCTCTAATCATAGCTCTCCTTGTCTCAATCACTTTAGAAGTGCCAAAGTCTGTAACCTATAACTTCTTCTGGATACAATTAGAGTCTTAAAAAGAAGAAATTTGGCTATATATATTTCTAGTCATTGAACATAGTAGAGTATTGTGTACCTTATAATTGAGTTGATACTCTTTCTTTTCCTGGTTAGTGAAAGTTATAACTTCCTTATCCGGAATTTTATAATCGCTAGTAAGCATAACGAAGTTGTCCACTCCAGTATTGATAACAAAAGTCTTCATTCGATATCTCCAATACTCATAGTCATGACCATCAAAGATTGGTGGTCTTGTAGGATTTAGATTGTCAATAGAACCAACATTGACTCCTTCTATTCTAATAAAATCTTGGAAACCAAACTAGTTTGTATATACAGTTCATAACCACAATGTTCGGAATGAAAAAGTTCCGAATGAAAAAGTTTGGAATGATAAAGTTCGGAATGAAAATGTTCAGAATGATAAAGTTCAGAATGGCAATGTTCCGAATGACAAAGTTGAGCAAGGAAAACATTTATGTTAGTATAAGTTTTTCAGAGACCTCCTCTGATACCAATTGTAGGATCGAAATAATGATGTAGATGCTCCATATACAAGAGGGGGGGGGGGTGAATTTTACACTTCAAAAATTCCTTTGGAACCATTAATGTTGGTTACAGATAACTATGTTTTATTTAGACAAGGAAAAAACTAATTTTAACAAAGTTAAACTAAGAAAATTCACAACACCTCTAATCACCAACTGGAGAATTGGAACCAAATTTTACAATATAAGATTCTACCTTATAGTGTATAGAATCTAAACTAATCAGAGTACAAGTGTATGGAAATATAAGAAGGTTATACTTTCCATACAATAAAAAATTTGCAGTGGAAAAACAAGTAGTAAAACTACAAGTAACAAAATATAAGTCTTTAAACCCAAATAGAAGGGTATCCGACAACCTTGGATAAAGGTCCCTTGATTTATACATTCAAGCAAGTCTGCCTTACCCACACCAGGGTAAGCCCTTGATACGAAGATCGGAATCTCTGTCCTGCTATCCCTGCAAGCCCTCAACTTCATGGTAGTTGGAAACACTGTCTTCCTCAGCAAGGAAGCCCTCGAACATCAAGGTAGTCGGAACCTCTGTCTTCCTATCCTTGGAATTCCTCGAATGTAATCACCAACATTCAGAGTCACAAAAAGTAATCTGAACGAGCGGTTCAGTACACACAAGGCATGAAAAGCTTCTCTCTATAGGAATCACCTTAATAGTGTGTGCTCTCTAGATCAATCAACTTCACAATGAGCTCTTTCAAATGAGATCCTATTTATAGGCAAAATTCCAACGGTTGGCTCCCTCTTCCAACAGTCATATTTTCCATGAAATTCGGAGGTACCTGTACACGTGTAACTCAACCAATGGTTAATTAGAAACATAATAGACGTCATCTTTTTATAACAAACCATGTATAACGGAATTCATGACATTGTTTTGAAATGAAGAATATGTAAGTAAAAGCTAATCAATTTTTCGGAGTGTAATCAAGTCAAATGTTCGGATTCTAACCAAAAATGAAATTTAGAGTCTATGTTAAGAAATGTTTGGATTCTATTTTATAGGAATTCAGAGTCTGGTTTCACAGGAGATCGGGATCTGAACATGCAGAGTTTGGAGTCGAACTACTTAAGAGTTAGGAGTCGAACTTCATAAGAGTTCGGTGTCGAACTGTTTAAGAGTTCGTAGTCGAACTGCTTAAGAGTTCGGAGTCGAACTGCTTAAGTGTTCTGAGTCGAACATCATAAGAGTTCAGAGTCGAACTGCTTAAGATTTTGGAGTCGAACTGTTTAAGAGTTCGGAGTCGAACTACTTAATAGTTCAGAGTCGAACTGTTTTAAGAGTTCAGAGTTGAACTTCATAAGAGTTCAGAGTTCAACTGCTTAAGAGTTCAGATTCGAACTGTTTAAGAGTTCGGAGTCCAGAATTCGGATTGGAACTGCATTATAGTTCACATCCAGAATTCGGATCCTAAAAACAGAATGCTCCAAATCTTTACATTATATGGATCCGGGAAAACCTTATTGACTCGACAATTAAAACAAGAACTAACAATCTCATAGAACTCACATAAGATCACAACCACATCAAAATGAAAAAAATCACACAAAAAATCGAATACATAATTTTTATTTTATTATTTAAATCATTTTCCAGAGTCTATGTTTATCAATAAATTCATCTTTCACTTACTCTTTTTGGTGTACTAAATATTCATTATCATCCCATTTATTTTTGGTAGATAGACTCTATTATATTTCTTGAAAAGTAGTTTTTATTTAATCATTAAACTTTTAATACAAACATCCCATCATAAATTAGCTCATTAAACCTAACCATTTTAAATTATTAACACGTAGTATTAATTCAATTAATACTAGGTAAAATATAAAAGAACCAAACACACAACATAAGTACAACACCACAACCCAACTATCACATCCACATCATTTTATAGACACATATATTTTCTGAGGCCTACTACATAACCATACCAAAACCAACATCATAACCCCAATGCACTACTTTACGGTAACAAGAATCTTAGCCACACTACCCAACCACATATTGACCACTTCCACCACACACATAATAATATATCAACATCACATTACATCAATCCCATGGACATAATCCAAAATCCATCGCACACATCATAATATATATCACAACCTAACACATTTTTAGATTTAAAAAATAAATTGGAACTTATTCAGTTTCACTTCTTTATTTAAGGGAGTTATCACACAAGCCATGAGATCCTGGGTAATCCATTAAATTATCTGAATATATGTGGTTAGTCGATTATTTGTGATGATATTAAAACAATATGAAAATATTATGGTTCAAGAGGAAGTTGTTGCAGCATAATCATTCCACAAACATACATGGTTTCTATCCAGTTTTTGAAACCGTAAAAAATTATCATAACAAATCAATTTTATTCAGTAAAAGTATATAAGATTATACATTAATTTCCTAGGTTACAATAGATTCAATATAAACTAATTAAATAACTTTTTAAATATAGTTACAAACATTTTCAAAAGTGTTAACAATAATATTAACATCCTACATGATAAATGTAAGGAGAACCAAAGGATGTTCAACATTAAATGGAGAATCAATTTTCCAAGACAAGATTCACCAAAAACAGAGGCATGTGTATAGGAGGAAGACATATATTTGGAAGTGAGAAATCTAATCGGCTACAAATAATATTTTAAAAATCTATGGAAGAAGGATATAGAACCTCTCATGTCAAGGGAATGAATAATTAACGAGCCAAGCGATTGTTTCACCCTTAGAATGATTATATCCAGAACTATCAGGATTGGAAATGGTTTTGTTGACATTTTATGGTAAAACTCATTAGAACCATGTGTTTTAATCGTTTTAAAGTTCAAGGGAACTTTTAGAAAATAAGGATATTATTAACCTCATTTTAAATGGTTTAAAGAACATAATTATTGAATTTATACCCACTTTTTATCATAAAAGGTGTCAAAAGAGAGAAAATATTCTTTTTAGATAAATATAAAATTCCAGAACAATTGATTACAATTGGAAATGACAACCCACTTGAATGAATTTCCCCTAGAATTACACCCTACTAGAAATAAAACACCACCAAAATAATAAGCCGCCAGAATGACACACCCATAAAAGGACACATCGCTTGAATGTCACACCTCCAGAACGACATGCTGCTAGAATGCCACACCACTAGAACGACGCCCCAAGGGAACAACACACACTAACAATAGCATGCCTCTCGAATTACATGATTCCATAAATGAATCATTTCTATAATAACATGCTGACATAAGGAAAAAATTACAAAAGGATATGTTGGAAGAATGATATTCCTTATGAATAAAACACCTCGAGAATAAAATATAGCCAGAATGACATGTCATGAAAATTACATGCATACATGATAGTAAGAAACTAGAAAAACACACTGCTTGAAGGACAAGTCACCCTTAATGACAACCCGTGAGAACAACACATCACCTTAAGACACACCGTCAGAATGACATGCCACTAGAATGAAACTCCACTAGAAGACACACTACCTGAACGAAACACTACTTTAAAGGAGATGCTGCCAGAAAAGACATTCCACTAGAATGACACATGGATAGAATGAAATGATTCCAAAAATGATACACTGCCAAAATGACATAGTTCTAGAATGACACATAACTAGAAGGAATGTTCGCCTGAAGGACATGTCTCTAGAGCGACACACCTCTCAATGGAACGGCCTCTATAACAGCATACTTCAAGAATGAAATGCTTCCAGAACAATATAATACCAAAATGAAACTATTCCAAAATGAAACACCATTATAATGACACACCTCGTCAATGAAACGTCTTAGAATAAGATCCATCTTGAATGAGATGCTGGAAGAATGGAACATAGCTAGAATGACCTGTACCCAGAATGACACTCCACCAGTACCACCCGCTTCCAGAATAACACATAGCCTGAATAACATACAGATAGAATAACATGCCACTAGAATGATATTCCATTATAATTAGACACAGATAGAAGGAAAAATCCATAGAAACAACACTCTTCCAGATAGACATGCACCTTGGATAACACGCATCAAGAATGACATGAGGCCAGAATGACAAGCCACCATAACAACACGATTCTAGAAATTAAACACCAATATTGAGACATGCTGACTGAATAACATTCTACTCAAATGACTTCATTCTAGAATGATGTGCATCCATAAATAACCCAAATCTAGAAATGTATGCTACCAGAATGATAGGATGCCAGAATAACATCACTCCAGAACGACCCACCACTGGAAAACAAAAAATTTGTAAAATTGTAGGAATGAAACACAGTCGGAATGAATCACTTGTTCCAAAAAACACCAAGACTAGATATTCAAACCTCATATACCATAATTTTCACAAAATAATGGGAAGGAAGATCTAGGATGTTTAAATTATTTATTTATATTTGTGTCATTACTAATTCATGTGATAACAAAAATGTAAAATATTGGGGATTAGTTTTCATTAAATGGAATCATATGAGTCATTATTTTGATAATTCATAATCCCATATATATTTCTATTTATTAAGATTATTTTTTTAAGATTAATGTTTCTGAAAAATATTCCTTTAAATATAATAAATCATTTCAATTCTGAATTAATATATATTTAAATCACTAAAAATAATTTTAAATCTAGAAATGTTTGATGTTACAAATAAACCAAGCTGAAATAGAGTAATTTTTAATGTATATCAAAATTGTATAGCGATAACTATTCACACACAAAAATATAGTAGTTTATTATAATAAGTGTGTAAATATAAATACTAATACACAAGGGATGAAATTTTTTGTTATATGAAGAACAAAAAGGATGATGATCCCAACCTCTAGGATAGTGTGTTATTTCTTTTTTGTCTTTTTACAATGTGATCATAGTGCCTATGATTATGATTTTACATTATACAACCACATAGTTTTTATTGTAAATTACTTCGGTCAAGACATTGTTTTTGATGATGTAAAAAGGTACGGATAAAGTCCTTAGAAATTGTAAATAATGAATCTGTGGGGATAATAGTGTTGATTTGGATAGTTATGATCGATTAGGTTTAATCTAAGAAACTAATTCTTTTATATAATTTTTTGTTCATCCTTTTACCTTAGGATAATAAAAATAAGTTATTGTTTTATGAATTTGGAAATAAATTTATTAACACAATCTATTTTTGATATTTCTGAATATTTATCTAAATTACCTTTCATTGATTACTATTTATACTATATTTTTTATTATATAATTTTTTGTACTTTTTTACATTAAAATTGTTATTAATTTTTCACATATTTCTGATTTTATACTTTTTTATTTCTTCCACCACATATAGTTTGTATTTTTTTTTCTATTTTCATGATAATGTAACTTTATTATGTTGGGAAATTATTTTAATTCGAATTTTTAAATATTCAATTCACCAAAATCATGAGTTTTCTTTTTTGGTAAATCTCCTCATAGACATCGAGGGGTGTATATATGAGTGGTTTAGAAAAAAATAGTATTATTTCCCTAAATCACCCAAAAAATATGAATATTTTATCTATAACATGACATGTGACCAACTGTATTTGGAAATTAGTTATATTATATCAAAAAAATACAACAAAAAATGTAGCTTCTTTATATTTGAATATATATATATATATATATATATATCTCACAGGACAATTTTTCATGACATTTGTATCTCTACCTAACTGATAAGTTATCTATTAATATTTAATGACTATATTATTTTCCTAGAATCATTTTAATTATTAATTAAAATTTAAATAACCACCCTAGTAAATGAATATTTTATCACCCAAAACATTTCCTTATTTATCAATATATATATTATTTTTATAGCACTCCCTCATAAATATCAAAAACCATAATTGAACCTTTCAATTGAAGTCTCTAATTCTATTTTTTGGAAAAAAACACTACAAAAAATATTTTTAGTACTTTTGATAAGTAATCATATCAGCTGTTCAAAAAATTAAAAAACATATTCTAGAAAAAAAATTCTTTTGAAATAAATCAATAAAATTAGATATCCTAGATTCCATAATAATTTAATATATAAAAATTATTATATTCAATTTTTCCAAAATTCCATGTTTTCTTTCAGCCAATTCTAAAAATTATATCTGAATATAAAAGGATCCTAAAATCCTTGATTTTGAGAATAAACTATATCTTTTTATAAATAACTAATATATTTTAAAAACACACCTGATGGGTAAATATTTAATAATTTATCATTGGGACCAAATGTTAATAATTCTTAAAAAATGATACATAAATAAATAATTATATTAATTAGAAGGTATTTGAGAATATTATCGAATAATAAAATATAAAAAATTATAAAGATCAATATCCTATAACTGCGCTCTTAAATATATCATTCAGATGCTAGAAAAATGACATTGGAATCTTGATTTATCTATACATGGTTTAAGATCATCAATCATATTTTTTATTATCAAATACTCAAATAGCAAGTACAGATAAATCCAAAATAAAATTATTGTAGAATAAGTGAGGTAATGCATACTTAATGTGTGATAGTGGAATATTTACATATAAATTGGGAAAATTTCCTCTTAGAGTTTATTAGGTGACATGAATAATATATAAATATAAAAACTAATGATATTATACTATATGATAACTAATAATTCATTTTAATCATGAAATGTTTTTATAATAGTTATCCTAAATATGTGACTGGATCATCCATAAAAGCATAATACTTAGTAAAAATACATTACATATTGATAGTTCACATAATGATATTTGAGCCTAAAGCCTCATAAAACTTCCATATTCAGTCGATATCCCACCAAATTTTAAGATTAATATTATATACCAGATTGAGAAAGTTTAATAATATTTAATTTCCATGGATATGTACATTATCAATATAAAATTAAATAATATAGTAATATATTTATATTTATATAAAATTGGAAGAATATATATAGGGAGTTGGTTTTCATCCTTGGAATAAACCATTAATTTTATTAATGTATAAGATTAGCTATTGATATATTACCATACATCAGGGTAGCCTGCAATAAATTATTAAAATTACATATATACCTCTATTTTCCTTATTGTTTATGTTATAATTCCTTATGTCATATCCACTATGTTGTAAATTTTTTCATACTCACTATAATTAAAATGCATATGAATACTATAACAACTTCTTACCTCATCATCATCCATGGAATTGAACATAACCATTTCACACAAAATATTAATTTTCAAAAATATTTCCAATACTATTTTAATAATACTTAATTTATATAACTATTAATCCAAATTTTCTATTGATTCATTGTATACTTTATAAATGAATTTATATTTACCAAATTTATATTATCTTCTTTTATTTTGAAGTTAATATTTATAAATATGATGATCCAGAAAAAAAATATTTTATTTAAAATTGAATAATAATCAATAAAAAAACCATTAAATATGTTTTTATAGTGGAATACATTTTTATTTATTAACATTTATGTTTTTAATTTTAACAAAATATAATTTATTATTGAAATTATCAATATGCACATTTGCGTTATTTCCATTTTCGATAAATATTAATCAATATTATAAATATTAATACTTCATTAGTTATTGATTATGATAATATTTTTCCATTTATATTAAACCATATTATATAGTGATAAAAATAAAATAATGTATTATTATAAAATAATGTATATACATTTATTCTAATGGAATAACATAGATTTCAATATCATTTTAATTAGATAAAATAACTATACTAAACATGTAGATAATTTATATCACTGTAATGTTTTTATATAATTAATTTTTTCTTGTTTAACAATGACTGGTCCCTTATCCCTAAAATTTAGTTTCATTGTGAACCTAAAAATTAACTTCATCAATATATGTTATGATGTCTTAAAAAACAATTTATTTTATTTTCCATAAATAATGAACAATGAAATTTAATAAAATATATAAAAAATTCAGGGTCTTTAATATATTTATATTTTATATCATTATCTCCGATTAAAAATTGATTATAAATAGAACTCTTTTTATTTCCAAAAGTGAATATTCCATAATCCTCTTACTCTAGTTTCAACATTTTTGAATCTGATGCATTTTTATGATTTATAACCCTTTACATTTAATATTATATATTACTACACATTATATTATTTTTTATACATAACTTAAATTATAGTATAAATATTTTCACATATAATATTTATCTATAGATGACATTTTGACTAAATTTGTTTTCACTTTTGGTCTTCTCTTGTTACTCACTGGATTATTTCTATTCTTTGATTATTTTCTTGAAATGTAATATTTTTTTCATTGAATCCATTATTTCAATATATTTTATACGAATATATCAATCAGCTTCCATCACCCAATTTCCATACAATAAAAAGTCTATTTATGGGGATTACCATTTTTATTTCAAAATTTAATGATGAATCATTCTCTTAATTTAATTTATTTTTATAGTAGAGTAATTTTACATCCCCGTATCAATACATATTTTTCATCATTAAATTTATAGATCAATTATAATTATCCTTTAAAACATATGTATGATGAATATTTTTTCCCTCTAAAAAATATAAATTTCATGAATTATAATTTTTTTTCTTTATGTATTGTATACATCTAATAGACCCAACTGGGACAACACATAATCTCACATAAATTGTCCCACCAGAATTCACAAAGAACATTCAGAGATTCGACTGTATGGAAAAATAACATGGCTCTTGTACAAACAATCATTAGAATGATTTCACCATGAACAACCATATGATAATATTAAAAATATCAATGTATCCCAAATTATATTCAAAAAAATACATCACATGAAAATACAATCAAATCAAATTGGTAGTATTCAATAACTAGATAAAAATGTCCAAACAAAAAACTAAAATATCTCCAATGTGGAAGTTGAAAAAACTGATTGTTCCATATCCTCGTTAACATGTGTCACCACCATCCCAATCCACTAAAAGGAAACATGTTCTAGGGTATTGATCCTCTATAAAATAATCTCCCATTTACCGATATCCTACGAATCCAAGGCTTAAAAAGATTAATGGAAATAGATTGGTGTGTTTACGGAATCTCAGTTTGATACAACAAAAGAATATGTATATTGTCTATACACATGAATCCATATGTTCTTGTATATATCAAAATTTTAAATCATTTAGAAAAAAATTAATTTTACATAGAAACTCACAATTTGGTTTTATTTTCCAAACATTACAAAATTAAAGAAAAAATGAAATATGTCATAAAAATATATGGCATTTATAGATAATGAAATTGGGTTTGAAGAATTAAAATCCACATCACATTGGAAAATAATCATATCAAATAAAAATTGATTAGATGTGTCCACAAAATACCAAGGGGAAATCCAATACACATGGGTGTACACAGATAAAAAAGAAAAAAACACAATCCAAAATAGTTGAATCTTAATTCTATAAACTTAAGGTCCCTCTTAAAATCCATATAATAGATCTAAAAAATCTTGAGAACCTACCATAGAGATAGATTACTCTACTAAATCATTAACTTTTTTGGTTTTTACCATACCCCATGGTCTTCCCAATGTGCTGTTATAATTTCATTCAATTCAATAAAATAAATTTTTATTTCATAAAAATTTCAAAAGGAAAACAGATTTCATTTCCATGATAACATTTCATAAAAAATTATATAGTGATCATACAAGATTTCCAATATAAAATAACTGATTTTAAATAAAAACCATAATTGATGATTTTTATTGAATAAATCATGTGTGTCCAGGAGGTTTCTAAAAAAGATCATTTATAAAACATTCACAAATTATTCAAATATTAAATTTATCAATCTTATATTTCAAATAACTTTTTTTTCAGAAATTATAACAAAAGGGAATTCTATGAACATAAGTTATTTAATGATATAGACTATATGATGGAGACATAAAACTCAAAATTAATTATAATAAATATTCTATCATAACCACTAATAAGATAGGAAGTGATTATATTCTATAGAACCAAGATCTGAGGGAAAAATGAAAAATTAAACATTTCCATGATTTATACCTTGATATATCCTTTTAATAATGAATCACATCATGAATAAGGGAATAAATTTATTAGGATGTCTCTATCTAATTCAATTATAATTGGAAAAGATCCATGCATTCAATCAACTTGAGGATCCACCAACAATATGTGTGAGAGATCCAAAATTGTCACCAAGGATCTTCAAGACCAACGATAATTTTATTGTTGTAAAATAAGAAGGCTTAAAGGAATTTAATAAAAAATACTGGATAAATTGACATATTATCCCTTACTAATCTACTTTCCCAATGGTATCACAAAATTTTAGCTAGACATCCACAAGATTTTTGGAGGGTATAGGGAGTGATCATGTACATATAAGTCTCCCACTAGATTATATGGGAATTTTAACTGGTTGGAAAATGAATCCTATAATATTTTGTGCTATATACAGTCATAAATGGGCTAAATCATTACACTTATAGCCAATATTATGGCCTTCCATTAGAAAAAACAAGCCCAAAACCATATCTTGACACACAAATGACATAAAAACTGAAAGGGAAAAGACCAAAGATACATTTTACTTGATTCCATATATATTAGGGTGGAATGTTTAACTAACATATTTTATTTTAATCCCTAGAAGTCCCCATAATTATTAACTTGAATTGAGATAACACTATTTCTACAACACCAACTCCTTTCACTGCAATGTATTCTGGTTTTCCTTAAAACCTTTCTATTTCATTTGATTAAATGTAAGAATGTATCTTGAAAAAAAATCCAATCCTATTGGTCTAATATTTTAGTAGGCCATTTATAAATTAATATTTCACTTTCAATCTTACCATTATACAACTAGATTATATAACAAGAGTCTAGTTTGTTCAACTTCAGTTAAGAAACATGGAAGAAATCATGATTAGTAGTAAAATGAGAAGGTATATATATTTATAAGTGACCTTACTTTGTAACTACACAATCTAAAATGTGTAAATATATTATGTTGCTGACATACCATTGCTCTTCAATCATCTATGTAAAAGACAAGGTGAAACTCTGATGAATAATTGAAAAAATATCTTAAATTAAAATGGATGATGTTGTAGATTAGAATATTATTTTTTGATAATCTCTAAAATAGTTAGCATATACTAGATAAAATTATAATTATAATTAATTTTCTAAATGAATCATGGAATAACCAGGGATCATTCTATGATCTCTTATAAATAATTAGTAAATTTTATGAACCCTACATACAAAACCACAAATAGATATATCTAGATAAAATTATGATGAATATTATTCTAGAGAAACACCACTAATGGAATATGTTTCTCCCCTAATACATTAATGTAAATCAAAAAATCATATTCTATATCTTCATGAATCTAAATGGCTCGCTCATTTTGGTAATCCATGATGAGATAATATGATGGGATCATCTTCAACTAATTACCCCTTAATATTGATAATCCCATCCAAAATGGAGAAGTTAAGAGTAGTTACCAATCAGAAGTAACATCCCATGGATGAACATGGGGTATAAAAATACCCCATAAAAATGTTAATAAGGTTTCCCACCTTTATTAAATACTTTATAAATAAGGAAAACAATGATTTCATGTTATGATCAATAAACATCCATATCACATCACATCCACTATGATTATATTATATAACAATCAAAAAGTTCATGGATACCTAAATGTATTTCCATAGTTGAATGGGTAGTGGAATCTAAAAACAATTTGGCCTTTGATGTTCAACATTAATTCTCTGACACTTATGGTGAAAATTCAAGAAATCTATAAATGATTTCTTCCATCCTCTCCACCAATTATAACATAGTAGGCCATGATAAATTTTATAAGTTGTATGGTTCATGGACTAATTGGATCAAGGATCATTATCTAGAAATTAATTTCTCAGATTCACTTGAATGTTCATCTGACCTATGATGTGAAGCATTCCATTGGGAGGCTGAGACCAGCCAGCCATGGTTTACCTACATGATGAATCCTACTATATCACATTCACTCAATATCCAAAAAATATCATTGTCTAATATGATAATCTATAGATTATATCACCAAACTATTAAATAATAATACTTATATGTATTTTATCCCTTAATATTAGTAATTATAATCATATAATATCATTAAAATTTATTAATTCCTTAATTCCATCACTACCTGAATTAGTAATATTATGATCAAAACATATGTACCCACAATTCTAATTTTTGTGGTGTATGCAATATAAAAATCAGTGGTCATAAGTTACTCCACCCAATATGTATATCTTATTTTCATATTCTTCTTTGTGAAGATATGATTCATGATCCTATGGATTTTTAGAATTTATACTACTCCCTAAAGAGTTAATGGAACCACATTTTAAGTTTTTTCATCACCACCACCAATAATAGATCATGAATGGTGTAGTTCTTCTAATGAGGGAAATATTTATGTATTCCATAATATATAACATGACTTTCCTGCATTATAAAAACACCCATACTCATCTATGATGAATCATAGTGTAAATCATAACTAAAACCTTGCTATGGAGTAATGTATACAGGTGTTCAAGCCAAAATCACTTTAACTCCTAAAATGATATACAACACTGATCAATCCCAATAATCATAATAATTTTATGGGTAAATGCCGACAAATGATATAGACATATAGATAATTTGTGAAAAAATATATTTTCTTCATCATCTAATTCAATAAAACAATACATCTCAAACACATTTCTCGAATGATCCTAATGCATTATTTCTCAATTCTCATCGGGACCCACATAGACACATTTCATAGAAATCACATGGCCCCGAAATATGACCTCTTGAATCAAGAATTGAAATTTGGATTGCATTATGTAGATATGGTTCTCCTTTAATATATCTAGGGAGATATTAAAATAATCACCATGATCATGCTCTGATCAAGAATAATGAAGGATATCATCCACAAGAAACCTATGAGATAATCCAAGAATCAATGGATGATCTAGTTCATTAAGGAAATAAATACCATGGGATTTTTTGTGTAGACAAATGAAATAATAAAATAAGTATAAATTTCATACATTATCATGAATTAAATTTTCTTAATATAACCATTTTTTACCATTTACATATTGAACACCTATTTCATAACAATTTTTGATGACCACTAGTTTCCAGTGAGCTGATAAAAATGTTTATCACATCAGCCAATGTGATTTTTTTCATGACCATATCGTAGTTGAGATTACATTATTCAACATATATTTAGATACTCTAATGTTACATCTCTTCACTGAGTACTAGATATTTCTATGGTCAAATGATTGGATTCATAAATCCTTTAGCCTCATGATCATCAAGAGGATTATTTAATTCTTTAAAATTAGTGAGTTAAATATGTTTAAAATGTAATTAAATTTACAATGTACCTAGTAAAATTCCTATAGTAATGTCATCATCCATATGAGATAAAAGGGTTTAGATATCATTAAAGGAATAGTGATACTCACTCACCTCTATAGGAAGATAGAAAAAAAGATTTAAATAAATAACATAAAGAATCAGATCTGAAACATTGTTTTAGAATATCTCTACACTATAAGAATAATGACAAACCATCCATGATTCAGGATCAACGATGCTATACAATACATCAGTTTCTCCATTAGATGAAATAATGTAGACCCAATTATGAAAGAAATTGGTCCATAAATTATATATTATATTCTAATCTATTCTTATGATGAGATCATATTTCACATAATATAGTACAATAGAATTTCACATGGTTTTTTGATTATTTACCATCATAAGGCAATTGGAACATGAAAACATCTTTTACAGATTTTTCTCCAAAGGATTGGAAAGACCCATAAATAAAGCTATAAGATCGGACCACAAGGTAAATACAATAATAAACATAGATGATATAAAAAACTAAGTCTCACCTATTTCAAATAAACTCATATGAATATATGATAGAATAAACACCATACATATCATGTTAGAAGGTCCTACTTATAACTCCTCCAGTTCACACTTCACAAAAAATTGATTCCAATGTCATTATTACCTTTCATTGCAACTAGAAAATCACTTATGGAAAGTGGAATAGATCTCACAAATTTTTTCACATTAGATCTTAATGGATAGACCTTGTAGATGGTTAATATTCTCTACTAGCTTCAGTTTCTCTCTCAAAAAATGTATGAATATTTCCAAATATCCCAACCATGGTACATATGTTAGGTTTCACCGTAAAATCATTTTTTGGTTTCGCTTTCCCCCACACTAGTAACATCCCACCGATCCCTACCCGGACACCCATTGTGAACTCCATCCACTACCATGTAACTTATCACATCATTTCCTCATCAAACTTGAATATTAACTATATAAACCAATTATTTTCATGGATTCCTCATAGATTCCTTTATTCATATCTATGTTTACCACAACCAAGGATACCATATCTATAACCTCTATGATGGGGGTTAGCCACATAATCCACATAAACCAAATATCTATCCACACAACCATGTAGAAACTCCATGCCTCGATATATTTATTTGAAACAGTATCAAACAAAATGTTCACGAACCAAAAAATGGATTATCATACTCCTTGATTTTAATATATTTGTGTTATATAGTAATGAAATAATGTTACTTTACTATTATATTTGTCTCAGGATAGAAAAAATTGTTGAACGATTCGATAAATTTAGTATTGGTGATATTTTCATGCAACATATTTTACACAATAAATTCCCACACATTCATTCATTGTCCATTAATAATATAAATGGATAAAGAAATCATAGTTTTTTCTAGAATTTTCATGAATTTGATAATTAGATCAATCCAATAGATAAATTATTATGATTAATAAGGTACATTTACAATTATACAAATCTATAAATATTCAATAGTTAATTATAATACATGATTCAACATCCATTTGAGGCCAATATTGGTGTAATAAAATATGTACAGGGAAATTCAAAATATAATTTCCACAAAAGCTGAATCAACTGGATTATTTATCCAACGGGGACATCTATGAAACATCATATATTATACTTGGAGATTATTTTCTTAAATAATCTATATTCTATTAAACGACAAGAAAAAAATGATTTATAATATAATTCAAATTATTTTAAAAAAATTATAATTTATTTACCTTTATCCAAATGGGTAAAATTTAAAAAAGTATTCTGGGAAACTATTAACTTAATATGGAAACTCAAGGATCCTAAATAAATAGTACTGGTCAGGAACAATCTATCAATACCTCCCTAGTCCTAGAAAAAATTTGTCCCCCAATCTACTAATAACATGTAAACACAATATTGTGATAAAAACATTGTAATATGATTTAAAATTATTCGCTAACATTAATACCAATTTCTAATAGACTAACTCGGTTCATCACATAATTTCAACCAATTTTGAGTGCTACAATGCTAGAAGAACATTACCAATCACAGTAGTTATTTGAAAATAACCATGGTTTTACATAATTAAATGTGGGTATGATTACACATTCATTATACATACGGGAAGAATGAAAAAATCATAGTATCGAAGAAGATATAAAGAAATACCTCATGTTTTAAAACAACTAAACAATAATGATATCATCCTAAAAATTTTATAGAAGGATAAAGATGAAGAAACTAAAATCCATGAACATGGAAACTGAGGCAACCCATGGGTATATCTCATCATATAAATATGTCACTATCATAACAACCCACTAGATGGAAACATGATCCCATAGAGAGATCGTCAAAATGAAAATCTCCAATGTATAGGTATCCTGAATAAAAAATGATACATATTCCAAAATTAAAATGTATGGTGTGATTAGTATATGTAATTTTGATACCACAAAGAAGATCATAAAATTTATATCCTCATGCATTCATCAGTTTATCTACAAAAAATATTTCTAATTTTTTTCCAAATGATAACGTTTTATATATAATACCAACCATTGTTTTTCTTTTCCAAAAACATGTCATATTAAAATATATAAGTTAATATTAAAATACTATTATAAAAATTTCATTAGATGGTGAATTAAATAGGTTTCAAAAAACAATATCCATAATAGTTGGGAAAATAATAAAATGATATAAACAAGCTTGTAATGTGTCAATAAATAACCAAAGAGAACTCAATAGTATGAGGGAGTAAAAAAAGAATTTAAACATAGAAACCGTACTATGAAGAAGTGTATTCTAAGTATATGAACCATGATTCCATGGTAAAGGATACCCACAAGATCCATGTCACCAAGGGAACCTAATATAATGATGTATTATTCCTCAAGGTATTTAATTTTTTTACTTATCTCCTCATAGACCAAATTCATCTCAATGTTTGAACATATCATCATTATGTTCTAGAAACCAAATTCATATTTCATAATCATCATCCAATAAAAAAAATTCTTTTTAATGGAATATTTATAATAAAATAAGTCAATAGTGATGTTTCCCCATATCCAATTGTAAAAATACATTTCCATTTCAAAATCATCTATATGTATTTATAACAAATACATCCTGAGAATCAAAATGGTTTTCAAAGAAAAAGACATTTAAATAAAACACTCACATATCCATAAATGATACGATGCATTAATAATGTATTTCAAATTAAAATGTCATAAATAAAATTATAATGGGATTATAAAAAAACGCATTCCATTTTTTTAGCATAAGATATATACAACTACCTCATGGGAAATGAGAAAAAATTAACATCCACACTGGTTATGGGAGAGGAATATTTCTGATTGTTTTAATGGAAATAATGTCAATAATGGATTTCCATGCCATGATAAGAGATATAATCTCATTAAAAATCTAATGCTTGGTGAATAAGAGAATAAAATTGAATATAATGAACCTTACTCATCAAACTATAATCTAATGAGATCCATGATATAAATTTGAATGATTGTCCATTAATGGGAAAGTAAGATATCAAAAATAATCACTAATGATACTTTAAACAAATATTAATTTTACAATATTTAAGAGAAGAGTATTAAGGGAATTAAATAAATAGTATGGGATAAAAAAAAAATACTATCCCATACTAATACAAAAACCTCGTGGTTTCACTAGAGATCCATTGGAAATCTACTAGTTAGCTAGCGGTCTAATGGTTAGATAGTGGGTGCAGGCAGTGGGCTTGAACATACAGGTCTCCAACCAGCCCACCAGTTAATGTGATGGTATAACAATAACAATCTCATAAGGCTTGAATAAAGTTTCATTGATAGATAAAAATCATCCAATGTTAAAACAAAAAGGAAAATTCTTCAGAAGAATCTCATAATAAACTCTAACCCACCTAGAAATTCCCAACTCAATACCCAAAGTCATCATAGAATCTTGAAAAATAATTAGATACATAGGGCGACCATAATAGTCATACTTAATAGTGGGATACCCAAATCATCATGTACACATGTGATAAGAGAATGATAATGAACCATTTAACAAACAAAATAACGGACATGATACCATACATTTATTCTAACTAAACGTGGCTTATCCGAGTATCACTCTCAAAATAACACACCCAATATAATAATATAACTATGAAATAATAATAAATAAAGTTAATCGCTACCTCATCACCATAGATTTTCTGCACTCATTCCCCAATTTCAAGCATCATATGGTCTCATCCCTTCCACACATAAAAATTTGCATCACATCACAACCCACCAAGAAACTATGAGGACACACATTAATCACATCACATCACATTAAACCTCTAAACACCTGGTCCACACATCACAAACAGAACCAAAGGTAGTGGGTATCATGATTTTTGGGGACACAAAACTCATTCTCTCTTCCTACCACAAATTATCCCCAACAAATATCACATCACCAAAAATCATGTCCCTCCCACAAACACTTGGGCGAACACATCACATCTCACTCATAAAAACCTAGTCCAACACATCTCATCTCCCAATAGAAACCTAGGCTAACAAATCATATCTCTCCCATAGATACCTAGGAAACACATCCCATCTCACCCATGGACAAGTAGGAGACTCATCACATCTCCCACATGAACACCTGTTTGAACATCCCTACTATTTGAAGAGTGATGGTTAAGGGGTATTCAACCATATGTATCACCACCATCCTTGATGTTTGGAGAAATCAATGGAACTCAACACCTCTGAGAATGGTAAGCTTATCGATCTCGAGTGGGGTGAATATAAGAAAACATAAACATACATCATAAAGAGATTGACCACAATAAAAATGTATGGGTTCATATAAAAAACTCTGGTTCACACCACATCACCACTACATGTCACACATTAACTATCAAAATAGCTCCCACCAATATATGAAAAACCATGCATTTACCACACAACAATTTTTTTTCCATATTCATCATACATGTTTAACCAAATTAATTCATTATTTAATTCAACAGACTCCATCATCCATACCATTATATCTAATTTAAATCCAAATAATTTATTCATTCAATTAATCATTATAATTTATTCCACCACTACCAAAAAATCAAACAGAACCACACCACACAACAATTTTCCCGACACGTATAACCACTATCATATCAACTCAAATCCACAATAATTGTCATTCTACATTACCCAATCCTTATCACAACACAAAAAACACACTTTTCACTGATTTCATAATCACAACTACCACGTACCATATCTACTGCCCCACAGCTAGTGTGCCACAACCACTATGACATAACCACTATTCCACAACCCATGTGCCACACCCACAATGCCAAAACCACTCTACCACAACCACTTCACGGAATACATTGTACCACATCCACTATGACACAATCATTACACTACATAACACCTATTTCAACAACACATTCATCCCAATCAACCACCTCATCAGTACATTGTTCACAGTATAGTTCAGTTATTCACATATATTATTGCATTACAACCCAAAACACATACGGAAACACCAAATGCGTAATAAAGAATCAAAAAACACATTCTATATTTAATATTTATTCATAAGGAATTATAAAATATCTTATTTATTTATAATGGGTATAATAACTGAAACCAAATGTCCAATAGAAACCAATTTTTAGCCAAATATTCATTCATTAACATTTTATTTAGGGTGAGATCACACAAAAACACATCAACCTTTATCATAGAATATAAATTTCACACAAGAAAGGCTCTCAATATTAATTATTTTCATAATTGGAAACAAGAATTAATGAATATATCAGAAACAAATATCAAATCACTAAAGCATGTGATAACTTCCCATAACCATCAATTTTAAACATTCCAATTAGTTACATGATATGCAGATCATTAATATCCACAAAAAGTTATGAAAATGAATGAAGGTCTCAAACAAAGAAGAAAAAATGGTGAGAACAATGACCCCCTTTTTCCTAGAAGCTTTTCGATCTCACAGTACTGTATATGGAGAAGAATAAACTTCCCAAAAATAACCTAAACTCAAGGAAGTAATATATCAACCTACAAAACACCCAAAAATACTCAAAACATGTCCCAAATTAAACCCATATCCAAAACAAACCCACCACATGGAATCCATGTTATAATAAAATATTAAAACAACTATGAAATGTACAAGAATATATTATAGATTGCTAATGGTGATTAACCAGAACCAACAGATAAAATAAGGTAGAAGATGTATGAATTTCCTCCCAAAACCCCCTAGGGTTCGATAAAATGTGAGGGGAAAAATATTTGTCCAAATGAAAAAATATCATCTAAAATAAAGGGCTTTATAATAGGAAACCTATCATTTTTAGGTCATATAAAAAGTACACATTCTAAAAACCATAGGTCTTATGATTATTCCATATTTCATTAAAAATCATTTCAATATTGACTTTATTTAATAAAAATACGGAATTTTACTTAATATATAGATTATCTATCTCATAAGTTCCCAATCATTCATGTACAAGATATAAACCATTTGGATATACAAGATGTGAACCCCCATTACACATCATGGATTCTAATAATATGACAAGAAATTCTACTAGAAGATCATCTGTAACTCTAGAATCCACCAAATACTCATGTTACCTCCACCAAACACCTCCAAACAAAAAAATTGGGAATATGACACATCCTGAGGACACATTATATTAAATGAGATAATTATCCAATGATTCTCACCAATGAATATTTGAAAGAATTCTCATAAATAAATGGGTTCTGAACAACCACCCTATCACATAAATGAATTATTTTAAAGTTAAATTTCATTTAATTTTTATTCATGATTTTTTGGGGGGTTTCCAAAGCTTTTATGGAGAAATGAGTGAATTTTAATGAATTGGACCAAACCATGTGAACAATTCTAGATTTAAAAAATAAATTTTGATTCATTTATAACTCCTTCATTTTTAAAAAAAAATTATCTATTACAATTTAAAATTTTCATCCCCTAACCCATTAACACAACCATATTAATTTGAATCAGTTAGGAATCCATAATCATGGTGGATATGTGTTTTTATTAAAGGGATTGGGTTTGCCCAAAGACCCATTTCCTGCATTAAAAATATTTTTTAATTATTTAATTCCTCCTTAAATATTTACTTTTTTTGGTGATTCCATATCTCAATCGAGACCACATACCCAAGGAGCTCCTCATGGTCTCCTACCCCTCTTTGGAGCTTGGTTTCATCGTGATTTTGGATGAAACCTCTCTGAATTTTTGAAATCGCCTAGATTTGAAGAAGTAAATTGATTATTTCATAACTCCTTTATTTCTAAGTATTTTCCCCCCATTTTAGTTCCTAAATGATCTCTTCAGCCATTTTTGAATCTCCCTCAAATTTTTGGCTGTTTGCAAATTCCAATAAGGGTGTGTTTGGGGTTATTTCTTTAATATTTTTCAAGGTAAGTGATTCCTTCTTGGTTTCTTCCTTTTCCCTTAGGGTTTCCCCCCCCCCCCTTCCATTATGTTATAAAATTTTTAGAAGTTAGGGTTCAAACATATGGTTTGATTTTGTGTTTTTTTTGGAAAAATATTGTGGTCTATGCTGGGATTTATCTTCCTTGTGGTGCGGCGATGGTGCAGTTGATGTTTTTCAAAACATTTTGAGGGATTCGACACTTTTGGTAGGAGATTACATGGATAAACATTACTTGATGAGTTAGTTTTCTTGTTTTACTAGTTTATCATGTTCCTCATATGCTGTCTGTGGTGCAAAAACCATTTTCGAGGGATTTCGTTATGCATTTAATTTTATAATTGAATTTTTGTTGATGATGTGAAATTTTAAAATGTAACACAAGTGGTATCTTTTGTGGTAGTTTCATAAAATTTGAAATTGATATATTAGTTAATGAAAGGGGCTTAAAATTATGTTTTGTTAATTACATAGTGTCATGTGGGCCTTGTAATGGGGTTTTTCGTACAGGTTTGTTGTGTAAAACTTTGTTATACTTCTTGAGAGAATTTTATGAAAATGGGTGTTTTCATTTGTATCTTTCATGGTATTATCAAAGGTGATTTTATAACGCTTTAATGCGGTTTTATAAATGCCTCTCGGGCTGAAAATTATACTTTGGTAGTGTTTTGGTGTGGTTTTTCCATCAAATATGGTTTTGAAATGTGGTTTATGAGCAATGATTGAGTATACTATTTGGAATTGTTTGATGAAAGATTTGAATGAATTATTGATTTATGTATGTGGTGAAACCATATTGGAAATTTTTTTGGAGTGTTTATATACTAAAATGGTACATTTGAAATGTGAGAGGGGATGTTTTGTGATGTGTTCCATATTGGAAATGTTTTACAAGATTTTTTGAAGGATTTCCTAAAGTGTGTAAGAGATGTGAAAGTGACGTGGGATGTTTTGTGGGAGTGTGATGTGAAAAATGGATTTTGGTTATGAAAAAGGGTATTATGTAACATGTGAGTGGGATTTTATTTTATTTTTAATGTATTGGAATGGTTTTATAAATTTGTTTAATGTATTTTTGGAAGTGTTAAAGAAATGTGAAAAATGTTGTGGGCTATTTTGGTGTGAGTCGGATTTCAAATCAATTTGAATGAAAAGTGGAATTTTTTGACTTGGGTGTTATACATCTAGGTTATTGGGTGTATTTTTTATGAGGAAATAATATTTTAATGTGAAAATTATATTTCTTTACTTTTTGAACTTGTTTGAGGACAAAGGAAAAAACTCAGGTATCTAGGTGGGTGGACATGTACTAGTATACTAGTGAATCTGTGCGGTTTTGCCTCAGTTTCAATTAGCTAGATTGACTCTTAAAAATCTAACAAAACAATGATGATGATTATTGGGGACCACTATGTTATGGTTATGTTCCCTACTAGTGGTTCGTGTATAAGAATGGATATTTTTTATGGTTACTCTCACCGAGATATGAGGTACCTAGGACCCACAACGAGCTAGTTCCTAGGGGGTTATTTCCTATTTCTTGTGTTCATTAGATCCTTTATACTTACTATTGGAATATGGTATATTTGTGTGGAATATTTAGTATAATTTTAATTTATATTAAAGGTGTTTATTCATTAAATTAGCCCACTTGAATACTTATTTTTTATGTTTCATCTTTTAGAAATTGTAACTAGATATTACATGTTTTTGGAAACATTCGTGCTTTCTTCATTGAATTTTTATCGCATGGAATCTATTAGTGTTGGTATCCTACTAGGAATTGTATCAAAACATACTTACACCCTTGGGTGTAAGTATACTTTCTTATATTTGTTGTCGCTGGTTGTGTATAGTTTTTAGTTCCAGTGGTTCAGGTTTCTAGCAGGTCCTTTATGGTGAAGTCTTGTGGATATGGGTTGATGGTGGTGCCCCTTTCCATGAGGTTTATTGGGATGATTCCTTTTTTTGTACCTTTTTTATAGTCATGTTGTGTTTTTTTAAAATATGTAATTTAGTTATAATTTTTTGAAAAATATTGTTTGGTTTGAAAAATCTAGACTCATTTTATTGGATGCTTTTGTAGTTTTATGTTTATAAACTCAGGTAAATCATTACCAATTCTATTTTTATGATATCCAAGAACTTCTTCCAGCCTGTGGGGATCGGGAACTCCATTCGGACCTTGTCATGGGCGAGGTTTGGTGCCGGTTTTGGTTGCCACCAGATTTGGTTCGTGACAAAATGGTATTAGAGGAGGTTCGAGTTAACTATACAGGTCACATTATTTGGGAAAAAATTAGAAAAAACTAGAGTTAGGATTGTTGGGATGTGTTATTTTAGTTATGGGTAGTGTTCCTAATCACCACACCTCATGAAGGTATTCGAGTCACTAGGGGAAGTCAAGATTTATTTGAGTCCTTTGGATTAATTGGAATGATGATAACTAGGGGAATTGAAAAGAGAGTTGGGTTAATGGTCTCAGTGAGCATGTGGGTCCAGGAAAGCCATGTAGAGTTGGGGGTATTCACTAGAACACTCTCTATGATGGTTAAGTGATTGAAATAAGTCTGCCAACTATATGTCCAAGTCACCCACTAAAACTAGTTTTCTCTCGCATTGTCTTCTGTTCTTTAGTTTTGAAATCAAGGATCTTTGGTTTCAAAGTGACATGGTTTTAAAAAGGGTACAGTTTGTGTGAAATGATTATCTAATAAATATGGAAAGGTTATATTTTTGAAAATGGAGAACTGAATTTTCAAAATTGTATTGGAATGAAAAATGGTGTGTTTGCACCTCTATTTAAAGCATGAACTATGTCAAGGTTGGTTTTGAAAAAGTGTTTTCAATTGTGTTTTCTAATCTATTGAAAGGTGATTTAATAGTATGAGATGTTTTGAAGTTGGTGTTAATAACCTGAAAGTGAGTCATCATTGGAATGATAGTTCCTTTCCAATTTTTTTAATGTTATAAATTAGATTCGATTACGTGGTTAGCGGTCTTGAGAAAAAGGAAGTATTGGTTTATTGTTTTGGTTTCGAAAAGTGGAATGAATTTTTGTATTAACCATTAGTATATTCATGATATACCACATTCATGGTTTTATATGGCATAATTGAAGGTTAATGGAATGACTAGATTATTGATGGGATGGATATGAGTAGGGTGTCGGGTGTGGCCCGGAAATATGTATGTGGGGGGCCCTTGGGGAACCATTGGTGAATACGCTAACTGCTGAACCATTTATTTCCAAAGAAATGTTTTTAAAAGGAAATATTAATGTCTTCATTAGTGTTTTGTGATGGTGTTTATTATGTGTTTTCGGAAATGTTTATGTTGTGGAATGTTTTGCCTCCAAGAACCACTCTTGTTTGAACAATGTTTTGGTTTTTTGTTTGGTCGGTAATCTAGATTGAAGGGCTGGTTAGTGGTCTCCTATGAGAATATTTTTTGAATCATTTATGGTGTTTCCCCTAATCTGTTTGGATCTATATGAGGTATGTATTGACCAATGGACTAGGTTGGTTTTGTCCTTGGGTTCTCTCGTTGAATTAGGTATGCCCCCATTAAGGGTTAGTGCACAACTGATGTGCAGTACAGTTTGTTTCACCATTGGAAGATCATCCAGTTGATCACTACAAGGAATATTTTTCTTGAGATTTTTAGATTGAGTATACACCCATTCCTTTCTTGGTTTTTTTGTATCTTATTGTAGAGGGATAATGATCATGGAATGTTGAAATAGGCCTTAGCCTCTGATGTTTCTTGATTTACCGAATGTGGAAGTGGTCTGGGGTTGTTAGCATGGATGAGTATCTGAATGGTGTCCAAGAGGTCCTCTCAGTCCTTTGTAGTCTCTTAGAAGAAAGAGTTCTTGTTAAATTACCAGTGTGGGAAAGATGGTCACGAGAAGATATTGTGGCCAGTTTCTAGAATTGTGTGTTGTTTTGGGATGTTGTATAAGTTCCCTCTACATGCATTGTTTATATTAATCACCATGGTCCTCCTCGGTGATGCCTTGTGATGTCATGTGCTCGATTTACCATAAAGGAGATAGTCACGCAATCCTCTGAGAGTCCCTGTTATGTTGGGACAATGTCTCCCTTGGAAGAACATCAAAATCATTCATTTTAGAGGAATGTGAGTAAAGGTTTTCTTTACTTATATTGTTTCTCACCTGTTGAAACAAGGTGGGATGTGTGTGTATCTTCTAAGCCCTTGTTTCGTGGAAATTTCGGGTTAGGGTAAGGTGAGTTTGGAATGTGTTATGTCTTGGAAATATTATCGGGGATTTCAGTGTAGTTGTTGGTGTAACTGAAAGAAGAATTCTTGTTTAGGGGGTTTCCAAAGCCGAACTGTGAGACTGAAGATGCTTCAATAGTTTGAGCTCCATCCAAAAGTCTCAAAGAAAAGTTGGCTCATAGTTCGTGGAAATCCCAGGGTCGTTTAAACTTTTTTACATTGTCCTATCCTCAGTATGAAATATATTAAGAGTTTAAACCTCTGGTGTCAACATCATTCTTCTGTTGTTCCCATTCATAGGAAATTGGTGGATTTCCATGTACCCATGTCATCACCTAATGTCATTCCCTCCCCCTTTGGTTTCCATTGATTCATTTGAGAATGGTTGTACATTTGGATAGAAATTCTGAGAACATAGTTTGGGCATGATTAGTAGTGACTGTGTGCCAGGAAGCCATGTGGAAAGAATGATCTACACAGTTATTGCACGATTTCCCTAACTGTGTGGACAAACCCTGAGCCCTTCCCAAATCATTTTTTTTGGGTCTTTCTATGTCGTCCCATGCTGGTAAGTTAATATGGTTGGTTCTTATGGTAGGGTGACCCACTATGAGTCTCATGGATGTTCCTTCATTAACATTGAATGGAATTATACTCTTTCTTCTAGGGAGTCCTTTCAGGCCTCACCCTATTAGTGTCATGATTTTGTCTCGGGAAAATATTGGTCTTCTCTTATGGTGGGGTGCCTATTTGTGTCCCCTGAAACCAATTACTCATATTTATCCACGGTCTTGTCTTAGTGGTAGGCAGTCTCGTTCGGAGCTATCTAGATACCAACATCATCCATGAGTAAATGTTTGGATTGGAGAGCACCTATTGGTTTAGTTAAAGTAAGGTAAGTGTAAACAAGTTTGAAGTTATTATTCATTTGGGTAAATTGCTTGAGCCTTGTTCAGATAATGTTTGATGAGTTTTATTTTGGGATAAATTATGAATGTGATTTCTCAATTCATGAATGTTGTGTACATTTTTGTTTTGAGATTAATCCTTCCATAATTGATCACTAGAGGTGTTTTGGCCCTTCAGGGCAATGTTTGTAAAAGAAGTACATCTTGGTTGATCATTTGGGTTTTGTTTTTGTATTTGTCCTTACTGTGGCTTTCCGAGGATGAATTGTTTTCATGGAGGGGAGAGTTTTCATATACATGAAATATTTTAAAGTAAAATTTCCTTTAATTTACATTCATACGTTTTTGGGGGTTTCCTAAGCTTTTATGGTGGAATGGGGGAGTTTTTAGGAATTGAACCAAACCATGAGCCCAATTCCAGATTTAAAAATAAATTTTGATTACTTTATAACCCATTCATTTTCAACATTTTTCATCTATTACAATTCATACTTGTCATCCCATGACCTGTTGACACCACCATATTAATTTGGACCATTTTGGAATCTATAATCTTGGTGGATATGAGTTTTTATTTAAGGGATCGGGCAAGCCCGAAGACCCATTTCTTGCATTAAAAATATTTTTTAATTCCTTAATATCTCCTTATATATTTATGTTTTTCTATTTATTCTAACTCTCCCCCGAGTCCATATACCCAATGCACACACCCATGCTCTCCTCCCCCTCTTTGGAGCTCTGTTTCATCGCGAATTAGGATGAAACTGCTTTTAATTTCTCAAATCTTCATGATTTGAAGAGGTAAATTTTTTATTTCATAACTCATTCATTTCTCACTCTTTTCCCTAATTATAGTTCCTAAATGATATCTTCAACCTTTTTCGAATATCTCGTGGATTTTTGGCTGTTTCCAAATCCATATACTGGTGTATTTGGGGTGATTTATTCAATATTATATAAGATAATTGATTCCTTCTTGGTTTCTTTATTTTCCCTTAGAATTTCCAACCTCTTTCGTTATGTTATAAAAATACTAGAAGTTAGGGTTCAAACCTAGGGTTTGATTTGGTGTCTTTTTGGCCAAAAATTGTGGTATAGGGATGGATTTATCTTCCTTGTGGTGCGGTGGTGGTGCAGTTAAGGTTTTTCACCATGTTATGAGGGATTCGACATTTCATGTAGGTGATTCCATGCTTAACCATTCCTTGATGAGTTATTTTTCTTGTTTTATTGTTTTATCATGTTCCCAATGTATCACCCCAGGTAAATAAAGAATATGACATTTTCATATTTATCCATATTTGTGAATAAAATATTAATATGACTTTAAATAGGATTCTATGCTCGATGGCATACCCAACACGCAACAACGAGTTTCTTGGGAATCTTACGTTGCACTCTAATAATAAAATAATATTATTTTAAATGGTAGTTAACATGTAGCCGTTGTATTGGAGGGAATGGATAGAAATAACTAAAATATGATTATATATGTTTTTAATTGTTTTTTACATTTATCCAATAAAAGATAAAGGCTTAAAATACAGAAAGAATTCAATTTTTGGCGTATATGACCTAGTTTTCACTAATGGTTCACTTATCTCCTTTTGATGGAGAACTGTCATTAAATATAGTTTTGTTCACTCTTATACATTCTATTGGACCAAATAAAACTCTTCTTGAGAATCGGGACATCAAAATTTACTTTCTGTAAATTTTTTGTATCTTTCCGATAAAGTTCATTTTTTTAATGAATAGTGTAAAATGTTGTATTTTAATTCAAAACCACTTTTTAATCTAATATATTTATATGATTAGACTATCTTTTGAATTGGTTTTAAATTGTAATTATAGTATATTTTTACCATTAAATCCAATAGTGGTCATTGGAATTAATTTCACTTTGAAATCAGACTTAAACCAGTGTCAATCTTTTGATACTTATTATTTCATAAAAACACGCTATTTTCTCTGACAGCGGGAATTAATTATTAAATTAATTAATGTGACTTATATGTTTTTAATTTTGTAAAATAGACTTCATTTTTGAATTCGGAATATCAAATATATCTTAGGGTGAATTTTTGGGATTTTTCTGAAAAACATCAATTTTTGATGAATAGTGACACCACTAAGTGGTACTTATAAAAATTGATTTTTCCGTTTAAATGAAATTTTGCCATAATTGTGTTTTGAATTTCAAAAATCCAACATACATTGTTTTCATTAAGATGAAAAATGTGGTTCAATGGGATAAAAATAATTTTTTGGTGAATAGTAACTTATTAAGTTTTTAATCGCGATTAGAGGTAATTAGTGTTGTTTAAGGTAAAAGATAATGTTTTAATAATATCAAATGAACTTGACACATGTCCTAACCTCATTGGATGTGTAACGGTCGACCAAGACAAGCCATGGGTCAACTTGGGGACCCCATGGAGCCACTTTGGTTGGGCAATGACATAAATAACTTTTTATTTAATGTAAAAGTAAAAATGACACAAACATGATATGTTTTACTAAAAAAATGTTTAAGTGGGGTTATACAAGTCATATTTTTTATTATAAATAGTCATTGGAAAGATAAAAAGATTTCAAACATCATAGTATTTTGTTTATAATTTTTAGACATTAAATAAAATAAATTATTTATGACATCATAATGATGCAACGATGACATCATTATCCGATGATTTAAATAAAATGAGAAGATAATGTAAACTCTATGACCTACACATGTCCAAAAATTATTGGATGGGTGGATTTAGAACCCTTATCACCTTATCCACGAATTATATCAATTTGGGACCTTTTAAAACCGAAACACATTTTCAAATAAAGTAATAGTTCTTACTTTCCAAAAGTGCCCCTCCTCTCCTCTTATAAAAGGCCCCCACCTCTACCTCATTTCACAGACTCCTCAAGCCTTTGGCTCGGCCAAACCCTTCCCATTTACTCTCTCCACATCCCTATCCTCATCCTAAAGGATTCCCTTTGGGCAGAATCCTTTCAATGGAAGCCTTTAGGCTCAAATCAAAAAGGAGTTACACTTTTAAAGGTAATTCATTCTCTCATGGTCATTTATTTTATTTTGCTTCTCCAACCCCATAAACTCTTTTTATTTACTTCTTTTGTAACAAAAACAGTATCATAAATATACTAGGATGTTTTTATAAGATTTATTCGAGCTACACTCTCACACAACTACATCAAATGGTTATAGAACATACGGTTTCCGTGGATGGCGAAATTCTGCCTCCCGAAACGATGATTGTTCAATACTCATTTAACTCCTTCAAAGGTGGCCATTATGATGTCACTATTTTTATATATGATATATAATATGTTTATTATTTCCTTAAGCTTCTGTATTTTTCATTTATGGAATACCATTATTGTTTCCATTATGGGTAAACACGATATCTTCATTTTAGGAAGTGCAGACTACCGCCCCCTGAAAGTGATTTGATTCATTAATACAATATGTGGGATGTGTAAAGGATAAAGTTAATGATATTATATATTTTAATATACTGGAATTATAATATACTCTTATATCATTATGATTCCATTCCATAAAATACGAAATAGAAATGGAAGTAGCGTTCATGCGTACGCACGGCTTACCGTCTCCATGAACGGTGCATTTCATTTCTTACCTCTAAATGTGATGTAATATTATAAATACATGTATATGATGAATATATATGATATATATGTTATCCAAATAATTAATATCATTCTGGATATAACAAACCTTTGACCAAATTAACAACATGTAAGTGTAAGTAGTCTATTTTTGACTTAAGAACCAAATACCGAAAAAATGAACATTATTAACTTAAATGATTACATGATGTTCATAACATGGTATAAAAGGAATAATGAACATGAAAAAGGTTCTTAAGAAATTATAGATTAACTAAAGTTTATTATTCAGGACGTTAAAGAATGATCGAGTCAAGTCGGACCCAAGGTTAGGGATCCTACTCCTCTCTTTCTTTTTAAGTACACTCTTTTATGTCATTCCATTTAAAGCTCATATTTATTGTTATTGGGATGTTATTTTAAATTAATCTTACTGTAATTTTTATGTTCATGTGATGAGAGACCCTATTCTCTCTCATCAATCCATTTTGGATGTTTTGAGTGGCGCCGTTAGGCTGCCGAATTTTCATAAGAGATCTAACCCCTCTCTTTCTTTTAAAGTACTCTCCTTTATGTCACTTCTTTTAAGCTCCTCTTTGTTATGTTTGGGGATGTTATTTTATATTCCTCTTTATTTAAACTTTATATTGATGTGATGAGAGACCCTATTTCCTCTCATCAATCCATTTTAGAAGTTTTATGTGGCGCCGTTAGGCTGCTATGTTTTTGTAAGGGATTTTTCATCTCACTTTTATTCCAGTGAGATTTATGCTACATTTGCCAAAATTTCCTTTGAGTTGTGTATGTACTTCCCATTATTCTACTCATTGTGTAATATAATTTCTTTTATGAGTACTTACATCAATATCGTATTTTCCTTCTTTCACGAGGTGTATGTTTCGAATGATACCCATGTCGGTAAGGGAACCTTTCACCCTCCTCTTTTTAAAAGACTTATTTTGTTGGGTCTTTTAATTTACATATTGTTATGTTGGGATATGTTATCATATATCCTTATTGATGTAAATTTTATGTCCAAGTGATGAGATACCTTTTTTTTATCTCTCATCAACTCATTTTGATGTGATGCCGTTAGGCTGTCAAGGGAACTTCTTAACCCAATTTCAATTTCTTTGGGTTCAACATATAGTTATTTAATATGTCATTCTTTGAATATGTGTGAATAACATTTGATTGTTTTACACTTAATATCCACTTATATTTGGTGTATTTATATTTTTCACACATAATTATGAGATTGACTTATCCTTAATTTAAGGACACCTTCTTTATAATGGATTTCATCTAATTTTACATTTCTTTTGAGACTTCATCGTTGTTATGCACCAATTACCTCTTATATGGTGTGTATACTGTCCTTTGACATATTATATCATGAATCCATTTATTCTCATGATATTATAAAGTTCGGATTAAATGTTATTCCACTATTATTTGTATTCAAGAGTCTCTCATTTTTTTAAAAACTATTTAACAAAAATATCGTTTTAAATGTTTTAAAGATTTATTATTCTAAATCATTATCTTTAATGTCCATGTTTTCAAAATGGTTTTTAGTATTTATTTATATAGACATTAATGTTTTAAAATTATATTTCCATTAAAGGCTTCAAAGTGGTATGGGATACTTTGATTTAAAAATATCTTTTAAATGGGTTTTGAAAATGGATTGATTAATTCAATATCTGGGGATTACTTTTTGTGATTTCAAATGAAATGTTGTTATTGAATTGTGTATATTTTCAATATTTTTTGTGTAATTATGGTACTTGGACATTTTACGGGTGGTTATGTGATAAACCATATGACGGGTGGTGCCGTGAATACCAGGACGGGTGGTTACGTTATAACCTCCAATGCATCGGGTATGGAAGTCGGCCATATGGCTATTCCATTAAGTATGTATGGAAATTGGCCGTATGGCTTTTCCATTAAGTGATATGTGTGGAAGTAGACCGTATGGTTATTCCACTTAATTATGTTTATGTCCCATGTTACCTTTATATATGTTATGTGTTCTTTATATGGGTTTTATGGTAATAATTTGGTTACAAAAAGCTATGTAATGATACTTTATTCAATGAAGAGTTTTTACTACTTCATGAAGGTGAAGGTATTACTTTGATAGAGTACACATGGTTTACTTGATGTTTGAAAATCTAACAGTTTTCATTCTTATGTATAAATGTAATCATGTTTCATTTCCATATTTTTATATCCCTTACTGAGCTTTTTATGCTCATCCCAAGTTTTTGAAATGTTTTTCACAGGTCAAGGGAAGGGTGCATGATTTTATTATAGTGTCAAGGATGTGTCAATAACGAATCCATGTTTTATTTTAAACATGTTTCAGTTGATGGGAAGAATGAATACTGTCTTTTATGTAACCACTTTGTTTAAATGTGGAATGTAATGCAAGTTTCATGATCTAATTCTCTAAAACTCTAAACCTGAAAAGATCCTCAATGTGAATTACTCATTTAATTCAATATTAATTAAGGTTTAAGGTTGGGGCCTTATAGTTGGTATCAAAGGTCGGTTTAGATAACTTTAGAGGTTAGGGTATTCTTTAAGCATAAGGGACATTACCATAATGGTTAGGATTTCAGAAAGAGTCCTAGTTTTAGATAAAGTTAATGAGTAAGTATATCTAAGTGTTTATCTTCCTCATTAGTACATGATGGTTATGTTGATATACTCACACTGACCTTTTTGGTTTTAGTAAATGGCTGGATCTAGCAGGCACCAAAGTGAAAATGGGTTTGAAGGAAACTAAGGTGGTTCTCTGATTAAGAGACTAGATGAGATGGGGGATTCAATGAGGAATCCCATGGTTGTTCTAAACCAACTATCAAGGATTGATGATCAACCACTTCAACCTTGGTGATTTCTCTAATGCATCATGTACGAGATGGCCAACTCGATGTGAAAATTCAGGTAATAATTATTAAGGTAACCATTAGGGTTTATATGATCCTTACTTTTTAGGTAATTATGGGTTACTCTATGATATGATGGAAAATGAAAGGAATGAGATAAACTTGAGGTTAAAATATGTTATGATCAATTTTTTGAAGATTTTATCTCGTTTTGGGGGATTTTTTAAGAATTATATAGTTTTGGAAAAAGGAAAACACACAGACCGTGTGACATCCTGCCGCGTCGGACAAAGCTGCGGGAATTGAACCCACAACCAAAGTGCGACTGGTATTTATCGCTTACCACTGGACTACGTGAATTCCCTGGTTAGTTTGACTGATTCATTCTAGTTATATGATTTTATGAATTAAGAGTAAGCTGATTTTGGGTTATTTATGAAAATGATTAACCTATCATGGAGGATATGTGATTAGGTTAATTAATTTTCAATAAGAGACTTTAGGAGCAACAAATGTTGTTTGGAGATAAATGTTATGATTTAACTTGGAAGACTATGTGACTAAATCCTTCAAATATTTGGGTTTCAATCTTATTTTGGTTTACTTTGAAGAATTTTATGGGCAAATTGTTTATCGGATGGTCCTCGTTGAACTTTGGGTTTTGTTGGACAAATTTTGGAGATTAAGCATAGATTTTCTTTTTAAAGTGTTATCCTTTTCTGGATTATCTGACCTTGTACTAACCTTTTTGGTATTGGTTTTGGTTAAAGCCTAATGACAGGGGAAGTATATAGTTCTCTTTAGTGGATTAGTTGATTCTCTATAAGATGATTATAGTACTCTTAATACGAACAAGTCTCCCTAAATACTCGTCTTTTAGAAAAAATATTAGTTTGATTAAGGAATCTAGTAAAATTTGAAAGTCAACATGATAAGTGATTATGTTTCCTTATGAATAAATTCCTCCATAAAAAGTAACTTAAAACAAAAATGTTGTCTATTAACTTTTCCTACTAGGGAATTGAATACCGTTTAACCCATCACAAGTTTGTGATTTTCTCATGGTTAACTTTCTCCTAGACATGTTTACTATCACTCTCCCTCAAGAACATGACCCTTTGATTTTTCTTCCATGTCCATGTTTTTATACATACGGGTTAACTCGGGTGACATTTGCACTTCCCTCCCATTCTTTTAAAGTGATTGTTTTACCGACTCTTGTTCCGATGTGGGACTTTCAAGGATGTTTCCAAGCGCAATTTTAAAAATTGCGAGGACGCAATTCCCAAAAGGGGGGAAGGATGTAACACCCCAGGTAAATAAAGAATATGAAAATTTCATATTTATCCATATTTGTGAATAAAATATTAATATGACTTTAAAGGGGATTCTATGCTCGATGGCGTACCCAACACGCAACAACGAGTTTCTTGGGAATCTTACATTGCACTCTAATAATAAAATAATATTATTTTAAATGGTATTTAACATTTAACCGTTGTATTGGTGGTAATGGATAGAAATAACTAATATATGATTATATATGTTTTTAAATGTTTTTACATTTATCCAATAAAAGATAAAGGCTTAAAATACAGAAAGAATTCAATTTTTGGCGTATATGACCTAGTTTTCACTAATGGTTCACTTATCTCCTTTTGATGGCGAACCATCATTAAATATAGTTTTGTTCACTATTGTACATTCTATTGTACCAAATAAAACTCTTCTTGAGAATCGGGACATCAAAATTTACTTTGTGTAAATTTTTGGTATCTTTTCGATAAATTCCTTTTTTTTAATGAATAGTGTAAAATGTTGTATTTTAATTCAAAACATCTTTTTAATCTAATTTATTTATATGATTATATTATCTTTTGAATTGGTTTTAATGTGAAATTAGAATATATTTTTACCATTAAATCCAATAGTGGTCGTCGGAATTAATTTCAATTTGAAATCAGACTTAAACCAGTGTCAATCTTTTGATACTTATTGTTTCATAAAAACACGCTATTTGCTCTGACAGCGGGAATCTATTATTAAATTAATTAATGTGACTTATATGTTTTGAATGTTTTAAAATAGACTTCATTTTTGAATTCGGAATATCAAATATATCTTAGGGTTATTTTTTGGGATTTTTCTGAAAAACATCAATTTTTGATGAATAGTGACACCACTAAGTGGTACTTATAAAAACTGATTTTTCCATTTAAATGAAATTTTTCCATCTTTGTGTTTTGAATTTCAAAAATCCGACATACATGGTTTTCATTAGAAAGTAAAATGTGGTTCAATGGGATAAAAATAATTTTTTGGTGAATAGTAACTTATTATGTTTTTAATCGCGATTAGAGGTAATTAGTGTAGTTTAAGGTAAAAGATAATGTTTTAATAATATGAAATGAACTTTACACATGTCCTTACCTCATTTGATGTGTAATTGAAGACCAAGACAAGCCATGGGTCAACTTGGGGACCCCATGGAGCCACTTTGGGTGGGAAATGACATAAATAACTTTTTATTTAATGTAAAAGTAAAAATGACACAAACATGATATGTTTTACTAAAACAATTTTTAAGTGGGGTTATACAAGTCAGAATTTTTATTATAAATATTCATTGGAAATATAAAAATATTTCCTACATCATAGTATTTTTTTTAAAAAAATTAGACATTATATAAATTAAATTATTTATGACATCATAACGATGCAGTGATGACATCATTATCCGACGATTTAAATAAAATGAGAAGATAATATAAACTCTATGACCTACACATGTCCAAAACTTATTGGATGGGTGGATTTAGAACCCTTATCACCTTATCCACGAATTATATCAATGTGGGACCTTTTAAAACCGAAACACATTTTCAAATAAAGTAATATTTATTACTTTCCAAAAGTGCCCCTCCTCTCTTCTTATAAATGGCCCCCACCTCTACCTCATTTCACACACTCCTCAAGCATTTGGCTCGGCCAACCCCGGACCATTTACTCTCTCCACATCCCTCTACTCATCCTAGAGGATTCCCATTGGGAAGAATCCTTTAAAAGGAAGAATTTATACTCAAATCAAAAAGGAGTTACACTTTTAAAGGTAATTCATTCTCTCATGTTCATTTGTTTTATTTTGCTTCTCCAACCCTCTAAACTCTTTTTATTTACTTATTTTGTAACAAAAACAGTATATTCAATATAATAGGGTGTTGTTATAATATTTATTCGAGATAAACTCTCACACAACTACATCAAATGGTTAAAGAACATACGGTTTCCGTGGATGGTGAAATTCTGCCTCCCGAAACGATGATTGTTCAATACTCATTTAACACCTTCAAAGGTGTACATTATGATGTCACTATTTTTATATATGATATTTAATATGTTTATTCTTTCCATAAGCTTCTGTATTTTTCATTTATGGCATACCATTATTGTTTCCATTATGGGTAAACACGATATCTTAATTTTAGGAAGTGCGGA
Organism: Viscum album; assembly: GCA_963277665.1. Classification (NCBI taxonomy): domain Eukaryota; kingdom Viridiplantae; phylum Streptophyta; class Magnoliopsida; order Santalales; family Viscaceae; genus Viscum; species Viscum album. Next base: position 692,273,230 of record OY728122.1, read on the forward strand.
CTACCGCCCCCTGAAAGTGATTTGATTCGTTAATACCATATTTGGGATGTGTAAAGGATAAAGTTAATGATATTATATATGTTAATATACTGGAATTATAATATACTCTTATATAATTATGATTCCATTCCAGAAAATACGAAATAGAAATGGAAGTAGCGTTCATGCGTACGCACGGCTTACCGTCTCCATGAACGGTGCATTTCATTTCTTACCTCTAAATGTTATGTAATATTATAAATACATGTATATGACGAATATATATGATATATATGTTATCCAAATCATTAATAGCATTCTGGATATAACGAACCTTTGACCAAATTAACAACATGTAAGTGTAAGAAGTCTATTTTTGACTTAAGAACCAAATACCGACAAAATGAACATTATTAACTTAAATGATTACATGATGTTCATAACATGGTATAAAAGGAATAATTAACTTGAAAAAGGTTATTAATCAAGTAGATATTAACTAAAGTTTATTATTCAGGACATTAAAGAACGATCGAGTCAAGTCGGACCCGAGGTAAGGGATCCTACACCTCTCTTTCTTTTTAAGTACACTCTTTTATGTCATTCCATTTAAAGCTCATATTTATTGTTATTGGGATGTTTTTTATATTAATATTACTGTAATTTTTATTTTCATGTTATGAGAGACCCTATTCTCTCTCATAAATCCATTTTTGATGTTTTGAGTGGCGCCGTTAGGCTGCCGAATTTTCATAAGAGATCTAACACCTCTCTTTCTTTTAAAGTACTCTCCTTTATGTCACTTCTTTTAAGCTCCTCTTTGTTATGTTGGGGGATGTTATTTTATATTCACATTTCTGTAAACTTTATGTCTATGTGATGAGAGACCCTATTTCCTCTCATCAATCCATTTTAGAAGTTTTATGTGCCGCTGTTAGGCTGCTAAGTTTTCGTAAGGGATTTTTCATCTCACTTTTATTCTAGTGAGATTTATGCTACATTTGCCACAATTTCCTTTGAGTGGTGTATGTACTGCCAATTATTCTACTCATTGTCTAATATACATTCTTTTATGAGTACTTACATCAATGTCGTATTGTCCTTCTTTCACGAGGTGTATGTTTCGTATGATACCCATGTCGGTAAGGGAACCTTTCACCCTCCACTTTTTAAAATACTTCTTTTGTTGGGTCTTTTAATTTACATATTTTTATGTTGGGATATGTTATCATATATCCTTATTGATGTAAATGTTATGTCCAAGTGATGAGATACCTTTTTTTATCTCTCATCAACTCATTTTGATGTGACGCCGTTAGGCTGTCAAGGGAACTTCTTAACCCAATTTCGATTTCTTTGGGTTCAACATGTAGTTATTGAATATGTCATCCTTCGAATATGTGTGAATAACCTTTGATTGTTTTAAACTTAATATCCACTTATATTGGGTGTATTTATATTTGTCACACATAATTATGAGATTGACTTATCCTTAATTTAAGGATACCTTCTTTATAATGGATTTCATCTAATTTTACATTTCTTTTGAGACTTCATCGTTGTTATGCACCAATTACCTCTGATATGGTGTGTATACTATCCTTTGACATATTATATCATGAATCCCTTTATTCTCATGATATTATAATGTTCGGATTAAATGTTATTCCGCTATTATTTGTATTCAAGAGTCTCTCATTTTGTTAAAAACTATTTAACAAAAATATCGTTTTAAATGTTTTAAAGATTTATTATTCTAAATCTTTATCTTTAATGTCCATGTTTTCAAAATGGTTTTTATTATTTATTTATATGGACATTAATGTTTTAAAATTATATTTCCATTAAAGGATTCAATGTGGTATGGGACACTTTGATTAAAAAATATATTTTAAATGGTTTTTGAAAATGGATTGATTAATTCAATATCTGGGGATTACTTATTGTGATTGAAAATGAAATTTTGTTATTTAATTTTGTATATTTTCAATATTTTATGTGTAATTATGGTACTTGGACATTTTACGAGTGGTTACGTGATAAACCATATGACGGGTGGTGCCGTGAATACCAGGACGGGTGGTTACGTTATAACCTCCAATGCATTGGGTATGGAAGTCGGCCGTATGGCTATTCCATTAAGTATGTATGGAAATTGGCCGTATGGCTATTCCATTAAGTGATATGTGTAGAAGTAGACTGTATGGTTATTCCACTTAAGTATGTTTATGTCCCAAGTTACCTATATATATGTTATGTGTTCTTTATATGGGTTTTATGGTAATCCTTTGGTTACAAGAAGGTAAGTAATGATACTTTATTTAGTGAAGAGTTTTTACTACTTCATGAAGGTGAAGGTATTACGTTGATAGAGTACACATGGTTTACTTGATGTTTGAAAAACTAACAGTTTTCATTCTTATGTATACATGTACTCATGTTTCCTTTCCATATTTTTATATCCCTTACTGAGATTTTTATGCTCATCCCACGTTTTTTAAATGTTTCTCACAGGTCAAGGGAAGGGTACATTATGTGATGATAGTGTCAAGTATGTGTCAAGAAATAATCCATGTTTTATTTTAAATATGTTTCCGTTGATGGGAAGAATTAATACTGTCTTTTATGTAACCACTTTGTTTAAATGTGGAATGTAATGCAAGTTTCATGTTCTAATTCTCTAAAACTCTATTCCTGAAAAGATCCTAAATGTGAATTACTCATTTAATTCAATATTAAGTAAGGTTTAAGGCTGGGGACTTATACCCAATATTTTGTGTGTGGTGCGAAAACCATTTTTGAGGTATTTGGTTTAGAATTTAATTTTATAATAGCATTTTTGTTGAAGTTGTGAACTTTTCAAATGTAAAACACGGGGTATCTTTTTTGGTAGTTTAAAAAAATATTAAATTGGTTTATTAGATGTTGAAAGGGGATAAAAATTATGTTTTTTAATGCTTAAGTGTCTTGTGGGCCTTGGAAAGGTGTTTTTGGAATAGGTTTGTTGTATAAAACAGTGTTATAATTCTTGAGATCATTTTATGAAAATCGGTGTTTTCATTTGTATCTTTCGTGGTATTATCAAAGGTGATTTTATAACACTTTAAAGTGGGTTTATAAATGTCTCTAGGGTTGCCAATTCTACTTTGGTAGTTTTTTGGTGTGGTTTTGTCCTTAAAATATGGGGTTGAAATGGGTTTTATGAGCCAAGATTGTGTATACTCTTTGGAATTGTTTTTTGAAATATTTGAATGAAATATTGATTTATGTAAGTGGTGAAACCATATTAAAAAAATGTTTCGGAGTGTGTATATTCTAAAATGTTACATTTTAAATGTGATAGGGGCTGGTTTTTTATGTTTTCCATCTTGGAAATGTTTTACAAAAAAATTTGAATGAATTACTAAAGTTTGTAAGTGATGTGAAAGTGATGTGAGGTGTTTTGTCTGAGAGTGATTGGAAAAATGGAATTTTTATTATGAAAAAGGGTATTATGTAACATGTGAGTGGGTTTTTATGTGAGTTTTAATTTATTGGAATGGTTTTATAAAATTTTTTAATAGATTTTTTGAAGTGTTAAATAAATTTGAAAAGTGATGTGGGCTATTTTGGTGTGAGTCAGATTTCATATCAATTTGAATGAAAAGTGGAATTTTGTGACTTCTGTGGTATAAATGTGGGCTGTTTGGTGAATTTTTGATGAGTAAATGATATTTTCATGTGAAAATTGTATTTCATGACTTGTTGAACTTGTTTGAGCACAAACGGAAAACTCAGGTATCTAAGTGGGTGGACATGTACTAGTATGCTAGTAAATCAGTGGGGTTTGGCCTTAGTTCCACTTAGAGTGATTGATGCTTACAACTCTAACTAAACTATGATTATGATGATTGGTGACTACTAGGTTATGGGAATGTTCCCTAATAGTGGCTCGTGTATGAGATCTGATATTTTTAATGGTCATTGCCACTGAGATACGAGGTACCTGGGACCCACAACATGCTAGTGCCTAGGGGTTATTTCCTTTTACTTGTGTTCATTAGGTCTTTTATACTTATTGTTGGAATACAGAATATTTTACAAGAAAATTTAGTATCCTTGTAATTTATTTTAAAAGTGTTGATTCTTTAAATTAGCCCACTTGAAAACTAATTTTTTTTAAGTTGCATCTTTTAGATATTTTAACTAGAAATTACATGTTTTTGAAAACATGCATGATTTTCATCTTTGAATGTCCATCCATTGGAATCTCATAGTGGTAGTATCCTACTGAGAATTGTCTCACACCCTACATACACCCTTGGGTGTAAGTATATTTGGTTATTTTTGTTGTCACTGGTTGGGTATAGTTTTTAGTTCTAGTGGTTCTCTTTTCTAGCAGGTACTTGGTGGTGAAGTCTTGTGGAGGTGGCTTGAGGGTGGTGCCACATGCCATGATGGTTCATGGGTTGTTTTAATTTGGTTTTTTAGCATTGTTCTATTCATGTTGAGTTGTTTTAAAATATATAATTTAGTTCTGATTTTTTATACAATATTATTTGGTTTGAAAAATCTTGACTCGTTTTATTGGAGTATTTTGTTGTTTCATGTTTATCAACTCTGGTAAATCATTCCCAATTATAATTTTATGATACCCAGGCACTTGTACCAGCCTAGGTACTCCTCAATTCTACCACTATCTAGACACAAAAAACCATATGGACCACAACTATCTCGCAAAACTATGTCACTAGACAACCACACCACCTCAACATTTAATACCAGCCAGAATCCACCACATACCACATAGCCACTTGAACAACTATCCAAACACATAAAATCTGAAACCAACTACCATATTATGAGAAAAATATAATTTACTAAACATAAAAATTAGGGAATTATATCATCTATTTCTTTATATTATGTGATGTTGGATACACTAACATTCCCCCATGGGTACAGTCACATCACTCTTAATTTGTCTCTATTATGAATCAGGTCACTCCCTCATCATTTTTTGGGAACATTTATTACACATCGCATTTTATGGGAGAAAAAACATATCCTAACATACAATGATACACACATCACATCCCAAGAAAAATAGAATAATTAAAAACTAAAAACATATATCTATACTGGGAATGCATCTAAATATAATTATCCCATGTACTCAACTATTCGCTACCCTGCCACCATAACAGATTGACCAAGTGAATGGTATGATAACACAAAATTGTCTCTCGACAGTCCATGTTCTCAACAATCCTCTACTAGAACATTATTTCACACTCAATACCCATCTCTCCCTAGCCAATAATTTGAGAGTCATTGTGACGATATCTACAATGTTAGGACTTTTGGAATATTTCATGGATCCTCTCCAACCATGGTGGAAACAAAAACAGATACATAACCTCACCAATATGCCTGAAGACTACAAACAGACCAAAAACCTAGGTGAAAACCTAACCCCCTTACCAAAAATCTATTTCCCATGCTGAAGGGATACTATTGATAACACATGGTATCTATCCTAAAACTCTAGGTGCCTCCACCTATGTTCACCATATGACTTCGGATGGTCCTTCACAACCCACATCCACTCACAAACCTATATGATGTCCATGTTCATGCTATATAGCACATCAGGAAACATAAATATCAACTCTGCAAAATACATCATACAAAATGGAAAATTACACAACCATCTATAAAACATCCCAAATAGATCCATACTAATGGAAGATTTATAGATATTGATGTATGAATACTCAACCAAATATAAGGACCCAGCCTTATTACATACATAATCTTGAATTTAGTCAAGAAAAAACATCCATTTACATTGAATATCTTTTCAAGTTTAGATATTTATAGAATTAGGACAATACATTCAGGACATTACACATTATTATAGAGTGGATACCCCAAAAATAGTTTCCATTTTTTCAAAATATAAAACATTAAAACATAAAACAAGAATCCTTGAAAATTCTTCATCATTTATCATGGCATCCTTACTTGTATTAAACATCCATTAACCTGTGAAAAATCACTTAAAAACTTGGTATGAGCCGAAAATCTCAATAAGGGATGGAAAAGAAGGAAGATCACATTATTCCATGAATACTCATAATATATGAAAGCATTACCAAAAGACATTTTTGTCACCCATATATACTTACTTTGGGTAAAATGAGATTTAAAAAAGATCTACACAAAACCTGATAACATAAATATGATCATAAATGTATCTTGGGGAATTACTTACATAATCTTGTAACCATTCTTGGCTACATTATAATGTGTAACCCTCACGGCTACCTTACTCTGTGTAACCATCGTAGTTACACTTTGAGTAACCATACAGGTGACCTCCAAATTACTCATACCCAATGAATTGGAGGGATATATAGGTCCCAACCTTCATCATAAATAATTACCAAGAACCAAAACATAATCATACAACATGAATAATTCGATAAAAACATTACTTTGGAATTTCGTAAAACTATATTTAAAAAGAGGGTTTTTAAAGAAAAGTCCCTTATAAATATCATAGAATTGAAGAGAGACTTAATAGAGTGGATGAAGTATGTATATATATTGTAAATAAACATGGTAAAACAAAATATAAACAGAACCCATCTCACAAATAATTTAAATAGCACATAAACAATGATGTTGAAGGTTAACCCAAAGAATGAAAATCGGGATAATAATTCTGTTACCTCGGGTTTGTCTTAGTTCAAACATGTTTAAACCTCTTGTATAATGTTTAAAAGAGTGTTATTAATATTTTAAAGAAATATTTTCATGTTTATAACATCTTATATTATAATTTCATAACATCATTTCAACCATTAATTGCTAGTATTTTTCTCCCTGCACTGTTTTTGGGTGAATTCTTTACATGATTTCTTTGATTGGTTCATGGTGGGCATTTTTTTCGATTGGAATTGAAACTACAGAATTGCAATGGAGTAGTATTTAAATCTAACTAGTAACATAAATTATTCTATTCTTCATTTTTAATTCCTATTTGGGGATGATTCATAAGTTAGAACATTAATGATGTTCGTTTAGATCATTTTAGTGGTTTTTTTATAATAACAACCTTGTTTTGTATCATAAATTAAAACCATGAGTACAAAAGAATTACAGAACCATGGGTGATTAAAAGAACATATATTATCACATTTTTCTATATAAATGTTTTCATGACCATTATTGAATGAAATAATGGAGATTGAAATCACATCGTCCACGATGTCGATAATTCGACACAAAGAGACTATGATTTTATTCTTTCAATAAATGGGAGAGGAGAAGAATAATGAAGAATAATTTTCCATAAAAATGATAAAATCCAGAATATAAATGATTTATGGACATTTCATGCCTCTTGGGTAAGGAGATATGTGGAAATAATAAGGATGGAACTCAAAATAAAGGAATAAGTGGGAAATTTCTTACAAAGATTCGGCAGCCCAACGGCAATGCGACATGGTTTTAGAAAACATTAAGAAGATAGGGGACAAGGGTCACCCATCCAGAAGTGAATCATAATATAGACTAGATAAATAATAAGAATGAAATAAGAACGTGGTATGGAAACTTAAAAGATCTTCTACATAAAAGATAACATGAATGGACAAAAGAAAGAAATTGAGAATTTTCTTACCTTGTAGAGTAACACTCAGAACATGAAGGGTGGGTCCTTGGGGGCTTGAGGAAAACATGGTAGTACTATTATGAAGGTAAAGAGGCTAGAGCTTAGTTGAGGGAGAATTGGGAATGAATTCAATGAAGGGAAGAGTTTTTATTTATAGGAAAAGTGATGGATTATTTTAATAATTTTCAAGGGACACCTCATGAGTGGTATTGAAAAAACAATGGGCTTGCCCATGGTATTTGACCATGGTATAAGAAACATGGGACACCTCACATATTATTTAACTATACAAAAGTAGACCTGATTTATGACATCATTATTATATCATTAATGATGTCATTAACACACCAAAACTAAAAACTGTATTTTTTACTATTCACCAAAAAATAAACTATTTCAGAAAAATTCCCATAATTCACCCTAACCATTTATCGATGTGTATATTTCAAAAATTAAGTTCTAAATAATTTTCTAAATATTATTAATTTAATTTTTAAATAAATTCATACTTAATTCAAAAATTAAAAATTTTAATTCTGTAATTACTTCTATATCACAATGAAAAATGAACCTAGATTGTATTATCTTAAAGACTTAATAAAATAAAATAATAAAAAAAATTCAATATTCATTAGGGTCATATCACTATTCAAAAGGGTATGTTACTATTCACCAAAAAACAAGTCATTTCTAGTAGACTCCAAATAATATATTGAACACAATTGTAGATTATAGTATCTTGAAATTCAGAACATATAAGTAGAAAAGTTACGTTTTAAAGGCTAATTAAAAATATCTACATAAAAAAAGTTCCAAGAATTTCTATTTATTTTTAGAAAAACATGGGGTGTTAAATTATCCCCACCTTCTTGAAATTGCATCCTTGCAATTTTATTTACATATTAAACAACTGAGGGTATTTTTCCCTCATAGCATTTTCAGACTCCAATGTTGCTTTTTCAACCATGTGGTTTCTCCACAATACCTTTACCTGGTGGATTACCTTATTCCGCAATACCTGTTCCCTCCGAATAATAATCTGAACTAGTTTCTCTTCATAAAAAAGGTTCTCTTTCAGCTAAACTTCTTATGGGCTCAAGACATGTGATGAATCTGGCACATACTTCCTCAACATCGAGACATGAAAAAAAAATTGTGTACCTTAAACAAGCTCGGAGGCAATGCTCCACGGTATGCAACTGTTCCAACTTGCTCCAAGATTTTAAAAGGACCAATGAACCGTGGTCTTAGTTTTCCATTTTACCAAAATGCAACACACTTTTCCAAGGAGAGACTTTAAGGAAAACATGGTCGCATACCTCGAAAAAGAAGTCTTTCCTTCTGTTATCTGCATAACTTTTCTTCTTACTCTGGGATTTACTCATGTGCTGCTAGATCATCCTCACTTTGTCAGCCACTTCTTCAACTAATTATAGCCCCATAAACATTCTTTCACCGACTTCATTCCAAAACGATGGAGTCCAACACCGCTTCCCATACAAGGCCTAAAAAGTTTCCATCTCAATACTGGAATGAAAACTGTTATTGTAAGAAAAATAAAATAAAGAAATATGTTGATCCTAACATTCCTGATAGTCCATTGAACAAGCTCGAAGCATATCCTCCAAAGTTTGAATCGTTTGTTCTGAATTCCCATCTAATTGAGGATGAAAATCAGTACTGAAATTTAACTATGTGCCCAACGTCTTCTGATGTCCCTTCCAGAAGTTGGAAGTTAACCTGGGTTCTCAGTCATATACAACAGAATGAGAAACTCCATGTAACCTAACAATCTCATTGAGGTACAATTGAGAAATATGATCCAAATTAATTGTATCTCTAATAGAAAGAAAATGTGGAGATTTTGTTAGTCGATCAACAACAACCCAAATTGAATTGTTACAACGAGAAGTCCTTGGTATTCCCACCACGAAGTCCATGGATACATTCTACCATTTCCACTCTGGCACTGGAAAATGCTGAAGAATCCCCTTCGGTAACTTCCGCTCTGCTTTAACCTGTTGACACGTCATACATTTCATGGTAAAATCAGTAATATCTATTTTCATTCCATCCCACCAATAATAATTCTGATTCTCACTTTACATCTTAGTACCGCCAGGATGAACAGAAAATGGAGAACTATGAGCTTCGCATAACAAATATTTCTTCAACTGAGAATCACTAGGCATACACAACCTTTTTCCAAATCATAAAAAAACAATCACTATCAAGGTTAAATTCTAGAAACTTAACCATTTTAACAAATTCTACCTTTTTATGTAGCTCATAGTCTTCCTTCTGTGCATATTTAATTCTATCTAACAACAAAGACTACACTGAAACCTGAATCAAAACAGAGGTATTCCCTACACCAACAAATTCTAAGCCAACATTCATAAAATCATTAATCAAGGGATCATGTTACAAATGTATCATTGTTAATGATGCATTCTCTTTCGGACTTAAGGCATCCACTACTTTGTTTTCTTTTCCAGGATGGTAATTGATTGTGCAGTCATAATCCTTTATCAGCTCTAGCCATCTTCTCTACCTCATGTTTAATTCCATATGAGTGAATATATACTTTTGACTTTTATGGTCAGTATATATTTGGCATTTGGTTCCGTATAGATGATTCCTCCAAATTTTCAAAGAAAAAACCACATCTTCCAATTCAAAATCATGTGTGGGATAATTTAACTTATGAGGTTTAATTTGTCTCAAAGCATAGAAAATTACTTGATTATTCTGCATCAAAATACAACCAAGTCCCTTCATATAAGAATCATTATAGGTGAAAAAGTCACCATTTCGGGAAGGTACGTCGAAAACTAGAGAATTCCCCAATATCTTCTTCAGTTCCTGAAAACAAAAATCACATTCTTCTATCCAAACAAATTTAACCCCTTTCCATGTTAACATAGTTATTGGTCTAGATAACCATGAAAAGTTCTTAAAAACTATCTGTAATAACCTGTTAACCCAAGAAAACTATTAATCTCTATATCATTTTTGAGTCTTGGACATTCATAAACTTCTTTGGTTTTGGTAGGATCAACTGTTATTTCATCTTTATTTACATTGTTCCCACGATAAGAAATCTTTTGCAACCAAAAATTACACTTACTGAATTTCCCATACAGTTTATTTTCTTTTAAAGTTTTCAAAAAAATCCTTAGATGTTTTTCGTGCTCCTCTTTATTTTTTAGAAAAAACTTGAATTTCATCCATAAATACAACCACAAACTTATCTAAGAACTCATGAAATACACTTTTCATAAGATTCATGAATACAATATGTGAATTAGTTAATCCAAACAGTATAAAAACAAATTCATAATTCCCATATCTATTACGAAAGTCTATTTTTGGGATGTCATCCTCCTTCACCTTTAGCTGATGGTATCCAGATCTCAAGTCAATCTTGGAAATGTAATGAGCTCCCTGGAGCTGGTCAAAAAACTCATCAATATGAGGAAAAGGATACATGTTTTTAATAGTGATTTTATTCAATGCTCTATAATCAATGAAAATTCTCATGGAACCATCATTCTTTTTAAAAAAACAAAATAGGGGCTCTCCAATGCGAAGTGCTAGGACGAAGGAAGCCCTTTTCAAGCAAATCCTACTACTGATTTTTCAATTTAAAAAGATCTATTGGAGCCATATTATATGGGAGTTTTTAAATTCTCTATGCATCAAGAACAAAGTCAATTATGAATTCAACTTCTCGATCAGGTATGACACCAGGTAAATCATCTGGAAAAACTTCAAGGTATTCATTTACCATTGGAACATTATTAATTTGAATAGTTCCCTTGTTTTCAACAATATGAGCAAGATAACTTTAATATCCATCTTTCAATAGTTTCTAAACTTTATGATAAGTTATCAATTTTATGGGTTCATTCTTGTGTACAAACTGAAACTCTTTCTGAAAAAAAACTTCTTTAGATCTATAGTCAATCTTAGCATGATAATCAGAAACCAATCCCATTCCCAGAATAACATCAAACTTGACTAAGGGTAAAACAACAAGGTTTGAAGGTAAGGTCTTTCCACAGACCACAATAGAATGTTTCTTATAATTAAACATTGCTATAACATTCCCCCTGGTGTTTTAACAATAAGTTCGGGTCTCATTTGCTGAGGTGATATTTTCAATTTACCATAAAATTTCTCAAAGATGAAGGAATGTATAGACCCTGTATCAAACAAAACATTAGCAAAATCTGAGTGAACAATCAAAGTACCTGATACAACTTCATTGTATGGCCCAACATCTACTGACGTAGTCGCAAAGGATCGCACTACACCTTTCTGATTGTAGTCTAGCTTCTTTGTATTATTCATATCTCTCTTTGGGCAGGCAATTGCATAATGACCCATTTCACCACATTTAACAAACTTTACAGTATTCTTAACAGGATTAGTCTTTGGATCATTTTCGTTACAATCTCGGGCCATATGTCCAAACTTAACACATTTAAAACACTTCTATGTTTTGCTAAGACATTCCCCATGGTGTTTCTTGCCAGACTTTTCACAAATTGGAAATTGGATTTTATTACCATCAGATTTATTTGGTTGATTCTTACACATTTCTTGCCAAGTGTAAATATTCTTCTCATTATTTCCAAAATACACGTGATCATCAGTAAACTCCATCTCTACCCTCTTAGAACATCAGAAAAGTTTCTCATAACTTTTGAATTCACGAAAGTCCAACGTCCTTCGATACCTTGGCTTCAATCCTAAGTAAAAGCGGATGATTTTTCTATCAAGATCTAGAATAAGATTTGAAGCATACCTCTCCAGTCAGGTGAAATTCACATCATACACATCCACTAAATTTTCCTCCTTCTGTTTCAATTCAAATAATTGCTTATCCATTCTTATTCGCACCACCTTAGGAAAATATTTTTCATGGAAAATACTTTTAAATTCATCCCACACTAAGGAATAAAAATACTATCTACCCATGATATTCCTTACCATTGACCACCATTGATCAGCTTCCCCTTCAAAATGATAATTGGCAAGACTTACCTTTTGATTTTCTGAACATCCCATAACATCAATTATCTTTTCAAGGTCTTTGATCCATCCTCCAGATGCTACTAGGTCAGAATATCCAATGAATTATGGAGGATGATGTCTCATAAAATGTTCCACTATTGTCATGTTCCTTTTTGGTACCTCTATTGGTTCTCTTTCATTGATGAAACCACCATTTATTGCCTGTGTTAGCTGAGCCATTACTATCACAAACTACACGGTTCCAATCCCTACCTTTCCGTGCTGTAGTTCTGGAAGGATGTCATTCTATCGGTGCCTCTCCTCTTCAGTATCCCTATTTCTTCGGTGTACAACCATTCTGAACAAAAATGTCCTAGATTAAGCAACATGGTAATCATTAAATGATAAAACAATTCAATTTAAACATAGAGTGAAAATCATTTATGGTATTCTATTAAAATCACCTTCACCCCTAAAGTTATCTAAACCATCCTCTGATACCAACTATAAGGGCCCAAACATATTACATACATAATCTAGAATTTATTCAAGAAAACACTTCCATTTACATTGAATATCTTTTCATGTTTAGAGATTTATAGAATTAGGACAATACATTCGTTACAGTACACATTAGTAGTGAGTGGATACCATAAAAACAGTTTTCATTTTTTCAAAATATAAAACATTAAAACAAAAAACAAGAATCCTTGACAATTATTCAACATTGAACATGTCTTAATTCATTGTATTAAAAAAACATTAACTAGTTAAAAATAAATTAAAAACATGTGATGAGAACAAATTCTCAGTAAGGGATTAAAAATAAGGAAGATCCCATTAATCTATGAACACTCGTAATATATGAAAGCATTTTCAAAAGACATTCTTGTCACCCATATATAATTACTTTGTCTAACATGATATTTAAACTAGGTCTAAAAAAACATGATAACATAAATATGATGATAAAGGTAACTTAGGGCGTTACTTACATAATCTTGTAACCATTCTTGGCTACCTTATAACTTGTAACCCTCACTGCTAGCTTACATAGTGTGAGCATCATAGTTACATATGGAGTAACCATACAGGAGACCTCCAACAAAATCATACCCAATTAATTGGAGGGAGATATAGGGCCCAACCTTCATCATAAATAATTCCAAAGAACCAAAACATAGTCATACAAAAAGAATAATTCCATAAAAAATTTACTTTGGAATTTTGTAAAACTGAATTTAAAAAGATAATTTTTAAAGAATAGTCCCTTATAAAAATCATAAAATTAAAGAGAGACTTAATAGATTGGATTGATTTTGTATATATACTAAAAATACACATAATAAAACATAATATAAACAGAACCCATCTCACAAATAATTTAAATAGCACATAAACAATGAAGTATAACGTTAACCCAATGAATGGAAATCGGGTTAAGAATTCCCTTACCTCGGGTTTGTCTTACTCACAAATTGTTTAAACCTCCGGTATAATGGTTAAAGGAGTGTTATTAATATTGTAAAGAAATATTTTCTTGTTTATATCATCTTATATTATCATTTCATAACAAAAAATCAATGATTAATTGTTATTATTTTTCTCCTTGCACTGTTTTTGGGTGAATTCTTTACATGATTTCTATGATTGGTTCATGGTGGACATTCTAGTCTATTGGAAGTGAAACTCTAGAATTGGAAGGGATTAGTATTTAGTTATATCCAGAAACATAAATTAATCCATTCATCATTTTGAATTCTTACATGAGGATGATTCATAAGTTAGAACATTAATGATGTCTGTTTAGATCATTTTAGCGGTTTGATAATAATAACCTCGTTTTGTATCATAAATTAGAACGATGAGTAAAAACGAATTCCAGAACCATGCATGAGTAATATAACAAATATTATAACCTGGTTCAACCGTATAAATTGTTTAATGACCATACTTGAAAGAAATAATGGAAATTGAAATCACATCATCCACGATGTCAACAATTCGACACAAACAGACAATTTTTTATTCTTAAATAAGTGGAAGTGGAGAAGAATCATGATGAATAATTTTACATAAAAATGATAAAATCCAGAGTATAAGTGATTTCTGGATAATTCATGCCTCTTGGGTAATAAGATATGAAGAAATAATAAGGAAGGAAATCAAAATAAAAGAATAAGTTAGAAATTTCATACAAAAATTCTACAGCCCAACGGCTATGCGATAGGGTTTTAGAAAACATTATGAAGAGAGGGGACAAGGTTCAACCATCCAGAAATGAATCATAATACAGAATAGATCATGAATAAGAATTAAATAAAAACATGGTATGGAAACTTTAAAGATATACCACATAAAAGAGAACATGAATGGAAAAAGAAAGAAATTGAGAATTTTCTTACCTTGTAGAGTAACCCTTAGAACATGATGGTTGGGACCTTGGGGGCTTGTGGAAACCTTGTTAGGTCTAATATAAAGGTAAGGAGGCTAGAGCGTCATTTAGGGAGAATTTTGAATGAATTCAATGAAGGGAAGAGTCGGTATTTATAGGAAAAGTGAGGGATTATTTTAATAATTTTCAAGGGACACCTCATGAGTGGTATTCGAAAAACCATGGTATAAGACACTTGGGACACCTCACAACTTATTTAACTATACACAAGTAGAACATATTTATGACATCATTATTATATCATTAATGAAGTCATTAACACACTGAAACTAAAAACTGTATTTTTTTACTATTATCCGAAAAATCGACTATTTTAGAAAAATTCCCAAAATTCACCCTAACCATTTATCGACGTGTAGATTTCAAAAATGAAGTCCATTTTTTGAAAATAATTTTCTAAATATTATTAATTTAATTTTTAAATAAAATCATACTTATTTCAATAATTTACAATTCTATTTCTGCAACTACTTCTATATCACAATGAAAAATAAACCTAGATGCTATTATCATAAATCCTTAAGAAAATAAAATAAAAATAAAAATTCCTATTAATTTGGGTCATATAACAATTCATATTACTATTCATAAGGGTATGTTACTATTCACCAAAAATACAAGTTGCATTCAATAGACTCTAAATAGCATTATGAACACAATTTTAGATGAAAATTTCTTGAAATTCAGAACATTTAAGTAGAAATGTTATGTTTTAAAGACTAATTAAAAATATCTACTTAAAAAAAATTTCCAAGAATTTATAATTATTTTTAGAAAAAATTTGGGTGTTACACCAATGAAAGGTTTTTTACCTATGATAATCCAATGTCCAAGATGCATACCAAAAATATATCCTCTAATTTCTAGATGTTCAACTTTGTTTTACCATATGTATGAGGCTTGAAAGTATTGAAAAGGAACAATTGGGTTATAGAATTATGATTCAATCCCCTCTATACTCAAAAGTTAAAGTTAGGGTCCTAAGTAGAGATAATGGTCATCAATACCTCATGATTCTCTACTACATAATCCACATTTCGCCTTGCTATATATTAAATGAATCACAACTCATGGGTCACCATCACGTGAGCTAACATCATCAATTTATCTTCTATCAACCAAACCACATCAAATACTCCTCAATATCTGAGTAAACCGATGATTAAATCCATCAAAATGTCATCCCATTTACACTCAATAAAATCTAAGGACCGAAAAGATCATCCTAGAACACAATTATCCCCACTCACCTACTAAAAGACAAGACATATTTCCAATAACTCAACTATAAAACATATCTTCCCTAGCCACAAAAGAATTCCCCTAAATCCATGGTACATCATTTTTAAACCTAGACCTACCTATAAATTTGATTCTTGAGACTCATGGATAATTAATTCATACATTGACTATGGGACTAAAATCCCCTTTTGGAACACAACTATGTTCTAACCATCCTTTAACCATCCCTCCAAAGAGTCACCATGGTCAACAAGATCACACTTCCCAAAACCTATGATTCCACCCACTGAGGCTCCCCCACCAGCTATATCAAGGATAAATTATCAGTCATATGATAAAGGAAACCTCTATTATAGATATCTATTTCGTTAATATACATCAATGCAAGATCCTATATTAAATTCCATACATTCACAGACTCCCATGACATATCCTCTTGATACGTCTAACTCCACACATCAATAACAAAATTACACTTCCCTAGAGTTCCTGATATCAAAAAATAAAAATCTGGAATTAAATTCAACTCCATATAATGCCATAGATTCATATAACATTGAGAGATATCAACTCTCTAGATCTTTGTGTCTGTGAAAATAAAAAATAATCATTGATGATATAATTCCCATAAAACATTTTCATAAAAACAAATATTGTAACCTCAAGATCATGGGTGGTATTTTCATTTTTATTGGGATGTAACCCTCTATACCCATAATAGATCACCATCCTCTACTACATCCACATTCATCCCATGTCTCGATGGGATGCATTATAGGAAATCTAATAGAAAATACCCTATTAAGAAACTGAAGCATTAGAGCACTAACTAATTTATCGTTCAGGTAGATAAAGACATTATACAACTGATATTTCCACATAATACCCACGTACATTATGGTCTACATTGTTAACGAGGATACATCTAGAGGTAAATTAGGTACAAAACTATGATAATGTCTTGTGATACTAATGAAAATTTGAACCCCGCCTCATTATGGGGTTCTTTGCAATAACAAACTATTTTGACATTAGACATGTTAATTGCAACACCGTTTTGAGGCACCAGATGTCCATGGGAATTAAAATATCATGTCTATAACTCACATGTGGATAACATACCATTAATATAGTGGTGTAGAAGGGAATACTGAAAGACTCAGAGAAGACCACTATGCTCCTCCTCCAAATTTAGTATAACCATTATATAAATGAAGAATGAAACAAAAAATATGTACATGAACTCATAAAACACAAAGTTTATATTCCCCATGATCATAAATGCGGAGTTCATAACAATGAATAGCATGACTAAAAACATGAAGTTCCCACATCTAGTTCTGAATTAATTATTCTAAATATCCCAATCCTTCACCCTCAGATGGTTATATTTGGAACCTAGATTGATCATCAAGAAACAATTAGCTCATCCTTATAGGTCAAACATATCATCGATCCATGGAAGATAGAAACAATTATTGACTCTTACCTGATTCAACATCAGGCAGTTTATAAACATCCTTAGACTATTTTATGCCTTTTTGGTGAATAACACTAGAGCACCCCATAGTGACACACAACTTCAGATAATAATAATATTCGTTAAATGGTCTTCCTACTACCAAAAATCATGAAACTCCTTGGGAAACATTTGATACAGATCCATTTAAATAGAAAATTCACCTGACATCAACTTTATACTAAATATGATGGTGCGTCAAAGAGGTAACAACATATCCTGCATTGGGAAATAATCTATGAAATCCACCACAATCCATGGAGCATCACCTTGTTTTGAATCTAATTATAGCTCCAACAACTAGAATAAATTATGATCCAATTTCCTACCACCTGAATTACATCCTTGCATGTCATTGTATTCAATTTTTCTCCCCACCACATCAAAATAAATACTATACTATAAACATTGTCATTGGCGATACACAAAGAATAAAATTGATCCAAAATAAAGAGAATATCATATGGATGTTTTTTAATTAGAATAAGTCCCCTGCTGATTGGGGCTAACCTATCACCAGCTTATTTTCCTGGCACAAATCAATCACTAAATCATAGCCACCTATTGTTGTACATTACACCTGGGGAACTGGATGTCTTTCCACATAATGTCCCATCATTTGGACCAATGTTGGAGAAAAAAAATGAGAATGTGGCTCTCTAATCCAACAAGGAATACACATCGGTAGATGATAAATTAATCACACCTCAAAAATCCTAGTTCTACTTGTTTTTCTGCCACAAAAATTTTCTTTTGACCTCAAACAACCCCTCAAAATCTCATCTACGTGAATCTATGGTCATGCTCTATCCAGGTTTCATATGAATGGGGACCATAATGAGGGTTCCCTTAAATAACTTGACTATATAAAATCTATTGAACACCAATATATAGTCTATATTATAGGAACTTCCACAGGCTAAAGTAAAGATATTGATAGGTGGACTGATCTCCTATATTAAACTTCCCACCATGACCGAAAAGACACTAATACTAGTCACTACCATAGATCTTGCAACTATTTCTCTAAAAAAATACCATTAAAATTATCTCTAAAACACCATCCATTGATAATAATTAAAAAACTACCATGCCTCATCCCCACTGAAAACATCTATTGAAATGTTCATAATGTCCTAGAACCAGATAACAATCTCTTCCTCACAAAGCATCTACTACTGATGGGAGATTATCACTTTACTCACGGCATCCCTCACCATAGATGATAGAATATTTGGTTAAAATACCTACAAATTTTAGTCCATAATACATTTACCTCCACAATTTAATCCTGAAATAGAGTCCAACACTAATAGATTTCCCTCAATATCTGACTAATGTCTATAGAAACCCATAACCCAACACATGATCATATGAAACTGAAGGCGATATCGATATTACCAATCCAAAACTCTTACTCCATATCCATGAAACTACCACCATACATAGAAATAATTTTTTATAAAAGTCTGACAAGACCCACTACCTTTCATCATCCTCTATAAAATCAACCCTTAGACGATCCACCCGATCTTTCAATTGAACTTGAACTACCTATGAAACTCACAGTATATAGTGACTCAGGTTTTTGGCCCTGTTAGACATTGGAATATTTCTATGAATAATTCCAGATCTAGGAGCAAAGACGGCGTGTGATTCCGAGGCCCGGTGTTCCCGGAATTAATTTTATAAAAATATTAAGTTTTTTTATACTATGCACGTGGCGGGGGTGTGATATCTTCTAAAAAGTACCTCGGAACGGGAATTTGAGGGCACAGTTGCGTCTGTAACGTGTTGTTTACCCTATGTGAGGTGTAAAATTTGCGGGTGCGGGCCTGCGGTGGAAAGCACCACTAGGGGCATTTTCGTAAATAAGTGGAAATGTTAGTGTACGAGCGTCGGCTCGAATGATGTCTGAAAGGAGTCTCGGATCACAAATTCGAGTCCCCCGTCACATTCAGAATGGCCTGTTTACCCTAGGGGTGACCATACCTTTGTTAGCATCGAGTGCTAGGATAGAGGCGAGTCGGCGGGGAGTAATATGAGTTGCTAAAGAAAACAGAAATTCATCACCTCCCTCCTCCCTCATGCAAAAAGGACGACCTCACCCTTCCCTACCTCCATTATTTACTGAATCGAGCTGGAATCATATTTTTTTGCGCCGATCGTCAGCGGATTGACCTTCAGGGCGTCGCCAGCGTCGTTCTGCACCCGAAGCTTCGGTGTTTCACCCGCGAGGTAGGCGGTTTGAGTTTTAATCCACAGATCCCATTTTCTCTATGAATTGCTTCGATTTGAGGACGTTGATGGTAATATCGCGTCTCGGGGGTCCCACCGATGCTTTCGGATAGCAAAACGGACCACCGGGGTGCCCTCGGCGGTCCGTAGAAGGTCCGCCGGCGCGGTACCAGCGCGGCGGACCCCGGTGGAGACGCGGCGGACCGCGGCGGCTGCCGGTCCAGCACCTTTTGTCAAATGGGGGTCTTTAAACCCATGTTTCTTGCAATCCCGGAGTCGGATTCGCGTGCCATCTGTGATGACGCAACCCTGGGGACGAGGCGAACCACCGAAGTGGGTTCAAAGGTTTAAAGGTTTGGAATCATGGCCCGAGAGTTAGAAATGTCGTATAAAATAATAATATTTTATTATTTTACGATTTTAGGTTGTTGTAACTTCTACCCGGAGTATCCGAATGACGTGTCGTCGGTGGCATTGAGACACTGATGGTACGATTGACTTTTTGAGATCGTTTCCGGGTGTTGGGAATGAGAATGGTGTGTGGGCCCCATGAGGCCGGGTTTTGGCGTTTGCGGAGAAATGCAGCATTCGCACCAGGAGTCCGATTTTGGTGGATGAATAGTCAATCCGATGTGTTTTTCTGAGAGGATCGCAATGGTGTGATCTGTTCGATGTGTATCGGGATCGTGGAACGGGCCTCACCCAGGCTGGCTAAGGAAAATAGTACCTTTTTCACTGGGTGACCATTTTGGGTGAACGAGTAGTCTATTCCACTTGTTTTCCGAGGGGATCGTCGTGGTGGGATCTGGTCGATGGGTTTCAAGATCGTTGTGTTGGCCCCGCACGAGCTAGCTATGTTGAATAGTTACTTTTTCACCTGTGCTCCGTTTTGGGCGAGTAAACAGCCTATCCTGTGTTTTTTTCTACGTAGATCGCGATGGTGGCCTTGGTATCGGCCTTGGATGTGCATAGTGTGGCGTTGTTGCAGGTTGCTAGTGTTAGCAATGTTTTAACTTGCAGTGGTTAAGGGTATTCCCTTGGTTCTTTCCTACGGGTGTTCGCGTGGCATCACAAACCTAGCATAGGCTTGTGATCCTCTAGATGTGATGTTTTGTTCTCTGCTAGAGTTGTGGCATCCCTTCGGTGGGCAAAGAGAGGGATCCTCTATCATTGTTTCTCTTGATTGGGTTCTTGGTATCGATGTGACTACTTATCCCCGGGAGGGGATTCCCTATCTAGCAGGTTAACCCTGTAGGGTTTGAGGAATCATCGGGAATATGATCCCCTATGTAGTGGGACATGCTCAGTAGGGTTCTGGCATTGTCGGGTATATGATCCCCTGCTCAGCATCATGTTTATAGTAGGGTTGCAGTATCGTTGGTTATGCAATCCCTTACTCAGCGCGTGCTTTCTGTAGGGTTGTAGTATCTTCAGTTCGATCCCCTATATCGCGAGTTATACCAGAAAGGGTTCCAGTATCGTCGTGACCACCTTTATATGGGTGATGATCCTCTATCTGAGTGACGTGCTTCTGTCAAAAACCTGATCAGGTTGTGGTAACACCCTGTGGATCCTGGGTGTGATCCTTTATCTGTGAGAACTACGTATGCCAGATCGGGTCATGGTATCCCCCAACGGACCCTGGGAGTGATCCTCTATCTGTGAACTATGTATACTGGAGTGGGTTCTGGTATCCCCTAGTGGACCCTAGGTTCGATCCTCTATCCGAGGAGTTTCGTGGTTATGTTGTTTTTGCGGGGTTTTCCTTAGTGATGGAATCCGACGGGCATGGTCTCTGAGGTGAGCATCTGAGAAGTTTTCTTGGGACCCTATGGATTGTATCTCTCGGGCGCTCGTCATCTGGGATGACAGTGATCGTGGAGTGTGCTCTCCGGGTTTTGGACAATTTTTGGTTATGAGGTCGACACCTTAGGTGGCTTGTTGTGTGAGCTGTGTATATCTGGATTGTTCAAGGTGTATATTTGGGCATACACCTGAGCTGAGCTGACTTGTAGTGTTTAGACGAGGTTGGTCACAAGATTGAGTTTCACTCTCATCTGGGTTCCCTCTAGCTAGGATGAGTGTACTTTTTCCTTTCAGTTCCTCTCTTTGGTTTTGGGTTTTTGGGGTGCCTACCGAGTGTGTTTATACTCACCCCAGCACAGGCTTTGCCCGCACGTTTTTGGGTCTTGTGTTTGGTACTGGGACTGCGTAGTAGAAGCCAGTGGGCTGGGAATTTTAAATTTTCGGCTTCACCAGAGTGACATAACCATGTCAACTCCGGTGATCTTGTCCCGGCTTGGTCCGAGGATCTCACAAGGTTTATAAGGAGCACAAAAATAAACTGAACATTGACCTTGTTAAGAATTGGCGTACAGGACACCGTTGAACGTTGCTCGAAGACTCCGACGTCGAAGCCCTCTAGATTGTCCACACATGCCTCAACAATCTTCTTGCACACATTTTTTCAGGATCTGGTGCTAGAGTGGATCTTCGACCCTCACTTCAGCGCAGCGATGATCACCACAAAAGAGGAAGATTCAATCAGGGATGGATGATCTTGAAGATCCTTCTTTTCTTGAGAGTCTATCTCTCTAAATTCCAGGAGGAGAGAGATGCTCTAATTCTTGACACATGAAGAGTAATGGTGGGAGAGCATCTCTCTAACTTATATAGGGAGTGTTAAAACATGCGGTATAGGTTCCCGACCCCAGTGTAATAGACATTCTCTATATAAGCGATATAAATAATTATTTTTGAAAAGTAAAATTATTCCATAAATAATAATTACAATTTATAACTTACTTGTAATATATAAATATATTGCGTGATAAATATGAGTCTTTAACTCGACTCATTCCTCCTGTTAATATTAAAAAACCATGGATATTTAAATATAGTTGAATAATATTAATACTTGTATTTACTATATAACCTGTAAATACATGTTATAAATAAATTAAATGAATTATTCTATACTCAAATAATTAATGAATTTATTTATTCTTTGGTTATCCATAGAACTTGGATAGTGCTTAGACCCTTTGGCGGGGCCCGCCATGTTCTAAATTCATATTCCCAGAATAGGGCAGATTCTCAAGGCGCTATTGTCTGTTACCCTCTAGGCCTTTATCTCAATAGCAGTGAATAATATCACCGACCTAGAGCGGGGTCTAGCAACCCATCGAGACCCCTATAGTGATAATGAAAACTCAAAGAAATGACTGCCTTCCTACGAACATGGTCCGTGTAATCTAATCTCTTCATCATCGATATCTCAATAAAGCAGAATGCCTACTAGTGTCATCATTCTTTATTTTCTTTATTTTTTCTGTTGATTTGTCCAGACGGTCTTACCTTCGACTACCATGGCCATGGATTTATTGAAGGTGCAACCATCCCAATCAACCTGGCCCAAGATATCTCTTCCTGAACTCGGAAGTGACAAATCCTTTCTCTATCATTCAATAAATGCCATGCCATTAATGAAGTACCTGATACAAACTAACTCACCAAGACTTTATCGCCATGATTTTCACCTTATATCAAATGTATGTAATTAAATGACATTCATTGATAATGATCTCAAGACAGGAGACCATTCCACATGTCTCTAGATAGGAACGACCAATGACACCAGAAAGATGTGGTGTTCCTATTAAGCGGGTATGTCCTAATGATCTAAATAGCTAGAGATCATCAAGTGAGAAATTAATGAGAAGAAGTCTCAATGCTTATGAGCCCCCAACTCCTAATGGTCACACATCATCTATGTCCTTTCAGAATGATGTAACTGGACCATAGGACGTTACATTATGATTACTTTCATAGAATCTCATGGTTCTCATTATAGCATGGGACCTTCTATAAGCATTTGATGTGATATGTAATCTATAGACATTTCCATTAATTAAGTGGATGAAGAAGTATCTAGAATATCATGGAAAGATAAAAACATGTATAAAAATAAACTGAATACATGTAATAGTAATCAAAGTACAATAGATTGGTTCTAGGGCACCCACTTTCAACACTCCCACTTGCTCTAGATCCAACTACTAACAGTTTTCAATCCACTAGCTCTCACATGTGAATCATGTTTCTGATGAGAAATGGATTTGGTCAGGGGGTCTGCCACGTTGTCCTATGTGGATACTCTTTTAACTATCACTTCACCTATTTGAGTAAAATCCCTCAAAAGATGAAACTTCCAAAGAATATTCTTTATCCTCTAGTGAGACCTAGGATCCTTGGAAAGCCCCACTATATCAGTATTATCACAATATACTGGAACATGGTCTTCACTACTAGGTACAACACCAATGTATGAGAAAAATCTATGTATCCAGACTGATTCCTTTTCTGAATCAAAAGCTGCAATATATTCAGACTCTGTAGTTGAATCAGCAACCATATCCTGCTTTTAGTTTCTCTAGCTCACTGCACCACCATTCAAGAAAAAGATGTAGCCTGACTGCGATTTCATATCATCTTGATCTTTCTGGAAACTTTCATCAGTGTATCCCCTCACAACTAGTTCCTCATATCCTCCATACACCAGGAACATATCCTTAGTACGCCTCAAGTACTCAAGGATAGTTTTAACAGTTATCCAGTGAAGCTCTCCTGTGTTGGCATGATATCTACCCACCATTATTAAAGAAAAGTCAACATCAAACCTAGTACATAGCATGGCATACATGATTGAACCCACTGCCGAAGCCTAAGTGACTCTACTCATACTTTCAATCTCTTCCTGTGTTTGAGGACACATTTTCTTGGAGAGATTTACACCGTGTGACAGAGGTAAAAATCCTCTCTTGGATTGTTCCAAATTGTACCTTTTGAGTACCTTGTCAATATATGTACTTTGACTTAGGCCATGTATCCTTTGAGATCTATCTCGATAGATCTTGATCCCTATAATGTTGGCTTCTTAACCTAAGTCTTTCATGGAGATGCATTCATTTATCCAAGTCTTATCTGACTGTAAGACTTGCACCTTGTTTCTTGTGATTAATATGTCGTCAACATATAAAACTAGGAAAATGATAGCATTCCCTTAATCTTTTTTATAGACACAAGGCTCGCATTCATTTTTGACAAAACCAAAATCCCTTATGGCCTCATCAAAGAGTACATTCCATGATCTCGATGCCTTCTTCAATCCATAAATGAATCTCTGCAACTTGCATACTTTATTGGCATTCTTTGACTTAACAACCCTTTGGATTGAGTCATATAGACATCTTCAACCAACATCCCATTTAGAAAAGAAGTTTTGACATCCATTTTCCAAATTTCATAAACATGAAAGGCTGTTATTTCAAGAAATATTATGATGTATTTATGCATTGCCACTGGTGAGAAGGTTTCATCATAGTCAATGCTTTGACGTTGTCTGAAATCGTTTGCAACCAGTCTTGCTTTAAATGTATTATCCTTACCATTCATGTCCAGCTTCTTCTTGAATACCCATTTACATCTAATGGTATTTACATTAGCTGGAGGGTCTACCAAAATCCAAACCTGATTTTGGTACATGGACTCCATCTTAGAATTCATGGCTTCTTTCCATATAGCAGTTTCGTTGCCTTATACTACTTCCTTGTGGGTTAGAGGTTCCTCGTCCTCAAGGATTATTGTGTCACCTGACTCGGTGACAAGAAAACCATAATGCTCTGGTTCTCTAACCTCACGCGTAGACCTTTTCAGTCTCTGTGTCTCAGGAACAATTTTTAATGACCTGAATCTGGAGCCCCTCCACTGGGGCCCCGTACTGGGTTCACCACATAACCTCAAGCATGTTTCCCCAAACGCCATAGGCTATCGACTAGCATCTAGGCCCTTAGTGAGACTGTGGGGAAACTATGCCCTCATTTGGCAAAGAATACAGTAGAAGAACAACCAGTCACAATAAGGGAAATAATAAACATTATACAACAACTGAACTGGACAGAGGAAGCAATGTATAAAATAATAATGATGCAACATGGTACATCTTTCTATGGAAAGCAGTAAACAAACCAACTTTCTGAAGTAAAACTGAAAAAAAATGTGCAAAAGAAACAATGTAAACTCCTTAGCATCACAAGCCACGGTTCGATCCCATGTTCTCCATCTCCTGTGCAATCAAGAACATGAATTAAAAGTGCTCTTACCCTAATCTATACCTACAACAACATAGTCTGCATGGGCCCACAAGCATGGCCCAAACAGGGTGTGAGATACAATCCCAGTAGGCAATCACCCAAAGATCTAGTCCTAAGAGTCAATGAATACAGGGAAAGTAAATGTGCAGAAAGCAGTAACCAGAAAAACACACCGCAACTAAAAATCCACAATACTTTCATATAAGTACACAAGTAAACAACCAACAACATGTAGAAAACAGGAAACCCTCGGGGTAGCTCTCACATCCTAAGCCCTTTGGTTCAACCTATAAGTACTAGCAACCCTATAGGAGGCACAAATAGTCTCTCTCCTCTGGTCTGCAATGAATATAATTTCTGAGGAAGCATTCACAGTCAATTCCCCCTATAGTCTCGTATAGTACTAAAGACTCTCTAGGGAAGCACTCAACGTCTCATTCCCCATGTGGCCCACATCTAGGAACATAAGACTCTCGGAGGAAGCACTCATCGTCAATTCCCTATGTGGTCTTGAATCGTATTAAACGACACTTTGGAGAAGACCTTACGTCTATTCTCCCTACGGTTTACTACACTAGGTTCTCGTAGTCTTGTGTGAAAATAAACATGCTCAGCGCACGTGTAGCATGCAATTAAACCTCGAAACTACTTGGATAGCATTCTAATGCTCAACAGCATAACAAAGCAACAGTTCCACTATCCTACAACTAGTAATTGAAACTGGAAAACGCCAAACAAGAAATGCAAGAATGGAAAGCATCCAGAGTACAACAAATACTATTCTATTCATAAAGGTAATCCTATACTACAGAAATCAAGCAAGAAGGAAATAAATCAATGGAAAAATAGGAAAAACGAACAATTCATGTTCAAGGGAATTGGCGCAATTGCACAAAATACTCAAATAATTTCTACAGAAAGGAAAAAAACACCTACCTCGATCCTAGGAGATAAATATACGTGAACAACGACGACAGATTCTTAGAATGTCGTAGATCTGAGAAAACATCCAAAACACCTAAACCACGATATCCTGAAAGAGAGGACGATTTAGAAAACAATATTCAATCAGAAGGAAGAAATCACCACTTCACTTCCAACGAAATTGACAGAGCTCGAATCAGAGAACGGATGGAGTGGCGGAAGCTCAAAGAAGATCCACGTCCATACGGTCACTATCGGATGAACGAGACCTAGAAGAAGATGCTTCTGTGTGTCAGGTGCGACCCCGGTCCATTTAATGGAAAAAATAAAGTACACGGTGTGTAATTTTAGAGTACATGGAGTGTACTAGGTCTTTCCGTACTCTGTCAAAAACGGCCTCCACGTCACCCCTACCCACCGTGTGTGTGGCCCAGACACGGCTAGCACACAACTTCGAGCGGGAAAAGAGTACACGGTGTGTACTTCAAAATTTTCCAGAAACTTCAGTTTTATTAAATACTTAAGAAAAAGGAGAGGCGTACTTGAAAGGAAGCTCCGGGTTCTTACAAACTTCCCCCCTTAAAGAAATTCATCCCTGAATTTCTCTAGCGAGGCGTAGAAGAAGAAACCCCGAACATCTCCAGCCACTGCGATCGTACATCGACCTCCCTCTCCCAGGTCTCGTCCTGTACTCGCCCATACTGCAATACAACCCGTACAAGTTGGAAAAACCGCCCACGGAGAACCTTCATACTGTGATCGACAATCCGGATAGGATGCTCTTCAAACGATTCATCCTCCTTGAGCTCAACTTCATCAGGCTGAAAGACATGAGATGGGTCTGAAAAGTAACTTCGGAGCTGAGAGACATGGAAGATGTCGTGCATGGCCTGGTACCTCTAGGTTAGCTGCTACCAATAGGCAACCGGCCCAACTCCCTCTAACACCTCAAATGGCTCGACGCACCGTGGTGACAGCTTACCCTGTCTCTGAATCCTCTTGGGTCTCATCCTTGGTGCAACACGCAGGAAAAACTGATCCCCGACTTCGAACTCCAGAGGTCATCTCCGCTGATCAGCATAAGACTTCTGCTGAGACTGTGTTGTATCCATCCTCTTCCGAATCAGCTCTATCTTCTCTGAAGTCTCCTTAACAAGACGAGGTCCCAGCAAAGCTGCCTCTCCTACCTATAGCCAGCATAAGGGTGATTGGCATGGCCTACCGTACAGAGCCTCGTATGGTGCCATCTGAATTGTGGCATGAAAACTGTTGTTGTAGGAGAACTCCACCAGAGGGATATGCTTCTCCCAAGAACTGCCAAAGTCCAGAATTCATGCTCTGAGCATATCCTCTAGCACCTGGATCATACGCTCGGACTGGACATCAGTCTGGGGATGGTATACTGTACTCAAAAGTACTTGTGTAGCCAACACCTTCCGAAGTCCCTTCCAGAACTGAGAGGTAAAGCGTGCATACTTGTCTAAAATAATGGAGTGTGGAACTCCATGCAGACAAACAATCTATCTGATGTGAAGTCATCTCAGATCATCGACACTGAAGGTCTCCTTGATCGGCATGAAGTGAGAAACCTTTTTAAGCCTATCGATGACAACCTAAATAGGATCGTTCCCACGAGGCAACCTCGGCAACCCGGTCACGAAGTCCATCACAACATAGTTCCACTTCCACTCCGGAATGGGTAACTTCTGTAAAAGGCATGCTGGTCGCTGGTGATCTGACTTCACCTACTGACAAGTAGAACACTGAATGATGAAACCAACAACATATTTCTTCATATCAAGCCACCAGTACTGGCGATGATCTTCCCGATACATATTGGGGACACTAGGATGAAATACCCATACTGAGGAATGAAAATCACACATTAGCTCCTCACGTATGTCTGCTGGCATCCATACGCATCCCTGTAAACGCAAGGTCTCATCCTCTCCAACTGTCCTTCCAGGAAGAGGGTCATCTCCTAACACACTCTCCCGTAAGACCAAGATGTCTGAGTCTAATAGCTCCCTCATCTGTACCCACTCAAGTAGTGTAGAGGTAATAGCTACAGAAGATAGGGAAGTCTATCCCTCTCTATCGTGCACCTCCAGATGCATCTCACAGAACAGATCCATAAGCTTCCACTCACTACTGGCCTCCTGAACTGCCTAAATCTGAGTTCTCCTACTCAACGCATCTTCCACTGTGTTGCCCTTTCTTGGCGTATAGGCAAGCTCGAAATCAAAAGCCTGAGGATACTTGACCCACCTGCGCTGTCTCCGATTCAGATCATGCTGAGTAAAGATATACTTGAGACTCGTGTTGTCGGTAAAGACCACAAAGTGCTCTCTCCAAATATAGTGTCTCCAAAAGCGTAAGGCATGAACAACAGGTGGCAACTCTAGATCGTGCATAGGGTAGTTCCTCTCATGTGGCCTCAACTGTTGAGACCCGCATGCGACGACTCTATCTCTTTCATAAGTACATCACCTAGTCCGATACCCGAAGAATCACAATAGACAGTATAGCTCTTGCCTGGCTCTGGCAAGAAAAGTATCGGTGCCGACTTCAACCTTCCCTTCAGCTCCTGAAAGGCTAACTCACAAGAATATGACCATAAGAACTTCTCCCCCTTCTTGGTCAGTTCTTTCAAAGGCACTGCTAGGCATGTGAAGTCCTGAATGAAGCATCTGTAGTATCCAGCTAGCCCTAGGAAACTTTGTACTTAAAAAAAGTTCTTCGGCTGCTCCCAGGAAACTACATCTCTCAATTTCTCTGGGTCCACAGATACTCTTTCCTCTGAGATAATGTGACCTATGAAGTGAATCTGATCCATCCATAAGTTGTACTTCGAGAGTTTAGAATAAAGTCGATGCTCTATCACTATACTCAAAAGGATCTCAAGATGGGTAGCATTGTCGTGTCGAGTGTGAGAGTATACCAATATATAATCCACAAAGACCATGATGAAGGAGTCCAAGTAAGGATGGAACACTCGGTTCATCAGTTCCATGAAAACTGCAGGCGCGTTCGTGTGGCCGAACGACATGACTGTATACTCGTATAGACCATACCTGGTCCAGAAGGCTGTCAAAGGTATATCTGATGGTCTAACGTGAAAAAGATGATAACCGGACCTCAAGTCGATCTTTGAGAACACCCAGGATCCTAGAAGCTGACCAAAGAGGTCATCGATCCTCAAAAAGGAATATAGGTTATTGACTGTCAACTGGTTCAGCTTCTGATAATCCACAAAATCCGAAAGGTACCGTCTACTTTCTTCGCAAACAGGACAGGAGAACCCCAAGGAGAAATACAGGGATGGATGAAACCCTTTGCCTCCAACTCCTCCAACTATTTCTTGAGCTCCTGCTACTGAGGTGTTGAAATAATATATATAGGAATGGACACCGGTGCAACTCCTGTCATGAGATCAATAGAAAAGTCTACCTCATGCTCCGAAGTCAAACCCGAAAAGTCCTCTGGAATGACTTCCCTGAAATGATCCACCACTGAAGGAAAGTCCAACTGTGAAGTCACATGATCATACAGATAAAGAGTGCCTATCTGGGCTATCACCCTTCCTAGCCCATGATGCTCGAGTCCAGCTCGACTCGCCTGAACATCCCATTCGCCTCTATGAAGAAAAGATTCACCCTCTGGTGAAACAAAACTCACTCTGCGGTGATAACATTCACCGACTGCCTGGAAGGGAACCAACCCGTCTCTCCCGAGGATGAAATCATGGCCTGTCATCTCTAGGACATAGAGTTCCCATAAGAAATGATACCCTGCATCCTTGAGAGGGCACTCTCTACACTGGCGTACACTAGATGTCCTCATCCCCAAAGGTGTTTCTAGTGTCAACGAGTCGGCAGAAAAAAATATGTAGAGCCCAAGGCTCTCAATGACAACAACAGAGATAAATCTATGCGTAGCACCAGTAATGAAAACAGCTGAAGATAAAACTAAGTCTACTAAAATTTTACCTCGAACTATTGAAGGGTCGGGATCCTACTCATGATAGTTCTGCCCTATGGTGAAAGACTGGCCTGCACCACGACCCTCCTCCCCTGGCCGACCACTCTAAGATGATCCACCTTGCTGGTGCTGAGGAACTGGTGGCTAACTGTCACAGCCTCGACCTCCACCTCGGCCTGAACGGTTGGAAGAACTCCAGTTCCCTGACTGGTGATGAACTGGTGGTGATGCTCCTAAACGAGGAGTCAGGGAAGAACCCCGGTCACCATCTTCTGGTGAGAAAACATGGAAGAAATGCTGATGGTGACAGATCATGCTACAAGATCGGCACTCCACGGGGCCTCTCTGGCACTGTGGCCTCGTGTTCCCTAACCGGCCATATTGGAAGCATACCACCTAGCTTCCTGATGATGCATCTCGCTTCCTCGTATCACCGAGCGTAGACTCCCTACAGCGCTTCTTGCTGTCATCTGGAGGAAAACTAGCTCTGGAAGTAGAACCGTATTGGCTCGCAGGTCCAGAGTCTCTTAGATTGCGCTCCACAATCAGTTCTTGGTTGACGATGGAAGTGATGGAAGTGAACTATAAGTTATTCACCTATGATGGGATCTCCCACATGAGACCATCCTCAAACATCCTTGCCAAGAACAGCCCACTCTTATCCCGGAGGGGTGTGAAATGCTGCAGCTTGGTGGAACGAGAGGAATACTCCATGACAGAAAGAGTACCCTGCTCTAAGCTCATGAACTCCTGGGATCGGTCGACCCTCAGGGTATCAGGGTAGAAGTAGTCATAAAAGATGCACTGAAACTCCTCCCAATCCATAACCTACTGATTAACCGCCCGTGAGATCACGTCCCACTACCTCTTGGCAGATTCTCGGAGCACGTAGGTGGAGAGCTTAACCTGCATCTCTGGAGGCATCTCCAGATGCTCAAAGATAGTCAGCATGGCTCCCAGCCATGAATCTGTAGCCTGATGCCCTCCTTCCCCCAAGAAAGTAGGAGGATGCTGCTTCTGGAAAACCCGCGTCAAGTCTTTCATGGTCAAGGTAGGAGGCGGTTCTCCCTGAAAGGTCTGTATCATCCTCATAAAACCTTCCCTGAACTGCGCATCAGCGCCTGTAATTGGTATGACAGTCGGTGCCAAAGCTTGCCCTACTGGAGGATCATCAGGAGGTCCCTGATCAGCTGTATCTAGCATCTGATCACTGCCTGACAATAGACGTACAACCAGAGGATGTCTCGGAGGCATAGCACTGAAAGAACAAAAGCACACCTTAGATCAGAATTAACAAAGACAGAGAACGCATGATTACAAATGGGAACAGGGGAAAGAAAACCCACAAGTCTACAAAACACGACTACACGACGTGTATAAAAACTACACGACATGTACTTGAAAACTATTCCCCTTCCCGAGTCTCCTTACACGGTTAACCCACACGGTCCGACGTAACTCGAGACTATATGGAGTGTTCTAAACAAACATAGTGTGTACTTGAAAAGGATTCAGCGGCCCGTGTTGTTAAACACATGACCTTCTACATGGCTGAACCTTGCATGATGTGTTCAGAACAAACACGGCTTGTATAGGTGAAGGTGACACCGTATCGTGTTGTTCGTGACACAGTCGGGTACTTGAACAAGACTACACGGCTTGTACAGAAAACACATGGAGTGTCTAAGAGAAGGTAACGCCGACCCATGTTGTTCGTGACATGTCCGGGTACCTAGACCGAACTACACGGCGTGTTACTTTACAACTCGGCGTGTTCTACCCGAGCTTCCCCAACCCGTGTTGTTAGTGACACAGTCGGGTACACGACTCTGAACTACCCATGGTGTACCAATCGTACACGGTGTGTTCCTAAATTTATTCTCACGACACCGTGTTTCTACTAACACGGTCAGTGACATGGCCTAAAAACTACACAGCGTGTATCTAAAAAGTACACACCATGTATTCTAGGTTTTTCTGGGTAGTAGCTCATAAACTACACAGAAGCCTAGAAAACACAGAAAACAAGTCAAAAAGGTGCCAAATTTCAATTCTTAAGGGCCCGTACTACCCAAGAATCAAATCATGGCATTCATTTAAGAAAATTAGAATAAAAACAATCCTCTAACAAGGAATCAGGGATTATATCAAGCATCTATCACAAGAACAAGAAAAATCTACACAAGGCTATCACAACAGCATGCAATCGCTAATGCACCCTATATGGCATTGCAGGAATGCATGGAATGTGATTTCTACATGTTCTTATATGATGCATGAGATGGAATAACCTTATCTCATCGGGTTGTGACAGAAATAGAACCGCAATATTTAAGACAATAATAACACAAATCATGTGAATCACTCTTGGTGAAATCATAGCAACCATAAAATCTAAAAACCAACAAACTACAATTAACAAGTAGTATGGATTTTCCCTATACACGGGTTTTCTAATCCTGATCACAACTTAATACCAAGTATCAAATCCATCCTACCCCTGGCTAAAGGCTCCAATCAGTAAATCAAGTGAAAATAAACTCCTCTGACACCACTTTGTAACGACCCGAATCTAGAGCCCCTACAATGGTGCCCCATACCCGGTTCGCCACATAACTTCAAGAGAATTTCCCCAAATGCCAGAGGATACTGACTAGCAGCAAGGGCCGTAGTGAGTAAGTGGGGAAACTATGCCCTCATTCGGTAAGGTATACAGCAGAAGAACAACAAGTCATAATAACGGAAACAATAAACAACATACAACAACTGAACTGGATAGCAGATGCAATGTATAAAATAATAATGATGCAAGATGTTACATATGTATATGGAAAGCAATAAAAAAACCAATGTGCTGAAGTACAACTAAAAAAAAGTTCAAAAGAAAACAATGTAAACTCCTTAGCATCGCAAGCCACGGCTCGGTACCATGATCTCCAACTCCTGTGCAATCAAGAACTTGAAGTAGAAGGGCGCTTGCCCTTATCTATACCTACAACAACATAGTCTTCTTGGGCCCACAAGCATGGCTCAAACAGGGTGTGAGATACAATACTAGTAGGCAATCACCTAAAGATCTGTGCCTAATAGTCAATGAATACAAGGAAAGCAAAAGTGCAGAAATCAGTAACCTGAAAAACACACAGCAACTGAAAATCCACAATACTGGCATATAAGTACACAAGTAAACAACCAACAACAAGTAGAAAATAGGTAACCCTCTCGGTAGCTCTCACAGCCTAACCCCTATGGTTCAACCGATAAGTACTAGAAACCCTCTAGGAGGTACACACAGTCTCACCCCTCTGGTCAGCTAAGAATAGACTTTCTAAGGATGCACTCACCTTCAATTCCCCCTATAGTCTCGTATCGTACTAAAGGCTCTCTGTGGAAGCACTCAATGTCTCATTCCCCATGTGGCCCGTGTCGAGGAACTACAAATTCTATAAGGAAGCACTCATCGTCAATCCCCCCTGTGGTCTCGCATCGATTAAAAGACACTCTGGAGAAGCTCTTACGTGCATTCTCCCTACGGTCTACTACACTAGGTTCTCGCTATCCTGTGTGAAAATAAACATGCTTAGCACGCGTGTATCGTCCAAGTAAACCTCAAAACTACTGGGCTATCATTTTAAGGATCAACAGCATAACAAAGAAAGAATTCCACTATCATAAAACTAGGCAAGGCAACTGGAAAATGCCAAACAAGAAAAAAAAGCATGGAAATCATCCATAGTACAATGAAAAATACTCTATTCACAAAGCTAAACCTCTACTATATCAATCGAGCATGCAGGGAATCAATCAAGGGAAAAATAGGATAACTCACAATTCTCGTTCAAGGGAATTGGCGCAATTGCACAAAATACTCAAAGACATTCTACAGAAAGGGACAAACCACCTACCTCGATCCTAGGAGATGGATATACGTGAAAAGCGACGACGGATTCTCCTTAGAAAGTCGTAGATCCGAGAAATCTTCTGAAACACATAAGAAATGATATGTCGAAAAGGAGAAGGAATTGGAAAACAAGACTCAAGCAGAAGGAAGAACTCACCTGCGCTTCCAACGCAATCGACAAAGCTCAAATCGGAGAACGGACGGAGAGGTAGAAGATCAGAGAAGATCCATAGTCGTACGGTCATTCTCGGACGAACGAGACCTAGAAGAAGATTCTTATGTGCATCAGGCACAACCCCGGTCCATTTAATGAAAAAAAAGATAAGTACACGACATGTGCTTTTAGAGTACACGATGTATACTAGGTCTTTCCTTAATCCGCCAAAAATTGCTTCCACATCTCCCCTACACACCGTGTCTGTGGCCCGGACACGGAAAACACAAGGCTTCAAGCGGGAAAAGAGTACAGGGCGTTTACACAGAAACTACACTGCGTGTACGTCAAAATTTTCCAGAAAATTCATTTTTCTTAAAAACATCAGAAAAAGGAAAGGCGTACCTGAAATGAAAATCCGAGTTCTTACACAATTTCTTCTTCCACTTTCTCTTGTGGAGATTGTTCCTCTACCAACTCTTATGCATCAAAAGCATTAAATTCATCGATGTCAATATTTATCCCACTATTTCTAGTAGAAATGTGATCTCTTTCTAGAAATGTGGCAAATCATTCCATAATGAGTTTTCTATCTTAAGGGTTATATAGGTAGTGTCATCTAGTTTCCTTAGGATAACCTATAAATATGCACATAGTATTTCTGGATGATAATTTGTCACTTGGTAAAGTCTTGAAAAATTCCTCGCACCCCCACACACGCATGCATGTCAGATTTGGTTTCTTTCCATACCATAACTGATATGGAATCCCATCATTAGATTTAGTTGGTACTCGGTTAATGGTATATGCTGTTGTTTGCAAGGCGTATCCCCAAAAGGATAATGGAAGAGTTGCATGACTCATCATTGATCTGACCATGTCAAGAAAGGACATATTCCTCCTTTCACTAACACCATTCCATTGTGGTGTATAAGGAGGAGTGAGTTGGGATACTATCCCACACTCCTTCAAGTTATCAATGAATCCTTGGTTATGATACTCTCTGTCTCGGTCTGGGCGAAGTGCTTTTATCTTCTTACCAAGTTGGTTTTCTACTTCATTTTGGTATTCCTTAAAGAAACGAATGGAATCTGACTTATACCGCATTAATTAGATATAGCCATACCTATTATAATCATCGGTAAAAGTAATGAAGTATAAAAAACCACCCCTTGCCTCTACTAGAAATGGACCACATACATCGGTATGTATTAATTCCAGCACTGCATTGGCACTTTCTCCATTTCCTGAGAAAGGTTCTTTGGTCATTTTTCCTTGTAAAAAAGCATGACATACATCTAAGGGTTCTAACTATACCGAGTCTAGATACCCTTCTTGATGCAATCTTTGTAATTTCTTATCGTTTACATGACCAAGCCTGAAGTTCCATAGGCAGGTGTTATTTGAGTCATGTTGGCTGTTTTTGTCATTGATTTCCATTACTTAGTTTTCCTGCTCTAGCATATATAAACCATTTTTAACATGTGCCATACCATAACATATGTTATCCCTACAAAAGAGACAACTTTTATTTCCAAACCTGAAATAAAATTTCATAGCGTCTAAACATGACACATAGATAATGTTCTTGGTAACGGACGGTACATAATAGCAATTATTTAAAACAAGAACCAAACCAGTTGGTAAAGTCAAGTGATAGTCTCCCACAGCCAAGGCCTCCATACTTGCATCATTTGAAGCTCGTAGATCCACATGACCTTTTGCAATCTTCTTGAACCTACTTGGTTCCTGTATATGAATAAAAATGTGTGAACCACATGCCGTCTCCAATACCCAATATGTAAATAAATATAGATTGCATTCAATGACAGAAATACCTGATGTATAAGCACTGGGTTGCTTCTTCTTCCCAGCACTGTAATTCATCTTCCAATGGCCTTTCTTGCCACATCTAAAGAAGATAGCTTCTTTGTCATTACATTGCCTTTGAATCATTGGCTTATTTGCAGGATGATGCATTTGTGTCTTTGTCCTTGAATTGGCCTTAGAACCCTTTTACATGGCCCCATTTTTCTTGTTCACCATAAGGATAATTGAATTGGTGTTTTTCGTGTCCTTATCAGCTTGGCGAACTAAAGCCAAAAGATCCGGGAGCCACTTTTTCATATCATTCATATTATAATTGACAATGAAAGTCGAGAAGATTGACGGTAAAGAGGTAATAATGATATACAGTGCTAGTTCATGGTTTAGTTTGAACCCAAGGGCTTCAAGCCTCTCAATATAACCAATCATCTTGAGTACGCGAGGACCGGCTTGGTGCCCTTCTTCTAGCATGAACTTATAAAGCGCACATGAGATCTCATACCTTTCTTTCCTATCCCTCTCCTAATATAGTTTTTGGAGATGTGAAAGCATCTTGTAGGCATCCTCTTCCTCATGCATTTTTTGCAATTTTATAGACATGGATGACAACATGATGCATTTTACATCAAGCGCATCGTCTACATGCTTTTTCCGCTTATCTTTTTCGATCTTGCTTGCTCACTGAGGAGGCTCAGCAGGAATTGGGGATTCCAGCACATATAACATCCTTTCTTGGCGTAATACTATGCCCAAGAGCATGTACCACTCCTGGAAATTATTGCCTGTCATGATATTTTCTTTATCCAAGATCGATCGCAGTGAAAATGTATTGTGGTGTTGGTGATTTCCATTTTGAATCAACATCAGATAAACATTTTGCAGTTAGTACTTTGTCTTGATTACCTTTTGACATGTTATGATTAATAAATTATTATATCATTTAATGTGTCCCACTATTTTAACGAACCTTAACATCCCTCACTATTAGATTCAGAATACACTATCGCATGAGATTTCTAGTGGCAAGGATCCTTGAAACCTTTGCCATAGTCTACAAGCTAGGGCTATGGCACTAATTAGAGGGTTTTAAGGTAGGCGCTATGATGGCCAACCACTTGTTCTTGTGGTTCCTTGTGTAGTTGAGTAATGTACCTCCTTTTGGAATCTGAACATGATTCGCTCAAACTCTTGCCTATAAAGTGATAGAAAGTTAGCTAAGGCTAATCCTTGACTACTCACATTAGTTATGTCGACCCATTTCTCACATGGAAACGCCCCTGTAGTAGGAGGCACACTCAACTGAGGCAGATGAGAACCCAACAACCGGTTTTGTTTAGATGTGAGAAATGGAAGGAATTTTGGACATAATATGTCTTTGAGGGATTTTTTAATATTTATTGACGAATATAATATTTTTCTATTTATTATGTTCAAACGGGGTTTTCGCGCTCACAAATGAACATGAAATAGAAAATTATTCGTCATAAATTTATATATATTATCTTGTTTACTATCCTATGTGATCATGCAATAATCAGGAAGACACATAAAATAATAAACTGTGCATAATGTAAATCATGCATTCCAAATAGTCTTGAGAATTATATAATGATTGATCGATAACTGATAAATCATCACCTAGGGGAATCCATACCTGAGTCGATACATGACTCGTGTCGCTGGTGGACCCAATGAAAAGCGCCCAACTCCTCTCTAGACCACCACCTCAAAATGGAGGGGTCTGCCTCTGGGATCGTTACCGAATAATTAAAAATATACTCGCACGCAGGCGAGTGGGTCCGGGGTACAAAATACAAATAGTGCAATGGACACGCATGCCCTTATACATATTTGAATTAAAAGACGATTCACAGACCGTCAGTTATCTAATTATGTATTACAATCATCACACACATAGAATAAATAATTAAATAAATGAATACATGCTAGAGACACATAGGTCAGTCAATACCTCAAGACCAGTCGGGGTAAAAGCGCAATAAAATTAAATTGCAAAAAAATTAAATTATGCGAGGGTCTTCTAATAAATTAAATGAATTCGATTAAATTCAAATAATTTATTTTTATCGGTTCCACATGTATAATTTAATTTTAATTCCAAAAATAAAAACAAATTATACCATTAATTTAATTCTTAAACCTAAATTAAATTAATATTTCAGATTAAAATAATTTAAACCCCTAAATTAATTCAAATTAATTTAATTTTAAAAACTAAATTAATTAAAATTAATTTAGTGCAGGGTTACCTCTAGCCAGAGAGGAGTCTCGAGAGACTGCGTACCACTGCGTGATGTCATCCTGGAACCGCTGCATGACTGCGGTGTCCAATGATTCCCACGACAGCTGCATCTCTTGGCGTGGTCTGAGGGGAATGGAATGAGGATAGGAAAGATGCCGGCTAGCCACATGGTCGGCAACCAGCTACTCCGGGAGCCGGCGAAGCTGCTGTCCGGTCTGGCGCGGGCTCAGGTCGGCCGGATGGAACCGGTCCGACATGGAAGAGGAGCCTGGTGAGGTCTCGGGATGGCCGGACAGACATGGGAAGCCGAAGTGGGATCAAGGTGACCAGACAGAGGAGGTCTTGCGCAAGGGTTGGC
This sequence comes from Viscum album, assembly GCA_963277665.1. Classification (NCBI taxonomy): domain Eukaryota; kingdom Viridiplantae; phylum Streptophyta; class Magnoliopsida; order Santalales; family Viscaceae; genus Viscum; species Viscum album. The sequence goes on from OY728122.1 coordinate 692,312,905, forward strand.
CTGTGCGAGGTGGTCTGACAGGGGGGAGGTCGGCGTGGCCGGCGGCTACCAGCAAGAGCCGGTCCGGCGCGTACCGCATCCGACACGGAGGAGGAGGTGTCCAGCGCGGGGGAGGTCCAACGTGAGGTAGGAGTCCGGCGCGGCTTGGGTTCGGGGTAGCTGGCGTGCACGGGGCAGAGGCGAGGAGGTCGGCGTGAGGGGAGGAGGCGGTGCGGGGCTCGGAGGCCGGTGCGGCGCAGCATGCCGGTCCGGCGGAGGAGGTTCCGTCCAAGGGATATGAAGGCCCTAGGGTTCGGCCTCCCTGTGTGCGCCACGTGAGGAGACCCCAAATGGGTCTTCCTTTTTTTTGTCCTTTAGACAAAAATTTCAGGCCCCCCCTTTTTAATTTTTAAATTAAAGGGATAAGACCCCATTTTGGGGTCTTTTCTTCTCTCATTTATTTAATTAAAAGCAAGAAGACCCCCATTTGGGGTCTTGGTCTTCTTCCCTTATATATTTCATTATTATAAAAATATAATAAAATATTTATTATAAAAATAATAAAATATTTATTATAAAATTTTATAATAAAATATTTTTGATGTTAATTCTAAATTTGAGATAAACATCAAATGAACAAAAACTTGCGACGTCGATCCGATTAAAAATTTCAAATGATCATATATTGATCATTCAAAATCTAAATGAGAAGCGGTCGAATCCGAATGAACCATTTTAAAACACCGAAATTAAATTTAATGCATTTTAATATTTTTGACTCAGAAAAACATTGCACTCCCTCTGATACCACTGTTGGGTACTGAGAATGCACAGTGGAAGCCGGTGGGCTGGGAATTTTAAATTTTCTGCTTTAATGGAGTGACATAACCATTTTCACTCTAGTGATCTTGTCCCGACATGGTCCAAGGATCTCACAAGGTTCATAAGGAGCACAAAAATAAACTGAACTTTTACCTTGTTCAGAATTGACGCATAGGACGCCGGAGAACGTTTCTCGAAGACTCTGACATCGAAGCCCTCTAGATCATCCACACACGGCTCGTGAATCTTCTCGGCCGCCATTCGTCAGGATCCAGGTGCTAGCACGGATCTTCGATGCTCAATTCAGCGTAGTGATGATCACCACAAATTAGGAATCTTTGATCCAGGATGGATGATCTTGAACATCCTTTTTTGCTTGAGAGTCTCTCTCTCAAAATTCCACGAGGAGAGAGATACTCTCAATCTTGACAAATGAATAATAATGGTGGGAGAGCATCTCTCTCACTTATATAGGGAGTGTTAAAACATGCGGTATAGGTTCTCGGTCCCCGTGTAATAGACATCCGATATATAAGTAATATAAATAATTATTTATGACAAATAAAATTATTCCATAAATAATATTTACAATTTATCACTTACCTGTAATATATAAATATATTACATGATAAATTTGAATCGTTAACTCGAATCATTCCTACTACTAATATTAAACGAACCTAGGATATTTAAATTTGGTCGACTAATATTCATACATTTATTTACTATATAACTTGTAAATAGATGTTATAAATAAATTCAACTAATTATTATAAACACAAATAATTAATGAATTTATTTAGTCTTTGGTGATCCATAGAACTTGGATAGTGATCAGACCATTTGGTGGTTCCCACCAAGTTCTAAATTCCTATTCCCAGAATAGGGAAGATTCTCAAGGTGCTATTGTGTGTGACCCTCTTGGACCTTATCTCAATAGCAGTGAATAATATCACCAACCTAGAGCAGGGTCTATCAACCCATCGAGGCCCATATAGAGATAAGGCAAAGTCAATGCAACGATTGCCTTCCTACGAACACGGTCCATGTAATCTAATCTCTTCGTCATCAATATCTCAATAATGCATAATGCATACTAGTGCCATCATTCTTTATTTTCTTTATTTTGTTTGTTGATTTGTCAGGACGGTCTTACCTTCAACTACCATGGCCATGGATTTATTGAAGGTGCAACCATCCAAATCAACCAGGCCCGAGATATCTGTTCCTGAACAAGGAAGTGACAAATCCTTTCTTGATCATTCAATCAATGCCACTCCATTAATTACGTACCCGATACAAACTACTTCACCAAGACGTTATCACTATGGTTTTCGCCTTATATCAAATGTACGTAATTAAATGACATTCATTGATAATGATCTCATGTTAGGAGACAATTACACATGCCTGTAGATAATAATGACCAATGACACCAGAAACTTGTGGTGTTCCTCTTATGCGGTCTTGTCCTCATGATCTCAATAGCTAGAGATCATAAAGTGAGAACTTCATGAGAAGAAGTCTCAATGCATATGAGCCCCTAACACCTGATGGTCACACATCATCTGTTTCCTTTCAAAATGATGTAACTGGACCATAGGAAGTTACTTTAAGATTACTGTCATGGAATCTCAGGGATCCCATTATAGACTGGGACCGACTATGACCATTTGATAGGACAGGTAATCAATGGTCATTACCATTAATGAAGTGGATGTAGAAGTATCTACACTATCATGGAAATATAAACACTTGTATAAAAAAAACTGAATACAGGTAATAGTAATCAATGTACAATACAAGTTGGGTCTAGGGCACCCACTTTCAACATCTTGTGCAGACCACAGGCCTTTCGATGGAGTCCCAGGAGGACCCAGAGCAGGCGGTGCTGAGTGAGCGAGACCGACCGGGGTGTTTGCCGGTGCGGTGTCGTGGGTGCTTTTCGACAGTGTTTGTGGAAGCGTTCCCCTTCTACAGAGCTGGTTGGATGCGCCTTGTAGTTTTCTTTTGGTTGGCCCTGTTTTTCCGTTTTTTACTTCTATTGTACTTTGGTTGTGGGATAGTGTATGCTTGCTTTTACTTTTCAGTTTTCTATATCTCTGAACTGTTTCATGGAGGCGTTTTTAGGTGCGTGTGTATAAGTACTTTAGGATAATGCCTCCCATGTGTGTGATAGCCAACTCGACGATAGACACCATCCCCTGGCCTATTGAAGGCGGGCTCGGGCTGTCGCGGCTCGAGCCTCATTGGGTCAGGTCATGACAGAGTGGTATCAGAGGAGGTTATACCTTTGGGATCTCAGAGTGTGGCTGGTCTAGCTGTGAGTTTGGTTTGGGATGCATAGCGGAAGTGTTAGGATGTATCGAGTTCGAATTTCAAGCCAGAGACTCAAGTGTTGGTACGACGACCGACATATCTATACACCAGGACTCAGATAACCTGCCTTTCGACTTGGGACATTCGTACACTGGTCGTAGGGATATTATGGTACATTCATCATATAGGACTGGGGTTTTGGGTTTTTCCTTGCCCTTCTTGAGTCAGCTCTCCAGATATACTCTTTGACTATGGTGGGTCTTGAATATATTTCAGGATGCCTCCAGGATGAAAGCTAGCGAGGGTTACATAGCATGATTGTGGTGATGATCTGCCCCGTGCAGAGGCTGTGGAGAAGGGCACATGTTCTGAGGCTGGACCTCCAAGTGCTCCGCCAGTTGAGCCACCACCTGTCGAGCAGCTGGTTGTTCCAGCAGTGCAGGCCGAGGTTGCACATAGGATGAGTGCAATTCACGAGTTCAAAATGCAGCGACCTCTGAGGTTTTGGGGTGATCCAGACCCCCGGGCAGCTGATGACTGGCTTGAGGCAGTCACTCAAGTTTTCCTCTTAGTGAGGACACCTCCAGATCAGATGGTGGTCCTAGAGGCGAGCCTTCTACATGGTTCTATCAAGCGATGGTGGTGCCTAGTGGTGCAGTCCCATGATGAGGAGACACTCATGGGTAGAGTTTGAGCGGCTCTTCAGGGAGGAGTTCTATCCATTGATGCTGAGGTCAATGCGGATCCAAGATCTTATTTAGCTTAGTTAGGAGGGAATGACCATGTCTGAGTACTCAATGAGGTTTATAGACATGTCACACTACACCCTGGATAGGGTTCGAGACCCATTCTTTAGGGCTCAGACCTTCGAGCAGGGCTTACGCAGGGACATCCGAGCAGGTGTGGTTTCCTTGTGTCTGCCCACTTATGCTGGAGTGCTGGAGCGAGTGCTGGTGGTGAAGAGCATTCTGGCGGAGCAGATTTCCCCTGTTAGTGCTGGTCACATGAGAGCTGAGACGTCGGCATCTAGTTGCTGAAGAGAGACTCAGGTGTCTGGACGTGGTCAATGTTTCCGGAGGCGACCCCAGGATGGAGGATCTAAGGCTCATGGCTCGTTGACCAGTTTTGGTCAGCCGCAGGAGAGGATGTGTTACACTTGCGATGTTCGGGGACATCTTTCTAGAGATTGTCCGACCCGTCGTGCTGCTGAGAGGGAGTCGGTCGATAGACCGCCTTGGCAGAGGCAGCCTCTCGAGCAAGGAGGTCCGCAGGGCGGCGAACGTGGCAACGGAGCTGGTGTAGCAGGTGGCGGGGGGTAAGCAGTATCAGTTTCCACCACCCCCACCCCCTAGTGGTCCACGCCAAGCTCAGGGAGCTGGTGGCCGAGGGCGAGGACAACTACAAGCCCTGGAGGCTGTTGACCCAGAGGCTCCGTGGATGGATAGAGGTACGTCTTGTGTCCTTTCTACTTTCTGCAGTAGTTTGATAGACAATGTTGAGAGGTAATATTTCCTTTTTTTTCTTACTCGAGTTTTGTTCAGGGTGTTGGTATGACCCTGTGTGGTTGTTGTTTGGTGTGCTTCAAATGCGCAAGTAAGAGGGATTCTTCCCCCCATAGAGATGCGTTTTTCTTATGCGATGATAACCGCGCGGGAAAGTCAGTGCCGCCCAATGCGGATATTATTGAGGTGTGGGGGATGAGTACCTCTAACTTATGTGTTCGGGCATGGGTGTTTGAGAGTGAACTCTCTGGTGTGTGAGACCTAGTTGAGAGTCCAGTCGCTTTCCTTGTGCTTATGGCTTTTTGGGGACAAAAATTTCTAAGGGGGGGGGATGTAGCGACTTGGGTTTTTGGCCCTGTTAGAGTTTGAAATATTTCTATGAATAATTACAGAGCTAGGCGCTAAGACGGTGTGCGATTCCGAGGCCCGGTGTTCCCAAAATTAATTTTATAAAAATATTATGTTTTTTATACTATGCACGTAAAGGGGGTGTGACATCTTCTAAACGGTAGCTCAGAATGGGAGTCTGAGGGCATGGTTGCATATAGAACGTGCCTTTTACCCTAGGCGAGGTGTAAACATTGCAGCCATGAGCATGCGGTGGAAAGGGCCACCAGGGTCATTTTCGTAAATAAGTGGAAAAGTATGTGTACGAGAGTCGGCTCGAATAAATTCTGAATAGAGTCTCGGATCGCAAATACGAGTCCACCGTTGCGTTCAGAACAGTGTGTTCACCATATGGGTGACCATGCCTTTGTCTGCATCGGGTTTCGTTACAGAGGCGAGTTGGCGGGGAGTTATATGAGTTGTTAAAAAAGCAGAAATTCATCACCTCCCTCCTCCCTCATGTGCAGAGGATGACCTCACCCTTCCCTACCTCAGTTCTTCGCTGAATCAAGCCTGAATCATCCGTTTTCTGCCCTGATTGTCTGCGGATCGAGCTTTAGGGCTTCACTGGCGTCGTTCTGCACCCGATGCTTCAGCGTTTCACCCACGTGGTAGGCAGTATGCGTTTTAATCCCCCAATACGATTTTGCTGTGAATTTCTTCGTTTAGAGGTCGTTACAGGGAAGATTGCGTCCCGGGGGGTCGCACCGGTGGTTTCAGATTGCAAAACGGACCTCCGGGGTGCCCCCGACGGTCCGCCTATGGTCCGCCGGCACGGCACCGGCGCGGCGGCCCGCAGCAGACTGCAGCGGCCGGCTGTCTAGAGCGGCGGTGCACCGGTGGAGCACGGCGGCGTTGTGCACCGCGCGTCGGAGGGCAGCAGGCCAGGGCCTGTCTAGGCCGGTCCGACCCCTTTTTTTCATACGGGGGTCTTTAAACCCCTGTTTCTTGCAATCCAGGAGTCGGATTCGCGTGCAGTCTGGGGCGACACGACCCTTGGGATGAGGCAAACCCCCAATGTGTTTTCGAGGGTTTAAAGGTTCTGGATCATGGCCCGAGAAAAAGAAACGCTGTATAAAATAATAATATTCTATTATTTTACGACTTCAGGCCGTTGTAACTACTACCCGGAGCATCCGAATGTTGTGTCGTTAGTGGCGTTGAGACCCTGATGGTACGACAGACTTTTTGAGATGGTTTCCGGGTGTTGGGACTGAGAACGGGGTGTAGACCCCATGGGGCTGGGTTTTGGCATTTGCGGAGAAACGCAGCTTTCGCACCAGGAGTCCGATTTTGGCAGATGAATAGTCGATCCTGTGTGTTTTTCAAAGAGGATCACAATGGTGTGATCCGTTCGACGGGTATCTGGATCGTGGTGTGGGCCCCACCCAGGCTGGCTCTGGTGAATAGTACCTTTTTCACCCGGTGACCATTTTGGGTGAACGAGTAGTCGATTTAGCTTGTTTTTCTAAGGGGATCTTCGTGCTATGATCCGCTCGATGGGTTTCGGGATCGTTGTGTGGGCCCCGCATGAGCTTGCAACGGTGAATAGTACCTTTTTCACCGGTTCTCCTTTTTGGGAGAGTAAACAGCCTATCATGCATGTTTTTTCACGTGGATCGTGATGGTGGCCTCAGTATCGGCCTTGGAGGTGCGAAGTGTGGCATTTTTGCAGGTCGCTCAGGATAGCGACGTTTGAACTAACAGTGGCTGAGGGTATTCCCTTGGTTCGTTCCTACGAGGGTTCTCGCGGCATCACAACACTAGTATAGGCTTGTGATCCTCTCGATGGGATGTTTTTTTTCTGTTAGAGTTGTGGAATCCCTTCGGTGGGCCCGGAGCGGGATCCTCTAGCATCGTTTCTCAAGATCAGGTTCTTGGTATCACTGTGACTGCTTATCCACGGGCAGCGATCCCCTATCTAGCAGGTTAACCCCGTAGGGTTTGTGGAATCATAGGGAATATGATCCCCTACGCAGTGGGCCGTGCTCAGTAGGGTTGTGGCATCATTGGGTATACGATCCCCTACTCAGCATCAGGTTTATAGTAGGGTTGCAGTATCATTGGTTATGTGATCTCATACTCAGCGTGTGGTTTCTGTAGGGTTGCAGTTTCATCAGTTCGATCCCCTACATCGTGTGTTATACCAGATATGGTTCCGGTATCATCATGACCACCTTTATATGGGCGATGATCCTCTATATGAGTGACGTGCTTCTTGTCGAGTGCCAGATCAGGTTGTGGTATCCCCTAGCAGATCCTGGGTGTGATCCCCTATCTATGACAACTACGTATCCCAGGTTGGGTCCTGGAATCCCCCAGCAGACCCTGGGAGTGACCCCCTATCTGTGAGCTTCGTATACCGGATTGGGTTCTGGTATCCCCAAGCGGACCCTAGTTGTGATCCCCTATCCGAAAGGTTTTTTGGTTATGTTGTTTTAGCGGGGTTTTCCTCCGTGACAGAATCCGATGAGCGTGGTATCTTGGGTGAGCTTCTGAGATGTTTTCATGGGACCTCATGGAGTGTATCTCTTGGGAATGCGTCATCTGGGATGAAAATTATCATGGAGTGTTCTCTCCTAGTTGTGGACAATTGCTTCTTATGAGGTCGATACCTCAGGTGGCCTGTTGTGTGATTTGTGTATATCTGGATTGTTCAAGGTGAATGCATGGGAATACACCTGAGCTGAGCTGACTAGTTGTGTTTAGTCGAGGTTTGTCACAAGTTGAATTTTCTCTCTCTTATGGGTTCCCTCTGGCTAGGATGAGCATACTGTTGCCTTTCAGTTTCTCTCTTTGGTTTTGGGTTTTTGGGGTTCCTACCGAGTATGTTTATACTCATCCCTACACGGGATTTTCCCACACATGTTTCTATCTTGTGCAAACCACAGGCCATTCGATAGAGTCCCAGGAGGACCCGGAGCAGGTGGAGCTGAGTGAGTGAGACTGACCGGGGTGTTTGCCGGTGCGGTGCCGAGGGAGCTTTCCGATGGTGTTTGTGGCAGTGTTCCCCTTCTTTAGAGCAGGTTGGACGCACTTTGTTGTATTATTTTGGTGGGCCCTATTTTGCTCTTTTGTACTTCTACTGTACTCTGGTTGTGGATAGTGTATGCATGATTTAACTATTCAGTTTCCTAAATCTCTCCACTGTTGCATGGAGGTGTTTGTGGGTGACTGTGTATAGGTACTTTAGGCTAATGCCTCCCATGTTTTTGATAGCCTACTCGATGCTAGACACCAGCCCCTGGCCTATAAGAGGCGGGCGTGGGGTGTCTCGGCTCGAGCCCCGTCAGGTCCGATCGTGACATAGTCAACCAATAAGATCAATTATGGAAAATCTAAAGTATATCCTAATCCTGATAACACGGAATTTTATCAAATAATATTCAATTAATTCATTTTATTTTCCAAGGAAACCCAATTAATACTATGACATAAATTATCATGATGCATGTACCTCTCAATGGTATCAAACTTGAATAAATATCCAACTCACTTGGTCATTCAATATGCTCTGAGTTAGTGCACTAGATCATGGGGGGTCCAAAAATCCATTTTCCTTGTTTGTCTCCTTGGCCTATGTCATACACCATGGTCATTTGGAACTGCTTCTATATGAACCCATTAAATCCTCACTATGCCTACCCACAAACTCAATCTAATCTCTTAACCATCACCATTGATACAACTATATCATGAGCCCCTTCCACCAAAGATACCATAATGAAGTAAGAGAGATAATCATCCCCTAGTCACACCTCTAGTTGGATCCATGTTGGAATCTACAATCAAAATGTATAAAAATAACACAATATATTAAGAATTACAATCTGTAATTGAAAAAAGGTCAAGATATGAGATAAATAAAATCAAAATAACTCCAGGTAAAAATAAAATGTTATACCAAAAACATTCTATAAAAGCATGAAAAAGGTGATGTAGATGCCTATAAAAGTATCCTATATAAATACAAAAACTAATTCTATGATAAAAACTCATCCTCAAATCCAACCCATCAAGTAATAACCAATCAGTCCCCAATATCATCCTTGAAACCTCAAGAAAATTTATATTTTTTGCGTGAGATGAATTATTATATTCTGTAGGGACATAACCAAGGCCTCAATTGCACCTATGAAATGAAAATTCTGACTAAACCGTGAACAAAAATAGAAACAAAAAGAACCTATAAATGTCATATAAATAAACACAGCCTCACTATGGATTACTCACCAATTCATGCGACCAATATTGCAATATACCATCATGATCCTAAAAAACCAGTGCACCCAACTACCTCATCCAAATTGATAGGCCACTCTCACAACCCAATGTTTATTTTCTAATGCTACCATACTATACATAGATAAAACATCAGATCACATCACTTCCAAACCATATAATGTCCACACATCACAACCTACCTGACGGAACTTGGGCCACACATCATAACTTGGAGAAGGGAATTATCTTATCACAAACATGAATTACATCAACCTCATTCACGCATCCTACCACGCATGACCCACACCATATATCACATCCCAAAACATTACCTATAATCTATATACACATGGGATAACAAATACAATTTATCCTATAGAAACCCAGGCCAACACATCATATCTCGCCCGTAGAGACATGGCCATATACATCACATCTCACCCATAGATAGTTATTCCACACATCACATCTCACCCATAGATTGCTACTCCCCACAAAAAATCATACTAATAGAAACCTAGGTCATAGATCACATATCACCCATAAATACTAGGGCCACACATCACTACTGATGGACGAGTGAGGGAGAGGAGGTATCCATCTATCAGTATCACTACCATATTATATGTTTGGGAAAACACCTGAATCTCATCCCCATTGATATTTTGTAAAGTTATCCAACTCGGGATGGAACATATAGTATAACATTAACATACATGATGTAGAGATAACACACAAAAACAGACCTAATGTTTCTCATCAACAACACTGGTGCACACCACATCACCACCATGTTTCATACATTAATAGTCACAACCATTTACACCAGAATATTAAACAACATAGAACTATAATACTAGACAAAAAACATTTTCCACTTATATATTATACATTTCACCACAATTATTTATTAAACCATTCTCCACACACCATGTTCGAACATATTTTGTTAAATTTTAATAAATTGTTGTTGTCAAAGCCTAATTTTTATTATTAATTAAAAGATGATATCTCTTTTAACTAGGTAGAGGGAGACCAATTACACAGCATGAAGGCCTAGTGGGAATGTAGCCCATTACATGGAACTTAGGCGTGATTGTTTTGTCCCAAGGCCCATCCTGTGAATAGTACTTATAAAATACCTGCCTGCTAAAGTACCCACCCATACTCACCCCTAATATAGTGTTTTCTACCTCTACAGTTCCCATCGTTTCTATAGTGCCTCCATTGCTACAATACCACCACAATACTGCTAAAATACCAGCGCCCAATGGGTTGGGACCCCCATTTTTCATGTAGGATTTTGGGGTGCTTACCAAAAAGCCAAACCCTATCTACACCAATTAGGATAAATTATCAACTCATTCAATAATTTATTTCATTCAACTAGGTAATATATTCTACTATGGCTTGGGAATCTAACCTAGCCCAAACCACAATAACTGATCTTACTCACATAACCAATGTCACCACACCATACATATACGATCATCATAATGACGCATTGTCCAAGAAATATGACAACACAAAGACCAAAAATTTCATCTATCACACAATTACAGCTTCCAAGTACCACAACCAATGCACCACAACCATTGCGCCCTTGCCACTGTGCCACAACCAGAAAACCAGAACCTCATTTCCAAAACCATTGCTCCACAACAACTATGCCAAAAACTCTGTTATATATCACACCACTTGACACAATGTATCCATGTGAACAAAGCACTCCATAGCATCCACATACACTACACAACCCATCCGACCACATCTATCATCGCATAATGTCCCAAAATATATGGGGATGCAAAAAAGTCATAAGAACACATCACAACACACATTAGGGATTCTATATTTCTTCCAAAGAATTAACATATATCTTCACTATTTATCGTGGGTACTATCATAGAAACCCTATATTCAATGTGAAATAATTAATATCCCAATATACATTATTAACCATATATTCATGGTGCAATCACACAACAATAAAATTAGGTTCATCACTGTCTAAAAACAATGGTAAAATCGAAGCTCCCAACGACCATTTTTGGGAAACAAGCATTCATAACACTCTGAAAAACAAATATCAAAGCAATATAACATGTGATAACTCCCCATAACCATCAACATTAGACATGACCTTTAATTATAAGATAATGTAGAACCTTACAATCCAACCAAAGGTAAGAAAAAACATGCATATCTCCCACATAGAATGATAAAGGTTGTGAATTAGGACCCCCTACCTTAATGAAGATTTTTTAATATTGATACACACCATAAGGAGAAGAACAAAACTACCTAGAAACCACCACCGCACAAGTAAATCACATATCAAACTTAAACAAAAATTTCCCAACTCACACCGAAAATCAAGAAAAATCACCATAGTGAGTCCACAAGATAAGAATAGAAGAATAAATCTAGAAAAAGGAGAATAACATAAGGTAGATTCCCAATTGGGATCAAATATAACCAAAAGAATAAAACATGGATAATAGGGTTGGATTTCCTCCAGAAAACTACCTATAATTAACCACAAATAATGTAGGAACAATATGAATCCAAATAAAAACAATGAAATGAGAAACCAAACAATGAAACCTCAATCCCACAATTTTCAAATCTTGTGAACAATATGGGATGTTTAAACATTGTTTTTTAGAAATATTCCTTCATTTCCAAAAAAAAACTAGTCATGTTCTCCCTTGTTTAATACATTGTGTTAATTATATATAAACAATACATAATCCATCTCATGGATTACCCATTATCTACAAAATTTCCCCAAACTAATTATCTATAAAATCCATGAACCACCACTACTCATCATGTATTCCATATTCATAGTGTGAACTACTTGTAGCAGTTCTACTGTAGGTCCAGCCTCTAACAAAAACTCACAGATTCTCCCTCAAACACCTCTAACTAATCAAAAGATCAATGTAATTAAAATGAAGGACACATATTGTGACATGATTTCTCCCTCTATATTCTATAATACAAAAAACCTCTCCCAACCTATGAATTAATCGAAAACTGAAAATAAAGGGGGATTTGTAACATCTTCTATGTAACAAGGTGTGATAATACTACTTCTGTTTTGAATTTTTTATAAATATTCATTGATATTTTAATAATATATTGTAATTTTATTAAAATTTTATCATTCATGGTTAAGAAAAAAATCATTAAAATTTTAAAATTAATAAAAAAATTCCATCATAGATGTTAATGCAAAAAAAATTAATTTCATGACATATCCCCCATCGAGATGAAACATACACCTGTAATGATACTAATAATTACTTAGTAAACACTAATTTATAATGATAGTGGACTATGACTAATATTAAGTTTTTATAGATGAATATAAAATGAATTATCCTTTATATTAACCATGATACATCTTCATATGAAAAAGAAGTAATATATATAATTACAAAATCCTTGAATATTAATATCATATTTTTTAATTAATTAATAAAATTTAGAATAGAACCCCATATCTAGAAAACATTGAATGTATTTTAATAGTATAATATTCTGGACTTCCGTATATCACACAACACTATGATTTATGTGAATTAATATATACTATAAAATTATTATTATTTAATCATGATCATTACAAACCAGTTGTGGAATTGGTAGGTTTTTATTGTATTAACAAAATTATGAACTATATTTATAATTTAACTTCTAAAAACAAATTTAATTTTTAACTATTATAAAATAATAAGTCAATTTTTAATGATGTCAGTTTATGCTTCAAAAATACCAATTTTCATAAGTTTTTCTTATTGCAATTATTAACGAACATTATAATTAGTTTCTACAGTTCATAGAAATATTATTTTTGTAAATGAATGTAAATTTATAAATCAAAATATATATATTTTATTTGGGTGACTTATATATTTTAAAAAAGGATTTATTTTTCAATATGTAGTGAAATATAATGATTTTTTTAAAGGTGTAAATTATTTTCATTGGAAAAAATAATTGAAATTTTGAATTATTATTATTATTTTTATTTTAAAATAAAATTATACTCTATTAATTTAAAATAATAAAAATAATTATAATGTAATAAGCTTGATACATTATTTTTTAATTAATTTTTTGGAATAACACAGATTTTTTTATAAAAGTTTATTAAGCGAGAAATTTTTTTATTTCAATAAATTATATTAATATCTTTTAATTATTTACATAATTAAATTCCTACATTATATGTTAAATTAAATATTTTATCATTAATTTGAAGGTTTTTTCTTGGAATGAAATGAAAATGAATATGTTTTTTTTGCTAGAAAATACAGACCTCTACAAATGTGGTTTCCTTGAATTTTACAGGCTTATTTAAAATTAAATTCAATCCATTTTTGAAATTGAATATGATAAAAATTTCTATATATTTATAATCATAATTTCAATATTTATTTTTTATGTAAATTTATTTTTGGGTCATTATGAGTAGTAATTTTGGAAATAATGCATTGTTATAGTAAAAGTTTAAGGTATGGTATTTGGAGAAAAAAACTGTTATGATGCTGAAATATTTTTTAATAATTATTATTTATGAATTTAGTACGACCCATATCACATTACAATAACAAATTAATTTTTCATGAGATAATTATTCATGATAATGTCTTAATAATATTTGAATCTTTTGAAAAATTCCAAGTGTGTATTCTCCATGACTAAGGAAAGGACACCACCTGTCATATTTTCTCTACACACATAGTCTCAATTATATCATCCAATAACTAAATCAATTCATTTATAATGTAACTAACAATACCATATAATTATTGGTTTGATCACAATACCTACCTTAAAGTCCAAATGTGTATACATTAGGATGTTGTAAAAAGAAGTTGTAAAACTCATAACTAAGACTTTTTATCTTATTCCTTAATTTATCTCCTGAAAACCTATTTGAACCCTTAAAAAATTATATTTAACATAAAATTATACATTAATTTTTTTAATTATATTTATCTATATCCACATTCATCAAATGAAAAATGAATCTATCGTTCATGTGCACATAAAATTACCTCTTAGTGAACCAATGAGTTTTTTCCATCACAAATGCTCATGACTGGTTATAATGACATATCAAATATATATATATATATATTAATGATATATATTTCATTATATACTGATTATATAATATATTTTATCTTAGACTTCCATCTATTGAAAAAATTCTAATGGTATTTGTTTATTTGTTTTTTATCACCTTTATGAAGAAATATGATTTTTTTATCACCACATCTATTGGATGATATATGTAAGTATATATAAAGAGGAAATAAAATATTTATTTTTTCATAATAATTATGGTATGTTAAAATTATTCATCAATATATTCCCTTATATTAAATTGAAATTGATCATGTTTCTCTTATGTTCATACAAACTACCATAGATTTATTGTAACAATATATAATTATCTTAATGGTAATATATCTTCTTTTCATAGTGTATGTTAATGTAAATTTTTTTTCATTATTATTATTTTGGATACGATTCAATAATAACCCTTTTTTCCATGGTTAACATACTACTATAATTTTTCAAAAATGAATATAAAATCTTTAAAACAACTGACATAGACATTACCTATAATGCATTTTACAATTTAATATCAGAAAATAATTTTGTTACATTTATTATATTTTATTATTTAATAATATTATAAATAAATAATATATTTTTTTTATAAATGAGTTATCATACATAAAACACACATTGGGACCCGAGGTAGTGGGTTTCATAACCCAATTTCTATTTATTAGGTTATATTTCTACTTAATTGAGCATGTCATGCCATGATTATGTGTGAAATTACCTATTATTTTATTTTTCAGTATTTATTCTTTGTTGGGGCCATTTTAAATGTTATACATATAATAACCTCATTTAATAATTTTATCCTAAATGATTTAAACTATTTATGGATTATTCCTCACCATATTTATTTTTACATATGTCATGTAACATGAATGTAATTACTTTTATAATGTTTATATTATACTTTTAGATATATTTTATAATGAAGGAGTATTATATCATGATATTTGATGTTTCATTGATGTTATCTATATCAATTAATGTTGTTAAAAATTTATAAAATATTAATGGGTTTTTATAGTATCAATTTCAACTCATTTAGACATAACTAATATTAGGTGTTATTTTTTATTTCACAATGTTTGCATACTAACAAATTAATATGTATTCCAATAATATTTCATGAAAATTTTGGGTTTTTCAGAATTATGTTATTTTCCTTCCATAAATTCATTTATGATTAATGCATTACAAAATTTGGGAGCGTTTCTCTACCCAAACATCCTTCATTAATGCATGTTTTAATTGATGGAGCTATATTCATTTATATAGTGTTGTAATAGACTCTTAATTTATATTATCAATGTTGTTTTTATAATCAAGTAATATTATTTTCCAAC
Source organism: Viscum album (assembly GCA_963277665.1). NCBI lineage: Eukaryota > Viridiplantae > Streptophyta > Magnoliopsida > Santalales > Viscaceae > Viscum > Viscum album. The sequence continues at coordinate 692,328,632 of OY728122.1, forward strand.
ATATGTTATTTCTTTAAAATGGGGATTGTCTTTAAATGATAGTGATATGGTATTTCATTAAAAAGATTTTTAATGTTTTTTAAATACAATTTACAAAAATCTTCTAACATGCTATACATCATAATTCATGAAATTTTTAAATAATAATAAATCATTTCATTAATTAGTTTTCAATGAGATTTGACGTTATTTTAATTTGTATTAAATGTACTTTTTTAAATATATTCTATATGGATCACTTATTTATATCATTACATAATATTAAAATGAATAATTATTTTTATCATTTTTAAAATTGACAAATTTTAGCCCCGTCATTAATACTATTTTATTTTGAGACTACAATATATGTTTCCATAGTTATATTCTATGAAAATATTTCACTTTATATTCTTTAAATTAACATAAATTATTACCAAGATAAAATGATACTTCCACCATTTTCAAGTATATTTATTAAATATTATTCTAAATGTATTTTTCTTCATTGTAAATATCATTTATTCATTTAATTTAGTTCAATAAGGGTATTTTATAAATATACAATCCTTAATCTTTATTAATATATATTATGGTTATTTTAACGAAATATTCATGTTTGTAGTTTGATTTTGACTTCTCAATCAACTTAGGAAAGTAATAATGGTTGTTTCTGTGAGTTTTATGATGAAATTAAATACCTATATACTTTATTCATGATATAAATAATGGAAATTTATTATGATGATAGGTGATCCTAATATAGTTCCCCAATGGATTGTTTAATAATAATGTTCTTTTGGGGATTCGTCTTGAATAATCCCAAATGTTTATTCAATTTATAATGGATATTCTAAGGGACATTCCAAGGGTTCAATGAAGACATTTTTCCAATATCCAAAAAAGTTTTCCAATGCTTAAATTAATTATATTTAAAGCATTTACTGAATAATCTTATCCGAAAGCCTCTCGATGGCTAACATTTATAAATATTGTCATATGATAAAGAATTATTCCTTGACTCTTTATTTATGATCATCATTTTTATATGTATGTTATCATTTTTATTCTCATGATATTTTATTATGTCATCATTCCATTATTATCATATTATAGTAACATATAAATTCAATTTATAATTATTATTATTACAATTAATTTTTTTGAGCACTATATTTATTATATGTTACATTTAATTAGGTTATGGTGAATGATTAAACATGAATTAAATATATAAAATATGGATATGTGAATAATTTTATTAGATATTTTGATAAATTGATGTGGCATAATAAAAGAGAGTTGTGGGGGGAAACGTTCTCACATGAAGTCATCAGGGCTTTTATTTAAGAGTATTTCATAATTCTATTAAACTATAAACCTTATTTTCCCCGGGTATTATTTTTAATAAAATTTTTAATTTTATTTTTTAATGTTTTTTATTAGTTAAATTGGGCCATATTTATCGGCACAAAATCCTAAAATAAAAAAAATATATTTTTGCAATAGATCCAAGTGTGTTGGTCTAGGGATGTTTTTTTGGAATCATAGAAGACTATAGTTAATATTTGATATTATTTTGATTTTATGTGTGGTTCAATTATGATTTATGGATTCCACAATGAATTTATAATTTTATTTTTCTTCATAACATTAAAGTTATAGACACTAGATTTTATGGTATTAAATTATGGGATTTTAAGGTGGTTAATTATTTTATGAAATATTTTTTGGATAGTTGTATGTGTATCCCCTATGTTTAATGTGAAGGATTATTTTGAAATAATTCTATTATATGTTTTTATATTTTTATTGAAGGGTATAAGATAACATTTTATTTTAAAGCATTCAAAAATTCTATGTTTATTGATGTTTTTCAGGATTTAGAGTTATTTATTTATAGAATGTTATAAGATTAATCATTAGTTTTATTATGTAAATATTATATATAAATTTATTATTTCATTATATAATGTTTCATAAATTTTGTAAACCATTACAATTTTTTTATATTTAGAGACACGAAGAATATGTTTTACACTTTTATTGATTATGTGACTCTTTAGACGTGTCTTTTAGTGTTTCAGGAATGAAATATTCATCATGAATAATAGATACAATATATGCAGATATTTATAGAAGAAAAAATAATTGCTTAAATTGTCAATATAAAACAAATTGAAATCATGTAAGGATATTTTATCATCTCTTATATCTTGATTTTAAAAAAATCCATCAAATATAGTAAAAGGATCTTGATTTAACAATGTTATCCAATTATATTAATTTTAAATAATTTATATATTAATTTGTCCCCTATTAAGAAATGATTTTTTGGTCAATAAAATTCCCATGAATATATTTCCTATCACACACTATTATTCCTTGAGCGTCATTTCTCTCCTCTCTGACCATACTTTCACATCATGTTGATGTTCTCTTTATCTGGGATCCCAATTTTGTGTTATTCATATTGACCATCATGTTTCCAATCCATGGATCACTTATTTTCCTCTTGTTCAATGAATTACTTCCTAAATGTATTGATCAATTTATAAATAATATATTTTCAAAAAAGTTATCTTAAAAAACTAATATAATTCCATCAATAATGCCTAGATTTCAGGATCTAGTAACGTTCTATATATTTTATCCTTACTCTCACTTTTAAATATATTAAACTATGTATTATGAAAGATTAATATGCATCTTCTATGTGATCTATATAGAATTATTCTATTTATCCACCATGAACCAAAATTAATAAAAATAATTTTTAAATGAACTTTCTATGAAAGGATTTATCCTCTTCACACATTTTAAATTTTCCAACTTTTTTCAATGATCAACTTTTAATGAGGCTCTATCTCAAAAAAAGAAGATATATAAATTATAACATATGATCAATATTTTTCATGTAATTGAATAATATATATATATATATATAATGAGATTATACTTATGATGAAAACATAAAATCAAGTCCTAAATATCCTATAATTCATTATTCCACCTGTCATTACAATAACAGTATAGATATATCATCAATATATCATCGTTTTATAGTGATACATTTTATACTAAAATAATAAATATTATTAAAAAGGATTTAAAAATAATATCTCTAAAAATAATGAGTCCAATATTCCACAATGATGATATTATAAATTTTCTATGTCCAATTTTAATATTAAAAATGTTTTTCGCCATAATAAATCATTAATTTCATGAAAATTAAACTCCATAATATTCATTAATTGATCAATAAAATATTTGTCAATGGTATATTTATAAATTAAAAATATATATTTAATCATTACTTATCCCCAAAGTCAATGTCCCTTAACAATCAATATAACACCTTGTTTTTTTTAAAATAATCCCCATAATGAAGGAACCACCTTTCGAAAGAATAACGTTGAATTTATTCAATAAATCAACATGATTTTTAACCTATAAAAACACCATGATGAATCCATAAATGGTTTAATAAATCCCATTAATTATTTTGACTCAAAATTTTCATCAAAATATATATATCAGTTTATATTAATTTGAAATATAATTAATTTTCCCTATCTTCAATTATCATGTACAACATGACACATTTCTCATTCTTCATGACATGTTCATGTCGTATAAATTTTTTTACTCCCCAAAAAATGAAATAAAATAATAACCACTAAATGTAGACATTCATTTTGAATTTAAAACCATATTATATATATGTATTATGGAATATAGTCCAATAAAAAACAATATAAAAGTCCATATGTTCTAATATACTTTACCATCCAAGAATAATTTCTTCCTATACAGCTTCCCCTTCAATCTTTCTCTCATTAGAAGTTCGAATGATACAACATATTACTCCAAATTTAGTGCATAACGTCATATAAAAAATAAATGCTTAAATTTTTTTTCCTCAATATTTGTACATCTTAATGACTATAAAAACCCTCATTTAAAATTTACTCATGGATTATATGTATTATTTTCAACTCCACCAATTTATTTGTATTATGTTCACATAAAACATACAATTATTTGTTTAACCATAGAGAAAATAATATTATCTATGGTTGATACCTGGTCTCACATACTAGATGAACATGAAATTTCAACCTCATATACCAACATCAAATGCCTCCCCATTTTTCTCCACACCAAAACTAGTGAGTATGGATGTTTTGGCCTCATTAATATTTATTCCATAATGAATGAATCTTAAATCAATCAAAATAATCCATCCCTTTTTTTATTCCAATCAGACTACCAATATAGAGTAGTGATACATCCCATTTCCAACATTGATTGACAAATGTAATATTTATTCCATGATTTTACTAAATTCGATCAACGCTGATGGATAAAACTATTCTGGAATCATAATAATGTGGATTTTCCATTACAAAAATATTGACTAATTTACCATTACAAAATCTTTTTATTCCTCACTTAATGCTTCCAAGAATCATTAAACATCATTCATCACTATATTATTTGATAATAAATAATATTTACATCATCAATATTTTTATTTGAACTATAAATTGGAAAATTACTCTCTAAAATACACTATCACCACATGTTTTCTTTAGCCTTCACCATTATTTTCAAAAATACCTTACAGTCCCTATAGTGACTAATATAATTTCTCTCATAGAACATCATATATTAATGTTTTTTCACGAATTTATTTTGATAGTTGAAGCATTCACTAGTATCGCAGATGGGGTTTTAAAATCCTTATATACCTAAAATGTTACCTAAAGACATATTATCATTATAATAGAAGATTTGGATACATGGTGAAAAATATATTTGTTTATTTTATATAGTTAAAAAAACACCAATGTCCAAAGACTATTCAATTAATCAGTATGGGTTGATCTCTGGTTAATTCTAATGGACTATTAATTAAATTTCTTTTCTAATGATTTCAATTTATTTAATTAAAGAGGGATTCATTGATTGAAATAGGAACTCCCCATAAAACTCACCAATTTAGAAAAAAATATCCCAAATATAACCAATTATATAGTTAATTAGTTATTATCTGGAATACTCTAAAATAAAGGACCATTTTAGTACTCAAAATGTCTATCCACGAAGTTACTAAGGCTTAAAATTTAATTAAATCATGAAAATAATATCAACTAATGGAATTGATTATAAATTTGTGAAATTATAAGTAATATCCAACTCATACCCGTCTAAAATATAAGGATAAACTCATATGGTTATTTCCCCTATATTAATGCAATTTTATCAATAGAATCCCGATTTAGACTCATATATGTTGAATTAAAAGGGAATACAAAATAAAATAACAAACACTACATCATTATGTGAATAATTTTATAGTTTTGTTTCATGAATACATTTCCAGCCTGAGGAAATTTTTTCAAAGTATAATGAATAAAATAAAAGAATAAGAAGATCAATTATAAATAAAATATGTTCATCTGCTAGGAAGATTTCAATTATGATATTTAATGATGGGTGGAGATATTATACATGACTTGAGTGTCAATAATGATTTCTCATTTCTCAAAATCCATATAAAATGAGAATATTTAATAATTGTACAACAGTGCTATTAGTTAATAGGGATGATCATCATAAAAATCCTTATATATAAATGGGAATTCCCAAACATGGACATAACATATATGATAGTTTTTTATATATAATATAATGAATGATATATTCTGTGGATTTATCAATATAAAACATTCACTAGAGATAACATGCCTATGAAATAGTCCCCTATCATGAAATTTAAATTTAACCAATTTAGGACAAGAATATTATCCTCAAATTATTTCCAAATGATCTTATTTTTTTAGGAATACACCAAATATATACATAGATACAGAGAAATCAGGAAAAAAGACCACTTGACAAACCCACACAATGTCATTAAAAATTCCCATTATGAACAACTATATATTATGATAGGAATTATACATATTGTAATGAATAGACATGAAGGAAACCACTCCATATTGAGAGGTGAATGATTTACCTATTTTTAATATTAAGAAACTCTATTTTATGATACCCTAATTACCCATATAACATGCAATATATATCATGGCAAAACACTCTCTTAAGGATGTGATCGATTAAGGGAAATGTTTAATGATATTCCTTTGTAAATTAGCTAAAATATTATTGTTTTTATGTACTCTTTATTTGTTACTCACCCTTCTGAGAATAAAATCACCATCCTCAATGGTAATCATAGTAATTCCATCCATCTTCGAAACAAACTAAATTAGATGACCCACTCTATTACAGAAATAGGATCTATGATACCAGATTTCTATAACATAAGTAGTAACTTATATAACACATCCACGATATTTGTATTCAATATTTATTGGGGTTAGTGACATGGTTTATAATCAGTTTATGCAATAATAATAATTTACCTTATTAAAATCCCCATCATTCCTGATTTGATAGATTTAATTAAAAATTATTAGATTAAGTATCTTTCTCATGGAGTTTATATATATATATATATATAAATAAATCACTCAAATAATTTTTTTTACTATTTCAAGGAATATGCGATAAATAATTATTGTAATTTTTACCATAGTGCATATTAATTAATCATTTTTATTAAAGATGATGTTTTTAGGTTATTTTAGATTTTTAAATAAAATAAAACACACCATAAGATCCACATAGTTAACAAAACACTAAAATGATAAGGTCAATAAATCATATATGTTAACTAGATACCCAAAATAACATACAATAAATACATTGAACATGAAATGTTTTAACCCTATATGTAAGATCAAATAAGGGATTAAAGTCCATTTTCACTGATCATTCCACATTCAGTGTGGACTTCCAATTTCATTCCACATAGGATACATGGATCAATATATATTAGTCCTAACATTAGTATTGAAATTTCCTTCATTTTTATGATATAAGATCATTTTAACGAACACAATTCCATCTAGTACGCTGAGTATATATGAAACGTATTGATTCTATTTATAAGGGGATATTATTTTTAACATGATATGATATTTCCATTAATATTTAATTCTACACAAGTTTATATATCATTATGTGATGGATAGGAGTAACATGGTGTACTTTTTTTGGGAAAGGTTACTTTCTATACTTTCTACTAAAATTTATTAGATTATAAAATTATATCAGTTTCAATATTTATAGGTTAAAAAATTCATATTTTTTTGGAAAAATTAGTCTATTTTTTCAATGGATTTCCCAATTCTCAACACATTCACTTATTTGATCTGTTAAATAAAAGATTATGTGGAATGATATAATACCCATAATTTAGTAGAGGGAAACAATTATTGGGCTTGGGTTACATTCTAAATATTATTTTATCGAATTCATACTTATGTAATCACACTAGGGATAAAAATATGTATTTCATTACAATGCTTCATATGTAATGACAGAGGAATAAATTGGTTAATTGTTCAAGAATATTGGTTTATCTATGGATTATATTAAGGGTGCTGGATGGGTTATGGGAATTACAGTAGGGGATATTAGAATTAGACTACTTGGAATTGACTGTTTTTATAGATATTGGAATTTTGTGGAAGTTATGTATTGGGACCTTAATGGTAATTATTATTTTATTTTCGTCCAAAAAGAATATTGGATTCTCATAATAACTTGTATTGAAAGTGGTTTTGTACGATAAATAATTAAAATACATAGAATTTAATTCTGTTGGATATCCTCTACGAAGAACATCATTTATAGAGGGATGTTTTAGGAAATATTTAGACTAATAATTACATTTTTGACAACTTGTTTTAAATGTGTATATAGTTTTAAATTTATTGAAATTACTGCCATAAATAACCAGAATCTACCAATATAGGTCACAATGTTAATCACTATGAATTTCATTTTCTCTTTGTGTTTTTATCCCATTTGATATGGGCTTATTCAAATTATAGTAATATGTTCATAATGATTGGTTTTACTCACTATGTACATCGAAAAACTCATAAGCATCATTTTATGTATTGTTTTAAAGTGTTAAATAACACATCATATTAATAAATTGATTTTTATGGAATCAAAATTCCATAAAAGATTCCAATATTTTTTGGTATGGCGAAAATGTGGCTAAACATTTTTAATTTATCTTTCTTCCATTATCATGATTCATAAAATAAATCTCCTGAATTTTAATATAATTTTGAATTATCCTTTTAGGTGATATATTATTAGAGTTGGGAAATAATTTTTTATAAAATTCTATTTTGATTAGTTCAATTAATGGACATATAATTGTAATTTTTTTACTATTTATTGGCATGAAATTTCTTGGAAAATGAAAAGAGCATCACCTTTGGGGACATCATTTACTGTGGGGAGAAGTGGTTCCAATATTTCCTTTAAACACCTTGACATGATGTTACAGAATATTATACACTACACAATTATTGAATATAATGTAGTTTAGGAAATATACTTTTAAGATAATGTGAGGACTCGTAGGTAAGTATATATAACTGAAGAGGGTGGATTGGTCTAGCATGGGGTGAGGCAATCATTCCCAATTGGATCATCTACATTATTTGTGTCATGGTCATCCTCAATTAGATTTCCATTTTGTTTCCCATCTAGATTTATTATTTTCTTAAATTGAGCACTTTCAAGAGGGTTTAACTAATTTTTATAATCTAGTGTATTAAGATGAATATTATCTAATATAATAATACCCCTAGTTATGCATGATTCTTCTCATTCTGAATTATCTTCCTTAACAAGTAGGATAGATTTGACACATATATACGGGGATGAAAATAAAATTAAGTAAAGGAGAACTAAAACAGTAACTAGGGAGAGAAAAGAAAAATTGAGTAAACATATAATGAGTGTGTTGAAGTACCTTACAAAATTTGGTTTCAAGAAAATTTAACACATTGGTTTAAGAAGTTTCTCGCAGAATATGTGACATTGTCAAATATATAATGTCGTAAGATGTATCATAAATTATCTTGATTAAATCATATGTATATTTGGATGTAATGTAGACATTTTTTGGGTTAATTTTATTTCTATAACAAGAACTAAAAATACTTAAGTGAATTCAACTAATTATAATAAGTTGATCTTATATTTTTATTAATGGTAGATTTGATGAATTTAATTTTTTCATATTTCAATTTCACTATTTAAGGATGGATTCATTCCGTGGAATAATAACTTTTAACATAACCCAATACATTTCTCCTAATATTATCACATGGTTAATCACTTATATATTTGAGTAATAATTTTCATAAACACTCTATTGTAGGAGATTGTTCTAGTAATCATAATGTGCAACTAAAAAATAAGGTTGGATTATGGACTATGTAAATCATCGAATGGGAATATCATCTCAATTAATGGTTTAAACATGAATATGTGCATGAATATCGAAACGTTAATCCCATTTAAAATTCCATAGATCAAACCACAATAGGTTTTTTGATCCATTTATTCAAATCTATAAATAGAAGAGGTAATTATAATACTAGAGGTGGAATTTAATAGGGGAAAATTATAATTTAATATACTCAATATCGTTTTGTATAAAATTTCATACATTTCAATATGAATATATTTACCCAAAGAAGAAATCATATCAAATTTTTCTAATGAAAATTAGAAAATATGAAGAATAATAAATCTTTTTAGGAAACTATGTTTATTAAAATAATATATATGATGGAAAGAAACATAAAATAAAAAATCTACAACATACTATTTTAATTTAAAAGAAAAAACATGTTCTTGATAAATACCTCACCAAAAATACCATAAATAGTAATTTTTGGAGAGTAGGTTCAACTAAAAATATTTCTATGTGATTCCATATAATTATGATAAACATAGGTTGTTTGAATGATCATGAAATTTCAACATTTATATTCTAGAATAAAAATCAATTACTATTAGATCCCTCCACTTGGCACGCACAAAGGGCAATCAATATTTCGAAATCTGGGTGTGTAACATATGAATAAATGTTTCCCCAGTATTTAGATTTATGTAGAATAAAGATATCTGATTTTAACTTAATATAATGTATTTTTTATAAAATTAGTGTGAGGATATTTAAGACCACATATTCTAACCTTAATTTTTTTTCTTACATGGGATACATATATCACGCCTAAAATACTTTAATTTTAAATAGAAAATATTAAATGATATTATATTCATGATCATAAAAATCTATAGTTAAAAATTTAGATACATTGAAATTTTTTATATTCTATTAAAAAAATAGTAGATTTTGATCCTATTCATATTCCATGTTATTTTTTTAGATTCCATGAACAATATGATATGATTTTCTATATAATCTAAAATTACTATAAAATCACACTATATTCTCTGTAACTTGCATAACATTATCCTACAAAATAAAATCAAAATTATGGATAATATTTATTACAATATGAAGAAAAATGTATTATATAAAATCACAATGTTGGTTTATTTTTTAAATAAAATATTAAATATTGTTTTAAATATAAAATAATCTAATAATGGTGTTTATGAAAAATGAATCAGGTTGAAGCGAAAATATAAATAGTGAATATTAACCTATTCTATTGGATAATAACACACACACCATAACATTATTTTTTCTAGTCTATAGATATATTTTAATAAAAAAGATGAAAGTTATATGTCATTTTACAAACACATTTAACATATAATTGTCACTATAATGGAATCCCATAAAACAATAATGAAATCCATCAAAAAAAATTATCAAATTCATAGACCAGATTGATATACCATTCCAATGACAATTACATTGATCAAATTCGTATCCATATTTCACCTAATTACAAAAAAATATGATAAATGGTTGGGAAGCAATAGATACATGAGATTACATTTATACTCTATAGGAAAAATTGAAGCATTAGGTGAGAATCATATTTTAATCAAAATATATGTACTCAATTTTATTTTCCATTTTTTAAAATTTAATTCATCTAATTGAAGTTTTACTCTATCAAATATTCCCCTATTGTAATGTCCTTGATATGGGTGCCGACCAAATTTCATAGGATTCTAACTAGCTATGATGACCAATGTCTGATAATGGGGAAACTATGACCTCAATGATTGAGTATACAAAGAGGAATAATAAATACTAAATAGTAATAGAAGTAGTATTACCATAAAATATAACTAAACAATGATATACTGATTGTATAATACAACTACAACACTATATATAAATATATGATGCATGTCAATAGAATCTAGGAAAGAAACTAAACAAGTCACAATGGTGGAAATACAATACTAAAACCAATGTATAGAAAACAATAAAATCCAACAGTATTGAAAGCCTCATCTTGGACCCATGCTCTATAGGTCTGACAATAATCAACTCCCTCAAGAAGATGGGGGCAGACCCTTATCTATACCTGTAACCATATAATCATTTTGGACCAAAAAACATGACCCAAACAAGGTGTGAGAAGAATCCCAGTTAGAAACCACCAAAATATTTTTTCCTAACAGTCAATGAATATATATACCATGTAATAAAGAGAAATGAAGAAATTAAATAAGGAGAACTCAAAATTAAACGATACTATAGTTTCCAATTAAATTTATTTAAATTCGTTAATTGTTCAATCTTTTGAATATTGAAATCCTAGGATATAGACTATGCTCTGTATCCCCTGTATAACATAACAACCAAACCTCTCAAAAAATCATCTAAACGACCAAGTAATATTGATTCCACGATTGTGCTTTGTGTTGACAGACTCATCACAGTCAATGAATCATTCAAAATAATCACTATGGGAATGTTCTCATATTCTAACCCCTATAGTTTAACATATCATCAATTCAATAAATAACAACCCTTTGGGAAATCTCACATAGACTTACCCATTTGGTCCCCCATAGCACTAATCATTTAAAAATGACCACCAAGGAAGCTCTCAAATTCAATTACCCTAGGGTTTCATAGTAAAAATAAAATATAATTACCACTAGGAAGATCACATAGTCTATTCCCTAAGGTCCAACATTCATTTAATAATGAACCTCTTGGTTTCTCTCTTGGTATAAGCCCTGTGGCCTTCAACCACTGGACAACACACACTATTTATGCCTCTTGGTCAACACTACCATAATTCTTACATAAGTGACCCTACTTCAGGATTCTCTCATAGTCTATTACCCTTGGTCATACATTCACAATGCAAAAAACATGTATATCAAATAATGAGTAACTCTATCCTAACATCACGAGGGATGGAAAATAGAGAAATCCTAAGAGGGAGTCTATACCAAACGACCATAATAAAACAAACCTGGGAACATACCCAAAATCATGTTATAAAACCTTATGTGTAATCAATAACTACTTTATAAATCTTGGACACCATAACATGTCTTAAACATGGTTATATTCCAAAACCCTGAATACCCTAAACAAGGTTATTAAGAACATTATGAATATAAAATCCAATGAAAATCATATAAAGGAACAAACAACCTTTATTGATATTGTACGAAGATAAATCCTGAACATTGGCTATTGAATTGGCCTAGATCAATGTTGATCTATAAAATTTTAAAAAGGATCAACCCTGGATAACTCATGAGAGAGGAAAAATCATGAAGAGTGGATCATGAATAAGGAATAACCAACCTACGAGATTCCATCACACCCTTCGGAGTTTATAGCAGACATTGGATGGAGAAATAGTTTATCAATCTTTGATCATTTCTTATGGTCACTCCTGGACGAATTATGGAAAGAAGATGTAATTTCTATAGATAGTATGTGACCCTCCCCTGATTAAAAACATAAAAAAGAAAAGTACATTAAGATTTCATTTACGTACATGACATGTACTAGCCTTAACTAACCCCCGCATTAGGTTCTCTTCTAGGTCACCCACCTAGAAATATACTCGGACGTTACATGGCCAGTACATGGCTACATGCAGTAACTGGGCACAACGCATGTACTCAAAAGTACAGGGTCTGTACATAGAAAATTTCAAAAATATCCACTTTTCCTAAATGACAACCCGAAATCATGATCCACACCTTAAATGAAGATATGAGTTCATACAAACTTCCCCCTTATGTAAATTACTCCATGAATTTCCATTCTAAGGGTGGTGAAGAAGAAACATCAAACAAATCTGGAAACTGGGATCATACGTTGTCCTCCCTCTCCCAAGTCTCTTCTTGTACTTTCCCGTGCTACCATTGCATCCATACTAGAGGAACAGACCAACCACAGTGAACCTTTCTGCATAAATACACAATCAATATATGATGATCTTCAAAAGATACACCCACCTACAACTCAACATTTTATTATGGAAAAATGTGAGATGGGTCAGAAAATTAAATTCAAATCTGAGAACCATGAAAGATGTCATTTATATCCCAATACCTCTAGGTAACTACAATATTTAGGAAATCAGACTGTCTCTCTCCCAAATCTCAAAGAGCCTGATGTATCTTGGTGAAATCTTACCTGGTCTCCAAATCCTCCAATGTCCCATCCTTGGTTTGACATGTAAGAAAAAATTATCTCTAACCTCGAACTCCATAGGTTATCCTGGTCGATCAACATAATATTTCTTCCAAGACTATGAAGTTTTCATTAACTCTCAAATCGACTCCACCTGCTCAGTGGGGTCTTAGAAAAGAGGAGGTCTAAAAATAGAAACCTATCATGCCTCTATCCAACATATGGGTGATTGGCATGGCCAACCGTACAAAGCCTTATAAGGTTTCATCTGAATCGTCACTTGAAAACTGTTATCTTAGGAAAAATATTCAAGGGTTATGTTTCTCTCCCAAGAACGCCCGAAATCTAGGATGAATTCTTATTTCATTTCCTCAACAACTTGAATCATATGCTTAGACTAGAAATCTTCTTGGGGGTGGTAAGATGTGTTCAAAAGTACATGTATACCCCAATCCCTTGGTAGTCCCCACCATACCTGAGAAGTAAACCATGTATCCCTATCTTAAATGATAGATTGTGGAACCCCATGAAAACGTACAATCCCTCATATCTGCAACTGTCCAAGCTCATAAACACTAAAGGTTTCTTCAATCGGTAAGAAAAGTGCTTCCATATTGATTCTGTTGATTACAAACCACATGGTATCCTTACCACAATTGTAACATCCTGATATTTTATAAGATACATTATTTTTAATTTCATTCATATCTTCTGTTGTACGATACACCAAGATTATATTGCACTATACGCAACACCGTATTAGCTTGCAGTTTACGCAACACTATTCTTGGCCCGTGTTACACACAATTTCATGTTCGTTTTATATAAGTTATTCTACGCAATATTGAGTGTATATATATATTTATATTCAATGTATAAATAAAATATGGTTGGATTCTATTATACACAACAATAAAGGAATCCTGCACTACACACAACCCTGACTTGGCTTGCATTACACGCAATCGCGACCCTCCCTGATAGCGTGTGTTGTATGCAATACATGGTTTTACTAAACAAAAATATATTATTATAATATTGTTATGAACTAGCCTTTATGAATAGTATTAACTAAATTTTTAATTTTATAACATTATTATTAATCATACACATTTTCTAGAACATGGTATAAGAACAAAATAAATTTTTCGGGTAAAATAAGTATTTTTCAAAAAATACAGTTTTTCCGCCTTTTGAGGGCGCACCCACTTTAAAGATAGTTTTTGAAATTTTTATAAGTTACATTTGAAGAAATAAAATTATTCTTTGGAATCAAGAAATAAAAATTTACTTTGGATAAATTTTTCATTTTATTCTGATAACTTTCATATTTTAATGAGTAGTACAAACACGCTATATTTTTTCATCGTAATATCTAATGTGGATAAATTATAATATTGAATGGTTTTAAAGTATAAATAGAATATATTTTTACCATTTAATATAGTGTATGTCATTATCATTTATTTTACCTTGATTTTTTCGGTTAAATCAATTCAATCTTTTGCAATGTTTTAAAGAAAAACCTGGTTTCTTTCGACAACAGGATTAATTTTAATTTAATTTCTACAACTTTTTTGTATTTAATTTGGAAAAATGGATTCCATATTTGGAATCAGTGGGTCCAAATTATGTTAATAAGCTACTTTTTATTTTTGGGCATTGTGAATAGTAACTACGGTAAATTTTATTTACCATAGATAAAGGTAAATCGGGTAATTAAGGGTAAATATAAGATTATCAAATTACCCTAACACTTGGAAAAATCCTATTGGATGAATAAAAGTCGACCCATATCACCTAAGGGTCAGATTAGATTCATTTAATGGACTTTTTTCCATGAAAATAATTTAATTATTATTAAAACCAAAGAAAGTGAGAACATGTCACTCTCTTAAATACTACAAGTATAATAATTTTAAGTTAGTTATAAACATCATGAAACTTAGAACATTAATAGTCTACAGAAATATAACAAAATTATCTACATCATGAGAATTTATTTAGAACTTTTTGGGATTAAATAATTATCATTAATTGTGACACAATAGTGATGTCGAAATTATTTATCTATTGCAAAATCAAGAATATAGTTTTTATTAAACTAATAGTGACCATAAAAGACACAAAACCCTGACTAAAACTTATTGGTCATGTAAATTTAAACTATAATAATCCAATGGTCTAATTTTTGACCATTTGGAGTCTTATAAAAGAAATTATGACACTTATATTCTTTTATTTTAAATGATGCCAAAGTTGTCACCTTCATAATTTAATAAATATAACAATTTAACTATTGTTATTTTAAGATGATAAATTCGAGTAAAAGTATTATTGTGAAATTTAATAGATTTATATTCTTCATAGGATTTTGGTTTTAATTTTTATGCAACATATAAGTATATTAAATAATTATACAAAAATGTTGAACTAATTATTTTATTAGGAGATAAACCAAATAAATGGTTTTAAAAATAATAAAATAAATGTTATATGAACTATTTAATGTTCTCCACTAATTTTATAGATACATATGGAATTTTATGAATCTATTAAAGATTTTAGTTCGAACATATATTCTGTATATATTTTATTTAAATTCATATAAATGAATAGTGTCAAAATTGACACTATTGTTATTTTATAAAACTAACATATTATAAAATTGTTTAAAAATCACAAAAAAAATTATAAATTATAAATTAAAATTTATATGTTCTAAAATGTTATAAAGTACCCAATTATGGAAAATTCACAAAAAATAAGTATTTTTTTGTTATAAGTTAAAATTTAGAATATTATTACCACAAATAAAATTAAATTGATTAAGTAAGGATTAATCAAGTTGATAATGTTTAAATTAATTTCCTAATATGTCTAAATTTTATTGTTTGATTATATTAAAACCCTATATCATCTTATATTCGAATATGAGTCATTTTTGGAGGTTTTTAAGTGGGGTTAGATTTATTATAAAATAATATTTTTATGATTTCCAAAGGTGCCCCCCTCCTCCCTTATAAAAGGGAACCTCCCCCCCCCCCTTCTTTCTCACACCAATTTGAGCCTTCAAGCTCGGCCAACCACTGCCAAATTCTATTCTCCACTTCCCTAGAAACATCCTAGAGGTCCTGGTCTTCTTCAATGACCAATTTTAGTGCCCTAAGAGGAGGTCTCAAAGAGGTGCTTCAAAGAAGAGGTAATGTTCGTTACCGATTCTTTCAACTTTATTTCTTCTTCCACTTATTCCTCTTTAGTTGTTTCATTATGAAGTAATAACATAAGTATCACTCATATACTGATATGTCATTATATCTATGAAACAACCTTATTTCACAATTTATCCATCCTACAGAAAATGAAATCACCGCGCATGCGTACGTACAGAATACCGTTTCCACGCTGTGGTGTAATCTATTTTCCACCACCACCATACTTGGATGGGTATAATGGTGTAAATAATGACTATATATGATTATTTTAAAGTGATATTGATTCTTAAATATTATACATACACTTTAATACAATTCCACGATCATAGGAATGATATCATCGCTCGTGCATACGTACGGACTACCGTCTCCACGACGCGATGAGATTCATTCTCAATGATTAACCATTCATGAATGATTATAATGTATATATAATAAGTAATCATGAAATATATGACATAATAATGATACTGGATTTATGTATATATATATGTATGTAATCTACTTAATTCCATTCAATTCAATAAGGAAACGAAAACAGCGTTCATGCGTACGTACGACCTACCGTCTCCATGAACAGTGTATTTCTTTCCATTTATCAATATATTATATATATGTATATTCTGAATATATATTATATATAAATAATGTTTTAAATTCTGGATATAAGTAATCATGATCCAAGTAATCATATTAATAATTACAAGTTAAAACACGAATGACAAATGAGACGATTTTACCCAAAACGCTACTTTAACATGAATTTACTAAAGAACGAGTAATATAAAGTCATAAGTGGACCATATATGATATAATAACAATGAATATGATTCTGTAATAATTCAATAACATTATTTAAATCATTATACAGGGGGTTCAGATATGTACGAAGCACATCGAACCTAAGGTAAGGGATAATTGTGCAAATCTCATTTTTATCCGAGATTGCTTATTCGTAAGTGTTTACTGGGGTTATTTCCATCATCCATGTCCATGTTTTATAAAAGTGTTTTCATGTATGTTTAATGTCCTTTTTAACCATTTTTGACTTTTACTACATGTTATGTATGGAATATTTCTTTTGTTTATATTATGAGGTACTTTTTGACTTTTCCAGCAAAAGTACTAAAAGAATGATTTTTTTAACTTATACGGAATGGACAGATTTTTACGGTTTTATAAAGCCTTATTTTCATGAAGCTTACTCCAAAATATTTCATGACTATTTTCAACAAAATCTCTTTCTTTTAAAATTTCATGACATTTTGTGAAAAGAAATTGATTTTGAAAAAGAAAGGATATTTTCCTCAAGAATTCATTACAAGTGTTTTATCAAACCCATTTTCCATATAAGATGAAATTATTTCATATGTTTATGTTTCAAGTGTAATGTCTCTATGATTGAAATGGTTTCACTTTTCTTAATATGAAATGATATCCATTTCTTTTATATGGATTATGTGATGATGGGATGATGTTTATGAAACCCATTTTATTCGTTGGGTTATTATGAATGATGTATGTTTATTTTGTGGCACAAGTAAGAATGATTTCATTATGAGATGGGTGGGACCTATATATCCCTCCAATGCATTGGGTAAATATTTATATCTCATGAGATTGACATGGATGGAACGGTAAGTTAATCCGGTTCAGTGTTACAGGACTGAAGCGAGGAGTGAACTCGATTCAGAATGGGACTTTGTCCACCAAGATGGTCTTGACAGCAATGCCTTGGCTACTATGGAAATCATGACATGTGCTAAATGGTTTCCATGATTACAAGTTTTATTCCCATGATATTTTATCATTCATAATGTTTCTTTATGATCTACGCCATACGTTCTTCCATGTTTTATGTCATTGCTCAAGCTTTTGATGTTTAAACTTTATGTTCATGTTTGTAAGTTCAAATGTATATGGTATGTTTTATTTTATCCATGCTTACCCTTAATGAGAAATTGAGCTCACCCTTTTTATGTTTTCATTTCCCTAGGATATAAGGAAAGGTTTTAGGTAAAAAAAGGGCGAAGGTCTTTAAGGGAGATGTTGAAGATCTTTCACCACGATTAGAAGATTGCGTTCCATGTTTCCAAAGACACTAAACTATTACAGTCCTTGTGTGTCTTTTTTTGTTACGTATTAAGTATTCCGCAAAAGTAATGTAATGTTCATGTACATCAGGCATCGGGTCTCTATAGTTGGTATCAGAGGAAAGGTTTAGTCAACCTTTGGAAACTAGGATGCGAAAACGTTAGTGAGATCCCTAGAGATATTTCTAAGGTATGTCTAGGGATGTCTCTAAGGTTAAGTATACGTATAAGTTATAGTCCTAGAATTGTACTATGGATCATATAATTCAACCTAAGATGTTATATATTGAGGGTACTCCCCCTTTACTATGTTGTTTTCTCTAGCATGATTTTTCCTCTCACAGAATTCTTTTTGTGTTTTAGTTAATGGAGGGAACCAGAAGGAATTCGGTTAACATTGAATCCAATGGAAAAATTGGTGACTATGAGAAACAAAATTGTGTAATGCCTAGAGAGAAAGATATTGTGATTATTCCATATCAGTCATCGCGATATATGATTAACAAGGTGAAATTTAGTGGTATGCCTAATTCATAAAATAAGAGGAAGATAGACTATTATGCATGTCCGCATGTTGAGGAGCATAAATAAAGGAAGATTGAGATTTCTAAAGAAGGGAAGAAGAACCTTGAGGAATACCTCAAATGGAGGGACCTATGTTATCTGCGTGGAGAAAAGGGTCATAGAGTGATAGACTGTTATGGAGTTCAATGTATTATTTGTGGAGAACATGGGCATTATCCAACTCAATGCCCTGACCTAAAAAGTTACTTCTAAATCAAGGAAGGAATTATTCTAGGACAATCATTGAAGAGGATGGATTGAAGTGTTTATGTATTGGTATTCAAGAATAATGTTGCTGAGGTACTTTTATTGTGTATTGGAATATTTTTGTATTAGTCTATTGTGGTTTTCAATAATTTTAAGGTACCGGTAACCATGAAAAGTGATTCAAATATTTTGGAAAGCAGATGATATGTGCATAATGAAGGGAAAAGGAGATAATGAAATGTTTTACAGTATTCATGAGCTCGTGATTGATATAAGGACTAAGTGATATCATGGTTTGAGTATATAGAATTTTGAGTATTTTGGTATGTGGAAAGTGTTAACTTTTACCTGCATTCATGTTTTCACTATGGTTCAATGGGTATTCATTTTTCAAGAGAATACATGATTAAGGTATTCACATGATTGGAATGTGACCAACAAGATATATGGGGGATAAATGATGATATTCGCATGCTTGGTTGATGACATTTCAAGTAATCATTTTCTTTATACTATGAGCTTGGACCAAAGTATTTTAGATAAGCCTAAATATTGGAATGAATTATGTTGTACATAAGTTAGTATTGTTTAAGGGTAGAACTTTTTTTGATATTATTGATGGGATGTTATAGTAATGTAGTTTTAGAAAAAGGACAACCTGCAGGATGGGCGACAACCCATCGTGTCAGACAAGGCTGTGGGAAGCGAACCCACAACCGAAGTGCGACTGACCTTTATCGCCTAACACTGGCCTATAGGAAGTCCCTGTTTAGTAGAAACTAGTTTTATTATATTAAGCAGTATGAAATATGAAGTATAAGTCCATTTTAGGAACCATATATGATTAATCTCACTATAGATGGACTTATGTATTTTTTTGATAACTTTTCTAACCTTTTGTCTGAGACAGATGGAATGACCCATCATTCTATCACATGATCTGCTAACACATCACGAATGACAAATTCAACTTCATTTCTTTAAGAGATGAAGTGGAAATTGTCCAAAGAACGAACAATGGTGAGACTATACCAAAATCACCAAAGTATTTCTTCTAATTCCAATTTCATCATCTGTAGGGAAATGATCTTAAGAACCAAAAATGTTGTCCTAGTGCCTTTATATCTGATGAATCATATGGTACCTTATATCATCAGAAATTTATGGCTTTGTGATTGTTGGATTTTTCATAGCCATGTTATCTTCCACTCTCTATCAGAACATGATGGTTAGATTTCTCTTCCATATCCATATTTTCACCAATGTTATCCTATATGGAAACCCAGAGACGAGTTAAATTGGGTAACCATTATATTTCATACTTTAGTTTTTAATGTTCAGTTTTGGAATTTCTTTTTATGATATGGGTTTCTATGAATAGTAAACGATTTATAACCCCGACGAATTTTGAGGGCAAAATTCATTTTAAGGGGGGTAGAATGTAACAACCCGAGACTTTATAAGATACATTCTTTTTAATTTCATTCATATCTTATGTTGTACGATACACCAAGATTATCTTTTGCTATACGCAACGCCGTATTAGCTTGCAGTTTACGCAACACTATTCTTGGCTCGTGTTACACACAATTTTAAGTTCGTTTGATAGAATTTATTCTACGCAACATTGAGTGTATATATATATATATTTAATGTATAAATAAAATATGGTTGGATTCTGTTATACGCAACAACAAAGGAGTCCTGCACTACATGAAACCCTGACTAGGCTTGCATTACACGCAATCGCGACCTTCCCTAATAGCGTGTGTTGTACGCAATACCGGGTTTTACTAAACAAAAAAAAATACTATTATAATATTGTTATGAACTAGCCTTTATGAATATTATTAACTAAATTTTGAATTTTATAACATTATTATTCATCATACACATTTTCTAGAACATGGTATAAGAACAAAATAAATTTTTCGGGTAAAATAAGTAATTTTAAAAAAATACAGTTTTGCCTCCTTTTGATGGCGCACCCACTTTAAATCTAGTTTTTGAAATTTTTATAAGTTACATTTGACAAAATAAAATTATTCTTTGGAATAAAGAAATAAAAATTTACTTTGGATAAATTTTTCATTTTATTCTGATAACTTTCATATTTTAATAAATAGTAAAAACATGCTATATTTTTTCATCGTAGTATCTTATGTGGTTAAATTATAATATTTAATGGTTTTAAAGTATAAATAGAATATATTTTTATCATTTAATATAATTTATATCATTAGCATTTATTTTACCTTGAATTCGTAGTTTAAATCAATTCAATCTTTTGCAATGTTTTAAAGAAAAACACGTTTTCTTTCGACAACGGGATTAATTTTAATTTCATTTCTATAACTTTTTTGTATTGAACTTGGAAAAATGGATTCCATATTTGGAATCAGTGGGTCCAAATTATGTTAGCAAGCTACTTTTTATTTTTGGGCATTGTGAATAGTAACTACGGTAAATTTTATTTACCTTAGTTAAAGGTAAATCGGGTAATTAAGGGTAAATATAAGATTATAAAATTACCCTAACACTTGGAAAAATCCTATTGGATGACTAAAAGCCGACCCATATCACCTAAGGGTCGGATTAGATTCATTTAATGGACCTTTTTTCATGAAAATAGTTTAATTATTATTAAAACCAAAGAAAGTGACAACATGTCACTCTCTTAAATACTATAAGTATAATAATTTTAAGTTAGTGATAAACTTCATGAAACTTCTAACATTAATAGTATAAATAAAGATAAAATAATTATCTACATCATGAGAATTTATTTACAATTTTTTGGGATTAAATAATTATCATTAATTGTGACACAATAGTGATGCATAAATTATTTATCTAGTGAAAAATCAAGAATATAGTTTTTATTAAACTAATAGTGACCATAAAAGACACAAAACCCTGACCAAAACATATTGGTAATGTAAATCTAAACAATAATCATCCAATGATTGAATATTGGTCCATTTTGATTCTTATACAAGCAATTATGACACTTATATTATTTTATTTTAAATGATGCCAAAGTTGTCACCTTCATAATTTAATAAATATAAAAATTTTACTATTGTGATTTTAAGATGATAAATTCGAGTAAAAGTATTATTGTTAAATTTAATAGATTTATCTTCATCATAGGATTTTAGTTTTAATTTTTATGCAAAATGTAAGTATATTAAATAATTATACAAAAATGTTGTAGTAATTATTTTATTAAGAGATAAACCAAATAAATGGTTTTAAAAATAATAAAATAAATATTATATGAACTATTTAATGTTCTCCACTAATTTAAATTCATATAAATGAATAGTGTCAAAACTGACACTATTGTTATTTTATAAAAATAACATATTTTAAAATTGTTTAAAAATCACAAAAATATTTAAAAATTATAAATTTAAATTTATATGGTCTAAAATGTTATAAAGTATCCAATTATGGACAATTCAAAAAAAAATAAGTAATTTTTTGATGTAAGTTAAAATTTAGAATGTTATTACCACAAATAAAATTAAATTGATTAAGTAAGGATAAATCAAGTTGATAATGTTTAAAATAATTTCCTAACATGTATAAATTTTATTGGTTGATGATATTACAACCCTATCACATCTTATATTCGAATATGAGTTATTTTTGGAGGTTCTTATGTGTGGTTAGATTTATTATAAATTAATATTTTTTAGATTTCCAAAGGTGCCCCTCTCCTCCCTTATAAAAGGGAACCTCCTCCCTCTCTTCCTCACACCAATTTGTGCCTTCAATATCGGCCAACCCCTGCCAAATTATCTTATCCAATTCCCTAGAAACACCCTAGAGGTCCTGATCTTCTTCAAAGACCAATTTTAGTGCCCTAAGAGGAGGTCTCAATGAGGCGCTTCAAAGAAGAGGTAATGTTCGTTACCGATTCTTTCAACTTTATTTCTTCTTACACTTCTTCATCTTTAGTTGTTTCATTATGAAGTAATAACATTAGTATCACTCATATACTGATATGTTATTATAAGTATGAAATAACCATATTTCACAATTTATCCATCCTACGGAAAATGAAATCCCCGCGCGTGCGTACGTACGGAATATCGTCTCCACGCCGTGGTGTAATCTATTTTCCACCACCACCTTACTTGGATGGGTATAATGGTGTTAATAATGACTATATATGATTAGTTTAAAGTGATATTGATTCTTAAATATTATACATATACTTGAATACAATTCCATGATCATGGGAATGATATCATCGGTCGTGTGTACGTACGAACTACCGTCTCCACGACGCGATGAGATTCATTCTCAATGATTAACCATTAATGAATGATTATAAAGTATATATAATAAGTAATCATGAAATATATGACATAATAATGATACTGGATTTATGTATATATATATATATATATGTATGTCATCTACTTAATTCCATTCAATTTAATAAGGAAACAAAAACAGCGTTCATGCGTACGTATGACCTACCGTCTCCATGAACGGTGTATTTCTTTCCATTTATCGATATATTATATATACGTATATTCTGAATAGATATTATATATAAATCATGTTTTACATTCTGGATATAAGTAATCATGATCCAAGTAATCATATTAATTATTACAAGTTAAAACACGAACGACAAATGAGACGATTTTAACCAAAACGCTACTTTAACATGAATTTACAAAAGAACGGGTAATATAAAGTCATAAGTGGAACATATACTATATAATAACAATGAATATGATTCTGTAATAAGTCAATAACATTATTTCAATCACTATACAAGGGGTTCAGATACGTACGATGCATATCGGACCTAAGGTAAGGGATAATTGTGCAAATCTCATTTTTTATCCGAGATTGCTTATTCGTAAGTGTTTTCTGGGGTTATTTCTATCATCCATGTCCATGTTTTATAAATGTGTTTTCATGAATGATTAAAGTCATTTTTACCCATTTTTTACTTTTACTACATTGTATGTAAGGAATATTTCTTTTGTTTATGTTACAAGGTACTTTTTGACTTTTCCGGAAAAAGTACGAAAAGAGTGTTTTTTTAATAAGTCAATTACAATATTTAAATCATTATACAGGAGGTTAGGATACATACGAAGCATATCAGACATAAGGTAAGGGATAAGTTTGGCAAATCTCATTTTTATCCGAGATTTCTTATTCGTAAGTATTTACTGGGGTTATTTCTATCATCCATGTCCATGTTTTATAAAAGTGTTTTCATGTATGTTCAAAGTCATTTTTACCCATTTTTACTTTTTGAATTTTACTACATGTTATTTAAGGATTCATTCTTTTGTTTACGTTATGAGGTACTTTTTTAACTTTTTCGACAAAAGTACGAGAATAATGTTTTTTTAACTTATACGACATGAAAGGATTTTTACGGTTTCATAAAGCCTTGTTTTCATGAAGCTTCGTCCAAATTATTTCATTGCTGTTTTAAACAAATTCTCATTCTTTTAAAATTGCATGACGTTTTGTGAAAAGAAATTCATTTTGAAGAAGAAAGGATATTTGCCTCAAGAATTCATTTCAAGTATTTTATCAAAACCATTTTTCATCTAAGATGACATTATTTCATATTTGTATGTTTCAAGTATCATGTCTCTATGATTTAAATGGTTTAACTTTTCTTATTATGAAATGATATCCATTTCTTTTATATGGATTATGTGATGATGGAATGATGTTTATGAAACCCATTTTGTTTATTGGGTTATTATGAATGATGTATGTTTTTTGTGGCACAAGTAATAATGGTTTCATTATAAGATGGGTGGGACCTATATCTCCCTCCAATGCATTGGGTAAAGATTTATATCTCATGAGATAGACATGGCTGGAACGGTAAGTTAATCCGGTTCAGTGTTACAGGACTGAAGCGAGGAGTGAACTCGATTCAGAATGGGACTTTGTCCACCAAGATGGTCTTGGCAGCAATTCCATGGCTTCTATGGAAATAATGACATGTGTTGAATGGTTGCCACAATTACATGTTTTATTCCCAGGCTATTTTATCATTATTAATGTTTCTTTATGATCTTCTCCATATGTACTTCCATGTTTTATGTCATTGCTCAAGCCTTTGATGTTTAAACTTTATGTTCATGTTTTTAATTTCAAATTTATATGGTATGTTTTATTTTATCCATGCTTACCCTTACTGAGCATTTGAGATCACCCTTTTTATGTTTTCTTTTCCCCAGGATATAAAGAAAGGTTTTAGGTAAAAAAAGGGCCAAGATCTTTAAGGGAGATGTTGAAGATCTTTCACCACGATTAGAAGATTACGTTCCAAGTTTCCAGTGACACTAAACTATTACTTCCCTTGTGTGTCTGTTTTTGTTATGTATTAAGTATTCCGAAAATGTAATGTAATGTTCATGTACGTCAGGCTTCGGGTCTCTACAACAATGTCACCAACAATTAAAAAACTATAAAAATCGTTCCAATACGCATTCTTCGATGCTACCTGGGTGTTTTCCATTAACTGGGAGAAACCAAACACAACTGTGGTAATAACTACAGCCTCACAACAAGGGATGTTCAACCCAAAATGACATTAGCCAAACTTGTCACACAATCATTCCTTAAAAGACATTGTTGATTTTCATCGCAAACCCACCTTTAACAGGAGGTGTTTTATAACTGTCGCACATGAATCAAAATCATGGAGAAAAATGAAAATTTGTATAACAATAAAAAGATGAATTATCTTATAAATTAATAGCATATAATTTCAACATATTGAAACAAAAATATAACTCCTTTCCCCAATGAAGATTTTGTTCACAACGAACCTGTTCCTCAGAGCCAATATTTGTATCTCAATGACTCTCCTATGTTAAAAAATATCTTCATCACAAAAAGGGTCATGCCACAACCCAAATAAAAACATAATTCCATATCCAACCCAATGGAATTATTAACTCTTCAATCATTACATATGATCCCAACTATTGTTTGAGATAACCTCAGTTTAATCATCCTGTAGTATAAGGAACTCACCATGGTGGTCCATACACCCTATATAAGTGAGTCTTTCGTGTGACTCCTGAAAGTCCACATAAGAAAAATGACTAAACCTAGAACAAAATCCACTTTGTGGTCACTTCAAGGAAGCGGTAGGCATCATGACTCTTTCCAAGATGTTCATTCCTGGAAATTCAATTATCAGTTAGGATTAACCAAACCATTATTGAAACCACGCATCTAGCGCACAACATGGAATGATATGAGGAAAAATCCCAATGACTTCAAATTTTAGTATGACGTATAACTGATGCTGTCTTAGTGTACCTAGGATGACTTCACAATAGGGTACATTCTTGCATATTAAGAAATCCCACATTAAGTGGGCTTCAAATATTACTAGAAATGTATAGCTGTAATAGTACTGGTATTCCTCTTGAAGCAAACTGAGATTCACTTGCTGACCCATTTTCATTCAACCAATCACAACAACATTGTGCTTCCTAGAAAGCACCAACATGAAACATGACTCGTGATCCTAAAAATATTCAATTAAAAAAGACCATTTTCGATTGGTTTTTTATTGTGATCATTTTACCTAGAATGAACACATTGGAAACAGAACTGATGTGACACTCCCTTTATAAGAGATTATTATACATCGATATGGAATAGACACTGTCAAACGAGCTAGTTCATAAGAATCATTAATGCACTTGTTTTATTCAATGAACCATTATCACCATGTCACATCACATATCATGTAGCAAATTAGATTAACAGATCGGTGTTTCAAAACACTCGTGCCCCAAAATGTCCTCTAAAGTAGTGGGATGAAAAAATGGTTCCCTAATGATTATGTCCCTCTATGTTGAAGATAACCCAAGAACATACACCACATCTCAATGCTCATCGATACAACTGAACTCAATGGATCATTAAAAATTTAACACATGATGGGTATAACCTATGTTAACATAAACTACCCGGAGTCCACAATATCAAGTACACATTATGGGGTACTATGCTTTGGTTTTCCACCATATTCATCCTAGTACAAGATAGACCACACAAAAACTGGATGAAAAACACATAATTTATACAACAATTAACTCCGGTGATGATGTAACAAGTCATCCACTAATTAATAATATTGATTTTTATATTACCTCAAAATCACTGACCACGCCCGAGGCATGTCTAACCCGAAGAACCAAGAAATCCTCACACATGTTCACCACATCAATTTCATGGTACAATGACCACCCCTCTGAACAATAATATCATTTAAAACTACAAGTCATACTGGGGACAACAACACATTGACCGTACCTTTGTCAAAACATCTCAGCAAAAAACAAGACAACGAGCTATATGAGTGCAACATACAATTGGATAGAATCTTATGAAGAATAAGAATATAATTCCACTCTTAGGATATGAAAAATAGATTCACATGGCTCAAAATACCTAAGGAAACTACTCTATCTCAACAGATGTATTTAAAATAAATATATCCCACCAACCTTCCATTAAAACATTTAACAACTCTAACATTCCATCATGAATGTCATGTTATAAAAAAGATCTTTTTACCAACCTAGGAATCCCTCAAGGATCTTGTTAAAGAATCTTGGGTCCTCAAAAAGGGTACCCAATAGTAGTTTTTATACCACAAAATGAATTAACACAGAATCATTTAATTATATTAAAATCCCCTTCAAAAACATGTAAGAATAGGAATCCCAAAAGAGTTTTTGGAACTATAAACATCAAGGTAAATATATGATAGGGATACAAAAAATGATTCATATATTAGAGATCCAACTAGGGAATCCATATTAGCAATATGTATCATGGCATTATAGGATAAAAGGAACATCTCACAATGGAAATTTCTTCAAATGTAAAATGTCAGGAGAGATATCTCATATCTCATTTCATATTCGCGGACTCAACTAGGTTGATCCAAACACCAAACTGATCATTTACGCATTTTTCTCATGCCTAGATGATAATAGAAAACATTAAATGGATGGAAAACCTCTCAATTTTGATTGGAAACACCAAAACCCCATATTTGGAGTCCTCATAAAGCTCTTTAGGTTCCATCGGCATGATCTATGTAGAAAACCAATTAGAAAGGACTACTCCTGGGTCCCAAACTCACATCGGGGGATAAAAGAGGAACATACTCTCAAAGGGTACAAAAGATGACTACATAGTGTATAGAACTCATCCATGGAATGGAAAATCATGCCCTATCATAGATTTGTACGCCAAACTACCTAGGCGTGTAAACATCATAGGTACATGACAAGGTATACAAGAACACAGTGTGCACTCAATTCCTTCCTCCTAGCCATGTCCATCTACATGGACAGAATCACTTGTGTTTGGTCTATGAAAAACAACATGGGTGTACATAATCGACACAACATGTTATTAAGAAGACATCAACAACCTGGGTTTTCACTGACATTATTGGTGACACACAGTCTCTCTAACTGTAATGCAACACGAGGTGAACAATACAGAAATGGATTGCACAAAAAATGTTCCATCCACCTATGTATTTAGTCACAAGAGTAGATTCATGTTTGATGATACACAAAGTGCATAAATGAGACCTAGAATGTTCATCATAAGATTCATCTATATATGTAGTTCAACACACTTTTGGACACATGGTATTAACATCACAATGTGTACAATCTTGACCTGGAATATTCTACCAAATGTTTCCCAACCCCATGTCTCTTCTCACTCAGTCAGTGACACGGGAAATCACTATAGGGAATGTATACCTTGTACCTGTCATGTACTTAAGAAAAGATGTTTCTTCCAGAACAGAAGAACACATGGCATGTGTTCATAACATCACACATTGTGTGGTCTTGTTTCATGACATTAGGCCCCTAAAACTCCTTCTCAACCCTTCATAACATAAATTTGTGTCTAATTCATAAAAAATTACGACCATTGGGATCCCATACTCTCACAAATCAATGTTTGGAATCCTTATTCACATCATAACATGAAAAAATTGAATTTAAATTTCAAACATGATCCACCAAATTCTGATCCATGAGGGATCGTAACACCTCAGGGGCTAATGTATGGAATCCATCCTAATGAAACATTACATATTCTAATACCCTATCAAAATAATAGGTATTATATCACTACAACACGCATACCTAGAAAAAAATCTATCAAAACATCATGAAATCAACAAAGTACCCTAAGTGGAATTACAAGAATGTATAACATGTGATATATATCATGTTCGAATATGATGAATTAGATGTCATACCATTATCTCATTGGGTTGAAACAGAAATAGAACCTCAATAATATCAACGATAACAACACAAAACAAGCGAATCACCCTATGGTTAAATCAAATCAACTGTAAAAATTGACAGACCATAAAAATTGAAATATTTGAGGTAACATGGATTTTCCCAGTACATGAGTTAACTACTGATCGGTGAATCTTATTACCAAAAACTTATTCCTTCATATAAATTTTTATTGTCTCAAAATAGTTGGGAAAATAAGAAACAATCTCTTCTAATAACACCTTTTAATGTCCCGAATCTTTGTGCCAACCTAAGGTTCCCCGAACCCAGTTGGTCACATAACCTCAAGTGCATTTCCCCAAATTGAAAATCATGTAAACTAGCTGCGAGGTCTAAGATCTGATAATGGAGAAACTATTCCCTAGTTTGTAGAGTATACACAATAGAATAACGAATAACAAATAGTAACATAAGCAGTAATACCATAAAAAATAAGTAAACAATGGAAGAACGATAGTATAAAATAAATACACCATTATATATAAATAAATGATTCATGTCACATGTTTCTTGGAAATAATCCAAACAAGTAAATTTTTTTGAAATACAATATTAAAATCAATGTAGGGAAAATTGTAATCTCTAGTAGCATCTCAAGCCTTATCTGGGTCCCTTCCTCTCCAGCTCCAACATCAATCATGTACTTGTGGAAGAAGGGAGCTTACCATTATCTATACATGAAACCATAATAATTGTTTTGGTCCAAAATAATGAACCAAATAGGGTTTGAGACAAATCCCAGTAGGAAACAACCAAAAGATCTGTGCCTAACTATCAGTGAATATATATAACATGAAATTAGAATAAATGAAGGAAATGAACTATGAAGTACTCAAATGTAATCAATCATGAAGTTTTCATTTACAGTCATTTACATTCATTATTTATCCAATCTTTTGAATAATGAAATATCACGATCTTTATTAAGCTCTGTATCCATGTATAACATTAAAAACATACATATCAAAATACCATCTAGACATGCAAGCAAGACAGAGTCCATGATTGTGTTTTGCCTTGGAAGACTTATCACAATCAATCAAAAATTAAAAATCAACCCTCTGGGAAATTTCTCAATGTCAAACCAATCATGTTTTAAATATTACCAATTCAATAAAAAATGGCCCTCTGGTAAAGATCACACAGTCTAACAACTTTGGTCTCGTATAACACTAATCATTTACAAACTACCACCGGGGTATCTCTCACGGTCAAGTCCCCTTGGTCTACATAGAAATAATGAAATATAATTAAAACCTATATGCTCTCATATTAAATGCCCCAAGGTCCAAAAAAAATTTAATAATGACCATCTGGGTAGCTCCCACGGTCAAACCCATCTTCACTATGACCACCTGGCATCTCTCACAGTCAATACCTCTCGGTTAACATAACAAAAATTCATAAATAAATGAACCTACCATAAGAATATCTCATAGTCTATTCCCCATGGTCATACTTTCACAATGAGTAATAAGTGCATCTCAAATAAATAGTAACTCCATCCAAAAAACACAAGGCATGGAATAAAAAGAAATACTAATAGGTATTCTATAACGAACATCCATAATCAAAGAGACATGGGAACACACCTAAAATAAAGGTATACATCCTTATTAGTAATCAGTAACCACATTCTCAATCATGCACTCCATAACAGATCTCAAACATGGTTAAATTCTAAAACCATAAAAACTCTAAACATGGGTTTTCATCACTTTAATCATATATAAATGAAATTCTGCCAAAGAAAGGATCAAACAACCTACCTTGATGTTGTATGATGATCACTCTTGAACGTCGGACCATGAATCAGCCTAGATCAAAGTGTATTTTTAAAAAGGTTAAAAATTATTATCCCTCGATAACTCATTAGAGAGGATAAATCATGAAGATAGGAACCCTTTGCACCCTTCTCTATTCCGAATCTTCTCCCACCATTTCCTTGAATGTTCTTTGTGACCGAAGGTGCTAGATCAATATGAGGGATGCCCTAATCTCCCTATTTCTGTCACAGAGTTCAATGAGGCATTGGCCTTGATCAACCTGACTTTGATCGCTCACTTCTTGCAAAAAAGGCCTTCAATCGTCTACTTTGATAGATTTGTATTGGTTCTTGGGACTTGCAGGAGAGGGAAACGATAGGTTTTCTTGACTCAAAAAACATTATGATTCAATTTTCCTATGAGGAAGACATTATTAAATCCTGGTCTTGCACTCCCTGCAATTGCAATGAATTCCATTTCTATCTATTCAGATGGACCTATGACTTTCATGTGTAGTGAGACCCGTCTTCAGTAGCAATTTTTGTAAGCTTCCCTAATCTCCCTCTTTCGTTTCAAAATCCTTTGATTATCAGTATGCTTGGTATCCTAGTGGTAATATACCTATGTTCTAATAGCGGATCCAAATCCAGCTATCATCCGGTTAATCTTCACATTTTTGTGGTGGTTGTTGCGTCAATGGTGCCTACCGATTTCGTTTGGTTAACAGTTGGTGAAGAATTCCTATGTAGACAGGAAGTTGTTTATGAATCGTGGTTTGAATATTGTTCTTCCTGCAAGCTAATGGGTCACTCAATGAAGGTATGTAGGAGTGGGTTTAGGATGATAGATAAATCGAAGGGCATGATATTGCGTGGTAGTGGAAATCGAGAGAAGATCATCGTGGATGGATCGTCTAGTCATGGGAATGTTGGTATGGAGTCTGTATTGAACTCGAACAAGGTGGTTCAGGAAATCCACCAGTTGTAGATGTCCTCAGTCGTTGGAGAATAGATCTGGGTGACCCTCGTTCACTAGTGCAAATGGGGTTGGAGTTAGAGACAACTGAGAGGGGCTTGGACCCTCCGCTTGAGGCCTCCCATGGGGGTAGTGGGCACAACCCATATGGGGTACTAGTAAAGGTGTATGAGGGTGGTCATAAAACTCTATCATTCTATTCTTTTGATGAGGTGGTGTGCTTATGAAATGATAGCTGTGATAGTGGCCAGGCAGTGACTCATAATACCACTACAGGTTGAAAGGACCTAGAACCAGATGTCGGGGTGAGTCCTTGTGTGGGACAAGTCAGGTGGAAGGCCTTATGCTAGGTAATCATTTTGAGCTTATGTCCAATGATGATCTGGTCCATGTCTCTATAGATTTGGTCCAAATATCCATGGATGAGCAGAAGGTGAATAGGTCCAGTGATGAATTTTATAGCTCCTATTCAAGTGACATAGAGGATGGGACTCAAGGCAGTAAGAATCCAAGCCTAAGGAGATGAAGAAGTAAGAGGGCCAATCGTAATGTAAGGAATGACTACTCATATATAACATTATCTAGGGATACCAGATCCTTGAAGAAGCTAAACGCAAAAAAGATAGAAAATGTCCATGACCTCTCCATATCATCCTTCTAGCATCAAAGGTTTGATTCTACGATTGAACACCCTTTGGAACTGCTTTTGAGCTCGAAAGAGGTTGTGGATGAATCTATTTTGACAATTAATTCTACTGCTAAAGAGGCTGAAATAATGATGGAAAGGGTTATAAGGGTGCCTGGAAATAAGGAGCAATCCAACTGGATTGATAGACAGGATCTAATCTTAATACGAGGACTCAAACAAAGGGATAATTATTATAGAGGAGTAAATGCAGTCTTGGGACAAACTAGCTTTTCAATTTGATGATCTTCAAACGAGGGAACAATACACTCAGGTGAACACTATCTCTTGGAAATTATCTATGGAGATGAAAACTGGTAGGATACACTTTTATTTTAATTTCTTGGTAACTTATTTTTGTGATTGAACTTATGGTTTTTAAAATTTTCCTTAAATTTTTTTCATAAAAAAATGTAAAGATGGAGAGGAACAAGAGGAAGGTAGAACTCACAGATGGGATTCCAACGCACCCACTAGAGTTCGGATTAGACCATCGAAAGAGAAACTGTGTCTTAGACATTGACCATCGCTCGCAGTCGCTCCTGGGTGAACCATGGTTAGAAATGGTATTTATCGTTATGGGACAAGACCTCGCTCCAATTAAAAAATTAAAAAAAGTACACAAAATGTTCATTTAATGTACATGTCATGTACTAGACTCAAGCGACCCCTGCTTTATGCGCTCGACCAGGTCACCTACACAGCCATGTAATTGGATGTTACACAGAATGTACATTGGCACACTACATGTACTCAAAAGAACACATTGTTTACTTAGAAAATTTCCAAATTATTACATTTCCCTAAAAAACAACCCGAAATCACGACCCACAACTGAAATGATGATCTGAGTTCATACACATGTTTTGAGACTTCTCGCATGGCCTAACACAGAACAACAATAGGGAACCAAAAAAAAATCATTCTGAGGCACTATCTAAATAAAAAATAATGAGTTAAAAATTAAATCAACCATAAATAAAGGTTTATTTCCTAATAATGTGATTGAAAAATATGGATCCAATACCCCAAAATGTTTGAAATATATTCATTAACTGAATCCATCACTCAAAAATATTTGTACTATTTATTGTTTATTATTTCTTAATATTTTTTTAAATACTCATATTAAAAATAATAAAATAAAAAAACCTATGTAGTTTATGAAGTGACCCCATGAAATTTGTAATTTCATTCCTCTATATGCCACAACCATGTGTTAAATAGGATAGAGGAGTCACACTAAACTGACTTATAATATGTTACATACCACACTGAGTTGGCATATGATAAAAACAAAAATGAGTATAATTTTTCAATGTATAAATGATATATGTTTAGATTATGTTATACGTAGAGCCAAAGGAATACATCACTACGTGTGACATTGACATCCTTTTTGTTTCACACATGAGCGACTTCCCTTGATAGCATGCAGTGAACCAAATATCGGGTTTCACTAAAAAATGTTATATTATTAAAATATTATTAATTAATGACATAAAAACAAACCGTTATGAATATTATTGACCAAAATTTGAATTTTATATAAAATTGACACTAATATAATGTAATGTATAGACATTATATAAGAAAAAATTTATTTTTTGGAAAAAAGTTGTATTTTTTTAAAAAAAATTAAATTTTCCTCCTTTTGATGGCGTATCCATTTTAAATATTTGTTTAACACTTTTATATATTATATATAAAAAATAAACGTCTCCTTTGTATGTGGGACATCAAAATTAACTTTGGTTGAATTTTTGGTATTTTTTTTGATAAAATTCATATTTTTTTGAATTGTGAATAATACTGTGTTTTAATTCAAAACTATCTTCTCCAATAATTTATAAGTATACTAATAGTATCCTTTTAATATTTTTAAAGTATAATTGGATTATGATTTTATCATTTAATACAGTTTTTGTAAATTTATGTAATTTATCATTTAAATTTGACATAAACACATATTAGTCTTTGGATAGTTTTTACTTCTTAAAAACCAGATTTCTAGTTTTGAAAATGGGAATTAATTTTAATTTAATTTCTACCAACATTTTGTTATGAATTTTGAAAAAATTATTCAATATTTTGAATCATAAGGATCATATTGTGTAAATATTTATCTTTTATTTTTTTCTATTATACATAATATCACCAGTAGTTTTTTATTTACCATAGTTAAAGGGTAAATCTGGTAAATAAGGGTTGAAAATAATATTATAATATTAAAAAACTACCTTAACACATGTTATAATCAAATTGTTTGAGATATTTATTACCATGATCATTTTTGTGTCTATTTTAAGACCCCATTAAGCCACTAGACTACGATAATTCCCTTTTAGAATTTTTAATTTACTGTAATTGGAAATATAACAAAAACATACTAAAACATTATTGATATAGGGTTATATAACTGAGATCATTGACTATAAACTACCATTATAATGATAAAAATATATTCTATAACATCGTATTTTATTTATAATTATTAGACATTATATAAATAAATTTATTTATGACACAATGATTATGCAGTGAAAACCTTATAAATGATTGATTCAATTAAATGAAATTATAAATATTAAAATAAATATAATATCAAAATTATGATGTTATATACAAATTTTATGGGTGAATATAACTTGTTATATTGGAGTTAATGTAGTTTTTTAATTAACAAATTTGTTCCGACATTATGAAAAATCAATTATTAAATATTGTTGAAATTGATATAAATGAGTTTTTAAAACAAATACTATTTCATTATATGATATAATATTCATAAAAATCAATGATTCTACCAACTAACATATATAATGTTACAAATTTTATTAATGATCATCTTGTGCATCTCTTTCAATTTTATAGTAACTATAGTAACTATATATTATCAATATATAAGAATGCATGGTTAGAGTAAATATGTTTAACTAAGGGTTATAGCTAAATGATAAGGTTAAATTTGTAAAAAAACATGTCTAAAACATATTAATTTGGAGGATTTGGACCCATCCTCATATTATCCAATAATTTTATCACTTAATAACTATTATAATTTGAAAATTATTTTATGATAAAATAATATTTTAAAACATTCCTAAAGTACCCCAACTCCCACTAATAAAAGGCCACCTCTTATACCCACTTACTCACAGCTTTAAATACCATGGATCATCCAATTTCTTCTTGAGTAAATTCCAAAAAATACCTCCCTTTATCCTATAGGATAAAATTTGGGTATAAATCCGTACTAATGAGACATTTTCTACAAATGAAAAGGAGATACCTGAAACAATGGTCATTGTTCTATCACCACTTTCAAAATTCACTTCTTATTCTACTTTAAATTCATATGATGTTTTTATACTAATGTAATAAATATAGTATCTTCTAAATTTTGTATTTTTATTATAATTATGTTAAAACATTATAAATTCTTTTATCCATCCTATGAATAACAATATCTCCATGCGTTTGTGTGTATGACTTACCGTCTCCACATATTGGTGCAATTTATTATTAAAAAATACATAATTTGGATGGGTATAATTAAGAGTAAAATGGATGTTAATAATTAATATAACAAGAAAATTATTCTTTATAATTAATATACCATCCAATTCCATACCATTTAACCATGAATTGAATGATATCATTTCTCATACGTACGTACGACTTACCCTCTACACGACGTGTTGAAATTCATTTTCCACATTAACCATTCAAGAATTATTAGAAATTAGGTATAGTGAATAAAACATATAAATATGAAATAATACTTATATTGGATTTCTGTATATATATATATATCATTTACTTTCTTCCATTCAATTCAACAAGGAAACAGAAAAAACATTTCTGCGAACGTACGACCTACCGTCTACAGAAACAATGTATTCTATTTCATAGGACCATATTATAAATATTTTTATATATATTTAAAATCTCAATATTAAATATAAATAAATCATTCATTAAATTATTTAAGTATTTAAATCATTATCAACATAATAAGATCAGGAATAACATGTCAAAACAAGTATGATAAATAAAATGATTATTACGAAAAACGTAGATTTAACATGGAATTGATAAATAAACATGTAATAAGATGTAATAAGTGAATCATATATAATATATTAGATGTTATTATGCTTATTTTACAGGATAATATTATTTTTAAACACACTATATGAGTTTAATACACATATAGAAGAAATTGTACCTAACGTAAGAGATAATATGGGAATCACATTATTTTTTGAGATTGTTTAAACGTAAGTATTTACTTGTGTATATTTATCATTCACATCCTTGTTTGATAAGTATATAATATTATTTAGATTAATATAATATTTTTTAAGGTTAATTTTACCGATTAGTGGATTTTTACTAAACGGTACGGAAATAATCTTTCTATTGTTTTCTATATGAGGTACTTTTTATATTTTATGGAATGAATATGAGAAAAATGTGTTGTTTTAACTTACACACCATAAATGGATATTTACTATTTCATGATTCCAAATTTCCATGAATATTCTACTATAATATATCAAGTTTATTTTCAACTAAATTATTTTCTATAAAAATTTCATTGAATTTTTTGAAAAGAAAAAAAAATATAAGAAGAAAGCATATTTTCTTCATGAAATAAGTTCATGTGTTTTATAAAAGTTATTTTCCATCTAAGATGACACTTTTAAATTGGATAGTTTCTATCCCTATTATTAATATGACATGATTATGTAAATTATGGTATTATCTTTTATATGGATTATGCTATGCTATATTGATGTCTAATAAACTCATTTTATTTTATGGTTTATGCTATGATGAATGATTTATGTTTTTGGGTTACATGTAAAAAATGATTTCTCTATGAGATTGGTGGGACATATATCTACCCCCAATTAATTGTGTAATGATATATATATATCATTATATAAATATGACTATAAAACCATATAAATCCAGTTCAATAATATAGGGATGGAATGTCAAGTAAATTTTGTTTTGTAATAAATGACTGGAACATCTTGTAAACCTAATTCAGTAATGTAATTCATCCAAAATGATGGTATTTACAGTAATTCTTTAGCTTATATGAAAATAATATTATGTGAATACTTATTTTCCAAAATTCCATGTTTTATTCCAATGCTATTTAATCATGTATAATGTTCATTTATGATCTATGCCTTACGTACTTCCAATATTAATTTCATTATTCACGATTTTGATGTTTATATATTATGATTAAGTTTTTACATTATTTTTTTTATGGTTTTCTTTATGTTCTCCATTTTTACCATTAATGAGTATTTGAGCTCACCCATTTTTGGTTGTCTTTTCTCCAGGATATAAATAATATTTTTTAGTAGGAAAACAAATGGGGAAGATCTTTATGGGATATGTTGATGATATTTTACCATGTTAGAAGATTATGTTTCACATTTCAAAAGATAGTAAATTAATATTGTCTTTGGGAATATATTTTTGTAATGCATTAATTATTTTTTAAAAGATATGTAATTTCCATGTAAGTCATACATGGATGGTTATAGTTGGTTTTAGTGAAAAGGATTAGTCAACCATTAGAAACTAGGAT
Source organism: Viscum album (assembly GCA_963277665.1). NCBI lineage: Eukaryota > Viridiplantae > Streptophyta > Magnoliopsida > Santalales > Viscaceae > Viscum > Viscum album. Next base: position 692,367,655 of record OY728122.1, read on the forward strand.
GTGAAATCTTAAGTGAGATCACTAGAGAAATTTCTAATGTATATCTAGGGATGTTCTTAAGGGAAATTATAAATACATGATACAGTCCTAGATTTATTTTAAAAATCCTGAATATCCTAGTATTAAACCTAATATGTTAGAGATTTAATGTAATTCCCCTTGATTTTATTATTTTCCTAGTATGATTTTTTCCTCTCACACTATTATTTTACGGTTTTAGTCTATGGTGGGAACCCGAAAAAACCATGTTAACTATTAATTCACTAGGAATTAAATTATTTTCCTCTTTACCAATCAAATGTTATAGGATATGGAATTAGAAATTCTTTTTCTATACTTACACGAGCTATGAATCACTCAGGACTTCAAATGAGTAGTGAAGGGAACATCATTTAGTTGAGTCCTTCATGAAGAAACATCCCCCCTTTTCCTGTTGGTCTTGTGATCCATTTGTTTCTGAAAAATGGATCAGTAAAATTAAAAATATATTTCCCATCCATCACTATTTTTAAAAAGAAAACATCATTTCTATTTTTTATCATTTAGAAGGTGATGAATACTAGTGGTAGAAACTTATCAAGAATACATGGAAGCAAGATGAAATTGAATCCATAGAATGGGATGAGTTCCAGAACCAATTTTTCAATAATTATTTCCCTATTATTATTTGAAAAATGATACAAAAGTATTTAATTCAGTAAAAGAAAAATGATGATGAATCTATTGGTACATACAAGGCATGTTTCACTAGTCTTGAAAGGTATACTTATAGTTTTTTCATCCAACTTAACTTTAATGTTGATCGAATCATCAGTGTCTTAAAAACAATTATTCAAAGGGAATTAGCTATAAGAGACAATAATTTTTAAGAAGATATTGTGAATTTAACAATAAATGTTGAACTGAATGTTGGTGTTATAAATCAATCTCAGGGGTTTTTCATGAAATAAATTATGGTGTTGAAGGGAAAATATAAAAATAGTTGTGAAAAGAATAATAATGTTTCCATATCATCAATGCGTGGAATGAATCATGGTGAATATTATCTTAAAGGGACTAGAAAATGTTTTATGTGTGTAAATGAAGTCCATTTTGCTTTTGAATGCCTAATTAATGGGAAAAAGGGTCCTAATGATGTGAATATAGATAATATTATAGAGAATTAACCACCCCACTTTAATGCTACAATTTTATGGAAATGGGGAATTATGGTAAATTATTCACCAATATAATGGTTATAGATGATTATAGATGTCAACAAACTCTTAATACAAAAGGAAAAGGTAAATCACATAGTATAACTATTGGCGATGTTGAGTATGACAATTAAGTGGTGGTACTACTAAATGTTTATGTAATGGGATTCCAAAATCGTGTTGTAGAATATCTTTTTTTGGAATTACAGAATATTGGAATATCTATGAATTTGTCAATTGTGGTTTTCCACAAGTATATGGTTTCAGTATCCATGAAAAGTTATTAAAATATTTTTAGAAAGAACATGATCTGTTCATAACAAAGGGACAAAGAGATAATGAGATGCTTGATAATATTGACGAACTCATGAGAGATATAACGACAATGTGATATCATCGTATGGGTATAGATATTTTTTTGGTATTTTTGGTTTTTGGAAAGAGTTTATTTTGATAAAATTCATGTTTTCACTAAGTGAATATATGATAATGGTTTTTAGTATTTTGAATGTGACAACCAATAACATCCTTTCTAGATATGGGAGAAAAATGTCAATTCAATTTAATTAACCTCTTTCTAATGTTATATATGTTCATTTTATTGGAAGGATTGTAATGTAATCTATTTTTGGATAGTATATGTTATATACTAGAAGAATATTGATATTGTAAAGACCCGTAAATTTCAAGGAAATTTTTTTCTTAATTTTCTTTGGAATTTTACAAGAACACAGTTTCTGACGGCACCTGATTCCGAGGCCCGGTGTGCCCGGAATCATTTTCCGAAGTTTGGCTCGGGTACGTTCAGTGAACGGACGAGCGGGTTTTTCTAACTTTTTAACCGGTGCCCGGAATCAAATTCTGAGGGCACTGATGAAATCGCAGCGCCGGTATTCGCTTAGAAACGCCTCTTCCGGAGTTGCGTTTGCTCGGATGTGGTTTTTAATTTTCGGGCTTAAAGTTAAGAAATACAATAATTTTGCGACAACTTTATTTTATTTCGCTTAAGCCACTTGGAAGCCACTTGAAGCCACTTAAAGGCGGCTTGAACTGAGTTGAACTGGATAGGATGTTATCCAGAAATATCCTACCCCTTGGTAGGATATTTGTGAGGTGGGGCCCGCACGAGCCCCGCCGTTTCTTTCCGCTAAGTAACGCACCCACGAAAACCCGTCAAAGAAACTGAAAGTCAACCGACGCGTTTTCTAAATTCTTAACAGACCATTTAATTGGGCTGTTTCTTTCGTCCAATTAATTGGGCGGTTTCTTTGGTAAATTAATTCTTGGAATTAATTGTTCGTTTCTTTTTTTTTTATCGTTGCTTGTGCGTTAATAAAATAAGATTACTCTTATTTTATTTTGGGTGGAAGCTTGTGGCGTGGGGAGAATTTGGAGGAGAGCGTTCTTCTTCGGCGAAGAACGCGAAGAACGCCGAAACCGCGGAAATCAACGACGCTTCTTCCGTGACGTTTCTTCCGCGACGATCGTTCCTTTCCAAGCGACGTTCTCCCTTCGGACGCACCTCGACGACAACGGAATCAACGACGTTTCTCCGGCGACGTTTCTTCCGCGACGATCGTCCTCTTCCGCGATGAACTCGCGAGCGACAACGCTTGAGGTAGGGGTTTTAAACCTTTTTAAAGTTGTTGATCTTTCCTTCGATCTTGAAGGTTCTTTTTCTTTGTCGGCCCTTGTTTCCGAATCTTTTTATTTATTTTAAAAAGATTGTGATGGATTTTCGTTCTAGAAAGGCCGATTGTTATCAATCTAATGCGAGGGGGGTCGGGCCGCACAAACACGGCCGAACCCCCCCTCCTTTATTCTTGTTGTTTCTTGCGGATGGAGCGAGATGGCGTGGTGCCGTCGCACCACGCGGGAATCATACGGCAACTATTGAGCGGCGCCGTCGCGCCGCGCTATGGAACGAAATCAAACAAGATCGAGACGCCTTCGCGCCACGCCGAGAAAGTCGATCAAGCACGTGACGTCGTCGCGCCGCGCCAAAGAGGCCGCAGATTAAATTAATTTTATTTTGTTCTTGAGCGCAGATTGACGGGCGACGACAAACGAGGCCGCAAGTTAATTTTGAGGCCTCCGCAGTGAAGGTCGGGTCCCGGGATGACCGTAGGCGCAGACGGGAAGCAAATCGGACCACCGGAGCGTCTCCGGTGGCCCGCGGAAGCCGGCGGCGGCGCGGGTCGCCGGCGCGGCGGCGCCGGCGGCCGGAGGCGCCGGCGGCCGGAGGCGGCGGCACCCCGCGGGTGTCCAGGGTGGCACCCCGCGGGTGCCGCGGGGCTGTCTGGCGACACCCCGCGGGTGTCCAGGGTGGCACCCCGCGGGTGTCCAGCGCGACACCCGCGGGTGCCGCGGGGTTGTCAGGCGCCACCCCGCGGGTGTCCAGCGCGACACCCCGCGGGTGCCGCGGGGTTGTCAGGCGGCACCCCGCGGGTGTCCAGCGCGACACCCCGCGGGTGCCGCGGGGCTGTCAGGCCGCTCGGCCGAGCCGAGCCGGACCGGCCCTGGCCGGGCGGGGCCGGGACAACCGGGTCGGACCCGGTTCGGGCCGACCCAGGGGGGGTCGGGCCGGGTCGGCCCGGACCCGGACCCCCCCGTTTTCGGACCATTTCGGTCAAATTCACATATCTTGAGCTACGGACGTCCGATTGACGTGCCGTCAGCCGCGTTGTGTTTCTCTTAGTGAGACGGATCTTTTGGCATACTCCGCCCGAGGTTTGGACGCAAGTGGAGTACGGTCGGGTTGGTTTTGCCTTAAAAACCAACCGGGCCCCGGGGACGAGAATGCCAATAACTCTCAGACCGGGCGTCCGATCGACGCACCGTCTGTTGCATTGAGTTCCTGTTTACGATACAGAACTTTTGACATCCTTCGCCCGAGTTTTGGATACAGATAGTAGTGGCCGGGTTGGATCGCACCCGAAATCCAACCGGGCCCCTGGAACGGAAAAGATGATATCTTTCAGACAGGACGTCCGTTCGACGAACCGTCAGCGGTGTTGGTGTTTACGTTTAGTAACGGTCCCTATGAGTATACCCTATGGGAGTTCGGGGTACAGTTGAGATACGGCCGGGATTGGTTTTGCTCACGAAACCAACCGGGCCCCTGGGACGAAAAGGCTAATAACTCACAGACCGGGCGTCCGATCGACGCGCCGTCTGTTGCGTTGAGACCCCTGTGACGAGGCGGTCCTTTGAGATACTTCTTCGTGAGACCTTGAGATACTTGGAGTATCGAACAGTAACTCATGGAGCGGACCCTCCCGGAGACGAGCGTGCAGAGTACGGAGACCGTGTAGCCAGCTGAGACCTGACGACTGCTTGACCGACTCGACTTGGAGTGAGTCGACTAGCCCAGTGGACGGAGCGCCCGGTATTTGGAGACAGACCCACGGCGGACGGAGCGCCCGGTAGTTGGCAGCAAACCCGTGGTACTCGACAGGAGGAGTACCTCAGTAGGCTATTTGGGTGAGCGCCCGGTATTTGGCGACAGACCCTCAGCGGACGGAGCGCCCGGTAGTTGGCCGCAAACCCGCAGTACTCGACAGGAGGAGTACCTCAGCAGTCTTAGGTTAGTGAGCAGTACCTCGGAGTCGTGACAGGACCACTGTACACTCTAGAGACGGAGCTCTTCAGTAGCTACGGTTTCGATAATGAAAAATCCTGGTTGAGCTGAGTCAATGAATCTTTGCGTTTCCTCATGATTGAGATGGGTCGCTTGATAACTTAGGTATATGTATGGGCATGTACCTGGGTGATGGTTATCCGTTGATTTCATGATTTTTGTGTATCCTTGTGATTGGATGGGCTACTTGATGACTTAGGTATATGTATGGGCATATACCTAAGTAGAGTCTGATGTTACTTCGTGATTGCTGTCTTTGCTTTGTGGATATCCATGTTGGATTTAGTGAGACCTTAAGGGTCTCGGGGTCCCTACTGAGTAGCTTATACTCACCCCTGCACGGGCTATGCCCGCACTTCGTTGTGTTGGTTGCAGACGACGGACAGCGCAGATCGCAGTTGTGGCTTGCGGAGCAGGTCGGTACCCGGAGGAGGACCACTGGGCGGACGTACCCGGAGTAGACAACAGGACCCGAGGAGTAGAGGAGCTATCTGTACCTACCCTTCAGGTAGGATCTGTGGTGGACGATCCAGGAGCTGAGCCATCTGTACCTACCCTTCAGGTAGGAATCGAGGAGGACGACCCAGGAGCCGCTTCGTTCTTCCAGCTGCTGTTTTTCCCTTTCGAGTTGTACTTTACAGTTGGGCTTGTATTTCCGGCCCTTTTTCTTTTCTTCGCTTGTGTTTACTTTTCCGCTTGCTTACTCTGTGGTGTTTGTTTGATTTTGTAATGGAAATGCCTTCCCAGTTATCGGGATTTACGCCATTGGTGCTAGTCGCCAGCCCCTGGCCTATGGAAGGCGGGCTTGGGGTAGTCACGGCACGGGCCCCGAGGTCGGGTCGTGACAGATTGGTATCAGAGGTGGTCGGTTCTACCGTAGACTCTGATCTTTCTTTCTATGAAGCAATAGTGTTAAGGGTACCGAGTGTGGTTTTCAGTTCAGGGAGTCCAGTGTTGGTGCGGGCGGCCGACGTATCCATACACCAGGACCCAGGAAACTGATTTCCGACTTTGTGCACGAAAACACTGATTGCGTGTGTGTTTTAAAAGGTTTCCCCCCTTAAAACAGCTCAAACCAGGTCAGCTCACCAGGTATAATCGTTTGACCGTGTTACGTTGTTCCTTTCAGGATGCCTTTTCTCGGACGACCAGCTAGAGCCCGGAGGGATGTGCGTACTGATAGTCTGTCGAGCGACGAGGCTTCGGTACAGGGCCCTCTTGCAGTTGAGGCACCAGCGGAGGCACCAGCGATACTACCATACGTTGGGCCACCGATGCCACCAGCCCCAGCAGTAGGCGATGCCCGCTACTTGCGCGCACTGCATGAGTTCCAGCGCTAGAGGCCACCCAGGTTCGGGGGAGAGACGGACCTGCAGGCGGCTGAGGATTGGCTGGAGGATGTGGTGGGAGTCTTCAGGCTAGTGGGGACACCATCAGACTTCATGGTGACCTTTGCTGCCAGCCTTCTTCAGGCAGCAGCAGGCAGGTGGTGGAGCCACTTGTTCCAGTTTTGCGATGGGATGGCTTTCACATGGGAGGACTTCGATACCTTCTTCAGGGTGTAGTTTGTGCCAGTAGCTCTACACCCCGAGGGTGTTCGGGAGCTGCTGCCTTTGCCGCGTGTTTTTCGATCAGAAGCCGAGTCATCTGTGGGCAGTAGACAGATGATGGAGAGGTCTAGGAGGACCGGACAAGCAGTTGGGCGATCTCGGGTTTTAGGACCGGTGGTGCGGGGCACCCGGAGAGGGAACAGAGCCAGCCGTGCAAGGAGCAGGTTGTGTTACTCATGCCGCGGAAAGGGTCACCTGGCACGTGACTGTCCGACTCCTCGTACAGTTGATCCATAGGCTTTTGAGGAGCCACCGAGGCAGAGGCAGCGACGAATGCTTGAGCAACAGTAGAGCAGTGGACAAGGCAGTAGAGATCCTGGAGCAGGTGGGCAGGAGCGGAGCTAGTGGATACGTCTCTTGTACTTCTAGTTCCATGTTGATGTTGTTTTTGTGTCTTTGTACCATGAGATGCAATAAAATAAAGACACTTATCTTGTGATGTTTGCCTTCCTGTCCTCTTTTGTGATGTTACTGAGTGGTCCCGGTTAAACTGTTGACTTGACCCTCACTTTCGAGATTTCAACTGGAGGAGACCCAGTGACCTCACACTGATGCCGACAGTGTGACTCGACCCTTGGAGGCGAGAGTGACAGTTGGATCTCTTAGTAGTTACGTCGAGGCCTTACGACGTCATCCATGGCATGAATGCATCCTTCATGCCAGGATTGACTGTATTAGGCAATGGGCGTGGTTCATCTAGAGAGGGGATGAGACCAGGTTTCTCTTTTCGGCAAAGGAGAAATTTTAGCAGCTCTTCCAGATCATATGCAAAGGAGGTGCAGTCATCCAGGAGCGGATGAAGACTGCACAGTGCAGTAAGAAACAGGAAACCAGTGCCAGTCTTAGAGACTCGGGCGTGTTAAATGTTTCAAGAAGAGGATGCTTAAAGGAGAGATGAGTCTACAAAGCAGTAGACGTGGAGGCACTGCTAGGTGAGCAGCATGAGGTGGTGTACATCCTAGCATGCTACAACCACCCTCCTTGGTTATTCCCGCCAGGCTCAGGGAGCTGAATGGCGGAGGAAGAGTGCAGCTGCATGCGGTCAAGGAGTGTGACCCAATGGCTCTAGAAATGATTCAAGGGACAGTCTATGTCCACTACTAGCTGCTGTAGTAACAGACGTCGGTATGAATCATTCCTCGCTTCCACAAATCTTGTTCCAGACCTAGAGTTTCCGGTAAGCCGTGGACTTGACCCTCACGTCTGGAGATACCTTGGGAGGAGACTCGATAATCACACTTACGCCGGCGGTGTGGTCAGACCTTCGAGGCGAGAGTTCTGGTTGGAATCTCTTGGTGGCAGCGTCGAGGCCTTACGACGTTAGTTTGAGTATGGAATGGGAAATAACTATTCACACTCAAATTGACGGTATTAGGCAAACGTTGGGGTGGGTTTTCCTTGGTCGGCGTAAAAAAGAAACCCCAGGCAGTGCAGGGTAACTCTTGCACAGGAGGGTGCGACCGATCATTCTTGAGTCGGTCAACCTTACCCTCATAGCAGCAGTCGTTTTGAGTTTCAGTTCTAACAGAAATGGGGACCTCTGGAGTTCGGGGATGACGACCACGTCTTCTTACGGGTCTCACCTCGACGAGGTTTACGGAGATGTGGCCTGGGAGGCAAGTTATCTCCGAGGTTCAACGGATCTTTCTAGGTCCTCAGCTGGGTAGGCGAGGTGGTTTACCGCTTGGCCCATCCACTTCAGTTGCACTAGGTGCACGACGTTTTCCACGTATCCCAACTGAGGAGATGCGTGCTCAACCCCCTCGCGTATCATCGACCATGAGGAGATAGACGGTGGCGATGAGTGTCTTATACAGAGGTTCCTATGGGGATCGAGGATCGACAGGAGAAGATCCTAGGAGGATGGTCGATTCCTCTTGTGCACTTTCTTTGGCAGCGCGAGAACCTCCAGGTGAGCACATGGGAGCGGAAGGCTCAGATGCGTGCTCAGTACCGCTTTGTTTCCCTAAGTTTGTGGTGAAGCTTTACGGGGACGTAAAGCCCTGTGGTGGGAGTAATGTAAAGACCCGTAAATTTCAAGGAAATTTTTTTCTTAATTTTCTTTGGAATTTTACAAGAACGCAGTTTCTGACGGCACCTGATTCCGAGGCCCGGTGTGCCCGGAATCATTTTCCGAAGTTTGGCTCGGGTACGTTCAGTGAACGGACGAGCGGGTTTTTCTAACTTTTTAACCGGTGCCCGGAATCAAATTCTGAGGGCACTGATGAAATCGCAGCGCCGGTATTCGCTTAGAAACGCCTCTTCCGGAGTTGCGTTTGCTCGGATGTGGTTTTTAATTTTCGGGCTTAAAGTTAAGAAATAAAATAATTTTGCGAGAACTTTATTTTATTTCGCTTAAGCCACTTGGAAGCCACTTGAAGCCACTTAAAGGCGGCTTGAACTGAGTTGAACTGGATAGGATGCTATCCCGAAATATCCTACCCCTTGGTAGGATATTTGTGAGGTGGGGCCCGCATGAGCCCCGCCGTTTCTTTCCGCTAAGTAACGCACCCGCGAAAACCCGTCAAAGAAACTGAAAGTCAACCGACGCGTTTTCTAAATTCTTAACAGACCATTTAATTGGGCTGTTTCTTTCGTCCAATTAATTGGGCGGTTTCTTTGGTAAATTAATTCTTGGAATTAATTGTTTGTTTCTTTTTTTTATCGTTGCTTGTGCGTTAATAAAATAAGATTACTCTTATTTTATTTTGGGTGGAAGCTTGTGGCGTGGGGAGAATTTGGAGGAGAGTGTTCTTCTTCGGCGAAGAACGCGAAGAACGCCGGCCTCCGGCGAAGAACGCCGAAACCGCGGAAATCAACGACGCTTCTTCCGTGACGTTTCTTCCGCGACGATCGTTCCTTTCCAAGCGACGTTCTCCCTTCGGACGCACCTCGACGACAACGGAATCAACGACGTTTCTCCGGCGACGTTTCTTCCGCGACGATCGTCCTCTTCCGCGACGAACTCGCGAGCGACAACGCTTGAGGTAGGGGTTTTAAACCTTTTTAAATTTGTTGATCTTTCCTTCGATCTTGAAGGTTCTTTTTCTTTGTCGGCCCTTGTTTCCGAATCTTTTTATTTATTTTAAAAAGATTGTGATGGATTTTCGTTCTAGAAAGGCCGATTGTTATCAATCTAATGCGAGGGGGGTCGGGCCGCACAAACACGGCCGAACCCCCCCTCCTTTATTCTTGTTGTTTCTTGCGGATGGAGCGAGATGGCGTGGTGCCGTCGCACCACGCGGGAATCGTAAGGCAACTATTGAGCGGCGCCGTCGCGCCGCGCTGTGGAACGAAATCAAACAAGATCGAGACGCCTTCGCGCCACGCCGAGAAAGTCGATCAAGCACGTGACGTCGTCGCGCCGCGCCAAAGAGGCCGCAGATTAAATTAATTTTATTTTGTTCTTGAGCGCAGATTGACGGGCGATGACAAACGAGGCCGCAAGTTAATTTTGAGGCCTCCGCAGTGAAGGTCGGGTCCCGGGATGACCGTAGGCGCAGACGGGAAGCAAATCGGACCACCGGAGCGTCTCCGGTGGCCCGCGGAAGCCGGCGGCGGCGCGGGTCGCCGGCGCGGCGGCGCCGGCGGCCGGAGGCGGCGGCACCCCGCGGGTGTCCAGGGTGGCACCCCGCGGGTGCCGCGGGGCTGTCTGGCGACACCCCGCGGGTGTCCAGGGGGGCACCCCGCGGGTGCCGCGGGGCTGTCTGGCGACACCCCGCGGGTGTCCAGCGCGACACCCCGCGGGTGCCGCGGGGTTGTCAGGCGACACCCCGCGGGTGTCCAGCGCGACACCCGCGGGTGCCGCGGGGTTGTCAGGCGACACCCCGCGGGTGCCGCGGGGTTGTCAGACGGCACCCCGCGGGTGTCCAGCGCGACACCCCGCGGGTGCCGCGGGGCTGTCAGGCCGCTCGGCCGAGCCGAGCCGGACCGGCCCTGGCCGGGCGGGGCCGGGACAACCGGGTCGGACCCGGTTCGGGCCGACCCAGGGGGGGTCGGGCAGGGTCGGCCCGGACCCGGACCCCCCCCGTTTTCGGACCATTTCGGTCAAATTCACATATCTTGAGCTACGGACGTCCGATTGACGTGCCGTCAGCCGCGTTGTGTTTCTCTTAGTGAGACGGATCTTTTGGCATACTCCGCCCGAGGTTTGGACGCAAGTGGAGTACGGTCGGGTTGGTTTTGCCTTAAAAACCAACCGGGCCCCGGGGACGAGAATGCCAATAACTCTCAGACCGGGCGTCCGATCGACGCACCGTCTGTTGCGTTGAGTTCCTGTTTACGATACAGAACTTTTGACATCCTTCGCCCGAGTTTTGGATACAGATAGTAGTGGCCGGGTTGGATCGCACCCGAAATCCAACCGGGCCCCTGGAACGGAAAAGATGATATCTTTCAGACAGGACGTCTGTTCGACGAACCGTCAGCGGCGTTGGTGTTTACGTTTAGTAACGGTCCCTATGAGTATACCCTATGGGAGTTCGGGGTACAGTTGAGATACGGCCGGGATTGGTTTTGCTCACGAAACTAACCGGGCCCCTGGGACGAAAAGGCTAATAACTCACAGACCGGGCGTCCGATCGACGCGCCGTCTGTTGCGTTGAGACCCCTGTGACGAGGCGGTCCTTTGAGATACTTCTTCGTGAGACCTTGAGATACTTGGAGTATCGAACAGTAACTCATGGAGCGGACCCTCCCGGAGACGAGCGTGCAGAGTACGGAGACCGTGTAGCCAGCTGAGACCTGACGACTGCTTGACCGACTCGACTTGGAGTGAGTCGACTAGCCCAGTGGACGGGGCGCCCGGTATTTGGCGACAGACCCACGACGGACGGAGCGCCCGGTAGTTGGCAGCAAACCCGCGGTACTCGACAGGAGGAGTACCTCAGTAAGCTATTTGGGTGAGCGCCCGGTATTTGGCGACAGACCCTCAGCGGACGGAGCGCCCGGTAGTTGGCCGCAAACCCGCAGTACTCGACAGGAGGAGTACCTCAGCAGTCTTAGGTTAGTGAGCAGTACCTCGGAGTCGTGACAGAACCACTGTACACTCTAGAGACGGAGCTCTTCAGTAGCTACGGTTTCGATAATGAAAAATCCTGGTTGAGCTGAGTCAATGAATCTTTGCGTTTCCTCATGTTTGAGATGGGTCGCTTGATAACTTAGGTATATGTATGGGCATGTACCTGGGTGATGGTTATCCGTTGATTTCATGATTTTTGTGTATCCTTGTGATTGGATGGGCTACTTGATGACTTAGGTATATGTATGGGCATATACCTAAGTAGAGTCTGATGTTACTTCGTGATTGCTGTCTTTGCTTTGTGGATATCCATGTTGGATTTAGTGAGACCTTATGGGTCTCGGGGTCCCTACTGAGTAGCTTATACTCACCCCTGCACGGGCTATGCCCGCACTTCGTTGTGTTGGTTGCAGACGACGGACAGCGCAGATCGCAGTTGAGGCTTGCGGAGCAGGTCGGTACCCGGAGGAGGACCACTGGGCGGACGTACCCGGAGTAGACAACAGGACCCGAGGAGTAGAGGAGCTATCTGTACCGACCCTTCAGGTAGGATCCGTGGTGGACGATCCAGGAGCTGAGCCATCTGTACCTACCCTTCAGGTAGGAATCGAGGAGGACGACCCAGGAGCCGCTTCGTTCTTCCAGCTGCTGTTTTTCCCTTTCGAGTTGTACTTTACAGTTGGGCTTGTATTTCCGGCCCTTTTTCTTTTCTTCGCTTGTGTTTACTTTTCCGCTTGCTTACTCTGTGGTGTTTGTTTGCTTTTGTAATGGCAATGCCTTCCCAGTTATCGGGATTTACGCCATTGGTGCTAGTCACCAGCCCCTGGCCTATGGAAGGCGGGCTTGGGGTAGTCACGGCACGGGCCCCGAGGTCGGGTCGTGACAGATATATTAATGTATTATATCACTATAGGTTGACTTATTAATATTTGATAACTTATTATAGCCTTCTTGTTGAGACACATGCAATGACCAAACATTTTATCGTAGCATCTGCTAACACTTCATGAATAAAAAATTCAACTTTATTTCATTAAATAAGAGGTGAAGTGGAAATTGTTCCAGGAATGACCAATGATGATATTGTACTGAAATAATGTAACTATTTATTTTCCTGAAAAATTTATAAGCATTATGAAAATTATCTTGAATAATAAAAATTATCATAGTACAATATTTTCTAATGAATCTGATGATCCCTTAAATCGTCATAGATTTATGGATTTCTAGTTGTTTGCTTTCTCCAACCCTGTTCTCTATCACTATACATCATAACATTATGTTTAATCTTATCTTCAATTTCCATGTTTTATTTTCCCACATATTTTATACTATATGGAGACCCAGTTATAAGGCCCCGGCCTTAAACCGTACTTAATCTTGAGTTATTACAAGATTACACATTGAGGTTCTTTTCAGGTTTAGAGTTTTAGAGAATTAGAACATAACTATTACATCTCAAAAGATTACAAAGTAGTCACTTCTACTGAGTATCCATAAAAAAAACTCTTGAAAGAAACATGTCTAGTTCCATGTTTTATATAGCATGACATTCCCTTGAACCCATCCTTGACCTTATTCCACATTAAGTCCTATGAAAAACATTTCAAAAAAACTTGGGGTGAGCATAGAAAGCTCAGTAAGAGATACACAAAGAATGAGAACTGTTAGTTTTTCAAAATCAAGTAAACCATGTATACTTTGTCAAAGTAATACCTTCACCTTCATGAAGTAGTAAAAACTCTTCAGGTAATAAAGTATCATTACTTACCTTTTTGTAAACAAAGTATTACCATAAAACCCATATAAAGAACACATAACATATATAAAGGTAACTTGGGACATAAACATACTTAAGTGGAATAACCATACGGCCGACTTCCACACATATCACTTAATGGAATAGCCATATGGCCAATTTCCATACATACTTAATGGAATAGCCATACGGCCAACTTCCATACCCAATGCATTGGAGGTTATAACATAACCACCCATCCTGGTATTCACAACACCACCCGTCATATGGTTTATAACGTAACCACCCGTTAAAATGTCCAAGTACCAGTATAAAATCATAAAACATAAAACCAATATAAAGGAATGATAACATTTCCACATTTCAATCAAAATATATCATAAATATATTGACATAATAGAATCCTTTTTCAAAACCATTTTCAATACCAAAATACATAAAAGATTATATGGTATTTATTTTATTCTAAAAACATTACGGCTTGTTGAGAAAGCCAAAGACCAAATAATACTCACGGTGGCGGAAAAGGTCGTTGTCATCCCGTACGTTAAAAGAAAAATTCCTTTTTGTCTTTTTGTAAAACGCTTCATAGAAAAAGATTCCTTTTGTATAAAAGTAAAAGTCAAAGGGGTTTATACACCGTATAAAAGAAAGTTGTGTATAAAATGAAATATGCCTCAATGAAAGGAGATTGAGACAAAGTCCCTTACAAAGATCATTTTTAAAATAAAATAGAAATATTATGTGTATTCACTATAGGTACACATAAAGAAAGTAAAAATACAAAATAAGACATAATAATATCATGACATAATTTGAAAGTAGGAGATTAACCCAAAGAATGGAAGTTGGGTTATGAAGTTCCCTTACCCCGGGTCCGACTTGACTCGATCGTTCTTTAACGTCCTAAATAATAAACTTGAGTTAATTTATACTTGATTAAGAACATTTTTAAAGTTAATTATTCCTTTTATATCACTTATTGACATGTTATAAACATTATGTAACCATTTAATTTAATAATGTCTGTTTTCTCAATATTTGGTTCTTAAGTCGAAAGTGGACTTCTTTCAATTACATGTTGTTCGTGTGGTCAGAGGTTCTTTATATCCAGAATGAAATTCCTGATTCGGATATAATATTTATCATATATATCCAACATATACATGTATTTATAATATTACATAATCATTTAGGGGTATGAAATGAAATGCACCGTTCATGGAGACAATAAGGGTACGTACGCATGAACGCTACTTTCATTTCTTTGTCATATTAATGGAATTAAAACTAAATGAGGGGTATGTATATTTTAATTCCAGAATTATATTCATCATTTAGATATATCATTATTTATATATATCCACTATATACAAGTACTTTTAATAGTACATTACATTTGGGGATAAGAAATGAAATGCACCGTTCATGGAGACGGTAAGCCGTACGTACTCATGAACGCTACTTTCATTTCTATCTCATACTCTAATGGAAAGAAATAATAATGATATAGAGGTATATTATAATTCCAGTATAACATCATATATAATAACTTTAAATCCATCCTTTACACGTCCCACATATGGCATTAACGAATCACATCACTTTGAGGGGGAGGTAGTCCGCACTTCCTTAAATGAAGATATCGTGTTTACCCATATTGGAAACCATAAAGGTATGACCAAAATGAAAAATACAGAAGCTTAAAGAAAAAAAATAAACATATTATATATCATATATAAAAATAGTGACATTATAATGGCCACCTTTGAAGGTGTTAAAAGAGTATTGAACAATCATCGTTTCGGGAGGTAGAATTTCGCCATCCACGAAAACCGTATGTTCTTTAACCATTTGATGTAGTTTTGTGAGAGTGTAGCTCGAATAAATCTTATAACAACATCCTAGTATATTGAAGATACTGGTGTTGTTACAAAAGAAGTAAATAAAAAGAGTTTAGAGGGTTGGAGAAGCAAAATAAAACAAAGGAACAAGAGAGAATGAATTACCTTTAAAAGTGTAACTACTTTTGATTTGAGCCTAAAGGCTTCCTTTTAAAGGGTTCTGCCCAAAGGGAATCCTCTAGGATGAGGAGATGGATGTGTAGAGAGTAAATGGGCAGGGTTGGCCGAGCCAAATTCTTGAGGAGTGTGTGTAAGGTGGTAGAGGTGGGGGCCTTTTATAAGAGGAGAGGAGGGGCACTTTTGGAAAGTAAAGAAATATTACTTTATTTGAAAATGTGTTTCGGTTTTAAAAGGTCCCACATTGATATAATTCGTGGATAAGGTGATAAGGGTTATAAATCCACTCATACAATTGGTTTTGGACATATTTAGTTCATATATTTTACATTATCTTTCCATTTTATTTAAATCGTTAAATAATGAGGTCATCGCTGCATCATCATGATTCCATAAATAATTTAATTTATTTAGTGTCTAAAAATTATAAAAAAAATACTATGATGTATTAAATCTTTTTATCTTTCCAATGACAAATTATAATCAAAAATCTGATCTTTATAACCCCATGTAAAAATTGTTTTAGTAAAACATATCATGTTTGTGTCATTTTTACTTTTACATTAAATAAAAAGTTATTTATGTCATTTACCAACCAAAGTGTCTCCATGGGGTCCCCAAGTTTACCCATGGCTTGTCTTGGTCGGCCATGACACAACCAATGGGGGTAGGACATGTTTCAAGTTCATTTCATATTATTAAAACATTATTTTTACCTTAAACTACACTAATTACAACTAATCGCGATTAAAAACTTAATAAGTTACTATTCACCAAAAAATTATTATAATCTCATTGAACCAAATTTTACTTATTAATGACAACCATGTATGTCGGATTTTTGAAATTCAAAACACAATGATGGAAAAATTTCATTTAAACGGAAAATCAGTCTTTATAAGTACCACTTAGTGGTTTCACTATTCATCAAAAATTGAAGTTTTTCAGAAAATTACCAAAAATTCACCCTAAGCTATATTTGATATTACGAATTCAAAAATGAAGTCTATTTTACAAAATTCAAAACGTATAAGTCACATTAATTAATTTAATAATTAATTCCCGCTGTCATAGCAAATAGCGTGTTTTTATGAAACAATAAGTATCAAAAGATTGACACTAGTTTAAGTCTGATTTCAAAGTGAAATTAATTCCAACGACCACTATTGGATTTAATGGTAAAAATATTTTCTAATTTCACATTAAAACCAATTCAAAAGATAATATAATCACATTAAAAATTATATTAAAAAGAGTTTTTGAATTAAAATGCAACACTTTACACTTTTCATTAAAAAAAAAGAACTTTATCAGAAAGGTACCAAAAATTTACAAAAAGTAAATTTTGATATCCCGATTCTAAAGAAGAGTTATATTTGGTCCAAACGAATTTATATGATCGATCAAAACTATATTTAATGACGTTTCTCCGTCAAAAGGTGATAAGTGGACCTTTCATGAAAATTAGGGTATAAAGGCCTAAAATTGAACTCTTTCCATATTTTAAGCCTTTATATTTTATTGGGTAAATGTAAAAACATTTAAAAACATATATAATCATATTTTTGTTATTTCTATCCATTCCCGCCAGTACAAAGGCTACTAGTTAACTAACATTTAAAATAATATTATTTTATTACTTGTGTGCAACGTAAGTTTTCAAAGAAACTCATCGTTGCGTACCGAGTACGCTATTGAACGTAGAAACCCCTTTTAATTAAAATTAATATTTAATTCATAAATATTAAAAAATATGAAAATTATTTATTCTTTATTTACCTGGGATGTTACATCCTTCCCCCCTTTTGGGAATTGCGTCCTCGCAATTTTATTCACTTATCAAAATAAGTGGGGGTATTTATCCCTCATAGCATTTTCAGATTCCCATGTTGCCTCTTCAATCACATGGTTTTTCCACAAAACCTTTACCTGATGAATCACCTTATTCCATAACACCTGCTCCCTGTGGTCAAGAATCTGGACTGGTTGTTCTTCCTAAGATAGGTTCTCTTCCAGCTGAACCACCTCTGGACTCAAAACATGAGATGGATCTGGCATGTACTTTCTCAACATTGAAACATGAAAAACATTGTGTACCTGAGATAAACTCGGAGGTAAAGCCACTTGGTAAGCAACTGATCCAACTTTATTCAGAATTTTATATGGTCCAATAAACCTTGGACTCAGCTTTCCTTTCTTACCAAATCTCATCACACTTTTCCAAGGAGAAACCCTGAGAAAAACATGATCACCTACCTCGAAAGATAGATCCTTCTTTCGGTTATCCGCATAACTCTTCTTCCTGCTCTGAGCTGTTCTCATGTGCTTCTGAATCAACTGAACTTTTTCTGCCATCTCTTCTACCAATTTTGGTCCCATCAGCTTCCTTTCACCCACTTCATCCCAAAATGCTGGAGTTCGACACCGCTTCCCATATAATGCCTCAAATGGTGCCATCTGTATACTGGAATGAAAACTGTTATTATAAGAAAAATCAACCAAAGAAAGATGTTGGTCCCAACTTCCCTGATAATCCATATAAAAAGCTCGTAGCATATCCTCCAATGTCAGGATTGTTCGTTCTGACTGCCCATCTGATTGAGGATGAAAAGCTGTACTCAAATTTAATTCAGTACCCAACGACTTTTGAAGGCCTTTCCAAAAGTTAGAAGTAAACCTGGGATCACGATCCGATACAATGGAGAGAGGAACTCCATGTAACCTGACTATATCTTTAAGATACAAATGGGAAAGTTGATCAAGAGAGAAAGTATCTCGTATAGTAAGGAAATGAGTAGATTTGGTCAAGCGATCAACAATAACCCAGATTTCATTATTACCTCGAGATGTCTTCGGTAATCCAACAACAAATTCCATGGATATATTCTCCCATTTCCACTCTGGCACTGGTAAAGGCTGAAGCATCCCTTTTGGTAACTGCCGCTCTGCTTTAACCTATTGACATGTCAAACACTTCACAGTAAAATCAGAAATATCTCTTTTCATTCCATCCCACCTGTAATACTCCCGCAGATCTCTGTACATCTTAGTACTGCCAGGATGAACTGAAAATGGAGAACTATGAGCTTCACATAACAACTCATTCTTCAACTGTGAATCACAAGGCACACATAACCTCTTCCCAAACCTCAAAACACAAACACAAACTTATCCAAGAACTCATGGAAAATTTTATTCATAAGGTCCATGAATACAACAGGTGCATTGGTTAACCCAAAAGGAATAACTAAAAATTCATAATGGCCATATCTAGTATGGAACGCAGTCTTCGGAACGTCGTCTTCTTTTACATTCAACTGATGGTACCCCGACCTCAAGTCAATCTTCGAAAAATAATGAGCTCCCTGGAGCTGATACCACTTCATTCGATGGCCCAACATCTGATGAAGTTGTTGCAAAGGATTTCACCACCCCTTTCTGCTTGTAGTCTGGCTACATTCCCCCAGTTGAGTTCTTCGTTGGACACTCGTTTGCATAATGACCCATTTCATTACACTTAAAACATCTTACCATTAGCTTTTCATTTCCTTATTGATCATCTTGCTTACAGTTACGAGCAATATGACCAGACTTACCACACCGAAAGCACTTACCAGACTTGGATAAACATTCTCCAGGATGCATTTTACCACATTTCTCACAGGATGGATATTTGGTTTTCTTACCTCCTTGCTTCTTTGATGAATTCTTCCCCTTTGCCTGCCAACTAGACCTCTTATTCTGTTGTTTTTCATAGAACACCTGATCATCGACAAACTCCATTTCCACCTTCTCCGCACATCGAACAAGTTTTTCATAACTTTTGAACTCACGAGAAGCTAAAGACCTTCGATACTTTGGATTTAACCCTGAGTTAAAACGGTTTATTTTACTATCAAGATCTCGTATGATGTTTGGAGCATAGCTTGCCAATCGAGTGAACTTTTCTTCATAAGCAGCCACTAAATCATCCTCCTACCTCAATTCTAGGAACTGTTTTTCCATCCTATGACGAACCACCTTAGGAAAATATTTCTCAAGAAACATACCTTTGAATTCGTCCCAGTGAAGATCCTCAATCTCATCACTATCCCTTATATTTTTCACCATCGACCACCACTGATCAGCTTCACCTTCAAAACGGTAAACAGCAAGACTAACCTTTTGATGTTCTGAACACCCCATGACAACAAAAATCTTCTCCAGTGTTTTAATCCACCTTTCAGCTTGCACAGGGTCAGATGATCCTCTGAATGATGGGGGATGTTGCCTCAAGAAATGTTCCACCACTGACATGTTCCTCTGCGGTTGATCTGGCTGATCTCGTGCATGGATACCACCACCATTTATAGCCTGAGTCAACTGTTCCATCACTGCAACAAACTGTTCAGTTCTGATTCCGACCATCTCAGGTTGCTGATTTGGAAGGTTATCTTCCTCCTGATGTCGTCCCAACATAGCTTCTTTGTTTCCTCTACGGAAAACCATTCTGAACACAGAAATATCTTAGGAGAAGCAACATGGTAATCCGTAAATGCTATATCATTTCAATCATATTATAATTTAACACTTTTCTAACTCCTAAAGTTGTCTAAACCGACCTCTGATACCAACTATAAGGCCCCGGCCTTAAACCTTACTTAATCTTAAGTTATTACAAGATTACACATTGAGGATCTTTTCAGGTTTAGAGTTTTAGAGAATTAGAACATAACTATTACATCTCAAAAGATTACAAAGTAGTCACTTCTACTGAGTATCCATAAAAAAACTCTTGAAAGAAACATGTCTAGTTCCATGTTTTATATAGAATGACATTCCCTTGATCCCATCTTTGACCTTATTCCACATTAAGTCCTGTGAAAAAAATTTCCAAAAAACTTGGGGTGAGCATAAAAAGCTCTGTAAGGGATACACAAAGAATGAAAACTGTTAGTTTTTCAAAATCAAGTAAACCATGTATACCCTATCAAAGTAATACCTTCACCTTCATGAAGTAGTAAAAACTCTTCACCGAATAAAGTATCATTACTTACCTTTTTGTAACCAAAGCATTACCATAAAACCCATATAAAGAACACATAACATATATAAAGGTAACTTGGGACATAAACATACTTAAGTGGAATAACCATACGGTCGACTTCCACACATATCACTTAATGGAATACCCATACGTCCAATTTCCATACATACTTAATGGAATAGCCATACGGCCAACTTCCATACCCAATGCATTGGAGTTTATAACGTAACCACCCGTCCTGGTATTCACGGCACCACCCGTCATATCGTTTATAACATAACCACCCGTTAAAATGTCCACGTACCAGTATAAAATCATAAAACATAAAACCAATATAAAGGAATGATAACATTTCCACATTTCAATCACAATATATCATAAATATATTGACATAATAGAATCCTTTTTCAAAACCATTTTCAATACCAAAATACATAAAATAGTCTATGGTATTTATTTTATTCTAAAAACATTACGGCTTGTTGAGAAAGCCAAAGACCAAATAATACTCGCGGTGGCGGAAAAGGTCATTGTCGTCGCGTACGTTAAAATAAACATTCCTTTTTTTCGTTTTGTAAAACGCTTCGTAGAAAAATATTCCTTTTGTATAAAAGTAAAAGTCAAAGGGGTTTATACACCGTATAAATTAAAGTTGTGTATAAAATGAAATATGCCTCAATGAAAGGATATTGAGACGAAGTCCCTTACAAAGATCATTTTTAAAATAAAATAGAAATATTATGTGTATTCACTATAGGTACACATAAAGAAAGTAAAAATACAAAATAAGACATAATAATATCATGACATAATTTGAAAGTAGGATATTAACCCAAAGAATGGAAGTTGGGTTATGAAGTTCCCTTACCTCGGGTCCGACTTGACTCGATCGTTCTTTAACGTCCTGAATAATAAACTTGAGTTAATTTATACTTGATTAAGAACATTTTTAAAGTTCATTATTCCTTTTATATCGCTTATTGCAATGTTATAAACATTATGTAACTATTTAAGTTAATAATGTTTGTTTTCTCAATATTTGGTTCTTAAGTCGAAAGTGGACTTCTTACAATTACATGTTGTTCGTGTGGTCAAAGGTTCTTTATATCCAGAATGAAATTCCCGATTTGGATATAATATGTATCATATATATCCAGCATATACCTGTATTTATAATATTACATAATCATTTAGGGGTATGAAATGAAATGCACCGTTCATGGAGACGGTAAGCCGTACGTACGCATGAACGCTACTTTCATTTCTTTGTCATATTAATGGAATTAAAACTAAATGAGAGGTATGTATATTTTAATTCCATAATTATATTCATCATTTAGATATATCATTAATTATATATATCCACTATATACAAGTACTTTTAATAGTACATTACATTTGGGGATAAGAAATGAAATGCACCGTTCATGGGGACGGTAAGCCGTACGTACGCATGAACGCTACTTTCATTTATATCTCATACTTTAATGAAAAGAAATAATAATGATATAGAGGTATATTATAATTCCAGTATAACATAATATATAATAACTTTAAATCCATCCTTTACACGTCCCACATATGGCATTAACGAATCACATCACTTTGAGGGGGCGGTAGTCCGCACTTCCTTAAATGAAGATATCGTGTTTACCCATAATGGAAACCATAAAGGTATGACCAAAATGAAAAATAAAGAAGCTTAAAGAAAACAATAAGCATATTATATATCATATATAAAAATAGTGACATCATAATGGCCACCTTTGAAGGTGTTAAAGGAGTATTTAACAATCATCGTTTCGGGAGGCAGAATTTCGCGATCCACGGAAACCGTATGTTCTTTAACCATTTGATGTAGTTGTGTGAGAGTGTAGCTCTAATAAATCTTATACAAACATCCTAGTATATTGAAGATACTGGTGTTGTTACAAAAGAAGTAAATAAAAAGAGTTTAGAAGGTTTGAGAAGCAAAATAAAACAATTGAACAAGAGAGAATGAATTACCTTTAAAAGTGTAACTACTTTTGATTTGAGCCTAAAGGCTTCCTTTGAAAGGGTTATGCCCAAAGGGAATTCTCTAGGATGAGGAGAGGGATTTGGAGAGAGTAAATGGGCAGGGTTTGGCCGAGCAAAAGGCTTGAGGAGTGTGTGTAAGGTGGTAGAGGTGGGGGCCTTTTATAAGAGGAGAGGAGGGGCACTTTTGGAAAGTAAAGAAATATTACTTTATTTGAAAATGTGTTTCGGTTTTAAAAGGTCCCACATTGATATAATTCGTGGATAAGGTGATAATGGTTCGAAATCCACTCATCCAATTGGTTTTGGACATGTTTAGTTCATAGATTTTACATTATCTTTCCATTTTATTTAAATCGTTAAATAATGAGGTCATCGCTGCATCATCATGATGCCATAAATAATTTAATTTATTTAGTGTCTTAAAATTATAAAAAAAATACTATGATGTAGGAAATCGTTTTAGCTTTACAATGACTATTTATAATCAAAAACCTAATCTTTATAACCCCTTGTAAAAATTGTTTTAGTAAAACATATCATGTTTGTGTCATTTTTACTTTTACATTAAATAAAAAGTTATTTATGTCATTTCCCAACCAAAGTGTCTCCATGGGGTCCCCAAGTTGACCCATGTCTTTTCTTGGTCGGCCATTACACAACCAAGGAGGTTAGGACATGTGTCAAGTTCATTTAATATTATTAAAACATTATTTTTACCTTAAACTACACTAATTACCACTAATCGCGATTAAAAACATAATAAGTTACTATTCAGCAAAAAATTATTATAATCTCATTGAACCACATTTTACTTCTTAATGACAACCATGTATGTCAGATTTTTGAAATTAAAAACACGATGATGGAAAAATTTCATTTAAACGGAAAATCAGTCTTTATAAGTACCGCTTAGTGGATTCACTATTCATCAAAAATTGAAGTTTTTCAGAAAATTACCAAAAATTCACCCTAAGCTATATTTGATATTACGAATTCAAAAATGAATTCTATTTTACAAAATTCAAAACATACAAGTCATGTTAATTAATTTAATAATTAATTCCCGCTGTCAGAGCAAATAGCGTGTTTTTATGAAACAATAAGTATCAAAAGATTGACACTAGTTTAAGTCCGATTTCAAAGTGAAATTAATTCCAAAGACCACTATTGGATTTAATGGTAAAAATATTTTCTATTTTCACTTTAAAACCAATTAAAAAGATAATATAATCACATTAAAAATTATATTAAAAAGAGGTTTTGAATTAAAATACAACACTTTACACTATTCATTAAAAAAATGAACTTTATCAGAAAGGTACCAAAAATTTACACAAAGTAAATTTTGATATCCCGATTCTAAAGAAGAGTTATATTTGGTCCAAAAGAATTTATAAGATCGATCAAAACTATATTTAATGACGTTTCTCCGTCAAAAGGTGATAAGTGGACCTTTCGTGAAAATTAGGGTATAAATGCATAAAATTGAACTCTTTCTGTATTTTAAGCCTTTATCTTTTCTTGGGTAAATGTAAAAACATTTAAAAACTTATATAATCATATTTTTGTTATTTTTATCCATTCCTGCCAGTACAACGACTACTCGTTAACTAAAATTTAAAATAATATTATTTTATTACTTGTGTGCAACGTAAGTTTTCAAAGAAACTCATCGTTGCGTACCGAGTACGCTATCGAACGTAGAAACCCCTTTTAATTAAAATTAATATTTAATTCGTAAATATTAATAAATATGAAAATTCTTTATTCTTTATTTACCTGGGATGTTACACCAGTGATGAGTTACATTTGGTAACTGTTATGTTTCTTACATTCTATTGTATAATTTTTTTAGTACTTCTTTTTTAAGATGTCGGTTTCCATGAAAGAATCATTCATGTAGTGATCCTTTTATAACCCTACCGAATTTCAAGGGAAAAAACAATTTTAAGGGTGTTATAATGTTAAAACCTGAGTTTTTATGAGCCATTTTTTTCATAAATTAAATTTTAATTTATATCCTTCAATTCACTAGATCTAACATTCCTTTCACACTAATTCGACTTATTGTATTTCACACACAACAACGAGCTAGCGTACAATACACAGAAAAAAATGTATATATTTTTTTCAATTTATAAAAGATATATTTTTACATTACGAAATATTTTACAAAAAAAGGAAGTTTTCAATACATGGAACACTGACTTTTGTAGTGTTACGCACAAGATAGACCTTCTTCGATAGCTTGCATTGTACGCAATATCATGGTTCAATAAATTACGATATAGTATTACAATTTTACTACTTAATGGGTCATAAACTAGATATTATGAATAATATTAACCAAAATTTGAATTTTATATAACATTAACATTAATCAAATTTAGTTTATACACATTATATAAGAACAAATTTGTTTTTTTGGATAAAAGATGTATTTTGAAAAAAATATAGTTTTTATACCTTTTAAGGGAGAACCCATTTCAAATATTGTTTTAACAGTTTTATATATTCTATATGAAAAAATAATCTTCTTATTCAGAATCTGGATATTATCATTTTTATGGGTTGAATTTTTTGTCTTTTTTCTGAAAAAATTCATATTTAAATGAATAGTGAATATAACTGCATTTTATTTAAAAAATGTATTTTCACCTAATTTATTTATATAATTAAATTATCAATTTAATTTGTTTTAAATGTTTAATGGGAATATTTTTTTGTCAATTTATACAATGCTGGTCATTGAAAGTTATTTCACATTTAAATTGGATATAAAAATGTGTCAATCTTTTGATATTTTTTACTTTTTTAAAACCCTCATTCCAGTTTTGACAACCAAAATTAAATTTAAATTAATTTCTTCAAACTTTTTGTTTTGAATATAGAATAATAGATTCCTTGTTTAGAATCATTTGGTTCAAAATATGTAAATTGTTACCATTTTTTTATATTATGGTTAGTAACTTCTGTAATTATTTTTATTTACCACGATTAATGGTTAAGTTTGTTATGTAAGGGTAGAAAAATAGTATAGTATTAATGTGATAATACCTTAAAAGTGTTATAATACAATTTTATGATATATTTCTGACCATGAGAATCATTGGGCCAAATTTAAGACCTCATGGATCCAGTTGGGAGTGATAATGACCTTTTAGAATATTATATTTAATGTTAAGAGAAATAAAACATAAACATATATATATATATTACTATATAATTTTTAATATTGGGTTATATTTCTTATTTATTTTGACAATAAATAGTAATTTGAAATATAATAATATTTACAACATCATGGATTTTTATTTAAATTTTTTTGATATTAATTAAAAACAATTATTTATGACACAATGTTGATGTCGTGATTACCTTATTAATAAAAGATTCAATTAAATGATATTATAAATATTACAATAAATATAATCTCAACAATATTATTCCATCTGAGAATTATATTATTTAACATGATATTTTATATTTGAGTTACAAGAGTTTTTTTATTGAATAATGTACTTATTACTTTAAGGAAAATCATTTACTAAATCGTTTCAAAATTATCATCAATGATTCTTTAAAACAAATACTATTTTCTTAATTGATTGAATAGTCCATAAAATATAATATTCATCCAAATAACTTATTTAATGTTTCAAATTTCATTAATGATCATATTTTTTTTCTCTTGGCATTTTAGTGTAACTACAGTAACCGTATATAATAAAAATACATGACGACATGGTAAGAGTTAATGTTTGTAGCTAAGTGTTAATTCTAAATGATATGTTTAATATCATGACATAAACATGTCTAAAAACTATTGGTTCAGAGTATTTAGACCCACAATTATCTAATATATATAATTTATCATTTGGAACTATTATAAATCGACAAAAATTATAATAGAATAATATTTCAAAAATATTCCTAATGTTCCCCTTCTCATTCTTATAAAAGACAACCACCTCTACCCACATACCAACACCATTATACCCCCATAGTTCATCCAATATATTCCCATGTAACCTCCCATAATCCATCCCTTCCCCCTATAGGCCACAATTTTGGCATAGATCAATCATATGGAGACCTTTTGTGAAAATCAAAAGGAAATACTCAAAAAAGATGTAATTTTTTATCACCTTTTTTAAAAATATTTTCTTTATATACTTTATATTAAATTATTTTTCCATTAGAATGTATTTAATATTGTATATTATACACTATTATATGTTATTATAATAATGGGACAACCTTATACCTCTTTTTATCAATCCTACGAGTAATGGTATCACAATTCATGCATGTGTGCAACTTACCGTATCCAAGATATGGTGTCATGTATTATTCAAGAATATATAAAATTTATGTGTGTAATGATGATTATAATGTATTTAAAGAATCAATATAAAATGATAATTATTGTGTATAATTAATATAACTTACAATTCCATACCATTTTACCACTAAGTGATTTATATCATCGCTCATGATTACGTATGACTTACTGTCTCCACGACACGATGGGATTAATTGTCCTCATTAACCATTCATGAATTTATATAAAAAATATATAAATAATAATAATTAAATATAATAAATAATAATAATTAAATATACTAAATATTAATTCATATATATATATATGTAATTTACTTTCTTCCATTAAATTCAATATGGAAACAGAAACATCATTCAAGCGTACATACGACCTACCGTCTCCTTGAATTGTGTATACTACATCATTTGTCCATCTGTTATATATATTTTTATATAAAGAATATCTATGATATATAAATCATGTTTTTCATTATTTAAGAATTTAAATCATGATCTATTTAATATGATCAAGAATAACATGTCAAAACACATATGATAATTTAAATGATTATTACCCAGGATGATTCTTTAATATAGATATGATAAAAAAATGAGTAATATAAAGTTATAAATGAATATTTTACTATGTCATAGATATTATTATGGTTATGTTTCAACTTAATAATTTTTTTAAACCCACTATACAATATTTTCTAACACATATAGAAGAAATCATGATTTAGATAAGGGATAAGTTCAGTATCTCATTATTTTCCGAGGATGTTTATAAGTAAATATTTACTACGTTATATTTATCATTCACACCGATTTTTCTAAAATTTATGATTCTATTTTTATTATTCTAATGTTTTTAATTTTTTTTAACCCATTTGTGATTTTTATTAAAAAGTATAGATAAAATATTTCTTTCATTTTCTATATATGGAACTTTTTACATTTATGGAAGGAGTGCGTGAAGAATGACTTTTTTAAATTATCCAACATTTATGGATTTTTATTTTATCACAAAACCTTATTTTCATAATGATTAATCAACAAAATTTTATGTTTGTTTTCAAATAAATTATTTTACATTAAAATTGTGTGGTATTTTTAGAAAAGAAAAACATTTTATGAAGAAAGGATATTTTCTTCAAGATTTATGTTCATGTGTTTTATCAAAATTATTTTCCATATAAGATGATGCACTTAAACATGGTTATATTTCTACACCAATTATTAATATGATTTTATTGTTTTAATGATTGAATGTTCTTTTATATGGATTATGTTACGATGGAATGGTGTTTAAGTAACCAATTTTATTTCTTGGTTTATGCAATAATGAATGATTTTTGTTTTTGTGGAAAATTTTAGAATGGTTTCTCTATGAGTTGGGTGAGACCAATAACTATCTCCCATTAATTAGGTAAATATTTAGATATTATGTGATATACGTGAATATAATTTAAAGTATATATAGTATAGTAATGTTGGGATGGAATGACATGTAAATATAGTTCAATAATACATGGATGGAATGAAAAATAAATCTGGTTCAGTAATGGACTTTGTCCATTATGATGGTCTTGGAAGCATTTCCTTGGATACTATGGAAATATTATTATGTTCTTATATGTTTTCCAAAATTCCTTGTTTTATGCCAATTTTATTCTATCATAGTTAATGTTACTATAAGATCTATGCCTTGCAAACCACCATGATTTATTTCATTACTCAATATTTTCATGTTTAAACATAATAATTTTTCACATTATTATGATTTTGGTTTATTTTATGTTTTCCATGTTTAGCCTTACTGAGTATTTGAGCTGTCACTTTTTTTGTTTTCTTTTCACCATGATATCAAGAAAGGATTTTGGATGGAAAACAAGTGGAAGATCATTATGGGAGATGTTGAAGAGCTTTTACCAAGATATATGATTATATTCAATGTTTTCAAAGACTCTAAACTAATACGATCATTCGGAATTTATTTGTACAATGTATTAATGATTCCCAAAAAATTAATGCAATTTACGTGTACGTCAAGATTGTGTCTCTATAGAAACAATCATACTTTGATGGTCTTTGTCCTCCCGATCAAATAATTTGCAGGTTTCAGAGGTTAGAGATGTTTAGGGGAGGCATGGAAGGGGTTTAGAGATGATCAATTTCCAAATAGTTGATGTAGTTAGATTGCACATCGTGTAATGTGATTAGAAGGAGTGAAAATTTTCTTCGTGAATTTTCTAGAATCTTTCACAACATATAATATTTTTTTTAAAAAAATAAAATAAATTGAGAGAAGAAGAGTTTTTTGTTCGAAACCGAACCCCGGGTAATACATGGCTTGAAATAGTAATACAAGTCTTGTAATACCCTAATCCCATTTTGTTATAAAATTATATTCTTCCAAAATGTCTTTCATTAGATCTTTTTATCTCATTACTTTCATTATAGTTGAATCCTAGGAACCCTGGGTAGTCCATTGATCCCCACTCAAACCTCTTTTATCTATTAATACTTGTGGCTATTAGTCGATGATCCATGATTGACCTATTTAGAGTTTTCTCCTCTTTCTCATTAGTTTTTCCTTGTTCTTCCCCAAGAATTCCATTTCGGGATATATGATGGAATGTGTTGTGTATTTTGGACGATTTTTGTTCCTATTTTGGTGTAGTATAAGTTGATCAGCTATTCTAGGAGTGTGCTAGTCTCTTGTGGGCATCATTAATCTCCCTACGATGCATAGAGCATCTGGAACTCAATTTCTAGGTAGGATTTAATTTTTTTATCATTAATTATACATCATGTAGGAGGTATTTATATATGGTCACCAATGGATCATTGTTGTATGAGGCTAATCGTAGATAATAATCAGACAAGAAAAACTAAAAGGGGTTGGGTGATTCATTTTTTAGGATTTTATAGTTTTGATATTATGATTGTGATATTATGATTATATGGGATTGATTCCCCAGTGAAAATTGATCTCTTTATGGGCTCCTGTGTGCTCAATAAATAGCTTACATTTGTTTGGTTCATTTTGAACACTTATATATGAAAGTTTGTTAGTCATGTAAATCCGTCTAAGGAATGGTTTCCCCAAGGCATGGTTTATGTGATTACACCGTTAAATAAGGAAGTGGAATTAAATAATATTCCCCTTTTATAAATATGGAAATATGTTATGTTGTGGTATATTATGTGATGTTTCGAATGGTTGTGGATTCATTCATGGGAAAATGAAATGTGAGGTGGTTATGTTGTGATGGGTGAGTTTTTCCTGGATTGTATTGTGGTATGTATATGAGAATTTTTGTGTTTTTTGGGTTGGATTGAGCTGTGTTATGGAGTATCATGAATATGATATTACAACCTAGCTAAAAAATTGAATCTCATGTTGAGAGATTGATTTATTATGGAATTTAATAGAGGTTTTGTGATGCATGATTTTGAGATGGATGTTCGATAATGTGTTACCAGGTTTGCATTCTGAGTTATTGGTGGGTTCCATTGTTTTATTATATACCAAGAATGGGTTTTAAACATGTATAATGTGTAATGATATGCTCTTAATGTGTAGATTCCATATTTTTTTATCAGGACCATTTTCTTTTGAAATGAATATTTTGCAATTCCTGGACTATATTGTGTATAGAAGTCTCCCATGTAGGGATGGAATGAATAAATAATTAGTTGAAGAAATTTGGAATGTATTGGGTTGGTTTGGATAATATAATTTTAATGGTTAATGGGAGAATAAATTATGGGATTTGTAGATAAATGTGGTTAATTCTAAATAGTAAAATGAATGGTGTTTTATAATAAAATTGTATGGAAATTAAATATAGGTTATGAATTTTAGTCTCGTTATTTATTTAAGTGGTATCAATAAAGGTGGTAGTTTGGAGTTGGTTTTCTGTTCAGTAATCCAAATTTTGGGATTGATAGTTCGGAATCATATATGTATATAATTATATTACAAATGTGATTTCCATATGACCCTAGCCCAGTTGGGCATTATGATCTGAACACCACCATCATCATAGGGAGGGTTAATTTCTAAAACATCTTGGTGGGTGGATGGATGTACTTCTACCCTCTCTTTCCTAGTCAAACTTCTAGGGAATGATAGCCCATTATTCATCAGGAAGGTTGTGGACAGTGTGGACAATTTTTCTTCGATAGTTTTGTGATTCCCAAATTGTCTTTGGGATGAGATGAGTTGTGGTTTCTAAGGTGTCTTAGGGATGGGATGTGATATGGTATGTGGAATAAGTTCTTATGAGTGGGATGCCAATTTTTTTGTCCCAGGTGTCTGTGGGCATGATGTGATGTGGTCTATGAGACCCATGTGGGTACAAGTGGGATGTTATGTGTTTTGGGAGCCCTGAGTGGGTGAGTGTGGGAATTAATAATCTTTTTGAGGCCCATGTGTGTGTGATAGGGTTGATACATTGTACATTCAGAAGAGGTGGGATCCACGGATGTTTTCACTTAACCAATAGTATAAAATTAGTGGGATGTGTTGTGGGGTACCCTTTAATATATGTGCATTATATTATATTTCTTGATTTTTTTGTGAGAATTCCATGGTGAGGTTAGGAAGGATATTATAATTGTTAGGTTCTATTTTGTTAGGTTTTTTCTAATAGTGGCATTAGATTATTTCTATACAATTTTCACAAGAGGCATTGGTTTTCTAACTCAGGGTACCTATATTTTCACTCTATAGTGAAGAAACTCTTTTTAGGATTCTAGGAGTACATTCCATATCGTGATATTCCATACATGATAAGTTCTTGATAGTTGTTATGTTTCTTCCTAGATTTACTTTTTCGAATTTAATTGGGATAATTTTTTGTATCATATATATTTTATGCACTCATATGGGATGGTTTTAGGATTTATTCTATATAATTATTTGATTTGATATGTGAATAATCTGTCATTACTCCTTATCTTATTTCAAATAAGGTTTTGTTATTTTTATTTTGTGTGATTTGTATACCTTTGGTTCTAGTCTCCATCCAAGGACCAACTAGAGGCTGGACTCTGGGGTTCATTATCTCCCATTCTTCATTGCCATCCCATTAGGGTTATCTTTGGAGGGAGGGAGTTATGACACAATGGTTTCAGAGGATATGGTTGAGAGATAGGATCGAGTTTGGATTTAGAAACTACAATTATTTCATGGGTTGGTAGATAAATAGTTTATGGTGACATTTTTGTGTACCATAGGATATGGAAGATGGACTATGAAATGAGATTTTAGGGCTCCCATTGATCTGATGGAAGGACTCTGAGCCAACCAAACGACAATGTGAGGCTACACTATTTACTGGGTGAAGACCTAGGAATGGTACAAGAATCATAATTCCTTGTGTTGTTGTTTGAATTTGGGATACCTTTGGAAAGATAAATGGGTTTAAATGAATTTAATAATATAAATAAGTTGCAATGAATCTTAAATTCCCTACTTCTCAGTCTTAGTAAATATTTTCAATCATTATAAACTATGGATAGTGGTCATCACATATGTGTATCTCAGTAAGAACATGTGAAATAGGATGATATTGTTGATCGAAAAATGGTGGATCCACCTGAAGATAATGAACTATGGTAGAGGATGTTGAAATATTTCCAGTGGCATGATTTAGGAATGTCTGGGGGAAGTATTTCAAACATTGACATAGAGATCTTGCTCAAGAAAAATTATATCACAATTAGTTTGATCAAATCCCCAATATAATATTGGGTTCCCTTAGTAATCATTTAGATGTGGGGAGCCATATATCAGTATAGGATGTTGTATCTTGGGGAATGGAAAGAGGGAAACATGTTGTGGGATGAATTTGGGATGGAATTCGGAGAAAAGTTCTTTTCCTCGACTAGGATTCCTAATAATTAGCTCGTGTTACTAACCCCTTCAGCATGGGAGTATGACAGTATGAGAGCTAGGAATCATAATTAATTATCTCCATCATTTTTTCATTGATCTCCTTCCAGATGAGGAGTCTCGTCTGATACGTCTTAAGGAGGAACCTTGTCCTTTAATACAGTATGTAGTTAATCTATTTATATTACCAACATATCATGAGGTCCAAAAGAAGGTATATGTGATCAAGGGGATTACCTCGAGAGGCGTTTTACTGAGATAGGGGATCCAATAGTGTCATTCATAAGGTAGGGCTCTATGTGGTAGGTCACATGTGCCCGGACCTTGAAGGTTTTAACTAGTAGGTAGTGGACCTTAAAAGCTTCATTTTAAACCATTTATTCCCCATTACATACCTACAAACATTAATCTAGAGTGTTTATATTTTGATTTCACATTAATCTTTAGAATCTGTTCCCAATGACTATTCGATCATAGTTTGGAAGAGGAGGACATGTTAAATGACAACCTCAATTGAAACGTCAAATCTAAACAATTCATTATTAACGTTATCATTATTTTTTCTCCACAAAGGGTATATAGATAATGTCTAGTCCAATATCATTTTTTTAAATCATGTTTTGTGGCCCCTACCATGGCATGGTCATGGAGGAGTTCGTTAGAAGAGAGGTAGATAAGTTATGTGTGGTCAGTTTCACATAGTGGAGGAATCGGTTCAAATAGGGTCTGAGGTCTTTAGAGGTATGATTAGTTTGACATGTAAAATTGTTTGTGACTTTTCTTATTCAATTGATTCACACTACATTTTATCACTTACTCCGTCCCATGATCTTTGACAAGACATACATTGGATTCCCACGCTCCTCGTGTTGAGTATGATAGTCATTGGCTAGACCAGCTTTATTGATGTATATTGGGGATATAGAATAATGATGCAACATCATCAGTACTATATAGATCTCTTTTTTCTATATATTAAACAATAAAATTTCATTCTTGTAATTTACGTGTTGTATTACATACATTATGTTATTAGCTTCTTCTAGGGGAGAGTGGTGTTTTACGATGTGAATGTCCAGCATGTAGTTTTGGTTGTTGAGTGGGGTTTTCATGTTGTAAGTTGGATTATGGAGCATATATATAATTTTTGTTTTATATATCATTATAATCAGTGTATTTTAAAGTTTTCTATGTTCTCAGAGATATTGGGGAGTTCTTGTATGTTATACCCAAAGAGGTTGTGACGCTACCCCCTCGAAATGATGATGTGTTCTAAATGGACTAGTAGCCCGATGTTTTTCTAAATATGATGGAAAAATATTGAATGGAACTTCTTGAAAAATGGATTTGGGTATTTATATAGATGATATGATGAATAATTTAATATATGTTCCAGTGTGACTCCATGGGGTTCTCTAGTTCTATTCGCAATAAGGGAAGATGATAGTATGAAGATATGCATAGAATAAATTAAGTTGAATCCAGTGATTCTCTAGAACTATTTTCCCTCTTCTAAGGATAGGAGAACATTTCAACCAGATGAGAGGGGAAATTTAGTTCTTTATGATCAATCAATGGTCGGGAGATCACCAGTTAAGAGTGAAGAAGGGAGATATCCTAATGAATAATTTCAGATTTTGGTATGGGCACTTCAAGTTGGTTTTCATGTTGTTCGGTGTTAGAAACACACCATACAAGTTCATCGACCTTATTAAGTATATATTATGTGTGTTCATAGACTATTTTTCCATTCTATTTTATTCAATGACATCTTGATCTACTCAATTCCAAAGGAGGAGCTTATTGAGCATCTCAGGACTAACATGTAGGTTCTTCGATGCTATTAGTTCTATGGAAATTTGTCCAAGTGCATGTTCTGGACATGAGAGGTGAATTTTCTCAATCATGTGGTATCTTATAAGGGTGTGGAAGTATAATAATTGACGGTTTAGGTATTGGTTTCTTAGGAATCCCCAAATAATGTGGAAGAGGTTTGGAGATTTTGTGTTCTTAATGAATATTATCAGAGATTTGTACTATATTTATCTTGAGTTTCATCCGCATAGAAATATTTTACAGAAAACAGTAATTCATTTTTGTTGAGTGAGAAGTTCAAAATAGTGTTCTACATTTTGATGGAGAAATTGTTCAGTGCTCTAGTGCTTCAGTCTCTAGAGAATGGGGTGATGTTTGAGGTTATTTGTGATGCTTCTCATCTAGGATGAGGACACATATTGTTGAGGCAATGGGGAATGATATACTATAGGTTTTGGTAATTATGTACCCTAGAGTTTGACTATCCAACCATAATGTGGATTTGTTAGAATTTTTGTTCAAACTGATTTTTTTATATTACCTCCTCAGGGAGTGCTTTGTGGCCAATACCAATCACCGGATATTGAAGCATATCATTTCCATGTGGGATATGAACCATCAAATGAGAAGGTGGATTGAGTTTCTTTAGGATAATGAATTTTATTTCTTCTTATATACCGAGGGAGGGGGAAATGTCATGGATGATGATTTGAGAAGGAATTCGTAGAGGTATGTCACTCAGGAATCCACAAACACTTGAAAGTTGATAGAGGAGTTAGAATCCAAGCACATGGATTCATGTGTTGGTGTCAAGACAGGTTTGTTTTGTTTCAGATGACATTGAACAATTCTATGATAAATCATGTGGAGGATTATCAATGGGGATACTCAGAGGTAGAGTTGTTCACTATCTTTTTTCCTATGGTGATTATCCAGAGGGATGGTTAGAGGATGTTCGAAACCAGATTCTATTCATTGGGAGGATGTTTTATCCTATGTCAATATGGGAGGGTGTGTTCCATGATATTTGTATCTCTCATTTATAAGTGAAACTATGTGTTTTTGAGATGTTATATTCCTATATGACATAGTTTATTTATCCCAGGATTATATAGGATGTGGTTGAGTTTGTAACAAGGTGCTTAGATTTCATGCAAGTGATGTTTAAACACCATGTTCTTGGTGGGATGTTGCAGCACTTAGATGCCTCTATGTAGAATTTGGATGAAATATCAAGGGATTTCATCACATGTTTTTCCAAATATCTGGGAGGATATGATGATATATGGGTGATTGTGTACCAGTTGAATAAAATGGTCCCACAACCTAGAGATTATGGTGTCGAGCACAGTGGATGCCTTGGCTATGAGGTATGTTGACAATATGGTAGTGTTTAATGGAGTTCCATTGTCTGTAATCTCATTTTGAGATGTGCGGTTTACCTCATGTGTATGGAGGGGATTTCAGTATGCTATTAGATTCAAGTTATACCTCAATGCTAATTTCCAACCAAAGAATGATGGAAAGATATAGGGGGCTATCCATACATTGGAGGATATATTGCAGATGTGTTTCTTGTATTTTAGTGGATCTAGGGTGTGGAACCATCCTAGGTGGAGTTTTCTTATAATAATATATATCACTATTCTATTTTAATCGATCTAATTGATGTGTTTTATGAAAGATGACTACATTATTCATATAGCTGGGTAGAGGTTGTTGATATAGTTTTTATTGTTCATGTAGTGGTGAAAATTATGAAAAATAATGTTCATCCTATTCATTAGAAGATGAATGTAGGACACGACTAAAAAATGTCATAAGTCGATCACAGAAGGATTCCCTCAGTGTCAGAGGATGGGAGCCACGAGTTGTCGAAAGTCTACCATAAATGTCGATATTGGAT
Source organism: Viscum album (assembly GCA_963277665.1). Lineage (NCBI taxonomy): Eukaryota > Viridiplantae > Streptophyta > Magnoliopsida > Santalales > Viscaceae > Viscum > Viscum album. Next base: position 692,403,898 of record OY728122.1, read on the forward strand.
TTTTGATAGAGGGAGTATGATTTCTCCCATTTTTTTAGACCATTTGATATTTTTATTAAAGTGATAAGGTGGAATGCCGGTTGTTATTGCCTCCCTAGTTGTAGAAGATCCATCAATCTTTCTTGTATCACTGCTTCTTCGATATCTTCAAGATGAAACCCATGTCATTATGTGGGGATTGTTGGATATAAAGGATGATGTGATGTTTATAGAGTGTCCAGTACAAATCCATGACTGTCAAGAGAATTTTTTTCAATGATGAACCATTCCATTTTTTCATGTTTTGTGGAGGCATGGTGGTCCAGAGGAGAGTACATGGGAGAAATAGATCCAGATGTGTGCCTAGTCCTAAGAGTTTTTTTATTTTTTCTCAATTATATTTTGTGTTTTATGATGTAATTCATGAACATTATTATTTGAAAAATTGGTTCTTTTCCCTTGGTATTGTACTGTGTGGTGCGATGCGTGTTAATGTTCTAAAATTTGGAAAGGGGAGGAGGTGATTCCAAATCAATAAGCATTAATTGAGATTTGATTGATCTCATGCAGGTGATTCAGTACCTCACTAAGGAGATAGTATCTTGACATGTAGGATCGAATTCCATGAATCCTATGTTTAGATGGTGTGTTTTCTATGTTTAGATGGTGTGTTTTGTTGTCATTTTGGTTGACATCATAATATCTGGATGCTGATGTTGGGGGAGTTGTAAATATTTGTATAGGTTCCCACTCATCTTTCGAACAACATGGTAGTTTATCATTAAATGTTAATGTATTTGGTTATTAGTGTTGTTTCACATGTATCAAAATAATTGAGAACTATCTCATGGGTTTTTTTGACCATTATTTCTTCTGGTCATGGTCTTGGATTCAGGAGGTAGAGATCCATTTTAGAGTTATCTGATGTAATGGTTTGTGTCCTCTTGGTCCATTTCATTGCTGGTTGTGGATGTTGGAGATTTTTAGGTGGGAGGTATAGAAGGGGTTTGAAGAGGCTTGGATTATGAATAGTGAATTATGTGGGGTTACATGTAACATAACTGGATTACATGGATTGAAAATCCATTTCATGAACAATCTGGAACATTTTAGAGTGTGAAATATTTTGGGTTTGAAATGAAATTAAACTGAGAGGCGACATTTTCCTTGGTAGAAACCAAACCCCGTGTACTACAAGACGAGGAATGGAATTATAGAACTTGTAAAACCTAGTCTAGTTCTTTCAGAAAATTATTTTAGGCCAAACATTCATTCAATCTGGAATTTTATCTCCTTCCACTCCTTCCAAAAACACCCTAGGAACCCTGAGGATTCCTTCAAGTCCCACTCCTTAATCCTTAATATATAAATCCCAATGGTTGTTTCTTGGTGATATATGATAAAATCGTGGTGATTCTTCTCCTATTTATCATCTATTTCCCCCTTTTATACACCAATTATTCACTTCCATGCAATGAGTCTGATTGATTTAGATGTTTGGGAAGAATATTTATAATCTTTTGCTATATAATAGGTTGATCTGTGTTTCTTGTACCGTGGTCGACACATAAAGTTATTATTCTTCAACCTACAATTCTAAAAAAAGATGAAAAGATTATGTGAGGTAAGATTTCTATTATTCCAATTAAAATTTTCATCATGTTACAGGGATTTACATTTTTCACTTATGGATCAAGCTAGTGCTAGTCTAACCAATGATAAAAATCAGTTACATGAAATTGAACGGGGCAGGGGAATTAATTTTGAACAATTTTGTTCTTATGATTATGATATTGTGGTTATACAAGGTTCATGCCCCACTAAAAATAATTTCTATTAGGGGAACATGTTTGCAAACAATATTGGTTCTAGGTAATTTGGTTCCTGTTGATCACTTATATATGAAATTTTTTTAATCACCTAAATCAACCAAATAAACATTTTCCCCCGAACATTGTTTTTGTGAAAATTTTCTTACATAAAGAACTGTAATTAATTAATTGTCCCATTATATAAATATGAAAATATATTACATCATGTTATGTGATGTGATGTGTGGAATAGTTCTGGATTCATGTGTGGGACAAATGAAATTTTAGGTGGCTAAGTTATGATATGTCAGTTGTCTTTGGTTTGTGATGTTTTATATTTATGAGCAAGGTTGTGTGCAGTGGGTTGTCCTTGGTGGTGTTATGGATGAACCTATAGATGATACATAATCCATGATATATAATGTAATCTCAGGTTGGGAGATTGATTTATTATGGAATGGCTGATAGGTGTTCTGTAGTAGGTATGTGATCTGGTTTTGTGGTAATGTGTTATTGAGTGAAGTTGTAAGTTGGGGGTTAATTCCATGGATATATGATATACTATGAATGGGTAATAGATGTGTAAAACATGGAACCATGAATCTTTAATGTGAGTCACCTTATTTTTTTATCAGTTCCTTCACCATCTGAAATGATTGTTTTCTGTTTCTTGGGTGTGTTGTGTTTTACGATTCCCCATGTAGTGATGGAATGAAAAATTAATTAGTTAATGAAATGTGTAATGGATTGGGTTAGCTAGGATAATTTAGTGGTAATGGATAATGGGTGACTTTATGATGGTTTTCATGGTAAAATTTTGCTAACAATAAATATTTGAATAAATGTGTTGGTTTAATATATATTTTTGAATATGAAAAGATATTGTGGCTTGTTTCCTGTTGACTAAATATAGAGGATGAAATAATAGTGGTTGTTGGGAGTTGGTTTCATTATCAGAAACCCATAGGTTGGGATTGAGTTTTTGGTATCATATTTGTATATAATAGAATTTTCTTTGTGATATCTCTACGCATCCCACCTTAGTTCATAACTACATGCTGAACACCCATGTCATCATGGGGGAGTCTATCATTCCCCAACATCCTAGTGGAAGGATGGATGGATGGAATCTTTCACTTCCATGCCCCCATATCTAATTAGTGGTAGCCCAATAATATTTAGAATGATTTTGGTTTGCATGGCCTAGGTGTGTGTGTGTGAATTGGGACCACCCATGTTTCTTTGGGATGCAACGAGTTTTTCTTAACCATGTGTTTTTTATGGGAAGTGATATGTTTTGGTGCCCATGTGTTTGAATGTGGGGTGAGAAAAGGTTTGGGGCCAAGTTGTCTCCATACAGGATGTGATGTGGTTTGTGAAACATAGGTGTATCTGGGCGGGATGTGATGTGGTTTTTGAGTCCCTAGTGTGTGTGTGTGTAGTATGTGATGCATTTTTGATACCATGTGTGTGCGAGCGGGTTGTAATGTGGTGCATTCAGAATATTTGGGAGAGTGAGGGAGTTTTTTATTATGAATGAGAAAAAAAATCTATTATAAGTGGTGAAAGGTAGTCTATCATCAATGATCATTATATTACATTTCACGAGTTTCATTATTTGTTGAGTGAGACTTGGTGAGTTTGGGATGGTCAGTATACCCATTAGGTGTTGTTTAGTTCTGTTTTTTTCAAATGGGCATTTTTATGCCTTTATCACATATTCACATGAGACATTGGTTTTCAAACTGAGTATACCTCTATGCTCACCCTACAAATATAAACATATTGTATTCATTCTAGGATGACTTTTTGGACCATGATGGACCTTATTAGCTTCTATCCTGGCCGTTGTTGTGTCTCTTCCTATATTTACATTTTTGGTGTTTACTTTGGAGAATTTATTTTTTGTATTAGTTCTATTTTATACATGCATATGGGATGGTTTTTGGGTTTATTTCATACATGGATTGGATTTTTTGGATGATCCATTAAATATCCCAATATTGCTTCAAAAAATGGTAATTCCATCTATGTATTGTGAACTGTATACCCTTGTTTCTAGTTTCCTACATAGAACCTACTCGAGGCGGGAATCTGTGTTAATTATCTGAATTTCATCATTTCCATCCCAAGATTGGTATTTTTGGAGGGAGGGTCACAACCCATAAAGACTCATGGTAGTGAAAGTATACAACATTAACTACACATCATACAAGTCACATATACAATATAAATAAATAATAAAATACATTTAATAACTATTATAATCTTAAATCCTAACTTATTTCCTATGTCCAATATTTGTCGAGATATCATAATCCATTATGTTACATTTGGAATTTCCCAAATATGAACATATGAATAGTGAATGATACTCTGGTAACCTATTTCCAAGGCTACCTAATCACAATTCCTGAATAAGATTGTATGGAACAAAAACCATAGTCCCATAAATAACCATTAAATAATATTTATAGTTTTTATATTCACATAAATTAAGACATCTAGTGAACATGCATAAATAAATTCACTCTATTGATCCTGATGTTCCCTCATTGAACACTATTCAGCCGAAAGCTGCCTAAAAAATTCTCTGGGTGTCTCCATGCCCATTATGTAACTATGAAAAGAAAAATCAATCCCTTGACTGATTCCAAGAAATAATTATGAGGAAACAAAGTAATATCCTGCTCAATTATCAATTCATTTAATAAATTCATAGGAAATAAAAATCACACCCATATTTCAACTAAGAGGGTGGAGTTACATATCCCAAATTCCAAGGAACAAATCTATGGAAATTAAAAACATACCAAATTTGGAAGCAAGGATATTTTTCATGCCATTAAAAATGATATAATATAATATACCAAGATAAAATCCATATAATTATCAACTATAAATCATATCAATCAAGGTTACATGTTTTATCATCCAATACTATATATGTATCAATGGTTGGATCTCAATCACATACCCTTTTCATTTAATGGAACTGTAGATGAATTCCCTATCAAGTGAGTGTTTCCCAGGCATACCATGTATCAATTACATCATAGTGGGTATCATGTCCTTCCAAAACGACCTCATATAGAACTTATAGATGATGTACTATTACTACATCAAACCATCCCACATTTCTAAGGTAGGCCTCTCATGTGTAGGGCCTTTTAGTACTAATATAAACATGAAAGGATCATGTCAGGAATTCATGTTCCAAGAGGACACCAACAATCATCACTACCTATTCACGTTTATAGATTCCAGAAAGGTTCATCATCTCCTTAGGGTACCAACTTGGGCCGTAAAAGGGGAATCATATCCAATAAATATCTTCGGGGTTTATAAATAATATTTTTAACAACCATTTTCCAAACACTCAAATCAGAGGTCATAACACCCCCTTGAAACTTTATGATCGAATCAAAATCTCACCATCCTCACAGGGTATGTCTCCCCGACACTGGTATCAAAAGATGAAATAATCCCCATATCCATTTATAGGTCATATAAGATAGGTCCTATCACTCAAACTGAAAATATATTACCTAGAGAAAACTTACATGGCTCTTATATACTTGTTTGGAAGGAATAGATGCACATGGTCTTTTCATGTACCACTCACTCTATTTGATATGTAATAGCTCCATAATGGCATTATCAGCCCAATCATGCCAATCTATAACTGCTCCAAACCGAATGGTTCTAAGGGCACCTATCCAAGGTCATCGAAATTTAGATAATCAAATTTTTTTAAAAACCACTATGTTCCATACTTATATAAGAGAAAAAATTTATAATCCTGACCATTGATATCAATAGTCGAGGAATCAAGCCAGAGAAAAATTGTACGTAGTGGCCTTTGGGAATTTTTTCCTTCTATCAACATGAAATATATTTAACAAAAAAAATTAAAATAATTAAATGGTTAATTAACTCTTATTGGAGATACTACACATACCACATGTCCTACATGGATAGATTAATGAAAATAAAATAGGGGTTTTTTTATGATACCACCTATCTAAATAGTAGTGGTATTCCCATTATTCACCACATGGAAATCATTATCATGAAAATCGAAGTCTAACCGACCACCACTGATCATTAGGGGCTCGAAAAGAGGTCAATCATTCATTGTAATTAATTAAAATCATTTTTACATAATTAAACAATTTATAATTTGTAAAAATAACTAATTACATTAGTCATAATTATAAGAAACTCACTAAGCTATTACTTCTTACTAAATCCTCATGCAATGGGGTGTAGTCAAATACCCTTACACACCTAATCCTTGACTATGACATCCCATTAATTAATATTATAAAAATTAATTCATTTTTTATTAATGAATATATCAATATGAGTAAACCCATTGGGTACTTCCACCACACAAAAACCAAAAATAAATGCTCCTACGATGTATGAGACACAATCTTGACTCCATATCTAGAAAAAACCCAAACGCATAATGCCGAATCTATAGCCAATCATTTTAATTTTGGAAACACCCATAAATAAATTATTGTGTTCACATAAATAATTCAAAATGGCATTCAAAGAAATGTAAATGACATCCCTCAATAACCCTTTATGAATGTTTAGAATTGGATACATAAAAAAATTTCTAATCAATTAAATATCATAATATTCATTAATAAATCTCACGGGAATAAAATAAAATTAGAATGAAACCATGAATAAAATTAATAAAATGAATGAATAAAAACATACCACTGATTTCCATTAAAATAACTTCAATAACTCTTCACCCTTATGTGGAATAAAATGAGATAAAATCGGAAGGGATGAAAAAACGTTATTTCCTCTTCCATATTCCTAGACCCTCCTTGATTTGATGGCCCCTGAGCAGGAAAAGGCCAAACATCCCCACCTTAAAAAATGAACACAATTAACATTCAAATTTTGATGAAAGTATACAAACTATAAAAGTTTTAGTAAGAGGTAGTCATCCTTTATATATAAATCCAGTCACTGAAATAATTCCATATAATATGAAATTGAAAAGTTTGAATGACCATATATTCAGTCAAAACCTTAGATTTTGTGAAATAATTTTTTTCTAATTAAATAATCTTTTTGATATTTTCCATTGTACATGATATTGAATATATATTTCGTTATATGAAAAACAATAAATATAGATTGTATTATATGTCACTCCATGTCAATAATTATATACATAGAAGACTTTTATTATCTTCTGTTATACACGACACCATTTCCTTTTGATAACATTCATTAAAAGAAATAATGGCTATTAATGAACAATAGAATATTCTAAAAAATTTATTATTTAATATAATAATATAAAAATATATATTAAATTATATTTTATGAGAATTATTATCTAAAATATGTTAATATTAGGTTTATAATATGAATTCAGTAGCTATAGATTAATTATAAATTAAAATATTTACAAATTGATTATAACAGAAATAATTTTTTTATGCTCTCAATATAATTTTTATCTTAGTATCTAAAATAAATTACATTAAAATAATGATATTAATGATATATATATCTATCTTATTTTAAATAATATATTTTTTACATTCATAAAATTCATTTTGTAGGAATTATATATGATCTAGCCAAATCATATGCAAAAAAACTTATATTTCACAAAAAGTTATTTCTGTAGAATTTTAATGGAGAATCCATTTTAGATATAAATTTTTACATTTTTTTAATTTTATTTGAAAAAATAAAAATATTATTTTAAATATGAATATATTTCTTTACATTGTATAGAATTTTTATATTTTTTTTGGTAATGTTAATATTTGGATGTATAATGAAAAATAATGCATTTTAGATCCAAACTACATTTTTGTATACTCTATTTTTTTAGTAAATTTTAGTTTTTATTTTGTTTAAACGTACAATTACACCATTTTATTATAAATTTATCCATTTTAGGTTAATATAATAATTTTTACATTGAAATTTTATATAAAAGTTTAATGAAATTAGGATCATTTCACTTTAGAACCCTGCTTTTTCATTGTATCTAGGTGATGTATTTAATATCTAATTATGACAATTATATGAATTTAATTAGGTAAAGTTGATTCAAAATTGACAATCATCTTTTAAATATTAGGTTTTGAGGTAAATTTAATTTTATGGTATAAAATGTATACCACTGTAAAAAAATTATTTACCTCGGTATAGGTAAAAATTGATCCATTTAAAAGATAAAAATGGAAAAATATTAAAATAATAATAATTAAAAAATTTAATGTATTTTTTATGTATTTCTCTACCATATAATGCCTAAAAATTCTAATTTTCATCCAATGTCTTTAATTTCATACCATCTCAAAATGGTTGGCTTTAAATATAAAATATTCATTATTTAATCACTTAAAACCACCTATCTTCACATATAAATACCACGACTCACCACCATATTTAAACCCAAAAATTCATTTAGCTCATCCAATAATTTCCCAAACCACTACACATAAATATAACCACTTCTATTTGCTAATGGTCTCACCAAAATATCAAATCCAATATCTACAAGGGTCTCACACTGAGGTTATATTCAAGGAGTAATTTTCCCAAATTACCTCTCTTAATTAAATTTATTTTTCTAATTTTTCATCACCTACTTGATCCAAAAATGGGTAGTGACTATAAAATAATAAAACATACTATAGTGTTATGTTTCAAATGTAATATCTAATAACATATACTCTTATTCCAATAAATGATATTGTTTCCCATGTTATAACTTTTAATCTCTTTGTTCTATAACATTTCTGTTTTTCGTTACCACCTTCATTGATAGAATTTAAACTATTTTTAACACTAAATAAGTATTTAATATTAATATGATAACCTATTTAATATTATTTAACTAATATAAACTCATTATTGTAAATAAAATGAAATTAGTTCATGATGTTTGAAAAACCTACCAAAATAACCAAATCATTTATCATTAACGTTTTATATAACGAATCATCAAAATTTTAGTAATAAAAGTGTTATATGTGACCATTTATATTACTGTAAATACATTAATTCAATTTTAATCCACATTATAACTTCTAATTTCACTTTATAATAACATCTATAATTTTACACAAATGAATCGATCATGGATCCAGGAAATCACCACACACAAAATAACGAAAATAATGAAATATTATTAATGAAGGGTTATTAAGGTGTTGTAAAAGGATAACATACTGTATTAAAAATACGAATATAACTCTTTAATAATCCAATAACATTATTTAAACCATTATACAAGACGTTTAAGATTGTCATGATAATGGGAAGCATGAGGTATGTTGTTTCTTAACTCAATATCCACTCATAGGGGTTTGCGCATACATAGTTTATTATATAATGTCAAGCTTATCGTTGGAATAAATGATTATTTATTTATGATGTAATTTAAACTACTATTTGTTTAGATATATTGTTTCTACATGTAATAAACTCATTTATAAATTCTTACATCATTTAAATGAAAATTATATGGGAATTTCATCTCACTTTGTTTTTGTGAGACACATGAATTATTCACCACTCATTTATTTTGTGTAGTTTACAACATTACCATTATTTGTTTCTATGAAATTTATACTTCAATTTATGGTATTTAAATATAAATTTTATGATCTTTATTCGATGCGGTTTTATGGTTCAAAATATAACAATTTATTAAGGTAGTTCTGTCATAATAATCATTCTTTGGGACAAATATTTTTTAGCTTGTTATTTTTTACAAGGTGTATTTAATGCCATTTTACTTGTGATATCATAGATATAATTATTCTAATGATATTTTAAGCTTATTTGGAAATTATTAATTCATCGAGAATTTGATTCAAAAGTTTCAATGTCCCATGAGACTCCTTTATATTTTTATGTTTATTTTCCTCCAGAAATGGTTTTCAAATATCCCATAAGAATTTTTTCAAGATAAATAATTTCAAAATAATTCATCTGAATACTATTTTTTAAGAAAATGGTCTAATTTCACAATATCATTACTTTATGATATTATTTATAATTGTTTATTTATTAGGGTATCATAAACATCCATTCATAGGTTTTTGGAAATTGTTTTTAGAATATTTCCACTATTATTCTACAATGGTTTAAAGGCATTTTTACAAATGTGTTTTTTCATTAAATGGTTTCAAATTATTCATTCATTGTTTTCCAAATGAGGTAAATTTTATTTTAAATAATAATTATGAGAATATTTATTTTTAACATATATTGCATGAATTCATTTTTATTCTTACATGACACTATATTACCTGGAATCTTTTTATACAAGCTTACAATGTTATTTTAAAATAAATTATTTTCAGTTAAATATACCTGGAATATAAAGTAAATATATTTATTTCAAAACTGAAAATATATTTTCCCCTATAATTATTTTCAAGCGGTCTCCCAAAATTATTTACCATTTAATATAACTTGTTTTTTATTTATTATGTTTTTCTGGGGATATGCATTAATAATTCAATTATTATTCCTTCAATAAATGGTAATGTTTATAATAGAATGATAGTTAGGAAACACATTTCATTTATGTGGGTTGTGTTATGATTGAAAGAAAATTATGAAGCCCATTTAATTCCATTAGTTCTGATGTGATCAATGATTTATGTTCATTTGGAACACATATGTATGATTTCATTATGAGATTGGTGGGATATATATCTCTCTCCAATGCATTGTGTAATATTTTATATATCATCAAATAAACATTCTAGGCCTTTTCCAAAATTATGGTTATGGGAGTCAACCATGACAACAATATGGTTATGGGAGTGAATCATGGCTACCAAGATGGTTTGGGAAGTGAACCCATAATAACATTATGTACTTGGATGTGATTTCATGACCACTATGGGAATCAATATTATATGCTTCTAGGTATTCCATACTTCTATTTCATAATCCTGTTTTATTATTTCATGGATCTTTTACCTTATTTAATTATGATTTAAGTATTAGGAATGTCTAATAGTTTTTCTATGAATTATGTATTAGAATATTTGATATTAAGAGTATGATCTTCAAATGTTATTCTCATGTATTCATACATATCTATTTTTATTATTCATAAATATCTTCCTTTTTTACCCTTACTGAGCATTTCAGTTCTCCATTTTCTTATTTTTACATTCCATATGTTATATGGAATAACTATAATTTGGAGTACTAAAAGGATTAATCTTTTTTGGAAATATTGAATATATTTAAATAGATTGGATGCTTCCATTTCTTGTTTCTAAAGTCACAAAAAAATATGGTCATTAGGATTTTGCATTTGGGTTTTATTTACTATTCATCAATAGTGATGTAATGTCCACCTATGAAAATTGAGGGTCATAATTATTTTTATCATCCCATAATTGTAGTTAACCATTGAAATCATGGTTGTAAAGTCCTTAGAGTGGACCTTAAAGATATCTATAAGGATAACTATGAGGATAAGAAATGGTATAGTAAAATTTCAATGATTTTTTGTAAAGGAAAGGGTGAGTGTTTTCGTAGAAATATATCCCACCCTATATAAAATAATTGGTTGTGGATCAGGAACATATATAAATAGGGGTAACAACTGTAAAGACCCAAAATTTTTCTATGTAATTTATTATAATATATGTGAATTTTATGAGTTCGTGAAAAATGACAGTGCACGATTCTGAGTCCCGGTGTGCCCAGAATGATTTTCTGAACATTGTTTTGGGTATGTTCAGTAAACGTACGAGTGGGTTTTTTCTATCTTTTGAACCAGTGCTCAAAATTGAAATCTTAGGGCACTGTTGAACTCGAAGCACTAGTATTCGCTTGAGGGGACCGTCACCTTGACCACCGTAGGTCGAGGGTAGAAGTTAGTTTTTCACATATTCGTGAAAGAATTAAATAAAATAAAATGGTGGTTGTTTGAAATTATTCACTCTAAGACGTTCCTGATTCAAAAAATGGGGAACCACTTGCAACCACACTAACACGGAGGGGGTGGGCCAAAAAAACATGGGCCAACCCCTCTACTATTCTTCCTTGTTGTGTTATACACGATGGGCGAAGGTGGCTTACACCACGATAGAAAACGAAGTGAGGGGCCGACTAAAGGTGTCATTGGTGGAGACACGAGCCCACACTACCCCGCGACACCACCATCTATGACCTCCATGCCCTACGACTAGGTTGCCACCCACGACCTCACCTCCCGAGTCGCCACCGTCGTCTGAGGTCGGGCCGATGCCCACAGCCTCGCCGCCCGAGCCGTCACCACCGTCCGAGGCTGAGCTACCGCATGTGGCCTCGCTGCCCGTGATGCCACTGCCATCCTAGGCCACACCACCGTTCGGGCCACGCTATCACCTGTGACCTCACCGCCTGAGCCACCGCCACTGTTCGGGGATGAGCCGCCACCCCCGACCTCGCACCCTGAGCCATCGCGACTGTCCGCGACCCTGCCCCGTCGACCCGCATCTCCGTCTTCCATGGCCTCGCCACACCGCCCCGCGACTATCTGCATCACCATGCAGCATACCTCCCCACCCCCTCTTTTAGCCGTGCCGTAGAAGCCCTCCGAGCCACCCCGCAGCTTCGCGCCGTCCACGAACTACCTGCACCGCACATGGCCCTGTGAACCGCCCGCGACCCTCTGAGCTATCGCGGCTCTCCGAGACACCTCGTGGCCTCGTACCACCCATGGCCTCTAGTGGCCCTCCTCCCCCCTATGGACTCACGACCTCCGCGACCCCTACGGCCCCTCACGGGCCGACCGACCGGGTCAGAGTGGACCCAGACCCACTTCGATCCATTTATGCATTTTCGGCCATATCAATGACACCGAACGACTAATTCATGAACCACCAGCTGTGATGGAATCCTTTTATCAAGAGAGTCCCTTTGGTACACACCACTTGATATTTGGATAATGTTGGGAAACAATTGGGTTGGATCGAGCATGAATCCAACTGGGCCGTCGGGACTACAAGGCTAATAACTCAAAGACTGGGCGTCCGATTGATGCACCATCTGTTGCATTGAGACCCCAATGACGTGACATTCCTTTGAGATACAACTTTGTAGGACTTCATTCCAGTTGGATTATAGACCATTGGCTTGGGGAGCGGACTCTCCTAGAGACGAGAAGGCCTAGTGCGGGAACCCATTAGTTGGTTGTGACGTGAAGACTAACTTGTAACCATATGTGGGTCAGCTCCTGGAAATCATGTGTGAGTCATCTCCTAGAAATCCTATGTTGGCCATCACCTAGAAATCCTATGTGGGCAGCTCCTAGATATCCTGTGTGGGTCAACTCCTAGAGATCATGTGTGGGTTAGATCTTAGCGATCCTATATGGGTTAGCTCCGAGCAATCTTGTGTGTGTCTGCTCCCAGCGATCCTTTATGGGTCATCTCCTAGCGATCATCTCTGGGTCATCTCCTAGTGATCATGTGGTGGTCATCTCCAAGAGATCATGTGTGGATGATCTCTTAACGATCCTGTGTGGGTTAGGTCCTAGCGATCCTGTGTGGGTCAGATCCTAGCGATCCTGCTTGGGTCAACTCCTAGTGATCCTCTGTGGGTCAACTCTTAGTGATATTGTGTGGGAAACCTCCTATAGATTTTGTGTGGGTCAAAATCAGATTCACTTAATGGATTAGGATTATTTAATATCTATAACTATTCATCTCTACTATTGAACATATGTTATACCTGGTGTGAGCTGAGTGCATACCTATGTGGTACATTCCTTTTTGGTAATACCATCATGGTATTATTCTATGTGGCGTACCTGCGTGGTACATTACTTTGTGGGTTTCCTTCCATTGTGGAATAGTTGAGATTTGGGCTATTTGGTTGGACCCTATGATTCCTCATGATTGAGATGGGTATACTTGATAACTCAAGTATATGATTCGGCATATACCTAATTAGGGTTGAAAGTTGACATCATACTTTGAGGTTTACCCTATGTGGATTTGAGAGACCATGAGGGTCCCGGGGTCCCTACTATTTATTTATATACTCACCCCTGCATGAGATATGCGAGAACTTCGTTGAGTTTGGTGCAGACGACAGACAGTGCTGAGTGACGACGAGAGTACCAGGACTGGACGGTACCCGGAGGTGGACTATACATCGTGTCAGTATACAGAAGAGACGTGCAGATGTGGAGTGCCGAGGAGGTGATCTATACGTACCCATCAGGTAGGAACCTTGTAGGACAATCCAGTAGCTATCTTTCTCTTTCCTCAGTTGTATTGTATTTCATTTGTACTTGTACCTTTACTATTGGTCATGTATTCCATCCCCTTTTACTTTCAGCACACTTTTTGTTATATAGTTTTCTTGTGTTTTTATCATTCTGTGTGCATGGTTATTTGATTTTATGGATTAGAAAGGAAATGCATTCCAATTTTAAGTGAATACACCTTTCTGTGTTAGTTGCTAGCCCATGTCCTATGGAAGGCGGGATTGGTGTAGTCACGACACTGGCGCCAGGGGACGGGTCACGACAAATTAGTATTAGAGGATTCAATTCTACCACAAAACATAGGACTCTAATAAATATTTTAAGAGAAATAGATTTAATGTTAGTGAGTGTGGTTATCAGTTTAGGGAATCCTATGTTGGTGTGGCAGCTGATGTATCCACAGACAGGGACCTTGACTTAGGATTTCCTACTCAGTGCATGAAAACACTAATTGCGTGTGTGTCTTCAAAAGTTTTCTTTTTGAAATTTTGAGTCAGTTCACCAGGTAAAACTTATTGACATTGGCACACCTGTATATTTTTAGGATGCATCCATGAAAACATCCATCTAGGGTTCATAGAGTTGTGAGAACTGATATCCCACTAAGAGACGACGCGTCGATGCCGGCCTCTCTTCCAGTAGATACACCCATGGAGGCACCAGCGGTACCATTACCCATTGGGCCACCGATCCCACCATCCCCAAAAGTAGAGGGGGCATGCCTCTTAATAACGTTGCTTGAGTTCCAGTGTCATAGGCCACCCATGTTTAGGGGAGAGACGGACCCAGAGGTAGCTGAGGATTGTCTAGAGGCTATGGTGAGAGTCTTCTAACTGGTAGGGACACCAGTTGATCTCTAGGTGATCCTTGATTCCATCCTACTATAATATGTAGAATGCAGATAGTGGATCTTGATGATCCAGGTTCACGACGAGGTGATGCTTCTCCAGGAAGACTTCAAGATCCTGTTTTGGGTAGAGATCATTCTAGCGACACTTCACACAGTGCGCATTCTGGTGCTACTTCATCTGCAGCAAGGAAGCATGACTGTGTCTCATTACATAGCGAGCTTCACTTCCCTCTCATGCTACTCCACAGATATGGGGCATCACCCATTCTTCCGGGCACGTACCATCGATTAGGGACTCAGGAAGGAGATCTGGGCTTCGATGATCTCACACTACTTCCCGACGCATGAGGAGGTATTTGAGAGAGCCTTATTAGTGGAGAGTTTTATTTTTGAGCATTCACCAGCTACGAGACCCACCAACACTCGTCGCATATCACAGTCTTCTGTAGTTGGTAGCATACAAATCACGCAGAGCTCGAAGAGGACCAAACCTATTGGTGGACGACTGCAGGATTCAGGGTTGGTTGTAAGATGCACCAGAGATAGAGACGGTCATGCCAGGTGTGGGTAGGGTTACACATGTGATGGGAAGGGTCATATGGCTCATGACTTTCCGACCCGCCATATGGATGATCAATAGAGAGTAAAAGAACCACCCGTGAAGAGATAGAGATTTGACCGAGGTGGCCCACAGGGAGCAGGCAGACATGGAAGAGGAGCTAGTCGTGTAGTGGGTGGTGGGTGACAATTCGAGATGTTACAGCCACCACCACCAGGAGGACCACGTTGACCACAGAGGGAAGGTAGACAGGGAAGAGCTTAGCTCTAGGAAGTTATGTCCTACAATCACGATGCTCTGGAGATGATACGAGGTTGAATCTGTGTCTATTCCACCTTAGCTACAATACTTATAGGCACATGTGTCAGTTATTCTTTTATTGCCACTTCCCACTTTCAGAGCTCAGAGATTGCAATAGATCCATTGGCTCAATCCTTTGGGATAGAGACTCATACGAGAGTGGATTCGATGATAACACATTGGTGCTAGCAGTGTGATCTTACTCTAGGAGATGAGAGCTTCAGCTGGGATCTCCTAGTAGCGGCATTGAGACCTTACGACGTCATCTTGGGTATGAACTGGTAATCTACAGTTCATGCTCAGATTGAATATATTACGAAAAAATTGCGGTGTGTTCGAACATATGGGACCAGGTTTACCTTCACCGGCAAGAAGGGAGCCTTTGCAGAAAGGATGGACTTAACCAGGGGAGGGTGCATCCTATTACACATCAGTTGGCTAGACATACCCTCAGAATTGTTGATGTGGAGAGTCCAAGTTATCCTATAGTTGTGGACTAGTAATCAAATGTTTTCCCTGATGATGTTCTAAGTCTACCTCCTCGCAAAGAGGTAGACTTTTACATTGACTTGTACCTCAGGATGAATCTGATTTCTACACCAGCATATCGGATGGATTCCGTGGAGCTTCGTGGGCTTGGGGTGTAGCTAGAGGACTTGCAAGGAAAAGGATTCATTCAGCCCAGTGTTTCTCCTTTGGCTGCCACAATTTTGTTTGCCAAGAAGGCGGATGGGAGTTTGAAACATTGTGTCGACTATTGGCGTTTGAACTAGGTGACCGTGTATAACAGGTACTCACTTCCAAGGATTGAAAACCACTTTGATCAGCTGATGGGAGCACAGTGGATCTCGAAGATGGACTTTAGATCAGGCTATCACCAACATAGAGTACAAGACAAGGATGGGCAGAAGATGACTTTCAGATGATGGTATGACCATTACGAGTTCTCGCTTATGTCATTCAGTGTATCCAACAGCCTATCAGTGTTCATGGGACTCATGAACTAGATCATTAAGCCACACCTAGATCTCTTTGTAGTACTCTTCATCGATGAAATTCTGATCTACTCAGCAATTTAGGAGGAGCATGCCTATAATTTTCAGGTAGTACCGAACACACTTCGAGAGCACCATCTTTATAGTAAGCTCTCAATGTGTCAGTTTTGGATCTGAGATGTTCAATTTATAGGACATGTCATATCAGAGGAATGATTTTTAGTGTATCTAGCAAGGATTGGGGAGATAATTGCATGGGAGACATCTAGGAGTGTGACAGAGGTATAAAGATTCCTTGGTTAGGCTGGAAACTACCAAAGGTTTGTGCCAGATTTTTCCTGAGTTGCAACACCACTATCAACATTGACGAAGAAGGGGAAACCATTCGTGTGGTCAGAGATATTCTAGCAGAGTTTTTAGGAGCTGAGTAAGAGGATTAATAGTGCCCCCATCACGAGTCTTCTAGAATAGGGTGTAGGGTATGTAGTCAACTGTGACACATCAGGGACCAGACTCGGTTGTGTCTTGATGTAGAAGTGATAAATGATTGTATATGATTCTATACAGCTGAGACAACATGAGCAGAACTACGCTACCCATGACCTAGAGTTAGCAGCAGTGGTATTCGCCCTGAAGATGTGGCAGGATTATTTTATGGGTGAACATTTTACAGTATAATCTGATCACAAGAGTCTTAGGTATATCTTCTCTCAGAAGAACCTGAACCTAAGACAACGACATTGGATTGAGTTCCTCTAGGACTATGAATTCGAGATAGTCTATACTCCTGGGAAGGGGAACATTGTAGTAGATTTAATCAGCAGGAGGACTGGTATACACCTGTTAGGTGAGGTGATGGATAATATGGACGCTTTGAAGATATCCTTTGTGGATAGAGATGGAGAAACTTTTCTTAAATCTCTTGCAGACTCTCCCCCACTACATCTGTGAATCAAGGAGGTTTCATGTGGGGATGTTGATATCGAGATGCGACGTGCTCTGATATTCATAGGATATGAACATGATGTATTTTTTGAAGGGGGGAGCATGTCATCCAATTTAGAGGATGTACCATGGTTCCAATGTCGCTTCGAGAGGAAGTGTTGAGGGAGTTCCACACATCCCCTATAGTGGTATATCCAGGAGTGTCAAAGATGTACCAGGATATCCGACGATAGCACTGGTGGCCAGAAATGAAGTAATCAGTAGAAGAGTTTGTCTCTCAATGCCTCACTTGTCAGCAAGTGAAGGCAGAGCATCAGGTACCAGCATGCTTGGTTCAACCTTTAGAGGTCCCAGAGTGGATGTGGGATGGGATATCCAGGGACTTCATGATGGGACTTCTAGGTATATCGATGGGTCATGAATCGATTTGGGTGATCGTCGACCGACTCACCAAGTTGGCCCACTTCCTACCGATTAGAGAGCAGGGTTCAGTAGAGACCTTGGGACACCTCTATGTGAAGAAGATTGTGCTGCTACATGGAGTACCCTCGGTGATTGTATCTGATCAAGAGGCACATTATACTTCCCTGCTATGGATGGGGTTGTGGGAGGATTTTGGGAAGCAGATTCATTTGAGCACTGCCTTCCATCCTCAGACAGGTGGACAGACAGAGCGGACCCGTCAGACCCTTGAGGACATGCTATGTGCATGCGTCCTTGACTTCAATCGCAATTGAGAGGATCACTTTCCATTTGTGGAGTTTTTATACAACAACATATATCACTCCACCATCAGGATGGAACCTTTTGATGCATTGTACGTGTTACCATGTAGATCACCTTTGTGCTGGACAGACCCCGGGGAGTTAGCACTAGTGGGACCAGAGATGGTATGAGCTACCATAGAGAAGGTGAAAGATCATCTAGGAGCAGATGAAGACTACACTAAGTAAGAAGAAGTCATTTTACGAAAGGAGACGAAGACCTCTAGAGTTTGAGGCTGGCGACCACGTCTTTCTAGGGGTCTCACATCGACAAGGTTTGCGGTGATTTGTTGAAGGTGGAAGGTTATATCTGAGATTCATTGGACCTTTTCAGGTCCACAACAGACTTTGAGAGGTGGCATACCGCTTATCTCTTCCACCCTAGTTGCACTGGGTGCATGAATTCTTCCACATATCCCAACCAAGGATATATGTGCATGACCCTACCGACATCATCGACCATGGAGAGCTGGATGTCGACAATGGGAGACTATTACAGAGGATCCAATAGAGATTGAGGATCCACATGAGCGGGTACTTCATGGATAGTCGATACCACTGGTGCACGTTCGCTGGCAGCATAGGACCCTTCAAGAGAGAACATGTGAGCCGGAGGCTCAAATGTGTGCTCAGTTCCCCCACATGTTTACCATAATTGAGATGTGGATTATGGGGACATTTAGCTCTGAGGTGGGGAGATTTTAATGAACCCGAATATCTCTATGTAATTTATTTAATATATTGTAATTTTACAAGTCTACAAAAATTGACGACGAGTGATTCCGAGGCCCAATGTGCCCAGAATGATTTTCTGAACCTTTTTTCGCGTACTTTCTATAAATGTACAAGGGGATTTTTATATCTTTTGAACCACTATTTGAAATTGAAATCCAAGGGTACTGCTGAACTCGCAGTGCTGATATTAGCTTATGTAGACCTTTACCTCTACCGTAGTAGGTCGAGGGTGGATGTTATCTTTTCATATATTCGTGAAAGAATAAAATAAAATAAAATGGTGTAAAATTTTATTTTATTTATCATTTGAATTCCCCATGTGGATATTTCACAGGTGGGGACCACCTGTTCTAAAACCACAAATGAGAGGTTATAGAGGTGGGGACCACAGAGCCTAACATCCCATGAGAGGTTATGGTGGTGGGTACCACCTGAGGTTTAAAACCCCTCAAACTCCTTCATATGTGTGGGGGGTCCTTTTAAAATTCATCACTTCAATGGTTCCACCCCCTTAAATTTATTATGCCAACCTAGTTAATTAATTTAGACAATTTTAATTTTGTTTCAACAACCTAAATAATAGATAAAAAAATATATTATTTTGGTCTACCTTTCATTTTGGTGGAATTGAGGGAAATGACTTGGAAGAGGAGAGAACATTGGAGACTTTGGAGAAATCTCTCCAACGAAGAACGCCGACATACGACTTCTTCCCCGGGACATCCTTCAATGTGGGATGTCTCCAACTGAAATCCATTCCTTCCTCCTCTTGGAGGCCTACAAGCAATCAAAAGAGGTAGGATTTTATTTGTGTATGATTATTTACGGGAAGTTGTAGGGTGGTTGTTTGACATTCTTCTCTCTTACATGTTATTGATTCAAGAATGGTGAACCACTTGCTACTGCTCTAATGCAGAGGGGGTGGGACAAAAAAACATGGCCTGACCCATCTTTCGTTCTTCCTTATTGTGTTCTTTGTGATGGATGAAGGTGGATTAAACCACGATGAGGAACGAAGAGAGAGGGTGGGTTAACCTGCCGCGGGTGGAGGCACGACACCACACCGCCCCGTGGCTCTGCCATCAACGACCTCTGTGCCTTTTGGTCGAGCCGCTGCTAGCAGCCTCACCACCTGAGCCTCCACCGCCATCCGCAACCGAGCCGCCTCCCGCGGGCTCACAGCCCTAGCCCTCGCCACCGTCCATGGCCGAGCCGCCGTCCGAGGCCTCGCCTCCCACGTCGCCGCCGCCGTCCGTGTCCCTAACGTATCTTCTCACAGATCCTCCGTCTGCGACCAAGCCAAGCTCTCTCGTGGCCGCACTGCCCCGCGGCCTTACTGCGCGCCACTACGGCCCTCGGAGCTGCCCCGCGCCGTCTGCGGCCTAGTTGCACCGGTCGCGGCCTAGTTGCGCCGGCCTTGGTCCTCCAAGCCGCCACGCGGCCTCGTGCCACCTGGGGCCTCTAGTGTCCCCCCCCCACGGGATTGCGGCCTCCTGGACCCCCACAGCCCATCACAGTCCTTGCACGCCGAGTCAGGCAGACCAGGTCGGACAATACCCGTACCCACTGCGACCCATTTTCTCATTTTCTACCATATCATTGGCACCTGATGTCCGATTGAAGAATCACCAACAGCGATGGAAACCATAGAACGGGATGGTCCCATTGATGTACCCATCTATATATTTGGATAATGTTGGGAAATGTCGGGTTGGATCAACCACGAATCCAACTGGGCCCTCAGAAAAAAAGTCTAATAACTCACAGACCGGGCGTTCGATTGATGCATCTTCTGTTGCATTGAGACCCATATGACATGGCGGTCCTTTGAGATACATCTTCATGGGACTTCATTGTAGTTGGAGTATCAACCAGTGTCTTTGGGAGAAGACTCTATGGGAGATGAGTAAGCTTAGTTCGGGAACCCAGTAGCTGGCTGTAACGAGAAGACTGACTAGCGAACTTGTGTGGGTCTAATCCTAGAGATCCTTTGTGGGTCAACTACTAGCGATCTTGTGTGGGTCATCTCCTAGCGATCCTATGTGGGTGAGATCATTAGGATCCTATGTGGGTCAGCTCCAAAGGATCCTGTGTGGGTCATATCCTAGCGATCCTGTGTGGGTCATCATTCTGAGATCCAGTGTGGGTCAGCTCCTAGCGATCCTATGTTGATCATCTCCTAGCGATAATGTGTCGGTCATCTCCTAGAGATCCTATGTGGGTCATCTCCCAGCGATTCTGTGTGGGTCATCTCTTAGAAATCATGTGTATGTCAACTCCTAGCGATCCTGTATAGGTCAGCTCCTAGCGATCCTCTTTGGGTCACCTCTTAGTGATTATGTGTGGGTCAGCAACAAAGACACTTAATGTAGTAAGATGATTTAGCTTCAATAACTAATCATCTCTACTACCGCACTCAAGTTATACCTGGTGTGAGCTGGACTTTTACCTATGTAGTACATTCCTTTGTGGTAATACCTTGGTGGTATTCTTATGTGAGGCATACCTATGTGGATCTTGCCTTTGTGGTTTTCCTATGTTTTTGGAATAGTTGATCTTTGGGATTTTGGTTTGGACCATATGTTTCCTCATGAATGAGATGGGTATTCTTGATAACTTAGGTATATGTATGGTCATAAACCTATGTAGGGTTGATAGTTGACATTATTCTTTGAGGTTTATTCTTTTTATATTTGTGAGACCTTGAGGGTATCAGGGTCCCTACTGAGTATCGTTATACTCACCCCAGCACGGGCTACACCCTCACTTTGTTGTGATTGGTGTAGACGACGAACAATGCTCAGTGAGGACGAGAGTACCAGGATTGGACAGTACCCTGAGGTAGACCGTACAACATGTCGGTACACAGATGAGATGACAGACGTGGAGTGCTGAAGAGGTGATCTATACCTACCCTTCGGGTAGGAACATCAGAGGATAATCCCATAGTCGTCTTTCCCTTTCTTCAGTTGTATTGTATTTCAGTTGAACTTGTACCTTTAGTGTTGGGCTTGTATTCCAGCCCCTTTTACTTTCAGTACTTTTTTGGTGATATAGTTTTCTTGTGTTCATATCTTTTTGTGTGCTTGGTTACATGAGTTTTCCAGTTATAAAAGCAATGCCTTCCCAGTTTTAGGTAATACACCTTTTAGAGCTAGTTTCCAGCCACTAGCCTCTAGAAGGCGAGCTTGGGGTAGTCATGGCACAGGCCCCAGGGGACGGGTCGTGACAACAACCCCGATAAGGTTCATCTGGCCAGAATCGTATGTAACCCAACAGAAAACAATGGTCCTTACTACACACATATTTTGACACACCCATGGGATATGATTTAGGAATTAAAACACTCTTCTGGACCCATAATAAAGGATTTAATATAATTTGACTTTGAATAACCTACTATGAACCTGAAGTGAAATAAATTAAGAAAGATACTATAATTTTGATATCCTATATGCATGTTATCAGATTATATGACTTCTCACTATGATAATTGTTTTATATACTATTATTTCTACTTTTATCCAAGAGTGTGAACTAGTTGAAATTGGATTAATGTTTAATGATATATCCATTTATATGATGAGATGTAAAATGGGATAGAATCTAGAGTGAAGGATGTTGTGATCATTCAAATACAGTATTCACGAATCATGATTAATAATTTCTACCTAAAAAAACCTTTAGATTCACCAAATAAGAGAAGGAAAGAGTTCACTGGTAGTTTGGGTAATGGAGATCATTGAAGAAAGAAGATTCGGTTTCCATTTTGTAATGAATGTGGCAGGAATCAACTAATTAAATTTCTTATATGAACAAAAATATGTTTTGACATTGTATAATAAGGACATGAAGTAGGTGAATATAAATAAAAAATGCAGGGTTTGGTTTACGAAATGGATTGGAATAATTACCTAATTAATATATCATCAATTCTTAAATTTTTTATTTGGTGAATGAATGTAAATTATGAAGGTTGATTTTATATGTTGAAATGTCTATAAGATAATTATAAAAATGGTACTATTATTGGTAATAATTTTGATGATGATGATACTAAATATGAAACGTGAAAGAAAGAGTTATTCCATAATAAGATGAGCTATCCTCCTAATAGATCAAGGGTGAGGTGGATTTATATTTTTTTATGTATTTGGAATCAAGAATTATAAACAGTGAAATATAAAAGGATTGTTCTATTTATGTTATTCAGTCATGGTTTACATTTTTATGTTAAATGTTTCTGATAGACTGGGAATGCCATTTAAAGAAATGTTAAAATTTGGACTACGGTTAGATATCCAATAACAGGTCTTTTAAATTATGATATATTTTTTGGATAATGTTTTGTTTGATTTGAATATTTATATTGGAAGCTATTTACTACATTGGAACTCTTTAAGGAATTTCTGACATGTGGTTATGCTATTATTGATGTAGTTCACACCATATTATGATATAAGAAATATAAAAAATATACTATAGAATAAATAATAATTCCTATTTTAAAAATGAAATGTTGGTTATTTATATAATTATAATGTTTTAAAGGAATAAATGATAATTATATTCACGTATTTTGGAATGCGGAAAACAAGAGATTAATTATCATATATAGGGGATCAATGTTATGTTGTTTTTGAGAAATCTAGTGACCATATTTAAAGAGTTTTGTATATTCATCTGTCATAATGGTTATAAAGTTAACCATTTATTGAATTGTTTATTATAAAATATTATGATGTTTTAGATATTAATGTATTATCTTTTTATATGAATATTTATGTTTATTTGATTGCATGTGATAACCTTTTCATTGGTGAAATAAATGTTGAATAAAACAAAATATAATCAAGGGATATCATAATAATGTAATGCTTGATGAATGAACAATTCATCTTCATTTATTAGAGTAAGATATGTTCTTTAAATTTATAAACAAACAAAAAGGGGAAGGTTATCCAAGAACCAAGTAAGTATATCATCACATGAATGTTATTTGACATTATGAAAAGTTAGTGAAATAAAATTTTGTCATGTATGCATCATAATATATGATATCTATAACCTCTTTCACAATTATTTATTCGATTGTTTTATGATTGATACATTTCTCTAGATCACTCAATTTTTTATGATCATTAATATTTCTGAAACTCTATTATTATTTAAACTTTTCCTCCTTTACCGAATCGTATCTTAATTTCTCTTATGTCAAAACCTAGTAATGATTTACATTGTTTAATAATTATTTTTACACATTTCCATTCAAAAAATAACTTTTAGTATTTGTTTCTATGTTGTATATTTCTATGAATGGAACATTAAAATATTATTAATTTAATAACCTAGATGAATTTCTAGTGATTAATTTATTTTGAGGGGGAAAACTATGTCACCTTGATGTTTTTTGAAATAATTTTTTCAATATAATTTAATCTTTATGATATTTTTATTTTCCCAAAATAATGAATATAGATTTTGTAATATGAAAAAATCTATATACGGATTGTTTTATATGAAAACTAATGTACTTATTGTTCTATAAGAAACCCATGGATTATCATGCGGTATACGGAAAATTATGCTTTGCTTATGATAAACACAACTCTGAGTTCTTTTGAGAGATTTCATCGCACGCAATACGAAGTTTTACCGAAAAATAATATATTATAAGATATTATTATGTAATTAAATAAAATATAAATTATCCATTGAAACAGTGTTTATAAATAATATTAACTAATATAAAAAAATATAAGATATATTATATGAAATCATTAGGTACCAATTTTTTAGAAGAAAGAAAATATTAATTAGTTATAAAGGAAATTAATTTATTTTTATTCTCCAAAAGTAATATTGTCTTGATAAATTAAATTAATTATATTTATTCGATTATATTAATGAAATATAAATGTAAAATATTTAGTTAAATAATTTTTTATTTCCATCTAATACATTTTATAGCTATGAGACAAGATACAACCCAATATTCTGCATAAAACACTATCTTTTTCAAAAAGGTAATTTTATCACCTTTTAATGGTCAAAAAATTTTAAATATAAATATTAAATTATTTATAATTTCTTTAAAAATTAAACTTATTATTTTAATATTAAATGTAATAATATAAATTAGATGAATAATTTTTGTTTTTTTGAGAAACGTCATTTTTTGATGAATAGTGAAAGCTGCATCATTTTACATCAACACTGTATAATTATCTATATAATTTAGAGAGTTAAATTATGATTTTATTTTGTTTTGAAGTATAATTAGATCATTTTTTATTAATTAATTCAAGTTATATAATTTTAATCAATTTTTTGTTTTAATTGTATATAAATATACTGTGATCTTTTCAATATTTCTATTTAAAACCCACTTTTCCATTGTATATGTAAAATTTATTTAATATCTAATATATCAAATTGAATGAACTAAAATTGATAAAATGGATTCAATATTTAGAATAAAAGGGTAAATATTATATTATATGGTTTGTTGAATTTATATATAAAGACATTTAGTATTTTATAAAAATTATTTACCACTATATATGTATGAAATGTAACATGTAAATGTTAAAAAGGGTACATGTATAAAATACATAAATACAATAAAACTTAACATTTTTGAGATGTTTATATGCACTATCCATCCGCTAAAACATTAATTTCCATCCAATGTCTTTGAATTTAATTCCTCCTCAAAATGAGTGTCTTTAAATATTAAATAATCAATATTTAATCACTCGAACCCACCAATCCTCAAGTATAAATATACTTTCTCACCAACCCTTTTCGACCCAATAACCATGTTTCTCCTAAAATATATTCCCAAACCTATCCCCCTTCAGTATACATACATCAAAGGGATTCTGGTCTCAAAGAAATGATCAAATCCAATGCCCTCCGGGGTCTATCGAGGAGGTGATATTCAAGAGGCATGTTTCCCAAAATTACCTATTTTAATATATTTTCATTTTATATTTTATCCTCAACCACATCCTCAATAAATTCATGATGACTCCATAATAATTTATATACGGTAATTTTATGTTTTTATGTAATATCTCATATCCATTTCATTTATCAGCTCCTCGTATTCAAATAAATGAAATTATTGGACATGTTATACTAATTAATCACCTCTGTGAAAAATGTTTTTGTGT
The DNA here is from genome assembly GCA_963277665.1 of Viscum album. NCBI lineage: Eukaryota > Viridiplantae > Streptophyta > Magnoliopsida > Santalales > Viscaceae > Viscum > Viscum album. The sequence goes on from OY728122.1 coordinate 692,430,303, forward strand.
TTTTTCGTTACCTCCATCATAGATTGTATTAAACATATTTTTATGTGTAAATAAACATTAATAATTATAATAAAACCTATTTAATATTATATAAGTAATATATACTCATATTAGTAAATAAAATGAAACTAGTTTATGGCGTTTGGAAGAACCCCATGAAATAAACTAAACATTTACCATTAACATTTTATCTAATAAATCATCATCATTATAGAATTTAAAGTGATATATGGAAACATTTATAAATATGGAAGTAAATTAATTCTATTTAATTCCACTTATTATTTTTTATAATTTTACTTATATGCACCAATAATGAAACGATGGAACGAACACACCCAAAAAATTTAAAATAATGAAATATTATTAATTAATGTCTTATAAGATGTTATAATAGGTTCATATTAGGTTTTATAAATATGGATATATTTCAGGAATAAGTCAATAACATTATTTAAACCATTATACATAATTTTAAAGAGTGTTAGCCTAATGGGAATGGTGAGGTTGGGGGTTTCTTAACTCAATTTCAATTCATTGGGTTTTACACATACTTCATTGATTATATTATGAAAATATTGTGTATGGAATCACTATATATTTAAGAATGTTGTAATTTCCACATTTTTTTTCATTTGTATACTTTTTCTACATGTAATCACCCCATTTATATCTTCTTATATCATTGATACAAACCTTATAAATAAATTTCATCTAAATTTTTTATTTCAGTGAGATACATGCCTTAATCTGAATAATTCCATTTATGTTGTTTAAAAGAATGATCATGAATTAATTATATTTTTATTATACATGAATTTATAGTTATTTACATATCCATTATATTGTATCTATTCTATAGGGTTTTATAGTTCATAATATTCAAAATTAGTATGTTAGTTGTGTCTTAATTTTTCATCATTGAGATATATGTTTTTTATTTTCCAATGTTCTTTTAATATGTGTTAATACATCCATTTTATAGGTTATACAAACAATTTAATTCTTTTAATAATATCTAATCTTTTTTAATAATATTAATTAATAGGGATTATAATTCAAAAGTCTCAATTTTGTTTCGGCCACTTCGAAATAATTGAAGATTATTTTCTTCCAGAAATGTTTCAAAAAGATATTTATGAACATAAAATAATTTTTATATAAAAAAAATTATATTTTCAAATCTCATTATGTTTTGATATTTTTTATATGTCTGTATTTCCTATTGTATATCTATTATTCGTGTATATGTTTCTTAAAAAAATTACAATATTATTTTTAATATTTTTATACAACATCTTAAAATAATTTTTACCAATGTTTGAGTTTTTATTAAATTGGTTGAAATGAATATTTAATTATTTTACTAATGAGGAACTTTTTGACTTTTCCCAAAAAACTATGTGAAAAATTTCATTCAAATTATACAACATTAGTGTATTTATACACTTTCATGAATCCATTTTACCTTCAAGCTTTCCTTACATGCATATGTGGTTTTTTAAATAAATATTATTTTCTTTATTAATTATTTTTATGAGTTATATAAGAATTATTTTCCATAATAGATAATATTTTTAAATGTTACTAATGTTTTAATGTGGATTTGCTTTAATATTTTCATTTTTATTATTTCTATCAATTTTAATGTTCGATAAAGAATAATATTTATGATACTCATTTCTTTTCCATGGGTTATGTTATGATTTCATGATTTTTAAGAAACCCATTTCATTTCATTGGATTAGATATTATACATGATTTACGTGTTTTTTACTCACATGTTTATGGTTTAATTATGATATTATTGCAACCTATATCTCCCTCAAAAGCATTATGAAATGATTTATATCTAATGATATAATCATAATGGGACTTTTCTAAAAAGATGGTTATGGGAATGAACCATTAATAACATAATGGTTATTGGAGTGAATAATAAATACTAAAACGGTATGAGAAGTGAAATCATACTACCAAAATGGCTTTGTAAAAAATGTCTTTACTACTATGGGAATCCTTATTATATTCTTATTTTTTTCCAATGATTTTTATTATATTCACATGATATGATTTTTGGCTAATGATATTTATTTACTTATGATTATTTTCATATTAACTTCCTATCCATATTCCATGACTCTTGTATAACATATTTGGGTTTTCATGTTGTGATATTAAAATTATATGATTTTGTTTTCATAAACTAACATTATTATTATACCAAAATATATTCCTTGTTTACCATTATTTGGAATTTTTTCTCACACTTTTCTTATGTTTTCTTTACCCTGGTTATAAAACAAATATTTTATGTAGGATTACTAAATGGAATGATCTTTATGGGAATCATTTATTAGGTTCCAATAGACAAGAATTTTGTGTTCTATGTATCCAAAGGCACTACACTAATATAGACTTAGGTTGGTTTATTATTTAATGTATTATATATTCCTCAAAATTGTTGTTTTTCATATATTAAAAGTGGGGGTATATATATATTCTATAAAGTTTATGCATCTAGATATTTACAAATATTGACCACTACAAACCTAGTCTAACATCCAAACAAACTTTGAATCCCTCTATATAACATTACAAATAAAAATACACCATTTAATGATGTCCAAATTCTCAAAATATCTTTCTGAGTATTGATTCCCAAATTAACCTTCCAAAAAAACATGGAATCAAATTTATTGTAAATTTTATTTTTTTTCATGGTATAGGGTCTTACAACATCCCCGCCACAACACATTCTGTAAAAGATAATCATGGATGGGTTTTTAAAAATTAATTTAGACCCACATTTCTTGCTAAATAATACTTAGTTGAACATGTTCTATCTCTAAACATATAATGAGCCACAACAATGAAAATCCAATATGAGGGTCAATAATCATAAAATATTTATCTAGTGATGAGGACCATTACTAAATCTTTAAGACGAAACATAACTATTTATGTCTTACCTATGACATCACAATGTCATTATTCAAGTTGTCTGTTATATTATGGAAATCCTCACTATAAGGCCCAACTCATTGGTACAAATTCTCATACATAGTTCTCCCCACATTCATAATTTATTATCAAATCCTATTCCCAATTGTCAAATGACCGACATATTGTGGTTTTCTTCATAATACATTAGATTACATGAGAAAAACTATACCGTCATCCACCGTCCAACCATTCTTGAATAAATTAAAACTAACATATAGATTTCCTATTACATCACATGATATAGATACCATAAAAGACATGATTCATTATGATATTTTTTAAATTTGTGAATAAAATTTCAAAAAAAAATTCTTTTTGTATTTCCATGGTTGGATCCTCAACCAAAAAATCAAACAATCCATCTTAATCACACATGAGAACCAATACACCTCTACTATAACAATCATTTTAATTATTGAATATTCATCTCGATCCAAGTAGAAACACATGAAATATATCATACATCAAACATGAATACTATATATTGTATTCCCCCATTAAAATTGATATAATTTTATTTTCTTGTCACTAAAATCCAAAGACACATTGACCATCAGATGAAATGTCTCAATAATCCACATCCCAAAAAACATGAATTTTAACCATTGTAAGATAGAATTTTTACCTTATTTTAATTAATTATTAGACATGGTCATCCCACTAATTATGAATAACTAACATAAGACATTTTTTTCATCCCATTTATAGAATTGGGGAAATCATCTATAGATTTGATTGAAAAATATTCTAAACAAGGGTCACAAGAATAAATAGACAATAAATAAATTTCCAAAATATGTATTACCTTATAAAGTTCATAGAGAACAACCACCATTGGTTTTATCATCACACATGTTCTATTCCTCCCAATAAACACTCATCTCAAGCTTTCAAAACCTTATCATGATCATCTCAGATCAGTCATTCCACCACACTATATTAATCCACGATGCCTCCTCCAACACATATGGATATTTCCCCACATTACAAAAACCCTAGGTATACCATAAAACAATAATTTCATCAATCCCATGAATCATCTGCTCATACCTGACCACTCATAGATTCATAACTAAACATCATTAGAAATCCAAGGAGCGTACACCCTTATACCACTATATTTGTTTACCGAACTCAAGATCATATGAGTCATATGTTATTATAACTAGACTCACATAATAAAATAATAATCAATTCTCCATGGTGTGACATGGTCATCTATCCTGAAAAACTCTTATATTTCCTCTTCATATTTGTACATTATTACTTTTATATGGCCTACTTCTTGATTACTTGTCGACTAAAATCATTACAAATTTACTAGTAACAACCTTGACTCTCATTATAGTTACCTATATATTATTAGTGAGGTTGGTTTTATAGTAAATGTATATTATATTTCATTACATATTATTAAAAACACGCAACAAAAAATAAACCTACATCAATTTATTTAATTAATATATATCATTATAGTAATCATTAATTAAAATCATTAAAATTTTATACATTTCTATCGGATAAAAATATAAAATAAAAAAAATATGAAGGGAAAAATAGATCACTTGAATTTTCTAGGGCAATCAGCTCAAAAATAGCAGTAATGAAAATAAAAATAATACTAGAAATGTAATCGAAATTTCATAATATTAAAATACATACGCATGGGAGGAATTATAGTTATTGTCTAATGATGGAATGAAGTGGTAATTATAAAATCTTTTAAGACTCCTGGAATGGTATCATGAGTGTTGAAAATGTAATTTTTCATAAAAATAATAAAATTTAATAGAAATAGTATTTATTATGAGTAATTTAATAATATAAAAATATAATAATGAAATAAAATAAATATCACCATTAATGAGTCGATGTAAATTTAAGAGAATTTTTAATAATATTTATTTTAATATATTTCATATGAATCATATTTTTTAAAAATTTATATTACCTAGTATATAAAATTATATTGGTAATATTTATTTCATTTTTCAAATATGTAGGTGAAAATTCACAAATGTGTCATTTTCTGGTAATTTTATAAAATAATTCATTTATTATGTTAATACTACAAATACTATTGTTCAAATACAGCTTGATTAATCTAATATTAATGATGTCATAATGACTTAATTAATAAAAAATTTATTAATTTAATATACAATATAGATTTTCTCAATGAATTATTTTTAGAAAATAAACATAATTTCTAAACCGTAAAAGTTTTTTCTATAGTCTAAAGTCAATATTGTTCCCTAAAAATTAAAAAATTTCAATTTCATTGACATTCCATTCTAATAAACTAAATAATTTAAAATACAAGCTGTTTAATGTAAAAAAAACATTTTATTTTAATTATATATGATACATAGTTTCATTAAATTCAGTATAACAGAGATTACGATTGATATAGTATTTTATTCAATATTTAATAAAAAAATCATCTTCAAAATTATAAATAACCCCTATCCCTTGGCTCTGTAAACCACTCTTATCTAACACAAAAAATCCAACACTCAACCCAAATAAATTATAATAATCCTTTTATAACCATTAGGGGTGTTCTTAGTAAACAAACTCTAACATTTCAATATGTTAAGGGTTATAGAAAATGGACCAATTGAAGAATGATGTAATTTCCCTTAATCATTTTACTTAATTTTATATTTATAATCTCATATACTCATAATATTTTCTAATAAAAAGATTAATAAACCAATTAGAAGGTATTTGAAAAAGATCATTATAATTTAAATATACTATAAAAATATTATTATTAATATAAGAATATATTGTACCTATTATACCTCCTCTATGGACAATGTCTCAGTAACAACTCAATAACAACCAATGAGTATGTTTACAATCATTTACATATAATCGAACATATTACAGGTTTCAATAATATATTTATGATATATAAATGTATAAAAATATTTATTTTATGTTTTTATAATTAATTATACATATGAATAAATGGTCGTGGGAAAATAGGGAAATATAAGAAAAAGTTGTTATATTTACTAAAAATTAGATAAAAAATACTTTATGCCCTAACAATGGTAAAAAATAAATATAATAAAATTTACATAATTTATATATTGTTATAAAAATGATTATAATTCTATTCAGGTTCTATATTTTAAATAACTTATTCTTATTATTAGGGAAATTGAAAAATGATGAAATAATGTAAGATTAAATGTAAGTGAAATTCCCTAAACCAACTCTTTTTTGTGTGTTATAATATAGTTAAAAAAATCAATAACTGCATTAATCTTAAATAAATAAATTTTTTTACCACTATTATTTACCATTTCAATGATATACATGACTCTACTCTTTAGAAATTCAATCTAATCCATTTAGAATGATTATTCAAAAAGTCCTTAACATCTGAAAGACATTTTTAACTCCACTTGAGTATTATCTTTTCCACTCAATAATGTTGATGGTTTATTCATAAATATAACTTAAATTATACATTTGAGAAGGAAATTTCTTTTATAAATGATTATTTATTATATATTTATCAAACCAAATCCTTTTTATGATTTTCTTTCAGGACATTGATTCTTAATCATTTTTTAATGCATGTTGAATTATGAGAATGTTAAGATGTGCTAGGTGAGCCTAGAATTATATTACCCACCAATGAAATAGGTAATGTGATATATAACATGATATATTTTTGTTATGTGTGGATGCGATCCAATATTTCTTCACATTTATGATGTTTTCATTTATGTGAATATGTTATGTTTGAAAATGATGCTAGATTTGATCAATACACTGTGTACTATTTGACCCCTATATTGTGATGTTTAATTATTATACGTATTTCACATTCCATGAACTATTCAAATAAATCCATTTTTTTGTGGTGCTGATTCTATTCATATGATAAGATTATATTGATTATTTTCAAACATACAATATTTATTCATATCCCTTATTCATCCCCTTACATGGATTTTAGATGAACCTGTTCATTGATGTATATCCTTATATGAATAAAAATAACAAAATGACGTTGGGCTCCTAATAATAACAAAAATTATTTACTTAAAAATAGTGTCTGTATTTATATTTACACATGTTATGTATAAGCATAATTTTATTGATATTTTTAGTCTAAGGATCTTAGAATGTATAGATTGATGGATATTCCTATTAAAAATAATGTAACATCAGTTTATGAAAATAATGGGTTTCAATAGATTGAATCATTGTATGATTACGAAATTTGGGAATATGGAATATAAAAAATTAGTTAAATAACAAGGGATTTACCAGAAGTTTAATAGATTTGTCTGATGTTTTGGTGATGTATGAGTGTGTGTGTTTACAAGTAATGAAATCCATATATAGACACTACAAGTTGATATAAATCAATGATAGTTGTACCAAGAGGTAATGAACTTGAAAAGGGAACATTTTTATTTGAATCGATCTCTACTTGTTTTACAATAATAGGCCTCTCTGCACACCTATTTTTCATTTCTTTAAACCTATTTATATCACCTTTTAAAAAATATAATTTTCCATTGATTTGATGGATATTCAATTTGTTAATTGATGCTAATGAAAATAAAATGCTTATTGAAGTAATATATGCTACCATATAATATGAATATAAATAATAAATCCACTATTTAATTATGAAATATTTAGAAACTAATATATTATTAATATCATTAATTTTACCATTGTATAATTTTTTTTCATGAAACCTGTTTTACAACCAGTAGGTTTTAAACCGGTTGGTAAATCAATAATGAACCATGTATTTTTATTTATAAGGGAATATATTTCATCATTAATGGAAACTTTCTATAAATATACATCACTAGACGTCACAACTTTTTTATATGTATATGGGTCCTCTTATAGAGATAATACTACAAGATACTTATTCAAAAGTTGATTATTTTGATCTCCCTCATCATGAAAAACTATCAAAAATGGAGTTATAAAATTTATATAAAGACATTTCTTCTTCCTAATTATTTTACTCTATTTAGGTTAAACTATAGAATCATCACTATTATCTACTATTGTATTTGAATGTGATTGAGTTCATGAGATAGAGGTATGAGGAAAAAAATTATCTATGTCATAATTATAAAACGTTAATTCAATAACATGTATTTACCTTGTTTCAATAATTATATAATCCTCCAAATACATAATCCAATATGATTTATTATTCTCATCATACAAAAAACAACTTCAATTTCTCTAGGTTAAATTTTTGTTAATTTGGTATCTAGAACTCTATAGTAAGCTTAACACCCACACATTATAATGATAAAGATTAAGTCTTCTACCTCCCCAAATTTCATTACATGATAACATATTTTTCCTAGAAGAAATATAATTACAAATATTACATCCTTCAAATAAATATTTTCACAAAAAATTTAGAGTTATCAGATATTTTATAATGATTAAATTTACCGTTTTTACAAATTTACGATTTTTTCTATCTGCTGTGACAATTTTTTGAGGTGTGTAAGTAGCATTAAACTTTTAATTATACTATTTTCATCACAGATTTCCTAAAACTCATTCATAATATATTCACCACATCTATCGAAGGAAAATATATTAATATTTTTTTGTTTATGTGGTATTCATCTTAAACATTATACATATTGAACATTTTTAAGGCTTCGTCTATTTTTTTTAAGATATATATTTAAATATCTACTTCAGTAATCACAAAAAGAATAAAATATCATTTTTGTCGATGACGTAACAAAAATTTAATTAAATAATTTTATAATGTACTAATTCTAATATATCACAATTTTTATGAACCCTATAATATTATTGATAAAAAATTTATATTCCACACTTATTTAAAAATTATTAAATTCATTTAGAAAATTAATTATGTTTAACATAAACATTACTTTTAATGAATTATAATGAAATGTTCTAATAGTTAATTCCATACATTATAGGAGTCAATCTTGTAAGTATGAGATTCAATAATATTATTAATGGATAATTGATACATTCTCTAATTTGAGTGCCCTTCCTCCAAAAAAAAGCAACCCATTGAGACTATAACCTTGTTAGATTCAAATGGATTTTGAAAACAAATCACAACTAGAAGAGGATCATAAATTAAATTATCTATAATTGTGGGTACATATAACACATTTATAATAGTCAAATTATTCCTTGATGTAAATTCTTTCTTCATGCATCCTTTTCCAAAAAAATTGACTTATGTATTATTTCCAATGTGATCATCAATCATGACAGTACAAATATCCAAACTTTTTTCATAGAATAATAATTACACATATGTATCATTATTATTTAATTAAGACACCATCTCATCTTCATTGAATAAATAATTACATTGATATCATTTAAACTATATTCACTTTTGTTGGAATTTATTCTACAGGTTTATCGATATTCATTCAATAGAGACATCTCCTTGTAAAAATACCCAAGTTTTTCCAAAAAAAATAATTCTACATTCTTCTTTTAAGGATTTCATTTCCTTTTGAATTGTTGAATTTACATTTTGACTTTTAAGGATGTGATTGGTTTTTACATTCCCTCAGGTATATTAATCATAATATCAAATTGTGAATCAATACCCACATTTCCCACACCAGATTCTTTTTCAACAAGAAGAAGAATTTTTAGTTGTTCGTTAGAAACATCATTATTATTTTTAATGATTGAACTACCAAAATAATTAGACATAGGTGTAAATTTAGATGTAATTATACCAACATTTAATGTTTCCCGTATAATAATCCATTGGGAAGTATGTTTATTTTATATAACATGAAGCTAAATAAATTTCTACAACACTACCTTGTTATCATAAATCTTGATGTTTAAACACTTTACAATAAGATATTTATTGGTATTTGTTTCATGGATTTTCATTTAAACCAAAGTGCTTCCCAAATCTCTCGAGAATACATTATTTGGAGAAATTATTCATTAATATGATTTGATAATGTGTTGATAATATATCCTCGACACAAAACAAGTCCTTATTCATGTTTTCTCCATATTGATCAAATGTTATAGACATAGGTAATGTCAATAAGAGAACCATTGGGATATGAAGTAGGCTCATTGGGAATATGAGGAAGATTTGGTTATAGAATGTAAAAAATCATCAACATCATAAGAAGAAAATTTATGCTTTCTTTCTATTGAGAGAAGATATTGTCATTAAAATTTTAATGTTTTACTTTGTATTTGTTCATCACATTAAGGGATTATTAATCCAACTTATTGGTTATAACCTTAGATCAAACCCTTTTTAATGCCGGAAAATTCATAGGCAGAAGGAGAAGAAAAATTGATTCTCGATGCGTGAATTTAATTACCACTCCAAAAGGGTTTTATCTGCATCAACATAAATAATATATTGTTCACATTGGATATTCCTATTGATCATTTAAATAAGATATTTGGAAAATATAAAATCAGTATTCAAATACACTTTCACTCAAATTTTGGGAAAAATAATTATACAGTTTTTTATATTGATGAATAAATAACAGCCATAAGAATTAACATCATCTCTCATTTATAGGTCCAAATCATCTTGAATCACCCCAATTTGATCCCACTCTTTTAGTCGAATAAAATCATGGTTTGAATGAAAGGAGAATAATTTTTGTGGGGGATACACAGTTGGATTATGAAAAATAAAAAAACCAACCATTACAACTATTCAAATTATTAGTTTTTTTTCAAATATTTAATATAATATCTTATTTTTTTTGTTTTGTTTGATATATAAAATAGATATATATATATGATAATATTATAAAAAAAATATTATTTAAATAAAAATAATATCGTATACAATAATATATATTTTAATGAAAATAAAAACTCTCAAGGTACGATTTATAAGTCATGTTCTACGATAATTCATCTAAGATTTCAAATATGAAATTCTCCTCTTTATCATCCACATCAATGTAAGAAATTTTTTTACCAATAAAAAATCCCTATTAATATTGATAAATAATATAAATAAATAATAATAATACACCACATAAATTTATAATTATTAATTCCAAGGTGCATAAGTGAGTCATTATGAATAATAAATGTATATTTTGATATAAACCATCACATAGTTTTAATATATTAAATTATTATAAGGTTTATATGTTTTCAAAACATTAAATTTATTAATGTATAGGATAATCAGGATATATCATACATACATTGAACTTCCATCAAATATAAATTTTTTTAGAACTTTTATGGTTGTGTCCCTGTATAATTTTTCATGAAATCCTTAACGAGTAAACCCATTATATCCTATAAGAATAGAAACATCTTATTACATTACAGTAGAAAAATATTACAATGTTCTTAGGATATTAGAATACACAAATAATTATGTCTTAATATTTTGTTAGGACTCTATAACTCAACCTCTTATCATAATAGACTATATCTACACAATGTAGTTGGGGTTATACTTGTCTATATCCGGAATCATCTTCATAATTTTTTTACCCTTTAAACAATTTTGTTTGGATATACCTATAGAAACTATTTGATTTCCATTTTAAAAAATATATTTTATGGTTTTTGAACCTGTATATTTTTTTTCTAGAATTTTTATTCCTAGAAGTGATTTTTTAAATGGATATCTATGGTTTTTTTGATATGGCATAGCCAATTATTATGGCATAATAATGCGTCAAAATTTATCACATAAGCATGTATAAAATTTATATTTCTAGACATTAAATTGTACATGATTCTATTCTCCCATGATAAAGTATCTTCATTATCACAAATTATAGATATATGAGGAATTACAGTAGGACGAAATATTATATCCAATAATTAATTCTTAATAACTTCGTCATCCTTTGTACATACTACTAATGAAACAAACACAGAATCCATGGTCCCATATGAAAGATAATTTTTCTTGCTCCCTGAAAAAACATTAAATCATCCAAGACTAAAAAATAAAAATGGAGTAATTTTTTTTATCACAAATACTGTTAATCAGACACAAATCAATATATCCATCTAATAAAGAAAGATAATCATTTTAGTGTAAGCATACATCATTGGTGATTTTTTTCATATCCGAATATTCTCATTATACAACTTCAATGGCCATTACATGGATTACGAGTTTATCAAGATATTATATATAAATAGGAAAACCAATATCAGGTCTAGTACAACATATTTCATACAATAATGTGATAATTGATCTAGAATAATCAAGATGTTCTATATCTCTAAAACGTTTTATATTTAGTTTATCATTATAATCTAATGGATTATTAGAATTATTGAAACCAATATGATAAAATTTATTTAAAATGGTTTCTATGTTATGATACTGGCTTAATGAATAACCCGCACTATGTTTCTGAATTTAATATATAAAATAGAATAAACTATTCCAAGACCCTACTTTTTAAATATAGACGATTTTTAGTTATTTGTATCAATAAAACCAATCATATTTAAATAAATTTTAAATATCATCCACATATTGACACAAAAAACTCCAAATTATTTTTTAAACCATGAATAAACACATTTATCCTCAATATTATCAGTAGAAATATTAATAAAATAGTAAAATAAAATTTCTCATGTCATTTCTTCAGTGATTATTAATGTCCAAAAAGTGGTTTTACTAGTTTAATTTCTATAATTTAATTACCTTGTAAAAAATATCTTATGGTAGATCCATGTAAATATCTTTATATATGTCTCTATTTAAGAAATTTGTTTTCATCAATTTGATAGACATAAAAGTTATTACTTAATGCTAAATAAAATAAAATCCTTATTGAAGTAAGTTGTTTTGGGGATCATAAGTATAAAAATAATCAACGACTTCTAGTTTACAAAAAAATTTTGTAACCTATCATGATTTAGATAATTGAATATTAAAATTGGAATCCAATTTTTTCATTAAACCTAATTTTAAAACACTTGGTTTTGAACATAATTGTAAATCCTTAATGACACAAGTATTATTCCCTATATTGGAATCTATTTCCTCATTAAGTTTATTTTTCTAGAATGTAAAATCTATATAAGTCATAGCATCTGTATATTTATTTATTTAATCTTATATAGTCAATAATACATGATACATATTCAAGAGATGATTATTTTCATCTCCCCCATCATTAAAAACAATCAAATATAGAGAAATAAAATCTGGATATAGATGCTTCTTCTTCAAAATTTTTATACTCTATTTTGGGTTAGCTTGATAATCATCAATATTGTCTAATTGTTTATTTCAACTGCACTGAGTACATGAGATAGGGGTATGAGGAATAACATTATCTACATAATATTTATAAATATTTTTTCAAAATACTATACATACCTTTTTAAAAAATCATATTAGATCACAAATACAAAATTCTATATGTTTTTATATTTTCTACATGTCTAGAAAAACAACATTAATTTCACAATGACCAGTTTTTGTTGTTTTTTGATATGTAACTCTATTTTAAGATAATGGACACAACATGTTATAATACTAAATATTATCTTTTCATCCTCTCCAATTTTAATATGGGAATAACTTAGATTTAATAGATGAAATCCTATTATGAATTTGACAAGAAGCCAATAAAGATTTAACCTCTAAAATGGCTGCAAAATTAGATTTATTAATCACGAAATTTACTATTTCTACTAAATTTCAATTTTTCCTTTCAACTATGACATTTTTATGACGTGTAAAAGGAATAATACATCATTGAAATATATCATTTTATTCACATAATTCATTTGAATTGTTTAGAAATCATATGCCACCTATATCTAAGTGTAATTATTTATTTTTATTTTTAGTTAGCTTCCAAATTATTCTTTATAATTCATAAAAATATTAAAGTCTTTACCCTTTGTTATAAGAATATATATAAATATATATAAATATCTACTACACTCATACTTAACAGTAATAAAATATATTATATCTCTGTGGTTTAGTAAACCATTAAACTATCCAATATTTGAATGCAGTAATTCTAATATATCATAATTTCTTTTAACAAAATTCATGGATTCTTACCTATTTTAGATTCCCTTCAAGTTTCACAATAGATAAATACATTTCCAAAGTTAAATAAGTTTTACCAATTAATTACATTAAATAAATAATAATTAATATGGGCTAAAATATCTTTCCTAAAATTAGAGTACTGAATATAGTTACCAGGTTATTTAATAATATTATTAATTGATAGCTGACATACGCCATCATTTGAGTACCGTTTTCCCAGAAAAATGCCCCTATTTGACATAATAACTTTGTCATATTTGAGTGAAACCTAAATTCCTTCTAACATAGAATTAAAATATAGATAAATTATTTTGAATTTGGAGAACATAAGACACATTAAGAAGATTAAAATTCATCCCAGTAGTATTATCTAACTCCATGACTACTGGTTCGCTAACATTGATGTATTCATTATATCCAATGTGTTCTTTCTTAACAATAGTACTATCCTTCAAATTTTTAGACATTAAAATATCCTTTCACATATTTAACTTTACACTAGAATAAACCCACCATAAAATCATCACAAATGTCATATTTAATTGGGATATCATTGCAAATATATTCTCATTATCCAATATATTTGTAGTGGGTTTAACAAAATAATTTCGATAGAGACATTCCCTTGAAAAATTATGGAGTTTATCATAGATAATGATTTCTGTTTTTTTCCTGGAAGCATTAAATTTATTCATGAAATGTTCAATTTTCACTTATATATAAAAAAAAAATTGTGACATTACCTCAATGATAATAATCATGGTATCAAAATGGGAATCCATACTCGCATTTCACAATAAGGATTATTCTTTAAAGAAAATATTATTTTTAATTTGTTGTACGGAAATATCATATTTTTTAATGAGTGTTATAGAAATATATTTCCATCTTGGTGGAAATGGAATTATAATTTCACTAACACAGAAAATATTTGTATAACAATATTATAGGAAAGAAAATAATTTTCTATTACCTGAATCTCCAAAAAATTCTCCAAAACTGAATTTTTATAAATAATATTGATGTTTAGATTCTTTTCAAAACGAAATATATTAGTAATGTCTTTATTAAAATTTTAAATGAACTAATTTTCACCAAAAATCTCTCAATAAGACATCATTTTTTTAAAAAATAGAAAATTTGATATTGTGTTAAGAATATGTACTCGACAAAAAACCCTATCATATTATCATTTTTAACTCATTTCCTGTATATTCTCTAAATGGGTCATGTCAATAGGTCTTCCATCAGGATTTGGAGTAGGCATGATAGGTGAGAGATATAGAAAGATAGAGGGAGATTTTGTTCTAAAATTTACAAAATCATTAACATCATAATAAGAAACATCAGCTTTTCATTCCATCTATAAACGTTTTTAGTCATAAAAAATATTATTATTGAACATATCTCAGTTCATCTAATTGAGAGATTATAAATCCATCTAATAGGTTCTTCTAGGATCTAAAACATTTTATTTTTTGAAAATATATATTTGTAAGGATAGGAAAAATAGAATATCAAGGAATGAATTTAATTCATTATGTTGAAAGCTTTCCTCCTCCCACATATTAATGGGGTATGGTTATCGGTGGATTTTAACTATAAAGAAATCAACAATATTTGTGGAAAATATAACACCAATATTCAAATTTTACACCGTGCTGATTTTGGAAAAAATATATGGAAAATTTATAGGATTAATGAATGATTAACAACCATAAGAATTATTGTCACCACATATTTTTATATCAAATTTTTTGTGAGTCACACAGTTTTTAACTCACAATTTTATTCAAATAAAAACATGGATGAAAAAAAGAAGAAATCATTTGGTTAGGGACTACCCGCACTGATTTTAAAAAATTTAAAAAACGAATAGTTACACTCAATCACGTTGTTAGTCAAGCATTAATTTTTTAATATAATATAGAATTTTATTTTATTTTTATTATTTTTATTTTTTGTTTAATATATATATATATATATTTATTACTAAATATTTATTCATTTAAAAAAATTAACAGCACTTAAGAGAATAAATACTTTATTGAAAATACCATTTCCCAAGGATCCTTTTTTAATAGTGCAGCTACGAAAATTATACCCACATTTACAATGTGGGATTCCCATTTCCCCCCACATCAATCCATGAAAATTGGTCTTTTGAACAATATACACATTTTATTCTATTTAATAAATATTTTTTAAAAAAATTAAAACAACCACAAAATATTCTTCATAAATATTAATTCTTCAGACCAAAAATGATATATTATACAAAATAATTTTATCTTTTAAATTAAACTATTATTTAGTATCTATATCTCAATATATTTTCATATTTACATATTTTTAAAATATTAATATTAATAATCCTTAGGATAATATGGATATATCATACATCCAATAAAATTTCATCCAATATCTAATTTTTTTGGACTATTATGGCCATGTGTTTATATCATTATTCATGTACTCCCTAAAGTGTAAAACCATTTACTCATTTAATATGTGAAACCACATATATGTTCACAATGAAAAAATATTAAAACATGATTAAATTTTATGAACTCATCACTAGTTGAGTCATAAGATTATTTTATGATTTTTTAACTATATCACTTTTTGTAATATATGATATTTAAAACAATTTTTTTGCTTTATAGTTTTCAAAATCAGCAGTCATATTCATAACTGGTTTTTACACATTAAATAGTTTGATGGGGGTCCACAAAAAAAATACACTGTTTCCATTATAGAAATGATTTATTATCTGGGTTTTTACACTATACCATTATGTGATTTATGAATGAGCTCTCATGATATATATTTTGTAAATAGAACTGCATGGTTTTTATAGGATCTCAAATAGACAATGGTTATGGTACAAACTTGTACCAATTACTGACATACTCATTTCATAAACATATCTTTCTAGAGTTTCAATTGTAAAAGAAGTTATTTTCCCATGAAAATGATTCTTCACTATCACAACTGTAAGATATGTCAGGAATCAGAATAGGTAATAATATAATATCCAATAATTGATTTCAAATATATCCAATTTCAATTTCACATACCACTAAGGGGATAGAAACTGACTCCCAGGTAGAATGTGAAATACATTTTTTTTCACGCTCTCCCGAGAAACAATACAACCTCCATGAATAAACAGCCATCCATATATTTATTGGTTATCACCAATACTCGAAATCCATCTTCAATAAGTGTATCATTCAAATATAGGTGGATAATCAATATAGTATAAACATAAATATTTTTTCTTTCTTAAGAATCCAAATATTCCACTATACATATCCAATGATCCATAGAAGTATTACTATAGTATCTATAAGGTTTACATATTAAAAAAGTAATATCAAATTTTCTGAAATTCATTTCATACAATAAAGAAAAAATTGAACTAGAATAATCAGGTTTTTCTATAGATCTACATGTATTTATAAATAGTTTAACACTATAATCAAATAGGGTGATATTTTACTTAAACCGCAGATGATCAAACTTATTTGACATTTTTTCAATGTAACGAGACTAACATAAATAATAACCCTAAATATGATTTATAACAATAATATCATGAATAATATAAACTATTCTATGATCTTTTATATGAAATATTGAAGACAAAAAATTTGTTGTATCGATTACAACAATCTTGATAGTCAAAAAAATAAACATATTTTCAACATATTGAAACCCAAGAACACCATATTCTACTATAATCATTGAAAAAAACATTAAATTTCATTATTATGAGGAAAATAATTAGGTAAATAAGCAGAATCCATTTTCTCATGCAATTTCATTGCTGCATATTTATCATGTTAAAGTGATTTAATAACATTAAATACTTTTTATTCATTAACATTTTAAACAAACTCATTTGATTCTTTCATTTAAAAATATCATTCAATTATACATTTAAAAATTCAATTTTGACATCAACTTGATAGAAATTAGCATGAATAATTGAATCTAAAGAAAATTAAATCATTATTGAAGTAATTTATGATATAAGAGAACTAGTAATAAAATAATTAAACCATAAATTTTTTCATATACATTTAGAAAACAATATAGAATTATAAAACAGATGTTAAAATAACTCTACACCCCTTGATTTAGTAATCATATTATCTCTAAAATTCATATTTCAATATAATTTTTTCTCTCTTTAATATTCAACAAAGATCATTAAATTTCTCTAGGAACAATTTTAGTGGTTTGGGGATGATTAACTATATAGTAACCTAAACATCTACAAACATTATAATATGAAAGATTATGTCTTCTAACTCTCCAAATTTTAAAATTTGATTACAATAGTTTTCTAGAGGTTATCCAATTATGAATATGACATGTATCCAATAAAGCATCACTCCATAAATTTAATAGAAAATTAGATTTATATGTCATTAAATTTATCGTTTATTCTAATGTATGATTTTTTAATTTTTACTAATTTTTTTTGATGAGATTTGTAAGGAGATGCAAATGGGGGAACTAAACCATTTTCTTCCCAAAACACATAAAAATCATTGAAAATATATTCATCACCTCTATCTAAGAATAATAATTTCATCATCCTGTAAAATTTGTTTTCAAATTCTTCTTTATACATCTTAATCATAATAAATGCTTCATCCTTTGTTCTAAAATGATATATATATATATATATATATATCTTCTACTATAATCTGTAAAAGTAATGAAATATTTTATTCATAAATCTATTAACAACCGATTTAATTCAATAATAACTGAATTTAGTAATTATAATTAACATAATTTCTTTCAACATTCTCTCAAGATTATTTTAATTTTTATATTCAACACATGTATCATATTTTTTAAATTCATTTATAGTGTTATATATGTCTAACATATTCATTACTTTTTATGAATTATAAATAACATTTAATATATGAAAAATCCATAAATTAGTGGTATAAATCAATTATGTATGAGATTCAATCATATTATTAGTGGATTATTGATATATGACATCATTTTATTACACTTTCCTAAAAAACATTCATGAATTTAATAAGATAACCATTTTTTTGGATTTAAATGAAACCAAAAACCCTTATTACATAGAAGATTTTAAAAAAATAAATTCTTTTGAATTTACAATACATATAACATATTATGTTGGGTAGTAATCTTCCTAAAAGCAATATATACCACCAAGCTTCATTTTCTGTTGAAATTGATATATGAATTATTTCCAAGGTATAATTTATTCACTATAGTACAATCATCTAACGTTTTAAACATCGAATGATACATTACCATATGCATCATTTCCCATCAATCAAATCGTTATCCCATCTACATTGAAGTCATATTTACTTAGGGTATCATAGAAACTACATTCGCATAATTCAGCATATTCTACCCATATTTGTCAATATTATGTCAATAAAAAAAATTCCCTTTAAAAAATAAACCAATTCTCTAAAGATATATTTTTTACATTGTTCATGGAATGACTACCTTTCTTGATGAATTATTGAATTATCTTTCTTCCACTTAAAGATGATTTTGGTTTATTTCCCCCCAATGATATTATTCAATTTATCAAATTGTTATTTCATACTCACATCTCCCAACATATATTCTTCTTCAATGAGAAGAATCTTTTCTAATTATTCCAAAGAAAGATCATCATTCTTGTTAATGAGTAGTTTACCAAAAATATTTCTACATTGGTGTCAATTTAGAAATAACATCACAAATATGTTGAGTTTCTGTAATATTTATTTTAAGGGAAGGAAGTTTATTTTACATTATATAACATTCATGAACATTCTCCAACACTGAATAGTTATCAATAATATTGATGTTTTGATACATTGAAACATGAAATTTATTGGTACCTTATTACTTTGATTTTATCATGAACATGAGTAAATCC
The DNA here is from genome assembly GCA_963277665.1 of Viscum album. Lineage (NCBI taxonomy): Eukaryota > Viridiplantae > Streptophyta > Magnoliopsida > Santalales > Viscaceae > Viscum > Viscum album. The sequence continues at coordinate 692,450,330 of OY728122.1, forward strand.
AAAATCCCTCATAAAGAATTCATTTTTCAATAACTTTCCTTAGGTGGATTTGATAATGAATTGAGAATATATCCTCAACAAAATACAGGAAAATTTAACCATTCTTCCTCATTTACAGAAGGATCTCGACATGCATCTTGTCAATGAGTGTTCCATGAAAATTGGGAGTAGTCTTGTTGGAAATGGAAGGATGATTCAGTTACAAAATATAAAAAATCATCAAAATCAAAAAAATAATCACCATATAATATTTCCACCTATAGAAGTTAGTTACCTTGAAATAATCATGTTTGAAAATTTCATGGTTCAACAAATTGAATGATTCAAAATCCAACATCTAGGATTCTACATGGATCAAATCCTTTGGATTTTTGGAGAATAGGTAGGTAGAAGTGGATGTGCAATTGAATCTTAATGTGTGAATTTAATTCACTACCATAAAGGGTATGATCCACCCCCACATTAGGGGTGTTGGGTTCTTGATTAATTTCATTAGGATTTCACCAAAATTAGTGGATATTTGAAGAACAATATCTAACTTCCCACCTCATTGATGTTGGAATAAATATGTGGATAATATCACTGATTGAAGAATAATTAAAACCCATAATTTTTCTCATTATGTATTATTGAAATATAAAAATCATTGTGAATTGAACTGGTTTGATCTCACCACTTCTACCAATGAAAAAAATTTCCAACTAAAATTAGAAATATTCTAGTAGAGGGTGTTATTCAGATTTAAATTTTTTAAAAAACCAATATTTACTAATCACATTATTAATAATATTTTTTCATTATTTAATAAAATAATACTATTTTTTTGGTTTTTATATAATACATATATAATAAAACATTTTATTAATTATATATTTTGACTGCATTTAATTTAATTTATGGAAATATAGATTTAATGGATCATAAAAATTCCCAATAGGTATTTTATAAATTATTTTTTTAGGATTTTGAGGTATATTTTCAATGATAGATTCTAATTTTTCAACTAAAAAAATCCTGGGCCATGGTGTTTTGACAAATTATAAAAGTCAATTTATTTAAATAAATATTTTGAATAAAATGATAACACATGTTCAAAATCCTCTGTGAAATGAAAATTCATACATGAATAAAAAATGATAATTCAAATAAGATGTAGTGGTAGGTATTACACTTCTCAACGGAGCCTCATCTGGGTATTTGTGAGGTCATCTTCAAGCTTCGTTATGAGTAATACTAGACAAGGTATTCTAAAATCAAGGATATGATGAACCCTATTCGATCTCTATTCATAGATCCCAGAATCCTTGTGTTAGAATGAAATGATTCTATAAAGAAACTCAAACCAATAAACATCTGCTGACACATTAGAGCAGTTGTGTTTTTCACAAACTAACACACACCTTCTTGTTAGATATAACTTATAGGATGCTAGTACCATCAAATCTCTTCAGCCGTGGTGGAATACCATTTTACATCACAATAACGATCACCTTTCTCATTGTTCCAACATCAGGTGATAGAGAGGTTGTCTTCACGGAACCATTGAAACATAAGATAGGATCGAGTAATATCAACATCGGTGGTGTCAACATCAGTTCATCACTGACCTTTGATAAACATCAATGAAATTTGTTTATCTAATTGAGGATTGAAAAATATTCAAAGAGCATGGGGGATCCAATAGGGATATAAATTCTTGTACCCTAATCAATTTGAAAATGAAACTCCAACCCATTGGTATTTTTTCTTTAATGTCATGTAAAAATGATGTATGGATAGTGAAGTAAATTTCCACACATTTACATTTCTTTTTTACTCAACAAATAATATTACTCAAATATAAATCATTTTTAAATAAAAAATAAATATAAAACATTTCATATATAGTTAAAATTTATAGAGGTAATGAATGGATATAGAATCTACAATATAGAACCAAATATGGTGTTACACTTTAGCATATCATTATTTTAACAATGCTAATAGAGTTCGGTTTGGGGTTCGATCCACAGAACAATATATTTTTTTTCTGATTAAATGGAGATGGTCAAAAGGGTATATGGTATTTGAAACAATGTAAAATTAGGTACGTTTTGCATATAAATTCAATTAATTCTATAATTGGGTACATTAGTGGCAATAAATTTCTTTATGTAAGGGAAATCGAGTTTGCATACATTGGTTCCCTAAAATAAAATAAATAGTACAATTAATTAATAGTGATACAATAAAATCAATATATATATTTTTTATTTATATAATACTCATTTATATCAAATAATACAGAATTTAATTCAAACAAAATGAAACCAGATTGACTAAAAGAACACAATTATGTGTAAAATTCTAAATTAAATAAAATATTGTAAAAAAATAAAATTTTATATATATTTAATTTATTAAAAAATTAATAAAAAATAAACATTTAAATAAAATAAATTTAAATACAATATTATTTCAATGCAATAAAGTTTCTACTTGGAAAATGTGAACGGAAATTACATTAATTAAATAATTAATTAATAAAAAATGATAATATTATCAAATTAATTTAATTGTAATGTCAGATTATAAAATATAAATACATTAAAATAATGATATTTAAAAATTAGTTGTAAAATTTTGTTGACTAATATATTAAATAAAAACTAAATAAATTGAATTAATAAAACCTAAAAATAAATAATTAGACTAAGAGAAATGTTTTTTAAAAATAATCATGAAACTGAAAATTAATAGAAAATATGAATAAGGATTTATCATTAGAACATAAAATTATTAATTAAATTTAAAATTAAAATGATTATTAATCCATCACAAAATTTTAATGAAATTACTTAGTCAATAACAAATATATTTTACCAAATAAAAAATATGTAAATTGAAGAATTAATAAATAAAAGTTATATAGAAATGATTCCACATACCATTACCATTGAAATAAAAATTTAAACTCAATATATAAATTGATATCTGAATAATATTTATCATGACTAATTTTAGAAAATATAAATATTATAATTAAATAAAATTAATATCATATTTAAAAACACAAAAAAATATAAGAAAGTTTATAATAATATAAATTTTAATTTCATTCAAAATAATGGAATTTTTATATTTCAAAATTTAATGTTACCTATTATATAATATTATTTTGATAAAATCGATGGAACTTTTGGAATCATCGCCCTGAAATTTTCTAAGTGTAATTTTATATAATACATGAATTTTTCTGTGGATAGTAAATATATTGTTTTTAAAATAATGTATGTTTTATCACATAATGATGATGTAATAAATAAGTAATAAAAAACAGAGTTGTTATATTGGAAAATAATAAATTTAATAATAAAAAAGTGTTAATTAAAAAAATAAACATAATATCGAACCCTATAATGCATTGTTCACAGTCTAAAGTTAATAGTGTTCCATTTAAATAACATATTTTCATTTTTCCACATTCCATTTTTAATAAACAATTTAATTACAATTATATTGTGTTGGAATTTTCTAAACAAATAATATGTTATTGATATATGAATTACTATAAAATATTATAATATTACAAATTTTTCCATTAATAGAGTATTTTATTCAATACATTATTTCAAAAATACTCATATCCTTAAATATAGATTTCCCCACTCTCACCCATTCGAAAAACACTCCACCCTCACTAACCAATGTCAGCCATCTTCCGCTATCTCATCTATTATTCACCATAAAATAATTAGGTATGTTTTTTTAATCAAACATCAATATTTCATGTAGCTAATGGTCGTAGATAATGATCCATATCAAGAAAGAGGTAATTTTATTTCATCCATTTATTTTATTTTACATTTCTAATTTCACATCCCCTATATCTTCTAAAATAAAAAAATCCTTAAACCTGTTGTTAATTATGTAAATATAATTATTATCAGTTTAATATATTATTATATTTTTTATAATAAACATATCCTAAAAATCTTGCAAAACTTCTTCAGAAAATATCTCATTACCAACCGTTTAACAAACAAGAATTATGTTTCCAATTCATTCTTTATTAACTACCATATGCTTGGTTATAATAAATTATTTATGATATGAAAATTTATAATTATAGGTAATATAATATTTGTAAATTATTTATATATATATATAAATTCTAAATGAGAAAGTGAAATCAAAGAAAAAAGATACTTTTTTGTGAAAACATGTTATTAAATCATTTTCCCATTGATGATGAAAATTTAGAAAAATAATCAAATGATTATAATTGAAAAATATAGATACAAATAATAATAATTAAAATTATGTTCCTTTTTAATGAATCATTATTTTTTATTTTGTATAATAGAGAGAACATTTCTCTTCATCCTAAACCAAAATCCCATTCTCATTGGGGTTATAGTTCAATGTAAATATATTTATTCATATCTATAAATCACATCGAATCTATTTTTCCTATATTTTAAAATAAGGGTATCATATATACATATATATATATATATGACTTCACATTCAATTTCATCCAAATTCCAGGGATCTAATTCCCATCATGGATTAATATTTTGGACTATGCAATCGAGAAATTGAATTATCACAATGAGCCTCATGGTGCTAGTTAATATTATAAACACCCCCTGATGGATTTTCATCACCTATGTTAATAAATGTGTATGTCATGTCATTAAAATAGAAGACCTGTGTAGGAAAAACCAAATATTAAATGATTATCTTATATTTAATTCAAATATGAATCTATATTGGAAAACACAATATAGGTTTTTTCTTTAATTTAAATCACCGAAACTATTTTTTCAAAACCAGTATTAATATCACCAACAAGGAGTTTATAACTAGTGCATCAAAATCATATACTGACTACTAAGGTCACTGTATATGTTGTGCACTAGTAAAAATTATAGTATTTGTTGTGGTTTATTTCACCATAGATCCACATATCCTATCAGTTAAGGAAAAATATATTTGGTGGCCCAAGTTTGTCAAATACCAACTTCATGTTATATGGGAAAACACTAGATATGTGGATAAAGACCCTTAAATCAGCTTGATCATATCATCCTAGATTTAAATTATAAGAAATAATGTTAATTTTTATCAATTATATGTGACATGCAAGATAAATGACTACCACCCTCATATAATTGGTCCAAGATCCAAAACCACTATAACTAATAAGTATATTAAAAATATTTTTGTGTGATTCATAGTGAAAATTATCAAACTATAAATTAAGAAACCTAGAACAACAATCCAATTTCCCTATTCACATTTTCATCCAATCCAAAAAAATACGTTTCTGTTACACCAATCTATGTTATGTAAAAATCCCCACCATATTATTTTTTCATATATAAACCATATTACAAAATAGTAATACCAAAATTAAAATGATGAATTCTAAGAAATTAGTCATTCAAATTATTTGATATAATGTTTCAACATCTCACCCTAGTCTATAGCCACAGGCTGGTACATATACTGATGGAGTCACCATTGGGATCTGAAGCCTGCACCCACATTTTAGAGAGGATTCTATCATGCAATATTCATTTGGGGTATTATAATGGGTAGAATAAAATCAATTTATAAGTAAATATTAATAGAGAAAATAATCTGACAATTATGAACAACAAATAACTAAATTATACAAAAGCAGCATAATAGAATCATCAATTACACTAATGAATATGGAAGATAGCAATCATGAAGACTTATAGTTATGCAATATATAACCTTTACTTCCCACCATGACAGTCTCATTAAAACATAAATAAATAACTAAACACATTGATTATCCAATTTTACCCTCATTCCCACCTCATCAAAATCTATTATCATGTATGAAACACCACACATGATCAAGATAGAATAAGCCTCTTCGCATCCTGAATATTGAAATAGTGATAACCTCTCGGGTTCACAAGTGATATGTTTTCCTGAGAAGTAGCATACATAAATTACCATTATCGATCGTTGTAATCTCTCACAGAACACTGATCAACAAAAACCATCCACATCTAGTGTTGAGAAGTCTATAATCATATCATGAAAATTCCCCAACCAAAGACTGGACTAAAAATGATTCCATGGAGTTATTCTAATGAAATATGGTATTATCAATCTCAACATCTGATTCCTAGAATCATAAAATTGCCAATCCAAATAATGCATATAGTCTAATGAGGAGAATCACCTCTAATGTCCCCAATTACAAGGATCTAATTATTGAAATACATAATGTATAACATCATAATTCTTATATAGTGTTGAATGATTCTAAAAATTATGTCATATAAAATCTAATGAACATGTATATATCTTTTTGAAACATAGATCATATTAATCCAAGGAACTCATTGATGAAATTCTATACTGCATGTGGCTCAATATAAAAATCCCTATATCAGACTCTAGGAATAAAATGGATGTAAGAATGAATAAAATATCATAAGAGTATGTCCAAGTCATTACATTAACCAAATACATCAAAATGGGATATATATCCCTCTAAAACAATCAAATATATTCTATCACAATGAGGTAAACCAATTTCCAAAACACAAACAACATGTAGAAGGTAATCATATAAATTATACGATCCATCATTTCCTATATAGTGTCATGTTTCAATGCTCCACAAAAAGGAGTAATACCTCGACCATTTATGGAGATGTATGAGGTACTTATTTAGGTAGTTTTTTTCATTTGGATTCGTTTTTTTTTGTGTTTTAACTTTGAGTGAGTTTGATTTATATTTTATGAAATTTTTTGAGATATAGGGTATCACATGACTGAAAAAAGTATTTCTCTAACCATGGGATGTATCCCAGAAAACCATGTAACCATTGAAGGAGAGGGTTTATAGTGATTGTGTATGGTTTTTAAAAATGTGTTTCTTAACTGGAGAAAAGAGGCACCCCACTAGAAGAGGGAAATGGTAAAGTCATGTGGTATGGGGAAACCTCGCACCCCGAGTAGAAAACCATTTATGAAATTTTCATCCCCCAAAATATGCTTTATGATTTCCTGATCCCCCATTTAAACCCTGATATTTATGTAGCTAAATACCAAATTCATTTCCCTGATTTTGGAGCCTTCCAAATAGATTCCAAGTTGTAATGACCTCGATTCCTAGAAAAGGGAACTTCTAATTGATGATTTTCACCCCACTCTGTAAAAGGATATTATCGAGTATGGTTTCTTTATTTGTCACATATACCACTAATAATTTAGAGTTATGTTATACATTATTCCGTTGTATCATGATATATGATTTTTGGATCTAGATCAAGGATATTTGGATCATTATTTTTTGAATAATGAATTTGGATTTATGATATAGATCATTATCTACACCAAGTTCCTGATTGATTCTAAAAAATTAGGGATTTTTTTGAAATAGATGATCAAAATTATGAAGTAGGTGGTCTATATTTGAAATTTAAAAAACATGATTTTAATTAGATATACATAATTATATTATTTATAATGGATGATAAGAAATTTTCTTTTTGGTTGTATTAATTAATTTGGTGAATTTATTAATGAATGAATGATGAATTGAGTATAATTAATTATTGAGATAATTATCAGAATATTTAATTTGGATTTCGAAATAATTAGTTCATTAGTTAATTATTAAATTACTGACATTTATTATTTGATATAATTAATTGTTGAATTTATTTTGGTATATTAATATTTTATATTTGAGTTAATTAATTGTTAGATTAATTATGGGATATTGATAATTTAGACTTGATATAATTAGTGCTTTAATTAATTATGGATTTCGAGATTAATGATTTGAGATAATTAAATATTATGTTATTTGTTAAGATTTTTTAATATAAAATTTGGATAATTATTTTCCATATTTATTATGATATAGGGTTATAGTGAATTGATTAATTAATTAAAGGAAATAATTTTTTTTTATTTTTTGGAATGTGATTGATTAATGATTAAATAAATTATTGATATAGATATGATTAATTAATTGGTGAATTAATTAATGGTTGGTTATGGTAAAAGTGAATTGAAATGATGAATGATGTAAATGATATTCATATGTTATTTTATCCAATGAATGGTAAAAATGGAATTCATTAGTGAATTGAGACAATTTGTTGTTACAATGGATTTTTTATGAATTTAGACGATGAATAGTAACAGTGGGAATCATGTGAGAATTTAGATAATGAATAGAAAAAATTAAATTCAAATGTAATTGAGATAATTAATGGTAATAATAGAATTATGAGATATTATATCCCATGGGTATTTTTAAGTATATGGCATGGTCCAAAGAAGGTCTTTAGAGATTCGGTGACTTAGTGAACCCAATGGTTTATGTGGTTAAATAAATAATAATTAATATTGTGATAAATATTTACATATGTATTGTACATATTTGTTTTACAATAGAATAAACTATTATTGACTAGTTATTGATTTATATGTCAATGGTGGTGGCCTACTTAGTTGTACTCACACCCTACTCAAGATTCCTGATCGATACATGATAAGACATCATGTTTGTAGAACAAGATAAATGATAAAGCCCTATATTATATGAATTATTTGGGTTGGATCATGGATGAGGGAAATGGACTTGGTAAGGGACCCAATTGGGAGTTGTTAGTGTCTTTTCATTTGAGTTTCATTTTGACTCTCTGCTAGTACTTTATCAATGAATATCTACAATTATGTCTTGATATTGTATTTCATGTTTTTTCATCATTGGTTAATTGTATTTTATTATTATAGTAATATCATTTGGTCTTTGGATACTTATGTTACACTTTTTTATTGTTGTGATAAATAGGGTATAGTCTCCCCATGACTGATATTAGACCCTCACTATCATTCGGAAGCCTCTGGTATATGGGTGGGCACACTTGAGGAGATGTAGTGGATGTGATAGGGGCACCGATGTGTGGCACTAAATAGAGATGTTACATAGTGGTATAAGAACATAGTTTTATTTTATTTTATTTTCAAAAACATACAGTGAAAGGAATATAGGATAATTGTATGACTTGTGCCTTAGTAATTTGATTTTTCATGGGAGTGGTTTACCCATGTATGGGGTAGTATCCATGTACCCAATGTAGGAATGTTGTTATTGGTATTTCTTGTTATTGTTTAATAATATTTCAGAAAGAATGATTCTATTAATATGTGATGTGATTATTGTTTCAAATAATAGATGATAATTGACTTTTGTCCGGGTATGACATGATAGTTATGCATCAATGTAGCATACTAGGACCTCCTGATTCTTTTGTGACATGATTCATTTTAGGGAATGCCCCAGAAAATAGGTTCTATGTATGTTATCGAACATGAATTGTTTTTCATTTCTTTTGAAAATAAAATGAGAATGTTCCTAATGTGAATTTAAGAATTTTAAAATGTTGAAAGATAAGATAAATGGGTTTCTATAGAGAAAACTGATTATGAGAATGATTTTACCTTTTTTATTCATGACAATGATGTTGGATGGTTAAAGGTAGGGATAGAGACTCTTTTTTTATCATATGGAGTGGTTAGGGAGAAAATAATTGTTTTGACTTTTCATGTTTTCCCTCTTATATTAATGAGATAATTATCTATTATGTGTCCTTAGGTTTTTAATTGTATTATTATAGATATTACACCATGACGATGATGAGGATTGCAAAATATGTGGATATGGATGGAGATGATCTAAAAATAGTGGAACCTAAGGCACTGATATTACCAGGTGAGTAAGAACGTGATATGTTCTAAGAAGAAATTGATCACTTCATTCATTTCATTTAAATAGACACACAGTGTGTTTTGTGGAGTATGTATGACATCATTTTTGAGTTTCAGTTATAATAATGTCTGACTTTTTCTTTCGTCCTAAGGGAGGTGAGATCTAGATTGAGTCCCTCAAGATGATACATGATCATTTAAGGACTCTTGTTATGATAAGTGTCATGTGGGATGCTTAAATTCCACAACTATTAATGAAGAATGATTGGGAAGTCCAAGCTCAAACATGACAGGATAATTGTATGTTATGGATGGAATTCATGGATAAGTTCTTTTATAATATGTGTCAAATGATGTTGAGGTATGACACATCACGTGAGTTCACGAGGTTGACTTAGGAATGTATTTTTGTTATGGTATTTGATTTACACATTATAGATTTGAAAATAATTCCTCTAAAATAATAAGGGGTAGATATATCCTTGAATAGGAATTTCCATAACGAACATAAATTTTTGATTAATTCACATGATAAACTCTACAGGATAAAGAGATTATCTGATGTGTTGTATTAGGATCTCATAGATGAGGGGAAACTGAAGGGGGCCTCTAGTGTAGTATATGTGGTTTCTTCTGGATGAGAAAGACATATATCTTCTGAGACTATGATGCATTTCCAAAAGGTTGTTTTCCATGGGGATAATAAGAAATGTTGAAATGTGGGGGGGGGGGGGGGTTATCATATAATAACATAAATGCATTGCATACAAAAAGTGTGGTGGGAATTTCCATAGTCTTTGAAACTATCCCCGATCAACAATATACTTCTAATATTTCTATAGAGTGGGAAATATATAGATGTTCTACTAGAACCCCAGCTATATGGGTAGTGATAGAGGAGTTTGGGAGAACCAGGATGTTGGAAGGGGATCAGATGCACTATATCATTCTGGAATCACATGTTCTATTTTCCTGGGGGTAGAGGGAGTATATGCAATGATTATATGAAACATATCACGTATCAGTAGAGTGGTTCCACACATGGGACTCAAGTCACATCAGAAAGATGAGGGTAATGAATTTTTTATGTTATTCAACCAACTTTTGTGAATAGTGTGGTTGGACCATCGAAAATGAGAGGTATTATTCTTGTATCATAGATTCTATCTAGCTCCCATAATTTTTATTATTTATTATCATTACATTATTTACACACTGGATTTCATTGGTTTGATCCTAGTAGTGGAGTTCTTATGTGGGGGTTTGAAGATAGATACATAGTTGAGAGTGTAGTCACGAGTCATTTTCTTGTGATATGGATGTTCACTGGCGGTTGGGGAGTATCCTTTTTGGTGGGATCTTTAAATCCCCAAGATGATGGGATTTGACCTAGTTTTGTTTATGATATGGTTATTATCTTACTGATCCCGCATAGATTTTTATCGAATGATATTTTCTTTTACATCTATTAAGGATGAAAGTTTTATTCGTCATGGAGATTAAGATATAAAGGTGGGTCTTGTAGAGTTAGTTCACCAAAAACTATAGGTTCATATATCAAAGTTAGCTTGTTTTTTCTAGATATTGGTATTGTAATAAATGTTATCTTTCCACTTATATTGTACTAGTTTGGGGATTTATATCCTAAATAATTATCAAGGATGCCACATGAGAGAGATGTGGAATTAAAATTATGTTCATAACAGGAAGAAAACAAGTATCTGTTCGACCTTACATAAAGGAACAAAAGGAGCTTCAAGAGTTCATGAAACAGCCTGAATAGTTGGACGATAAGGGATTTATCCAACCGATTACTTCCCATTGGGGTTCTAAAATATTGTTTGCACAAATGGATGATGATGTTTTATGCTTGGGTTTTGATTACCAGAATGTTGAACAAGATGACATTGAAGATAATGTATCATCATCCACATATTAACGCTCTATTTTACTATTTGAGAATATATTATGTTTTATGTACTAATGAGTTGAGATAATGTTATAATCAAATGATATTTCATCCTTATGATATGTTAAGGTCATCTTTCTGTATTAGGTATTACCTATTTGAGTTTATTGTACTTCTATTTCTGTTGAAAAACACACCAGAATTGATTATGGCCTTCTTGAACATAATCATCCATCTGTACCTGGATCAGTGTGTGGTAGTGTTTGTGGTTGAAATATTGGTTCACTTTAGGACTTTTTAAAATCATGTTACACATCATGACACCATCTTGAGTACATTGAGAGGGCATTTTATATTCTCCAATATATTTATGTGTTAGTTTTGGTTGGATCAGGTACGCTTATGTGGTCACGTAAACTCAAGGAAGGGTGTGTTAGTGGACCCAAATAAGGTTTAGATAGTGGGTTCTAAAGAGAATCCAAATAATGATCTCCATATCCATAGATTTTATTGGTCATCTATATATTATCAGATATTAATGTAGGACATTTCCCAATTGGGAGAACTACTTTTGGGATTAACCAAAAATGGGATAGATTTTGAATTCTCATGGATCATGTGAGAATTCATTTCAGGAGATAAAAATACACTTGCCTATAGCACAAATCGTAATCTTAACTGACCTAAGTTAGTAGTATATGTATTTTTGTGATTCTTTTAGAATAGGTCATGGAGCATTGATAATTTAGGGAGATCGAGTTGTGGCATACGATTCTCATCAGTTGAGGCCTCAGGAGTGGAACTAGCTTATACATGACCAAAACAAATCAATAATTTTTAATCATTTATAGTCTCGGACGCATTAGATTTTGGGTGAGAATTTTACTATGTTTATTGATCAGAAGAGAATTATGTATATCTTATACCAAATATATTTCAATCAATGGTAGTGGAGATGGGTTGTTTATATGAAATCACATGATTTTGATATTGAATATATGCCCGAGAAGTGGAATAGTGTTGCTAATTCTTTATGAATGAATACCCATAATCATGCTATTCAAGTTTCTAGTGCTATGTAGGATATGATGATTATACTGGGAAAGATTCATATTGTAGTTCAGGAGTGTAAATAGGAGATGAATCTAAAATCTATTTCAGTAGAGTACTCTCATTTGAGGTGGAATAATGATAAAAAAATATGAGGATATACAGTTTTTGGCTATGAGATAAATCCTTGAAGGTTAGGAGTCACCTTATAATGGGACAATATATGATGATGAGATCCTCTATGGAAGGAATAGTTTTATTTTTCCTACCAACATGTGAGAGGTGTTAACCCATGACTTACATGCCCCGATGTGGGTGAAATATCTTTTTGTTACCAATATATATCGTGATATATAATTACAGTTTTGGTGTTTGAGCATGAAAAATGTGATATTATGGTTTGTGAGATGATGTTACACTTGTCATCATGTGAAGTCTGAGCATCAAAGTCCCAATGGTTTGATATAACCATTCACCATTCCCAAATGGATGTTGTATGATGTGTCCATGGGAATTATGGTGGGTCCCCTGAGAAAACCACAGAATAGTGATTATATCTATATTATTATGACCATTTGAAGATGGAATTTAATTTCACGAATATATGGGAGTCTTTAAAAGTGGAACCCTTTGGAGGCTTCTACATTTGGGAAATAATATGTCTTTATAGGGTGTGAAAGACAATTTTTTGACACCAGAACTCATGTTTTACTTCACTCTTCTTGAAGGTATTGTAAAGGTGTATTTATAAATAGATTTTATTGAGTAAAAATTTTAAATCATATAAAAATGTGTTGTTTTAATATACTATATATTTTCTTGAGTAAATTTTAAAAGAATGTGTTCTTGATTTTGGTTGGTCTATAATGAAATGCCTGGCTGTAGTAGGTTTATCCAATAACTACACATATTATGAAACTATACAAAGTATTATATGAGTCTCTATATATAAATCCATTTAGATCACAACTATGAAGGACTGAGGTTGTTGAGTATGAGATGTTGGTATCAAGTCTCATGAAGGATATGTAGGATTAGGTAAAACTAATTAAGAATTATATGGATATGGATCATACTGGATAGAAGATGAAATATAATAATTGTCAAAGAAACATTTAGTTTTTTGGGGGTGGTCATTTATTCCATTTAGTGTTACCATGATTGGGTAAACATAGGATATGGATACATGGAAAGTAGGACCCTTGGTTTGTTGGACCATTTTTGAGTGTGGAGAGAATCAGGCCGATGTAATTCCAATTAGTACTTCCACAGAGATACAATCCTATGCATTTTTTCTATGTGTCACAACTTCAGTGGTTTAAACCCATCCCATCAGTTGGGATTTATGTGTATAATGTTAAGACTAAGTTATATGAATCTACTGAGGAGAATTAAATACATTTTTTAGTTCTATATGAGAAGGTATTGTAGGGAAAGGTGATGAAAATAGTTTATGGATGATGGAAACATGGTTGTGTTCAAGAGGAAACATGGAAGATAAAGTGGAAGATATGAGGGAACACTGATATAAGCTTTATGAATTGAAATATTATAGATTATTGAGATTATAGATGGATGAATAAATATTATATGGTGGGAGATTTTAAATCTCCATTCCTTTCTATAGATTTCTCATGTTAATTTACATGTAATCTTATTCACTATGTAGAGGGATTTTAGTTTCGGTTTTACTGTGGGGTGTGTATGGGTGAAAATGTTGGAAATAATTGTAGAATGATGGTAGTGCACAATTTGTGAATGGTTTTCCTAAACAATTCACCCTTTTCCAGCAAACAATGCAACCTTGGACAGTGAGGGTTTTCATGGAAAGCATAGAACTTGTCAAAAAAATGACCTAAATGGAGAAACCATGAACCCCCCTTAGAAGATGTGTATGGATATGGTGAAATGATAAGGGAAATTGTGTTCCTTGAACAATAAACCATGCATATAGTATTTTAATCCCCCAAAAAGTAGTTCTAAAATTTTATGATCCACTAATTTGAAGCCTATTAATCCCTAACTCAATGTATACTTACTTTCAATTATTTCATAGCAACTCAGATATATTCCAAGCCTTTCCAACATCCATTTATAGGGAATATAATGGTAGATTAATGAAATTAACTTCTTTTAAAAGGATCATATCCCGTGCGGTTTAATTAATGTTTCATTTCACTACCTCATCATTTAGAGGAATGTTATCCTCTATTTAGTTAGATAAAGATGAAGTATTGAAAGATCTAGATCTTGGATTGTGGGATCTTAGTTTTTCTATCTTGAATTAGGATTTTGGATCCTGAACATGATCTTCACTGATTTCTTCATTGACCCAGTGCAATTCCGGGATTCCTGTTAGGTAATCCCTCATCAAGAAATTTATATAGGTGGCCAATAATTCATATCCCAATTTCTTGATTTCAATTAAATATATGTAATTCTGGAATTAATTTCGGATGATTCGATATTGAGTTCTTGATTGAATTGATTAATTTGGATTATTTATTAATAATAAATATTGAATAGGGGATAATTAATAGGTGAGTTATTTACCATAATATAGAATTTATATTTGGGAATAATTAATTTTGATTTAATTATTAAAATATATAGATTTTGTATTGGAGATAAATGATTATTGAACTTATTATAAGTCATCTATATTACTGATTTGAGATAATTAACTGTTGAGTTAATTATGGGATATTGGAAATTCTTACATGAGATAATTAATGATTTAATTACTTATGTATATTGAGATTATTGATTTCAGGATATTATGTATTGAATTAATTGTTGAGATGTTGTTGATATGAAACTATGATAATTAATTAATAAATTAATTATGATACATGGGAATTGTGAATCGATAAATTATTTTCCAAATTAATTAAAATAAATAGTTTTGTTTTCAAAATATTTGGAATTTTATTAAATAATTTGTGAATTAATTAATGGGATAGATGTGATTAAATAACTGGTGAATTAATTAATGGGATTATTAGAAATTTTAACTGAAATGGTGAATGGTAATAGTGAAATTGTTATGTTATTTGAGACACATAATTGTAACAATATCATTCATCCATGAATTGATAAAACTAATGGTATAAATGGAAATGTTTTTTGAATTCCAAAAATGAATAGTATATATGGATTTAATGTGTGAATTTAGACAATGAATGGTAAAAATGGAATTCATATGGGAATTGAGATGATGAAAGGTGGAAATAGAATTTAGAGATATGATATTCCTTGAGTATTTTCAAGACTGAAAAATTGGAAAAACATTATATTTAATTTTTGGGTGTCCTCTAGAACCGTAGGGTTTATGCGGATAATATATTATAGTTGATAATGTGGTAACTATTTATTTTTTCACTTTATATAAAAATGTTGCCATTTATTACACATTTAAACAATATTTATTACCTAATATTTCTCTTAATACAACTCGGATGGTAAATAGGTCTAGTGTCATGGAAAATTAGGAACATTACATAACAACATAAAACATGAAATACAATATCTTTATTGAAATCTTATTTTACTTTAGCATAACATTACTTCGTACATAACACTGCCTGGGATAACATGAAGGCATATATAAGTTATGGGTGGGCTATAAAGAACAATAAATCTATAATAATGGATAAAATGAATATAATTATACATATTATATGGGGCATAACAATGAGGAATCAAGAGACGTGAATATAATTGCATCATATAACTAGATAATTATAACATGAAAATGTAGAAAAAACTGAAAACAAGTAATCATAAAAAAATTAGTTAAACTCACATCCCAACATGTTTGAAAAATTACCATATATAAATCCTGTAAAACTGTTACCCATCATGATTTATCCTGATACTAAACATTATCCCATCCATTAGAGATCAATCTGGGCCCACCCTTCAATCTCATGCTTATTTTCCCCACATAGATA
This sequence comes from Viscum album, assembly GCA_963277665.1. Classification (NCBI taxonomy): domain Eukaryota; kingdom Viridiplantae; phylum Streptophyta; class Magnoliopsida; order Santalales; family Viscaceae; genus Viscum; species Viscum album. Next base: position 692,467,001 of record OY728122.1, read on the forward strand.
ATATAACATGTATTCAATCAATAGAATAATTTATTCCATTATCATTAATTGTGGAATACATACATTTATGTTTTAAATGAACAATTATAGGTGAATAAAGGTGAATAACTTTTTTAAAAATCGATATGGTTTTCACTACATGATGATTTTGGCATAGAAACTCGCGTTGCAATTTCGGCAGCCTAACGATATCATATAGAAATTATTAAAATGGTTTGATGAGAGAGAAATTGGTATATCATAATTTATTCATGAAATTTAAAATATAGTGATCATAGTACATAATATACCAATATATGAAATGGAATTTGAGATGCATTATATTAAATAAGTGTTGTATTGGTAATGGGGAGAGAAAAATCATTTATAAAATTTTGACATGGTAATAGGTGTATATAATGGATCAAGTATTGAATAATTATAGTAGAAAGAAGAAATAATTATTTATAAACCAATGGGATTATGTAGGAACATATCCCAACATTTTAAAATTTAAATTAAAAGCCATATCACAATAGGAGTGTTTGATAAAAGGGTAAACTGAAAGATCCCATACATTGATATGTGACTCCAATGGATTGGGAGTGGATTCGTGGGAGTTTGGGGGTACCTTAAGATAACTATAGGGAGTAAGGGTAAAAGGTAGGTAAATAATCAATGTGTTTCAGAGAATATAAATTTGATATTGGGTGTGTTTATATAGGAATGGAGTCATGTTTCTTTACTATTTTGGTTTTGGACTCATCACAAATAAATATTCAATATGAAAAAAAATTCCATGGAGTTTTCCCATAGTTTATGCAATAGTAGGGTGGGATAAATTATTTTATATTGATATGGTTTGAATATATGAATATATTCCCATTCTTATTTGTTGGTGATTCTTATATTCAAGGAAAATATTTGAATATCATTATATATATTATTTGTTTTGGATGATTAATGAATGCATTATTAAATAAATAAAATGAACATAAAATATAATTATTTTAATGAAAAGTCATATAATTTTCCTTTTATTAATTTTATATTTTTTATTACATCAGTATTCGGTCATTATGATGTCATTAAACAAACAATATATTTATATAGTTTTTCATTTTCACCCAAAACATAGACTCTCTCTAAAAATTATGGAAAATTCACAATTGGTTATCATGGATTTCCAGATTCCTAAAATTATATTAATTTTATCCAAATATGTTTCTAAATATGTGAATTTTCACTTAAATAATAATAACCAACAATTATTGAAAATTTACGAGTTTTGACAAAAAATAGGTTTTAAACCACAATAAAAATAAAATTTGACATCATGAAAATTAAAGGATAATTTATATTTTATAATATTAATTTGATAAAAATATATTATTATATTATTTATTACTTCATAAAATACATTAATTCATAAAAAATATAATTTTTAATTCAATTTGTATGTTAACCGAAAATATATTGACCAAGTAACAACAATAAAATTGAAGTATTTTCATTATTATTTACAATGATAATGTAAATAATCATAATGATAAGGCTTCGTTACATATGCATTTATTACAGAAACTTGCACACTATTTTTATGGTGTGAGATGATGGGCCATTCATGTGGTCATTTGATGAACATGGTAAGGGATGTAATCTCGATGGGCATGAACTTCTCCAAAAAATTGTTTCTAACAAGCTTAAGTTATTGGATCCTTGAATGTGTATGGTCTAGGGAAAGGAACATTAATTATATCTCCATTATAATATCTGATAAATTTCCATCATAGGTATTGATCTTATTTTTTGAGTCCATCAGTTTCTTTATATGTGAAAAAATGATTTTTAAAACCCTATATTGAAGACTATATTATCAATAGTAATTTTACCTAAATTTAATTTATATATATATATATATATATATATATTAAGAAAATAATTTTGTGTGTCTTCTATGTCCAAAATAAATTTAATTGAATAATAAGTTGGTAATTTTATTCATAATAGTTTGTGTTGTTACAACCTCCCCCCCTTGTGAAATTTCTCCCCCGAAATTTACTTTTCCAACACTAAAAACGTTTGGTGTAAATTTGGTTCATAACCTAATCTGGTTCCCACATTTCTTCTTCAATATTTTTGTTTCTTAAGAACACCACGATAAGGGGAATTGCCTTATTTCATTGAAATTTTTCTCTATTATCTAATATCATCACTAGGTTCATATCATATGACAGTGTATTCACCAACAGTACCACCTTTTGATTGTGTACATTTTATGGGAATGGGATGAAATTCATTATATGTGATACATAGAATACATCATTCACTTGAAATAGGTTTCGTGGGAGTGCTACTTGATAGAACCCTACTCGACTATGATCAAGGATCTCAAATAGTCCAATGTACCTGGTACAGAGCTTTCACTTCATACCAAATCTCATAAATATGTTACATATATATATTAGGAGAAATACACTGTCTCCAACATCTAACTCTATGTAACATCGATGATTTTCATCGTATCACTTTTTTTTTGACTCTGTGTAGCATTAATGTGCTTCTATATGGTCTTAGCCTTCTTCACCATTTCATTGACATTTTCCAAACCTAAATGTTTTCCTACTGACAACATAATCCCAACATTCTATTTTTTTGATCCTTTTACAATAAACGACTATATAAGGGGAAATTTGGATAATAAAATAAAAACTATAGTTGTAAGAGAACTCACCCAAAGCATGGTATTGGACCCATAAACATTGAATGTCCATTGTGAAAGCACTAAAAATGTATTCCGGTGTTTGGATTGTTTTTAATGATTGACAATTAGTTTTAGGGTGATAAGAGGTACTCAAATTTAGCTCATTCTTTTAGAGGTATTTCCAAAACATATATGTGAATATTGGATATTGATCTAACATAATATCTAGTGGTACTCTATGAAGCCTTACCAAATCTCTTATATATATCCATTCTACATGATCCAGTGAGAAATCCTCTCAAATCACAATGAAGTGTGTTTTAACTGTAATAAGATACAGAATAACCCATATAACATTGTTTCCTTGGATGTATTTGGATATTTGGAGATAAATTACAAGGTGATGTTTTCTTATTTATGCATTGGTATGGGTAATGGATTCATCATCCTCTTAGACTTATAACTCTCAGCCTTAACTTACAAACATAACATGAACATTGATGTATATTTAGTGATCCCCTTCTTCATGTTATCCCACCAATAGTTATTCTAGATATCTCAATATATATTTTGGTTTTGTGGTTGAATGATGTAATTCCAAATATGGGCATCATCCAAAATTTCATTATTTAGCTCAGGATTTTATAGAAAACATAGACTCAACCAGAATCTCACAATTCCTTCTTCATTTACAATAAAATACGAGGATTTCTATTTTATGATAGGTTCCACTTTCCTCTGGATTTAGTCATCATGTTTCTCAGAATCCTTTAGGCATTCCCAAAGATATTTTTGAGAAATAATTTGTTAATGGATTAATTATTTTTCATTCTTCATGATTCCAATGTCCATCTTCATAAAATCATTGAATATTATATCTTTTTCAATTCTCATAAATTGTATAATTTCTAGGATGTTTCAACATAATTCATATTCCACTTTGATCTATTTCCCATGATGGTTTTGAATTCAGAAGTCATAATCTTTGACGAGATCTAGATTTCTTCATTTTCCCATATTAATCTCTTTCTAGGTGGATATATATACGAGGTTTCTGTGATCCGTATATATTCCACACTTCTCCCCAAAGAGGTAATGTTGTTATATTTCCAACACAAAGATCAAATATTCAAACTCCAGATCATGTGTGGGATGGTTTTGATCTTTTTTTTACAACAACCTTTATGAATAGGCAATGAATGTGTCATTTTCATAGACACATATCCAAATCCCTTCTTTAATGCATTTCAAAAGATTATGAAAAGCTCCCCACATGTGGGTAGTGTGAGAACATGGGAAGTGATAAGCCTCATTTTCAATAACATGAATCTTTATTCACATTGATAATTCCAAAAAACATGACTCCCATATGATTTATCTTGGTATGAGGGTTTGATAATCGGGAGAAATTTATCACATATCATCAAAAATATCCAATAAAATCATGGAAGATACAGATATCTATCATAGATGTTGGAATCATCCATCCCTATAATACATTTATCTTTGAAGAATCCACAAATATTTGATTTATTTTGATTATATTCCCAATTAATGATACTTTCTTCAACTAGAGCACTTAATTAATATACATTTCATCGGGATTCTCATTCCATAAGTCTTTTTCACAGTTCATAGAGGCCCCTCATGCTCTTCCTTGGGTTTGATGTTTATTAGAATATCATCTACAACTACTAGCACAATTTTTTAAGATAATATCTAGAGAATCTATTGATCATGTAAATGAATATTTTTGGAGATTTAATTAGTCTAAATGACATCACAATGTACTCAAAATGGAAATACCTTTTAAAAATGTATTTTTGGGGATACAATACTTCATCACCCATATCTAGTAATATCTAAACTGCATATCCACCTTGGATAAGTATTGTGACCCACATAGGTGATTGAATGAGTCATCAATTAATAGAAAAGGAATATTATTCTTAATCATGATTTTATTAAGCTCATGATAATCAATGAAAAGGTGCATTGAAAAATCCATATTCTTGATGAAGAGGACTAGTGCACTCCATTGGGAAGCACATGGGAATTTAAAATAGTTATATAGATTCTCCTATAGTTTTTCCTTGTGTTGCTAAATATCCATTATATATGGTGTCTTGGATATTTTAATATCACCAGGTATAAGATTAGCCAATAATTTGACATCTATACTATGAGAAAGAAGATAAAATTCTTCAAGAAACACATAATGTAATTACCTTACAATAGGCATGTTTTCGATGTCTTTTCATTCATTTGACTCAATCATATTAGCGAGATACGTGTTCTCATAAGGTATTAATATACATGATTTAGGTGATGGTGGTGATAGAGATGCATTCTCCCCCATTAACTTTTATATAATCCAAGGACGATTCTCTGTAAGGATAGTGATTTCCCTCTCACGGTAATTTATGATGGCTAAATATAAGGAAATCCAATCCATGCCCATAATTGCATCAAATTATACCATCAGAATTCTATCATGGGACAATGTGATGTCAAATCCACATAAGGTGATATAGGTGGAGTTTTATTCATGGGATGTAATAATTTACACATTTTTCTTATTCACTGACATCTCTACACACATTATCTTTGTTGTTTTTTGAATTTCTCTAATTAAATATGTGTATATTAAAGAATGATTAGAACATTACATGATAACCCAATATTTTGCTTTCTTATTATAGTTATACTCATTAACTTTCTCAAACATATATTTAGGAATGATAAAAACTAAACACATAAGTGGTAATCCTAGGTCATTAAAAGGATAACATATAAATTACATTTATATCATTAACCTATCATTTTATAACATTTAGTCAATGTTATCTGTGATCTTCATCCTAACATATATTATAACAGTAATTTTTCCATTATTAATTATTTGAATTTACCTTATGAATTTAATAGTGTATATCCCTCGGGAGTTTCAAACCAGGCGTGCAGTAAGGTCTATTGTCGTGCACCAATTCCCATTCGATTCTAGCTCAAAGAAGTGTTTTTTGGTTTTACCCCTAGATACATAAATTCCAGATCCACATTCACATGTTCATATCCTGAATGGGATGTATTTACATGGGAAAACTCTTAACCTATTCTCACCCTAAATCTAGGACCTATTCTCTTATACATAGTTTTATCCCTAATGGATTTCACTTGGTATTTATAATCTTAATCCAAAAAAAAACTAAAACAATATTGTGATACTAACTATATCATCCCTGTTATTCATTATACATTTAATCATGATTTATTACATAAAGTTTCACATAATGAAACTCATAAGATCGAGAGGTATATTGTCTTAGGAAGTTAATAATATTATAAAAAAATAAAAAATAAAATATAACATCTTTATTTAAAAAATATTTTATATGACCACAACCTTTCTTTATACTTAACACTACATTGGATAACCTATGGAAAGACATAAGAAATGGGTGATATTTAAATTAATGTAAAGGAAAAAAATGCAATAAAATGTGGATAACAATACATGTTAGGCAAGGAAAATCAATGTGGCATAAAATATATTGAATATAAAGGTATGATATCTAATTATAATAATATCATGGAAATGTTACAACAACTTAAAGCACTACATCATAAAAAAGGTATCAAGTAAACATATTTTCCAAAAATTATGGTTAAAAGTGCCATAACGTAAACAAGTAAATATATATCCTAGCATGAAGTATCATGATACTATACATTACCCAATGAAATGGAGCTCTATTAGGGTTTACCCTTCATAATCATTTCATTCTCATGATTAAGTTTTCCATATAGATCATATAACATGGATTCATTCAACATGATCATTTATTCCAAGATCATGGAATTTTGAATACATACATGTATTCCATCAATCAAAAGGTATATTTTCATAATGGTGAGTACACATGATTAAGGAATGGGCATGGTATTGGCTACATGATGGCTTTGGCATGGAAAATCACAGTGCAATTTCATCAGCATAACGAGATCATATGGAAATTCATAAAATGGGTTAATGATATATAAATGTGTCTCCCTTATATTATACACGAAATGAAATTTTATGGGATCATGTAACATAATATCACCTCAAGTTATATATAATTTAAGATGAATAATATAAAAGAAGTTCTTTAATGGGTATGAGGACAGAGAAACTCCTTAATGAATTCCGACATGGTAACTATTGTATATAAAGTATCATGATGGATTAATTATAGTGGAAGGGAGATATAATTTCCTATAAACCAAATGGAATGAAATGGTAGTATGTATGAATATATCCCAATATATAAAAAATAATAATTAAGAAAATAAAACAAAAGGAGTACGTGATAAAATAGGATAGGGAAAGATCACTTACATGGATGTGTGGACCTATATACATGGGAGACGATTCTTGGGAGCATGGGAGTGACATTGGAGGACTCTAGGGAGTTAGTGGATGAAATGGGTTGAGCTTCCAAGAGTTTTATTGATGACTAATTTGATATGTCGTAGTATTATATATTGAGGGAGGGGGATATCCTTATTATTTTGGTTTTAGAACCTTCATAATATAATATTAATAACCACAAACCATCCCATGATTTTTCCCATGGTTCTAAAAATTTTGAGTGGCATAATTTATTTTATAATTATACGAACAAATGATATTAAAATATTCCCCATTATTAAGTGGAGGTGTATTATACTTTCAGTGAAATTATGATAAAATATTTAAATATATTATATGTTTTTGAGGATTCAGTATGGATTTATAAAAATAAATTAAAAAAATAAAAGTAAAAACATGAATTTCTCATTATATACCATTTTATTATTTATTACATCATAATTGGGTCATTTTGATATAAAAAAACACACTATATATTTATATGGTTTTAAATTTGGCAATTTTTTTGGCTCTCTTATAAAATTAGGAAAAATTAGCCATTTTATAATTTTGATGTCCTAATTTTAAAAATTATGTTCATTTTATTGAATTAATTTTATTAATATGAAATTTTCACTTTTAAATTTAAAATAGATATTTAATGAAAATTGGCGGGTTTTGACAAAATCTAATTTTTACCTTTAATAAAAATTACCTTTAAATTTATTGAATTAATATGATCATTTATATTTAAATAAATAAATTTAATAATATCATTTTATTTGAATATTTTTTTAATATCCATTAATTAATTAAAATATAATTCTCAATTGAATTTTAATATTTACCAAAATACAATTTATGCCTTAAAAACATTTAAAAAATAATAATAAATAAATGAAAGTATATTGACAATTATATAAAAGAAAATTAATATAATCATAATGATGGTGTATTTGTACATATCATTTTTTACACTAAAATATACCCTAAGAGTATCGTGTGAGATGGTGGGGATTTCACGGGGGGTTTCAGGGAACATGTTTTGGTCCCTGATCTAAATGAGCTTAAACTTCTCCCATAAACAGTTTTTCTCATGATTATGTTACTAGATCTCTTCATGGGATTGGTTATTGAAAAGTATCAGAAATTATATCTCCCTAATAAGATCTGAAAAATGGGATTCATAAGGACTGGTCGTACTATTTGAGGTCATCACATCCTTTGACACAAAAGAGTTTGTTAAAACCATGTAGTTATACTAGTCATATGATCTCTATTCAATGACTATATTATCAATGGTATTGAAAGATAATAGTAATTTAAATACAACTAGTTATAACGAAAAAATTTGTTCATGTGTATTCTATATCCATATGGATCTTAATTAAATAAAATTAGTAATTTTATTCATAATTGTCTAGGTTGTTACATGGTATTTATTTCATTATACAGCTTCATAAAATGTCATTGATTGGATAATGCTTTATAGACAGGTGGTGGTGACCTAATGGGTTGTACTCAAATACTACTAGCTCTTCTAGATCAGTACCTAAATAGATTTCATGTTTGAAGGACTTTATAAGGGAAAATGTTGTATGATAGATGGATTATTTATTACATATTAAGGATTATAGAACTAGAAATAGTTTAAACCCACACGAAAGTTTTTAGTTTATTTTCATTTTATATTATCATTAAAAAATGTAACATAAATTAGCATTAAATATCTAAGGTACTATTTTGATATTATATTTCAGGTTTTGGCCATCCTCTAATAGATCATTGGTATAGACCCCACAACCATGGGTATAGGCTATACTGAATGTTTTGGTAACTATGGGAAACTGAGGATTTAGTATATCTCCACAACCTATAACCACGGTTTTAAAAACCAAGGAAATTGGGTTTTTCCTCCAATTCATACCCATATACCAATGGTTTTAAATCCATGGGGTTTGATTTTCAAAAACATTCGGCAGTTGGTTTCGATTATGAAAACCCTCCCTCTACCACCTAGCACGTCACCACTACAGTGTCATAAATTATATATATATTGATATATGTATTTTGATAAATATATAATTATAAATCCATGGATATAAAGTGGTATCCTTTGGGAATATGTGTTCCCGTTAACATTTTTTGGGTGCCACAAAATGTTCTTTCCAATGCCATGACACAAAAAATCTATACCTAAGGTTTGGAGAACCTTTGGTATAGGTCCACAAAAAAAAATTATTCCCATTGTTTTACATAATCAATGTGTAGAATTCCTCAAAAACAACCATATACACAGGTTTTAATGTACAATGTGGGTATATGTCTCGATAATCAACCCTATACCCACAGTTTAGGCAAAACTATGGGTACATATCATGAATTACAGCCTACACACAAAGTTATTCAATAACCGTGTGTGTAGTGGGGATTATACCCACGGTTTTCCAAAACTATTAGTATATGCTCCAATATTAAACATATACCCATGATTTTGGTAGATCCATGTTAATTGGGAAGCCTATACACATTGTTTTTCAAAAAACTGAGGGAATATGCCCATTTTCCAGTAGTGTTCATATGGTACATATATTTTTTTGTTACGGTCATATCATTTGGTTGTTGGTTACTTATTTATCTTTGTTTTATTTCTATGATAAATATTGTATTGTATCCCCAAGAAAAATATTAGTCCATCACGGCATGGTAAAATCCCATGGCTTATGAAGATATGTGCTTGAGGTGATATAGTAGGGGCTATGGCCACTGGTGTGTGCACCCAGGTTTGGATGTTACAATAATCACCGAATCAAATTCTAATTTAAACTATATAACTTGGGTAGTCATCTCAATGGGGTACCCACTTGTGTCTCCTAGGTGGCATTAACACCACAACTCCCCTAATATGATCCTTTATGAAATTTCTATCACTTGGGTCTAGATCCACCAATTGAATAAATTCAAATTCCAATCCATTCTCAGGATTGTATCAATTTATTTCTATCCTCACCTGGAAAATAAAATTGATATCCGTTTTAAAATATCGAATAAGGCTCATTTTACATTTTATGTTATCTCATGTTATTACTCTAACTCTATAGAGTAATGCGTTACATAAGTAAAACCTACCCAATTATCAATCATTGGTGGGGGAGTTATGCTAACCCACAATCATCTCATCAAGCCCTCAATTATTAATTCATCTCATAACTCTACAATGGATTACATCGACCAATAATCTAATTTTATGACTCAAACCTACTCACAAGATCATAGGGTTCATGGTGAAGCTAATATATGTTCACATAATCCACATATTCTATAACACTATTTTTTCTATACATATTTCATAAAACACATTTATAACCAAGGCCTCATCCATTGTGGGGATACAATTATACCAGTACACAAGTGTCTATCATGTGTATTTTAAAATCCTTATGCCTATCTATTATCATTCATATTAATTAAAAAAATTATCTAGTTTATTGGTAAAATCTCCATTAATGTTAAGAAATGAAAAAACACATTAAAATGTATATTAATAAATGTAAATTTCAAAAGGGTGTTCCCAAGAGATCACCTATCTCAAAATGGAGTTATTCAATTTAATTACCACAGGAACACTTTTTCTCATTCTCATCCAAATCCAACAAGCCAGTTCCCATTATCAAAAAATATCTAAATCATGACAAAAATAAAAATTAATTATTTATAAACATATATAATTTACTATAAATTTTCAATATTTTTAAAATTTAATTCTAATTGTTATAATACTTATAAATTAACCGTTTTATAAATGCTCACTGAAAAATTAATCCACGTATTGTAGACCACTAATGTCATACATAAAAACCTATTCTATGAAATCTAATTATGAAATTTTATAGTATTAATAAATTTCATAATTAATATATAAATATAAAATTTCTAAAATCTCGTCGGGTGCTCATGTAAGATTGTAACTGCAATTAAATACCTACAAGTTGTCTGGAACATGCTCTGAGAAAAATCTTGAGGAAAATTATTAAAACCTAACGTTAAGTCAATATAGAAATTAAAATAATATTGGTAAAACACTAAATATATTCATGTGATGAAACAACATTATGGATACTGTGTGAACCACAAATAGATGAAGTCCATGCAATCCATGGATGAAAGTCGAAAAATAGAAATCATACCTCATATCAATGAACTTCTCTAATGTAATCATCAATGAAAACCCATCAAGAATTTGATGACATTAGTTTACAACCAATAAGAATCATGAATATAGGAATAAATAAAAAACTTACCTCATATCAATAATAAAATCTCAAAAATAACGCTTCCACATGAAAGGGAATATAAAGTATGGGAAAGAGGGTGGGATAATAGATAAAATTGAATTTGTTACTTTCCAAACCCCCTTAATAACTGAGGACCCCCAACTAATAAAAAACAACCCCTACCTAAAAATCACACTTATTAGACACTATCTTAATGATAACATTGATAACACTCGGATGGAGTTTGACAAGGGCCACCCCATCATCTATATCCCAATTCTTGGCCTGGAGGCCACTACTGAATCCTATTCAAGGAATGAATACCATATAATGTAAGGAAATCCTATTCATAACAAGATGAAAATTAATTATATTAAATGTCCATTCAGGAGGTGAATGCCATTTTCCTTCTATTTTTAGCAACATGGAAACTCCAAAATTATTCCAATATCCACCGGAACAAATGTTCCACCTATTGTTCATTTGAATTATATACACATTTGGAAACCAATTAATATATCAATCTCCATGTCACTCATTTAATCCTTATTTCAGATGATGGAATTGAGATGAACTTATTAGAGGGTGAATTTTAAAAATAAATCCTTCAACCATAGGAGAGTCTATATCACCCACACAAACCTAATTAAAAACCATGAAAATAATAATATTTTTGAAAAGAAATAACTACAAGAATAAAATATAAATATATTAAATAATGAATTATAATTTTAGAACACCAAAACATTAAATAAGGTATTGGTAAAAATGGATCAAATAATAGAAATAAATATTTACAATATTATATTAAAAATATTTTAAAAATAACTATAAATAAATAGAATCTTGAATATTGAAATAAGAAAAGTCTTTTTTCTAGGGTTTGAATGGCCCTTGTCACCCATATTTGGTTTGATTGAGTCCCATGTCTTTATCATATGTGATTCTTACCCCATTATTTACCATTGGAATTTCTTTTTTATAATATAAAATTTCAAAAATAAAAGAAAAAAATAAAAGAAGAAAATGTTAATGAAAATAAATTACATTTTTTCTATTAAATTTGATATTATTTATATTATATGTCTTAATGTTTCTACCTTTTTAAAAAAATGAATACACTAAAATTGAAATGAAATAAAATATGATCTATAATGAAGATGGTATATATACAAAAATGTGATTATTTTAAATTTCATACATTGACACGTACACTTAATTTTTCTGTTATTTCTGTCACATGTTGTCTCAATTAAATCCTCCTTAGTTTCATGTTTATAAAATAATTATTAGAAATATTTTATATAATAACCATTGAATTTTAATATTTTAACAACTGAATTAACCATAATCAATGTAACCCCACAATCGCATACATGAAAACCCTTAAAGGGCCTGACCATTTGGGATTATCTATATCGTGTTAAAATGAATTTAAAAACTATAAAATATCATAAATTTTTACATTTCAGATTATTTTATTTTAAGATATCTTGTTTTATATACATTAAATAAAAATGTTTTGACCCTTTACTTTTGAAAATAATCTATTTTAAGGTCCTTTTGTATATTATGATAATGTTTATATGTTTCATAATTGGGAATATAAAAAATTAATTTCATTATTTCCACAAAATACATATTGATTAATTTCAATTGGTAAATGGAACTGTCTACCAAAAAACAAAATATTTGGTAAAATACAATTAATTTTTTTGGTGCGATGTTATGCACAACAGGAAGCCATGATTTTAATAGAATAATTATTCCTAGAGAGGTTGAAATTGATTTAAAAAATTTACTTTATTTTCCAATATTATATCACTACTTTAACCATCAATTTGCGGGGGTATGTAGTGGAATCGTTTTGGGGATCTTATTTTTGGGCATGAGTTATTATAATTAATTATTATATAAATATTTTCAGTGATAATTGACGATATACCAAGGGATTTAAAATCTAAAAAAAATATTTTTTATTGAGGAATAAAATATTATCATGAAGATCATTAGACAATGTGGAAATTAAATCAACACATTTAGAGATGTAATAAATTTCTAAGAGGAATCTGAAATACATCCAAGTGTTTGGGTTGCGTCCTATAATATATAATCCCCAACAATAAAATTTATCTACAAAATGAATCGGTGTAGCAACATTTGATTCATTTAGTGATGGATCCTGGTTCATAATAGTGAGAAATATTTTGTATGAATGTATAGTAACCCAAATACATGTTAGGAAATAAGAAACAACATTAAAGACACTTTATAATGGATTTATTTATAGAAAATTTCCATCAACAAGATTTCATATGATTGATATTGAGAATTCTCTATTGGTTTTCCCTAGGGACAAATACCCTAATGACCACATTGGGAAAATAATAGAGGTATGCATGATCATAAACATAGATTTTAATATTATAAATGATTTTTTCATAACATGTGTAAGTATGTTTTACTAAATTACACCCATAACCATATACTTATTTATATCATGTTATCATGTTAAATAAATCACATTATAGAGATGCTCATTAGAGAATGATTCTTACACTGAAATAAAATCACATTTGTCACATGGTAACATACATGGATAAAGCCATAAAGTGGTTATTCCTTATTTATTCATTGTTCTCGTTGTATTATGGAGTTATAGTCATACAGGGGAATTGGGGAGGAGAAAACAGAAAAATAGAAAAAAACCAACCAGTGTTTGAAAAATATCTCACGTTTTAAAGAAAATAATTCAAAAATTGAGAAACGTGTTTAAATGTTTTATGGAGAATAATTTAAATTTAGAATAAAAAATATGATGATTTTTTAATGAAATTATGGTAATTTGATAATATTAAATGATATAAAATTTCATGTGACATATATTGATGACAACATACTATGATTTAAATTTAAAAATTACACATACCAAAAATCATTCACCAATATAGATCTAAAAATTAATTTGATGATAGATTGGTAGACATCCCATTCATACATTTCATATAACCTATTTATTGATGGCATAAATGGGTATATAATTATTAGTGATTTGAAATTTTAACTATTAACCTAGAATATCTACACCCTAGATCCCTCATCTTGACATATCAAAAAATATTATTGCTGATGAAATGTTTTTAATAATATAAGAAAAAAATTCATCAAAAAAATCTTTTAATCAATAAAAATATCATTCCATATTACATAGTCATAACAATTTTATGATTAAATTGTCCTACTATCATTCTAGGCTACTGAATTTGGGCCCAAATTTTGTCATCATATTGAGCCATTTATATTATCTCTGATATCATAACATTTTCTATAGATAATTTTTGTTGAAATTTTTTACATTATCAATATGAAATGTGGTGGAAAATAATGATTAATTATCCTTATAATATCTTAGATGGATACATTTTAGTGGACTACCAATTGGTTCACACTGCTAAAAAGTTTATACATTTGAGGCCAAAGAAGAACATCTTATCCAATGAATCAAAAATTTATCCAGAAGAAAAAAACTTCATCAACACATTTGAAACCTAATAATGAAATGTAAAATAAAAATTATTAATAGGATATTTTTACAATGTAATGAAAATTTCATGATTATTAACTCATTTTAAGAATACTTTTGAAGAAATGTGAGAAATGTTGTTTGAATTTTAAAATTCACAAATATACGTGGTAATGAATAATTAGGAATACCAATTAAAAAAAATAAATAATAAATTTTTTCAATTATATTGTATATTTATTTTACCTCAATATATGAATATGAAAACAACATTAATATTTATTAACTTATCATAGACCATGAATTTAATTGTTATACACACTTTAAATATTATAGTAATATATTTATCAAGACCATTATTAATATTCTGACATCAATTGATAAAAAATATAACATTTTTTTCTGACAAATTTAATAAATGCATTTTTTATAGAACCATAAATACAGTAGTATATAGTAATATAATTATTGAAAAATGTTTCTATAAAATTCATTCATAGAATCCAACAATAAAAATATATATAGATTTGGGGACACTTATTATACTCCATGTAAATATTTAATGAAAATAACATCTTATAAATATTTATTTTACATAAATTAATACATATGAAAAAAATATCCAACATTAATAGATAATAAATAAACTTTGATACTGAACCATTACCACAACATCATTAAAGATAATTATAGGCAATCAATGTATCTAAAAACTGCCAATTTAATTTTTTTAGTGACATATTTTACAAAATTGCAATGATCTGCTGAAAAATGTCATATGCCAACCTGGGTTAAATATAGTTGTAGGAAGAAATAGAATTAACAAAAGGAATTTATCTTTTAATTAACCACTATAACATTTTGATTTATTATAAAAATTAATATTACGAAATAATGATTTTCATGATTTTAGGATCCACATCTTTTGTATTTTTTAGATATTATTCTAATTCTTTTTATAAATGATTTATTAATTCTTCATGATACATCATTGAATGATTAGTATCTTTTATTTGGATAAACATATGCATCCTCATCCAACTATAATATTTTTCTGAAATTTATATATATATATTAATATTTGTATTTTTGATGAGTAAAAGTATTCATTGAAAATTTCTACCTTACAATTTATTCATACTTATCTTTTTAATTTTCTCTATGTTGATAACTTTACCCATTTATTTTCCACCTAATACATTAAATGAATCCATTTATGTCCAGAACATTCCCATTAAATAGTGTATTCAATATGAAAAATGATCTATTAGAAAATAATAATCCACTCACTAAATATTTTCTACATTATTTAAGATTTAATGTTATCATTAGATACCTTTATAATTAATCCATGAACATTCACTAGAATGAAAAATATATACCATTATAACATATTACACTAAAAATAATCTTCATTAGTCACTATGGAATATAATGAACTTATAAATAGATATGAATATCCCCAAATAGTATTTTTTTTCAAATATCTTAATAATATTTTAAATAATCACCTTGATTATTGAGTTTTCTTTCTGATGATTCTTTTTATTATTAAAAAGCATTTGATAACACTTATATATGAAATATTTTTTTTAGACTTTTTTAATTAATATTCAATGATATTTTTTGAAATAACATCTAAGGAAAATATATCAATACCATTTCATGCCCAAAAAATTACATTAAATTATAAACAAACATTTATTAATTACAAATAAATTATCACAATGATTGGGTTTTTAATATATCATAATATTAATTTATTTAAACTATATATTTTTTTCACTAAATCAGGATTTCATTCACAGTGTATTCTCAAATGTGATTCACAATTTGTATTCTCTATAAAATCATTAACAATAAATATTTTAAGACAACTTTTCTCATATTCCAATCGATAAATTTTTGGTCAATAAAAATTTTTAAGCTACATGTATGAATCCATATGTATAAAAATTCTAAAAATAGATTTGATTAATTGAGTTTAATGTATTATCCTAACTATAATTACAGTTTTTAAACAACATGATTTTAATAATATACTTGTGTAACCTAGAGTAGGTGGTTTAATTAGAGAGATTTCATATTAAAACATTTTCTCTTTAACCATAAATAATCATTTAATCTTTATCTCATATAATTGGGAAATTTTTTCAATATATCTTTCCATCAAAATTGAT
The DNA here is from genome assembly GCA_963277665.1 of Viscum album. NCBI lineage: Eukaryota > Viridiplantae > Streptophyta > Magnoliopsida > Santalales > Viscaceae > Viscum > Viscum album. The sequence goes on from OY728122.1 coordinate 692,484,051, forward strand.
ATAAAATATATATAAAGAATATATTAATCTTAAATAAAACAGGATCACATGTATTTACGATGGTTTACCATTTAAGCTGGAATCCTTGTAGCATGGACACATCGATGTGTAAGTGTACCAATGTACACAACCATTCATTATTTTGTGGAAACATTTTATTCATGGTAACATTATTCCTTATTTTATTTCTTTTATAAAAAGATCAGTCCTTGATTCATATTCACGTAAGTACAACATCTACGTATTCAAAATCGATGAAATACTTTATGGATGGATATACCATATTATATATGTTTCATTATATTTATTCTATTTAACAATATGTTGATGTAGTTACATAAATAATATATAAATTTATTGATATGATGTTGTCTCCTTCATTCCTCCTCACTACACTATAACAATGTACCCAACTATTTTTAATGAGAGTTAAATTAATTTCCATAGAATTTTGTTCAATAAAATATTTCCATCACATATAATGAATTTATATTAATTCAATTTCATGTTAACGAAATTGTCTTTCCAAATTACAATTTTTCTATTTATTTCAAGTACATCAATGATCTCAAATTAATGATAATTTCTCTCTATGAAAATAAATATGTATCGTATATTCTATGAATTATTTTCTATTTATTCTTGTAATATAATCCATATTTACAGAATATAATATACATTAATTCTTGGAATCAAAGGATTAATTTAAATTAAGTTAGCATACTATGTTTAATCAAAATGAATATATATTTTGAAGAAAATATTTTTCATTTAATGATCAAACATAGCTTGTTAAAATTTTACTATTTCATTCTAAAATAACATAATTAATATCCACGGAAATATCAAGTAAAATATTTTATAATGACTATATCCTAAATATTCCCTACAAAATTTAAGTATAGATCATTTTCACTCTCATTATTCTTAATTTAATTCCATTGAAGTTAATCTTCATTACTATATATAATATACCACATAAATATTGTTCAATGATATATCCAAAAAGAATTAATTTATATATTATATTTCATTTTCCAATATTTCAATACATCATCTTAGTAAATGTCTCAGCATTATTTACATTATAAAATATTCCTATTTATTGTTGTGTTTTCTTTAAAAAATAAAATTTTCAATTTTCCATTATATATAATCTATATTATCCATGATAATAAAACATTTTTAGCCATAAATGGTCATAAATTCTTTCTAAATATGTCATGTAAATCTCACTAATAAAATAATAACTATTTTTTATAAATAAAAAAGTTAACAAAATCATACATATCATAAATTATTGTGTATGAAATGACGGGTTTCTCCCCCACCAATGTGTATTCATGTATAGTGAAATTTTTAACATTATAAACCATCACTTATATTCCCCTATCTATAATAATTAATTTCCAATTACAATATTAAAACCTAAAACCAAAATATACTTTGTTATGGTTTTAACCAGACTATGACATAGCTCACATGTAATCAGTATCTGTTTTCAAGCCTATGAAAACATCTCCCCCACAACTTCCTCTGTATTGAGTTTCTATTTTCCTAAACAAACCCTAAAATACCAAAATAAATGCAATATTAATTGTGGAGTAACAGAAATGATGTTTCATCTTTTTATCTAACATCAAATAGGAAAATAACTATTACAAATACTGGTTCAATCATTCTAAATTTGATTAGGATTATTTAAAAAACTATATCTATCTATATGGATTTTTTATATGATACATCCATCATTATTTAAACCATTACATCCATGAATGACATTACATTCTACACTATTTCAAGATTATAATTTATCCATGAACATATATTGATATATAAATTATTGATTTAATTCAGACAATAAAAAATCATAATGATCATTTAGGTCTTTATATTTCTTATTTCACCATTAAAATTGAGAATGTTTAACAATGGGATACATCCCATTTCCATATTCAACTATATTTTCCCATGATCATAAAAAAAATCTGAATCCATAGATAATGATGAAGGTTTTAACTTACTATAGATGGGGAATTCCATTACCATAATGTTATTACATTGACAATTACCGAAATATTATATAAGAACTATATAGTAAGGATATTCTCATTACTAAATATCTATCATAATATATAACCATTATCCACAACCATTATTTTTCTTATATTCCATTTATTCATTCTAGTAAAGAAAATATGTGATTCTCAATCATTTCATTCATTATTATTCACATCCCCACATTTCAACAAGAATTATCTTCATGTTTTTATATTCTGTTATATCATTAAAAGTTATAATTTGTTTACATATTTGTTGTGATATAAAAAAGTATTATTATTATAAATTGAACATAAAAAAATCAAACACAAGACCTTATATTTCTACAAGACACTTTTAACAAATTTCCTAATCGATGACCCAGAATAAGATTTAGTGACATATTTAATAAATACATAGTGGAATTCCCACTATGGAAATTTTTTTGATGTATGTATCAATGAAAAGGTATGATATCATACATTGAGATTAAAATAGATAATAATTTATCAATTAATATGGTTACCGTTAATCATGATTTGTGTCTAGTTAATACACAACCATCCAATGAAGAAAAATAAGTTTGTAGTTTTCATATTAGATAGGAACATTCAACACTATCCATGATGAGGATATATTATTAACCTCCATTCATCGATATATAAGGGTATATATAATAAATTTATTAAGAGAAAAAAGTGATGTTAGGAATTCAAAATAAAAAAATATTGAGTTAATCAACATAGAACATGATCATATTTTCCCATAATATTAAATAATCTAGAAGATACAAAAGACTCCCAACGATCATCATTCAATATCTAATTAGGAATTACAAAAAAGATCAAATATCGTTGGAATAAAAATTGATTAAACAAAATAGAAAAATGAAATTATAGATCAAACCTCGAATATATTAGTATGAATGAATATAATTTAGTGGTGTTGAAAAGACAATGAGATTAATTATTTAATATAAACACAAAAATATAAAAATAATGCATCATCATGTATATTTTCATTGGTTTTCTAAATAATTATAATGGAAATAACACGATAATTTTTTTGAAGATAAAATTATCATGATATATATATTAATAACCACTATTGAATACTTCATTATGAATCAATATTACATTATATATATTTCGATGAAGTGGCGTGTCTATTTGGAAAAGAACATGCTATTGTATCTAATAGTGATTTAAGATTCACATATATGTTTTAGATGAGAAATCAATATTACTAAACATATAATTGATCTTTAGTATGTCCTATCACTTATATATTGTATGAAGATATAAATGAACCAAAAAAAATATATGTAATATTAATATCAGTATCTGTGTATTTTAATGGAGGTTATGGACAATATCTTCAAATTTTTATGTTCTCATGCAATAAAAACATCAACACATATAATAAAATGTACCAATATAATGAAATATTTTTTTAATGATCCATAATGTAAAGATTCAATATTTAAATGAATCATTTTATGAAATAAATCAATAGTGGATATAGTGGTTTCAATCCATTTAGAAACAAATTAAAGAAACACATTTTCCATAGATGAACAATGATGCCAATAAATTATATGGCCTATAAACTGAAGTTGTAGATGAATGTTTTCTTATAAATACATAATTCTAATATAATTATATGATTTTGAAATAATATATTGATCATACGTAGGAGCTTTGACAACCTTTAGATCCACAAATTTATTAGAGTTGTAGCCAAAAAGCTAGAACATCCACCAAACATCACTAATGGTCCTATCATATTCTATAAATATGTGTTAAGGAATTAAATCATTAATTACAAACATGTAATAAATTTATTAGTTTAATAACTAGATAATAATATTACTTATAAATAAAAAAATTGATAATTTTGGATAAAGGATAATATTTTATTAATTCCAAGATAAAAAAATAATCAATGTAATTTATAGAAAACAAATTATCGAAGTGGAATCCTAGGATCATATGGATGTAATGAAATAGAAGATCATTTATAAATTCTTGAATGATTATGTGAACTGGTATTTATAGTTTAAATTTTCTAACGATTGTATAATTTAATCTACCATAGTTTTGAATGACAATATATTCATTATTATTATATATCTAAGTCATATTTAGTTATAAGGTAGTATAAAAAACATAAATCAATTAATAAAAATCAATATACTAAATTTCATCTATGTAGATCAATTTATATTATGGGAAAATAAAATCTATTATATTATTAATTGTTTAATTGGATAATTAATAAACATCCACATATATAGAATTTGAATATCAACAGGGTTTTCATCTTGTAGAAATAACATTGCTAATAACAATTTTGTAAAAAATAAAAAAATCATTATAAATATAATATTAATTTTTTGAAATAAATATATAGCCAATAAATAAAATTAATTATTACTTAATTAAGGGTGAAATGGTTCATTATAAATATTAACAAGGAAACATGATCATTAGAATAATAACACATACACTATAATAGTAACATGATCTATAGAATAGAAAAGTTAAACATAAATACCATTTACCATAAGGATAAAAAATATAAATATTATAATTCCATATATTATATATTCAAATTATGTTACTCTATTAATGATTTTTTGAATTTTTTTAGTAATTCATATTTTATCACATATTTTAGAATCCATGTTAATTATTTTAATATATAAATATTATATGTTAATAAGTACTACATTTTTTAATTTATTTTAAATTAAAAAACTAGAAAAAATAATCAAACACTTATTTTTTGGAATTTTTATTTAAAATATAAATTTTATTGAATAGTAAAATAGTTCCAAAATTGGAAAAATATTTTATATACTATTGATGTAAAAATGATATAAATTAATATGTAATGTTTATCTAATGAAGTATCATTAATATAATAAATAATATATTAATAACATTATATTTAAATTTCAAACATTAATGATAATATCAAATGTCTAAAAAATCATTTATTCTATTAAAATCATTATTTTATTTATTTCCCTTCAGTTTTATAAACTAATAATTATATTGATTTAAGTGTTTAAATATTGTAAAAAAAATATTATTAATTAAATAATATAAATTTTCTTAATGTATACCTCTATAGAAATTAGTTGCCCTCTAATAGTATTTTTTACTACCCTACCCTCTATGTATAAATATCCCCTCTCATCATTATGGAAAATAACTTTAAAAATTCATTTTATTCTAAAATATTTTCTCAATAACAATCTAATACTACTCATAATAGAAATAGAGACAATGTACCCTTACACCACTCTGATCATCTAGGGCAATAGGGCCTTAGAAATATAGAAAATATTTATAATGAAGTAACATTCATTTATCATCCATTCAATTACACTTATTCTAATCCTATTATCATATGTGATGTTCAATCTATCATCCTATCTTAACCAGTTGTCATATTTAAATTATATTTATGATATTTATATATTATATTGTATTAACATATATATGTATATATAAATTCACACTCTCTTTCTTATAACAATTTTTTTATGTTTACATGCCTACTAGGAAATTTTGAATTCCAAATTTATCACCACCTTTAGGGATATTTCATGTATCCAGTGTAATATATATATATATGTATTGAAAATTATATTATTGTAATTTAGCTAATAAATATAAAATAATGATCAAAATCACAATAATGAAATGATAAAGGGGTTAATTGAAACCAACATATCATCATTTCATTTTGACATTTATGGAACATTGATAAATATTTATTATTGGTTATAATTGATCATTATTAATATCATTTTATATATTTTCCATCATGACCTCTTTTATTATAATTATATGTTAATTATATTATACTTTTCAAAATGAAAATACAAAACGTGACATTAATTATGTTAACCCTAAACTTTTCTTATTTCTTTTTAATTCAGACCATGTCTTCCTCTCTATAACCCCGGTTATACTAAATATTTATTATTTCATTTATTATAAAGGAGCAATATATTTTTGTATAATTTTTTAGCAGTGGATATGAATTTAGTTATTTAATTGGGTTTAATTCATCATCATATTCCATTAACATATTTAAGGATTGTATTCACAAATGCTCATATTGATTATTCTTATATTGTTTCATACTCTCCACAAGACTAATGATATTATTTTTGAAGATAACAAAAATTAAATGAAAATATAATGCATTAAATATTAATTTAATGTACCAATAACATTTTTTTTATATTACTACACTAAATATATTCTCACCCGGATTATAAATATATATAGGGAAAATATAAAATTCTAAAGATATTTGGTCTTGAAGGCTCATATATCCATCCCGATGAAGCCCTACGTGATGATTGATTCATTTAGGGACACCTTCCACCATATAAAGGGGATGAATTCCTTCCTCTATCATATTTTATAGCCTAGTATCACCCCTTTTTTTCATTCTACATCCCATATTTTTTACCTCCTTTCCCAATAATCGATATTTTTTTGAATGTTACTTATCACTTTAAGGACACACCTAAAGTGGAGGTTTTGATATCATAGTTCATAGGAGAAATTAAGAATTGTTTATATGACATGGGTATCTCTTTTCATACACTATATGAATTTATTTTATTTGTTCATCATGTTTTTTTGGTTAATGGTTTTTTAAGAAAGAGTGACACATGTCCTCATGGACAGATGATATAAAATGATCAATTTTTCCATTAGTGAATTACATAGACCCTTCCTGGTCTAGTTCTCCCTGATCCTGCCATGGATGTCACTTTTCTATTATTGATTGGTCAAAAACATTTCATATGAATCAATATTTTCCTTCTATGGAACTATAGTTATGTTTTCCAGAACATATATTGCCTTCTAGAAATCCTACTATTATTCGAATTCGTGGTAATCTTGTTGGATGTTATATATACTATCATAGTTGATGAAAATTAGTATGTAATATAATATCTCATTATATTTATCTTTCATTTGTTGTAAATAATATACCAGAAGAGTGGATTATGATTGTTGTTGGGACGGAATTACACTACAATCATGTTGTTGTTTGGGAGTCTTAGATTGAAATCCCTTTGTAATGTGAAAACCTAGGAAATCTTACTACAACCTTCTAGTGATTCCATAAAGTATATCTTGAATGAAATCCATTTCATCTAGACATTTTTTTAACATCAATGTTGATGAACTGGCTAAAAAGGATGTACCCTCTACTGAATCATTCCTGGAAGTGGAAAGGACATCGAATCCAATACCAATGGATTAAGACACCATCCATGGATTGAAACATAATTGGGATTGATCTATTTTTGAAAATATGGTCCTGTGTGATCCTTGAAGTATTCAGGGCAGGATCTATTGGCTCACTGTACCCATGTATTAGTAATCCAAATACAACATCGTATACAGAGGGTGTTTCAATGGGTGATGGTAATGTTTAAGTACATGATTAAAGTGAAAAGAATAAGACATGCTCTATTGGACATGGATATTCAGAGCATGTGTTGCTTCCTAGGGAACAAGAATGGGTGATGTGGGAGAATATTCTGATTTTTTTCCTTTACTAGACTATAAATATTAATAATATTTTTTAGGGTTTGGAAGTGGAAGCTACAGTTTTGGATAATCGAGTTTCAATTTGGTATGTGATTGAAATTATAGCCCACAAATTGCGGAGAAACAATCTATAGGGAAATAGAATTTTGTTTCTTAGTCGGGACATGAGATCTCAATCTTAGTCTTGGTTGATAGTGTTGAGGGATTTCATTATACAATAATCCAAAACAATAGGATAAAGTGGGGGGATGTGAAACATGGATTCAAGGAGATGAATTAGGATTAATGGGATGAAATCAAAAGGATATTAATATTAATAACACATACCCAATATAATGGATACCATGTCATCCATCATGTTTAGAAGAGAAATAGGTAATACATTCCCACTTCGAGTGACCAGGTTACAGATGTTAGGGAACTATGATGACAAATACAATACAATATTTTTGTTAAAGATGACTCTTTACATGCTCCCGACTCTAATTTTGGGGTTCCTAATATGAAGGATGGTGACGACCTGAATGATGTATCATCATAGTAGGTAGGAAATAATTTTCTGACATGGGATTGTATCAAATAGTATGATGAAGATATGCTAGAGGAGACACTGTAGATTAATTCATCACAACAGGAAGCTAGCATGATGTATAAAATGATGATACATGTTGGTAAAAATAATGAAAATTATTGGTCGACCCATAAGTAATATATCATATGGATTTGTGGCTTAAATAGAGGATAATACTCATTGAATATCAACATCCATCCTGGGACAAGATAAACTACCATTTTTAAGATCTCATTAAGGATTTATCGGGTATTTAAGTATCCAGTCTCCCATGTAGTTTATATAGGTATATCACTTCTAGTAATCTCAAACTAGATTTTAATGATTTTTTATTTTCTTTACTTCAGACATATTTTATATTTAACTCAATAATTTTCATAATTTTTGAATTTAAAATTTTTTATAATAAAAATTACATTTTAGTTCAATATTTGAATATGATTTATATATATATTTTATATATTGTAAATTTCATTTGGAAAATGATATGATTCGATGTGTGGACAAAGAAATATTAGTCAATAAAATATATTAGATAAAAAATCTCTCATGATATCATTACGAATATACAAAATATAATAATTTATTTCTATAATGTTATACATATTCTTAATAAGTAAACATTATCGATTACAATATGATTTCTAATCATATATCCTTAACAAGGGATGTTTCATCATTATCTATGTGCCACGTCACATGTCTCATTTTTATGACTCAAATAATTATGATCCCATTATTGTGATGTTGTGATGAATATTATTCTCAACAAAGATTCATATTGATAGATTTATCCTTTTTATTCCTCCCCTTATTAGTCTTTTAAGAATCATATTCATTGCTACATGTTCATAGGTGATCACATTTTTAAAAAAATTATGAATGGAAATATGATTACCATGATTAAAAACATAAAAAATGTTTAATCATTTTTGTATATTACAAATTTAGGAAACTAATTTATCCAAAAAAAATCAATATTTATTTTGGGTGTTGTAAAAATATATATTTTTTCATTATTAATTATATAACAATCATATATAAATGGTATGGGTCTATATACATCACACGACCCAAATATAAATATATATTAACATTATATGTCAGTTATATTTTTTTGACCTTAAAGAACATTATTATATCTTTATATAGGGATAATATATTATACACATCATACGAGAGAGAAAATATCATCTTAGTTAATCATTGAAAAATGGAATATTTAGCATTATAAAAACCGTGCATTAATTATTTTAGCCTCTATATGGTTTAAGATAGGTAAAAGTTTCTGGATGGTCTCATTCTAGGCATATAGTTAACCATATATAATGAAATAAAATTTCAAACATTCACCCCTAATATGTGAATGGTAGAGTAGTATAGTCTATGTGGGGGATTTACTAGGAAATATAACACACAAAACTTCTTTTGAATTAGAATTAGTGATTACTCTTACTTAATGGGAAACCCAGAAAACATTATATTCACATTAAATCACATAGTAAAATAACCCATTATGATAGTTGATGATAGGTATGAAAATTTCATCCATATCGAGGTGATTTATCATTTAACATCATGAATATGTGTTTCAGTCTTGAAAATTCAATAAATTTCTAAAAAAAATTATATAAAAGAATATATTATATACATAATTAATCTAATTTAAAATTTTATAAATTATATACAATATAGGATAATCATATCACATATGATTATCGACCATATATGAATTTTATTCCATTTCACATTTTTTATTTTCTAAATATCATTGCATCACAATATAATTGTAGACATATCCCAATATACTTAATAGATAAATCCACCCACACAAATATTTTATGGGTAACAACAATGAAGAATAAATATTTAAATAATAGTCAAATATGGATTTATAAAATACATATTTAACTCTTGAAAATTGTAATAAAAAATCAATATTTAAAAAAATATAAATTAATAATTTATAAAAAATTTATTATAAACTTATACTCTTTACAAGATAATCAATATCATTGTAAATTTCTATACATACTTTTAACAGAGACAATTTATTGTGGAAAATTTATATATAAATTTATATATTAATAATATTTTGTAAACAAATGTGATATAGTTGTTTTAGGATATCAAAAAACATTACAAATCAATTAAAATTGTGTAGGCATTTATTTATTATACCTTTATGTTTTAAATAACTAATCATAGTCAAACTGAACTCATAACCAATATAATATAAAATAAATAATCTCATTGATAAAAATTATTTTATTTATATATTATACTTATTTTTTTGGTGAAATTTTTTAAAAAATTAAATATTATTATTTAAAAAATATTCTATCATGCATCTTATAGTATCCATTGGACATAGAAAAATACCATGATAAATAGATTTTATTCATTAAAAAATGCAATTATTTGGTTGTGGGAACTCTTTCAGTGGAATTATAAAAAATATAAATGATCTATTTTATTTTTGTTAAACTCACATTTCCCTAATGATTTTTTTTAAAATGTAATATAATTAGATCAATTTAAACCTTGGGTATAAGTATCATCTACTTACTAAAATATATATATTATTTATAGACTAATTTTTTTTATGAAAACAGTCCAAAATTTGACAACACCCATTCTTAATTATGATCCTATTTAATATTTTTTGAATCATATTTCACCCCTGTTAATAATAAAAAATTAATAATCAATGATTTTAACGATATTTCTAATCCATTAAAATAATTGCTTTTATTGTTCTGAAATAGTATACACATTGACTGTATATGTATAATATACCTACAATATTATATAACCTTACTAATATTAAAAGTATGCTTTTTAACAAGAATACAAAATGTTTAATCCATTAAATTTATCATGAAACTCATTTTCTATTCCATGATAATACTCCTCTATTAAATAAGTTCTCCATAATGTGAGAACAACCCCTCCTTCCAGACATCTTTCTTTGGTTTCAATTACCTAGGATGACTATTTGTTCTCTAAAATATTCTTACATGAACATGAAAATTTACATTATGAACCATAATCACCACACTATATCATGGACTTACTTTTTCATTCTATGTAATACACATCATATTTAGTGTAATATACCATAAATATTGAATAAGTGTATTAATTCAAATAATGTCTACGATATGCAACCCTGAGATGAAATAAATAGTGATTATTTTACTATTATAACCAAGGTGATAAATTATTGGGTATGAATGGGATTTATTATATGATGAAATTTACTTAATGTTTCTAAAAAAATATTTTATTTTTTAATTCTTCAAAAATAATAACAATGTTTTTTTTAAAGATAATTTATTCTTCAAGGTTAATTTTTTCTTAAAAAACGAGGTTTTATTTATTTTTTATGAGATAAGAAAATTATTAAATTAAACAAATTTTATAAATATTATTTCATAAAATAAATATAAATTTTAATAATTATATAAAAATGATCTTCCTGTAAATTTTTTAGAATTTTAGGAAAGGATTTATTTTTACTGAAATTTGTAAAATAATATTTTTATTGAAAATTCATTTCTATTTAATGTGTTTAAATATATTAAATATACATTAGAATAGTTATAATTTTTTTACATTCATTAAAATTTATTATTATCCAATTATGGGCTTTTATTCTAATTTTATGAATTATTTATTTTCAATATATTTATACACCTAAATATAAATTCTCTAAAAAAGTTTTTCATTGCATTGTGGAAGGTAAATTTTAAAATAAAATATTATTAATACTTTTTTTAAATTATTTAACATTGATTACATATTATTATTTAGGATGTATGATTTTTTCAAATATTAACCTTTTATATTATTAATTCTGAATTTTAACCATTGTAATTTTTTCTACCATAATAACGTGATAATTAATATTTAGTGGTAAAAAAGAACATGATGGAGGAGAGAAAATGTCATCATAAATCGACTAAATTTTATTTTATGATTCTATTTAATGTATACTCATAAAAAATTTGGTAATATGACCCTTCAATACCAATTGGATGTTATTATGACCTTTATAAAATTTAATGGAATGAAAATTCAATAATGTCACATTCTTTTTTTAATAAAAACAATATTTTTAACATGGGAAGATATTTTAGATATGTTTAGTTATAATGAGTTGTTTAAGAAAAATTATATTTATAGATATAACATATATATAATTTTTATTTGAAAAAATTATTTCATTAATTTCTTATGTAATGATGACCAATTATTTATTAATTATATGAAAAATTGAAATAAAATCTATTTAAAATATTAATAGTAAATTTATTTAACAGAATTAATTTGATCCAAAAATTTTATATATAAATATGTAACTATTGGATTATATACATTTTTATTCAAATTTTCTCTATTTCTATGATGACATTAAAATTCATGTAAAGGAATTGTCTTAAAATTGACATTATTTCTATTTTATGAAAATTATTTCTTATTAAATGATATAAAATTCATAAAATTCATATCATAATCCGTGTGATTAGGATATGTTTTAAAATAACGACATTTATCAATTTGTGGGACATTAATTCAATTATAGTAAATATCATGACCCTAAATGATTAAAATACAATATAGTCATGGTTTGTGTATAAAGGGTTCATATAAGGGTTTAAAACATAAGATAAGGGCTAAAAATAGTTAAAACATTTCATAATAATATTTCATTAGGGAATATTAACTCATAATCATTTCAAATTCATATAAAATAAATTTGGGACCACTGTAACCTCAAAAGATATTTAATATTTTGAAAAATTATGCGATTGTGCCTCCCCTATTTTATAAAATGCACAGCTTATTTTATTTTAATCTCTAATGAATCACCATTTAGTTCAATGAATACATACTTAAATAAATTCCAAATTTACTATCTCATTTTTTATATTACATATTTTTATATTTATAATAATCATAGAGTACATATGTTATTGAACATTCCAAAGCAGAGAAATAGTTTTTATCCACATGTAATTATTTTATGCCATCTTCCACATCCTTAAAACAATCTCCCACAATGACATGATAATTAAATAAATATAAAATATATTATCATAATTATATCTTATTTTCATAACCTATATTATTCTCCATCCCCCATAAAATGGTAATGTAATCTATTGTTCATGAGTACATCGAACTACTCGCTCGGGATGCAATGTAATTCATTATATAATAAAACTGCTTAAGAGTAGTTATAATTATGTATTTAATTTAATATTATTATATTATTCAATATTTTAGCCTCATAAAATTATAATATACAATTTATTTTCTTATCAATCCGTTATCTAATAATGATGACACTATCCATTCATTTTTGTGGACTACCACCATCACAGAGCGATGTGATTCTTTTTTTATCCTCACAACACAGATATAATAAATAAATATATATGTCTAAATAATTTTTATTGGTTTTTTGATATTTTTATTATTACAAAATTTTAAAATAATTCTTATCCTCTTTCATAGTAATCATTGAAAAATAGAAACGTTACTCATGCAGACATAAAGCCTAAGGTCTTTAGGATTTCAAGGTAGTATATATTTCATAACCATCTCTCTTGATTTGTTTTAAAATAATAATTCATGTTAAAAAATTATAATTATTCAATTTTTATATTATATTTGATTTAATCTTGTCCTATTTTAACGTAATTAGCTTTATGATTTAGTTTATTTCTAAAGAATCAATTATAATCAAATGTTCTGACGTAAATTTAATTGATTAAATAATAAAATGCGACATGGTAAGAGAAAAAATAAAATGAATAATAAAGAAGAGAAATTTTATTATGAAAATAAATAAATGTCCTATGTTTGTTAATTTAAGATAAATATTGTATGCGTTGAGTTAGTTTAAAGGTAATATACATTCTATAAATTTTCTATTTTTACATAAATATTGACAATATATTTTACCAACCCCATATTTATTATATGGTTTTTGGATTATATTATATGATTTAATTTTTCAATAAAATAAAAAAATCATTCCCTTTTGTTATGTTAATTTTTTATTGATAAATTTATTTTAATGGAAGGGGATATATAAATTTCAATTATCATTCATATGGGTGAAAAAATATATTTTTTACAATAATGGTGAAAAATTAGTCATTTTTATAACATGATTATGTTTTGGTAAATGTGATTTTCTTATGAGGATGGGTTATCTATTAAAAACTATGAATAGGTGATCCAGTTATACCCCTCTATGGAATTGGTAATGGTTTATAGTTAACTGATTATGATTATCTTAAGATATGATGAGAATATGTTGTGATGGTTATTATAATTATAATTATTATAGTTATATTATGTGTTACTATGATGGTTATTATATGTGAAATTTTGAAGATTATTATATTTTTAAGGTTTATTTTCAAGTGATTCCCCATGTTACTTACTTGATTTATCTATTATTTCTATGAGATTTAAGGGAAATATTAAAATTTTCCATGGTAAAGTAATGTATATAATACTTCATATGATTGATCAATATGACTTTTTAAAAATATTTTCATGATTTTTCATGATTTATAATAAATGTATATTAGATTTATTTTTTTGACATTATCATATCTTGTAAATGTTTTATGAAATTCATCGGGAATAAAAGTTGTTATATTTGGAATGAAACTATTTACTTTGTTTAAAAATTATAATTTTTAAACATTAAATTTTTATAAGAAATCATATATTAATTATTTATTTTAATTATAACCGTTAGTAATATTTTCCTATCATAACACTTGTTAATAGGTTTTTAATGGTTGTGCAGGGATAATAATGGATTTAATATGAAAATTGTGATCATATTTCATGAAAAGAAAAACTATTACTTCTTAAATGTTTGGTTTTGTGGAAAATATTTATACTAGATAGAAGGGTATATTTTGAATTATAATTGTTTTTATGTATCTTTTAACAACTAACCCTATAAAAGAATAATCCTAAAATATCTTTTCGAATATAAGAAATTTAATCATAGTTTATGGTCGGTTTATTATGTAATGTATAAAGTTGTGTATGTAATGAAGGTTTCAGGGTAGGATTTCGATATAATTATAGATTTGGATATTTTCAAGTGAGATAATAATTATAGTCATGGATACCATAATGTATTTATATGTTTGAGGTTGCTAATTTGTGCAATGTTTTTGAATCCCCTTTTTAGATTTTAGTATATTATATATTAAGGTGATTGTTTATATATTTTTATGATTTATATTCAATTGTAGTTTATGTTAGCTTTATGTAATACATGAAATATTAGTTAAATAATAATACATTTAGATCATTTATTAATAATTTATATAGTTATTTACTTCATACATGGGGTATATGTTCATTTTTATTGATGAAATTATGAGCTATTTACAATTTTTAAATATTTAATTTATCATGTAATCAACAATGTGATTAATGAGTGATTTTAGGATTAATAGATTAATTTCATTTAAATATAAACTCTATATAATATAGAGGAACAATATGTTATATTTTTGGATTTAATTTGTGTATTTAAGGGAGAATTATATTTTGAAAGAATATGTGATTATAATATTTCATTATGGTTAATTTTTTTATTTATGGAAAGTATTATCATACCTCTAATATTAAGTGATTTTGGAATATACATTATTTCTATGGCAATTTAAGATTAGTTAATGATATTTGGAGATAAATTTTAAATCTCTATAATATCTGTGTATTATTATTACATTTATGATATTGAGGTATTATTTAATCTTATGAAGGTTTATTAAACTAGGAATTATCATACTGGTTTCTTTCCATTTTGGTTTTATTAATATATAAAAAATGTCAGAAAAAATAATTATATGTTTGTGGAATTATTTGATTTTTTAGAAGTGTATTCTAGTCCAAAAACAATAAAATTTAATATTTAATTATTTTAATTTGGAATAAATTATTATATTTGATCACTTCATTAATCAAATCAAATAAAAAAAATGAAACATGGGATTTAACTCATGTTCCTTCCTAGGTGACAATAAAAATTTTAGGACTCAATGGAAATAGAGGTATCCATATATTATATTGTAGTACATAAAATAGTATCTAGAACATATATAAATGTAAAAAATACTCCATTGGGCCTCCAAAACAAAAGAGAATTTCTTCCTGTTCAAACTCCCAAAAGAGTTTAGCAATAGGACTTTTTTTGGAAAAATAGCTGGTGTTTTGGGCACACTAATTTCGAGATACCACATAGGCCACCGTTTGGTGATAGTAAATTTATTTATCATGACGTGGATGATTTTGTTTTCAAAGACATAATCTATATATATATAGCGAATGTTTTACCACTCCATAATGTATATAGTGGGAGATCTGGCTAAAATACATTACAAGTTTTAGACATCATGCAGATTTTCCTTCCACAATATTTAATTTTATTGGGGCCTTATAATGGATGAATTTTGATTGGTTTTCTTCATAAGAGTTTTATATCAATACAATGTGGACCACCACATTGAATTTATTCCAAATTGGATGCATGGAATATATAAATTGTGTTTTTTATTCTACTTGTGTGCTTGGAATTTTGGACAACTTGGACCATATTTCTCTAACATTATCATGGGCCCTCAAAATAACAGAAAACTACAATGAAAACATATAAAATGTGAATCAAATATTTTAAGTAGTTATAAAAATTAAATTATATAATTAAATATGAATTTAATTTTTTTTATAATAATTACAATTTACAATAAAAATCAACATCATTTAGTGTTGGAAGTGTGAAATAAAATAGTAAATCATAGTGCGCTCAAGATTATTGTGGAAATTGATGAATGAAAAAAATTATACTTATTATATATGTATATTTTTTTATTCCTTTTAATGATATTTGAGGAATTTATTGGCTCTAGGAAAATGATTTTGAAACATAAATTTTATCTTATTACATTTATTTTTGATGAAGTCATAGTCTCATTTCCCATCAAATGTTTATAAATTATTTTAATGTTGAAGATTTCTTGAACATGTTTTATTTCCACCAATTTTATTACTAAGAATTACTCCAATTTTTTCAAATTATAAACCAATTTATGTTATATTCTGGATAAACATCATATTCCATTTTCTTAATTTTAAGTGGATGTTTTATTAAATCATATTACAATTTTTTATTTGAAAAATTTTAAAATTAAAATTACAACTCATTGATTCATATCCCATGTTTATATTGTCAAGATGTAATTTATTAGACGGTGTGTATTATCATGAGATTTTAAAAGAAAATTGTGTTTGTTAACATGTAGGACTGAAAAAACCATTCATAAAATATATATAATGTTTTAATCTATAAAATTTTGTTGATTAAACCTTTTGAAATTAGAACTTAATTTATTTAAATTCACTTTATTAGTCAAATATATAGATTCATACAAAATGCTTTTGAGATGATTTTTATGAGTAAAAATAAAATTAATTTCTAAAAATTCGAAAACATAATATTAAATTAAAAAAATATTATTAATGTAATCAACATATTAAAGAAATATTGTGGTTTAATTGTTATAATTCTTTTAAATGTTTAATTTTCCAATGATTAGTAAAAAATATTTTTTTATTTAAAATTATGTTTTATTTTAATGTAATAAAAAATAAATTTTTTCAATAATTTTTTAATATTTCTAATTTTATTTAAAACCATCCAATTATTGTTATTGAAATTAATTTTAGACATGAATTTAGTATTATATTTTTTTATATTTTTTTTACTTTTTTAATAAAATGATTTCTGTGACGTTTTTCAATTTAAATTTAAATTACATTTTTCCAAATTTGAGTTTCAAATTTTAAAAAATGGATTAAATATTTTTAATCTTAAGTTCCAATATTATTATTCAGGACTCCTTTAATTTAGTCAACAAGAATATTTACCATAGTATTTTTTTACCATTTTAAGGGTAAAATTGAAAAATTAGTAGAATAATTTAATATGACATAGACAAGAGAATAACCAAAAATGTTTCATTATTATTATGTGATGGGGTTGTTTCGTCCAAAATCACCCAATAATATGTTATATGAATTATATTTAGAATTTGGATTTGACTCTGACATATATAAAATCTTATGTAAGGATAATAAAATATTCCACACACTTGTTTTTTTAAAATTTTATAATTCTACAATGGGAAAAATAGAAGACGTAATTAGTCATAAATAATCAATTTAAATATAAATGATTTCTATTAATAATTTTATGTTTTATAAAATATGGGTTAAAAAATAATTACCTTAAATTCTTACCCCCTTATGCGTTAATTATTCAATTAATGAAAAATAAAATACTAGATATTAAAATATGAAAATTAATATAATAAGAGAGAAGTAATTTTAATAATGAATTTAATGGCTAATAATTATTTTTTTCATGTATTATTGGTTTACTTATAATTTAATATGGTTTCCATATGTTATTAAATTTATATTAAATGAGTAGTTAAAATATTACCGTTATACATATTTTATGGAAAAAATAATTCATTAAATGATATGAAATTCATTAAAATATTTCCTTCACAAAAAATCCTTAAGATATGCTTTCAAATATCAACCATTGACCATTTATGGGATGTTTTTTATCTATTTATAGTAATTATCATGACCCTTAAATAGTAAAAAACCGTATTGTCACTATAATTATAAGAATGGTTAAGGGGGGAAAGAAATGATAACTGTAGAAAAATAGGAAAAATGTTACCAAATTTAATTGGATGAAATTATATCATATCATCTTTATAATTTTTCCAAATATAATCAATTTGGTACCATTTCAGTAATAATTTTATTGTATATTAATTTAGTTTTTATAAAATTCAATGAGTTTCATTCCACTTTATTATAAAAGAGAAGTTCATATTATCATTAATTCATAACTACTGTCACCCACAGTTTTTATATATAAAATGAATGAATAACTGAGTCCCCAAAAAACACCACTTTGTTATAACCTAGCTTGTTAAAATATATTTACCACCTATGTGGTTTGAATTTCGATAAATTGGCCTACACAGTTTAATTTAGTAAGATATTTCGAGTACGATACGATCAATGTAACATTTTGGTGAATAGTAAATTGATCCTTATGAACAGTAATGTATCCCTATGAATAGAAATATGACACTTATGAATAGTAACAACACCCATGAAGGGATAAATAAATCATAGACACCTTATAAATGAAATTGAGTATATTTGAATTTAATTATCTAGTGTCAGAATCTTTGTGTGTAAAAAATATTCAATAAATATTTTAAATAAACAAATTGAGAGAAATGACAATTCATTATCAAAAAAATTCATTCCAAAATAAATATTTCCTTTTCATAAAATTAGAGGATAATTTAATAATACGTTAGTTAATTTTAGAATGTTTTATAAAATCAGTTTTAAATTTAAATATACAATTTCAAGTAAATAATTATTAATTAAAATTTCACTTATTTAGATTTTTTTTGATAAAATGTGGTTCATATTTGAATTTCACACATCAATAAATGGTTATGGATAATTTTTGGGATTTTTCTGAAATACATGAATTTTTGATGAATAGTGAAATTTGATAATTAAAAAAATATGATAAAATAATTCAATTTTGGCATCATCCTTGAGCCATGGATAATGTAAATGAACATTGGTTCAAACTGACATTCACTTAATTCTGTTTTTTGTCACATGAATTAACACTATGGGGTTTCTTTGGGTTAATAATAAAACAATGATAAATTAATGGGAAAACCCCCTCTCCTTCACTATAACCCCCCCTCACTCTCTCTTTTCATCACACCTCTCAAGACTTGTTCATTTTCAAAATTCTGCCCAAATATCCTCCCATGCTATTTCCATATGTCTATTAAATCTTGGTCTCATAAAAACACTAAAACATCTCCCTTATAGAGGCAAACAACGATGATTACTTCAAGATGTAAATTCAACTTTTCATTTCATTTATTTAAAATTCCATTCATTTATTTTTCATTCCATTCAACATATCTTCCAAATATTGTTATAAATATATTAACATACATGTACTGGAATTTTTTCATTATAAAGTTATAATTCTTCATCAAATCTCCATTTCCCATTCTTTTATACTAGAAATGAAAACACCAACTGAGATGTGATAATTTATCACATTCAAGGATGATGGGTTTTTAATTTCTATTAATATCTTCAATTATTGTCATGAAACAATTTTTATGGCCGAAACAGATAGTAATATATGTATTAAAACTTATTTATGGGTTTTAAATCATCCTTACGCAAAATATTAATTTATAAATCAGAATAATATCGTAGTGATCAAGAACCACAAATTAACTCGAATAATTTTTATTAATGTTTTGTATATAATGATTCATCTTAACTTATAATAACCAGACGAATTTTATTACCATGTAATCTTCTAGTAGTTCACTATAAACATACTTATATTTTGGACAGCCATTCACATTCATCATGTTTATTAGTACATGAATAGAAGTAAACAGATCATGAAATCTAAGGAAGAAAACAATCCAAAACAATGAAATTGAATATCATAACCCTAAAAAGGACATTAATAAAACTAATATGATTATAAATAATCAATTAAATGTTGAATATATTCTCGAATTATTAATTCAATAACTTAAATTTTATTATTCAGGTCATTTATATCATCTGGGGAACACCTTGGGACATAAGGTAATGGTTTTCTACCCGAACCACCATTTTCAATCAAGTCAGTAATATTCTATTCTTACATCAATTATACTCTTATTTATTCATATTTACTCCGCATATATTGTATTATAATTACATATAAATTTTTACCATCCAGAATCCTATTTTCATTTATAGGGAGTTATATGTTTTAAACGGATCTCTTGATAAATCATCAAAAAATATATGCCCGATTCAAGGGAATTTCTCAAATTCTTACCTATATTCAAGGGAACACTACAATCTATTTCTGGAAACCATTATTTTTATAAAATCACTAATTTTTTTATGAATAAAATATCTTACATCCCATCTAGTTTTACGCAAATATTTTTCCAAAAGAACACTTCTTCTCAAATAAAAGTGTATGCATCTCTAGAACAATTCGTTGTTTTTATAAGAGTATATTAATTTATTTAAACACTATTATTGATTCTTATTTATTATTGGGATTAATATTTTATGATAACATCTATTTTATTTAACTGAATGGTTTAGAATTTTTTTAAATATGGATGTGAAATCTTAAAACCATTCACCAATTTATTCTGAATTGTTAGTGTTTATGCTTAATGTATGTGGAATGTTAACTACATTTTATATATTGTTTTCAATATAAATATATGATTTTTTTTATGTTTTTCCCTATTGAAATTTGGAATTCATTATACTAAATAAGTTTTGGTTGGGACCCACTATATCCCCTCAGTGCATCAGTAGGTTTAATGAGACAAACTACGCCTTGGACGAGGCCTTTAAAAATGTTTATTAATGGTCTATGCATGTGGACTTGACAGTATGTTTATGATATCCCATATTATGCAGTCCCTAATTATAAAAGTAGTAATTGATAGTTCATGTGGTTATTAGACTATTAGAATACCAAGGATTATGTTTTACTATGGAATTATTTATCTTGCTTTTATTCCTTCAATATTATATTCAAGTTTAATTTTTAACGGCATGGGTTTTTGTTATTAACCATTAATAATTTTTATGTTTATGATATCTTATATTGTATTTATTTCCCTTAAGAAGGATTTGATCTCACCCATTTCTTATGTTTAATTTTCTCAGGACATGAATATGAATATTTTGAATGACTTATAGGGATATACATATAGTTATGGATGTTCCTAATAAAACATATATGTAGTTTTTAATTTCATGTTTTAATGTTGATCTTATGTATGTATCTGGATTTCCAAATCTACTAATGTACTCATTCCATTAGGATAATAATTTCTTGTAATAATGAAAATGTATTGTTATAAGGATCCAACTCCGATAAAATAGGGGTAGGCCTTCAGATATCTCAAAACATTTTTTTCGTCTAATGAAAACCCAAAATCCCTCCAAAAAATGTTACCATGTTCTAGAGGAATTATTTTAGGCAGCTTATGAATATGATATTTTTTAATGTATTATGAATATGATAATTTCAAATGATGTGTTATAGTTTTTAATCAAATATTTTGGTCTTATTTTTTTGTCGACCACAATAAAATTTTCTTTAAATATAATGCTAAAAAAACACATGTATCACACATATACTCTGATGTTATTATATTATTATAAATACCAATATTCATCTCCAAACATCATAAAATGGTTATTGAATCCATTTTCCATGTATATGGCAGATAATCGAATCATGAACAGATAGAATTTTTTTTGAAAACCAACTATAATGGATGTTTATAATGATAGTTACAATTTATATATATGTTTTTTATTAATGATTTATTTACCATTATGAAAAATAATATATTATTTATATTTTTAAATTTATATTCAATGAAAAATGATAATGTCGTTCATATGTACATGTGAAATACCACCTGCATGAAACAATACATTGTTTTCACCCACACATCACATAGATAATATTTGTAATTTTATTTAAATAAAAAATGTGGTATTAGTTATTTACTTCACATTATTTAAATGAAAAATAAATCTTACATTATTTCTTCAATAATCGTTTAAAAATATAAATTTTACTCATACGTATGTATGCCCAAACGTTTTTATGATTTTAAAATATATCATTTTTTAAAATGAATGATCATTATTAGATCTAAAATTTTAATTTATTTAAAAAATTTATTATTGTCTCATTATTATTGTTCAAGATATGATTAAAATAATGACCTATATGAACATCTTAAACATACCCGATTCATTTTTGGCATACATAATGAATTTAATTGAAACATTCAATGTAATTTTAACTAATTAAAAAATTAAATAGATTATGGGAATAGAAAATATTAAAGGAATAATAAACATGAATAATATTTAAAAAAATAAATAATTTTTTAATGTTTACAATTCAGCAAGATAACAAATTTACATAATGATTCAGAATCAAGGAAAGGTTATTTATTTTCAATATACTCTTTTAATGGTTTCAAATAAAGAATAGATTTTCCATGTGTATATATTTTGAACTATTTTATGAATGTATTTATGTGGATGTATTTGATTTATGATTTACATTATATGTTTCATTTTAATTTATTTCAACTAATTTTCAAAATAAAATTTTTGTGCATTTTTTATTGCTTTATTAAATAAAAAAAGGAATGTTCTATTTAAAAATATACAATTCCAATTAATTATTCATATACCTTACCCATTAATTGATGTTAGGATTTATTTTTAATATTTATTATCATAATATCATAAAAAACCTCTATACATTTCATTTATTGAATTTTAGTTTTGAAAATTGGTATATAATGGAATGAGATATATCAATATTTGAAAATTATTTACTATGGGATAAAATAATTTTTTTTAATATAATTATGAAAATCAAATATTTAATTTTAAATGATTATTTTAGGGTTATTGGTCATTTTTTAGTGTGAGTGTTTCTTTTATAATTTTTAAATGGATGAGCCCATTATAGCACACCAATATATTGTGAAACGGGATGGAGTAAATAGATTATGTTTCTTATAATAGATAATGGAAGTATACTATGAGTATTAATCTAATTTTAACAATTATGGATATTTTATGTGTAATTTTAATGATTATTATATGTGTATTTTTTATGGTTATTATATTTTTAGTGGTGATATGAAAATGATTCCCATGTTACCTACATGATTCATCTATGATTTCAACGAGTATTTAAGGAAATAAATGATTAAATAATGTAACCCGAAATTTATTCCATTTATTAATGTTGCAATTTTTGACCGTTTGAAAAAATATATTTTGAGTTTTTCATTTTTTTGAATAGAAAAGTATTATTATTATGTTTTCCTATAATATTTGTTATTAAATTTAAAATAACATAATATGGGTAGAGAGGATGATTTATTGGGGAAACATGATTTTTTTAGAAAATGTTTATTTTTAAAAAGAATCATTTCTATAATAATTCTTGGATATGAAGTTTATTTCATTCTTTTTATGTACCATAATAATCTTTATTTATCATCAAAAATTAATAATATGTTATTCATATGATGAATATGGAAATATATGAAGAAAGGGTTAAAATTGTAATATTGTTCCATGAAATAAAATAAATTTAAATTTTCAACCATTTATTTTATATAAATATAGACATTGAATATAAGAATTCACATTGTAGTATATGGAATTATTATGTAATATTTATTAACCAACACGCTAATTCCAAAACAATTAATTTATGAATGTTAATTCTACATTAAAGGAATTATAATATTTAATGTATATGGTAAGATGCAAACATTGGGGGAATTTGGTAAACATTTATTGAACCCATTCACATTATAATTTCTACATAAATATGGATATAATTTTGTAAGTCTTGGTGAGTTTTTCTTTTTTGATCAAGAATTATTGGGGACTATGACCTCTCAATGTTAATAAATTAGTAAATCATACTGAGTGAATGGGTGGGTATTCAAATTATATCATTCATCGTGAATCTAAATAATTAATATAATTCGTCATACCTATCATGAATATCAATTTGTTTATAATGTTTCATTAAGTTATTTAACAAGTTGGATGAACTAATATTATCATTTTGTTTATTATAATATGGAATCCATGGATACCAATATGATTAGATATATTTAAAAACACATTCTATTTTCTTCAATATGACCAATGACTATTTTTTTGAAAAAATCCATTAGCCTATAACTTAAGAAGGGGATACTCACACACAAATAATATTCCTTATTTTAAAGAAAAATTTAATATTCTTCGTCAGTCATTATAGTTTAAATATTTGTTATTTTATATTACCATAATTGATCTAAATGTATTTTTTGACAATTATGGTCCAATTTTATCAATAATTGATTTTTTCTAATAGATGTGTATTATGTTTTATAAACATAATATATGAAATTTCATTATATTTTTTCCAACTAAAATGATACATATTTTAAATTTTTATTGGCCCTAAAATTTAATTTAATATTATCTTATGAATTATATGAAAGATAATTTATACATTTTAAGGAAATGGATTAATAGAGACCATATGGTAAAATTAATTTATCCCCAAAGAGACGTATGATATATTATAGACTTAAAATAATTGTATTCATATCCATGTTTCTATTCTCATAATCCCATCATATTAGTTCACTTTAAATAATTATTCATGCATCGCATCTAAAAACCCTCGATAAATGACAAACCATGGATCCTTCTTGGACAATGCACTTGTGTTTTGCCTGATGTGACTTGCATGTAATATCTTTATTTAGGAATAACATAGACCAACCGTCCTAGACTGCTAATCCTATATTGTTTTTTCTTATAAAATGGTTTTATATTCTCTAAATTGTGATGTCAAAGACACATTTGAAAATAATTGATAATATATATCAACTAATGAACCATAATAATATATAAATACCAATATTTTATTTCAATATATTAAATTTAATTGAATGTGATAAATAAGAAGGATAATATTTTAATCCAATGGGTTAATATATAGAACACTATATAAAGACAACTTTAGTTATGATTAAGCATTTATTCTGGTTACCTAACACAATAAGGACTCTTTGATGCAATATTGGTGAGATTAATTTTCATGTATTCCCCCTAAGATATCAAATGATCAATGATCACCCAGGTAACTGGAATAATTAAGGAATGACTATTTCACTCTAGTGACTTTCATTAACCTAACAAAATAATCCATCTTAATTCTATCTCTTATAAAATCCTATGTTATCCATCGTAGTAGCACTATATTTCTATTTTTGTTTTTTTTCATTTTTATTATTAATGTTTCAGAAAAAATCAATAATTAGTTTCTTAACAGAAATATTTCTTCTAATTGAATAACACCCCCTCATATTAATGTCAATTCCATTCACCCTTCATGTCTTATCAGTCATATATCACATTAAAAATGTATAGCCCCCCTATGAAGATCAGCAATTACATATTTTTTCTTGTTATTAGTTATTTGTTTCCAAAGAATCATATGTTATTTGAATGCATTCCTGTTATATCATTCTCTTATTCTTTTACAACCTCTTATATGTGAATCATTTCTAAATGTTAAAATTTTAATTCTTAGGAGGTATAAATGGGATACTATTCTTGTGTAATCCCATATGATTATTCCTAGATTGTCTGTTAATATAAAACATAAGGGTAAAATCATAGATAAATCACAAACCTAAAACCCTTACTATGAACTGATCACCAAATATTAATATTAATCTAACTATAAACCACTTAATGAAATGTTCTGATATGTAAAAACATAAAATTAATGGCCTTTGGTCATGGTTTCATGAACAAAAAAAATTAAATCTTTTGTACTTTTTGTATAATCATTAATGGCATAGATTTTATCATAGATACACCATAATAAAAACAATAGTATTAATAATTATTTTATATCCTTAAAATGGAATTATATTAACACTGTACGATCAACATTAATTAACATTCCATTCCAAATTTATTTATATAAAATTGAAATCCCTATTCACATAAATGTTTTGGAATAAAATAAATAATTAATATATGAAATTAAATAATATTTTTATTCCTCAATTTTAGATACATTGAAATCTCACTATTTTCCCAATACCTCCATCATGTAACATTCCACACCCATTAAAAAAATCCGTTATAGATGGAATCAATCTCTGTAATGGATTTCTACATGGCATTAATGTGTATCTCATAAAAACATTGTATATAATATATAATGCACTTGAAACCTTATATAAAGTTTTCTAACTACTTAATTATAAATTAATCACATTATTAAGTAGGTAACATGTGTTTTTACTAGAAATGATGTCACCAAAAAATAAAAAATAAAAAAGAGTATCAAAATGGATATTAATCTATTTTTTATAATGATTCAAAAAGATCGAAACATAAAAAAAGGGAATTAACTAAAAAATATTAAAAATATAAAAATGGGAAACTCTTTTTAAAATGTGTTAATTTTTAATGAAGTAGATTAACTATGAAAACTCAATATTAATAGTACCAAAACAATTTTTATTTTTTAAAATTTCCCATAGAATCTAAATTATATATTAATTGAATAGATAAAAATGAATTAACATACCTATACATATCAAATGAAAAACATGGAATTCATGGAAATAAATATAATAAGGTAATTACAATTGAATATAAGGATTCTGTTTTTCTTCAATAAATAACATGTTGTAAATTTTCTTCTGCAACAACTAGTGAAACAACCTTTGCTTCTAGGAACCAATAGTCAAAAACACTAATGCTACTGTCTACACCTCTATGTTGTGAAGGTGATGGTTGAAAAATATGATCAAAAAAAATTAAAAAAATGTTACTATTCGATGATAATATATAGGGACAAAGACCTAGGGTACAAACACTAAGTTAATAGACCTTCATGGGAATGGAAACCCCCACCATGAAATGAAATTGTTTCTATAGTCAGTACAATGAACAAGAAAATTCCATTATTCCATATGAAGATAATGATAAATAGGATGTATCATAATTCCAAGAATATTTACTATAAATAAAATGATTCATTCACACCAATAATAGACATCATCACCACTATGTGATGCAAAATCCACAAGATGAAATCGTTGAATCCAAAGCCTCAGTCATCAAAAATTGATCACCTAAAAGGATACAAAATTAGGAGAAATAAATCCCAATTTCTCATGAGTAGATCAATGATCCTACAAATATTTATTTAAATGAAAATAAATGTCAAATATTTTTAAATATCCATATTTTTCCAATGGTAATAAATTTTTTAGATTAAAATATGTTTTTTAAAATCTAGGTATAGACACACTGAGACCCAAAGAAGGTTTTTAGAGATTCTGATGTATGTTCGATGCTCAGAGAACTAAAAATTTAGAAAACAAATTTTCCCTCAAGGTTAGCATGCAATTAAATAAAATAGTGTGGGGTAACAGTGTGGGGAACTTAGTAGAATTAAATAAGATCCTTGGGTTTTTTAAATCCATGAGATCCTAGGAACATTATCATACATGTTGTAGTGGGTATTGGGATGGTGAGCTTTATATGGCTTGTGCAGATTTAGCCAAAATATGTGTCTATCTCTTATGGGGTCCACTTAAGGATGTTCTATGGCACAAGGTTGGTGTATGTTTTGTCCAACCATGGGGAAAACCATGCACCCCTATTATTTTGGGATAATTTTATATTCCACTCTTAAGGGACTTAAAACCTTAACCCATATTTCTTCATTACCATTTCTAGCTGATGAACACTCATCACTCTCCTGTTGATCCCTCCTCCTCCATATTCTATTGACTTTTTTTCTCATATATATAGGATATGAATCATGAACCATATAAAGTGTTGGATAGAAAGACATATGATCTCAATTCTTATTTCATCCTTTCATGGTTTCTCATCATATCTCTTATTCTATAAAAGTGAATGATCAATTACCCTATTTCGATGGAATTTGACCATTCATAATTTTTAATCTAATCTACTTAAAATTTGGATAATATATAGGATTATATGTCACCTATGAACCTATGTTAGGGGTTTTATAATTATTTTACTAATGTTATAATGTTTTCATAGATCTTTCATCATGTCATACGTTGACCTTTTTCTTCTTTTTTTTATATTGATATTATTGATTAAATATTGATATTTTCATGAAGTTATACTCAAATTGAGAATTTATATGTATTTATAGGTTTTTGAACACCACCAAAAAAATTGATAGGCAATAAATCTTGAAATTCCACATTATATTTAATTGATAAAATCAATAAAACGCCTTTAGAGTGATATTCTTAGGTTATAAATAGAATTTCCTTTTTAGATAATATAAATATTGATAATAAAACCTTCTAATTGTTTTTTTGAAAACAATAAATTAAATATCCCTGCCTTGGTTATGTAAATTTATTTTTTAATTTAAAACATTAGGTGTAAGATGTGTTTATGTGATTAAATTAATTAAAGGAAATTATTTAGCTGAATAATAATAAGTTTAAATGAAATGAAAATTGATGAATTATATACATATTGATTACATTAGTCATTTAACACTATTTAAATATATATAAAATGATGATTATGATAGTCCAGAATTGGTTCAACATGAAGATATATTATTATTATTACAACATTAGGATTGGCCATGGTATTATGGTTATGGGAATTTTTTTGCATGGTGTTTAAATCTCTATTACATTTTGTATTAAGAATTATTTATCTCCTTGTTATTTCATTATTTTGGAGATGGGAATGATGATCCTTGTTTCTCCATATATTTTTTGGATGTAATCTCACCCTAACATTATTGTGTGTTTCGAATGTTGAATCACATCAATTATTAGATTCAGGTCACATAATGTTTTTCTTGTGATTATAAGCTCATTCAGACTGGTTATGAAGTCCATGGATACACCCCAGTCTAGCTGAAACCTTGTATCCATTTATATTACTACTTACCTCATCATATACATAGTTTATATAGTTTTATCTAGTTTATAACCATATATATGGTTAGTAATTAGACTCATATTCTGGAATATGCTGATGAAGGTAGAGCCGCGAGGTGTCCTCTGAGAACCCAAACAGGATGGTATTTATTAAATAGATTTTGATTATATTTTTTAATATCTTATCATTTATATTTCAATTTATGGTACAAGTATTATTTGTAGACACTATTGGTGGTGGATCGTAGGTATTTTATCACACATACAACTTTGGTAGCCTATGGTACCTGAGTAGATTATTTGTCTTAAAATATGTAATAGGAATGTTACCTAATAATGATATTTCTGTGGATTTAAAAATATTATGAATAAAATGAGAAGATGATTGAGAATATTCATATTATGATAGTGGGGTATGGTTTTTTCTTCTTTATTGAATTTTTGTTTCATGTGTAGTATAATCTTGTCCAATGTTTTCCCTTTTTATAGATATGAAGGGATTAAAATTAAAGAATATGAATTATCGAAATTAATTTTGAAATTGTGATTATTGATTGGTTATTTATACATCCATAGTTAATTATTATATTTGATACTCCATTGATATTATTTTATATTATGCTTCTACTATAGCGGGTTACTAGTCCTATTGTTATAGAATCTGTTATAAATGGTTCTGATCATAACAACTTATTATTTATGTTCATTATTCCACTATAATATGAGGTTATAGCATTCACCCTTGTATCCCCACAGTCCCTCGATACTAGTCGATAGCCTTTGGTCTACGGGGCGGTCCTCTTATGGCTATGTGTCCCCGAGCTCCAGAATGAGTTTAGTGGAACCTATGTTAGGAAATTACAATGTGGTATTGGAAGAGTATAGATTCATTTGTGTTACGTTTTGGGTATTATTAAATACACTAGGATATAATAGAATTTGATAACGAGGTTGTTCCAAGGAGTATCTAGCCCACATACAGTGCTATCCAAAATTACCAAGGATGGGTTATTCATGTGACTGGTGTCTATCTATAGTGGTTGATATGAATTCACCATTAGGTGAAACACATGTTTTCTAATTATAATACTATTTTTAATACTATAATGATGATTAATATTATTTGGATGAATGAAATTATGGAAATACATTTCATTATAAGAATCACTTATTTTCACAACTATAATAATATTCTAGGAATTTTTCAATGCTACATATATTTTCTATATTCATTTTATTATTTCATAAACATAGTATCTGATTATTATATCTTGAAATTTATTGAAATATAATTCAACTAATTGAAAAAATTGATTTTAATTAGTGTGTCTAACATATTATAAACAATTATTACTGATTATGATACAACATGCACCTTGTACAATCAATTATGGAATGTTCTGTCATCAACCAATGATTGTATGGGATGGAATAATGTATTATATGGACTGAGTGGAAACCATATTGTGATTTATAAGGTGTATTTTACATTATGAATTTCAATATGTGTACCATTTGGTTCAACCACTTAAAGATAATTATGAACAAATGTGAATCAAAATGAAATCTAATTGTAAAAAAAGAGTCAAACCCAGACCCTTGCTAAGTAGTGGGTAGATGGGTGTATCGTATGATTTTATAACTTGTTATGGTTTTCATTTAACACACACACACACACACACACACATATATATATATATATATATTGTTTTCATTCATTAATTTGTGGTAATTTTATAAGAATAAATTATACATTTCCTAACTTATATATCAATAATTTTTTTTAATTATTGGTTTCTCTTCTGAGGATTGTGTTTGGAATTGGAGAGTAATTCGCTGATGATTTCATTTCCTGATGAACCCTGTTGTTGTTGATATAAATGCACACGAGGATGAAGTCCTAAAGCCTCAAATGATTCAATATATAGTTCCACCTATGAAACTTATTCATATTCTTATTATGTCAACAGATTCCCAGAACCGATAGGTATTTTTAATGATGTTATCTATAAAAGGTGTTCTTCAACCTGCATCAAATATAGAAGAGTTAACAGTGGAGTTCTAGCAGTTGAATTATCCCATAATTTTGGGTGATAAAGGTCAACATACTTTAGAATCGAGGTTGGAGGCCATTCAATATTTTATTTACCTGGAAGAGAGACATTGTGATATCATTTGTGAGGAATTCTAGAAATTCATCTCAAACATTTTATTTCCATAGAATATAACATCTGATAGAGAAAAATATTTAATGACCCTATTGTATGGATCCATGTCTATAATGGAATATTATATATATTTTATCGAGATTCATCATTAGTATTAAAATCTAGGGAGTGATGTTCTTATGAAAAAAAACTTATTCGAGGATGGGCTAGTAAAATCAATATGATAAAAAGTAAATTATTTCAAGCTGAATATTATTTCTAAGATAATAAACTAGGCCATTACTGTACCGAGGAATCTATGGGAAGATGATTCTGTGAGTTCAGTTGATTCAGAACCTAGATCTATCAGTTTTCCTTATTTTTTATTCAATCATCAAATTGAGGATTCTCACTAGGATAGAAACAGAATGAATGTTTTTAATTATTGAAGGTAATCTATCACTACTGTAGGAAGTCAAGATTTATGAAACTTCAATGCATGCATGATCCAGTATAATACTGAGGAGATGGATGGATGGGGAATATACAATGCTTCTAAAGTAAAATTTAATCAGTTCAAAGAGAGCGAGGATCTACCCATACCCAATGTTCATGAGAAGGGATAATAATAACTATATAGAAATGCAGCTGGAATGTAACACCCCGAGATTTTAGGAAAAATATTCTTTTCAATTTCACTGATGTCTTGTGTTGTACGCTACACCAATAGGATCTTGAAATATACGCATCCCTGACTTGGCTTGCATTACACGCAATCATGACTTTCCACGATAGCGTGTGTTATACACAATACCCAGTTTTGCTAAACAACGATATGTTATATAAACGAGCAGTTATGAATAGAAATGCACACTTTTTGAAATTTTATAAATTTTATCATTCAAAATTCAGTTCATTTTTGGATTCGGAATATCGAAATTATCCTAGGGTGAATTTTAGGTATTTTTCAGAAAACTTTTAATTTTTAATGAATAGTGAAAACACTGGGTTACTATTTAAAAACAGACTTTTTATTTAAAAAATTATTTATTTTATTTAAATTTATTTTAGTTCAAAATTGATACATAATACCTATATAAGTTAAATTTAATTCATTTGAGTCATTTTATAATAATTTTAGATATATAAAAATTTTATTGAACTTTTCACCATCTTTTGCCCACCTCCTAGGAGATTTTGAAAATTTACCTAAAACATAATTTTACCACTTTTTTTAGTGAAATTCTGAAAATCCAAGAGACATGGTTAATATCAACGAGTAAAATGTTGTTTAATAAGATAAAAATATTTTTTTGTGAATAGTATCTTTTTACTTTTATTTACCATCGTTAAAAGTTAATAGGGTAATTAAGGGTAAAAATGATATTACTATTACCCTAACACGTGTCCTAATTCTATTGGATAAGTGTAATTAGACTAAAAACATCATTAGGAATAAAATATTACCCATTAGGTACACTTGGATTGGATTAGGACATTTGTCATTATTTTATTTAAAGAAGAGTTAAAATGGTAAAAATCAAAGTTGAATAACTAAAACATTTTTAATATAGAGTTATACATAAGATAAATTCGACTATAAATATTCATTATAAAGATAAAAATATTTCCTTCCTAATGATATTTTATTAATAATTTTTATACATTAAATAATTTAATTTATTTATGGCACAATGGTGATGCAGTAATTACCTAAATAATGAAATATTAAAATAATGGATATTATAAATACCCAAATAAATGTAATGCGAGACTTTTTATGAATTCCACTAATTTTATCGGTTAATATGACATGCTAGTATTTATTTAATTAACTATTTTAGAACTAATAGTTATGTTATGATTTTAACAAAAATCAATTACAAAATAGTGTCAAAATTGACATAAAATAGTTTTTTAAAACAAATATTATTTTATTAATTGATATTATATCCCTAAAAATCTAAGTTTTGGCCAAATTACATAGATAAGGTTATATATATTAATAATGAACCACATATCATTATTTTGGATGATTATAATATGTTTAGTAACCATATAGTGTAAGAAAACAAGAAGACACGGTAAAAGTTAAATTATTTAACTTAGAGTTAAATCTAAATGATAAGGTTAAAATAGTAACCTAAACTTGTATAAAACCTATTAGATGAGAGTATTTCGACCCATCCCCATTTTAGATTCTAAATAAATCAATTTTGACCTATTATAAACCGAATATGACTTTATTATAAAATAATATTTTATGTTTTTCTTAAAGTGCCCCGCTCCTCCCTTATAAAAGGGGACATCTTCCCTCTTGTCTTGACACCCTTTTGAGCCTTGATGCTCGGAAAAACCCTACAAATTCATCTTCTAAACCTCTATAGTTAGATAATAGAGGTTTTGGTCTTCTCAAAAGAACAACTCTAGTGCCCTAAGAAGAAGATTAAAGGAGGTGCATCGAGGAAGAGGAAATCTCTTCTACCGACTCTTTCAAGTATCTTTCTTCTTATACTTCCTCTTCTTTTGTTGTAAAATTATAAAGTAATAAAATTATTATTACTTATAAACTAATTTGTTATTATAAATATTAAGAAACCCTATTTCACATTCTATCCATCCTATGAAAAATTAAACCACCGCGTGTGCGTACGTACGAAATACCGTCTCCACGCCGTGGTGTATTCTGTTTTCGACCACTACCTTACATTGATGGGTATAATGGTGTAAATAAATAAATATATATTATTATTGTAAAGTGATATTTATTCTTAAATTTTAAACATACACATAAATACAATTCCACGATCATGGGAATGATATCATCGCTCGTGCAAACGTACGGACTACCGTCTCCGCGACGCGATGAGATTCATTCTCCATGTTAACCATTCATGAATGATTATAAAGTATATATAATAAGTAATCATGAAATATATGACATAATAATGATACTAGATTTATGAATATATATATATATATACATGTATTTCATCTAATTAATTCCATTTAATTAAATAAGGAAATGAAAACAACGTTCATGCGTACGTACGGCCTACCGTCTCCATGAACACTGCATTTCATTCCATTTATCGATCTATCATATATATATATGTATATTCTGAATATAGTTTTTATATAAATCATTTTTTACATTCAGGAATTCTGTAAATCAGGATATTAGTAATAATATCATTAAAAACAAGTCGAAACACGTACAATAAATGAAACGATTTAACCTAAATCGCTGCTTTTACATCGAATATATAAAAGAACGGGTAATATAAAGTCATAAGTAAACCATATATGATATCATTACAATGAATATGATTCTTTAATAAGTCAATGACATTATTTAAACCATTACACAGGAGTTTTGGCTATATATGAAGCATATCGGACATAAGGTAAGGGATAATTATTCCAATCTCGTTCTTATCTGAGACTGTATATACATAAGTATTTAATGGGGTTAGATTTTTCTTCCATGTACATAAAAAATGTTTTTCATAAAGTGTTTAATATTATTCCATGTATGTTTAATTTCAATGTTTACCCCTCTTAGACTTTTACATTGTTTTGTGGAAGGAATATTTCTTTTATTTACCATATGTGGTACTTTTTGACTTTTCTATTAAAAGTACAAGGAGAACGTTTTTTTAACTTATACAGCTTGAATGGATTTTTACGGTTTTATAACGCCTCATTTTCATGAAGTTTACTCTACAATATTTCATCGTTATTTTTTATAAATTCCATTTCTTTTAGAATTGCGTGGCATTTTGTTAAAATAAAATTATTTTTAAGAAGAAAGGATATTTTCCTCAAGAATTCTTTTCATGTGTTTTATCAGAATAATTTTACATCTAAGATGACATTATTTCATATGTGTATATATCACGTATAATGTCTCTATGATTTACATGGTTTGAATTTTTTTATGATTAAATGATATCCATTTGTTTTATATGGATTATGTTATTATTTAATGATATTTATGAAGCCCATTTTATTCATTGGGTTATGATGAAGGATTTATGTTTATGTTGTGGAACACGTAAGAATGATTTCATTATGAGAATGGTGGGACCTATATATCCCTCCAATGCATTGGGTAAATATTTATATCTCATGAGATAGACATGGCTAGAACGGTAAGTTATTCCGGTTCAGTAATACAGGACTGGAACGAGGAGTGAACTCGATTCAGAAAGAGAATTTGTCCACTAAGATGGTCTTGGCAGCAATGCCTTGGCTACTATAGAAGTCATATCATCTGATTAATGGTTTCCAAAATCATGTGTTTTATTCCCATGATATTTTATCATGATTTATGTTCCTTTGTGATATATGAATTACGTACTTCCAAGATTTATGTCTTTGCTCAGGATTTTGATGTTTAGATTTTATGTTCATGTTTTTGCATTCAAATATTTATGGATTGTTTTATGTTCTCTTTGTTTACCCTTACTGAGCATTTGAGCTCACCCTTTTTTTTTCTTTACCCCATGATATAAAGAAAGGTTTTAGGTATGAAAACCAAAAGTGGGAGATATTTATGAGAGATTTTTATGATCTTTCACCATGATTAAAAGATTACGTTCGTAGTTTTCAAAGAAACTAAACTAATACGATATTTGGGCATCTGTTTTTTTCATGTATTAATTATTCCACAAAAGTTACGTAATGAACATGTACGTCAAGCTTTGGGTATCTACAGTTGGTATCAAAGAGAAGGTTTAGTTAACCTTTGGAAACTAGGATGCGAAAACTTTAGTGAGATCCCTAGATATTTTTCGAAGGCATGTATAGGGATGTCCCTAAGGTTAAGTATAAGTATAGGTTATAGTCCTAGAATTATGGTAACAATCCTATAATTAACCCTAAGATGTTATATATTGAAGTTACACTTCCTTTATTATGTTTTTTTCTCTAGCATGATTTTTTCCACTCACACTATTATTTTTTAGATTTAGATGATGGCTGGAACACGAAGGAACCGTGTTGATCAATGTAATCGACAATGAAATGATTTTCTTCCTAAACAACCAAATGTGATGCGAGATGGAGTGAAAAATCTTATTGTATACTAACACAAGCTATGAATAACTCTGGATTTCCAAATGATCAGAGAAGGGAAAAATATTCTATTGAGTCCTTAATGAGGCAATGTCCACCTTCTTTCAATGTGTCTTCTAATCCACTTGTCACTGAACAATGGATCAGCACCATTTAAAAGATATTTTTCATATTTCGAGGTTCGGAATATGATAAAGTAATTCTAGTTGTTTACCGTTTAGAAAGTGAAGCAGACAAGTGGTTGACTCTAATTAAGAATACAAGTCCCCAAGATGAAATTGAATCCATTGAATGGGATGAGTTCTGGAACATGTTTTTCGGTAAGTACTTTCCTCTTATTCTTCGAACAAATATGGAAAAGGAGTTCCTTGAGCTTAAGCTGATGGATGATGAATCTGTAGGTATATATGAAGTGAATTTTATAGGATAGGCAAGGTATGCATCTGGTTTTATCATCCAACCTCAAATTAAATTTGATCGATTATTCAGTGGCTTAAAACCAAGTCTTCGACAGGCATTACATATAAGAGACTTTAGTATCTATGATGAAATTGTACGTTGTGCTATCAAGG
Organism: Viscum album; assembly: GCA_963277665.1. Lineage (NCBI taxonomy): Eukaryota > Viridiplantae > Streptophyta > Magnoliopsida > Santalales > Viscaceae > Viscum > Viscum album. The sequence continues at coordinate 692,521,797 of OY728122.1, forward strand.
TAGAAATATAAGTTGGTGTTACATATCCATCTCATGGTTTTGACAAGAAACAAAAGATGGTGTTCATGGAGAAATCTTAGAATAATGGTGAAAAGAAGATGAATGTTTCATTATGCTCAATGTGTGGAAAGAAGCATGGTGGAGATTGTGATAAATGGACTAGAAAATGTTTTAACTTTGGAAGAGAAGGTCATCGAGCAGGTGAGTGTTGAAGTAATGGAAACAATATTTCTAATTATGTGAATAAAGAAAAGACTGCGGAAAATGCACCACCAACACTTCAATGCTTCAAATGAAAGGAAATGAGGCACTATGCTGATCAATGCCCTAATACAAGGGTTAATGATGATCAATGTGAGCATCCTCTTAATGAAAAGGATGAAGGAATGTCACATGCGATCACTATTTGTGATGTTGAGTATGAAAATGATGTTGTGTAATGATTATGTTTTTATGTAATGGGATTTCAAAATAGTATCACGGAATCTCATTTATGGTCTCGTGGAATTTTGGAATATCTATTTATTGGTTTTCAATAATTATATGGTACCAGTAACAATGAAAATTGATTAAAATATTTTTGGAAAGAAGATGATATGCATATAATGAAGGGATAAAGAAAAAATGAAATGAGCTCATAACTGATATAAGGACAATGTTATATCATGGTCTGAGTATATAGAAATTTTGGGATTTTGGTATATGGAAAGTGTTAAATTTTGACAGTATTCATGTTTTCACTAAGGGTCAATGGGTATTCATTTTTTCAGTAGATTACATGATTAAGGTAATCATATGTTTGAAATTTGACCAACAAGATATATCGTATCTTATATGGGGGATAAATTATGGTATTCACATGATCGGTAGATGACATTTCTAGTAATTGTTTTATATATACTATGATCTTGGTCAAAAGTATTTTGGATAAGACTAAAGATTAGAATGAATTATGTTGGACATAAGTGAGTATTGTTTAAGGATAGAACTTTTTTCTAAATTATTAATGGAATGTTATAATAGTGTAGTTTATGAAAAGGGATAACATGCAGAATGAGTGACAACCCGTCGCGTCGGACAAGGCTGTGGGATTTAAACCCACAACCGAAGTCTGAAAGGCCTTTATCACCTACCACTGGCCTAAAGGAAGTCCATGGTTAGTAGAAGCTAATTTTATTATATTAAGTGGTATGATATATGATGTATATTTCCATTTTAGGAACCATAAACGATTAATCTCACTATAGATGGACTTATGTATATTTAATAACTTTTACTATCCTTTTGTTTGAGACAGATGGAATGACCAATCATTCAATTGCATGATCTGCTAAAACTTCACGGATGATAAATTCAACATCATTTATTTAAGGGATGATGTGGAATTTTTTCAAGGCTCAAAAAATAGTAAGATTGTACCAAACTAAAGTTAGTATTTCTTTTAATTCGAAAATTCTTCAAATTTAGGGAAATGATCTTGAATACAAAAAAATGTTGTCCTAGTGTCCTTATATCCGATGAATCAGATTGTACCTCAAATCATAACAAATTTATGGCTTTGTGATTGTTGTATTTTTCATATACATGTTTTCTACCACTCTCTATCAGAACATGATGGTAAGATTTCTCTTCCATATACATATTTTCACCTATGTTCTCCTATGTGGAAACCAAGTGAGTAGTTAATTTGCGTAACCGTTATGTTTCATACATTAGTTTTTAAAGATAAGTTTTGGTAATCCTTTTTAAGATGTGGGTTTCTATTAAAGAATCTTTTGAGTAGTAAACCATTTATAACCCCGACGAATTTCGAGGGCGAAATTCATTTTAAGGGGGGTAGAATGTAACACCCAGAGATTTTATGAGAAATATATTTTTTAATTTCATTGATTTCTTGTGTTTTATGCTACCCAAAAAGGAGATTTCACTACATGCATCCTTGACTTGGCTTGCATAACACACAATCGAGACCTTCCACGAAAGCGTGTGTTGTACGCAATACCGAGTTTCGCTAAAAAACGATATGTTATATAAACAATCAATTATGAATAGTAATACCCAATTTTTGAAATTTTATAAATTTTATCCCTCAAAATAGACCTCATTTTTGGATTCGGAATATCGAAATTAGCCTAGGTTGAATTTTTGGTATTTTTCTGAAAACATTCAATTTATGATGAATAGTGAAAACACTTGGTTACTATTTAAAAACTGACTTTTTATTTAAATAACTATTTATTTTATTTAAATTTATTTTAGGTCAAAATTGAGACATAATACCAATATCAGTTCAATTTAATTCATTTGAGTCATTTTATAATCATTTTAGATATATGAAAATTTTGTTGAACTTTTCATCATCTTTTACCCACCTCCTAGGAGATTTTGAAAATTTACATAAAACATAATTTTACTGCTTCTGTGAGTGGAATTTTGAAAATCCAAGAGACACAGTTAATATCAAGGAGTAAAATGTTGTTCAATAAGATAAAATTAGTTTTTTGTGAATAATAACTTTTTTACTTTTATTTACCATAGTTAAAAGTAAATAGGGTAATTACATGTAAAAATGATATTATTATTACCTTAACACATGTCCTAATTCTATTGGATAAGTGTAATTAGACCAAAAACAGCCTTAGGAAAAATATATTACCCTTTATGTCCACTTGTATTTGATTAGGACATTTATTATTAATTTATTTATAGAAAAGTTAAAATGAATAAAGTCAATGTTTAATAACTAAAAAATTATATTATAGGGGAATACATAAGATAAATTCGACTATAAATATTAATTAGAAAGATTAAAATATGTTATACCTAATGGTATTTTATTCATAATTTTTAGAAATTAAATAATTTAATTTATTTATGACACAATGTTGATGAAGTAATTAAATAAATAATGAAATATTAAAATTATTGATATTATAAATTTTCAAATAATTGAAATTTGATACTTTTTATGAATTACACTAATTTTAATGGTTAATATCACATGTTTCTATTGATTTAATTAACATTTTTTGAACAAATAATTCTTTTATGATTTCCACAAAAATCAATTACGAAATTGTGTCAAAATTGATATAAAATAGTTTTTTAAAACAAATATTATATTATTAATTGTAATTACATTCCTAAAAATATAAGGGTCATACAAATGACATATATAAGGTTATATATATTAATCATGAACCACTTGGGATTTTTTTGGCGGGTTATTGTAAGTTTATTAACCATATAGTGTAAGAAAACAAGAAGACACGGTAATAGTTACATTATTTAACTTAGAGATAAATATAAATGATAAGGTTAAAATAGTAAACTAAACTTGTCTAAAACCTATTGGTTTAGCGGATTTCAACCCATCCCCACTTTATAATAGAAATAAATCAATTTGGAGCTATTATTAACCGAATATGACTTTATTATAAAATAATATTTTATGTTTTTTCTAATGTGCCCCTCTCCTCCCTTATAAAAAGGGCACCCATTCCCTCTTCTCTTCACACACTTTTGAGCCTTGAATTTCGGCCAAACCCTACCAATTGCTCTTCCCAACCTCTATAGTTACATAATAGTGGTTAGGGTCTTCTCAAAAGAACAACACTAGTTCCCTAAGAAGAAGAATAAAGGAGGTACATCGAGAAAGATGCAATCTCTTCTACCGACTCTTTCAAGTTTATTTCTTCTTCTACTTCCTCTTCTTTAGTTATCTCATTATAATGTAATAAAATAAGTATTACTTATATACTTATATTTTATTATAAATATGATAAAACCCTATTTCACCTTATATCCATTCTACAGAAAACAAAACCACCGCGCGTGTGTACGTACATAATATCGTCTGCATGTCGTGGTGTAATCTGTTTTCGAACACTACCTTACTTGGATGGGTATACGGGTGTAAATAAATAAATATATATGATTATTTTAATTTTATATTGATTATGAAATATTATACATACACTTCAATAGAATTCCATGATCATGGGAATGATATCATCGCTCGTTCGTACGTACGTACTATCGTCTCCACAAAGCGATGAGATTCATTCTCCATTTTAACCATTCATTGATGATTATAAAGTATATATAATAATTAATCAGGAAATATATGACATATTAATGATACTAGATTTATGTATATATATATTTATTTCATCTACTTAATTCCATTCAATTCAATAAGGAAACGACAACATCGTTTATGCGTATGTACGACCTACCGTCACCATGAATGGTGTATTTCATTCCATTTATCGATCTATCATATATATTTATGTATATGATAAATATATATTATATATAAATCTTTATTTACATTCTGGAATTACATAAATCAGGATATAAGTATTAATATGAAGAACAACAAGTCAAAACACGTACAATAAATGAAACGATTTTTCCAAAATCGCTACTTTTACATCGAATTTAAAAACGGACGGGTAATATAAAGCCATAAGTAAACCATATATGATATCATAACAATGAATATGATTCTATAATAAGATAATGAAATTATTGAAATCATTATACATGAGTTGTGGATACATACAAATCATATCTGACATAAGGTAAGGGATAAATATTTTAATCTCGTTCTTATCCGAGATTGTTTATACGTAATTATTTACTAGGGTTATATTTTTCATCCATGTACATTAAAAATATATTTCAAAAAGTTTTTAATATTCTTCCATGTATGTTTAATGTCATTATTAACCCTATTTGACTTTTACTTTGTGTTGGGGATGGAATCATTCTTTTGTTTACCATATGTGGCACTTTTTGACATTTTCGTTAAAAGTACGAGGAGAACATTTTTTAACTTATACGGCATGAACAGATTTTTACGATTTCATAAAACCTCATTTTCATGACGTTTACTTTAAAAGATTTCATGGTTATTTTAAATAAAATCCTTTTTTTCAAATTGCATGGCATTTTTTGAAAATAAAATTATTTTTATGATGAAAGGATATTTTCCTCAAGAATTATTTTCAAGTGTTTTATCAAAATCATTTTCCATATAAGATGACATTATTTCATATGTGTATTTTTCAAGTATAATGTCTCTATTATTTACATGGTTTCACACTTATTATGATGAAATGATATCCATTTGATTTATATGGATTATGTTATGATGTAATGATGTTTATGAAACCCATTTTATTCTTTCGGTTATGATGAATGATTTATGTTCATGTTGTGGCACACTTAAGAAAGATTTCATTATGAGATGGGTGGGACCTATATATCCCTCCAATGCATTGGTTAAAGATTTATATCTCATGATTTAGACAATGCTGGAATGATAAGTTAATCTGGTTCAGTAATACATTACTGAAACGAGGAGTGAACTCGATTCAGAAAGGGACTTTGTCCACTAAGATTGTCTTGGCAGCAATGCCTTGGCTTCTATGGAAATAATATCATGTAATTAATGGTTTCCACAATAACATGTTTTATTCCCATGCTATTTTATCATGATTTATGTTCCATTATGATATATTCCTTACGTAGTTCCAAGATATATGTCTTTTCTCAAGATTTTTATGTCTAGATTTTATGTTCAGGTTTTTGCATTCAAATGTTTATGGATTGTTTTATGTTATCTATGATTACCCTTAATGAGCATTTTGGGTCACCCTTTTTATGTTTTCTTTTCCCTAGGATATAAAGAATGGTTTTAGGTAAGAAAACCAAAAGGGGAAGATCATTGTGGGAGATGTTTAAGATCTTTCACCATGATTATAAGATTATGTTCCATGTTTCCAAAGACACTAAACTAATATGATCGTTGGGCTTCTGTTTTTGTCATGTATTAAGTATTAAACAAGAGCAATGTATTGTCCATGTATGTCAATATTTGGGTCTCTACATGGAATACAACCAGCATCTCAGGGTTAGGTAGTGGTCGATGTAGAGGTATTGATACACATGAATCTCAATTGTAGTACAATGGGATTTCTTAGGGCAATATGGATGTGAATCAAGGTTGTGGTACAAGAAAGTAACATGTATTGCAGCCTATTACAGAAGAGTAGAGCAATGTGTCTTCTACTATTCATGGTACTATTCTAGTATTCTCTTCCTTAGTGTCTGATTTATTTGACACATTCATATCCTAAAATATTATATCGCAGGAAATCATGGAGAGTTTGGGACACAAGAAATAACACTTCTATTTATTGATGAAATTTGATACCCATTTAGTTATCTGTTTCGAGTGTGTTTAGTGATTCAAAATAATTTCCCTTCCTATAGGAGGTTACCAATTCATGTGTAGTTTTTTTATACATGAGATGACATGTTTTTTTGAAATTATCATTGTGGAAATTATAGTTACCCATAAATCACATATTTATAGCTATAATAAAAGGGTTACGTTTACATAATCATAGGGTGCTAGGCATGAACAGAAGGGTGATTGGGATGTTCGTCCGTCTTGAGTTGAACCTGAGTATAAAATGATGGTATATTTGATAGCTCTATATTCTATTCATTTTTTATCAATGGTTGTAATCTTCGATTCCCCACCAATAGTGCATAGTTTCATTTACATTTGTCATGATAAATTCTATAAGATACCTATGGTGATAGAGGTATAATTAAAAATTGATCTAAAACCTAGAGCGACACCAATGTCTATTCCTCCTAAACGAATGACTCATGTGGATCTTATATAGATGAAAAAATAGTTTTTTGATTTAGATACTAATGGTTTTTTATATTCCTCTACAATTCTCATAGAGGTTCATCGGTCATTTTTCCATGAAAATAGATGGTACCCTAGACTTTGATTGGATTACCATCAGTTGAACCAACTCATGGTAATGAATCAGTATCAAAAATCTCAAATAGATAACCTATTTTATTATATATGAGGACAAAGAGTGTTTTAAAATATTTATTTCAGGATGGGCCGTCATCTTTTGTGACTCATGTTTTGAGATATACCACACACAACATTCTGGTGCAGTTATTATCTTAACAAGTACCTTGTTATGCATATCGATCTAATGAAAACACCTACTAACATTATAGGAATGATGAATTTGGTTATAAACCAGTATCTAGATTATGTTTTTTTTGTATTTATGGATTAAATATTACAATATTATTTTTCTTGTTTTGACCAATATAACCATCTCGTGATCGTGATGAATACACTGAGAGAGAACCAACATTATAATAAGCTTAGTAAATGCCACTTTTGGATTGATAATGTTCACTTCCATTGTCATATATTCTCGGGATCATGAGTTTTAGTGGACCTATATAAAGATAGAGATGTATTTTCAATGTATATTACCAATAATTTCATTGATTTATATATTTTCTTGTGGATGACAGGATATTACAGAACTTTCATCCAGGATTTCCCACACCTTGTCACCCATGTTGCTGATATTACTAAAAAAGGTGTAAAATTCATATGGTTAGAATATTGTAAATCATCCATTCATAGTTTGAAGAGAATATTGAAATTAGCACTGGTATTGATTTTTTCTAATGTAGGAATGAGTTATAAAGTATATTGTGATGTATCTGGTATCGATATGGGATATGTTTTATTGCATATTGAGTGAGTCATCTCGTATGGGTCTTATCATTTCTAGACTCACGCATGGAACTACGTGACAACACTAACATGTCCTAGATCTATTTTATCATGAATTATTATATTGAAGACATTATTTACTTGGAAAATGTTTTTTGGTATTCAGAGAACAATGATAGTAATGTATATCATTACACAACGTGATTTAAATCATAGTTATCTCAGATGGATTGAGTAACATCAATAATTATATTTCGAGCATTCCCACACATATGGGGATGTAAATTCAATAGCTGGTGATATGAGCTATAGGGAAAACACATGGGTTGTTTAAGAGGCCAGTGGTGAGTAGATTCTCTTGGACCTACAATTAGATATGCATTTTTTACATTTAGGATGATCATACTCAGACTATCCTCATAGCCTTGGAAGTGACCTTTAACATTCTAGAAAAAAATGAGAATATTGAAACCATCTGATATTGAAGGATTATTCCAAATGGATTATATCCAAGATGATAATTCATCTTTAGTATGGAACATGGATGATGATGATAGTTTATGATATCTTAGGAATTTTTAGGTCCCAACACATATCATAGAGGAGAAAATGCAGGAAATTTAGGCCACTTTTTGAGAAGTGCATCCTTGTGACACCAATATGTATCGAGACATATGTCTCCACTATTTTTGGCCTATAATAATATGTGACGTTTCTAGTTTTATCTCAGATTATTCCACCGGTCAGTAGATGTAGGTGGAATGTTTGTGACTAAACAACATTTTACAAATTTGGAATGATCCTACATTAAAATGGTATACGTTTTCTATGTATTTCATGACTATATTACCTAGATCACATCATTGAAATGATAAACTATGGGTAGTAATTGACCATCTAATGAGGGATTCACACTATTTAAATGTATTGGAGACCTTCTCGGTATACGAGCTAGGGAGGATACATTTCAGAGAGGGAATATAAATCCATAATGATCTTTTTGTATCAATTTTTATAGAAATTCTATCTTTACATCGTCATTATGGAATGGGTATTATAATGCCTTGGATAAAATGGTACTCTCTGAATGGCCTACCACACTCAGTCTGTGGATGGAAAGACCTTATAATTTAAGTGTTAGAGGAAATACCTCACACATGTGTCCTTGATTATTGGGTTTCTTCGGTGAAACAAATACATGTTGTTGATTAATAAAATAATATCTTATTTTGGACAACAATGGAGAAGGGTTATTGTAAATAGATATATAGTTGAATTTTATCATCTCCTATGGACTGGTCTGATATAGGGGAGGAAGCTATGCTTAGACCATGTTTTTCTAATAATACTACAGAGTAGAACTAGTTGATCTGAAAGTGAAAGATGATAAAACAATCTAGAATGTAGTCATATACCAACCGACACTAAAGGTCGTATGAATTTTTATGTAAATATTTGGATTTATTGCAAGATTCTACCCAGTTGGATTATCTCCATATTTAGGGGTAAGGTATGCTTTCGACTGGATTCATTGGACCCTTATATGTTATGAAATGATAGAGTTTTACCTAACATATATTCCTCTAATATACCATTATATGAACTATTTCATTTACATATCATATATTTTCTGATATTATCTAATTTTAATGCATTTTTTATAGCTTTTATAGGTTTATTTGGATGAATATAATTTTTTGAATGAGTACATCATGCACATAGTTGATCAGATATTTAAAATATATATGGTAGGAAAGTTCCTTAGGTAAATTTGGTATGTAATAATGGATAAGTAATTGTGATAACTTGGTGTGGGAAGATGATATACAGTCACAGTGGCTATATATTTCCACTGATGAAACCTATTTACTCTCAGAAAGCCTATGGGTGGATGATTTTCATTAAATAAGAGAGGTTTTAACAACAAATTTTTTCTAAAAGCTATGGATTTTTGTATTTATTTTCATATATTTTTTTGTATCTTAGTAAATGAGAACTATACCCTAAATAAGGTTTTGGGAGAATCTGCAGATTATTATGACCCTAGAGCTCTAATAATTGTTAAAATAAAGTGTGCAAAATGGTTAGTAATAACCATAAATAGTAAAAATTCATGGAACTCAGTAGCCTGAAAACTATTTTTATATAACCATTCATGCCCAGGAGAACACCCTTATGGGATATAGAGGGACTTAGGGTAATGATCATTGAAAATCTAGTGAATGATTATCTGAATCGTGTACCAAGATCATGCAGGGCCCCTCTATAGGAAATACTATCATGCATGATCAGTGAATGGTTTGGCCTACCATGCGGCTAAACACCTTTACCCTATAGGTTTGGGTAAATTTAAAATTATACCCTTTCGGAATTTAAATCCTAAACCATTATTTAGCCATTCCAATTTCTTGCTGATGGACTCTCATCCCTCTACCATTTAGCTATACTTTTCCATATTCTATGAATTTTCATTGACCATATATCTAGGAAATAAATCAAGAACATTTAGATGTGTTAGATAGCTAATGGCATCCTCCTTAATCCGATATCTTCAATTATTGTTTTCCCTTTATATCTCTTACACTATTTAGGCTTGATCCCATTCCCCCGATTTTCAAGATGTTAGACCATTCATCATTTTACTTTCGATCTTCTCCAAATATGAATTTGATATTGGATGAGTATCCATCTCTGACCATATGGTAGGTGGGATAAACATTTTCCACTAACATAATAGTGTATTAATAACTTTTCCATTTTGGACCATGGAAACCATTGAAACTAATTTCACTAAAATGATTTCATTGATTCAAAATTGATACAGAGATCATGTAATACTCCAATTGATTGTTTTTATGTATTTAGTGGATGTTGACCTCTATAAAAATATACCTTCTTTGTTTCTTCTTTAAATTCCACTTTATATTTTATTTTTTTAATTATCATAACACCTTCTAAGTGTTCAACTAGAGTTTTAAAAGGGAATTTTTTTGTTCCTAATTTAGAACATGAGAATAGAACATTATAAGTGCTTTGTTGAATTGTAATATTACATTTACAAACCTTGGTTAATTAAAGGACTTATTTAATGGAAGAAAATCAATTCAAGATGACATTATACACTAAAACAAATTAAAAGTAATTATTGATATAAATAATAATGGTTGTTAATGAAATGAAAATTCATTCATGTTATATATATATATATATATATATTGATAATAACGATTTTGGACCACTCATTAGATATACGGAACATGATGATTATCATTCCCCTAAGGTGGTTCCACAAGAAGTAATATTTTTATGGTTAATCCATTATGATTGGATATGGAAATATGGTTATGGGACGTTTTATGAATGATGTTTCAGTCTACCATACATGAGTTGTTGGGAATAATGTCTCTCACAATTATACATTTATGTGGGCAATGGGAATACATTCAATGTTCCTCCATAGGGTGTTGGGAATGGAATATCACCCAACCTAAATTGATTATTGATCATGACAACAACTATTTATTATAAGAATCATGGAATATAAACATTTCAGTAAGCTTATTGGATCAATTTGATTGGTTATTGGTGTCTGAGTTACACCCTAGACTGACCATCCCCTAGTATCTAGGTACATTTCATCTTATGTCCTCTTATACAGAGTCAAGGTAGGAGTATACACTATATTGAAATAATATATTTATATTGTAACTATGTTTATATAGATGGTTACCCACATGTCTCTTATTCAAGATAATGATGAAGCAGATTGAGCTTCCTTGTGACCAAATGGATCCTAAACCAACTTCTATTTATTTATTCAGTATTTATTATATTTCCATTTACATGAACACTATTGTTACTATGTAATATTTTTTGATTACTTATAAACCTCATTAGTGGTGGCCGACTATGATTTTATCTCACACCCTACACTTTCCACATATGATACTTGAGTATATTATTTATCTATTGGTATGGATAAATAAATGATCCCTACTATTAGTATTTAATAATATTTTCTTGTTGTAGGGATAATTGGAGAAGTGGAATGAGAACATTTTTATGATGATAATTGATAGGCCTTTTGGAAAAAAATTTATATTTTTTTTCATGTATAATATTTTTATTATATGTTACCCATTTATGTACAATAACATTCAATGACACCATTGTATATGACTCATCCACATGGACCTTCATATAATTAAATGTTCTTTTTAGTTTTTGATTTTCAAGTTATTTATTATAGTTTTTTCCAATATTCAATTCTATTATATAATGCTTTCACTATGGTAGGTTTCTAGTCCAGTTGTTGTAGTGCCAATTATATATGAATCTTATATATTCTTCTTATTATTTAGGACCAATTTTTCACTCTGATACGAGGGTATTATCTCACCACCATACCCCCCAATTTTCCATCACTGCTAGTCATCGTCCCCTTGCATTTATATCGGTGAGTATCATGTCATGTGACCCACCACCATGAGGTATAGGTTATGTAGATCCTCGGCCATGATTCTAGATATTAATGGTATTATTATGTACTTTCTATGCCAGCATCAGTAAGAAGATTTTATTTTTTTATTATAGTAATATCATTAATCAGACCACTAACTAATAAGGTGAAAAGTAATTTCTATAGGCTCCCTCCATATAGAGACATATAATGTGACTCTAGAGCCCATCAACTACATAATAATTATTTTTTCACACAATATGATTGAATATCCTATAGACATGATATTTCTCCCTATGGAATCAACTATACAGGCATAAAAATGGATATACTCCTTGTGAAATAAACATAGTATCCATGATGGTAATCCTCAAGGTTCCCATACAAAATTTATCAACATAGTATCAAATCACATTAGTATGGTTTAACTCATCCTCTAACAATGGGTTATATTTCACACTACAAATTAGTGGTTATCACAAAAAAACCATTTTCATAAAATAATCTTTCATTCAATAGAGATGCTTCCATCCATGATACTTATGAGAATATTCTGTAGTTTTCATCTGTTTCACCACCTATTTAACCTCTTTCAAAAATAATATATTTAATAATTCTTGATCAAAAAAATCATCAATGTTACCATTGTGGTAAGAGATGTTTTTCAAGTCCTTAATTAAATATGATGCTTATTTAAATATAAATTTTGTGGAATTGGATGCATAAAAAACAATTTTCATGTTATGGAAATTTTTAATATCTTACTATGATATTCCTATGACCATTTATAAAGCATGAATACAACACCATCAAAATAATTTTGGATAAATATTCAACCATTTCATATGGAAACACTTCCCATGTGAGTGGTTCATAAATTATCCCACTATTTTAAAAGATAAAAGTATTTAGGTAGACATTTAGTATGTCCCAGTATCATGGAATCAATTTATAGAAATAAATGTTACCAAATCCCAAATGATTTATTAGATAATATCAATGAAAATCACCAAATAACTATGGAATTATCTCCATACTTATATTTTATGTGTTTGGGATATTAAATGGCATTGATTTTTTCTAAGAATGACAAATATTTAAAATATATTACAATATAGTACCATATAATTATATAAATAATTTAATTTAAGAAAATATTAGTTATGTTGACTATTGAATCTACATCACTAAAAAATAAAAAATTTGTATGTAAGATGGGATCATATAATTAAGAAACCCATCCACCAAATAGATATGAATATACATTTATTGTAGGAAAGCTCAGATAAAATCACATATACAATGTACTATAATAAGGGTTAGAAGCTTCTTTTGTAGATTCAATATAAGGCACACTCTGTCTACAACTCATTAGAATATGATCATGGTAGTCCAGGGTAGTTTCAACCATTATAAAAACGACTATTGAGTTAGAACATCCGATAAGAGTAGGGGAACATTATCCCCTAACATGAACAACAATATCCTCAATATAATAAAAAGATACATCATTAAATTAAACATATCCTATAATAAAATAAATATTTTCAGTTTATTGCGATAAATGTGATGACTAATCGATATATAATCCTTACATCAATTCCATAACCTATATAAAATTTAGTGGAGGTTAAAAGGTATTTCGTCATAATATCCTATCACACAACATTCCACAATTCATCATGATGACATTATCATTAAGAAAATATAGAATATTTTTATGTCTATAATTTTTCAAGTCTATTAAAAGGGTAAATAAAAATTAATGATTATGATATAATTTTTTATTTAAATTTTGATTATGTTGTGGATCCAAGCATATTAAATATAAATGAGATATTGGATTATATCAAAAGATTTACATTCATATATATAGTAAGAACTAGAGTAGATAACGATATATCTAATTACATAGAAAACAATAGTATAGGTAAAAATTAACTCTTGATACTATCACAAACATCTAATTACATGATTAAATAATATATGCATGACATAAAAGTTAAGTCCATGATCTAGAGAATCTTCTTAATACACCTATACCAACCACTCAGCTATCCATTTGAAATGATTTTGAAAATGGTGTTGGTATATTCGAATCGCATACACTGTTGAATAATGATGACTGTATCTTCACAAGAAAGATATTTTTTAGTAAAAAAGATAAAATAGTAAAAAAACTAATAATTTATTATTACATTATTTTCTATATAAAAAATATTTGTTGCGTATAAACTCCAAAATGAAATTATACCACCATTGTTGAACCCTCCACATAATTGAGGGATGGATGGAAACTAGAAATCTTAATCAATTACTTTATTTATATTAATACAATATTAAATTTTATTGATATTTATAAAAACGTTTTATTACTATATGGATCCTAAATTAGTCCTCCATAAAAATCAATCATAATCAAGTATGTATGGGAAACAATTAGAGTAAATAGAAGCATAAATATCACAATTTCATAATGTTATTAATACATTATTAATTGATATTAAATCCTTATTAAACCCTATATAAATAATGATCAAACCATACACTATGTGGGTTTTCTTAAATCACCAAAAACAAAACATTGTAAATCCAAAATATTCCAAATTCAATATAATATAATATTTTGAAAAAAACCTCATTCATTTTTTTGTTATGAGGCACAAAGTTGGGAAATCCAAAAATATATACAAATATAATAATATATGTTTCACTAAATCAATATACAGACTTTTATTTCCTCGTATAGTTATATAGTGTCCGGATCCATTTCTAACACTGGAGAATAATTTTTGTTGATCCTATAATTTTTCTATTTTACAATGGTGAAAACCCATATATATGATCTTCAAAATAGATGACAATTATTAAAAAAAGAAAAAAATATAATACTTCAAGATAGTTGTTTTTAATATATTAGCATGAAGTATATCTTTCTTTGAAATAGTATGATGAAGTTTTTATAATGAAATTTTAAAATGAGACATAAGACATACTCATTATTGAAATTTATATTAGTGAATACATAGATTATACTATAACAATGTAGAATATATATAATTGAAATTAATGAACAATGAGAAACAACTGCATGTTCCCCAATAAAATGTTTAAAATGTGGAAAATGTTATATTAATAATAAACAAACTTAAACAATCAGTAAAATTTTATATAATATATAATATATATAGGTTAAATGTTATAACTCTCCTATGAAAACAACATAATTAATGTAAATATTATAATAAATGAAATAAATATCTGAATAATATTAATGTATTTAATAATTTAAAAATACTATTGAAGGATGTATTCACTCCCAAATGATCATTTAAATTTTTACAAAATATGTTCCATAAAAAATAGTTCATAATGTTTCGAGATGTAATTAATACATATTTACATCGATAAATGATGATATAAATTAATCATGGACTGTCAAATATTATTATGAATAATCCAGTAATTAATCACCATTGATGAATATATATAGATGATATTTGAATAATATCATTTTTTAAATTCAAATGGCACAAGTAATATGTGTGATAGCTAATCCCTCGAATGAAATAGATATATATAAAGATGCACCAATTGGTAAAGCACTTATATTTGATTGTTCGATATCCCAAAAATCACAAAACCATGTGTATTCCTTCGATAGTTAATTATTGAATCATCAGGTTGTGGAAAAATTCCTTCTAAAACTATAATAGAATCATCCTATTATTCAATTTCATCTATGATCTAACACATTAAATGTTAGGGAAACAATGTTTTAGAGGAGGATTCTTAATATGTCCCTAAAATAGTCAAAACTCTCATTTGATTCCTAACCCCTTGATTTAATGGATGGGAACCTCTCTAAAATCAATACATTCTTTTAATGGGGAAATAAATGTATTTCTCCCTTGATATAATTTATTATAATTGTAGATTTAAAAAATAATAATATTTTTTGATTCCATATATGATCAAAATTCTCATGGGGGTATTTAAGATAGAAAATGGCACACATTATGTGAAAACAAGAGCCTCAATGTAATTCATGAATACAAAATGCATGATTTCAAATTAAGAGAATTGAATTCCATTAAGCATAATTAGTGTGAAAGTTGAATATCAATCTATCTATGACTCATCCTATCCCTCTCGACCAATTATTGTAATGTAGCTAACATATACCCTCAATATCAAACTCATGATGTGGCAATATTTATTTACCCCTAGAAAAAAACTATTAAAAATGATCCAATAATGAATTTTTTTTTGATCAAATAGTTTGTCCATCCAAGGATCAATATTGAGATTAAACATATAGATAGAAACATGTATTTTTTATTAAATGAATAAACTCCTGCATTTAAAACATAAATATTACATCAATATAGAATAATATTCAATACTACTAAAAACATAACACACCCATTCATTGTAAATGGATTATTGATACATAAAAAAAGTATTTCATATAAGTTATTCATGGTATTCCACAAACATTTTATCACATAATACCCTTATTTTATATATCCCAGTTAATAAACTTATTCATAAAATAGGGGAAGGAACATAAGTATTTGTGTGCTCTAAATCATAGCATGGTTAATCTTTTGAGATGTCATTCGATAGTCCAATGAATGAAAATGATTAAGATAATGGTATGAGAAAATGATAAAGGTTCCTCACCAATCATGGATATATAATAAAAATGTTTCATATAATAAGACATTATAATTTCAAAAGATATTAATTATAAGGATGATGAATAATTATATATAAATTGTGTGGCCATGATATCCAATACTATATTAAAAAAACATGTCAATAGATTATGGAACCATCATAGGAAGATACTATATATAATACGTACTAATTATATATTGAAACTTTCATGTCATAGTGGTTTAGTTTCAATTCCTGTTTCCCATATCATAGTTGATAGGGAATCATCACATATTTCCAATATCAACCTGGATTAAGCATCATCAACAATTACAAATAGTTGATCAAGTACATTAAATCATTTAACCTATTTAATTCATGTGATATAATTACCTACAGAATGTATTATAGGAATATAATATACCAACAAAAAAAATAATGAAAACTATAAATATGTGTTCCAAAATCAGAGAGAAAATTCTTTATTTCCTGGTAACATTTTCTAATGAAAAAAAACTATTTACACAAACATTTTATCAATTAATTTTAGTATAATCCATGGGAAATGAAAGGGTTTCAAAAAATCACCATAATATTCATAAACCATATATATAAATGGTAAGTATGTTATCATTGGGAAATAATAATAATTATCATCAATATATATAATCATATAAGGACATTGATTTTAAAAAAGCGGAATATTTCATGAAGAAAATAATCCACCCCATTTGAATAAATTAATTAATATATATAAAATTTAAAGATATTGTTTATAAATTTTAAATAAAAAGAACCATAAAAAATAATTAAGTAATATTCAAATTATTTGGTTTTTAGGATAGTGGGGAATTAAGTTCATGTGGTTATCCTTAATACAATGATTTTTTCCAACAATCTATAATTATTACCTCATTTAGTGGATTAAAATACAAATTTCTTTAACAATTCATGAAAATATGATGTAATGGGTAAAATTAAAATTAAAAAATCATTATAGTTATGTAAAAAAATTCAGGAATTTTTATTAGAGAATATGGATATGAAATAAAAATAATTTCTGACTATATGGGAAAAAATAATTATGGCTTTTCAAAAAAAAACTTCACCATTTTGAGTAAAAAATTCAAGAAAATGTAACGATAAATTAATTTTCAAAATGTTTTGGGAAGTAAATAGGTTTTATCAATTAAGTATCATATAATTTCCCTCAAAAGAAATTGAGTTATAAAAACATGATGGAAATGGTATTAACACATAAATCCATATCCACATTCATTACCATGTAATGTTTTTCCATTAAATTAAATGTAAATATATATTTATAATAATTAACATATATAATAATATGCATATGTTACATAAAATATTTATTTCACAATTATCATATCATTACACATTTATTAATAATACTTTATTAAATAAATAGTTATCATGGAAATCATCATCGTTTCCATGATTTTTCGGTTATATAATCATGTTACTTTTACATTGATCTTATTTTAATCATTTAAAAACAATAATAATAAATTTTTTATCTTAATTAATTTTTATAATCGATTTTAAATATATTTATATGAAACTATGAAGGAAAATTAATCAGAACATTTCGTGAATGTGGGGGTTCAAACATATTCACAAGTGTTGATTATATTTTTTCAAGATGGATCAAATGATATGAAAAGAATAATTTCCCTTTATATAAAAATATATATATAATAAATATCATATATATTCTTGAATTACAAAATTTTAACAATCAATGTGAATTTTTTAAAAAATTGAAATAAAATATTTTGTGGAGGAGGTTGTCTGAACGTATACATCAGTGATACAATTATTTATCATTTGTTTGAAATAAGGTGGATAATTATTGTTACAAAAAATAATAATAATTCATAATTATCAGGATAATTAACTAATTATTTTATAATTGATATCAAATATTTATAATATGTAAAAGAAAAAACCAAATTTAATGTACATGGTTAATAGTTATACTTATTCATTGAGAAACCACTTTTGACTTACATCAAAATGTGTGAAAGGCTTTTATTTTGAAATAATAAGAGATATATTAAATGAGGAAGGATTATATTATACTATTAAAGATTATTTTGTTTGATATGGAATGGTAAACCTCTATGAATAATGGATGATATGAAGTTACCAATTATAGGTGGGGGAATATACATACTTGGAGTAGATTTAATATTTAAAAAATTAATATATCATAATCTTAAAATGCAGAACCAAAGAACCCATGCTTTAATATAATATGTGATAAATTTATATTAAACTAAACCAATCACATTCATAAATATTTGGGAAATACATTAAACCATATCTCCTTATTATAAACCTTTAAACTAATATTAACCTTAATAATGATAATTTAACTTATTACCATGATTACATAAATATTTAAAAAACTAATGGGGAATTATAAATGTATAACATGATTATTAAAAAAATTAATCTATTTATCATTAAATTTATGTAGATGGAAGGAATTACTTTTACTGATTGATTATAATCTACATGGAAATTATTTTAAGAAAATTCCCATTTTAAGGATAAAACATTAATATATAATAAAGAAAAAATATAATTTTCCATGATTTTTTTGGATATATAATAAAAAAATAAAATAAAATTATAATTTTGGTAAACCTTAATCATAATATATTATTCCAAACATTGAATTAAATGAAAATACCCAAAAACTATTGTTAATTTGGATAAAATATAAACCTTCTTCAGAAATGTCAGGATTTGGTCCCCAATTTACAAATCAGGTAAAAAATAATTTATTCACTACTTTAATATTTTCAATGATAAAAATACACGCATTTACTAGGATATAGTAAATTTTTGGAGTGATCTTAAATCATTACCTTATAGTTTTCCTCTTTTTACATCTTTTTCAAATGTGAAAAATAATTATAGTGTTTACTATTCATAATGTTCATAAATTTTTTTACCCTATAAAATAATATAATTTATGGAGATTAATTATATTAAAACAATTTTAAAATATTAATTATTATAATTGAGAAAAATCCAATTTAATACATGTTTACAAAACCCAGATAAAACATTTTTCTTATAAATTTTTTTAATCATAAAAATTGAGTTATTCATATCTTATACTAGGTAAAAAAAATTATATGAATATGAAAACATTTTAGAGAATATATAATCATTATATTTTAATATAATAATTAATTAATATAGATTGATTTAAAATATTATCATAAATAAAAAATGTGGAATCAACAAATTATTTTCTGGAATGCATCACAATTACATTCAAATGATTTTATATAAAATTATAATAAATTAATAGTAAATAAATTAATTAGAGACATGTTTAAAAATTACATTTTATTATTTTATTTATTAATTGAAATTTCTTTAAATCAAACAGGGAAGTGATATCTACCTTATTACATATAAAAATGTTAATATTATAATACAATATGATTAAAACATGGTGTTACATGTAATGAATGTTATCATAAAAATTTTAATTATTTAATGGGACATATATCCTATAATCATTATATTTAACATTTTACCACATTAAATTTTTTATTAATCAAAACTACATCACTTTGATATTGAAAACTAATAATACAAATGCCTCATTATATCTTAGGATTCCCAAATAGCTTCTTATAATTTAAAGGTTCACTAAAAAAATTGACAATGTGAGATTTATTATTTTATATAACATATTTTATATGATCTATTATCACAATCTTCTATTACATATAAGAAAAACATTTCCCCAACAATATGAATTTATTATTTAAATACATATGAAGGATCCGATATATACATCCTCATGATAGATATATAGAAAACATTTTGAATATGAGATAGATCAGGGGGATGTTCCATGCTATAAGACACCATAATAATATGATCAAGAATTTTAAATTTATTGATATATTTGGGGATAATATTTCAATTTATTATAAAAATGATATTCTTATTACTTTCATATATTCAATGGAACAAATTTTTCACAACACTAAACTCTGATTCTCATTTAATGTTTTCACGATAACATTTTTGTTTTCTCCAAACCACACTATTGTGCAGCTGAATGGATCTTAAAAAGTATACTATTTCCTCATATATCATAAATCCCAAAAAAATATTCTTTCCCCTAATCAATATATTTAATTTATAGTTTAAATATTCCTTATAAATATATGTATTGATAAGGATCCATCTATATTTTTGATTGAAAATGATTGTTATAAGAACATTCTAAAAAGGAATATAGTGATATATACTACGTCTGATATGAAAAGATTGATCTCTCACCATTACATATAGAATTTAAATTTCAATATCAATGTGACCATCTATATGAGGGTGATATATAATTCTAAAACTCAACACTTTGTCTAGAGCATGCTTAACACAATATTAGAACAACAAAGAAACACAAAACCCCGATTAGATTCAATAGACTGAGGTACACCATCAAAGATTTATATTCATATAATATATATTCATCAAATATGTTCAAGAGATTAATCTTTTCAAAAAAAATCCTATAATTGGATAATGTGATCTATGATAATAAAAATAACATCATTCTTGTCTGAAGTATTGGGGTGTCCAATATTGAAATCCATATAATTTTTTCCCCAATTCCCTTCTTAAATAGGTAATTTTTTTAAAATCCACATGGAATTATATCTCTCAACCATATATTTTTTTCATACTCGGAATCAAGATATATACTCCTCAATATCAATTTTTTATATTTTCCTACTATAAATACATGTTCAGATCACTATATGGCATTGTACTTCTATGATAAAAAGAGAATTATGAACTATGAGAATAATTAAAAAATTATTTCTTATTATATTATATTTATGGGACATATTCTATGTTTATAATACTTATAATTCCATACTAATCCTACATGAACTTAGGAACATTTATTATATTCTTAAAATATTCAACATTCTTAATATACACCTCCTCAATCATATAATGGCTAGTTTTGGGAAAATTCATTTGAAAAATATATGATATTTACAATTCCTTATTATATCAAGATCCATATTTTTAATGTAAATCTTAACTTGAGAACTTTCAATAATGAAAATATAAAATCATGCATGCTCTTCCTAACATAGTGCCTCGAAAACATTTTTCACATTCCTGGGGTGGTAATATATTTAGTAGTAATAATATTTAATCAAACCCATTCATAATCTCTTGCACATATTTAACTATTTGTTTGCGAATATATACTTTAAATTTTTCAGATGATTATATATATTTGTATATCAAATCATTCAAAATAATGAAAATTTATCCACATTTTCCATAAAAGAATATTAATTAAAACTCTAAATCATGATTCATTTAATTTTTCCATTGAATTTTAAACTGGAACGAGGCATAATATTTCATCATATTAGTGTGTGTGATGATATATTTTCATCCATTATTTGATAAATCAAAAAATATCAAAGACCCTTATTCGCTATTGGGTAGGGAAATTATATGATTTCAAACCAATAATCTTTTCTAATAATTGAAATTTTCCTTACCTAAATCTGTTCAATGGATACTGGATCCCTTTCATATAAATATTATTTGGTTTATATATCCATGAGAAATCGATCACAGAAAAAATATAGTATCCATCCTGACCATGAATACTATATATCTTAATTACAATTTATTTTTTAGTCCAAAATTAACTAAATTATGTTATGTAATTTTCTAAAGATATACCAAAACATGTGATTATATTTACCCAGAATTCAATAATATATAACAAAAATTAAATCTTGGTAAATAAAGAATATGGATTATATTTTCTTTGGTTCATATGATAAATCATGAAATCTTCATCATTATATTCCATAATATTTATAAATATAATAATATTATCAATAAAGTCAACTATAAACTAACAATGGTGTTCTATAAATACTCTATTAATAAAATAATTAATGATATTATGGGTATTATTACGTTGAGTTGTTATCACTATAAATCCATATTGTACATACCTTATATGAAAGGATTTCATTTGAATAACTACATTCAAAACCCTCAATATAAAATATTATACATTAAATTAAATCATTTAAAAATATTGTTCTCTTCATAAGTGAAAAAAATCATTGATATTGGGTAGATAAAAATGTTCATTTCATTGATAATTATATAGTCACAATGATCATCATAAATAATCATTGACATATATTTATATGGATTAAAACAAAATGTGAACCCCTTGGTGACACTCACTAGAATATGAATCTCCTATCAATATTCTTCTTGCAGAATTTAATTAATTAATAAAACCCAATAGGGGTCATTCTATATAGAGTACTTGAAATACATGTAACAATATAAATTAGTTGTATTGAAAAATATACATCAAATATTTAAAGAAGACTATGATACTATTATATAATTACATCAATAGAATCTCGTAAAATTGTAATATGATCAATAATTAGTCTATACCAAATAATATTACATAAATACCCTGGATGAATTTCAATTGAGAACCTAATGATAGAAGTAATTTCTATTGTAAGTTTTAACCATCATAACACTATTAGACATTCATAGGTTCATTCAGAAAATGAAATTTTCCATCACTTCCTCCAAATTTAATATTTTATCCATATAATTAAATCATATTCCAGCTTATAAGTAGATAAAATTCCATTAGTGGTAGAATAATATTATTTTCACAACCCCACAAACATCAATCAGGGAGGAAATAAAATTGAATGGTGAAGATCATAATGTTTTGATTATTAACCACCAACTCAACATCTAGTCCTTAATGTGCTAATGTGAAATAGTTTGAAAATTACACTGAATTAAAATAATTGATTAATAAAAATTAAAAATTTCAATAGTTTTTCTAGTTTGGATGATAAGTATTCCATTTACCATATCTTTATTATATTAAACTATAGATTTTGTCATCGTATGAGAGTCCACATTGTCTTTGTTATTAATAGGTTGCTGACACATGTCGTCATCTCTTGAACAGACCGATGGCCTTTATTGTATATTTATTTTTGATAATACATCATTAAAGGGTTGAAGTGGGACACTTACACGGCTGATAGGCTTCATTATATTATAGGATCCTAGGGTATTAATTCAATTCATTAATGACTAAGAACAATTGAAATTTACCCTACCCTTCATCTCCATAGTAATTTACTCTCCACCATTGTATGAAAATTTCGCTATCTTTCTAAAGAAAAGGTGTACATTCCTTTTACCGATGTCTATTTTCCTACCCTCTCATTTTTCCAAATCTATTTAGATATGATCTAGTTAATACACCTTTCTCTAAATCCCTTTTTTTGGATGATTATCATCATAATCCTTTTGGATCATTAATCGTAATTTTATTTCTACATTGTGATTTATTCAATAAATTCCCTTGACGTGTCTTTCCACATTTCTATCATATATGTGACTAGAATTTATTTCATTTAAATTATTTATTGATGTTTTCCTGAGACAACATCTTATTTATTATGATATGCATAAATGGGATCAAAATATCAAATTTATATTTCTAAATTTACAAAAACATGAATGGGTTTTCATAGATTTCATGAATATCAAATCTAACTACATTTAGAGAATTTTAATTATGAAACTAAATAATCAAACAAAATTACATTCAGGGATAGTGATTAAATGAAAGGAATACCTTGGATGTATTGTAAAATTTTCCCCATATATACTAATGGATTCATCATACATTTAGATAATCTTTAGCCATTCCAACTCCATTTTTTATATATAATAGGACGAGAATTAATATTAAAAATACCATCTTAAAAATATCTCAATCAATGAATTAAATTACTTTATCTTTTTTAATATTCTTAATAACACTAAATCATTGATCTGTTTAACCATCCAAATGATAAAAAATAGGCTATTTTTTATGTTCTAAGCACTAATGAACAAAAAATATTTTTTAGGGATATTGGTTAATTAATCAATAACTACTGGTTCATATAACCCACAAAAAGAAGAAATATTTCTCCTTATTAATTGCACAATTTTTCATTATTCCCTCAATATAACATTCAGGTTTTCTTCTAGATTTATTGATATATAATGTTGTGTCAGAAGAAAAAATACATTCTTTATTCCAGATCCCATAACATTCAGTTCATCAGGTTAATAATTGTTTCATTTTCCATCACATTTATTTTAACCATGACATCCATTTGGTTCCACCAATCATGGAAAAGAAAAAATCATTGGGAATGCATAAATCAAAAATAATAATGTTGATAAATCATGTAATATTGTATAATAATTCATATAAATCCCCAATCATGAATCCTTATTTACAATCCCTAACAAACTTTTATCAACCTATCACATCTAATATAATTTAAAAGTCAAATCCTATATTATATTTTTAAATAAAAATGTTGATTAACACTATAATGTTCCCCTAAGAGTTTAAATATAGATTCACATTAAGGCCACATTAACCATGTACTATAATTAAGACCAATATATACTGGACCAAAAATAATATGGGTTATTTCCTATAAAGTAATATTTGTTGAAACAATGTATACTTATAGTATACAAATAGGGGTTTACTTTAAGGAATCCCACATTATATCTACCTTACTAAATAATTATTATAGTATCCTAAAAAATGAAATATCCCTATTATTTTTCCAATGTTATGTAATCAAAAAATCCAAAAGAAAAACAAAATATGGCTTTAATACCCACAATAATGATCTAAGAATTTCATACATAAATAATAAATCTATTTAGACGAATATTCAGAACATATAATCTCATAACACACCCCAGAACCAAATAGGGATTAGGGTGAATGGGGCCTATATAAATAAAGAACTTATTTTAGGATAGATATTCAATGTATCCAATAAATTTATTATCACATTATACCATTTGATATATAACCTCCCTATAACCCTTTTTCACTAATATATTAAGGGAAATATAAGAATGAGTAAACTGAGATGCCCGTTAAGGTTAAACATAAGTGATAAAATAGGTTCTTCATGTGAAGGCATACACGTAAAATAAGTTTAAGTGTCTATGACCAATGATAATACCTACTCATCCATATGTCATAATAAATATCAATGCAATATCAAAATATTATTATAAAATATATTAAACATAAGAGTGTGGAATCATAATAAATTAGTCATTATCTAATAATTTAAATCATAATCATAAAATGAAGTTGAAATATTACGGAACCATCATAGGAATAAAAAATATATCATTTTTCAAAGATAAATGTCAAGAACATAATATCTTTGTGGGTATTTCATTTCTAAATATTTCCCAAAACATATTATATTATGCATCAACACATGAATCCCATATCTCAGTTGATCATGAATACCAACTTCTTTCCCATTTTGGATAGATCACATTAACTCATTTCCCATAATTATCTATTGTAAAATAAGTAATTATCTAATTAATTGATGTAATATAATATTACAACCCTCATATATTTAAAACATTACAAATGTGTTCCATAATGTGAAAAAACATTCATCTTTTCATAATAGAATTTAATTTTGAAAAGAAAATGGTTTCATCAACATTTCATAATATCATTATATTTCTACTTATGGGAAATTAATTTTAATCATAATAATCTTAAAATACTAATCATAATACATACATAGAATAAATATGAATTTTATTATTTGATAATATTCCCTATAATGAATAAATTACATCCTATATTTTTTCCATAGATGTTAAATGAGTTATAAATATCACTGGAATATTTAATGAGGAAAATACCACATTAATTTTGAAAATAATAACTTGAAATTTAAAAAATCAAAAAAAAATTAGAAAAAAATTAGTTAAAAAATGATTCCATTTAATAAAATATTCAATTTATTGATCATTCAGGATATAATGAAATTTTATTCAAGTGGTATTCATTAAAATAAAGATCACGCTCAGAGAATAGGTAAAAAGCAACTCATTCAGAAAATTTAAAAGATAAACCATTTTAGAAAAATCATAATAATTAAATTATGTGTGATCATTTCATTTAAAAATCATAGGATTTTTTTTAAAACATTCATAAAAAAATATTTAGATAAAATTTATCTCAATGAAAGATAGTTTTTGACCGAAAGTGTAGTAATATTCTCATAATTTCTTAAAAAAATTCTTAATAAATTTTACTATTGAAGAGGGTAAGGGTACTAGAAAATAATTTATTTAAAAAATATAACTATAGGTTATTAAAAATTATTTGTTTTATTATATATGGACAATACAATATCCCTTAATTGATATGAAAGCATAAACGTTTCCGTTTAAAGGGAGGTTGAAATAAAAATACCTTGCCCCATGTACTTCATTCTTGTCTACATGTTTAATAATAATTTGAGTACATTTTGATTATGATGATGTTATGAATTAGTAATCATATATATCATATCATATATGATTTATTCTTACCCTATTATCCCTTATTTATTAGCAAATCATTATTAAAACCACTATTTTGTGAAATAACTACTTCATTTTTTCATCCACATTATTGTTTTAAAGTCCCATTATTTTTCCATGAATCATGGTTAAATAATAATAATTGTTTTTAATTTTTAATTAGTTTCATATTTATTCATTATAAATAAATTTACTTCAATTATTACAATAAAGTGATGAAAATTGAATTATATCACTTTATATAGTTATTATTTTATACGTACGCACAAATTATGTTTCCATTTTTTTAAGGATGTATTGAATGGAATGGAAATATAAAATCAACATTATATAAACATTATAATCTCATATATATAATATATATTAATTAGTTACATCATTGAAACCAATAATGTGATGTTTTCTTGAAATTCGTAATGCATCACTTCGTGAAGGTGGTAGACCAAAACTACACATTAGTGAAACATTCATTTTCCATGTGATGGGAAGAAATTTATAATGTTCCTTAAATAATACTAATAACAAAAAATAATATTTAACATATTTATATAATTATTTTATATTGGATACCATATATATATATATGTTAATTATCAAGAAATTAAATTGAATGTACTCGGTTAAATGTTTAAACACATTGTTGAGTAACCTGTTTTGGATTTAAAACCCATCCATAAAAGTGTAGTTATTTGAATGACTAGAAAATCCATGATATGGGGAAGGAATTATGTATTTTCATTTTTAAGGAATTTCTTTATATAGAACTCTCAAAAAAGATTATATTTTAGCAGGGGAGGATCCCTTTAATAATTGATCAAAATTATACACATAAAATAACCTAGATGATTAAATAATATAACTCATAATCATGTAATGTAGATCTAGGGAACCCAAAATTAGAAAATATTATGTCAAAAAGACTAACTAAATTAAACCAATAACAATTGGAAAATTTTAGGATTCATTTTATTCTTTATCTTCTTGTTGGACCACGTTAAACATATTTTAATATTAACCATGATAAAATATTATTTTTACCTGGATAACATAATTATATGAAAAATAATAGGTGAGTTATATCACAATTTTAATGGTATAATTAAAAATTTTGAATCTATTTTTTCAAATTATTCAACAATATATTTAATAAATTAATTTTAATGTAAAAATAATCAATGCTTGAAATATATTGTTTCGGAAAATACTTGATAGAAGCATAAAAGTAATTTTACATGGAAACCGTAGAAATTTTTTGTTTTAAATAATTTTATTGGTTAAAGAATAAAAAATTATTTTTTATGAAATTTTTGAAAATTCAAAATAAAATTTTCCATTCCAACAATGTCATTATATTCAAAGAACAATTTTTTTTATTTGAATGAAATATAACCTAACTTTACCAAAGGTGATCATGGCTTAACAATATCAAAATAATGTTTTCAATTTAATTATTTAACTATTTTAAAATTTATTGGGAACAAAATAAGTCATTAAATATAAAAAATTTATGTGTTGGATATATTTTAAATCATTACCCATTATTTTATCCTAGTTTAACGACTTTTATCACACTAAAAAACCATTACCATCGTTATTATTAATAATTACTAAAACTTATCTTCACCATATGAAATTATATAAATTATGTCATTGAAAATATTAAATAATTTTTATATTTTTTTATTTGTATAGTTGTAGAAATTCATTTTATAAAAATAAGTCAAATCGCAATCAAAACATTTTCTAGAAGAAGAAAGTTCATTTCTAATCATAAACATAGAGTTATTCATATTTCATACCTAGAAAAAATAGTATAAAAATATTAACTTTTTATATTGAATTTAAATATTTTCATTTCATTAAAATCAATCATAAATGAATATTTATTTAAATTTATAAAATAAATAATCAATTTAAAAAAAAATTAGAAAAGCATGAATTTTTCCTACAATTGATTTTATTGTAATATATAAGGAATTTATAATCAGTTGATAAATATTATAAATGTTTAAACAATAATTTATGATAATGTAGTAATCCCTATTTATAAAATCTAATCTAACCAATAGTAGATAATTGTTATACGATATAATAATATACCAGGGTTCGTTTAAAGTCGGTGTTGCATGCAAATAAAGCTGTCAAGTAAATTAAATTTTTTAATGTGAAATATATCATAAAATATTAAGATATATAGTATAATTATAATGTGTTGAATTGTGTTTCAATTATTCATAGACAAACTCAATATTGTATTTCCTCTACAAATTTATCAAACTGATATATTCCCTCCCTCAGCCTTTATTAAAAACTGAATTATTCATGATTTAGGTGGAAACAACTGAAATATATCATATAAAAATTGTATCAATTGATTACCATGTGAAAATATATTATTTATATAATAATATAATTTATAATTATATAAATAGAAAAATTATTCCCTTATATTCTCATGTAAATATCAATGACATAAAATCTCATGAAGCATTGGGGGATAATAGTTTAAGAAAAAATATTTTTTTTCAGACTTATCATCTTTTTTTATAAGGAAGCTGAATTGGATCCATTAATTTAAAAAATTCATTGATGTGAAAATAATGGGATGAATCTTTTAAAATATTTAAAAATCAAAACAAAATTCGTGTATATTTTATATCAATTTAAATTTATAGTCAATTATTATGAACTACTTCTGTTACTTCTTTTTTGGATGTTTATGTATTTATTTTAATTAAAAAGTTCCATCAACATATGATATGTTCCAAAGTATTTAAAATTATAAAAAAAATTGAATTAATTTACCTTGATATTTTACCTTTAATATCATGAAAATGACCAAAAATTGGGGATGGGTGCTATGAAATAGAATCGATGTAATAAAAATGGATAATAAAATATATGTTCAATCAAAATAAAGGTTTTAATATACCCATGTTATCCCTTGTAATAATGATAAAGATATTTTCATAGTCCCTATACATATCATTGAGGTGAAATTTCTACTTATATGAGATCTTATGGTCCAATCAGTTACGTTTAAGGATCAAAAAGTCAGTGTTTTATATTTTTCAAAATATGAATAATATTATGATGAATGACCTCAATTTATACTGTTAATATTATATAGAAATCCTCAAAAATTAAATCAAATTTTTTTAATTTTATACGAACATAGGTTTGATTGATATTGAATTTTTTAAATAATAATTTTTTATGAGAAGTTGGTATATCATTGATATAAAACATATGTTATTAGAAGTTGTCACAAATCAACCCGAGTTAACCCCAAACACATCACCCTTATTGGACAAAAATAAGTCCCATGAAGAGATCCATATCTGATCATGTAGGAAACATCTGTTATGAAATCTGATAACGTACCTAGGAATGATTTATCCCAGAAAATGTTTATAACTAAAAAAATATAAACTGAACAGTAAAATGATATACACCAATAAAAGATAAATAATAAAAACTAAAAGGTTATAAATTACCCTATGTGAAATCTTGGACCACCTAAAAAATGATCCCCACATGATACTATATAAATCCAAATCTGGGACCTAAAAATTAAAAATTATAAAGAAAGTAGGAATGAGAACCAAGATGTTAAATAGGGATGCTATGAATAACCAATTCTAAATTCGCTATACATAATCGGAAATAAAATATTTCTAGTTTTTAAAATATGTTATATAAAAATAATATTTTACATCATTTTCAAAAAAAATTAATCATCCAATTTTTATGAAAACCCATTTTAAATTACTTTTACAAAATATCTCTCAAAGCATGAATGATATTTCAATCAAATTATCACAAAAGATAATCGGTGAAAATATTTGTTCCACAATATAATGTACAAAAATAATAATTTAATCTTATCATAAATCTATAAAAAGGGAAATATAGATCTAGAAAAACATAGGTCATGGGATCTTCGGTGCTGGTCGATAGAGTGTAATAAAAAGTGCTAATACATTTCCCACAATCAATCTCTTCTAGTTTTTGTAATCGTAAAACACCACCTGAACAGTCGATGACACCTTCACTAGCTCAACCAAGGGGCACATACCTCAGGGATTCATACTATCTACTAAGGGTCATTAGCGAGTGAGTATTCTCAATTTGTCTGTCATGTGTACTTATGACTCCCACCTGACTACCAATGTCTTCCAATGAAAATAAAAATGTTTGTGTCTTTTATATAGAAATCATTTAAATATATATATATATATATATCACATTAATTTCACCAAATTACATATATTTTGTCACCTACTAACTCTCACGTTAGGTTCACCACTTTACTATGTCACTAAAAAACCAATAACCAGATAATTCACTGTGAACATTACATAAATCACACATTTTTTACATTATCATTTCAATGGGAATGCCTTAATATGTTTTTTCTACCTTCATAAAAAACTATGTTCCAACCATTCTAGATCAATTTATGATTAAAAACCCAATAGGTTATTGAAAAATGAATTATATTTTAAAAAAGTTAAATGAATATTTTAGCTTGACTTTTCCACGTTGTAAGATTAGGTGAACAATGAAAAACATATAAATTAATCATTTCTAGATTTGTAATGAATTTTCATATAATTTACATAATAAATAAAACAAATATTTTTTAAACTCTTAATAAATCATGGAATGAAACATTATAGTATAGGAATAGTGATCATAACTTGTATGATTTTTATTTTTATTACAAATACCTAAAACCACTCTTTATGCTTAAACACATGAATTTATACATATACATATAAATACCTGTGATTCATAGTAAACATTCCTCAATCCATTATGGAATGTACACATATAGGGAATATATATATTCATACTTTACATATGCATATGTGTTCGGGTCACCCTCATGACAGATGGTCCAAAACACACTAAATAAATACACAAGAAACATATAAACTACAAAATCCCAAATTAGAAATTTATTAAAATTTATGAGTGGAGAAAACCCAACTTAAAATTTAAGGTTCTTGGTTAGAAACAAAATTAAACACATTACCTTTAGTAGAACATTCTAATATACTCCCCAAGACAACCCAAGAGACTCAATTGATAAATAAAAAATGCAGGAAAACAATAAAAAACATATCTACACTAACCCTTGGGATCATTTGGGTTATTTAGGGTGAATAGGATGAGGAAACTCACTAAAGAAATGATTACGTGTAAGGATTAAAAGGTCATACCTTGATATATAGTCCTTAAAACTCAAAGAAATATAATGTTTCTCTATAGAGGAGAGGGATCAGAGGTGGATGAAATGATGATAGGTGGAGTGGAAGAGGGGGAGGGAGTCGTGTGATAGGAGGTAGGAAAGAGATAAACAAAAGAGAAAAATAAAAAATGGAAAAAAGTAAACATTAAAAACCAGGGAGCCCTCATGGTTTGAAAATGGTTTACCAATACATGCCCGAGACCTGAAATCCCTACTATAAAATAACAAGGTACTAAAGAAATAACCCATTAGTGAGATTCAAGATCTGAAAAAAAACCTAATCCATCCTTTAAAAATGGAATTTTCCAAATCATATCCTCTTATGTACGGTTATTGCACGGTTACTCCTAACAATGCACAATTTATGCATGATACAAATTTTTTTATTTTTTAAATCTATTCACATACTAGATTAAAATTAAAATCGAGGATAATATTAATGTAATAATTAAAATAATTAATTTTTCATGTTCATGGTGTATAAATTCTCCCCAAAATTAATCATTCCCCTTACAAATTCACCAAAAAACATGAATAAAGAAACAAAAACCCCAAAATTGAATTATGTGGGGAAAACTAAAAATGTGATGTGACAGTAATAATTTATCATGATAAACTTGAAAAACTCATCAAAAAACCACACTCATGAAGATCAATGGTGGATCTACCACTGTAAGAGACCATCTAGAAAAAACATACACTTGAACCGGGAAATCACAACATTATCAAGAAACCTTTAATATAACGGAATCATTATGAATGAAATTGAAACTAATAATAAGACCCAAAAAAAATCATCATTTCTGAATGATATGATATTATCCAAATTGATCAAAATTCAAAACCAAAATTAATCACTAAAAGTCCAATATCACTAGAAAGAACCACCAATCAAGGACTCACATCCACAATGGAACAACAACAAACATTTTAAAAAATATAGGTACATTCAAAAAATTGTGGAGGGTACATTAATAAAACATCAAATTTTGTCACATCAAAATAAGTCAAAAATGTTATACAACAGTCCTCCACAACATTTGGATTTCTAAATTCATGCAAACATCACATTGTGGCCTATAATAGAAGCCATATTTTCGGAAGAACCCACTACCTCACAATTATAATTTCACTTTATGACCTGAGACTCCTTTTTCTGATGAAACTAATTCCTAAAATCCTCCATGCTACTGATATGGACCCTTCAATGGATTGCTACTAGAGGATTTTTTCATAAATTCATTGAACTCTCATATTGGACACACTGTAAGCTCACATGTTGTCAACTTTGTGAATGAATTTTAGAAGCTAAAATAGTGACATGTCTAGAACATGTTCGTCGGATTCAAAATACTCACAATAAGGGAAACCAGAAAAAAAACAAAAGAAAACAGTTCCTTGAACATAGGATGGAGAATGCACACTAAAATTAAAGGTTCCAATAGGTCACATGACACTATCATAGGAGAAATGGGAAACCATTCTTTTGAATGGTCAACGTACCATGCACTGGTATATATCCTTATTCTGTGTACACGAGTTCATCAACATTATTGTCTATCACGTCAAAAAAAATATCACTAATTGAATTTTTACATGATAATCACCCAAGTCATCCCAACTCACAATGAAGACGGGATGAACACCTTCAAATATTCTAGTCCCGTTCCCCCAAACATATCCAAGACAACTCGAATAGTCAAGTAATATATTGATACAAAGAACATCAAGACACTCTAAAAATCCCCAGGTAACTCATAAAAATTTAACATTCCTTGAAGAAAACCTAAAAAAACTCGTATTGAGAATATCATGGCTCCACTAATCCATGTAGACTATAGGTAGGGATGATGATTAGATAAGAATCCTTAGAAATCTTATGGGTGTTTATGGGCAGAAAAATCCAAACAACGTAAATAATAAAATTTAACACAATACCAAACATACAAAATTAATATTTTAAAAAATCATTTTCTTTATATACCAACACATCACAATAAAAATCATTTCCCAAAAAAATACAAACTGAATCAAAACCACTACAAAATCAATAAAAAAGAAAGGAACACTGTTTTATAAACATTTATTTTCAAATTTACCCATTTTTTCACTTCAATATCCCAATACAAAATAAAAAAAATTATATAGTTCCATTTCAAAAATGATTTCTGAACATCCAATTTATAAATCAAAACACCACCACACATTTCAAATTTTAATAAATAACATTTTACTGTTTTAATAACAACATTTTAAATGTTTTGTCAAATATTTGATTTTAAATACTCAGCCTATGATTCCAATGAACCATCATATATGTTTCCATCACCACTAAATCTTATATCATCTAAAAAAATATAACAAAAAGCTCATTACAGACACAAAAACATGTATTTAAATGTCTAGAAGGAATACCAAGGATCATCCATACCATTTTCCATCAAAACAAATTTTTTATAATTTAAATCCTTTTTAACATTTTATAAAACCTTTCCAAATTAAAAATGTTTTCCATTAAATTTATAAACCACCAAATTATTTTTATTTTTTCAAAATCTATCTTTATAAAATTACACCTTATTTTATCACTCATGGGATGTGCCCAAAAAACAACTTCAACTCACACCAACCAAAATCATAGAATCATCTCCAAAAAAATAATAAATAGAAAAGAGAGCTAGTGGTCATTTATAACCCAACCACATGGTATATAAGACCATGAACTGAAAATTAAGAATACTCTAGAATTATCTTAAACCATGTAATTGGGATCTATATGGTTTTCTAGGCCATGTATTCTCACCATGTAGCACTAGATCACTTCCACATTCATCCCCCAAAATGAAAAGGGTAATCAAACAATTTTTTTTTTTCAGAAACCGATCCCAAATCGAAAAATATACATTTGAAACACAACTAAAAAGATGAATCATGCCTTGTCATTCATGGTGGAGAATAGGCACTAAATGATGACCTCCATATTAAGCTACAAAAATCGAAAATATAAACTATGTGACAATGAAATTAATAATGTCTTGATCTAATACAATTTTTTCATGAACCAACCCAGGTAAACCTTAAACTGGTCCCACAAGATGACACATGTCATGGCACAAGACGCATTCCCTATCATCCTAGGATGAAAAATTGTATCAAGAATCACCATAAAGAAGTTGGTAATGATTTAGTATAGAAACAATTTATAAATAAAAAAATTAATTGACTAATAAAAACAAATACAATATGAATATTAAATTAAAGAATAACTAAATTTATAGAAAAAAATCCATGAGATACCATAGGATACCTCGAAACAAAGAATCACACTAGTTCTAATAGTGATATAGAGCTATGAATTGGAATAGAAAATGATGATGAAACCATATGTGAATAAAGAGATTCTCAATATTTACTCCATGAAAAAACAATGCCCGATTATTCACCCATAAAGTAAAACAAAATCATTATATTTTTCAAATACGATAAATAAATATTAGTTTTTCCATTCATTTCAATTACAAGTAAACAAATTTCGTTATTTAAGAAAAACCATTATCAGATAAATTTAAAAAATAGATCCCAATTAATGAAATGTATTTCAATTAAATTATTACAAAAGGTAATTGATGCTAGAGCATGTATATATAATATAATGAACATAAATAAGAATTCCATTTAATAAATAAATAAGGTACATAGAAGAATAGAATACTATAATAATAGGCAACATATTAAATCAAGTGATAGTCAAAACAACCTATAATAGAGCTCTAATAAATCTCACACATTCTATATCTACATGCACTAATTATCCATAGACACTAAAGAATCAATCAGTGACACCCTCACTGTATCAATTGAAGGGAACATACACGGGAAGTTAGACTATCTGAATAGGGTCACTAGCCAGTGTGTAATCTCCACTAGTGGAGAAAATTTGACTATGGATCCCTCCAAACTATCCAGGGATTCCAATCAAAATTGAAAAGTATGTGAGATTTATCAAGGTATCACACACATTGAGATATATATATATATCTATATAAAATTATATACATAAAAATCAATACACCTTTTCACCTATTAACTCCAACCATAAGCATCAACCCTTATTAGGTCATACACAAACCAAGAACAAGCAACATCACCATTCACATAACAAAAATCACACATTTATAACATTACCAATTCAATTGGAATTCAATAAGAGGGGTTTTCAATTTTATTAAACCATAAAAAGTGGGAATCATGACCCAAAACTTTATGATTATAAAAGAAATTAAATATTTTAAAAATTATTATTGTTTAAAACATGGTTAAAATCATATTTTAGCATGAAGAATCCATGTTGGAATCTTAGGTAAATTCTGAAAATAAAATAAAATAACCATTACCATGATCCGAAACCGATTTTAATAGGATATACATGACATATAAAAATATTTTTTTAAATAATAATGAAATAGTGGAATTCAAATTTATAGTCTAGTCTTATGGAATTTACCATGAATAATGATGCTTCTTATGATAGAAACCCAAAACCACTCTTTATTCTTACACAATGATGAATATATATATTTATATTAATTCCTCTAAATTAATTTTACAATATTATGATTTTTATGAAGGAATATGTACAATGTGGTCATATATATATATATATTCCTTAACCATTCAAATTCATTTAGCACACACCCAAAAAAGATGGCCAAAAATGAACTAATGGAAAACAGTACAGACTTTTAATGTACAAAAAAAACAATAATAAATTAAGTAATATTTATTTAATGATGAAAACATATCCTAAATTAATGGTGTATGGGCCAATGCAATCCAAAAAT
The DNA here is from genome assembly GCA_963277665.1 of Viscum album. Taxonomy (NCBI): domain Eukaryota; kingdom Viridiplantae; phylum Streptophyta; class Magnoliopsida; order Santalales; family Viscaceae; genus Viscum; species Viscum album. Next base: position 692,559,119 of record OY728122.1, read on the forward strand.
CATTCCCTTGAGTTGAAGATTCTAAAACATAGTTGAAGCCTAACCAAGAGACCCATTTTAAAATCAAATAATGGCTGAAAACACAGGAAATATGATCCACCCTAACTCATTGTTTAGACATAACAATGTATGAAAACAGTAAATAAAAAAATAACTAGAAAAAATTACGAGTATAGACCTCATTGTCTTACATAGAGATTCTGACCATCAAACCCAAAAAAATGATGAATTATTATAGAGGAGAGGACTTATAGTAGGGAGCAACACATGAGGTTGGAGAGGAGGAGGGGGAGGAAGTCACATGACATGTGGAAGGAAAATAATGATAATATATATATATATATATATAATGAAAAAAATTAATGAAAAACCAAAACATAAAAAACCTGTAAACCCGCACGGTTTTTACATAGTTTTCCAAATAATGCCTCAACTATGATATCTATAATAGAAAAGCATGAGACACTAAATAATTAACCCTAGTAATTTCATACAGTTGAGAAATCCATACTCCATACCTAAAAAATGGAACAATCTCAATCAACACCCCTCACACATGGTTTCAACATTGTTACTCTTAACCTTGTGTAACCTATGAAAAAGAACAATAATCCCTTGATTTTATTTGTAATTTATCACCCAACCATACCAAAATAAAAATCAAGGATTTTAATAACTAAATACCAAATATAATTATAATCTCAATTTTTGGGTGTGAAAATACATACATTTCTATCCTCATGTCCTTTATTAAGAATGAGGGGACTTCACCTACATCTTATTTGAAAAATATCAATAGTGATGATTACATTATTGTTCAATATTCAATGGATTAGATGGATTTTATAACTCCTATGTAAAATTATGAGGAGAATAAAATAGAAAATATGAACCACTAGATGATGAATAAATCCCCACAACTATCATAAAATTCAGTCTAGTAAACTTTTTAGAATAAAAATGGTATGCCCCAACATTATTATAAATGGTATTAATTCCATTGATATGGTGATGTATATTTCCTTCCATAAATAATATCATTATATATATTTCCCTATTTTTAACTACATTACTAATTGGAGTTTGTATATTAGTTCACCAAATTATTTTGTCATGTAACATATATAATTATAAAATGGTAGAAAATAGGTTTCATCAATATCATATTTCCAAGATACTAATAATCATCGTTAATATAATTAAAAATAATTTTATATGAGAAGACTTTTATTAGAAATATAGAACAATATTTTCTTTGAAAAGAAAATAAATGGGAATATGATGGAATCTAGGGACATTAGAGACATGAACTAAAATTGTATTAATGATACATTAAAATTACCAATATTTGAAGTAAAAATTTATGAACAATATGGTTTTCAAGACATATAATTCATGGATGGTTATTTGAGTTAAAACTAGATCCAAATATGCATTGAATATGAATATAATACTATCAATAAGTGACCCTACGAGGTAGATTATAATATATTTTTCATTTTGGATTAAATATTAAATAAGACACCTATAAAATATAAAATTTTAAAAATTTCAAACCACTACATGGAAATACTGTTAAATAGTATATTGATGGTTTATTTATCTGTATTTGAATAACATTTTTAATCTATAAGAGTTTTATTCAAAACTCTACTCTAACTTATTAATGTTGAATCTCATAAATGTTTATTCAAGGATAAATATAGAATGATTCCACGATTCCTTTTTATCATCTTAGTGTTGATGTGGATTTAATGAATACCATGGTGAAACCAGAAAATACACATCTTCAAAACCACTGTGAATTTAGGGGACCTTATATGAGAACACTAATATATATAATCTCATTATGAACTAGTGATGATGATATATACCAATAATTAATTTTTCAATAAAATGTGAGTCATACAAATTTCATAGTGATTACTATATTTCAATTTACATCCATAAAATATACTTATCACTTCATCCCATTTTCATGTGTCCAATGGAGGGAATGTGTTATATTCATTATAGAGTTCTTTCTAAGTGATTCTTTTTTATTAATTCTAAGAATAACTATCTGGGGAAATAAATTATTCTTTATTATTAGAGTCAAGCTATTTTGATGACTAATGATTATATCTGAACAATATAAAAAAATTATATTCCCTAATAAATTCATTAGAAAAGAAATATCATAATTTACTGGCTCATGAGGTTCATAAGATCTCTTAAATTAATACATTATTGTACATTATTGATTATATATTACTAAATTAATTGTTAGAAAACTATTTTTTCATTAATCATGATATAGTCAACATATTAAACTCCAGGACAGAAACTAGGTGGTGTGAATTGATATATTTTATTATTATACATATATTCCATCAATTTATTCAGATTTGGAAAATTGTAGAACCCATATTCATTGAGTAGAAGACAAATATCACCCTATATGTCATCATTGTGTAATGATTAATTTAACATTTAAATAGTTTAGGTATTCTCTTATGAATGATATTGTATGTATCAACCAATTTTCATAATGAGGTATCCACCCCAAAGCATCACATTGTATCAAACCTCATAGATCATATCGAATCAACACATATTAACCATAAGGAGACCGGTCAACCATTACACATAATAATTTTACAGATTTCAATATAATCCCTTAAAAATTATATACAGTTTAATTTCAAATTTTTTATCACATACACATCATAGGGTAACCCATAAGTATCAAGAACTATTCAAATTTACTAAACCCTTATTCTCCAACCATCATCTATCACTACTTTAAGAATTATTTAGAATAATTTGGTAACCATTACATATAGACCTTATAATTTTATATAATAGTATTATATTTTATATGGTCACTAAAAACCCATTTTTAGTATATGTTTAACTCCATTAACTCATACATTTCATATAGAGACATCCCTTATATATAATTAAACCTTTCAAAATGTATTGATAACATATGTTTCACAATGAAATGTTACATGTTTAATTTACCAAATTTAAACCATATAAAATTTAGGCCTTTCCCTCGTGCATCATATTTTTATCCCATAAGCATAACAAAGATACTCTAACACAATGTTAATGTCAAATGGCATTGGATAACACTTTTTTACTCAGTGGTTACCCTTATATAATACATGTAAAACATTACACATGATGAAATTTAATATTTTATAAATGAGTTTAGTTCCCTTACCCACAAGTAACCATGTATCATTAACACACAATACTTTTTTATTAATAAAATATGCATCTCTAAAAGGTTAAATGATAAAATATGATTTCATATCTATAATTGGTGGTTCCCTATTGCAAAAATTATAAAATATTTTTCATTGTGGAATACAATATAAGTCAGTCCTACCTAATGAAAAAAAACATAAAAGTCATGAATTACCACATAATTCATCTCCGATATTCTGATTTTATCATTAATTAATATAAGACACATCAAAACATTTCAATACACTTCTTATTGGTTATCCAAAACACAAAATCTCAATCCGAATATGAAAATTAATATTCAATCTTAATAAAAAAGATGAAAGAACCAACCCACCACCTTCTTCAAAAACAATATTATTTAAGGGTTATAGAAACTCCTAATAATATTTCTTATAAAATTGATTATTAACGGAGGACTATCAACCATAAATAGGAACCCATCCTGGTTATCGGTTTACCACTGACTCGCTATGTTCTATCACTAAGGGATGACCACTCTTTCCCTATGAGACTCTGGTCCTTGAAGATAAATATTTAAAACAATACATGCTAACCACTAATGTAAAATCCCATATTTTAATATAAAACATCAACCACATCCTTGAATTTATTTTCACTTGAACTGTATATTAACGCTCTTCGAACCCAAAACCAATCTGATGAGCATTCTACTCATCAGTATCACCAAATAATGAGATGATGCTAAACCTCAAAAGTTGATCCAATGAAATTTATATATTCTAGGATGATATATCTATTTAATTATATATCTACCCAAAATTATATTAATATAATAATAGAAAATTTTGCCTAATTGGTCCCTAATAATATGCATCACCTGATAAAAACTCCCATCAAGCGGTCCTGTCTAAAAAACAAGCAAAACACACAACTGGATACTGAACCACAACATCATATATAGTTCATTGATGACTAAAAATTGATTATATATCTAGAAAACAAAAAATACTCTCATAATATATACAAAAACCTCACATGTCAATATTAATCAACTAATATAAATCCAGAAAAAGAAAATTATATAATAACCAGTTTCTTTTTCCCAACACACGAAAAAACTAAATAATCTCTCTATAACCATATTTGACTCATTAAAAAAAATTTCATGTAATAATAACACAAAATTTAGACATATGTGTAACATTCTGTCAAATTACTAAATCCATGCATCATAGTTTAGACAAGATTTGTTTTATTTTTTAAAAAACATGTTCAAAACATTATATACACATAAAAAGTAAAATGAGTTTTCTAAAACACCATATTCATTCATGGATTTTCCAAAAAAATTGAAAATATAAAATCTGTAACCATGTTATATTCTCACTCAAACATAAAAACAATTTCTTAATTCCCTTTTAAGAAAATCTTCGGTCATATTTTACATAAGTCTAAGAAACAAAATATCATTTATAGTCACCAAATAATTTATCAATTTTAATATAAAGATTGTAATGGAACCAAATTATATTGAATTAATTACACTATACTATGTTTTATTCAAAACGTATTTTTCCCTAAAAAAACAAAACAGCTAAAACATTATTTCCTTTTAGCATAAGAACAAAAGTAATAAGAAATAAAAAAAGATACCCAATATTAAATATAAATATAGTAACACCATTATGTTTATTAAATTAATTAAAAAATTATATTTTGTATCTCATCCATGTATAGTGTATCCCCGTGATTTTTTTTATTAAAATAACAACACACATAGGAATGTGTGTCTTGTTATAAGCATTATATTATAATAATGTATTAACTAGGTAACTAGATCATAGTCATGCCTAATAGATCACCCCAGGACTAATCCACAATTATTGTATTTTTAAGTTTTAATCCTAATAAATCCTAGATTGGTTAATCCAGAAAATTGATCATCATATGGAATCATTGGTTTCAATGAAAACCATGATAGTAATTCACGATCCTAGTCTACCACTAATGTCTTGAATGTTTATATTCTTCTAGAACTCACATTTTTATAACCTAAAACATGATCATGTAACCTTTAATGTTTTCTCGACATGTGCCACATAAAACAAAGCATGAAAAATACAAGACCTAAAGTGTGTCTATTAGTATATTGGAGTATTTTTACAAGTGGTATCTGCCTAAATATCATTTAGAGACTAGTCACATATTAGTAATGTTTTATGTTCACACATGAATCCATAAATGTTGGAATTTCCCATTTTATAACAGACTTCCAAAAACTAATTAATATAAACCTAGAGCTAATTGGGACCATGCACTACAGAATATAAATTACTAAAAGAGTTTAAGGCGTGTATCCAATAAAATAGTGTAGAAAAAATGTACAATTTATTGTGTATATACTAAAATGTAAAAAAACAATGTCCCATTGTCCAACACATGTGTTGAAAAAAACTAAGAAGTAAACAACATTTCTTCTGACCCAACACACATAAATTACACCGTAGAACACATATCATCAAAAAAATTATAAACATAGACCACATGTATATATATATATTTCTGATGAATTTTCATGAATATAACCATGATCATATATCATGATACATCGAAAAAAATTACATGCATTTCTTTTGAGAGTGATTCCAAGGTATTAGTTTTATTCTACTAAATTTTTAAACCCAATGATATTTTTATAATCAAGGTAATTTGTAAAAAAACATAAATGAGTTCATTGTAATGTTATATAAAGCCCCAAATAAGAATCTATCATAATATGCACATGTGTGCACATTTTTCTATTCATTATTGGTTAACAAGGAAAATGTAGTGGTGGACCTTACTTAATATAGTACTGATCAGTAACACATTAAAAATTATCACATCACAAGGATGAAAACTCGGAAAAGGAATCATAATTGCTATTCCTTGGAATGTATATAACAAATGTTAAAATGAAATCACAATATTCAATCATATGAATATTTATATACCAATAGCGTAATGCATCTCAGTATAAAATATGTGGAATATTAAAAAAATTATCATTAATAACCAATAATCTAACAAATGTTGATTCAAAACTATAAAGGGTTATAAATGATTTAATTTATTTCATAGATTTAATTTATAATTAATAACAACATAAGGTTTCATACAATCCATGTGTGAAAAAAAACAAATTGTTATATTTTCGTTAAGTGAATGTGGGGGTTTTTATTGGAATTCGTAATTTTAGAAAAATTCATATAAATGAGGAAATGATTTAAATATAGAATTACTAGAAATGTGGAGAGGTTAGAGTTGTATTTCCTATTGATATTATATGTCATTTCAGAAATAATTTTAATTCACTCAATGTTAACTAATAAGTTCTATAGTCATCACAAGATTTATTAAAACAAAATATGATAAAGGCATTGGTGGAGACAGATATAATAGACATATTCACTTAATAAACCCCTTAATGTGTGTGTGTGAAAATATAGAAAACCATTATGTAATTTCCAATGGAAAATACTATCATATTTTAGTTTTCTCAAATAGTTTCATAGGAACATACTACCTACACATATATGTTAGTAATTCTTAAATCTCACCTCATAATATCTTAGTAATACTTGAGACAATATACACATAGAGTAAGGAGAATATTAATTATGAACTATAGAAGTAAAAAAATTATTTTAAAACCCTAAATAAAATTTCATTGAATTTCATAAAATGTTACTATGAAATGTAATCAATTAATATTTATGTGGATTAAATTATAAAAAAATAAGGAATAAACATTATAAGGGTGAAAATTACCCTCCTTTATCACTAAATAATTACACATCCACTAGATGGGTAGAAAAGTAATGGAGAATAAAATGGAATTATACACCTATAAATGTTGATGAATAATTCGAACTATAGTTGCATATTCTCCAAAAACAGTTTTCTAGATCCAGTACATGGGTGTTATTTCCCTAATGTTATATATTTTTCTCTGATTGATACCAATTTTCCTCTTCATAATCCGTAGAAATACCTCCTACATCTCCTCATTATAAACCCATACATATTTCATTTTTTCCACTAGTATTTTCCCATTAAATAAATAAAGATCACCATGAAATATTAAGCTATTATTATAAGTGTTCATTGTTAATTATCTATTATTTCATTAAAAACAATCAATGTGGAATACTCCAATATATCATAGGCATGATGATAAAATATCAATAATATCTTCCATCTCCCAATATAAAAATCTTCATCAAATAGATTCCATAAAAATGAAATACATATAAAAGTCATAATAAATGGAAATATGTGAAGTATTATAATCAAAATAATGTATAATCAATAGTAATGTCATACTATCATGTCACTTTTGTTTATATTAGGCTCTGACGACATATTCTTATCCAATTAATGTCGCATGATCTCTAGAAATATACTTATGATCATGAAGTGTGTTATAAATGTTTACGTTCCCACAAGGGATTACATTGGAAATGAATTTAAATGATATAAAACATTGATTATGATCTGGAATAAAGTTTCTTAAAATAGTTTTTGTTGTCATATAAAATTTTGAAGTCATATGGAATATTGGACAATGTAATATGAAATTGCCAAACACATGTGATCTTAAAGGGAATTTAATTAGGATTTTTCTTGTGAATTAAAAAAATATTCATTTGTTTAAATTTAAATGAGTTTACATATAGTAAATCCATAATTAGGATATTTTCATAAATTATCATTGATTTATATAAACTATTGTCCAACCTTATGAAGTTATCATAATGATCACCCACAATATATATATGACTAATTATAATAATTAAAAAAAATTGACAAACAATTGAAACACATCATTTAATCCATTTTAACAATTAAATAAGAATTAATAATAAGTTAATAAATGTGATATTTATATAGAAATCAACCAAAAGGATTGGAATAAAATCCTTCAAATATTGGATAAATTATTAAAAAATATTTACCCTAGGTAATATCAGTAGACAACTCTCATGTGGGATAAAGCATTCAATTAGTGAATGTTTTGATTGATTATGACCAAAAAATCGAGTAACACTTCAATAAGCTGTCAAAGGGAGGCATATCAATAGAAAGAAATTCAAATAAATCGAACTATCCACTCAAGGAATGGTATGATGGAATTTCACACACATATTGTGAATAACATATGAAGACTTATTGTTGGATATAATATCCATGGAGACAACTAAAAAACAAGGTAAGTTGAAAAAATATTGGTTCCATGTTTTGTGAATATAATTTTTTGGGGTTTTTTCTTTGATTATAGATGTTTCTATGAATGTTGTTGAGAATATTTTCACATTTTTTAAATATTGAACATAAATGAATATAAAAATTCCCAAAATATATGTAATGGATAAAAGTTATTACAAATTCCATTGTATTAACTATTATGGATTAAGATATCATAGATTATGAAATATGTTGAATATTACTCTCTTTTGTTATAATATAATTAGAAAATTATGTCTAGTTAAAATAAAGTTAATAGATAATTTTCTATTTTATAATATTCCAATAACATGAGTTATAATTCTATATTTATACCACTATATAGTATTAAGATGGAATTTGTTTTGGCTATATAAATATCCTTATATTAAATTGGTTGGAATTTCAACTGATACATTTTTGTAGAGATTGAAGATTATGTTTTTAATTTTTTGAGTCTATGAAACAATTACTATATTTATTCTTATATTAAGAATATTATTTTATATGAGCTTTGTGTTTGAATATTAATAAATTTGAAACTATTATATTATGGTTATTTTGTTAGTTGTTTTCCAAATTTTAAAAATAGTTGAATGATTTGAAATTGAAGAGGACTGAAATTGAAGATTTGAATCAGACGAATATTAAATAGCGAGATGTAAAAGTTAAAATATATCTAATCATAGTAATTTTTAAGATTAATCCTTTTAAAAATAAATATATAAATATATGATGATGAAGAATCAATATTATGATCAAATAATCGTTCTTATATAATGATCATCAGAAATACATTGATGAATGAAGGAAACAAAAATAAAGGGATGATGAAAGTCCTAATAAAGATGAAATTTATGGGGAAGTATATCATGAATATCCTAGGATGTTTGTAAGTAAGAATATGGAATATAATATCCATATTTTTAATTTGTTATAAATATTAATATACAAAAATTTAGTATTATAAAATTTAATGGTACAATGTATTTATAATTTTCTGTAAAGATAATAAAATTTATGATACAAGGTTGTTATTTTCCCATTCAAAATATACAAGGAGGATAATATATGATTAATTAAAATTATGAAGGATATATTTGGATTCTTTTGGATTCCTAAATGAGAAATATTCCTCCAGAATACTCTATAATAATCGAGATGATTATGATAGAATTATATTAACAGATATACTTTTAATACATGATTTTCTTATATGAGAATGTATAATATTTATATAACCATTTATATAAGAAATATATATATAAATAGGAGGGATATTAATGTATATATTACAATTATTGTTCACACACAATAAATATGAAATTACAAAGATAAAATTTTCATTCAGAAATATTGGAAAAACGATTCAGTGAAATAGTATGAATAGGGAATCTTTAAAATAGAAAATATCATATTTGAAGATGATGAAGAAGAGGATGGAATTGAATAAAAATTTTACATTTATAGGAATTGAATGAATAATGATACATTATATAATCATTTATATCATGTTGATTATGTCTGATAAATTGAGGCATAAAATGGATTATTCTGGAGAGATGACTCGATAAATCAGACTAACCATGGAACATATTGAGATTTATTGACATGTCAAAGAAGGAAGCTTATAGCATCTACCAGGAATAAAAGTAAATATGAATTATTTTCATGAATTTATTGTTTGAATATTTTTATGAAGTAAATTAAAAATATTTTGATCTTATTAAGGAAGGTTTCAAAAGTTATTAAAAAATGAATCTTATATATTATCTGCGTAGAAGTAAAAATCACTATTGTTTTGATAATAGTGAAATTGATTTTTATGGATATTAATTGGTAACTATAACAAAGAGAATTTTATTTTTTTCAAGTGGGTTGTGTTATATTATATTATTTTCAAACCATTCATTGTTCTAGAAACTATTGAAGAGCTTTGAACCTTGTAAATTCTTGTATTTCTATGGAATGTTGTTGTACTATGGGTTTCAAAAATGTCTTAATTATTTAATAGAAGAGGATTAAATTTTCATAATAAGGAAAATTTAAAAATAAAATATCACTTATTTACCCATCCCCTATCAATGTTTATATAGATCTTATTGATAATTTTTAAGTAGTATTGTAGTGAAGGATTCCATTATTGATACTTTCATAATGTTTGATGAAAATGAAAGATTATATGGATGCTTGAAAATTTTTGATGAGTAAGGGGATGCTTGTTTTGGTTTTAAAGAAATATCATATTAGGAAATATTATATCAAACCATATCTTATATACCATTATTATGTTGTTCCGAATGTTTTTAAAGATGGTTTTCTTACTCAAATTGTTAATATTAACACTACTGCTTCCAAAATGAATAACATGAAGAATCATGGTAGATCCAAAATTTCTATACATTCTTCCCAATCTAAAAGTTATATTATTTTGTTTTAATGGATAATTACTTCAAGGAAATTTTAATGAATATACTTAAGTAAAATATTATCAATAATGGATATATTAATGTGATGAAAATAAATATACAATTATGGATTTTTATATGATGATATAAAAATAGGCGATTATGAATCTATTGGTGATGTATTTATAATAGTGGATAAAATTGTGAGAATATTATAAAATATTCATGAGAATTAGGAAGATTAAATTATTCTAAATAAGACAATAAAAGTTTATCAAAATAAATTTAATATAAAATTTTCACCATTGAATGATAGATATCTACAAAAACATAATCTACAATCTTAATATATAACTCATATAAAATATGAAATGAAAAGAGAAAAGGTTATGAATAACATTTAAGATACTAATTTGGAATTTTCTCTCAAATATTCTATGAATAAAAAATAGAATATTGTTTGACATGATGAATAATTTAGTGACTCCAACATTGAAATCATGGTCAATAAAATTTTTATTAAATTTTTTTCTTTGTTTTAAAAAAATCTAGAAATATGAATAGGAAATTACCAACAGACATTACCTATGATTACTATTTATGAAGAAGGATGAAAAATATTAATCCTTTACTAAGGGATAGGGATTAGTCACTGAAAGTGGATAATAATCATTGTTAATATCTTTATATTCATAGTTACAAATTCCATAAACATTGTGAAGTGCCCAGATCAGTGTGAATCACTGAGAGGGGGAGGGGGTGAATCAGTGATCCCTTAAAACTTTTTACTAATTGATTCCTTATCAATTAAACCTCTATGGATGGTTAAAGCCTCGATCCACTATTCTTGTATCTCTCACCTTTCCACGACTGATGCAGTAAATGTAAAGGCACTCGACACAAGGATTTACAAGGTTCGGCACCAAAGGCCTACGTCCTTTCCATGTTGGTTATACACCCCAACATGGTTTCTTCGATTATAATCTGTTAGTATTACAATGGTCGATACAGAGTCCCACTGTATCTCTCCTGAGACCCACAGGAGGGTCTTTATACTGCGTCCCACAGTGCTACCAGAGTCCCACTGGCCTGCTCCGGAATCCCACTGAAGACTTCTTCCACCCTGAGTCTCACAGGGGGATTCTCCTGGCTCCTCGAGTCACACGAGTTGCTCTTCTTCTTGTTCAGCTATTCAAGTATCTTCAGCAGCCTAGGATAAAGACTGCTGGCCTTGCTCTGTACCTCTGATCACTTGAGTTGATCAGGTCTTCTCGTCTTGCTCAGGATTTATCTCCTTCTTCTCAGGAGGACCTGACCTCTCTCCAATTACTGAATACTCAGACAATTGATGTCTTTAACTTCAGTCTGGTCCAGTCTCACTTCTTAATAACTTCATGCACTGAGTGCAAGGCATCTATGCTTCCTCATGCACTGACTGCATGGTCTCTCAATATTCTTCAAGATCTTTTGTCTTGGATAACTCAATTGCACACAACCTGATTTATCTTTGTTCACGTGTTCATGTGCATGCATTCATGCATGCACTCCCCTTTCTTTCTTCTTGGTGCAATAAACCCACAAAGGGTGTAATTACCTTGAGCACACACACCTTCTCACTCACATCCTTTGTTCAATTTGTCTACACACTTAGATTGTGTGTTCTAAAATAGTGTTAGAGTCCTCTTCTCTTTCTTCTTAGTGTGTACACTTTAGTTTGCACACACACTAAGGTTCGGCCTTGTTGTCTTTTTGCACACACTTGTTTCACTTTGCACACACTTGAGACTTGGCCTCCTCTCTTGTGTTTAACACGCACAACCCATTTTGTTTTAGTTCATTTAGGTGTAAGCCTCGGCCTTCTTGTTTTGCACATACACCACTAGGGTGTGTTATTTCACTTCACACAAGGCACTAAGGCCTCGGCCTTCCTCTTCACTTGCCACACACACAACTTGGTGTAGTTCTTGGCCTCTCCTTTTTGCACACCCCAAAGGCTGCTGCCTCTTCTTCAAATGCACACACACAAAGTGTGTTCTTCAATTAGGCACAACCACAAGGGATGGCCTCGGGTTCTCCTTGCACACACAAAACCGTAGGGTCCTCTTACTCCATTTGCACACACACAGCCACGACCCTTTTCTTCTTTTGTTAAGCACACACGGACTTGGGACTTCACTTCTTCTTCAAGGCACGCAAGGTGTGAGTTCACCTCGGGTGTAGCTAGCCGCGCAAAGGTTCTGTAGCGCAAACTCCTCAAAGGTGCAAAGCACCTTGGCCGCGCAAGCCTCAACAAACCACGAGGGCGCGCAAGATGCTTGCGCCTCGGGTCTTTCTATCGTGCAAGGGATAGGCGCGTAAGGATCTCCTCCTCCTCCTTCTTCTTGTCGCGCAAAGAGGTAGCGCGCAAGGGACTCAGCCACGCAAGTGGTATTTGCGCGGTGGCTTCAAAACTTCGCAAGGCACATACGGCACTCACGAGACTTCGAGTTTTCAACAAAGGATCAGTAAGCAGCTATGATGCTCGAGAGCTCCTTTTATAGGCAGAGGAATGCCTTTGATCATCCGTGTGATCTAACTTCAAAATCCCGAAGATTTCGGATCTTTTAAAATCTTCAAAATCTTTATTTTTATCCTTCTGTCAAACGCGGGTTCCATTTTTATTTTTCTCTACGTGCATGCGACTTAGAACGCATGCATGGCCTCTTCTCTTCTATTCCATGCAAAACACGAACCCATGAAGCCTCAGCAACTTCGTTTGCCTCGGCATTATTCGAAATCTCCCATTTCACGTATGCATGTATAATTTTATAAATGGATGTGTTCAGTAGGCTCAGACGAATCAGATGGATGTCTTAGATCCTTCAGAGGTGGCCGGGAACTCGAAAACCGGCCTCGGGTAGCCTCTGGTTCATCGGCGGCTTCGCGGGAGGTGTCTCGGCTGAGCTCGAGGAAGACGATGTGGCAGCCGTCGAATCAGATCTTTGGACGGCCGCGATCAGACGATCTCGCGCGGGATCGATCTTTCGGTCGAGATCTGGCGCGCGATCGATCGAGCGGCCAGGATTCGCTCCTGGTGAATTTTGCGCGTCCCACATCGAAACGGCGAGTGGTTTTGCCGCGGTTTATCAACCATCCGCTCCCCCAGTCGGCTCAATTGAATCTCCTCCCCTCTCGGTGCCACCCCGCACCGAGTTCTTCTGCGGGCGCGATCTGCGCCCACCCATGCCACTCGGGGGCGCCACTGGCACCCACTCTGCCTCTCGCGGGGGCGCGCGCTACGCGCCCCTGCCGCGCGGATTTGATCACCGCGTGGCCTCCTGCTGCCTTGGGCTTACTCCATGGGATCCCCCATGGGCGTGGCGCCTAGTGCCCACATGAGCCGTGGGGTTGAACTCGTGGGCTGGCCTTGGCTGGCCTAATTTTTGGCAAAGGGATAGAATGTTACTTTGTCAAAAAAAAACAAAGTACTCCATATGAAAAATGCCAATTCTAAATGCCAAGCCATCTTCCTCTAATCCATTCTTCTTCCACATTTTTCTTCTTCTTCTTAAGAATTCCTCCATTCATCCTCAACATCTATTTATCACTTTGGAATGGAATTCCCGAAGGTTTTTCATCTTCAACCGAACTCCTGAATCAAAGATTTCTTCAATGTGCTTCATTGATCCAATCAGAGATTAAGTTGGATCAACTTCAAATTCACACGCACTAAGTGATAGTGCATGGACTTCATTAAATCACTTCATCCACTTAGAACTTGGGGATGGATCCCTTTCATCTCCTCATGCATTTTCAATACAATACACGGCCTTCTAACTTTGTTGTGACATTGTATCTAGTTGATACAAGTTCTTGGAACTTTAAGATCAGTTCAACAATCGTCAGATATAATGGTGATGTTCCATCATCATCCATTCTTCATGTGGTGTAACTTAGTATCATCTTGATACAAGTATTGAAACATTAAGATCAGTTCTACAATCGTCTGATGTTACTAGAGAATGTTTCAACCATCATCTCCTATGTCACTTAGTGAATCTCTTAAGTGACATGCATCTTAGTACCATGGCCATTCTCCTTCATCACCATCACCATCACATCCTTTGTCATTCACAACTTGACATTCCTTGACATCCATTCATTCTATGACAACATCATGCCTCATTGACAACAAATGCAACACAGTGCATTTCAATCTCCCCCTTTGTATTTGTTGTCAATACACTTCTTTAGCACATATGAATGGGTCAATATGTGTGCCAATATTTTCTCCCCCTTATTGGAAATCAAATGAAAAGGTGTGGTGTGGCTCTCTTCAAAATATTTCTTCCTCCCATTGAATAGCATCTTCTTGAAAATCACTAAGAGAGGGATGATGTCACATGTTCTCTTTAGCAAAGAACCTTTAGTAAATCAACTCTAAGTCTACTTGGGCTAACCCGGTGTAGAAAACAAGAGTGATATGACCAAGGAATTCAAAGCTGTCCACAATTCTCTACACATGTGAGATCATTCTTAGGGGTTTGAAATTTTTCAGATATAACAATGAATTTTCTAATTCCTGCACAACTTCACAAAAATCATTAGAAAGTTCAGGTGCAAAGATAAAGCTCCCCCTTTCAACCATTTGCCTTCAATCAATACTCCCCCTTAATTGTCATGATGAATATAATTAAGAAACAAGGGATGAAAGTATGATTGGAATACCTTCAGCTTTTCTCAAGATGGTATTAATCTCAGAATCCCATCTTCTTCAGATAGGCTCCCCCTCAAGGGGTGCACTCCATTCTGTCCAAACCATCCTCCAGTTGAGAATGATCATCATCTTCAATTCCCTGTAATGTTAGCACATGTAAATACAAGTGATTAGGGAATAAGATGGAACCTCCTAGGTTCATGAATGTGAACAACAAGGTTGAGAAGATTCTCTCAACCGAGATGTCCCATTTTCACCATTCATCACACTTGCACATTTGATCTTCAATGATGTTTGTGCTGGTGTGGATATCAACAAATCTTCATGTGAAATATTTTGTTTCCTTTTTGCCTTAGCAATTTCCAGAACTTCATCTTCAGCTCTTTGCAGTTCTCTGGCAAGTTGCAACTGATTTGGCCATATGACTAACAAGTCATTTGGAAGTGTGGCCTCAGTTCTGGAAGTTTCACATGGTTCCTTTGATGCTGTCAAGCTACCTCTCTTAGGCAACTTGTTTTCAATCAAACCCTTCTCATTCTTTTGGATTGATTGTCTGTTTGAGTTCAGTTGGCTTCTATTGATTTCCATGGCTTGTTTGCAAAGATCCATGGTATGACCTTTCTTTCCACAGTAGAAGCATGTCTTCTTGGTGGCTCTTCTTGATGCATCACCCTTCTTGGATTTGAATTCCCAGGACTTCTCTTCCTTTTTCATAATCTTCTTGGGAACATCTTCAGCTTTCTTCTGCTTGCTTCCCAAGGATTCTTTCTGAGCCAGGTTCTGTGATCTTTTCTTCTTTTGAGCTCTGGATACAGTTGGAGATTGACATGTATCTTTTTTACCACATTTGCAATCATCCCAGATGTTGTCAAGTAATCCAAATTTGTTAGCAGTAAACAGATGTCTCTGGACCTGTGGATGTTGCTTATTTCTTTCTGTCTTGCTCCCCCTTGGCATGGGCTTCCTTTGTGCTTTGACATTTAGTGGATTGTACCAACAATCCTTTGCATAGTGCCCATACTTATTACAACACCAACATTGACCCACAAATCTTGACTTCTTCAGTCCTTCTTATTTTAGGGTACTTTTCTGGAGCTGCTGTGTTGTTTCAGGAGAGCTCTGCTTCTTCATTTTCTTCATCCATACTTGTTTGGAATTATTTTTCCATCCTGCACTTTTTGTGGAAACACAATTAGAAGCATCAGTACAAGATGGTATGGATGGTACCTTCTTTCTAGAAGATGTATCCCTTTTATTAGAGGATGTATTTCATTTGGAATCATCCTTCTCAAAGCTAACTTGAGTGGCAACATTTCTTCTTTTAGCTGACTAGGAGGATTCAGCTTTGGGTGATTGCAGATTTTTCAATATCACCTCTAGTTCTAAGTATTTCATGTTGAGGGAGTTCTTCTCATCCTCAACAGTTCTTAGCTTTCCTTCCCAATTCTCCACTAGTTGTTTCATCTGGTCTTCGTGCACCTTCTTCAATTCTTGCAATGAATTGTCTAGCTCCTTCACCAATTTGACTTTTTCATCGAGTTGAGCATCTCTGACATTCATTGACACTTTGTGCCTCTTTTCCAGTGCATGGAAAACATCTCTGACCATTATTTTAAAGAAATATTTCTCAGAAAGGCTTCTTTGCAATTCTTCAGTAGTGTCTTCATATCATTCATTGCAAAGCGATACTGTTTCATCTTTAGCCTTCACCAGCTTTCTGAGAGTGTTGGTTATGCCAACCCTTTTAGCCAATTGGACTTCCAGAGAATTGGCATCATCTTATAGCTGTAATTTTTCTTCTTGAAGATCAAGGAGGCCTGTAGCTATACACATTGCCACTTCCTTGGGGACTGTCTTCTGAAGATATTTGATTGCATTTAGAAGATCATTGTTCCTTCCATCGTCATCACAGCTAGAGCAGGCTTCATCAGAAGAATGATAAAAGGAATTGTCATCTGATGTGACTTTCACATTTCTTTCCATAGAAGGAGTTTCTCTGATTGAAACAACCTTCTTCTTCATCTTCTTTGCCTGTTTCTTCATTCTGTTTTTTAGAGTCTTGGCAGATATCTCCATTTGAGGTTGTTCTTTCATTTCCTCAAATCTGCACTCCATATAGACTCTCTTGGATCTTTTAGAGGTAATCTCCCCTCTGATACCATTTGAAGTGCCCAGATCAGTGTGAATCACTGATAGGGGGAGGGGGTGAATCAATGATCCCTTAAAACTTTTTACTAATTGATTCCTTATCAATTAAACCTCTATGACTGGTTAAAGCCTCGATCCACTCTTCTTGTATCTCTCACCTTTCCACGAATGATGCAGTAAATGTAAAGGCACTCGACACAAGGATTTACAAGGTTCGGCACCAAAGGCCTACGTCCTTGCCATGTTGGTTATACACCCCAACATGGTTTCTTCCATTATAATCTGTTAGTATTACAATGGTCGATACAGAGTCCCATTGTATCTCTCCTGAGTCCCACAGGAGGGTCTTTATACTGCGTCCCACAGTGCTACCAGAGTCCCACTGGCCTGCTCTAGAATCCCACTGAAGACTTCTTCCACCCTGAGTCTCACAGGGGGCTTCTCCTGGCTCCTCGAGTCACACGATTATCTCTTCTTCTTGTTCAGGTCTTCAAGTATCTTCAGCAGCCTGGGATAAAGACTGCTGGCCTTGCTCTGTACCTTTGATCACTTGAGTTGATCAGGTCTTCTCGTCTAGCTAAGGATTTGTCTCCTTCTTCTCAGGATGACCTGGCCTCTCTCCAATTACTGAATACTCAGACAATTGATGTCTTTAACTTCAGTCTGGTCAAGTCTCACTTCAGAATAACTTCATGCACTGAGTGCATGGCATCTCTGCTTCCTCATACACTGACTGCATGGTCTCTCAATATTCTTCAAGATCTTCTATCTTGGACAACTCAATTTCACACAACCTGATTTATCTTTTTTCACGTGTGCATGTGCATGCATTCATTCATGCACTCCCCTTTATTTCTTCTTGGTGCAATAAACCCACAAAGGGTGTAATTACCTTGAGCACACACACCTTCTCACTCACATCCTTTGTTCAATTTGTCTACACACTTAGATTTTTTGTTCTACAATAGTGTTAGAGTCCTCTTCTCTTTCTTCTTAGTGTGTACACTTTAGTTTTCACACACACTAAGGTTCGGCCATGTTGTCCTTTTGCACACACTTGTTTCACTTTTCACACACTTGAGACTTGGCCTCCTCTCTTGTGTTTAACACCCACAACCCATTTTGTTTTAGTTCATTTAGGTGTAAGCCTCGGCCTTCTTGTTTTGCACATACACCACTAGGGTGTGTTCTTTCACTTCACACAAGGCACTAAGGCCTCGGCCTTCCTCTTCACTTACCACACACACAACTTGGTGTAGTTCTTGGCCTCTCCTTTTTGCACACCCCAAAGGCTACTTCCTCTTCTTCAAATGCACACACACAAAGTGTGTTCTTCAATTAGGCACAACCACAAGGTATGGCCTCAGGTTCTCCTTGCACACACAAAACCGTAGGGTCCTCTTACTCCATTTGAACACACACTGCCACGGCCCTTTTCTTCTTTTGTTAAGCACACATGGCCTCAGGACTTCACTTCTTCTTCAAGGCGCTCAAGGTGTGAGTTCACCTCGGGTGTAGCTGGCCGCGCAAAGGTTCTGTCGCGCAATCTCCTCAAAGGTGCAAAGCACCTTGGCCGTGCAAGCCTCAACAAACCACGAGGGCACGCAAAATGCTTGCGCCTCGGGTCTTTCTGCCGTGCAAGGGATAGGCGCGTAAGGATCTCCTCCTCCTTGTTCTTCTTTTCGCGCAAAGAGGTTGCACGCAAGGGACTCAGCCACGCAAGTGGTATTTGGGCGGTGGCTTCAAAACTTCGCGAGGCACATACGACACTCCTGGGACTTCGAGTTTTCAACAAAGGATCATCATGCAGCTATGATGCTCGAGAGCTCCTTTTATAGGCAGAGGAATGCCTTTGATCATCCGCGTGATCTAACTTCAAAATCCCAAAGATTTCGGATCTTTTAAAATCTTCAAAATCTTGATTTTTATCTTTCTGTCAAACGCGGGTTCCATTTTTATTTTTCTCTATGTGCATGCGACTTAGAAGGCATGCACGACCTCTTCTCTTCTATTCCATGCAAAACACGAACCCATGAAGCCTCGGCAACTTCGTTTGCCTCGGCATTCTTCAAAATATCCCATTTCACGTATGCATGTATACTTTTATGCATGGATGGGTTCAGTAGGCTCAGATGAATCGGATGGACGTCTTAGATCCTTCAGAGGTGGCCGGGAACTCGAAAACCGGCCTCGGGTAGCCTCTGGTTCATCGGCGGCTTCGCGGGAGGTGTCTCGGCTGAGCTCGAGGAAGACAATGTGGCAGCCGTCGGATCAGATCTTTGGACGGCCGCGATCAGAAGATCTTGCGCGGGATCGATCGTGCGGTCGAGATCTGGCGCGCGATCGATCGAGCGGCCAGGATTCGCTCCCGGTGAATTTTGCGCGTGCCACATCGAAACGGCGAGCAGTTTTGCCGCGGTTTATCAACCATCCGCTCCCCCAGCCGGCTCAATTGAATCTCCTCCCCTCTCGGTGCCGCCCCGCACCGAGTTCTTCTGCGGGCGCGCTCTGCGCCCACCCATGCCACTCGGGCGCGCCACTGGCGCCCACTCTGCCTCTCGCGGGGGCGCGCGCTACGCGCCCCTGCCGCGCGGATTTGATCACCGCGTGGCCTCTTGCCGCCTTGGGCTTGCTCCATGGGATCCCCCATGGGCATGGCGCCTAGTGCCCACATGATCCGTGGGGTTGAACTCGTGGGCTGGCCTTGGCTGGCCTAATTTTTGGCAAAGGGACAGAATGTTACTTTGTCAAAAAAAACAAAGTACTCCATATGAAAAATGCCAATTCTAAATGCCAAGCCATCTTCCTCTAATCCATTCATCTTCTACATTTTTCTTCTTCTTCTTAAGAATTCCTCCATTCATCCTCAACATCTATTTATCACTTTGGAATGGAATTCCCGAAGGATTTTCATCTTCAACCGAACTCCTGAATCAAATATTTCTTCAATGTGCTTTATTGATCCAATCAGAGATTAAGTTGGATCAACTTCAAATTCACATGCACTATGTGATAGCGCATGGAATTCATTAAACCACTTCATCCACTTAGAACTTGTGGATGGATCCCTTTCATCTCCTCATGCATTGTCAATACAATACACGTCCTTCTAACATTGTTGTGACATTGTATCTAGTTGATACAAGTTCTTGGAACTTTAAGATCAGTTCAACAATCGTCAGATATAATGATGATGTTCCATCATCATCCTTTCATCAAGTGGTGTAACTTAGTATCATCTTGATACAAGTATTGAAACATTAAGATCAGTTCTACAATCGTCTGATGTTACTAGAGAATGTTTCAACCATCATCTCTTATGTCACTTAGTGAATCTCCTAAGTGACATGCATCTTAGTACCATGGCCATTCTCCTTCATCACCATCACCATAACATCCTTTGTCATTCACATCTTGACATTCCTTGAAATCCATTCATTCCATGACAACATCATGCCTCTTTCACAACAAATGCAACACAGTGCATTTCACATTGTTTTTAGTGCATTACATAAATAGAACTTCATTTCCCATCTTAAATGCATTTCATGTTGAAAATGAAAATTTGGGCCCAATAATTAAATTGTTTGTGGATAAAATTATATTAATTTTATGAATTTGAAATTTTGGTATATGATTGATCACTTTTTTGGGAACATTTTATCTTTTAGGTCCGATGGATTAATCTCAAGGGAAGATGGTGAATTTTGAACCTGAATGCAGAAATTTGCTGGAGAAAGCATAATGGGCCTAAGGCCCATCAAACAAATGTGGGAACCACAAACTAAGACCAATTAAGCACAAAGTTTTACATTAGAAAGATAAAAATATATGGATCATTTTATTAAACTGTGGTTAGAGATAATTCAGAATATTTCAATGAGATACAAGGGGCAGAAGTTTAGAATTAAAATGGTGGGCCATAGCAGAATGCTCAAAAAAACAGCCCACCATTTTGAACATAATTCCAAAAAGGAAAAACCAAATCACCTGAAATTTTTCGAGCTTCTAGAAGACAAATAGAAGAAGATATTTTCTATTTATGATACCTTCAGGTTCTTCCGTATAAAGTGTCAAACGCACACGTCCAAATGGAGGATGAATCTAGATGGTTTTGTGGTCAACTTTTTGACGTTAATTTCCAGTTGATTCATCACCCTTCTTTTGACTCTCTTAATTGTTGGGGGGTGAATTTATTGTTGGGGGTGGACATAAGGCTCATAATATGCCTATATAAGGAGTTGGTGGTGAAGGGAATAATCATATAACATTTTTCTTTGAATCCATTTTTTTCTTTCAATTGTAATTTCCCGCTTTTGTTTTGTAATGACATCATCAATTTCTCTAATGTAAGTTTCTCATTCACGTTCAGCTTTTTAAAAAAATTTATTCTTCTTCATTTTTTTATTTTCCTTTTCTTCACACATTGATACTGTAGAATCAAGGTGTGAAATTATTCACACCAACACTTGTGATTTCAATCACACAACGGTGGAGTGTTTGTTCATTTAATAATTTTCTTCATCTTCAATTCCACCCCCATAAGTCTACATCCCACTTCCATTGGTAGAATAACATCAATGGAGGGATAAACTCTTAAGGTTTTATCCAAGGGAGTAGCATGTTCAAGGATTGAATTTTATTTCATGTACTTAATATTTAAATCTATTCGTTATTAAAGGTTTTCCATTTGATGAGTTAAATTCTTTCTCATCTTTGCCGACTTAAACGAGGACACATTTTGAGTACTAGTACGATCTATTTCCTTTGAGTTCTCATTAAAGTGATCCTCAAAGTAAATTGGTTATTGGACTTGGAATTTTGTAGGGATAAAATTGGTGAATGATTTGGAATAATTATCTCATTTTTTGGATATGTCTTGAATTAATGACAAGAAATTTTCTAAGAAAAGAAATTCTTCCAATCCACCCCAAGAAAAACCCTAAGATAAACCAACCATCAATAATTGTTTAGTTCACATCATTTTTTATTATATGTTATATAAATTATATCTTTCTTTCTCTAATTAAAATATACCTCAAAGTTGGCCACTTCATAGCCAATCCATCAAAAAATCATAGTGTCTCAAGGTTTTTTTTCTTCAGTCCCTGTGGATTCGATCCCTACTTGAACTTCAACGACATCTTTTACCAGTAGGGTGAATTTGGGTGCAACCAAATTTTGGTGCCATTTCTGGGGACCAAGTAAGTCACCTTATAACATCTTTCTATTCTCCCTCATTTCTCTTTTCTCATCCCCATTTCTCTCCTCTTTTCCCCTTTCTATTTTTTTGACTCCCGAAAATCACGATTCCAAATTTATAAACGAATCCAATGGAGTATAATCAATAATATCCCTTCAAAAACATAGGATGGAATCAATTAGAAAATTCAAATTCAGAATCCCCAACCTTTTTTAATTACTTCGATCAACCTTTGAATGAATACCCCACACCCGATAACATGAACGATATTTGCAATGATAAATGTTTAAAAGATCAATTTACATACATATCAAGAATGATTGAAAAGATAAATAATGAGGAAGTCCAAGATGTTCAAACCACTTTCCAACCTAATTCTCAAAAAATCATTGAAAAATTGTGTCAGCAAATGGATAGAATGTCTTCTGTGGTTTGATCCTTAAGAGTATAACATAAAAGCATTGAAATTGTTTTGGAACCCATTCCCACTGAGGTCGTCTCTTCCTCATCACTAATATAATAATATTGTCTTCCAAAAACCTCACATGAATTTATTGAAGAAACAACCATTGTATTTGGGATAGTTGTATATAATAAAGGAATTGTTGATGGGTGCTTAAATCAAGAGAAAATTAATTTTATGGATTCACAAGTGGAAAATTTTTCTTCATGGATTGTGTGTTTGGAATATTCCTCTAATAACAATTTTTTAGAATCACTGACCATTGAACCATTGGGAGATATAACAAATATTGTGTCTATACCACTCATGAAATTCAAATGGAAAATTTTGGGGATGAATCATCATTTCAAAAGGAACCAATTCTTTCAAATGTTTTCAAAGAAGAAACAATTTTTGATTTAAATTATCATTATTCATTAGGAAAATTCAATCAAACTGAACTCTATGTTTTAATACTTCCTTCCCTACTAAATAATACCTCTATTTATGATAACCAAGACCATTCAATTATCATCAAGAATCTCACCAAGTAGGAATGAACCTTGAAATTAAAGGAAATACTCCACATAAAACCCGATCAACAATTTTAGATACTCCTTGGATTTTACCAATCATTGTAGAAAATAGGATTTCATACAAATCAAATTTCAAAAAAAACAAACAATCTCAATCTTTTTGAAGTGGAGAACGATGCGTTAATTAATATTTTGAAAGTTGGAATTGGATAAGTTGGGGGGTTCAAGTCGAGCTAACGACGTTAAAAAAATCACTACATGGGAGGAAACCCATGGTTTTCATGTTTCTAATAATTTTGAATCATTTTCTTTTTCATATAATAAATTACCATAGACTGTTGACTTTTTCTTCATTTATGAGTAAGGATGGGTATGAAAGGGGAGCTCCATATTCATCCGTGTCACTTAGTGTGATCTCTGAGTAATACCTTCCCCAGAAATCTAAAAAAGAAGACAATGTATCATCAGTTTATTTTGTTTTGTTTATTTTTTTTATAGGTTAAAAAAGTAAAAGGACATGTCATAATTCATAAGGAAAATCCATTCAACACCATCTAAGCCACTGAGACTCAAATCCAGAATTAAAGGGAGACTATGGCATGTGCTATCATCATCAACCACCAGGTGACTTAATTCCATGATTATCATTTTAAATTTCTTCTTTGAACTCCTCTCCTACCACCCTTCTAACTTTTCTTTTATTTAAACATTGGGGATAGTGTTATTCTATGTTGGGGGGAGGTGAAATAAAAAATGATTTTTTTTTCAATAAGAACATGCATGGAAAGAAAAAATTCCATTAACCTTGAACATGATAACACACATTGCAAACTCTGAAATTGGATATCGAAAAATTTAGATTCTTTGATTCTGATTTTAATGCAAGTTTAAGTTAATGGGAATAGTTTTTGGAAGGTACGGTTGTCTAATGTTATTTTTCAAAGTTTACATTTTGATCCTCTTAATAAAAATGCCACAATGCACGTCTACTGGATCGTGGGTGTAAATTTGAGTTTCTGGGTCCCTTTTATTATATCATAGGCTTTTGGGGTCACTTTTAGTTTAATTTGAGTGTGTAAAAAAACAAAAAAAAAACAGAAACAATTGAAATAAAATAATGGCCACATAGATAAATGTTTTGTCCAAATGCGTGGCATCGGGAACTTGGAGATTGTGACTCCATAGTTGTCTTTCCTAGAGTAAGGCTTTATATCTATATTGTATATAATGGAATTGACAATATGTGTGACGTCCGACACTTGGGGATCGAGACTCCATAGTTGTCTTTCCCAGAGTTAGTCTCTTCATATCTATTGTTGTTAAAAAAAACAAAAAAAATTGGATAATCATCTTAAGGTTTAATGTGATTCCCACCTAGCGCTTCCATTTTTTCCCCTTGATCAATAAAATGGACCCCATATCTTTTGTGATGCACAACACTTTATCATGCTTAATTAGAATTGGATGAAATGTGGTGATGAATTTGAACAAAATAATGAGCTTGGGATTGGGATATGCTTATGGACCTAGATTGTTTTAAATTATTTTGATGGGTTTCATAATTTTTTTGGTATGAGGTCTTTGGGTGAGTAATGTGTGTGAAAATATTTTTGGAAAAGGGGATTTGAATTTCATATTTTTAATTTATTTTTCTCGGGACTAGCAAAACACAAGTTGGGGGGTGTGATTAGTCACTAAAACTGGATAATATTCATTGTTAATATCATTATATTC
Source organism: Viscum album (assembly GCA_963277665.1). NCBI lineage: Eukaryota > Viridiplantae > Streptophyta > Magnoliopsida > Santalales > Viscaceae > Viscum > Viscum album. Next base: position 692,584,752 of record OY728122.1, read on the forward strand.
ATTGTTCCAAAGTCCATAAACATTGTTTTTAGTGCATTACATAAATAGAACTTCATTTCTCATCTTAAATGCAATTCATGTTTAAAATGAAAATTGGGTCCCAATTATTCAATTGTGTGTGTACAACATTATATTCACTTTATGAATTTGAAATTTCGCAATATTATTGATCACTTTGTTTGGAAAATTTTATCTTTTAGGTCCGATGGATGAATCCGAAGGGAAGATGGGGAATTTATCACCTGGATGCAGAAATTTGCTGGAGATAGTATAATGGGCCTAAGACCCATCAAACAAATGTGGGGCCCACAAACCAAGACCAATGAAGCTCAAATTTTTAAATTATAAAGAGAAAAATATATGGATAATTTTATTCAACTGTGGTCAGAGAAAATTCAGAATATTTCAATGAGATACAAGGGGCCGAAGTTTAGAATTAAAATGGCGGGCCATAGCAGAATGCTCATAAAAACAGCCCACTATTTTGAACATAATTCCAAAAAGGAAAAACTAAATCACCTGAAATTTGGAGAGCTTTTAGAAGACACATGGTGTAAGATATTTTGTATTTATTACACCTTCAGGTTCTGCCTTATGTAGTGTCAAACGCACACGTCAAAATGGAGGATGAATCTAGCTGGTTTTGTGGTCAACTTTGTAACGTTAATTTCCATTTGATTATTCACCCTCCTTTTTACTCTCTTAATTTTTTGGGTGTGAATTTATTGTTGGGGGTGTATATAAGGCTCATAATATGCCTATATAAAGATCTGGTGGTGAATGGAATAATCATCTAACATTTTTCTTTGAATCCATTTTTTTCATTCAATTGTAATTTCCCGCTTTCGTTTTATAATGGAATCGTCAATTTCTCTAATGTATGTTTTTCATTCATCTTCAGTATTTTAATAAAATTTATTCTTCTAAATTATTTTATTTTACTTTTCTTCACACGTTGATAAAATTGAATCAAGGTGTGAAATTATTCACACCATCACTTGTGATTTCAATCACACAACAGTGGAGTGTTTGTTCTTTTAATAATTTTAAACTTCTTCAATTCCACCCCCATAAGCCTACATCCCACTTCCATTGGTATAATAGCATCAATGGAGGGATAACCTATTAAGGGTTGATCCAAGGGAGTAGCAAGGTCAGGGATTAAATGTTATTTCATGTACTTAATATTTAAATCTATTCATTATTTTAGGATTTCTATTTGATGAGTTACATTCTTTCTCATCTTTTCCAACTTTAACGATGACACATTTTGAGTGCTAGTACGATCTATTTGATTTGAGTGCTCATTAAAGTGATCATCAAAGTGAATTGGGGATTGGCCTTGGAATTGTGTAGGGATTAAATTGGTGAATTATTTGGAAGAATTAACTCATTTTTTGGATATGTCTTGAATTAATGACATGAAATTTTCTAAGAAAAGAAATTCTTCCAATCCACACCAAGCAAAACCCTAAGATAAACCCACCATCAATAATTGTTTAGTTCACATAATTTTTTATTATATGTTATTTAAATTATATATTTAGTTCTCCAATTAAAATCTACCTCAATGGTGGCCACTTCATAGCCAATCCATCAACAAATCATAGTGTCTCAAGGTTTCTTCTTCGGTCCCTGTGGATTCGATCCCTACTTGTAATTCAACGACCGCTTTTACCAGTAGGGTAAATTTGGGCGCAACCAGATAGCGTAAGAAGTTCCATAAATAAAAAATGAGAAACTATTTGTTTAAATATGATTTTAGTTAACAAGAATTATATAAAATATTTGATGTTTCTAATGAAAATAAATATACTGAAAAAGCGAATGATGAATTTTTTTTTTAATTTAAATTAAAAAATTATAATTAATTGGGGAAACATATGATTTTTTTTATAATGAGAGTTGAATAATTTTTTTTAAAAAAATATTAAAATAAGAAATGTAGAAAAATAAATTATTGAAATACAATCATACTATAAAAAATACATAATAATTTCATGAGGACAAATAATTTTCTCTAAAAGATATTTATATTCTAAAAATGGATAATGATGGAAAGAAGATCCTCAAAATTTATATTGATTTTATTTTGAAGGTAATATATGATGAGCTTAAACTTTTCCAAAATAAAATTATAAAAGAAGGAAGTTAGATTCTAATTTCCAAAAAATTGTTATTTAATATAGTGTCTGTTCTAAAATGTGTATTCCTGTGAATTATCAACAAATGATAACTTCAATGGTAAATAATACGAAAGAATATTCTCAAAAGGGAATATAATATATGAAAACATTGTACATATCAATTAAAAGCATATATTAAAACCTATTAATTTCATTGGTTATATTTTCTTAAACAATATTTTCATCTACATGTGATTTAATTATGTCTAAGAAGAAACATAAGCAGAAGAAGGGAATATCATGAGGTTACCAAAAAAATATTGTGTAGTTAAATACAAAATTTGTATGCATTAAATTTGACGATTAATAGTGTCTCAACTCCAAACCTTCTAAATTTTACAAATGGATGTAACGATTATATGGTTACTAATATAATTATTTTTTATTTGGGAAAATAGTATATATGTATTCGTTTAACCTTAAATTTTCCATAAAATACAGATTATTTTAGAGGTAATGTTTGGGGGTGAGTCCTCCCACTCAAACGATATAATATAATAATGTTAGTCAGGATATTGAAATTTATTCCATCAATTGGAAACTATTTACAAAATATTTAATAAACCTTATAATAATGAAAAATTATGTTTTAGTATGATACCAAAATAAGATATGTTAAATTTAAAACCTTGAAGCCATGATATGATGAATGTAAAATTAATGGAAAAGTATTATATTATTGAAAATGATTTCAAATATACTAAAAGGTAATGTCTATTAATTGTTGATATCAGGTTATCTTCATATATGATTGTATATTTGTAGTTGTCGAAAATGTGAAATATTTTAAAGAAGGTAAAGTATCATTAGGAAATGTTTACTGATGCAATATTAATGGAATTTGTTCTTCCATTATTGGGAAAGAAAATTTAAAATCTAAAAGAGACTTGTTTTTGGATGGGATGGATCACAATTTGTTATGTGTTTTACTACATTCTGATAAAGGCAATAAATATTTTATTTATAATAGTAGGATATTTATATATAGAGTGTAATATTGGAATGTAGTTATGACAAACACAAAGACCAACAAGGTATTATTTCAATATGGATGTGTATAGATACTAATCTATATGAGCATGATGAAAAATTATTGGAATAATATGATAAAATTATATGATGGATTAATTCTAAAAAACAAACAATGATAGATAATATTTTTAATATTATTTACATGAAAAGAAATCAATTTTTTATTCCATTTATTAAAACGGGATGATTTAAAACTCAGTATATAATAATGTTTTGAATCGTTATAATCATCCTTTCCCGCTAATACATTCTAATATTTATGTAGTGATGAGTAAAAAATAAACACTTTGACATAAGTTCATTATTTCATTAACTAATGACATTTTTATCCTTATATGTATTATTTTTTGGAAATATAAATCAAAGGATGCAAAAATATTTTTGAAATTATGGAAAATTGATAAGAAAGAATCTGGATATTTAGAGAAAAATTTATGAACTGGTAAGGGTATATAACCTTTAAATGATGATATTTGAAATTATTTTTATAAAATGCATTCATTCATAGATAATTCACCGTACACTCCATAAAAAAATGTTATTGAATGATTAACTGAAATTATGGTGGAAATGGAACGAGTAATGAGGATGATAAAATGATTATTATCATTTTATTTGAAGGTAGGATGATTGTTAAGTAGTATATATTCAAAATCAATGATTCTATGGATAGAAAATTGATATATAATATTATAAATTGTTTTTTAATTAGACACTCATATTAAATAATTTAATGCTGTTCAAAATACAATACATCAAATGACTAAGTGGAGGAAAACATGGACAAATTGATCATGGAGTTATAATGGAATCATTCTTTGATACTCCAAAAATGTAATAAGTTACATATATTTTAATAAATTAATATGTAATATATTCGATTCTATTGATTTAAATTTTCATGAAAAATATGATGACAATTTTTCACATATAATAAATGATGCGGAAGATGTGAATTATAATAGTGTTGAATTTTTTAAATATGAAAAATTTCATAATGATGGGGATAATGTTCTTGATTTTTTATATGAGGATTCTAAACCATCTATCCCAAATGATGAGGAACAATATCATACATCTCATAGGATGGTGATGAAGGAATTGTATGTTTAATATATCATCAATTATCAATGACAATAGGTTCAAACCTAACAAACATCATGTATAGTTTAACAAATATAATTATATTTAATTGTTTTGGTACAAGATATTGATGATTATCTAGAGAAATTAAAGTGGATTATTGATAAGAGTGAAGAGATATACCATATTGAAAGGAATGATACTTTGGATCCTTTACTAAAACGAAACATAATATTATTATTATTCAAATGCTGGTGTTCTAAAACACGTTAATGTAAAAATATATTATTTTACGAAAAAAAGAGTGAATTTTTTGTATTGTGTACTCTCAAATTCAATCCAATGGTTTTGATGATATTTTTTATTTAGTTTCATGATTAGAAAATATGAAAAACTTGTTTGCTATTGCTTCCCAATAATGTCATAAATTTTTTAATACATGTAATGTCATCATTATCATTAAAGATCTCAAAGAAAAAGATTATATTTGAAAACTATTTTGATTCTTGATTTGGAGTCAGGAATTTTATCGATATATATTAATGAAATACTTATATGCATTGAATCATGTTCCACGGGCATGGTATTCAAAATTAGATACTTTATTAAGTGATATTATATTTATTAAATGATGATATTATATTAATATCTATAAAAAATAAAATAAGCAGCATTAAAATAGTTTGATTTTTATGTGGATGATATTATCAATGTCAGTAATGATAATGAAATATGAGAAATGTATGTTTAGGAAATGTATAATATTTGTTATATTTCCATGTTAGGGGAAATGAAATTACTTCATATCAGACATGTCTCAAAATTTATGTCATATATTTTCCAATTTAAGATGAATAATTATAAGGAACATATATTTTAGTTTTCTATGGATGACTCAAAACCAATTTAAAAAATAAAATTAGTAGAAAAATAATTGATAAAATATTGTGATAAAAAGGATAAGGATACCAAATAGAATAGATTTTTCTCGATGATTCTGATATCTAAATGATTCAATGAAAATCATAGTGTATGTTTTCCACATTGTTAAAGATATCGACATAGTTCAAATTATTCTCATCTCATGGATGAAAAATGATTTATTCTATATTTAATGTCATAGCTAGTATTGTTTAATATATAAAAAAATGGGAAAGATTTATTTTGTTTTTATTATATGAATCTAAATTTGGAATTAAGGTTTTATGATATTGAATCCATATCTGGTATAGTTTTTTATTTGAAAAAAAATGTGTGTTTTTTTATAAAATGATAATTAATTCATTATGTTCTGGTATAATTGAGGAGTAGTATATTTCATTCACTCAAGATATAATTATAACTTTTGTGGATATATACATATTTTTAGAAAATTATTAAATTTGAATTTTTGTGACAACTGGGTCCCAGTGACAGCACAACCACCCCGCCTTAACATGGCTGTCGGGTCCTGTCCTACCAAGTACCACTAGTTTCCCCCACAGACACGTGGGGCCCACCCTAGGGTCGACCCACATGTATGAACGGGTCATCTGACTAATTATTGTCCCCACAGCCCAACACATGTCCTTTATAGTGTACTTTTTACTCACTCACACACACCCTGATAAACTTCCCAGAAGGTCACCCATCCAGATCATTACTTTAGGCCAAAAACGCTTAACTGTGGAGTTCTAATCAGACAGGCTCCTGAAAAGGAAGGTGCATCTTGTTGAGATGCGTCATATCATTTAGTCATTTAACCCTTTATCATTTGGGGATGTTACAATCACCCACCCTTCCCCCCCCCCCCCCCCTTAGAGCACACCGTCCTCGCTGGGGGCCCTATATCTCAACCCAGGCAGTGCACCGCAGTTAAGGCTGGGTACCACCTCTAATACCAAATGTGACAACTAGGTCCCAGTGATAGCACAACCACCCCACCTTAACAATGTCAACGAGTCCCGGCTTACCAGGTACCACCAGTTTACCCCACAGACACGTGGGGCCCACCCTAGGGTTGACCCACATGGTTGAATGGGTCATCTGACTAATGATTGTCCCCACATGCCAACTCATGTCCTTTCCAGTGTGCTTTGTCCTCACTCACACACACCCTGAGAAACTTCCCAGATGGTCACACATCCTGATCACTACTCCAGGCCAAGCATGCTTAACTGTGGAGTTCTAATCAGACAGGCTCCTGAAAAGGAAGGTGCACCTTGTTGACATGAGTCATATCATTTAGTCATGTAACCCTTTATCATTTGAGGATGTAACAATTTTCCCCTCTAGTTATCTTATGACAATCTTAGTGTTACAAATCTCACTAATGATATAGTGAAACAATTCCATTCAAAGAATAATCATATATATAATTACTTCATCAAAGATAATTTTCTGATGAATAATCTAAAATTTTATTTTGTTATTATAATCGATAATGTTAATAAAATTTTCCCAAAAGCATTTAAGAAGGAAAAATTCCAACATATGAGGTTGAAAATGTGTGTTGAACCTCCCTCTCTTCGTGACAATGGTATGGGTTATTGATGCACCCACTGTATTGTATTTGGATAATGTTATCAAGGGGGATAAAATGTATATAACATAAATATATTCATTTTTATATTAATTTCATTTTATTTGCGATCAATTATTATGGGGGATTTATTATAATGATTATGTTGTGATTTTGGAACATGGGAACAGTTTCATTAGTTTTTTAATTTGAATGTAGGAATGTAGATGATTACTAAAGGGGTTTGATTTAACATAAGGAGATTATGTGGAAATAAAATCCCTGGAATGGAGTATTAGAAATGACTTTATTCCTATAGAGAATAAATTCAACTATATGGGTGTTATTTTGGATTTTAGGTGTCAATGATGCAGTGATCTGTTGGTTGTGAAATCATCCAATCATTCATTAGATGGATAGTGGGTGAGAACGGTGTAAAATATCAATGGGGATTCACTAGATAGTCTTCATATGTGGCCTAAAGCATGATATTTTTGAACATAAGGTTCTAGGTAGTAGGATTTCTTGGTTTAGTGAAAAAGGAAAGACCCATCATCCTCTAAGTAGGTTTCTAGTGTATTTGGAATGAGTTGAATGATACCTAGAAACTGGGTGTTTTAGGATAAAAAACTAGTCTTATTTTAAAAACATGGATTATTTTGATCAATTTGACATGTCTCTATAAATACTACAAGGGTTATCCCTTTATTAGAGATCTAGAGGGCATCATAGTCATTTCTAAAACTGAGGCTAGTACAATGGGGTTGTGATGGGTAAGATTTTACCTAGACAAATTGTGTCTTTTGATGAACATATATTGTTTATACAACATGGGAATAATTTGGGGTGGTAGGGTTTTTTTGATACCATGGGATCAATTATCTTGGAAATTATGAATTCCGTGGAAGAATTCATTCCCTCCATGAGAAATATAATGAAATTCCCACTGGAATCATGATGTGCAGCAAAAGAATCATTCATCTGTGAAATTGAAAACTATTTTTTTATCATTAATTGATCTCTGTATGGTCTTAGTATAGCCCCCAGAACTATCTATGTTACAATTCATTGGTTCAAGGGGATCTTGTACAACTACATGTATGTTTGAGATACATGTTTTGAATAGATTATTATGAATAATTTTACAGATTCAAATGAAACATATGGGGAGAGGATTACTTATTTTTCATGTCCCTGATTTGTCCATTCCATGGGAGTGATCCTTGTATGAGTGGAAACTCTAGGTCATTTTACATCAGTCCCCATGATATATTTGTTTTGTTTTCATATCCTCTTGTTTTTAATTTATTTTATTGTCCTATTGTTAATAATAAATTAATAAATTGATTGAGTATATGCAGGAAATTTGATATTTTATGAAAAATGTTTTTATAATGAATGATTAAAATGTAAAATGATTTTAATTGGAAAATAATTTTTTATTCACTATATATTGAAAAACAAATTATTATTATTCAATGATTCATATTTCTTGCACAGTTTGTAGCCATGTATGAATATAATTATTAGATATATAATCAATGTAATGTGTTTCAATGTTTTAGTTATTTATATTCAATGTTTTCCAACAAAACCAAAAGGTTAATATTATTGGGACAATGATGTTAGGAGGTGTGTTTGATGATACATGATGATTCACAAAACGTTTTTAATAATGTTTTATCATTTAATTTTATGAAAAAACTCATAAATGTTTGTAAAAAATTATAAAATTTGGTGAGGGGATGAACTTTTAGAGAAATGTCCTTAGAATGAATTTTATGGAATAATATTTCCAATTTATTGAAATATACTGAATATATATCCTCTTATTTGTTAAATAATTATAAAAATAGTTATTGAAATAATAAGGTGATTATTTACTGATCTAAATGGTCCCAACATCATGGGATATAAATATATTATGATTGATATTTCACTAGATAGCAGGATGAATTTTTCTTAGTGTATGAATATCAATCTTTGAATATTTTTATAAGTTCACAAGAAATATTTTTTACTGACATAATATTATGATTCTAATTTTTTATGCATAAAGAAAGAATTTCTAGTATTATTCATAATTTCAATTTATTATTTTCTATGAAGTATGTGTTTAAATTTTATAATCATTGGATGTTGTGGAAGATCAATTTATTGCATGATATCTATTGCTTTTGTGTAAATGGAGAATGTTATAAATTATCAATTAAATTATTTTGTAAAGAGAATTAAAATAATGTAAAAATGAAATGAATTCAGAATTTGAAGAAATCAACTCAAAAAAACTCATTAGATAAATTCTATCCGGAAAATATATAAGAATAATTGATGATTAATTTTTTATAGGATGATCAAATGATAATTATAATATAATGATCAGTAGATAGAGGTTTGAAAAGAATGAATAATAAAGAGATTACTGATTCATGTCATGGGAAAAATGAAATTTCAAGTTTCGATATTTGGTAAGTTACTATGAATTTTTGTTATGGAAGATTCAGATGTAGATTCCCTAGGTAGAACATTTATTGTGATGTGTTACTAAGAAAACCTTTAGTTATAAAATATTTTAATAATTAAAATCATTTATTATGTTTAGATTGAGATATTAAATTTAATGAGGGAAATACGATCATTAAATTTTGGAAATATAATGGGGGGATAATATGTGGTTATCTATAATATTAATGAAGGTATATTGAAGATTTTTTTAATTTAGAGTGAGTATTAATTATTAATCTAGATTCATTGAGACGAGTCCAAAACAATTAAAAACTGGGAGATTTAAATTTCTATTTTTTATTACATAGAAATGTTAAATAGTATACCTAAATTTCTCTATAGAACTGAATATATTAATAGGATATATGTAAAACTACAGTTTATGTGTACATCATACACATAGAATTGATTAATTAATTTAAAAATTGTTTTATAAAAAGAAATCATATGATCTTCTGAAAGCTATAGATTGAACATTTTAGTTTCATACCAGGTGAACTATTTAATCAAGAAGAACAATAAGAAGTATTTAGTATTGATAACAATTATTTAAAAATGAGTAAAAAAGGTGAAAAATGTGTCACTGGAAAATATATAATATTAGGGCGAATCTAAAAAACAAATAATTGAACTATATTATCTTTTTTGAATGATAATTTGATAAATTTAATGAAATTTGAAACATATGGGTTCTCATATTTATTTAAAAGAATAATGATCTCACATAATATTGGTTGAGTGATTAAAAGAAATTTAATTTCATGTTTTCAATGTTTGTAGGATATTAATTAAAATAGAAAAAATATTTTTATCCTATTGCTGAAGGTTACTTATGTTTTTATGTAAATGATTTTTACACATAACATGTACTAAAATCAGATGAAATGTAATTTCTATAAAACAAGAATGAAAGCCTATAAATTTTACCTATTTTTTAAATAAATTAAAATAATTATTTTCTAGTGGAATGTATGGTATTGGATTACATCAGAAAATTGAAAAGGATGGAGTACTCTTATTGTGTAGTGAACTTAGTAAATTCTTGGGTTCCTGGTAAATTTTCTAGTGTCATTTGTTTGGGAAATGTCATGACCCTTTTATAGAGGGAGAAGGTTATTTCATAAGAGATAAATAATAAAATTTTAATATCATTGATTCACCCCTCCACCTCTCAATGATCATACAGATATTAATAATTTTGTTCACCATTTCAAGGCCAATACCACAACACATGAAAAAGTTATTTCATTAGAGAATAAATATTTTCTACCATTTTCAGAAGTTGAATAGTATAGTAATGGTATGTTATAACTTCCATATGTTATACCTCCACGAACTCATTAAAAGTTATTTATTATAAGAAATCACACCACACTCC